>JBBGZY010000914.1:2685000-5370000 GCA_037952925.1 Lithobates clamitans
TGCCCTAAATGAATGTAGTAATTTCCCCCTAAAGGCACTTAAGATGATCTCTTTTGGTCGGGATTGGGAGTGAGAGGAATAAGTACAATATTCTGGGGAGCAGAGTCATATTAACATAATTCACTCTACCCATCCACGTCAGTTTAAAAAAATTCCATGCCTTAAAGTCGGATTCCAGTTTGTGGAACATGGGAGGGTAGTTCGCCCCAGGTATCGGATGGACGAGTCACTCTACTCAAATTTAATTGAGTGTTTCAGTTGCTTCACCAATGTTTCCTGGAGAGAAACATTCAGTTGTTAGGATTTAGAGAGACTGATTTGAAGGCCTGACACTTTAGCAAATTCATCTAGTAGTTTACAAATGTTGGGAAGGGAAATAATCGGAGAAGTGATAAAGAGGAGTATATCTTCAGCGAAAAGGGCACACTTATGGGACGACTGGCCACACTAAACCCCCTTCACATCAGGATGAGCGCGAAAGGCTATTGCTAGCAATTAGGTCATTGCCATGGCAAATATATGGGTGAAAGCAGACACCCCTGACAAGTCCCTCTGGTAATTGGTTCAGAGTAGTGACCCTGTAACCTGATCCGGGCTTCCGGACCCGAGTAAAGGGCTTCCAACAGCCCGATAAAGTTCAGGCCAAAGCCCCATCATTGCAGAACTGCAAAAAGGTAAGGCCAGGAGAGCTCGTCAAAGGCCTTCTGGAGAGCAAGTCATAGGAGCAGTCCTTTCTGGCGAAGGCCTCCATCCCATCCTGATTGTAGGATTGAGACTATATCTATGGCTCTTCTCACCTGATCTGGGCCTTGTCTTTCAGTTATAAAGCCTACTTGGTCCTTGTGTATGTATAGACTGATAAAAGAGGCAACCCTATTTGCAAGGATTTTGGTCAAGATCTTCATATCGTTGTTGATCAATGAAATGGGTCTGTAGTTCCCCACTGCCCCGTGTCTTTTTCTAGTTTAGGAATAACTGAGATGAATGACAAATTTAGCTGGTTATCTAATGGGTCACCCTTCCTTTTAGAGTTAAAGAATCTAACTAGGATTGGGACCAGAATGCTTGCAAAAGTTTTATAGTAGGGAACGGAAAAGTAATCTGGACCTGGGACAGAGCCCCCTTTCAGATTTTGGATGACTTCCAATACTTCCTCAGTTGTGATGGGAGCCTCTAGTCTGTCTCTGTGGCCCTCCCCTAAAGTTGGAAGTGGGAGGTTGTCCAGGAACTAATTTATTTTGGATATGTTGACGATTGTGTCTGCCTTATATCGATCAGTATAAAAAACTTGGAAGGATTGCATTATGCTAAGGGGATTTAGGGTTAAGGTACCGTCTTGCGTCAGAATTTTCGATAGTGTGGACGAGCGAGTTTTCGGGGACAGTTTTGAAGCTAGCATTGGTCCGATGTTATCTCATTGCTGGTAAAATTTAGCCCCACTCCATCTAATGCTCATTTCTGCTTTAATTGGAAGCGCTACATTTAAGGCTAGCCGAGATGCGTCCATTTGTGAAATAGACCTTTGTTGCGTCTTTTTTTATGCTGCGACCGCAAACGGGAAAATTCCTTCTCGAGTTACTCTATATCTGCTAGTCTTTCCCTTTTTAACTGGGTCGCTATTTGATTGAACCTGCCTCAGATTGTCGCTTTGTGTGCTGCCTAGAGAGTCTCCGCCGCAATTCCCTCCACATCATTGAGTTGGGAGTGTTCTTTTAAAGCTTGTTCCAGTTCGACTACTCTACTGGGGTTGCTTAGAATTGATTTGTTGAGTCTTCAATGTGAGAGGTTCAGTCTTGTTAAGTTTCTGTGCAGTGAGAGTAGGACCATGGAGTGATCCAACAATACTGTGTCCTTAATGGAGGATTTAATAGCTAAGGGGATATGGGTCATGGAAAGGAAAATATGGTCTATTCTGGCGTATGATTGATGTGGGTTTGATAAGTGTGTATAGTGTCATTTACACGAGTTCAACTCCCGCCATATGTCCGCTAGGCCTTGTTAAAAGATTAGTTTGGCTATTTTGGAGCTTCCCTTTAATGGGTGAATGAGTTGTGAATTCAGGGGCTTGGTTTTATCTAGCCCTTGGTCAAAGGCCGTATTTGAGTCACCTCCAAAAACCATGGTACCTTCCACTAGTGGTCTCAGAGTTTTTAGCATTGTCTGAAAGAATTTAGGCTGGGCCCGGTTGGGAGAGTAATATGATACAAAGGAGTATAAGTGTTCATCTTTAACCCCCTTAACTAGGATGACCCTCTGGGTCTCTGTGTTCCTGTTTTGGAACTTTTTAGAGAATAAAATGGCAACCCTCATTTTGTCCTCAGCATTTGCTAGAAAAAAAACTGGGGATAATGCGCATGGAGAAAGGAGGGGGTGTACTCTTTTGGGAAATGGGTTTCCTGCAGCAAAACTATATCTATTTATTGGGACTGGAAGGCATGGACAACTTTCCCTCTTTGTATTGGGGAGTTTAGACCCTACGTGTTATGGGAGACTATTTGGAGGGGGGGTGAGTGCTGTGTCACAGGCCATGGAACAAGAAGGTTAGGCAGCTATCCAATCCATCGTCACTTACTTTGACATAGAATGTCTTTAGGGGACAGTAGCAAGGTCGAGTGGGTACCAGGATCCTTGGAGTAATGTCTTGGGGAGGAGGCATCCAAAGACCGACTAGAAAAGAAAAATAGTTAGCGTAAGAGTAGAGAGGTAAAAGAGAGATGAGCACAAACAGGCCAAATGCAGGCCTAGACTGAAAGGAGGAAGAAAGTTTCCTCAAATCATGTAAACTTTTTCCAAGCCCTCAACTTGGACTCGAAGCCTACCATTCAGTAATGGAAGAACCATGTCCGGATGGTAGGATGAGGCACACTGCAATGCGCCGGCCGCAGCCGATTCCCTAACTAAAGAAACAATGCAAATAGCTATGAGATGGATTGCAACCAATAGGCCTCTAACTAACGAGCCATAAAGATTCGAAGATGGGGGAGACAAGGGGGGAGGGAACTGATGAACAAAGGGGAAGGCTGATGGATAAATTGAGGGGGGTTTGGTGTAATGTTCAGCCAAACTAAAAACAAGTGTACAAAAATGTGCCACTGCCCTCACCTTTAACTGGCCTTTACAGCAAGGAGCATTGGAAGGCAACACATATCAAACAACAGGCAAGAAAAAATCCTTGGAAAAATTGCAAGCTCTACTTATGTTTTGGAACAGGGGTTTAGTTGCACAACTTTGAAAATACGTAAGCTACAGGCCCCGGCAAGGGACCCTGTGACCTGTAGACCCTACCTCTAACTTATAAGAGGCTCCACAGTGGAAGCACATGCATTCTGATGAGATAGATGAAGGCAGATGGACTGGAGGGAGCCCATCCCTCCTTAAAGGTACAGGGGCACATTGAACACCCAGCATGTAGCACAATGGTTGCAAAGGCATCAATGTATTGACTGACCTAAAATCAAGCATACAAAAAATGTGCCACTGCCCTCACCTATAACTGGCCTTTGCAGCAAGGAGCATTGAAAGGCAATGCATATCAAACAAAAGCCAAAGAAAAACCCTTTGAAAAATTACATGCTCTACTTACCAATTAGCCTGCAACCAACCAGATTAACCTTGCTAACAGTATACATTTAAAAACAGGGGGAGAAGGGTTTGGTGTAATGTTCAGCCGAACTAAAAACAAGTAAACCACAACATAACTGAGGGCTGACTCCTAAATTGTAACCCTACCCCTGTCCTGAATTATAGATAAAACTGACCAGGTAGACCCCCATCTCAGAGGAGACCATCCTTGGGTTCCCTCTGAATAATAGGCAACCCATAAACCATACATGCTTACGCGGCCATCTTGGGAGCCTCCGCACATGCACCTCTGAGGTTCAGCAATATTTCTAACAACACATCCGTCAACAATAATGAGCCCTTTAAATATTCAAAGGTGCTTATTCTCACCCCAGCAAAAAACCCAAATTCACACCAACCATTACATCAGCCGATTGATTCTATGTAAGTAGGGCATGGAAGTCACCATGCCAATTCATCAAGATCTCTAATCACGTCACTTCCGGTTAATGTAAAGCATCAGTAATTGGAGATTTAGACAAATTGCTGTTTTGACACAACTCCGGCAAAGGTGTACACTCTGGTACACAAAGAGTTTGCTGTTTTGACAGAACAGCGGCTAAAGAGGAAAAAGTTGTCGCCGCCTCAGAGGCGACCATGTTGTTGGTTAGTATCGGGCGAACTAACAATGTCCGCTCATAATCTCGTGTACTGGAGTGCATACAGTTGCCGGTGTTGTGTTGAACCAGCAATTCGTTTAAATTTCCAATTGCGGATGCTTTACAGTAACCGGAAGTGACGTGATTGGAGATCTCGATGAATTGGTTATTTTGACAGTACACAGGCAGCAAGGCAACATGGGATATGTATTTCTTAGAAATCAGTGGAGAACCTGCAAAGCATACAGGAGATCCAGAAACTTGCAAAATTAGATAACTAGCAGAGAAAGCAGCACTCATGGCATGAAAGAAGATTTTTTAAGTAAGCTTTTAGATTGTCAACAATAACTTATTTTTATTAGTTACAATGCTTACTTTTTTAAATGTAAGTACATGCTGTGTCCATAGAACTCCTTAAACAACATGGATATTAATAACAAGCATGCACCCAGGCTGTACACATTTCAAAAGTTTCATAACCACTAATCCATGCAAAGTATTCTACCATAAAGGTACATTTACAATAATGATGAAGCTAATAGCTATCACAATAAGCATTTTTTAAGTGAATGTAAAAAATGAGTATCTGAATGTTTGCAGCTATTTAGAAAACAATCATTAATATTAATGAATAAATCGGATACAATAAAAAATATTCCTGTTGTTGTATAAAAAAACTACCAGCTAAGATTGAATTAATAGGAACATAGCAATGGAGTAAAAATGGTTAAACTGACATATGCACATGACATGCAGCACAGAGATAAGTAGGGATTCATATAAAGATAACCAAATGTATGTGAAACAAGTATGAAAATGTACATTTATAGATAATGCATAAATGCATAGTATGAACAATGATGTTAGAGTGAAGGAAAATGTATTCTAATTTCCAGGAAAGTAGAATAGCCAATTGATAGTTCATGGACAAGAAGCAAAAAAGGCTAGCATGCCACTAAGGTGAACAGGAAATATGTAGTGGGGATGACAATTAAATTGCAGTAGATGATGTGGAGTAAAGGAAAGTCAGGTTTGGCTATATAAACAAGGGAATCAGGGTAAAATGAAAATGTACAGGGAACGCAGGAAAGCGAGAGACATTTAATAATTGTGTAAATTGTGCCAGAAATAAAATGATAATGGACCAGAAAAATAGAAACCCTATTCCATGGTGCTGTAGTAAGTACTCATTTTCTGTTCAGGTAGACAGAATTATATAAATATAGATATGCAACAGCAGTTCCATATCCTCACTTGCATTGTAGATTGCTGAGAATGGCCTTAAAAGAGGGAGCCTCAAAGTTCTAAAATAAAACAGAAGACAATCACAATGCCCTCTGTATGCGAGGCAGCCCCTGCTAGGGAACTTGGAAGACATTGAGTAGAATCAAGCCATGACAGCAAAAATCTAGACTGCTGTACAATAGCTATGATTGCAATACAATTGTATGGCACATTGTAAAAATCTGGACTGTATACGCGGATTGCACTGTTGGCTGTGTGCAGGGCCAGACTTTCCATTGGGTTTGACGGGGCTCAAGCCCATGGGCCCCGGCCAATAGGGACCCGCCTGATCTGAACAGCCGAAAGCCATCAAAAGCCACCGAGAGCAGCCGAGAGCGGCCGAAACCCGGCTCTCTATCTCGGCGGCGCCATTTTTAAACTAAAAGGCTGCAATGACAAGGCAGCAATGACACTGGAGCAAGGCTACACTGCCAAGTCTGCAAATGACACTGGCACAAGGCTACACTGACAAGTCTGCAAATGACACTGGCACAAGGCTACACTGACAAGTCTGCAAATGACACTGGCACAAGGCTACACTGACAAGTCTGCAAATGACACTGGGGCAAGGCTACACTGACAAGGCTGCAATGACACTGACAAGGCTGCAGATGGACACTGATAAGGCTGCACTGATGGGCATTTAAATGTAAGTTTTTTTCCTTAAACTTCCCTTCTAAAAGTTTTTATCCTTAAAATTCCCTCCTAAACTTGGGGTGCGTGTTATACGTCGGCACCTGTTATATGCCGATAAATACGGTAATTATCATTTTATCCATTTTTATTGCTTTTATTAATCGTGGACCCAGGACGAATACCAGTACAGTATCCCCCACTTATACGCCTATATATTATCTACTTTTGTGAGTAGCCATTTGGCTGTCTTGTCTTGTCCAATTAAACAGAAGTTCCTTAATACTGCACTGAGTCTGGTGCACCTTGTCCTTTTCTATTTCTGTTTTATAGAGCTGTGCATATGTATAGAAGGTTAGGGCCTGAAAGTGACTCAAGCCCAGGGGCCCCCACTACCCTAAGTCCTGCCCTGGCTGTGTGCTCCATTCACAAATCGTTTTCTACCGCTTTAGGAAATGCGGTAAAATACTGCATAGTATTTTTCAAAAAAAAAAGTCGGCATTCACTAAAAAAATGCTTCTAAAATACCATGTGCAGTATTTTTCCGAAATATGCGATATTTATCTCATGAAGCCATGTGGTATTTTATCTCATGCAATATCCATTGGGATGGATACAATGGAGAAGGATTAGAACCCCTGTCAGTTTTTATTGCTAATAAAGAGGTAAAATGGTTTAAACCGTAGAAACATGCCAACTCACTAAGTCAGTGCGTTCCCTGCGGCATACGTATTAATACCAAAGAAAAAAGGTGACTAGAATAAAGTCAAAAGGAAGCTGCTTTCACAGGACACACGTGGTGTATCAAAAACAACTAAGTTCAATAAAGTAAATACAAAATATCTTTATAAACGTCAAATTGAATGAAAATAGTATAAAAAAATCACACGCATATATAAATACCCTTATTCCACCAATAAAAAAATACAGTGTTGTCTTTTTTTATTGGTGGAAGAAGGGGATTTATATATGTGTTTGACCTTTGATACTATTTTCTTTCATTATTTGACATTTATAAAGTTATTTTGTATTTACTGAAGACAACATTTTCTTTTAGTTTTGAATAGAGTGGAGAGGTATTAGAACACCTATTAGGTTTTTTTTTATTGCTGTCTCCGGCCCCATTGGGAAGATTTACCCTCTCTATTTGACCTGTTTACCATAATCATTGAAAGTGAAATGAAAAGAAAATCCCCAAAATTGGGTTATCCCCAGAAAAGTATAAGAGGGGAAATCTTCCAATGGCGACACAGTTCTGGTGACCTGGGGGACCCCAAGGGATTCCCTTAATGTGCAGGGATTTTCTCTCACTTCCTGTTTTGGCAAAGAGACGGGAAGTGAAGTTAAATCTCCCCAAACACAGATGACAAAAAAATAAAACAAAAACTGCCTCCATTACTCTATTCAAAATGAAAAAGAATGTTTTGCCTTTAGTTACACTTTCAATCTTTTCAACACAGAGGAACCCCTGAAATATTTTTCCAGTCTCAGCAAAAATGACTGTATTTACAACTCAAGATACATTAGTGTGATGGTCAGTGGGAAGAATGCTCCTTACAATTGTGGTCACTGGGAAGAATTGCCCCCTTTACAAATAGCTAAAAAGATCAATGGTGTCAGTGGGAAATTATCTCTAAAGTAAAGTATCCCCACTACATATCACATATGTTCTTGCAAGACCATTGTGATATGCATGTACGTTGTAATATGTTTGGAGTGATTGGGAGGTTTTTTTTGTTTTTTTGCAGCAAATGATGTATATGCTTGTATATTCACAAAAAGTCTCTAAAAATCTGGCAAAATGACAGGAGAAAATAAGTATATTTTACTACATGTAATGGGGTGGATTTACTAAACGCAATGGGGTGGATTTACTAAATGTAATGGGGTTGATCTACTAAAGGCACATACAGTAGACTGAGCACTTTGCAAGTGAAGTTGGTTCAGAGCTTAGTAAATAAGGGGAGTTCTGCTGACTTCTATCGTCCAATTATGTGTAAGCAAAAATTCTGTTTGGTTTTTTTCCTTGCATGTGATTGAGTATTCTTTGTAAAGTGAAGCTTTACCTTGTGTACTAAGCTCTGGAGCAACTTACAAATTGCACAGTCTATTTGTCTTAAAGTAGAACTATAGGCAAAACCTATTTTTTAAAAATTTTGGATAGAGTAGGGAGAGTTATAACCCCTGTCAGTTTGTTTTTAATTTTTTGCCATCTGTGTCCCATTGTAAGATGTCCCCTCTATTACTTTTCTGGGGACTTTCTTTTACTTTCACTTTCAATGATAGTTGTAAACAGGACAAATAGAGAGGGTTAATCTCCCTATAGGGGACACAGAGTAATAAAAGACGACATGTGTTCTAATCCACCTCCACTCTATCCAAAAGTTAAAAAAAAAAGTTTTTCCTTTAGTTACTTTAAGTAAATCAACCCCAATGATTTCCATATTTTTCTTTTTTTTTCTAATAAAAATTAGCTATTATATTTTTACACTCCTTAAATACTGCATGCCCGGACCACTACTTAATTACCACATGCATTTATTTATTTCATTCTATGAGTTGAGTTTACCACTTTTTCATGTGGTATTTACCAAGAATTCCTGCGTTTTGCACTAAATACCGCAAAACGGCATAGTAAATTGACAGTTTTAGGATCGCATGCGATATTTAGGGAAAACGTGTTTGGACACCTAAATACCGCATGCGATCTGCTTTAGTGAATGGTGCCATCTATGCTTATAACAGCAGATGACAATGCAGGGCATCTCCTCTATACAATTTAAACTACCTGCAGCATTTGCAAAAGCCAAGCACTAGACAGCTGATGACAAAAAAAAACATTCAACTGTACCACAAGAATGTCATACATCAGTAGAAGGGAGCATTAGGCCAACTGCAACAATATACGCATAGGCGTGCGCAAGGGGTCTGCCAGGTGTGCCTGGGCACACCCTAATCCTGAAGTTGGCAACCCATCAATTGTGAGCAGGTGACAGGTAAGCAGCGATCCTTACTTGCGACCCCCAGAATCTGGACAGGATAGGCGACTGGAGTGAAAATTAAGGGACGGATCTGTATCTTCTTCTGCAGCAGCTGAAAGTAGGCTTCTCCTCCTCTTCCTCTCGCCGATATTCAGAAAAATACAGGGGATTGGTACCAATGTATGCCACCCCTCTTGTCCCAGTTCCTTTTCTTTCTGCTGCCCAGGTCCCCCTGTGTGCTCACCTGCTCCCCCCCCCCATTGTTTTAGGATGACGAGTGGGGAAGAGGCCGGTTAATATATCACAAAGGCATATGTGTTGGAGCTTTGAGGTGCACACCCTAATACAATAAGCTGCGCACGCCTATGAATATACGGCAACTGTAATCTGGCCAAAAATGTGATCATATGGTGTGTGTCAGGTATGAAATAAGCTAATTTGTGTACACATAAACTTGTAAGAAAAGATTTATATTTGAATTTAACTGTCTGTAAATGCAATTACTTGTACCGTGTTTGCTTTCTAAACTTTGCCAACACTAGAGTCTTGTCTTTTGTGTCTCCTTAACATGTAGCCAGTGCATTTTGGGTTTCCCTTCATTTTTACATCCTAAAATGAGTGGTTTGAGTTAATTTTTTTGAATATTGAGTGATTTGGAATTTCTTGCAGTCCAGGGAACCCTGCAGGTTTCCACAGTGCCATAGTTTGAAAGTATTGCTTTTCCAGAGCTTACATGTTCCTATTCTCACAAGCATAAGTCACCACATGGAAGACCTTAGCTCTGAGGGTTCAAGGTTTTTTTTTTTTCTCTGTGAGTCTCTGTTAAATAAAAGAACCTGCTCAAGGTGTCTGTCGCTAAACAAAATATGTGTGTGGCTAGACTGTGATGGAAGCAGCCATTCTCTGATTTCTATGCCACATTCAAGTTTGGGGGCTGTGAAGCTGTAAGCTCCTACCAGCAGGACCCTCCAATTCCACTTGTGATGAATTGTATTGTAGCTGTACTGTCTCCCTCCATTTTTTAAAGTACTCTACAAACTCTAGGTGCTACAGTGTATATAAATCCTTAATAATAATAATAGTAATAAACCAGTATCTGAATAATTTCCTTGGAACTACTTTGCCCATTTCAGATTAGTCCTGTTACTTTAATGACATACAGTGACCAAGTCAGAAGAATCCTACTAAAAGACTTTACAGTCTATTGCTACCAAATAAGTGAACAATCATCCAGTTGTGTGTGAGGGACTGAACAGCATTCATTGCAAAGCTTTCTCTTATTTCTTTAACGTGAGATTTAGTTTAGGCAGCTAAATACAACGTTGAAATACATACATGTGAACTGCCTTGCCTTCCCAAAGATTTGTAATTCTGTTCAGCCAGTTTTCCAGTCCATACACCCCTTCCAGACACTGTGCAAATCTTTACAATTATGTTTTTTCACTTTAGTCAGAGAAAACTGCTTGATTATAATCGTGATTAGCTAGTCAAGAGACAACAGACAACTGTCCAGGTAATCTCTCTGTCTCCTTCAATCGATCAGCTCCATTTACGGATTCATAGCACTGTTTAAATTCTAATTTACAAGGGATTACAGATGGCTACAACAAGACTGACTGGGGAACTATTTAACTGATTTTGTTGTTTTGGGTGGATGTCATATGCTACGGGTGTGATCACTGTACCACCCTGCTGCTGGTACCATGTGATCGCTGTGACCAAATGCAGCAGATCTCATGACAGTTGTAAACAATGGATGGCATCTTTTCATTTGTGTTGCTAGCTGTAATTGGTCATAATGATCACATGGTACAGACAGGGCCAGTCATAGCCCATCTGTACCATGTGATTAGCTGTGGCCAATCACAACAATACTGTTTCATTCAGTAAAAATGGTTGCTTATACCAATGAAATTCATCAATAAGCAATCATTATGTTTAAAAAAGTCCTGATCACTTACCCAAAGTAGTACAGTGTTACTATAGTAACAGCGTATTGCTCTGGTCATAGTGTGTTACAAAAAAACTTAAAAAATGAAAAAAAAAAGTAATAAAAAATGAAAAAAAATGAAAAATATAAAAAAATATATATATTTTTTTTTTACATACTGTCACCAGTCAGTGTCACTGATCACAGCCACACTGGTTATATGATGATGCTGTACTGCACTGGTGACAGTATGTAAAAAAACAAACCGTGAAAAAACATTTTTTTAACCACTTGAGTCCCTGAAGATTTTACCCCCGTCCTGACCAGAGCACTTTTTACAATTTGGCACTGCATCGCTTTAACTGATAATTGCACTGCCATGCAATGCTGTACCCAAATGAAATTTGCGTCCTTTTTTCCCACAAATAAAGTTTTCTTTTGGTGGTATTTGATCACCTCTGCGTTTTTTTTTTTTTTTTGCGCTATAAACAAAAAAAGAAAAAAGACAATTTTGAAAAAAAAAAAAAAAAACATTTACATTTTGCTATGATAAATATCCCCAAATTCAAAAAAAAAAAATTCTTCATCAGTTTAGGTCAATATATATTCTTCTACAAATTTTTGGTAAAAAAGAATCGTAATAAGCGTGTATTGATTGGTTTGCGTAAAAGTTATAGTGTCTACAAACTATGGGAAAGATTTATGGCATTTTTATGGCATTTTTATTATTATTTTTTTTTTTATTAGTAATGGCGGTGATCTGCGATTTTTAGTACTGCGTACTAAGGAAGTCAGTACTTTAGTACTCATTTCCTCATGACGCACGCTCTAGAGTGAAATAGAGGCAAGGCCTGACACTCACAACAATAGGAGCCCTTTACTTCCGTCTGGATAGCTGCGACGCATTGCGCAGGCCGCGAGTTACTTGGTGGCGCCCGACTGGTTTCTGCTTTCCCTTGAACCGATTGTTTTTGATCCTATGCTGGACTATGTAAGTGCTAACCTTAAGCAATACATTTTAAGCAATATCACACTATATCCTGCCTTCTGTGGCTCTTTGTGGTGGAGTCATTTTACAGACATACTTGATGCAAGTTGATTATATGCAGTGGAGAAAATATAAGGTGAAGATACCTACGTTTATAATCTGCATATTGGATTGGGATGCAGCTTCCTCTACACATATTTCCTCTACACATGATGGTTTGATTGGAATGAGATACTTGAAGGAGATATACCATTGAAACGAGTATTTCTCTCTATATAATACATGCTTTATGGTCACTTTGTGGCCAAAGCTATCTGGTGAGCGCATTTCATTATCACTTTGGGTGAAGCACTTTTATAAGCAAATTTTTGAAGCACTTTTGGGCTTTATTATTCACGGTGTTGGAGCATACACAAGAAGATTTGATTATTCATGTATATTATGGACATTTTTGATGGTTACATAATTGTGCACTTTATTAATTAAGTTCACACTGTTTATTTATCAACTAGTCATTGGTTTCAATATTGCCCCTTTACGCCCTTTATATATATTTTTGATCACATATTCGTTTTTACTCATTTTAGGTGCAGCATTTGGTGTATTAATATTAAAATATATTTTTTTCTGATTTACACTGTGGTGCCAACAACCCAACACTTCCCTTTTCTACTGTTGTATTATTGAAAACTTCAATAAAAATCTATTTGGAAAAAAAAAAAAGAAATGGGATCAGGTTGTCAGTACATCAGGATTGATCGATTTTCAGATATACACCATAGTTTATAGATTATTACTTTGCTACGGACTAAATAATAAACACCAATTTTGTTTTTTGTTTTTTAACCTCCCTGGCGGTATGATTCTTTCTGATTTTAGGTGCTGAAAGCGGTACAATTATTTTGCATGGAAATTTGGCGTTTTATATTGTAGGTCTGTAATTATTAACAATAACACACTTAAATCTGTCCAAACAAGAGTCTAGTAGATATCCCGGATATGATAAAGTTTGAAACACAAAAACATAAATTTTAATATAATAAAAAAAAAATAATAATTAAAAAAAATAAAAATAAATAGTAATAAAATAAATTTCCACACGATTCACTATTGCTCAATTCTGCAAGTGTTCTAATTTACTATCGCTGTTTTCTAGCTGGTCTAAAGCCATTTTTGACGTAAAGGGACACTTTTTGGTTGCTATGGACAATCTCCAGTTTCCAGGCAGAAAGAACAGAATATGCAATATAAAACTGCATGCAGGGCATGGGCCAGAGCACTGGGGACAAATGGGATGTGAAATGATTTCATACAGTACTGTAATCTGTAAGATTACAGTACTGTATGTGTTATGCTTTTTACATTTTTTTGAATTTGCCGCCAGGCTCCGCCCCCGTGCGTCGCGACGCTCGCAGGGAACGGAGCCTGGCACAGAGAGGCTTCGGGACAGGACACAGCCCGCGGACACTGCGGGGGACATCGCAGGATCCCGGGGACAAGGTAAGTAAGGAGGCACCAGGATCCTGCGATGCAATCCCGAGTGTGGCTCGGGGTTACCGCTAATGGTGCTGAATTTTAACCCCGAGCCACACTCGGGAATACCGCCAGGGAGGCTACCCAAAGAAATGTAGTGGAATACTATTTATTTGCAAAATTTTTAACAGAAACAAAGAAAAATTTGTTTTTTCAAAATTTTTGGTCTTTCTTTGTTTATTTAGCAAAAAAATAATAAACCTAGTGGTGATTACGTAATACCAAAAATAAGCACCATATGTGTGAAGAAAATGATAACATTTTCATATGGGTACAGTGTTGCATGACCGTGCAATTAATAATTAACAAAAGTGCTTTTGTGCATCAAAGATATCATTAGAAATAAATAAAAAGTTCATTAGAAATAGATGAAAAGTTCATATTGTGCATCAATATTCAAAGTATATATTGTGCTATTCCACTGGGATCATTTGGTGAAGATGGAAAATAATACTAATCTTGAGCTTGGTGATCCGGTGGCACCGGGCTCTCTAGACTCTCACCTTAGATAAAATGAATATGGGCATCAAAAACCAATTCTTTGTTCTTTTGTGGTATAATGGTGTTATGATGGAATTTCTCTGGTGCTGTGGCGATTCTTCTGCTTAATAGTACCTATCAAATATGGGAACAAAGAGGGGTTGCCCAGCACAGACGAAACCGGAAACTAGTAAGGAGGCGCCTCAGACGCCACTCCTCAACCTTTTATCGTATATGCTGTTTTTAAATTGATTAAATGTAAGAGACCACTTGATTTTTTAATAAATTACCAGCTTTTACAAACGTACTACACTATTGGAGGCATCCTTTCTCTCTCCCCTTCCTGTTTAAACCACCGGACTGGTGGAGCCCAGGTGGGCAACCCCTCTTTGTTCCCATATTTGATAGGTACTATTAAGCAGAAGAATCGCCACAGCACCAGAGAAATTCCATCATAACACCATTATACCACAAAAGAACAAAGAATTGGTTTTTGATGCCCATATTCATTTTATCTAAGGTGAGAGTCTAGAGAGCCCGGTGCCACCGGATCACCAATCTCAAGATTAGTATTATTTTCCATCTTCACCAAATGATCCCAGTGGAATAGCACAATATATACTTTGAATATTGATGCACAATATGAACTTTTCATCTATTTCTAATGAACTTTTTATTTATTTCTAATGATATCTTTGATGCACAAAAGCACTTTTGTTAATTATTTATTGCACTATGGAGCACTTTTTGATATCGCACTTGTAAGAATTTTTATTTATTTTATTGTATGCACTATATTTTGAGGTGATAGATTTTTAAGCGCGAAATCACTTTTATTACTATATTTATGCTGAGTGTAAGTGAACACTTCAGATTTTGCTGCAGTCCACAGAGACATCATCACCACTCACTTGCACTTAATTTTAGCCAATCACAGAAGCATCTACACAACCTACCAACTCAATTTAGCGCGAGGGATCACACCATACAATTTTGATGACCGTCAATTGTCATTGGCAGGAAGGGGGTGAAAGTGCCTGATATTGAAGCGGATAATAATTATTCATTCTTTATGAATATATAGGCACAATACACAGGGATCTTGTCTGCCTACATTTTCACTTTGAGTACTTTGGTATAATGTATATGGCATAATTACCTGAATTACCAAACTGGTAGTGCTGTCCCTGCTTTCATACATAAAACTCCTGCATATTTTTCTATATTTTAAGATAGGAAAATTAAAATTGCTGTTCCTATTCAGTATTTGTGCATTTACTGTATGTATGTGTGTGAATATATGCACGTGTTTTGTCTTTTTTTATGTATTACAATATCTTGGAGAGATGAGGTATTTATTATATTTTCTATTCTGTTCAGCAATTTTACTATGCCTGCATGCTATTTTTTTCAATGGAATGAAAATGTATCCTATAGAAAAGATATATTAGTACTGTAGCCTTTTCTACAGTTACCTTCATATGAATATCCAGATACATTTCCATACTATTGTAAAAGAAAGCTGCCAAAGACAATGAGAAGCTTACCACCTCCTATACTGTGAAGCTGACACAATAGAATTGCAAATTTCCCTGTCATCAATTAATAGCTATGGCTTATCACAATTTTTTTTAGAAATCTTGAATAGTGCAGCATGTAATTTATTGCTTCCTTTTTTGGATCCAGACACAATTAAAGACATCTTTTTTTTAATATAAATTGCAAACTCTCAGAAATATACAGAATGAAAATGCAGTCATATATTAGAAATAACTTTAATTTAAATTTTCTAAATGACCTCCGAAAGCTAGATGAAAGATGTTCTGCTGAATGGGCTGATGCGCCCAGCCTGTATAATTTATGTGGGAAATCGGTGCGAATGGTTCACTTTTATGGGGAAGTGCTGCTTGTATCAGGCCTGCAGAAACCATTTCTCCCAAGCTTCCATCTGTTCTTCAAACCAGGGCATATGCCATCTCATCGAGCTTGAAAGTCAACTGATTTATAACTCCTGAAAAGTGCATAGATTGAAAAGAAAGGTCGACTGCCGTTATATGACAGTGATTTGTTAGGCACTTGGATAAAGACAATTCACATTACTATGGACCCGAGGGGAAACTAGCAATGCTGTAAGCTTCAAAACTCACTGGATTGACAACAAGAAAAAAAATAGCATGGGCTTTTTTTTTTTTTTAATCTATTGTTAGCTGTTTTCCTTTTACAGTATGGGGTTAAGGGTGGGGTGTAGAGCAACAAAGCTACAATTATATTGTTATCAATTTGTTTCAGGAAGGAGAGTTTTTTTTTTTTTTCCCCAAGGCTAAAAAGGTTACCAACCGAAAGTGTCAGAGCTTGTTACACTTTAATCTTTTAATGGTAAGCTGAAACATCAGTCTTAAAAGTGTTGCTTGCTGCTTGTCAGAAAGTTCCGCTCAACATCACAAACAGAGCTCAGATGAGTTTTCTGTAGCTGCCCTGGAGGTGAATTCACCGTCCTGGTCCAATTAGTCATTTAATGAACGTTTGATGCTCAGTTCCATCACTTACATTTCTCTCTCCTCCTCCTCCCACCCTCGATATCACTTCAGGACTAGAAGGCAATGAAACCTTTGGTAGGTGGCAAACCAAATCAAACTGACAACATGACCATATAAAAATCAATGTTCATTCTGATGTTTTCATTTGTAGCTCTGATTCCTTCAACATCTCCGCAAACAGTAAAACAAAGGACGTTTTTAGCTCAGTTAATTTATCAAAACACAATGATTTATTAAAAAAATAGCCAAGGTGAATATTAACCTCCCTGGCAGTATGATTATGTCAGATTTTTAATGCTGAAAGTGGTGCAATGTTTCGCATGGAAATTTGGCGTTTTATATTGTAGGCCTGTAATTCTTAGGAATAACTCTCTTAAATCTGTCCAAACAAGAGTCTAGTAGTCTAGTAGACAACCCGGGTATGATAAAGTTTGAAACACAAAATCATAAATTATAATATAATAAATAACTATAAATAATTATAACAAATAATAATAATAAAATGTATTCAATAATGTAATCAACTCAAAAACACGGAAATTTGCTCAGTTGCAGAATTGTCGCTGTAGTCACTTTCGGTGTCTGATGACGATTTTTCCCACAAATCACTATCGCTCAATTCTGCAAGTGTTCTAATTTACTATCGCTGTTTTCTAGCTGGTCTAAAACTGCTTTCGATGTAAAGGGACACTTTTTGTTTGCTATGGACATTCTCAAGTTTCCAGACAAAAAAAACAATATTTATAATATAAAACTGCATGCAGAGCCCTAGAGACAAAAGTGATGTGAAATAATTTGATACAGTAATGTAATCTGTCAGATTACAGCGTACTGTATATGTTATGTTTTTCTGCACTTTTTGAATTTCCCGATGGGCTCTGTCCCCATGCGTCGCTCGCAGGGAACGGAGCCCAGCATACAGTACGCCGCACATAGCGGGGAGAGATCACAGGATCCTGGGGACAAGGTACGTAACTTTCCCTTGATACTGCGATCTCGAGTGTGGCTTGGAGTTACCGCTTTTGATATGGAAAATTCACGGCCGAGCCACACTCGGGAATACCGCTAAGAAGGTTAAACATATTAGGAAAATTGTAAACAATGTAATTACCCGCCAAATTTTGTGCCACCGATACACAATATCCCAATGTGTATAAATATCCCAGTGTGTATGACCTATAATGCATCTTGGGTCGGCTATATCTATATTGTGTATGCTATAAAAGAGAGGGGGTTGATGTACGCAGCTTTTGGACTCTACAGGGCAATATCTGTGAAGACTGGAGGAAAGAAAAATGTCTGAATTGCCCATGCCAATCACTGATGCGTTAGATTTCATGATTAGTCCAGCATATCATGAAATCCTGGACAGACTCTTCATCCTCAGTATTTACTTACAGTACTGTTTTCATCATGCGTTCTCAGTAGTTGGTATATCCTTCTTAGATTTGATTGCCCTTTTTTGTCCTACATGACTGAGTGATGTCAGAAGCTTCCTTCTGCTTTAGGCATTAAAAACACTAGCAGCATGTGTAAGCTGATTAATGCAAATTTTGTATAATTTTTTTTAACCTTAGCGTTTAAGGATATTTTACAAGTTTATGTGCTTTTACATAAATTTATATCATCTACAGCAGACCTTTCAGTGACTTTATAAATATGCATATTCAAGAAAAGAATTAATTAAATATACTTTAACATTGCACGTATTTAACAAACTGTTTATTAATGGATCTGCACCACACTAGAAGGATTGAAATTGAGATTGAGATATTGCTATCATCCATCTGTTTATTTTTTATTTATACTTGGTAGATCTTGTTATTTCCATGTATTGTGGCAACATGATCACAGTTGTGTTGCCACTCTTAGTGCATGCTTCACCATTTGCCATTTGGGAAGCCATTGATTTCCTTATATCTTCTCTTAGGCTTCCCTATGTGATTCCTTTCATCACTTGCAAGGTGACTCCAGCTGCATGAGTGACAGCTCCCTCTCCCCTCCTACCTGCTCCGCATAATAACTGGGGCTGTCCATCAGAACAAATTCCTCCTCAGCCATTCAAAATGATTATTTAATTCATTTTAATACAATTTCAGGTTTCAATAATGGATTAAATGGTTGTCCTTTAATTGTTTTTCATTCAATTTAGAATAGTGTCTCTCAATTATACCATGTGACAGCTAGAGCACCAATCTGCGCTGCATGACCACAGGAAAACAAAGAAAACTTTCTGCAGTCATGGCTGCAGGATATATCAGAGGTTTACTGCTAGCTTCACCCACCTTTCGCACAGTAAAGTGTGGTGCAAGTGAATAGAAATCATGTGACTGGTATATAAAGCGAATAAAATAAGGTATTGGAAACATTTTAATCAGTTCTCATTATATTTGTGTATACTGCTGTAATAAAGAATTAGTTCACCTTTACCAAAAACTGCCTATGCAGGTAAGGGCCACCTGTAAATAAAAACAAACTGTGCAGCTTTGACTTAAAGGGGTTGTAAACCCTCATGTTTTTTCACCTTAATGCATCCTATGCATTAAGGTGAAAAAACACCTGGCAGTGACCAGCCCCCTAGCCCCCCCGTTTTACTTACCTCAGCCCCGTATTTGCCTCTCTCCACCGGGTCCCAGCTCTTGATTGGATAGATTGATAGCAGCACAGCCATTGGCTCCCGCTGCTGTCAATCAAATCCAATGACGTGGGCATCGGGGGGCGGGGCCGAGTCTGGCATTTTTGTCTATGGACGCAAATGCTGGACTCGGAAGTGCGCCCGCAAGGTAACCCGCCAGGAGAGCGCTTCTCCTAGGGGGTTATCTGATGCGGGGAGGAGCTGCGAGAACCGCTGAGGGACCCCAGAAATGGACGATCGGGACACTCTGTGCAAAACAAGCTGTACAGTGGAGGTAAGTATGATATGTTTGTTATTTTTAAAAAATAAAAAAACGAGCCTTTACAATCACTTTAAGTTGGCTAATGTCACTGCTATAGGTCTAGGCCATTTACACACCTCCCGAAGACTGGCTGAACTAAAGATGACATCCCCTTGTCCTGCTCTGTTGGTAGGATGTTGCTAGAGCACTCCCAGCTGTTTCTGCTTACCCCCACCATCACAGGCGCAAACTCTCACACCTCTGCCTATGCACGGTTCACTGTCTTCTCCACTGCTGCATCGCTGAGCTCAGAACTAATGCAAAATAGAAGAAGGAGCACATGTGAGGGGGATATAAATTGGAGTAAGAGCTCATTACTGTAATGGTGGGAATGAGCATATGTGTGTGCATCCTATTGCTTTAGAGTGTGCACCCCAAAGCTCAAATGTGTGTGTGTGTCTGTATGTATGTGTCATATATTATACAGTATATTTACACACACACTCTTATAAATAAATGTAAAAAAAAATTAAATGTATTAAAACTTGGACAGTGTTAGTAGGGCAGTGGATGGTGTCAGAAGAGCAGTGGACGTATCAATAGGGCAGAAGTTGGTGTCAGTAGGGTAGTGGACTGTGTCACTAGTTTTTTATCTGTATTATTTTATTTTTGTATTATTTTTACAATTTTATTTTTATATTATTTTTTATAATTTACTTAGGAGGCCCATTTGGGGGCTTTTGTGAAATGTTAGCAGGGGGGAATTTGCACCACGCTGTGTGATTAGGGTGTGCCCAGGCACACCTAACACACCCCCTGCGCACGCCTATGGGGATATGTAAAACTGTCTGGAAGTGTTGTTACAATGTACTAGTAACAATGCAGGACAGGAGAATGCCATCTCTGGGAGTTTTTTGGCCAGGCTTTTAGAAGAACCTAAATGACCTACACCTATTGCCAAGGCATTATTCAACTTTAGTCAAAACTACGCAGTTTGTTTCCATTTTAATCTATCTTGCATGAGAAAGTTTGGCTGTGGGTTTTATGACTCTTTAAGGGCCCGTTCGCACTGCCTGCACACCAAACTGGAGAAGTCTTACGTGTGGGCAGCTGTCAGTTTTTACTGCAGTAAAGCAGCAGTAGGGAACAGTGTGATGTGTGTTTCAGCATTGCTGTGCGGTGACATGTGATCCCATCCTGTATGTTGTGATAAAATGAAGCATGTCCGCATTTATATCACAGCTCACTGCACCGCACTTCTGGGCTGCATTCCTAGCAGTGATGGCATTCTTCTAGTACAGAAAAATGCTAGTCACTGTGCTATGTATAAATGGACACTAATTGTTACAATCACCTATTTCTGTGCTTATAAACAAACACATGAGCATGGTGATCAAATGATTGGTTCCCAACCATTAGAGAAGACGTGAAGCTGTCTGTGACAGTTGAGTGCTCTTAACTTTAAGGGGAAATCAGACTAATGTTCATTTTGCATGAGGCACCATGTAGGAGAACATAAATCTTCAGATTGAAGATTGCAAGGGGTTAAACAGGGTTAAAAATTGGCTTGCTTAGACTACATCTCTGTTATGTTGGCCTTCCTTTTCAAAATGGCATTAAATGTCAAGGCCTGTTAACTTTCCAGTCATGGTGATTGATGGTAGCTACAAAGATTTTTTTTTTTTTTGCTGTAGTTCCCATAGCATTCTGTAGGTGGGAGTTGCAGAATGAGCAAGTTAGACTTCAAAAGCTGAAAAATAAGAGATTCACTATATAGATTTTACTCTCATAAGTATAATTTGAGGCACTTTTTTTTAAACAAATTAAGGACTGTGTGCCATTACTTCCTTAATGCATTTGATTGTCTTTGCAGGTTTATTTTTCTATATGTAGTAATGCACCTTCGTTTGCGGGAATACACAGCAATGACAGAGGTGAAGTTTTGCAGTGTTGCTATAATAGAAGTTGTTCACTTTATTTTATGGCTTCTATTGTAACCCAGATTTTAACCTTTTGATAACGGCAAAGAAGCTAGAATAGTTGCAATTATATATTTTCACTTTATATCAGAAGTACTATTTTTAATAAACCACTTTACACAGCAGTGTAACTTTAGGTTCAAGGTCAAGAAAGAGTCTTGGAAAATACAGTTGTGATTCTCAGTCAGCTACCAAAAAGAAGAGTTTACTAAATGCAGGGAGCAGCTATAAACATTTCATACATAAAATGCTGAAGACACTAAACTGATTTGTGTTTTGTGTTATAAAATGAATTGCTGCAGTAGGTATTCTAACAAATTTGTCACATTAATGGCCACAAAGAAAGAACTAGAGACGACTCTTCTGTAATGTTCAAAGTATATTGCATGGTAAAAGAAGAGCCACACAGATGCTGTACTAAAAATATAAACTGAACAAAGCCTTGCAGAGTCATAAAGGAAACAAGATGTGCTTAGGGGGAAATAAAAACACTTCAGTAAGATTTGACCTAGGCTGACACTAAAGGACTTAGAGATACTAAAATAAGCTATAACGGCATTGGAAAGTTAGCCATAATGATGGGGTAAATTTTAAGGCCACTGCCACTTTTAACAAGATTGTTTTAAATGGAGCTTAAAAAACAATGTGATATTTTTTGGAAATATTTTGGCTCTGTGCTTTTTTTTTTTCAAACAAAAGTTTTGAAAAAAAAAAAGAAAAACCTAACCTTTAATAAATTATGTTTTTATTTCTTTATGTTTGACAGACATTTGCCCACTTGTGGAATTTAAGCAACAGCAGAGGAAGAGGTTTCCCTATCACAAGGGAATTTTTTGGATGTTGGGCACATCTGCCATATAGAGAAGTAGTGGATAAATTCAAGCGGTATTGAACCCAAAAACTAAATATAAATATATTACAACTAATCAGTCCCTAAATGTTGTGGTCAGTTTTTTTGGGGGGTTTAAAATCGCTTTAATAGAATTTTTCCCACTATGTACAAAAAATAAACTCAGAAAGGACTGGTGGCACATAATGTGTGCATGTGGGACACTCATCTGCCACATTAGGAGGAAATACAAAGGGGTATGCAGCTCTGAACAATATTTATTTGTAATCCTTAAAAATATATTGTATAGATTAGAGTCTTCAGAGCCAATTTACTGTAGGCAAATTAACTGTTAACTTTGTAAGGGAATTTCTCCATAGCTTAGTAAATGAGGTGAAGTTCTTTCATCATCCAATCATGTGAAAGTAAAAGTCCTATTATTTTTATTTTTCTTGCACACAATTTGGAATTTTCATCACATTCACTAAGTTAAAGAAAAATTCCCTTGCAAAGCCAACAATCCATCATTATTTAGTAAGTCAACCCCTACGGCCAATTTACAATATAATGGTCATATAATGTCATACATACATTTATCAGCATTTCAGATTTATTATTTGCATGCAGTAACAGCAGTTTCTGAAATTCAGAAACAACACAGCCCAGTCTTTAGAAGCTATGCAGACTCTATTGCATTGCATGCAGATATCTAACTCTGTAAGCTACCCTACCTACCATTAATTTGTGATACTGCCATCTGTGACATTGATGGAGGAAAATTCAGGTGATCACATAGCACAATCCTCTTGAAGATAGGAGATCTATAAACTAAGTAAGGTTTACCATATGTATTCTCTGTTAGGAAGTTTGCAGGAGGAAGGGAATGCAATATACATTTGCTTTGTATTTCTTGAAACAGCACTAACATATCTCTAAAAATAGACTTTTTTTTTTTGAAAAGCAACGAATTCTACGTTCACGGAATGATGTCTACATCATTAAGGGAAGGTGTATCTAAGAATTATGATTCATATGTGGTTACATATGATTCTGTCTATTTTTTGGACTAAAACAGATGGCTCTAATATACAACTAGAATCTTCTTCTGTGAGCATTTCATCGCTGCAGATATTTAAAATTCGGATGCAAGTGTAATAACTTGCAGAGAAAATATACTTTATGCAGAAGCTTTGCATAGGGGAGACCGAGGTTCTTTTTATTCACTTTTATTCACTCAATGTATAATATCTACTTTCTTATCAACCTTTTCATGCCTAAGTCTACTTCTGACATTTGTTGCTTACAAGTTAAAATCCAAATTTTTTGCTTAGAACCCCACAAACTATATATATATATATATATATATATATATATATATATATATATATATATATATATATATATATATATATTTTTAGCAGAGACCCTACAGTATAAAATGGTGATTGTTGCAATATTTTATGTCACACAGTATTTGCGTAGCAGTCTTTCAAACACAATTTTTTTGGGATAAAATACTTATTCATGAATAAAAAAAACCTGAAACAGTAAAGTTAGCCCAGTTTTTTTGTATAACGTGAAAGATGATGTTACGCCGAGTAAATAGATAGCCTAACATGTCATGCTTTGAAATTGTGCACACTCGTGGAATGGCGACAAACTACGGTACCTAAAAATCTCCATAGGCGATGTTTTAAAAAAAACGGTTACCAGGTTAGGGTTACTGAGGAGGTCTTTTACTATAATCATTGCTCTCACTCTGACGATTGTGGCAATACCTCACATGTGTGATTTGTTTACCCCATACTCATCCACATTGGGTAGGGGTCTGGGATCTGGGGGCCCCCTTGTTAAAGGGGGTTTCCAGATTCCGATAGGTCCCCTGCCCACAGACCCCGACAATCAACGGCCAGGATTGTTGTGAAGAGGCCCTTGTCCTCATCAACATGGGGACAAGGGGCTTTGGGGCCCCCTGCCCCAAAGCACCCACCCCCCCATGTTGAGGGCATGTGGACTGGTACGGTTGAGGAGGGGGGGTCGCTCGTTCTTCCCCACGCCCTTTACTGACCTGCCACGCTGTTTTTTTGACGTGGGGGTTCCCCTTAAAACCCATACCAGACCAAAGGGCCTGGTATGCTCTTGGAGGGAGAACCCATGCCGTTTTTTTTTTATTTGGCATGGAGTTTCCCCCTAAAGATTCATACCAGACACGGTGCCTGGTATTGTTGGGGATCAAAGTCGGTTCCCTGTTTATTGAAGTCGGATGCATTTAGGACTTCAAGTTGCAGGGCAAAGTCAGATCCAAAGTGGTATGACTGTCGTGTCGTACCAGTACGAACCCGGCCTCTATGCACAGCTGCATCAGATTTTGCACTCACCAGTTTTAATAAATCAGTCCCTGTGTACTTTACAGTACTGGTCAAAAGCAAAGAACACATTCTCCATAGAGAAAAAAAAAGAATTACTGTCTGACACTTCTGTGCTGTAAAATACAAATCTCACATACATGCTTTGCGGATGTTATAAATTAATATTAACCATTACTTTACCTTTGTAGAAAAAGTTTACTCTACATGTAAGGCCAGTAAAATCGACAATACAGATTGATTCCCTATATGTAAGCATCAGCAAGCATGTGCAGATAATGCTCTGGTCATCCCTGGAATTCAGACAACTGTGTCTTGCTATCCTCTACCCATGTCCCAAAGGACTCCCCCAGCTGCCACCAGTAGACTAGAAAAGCACTCAACAATACCGCAGGGTTTCCTAATTATGGAGGCTTCCTCTTACATTTGTATGCAGATAATCCTCTGACCAGCTGAGGGAATAGAAGTTGTACATCATGACACCCTCATCCTCTGCCTTAAAAGCTGAACTCGCACAATTTCACTCCTGCATGTCAGTCCCGATTTCGGCTGCAATTTCACAGACATCTGTGTGGGTTTCTGCACAGATGTCAGTGTAAATCATAGCCCGAAAATGCAAAAAGTAGTACAGAAACTACTTTTTGAAATTGGTGCGGCGCCGCATATGCAGCGTCGCACCAATTAGGACGGTGCCATCGCTGGCAATTGTCGCCGATTTGACATGCGATTTGACATGTCAAATCATACCAATGTGAACCAGGGCTAAAACAATGTGTTTATGTTACCAAAAGGGCCTTTCCAATGTTGAGTAACAACACCTTGCTTCCCTTGTCTTGTGAAAGTCAAACTACCTATTGTTTTTTTTTTCTGTGTGTGGTTGTTAGAGATCTACTGAAAATGAATGACAGTGAGCCATTAGTAAACATGCTATGGCACTCCCCTCTGATAACCCCTCCTAAAAGTAATGATAACCTCCTATATGCTCTCAACTTAATGTATGTAAACTGTGCTGAATTGACATGTTCTGTTTCTTTAATATAATTTTAATTTGTACCCTTCTGTGTGAGGAAATGGTATAAGCTTATGTTAATTTCTTGTAACTTATCTTTTCTGAAACCTAATAGAAATATTGAAATTGAAAATAAATTACAATGCACTACAATGCACAGAGACAGCAGCTGGTTGTACCATACATTAACCATAATAACATGCATCGATGCACGCAACAATGCACATGCAAAGTACAGCCTTACACAGTGCTGTGAATCCAGGAGTTTGCTGATTGGATGAACGTGCACAGAGATGACCTAATTAGTGATCTGCTGCTCCTTCACTATCCAGTTACAGCCCTGACCAAGCTACATTTATTCAAAGTGGTGCCAAAGGCAATTTTTTTCCTAAAATTAAAACAATGTTATACCCACCTGTTCTGTGCAGTGATATTGCACAGAGCGGCCCCTTACCTCCTCTTCTGGGGTCCCCTGCCAGCGCTCTCCACTCCTCTTCTCCAAGTGCTCCCTCTTCAAGTTGGCTGCTATGGGGGCACTCATGCAAGCGCACTCCTGTGCTCCTATCTATAGGCACACACACAGCTGGGCTCAGCCCCGCCCCTATTCACAGGATTAGATTGACAGCAGCAAGAGCCCATGGCTTCCATTGCTGTCTGTGTCCTGTAAGAAAAGGAAGATGGGAGAGCGCTGCTGCGAATGGGCATTGCGCTGGACTGACAGAGGACGCAGGTTAGTATTTACGGAGGGAACGATAAAGCTACTAAGCCATTTTTTTTCCTTGATGCAGGGAATGCATTAAGGTAAAAAATGGCTTGACTTTATAACCTCTTTAACAGCAGCGGAGATATACAAATTATTAAAAATAAGAAATATTAAACATTTTTTGTTTTTGGGTGACATACAATATAACCCTTTTTTTAAACAGAAGATATCTGCACATCACACTTCCATCAAACATCCCCAGTAAAAAGTGTTTATTTTTAATTATAGAATAGTGGGCAGAGCCATGCAAATCATTCCTTTATGCCCCTGGGCCAACTGTGCATTCACAACCACTGGATTACAGTACAAATATTATAGAGCTATTTCTTCCAAATTTACATACACAAATTTCACATTGCAGCGATTTGGCATGCGATTTGATATGTAAAATCGCATTACAAATAGGCGGCTATTGTCGACATTGGCACCGTCCGAATCTGTGCGATGCTGCATTTACGGCACCGCACTGATTCCTAAAAGTAATTTCTGTACTACTTTTGGCAACTTTGGGGTGTGATTTCAATAGACATCTGCACAGATGTCTCTAAAATCGCCCCCGAATGTCAGGACTGACATGTGGCAATTAAATGGTGCGAGTTCAGCTGAACTCGCACCATTTCATTCCTGCTGTCAGTGTGAACCTAGGCTAAAGGGAATAAGGGTTTACAAAGACTACAGTTAGATTCACACTTGTGCGGGTGGTTGCGGGTGCAGGCCAGAATGTAAATCGCACCTGTTCCCACACCCAACAACACAAAGCCAAACCACGCTGCTCTTTGCAGATGTGAGGGCTCTCATTCATTCCTAATGGCACCCCTCATGCATCCGAAAATGCAGCACATTTTTGGTTGTATTAAATCGCATGGTGCTTTTGCATTTCTCTGTGGCTGCATTTTAAAAAAGGTGCAGGAACCTTTTTACTGTATGAAATACAGGCACAACAGCCCATTCAAATGAATAGATGTGATCCTAGCCTTACACTTTATATGAAAACCTGCATATGGAGTTATCACATGACTGGTAATGTAGAGCAGTGGTTCTTAACCCTGTACTCAAATACCCTCAACAGGCCATGTTTGCAGGTTTTCCTTTATTATGCACAGGTGCTTTAAATCAGAGTCAATGGCTTGGTATTTTGGACAGCTATTTTATCTAATGCCCTGTACACACGATCAGAAATTCCGCCAGCAAAAGTCGGATGTGAGCTTTTGGTCAGAAATTCCGACCGCAGAATTCAAGCCAGCAAAAGATTGAGAGCATGTTCTCTATTTTTCAGTTGGAAAAAGTTCCTATCCGAAAATGCATTCGTCTGTATGCAATTCGGACGCGCAAAAAATCACGCATGCTCGGAAACAATTCGACGCATGCTTAGAAGCATTGAACTTAATTTTCTCGGCTCGTCGTAGTGTTGTACGTCATTGCGTTCTTGATGGTCGAGAAGTTACGAGAACTTTTGTGTGACCGTGTGTATGCAAGGCGAGCTTGAGCGGAATTCCGTCGGAAAAACCATCCAAGCTTTTTCTGACGGAATTTCTGATTGTGTGTATGGGGCATTAGGCTGCTTTTACACTGAAAGCGCCTGTCGTTCGCACTAAAGTGCCACTTGTTTTAACGGCGCTTTAGCAACACTTTTGGGGCGCTAGCAGGGCTTTTTTAATCCCAAAAAAAAGGGTTAACAACTCCCGTGTTACAGAGCTGTCCATTCATACCAATGGGCAGGGGCGTTTTGGGAGCGCTGTATACAGCCCTCCCAACCCCCCCCAAAGATGCTGCTTGCAGGACTTTTTTCCAAACGTCCCGCAAGCGCACCGCCCCAGTGTGAAAGCACCCATTGCAGAGAATGGGAGTAGGTTTTCAGGCGCTTTACAGGTACTATTTCTAGCACTAAAATGCCCATAAAAAGGCCTCAGCGTGAAAGGGGTCTAAGAGAAATTCCCAAAACATGGTCTATTGGGGGGTACTTGAGGACAGGGTTGAGAACCACTGATGTAGAAGACTAACTAGCCTAAAAGGATGTTGATTCTGATTCTTGTAATAGGCTACAGAGAATCAGAAGCCAGGGAAGCAAGTATAATAATACATAAATTCAGCATAGGAATTATTCATCATATTTTTATAGGCAACATATAACTACCGAGTGTACATAACCTGATTTTGATTCCAACTGGAACTCTTCTTTAATTAAAGGCACTTATAAAGGTTATATAAAAAGTGATAGTGTAATCTTTTCAGATAGTAGCAGCAATTTCAGTTTCTTTTGGTGAGATTGAATCTTGAATGACCCTACTAGATTTCCGGAAGCAAAAAGCCAAAAGTGATAAATAATAGCCTAGCAGAATATAGCACTTTCAATGTATTTCAACCAATACAAAGATAAAGGTCTGCAAAATTCCAACCTTCTTTCTTTTTTTTTTTCTTTAGCCAGGCGGCACATTGAAAATATTGCCATCTGTTTATCAAACAGAGTTGTATTAGTGTGAATAGGGCTCGTGGTTAGTAAACTGAACACATTTTTGCTTATGCACTGCTTAATTAATAGAGATAGAAGGTAGGAGGAGGTAGAAGAGCAAAGTAATGATCATGAACTGTGCAATCCCTCGCAACTCTCTCTTGTGCTCTTTGCTTATTAAGAGACCACTGAGGAATGTTTGTTTACATTAAGCACAATAATGATGTAAAACTATGTGCTTCCACTCTAGCAGCAAGCAATAATTAAGAGATTTCAGATCTGTGTGTGTGCTGCAGGAGAGTTATGTGATATATTTCATTTAATGATCAATTAGTTGCTGTTCATGACATGATGAAACTGACAAAGTCTAATAATAACGGATTAATGTTATGACTTAGACTCTTTCTTCTTTTCATATAGAAATATAAAAGGGAATCTAGAAGAAGTGGGTTTAATGTATAGGGGTAAAATATAGCCAGGCGACTCCTTTGACACAAATAAAGTTTAGCACTCCCGATATAGTTCTTGTGCATTCTAACACACATAAAAAACTCACAAAAACTCATGATTTGCATACTTGTTCTGGTCACTAAGAAAGTATTCTTAGCTCCATATGACAGGCAGCTATGGATTCATTTACTGAAACTGAAGAGTGCAAAATCTGGCGCAGCTCCGCATAGAAACCAATCAGCTTCCTGGATTTTTGTCAGAGCTTGACAAAAAATTTAACAAGCTGAAGTTAGAAGTTTATTGTTATTTATTTCAGGTACTTATATAACGCTGTCAATTTATACAGCACTTTACATAGTTATTATACATTCCCTGCCCTCGAGGAGCTTACAGTCTAAGGTCCCTAACTTACATTCATACATACACATACTGGGGGCAATTTAGACAGCATCCAATTAACCTCCCAGCATGTCTTTGGAGTGTGGAGGAAACCTACGCAGGCACAGAATTGACGACCCTAGTGCTGCCATGTAGAAGTGCTAACTACTTAGCTACTGTGCTGCCTAACTGGCTACTCTGCAGAGCTGCACCAAGTTTTGCACTCTCCAGTTTTAGTAAATCAACCCCCTATTGTTGTCAGAATGAGAGGTTAGTAACTGCAGCCTTTATGCTTCTCTAAGCAAAACGGGACCAGTTACCACCATTTGTGATTCTGCATCTCCACTACTGAATTGTTAACATGGCGTAGAATTATTTCACAATTATGAGTAAGGCCAGCCATAGATGGTTCAAATTTCAAGCTTCGAACCATGAATGGGCAGGCTGAATGTACCAAGCTGATCAATCGACCAACTTGGGTACAACCAGCCTGCTGGATTTTACTTGCAATTAAAGTGGATGTAAACCCCCACATACACCCAGTGAAGTGAACAGCCTCAGATCATACACAGGGATGAAAAAAATCTTTCTACATAAGTTTTACATGTATATCTGCTGTCTTCATCTTTATATACTGTTTAGAAAGTGTACACCGTGTTATGAGATTTTCTCTTCCTGTTCAACACTGCAGTGAAGCCTGGGCATACAGCCAAGACAGCTGATTGGAGGAAAGGCACACACCTCCTCTGGTAGGTAGAGACTTTCAGCTCTGTTCCTTGAATAGTTCAGGGCTTTGATAATCTATTTATAGCATCCTCTCCAACACAAAACTCAGGCTGCTTTTATCATATGTGACAGAGAACTTGTCAGGCGTTATCATGCTGATAACAGAAGAACATGTCTCGGCAGAGACATAGAGAAGCCGTTCCCACAAGGAGAATATCATTTCTCGGCAGGAGGGATGCCCCTGTTGGCACTGTCTATGTTGATGGGGGATTTGCGCAAATTTCTTTCCTGCAACCTGTGGTTGCAGGAAAGAAATTTGCGCCATCTATGTCAAGCCTTAAGCCTCGTACACACAGTATGATTGTTGGCCAACCAAGCAGCTGATTTTTGTCAAAAGGGCGTGTGCCAGGATCTTGTCATGCATATCAATGGTACACAATTGCCCACAAACACGAATGTAGTGACGTACTACAAGGAATGTCAGCTCTCGAGCGCCACCCTTTGGGCCCCTTCTGCTAATTTCATGTTTGGCGAGCATTGATTCCGAGCATGCGTGTTTGTACTTTTGACTTTTGTGTGCTGGATTTGTGTACTGACCATACGAAAAACAAGCCGTTGTCTGCTGAAAATTTACTACCCTGTCATCCAACATTTGTTGGCCGAAAATTGGACAATTGTCAAAAGGAGCGTACTAACGGTAAGATTTTAGGACAACAGTCTGTCAACAGACAATCACCTGCCAACAATCGTACCATGTGTACGAGGCTTTAGGCAGTACGGTAGGATTTTTCAAAGAGTTGCCAACACACCACTAGAGTCTTGAGTATACATTACTATTTAATCTACCATTATTGAGACTGACCAACTTCTATGGTGTCCTTACAGCTTGACAGGGCTGCTGTTAGAAATCATGGGGCACCGTACAGTCTAGCTCAGTGTTTCTCAACCTTTTTTCAGTCAAGGCACCCTTTAACCACTTCAGCCCCAGAAGGTTCTACCTCCTTAATGACCAGGCCATTTTTTTTTGATACAGCACTGCGTTATACTAACTGACAATTGCGTGGTCGTGCAATGTTGTACCGAAACAAAACTGATGTCCTTTATATTCCTACAAACAGAGATTTTTTTTGTGGTATTTGATCACCTCTGCGTTTTTTTATTTTTTGCGCTATAAACAAAAAAAGCGACAATTTTGAAAAAAAAAAAATATTTTTTACTTTTTGCTATAAAGCATACTGAATAAAAATATGTAAAAATATCAAATTTCTTCATCAATTTAGGCCAATATGTATTCTGCTACATATTTTTGGTAAAAAAAAATCCCAATAAGCTTATATAGATTGGTTTGTGCAAAAGTTATCACGTCTACAAACTATGGGATGTTTTTATTGCATTTTTATTTTTACTAGTAATGACAGCGATCAGCGATTTTTAGCGGGACTGTGACATTGCAGCAGACAAATCGGTCACTAAGTGACACTTTTTGGGGACCAGTGACACCAATACAGTGATCGGTGCTAAAAAAAATGCACTGTCACTTTATAAATGACACTGGCAGGAAAAGGGTTAACATCAGGGGCAATCAAAGGGTTAAGTGTGTTCACTGGGAGTGCTTTTTAGCAGGAACACAAGATCTCTCTCTCCCTATCTGACAGAAAAATGCTCTGCCTTGTTTACATGGGCAGACCATTGTTCTGTCTCTCTTCCGAATGATCGCAGTTGGCCTGCGGCCATCGCATTGGCCCGGACCCGTTGATTGGCTCCCATTGTATCCAATCACAGCAGGAGCGGGTTGCCGGCGGCGTGCGCCCCAGATCCAGAAGTCACGAACAAAGTACAGGTACATTGTTTTAGGCAGCTGGGCCGCCCTGCCGCAGATTATGTGCGCTGGGTGGTCCGGGACCGGAAGTAGTTAAAAATAATGGACAATCTCGAGGCACCCTTTAAAAATTATGGACAGTCTCAAGGCACCCCATTCTAAAATGTAAAAACTATTCTAATAGTTTTACATAATGCAGGAACATCCACACAAGTATTACACCCAACGTTACAGGTGATTTATTCTTCCAAAGCAAATACACTTTTGCAAACTGGTACTGACTAGTATTCCAATGTTTCTCTTCTCCCTCAGTTTTTCTACATCACTCGCCTAATGTGACCCCATCTCAGGGGAGGGTCAAACAAGGATGCAGGGGACTGATATCCTCCATATTAACTGATGATGCCATTGGTCATTAGGATGCCAGCAGCTAGAAGGTTGTAATGATACACAATGAAAACCTGTGGCTTTGTGTAGCCAAAGGGCAGGCTTCATCTACACACTGGCTTATATAACATTTTTGGGCAATTTTTAGGCATTTTGTCAAGGCACCCCTGAAGAAACCTCAAGGCACCCGGGTTGAAAAAGGCTGGCCTAGCTGACAGAAACAATGAACCATACCTAACAGACAGCTCCAGCCCAAATTCCTTTGAAAAAGAGCCCTTAATTATGTTTTTGGTTTTTTTTACGACACCCACAGCCCTGTGGGTGTTGGTGAAATATTGGGTATCTAAACAGACACCCAATGTCTCACTTTTGGGACAGAGAAAGAGATTGAGGACCCAGATTCCTTAAACCTCAGAGTGCAGAGTGAATGAATAAGAAGCGCTCTGTATGGAAACTCCCTGGTCATTCACAAACTGAAACATTTTAAATGCAGAGATGGCCACAGGGGGATTTTTTTCAGCAACTGTGCCCACTACTGCTGCTATGGGCCCCCTTATTGAATTTATGGGGCCTGGGACCCGTACAGGAGGGCAGGTGCTGCCCCGTGATCAGCGGCCCTGCAGCTTGAAACTGGGCTGATATTTCTGCCCTGACAGGGAGAAAATGCAGCAAAAGACACACGCGCCCATCTCAGAAAAGTAAGGCTGCACTATTATTACACATGAATAATGAAAAACACGAAACACCTGCGCTCGTGATGTAATAAAATGTACAAAGGACTACATAAAAGCCTCTAACACAGTTTTCTGGTAAAAACAATAAAAATTATAAATGCAGTGCTTGTATATTAAACATGGATGAAGTCCATATCATTGGGAGATGGAAAGTTCATAGATAGGGATCCAGTGAATGTAATTCCACACAAAAGGTGCTGATAGAAACCCATCACCTGTAGTAGAGACACACACTGACCCTTACCCCAAAGGGTGGACCATTTAATCAAAAACAGTCAAAAAAGTGTTTTATAGTAATCAGCTCCAGATCTCCACACACATAAGATCTCCTGATAGCTGTATCCCTCAGGCTATGGCACACTCCATCAAGGACAGGATCTAAGATCATATAGGATGTGGAAAAAGGCAAGAAGACACCCCATTGCGCAGTATTACCGATAATAAAATACATTTAAAAAAATTTAAGTACTCAGAAATAACGTAGATAAAACTGCATGTAAATCCATATGACAATGGGAATATTTCCAACCAACAAGATGGCCGACTACCAGACATGGTGATGTCACGTGACCAGGCTCCACCCAACGCGTTTTGTCATCACAGACATCATCATTGGTGTCTTTAGGGGCGTCCCCAATGATGTCTGTCATTCCTTTTAACATATGGATTTACATGCAATTTTATCTACGTTGTTTCTGAGTACTTTGGTGTTTTTTTATAAATGTTTTTAGGGGTAATATTGCACAATGAGGTGTCTTCTTCCCTGTTTCCACATCCTATATGATCTGAGATCCTGTCCTTGATGGAGTGTGCCATAGCCTGAGGTATACAGCTATCAGGAGATCTTATGTGTGTGGAGATCTGGAGTTGATTGCTACAAAATGCTTTTGTGACTGCTATTGATTAAGTGGTCCACCATTTGGGGTAAGGGTCAGTGTGTGTCTCTGCTACTGCTGACGGATTTCTATCAGCACCTTTCGTGTGGAATTACATTCACTGGATCCTATCTATGAACTTTCTCTCTCCAAATGATATGGACTTTATCTGTGTTTAACATAGAAGCACTGCATTTAGAATTTTTGATACAAATTAATAATGGGCATTCAGAAATGCCCATTCATAATACATTCTCTCTGTTACTAAAAAAATGTATGTTTGGACATGTTGCAGTTGCCTGATATAATATGCTTTTCACCAAGTCTGTGAGAGTCCATACAAATGCTACATGTACTACTGTGTTCACATTAGATGTAGCCATTTTGATTCATTATTTTCAGGCACAAACGTTCAAACTTCATGCAGTTTTTTGTTGTAAAGTTGGGGATTTAGCTAGAAGGCATGGGAATTGCAATACAAATGAAAGATCTAAAACCAGTGTTTGCATAGTATTAGTCTGCTCAGCGCAGTGTTATTTTACATCCATGCTTTGCTATATTATTCATGTTCCATTGTGCTATATTCTAATAGTCACAGTATGGGTTCATTGCCAGTTCATAGTATGGATTCACTACTAGCATGTGTTTCAGACATGCATTTTATTGTATATGTATTTAATTATTTATTATGCATATTTTTGCTTCACAGTGTTTTGTCTGGTGTTTTATGCATTTCAGATGTAATACGCTTCTGAAATATTTGTAACTGATGGTAGATGGAGTGGTAATGTTTAAAGTACATGATATAGAAAGTACTTAGAAAGCAACATTGCTATAATAAACCATGCTGTTTCTTTATGTTGCATTTAGCTGTATTATAAAGGTTTATATTTTATTAATTTGATTCTGTTTGCTGTATATATGAGCAACTAATGTTGAAGGATAACAAATCCATTAAATTATTCATTAACTAAAGAATGCATATTTGTGTGTTTTAACATGCATTAGCCATTCATCCTTATGGAATATGCACTTTATTCAAATTGCTGTTAAACATGTTTTTATGCGCAGATTTGTATTATACCAACCCCATGGTATGTAGACTGTTCCATTGAACAACATAGAACTTCTCTAACCTTTTTGTACTCTGTTTTGAAGAATAAGTGCTGATCAATTGTTTTACCTTATGACAATGGTTTAAAATTTGCATGCTGATAATTTGTGATCATTTGAAACTAATAATTGGCCTATTTAGATTTAAAAACAACGTAGGCATGTTAAGTGCAGCATTATCCTGCAAAGTTCACCCAGCTGCATGAGCACTCAACATTTTACTGCTCTGTTAGTATGCCTAATTGTGCTGTTTTGGCAATGATGTAAATAAAGTATGGGTTTCAGAATTCAGTTGGAACTATGAGCCCCATTCTTTTATTCTAGAGATAGTTAAAATGAATTGCTTATTTGCAGTATTAAGAGTGCTATAGAAGGCTTTTGTGTAGCAAAGGTTTGTGCTCAGCTGAAGGACTCTAAGTGGGCCATTTAAGTATGAAAAATGTTTGTTGACATCTCTAAACATCCTTATATGAATCTGTGTCAGATTTGTACAGCAGTGAAGCAGTTTAACATTAACAAATCATAGTTACAGTATGTTCTAAAAGTATTTTAAGGTCTTTAAAGGACAATCTGTATTCTAAACATTAAGGGATGTTTGAAGCCATGGGCTAGTCCTCAAGGTCTACTGCTTAGAAACACAATCATGAAAGCAGAAAGCAACCACCATAATTTACAGTGTAATTTTTAGTTATCTTCTCTCGATTGCAAAAAATGTACTTAAATAACATGCTATTTTTCTATGAGATATTTGTAAAGCCACAGAAATACCATTGAAACAGATGTATTACCAACTATCAAATAGGTAAATGCGTAATAAATAAATGTTGATGCAAGTTAACATTCTCAATCTCTAGGCAGTCATTCCAAAGTATAATGTGGAACAAACAATTCATCATAGTTTTAAAACTTTAGTTTCAGCTTGTACTGTTCAGTGTGTGCTGCATAATTAAACAGAAACATCTGAAGTGTGTAAGTAGAAAACAACTACTGCTGAATTGTTATTCATACTAAAATCCTTACACAGGGTGGTCGTTACTTAAACGATGGCACTTGGGTGTATGTTAGTCACAATATAATAGAAGGAATACAGGTAGCTTGGGTGCAACTCTAGATCACTACTGAGCCAACCACAAAACCATCAGGCTGTTGCCATAGCCAAGGTGCAATCTTAATCACTACAAATTTCACAACCCAACTAATTTTAAGTTTCTTCAGTTTACTCTGAAGTGAAGAATATCTAATGTAATATACCATCAGCCTCTCCTTGGAACTAAATGATGTAAACTTATAACATGTTGAATGAATGCAGAAAAGACTGTAGCTGCATATCAAACAGGCAGTGCCACAATTTTATAAGTGCCTACTGGCCTTCCCAGCATCTCTAGAGCCCAATAAAGGTAATAATAACTGTAAGCGCAAGTACGATAATGCATACAATACTTGGGATGTATGGGCTAGCTAGGCATTTAGTCCATAGCTATAGTACTGGCAGTTCAGGGTTAAGTCGGTATCTGACAGTTCAGAGTATATAGAAAACTGGTTGATCTGAAAGGCGGCTGCTGTCCTCAGAGAGCTGGCTCTAGGTTAGGCAAGAATGGGGTAAAGAAGGGAAGCGCCACCTGAGTGCAGTATTAGTATGTACTTTTAATGACACATCGTATGGTAAACACTTACAGCAAAGACATAGGTAAAAAGCTCATCTGTGGGTGGGCGGTCCGTGATGGATTCCTCGAGTCCCAATCTGGATGGTGTTACAGAGGTGTAGAGCTGTGGATGGAAGGTTTTCGGCCAGGGGTTCTTCCTGTGGCCATCAGAGAGAAGCTGGGGCCGGCGTGGAGGGCACGGAGGACAGGCGTGATGTCACAGGTCATCCAACGGCTTCTGGGTACACTTCAGGGGGAGGGCTTCCACCGAGGGAGAGTCCTGGCAGTGGATAGGCTACGTGCTTGGAGCAGCTGCTCCTTCAATAGGCCTTGAGGCCTATAGCCCTCCCCCTGAAGTGTACCCGGAAGCTGTTGGATGACCCGTGATGTCACGCCCGTCCTCCGTGCGCTCCACGCCGGCCCCAGCTTCTCCCTGATGGCCACAGGAAGAACCCCTGGCCGAAAACCTTCCATCCACAGCTCTACACCTCTGTAACACCATCCAGATTGGTACTTGAGGAATCCATCACGGATCACCCACCCACAGATGAGCTTTTTACCCATAAGTGTTTACCATGCGATGTGTCATTAAAAGTAAATACTAATACTGCACTCAGGTGGCGCTTCCCTTCTTTACCCCCTTCTAGAGCCCAATGACATTTTTTTAGAAAGACTGTATGTGCTGAGGCAGAGGCTCATTGGGGTCCTCCAGCAATGGATTGAATATGTGAACAGGTACTGTATAAGTACCAAAAATATAACATGTGCACCAGATGCAACATGGGGTACACTGAGAGGCTGGCTATCAGGTAGATCACAGGAGATGCCACTGGGTCTGTTAGTGATCTAAGACTGAGTGTTTTTGAGCTGAACTGGAAAAGGGAATGTGATAGAATAAAGTGAAGGAAATTGAATGGACATTTAATATATAAGAAAGAGAGAGAACAGAGATCTAGTGGACCAAGCTGAATCTAGCTATTATGATGTAGAACTGCCATGTGAAGACAGAGGTAAAATGTAAAAGAAAAAAAGTATGGTGAAGTTCAAGATAGTTTGGCCCCTTTCCTAAGAGAGAGCTGATCGGGTCCAGGTGTCCATTTTTTTTAGCCAGACCCGTTCGGACCCTACATTCTCTAATATGGAGCGCTGTATGTGAACAGACAGAAGTCTGCTTACACCTGGCTACCTCATGATCCGATCCGGTCCAGCAGAAAAAAAGAAAAACTGAAGGTGGTCCGTTTCCCTTCAGGTGACTAGATCGGAGGGCAGTTGGGTGTAAATGGACACCTGGTCCTTTTATATCAGGCTGCCCATAGAGCAGAGCGGGCTTTGTCAGTGTCCTCTCTAAGGACGGATCCTCTGCTGAGTAAAAAGGGGTCCGGAGTGTGTGAAAGGGACCTTAGATAGTAGAAACAGAAAATAGAAGAAAAGAAGGAGATACCAATGCTAGTAAGCATTTATACATATGTGCCTCTCCCATTCCTTTTCTAAACAAATAACACTGACTTGCCACCTTCAGGTAGGACACCTTGGAAATTGTAGATATACAAAGGGCATACAAAACACATAGGATTTATGATGCAACAAATGTTCCAATAGACATTGGGATTGTTAGCTGAAATTGGTGTGAGAAGGGCAAGGCTGCTACCTACCCTAATATGACTCTGAGCATGACAGCCAGACAGCCAGCGTTTGCTGAATTGAAAGCCACGCATGGCAACCTCCATGTCTCTCTAAGGAAATGGTATCTTTAATGAATGTTTTGCTTGAACATATCTGCCTACAGCTTAGATTTACCAAGAAACGTATACTGGAAGAGTATTTGCCCTGCGCTACCTCCCATCACATCATCGCTAACGCACAGAAAACAGAACATAATCTGCAGAGTTCCTGCTACATATAAAAGATAAGACTGTATCATGTCACCGAATGACAAATATGTATACATTTACTATTGTGCAGTTGGCAAAACAGTGAGAACGGAAAGCGGGGAAAGCAGAAAATAAGTGACTTAAACTTAAAACCTTTATTACTTTCTTTATTTAGTCCTATACTAAAATGGTGACTCTAAAAATATTCTTCTACATAATCATATGCAGGATCACTTATTATGAAAAAATTGTTTAATGTACAATACTGTGGAAACGTTTTTGGCAGGTGAAAAAAAATGCTGTGAATTAAGAATACTTTCAGAAATAGAAGTGTTAATAGTTTATTTTTATCAATGAACAAAATGGAAAGTAAATGAACAGAAGAGAAATCCAAATCACATCAATATTTGGTGTGACAAAGGACTTTTGTATCCTCCCCTTTTATCCTTTACTTCTTTTTCTGTTTTTGTACTGTTTTTCTCTGTCAATGAAAATGTAATAAGAATAAATTTAGTAAAAATATATATATATATATAAATATAAAAAAGTATACATTTGGCCACCCTTTGCCTTCAAAACATCATCAATTCTTCATTTCTTCTAGGTACACTTGCACACAGTTTTTGAAGGAACTCAGCGGGTATCTTCTGTGGATGTGGGCTGCCTTAAATCCTTCTGTCATGTAATCCCAGACAGACTCAATGGGCTCTGTGGGGGCCAAACCATCACGCCCGGGACTCCTTGTTTTTCTTTACACTCAAGATCATTCTTAAAGCGGAGTTCCGCCGAAATAAAAAAAAATAAAAGTCAGCAGCTACACATACTGCAGCTGCTGACTTTTAATATATGTACACTTACCTGTCCAGGGTGCCCGCGATGTCGGCACCACAGCCGATCTTCGGATTGACTCCCAGGGAGCTGTCGCCACAATTCCTGGTAAGGGAACCAGGCAGTGAAAGTTTTCTGCTTCACTCCTAGTTCTCTACTGCGCATTCACTAATCGTGCTGCGTGTTCTGACTGGTCCGTGCTGTCTTCTGGGAAACAGTTTTTTCCCTTTTGGGATAAAGATTTTACATAAATCAATAAACGCTGATCATTGTAAGAACCCCTGTCAGTAGTATATCATTTGTCTCAACCCTCTGACTGCTACATCTGAAGGACAGCTTGTTCTGTTGAAAAACAATAGACTTACTGGTCAGATCACCAAATAAAATTAAAAGATAGAAAGCCTGAAAAAAAGACAAATGCAGCCATTACATCTAAATATTGGTAAGCTGCAATATAATAAATGTTTGCTTTTGGGTTAGATACTACTTTAACTGTTTGCCGACCGCCGCATGTACATTTACATCGGCAAAATGGCACAGCTGGGCAAATGAGAGTAACTGTACGTCCCTTTTAATTTCCCGCTGTGCCGACTCGCGTGCGACCTCATCGCATGCTCCGTGGTCACGCCTGTGGGTCCCGCGGACTCAATGTCCGCCAGTCTCCCGGCAACTGTGTCACGGTAAACAAAGCATTCCCTGTTCTGCCTAGTGACAGGAATGTGATCACAGCTCTCTGTCATCGAGAGCAGCGATCACTGTCCTGTGTGTTCAAGCCCAGCCCCCTCACAGTTAGAATCACTCCCTAGGACACACATAACCCCTTCACCGCCCCCTAGTGGTTAAACCATTCACTGCCAGTGTCATTTACACAGTAATCAATGCATTTTTATAGCACTGTATATTCGCTGTATAAATGACAATGGTCCCAAAATAGTGTCAAAAATGTCCGATGTGTCCGCCATAATGTTGCAGTCCTGATAAAAATCGCAGATCGCCGCCATTACTAATAAAAAAAAAATAATAAAAATGCCATAAAAAACTATTTTGTATATGCTGTAAATTTTACGCAAACCAGTCAATATGCGCTTATTGTGATTTTTTTTTTACCAAAAATATGTAATAGAATACATATCGGCCTAAAAAAAAAATAGTTTTTTTGATATATATTTTTGGGGGATGTTTATTACAGCAAAAAGTAAAAAATATTGCTTTTTTTTCAATTCAATTGACGCTCTATTTTTTTTGTTTATAGCGCAAAAAATAAAAATCGCGGAGATGATCAAATACCACCAAAAGAAAGGTCTATTTGTGGGGGAAAAAACACGTCAATTTTGTTTGGGTACAATGTCGCACGACCGCGCAATTGTCAGTTAAAGCGACGCAGTGCCAAATCGCAAAAAAATGGCCCAGTCATTGAGCAGCCAAATCCTCCGGGGCTGAAGTGGTTAAGTAGCAATCTCAGTACACTAGGAACAAGGGAAACGTCAAATTTGCAGATTTGATCGTATGTATATCAAGAGCTAAGGTGTATTAAAAATGCACTCATATTTGAAAAAGGTTCATTTATTGGCTTGTTGGATTTGAAAGGCATTTTGTGTGCCCTTGTTTGCTTGTTTTGGTTTTTCTGTAGCAGTGAAGCAATATGCAATCCTCTTAGGTGCGTACATATGATGACTAATAAACAGAGGATTATATTACTGGCGGTATGATTTACTTTGCTTCTGCGTGTCAGTTTAATAATCGCGCAGCCCTATTTTCGGTTGCTTTGTTGCTGAAGTATGCAGCAGGCATCCATTTCATTAGTTAAAAACACATCAAAGCGTCGCTACAGCTTGAATATTCGAGGCTTGGTGAGGGTAGAAACAAACCTGCCATGATTAAAAATAGCTTATGAGGTAATGCAATAAGCTAGCTTTATAAATAAGCTTATGTGACACAGAAGTTACTGAGAAAGAACATATTAATGGTCAGACGGGGTTTAATAGCTGCAATGGTTGAGGGCTTTACTGGTAGATAATTGCCTGTGACTTAAGTTATGTCTGTACATAAAAAGCACAGGTGCATAATGAAGGTCAAGGACAATTATTAGCCTACACTGTCTACACGCTGAAAAGCTAAAAACAGAATCATCATTTGCCACTTTAATGTTCCAAAAATGAGAAGAATTATTTTTCTTTTCTTTTTTTTTTTGCATTAGCGCATCATCATGCCTGCAGTGTCCTGCATACTGGAAAAAAACGTTAAATTGCAGATATGGCTTTGTCTGTGCAGATGAAACACACAAATGAGTTTTCTGGAAAAAAAAAAAGAAAAAGATAAAGCTAGCTAATGAAGCTGCAGTGACACCGCTGTAACTTTTAATGTCCTACACAGGCCTAATTACAGTTATTTTGGAATTGGTCTCTATTGTTGATATCATTTAATAAGTATCTCTAATCACTTTTAAATTAATTGCCTTTTCCAACTGGATTTAAAGAAAAAAAAAAAAACACTTTTGAAATAGAAAAATCTAACTGTTACAAATGAGATTATATGTAATTATGCGAACCATGTTTTATTTTTGTTAGCAACAATCCTTTCCAGTTTATATAATGTTATTGGAAAATATTTCCTGCAGTGTAAAAGAATGTATTTCTGATAAGAAGGGATGGTTTGAACTTACACCGGACTCTGAATAGTTGTGCTAGGCAGCGTTCTGTCCTGCCGCTGACAGCATCTAGGCTTATGTCAGTGCTAGCAGCGCCCCCTACTGGTTTATCGTTTAAGTGACTACCAGAGGAGCAATTATCATTCAGCTGGAATGACTGCTACATTATTCCCTCTGTTTCATTGTATGGATAAGCATTGGTAATGGGATCCCATTTGTCGTTTCCTAATCAGGAAACTTCAGTTACACAGCACTTGAGCAGTGTAATGGTAGCAATACACGATTCAATAAATGATCAACTTATTTTCCAACTGGTCTCTTCAATTAGGAATAATCAAAACCCATTCCATTGATATGCCACACATGGGGAAGTGGATTGCAATCAATGGTTAAGATATAATCATGAGTTACCGGTCACACCTCTATTTCCATCATTATGTCTCCTAATCCAATTGATCAAAATACCATTGGGTTTTATGAACAAAGTATCTTGATGCTGCCAATTAATGCAAAACGATCAATAGTTTTTTCACCCTGGTTGATTGACTCACTTTTAAAGAATCTGCTTTAATTGAGTCTAAAGCCTCGTACACACGATCAGATTTTCGTCCGTTTTTTGTTGCATGCTAGTCTCATGTCGAAAGTGAAGAGGTTACTTACCATACGAAAATTCTCGTACGACAGAATACAACTTTAGAAGTGACGTAATGTTTTGAATAGTTTTGTATGTATTTTTTTCGTTTCTAAACATGCGTAGTCTTGCTCTTATGATTTTTTTTGGGACGAAAACCATGTTAATTAAACAAAAATCGGATATTGTGTTCACATCCGACAAAAATGTTCTAGTCTGCACATCCAGCTTTTGTCATACGAAAAATCAGAATCGGCTGTCGAAAGCACCATACTAACGATCTGAAAATCGGCAGATCGTTCGTCGGTTGAAATTTTACTTCTGATTTTCGAATTTTGTGTATGGACCTGAAATCTAAGTTTTGACTTCTTGATTGTTTGCGATTGCAGAGTTGATCGATACATACATCAATTAGATAAAAAATTGAAGTGTGTATGGCCAGGATTTGTGCAAGTGATATTAGTAGGAAGTTTGGAGTACATACTGCAAAAAATAATTTTAAACAAAAGCCAAGAAAATGTTAGAATACTTTGGGGTTGATTTACTAAAACTGCAGAGTGCAAAATCTGGTGCAGCTGTGCATGATAGCCTATCACCTTCGCACTTCAGCTTGTTCAATTAAGCTTTGACAATAAATCCTGGAAGCTGATTGGTTTCTGTGCAGAGCTGCACCAGGTTTTGCACTCTACAGTTTTAATAAATCAAACTCATTATGTCTTAAAAACTGGGAGATTACCCCCCACCCCAAAGCACCTTGTCCCCATGTTGATGAGGACAAGGGCCTCTTCCTGACAACCCTTGTTCGGTGGTTGTCAGGGTCTGCAGATGGAGACTTATCGGAATCTGGCCCCCAGATCCCAGCCCCCCACCCTAGGTGAATAAGTATGGGGTAAATCGTACCCCTACCCATTTACGTAAAAAAAAGTGTCAAAAATAAGCACACTACACAGGTTTTTAAAGTAATTTATTAAGGCAGCTCCGGCTCTTCTCCCTCTTCTGGCAATATCTTCTCCCTCTGCCAGTCCTTCCCCCCTCTCCTGTTCTTTTCCTCCTCTCTGCGCCGTCTTCTCGCTCTTTTGCCAGGTCTTCTCGCTCTTTTTTTGGGTCTTCTCCCTCTGTTCTTCTTCTGATGTTGACTCAACACAATCTCCCGGTGTAATACTGGGTCCACCGTGTGCAATGACTTATATTGGCATGGGGCGGGCCACCCAATGACGTAATTTGGAGGTAACACCCCTTGTGACATCATCACCCCATCATACACTGGGCGTGACATCGCAATGGGCATGGCCTTCAAATTGCATCATCAGGTGGCCCCGCCCCATGCCAATATAAGTCATTGCACACGCGGACCCAGCATTACACCGAGAGATTGCATTGAGTCAACATCGGAAGAAGAACAGAGGGGGAAGACCAAGCAAAAGAGTGAGATGACACTGCAAAAGAGCGAGAAGACAGCAGAGAGAGTAGAAGAACCAGAGAGGGGAGAAGCACCGGTAGAGGGAGAAGATGTCGCCAGAAGAGGGAGAAGAGCTGGAGCTGCCTTAATAAAATGCTTTAAAAACCTGTGTAGTGTGTTTATTTTTGACACTTTTTTAGGTGAATGGGTAGGCATACAATGTACCCATACTCATTCACCTAGGGTGGGGGGCCGGGATCCAGATTCCAATAAGCCCCCGCCCGCAGACCCCGACAACCATCAGGCAAGGGTTGTCGGGAAGAAGGCCCTTGTCCTCATAAACATGGGGACAAGGTGCTTTGGGTGGGGGCTCAGAGCCCCCCTGCCCTAAAACACCCACCCCCCCATGTGGCCTGGTATGGTCCAGGAGGGGGGCGCTCACTCGTCTCCCCTCTTTCCTGACCTGCCGGGCTGTGTGCCCAGATAAGGGTCTGGTATGGATCTTGGGGGGACCCTGAGCCATTTTTTTTAGGCGTGGGGGTTCCTCTTAAAATCCATACTAGACCTAAGGGTCTGGTATCGTCTTGGGGGGAACCTCACACAAAATTTTTTAAAAAAATTTGGCGGGGTTCCTCTTCAAGTTTCTCAGCACACAAGTTGCACTGCAAGTCGGATCATCTTGATCCGACTTCTGGTGCAACTTCTATTCAAATCAATGAGCTCCCATAGGGAACCATTGATTTTGAATAGAGGCAGAGAAATGCCGGACAACGCTGTGTATACAGCGTTAAACCACGTTTAGCACCCTTTACCGGCATCTGCCATTTTTACAGCTCTAGCTCTGGAGCCTCAGCGCTGGTCCTGGCTTTCAACAGGGATTGGCCAAAATTTGAGCCTATTATTCAGTCTTCACTGATAAACAACAGGCAGGAAGAGAAAGGGAATCTCCAACAGAAGCACAGACAGATCCAAATATGAGTCCTGTACTGTCAGAAACCATGAAATCAGACCAAAACAGAAGTACAGTTAAATCACATTTGTTTAATATTAAAAGTAAATAGAACAAACATAGTCAAAACATAGCCAGAGTTCAGGAACCAGAACGGATAGTCAAACAAGCCAAACGTCAGGGAGCTGGAGATGAGCGTAGTAAAACAGCAAGCAGGATCTGGAGCCATAAGAGATTTCAGCCAAGCAAATCTTTTAACAGGAATCTAGGAGATAGTCTCTGTGATGTTGACTAAGGCGAAGGCAGAGATTCTCTGGGCTGAACGGCTTAAGTAGGTAGGACTGACGAGCAGGATATCATCAACAGCTGGGTAACTGTGGAGAGATAGGAGCTGGCAATTAGCCGACAGCTGAGCAGCCAGCTCAGAGAAGGAAGGGCTGAGCCCAGCCCTGACAGGCTGGACATACAGTATTTATTTTTTAGTTCAAACTGAAAGAAAATGATTAAATTCCTTCAACTTCCCTCAATGTCCTCCAACTGCGCTAATGTATTCTGACAGACTTCCAACAGGCCAGTTGTACACAAGGTTGTACGATTGATCGATTTGTACACAACCAGCCTGCCCATACATGGACCGAAATTCGGCCGGTCTCTCCTGAATGGGCTGAATTGTAATCCATGCATGACAGGCTTTATTCTTCTCCACTCAAAACTAAACTCTGCATTTGGCTGAACTTATGGTTTAATCACCTGACCTCTGGAAGATTTACCCTCCCTTCCTGACCAGGCCATTTTTTGCGATACTGCACTGCTTTATTTTAACTGACAGTTGCGCGGTCATGCAACACTGTACCCAAATACAATTTCTGTAATTTTGTTTCCCACAAATAGAGCTTTCTTTTGGTGGTATTTGATCACCTCTGCGTTTTGTTTTGTTTTTTTTGCATTATAAACCAGAAAAAACTAATTTTTTTACTTTATTCTATAAAACATATCCAATAAGAAAAAAATAAAAAAATCTAATTTCTTCATCAATTTAGACCAAAATGTATTATGCTACATATTTTTGGTAAAATAAATCCCAATAAACGTATGTTGATTGGCTTTCAAAAGTTATAGCGTCTACAAACTATGGTGTATATATACTGGAATTTTTTTTTAATACTAGTAATGGTGGCGATCAGCGACTTATAGTGGGACTGCGATATTGCAGCGGCCAATTAGGCACTAACTGACACTTTTGACACTTTGTGAAAACCAGTAACACTAATACAATGATTAGTGCTAAAAATATGCACTGTCACTGTACTAATGACACTGACTGGGAAGGGTTTAAACATCTAAGGCAATCAATGGGTTAACTATGTGCCTAGTCAGTGTATTTTTGTAGAATGCCTGCTGCTTATATGAAGATAAGTGATGGATTTTATACCCTGCTTTGCAGAGACACAGAATCCATCACTTCCCTCCTGTCAGAACAGAGCTTTGCCTTGTTTACATAGGCAGAGCTATGTTCTGTGTCTCTCCCCGACAATCGGTGGCTGCTGGTGGACATCCATTGCCCGGCACCGGCAGATCAGCTTCTGCTGTCAGTAATCACAACAGTAGCAGCTCGTCGGGGCGCGCGCATGCCCCCCTAGGTGGAAGTGCAGAATCAGGTGTATATATACATGATTCTGCACAGGAGAACCGCTCTGTAGCAGTATATCTGCTATAGGGTGGTAGAAACAGAAGTTTGTAATTTAATATGAGCAATTTTAAACAGTCTGTTTTTCGGGAGGAGAAGGCCTGCCGTTTTCTGGTTTAAATAATATAATAGAGCATTGGGGTCTCAAGATTCAAGATTTTGTGTTCTGATTTAATTTACATTAAATCATTATGGCAAGATCTGTTAGGTGTGTTTAATCAATCAACAAAATGATTAAAGCTTAAAGCATATCTAAATCCAAAATTAAAAAGATAATATATTGCAGTTTACTAACCCTTAGATGTGGTGGCTGCATTAATTTCAGTTTTTGCGTTATTTTTACCATCTGATCCTGCCGGCAGTAGACTTCCTGTTCTAGGGTGACAACACTGCACTTCCTGTTCTAGGGTGACAACACCCACTCACTGTAATGTATCTATGAAGGATCAGTGTTGTCACTCTAAACTGCTCTCCTAATTTAAAATACAAATGTGTTTCTCTCTCCTCATCTCCATTACATAGACGGAGGTGTTCTGTAGTTTATAGAAGAAAATTAGGAAAGCTGATAACATTGTTTGAGATTTCATTGCACAGGAAATGACAAGGTCACAAGGATTTCTTGCAGGTGTTTTTCTATACTTGGAAATAAAATGTATTAATTCTGAAAGAAGAAAATGATGCCGACAACAAATGTAAGGACTAGTAAGCTACAAAGAATTATATTTTTGTTATTCACTTTTGATATGTTTTAACCCTAGCCATTTTTGTAGCTTTGAATAGAATAGGGAAGCTTTAAAATGTTTCAGCTTTTTATTTATGTCTTTGTCCCCATTGGGGAGATCTTCCCTGGTGATGCCTGTATAGCAAATGAGGAACAGGAAGGCATGGACAGCAATAACATAGTTAAGTGTTCTACTACTTTTTACTGAAAATTATTGTGTGGTGTTTAGAAGGGTTCCAACCCTATGCTTCTCTATCCAAAGCCAATAATAAAAAATAAAAAAAAGGCTTAGGACTAATCACACCATGGGGCTGGAGCTTTGGAATCTTCCAGTATCCCATTCTACATTATAATAATTATTCTGTATGACATTCAGCCAGCTTGTGACAGAGGAGGGTGGAAGTGATTGTTTTTAAAACTTGAATGTAAGAGGCTACTTTAACACAGGGACGTAAATGTGAACTTTTCTTTTTTTTTATTTTTTTCATTTTCTTTTTCTTTTTTTTTTTTTTTTGCTTTGGTAATTTAGTTTTATATTTTAAGGTTTCTCTTTAGTATGTACAATGACTTAGTGTCTTTATTTACCATAGACTGACCTTCTCCTTTACAGTCAGTTGTTTTACACTGTTTATCATGAAAGGTGGTGGAGTTGATTCATTAAATCTGGAGAGAAGAAAATTAACATAAAATTACAGCCGTGCCAAACGTAACCAATCAAATCTCAACTTTTATTTTATGGACAAAAAATATATATTTTTGACCTGCCACTAAAAACAACAACAACGTTTTTCTATTTATTTTCCCTCCTCCAGATGTTAACATCCCTAACATGTAATGATATTGTCTGAGCCCATAATAATACTCTATTCTTATGATAGTAGTTTGTGTTCTTTAGTGATTCTCTTTCTTGGCTTAACATTATTTAAAATCTCAACTTCTTGACACCGTAATAAATAATTTAATTTGAAAACCAGGTTGAGGGGACTATTCTGAAGAATAATTGTTGTACTCCCGCTGTTCTTTGGATAATACATGGCTCATGCTGCAGTAGGTCTCATTATCAAGTGAACTTTGACTTTGCGCTTTCTAAAGCAATAGTTATACCAGTGGACTACCTGCTCATTCTATCTATCTATCTATCTATCTATCTATCTATCTATCTATCTATCTATCTATCTATCTATCTATCTATCTATCTATCTATCTATCTATTATCAGTCATCAAAAAGATTTCTTATTTGGAGGGTTACCAAATCAGATCATCATGCCTAATAAAGTGAACCTGAAATGGCTGTCATTTTTTAGTCCATGTTTTACCTTACATTAAACACAGCAATATGAGCTTTGCTAATCAGTGTTCTGTGAGGATTGTAAGCACTGATATGGAGCAGTTTTGTGGGCAGTAAGGTAAAGCTTGTACCAAATCAATGGGGTTGATTTACTAAAACATGAGAGTGCAAAATCTGGTGCATATGTGCATGGTGGCCAATCAGCGTCTAACTTCAGTTTGACAATAAAACCTGGAAGCTGATTGGTTTCTGTGCAGAGCTGTACCAGATTTTGCAATCTCCACTTTTAGTAAATCAACTACGGTGACTCACTAGTGAAGCTAGGGTTGGGATAAGGCCCTGAAGCTTGCACCCTCAAAGAAAGTCAACAGCGGCAACTGCCATATAACTGTCTTGATAAATTGGGGTTGATTAACTAAAGTAAAAGAGTATGTTGAGATATGACTCAGAATGTGGAACCACATCCAAAGGTAATAGGCAAAGAAAAATTGTGAAAGGATACTGGACTTTAAATTGGTAGCCACTGGTAAACTCAAATAAAAGAAAATACTCAATGTAAAAAAAAATACTAAATTTATTATGACATCATTAAAAAATCACTTTAAAATCATAGGATAGATTCAACATATAATACAAATAGTGTACATAAGGTGACGTCCCGTATGCGTTGATCCTATATATGTACAAAAAGACCTGTAGGTTTATGCCCAGAGATGTGGTTAACTTGTAACTTGAGTTATAGATGGTCTTGGATATCAGAGCATCGCAGAGAAATGAGAAGTACCAAGGGATAACTACTTGTTTAGCTTATAGCTTCCTCAGGGGATCCTATTGGTACCAGATTTCAATGGAAAAGATGGAGTGCCCAGTACACGATATGAGACAAAAAGGGCAAGGGGGGTAAAAGGTATTGCACAAATGGCCCCAAATAGAGAGTACGTCCAAAATACTTCAGCCAAAGCAGGGGAGCTAGCCTTAAGGTGATAAACATATACCCTGAGCAAAAGATTTTTCAAGGGCGAGGGAGTGGGAGCCACAATACATGGAGTAATGTCAGATATTGATATATTTAGATATGATAATGAATCCTTGGTAAGTATGTCCTCCCCAAATACCATGAATTCACTAAATTGTATGAAAACCATTGACGCCCGTGCCGATCCTGGCTGCAAACTCAACCCCTCTATCCAAGTCAGAGCTAGGACATCCACTCAGCAGAGGCAAATCAACTGTGCACTTGCACTCTGAAAGTGCAGCTGCTCCAGAGCTTAGTAAGTGAGCAGAAGCTCTGCTGACTTCCATCAACCAATCATGTGCAAGCAAAAATGCTGTTTTTTTAAAATTAATTTTTCTTGTATGTGATTGGATATTCTTTACAAAGTGAAGCTTTACCCCATTTACTAAGCTCTGGAGAAACTTGCAGATTGCAACTGCACTTTGCAAAGTGCACAGTCTATTTGCCTAAATCAAACCCATTGGGGTTGATTTACTAAAGGCAACTCCACTCTGCACTGCAAGTGCAGTGTAGGTGCAGTCGTTTTAGATCTGAGGGGTAGATCTGAAATTTTTGCTGATTTTATCATCCAATCATGTACAAGCAAAAATGCTGTTTTTTATTTTGCTTGCATGTCGCCCTCGGATCTACAGCGAATGCACTTCCAAGTGCACTTGCAGTGCAAAGTGGATTTGCCTTTAGTAAATAAACCCCATTGTGTTTATGGTTCCCAATTATCCATAACAGGTAGGATTTATTACTGTTTCATTTCTGTAGTTTGTGAGCTAGTAGAAAGACATTATTCTGACATACAAAAGATACATGGCTCGATTCACCAAGTTTCTATACCAGGATAAGTATACTTATGTTCAAAAATGTGGCAGTCATTGTCAGCTGAGCCCAATGCAATTTGAAAATTACAGGCACATTGCTTATCTATAGGACTTTATCTTTCAGTTGAAGCTTTGTGAGATAGGCCTGCAGTGGTTTAAACACAGAAAATTCACCCTCCAAGGTTAATGTTCAGTCTTGTTTAGGCTGATTCACACATGCCAAAGATTCACTAATATAAGTCTGCCACTGGTCCACTAGCAGTCATAGAGCTGGCTTCTTTTTTAAAATATATTTTTTCTTCCAAATTAAAAAAGAATGTCAGTAGCCAGGGTTGATACTTCCATGACCATGACGTTTGTGCTTCTCCCATACTAAGAACAAATCTGTCTTTGACCACCAGGTATTTACTTTAGTAGAAAAACTTGGACCCTACTCTCAAAACAGAGAATGTTGTATGGCAATTGAGGGGATTTATAAGGAATTAACAAGGAAGGTGAGTTGCTAAAAAAAAGGTCCCTACTGAAGCCCTTAGCCGTTCACCACAATAACATTTCTATGGTTTCACAACCAAATTGCCACAGGCACCTTAGACTGACACAAGTGTCTTCAGGGGAATTATTATTACTTTTCTCCTCTCTCTATGCATAGATATGTAGTACCTTTGTTTACAGCCTTACATATGCATATGAGCAAGTGTGTGTGATTCCTTCCTTGACACAAGTTAGTCCTGGGAGATTTCCACTGTTTTTCTATAGGCATAAACATGTTTGCAATATGTTTGTATAACAATTATTTGTAACGCCTCATACACACGATCGGACTTTGTACAAACTTTCCCATGGATTTTTGTACAAAGGGCGTTGGCCGTAAACTATTTAAGCATATACACGGCAGGACTTTTTCAGCCAACTTTCATCAAATCACGTGGTTTTTCAGCTCTTTACCACCACCCTTTGATCAACTTCTGTATTGTTGTCTGATCTTTTGCATTGGTTCTGAGCATGCGTGTTTGTACTTTGGACTAAAGTCCTATGGACTTGTGTACACATGATAGGATTTTGCACCATAGGACTTTTGTTGCCGGAAAGTTTGTCTGTTTGCACAGCCAACATTTGTCCGATGAAAACCGAAAAAGTGTGTCCGATGGAGCGTACACATGGTAGGATGTTGCCTTAAAACAGCTAATTTGTTTGTTGTCAAAAAGTCCTATTGTGTGTATGGGCCTTAAGAAAGATGGCGTCTTGGTCGTGTATGATCTGCTAAGATCTTCCAAACATGGCCAACTGCTATCTAATGTCAGTTTGCACCTTTAAAGAGACCCTAAATGACAGTGCCTTGCAGGAGAGGAGATCATATACACATCTTTCTGGATGTCTGTGTGCCCAGTCTCCCTTCTATTCCAGTGCTGCAAGCACTGTCAATGTCTTCAGGTTAAAACATTGCAATCTGATTACTGTGGAAGAGGAGACTTAAGCCTGGTACACACAATTGGGTTTTCGCCCGGGAATTGTGTGATGCCAGACTTTTTGCCTAAAATCCGACTGTTAGTACACTTCATCAGACATTGTCCAACTTTCCACCAACAAATGTTGGATCGCAGTCTAGTAAATTTTTGGTGGACAACAGTCTGTTGTCAGATTTTCCTATCGTGTATACACAAGTCCATCACACAAAAGTCCATGCTGCTCCTTCCTCTAATCACTCAGCAGTTTATAGAGGATCATGACATGGGCACCAGAGACTCCCAGTAGTGTTAAATGCTGAAGACAGTGATGAAGGCTGCAGCACAGTAACAGAAGTAAGGTGAGACACATGGGCCACAAGCAAGGTATGCGTATGATAGCTCTTTTATTGCAGGGCAAAAGATTTGGATTATTCTCTTACCCTAACAGCGTTGATTTCATCGCCAGGCATCCATTGCACAAACCTAGAGCTCTGTTTTAACTCTAAAGATAACAAAAGTAATGTTTGTCACAGGTACCTTGAGGCATTAATAAAAAGTACATTGAACCTAAAGTTGAGTTGGATTTGAATATGTTTTTATATTAAGTGTGCATACATACTAAGTAATCTGTAAGTTTAATGCCCCGTACACACGGTCGGACTTTGTTCGGACATTCCGACAACAAAATCCTAGGATTTTTTCCGACGGATGTTGGCTCAAATTTGTCTTGCATACACACGGTCACACAAAGTTGTCGGAAAATCCGATCATTCTAAACGCGGTGACGTAAAACATGTACGTCGGGACTATAAACGGGGCAGTGGCCAATAGCTTTCATCTCTTTATTTATTATGAGCATGCGTGGCACTTTGTCCGTCGGATTTGTGTACACACGTTCGGAATTTCCGACAACAGATTTTGTTGTCGGAAAATTTTATAGCAAGCTCTCAAACTTTGTGTGTCGGAAAATCCGATGGAAAATGTGTGATGGAGCCCACACACGGTCGGAATTTCTGACAACAAGGTCCTATCACACATTTTCCGTCGGAAAATCCGACCGTGTGTACGAGGCATAACACTTACAGAACTTTATTACCTCTCACATTGATCACAGTACTCCCCCTGACAATGCTTTCATCTGCATCTTTCTTTATAAGGATGGTGCCATCTTTATTCAGGCATCATATAGGGTTAGCTATTACTTCATTGACTGAGGTGACAGCTCAGATATTACATACAGATCAGTCTTTGCTGCAGCCTCTCACCTTGTGACTTTTCTCCAGGTTAAAACATTGCAATCTGATTACTGTCGAAGAGGAGACTTAAGCCTGGTACACACAATTGGGTTTTTGCCTGGGAATTGTGTGATGACAGATTGTTTACCTAAAATCTGACCGTTAGTACACTCCATCAGACAACTGTTGTCCAACTTTCCGCCAACAAATGTTGGATGGCAGGCTAGTAAATTTTTGGCGGACAACAGTCTGTTGTCAGATTTTTCTATTGTGTATACACAAGTCCATCACACAAAAGTCCATGCTCGGAATCAATGCTTACCAAACACAACATTAGCAGAAGGTGCCCAAAGGGTGGCGCTCAAGAGCTGAAATTCCACGTAGTACGTCACTACATTCGTGTTTGTTGGCCAACAATTGCGTACAGTTTGTATGCAAAACAAGTTCCCGGCACACGCCCTTTGGACAAAAGTCTGATGCTTTGTCTGCGGAAAATCCGGTCGAGTCTACGAGGCTTAAGAAAATGCGGACTCCTGCGTGCATCAGACTGATGACATCATCTTAGCCTAGCTTAGTCACTGGACTGCAGCTCAAGGACTATTTTTTACGGCTAAAAAGTTGCGCTTTTTTAAAAAATGATACTGTTTGCTGCATATTGTGATGTCAGGTTTTTCTTCATGCAGACTGGTAAAGTTAGAGACTCTCAAATATACTGTAGAGTTAGGACCACGGTATACAGAGAAGCCTTGACACGAGGCACTGTGTCTTCCACATACTGTATATTTGCAAATGTGTGCAACAATGTTTTTAACTTGAATTGTTGGACAATGTCAATTTGGGGTTTTTTTTGTGTTTTTTTTTTTTTTTTTGCAGGTTAGCTGCTAAGTGTGCTGGAACTTTTTCTGTTTATTTGAGACTTGTGAAGTTACAGTGGATTGCTTTTCAGTTTTAACCCCTAAAAGCCTGCACTACCATGCTGAACAAACACATGCAATGCACATTTGTGAGCCGGGTGCAGCATGTCCCTATTCACTTGAATGGGTCACATTTGGTGGGCTGTTGTGCCCGCAGACCCAAAAGGGGGAAATTACTGTATTTTTGCTTTGGCCATGAAGCAAAGTATAACGGCTGTGACATTTGTGCATCCCCGTCTGCTGCCTTTGAAGCTTAAAACAGTTCTTCAACCATTTTCATAAAACAAATTAATTTTCAGCAACTACTATAGCTGCTGACTTTTAATAAAAGGACACTTACCCGTCCAGAGGTCCAGTGCCATGCTCACTCGAACCGCTTCTTCCCTGGTCTTAGGGTGCCGACACTGGTATGTTTTCTGCGAGCAGCCAGCTGGGATTCCTTGTGGCTTCACAGCCAGCTACCCACTGCGCATGTGCGAGCTGTGAATGGCCCCCAAAGGTTGCGAGGAGGGGAGAACTCCCAGGTTATGTCAAAAGCAGATACCTAACCCCCCCCCCCCCCCCCCATAAAGTGCCACAAACAGATAAGGAGGGGGAGCATAAAGTGAAATTGCCCCCTTTTCCCTTTAACCCCGCTATATAATTTTCTTTTAAGGAGCCCCCAGGTGGGTTATGCCATAATGTGCTAGCATGCACAGTATATTAGTATATTATGGCATTTTCATCTTTGCCCGGTCTTCCTTCCAGGTTCCAAGCCTTCGGCCATTCCGGGCTGCGATGATGTCACTCCCTCGCATGCGCACAGGAGTCACATTGCCGCGGCACAGATCGGGGGCGCAAGTGTTCAGTGTACATGACGGCTGACAAACAGGAGGATGCATTTACGGCAGAAGAGACCATTAGGGTCCCTTCTGTCATAAATACCTTGCCTGTCAGCATATTTTTTGTACTTCCACTTTAACATTCGGTTAGGTGACAGTAAAAACGTGGCTCAACCACATGTTTTCACCTCCCCCCAACCTCAAGTTTAAACCTAGCCTAAAGAATACATTTTCAATATAATCCTCTCAATATCATCTGCATTTGCTGTCTTTAGGTATAATCATGTAATCACATAATGCTGGTAACATAGTCCCTATTTTCAGTCAACATTAAATGAAAACCACTTTTTTTCTAATTTAAAAGCAGTTTTCTAATATTTCCAAAGTTTGGATTTGTAGCCATCGTCTTGAAAACAAGGTCACAAAGCACCGTTTGTGCACTTAAAAGACATAATAAGGCTATAAATAATTGCAATTTTTAAATAGAACAAAAACATAAATGAATGGTGTCAGCCTCATGCGCCTTTGTCATGTCTTAATTGTCTTTTCAGAGGTTGCTAATGCATGCCCTTCATCTTAGTCTTTCATTAAAATAAAACCCTGGCTTTCTCGTAACTGCTATGAAAAAGATCTCTTAATATAATTAAAGAATTTTAGAGGGCAGGAAGACATATTTACATATCCGGGATATAAATGAGTGCCCTTGAATTATACTATCATTTTTTAAATATATTTTATAAGAAAAAAACACATTTTACCACTCCATTTCATATATGACTGAAATATAAATGGTAATTTCTCACACCTGACAAGCATTTCATCTTTCTGCCAGAGCAATTGCTGCATTTCCTGTAATGCTTTAGATCAGCCTTTGGCTTTCTTTTTTTTTTTTTTCGCAGCATTTTTGATTTGGGTGCGTAGACCTTTATTTTTAAGCACTAAAGGTTTAAGTAAATGAATAAAGATACAATTGTCAGTGATATTTTACTGAAGTTTTCAAACACTAAAAGCATTGTTTGTACAGTGTTACGTGATGGGAGTGATTTAGGGTCAACTCATTTTTATATTGTATTTGGTAAAATAAGGGAGGCTGGCAATAAATAAATATGATTTGTAAATAGATTTTTCAGTTGTGCTACTGTCTGAAGGAAAATTGCTGCTGCCCTTTGCAGGCTTTGCAATAAGTAGATGACAATGTGACTATTTGTATAGGTTGCAGAGACCCACAATCAATCACAAACAATAATATAAGACTGCGATTGTTCACGCGCCATTATTGCAGGTTGCTGCAGATTATCATAGGTTGCATTCACTTTCCTTTGCTGCAAGGCTTGAGATCATTAGTGAGCCGCCTCAGTTTTCTATCTTGTATTATATGGTTAGGAATTGGCTGAACGCTGTTTTTGGACAGTGACCGTTGGCTCTGATTTTTAGGAGACCCCATAGACATTGTGAATTTGCTCATTTCTTTTTGCGCAGGTGCATATGTTTGTTCATTTGAATGTGCATGCACCAGCATTCCCTGTACTGTTCCCATTGATGGGCACCAGAGGAAAGCATGCATTAATGGAAGTAGTGCCAGACCAAATAATAAAAGAGTCCAAATTAATTTAGTAGTTTACACTAAAAAACAGCCAACACGTTTCAGGGGTCAGAAGAAACGCCCCCCTTTTTATCAGGGCTTCAGTTAAAATAATGACCTTGAATGGACACAACATAGAACTTTCCTGTGTGATTCTGTGTAGAGAAACTAATTGCTGGATCAGGAGAGTTACTGGCCAGCAGTATCTGTGTTAGCAATCAAGGTACTTTGCGCATTGAATGGGGTTGCTAAGCAATAATGATGCCTCTGCCGGAAACTTGATTTACCTCTCAACCCACATGACACTTCCGGGGTTTGAGGTACCCTTTATACTTGTTTGGTTGTTTAGATGAAAATTTCTCTGTATACATTTAATTTTTAATCATAGCATTGTCAATATGACATCCCTGGGGGTGGTTATTTGGTTCTGCATGTTCACTTATATATTGTTACTGTGCTACATCTTTTTACTGTATCAAAGGGGTTGTGTCAGCCAGCATTCTCACTTATGCAGGTTGAGGGCCTCAGCATTTTGACTGTGCAGGTGTGCACAGGCCTTTTGGTCAAGTGACTGTCTATGATTTGAGGCTTCTTTTCCTGAAGACAAGCTACTGCGCAAGCAACGTGTGTGAACAAAGCACTAGGAGAGTGTCAATTAGAACCTCAAGGAGACTTAATATGACTAGACCATCTCCTGAGAGAGATATTAAGAGACTGTATGTGATAAGGCAACAGCCTTTTTTTCGTTGTGAAACTGAAAATCTCTGCATGGGTAACCCATAAACAAAACAATACAAATTGGTCAACTTAGGAGCACTCTAATAAGTTTGGGTGGCTGAGCAGCAGGCATAAGCAGCAAGCCAAATCAAATCGTAGACACCAATACAAAAGTATTGGTTCAAATATAGTAGGGCCTATAGAGAAGAGAGCTGTGAACAGCGCTCTTACTGCCACCGTAAGAGGCATTGAAGGCACTGGCGGAGGGGGTTGCAGGGGCCCTGAAGCCCCTGACGTATAGTGGATCCATGTTGCCCAGATAGCGTAGAACTTGTTATATCGACCTTTACCTGTTGAGATCCATTCTTCCGCCTCCATTATATTGTTCACCAGTTGTACCTATTCTGCATGCCAGGGAACCTGAGTCTTTTTACAGTAAATTGGGATCAGATGCCATGCTGCATTTAGAAGGTGTGGCAAAACGCATTTTCTATAATGGCTAAGAGGAATGGAGGGTTTTTTGTGTGTTTTTGAACATAAGTGACCAGAAGGCAAAAGACCAGAAGCTCATGAAAGACACTACACTTGAATGAACCCCCACAGGATATATATTCATGTTTCGTTGCATTGTGGGCTGTCACTTATGTCACAAGGGATCCTGCGTTGCCCCAAACATTGGCTTATTTGACTAATGTGACATTACACTAATAAATGAGTGTATATGTTTGCAACAGAATGCTGGTGACGTCTCATTGCTTTATTGTCTGAACACTGTTCTTTATGGAAAGAAAGTGTGTGTCTAGATAAAAAGCAAATGACTTAGACAACCAGGGGCTTAAATAAACATATTTTCTTAGAATCCATTTTCTTTTAAAATGAAAAAGAAAAAAACAAGAAGAAGCCGCTCTGCTAGACTGCAGCACTATAAAATACGATAAGGTCTTTGCTATGCAGTTAGGAGTTCTGAATACTGCAAGGTACATTTAGCTATTTCTATGCAGCATGACTAAATCTGAGCTAATTACAAAGGAAATGTGCACACAAACATTAGCTGTCATCGGCGGCTGTAAAATAGTTTCAGAGCTGGAGAAAGCTTTGTCGCCATTAGGTGGCTCACTATGAATGCACATTAGAGAGTCTCACCCCCTCCTTCGGTTATCACTGTGCTGTTGCTATGTGCTTTTCCATGACAGCACAGACTCAGCCCTGTGTGTGAGTCATTGAGAGGAATAAAACAGAGGGGAAAAATACTGGCTAGGAAAACTCGAATAGCAGAGTCGAGGTCTTGCTCTGTGGACTGTTCAAACCGGAGATCAAGCCGAGAGTTCTATTTGTTGTATGGAACTGCTGCTCCTTTGTCTCTTATGTTCTTGGCGTGCTCTGAAAGAGCTGGGTCTGTATTACTTGGGCCCTGCTGTGTCACTTAAGGGAAATAATAAACCATTGTATTCATTAAGCAACCCTTGTTTTAGCAAACAAATCCCAGATACTGAAAGAAGGACATTTTGAAGAGGAAGAATTAGTAAGAATTCTTTACAAAATTCCCTAGAGAAACTACTTTGTTTCCCCCTATTTTATTGCTACTTACTGAGAAGATTCATATTCAAATAGGTTAGGGTTGTGAATCAGTCTTTTTAACATTCTCATGCACCCAGGAAGGCTATGATTATGGCTAATTACAATGAGGAATGGCATACTTACAGCAGTGCTCAATCAGATTGTTGTTCTTGCATGAAAAAGTTCAGGACAGCCAATAGAGGTGAGATTTTAGTTATTACAAACAATGAAACGTCCTGAAATAAAAGGCTTAGTAAATTGATGGAAGGCACTAATTAATCACTGTATACTAACCTGAAAACATGGGCTCCAAATTAAGAGGATGAAGATAAGATGGTCCTGTTTTCCTGCAATTTCTATAGATAAAGTCGGAAGTGGCTAAACAACACAAGCTGTGTTTAACAGCAGTATGGAAGCTTTCAATCCATGCAGTAATCACTGTTTTACTGCTGCTTACCATAAATTGTTAAGTCTATTACAGATGAGTAAACTGCTCTGTCAGCTTCAATAACTGAGCCAGATCAGACCGAGTTAATGGATATTTGCTAGGCAAAAAAAAAAGAGATCTCCACAAAACTCCAGAAAAGCTAACAAGACATATATAGACTACTACCGTTGTACTATGTGGTTGATTTATTAAACTGGTGAGTGACAATTTTGGTTCAGCTCTGCATAGAAACCAATCAGCTTCCAGGTTTTTTATTTTTTTTGTCAAAGCTTAATTGAACAAGCTGAAGTTAAAAGCTGATTGGCTACCATGCACAGCTGCACCAGATTTTGCACTCTTACGTTTTAGTAACTCAACCCCATAGTACATGCTCTTCAGTATCAGGTAGGTTCTTCATCATAAAAATCTGATTCTCTTTTCGAGCACATTGCCAGAAGAGGTATGGGTAAGTTGCAGGCTTATGTGCAACTTACCTGTCTATGATGGAATGCAGGTGACTAAAACCAGTGCTGACAGATTTTGTTTACATGTTTCCTATAAGTTAACCCCCTTCTCACCCACCCAGGCATCTCTTTAAATAGTTTGAAATACTCCGGTGGCGGGAAGGTTTGATCACCATGTAATCACTGTTATAGGGCGTACACACGGTCGGACTTTGTTCGGACATTCCGACAACAAAATCCTAGGATTTTTTCCGACGGATGTTGGCTCAAACTTGTTTTGTCTACACACGGTCGCACAAAGTTGCCGGAAAATCCGATCGTTCTAAACGCGGTGACGTAAAACACGTACGTCGGGACTATAAACGGGGCAGTGGCCAATAGCTTTCATCTCTTTATGTATTCTGAGCATGCGTGGCACTTTGTCCGTCGGATTTGTGTACACATGATCGGAATTTCCGACAACGGATTTTGTTGTCGGAAAATTTTATCTCCTGCTCTCCAACTTTGTGTGTCGGAAAATCCGATGGAAAATGTCCGATGGAGCCCACACACGGTCGGAATTTCCGACAACACGCTCCAATTGGACATTTTCCATCGGAAAATCCGACCGTGTGTACGGGCATTACAGTGCTCACATGATCGGAAATGCCAAGAGCTATCTGCGACAGCTCGGTCTTTTTGCTGAGAGAACACAGTAAATGGGAACACAAACAATAGGTGCCTAGTGACGCATATGTGCGGCACATATGTGTTGGGCGGTCATAATAGGGTTAAAGTGTTTTGGGCGGTAGTAATGGGGTTAAAGTGTATCTATTGTCATCATGTAAAATCATATATTCATTTCTACATTGTAGTTCAATTATTTCTAAGCTATGCCTAATAATCTGAAGGGTCTCGAAGTTTGTAAAGTTACATTGTAAAGATCCCCATACATTTGTTTGTTGATACCTGTTATCTGTATTCACTATGACCTGTGAGTAGGCACTGATGAGTCATACATTTCCCAGAGCCTGTCATCTAAACAAAAGGGGTGCTGAGAAGATGAGTTTCAAGAGGTTGAGTCAGTACAGGAATCACAGCTTGCAGGCGGGCAAGGCACCATGGGATATGTAGTCCTTAGAAATCAAAAGTAATCAAAAGTAGGAAAGCTGCAAAACATGCAGGGTATCCAGGAAGATGTGGAGATGGCCAGCAGACAGGCAGCAATCCCAACATGAAAGGACATTTTCAAAGTAATCTTATATTGGATTGTTAGCAATTATCATTGTTTGTAATGTTATTATGAGCGGTGGCACGTCCATTAGAGGCGCACGGGCGTCTCCCCCCTATCTATGTGTCCGGCCCCTGATCTACATAGGGCGCCGGACTATAGATTTCAATGGCGAGGGTGTGTTTTTTTTTTTTTGAAGCACGTGATTAGAGCCAAGGGCTCTAATAGGCTTAAAAAAGGGCCACCCAGTTGTGTGACGATAGCGAATAATTATACGTTATCGCCACACTGATCCTCTTCCTGGTCAATCAGGAAGCCGGTCATTTGCCATCACTTCCTTTTTCTGGTGGGTGGCAAGGTAAACAAAAAGTAAGGGGGAATTTACTCTGAAAACAAAACAACATTTTACTGAAATTGGTCTTTCATGGTAGGAAAAACACACGGATAACAGGAGTGGATTATATGAATACCCTAGTCTATCTCCATATGTGGACATGCAATTCTAAGCAATGTGCATTGACTCTGTTTGTATATGGTATTGGGCTCTTACAGTATATTCAAATGGGCTTTTGTTTTGCAACCATTCCCTCCACCAATAATAAGTAATTAGTTTGATGACTTGTGGGTGAAGAAGTGAGAGAACTACACAGGTTGGCATAGCAGACCTAACCATGATGAACTGCCAGATGCCTGGCTGTGTTTATGTTCCAGAGGCTTTGGGACTTTTGACTCACTGACGTGGAAGAAATATGGAGTTCTGATGGCATTCTAACTTTATTTGCTACAAAAATATTCTGGGTTGGTAATTAAAAACATACAAAGGCCAGGCACAGCCAAAAAACTATACATTTTAGAAGGAGGACAACAACACATTATCCATATATCTCAGTGTAGGATTCCGTTACTCTGGCCTTGTTCTTTTTTCAGTTTCAATGCTCTGTTTGTCTGTGAATGGCCAGTATTAGAAAGCAGTCTTTTTTACAATCTATACCAATCTTCTTGTGAGATAGCTAGATGTGTATGTTTGAGAAGACCTTGCCTATTTGTATTATTGTTTTACAGCTTTCTGTACTGAAAGTTATCCCAGTAAACAAATTACAAAAGGTATCTAAAGGTAATCTGTAATAAGAAAAGGAAGAAATGGACTATCTCGGTACCTTGGACATAGTACACATGGAGTAAAATTAAACATTTTTTATTTATGCAAAAAGACAAAAACAGGATATCCAAATGTAAACAGAACAATGAACATAAATTTAGGTTCAAAAAGGTGTATTGAAATCAAGTCTGTCTATTAATTGGTTCCACTTGGTGCACTCCAATTGGGAGACGAGGTTTAGTGGGTCCTCAATAGACAAGTATTCCTCTACATGTTTCGCAGATTTGTACTGCTTCTTCAGGGGGAACAGACTGGGTGATATCAGTATAAATCACCACACTGGACAAATTTGAGACGTGCCACCACCAACATTCACCTACAGCGGACATAGGGGACAAATGCGAGTGGATGCATTAATACTGAATTGCAACTGAGTGCACCAAGCAAACCGTAAGTAGACAGGGGTAAGAAAGATACACAGGGGTTTGCAGGGATGCAAGGGGGATTTAAGCAGGAACTTCCACACTTTGCCCTGGAGATCTGAGTCTTAAGTGTTGTGGTCATCACCCCTGGCGGTGGTGGATGTTAGCCAGGGGGATGCCCACAACACTGGAGACTCAGATCTCCAGGGCAATGTGAAGCAGTTCCTGCTTAAATACCATGAGTCGCTTTTGGCCATCTTTCTTCCACTTGGTTTGTATGTGGGGATAGTGTAATCCCCCTTGTTTCTCTGCAAACCCCTGTGTATCTTTCTTACCCCCCTGGCTACTTACGGTTTGCTTGGTGCAGTCAGTTGCTGCAAAGCATTAATGCATCCACTCGCATTTGTCTCCTATGTCCACCATAGGGGAGGGTTGGCACTGCCACCATTTCAATTTTGTCCAGTCTGTTGATTTATACTGATATTACCCAGTCTGTTCCTCCTGAAGAAGCGGTACAAATCTGCGAAACATGTACTTGTCTAATGAGGATCCACTAAACCTCTAGTCTCTCAATTGGAGTACACTAAGTATTAGTGGAACAAATGTATAGACAGACTAGAGTTTCACACACCTTTCTGAACTTTAATTTACGTTTATTGTTCTTTTAATATTTGGATATCCTGTTTTTATCTTTTTGTATAAATAAAAAAACTTTTACTCCATGTGTACTATGTCCAAGGTACTGAGATACTGAGACTTATCCCTTTCCTTTTCTTTTGGAGACTGTTAGGGGAATTGTGGACCAGTGTCTAAAGTTGCAGGGTTAGGGGGAGCATTTAGAAATTGTGATATCGTTTCCCCACAATATAGGACACTGGGATTGAATACGCATGAATTAACATGCTCTACACTAAACATTTGGGATAGGTTGCACGCACAAAACAAATGGGATTATAACTCCCCTTTGATCTATTTAAAGGATAATGAGTTTTTCGAGCCAGGGAATCGGTCAGTGGGGGGAAATAGGATAAAAAAAGAAAACGCACAACTGAAAGACATAATAAAGAGTGGTAAAATAAGCACATATCAAGAATTACGATTAGACACGGAGTTAATGACGATTAATGAATGGCGATACATCCAGCTGAAACATTTTGTTGAGAAACTACCTCAACCAATTAGATTTGGAGAAGATTATAGGCCGATGGAGCAACTTTGCATGAGGGAAAAATTTAAAAATACTATATCGCAAATCTATAAAATACTATCGGCTGGAGACGAACTGGATGTTCCGTCATACATCAAGAAATGGGAAAATGCATTGGGATCACAATGCAATAAACACACATTAGAGAAAATTTTGAAACTGACACATAGTTCTGCGCTAGACACCAAGACTGCTGAGACAAACTATAAATGTATAGCAAGGTGGTATGCGACACCGGGCAAAATCAGCAAATTTCAACTGGAGAAGTCCTCAGATTGCTGGAGAGGGTGTAAGGCCTTAGGAACAATGGCACATATATGGTGGGATTGTCCTATCATTAAAAAAATTTGGAAGGAGGTCTTACAATTGAAAAAGGAAATGACCAACATAGAAATATCGGAAGACCCGTGGACATGTTTGTTCCATGGGACAGATGGCTCCGGCAATATAAAACATCTATAATCCCTACCCTGCTTAATGTAGCAAAGAGTCTAATACCGAAAAAATGACAGGAAGCGGAGAGCCCTAAAATTCGGGATTGGATATTTTGTGTAAACGCGCTATATAATTTGGAGAGCCTAGATGATAGGTGGGAGGAACAGGGAGAAAGGATAGAATGTAACAATAGATGGGAAGTGTGGAGGGCATTTAAGAGAACGTGGAGATACGTTGAGGAGGTAACTAAATAATCAGACAGCGGATAAGGATCGGAAAATGGATGAAAATAAGGATTAAAATATCTGCTGCTAGAGGTCGGTGCAAGGTTTGGAGGGTGGGGTTGTGGGGAAACGTTTGGTATATATTTAAGGCAAAAGTAAACATATGTCATTCTTTTTGTATGATGTAATCTTTTATAAAATAAAATAAAGAATTAAAAAAATAAAAAATAAATTGTGATATCTTATTTTGTTTTCCATTTTCTGACCTTCTCTTGGTCTTTGTGGCTAATTTCAGTTGAGGAATAGTGGGGGTTGTTGGAAAGAGCCTAGAGGAGCTTTTTAGTTCAAGAAATGCAAAATAATTTTTTGGTGGTCTGTATATGAACAAGACCTGTACATAGAGAATATAAAGAACATTCAGTGTTCTGCCTCCAATTGCGCAGTCTAGTAGTAGCTTGAACAAAAGGGCATCATTATTCAGATGTGTAGAATTAAGTCTAAAGTTACTTCTCTTGCAGTGAAGCTTAATATCCTTAAAGCATATCTAAACCCAGGAGCAAAAATGTAATTTATTGCAGCTTTCCAGGCTTTAGATATGCTGGCTGCATTCTTTTCAGGCTTTTTTCCCTTCATATTTAAATGGTGATCCTGCCAGTAACGCACTTCCTATCCTAGGGTGACAATACTCTTTTGAGGAGTAACAGTGTCACCCTAGAACCGGCATTTCAGAACACTTCCCCTCACCTTCATAATATATTGACCTACTACGGTCACATAACATTGGCTGCTTTGTGTAAATTCAGCTGTGGGTCAGGGAATGTCCCAGCCACAGCCAATTGAGCCGGCACTGAGAGCTTCCTTCTGGGATCTGCCAAATATGTGTTTGTACCAAACCCAATCTACTTTTCCAGATTCCCTGTTTTCAGTGATCAAACAGCATTATATTGTACAAATCAAAGTTATTACCTATTATTTAAAGATATCAAGCCCAACAACGTTTTCTGTTTAGTATGATCTTAATGTAATGGTGACCATGTTTGAGAGGTGGTTTTGGTTTGGTAAACTGATCCAGCAATTACAGAAATGTGACAAATGCAGCATAGAACTTCTTTAAAGGAAGGTGCTAACCTCTGATGAATTACCGTGTCTGTTAGCACATATGTGGCAGGTGCGGGCTCTTTACAAGTGTGGCAAGTCACAAGAACAGCTGTTCCCAAGCACAGCTGCTTCAAAGAACTGTAAGGCGTGTGTGTGTGACTGAGTGTCTACATTATTATTCTTAATATGTCATACTGTTTGTAGTAGGTGGAGGAAAGGTTCGCTTCTTTTTTTTTTTCTTTTTGTTCTATTAATGATTAAATCAGACAATCTTTTGAATATTATAAAATGTAAATTTATTTAACTTGAAAGATACCAGATGAATACATACAACATTATCCACTTGCTGACCAAGCCTTGCTAACCAAGCCCAGTCAGTATATTTTGCTAGAAAATTACTTTATATATTTTCTATATATATATAATGTTTGGGGGTTGTACCAAACCCCCAAACATTATATATATTTTTTTAAGCAGAGACCATAGAGAATGAAATGATGATCATTGCAATTTTTCATGTCACATGGTATTTGCGCAGTGTTTTTTTTTTGGGGGGGGGGGGGGGGAGTACAATTTTAATGCAAAAAAACACAATGTATAACCCAATTGTTTGGTAAAGTTTAAAAGCTGATGTTAACCGAGTAAATAGATACCTAACATGTCGTGCTTTAAAATTGTGCATGCTCGTGCAATGACAACAAACTATGATACTTAAAAATCTCCATAGGAGACGGTTTAACATTTTTTACAGGTTACCTGTTTAGAGTTACAGAGGAGGTCTTGTGCTAGAATTATTGTTAGACAAAGTTTGCGGCGATACTTCACATGTGTGGTGTGAACAAATGCATTCGCAACTTTCAAATGCGCTCACTTCTGTGTGTGGGGGACGGGGGCACTTTACAATTTTTTTCTTCTTTTTTTTTCTTTTTTTTTTTACACTGTCCCTTTATTTATTTTAATTTTTATCACTTTTATTCCTTTTGCAAGGAATGTAATCATTCCTTGTAATAGAAATGATGGATGACAGGTCCTCTTAATGGAGAAATCTGGGTTCTTTGAGACCCCAAATTTCTCCTCTACCCCTAAAAAGCAAAAGATTATAACAAAAAATGTGAGCTTTTGCTTTAAAAAAAAAAAAATCTTTACTTCCGCCTTAGACCGGAAGTGACGCCATGATGTCACTCCGGTTCTCCAAGATCATAGAGGTGATCGGAGACGATCTTATCTCTGTTCATCTCTATGGCCAGCTGCGTAAACTTCTCATTTCCAGGGTGGGCTGGTAAAAATGGTAAGCCTGAGAAACACAGGCGAGTGGTGGGATGGGGGGGATGACCCCTCCCACTGATTCTGAAATCAACTCAGCAGCTCAGACTTATTTAATGATAAAGCCAATCACCGGCTGAAAAAAAAATATCGGGGTTATGGCTGAGAACAAAAAATATCAGTCAGTAGCTACAAATACTGTAGCTGCTGACTTTTAAAGTAAGGACACTTAAAAGTCAGCAGCTACAAATACTGCAGCTGCTGACTTTTAAAGTAAGGACACTTACCTATACAGGACGCCCACAATGTCCTCACCCGAAGCTGACCCGTCTATCGGCTCAAGGTGGAGGCGCTGGCATCTTAAGTAAGGGAATCAGGAAGTTAAGCCTTGCGGCTTCACAGCCTGTTTCCCTACTGCACATGTGCATGTTTTGACTGGTCCCTGCTGTCTTCTGGGACCCGCATGTCTCCCAGAAGACAGCGAGGGGGGTATTGAGGAGGGGCCAGACATGGCATAGATCACCACGGATAGTGCTGTGATCTTTCGCCGGAAGTGGGAGCTAATACAAGTATTAGACAGGTATCTGCTCCGCCATCCCCCCATGAAAGGTGCCAAATGTGACACCGGAGGGGGGGAACCAGATAAGCGGAAGTTCTATTGTTGGGTGGAACTCCGCTTTAAATAATAGGACACTCACCTGTTCAGGGATCCAGCACTGTACTCACCTGAGCCGACTCTTCAGTTGTCTTTGGGTACAGGCGCTGGCATGTTTATTTTGAGAAGCTGGCTGTGACTGCGTGTGGCTTCACAGCCAGCTTCCCACTGCACATGCGTGAGCTGTGCTGGGCTTTGTGAATGATCACAGGTCGCTGGGGAAGAGGGGGGCAAACTGGGGAAGAGAAGCTAATTGGGAAGAGGGGGACGAACTGCTGCTCAGATCACAGCTGTGATCTGACTGGAAGTGGTAGCTGGTAACTGTCCAAATCAGTTACACCCCCCCCCAAAAAAAAAATGAAGTACCAAAACTTAAAGGGGGGGAGGGGCTGCAGACAAGAGGACACTCCCCTTTTGGGAGAAGTTTCACATTAATTGAACAAGCTAGAGTTAGAAGCTGATTAGCTACCATGCACAGCTGCATCAGATTTTGCACCCTCCAGTTTTAGTAAGGCTGCTTTCACACTGAAAGCGTGGGCCGTTAGCGGTGCTTTACCGCTGTTCAAGCTGTTTTCTTGGTAAAATAATTTCTAACCTGTTGCTAATTAGTTGTCATGGATGTCTTTATGCGACAGAAAGCAGAATGTATAGGGGAACATTTTTTTATTTTTTTCAATTTGCTGCCTGTTTTCTGGGGACCACCACACTAACTTTAACACAGACATACACCTACACGTGTGTCCTGCTTTTAATTCTGATGGTGGGTGGCACAAAAACTGTAATCTGTAATAACATATCAGGACCAGCAGTGTTGGTTATAACATGATGATTGTATGTGCATTGTATGTATGTGTGATTGTATGTGCATCCTCAGAGTGGGGTAATGTGGAAGCAGAGGCATAGTTATCCTTAACCACTTAAGGACCAGCCTCGTTTTGGATTTTAGGTGTTTACATGTTTAAAACAGGTTTTTCTGCTAGAAAATTACTTAGAACCCCCAAACATTATATATGGTTTTTCTTCTAACACCCTAGAGAATAAAATGGTGGTCATTGCAATACTTTTTTTTTGCACCGTATTTGCGCAGCCGTCTTAAAAGCGCACTTTTTTTGGAAAAAATTCACTTTTTTGAATAAAAAAATAAGACAACAGTAAAGTTAGCCCAATTTTTTTTTATATTGTGAAATATAATGTTACGCCAAGTAAATTGATACCCAACATGTCACGCTTGAAAATTGCGCCCGCTCGTGGAATGGCGCCAAACTTTTACCCTCAAAAATCTCCATAGGCAACGTTTAAAAAATTCCACAGGTTGCAAATTTTGCGGTACAGAGGGGGTCTAGGGCTAGACTTATTGCTCTCGCTCTACTGGTTGCTGCGATACCTCACATGTGTGGTTTGACCACTGTTTTTATATGCGGGCGCTACTCGGGTATGCGCTCGCCTCTGCGCGCGAGCTCGTCGGGACGGGGGGGTTTTAAAATTTTTATTTTTATTTTCATTATTTATTTTACAATATTTTATTTATTTTTACACTGTTTTTTAAAAAAAATGGTGTCACTTTTATTCCTATTACAAGGAATGTAAACATCCCTTGTAATAGAAAAAAGCATGGCAGGACCTCCTAAATATGAGATCTGGGGTCAAAAAGACCTCAGATCTCATATTTACACTAAAATGCAATAATAAAAAAAAAAAAAATGTAATTTAGAAAAATGACATTTGAAAAAATATGCCTTTAAGAGGCGTGGACGGAAGTGAAATTTTGACGTCGCTACCGCCCAGCAGTGTCATGGAGACGAGTGAGCGCCATCTTAGCCTCACTCGTCTCCAGACACACCACGGAGGAGGACGCGATCGCCTCCGCCACTACCGACGGCTCCGGTAAGCGGCGGAGGGCACCGGATCGCGGCGGGAGGGGGGGGGCCCTCTCCCGCCACCGATAAAAGTGATCTAGAGGCGAATCCGCCGCAGGGACCACTTTTATCTGAAAGCCGGCCGCCGCACGAAAACGGGGATACCGGGGTTATGGCAGCTAGCTGCTGCCATAACAACGATATCCCCGTTCAAAGTTTGGACGTACATCGTCGTGCGGCGGTCTTGAAGTGGTTAATCGGCAGGTGATTGGGTGCTCACAGAGCATTTGCCCTATGTTAATGTGAAAGACAGCTAGGCAGTCAATGATAAGGACCAAGGGACAACAGTAACACACCATCAAATCCAGAGAGCCTGTGTGATAAAACAGAAAAAAAACCCTCCATCTGCTGTCACAATGACAGATCCAGAGCTTGTTGTTTCGATAATACAATGCTGTTGGTGCTGCTCACGCCATGACAAGACAGGGTGCCCAGAGATAATATCCACTCAGCCACCAATGATCTTATTAAAGTGGCTGCATGGCACAGATACCCATGTCATTTCTGATCAATGAATACCAGATAATCGGACAACTGGCAGTTCATTTTGTTGGCCCAGCTCTATCACATCCTGTGCCGTAGGAACCTTAGCCTATTTTTTTAGAAGCAAATCTTTGATTTAATATCTTTTAGTGCTCAATAAGACATTTTAGTAGTTTGCTACCATAGCATCAGTAGGCTCAGTGCTGTCTGTTAACAATGGAATGACATGATGGTCATTGCCATTAGAAGAAAATATCTAATTCAGCACTGAAGGATAAACTGCTTCACCTGAAAAAAGCTCCATTGTGGCTGTGTCACACGCCATAGCTCTCTCAGCAGCCACTATTCTGTTTATGTTCAGCTTCATATTTATCATACAGTATGTCACAACCCCAGCTCCTCAGTTCTAATTTCACAGAGAAATATGTAGCTTATTGTTCAGCTTTTAATTGCGCAGTCACACACAGTACATTTGAGCCCGGTACATGCGGCTTGCATTCAAAATCATCTGCATTGGAAGAATTGTCAGCACTGAGTATACTAAGTGAGTGTGTATTTTTTTAAATCTGTTACACTTTGAATTGCATTTGTTTGCCCAGCATTACTAGTATTTTTAATTTTTTTTATCTCCTGCTATTAAAGGTGTCTGTGTCCTTTCTTCACAGCCTTCCTGCCAAGGCTGACATATCTACCCTGCACAATATTCCACAAAACACGGTACAAGTGTCCTGAAAATGTCCTTATTGTCTGTGAGGAATTAAGAGCAGGGAAATAGCAGCAGCCCTGTATTCCCTCCAGTACAGATCGATTTTCCTAATGAAAATACTATGGGCTTATTTATTATCCTATACAGGGTGTACAGGAATGAATAGGGAACAGATCATTTTATACTAATTCTTACACAACACACCTATAATGATTATTTAAACAATGCATATGGTTTTGTATTCCTCCATCTATATTTTTGTCAAATCAATTTTACCCATCGCTTATTATATCTTCAGGTCTCTGTGTTATTTATAACTTTTCTTATAGTACAGTGTGTTAGTATACTGTCTCTAATGAACCACCTTTTAATGTGGTCTGTACTGTGGTCCATTATGCCTGCCACTTTGTGACATGGTCAACTTGTTATTTATAAAGTGGAACCGAACCCATCGATTTAAAAAGATTGTAAAGCTTATATTTCTTGCTAAAGAAATGTTATACTTACCTGCTCTGTGCAATAGTATTGTATAGAGCGGCCCTGAACCTACTCTTCTGTAGTCCCCCACTAGCGCTCTTGGCTCCTCCTCTTCTCTGTGTGGCACCATAAGAATCTGCTTCCTATGGGGGCACATGTGCGGGTTCGCTCCTGAACTAGGCTGCGTGCATCCATAGATTTGATTGACAGCAGCAGGAGTGAATGGTTCCCGCTGCTGCCTCTCTGTCCTGTAAATGCATGTTCTCCCTGCCAGGTTGGCTCCCCCCTGCTCCCTCCGCCGGAAGAACACAATAGCTTCATGGGAGGGATTTCCCCATCACCACTGACTGTGTTGATGGGGGACTCAAGCGATTTCCTTCCTTGCAACACATGGTTGTAGGAATAAAAATCGAATCATCTATGGCTGGCTTAAGCATGTACAGTGGTAATAGACAAACATTGTGATCAGTCTGCAAAACTGTGAAACATTAACATAGATGTATACTGTACATTAGACTTCTCTATTGTTATGGCCTTTAATATAGGGTGACCAGACGTCCCCGGTTTCCGGGGACAGTCCCCGGATTGAGGACACTGTCCCCGGACCACGTCTGTCCCCGGATCTGTCCCCGGATTCAGGGGGGTACCTATACTTATTACCTAGCCCTAGCAGGACATGCAGCAATGTCAATATCATCCAGTGTGGTTTGGATTGGTGGGCAAGCCGGGAGCGTAGGGCCGCAGTGACACTGAGAGTGAGTGGAGCTGTCAAACCCAAGCTCTGATGTCGGGGATGGGAGGGGCCGATATGCGGAGCCCCGCCCCCTCTGTCAGACAGCCCGTGCATAAACAAATACCTGGCGGTTTATGCATTGGTGGGCGGGGAGGAAGGTGGCAGGGGGCAGGACCAATTGTAACTAGTGTATATGTACCCACACCGGTGTATAATTCAGGTTTATTTTACACCACTGTGGGTACATATACACTAGTTACAATTGGTCCCGCCCCCTGCCACCTTCCTCCCCGCCCACCAATGCATAAACCGCCAGCTAATTGTCTATGCACGGGCTGTCTGACAAATGGGGCGTAGCTCCGCATATTGGCCCCGCCCATCCCGACATCAGAGGTTGGACTTGACAGCTCCATTCATTCTCACTACTCAGGCAGTCTTGGGGCGCAAATCAGAAATCTTGGGTTTTGTCTTGGATGTCTATGATCAACATCTCTGTCCAGAATCTTTCCCTGGAGAGCTCTGATCTCCCCCTACGGAGCAGCACATATAGAGAGACCAGCTAAACCCACCAATCACTGCACCTGAGCCTAACAAATCCTGAAGAGAGAAGGAGGAGCAGTGCAGTCACCAGAGACACAACCTCTGAAGATAGCAGGTTTGCTCACTCTTCTATTAAAACTCCATCTCAACTATCTGCTGCTGCACAGGCCTTTCCTCCCCCCTGCAAAGTCCTCACAATCTCCAGAGCATACACAGATTGCATGCTGCATACCTTGGCATCCCCTCCCCCTCAGACACTGTAAGTAAGACTACTCAGCTACCTACAACTTCTTTTCTTTCTGTTAACTAATGATGTACCAGAAAAGTCTTTACACAAAATCATGGCTGCACTTATGGCACCTCTCACCTCTCACCTTGTCTCATTACAGCCTTGTGTCATTACAGCCTTGTGTCATTGCAGCCTTGTGTCATTACAGCCTTGTGTCTTTGCAGCCTTGTGTCATTACAGCCTTGTGTCTTTGCAGCCTTGTGTCATTACAGCCTTGTGTCATTACAGCCTTGTGTCTTTGCAGCCTTGTGTCTTTGCAGCCTTGTGTCTTTGCAGCCTTGTGTCATTACAGCCTTGTGTCATTACAGCCTTGTGTCATTACAGCCTTGTGTCATTACAGCCTTGTGTCTTTGCAGCCTTGTGTCATTACAGCCTTGTGTCTTTGCAGCCTTGTGTCATTACAGCCTTGTGTCATTACAGCCTTGTGTCATTACAGCCTTGTGTCTTTGCAGCCTTGTGTCTTTGCAGCCTTGTGTCTTTGCAGCCTTGTGTCATTACAGCCTTGTGTCTTTGCAGCCTTGTGTCATTACAGCCTTGTGTCATTACAGCCTTGTGTCATTACAGCCTTGTGTCTTTGCAGCCTTGTGTCATTACAGCCTTGTGTCATTACAGCCTTGTGTCTTTGCAGCCTTGTGTCATTACAGCCTTGTGTCATTACAGCCTTGTGTCATTACAGCCTTGTGTCTTTGCAGCCTTGTGTCATTACAGCCTTGTGTCATTACAGCCTTGTGTCTTTGCAGCCTTGTGTCATTACAGCCTTGTGTCATTGCAGCCTTGTGTCTTTGCAGCCTTGTGTCATTGCAGCCTTGTGTCATTACAGCCTTGTGTCATTGCAGCCTTGTGTCATTGCAGCCTTGTGTCATTGCAGCCTTGTGTCATTGCAGCCTTGTGTCTTTGCAGCCTTGTGTCATTGCAGCCTTGTGTCATTACAGCCTTGTGTCATTGCAGCCTTGTGTCATTGCAGCCTTGTGTCATTGCAGCCTTGTGTCTTTGCAGCCTTGTGTCTTTGCAGCCTTGTGTCATTACAGCCTTGTGTCATTGCAGCCTTGTGTCATTGCAGCCTTGTGTCATTGCAGCCTTGTGTCTTTGCAGCCTTGTGTCTTTGCAGCCTTGTGTCTTTGCAGCCTTGTGTCATTGCAGCCTTGTGTCATTGCAGCCTTGTGTCATTGCAGCCTTGTGTCTTTGCAGCCTTGTGTCTTTGCAGCCTTGTGTCATTGCAGCCTTGTGTCATTGCAGCCTTGTGTCATTGCAGCCTTGTGTCTTTGCAGCCTTGTGTCTTTGCAGCCTTGTGTCATTACAGCCTTGTGTCTTTGCAGCCTTGGCCAGGCAGGCTGATTATTTAAAATTGGCGCCGATCTCCGCTGATTTCTAGAGGAGAGGAGCGAGCGCTCCTCTCGCAGTCCCGCCCAGTCCCGCCCCTATGATGGACATAACACAGGTCCAATGGCAGGACTGGGCGTGACTGTGAGTGGAGCCGAGACTAGCCGAGTACACTCGGCTATGTGTATATCGGCGGCGCTCGCTCCTCTCCCTTCAGCGTAGCGGAGATCGGCGGGGATCAGCGTATAACACGCACCCACCCAAAAAGTGTGTGGTATACGCTGATAAATACGGTAATTGGTGTCTTTTCAGTTTAACTAATTCCTGGACCTTGCACTCCGTACAACGCACTCCTGAACCGTGCACTCTGTATGTAATGCATGCCTGAACCTTGCACTCTGTACATAGAATCCTCCTGACCACTGCACTCTGTATGTAGCATCCTCCTGAGCCCTGCACCCTGCACCCTGCACGTAGCATCCCCCTGAAGCCTGCACCCTGCACGGAGCATCCTCCTGAGCCCTGCACCCTGCATGTAGCATCCTCCTGAGCCCTGCACCCTTCACGTAGCATCCCCCTGAAGCCTGCACGTAGCATCCACCAGAACTCTGCACGTAGCATCCTCCTGATCCCTGCAAGTAGCATCCTCCTGAACCCAGCACGTACCACCAGCATACAGCGGGCACATTGACCACCAGCATACAGCGGGCACACTGACCACCAGCATACAGGGGGCACACTGACCACCAGCATACAGGGGGCACACTGACCACCAGCATACAGGGGGCACACTGACCACCAGCATACAGGGGGCACACTGACCACCAGCATACAGGGGGCACACTGACCACCAGCATACAGGGGGCACACTGACCACCAGCATACAGGGGGCACACTGACCACCAGCATACAGGGGGCACACTGACCACCAATATGCAGGGCCAGTGGCTACCAGTATACAGAGGACATAACAAAGTAAAACCACTGCCATGCAACAAAAAAAAAACCTCAAAAACAATAAGAGAATCTTGTTAGCTGGTTCCCTCATCTAATGTGAATCAATAAAAAGCAAAAAATGCAGCGCTGCCCTACACGTAATCTATAAAATTGTACAAATGGACTTATAAGGGCAATGGTAACACCTATAAATGAAGATCCAGTGCAAATCAACCCAATGTATTGCAATATGAGTAAAGTAATAATGGTCTTACCCCCTCTGCAAAAATATTTTGAGAAATTGCAGAGCTGCAATGTGCAAATCGTGGTGAAACCCCTTATATATTAACATAATAAAATGTACAATTGATGTACATATTTTACATTTTATTACTATGATTACATATAGGGGTTTTCACCATGATTTGCACATTGCAGCTCTGCAATATTTCTTACTTTTTGCAGAGATGGTGACACCATCACTACTATGTTCTAATACGCTGCTTGATTTGCATCTCTGTTATTATTGTATGTCGGGGGTTTCAACATTATTTGCACATTGAAGCTCTGCAATTTCTCAAAATATTTTTGCAGAGGGGGTGACACCGTCACTACTACATTGCAATACATTGGTTGTTTTGCACTGGATATTATTTTATAGGTTTCACCATTGCACTTATAGGTCCATTTGTAGAATTGTATAAAGGAAGAGTAGAGTTGTGCTGCATGTTTTGGCTTTTTATTGGTATACAGAGGCCAGGATATACTGATCACCATTGTACGCCATGAAGAAACCTCCACTTTCTGACCGCGGCAACTTGCTGGCCACACCCACTTTTGGCCACGCCCACAGGTAGCGCACCACAGTTGCACCCTCACTTTTACCTCAAGCACCGCCACAGCACCCCCAAAAAAAATTGTCTGGAGCCGCCCCTGCCCGTATTGGATTTGAATTTAGCTGCCCCATCCCTCCCCTCCCAAAAAATTCTAAGTATGTTTTTTTATCTCATGGAGGAAGTGTGAGAAATAACATATATATCATTTTTACAATCATTCCATACTCACATACCACATACACTGCATATATCATTTAGGATAATATGCGTATAAAATATTTTACCATTTGCCAGTAAAAAAAAAATTTAAAAAATGTCCCCGGATTTCATTTTAAAAATCTGGTCACCTTACTTTAATAACTGATTTAAATGTATGCACCAAGTGTAAAGTTCCAACATCATTTTTATACAGTTGATTACATTGTGTTGTGGTGCATTATTTAGGCGCATCTGGAAACATTTCTGTAACGTCCACTTGTGATCTAATCTAATAGAAGTATATGTGAAAGCATGGTAAATTTATTGTAAACACATAAAAAAAACACATGTCACTGTGATTGAAATGCCTTAGATAGATGCACTGAGGGAAATTAAATTGCATATGTTCAAATGTGACTAAACAGCATAAGAAACACACTAAACTGCACAGGAAAAACCATAAAACCATGCAAATATGTGGAATGGAAATGTGTAGCTAAATACATTTATTTATTATCTCAAAATGTATGGTAATACTCTAAGTTCTACTTGCAATGACTCATGTAATAAATACCACTTTAAAATATTTTTATTTTTAACATTTATCGGCTACACAGATAGTATATTATGTTATCAAATGTATTCTTAACAGATGGTTTGGTTTTATTTCTGTAGTTTTACTGTATATGTATAACCTGTGAAAAAAAAAATTGACTTTATTTTATGGAAAGTCCCTACTGTTTGAGTCCTCAGCTTTGTCTGGTGTGGTCCCCTCTTTGGTTCCAACCTGGGATTTCACTGCAGTTATGTAAAAACTTATGGATCAAAATTGAAATCTTATTATGTCCCTAACACTTCCCATTAATGGGAAATATGAATGATGAAGTAAAAAAAATATCCCACGAAATAAACAAAGACAATGATACAGACCAAGGATGACACAGACCAAAATTTGTGAGTGGATAGCCCTTATAACTAGTCAAAATGAACTAACGACCTAACGGTGCTGCTGTCAAAACGGAGGTGGAACTCCTTCTGTAAAACAGAGTACGAATGGGTGAACGGTTCGGACAGAGCATAAGTTTGGGACGAACTTTGGTGTTCGGATGTTCTGTGAGCACCGAACAATATGCGATTTTTGGGGCAAATTCGAAAGCCGCCAGAACACCGTTAAGGTCTATGGGACACTAACATGAAAAATCAAACGTGTTCATTTTAAAGGCTTATATGCAAATTATTGTCATAAAAAGTGTTTGGGGACCTGGGTCCTGCTCCAGGGGACATGTATCAATGAAATTTTTTTAAAATGGACGTTTTTTTCGGGAGCAGTGATTTTTTTAATACTTAAAGTAAAACAAAGTGAAACAATAAAAATGAAATATTCCTTTAAATATCGTTCCTGGGGGTTGTCTATAGTATGCCTGTTAACTGACGCATTTTTCCTGTGTTTAGAACAGTACCACAGCAAAATGACATTTCTAAAGGAAAAATTATCATTTAAAACTGATCACGGCTGTAATGAATTGTCGGGTTTCGGCAATATAAATGAAACTCATTGAAAAAAAGAGCATGGGATCCCCCCAGTCCATTACCAGGCCCTTTGAGTCTGGTATGAATATTAAGGGGAACCCCGAACCAAAATGAAAAAAAAATTGCGTGGGAGTCCCCCTAAAATCCATACCAGGCCCTTCAGGTCTGATATGGAAATTAAGGGGAACCCTGTGCCAAATTAAAAAAAATGGCATAGGGGTCCCCCCAAAATCCATACCAGATTCTTCAGGTCTGGTATGGATTTTTAGGGGAACCCTGCGCCAAAATTTAAAAAGAAATGGCGTATGGGTCCCCCCCAAAATCTATACCAGACCCTTATCCGAGCACGCAACCTTGCAGGCCGCATGCCCTCAACATGGGGAGGGTGCTTCGGCGTAACCCTTCATGTTGATGGGGACAAGGGCCTCATCCCCACAACCCTTGCCTGGTGGTTGTGGGGTCTGCAGGCGGGGGGGATTTTCAGAATCTGGAAGCCCCCTTTAACAAGGGAACCCCCAGGTCCCGGCCTCTCCTCCTGTGTGAAATGGTAATGGGGTACAAATGTACAAGGGCCGCGATCAGTTTTAAATTACATTTTTTTCTTTAAAAATGTCATTTTGCTGTGGTACTGTTCTAAACACGGGAAAAATGCGCCACTTTACAGGCATACTATAGACACCCCCAGGCACAATATTTAAAGGAATATTTCATTTTTATTGTTTCACCTTAGGCATTAAAAAAATCACTGCTCCGAAAAAAACGTTTTAAGAAAAAAAAATTGCATTGATACATGTTCCCTGGGGCAGAACCCAGGTCCCCAAACACTTTTTGTTTTTTGCCTGTTTGCATGTTCTGCTGCGAACCGAACAGAGGGGTGTTCGGTTCATCCCTAAAACAGAGAGAGGAGAATAGAAGGAGACAGCGTGACCACTCTAGTGTAGTAAGTTCCAACAAGGTTTAATTACAAAGAAAGGTTAAAAAAGAATACTTACAAAAAAAAACACACATATATGGGACATCATAGGGGAGAGTGAGTCTGTGGTGGAGTCACAGTCCTGAAAGGGTACAGCTAGATGGATGGATGATAAGCTGCTGCAAGCACAAACATTTTGTGTGACAGATACTGACCTTTTTACAATCAGGCCTGGATTAGCAATTAGCCATGAGTATCAAGAGCCAGGTCTCAGTGTTTGCAATCTTGTTCCAAAGACCACTAGCTCCCCATACTTAGATCAAGTCCTTTATATAGGGTGTTTACCCACGTAGCTTTCCCTGTGCAGCCACCTGTGTCTTTGGGGGTTTTGAGTTCTGTTTTCTTGCCATTTAAAAAAAAACACATTTTAAACTTATTAGGGATATTCCCCTTCTTTCCACTTTCACTAACAAAGTTATGATTCTTGACACCATCATCTCTACAAGGCATGTGTCTAAGCTTCTGGCTTTGTCCTGTAAAGTCCTTTTCTCATCTTACAATGTACATGGGGACAAGTTGGTATTAAGGCCTAGCGCCTCCTTGATTTCCAAGGTGGTTTCACCCTCAACCAGGACATTGCGCTTCCATCCCTCTGTTTGACCCAAGTACATCTGAAGGAGATTTACCTTAATTGCCTGGATGTAGTTTGAATTTTCTATGTTTATCTCACAGCAACTGCTTCTGTAGGTTTGACTATTTCAGGCTCAGATAGGTCACAATTCAGGCTGATGGTCTTAAGGTGATTTATTGTCTATAGACGCACACAGCGCAGCTAAGCCCTGCTCTATGCTCACAGGGTTTGACTGACAGTAGGAGGAGCTGGTGGCTCCTGCTGCTGCCTCTGTGAGCAGAGATAGATGAGAAAGACGAGAGTGCTGCTGCAGACAGGCATGACTCTGGATCAAGATCGGGCTGAGGGAGTTGAGGGCGCAATACATATACAGGGACATTTGTTTTCCTTAAGGCTCCATTTACACTTGTATGATTCCAAAGTCATTTGACTTTGGAGTGCAACTTTGTTGCAATTTTGATGCAACTTTGGTGCAACTTTGGATGGGTGCGACTTGGATGTGGATGTTGTCCCTCTACAAAGTCACTACACTGTTGCATCACTGTTGCATGTAAAACATTCAGGTACAAATTTTGTGTAACTTTTGAGGGTTAAAATTGAAGTCTGTGGCCCTCAAGTTGCATGAAAGTCAGACAAAAGTAGTGCATGAACTACTTTGAAGTTGCTGCAACATTAAGTCTCATATACTGTATACGAAAGGTTATCATTAGAAAACATTGGGGAACGACTTGTCATGTGACTTTAATGTCTAAGGTCGCATGACAAGTCACACAAGTGTGAAATAGGTGTAATGCAGGGAATGCGTTAGGGTAAAAAAAATGTCAAGCCTTTAGAAACACTTTAAGGATCAGGTTCCAACCTTTTCTGTCAAGACGCACTCTACTAGATTTGTACATACTTCTGAGGCTTTTCAGCATCAGGCATCTGTTTGCCAGATTTGCAAGGCTACCACCTGGCCTTCTGTTGACAGTTCAGGCCTCATCTTATGGTCAGCTTCGGCATATTGGCCTTTTTTTCCCTAATATTTACAGTTGGGCCTTTTGCCATTTTGTTTGCTGCTTATGAATACTGTGCTTCTCAGTAATCAAGAAAGAAAAGTGGATTTTTGTACTCGCCATAAACTCCCCCTTTTGCTGGAGTTCAATGACACAGACCCTGTATTTATGTGTTTACAGTCATGTTCTTGCTGAAGCAGGGGTTTTATCAGGCTGGACACTGTTGTTTTTTTCTCCTGTAGGCAGCAGGGTTACCTATTTGTCTCTGAATCCTGTGTCCCTCAATGAATTCCAAGCAAAGAATTATATGGTTAGTACAAAATTCACTTTTGGCCCTCTGTGATAAATTTGATCATCCCCTGTACAGCATTTGCATGGATATCTGGGATTAAAGGTAAAGCTTTACAAACTTTATAGTGTGTCGCTTGTGATTCTGAGCTCTTCAATCTGCCTAGACTTAACCCAGTTACTGATGTGTGACCTCCGCCTGGTATATATAGTAGACTGAAACAGGTATTTGATGGAAGAAGGAATATGTTCTTTGGCTTTGTAATGAGAAAGAAGATGAAATATAAAGCAGCATTGGCAAGTATAATTGTAGTCAAATCAAGTATGGAAATGCCTGTGCATTATATTGTGCAGAATGAAAATTGGATTGTTTAAGTTAGAATTAATGTTAAATTTACTGATTTATCTTGTTTTATTTTACAGACTGAATATTTTGAGTGTTTGTTTTATACATTTTTACCAAACTCTTATGCCCTGTACACACGGTCAGACATTCCGACAACAAAATCCATGGATTTTTTCCGACGGATGTTGGCTCAAACTTGTCTTGCATATACACGGTCACACAAAGTGATCGTTCTAAACGCTGTGGCGTAAAACACGTACATCGGGACTATAAACGGGGCAGTAGCCAATGGCTTTTGTCTCTTAATTTATTCTGAGCATGCGTGGCACTTTGTGCGTCGGATTTGTGTACACACGATCAGAAAACGGATTTTGTTGTCGGAAAATTTTATAGCAAGCTCTCAAACTTTGTGTGTCGAAAATTCTGATGGAAAATGTGTGATGGAGCCCACACACGGTCGGAATTTCTGACAACAAGGTCCTATCACACATTTTCCGTCAGAAAATCCGACCGTGTGTACAGGGCATAACAATGTAATGTATGTAATAAATGTATCTATGTACAGGGAATGTGGTGTGACATGCACTAAAATGATTGTATTCACATAAATGACAAAGGGACCAAAACTGAATGTTTCTTAACATGTTACACCTAGATAGGCACTAGTCACACAATTATTGGCCTGTACCTGGCACTTTCAGCATTTCCACAGGAGTTGCCACAGTGCCTACAGTATGTGTTTAAATAAAATAAAGAACATACAAACGCCATCTAAGTGCCTTAGATGGTGCTTGTATGTTCTTTTTTATTCACACAGCTTAAAGTCTTGCTTCTACCTCTACAGAACAAGCTGCCTGAAGTGTTGGTTATTTTTTCTTTGTACAGTATATGGGCTGTATGGACTTTAAATGGCTTTATATAATTTTATGGACTTTTTATGTTGAGCCAACAGACACCTTTTGGTTTTGCTATCCTGGCGCCCTTGTTCCCCCTCGTTATACCTATGTGTTTAAAGCCCAACTCCAGTTTGGGCACAGAATAAAAAATGTCCCCAAGCGGAGCACATAATAAACAAAAAAAAATGCTCTAGCTGCGATATAAACACTATTTCTGGTGCTTTTCTTTACAGATTTACCAGTTCAGTGACCCGCACTTCTCTCTGCAGCATATTTCCATGAGCCCAGGGTGGGGGTCAGAGCCCTCACAGGGATATGCTGCAGAGAGCTTCCAGGTAATGGAAAGCAAATTTTTTTAGACAGCACAATGGTTAACAATCCTGCCTTGTAACTCTGGGTCCAAACTTGAAGTTCCACTAAGGACACTACCTCCAGTTAGTATGGCTTTCGTGTGTTTGCACCAGTTTCCTTTGGGTGTTCCACTTTCATCACAGTGGGTTCACTAGAACCCCAAAATTGCCCCTAGTGTGCAAATGACTATGATAGGGAGTACCGTATTTTAGATTGTAAGACAGAGACTGATATGAATAGATTTGTGCTCCGCAAGTCATGTTCTTTTATAGATAATATAATTAAATATATAAAATAAATAGGTAATTCCAGAATCAATAATCAGTGACATTAATGTTAATGTCAAACTGCACTGATAGCACTGTTAGTTTTTACATTTACAGTCTCTTGAAAGATCTGTTGTCTCTCTGGCTATACCCTACATGTGAACCTTGTTCCTGGCAGTGTTCAGAGTGCAGGTACTCAGATCGCTCCAGGTGCTGCTTAAGAATTCCGTGAACATGAGTCCTTAGGGTGATGTCAGATGCCATTAAGGATTAAACTCAGTCTGCATCTTATTTAATAGGTGTAGCCATATATATATATATATTCTCATGGCAATGCATTTATTAGTGTGGAAAAGCCCTGGAATCATCAGCACTAGACTGCTGTTTTCAGAGGTTGCTCCATTTAAAATGTTGCCATAGTTATGACACACCGGGCTAATGCAGAAAGGTATACAGGCTAGTATCAGCATATCATTGTTGATTGAATACTTGCCCTCTTGCTGTCAGCATACCAACCCACGTGCCTTGCTTTGAAGTGGTGAAACCAAAATGAAAAAAAAGAACCCTGTGGATTGGGTAAAAATGTAATACTGTAATTGATGGATGTTGGATAGTCAAGTGGCACCACATCCCTATGTTGTAAATATTTTTTTGTAGGGAAAGGATAATGGGACTTTTAAGGTGCCATAAACAATTCAAAACCAATATATATAAAAATATCAAATTTATTTGTACATAGATAAAATAATCAGGATATCATCATACAATAACCATAAGTAAGAGATGGATGGATGTATTTATGGATTTTAACTGGAACTCCCCCCAAAATCTATACCAAACCCTTATCCGAGCACGCAGCCCGGCAGGTCAGGGAAGGGGGTGGGGACGAGCAAGCGCCCCCCCCTCCTGAACCATACAAGGCCGCATGCCCTTAACATGGGGGTAGGTCCTTGTCCCCTTGTTGATGGGGACCAGGGCCTCTTCCCGACAACCCTGGCCTTTGATTGGCAGGGTCTGTGGGCAGGGGGATTATCAGAATATGGAAGCACCTTTTACATGGAGGTCCCCAGCTCCCGACCCCCATGTTAATGAGTATGGGGTACATCGTACCCCTACCGATTCACCTGGAAAAAGTGTCAAAAATAAAACACACTACACAGGTTTTTAAAGTAGTTTATTAGGCAGCTCCGGGGGTCTCTTCCAACTTCGGGGGTCTCTTCCTTCTTCTCCACGCTCTCCAGCCTCTTCTCCAGTGGCTTCTGCCCGGCTCCTCTGCTATCTTCTGCTCTTTTGCCCGCTCTTTTGTTAGCGGTGGCCCGGTCTTCTCCGTCGTCTTCTTTCCTCTGCTCTTCTTCCGATGTTGACAGAATGCTCTCTCCTGTTGTAATGCTGGTTGCGCAGTGCGCAACGACTTATATTGGCATGGGGCGTGGTCACCGGGTGATGTCATCCGATGACCCCGCCCCTTATGACGTCACCACCCGGGGCATGATGGAACGGTGACGGAGAAGAGGCCGGAGAGCGGGAGAAGAGGTCGGAGAGCGCGGAGAAGAAGGAAGAGACCCCTGAAGTCGGTAGAGATCCCCGGAGCTGCCTAATAAACTACTTTAACCACTTCCCCCCTGGCCTATAGTAGATTGACGGCCGGGCGGTGGTTCAGTTATCTTGACGGGGCATCATATGACGTACAGCAGGATAACAGCTGCCGCGTGCCCGTGGAGGTGCGCATCACAGCGATCGGTGGAGCGGTGTGTCATTCTGACACACCGCTCCACCGATTTTGGTAAAGAGCCTCTGGCGGAGGCTCTTTACCACGTGATCAGCCGTGTCTAATCACGGCTGATCACTATGTCAATAGGAAAACCAGTTGATCGGCTTTTCCTCACTCGCATCTGACAGACACGAGTAGAGGAGAGGCGATCGGCGACTCTCCTGACAGGGGGGATCTGCGATGATTGTTTATCAGCGCAGCCCCCCCTCGGATGCCCACACTAGACCACAAAGGGAAGCCGCCAGGACCCCCAGGGAAGGGGGCAACATGTGGATGGCCAGGTATGTACCCCATGGCCATCCACATGTGCAAATTATGCCCGATCTGTGCCAATCAGTGCCCACAAATGGGCACTGACTGGCACCATTATGTATCAGTGATGCCCAGCAATGCCACCCATCAGTGTAATCAGTGCCACCCATCAGTGTCCATCAGTGCCCACCTACCAGTGCCCATCAGTGCCCATCCATGCCACCTATCAATTGCCACCCATAAGTACCCATCATGCCACCTATGAGTGTCCATCAGTGCCGCATACCAGTACCACCTATCAGTGCCCATCAGTGCCACATATCAGTGCCTATCAGTGCCGCCTATCAGTGCCCATCATCAGTGCCCATCAGTGCCACCTCATCAGTGCCACCTCATTGGTGCCACCTCATCAGTGCCCAACAGTGCCGCCTTATCAGTGCCCGTCAGTGCAGCCATATCAGTGCCCATCATTGAAGAAGAAAACGTACATATTTACAAAAATTTTTAACAGAAACAAAGCAAAACTTGTTTTTTTTCAAAATTTTCGGTCTTTTTTAATTGGTTGCGCAAAAATAAAAACCACAGAGGTGATCAAATACCACCAAAAGAAAGCTCTTTTTGTGGGAACAAAATGATAAAAAATTTGTTTGGGTACAGTGTTGTATGACCGCGCAATTGTCCTTCAAATTGCGACAGCGCTGAAAGCTGAAAATTGGCCTGGTCAGGAAGGTGTCTAAGTGCCTGGTATTTAAGTGGTTAAAAACCTGTGTAGTGTGTTTTATTTTTGACACTTTTTACAGGTGAATCATTGGGGGTACGATGTACCCCATACTCATTCACATGGGGGGGTCGGGATCTGGGGACCCCCTTGTTAAAGGGGACTTCCAGATTCCGATAAGCCCCCCGCCCGCAGACCCCGACAACCAAAGGCCAGGGTTGTCGGGAAGAGGCCCTTGTCCCCATCAACATTTGGAGCAAGGTGCTTTGGGGTGGCGGGCGCAGCGCCCCCCTACCCCGAAGCACCTACCCCCATGTTGAAGGCATGCAGCCTGGTACGATTCAGGAGGGGGGGGGCGCTTGCTCGTCCCCACCCCCTTTCCTGACAGGCAGGGCTGTGTGCTCGGATAAGGGTTTGGTTTGGATCCTGGGAGGACCCCCACGCCGTTTTTTCGGTGAAGGGGAGTTCCCCTTAAAATCCATACCAGACCAAAGGGCCTGGTAGTGTCCGAGGGGGGATCCCCATGCCAGTTTTTTTTTTTTCATTTTGGCGGGGGTTCCCCTTCATCCTGAGCACACAAGTCGCACCGCAAGTCGGATCATGATGATCCGACTTCTGGTGCGACTTCTATTCAAATCAATGGGCTCCCATAGGGAACCATTGATTTTGAATAAAGGCAGAGAAACCCGGCTAAACGTGCATTAACGGCAATGCAAAACGCTGATAAAATTGCGATTTTAAAATTGCATTTTTAAAGCAGCGTTTTCCTGCCAGCAATCCGACGTTCAGGACGGTCGTTTATGAGCTCCAGTGTGCATGGAGCCTAAAAGTCCAATTATCTCTTCCCTACAAAAAACCTGTGGATTGGGTCTTTCCAGTCAGCTGATATCCTCAGATATTGGCTAATTATATATCATTCCTTGCAGGTCCACTGACTGCCAGGACATCTGTTATGCGCACACTTGTTCCCAATCATTGATTTAGCAACTAATGCCACAAGATTTAGAATGACAACCCCTGTTAAAGCATGCCTGCAATGGCAGCTCCCATATTTCTGCCCTGACAAGTTCCCTTTAAGTACAAGAGGTATAGTTATTGAATCTGTAGGTGTATAGCCTAGGTTCCCTAGTTGATGTAATGCTCTCATACTAAATTGGATACCTTGGAGGATGTAATTCCATTTATTGGTCTGACATAAACGATAATGTATTTTATATAATACTGTTCATAATAGAATGGCATAGGAACAATGAATCCTTTTCCCTAAAGGTTCTGCTATCTTATTTTTCATATCAATTTTGAGAGCAATGAAAAGCAAAGGAAAGAGAGCATTTCTGTTGTTACACCAGCAGTATTTTGCTGAATGCAAATCTCAGTCTTTTACCCTTAAGGCTATAGAACCTGAAGGACATTTGGCATAGATGCCTTTATTTGGTAGCATGAGCATAGCGTACACTTGTATTCCTTGTAAATATCTGCAAATCTGTTATGTTTTGATAAAGCAAAGCTAAAGATTCCCTGGGATAAAAAAGCTTATAAGGATACAAAGCAAACAAAACAACTGTATGACTATGTATGTGAAGACATACACAGGTATTAGAAGTACATGCATATGTAAAATTCCAACTTGTAACCTATACTCTCCTGGCCACTTTATTAGGTACACCTTGCTAGTACCAGGTTGGACCTCTCTTTGCCTTTAGAGCTGCCTTAATTCTTCATGGTATAGATTCAACAAGGTGTTGGAAACATTCTTTGGAGATTTTGGTCCATATTGACATGATAGCATCACACAGTTGCCGCACATCCATGATGCAAATTTCCTGTTCCTCTACATCCCAAAGGTGCTCTATTGGATTGAGATCTGATGACTGTGGAGGCCATTGAGATTACAGTGAACGCATTGTCATATTCAAGAAACTAGTTTGAGATGATTTTAGCTGTGTGACATGGTGCATTATCCTGCTGGAAGTAACCACAAGAAAGTGGGTACACTGTAGTCATAAAGGGATGGTCGTGTTTAGCAACTATACGCAGGTAGGCCGTGGTGTTTAAACAATGCTCAATTGGTACTAAGGGGCCCAAAATGTGCCAAGAAAATATCCCCCACACTATTATACCATTACCAATACAAGGCAGGATGGATCCATGCTTTCATGTTGTTTACGCCAAAGTCTGACCTTACCATCTGAATGTTGCAGCTGAAATCAAGACTCATCAGACCAGGCAACATTTTTCAATCCTCTATTGTCCAATTTTGGTGAGCCTGTGCAAATTGCAGCTTCAGTTTCCTGATCTTAGCTAACAGGAGTGGCACCCAGTGTGGTCTTCTGCTGCTGTAGCCCATCTGCTTCAAGGTTTGATGTGTTGTGCATTCAGAGATGGTATTCTGCATACCTTGGTTGTAACAAGTGATCATTTTTGGCCACACAACTTCCACTCATTGGTTATTTTCTCTTTTTCAGACCATTCTCTGTAAACTCTAGAGATGGCTGTACGTGAAAAATCCCAGTAGCTCAGCAGTTTTTGAAATACTCAGACCAGCCCATCTGGCACCAGCAACCATGCCACATTAAAACTCACTTAAATACCCTTTCTTCCCCATTCTGATGCTTGGTTTGAACATCAGCAAGTCGTCTTCGCCACGTCTAGATGCCTAAATACATTAAGTTGCTAATTAGCAATTTGTGTTACCAAGCAATTAAACGGGTGTACCTATTCAGATGCTACAGGTACACCTGCTTATTGAGATAAAAATGAATCGTAAGGCTGTAACTCAATGCACAATCAAGTTGTTCAGTTATTGTTCAACTAAACATTAGAATTGACAAGATATGTGATGTATGGCAGATGTGGCGGCTGCAGCATTTCAACAACTAATGCCCTGCTAAAGTTTTCATACACCAGAGTTTCTAGACTAGAGCTTTCTGAAAATGGTGAAGGAAAGAAAAATCAAGCGATGTAGTCCTATGGGTGAAAGCACCTTGATAATAATAACAGGGCAGAGAAAAAAATAGCCAATCTACAAATGCTGAAATAACCACTGTTTTCCAGCAAAATGTATCTGTCCATTACACAGTACTTGGTTTATACTAAGATGTTTATACACAATTCAGTTTGTTATAGGATGGTCAGACATGGAAAACAGTAGTTATTGAGAAAATGTATCTAGATAAGATCACTTAGGAGTGTATGGTGGAGTCAGCTATTGCCTAAAGGTGCGGAGGTCATAGAAAAGTCCAATCGTAATCTTTGGATATGTGGATCTTTGTAACTGAAAAAAAAAAACTGTTTTATTTGAGCACCTGGAGTCTTGAACTTTATAAGATTTGCACTTTTTATACAGTCATCTTGGTCAAAGATAAAAGATCTGCATACTTGGCACCAAAGCTAAATTGAGCTTCGTGGTGCATCTAAGATCCCAACCACTGCCCTCCATACAAATGGCAGTTATTAGCTGATGAAAGTCTAATTGGCCTGTGCGTGGGCACCTTATTAGGATTCAATAATGATATTACTCTGTTCTTGTGTAATTACTTGTTTCTGAAACTTATGCTGCTCACAACTGTGCCTATTAAAAAGTAGATGTTTACAACTTGTTAGCTAAAGCCATATTTTTGCAATAGATTAAAACAGATAAAATACATGAAGTAGTGAATGAAACAGCAAAAAAAGAAGTAACATATTTTACAGCCAATCATTTTAGCTGGGGATTTGCATGCCTCTGCTTTTTTCTGCTGTGGTATTTATTTAATTTGAAAAGAAATGGGATTACAGCCTACAAGCTCCAAACGTTTTTTTAAGTACTCAGTTGCTAACACACTGATCCATTTTGTTCCGTTGTCAAGCGAATGAATTTTTTTCCCTAATGGTAAGATTAGAACTTGCTTTACTTCCCTTGCCAAAGCCTAGATCTCCATTTTCCTGTGATAAAATTGCAGACCCACTTAGCAACAATTATTGTGGATACAAAGCAATAAAAATGACCAATTTCTGATGTCTTAAATATTTCTAGATGTTAAATACATATGCTCAGGAGAATGATATATGGTATGCTACACTTTTGTAGAAATGCCATTCTTATTCCTGACCATAAACAAGTACTGAACTGAAGGACAGAGTTTGAGTACAGACATACCCCACCTTTAAGTACACAATGGGGTTTATTTACTAAAGCTAGACAGTGCAAAATCAGGCTCACTTCTGCATAGAAACCAATGAGCTTCTAACCCCAGCTTGCTCAATTAAGCTTTGGTAATAAAACCTGGAAGCTCATTGGTTTCTATGCAGAAGTGAGCCTGATTTAGCACTTTCTAGCTTTAGTAAATAAACCCCATTGTGTACTTAAAAGTGGGGTATGCCTGTATTGCTCATTTACACCAGCAAAAAGCCCTTGGTGTGTCCATTTTTATTTGTACTTAATGAGCGCTGTGGTGAGTTCCCGCATGCACATTAAAGTGTTACTAAACCTAGAACTTGCATTCACTATATCTGGTCTCCCACAGTACACATTAGAATGCTATTACTTTAGTAAATATAAACTGATAAATACATTTTCTCATCAGCAGTATATAGCAGTCTTGTGAGACTTCTATCAGTTCCTAGTAAAGCTTGTAGGAGGAGTTTTCATTCTCCTCTGATCCCCTGTCTGGACATGTCTGGTCAGTGCTGATTGGCCCTGTGCTGATCACATGTACCCTCCCAAGAAAAAAAAAAACTCTCTAGCAATACACACCAAACTGAGCATGTGCAGCCCGTCCCCTGACTCTGTAAGTATGAGGTTATTTTTTGGAGACAGTGGAAGAAGAGAAGGGTCAGAGAAGACAGGATCAACAGCCTTTATACACATTGCAAAGGATTAACCCCTTAGGTTCCACAGTGAGTATAACAAGCATTCTTTACTGCATATAAGACTGATTTTACTGTTGTGGGTTTAGTAACACTTTAACCTTGGGTATTTTCAATGTTAAAGTACATTGTGTTAGGGCAGTTAATTTTATTTGGATTTCACTACAGCGCAGGTTTTAACAGTCAGAGCCAGTGCACATCTGTGTATTGTGCTGCAAAATAAAATACACAAGTATAGTGCCGCACTAGGTAGGTGGATTAATTGCTGTGTGTTGCATTAAATTTGTTTTAGGGATCGTGCGCACAAAATGTATTCTTATATGACGATCACCAAGTTCCGCGCAACTAGACTTGATGCTCCACCACTGCGCTCCTGTGTATGAATGTAAATCCCTAAAGCTGCCAACTTAAATAAAATCAAATGAAGAAAAATATTTTAACATGAGAAAAATAGTGGCGCTGTGTTCACATCAGTTCAGTGACACCCAATCTTATACATTATTGTCTCATAACAGTGAGCTATACAACTTTTAAGTGTCCATAATAATGAATCCAAGTGTATTAACACTACAACAGTGAAAGTAAAATCATGAAAAAATATAAAATAAAAAGTGGAATGAAGATATCAAAAATAATAATGATGCGGAAAGTCCATGCAACGCACTGTGTTTCACATAGCGTTAAGTGAATGATCTTCCTATATAATTTAAACTTCCTTCCACCACACTGATCGTGATTGTGATCCACTCCTTTGAAACTGCACTCACCACAAGGATTTGCCTTGCACTCTCATGCTCGGTATGTAAGCTGTTAGAAACCCACCAGGGTTAATGAAGGTAAGTTAAACTCTTCAATATCCAGCAGTGCTCAGCATAAGGAGATGTATCCACATAAAATGAAAAAGATGTCTCCAATAGCGTGATAACGTAAAAACCATTTATTAAAATAAGCACACGGAATCTCCAACCATTGTACTCACATCCTTCCAATATTTAAAAAGCATTACAAAATGAACTTCACATAACACAGTTGTGGCGGTGTACTGTGGTCACGGCGGACCAGGGATGCGGCTTTTAAACCCCACCCTCCCCTCATTGGATCCTCGACAACACAGGGCAGTCACAGCCGAACACAGCAGAGCGTCACACGTCACACGTTACAATAGGTTGCCGTACAGCCACGCCCCCGACATGTTTTGTCATTTCAACTTCTTCACAGGAAAAAGCAGCATGTCTACATTTTTATGCAATACACTACATCCAATCTCAGCACAGCATTATGGTGTGACTACTCCTCTTGGGTTGAGCCAGCATTGATCTATGCAAACCCCTTACTATGAATTACCACAACACACAGGTGTGAAAAGAAATATTTCCAAAACAAATCTCTTGTGATTTGATTTTATCAAAAATGTCTTCCTCAGTGTCTTGCAAAAAAGTAAAGTTTAATAAAACATTAAACTTTTAAATTACCTTTATGTGATGATGCAGGAGCACACCTTTAGTTTCTAAGTAGAACCCCAGCAGTACATGTTTCGCTGGCTAAGAAGTTCTGCTCTACTACTATAGAGCAATGTCATTTTTTTGGCTGTGTATAAACTCAAGCAGTCCCTTAAAGTTGATTATTATTGATTATGGCCATTAGTACATTACCTATATAGGTTTGGAAAATACATTTTCACTCATTAGGGGAACTGTTGTGTATTATTTTACCATTTTGTTAAAATCAGTCAGCAAATGTAATAAAGATTATTTTTTTTTAAGTAGAACTATAGGCAAAACTTTTTTTTTTTTTTCATTTTGGATACAGCAAGAGAGGGTTATAAGCCATGTCAATTTTTTTTTTTTGCCATCTGTGTCCCATTGCAGGAATTTCCCTTCACTTCCTGTCTCCTGCCAAAGAGGAAGTGAGAAGAAATCCCTGTAAATCAAGGGTATTCTTTGGGGACCCCCAGGTCACCAGAACTAGTGTCCCCATTGGAAGATTTCCGCTCTATTGCTTTTCTGGGGACAACCCAAACCTTGGGTTATTTTTTTTTTTTACTTTCAATGATAATGGTAAACAGGACCAATAGAGAGGGTGAATCTCCCTAATGGGAGCACAGACAGCAATAAAAACTGACAGGTGTTCTAATTCCTTTCCACTCTATCCAAAAAAAAAAAAAAAAGTTTTGCTTTAGTTATACTTTAAATTTGACAACCAGCTTTTATTGAACAGACAAGGGTACCCATGTACAGAAATCTAGGCAGTTCCTGCTATCTATTTGTTACTTATCTAAATCTGATAGTACCTCTAATACTAGCTTTCCCCAAACTGACAATGCTGCTGTCCAAAGGTGCTGTTTCAGCCAGAGAGGGGGCACTCCAATACAGGGGTTTGTTACTGGCGGTCACCAAGTGAAACCAGAGGAGAAAAGGCCTAAAAAAATAAAACTGATGTAGCCACCACATTTAATTAATGGTAAGCTACAATATATTACATGTTCTGTTTTTAATACTGCTTTAAAGTATTAACAACTATTATTTTTTCTCACCTATCTGAATAAATATGACATTTTGTGCTTGCAAATAAAAATTTTATACTTACGGATACAAATCCAGGCTTCATTTCTTTTTTTTCAGTTCTATGGTAGAAATTTGATGTGCAGGCAGTTCAGTCAGTTGCTAAACACTTGTTTGGATTTTCTCGTGCCTTTTATCTTTACGAAAGACTGTGAAGTGATCTACAAACCTCTTCAGAGCCTGGGCTGCTAAATTTTAAAACTCATCTTGTATAGTCTGTAGCACAATTCTTTTACAATGATAGGATTATTAAAATTTTATGATCTGCATAATGATTTTAAAGAGCTTTGGTACCAAGAGAAATGCAGATCTGGTACTCTGTCCTCAGTTTCCAGGGTCATTCAGTGTGTTGAGAAAATGATTGTGAAGAAAAATAACATACAGTATGTGATTAAAGTATTTCTTCATTCTTAGTGATTGAACCCTAGTTTTTCTTTAGCTATATCATCTCTAAAGAGACTGCAAGTTACAGGGGGAAGGTGGAATAACCCTTATGTATGATTACACAGAATTAAAAGGAAAAAAAACAATTTGAACCCATTTTAATACCTATGCAATTAACAAATATTGTTTTTTTAAAGAATATCTAAACCCAAAAACAAAAATGTAATATATTGCATCTTACCAATCCTTAGATGTGGTTGATGGATTGTTTTTCTGATTTTAAAGGCCTTTTTCCCTTTATTTTCACCTGGTGATTTAGCCTATAGCACATTTCCTATCTTAGGGAGTCTAAAGCTTGCCATAGATGGAACAGCAATCCTCCCTGCTGTGTTCCTGTATTCTGGCAGCAGGGACTCCTCCACTGTCAGAATACACAGATCAGCGCTGCAGCCAAACAAAAATGTTCCAACAAGCCTATTCATGAGCCATAGATGGATAGAAATTCAGCCAGTCCCTGCTGAACCAGCCAAATTAGTTTTTTTTCTAATCATTTTTATTGAAAGTTTTTTTGTTTTTTTTTAAACAGAGCAAAACGCACAAAAACTAAAACCGAAGTAGAAAAAAATCAAAATGTGAACCTACTTGCACTGGTACATTCTTAAAACATACAAAACAGCCTCCAAGCGTATATTAAACCGATTTTTCACCAGTTTGCAGGTATAACAACCAACTAAGACTATTTCCAACAGTCCTACTAACATCTAGGACTTAGGATAACTAACCGTTGTGGATAAATACTCAAGGCTACTAGTATCATGAGAGTATGTGGAAGCTGTGAGATAATAAAGGTGCATTACACGAATATTAGTAGTCAAAAAATTACTTTTTCCCCTACTTTCTGATACCATAGTTTATCCCTTATACATCCAATTAACACTGCAATATTCTGTAAGACAACAATGAAAAAGGGGCAAGGCCAGGGACTTCTAACCAGGATTTCCATATTTTAAGATATTTATGAGATGTAGAAATGGACAAATGTAGATCAATCTTTGGCCAGGTTAAGATGAACACTCTTTGACAGCAACATTGTCTGGAGAGAGTAATGTGAGATGGACTAATAGATTTGGATGGACTTTACATAAGTGACTATGACTAACACATTAAGACCAACTTCCAACTCCAACCTACAACGTCTACCCTTTAAGCAGTTCCAAAACCTTTTTGTTCCTTTTGGCATATAGCATAAAGTTTTTACATAAATGAATAAAAGCTGACCATTGCAAGCACCCCTATCAGTGTTAAATGGTTTGGTTCAATACTCTAATTTCCACTTTTGCTGCACAGCTTGGTCTGATAAAGGAAGTTGAAAAATAACAGCTGGATCAACAGTCACAACGGGCACTCAGAAAAACAAGGAAAACTTTGTTAATGCGAATGCCAAACTGCATCGTGTACGCTGGGGTTGATTTACTAAAACTAAATACATTTATTAATACAGTGGACTGAAAATTATGTGTTTTGAGTATGTTTAGATGTTTGCTCCAGCAATCTAGTGGTTAATAAATATTCTTCATCTCAAGTTGCTAAGCAACTAGTGAAAGTTAAAAAAAGAACTTCAGTTCCATTTGCTACCTTTCATTTATAAAAAATATATATATATATTTAAAGATAGTTGTTTATTAATGTTAAGTTCATTTTCCCATCTGCTTTTGTGTGCCATATGTAAAAGAAACGCTGTTTTTATTATAATTTACCTAGTATTAACCTAGGACTATAATTCACATCAAAAGTTTAGGGGTCTGTTTAGAGGCTCTTTCAGTCACTGAGATTTAGCTCCAGTTTGATCTAACGCTGAGGTTTATTTACTAAAACTGGACAGTGCAAATTGTGGTGCAGCTGTGTATGGTAGCCAATCCGCTTCTAACCTCAGCTTGTTCAATTAAGTTTTGACAATAAAACCTGGAAGCTGATTGGTTTCTATGTAGAGCTGCACCATATTTTGCACTCTCAAATTTGAATAAATCAGCCCCAATGTCTTTAAACTTCCAGCATTAATGGGGCTCTTTGGGGTTGATTTACTAAATGCAACATTAACTGTTCACTTTGCAAAGGAATTATCCACAGAGTGTAATGAGCTTGAAACTCTGCTGACTTCCATCAACCAATCATGTGCAAGCTATTCTTTTCTTTTCATTTTCTTGCACTTTATTTGGGTTTTCTATGCAAAGAGAAGTTTCACCACATTCACTAAGTTCTGGAGAAAATTCTCTTGCATGGTGCTACTCCACTTGCAAAGTAAACAGGTTGTTTGACATTAGTAAATAAACCCCTTTATTTACATTATGAGTCTAGTTTTATGAAGAAATTTATGCTGCCCATATTGACTGTATACATGGCACTACATTTTATTGCATTTATTTTATCTGTTCTGAAGAAATTGCAGTTTGTTTTATTATGTTATACTTTAAAAAAATCACTGCTCAACCCTATCCAGTCTATGTGGTTAACATGTATAAATTGGCCTCAGCCTTGCACCACTCCACACACCATGTCCTCTGACATGTTTCATCCCACCCACCGGGGCTTACTCATAGACCTCTACAATTAAGTCAGGGTGGGTGGGGCAAAACGTGTCAGAGGACATGGTGTGTGGAGTGGTGCAAGGCTGAGGCCAATTTATACATGTTAACCACATAGACTGGATAGGGTTGAGCAGTGATTTTTTTTTTAAGTATGCTATACACTATTGGATGGTGATATTTTTCACCAGAATACCCATTCGTAAATACCAGCGGGACTATATATACCCTTTTTTTGCTTAGAGTGGCACTACAAGTATTAGCACGCCCTTGTTTCATTATGTTCTGAATTCTGAATGTGAGCATCTGCTCTCATATTTGCCCAAGGAAAGCTGCGGCATGTACATTCCATTAGAAGTGACACAAACAGGAAAATACATTAATTGGGAATTCTGAACAACAGTAGAATACGTCATATTTCATAGAAGCAAAATCATTTTTTTACAGTAGTTGCAGATTTAAATAAAAAGCATATTTTAATATCTGACATATAAAATAACTTATAAAGCAATTATACAGAATTGCCTGTTTTAATGTAAGTGGAGTTTTCCATTAAACAGAACATTTTCATTTTCTAAGTAATCATTTGGCAGTCATAGCAGAGTCTTAAAAAAGGCCACCACCATCCCAGTAATCCTCACACAAACCCTGTTGGTCTCCCTCCCTTTAGACATATAGACCTGAGTAGTTTGGTATAAGATTTCCCCTTACCTCTTGTTCCTGTGGAAACCCTAAAATTTGGGATTTTGTTTACTTTCTGTACAATGATTGTGAGGACAAATAGTGAGGTTAAATCTCCCCACACAAAGACACAGAGAGCAATAAAATCAGATAGATCTTAATATTTCCTTGGACTATACAAAACCAAGAAAACATTTTTGTCCTTACATACACTGTTAAGAGCAGTGTTTGCATCATGATGCCATTAAACAACCAAGCGAAGCACTCATCTTTTATAATGATTCATACTCATACAAGATGATCACTCATGCCATTATGGATTCTGAACTTTGTAAAAGAAGTCCAGCCTGAGCTCGTTTGGCTGGGCTTCTCCTATGGGTCACAGGAGCGCATTTAGTTTTGCTTTCCTGTGACCCGTTTTCAGCAGACAGCAGGCTGAAGTCCGCTCTCTGCTCCCGACAATAAAGTCTGGGTCCGCTAGGTGCTTGGACTGCTACCCATCTCAGCCTCTCAGCGAGCCTCTGAGAGGCTGAGACGGCCACTGCCCACCCCTCCACAGGCCAGAGCTCGAGTGAACGAGGAGGAGCAGAGCAGGAGAGCTGCAGCTTGACAAGCAGCAGCTCTCTGCTCGGGGAGCTGTGAGAACCGAGCCATCAGTGATGTTTGATCGATTGGTTCTCAGTGCAGAGGCGCCGGGGGACCGATGCAGCATTGGACCGATGCTGCATCCACCTAGGTAATTATGAAACTGCAAAAAAAAAAAAAACATACTTCTCTTTTAACCAGTTGGCAACAGAAATATTGGCTTTATAGTATTCTAGTATTTATTTTCTTTGGTGTACTCAAAATATAAAATCATTCAGGTAGAGTGAAGATAACTCATCAGATCATACCTTTTTCCATTGCTCAGGGGTCCAATTTGTGCTTTTTACACCAGGTAAATCATCCATGTGCATTGTCTTCTAAATGGCAGGATGTCATATATTCCAGATTTGTGAAGCTCACAATGTAAAACTTTGAGGAACTATGTCAGCTAAGTACTGATTCTTTTCTGTAGACATTTTGGTGGCTATGGGGTGAATTTACCAAAGGCTGCTTACTTTGCCAGGATTTTTTAACTTAGCTTATTGAATATGGTTAAAATTCTCTTTGCAATGAATACCTATGCTCACATGCAAGCAGAAAACACAGTATTTTGTACGTCATCAGAGCTTTACCTCCTTCACTAAGCTAAGGGAAATTTCCTTGCAAAGTTAACCTCCTATTTTCCTTTGGGAAAGCAACCCCTTTACTTTTGTTGTAATTATTAACCACTTGCTGACCAGCCGCCGTCATTATACAATCATATTATTAAATAAGGGGTTAAATAAGAACATAGCCTTTACTTGTAAGATGTTTTCACTCCCATGCTATGATGTCACACCTCTTTATCTATTTTTATGTAACTATAATGTTGTTACATTATATTTACTAATAGAGCTTCTGAACCCTGTTTGGAAGCTTAGTTTTACACAGCAGTGGCTCTATCTTCTTCTGTAATGTGGAGCAAATCCCAATGATCATTTTTACAAACAGGATTTGTTTGCAATTAGGAGAAAGGCAGTGCAGGGAGAGGAATAGCGCATGTGCCCTGTTGATATATTGTAACAAATTGAATAAAGTGTTACTAAAACCACAATAGTAAAATCAGTCTGTATATGCCGTAAAGCATGCTTGTTATACTCACTGTGGGACCTAAGGGGTTAATCCCCCGCATTATGTAAAAAGGCTGTTTTGATCTTCTCTGATCCTCCCCTTCTTCCACAGTCCGCACATGCTCAGCTTGGTGTGTATAGTTAGAGAGTGTTTTCTTCTTGGGAGATTGTATGTGATCAGCACAGGGCCAATCAGCGCTGTCCAGACAGAGTGTCAGGGGTTATACAGCCTCATAGGACAATTATAGGAGAATGAAAACCCTTCCTACAAGTTTTAACTATACATTGATAGAAGTCACAAGACTGCTCTAACTGCTGATGAGAAATGGGTATTTAGCAATCTATATTTACTAAAATAATTGCATTTCCATGTTCTGTGTACTGTGGGAGACCAGATATAGTGAATGCAGGCTCCTGGGTTTAGTAGCACTTTAAGGGCAGCTATTGTTTATACACTTTAACTGATATTTTTATAAACTGTTTTTCTGGAAGTGGTGACGCTATAGAATTTATTTGACTTATACTATGTTGTTGGGGATGACCCTGTTCTCAGAGTCAATGGAGCTTATAAATTTCATGATCACCTGAGGATTTAAAGATTTATATCTCACAGCAGAAAACACCTTTTACCTCTGCTACACAACCCTCTGGCTTAGAAGGTATGTTTAAAAGGAGAAATTTAACCTTTCAAAGCTTTTTTCATGCTTTGCAGCACATGCAATATGTGTAATGTAACTATCTAGTAACATACAAATTGTATGTTGCTTTTTTTTTCTGTGATACTATATGCTTTGCATGTAATTATCTGTAACTGTCAGCAGAGAACCAGACCATCTGTTTCTGTGGAAATTGCTATTTTTGGTAAACAGATTACAAATTTGATATTGTTATACCTTGCACTGAACGTATTAATTATTAACATAAAGGGTCAGGTCCTTTTTAAAGCTCAGAACAGCCAATTAGATTGTCATTTTTTTTGTTCTGCATAGATGAAAGTTAAATGAAGCAATTGATGTGCAGCACATCAAACAAATTAGACATTCCTGACAAGGTCCTCTGACGATATTGTCTACCAATTTATACATTATCTCACAAAAGTGAGTACACCCCTCACATTTTTGTAAATATTTTACACTGAAGAAATGACACTTGGCTACAATGTAAAGTAGTGAGTGTACAGCTTGTATAACAGTGTAAATTTGTTGTGCCCTCAAAATAACTCAACACACAGGCACTAATGTCTAAACCGCTGGCAACAAAAGTGACTACACCCCTAAGTGAAAATGTCCAAATTGGACCCTAAGTGTCAATATTTTGTGGCCCCCATTATTTTCCAGCACTGCCTTAACCCTCTTGGGCATGTAGTTCTCCAGAGCTTCAAAAAGTTGCCACTGGAGTCCTCTTCCACTCCTCCATGACGACATCACAGCTGGTGGATGTTAGCGACCTTGCGCTCCTCCACCTTCCATTTGAGGATGCCAGGACTTTGGTACAGAAGGGGATAAGTCCCGGGGGAGGGAGGCTTAAAAGGAAGCAGAGGGAAAACAGCACCTGTGTCAAGGAAGTGAGTGAGAGAGAGTCTCATGAGCTGTGCAGCAAGCGTGAGCTCTTTGACCAAGTGGGATACGGGCTGGTGACCCCCTCTGTCTGGCCTGCTGGTACCCTTGCTCTGGCGAAGCCTAACCCATATATATATTAATATATATATATATATATATATATATATATATATATATATATATAGTATTTAAAATAAGCAGGAAATATGATTTAAATCAGTGTTTCTCAAACTTTTCCAGTCAAGGCACCCTCCAAAATAATGGACAGTCTTGAGGCGTGAAAAAAAAGGGTGGGGAGAGCCTGAGGACACACTGGGGTCGGGAAAGAAGGATCCCTGTTGTGGATAAAAATGCTCTTGCACAGAGCAGATGAAAGGGGGAACATAGAATCAAAAGCTCTTTACAGCAAGAGCATGTTTTTCGTAACCGCTCACCTCCACATCCAGCACAGCAGTGAGAGGGATGTGCTGGATGTGGGGGCGAGCGGTTACAAAAAACATGCTCTTGCTGTAAAGAGCTTTTGGTTCTATGTTTCCCATTTCATCTGCTCTGTGCAAGAGCATTTTTATGCTCAACAGGGCTCCTTCTCCTGACCCCAGTGTGTCCTCAGGCTCTCCCCACCCCTTTTTTCAGGCCATTCCTCCTTTTGTGGAGGAGGGGAATTTTTGGGTTGGTGGTGAGGTCTCTCCTAGGTCTGACATCTGTAAACTTCTACACACATATGTGCAACTGTGGGTCTCCAGAGAGTGAACTTAAAGGAACCTGCACCCTCGCATGTTTTTAAGATACAACTATTGGAATGTTGACTACACTGTTATAATATCTAAATATGGTTTCTTCTCGCACACTCCCCTGAAGAAGGAGGCAACTTAGCACTCTGAAATGCGTTGGGCGCGAGAGATTATAAACTGTATTGTATATATACTTTCTTTGTATAGCAGTGTACAAATTTACAGATATGCTCAAACATTCCTTGTTTTTATACATGAATATTGTCTTTTGTTTATATATTTGCCAAATACATTTTTGAAACTATCAATACATTTTACTAAAATCCTTTGAAATAGTATAGTGCCTTAAAAGTCTACCACATAGGGGATTTTTTCTTGTTTTCGTAAGAGAAAACTATAAGTGTAGATGCTGCTATGTGCTGCTAAGCTTTTTTCTTTTCTTTTCTTTTTTTTTAATGAGAGGTCATAGTTCTACTTTAAGGTTGAATTCTAGGCACATAACGTTATCATGCTGTTTATTCATTCCCCGATGAACAGATGCAGGAAACTGCCAAGTTGGAATAAAACATATAGTTGTCTTCTTCCTGGCTATGCAGTTGGGCAGGCTCTGGTGATTTACAAGACTGTCTGAAAAGAATTACAAATCTCTTGGCAGTAAAAAACATTTCTGTATAGGTTTTTCAATGTTTATCTAGTTGTTTGCCTGAAGTCTCCACTTTAAATTAACTCCCCAATATAAAGCACATGCATTTCTATTTGTTAACTATATAAACATATAAACACTTGTCTAACCTCACACAGGGACAGGCACCTAAGCTTAGCATCACCACAGTGGAATATGTCTGGTGTGAACAGCCTTAAAGAACTAATAAGAATAGCCAACTAAAGAGAAAAAATGAGGGTTTTTTTTGGTCGCTATGCGTTTCTGTGGTAACTTGGAATAGTAAACTTTAGAAAGAACTATTCCTTTTTTGTCTTGTGGGTTTTTTTCTCTAACAAGAACTTGTTCAGATGCCATCAGGAAGCACTCCAGAAGTCTCTGTGTTTTACAGATGGCAGAATGAGGTACTCCCTTGCGTATAATAACACAGGTGGTTTATAACACTGCACTGAGGGTGTTAATTGCATTTCAATAGGTACACAGTTGTCTCTGTTTTTCAGTAATGTGGTGGATCATTATAGAAATAAAACAAACAATATCTTTATTTTATCCTACAAGAAGCTCTTTTTTTACATTTTGGTAAGAGTGGTAAGAGGTTAGATCCACTGCCAGGATTACACCGCTGTCTTTGTCCCAGTTAGGGATATTCAATCTCTCTAATTGCCCTGAAAACAAATGTTACCATGAATGAAAGTTAGGGTAAATCCAAAGTTTTGAGTTGCAAACAGAGAAGAAATAGAGTGGGAAATTTTCAAATGGACACACTTGTACCTGATACAACTGTCCCTCACCATGTAAAGATATCCGCTCATTCCCTGATGAATCTACAGGACAGGAAGTGAAGGGAAATCACTCAAAGGAAACATGGTATCTCTTTACTTGATAAACTGATTTTTAAGAATATTAGTATGTAAGGTTGCAGACAATAGACAGTAAGCTCCACTGGGGCAGGGTCCGCAGTGAATGGTGCTGTAATCTGTTAATAATTGCTGTGTAAAATAAATGCATTAAATGCATTATTGCTATGTCCTTACATAAATTCACACTTAGTTAAATTCCATAAAGTGATTTGTGGTATCTGTGCGCTCATGAGTCATCCCAAGACTTTTAAAGCAGTTGTAGTGCTAATATATTAACCTAATAGAGCCACCAAGCTTCACCAAATTTAGTCACACAAAGAATTGTGGGCTAGTGTGCTTTTATTGCTTTAAATGAACACATAGAATATAGATAGGTATGTGGGCTACCATTTCTGATTTGGTTTAAGAGGTGCAGGAACCAGGGCCTGCATTAACTGAGAAGTGAGTTGGGCAAACAAAATCTACAAGGTCAGAACTCCTACCAAGTAGAGATGCACAATTAATCGTTAAAAAAATCGCAATCTCGATTCAACCCCCCTGACGATCTCTGTTGCAGTTTGCAGATTCTTTCATATAACAAGTGGAGAGACTTATCTGCTCACTCAGCTGTCAAAAGAAAACATCTGGGCAGTCTGCCAAGTTTTTAATATGAAACATTGTAACTAAGCTTCCTTCTTAGATCAAAGGGATACACTTCTGTTTGTAAAGAAAAAAATCCGGGCAGTCTGCCAAGTTTTCAACAACGTGTAAATGCAGGAAGTTTAACCACTTAGAGTCTAAATCTTTTTCTGACACTTCTTTCTTAAGTTAAAATCAATATTTTTTGCTCGAAAATTACTTGGAACCCCCAGACATTATATATATTTCAACAGAGACCCTAGGGAATAAAATGGCAATTACTGCAATATTTTATGTCACACTGTATTTGCCCAGCGGTCTTTCAAAGGCAATTTTTGGGGAAAAATACACTTTAATGAATTTAAAAAAAACAAAAACAAAAACACTGCAAGAATTGTGAGACAATCGTGATCTATCTTCTAAGCAAAAAAATTGTGATTCTCATTTTAGCCAGAATCGTGCAGCTCCACTACCAAGTCAATGATTCATTAGGTAGAAAAGCTAGTGTTAAAGTAATTTTTTTTTTCAGTTTTACACTTAACTAGGTGAATGCAGCATCGGTCTGATGCTGCATCTGTCCCCTGGCGCCTCTACACTGAGAACCGAGCGATCGAACACCGCCAATGGCTCGGTTCTCACAGCTCCCCGAGCAGAGAGCTGCTAACTGTCAATCGGCAGTTCTCCGTTCTGCTCCCTCCTCGCTCACTGGATCTCTGGGCTGTGGAGGGGCAGGGAGTTGCTGTCTCAAGTTCTCAGTGGCTCGCCTGGCGGTTCCAGACTCCAATTGTCGGGATGACGCGGTGCCTGGACTGATTTCTGTGATGTAAGCAGAGAGCAGACTTCAGCCCACTCTCTGCTGAAAATGGGTCACAGGAGTCCAAAAGGAATTGCACTCCTGTGATCCATAGGAGTAGGCCAACCAAACAAGCTTTGGCAGACTTCTCCTTTAAAATCTGAAGAACTCTTGTCTAGGGCTCTGAAATGGTAGCACTTACATTTTTGTCCATGCAGGTTCCCTTTCAACCCCTGGTTTAAATCCTAGACATACAGACTCTACTGAAAATGCATTGCAGTCAGTATACATATTAAAAAATGGCCAGCAGGTAAGTGAATGTTGTAAAGGTTCTTCTACTAAAAAACTGTACCTTCTGGCAAATTTTTGTTTTTAAAGCTTTATTTCCACTTTATATTTATCATAGTGGTGCTTTACTCAAACATACCATCACATATCGATACATGATTCTGATTGTATCCAGAGCCATAAAAAGTCAGTCTTTGCAGTCTATGGTATTTAGTACTTGCAGGCACTGTAAATTCAGATTTCAGAAGCGTAGCAACTTTCTTTTATCCTCTTATTATGAATTTACTGTAGCTCTCTGTGTACATCTGTCAGTTGTATTTTAACATTCTATCTGCTGCCCAAAGCGCTCATAATGAGTTGAGACATGGCAGATGCTGCACCAATACAGCAGACTATAGTCATCCTTAGGAACAAGTGGTATCGAACCACGGGGGAACTTGTAAGCAAATAGCATCTTACAATGCACATGAAGAAAAGAAATAGAACACATGCCAATTCTTCCACAGGGCTGCATTCTTCAGGGAATTGTACAAGCATTAGTTGAAGAAATCACAAGTACTTCTAATATTGTTGTGAAACTGCAGAGCTAGGATGCTGATCACCAAAAAAATGTCAACTGCAAATGTAATATGGGTATTTAGAGAACAGAAACTCAGTCTCAAATAAATACAACAACTAACTGTACCTTTTGTACGTTGTATTCTATAAATGTTTTAGTAAAATGTTCTTACACATAATTACCTTAATATTATATGTTGATCTGGCAGCTAGACATTAAAGTTAAAGGTAAAATTTGTGTATGCATGCCCTATAGGGGTACACAGAGGGTTTAGCTGCCTTGAGAAGTACTACATTTGAAAACCGTTAGGCTTTGATAAGGCAGAGTGTGAAGTGTCTTAACCACTTGGAACCTTGACAAGTCTTACATAACTTTGGTAGGCGCATCTATAGCAATTTGATTTAATTACTAATTAATGTAAATGATGATTGTTTAAAGAGTCACTATCACTATGCTCATTGAGGGCAAAGTGGCAGTTTCTAAACATTAATTCCCTGGGGCATTAACACATTATGTTGCATGTTAACATGCATTAAGCAACCTGTTCAAAAATCAAAGGGCTGCCAGTGCACCATAACAAACGCAAAAAAACACTTGATCCTATTTTTGTAATGCCACACACTGTTGTGTTTTTCTACGCATTGTGGCATGTCACCCCGCAGCTGTGTTGCCTTAGTGCATTTTATATGTTATGTTATGTGTAACATAACATTTTCTATGCATTTTAAATCCCTTATAATTTATTTGTTCAAGGCAATGCCATCATAGTGATTTATTACATTAATGTAATATAAATATAATACAGTGTGTGTATATATATATATATATATATATATATATATATATATATATATATATGTATATATATATATATATGTATATATATATATATATATATATATATATATATATATATATATATAGATAGTGCGCATTCACTAAGCTCTGGGGAAAATTAGTGCAGCTGCACTTGCACACTTGCACAGTCTATTTGACTTTAGTAAATGAACCCATATATTAAGGCAATTATATTTGCAGATTGTTTGAAACTGTAATAACCAATTCATTTCATCTTACTGCAGTCAGATTATTGATATTTGAGTTATTAGCTATTGTAATCCTATGCTTAGCATTTTGTGTTCCAAAGGTGACAGCAGACTCATTGTAGACATTGTAGATATTTTAGTTGCATCAGTGAGGAGTATCTTGCCACTACTTTATCAGACAATTTTCCCATTATAAATACATTATTCTTTGTGCATTAAAAAAGATTAGTGCCTATTTTCATATTATGTTTTCTATTGGAAGGTTCTTGTCCAACACTGCACTTTGCCATACATTAACTAAATTGTGTCTTAAATGATATTAAACATACAACCAAATACAGCTGTCGTGGCTTGGCAACCATGGGTCACATAGAGCCCAAATTTAGGGAGTAGGTAGCTGAAAGTCTACCCCACTCCCGGTCAAAATTTGGGTCTCCTATCACCCATGGTCCTGGAGATATGGGGCTCCTTGCGCAGCCCGTCAGAAGCTACATACTGAGCGGCCAATTTATATACAAGCTCTGTTTGCAGCAGACTGAGAGGATGAGCTCACAGTGCCTCTCCTCACTTGTCAGAGGTACTGAGCTCAATGGATAGCTTGGAGCCCGCAGAGTTTGACAGGCAACACCACCTGTCAAACTTGCTCGCAGTAGCAGCATAGTCCAACAATGTAAAACTGCCATTCAGCAATGTAAAAAAAAGGAGGTGGCAGTAGCACCTCATGAACGCCTGTCAGCTGCTGCTATACCACTCGTTGAAAAGCAATACACCACATATCACTTTTCAGAGGGCAGTAAGCATTACTGCAAATGTGAAAGAAACTTGAAATACATCATCCATTTCACACTCCCCACCAACCAGATCTCTCCCCAGCCACTTTCCATGTTAGCCACCTCCCTTCAACTTATATCACAGGTGACCATTTCCCAACCTGCAGATGACAGACCCTACTCCAAAAGATATCACTCCCAGTTACTCCCCGCACCCGCTGATTGATATCCCTCCATGACCACCTTACACCCCCCTGCTGACAGACCTCTCTCCTCAGCCTGTTCCCACACACCCTCTCACCTGCTGACCTGTGGATGGGGGAATCACTCCCGCATTGTTATTGTGTTCTGCCAGTGGGGAGCCTTGCCAACCCAAAGAATACAATGATCAGTGTTGCTATCTATAGCTGGCAGCACTGACTGTTTTGGGAAAAACCTGACAGACTGGTTGTACACAAGTCAATTAATAGATTGACTTGTGTACAACCAACTAGCCCATACATAGATCGACTATGGCTGGTCTCTGCTTAATTGGCTTAATTTCAATTCATGTATGGCCTGCTTAACCACTACGCAGTCCCTAAACATCCTTCCACAAACCTTTACATTTTTCCCTCCCAGATTCCTACATCCTCCTCACCTGTACACAGTGCCCACTATCATATCCTCCGCATTCCCCTCCTATGCATAGTTCCCACTGTCATACCCTCCACACTTCTCCCCTATAAATAGTGCCCACTCTCATACCCTCCTCACTCCTCTCCTGTGCATACTGCTCACTGTCATACTCTCCACATTCCTCTTCTGTACATACTGCCCACTCCGATACCCTCCACACTCTTCTCCTGTACATACTGCCAACTATCATACCCTCCACACTCCTCTCCTGTACATACTGCCAACTGTCATACCCTCCACACTCCTCTCCTGTGCATACTGCCATCTTTCTCTTCACACTCCTCTCCTGTACATACTGCCAACTATCTTTCTCTCTACACTCCTCTCCTGTACATACTGCCCACGGTCATACCCTCCACACTTCTTTCCTGTACATACTGCCCACTGTCATACCATCCACACTCCTCTCCTGTACATACTGCTCACTGTCATACCCTCCACATTCCTCTTCTGTACATACTGCCCACTGTGATACCCTCAACACTCTTCTCCTGTACATACTGCCAACTGTCATACCCTCCACACTCCTCTCCTGTACATACTGCCACCTATGTTTCTCTCCACACTCCTCTCCTGTACATACTGCCCACTGGCATACCCTCCACATTCCTCTCCTGTACATAGTGCCCACTGTTATACCCCCCACATTCCTCTCCCTCACCTGCACATACTTCCCACTTTTATACCATCCATACTACTCCCCTATGCCTCTTACACACCAAAACAGTTCTTTAAATTGATATTGAATATCCTCAGTGTTAATATCCTCAATGTTACTAGCTCTAGAATGGGCACATTTTTGTTCCATCTTCACCCTGTCTTCCTTCCGGGTTCTGTTGCCTTAGCCGGGCTGTGTTGCTGTCACTTCCACACATGCTCATTCGCATCCTTTCTCTCTAATCCCCCCTCCATCTCTCATCCTCCCTCCCTTACCCCTCACCCCTCTCTCATCCCCTTTCTCTCTCTGCAAATTGTTTGCATTTTTAATTTTTTTTTTTTTTAATAAAAAACCCCACCATAATCCTCAGCAGGCTCATGATGTTCTTAATCCGGCCCTGAAACTAGGTCTGCCCTGCTGAACTTACATTGATTTCTGCACACCAGTTTGGAACCATTGTCTGCAGATGCAGCTATAACAAATTGCTTCGGTGATAAAATTGAATTTTTTACAATTATGCTATAAATATATTCATGAAATGGCCCTCAAATAAAATTAAATAAATACATAGAAATTGCACAATCCATACAGACATATGACAGTAGGTACTTCTGTCAAAATACTAAGCAACATTTTACATGCCAACTGTTGCTGATCAACATTTCTCATTGCTCTCCTCTTTGAGCATAGCTGTAACCATATTTCTAAATTGTACTTGTACTCACATAAGCAGAGAATTTTTAAATTTGCTTTTAGTGTTTAGACTCTACCCTGGTGATAGATTTAATATTTTCTTTATTTTGTAAAAAGTGATGATTGCTTATCTTTTTCCATTATTCTTGCTTTCACTCTTTCCACCATACCCAACATGAAGTGTGGGAAGTATTGCTTACTGCTAGGTGATAGTGATAGATATAGCTGTGTCTACGGAATGTCATCCTGATATCGGTTGGGATTTGATTCTGCAAACAGCAGTGGGTCTTCTGTTGCTATGCCAGCACTTTAAACAAATATATTTTTCTATTTAGGACAAAATGGGTAATTCAGAAGTCTGTATGGGTCCCAGAACAACGTAGGTGAAAGAATACATTTACAAAGACAATACTTTCACAGACCTGCAGTAATGTAACCAATGGCTATTTTGCAGATAGATGACCAAATGTTGTAAATGAAGTGTTATTTATATCCATATCTAAGTTAAATACATCAGAAATATCCATTTTATTTTAGCAACTTTTAAACTTTTAAAATATGTTTTTTTTTTGTTTACATGAAATTCAACAAATGGTTTGCTTTTTAAATTGGGCTGAGAATAATGTGTTTCTAGTAAATGGTTCATTAGTGCCCTAATGTATTGGAACCACATTTTTCATTGGTGCAGAGGCATTGCTACTGTTTCAGTTTATTCGGCAAGAATTCATGAAAGAAATACTTTCCCAAAACACCACAACTAACCTTTTCTTTACCAAGTATCATTTTCAAGATTAAAATAAATATTATTTAGACCCCTTTTACACTGGGGCCGCTCTGGGTTAGTGATAAAGCGCCGCTAGTTTTAGCGGCGCTTTACTGTTTTTTTTTTGCAGCCCTTTTCGGCCACTAGCGAAGTGCTTTTAACCCCCGCTAGCGGCCGAACAAAGGGTTAAAAGTGCCCGCTTTGCAGCGCTGCCCATTCATTTCAATAGGCAGGGTGTTTTTGAACCGGTGTATACCGCCCCAAATATACTGCTTGCAGGGCTTTTTTTCACGTCCCGCAAGCATACCGCCCCAGTGTGAAAACACTCGGGCTTTCACACTCGAGAGGCATTAGTCCCTTAGCAAGCTGTGTGTGGAAGAGGGAAGAGAAGAGCTGCAGCCAGGTACAGTGCTGGATTAATACAAGACTCAGGTAAGTGTTTGGGGGTTGGGAGGAAGAAATAGTTAGTGGGGAGTTGAATGTAAGGAAAAACAACCTAGACTTCAGAATCACTTTAAGGTAAAAAATGCCTCACTACCTGTTGTACCCAACCTCTGTCCACTAAACACTTAACTATGTCCATGTCACTGCTGCATCACTGGCTTCAGCTCCATAACTACTCCCCTCGCTACCTGCTTAGATGGGAGAAACTGAAGCCAATGGAGCCATAGACTGCTGCTGCTATCAGTCATAATCCTGTGAGGGGGGAGACGGGGCTTGGCTTCCAGTGCTTTGTGTGTCCATTGACACACACAGCCTGGCTCAGGACCCAACGGGAGCACACATAAACACATGGGTGCCATCCCAGCATGGGGCTTGCTACAGGAGGCACCCGAAGGAGGAAGGTACAGACATCACCATCGGGAACTGACAGGACAGGAGGAAAGCAACCTTTCTGTACAATATCATTGTACAAAGCAGAAAAGTATAACTTTTTTTATTTAAAACAAGCCTTTAGTAGCACTTAAGGCTAAGTAATGGAAATTCTGATACCTACCGATACCTACCAAGTTAGAACAGCAATGGCCATTCTGCAGGACTGGCAAGCTTTTAGAACCACCTCAGTTCCCTCATTTTACATGACAGCACCACTTTAATTGCAAGTATCTTAAAAAAAGACTTGTTTTGTATCTCAAGCATTCCCAGGATTTTGTTTTCATTCTTTTTGTGACAATGTTGAAGAAAAGAATTTGCTTTCAACTTCAAAGAACCTTTCAAAAGCATTGAAAATCGTAGCAGCTATGCCCTGTCCTATTTCATTCGCAACCTATTGGCAATATCAAGAATAACATTTTGTAGGCAGCTTGAGTTATTAGATTTTTCATGTAAATGCCATAGACTATTACAATTTTCAGTTCAATGCTCCCGTTGAACTGTATATGCATTTGCAGAAAATGGATTTTATTGTCACATTCTGTGTTAAAATTCAAGACTTGTTAGAAATATAACAGCAACCTAGATCATCAAGGGGAAAAGGAGACTTTTTTAAAGCATCAGCATTCATTACGTTGTTGGCTCATACAGACAAAATAACTGTTGGTTGGTTTTATCAACATTTATTGTATATTTTTGTACTGTAGGTAAACAGTGGGACAGCATTATTCATTTTATAAGTAAGTTCTTTTGTAAAAAATCACTGCTAACCTACTGTATCATAGCCTAATAAAGTGTCTCAATGAATATATAATAACATTTCATAGTTATTCTGAACGTTTGGTTCAGCAAGCATGATTTACAGAGTAACATTATCTAGTACAAATATGATATTAAAGCTTAGATCATGTATTCAACAGATATGTACATCTCATCATTTCTCTGTTTTAGCTGTAAAAAAAGGATGTATTCATGGTCACCTATAAGTTTCTGCTAGTATTGCAGCAATGAGTAGATTCTGGTGGGCTACATCAAGGATATAGTGAACTGAATCACCCTCGGTACCCAATAGAAAACCAGTGACTGAATCTCACAGAGTGCAGTAAGGAAATCTTTGCATAAAAGTTAATAGCTCCGCCCCCCGCATTGCTCTTGAGGTGTTACCAGATTATTAGTGAGTTTGATACCCTTTTATAGTAGCTCTTACTAGTGAGTGTATAGCTGATTTTCCCCAAGACGTAGTAAAACCCTGAAAACGTCTCTACCAATTAATTTTATATTGTACATTCTGTAATGTTAACTTTATTTTATATTTTGTTAACTGTATTTTACTGTGTGTCTGCAGTCTCAAAATGTATCTAATCAACCAACTCATTTTAACCACTTGCTGACCAGCCCTTTTCTGGAACTTTTTGTTTACTAGTTTAAATTAGTATTTTTTTTTCTTTGTTGCTAGAAAATTACTTAGAACCCCCAAACATTATATATAATATATAATATATATATATATATATATATATATATATATATATATATATATATATATATATATATATATATATATATATATATATATATATATATATATATATATATATTTTTTATATCAGAGACCCTAGAGAATAAAATGGTGATTGTTGCAATATTTTATGTCACACTGGTATTTGCGCAGCGGTCTTTCAAACGCAATGTTTTGGGAAAAAATACACTTTAGTAAATTAAAAATAAACAAAACACAATAGTTATTCTTTTTTTTGTATAATGTGAAAGATGATGTTGTGAGCATGGAGGAATAGGACACTATTTTTTTCACTTTATTTTACTTTTTATTTTTTTCACTGTCCCTTTATTTTTATTTTTTTATCACTTTTATTCCTAATGTGAACATACCTTGTAATAGAAATAACAATAACTGATTATTAGCTGAAATGCGGACACAACATTGTATTATGTACGATAATTAAATACTTTATTAGATCAGGCAATGTTTCATTGGTCTGGATAACAAACAAGCAGCTGAAAACAATAGTCTTATGCCCCGTACACACGGTCGGATTTTCTGACGGAAAATGTGTGATAGGACCTTGTTCTCGGAAATTCCGACCGTGTGTGGGCTCCATCACACATTTTCCATCAGATTTTCCGACACACAAAGTTTGAGAGCAGGCTATAAAATTTTCCGACAACAAAATCCGTTGTCGGAATTTCCGATCGTGTGTACACAAATCCGACGCACAAAGTGTCACACATGCTCAGAATAAATAAAGAGACGAAAGCTATTGGCTACTGCCCCGTTTATAGTCCCGACGTACGTGTTTTACGTCACAGAATGATCAGATTTTCCGACAACTTTGTGTTGACCTTGTGTATGCAAGACAAGTTTGAGTCAACATCCGTCGGAAAAAATCCTAGGATTGTCCGATCAATGTCCGACCGTGTGTACGGGGCATTATACTGATTTTTGTGGTCATTTTAAGGAGTCCAAAAGACCACCTTTTCAGTTTGGGTGAATTTCTGTCATTTATGTTGAATTTAAATACTTCACTAACCACAACAAAAAAGAACAAATTAGAAATTTAGAATTTCGACAGTCATAGTAAAGCATTGTATTTGAAAATTATCAACTAAATTTGACTCACGTAATAGGCTGTATCTCATAATGTAATACTCAGATAAGTGCGTCCATAGTTATAAAAATTACTAGCAAAAACTTTGATGTGGGTGATTGTTACTAAGGTGTGTGCAAAAAAGGTAAAAATAGCAATAAAGCAGTTGGGATCATAGGGGCTAATTTACCAAAGAAATCATTTTAGATGGGGAGGATTTTATGTATAGTTTTGAGAAAAATAATAGACAACCTTTTTTTTCCCTTGTGCACAGGATTTATATGCTGATATCAACTTATTATAGTATCATATCTGAATCCAGCATAGGAAGGTTCAGAAAGGTACATGATCAACATCTCCATGATATAAAGCAAATAAATAAATAAATACATGCCATTATCCTAGAGAACTATCATAAAACAAATATGGTTGCCACATCTTATCAGATCACTGTAAAATTTCTGATTGCTTTAAAAATCTAAAGGAGTGATCATTGTACACACCCCATCTGGCTTTACCGCTTCGCTTCAGCCCTGGAAGATTTTACCCCCTTCCTGACCAGAGCACTTTTTGCGATTCGGCACTGCGTCGCTTTAACTGACAATTGCGCGGTCGCGCGACGTGGCTCTCAAACAAAATTGACGTCCTTTTTTTCCCCACAAATAGAGCTTTCTTTTGGTGGTATTTGATCACCTCTGCGATTTTTATTTTTTGCGCTATAAACAAAATAAGAGCGACAATTTTGAAAAAAATGCATTATTTTTTACATTTTGCTGTAATAAATATCCCCCAAAAATATATAAAAAAACATTTTTTTTCCTCAGTTTAGGCCGATCGTATTCTTCTACATATTTTTGGTAAAAAAAAATCGCAATAGGCATTTATTGATTGGTTTGCGCAAAAGTTATAGCGTTTACAAAATAGGGGATAGTTTTATGGCATTTTTATTAATTTTTTTTTTTTTACTAGTAATGGCGGTGATCAGCGATTTTTATTGTGACTGCGACGTTATGGCGGACATGTCGGACATTGACACATTTTTGGGACCATTGTCATTTATACAGCGATCAGTGAGATTAAAAATGCACTGATTACTGTGTAAATGACACTGGCAGTGAAGGGGTTAACCACTAGGGGGCGGGGAGGGGTTAAGTGTGTCCTAGGGAAGTGATTCTAACTGTAGGGGGGATGGGCTAGCAGTGTCACTATGCTGATCATTGCTCCCGATGACAGGGAGCTGTGATCAGTGACACTTGTCACTAGGCAGAATGGGGAGATGCTGTTTACATCAGCATCTCCCCATTCGTCCTCTCCATGAGGCAATCGCGGGTATCCCCTCGATGATCGAGTCCGCGGGACCTGCGACCCGACTCTCGGAGCTCCTGGCCGGTGCGCACGCAATGGCACGGCAGGGAATTCAAATAGACGTACCTGTAAGTCCATTTGTCCAGCCATGCCATTCTGCCGACGTACGGGAAGTGGAACATGGACATGCAATCATTTTAGTAAATATAAACTAAATACCTTTTCTCATCAGCAGTATATAGCAGTCTTGTGACTTCTATCAGTACCTGGTTACAGCTTGTGGGAGGAATTTTCATACTACACTGGCTGTCCTATCAGGATGCAGGACCCACCCTCTGTTTGCCTTTGTGATGATCACATGCACTATCCCAAGACGAAAAAACTCTCCAGCAATACACACCAAACTGAGCATGTGTAGCCTGACTCCAGTAACTCTATCTTATCCGGACATGTTTTGGAGACAATGTAAGAAGAGGAGGATCTGTGCATACAGGATCAAACAGCATTTTTTAACCAAATGCAAATGATTATCCCTTAGGTTCCACAGTGAGTATAACAAGCATTCATTCTGCATAAACAGACTGATTTTACTGTTGTGGGTTTCGTAACAGTTTAAGCTTTGACAAAAAAACTAGAAGCTGATTGGTTTCTGTGCAACAGTGCAAAGCTGCACCAGATTTTGCACTCTCCCATTTTAGTAAATCAAGCCCGTAGTCTCAAAGTCCTTCTGCATGCTCAGGTAACTTGCAATGTTTCCTAGTCCGTGTTCTACACACAGTACATAGTATGAGTCACTGTGGAGGTAGATACATGAGATACTGTACAGCGTTTCCTTTGTGAAGAAAAAAGGGGTCTGTTGGCATAAGAACTGAGGGGCCAAGTGTCATGTCTAAAGAAATTATGCCACCTGTTTGTTTAAAAAAAAAAAAACGACAAAAAAAAAAAGTGTGAATTTCAATTCTCATACTGTACATAGCCTTTAATATTATCTTCTGCTGTTTAGTTGTATTACCAAACCAAGTTTTTTTTTGTTATAAAAATGTCTTACTAAGCAATAACTATATATGATTTGAATACGCTACTAAATATTCAAATGAAATAATAATATTACTAAGATAAAAGGTCATTATTGTACAGTGAATCATTGCACAAGATTATTATTAAGAGCATTGCTGTTTTCCTTACATACTGTGATGAGATGTCTGCGCATTCGAATAAGCTGCACAATAATTATCTTCATAAAAGCAAAAATTCAAGGAGTCCGTCTGTTTGACTGCCTTGTTATTGTCTAAAAACATCTATTTGTGAGATAATGTTGCTCCTCTCCCTCTGCAAGAATTTCCATGCAAATAAGATCTGCTTTATGCATCATTACCAAAGCTACGTAGCATGAAAATAAAACAGTGTTTCCTGTAGTACATTTCAGAAAATCAGTCTTTGCTTTGACCTGCTATAAATCTGGCAGCACTCCTACGATGGGTACCAGAAAAAATGGAAAGTGAAAATTAAAAAGTAAATATTTTATTAGCTCTGAATGATAGCATGCACATTTCATATGCTTCTAGTTTAAAACATGGTTTTGATCAGTCTGAAAGCCATACTCCTACTTACGGTAGGAAATAGGAAATGTCTCACCTGATTTTGTTTAGCTTGTTACAGCTGAAATTAGGGTACAATAACTGGAATATAAATTATAGCAGAGACCAACACACACTATATAACACAATAACTTTTTAGCTTCGGAATGGTAATACCGATAATACAATAGTTAATTGAGCACCTTTGTAATGTTTTCTTTCCTTCTAATTTGTATTCCAATGCAAAGAGTATAGGAATGGTCAAAGAATTAGATCAGCATGAATCTGATGTTTTCCTCGCTTCATGCACATGATGATGACTTTGGGTATTAGACTATTGTTTTCAGCTGCTTGCTTGTTATCCAGACCAATGAAACATTGCCTGATCTAATAAAGCATTTAATTATCCTACATAATACAATGTTGTGTCCGCTTTTCAGCTAAGTAAATAAACAAAGTGAATCAGTTGCACGCTTCTAAGAAAAGGTTTTAACCACTTAAACATCCAAAGTTGGTTTACTAAAACTGCACAGTATATAAACCTGTAAAAATGCATGGCCTTGTATTGATATACTATCTGTTATCACTGTCTTCACTGAGAATCCCTAACAGTATATAATATTTTTTAAGATGCGTTCATCATTTTTGGGTAAGGTAAGGTAAATGGTCCGTCATTTAAAATCCTGGCATACGTTTATTCACAATGTTAGTACACACCATTTTGTCTGCATGCACAAAAGTGTAAACGCAAATGCAGTGTTTTTCGAGCTAACCACGCTCAACTAATGTTTTTAACTGGTACATTCATTTACAACTAGTGAAAATCCACATAAGAGTTTTGTACATGGTCATTTCTGCAGACATCTTTAAAATCCAATTACTAAGATAAAAAAATATGTAAACCCAACATTTCATATTTCTGATATGTGCCTGCTATACCATATACTTGTATGAAAAAGTATCCTGTTCTCTTTGTATTGCTTCCTTTGTGTGAAATACCTGGTGTTTCTCCCACTCCATCTGCTTTTCTTTCAAAAACTGACCACATGAGGCACATGACCCCCCTCCCCACTTATCCATTCACTGGGAAGTTCAATGTGTTGCTGTTTCTTCTCCCCTAGAGATACACAAGTGTTTTCTTTAAAATCTGTCATTTCTATTTTAAACTAAATGGGTTGTTTTTCAAGGTGAGGGTTTAACATGAACCTGTGCTTTGCTGGGGTTTGTTGCCTTACTTTGTGTCAACCTTGGGTATAGGATTGTGTATATGGGATTATATGATTTTAATTTTTAATTTTTTTATTGGTTGAACTAGATGGACTTTTTTTTTCAACCTGACTAACTATGTAACTATGATTTTAAACATATGGGAGCTGTCATTGCTGATTTGTTTTTTTAAGTACAACTATATGTTTACAACAAAAAAAACAGCCCCACCCATGTGCCAACTTGACTAATTGTGATATCGGTGGCCTCTTACTTTGCTTACGACTCTTGTGTGCAACCTTTGGCACAAGGACCACATGCAGCATTTGGATGACACCAGGCAGTAGTCTGTGTTTTCTTTTGACCGGGTGCATAATTAGGAAAAGTGAATGGGAAAAAAAATCATTAACCTGGGATTTTCCTAGCTAAATGATTTTGATTAAGTTTACAGCACTGTAATTTTTTTCTGTACTGTCATTTTTTTTCTATTTTTTTTGTATTTTGTGCTGAGAGAAATAACAAAAATGTGCCAATAAAGTTGCTTTAGGGAGCACTGATTGTAATGGCAGTGATTGCTGACAATCTTTTTTTTCTTTTTTCCTTTGTTCCGATCGTTTTTTATTACAAATTTAAAGCATCATACATCAGTCTTTTAACCTATCCCAATCTCTCTTACAATCTATTTCTTCTATCACACTTGCAGCATGTCTGTCATTCTCCTCCAACATTCTTACAGTCTCTCACCATCTACTGTAGTATGTCCAACCTCTGACTATACATACTCTATACATTACTTGCCATTCTTTGGTGATATTAGGGGCCACATTTAGGGCCTCAGTAGCAAGTAAACAGATCACTACTGGTTTACAGCTTTGTTGCCGAAATAAGAACATTAATTCCCCATATACAGTATATTAAATTGAAGCCTTAGGCAGCTCATACATGGTAAGGCTGACTTTACTCCAAAAGTATTGGCACTAGAAGTATGGCTGCATTCAAGTCTATGGGGTTTTACTGTGTACGTGCAATCCGCACAGAAGATTTCAGCGGTGAGACTTTTCACACTGGAGGAGGCCACTTCTGGCAGGAAGAGGTAAGAGCCTGAGTGGTGGGACCAAGTTTAGATCAGGCTAGGGTCCTAGTGAGAGTTGTCTGTTTTTTGTCATACTTTAAATGTGCAGTTTTCAGACATATCAATTCTAGCTTCGGCCTAGCCCATGATCTTAACCCTTAAAGCAGAACTAAACCCTCCTCCCATTTACAGCCAAGGAAGCTGCCATCTTAGCCTCGGTTTGATCTGCAGTTTGCATGCTTTACATGTGATCAGTTATGACACCAGCCATTTCACAGCTTGGCAGATTGGTTGAGAGCACAAGCACTTATGAGAGCTATCATTCATAAATTCCTTGAATGTAACACTCTTGGGAAACAGTTAAATTGATGGGTTTAGTTCTGCTTTAACCTAAACCTCACCACAAATATTAATCATGAATCTGAATCCAATACTAACCTTAACCACTTAAGGACCAGGCCTATTTTTCAGACTTGGAGTTTACAAGTTAAAATCATTTTTTTTGCTAGAAAATGACTTAGAACCCCCTAAACATTATATATATTTTTTCTAACACCCCAGAGAATAAAATGGCGGTCGTTGCAATACTTTCTGTCACACCGTATTTGCACAGCGGTCTTACAAGCGCACTTTTTTTGAAAAAAATAAATTTTTTTAATTAAAAAATAAGTCAACAGTAAAGTTAGCCCAATTTTGTTTATTTTGTGAAAGATAATGTTACGCCGAGTAAATTGATACCCAAGTCACATGTCACACTTCAAAATTGCGCCTGCTCATGGAATGGCGACAAACTTTAACCCTTAAAAATATCCATAGGCCACGTTTAAAAATTTCTACAGGTTATCAGTTTTGAGTTACAGAGGAGGTCTAGGGCTAGAATTATTGCTCTCACTCTAACAATCGTGATGATACCTCACATCCTACCAGTATGCATTCGCTTCTGCGTGTGAGCTCGGCAGGACGGGGCGCTTTAAATTTTTTTGTTTTTCTTATTTATATTTATTTATTTTTTTTGACACTGTCCTTTTTAAAAAAAATATTTGGGTCACTTTTATTCCTATTACAAGGAATGTAAACATCCCTTGTAATAGAAAAAAGCTTGACAGGACCTCCTAAATATGAGGTCTGGAGTCAAAAAGACCTCAGATCTCATATTTACACTAAAATGCAATAAAAAAAAAATGTAATTTGAAAAAAAATTCTAAAAAAATTCCTCCTTTAAGAGCATTGGTCAATTAGTCAATGCTATGGAGCCGAGCGGGGACCATCTTCCCCCTCACTCAACAGCCAGGCCACCACGGGAAAAGACGCCACCTTCTCCACTAAGGGGCGGAGACCCCTGGAGCGCGGCAGGAGGGGGGGCACCTCTCCTGCCGCCGATAAGAGTGATCTCACGGTGAATCTGCCGCAGAGACCATTTTTATCTAAAAGAAGACCGCTCGCTGAAGAAGAGGATACCAGGGTTATCGCAGCTAACTGCTGCCATAACAATGATATCCCTCTAAGAGCCACCGTGTAATGATGGCGGGTGGTCCAAAAGTGGTTAAACCTCAGTTGAAATGCATATTATCACTGTGGTTAATACTGTATTATCATAGTAATACATACTATGACAGTTATTCTAGTGGCAAAAGTGTATTACGTAAAAAAATGCATGTGAGAAAACACAATGTGCCCTAATGGCCATTGTGGCAGTTTCACTGGACAGTTGCAAGGCCTAAAGTGTTACTAAACCCATGACCCTGCATTCACTATATCTGGTCTCCCACAGTGCACAGAACATGGAAATACAATTATTTTAGTAAATATAAACTGATAAATACCTTTTCTCATCAGCAGAACACTGGTTAAAGCTTGTAGGAGGAGTTTTCATTCTCCCCTGATTGTCCTATGAGGTTGCAAGACCCCTGACCCTCTGTCTGGACAGTGCTGATTGGCCCTGTGCTCATCACATGCACTCTCCCCCAAAAAAAAAAAAAAAACCCTCTAGCAGTACATACCAAACTGAGAATGCGCAGCTTGCCCCCAAGGCTGTGTTGTATCAGCAGAGGGTTTGGGGACTGTGTAAGAAGGGGGGGATCAGAGAAGACAGGATCAAACAGCCTTTTTACACAACACAGAAGATTAACCCCTTAGGTTCCACAGTGAGTATAACAAGCATGCTTTACTTCATATACAGACTGATTTTACTGTTGTGGGTTTGGTAACACTTTAAAGTGGATGTAAACCCTCTCCTATACCCAGTGAAGTGAACAGCCTCAGATGATACACAGAGATAAAACAAATCTCCCTACATAAGTTTTACATGTATATCTGCTGTCTTTCCCTTTCTACATTCTTTAGAAAGTGCATATTGTGTTACAAATGTTTCTTTCTGTTTCAGCTGTGGAGGGGAGTCTAGGCATATACTGTGTGACAGCTGATTGGAGGAAAGGCACACACCCCCTTCACATAAGCAGAGGATTGAAGCAATTTGCAGAGCTGTGCTGTGAATAGACAAGCTCTCTGCTTATCTATCTCTATGCACCCACCCCAACACACATTTTCAGCTGCTTTTATCTCCTGTGTCATAGAACTTGTCAGAAGTTATCATGCTGATAACAGAGGAAAGAAGCAGCAGAAAGACACAGGACTTGGGGCTTTGGTGAGTGATAAGTAAACACTACAGATATAAGATTTCATGAATGGGGTTTACATCCACTTTAACTATTAAGTCAAAGAATGTTTGGTCTAAGTAACAAAGGGAAACTAAACTCTCAGTGAGAGGCACAGAAGAAGCTTTTTACATAGTTACATAGTTACGCAAGCTGAAAAAAACAAATATTGTACATATATTCATATATAGAAAACACCCATAAAGAGAAACCTATACCCACCGTTTATCCAGAGAAAGGCAAAAAAAAAAACCCTGTATAAAGCATGGTCCAATTTGCTCCAGCGTGGGGGGAATAAATTCCTTCCTGATACCCCAGAAGATAATCTGATACTCCTTAGATTAACAATCTCTAGTGTTATTACCTATAAATCTTAATATCCAGTTATGTTTAGTTAATTTAGAAATGCATTCAGTTCTTTTTTTTTAATAATCTACTGACCTGGTCACAGTAGAGGGAATCTGAGGAGGTATATTCCACATTTTCACTGCTCTCGTTGTAAAGAAGCTTTCCCTCTGTGAAAACTAAATCTAATTTCCTCCAGAGTGCCCCCTTTCCTTTGTAGCGACCTTAAATGGATATAAAAGCTTTGAATTTTTTTACATCAAAATAATAAAAATGTCCTACTTACCAGCTCTGTGCAGTGGTTTTGTATGAGGCAGCCTGGTCCTCCTATTCTTGGGTCCCTCGCCGGCGCGTCTGGCCTCTCCCTCCTGTCGAGTGCCCCCAGAGCAAGCAGCTTGCTGTGGGGGCACCCAGGCAGGCTCACTCCTGAGCCGCTGCTCTGTGTGTCTATTCACAAACAGAGCCACAGCTTGGCCCCGCCCCTCTCTCTCCTCATTGGCTCACTGGCTGTGATTGGTAGCAGCGGGCGCCAATGGCTCCTGCGATTGTCTCAGCCAATGAAGACTCTCGTGCACAGTACTGGAGGAAGATCAGGCTCAGTAATATTAGGGAGGTTTGGGGGGGGGGGCTGCTGCACAGAGAAAGTTTTTTACCTTCATGTATTATCAAGGTAAAAAAAACTTGAGCCCTTACAACCACTTTAAATTGAGTAACACTACACCACATTTCACAATATGGACCACCTATATATTTATACACGATAATCATAACACCCCTTAATCACCTCTTTTTAAGAGATAATACATTTAGTTCAGTTAATCTTTCCTCATATCTGAGCTCCTCCATGCCTCTTATCAGTTTGGTTGCCCTTCTCTGCACTTTCTCCAGTTCCCCAATATCCTTTTTTGTGAACTCGTGCCCAAAACTGAACTGCATATTCCAGATGAGGTCTTACTTATGATTTCTACAGGAGAAACATTATGTCTCTTTTTCTGGAGTCTATACCTCTTTTAACACAATAAAGTAATTGCTTGCTTTAGAAACTGCAGCTTGGACTTGCATGCTATTATGAGGTCTATGACAGGGATATGCAATTAGTGGACCTCCAGCTGTTGCAGAACTACAAGTCCCATGAGGCATAACAAGACTTTCACAGCCATAAGCATGACACCCAGAGGCAGAGGTATGATGGGACTTGTAGTTTTGCAACAGCTGGAGGTCTGCTAATTGCATATCCCTGGTCTATGATCTACCAGAACATCCAGAACTTATTGACCGATGACTACCTCAGTTGTTCTCCTAGAATGTATAATGCATGCATGTTTTTAACCCCAAAATTTATCAACGTTAACTCTCATTGAAATTTTTTTGCCTAATAGAATTTTCACATTGCAATCATACAAATGTGCAAATGAAAAACCTGCCTCTCTATTGTCCATTGAGGGACACAGTTCATTCAGAAAACAAGTGGATTCATATAATCACCTGCAGGAGGAGGAAGCTAGGTGCAAGCACTACCAGGTGGCTTAACCCTTCCTCTGCCAGAGGGCTCAGATTCATCCCTTGGGGTCTTGAGCTCACCTAGTTTTGTTTGTTCGTGTGTCCCACCGCCCCACATGGGAACTGCTTGTGGATGTCCTACTGTGACGCAATGGGGGATATTTACTAAAACTGGTGCACACAGAATCTGGTGCAGCTGTGTATAATAGCTTCTTGTAAAAGCTTAATTGAACAAACTGAAGTTAGAAGCTGATTGGTTACTATGCACAGCTGCACCAGATTGCGTGTGTACCAGTGTTAAGCTGGCGATACATTATACAATTTTCTTATTCAATTTCCTTTAGATTTACCTTCAACTATGTAGTACAAGGGCTTGCCTGATTGATACAAATTGGAAGTGTTTAGGTCTGATCTCCAATTATAGGGTTTTGGTAAATCTAAAGGAACATTGTAAAAGAAAATTTGGCCAACCTTAGTAAACCTCCCCCAATATTTTTTCATTATAGCTGAGGAATAGCTTATCATTTATCTTATAAAAATGACCTGTGTACTAATTTTCTGCTACAAACCTCAAAAAAATGTAAAGACGCACTATAGTAAATAATACTATTTTTTTTTATAAGTGTATGAGGTTACCTGTAATAAAAATATTCAGTACATGACTTCCCTTTTTATTTCACAGACCTTTTGTATTTATTTCCACATATACCAGCAGGCTAAGCTGCCAACAAATGTGTCACATGGGACTAACTATTAGTTGGAGTTGGGGTTTAAAGCCCATCTCTGGAATTAGGCTATTCAACCCCCCACCCCCCTTTGAACAGTCTTTGAATTAAAAAAATGCTGCTGTTATATAATGCTCCAGTCCCAAACCTTCTTTCCATCTCTGCTTATACCTGGCCTTTTTTCAGGTGTGCACATCACTGCTTGGGTGATATGGACACTTCCTCTTTGCTGTCCAGTTGAGGGGTTCTCTCAGAATCCAGAAGGTGATCCAGTGAAGTCAGAGTGAGGGGACACTAGAGGACTGATCATCAGGGGACCATATGCAGTGTTAGGTTAGCAGTCCCCTGCACAGGCCTGGCAAGGGACCTAGATGGTGGTTCATCAGTTAAAAGCAACCATAAAGCTTACAGGGTGGGTTGGCGGAGCAGGAGGGAGGGGTTAGAGGGTGTTCATATTTTGCCCAAATGGAAATTTTTTTGTCACTTTCCTAGAGTTCATTTAAAACAAGATGTCCATTTTTGACTACCCTATGTACAGGGTAACAACAATGCATTGATTTGACTGCAGAACGTGTTGCCCTATTACCATAAACAAACAAGTCTACTGACTGGATCAGCAGTTAATAAAACTCTGAAAAATACAAAATGCTACTGACAAATTGCATCATATCTGTCATTTTTGCTTCTGCCCTTGCCCATGGTTCTGCTTTAAAAATGTTAACCTTTATGATATTTTGTATGTGCAGTAAACTCTGCATTAATGGGATTAGAAATCTGAGAACTGGAAATATGTAGTGAATTTTCCTCAGGATGCAAGGATTTTCTTGCTCATAATGTGTGCTTCATTAAATATTTTATACTGAATGATTCGTTATGTATCACTGACTACACAGCTTTTTTTTTATTGCCCATTGCATTTGCTAGAAAAAATGCATTTTTATAAATGATATGTAAACTGTAGCCTTTGTTTATACATGAAATAAATTGGAGATGTTGCTCTTGATGTCTGCCTGATATGTCAGTGATGCAGACCAGTATGGTGCTTTGCTGTATATCAGATAAATGCAATTAACAATAAACAAAGATAATAGCCTATTAGTCATCTTGCATGAAATGTATTTAAAAGCGAGTGATGTTTTAAATGTTCGTTTCTGAATACTAAACTGCAGCCTAATGCCTCTGCACATTTATGTGACATCCACATAAATAACAAATGAGCTCATTACTATGCATATTTTTAAATGAATACAAAATCAATTATTAATCTAATAATCCCCTGGAGCTGTGAAAAGTTTATTCTGTACACTGTTGAGGGAGTGTGCTCAAATAAGTATACCAAGGAGTATGGTCTGGTTCTACATTCTTTTGCCCTTTCTGTCTTAAAAAAAAAAAAAAACAATTAACCAATTATTGCTCTGATTAAGTACAGCAGAACAAATGTATAAAATTAAAAACTGTAGAGAAAGTGTCTGTGTACATTAAAGCAATCAAATCAGATTCAAGCTGTCATTTAATAACCTGCCTTAGAAAAATAATGGTAGCAGTTGATGACCATGTACAGTATGCTTGTCTTTCCAGGCAGCCTCAATGTTTTTATATGATTTTGATTAGCTTTGATTTATATAGCCTCATCATTTTCTACTATTGCACTATATCGTTATTCCAAGGGCACCTGTAGTATGTGTTAATCTTCTAGGACCTTCATTGATATAACACAATCAACTCCCAACCCCATATACAATGTAATCTGCAGTAATTCTTATTGCTTTATTGAAAGTAATTATGAATGAAAGTGTTGCAATCCCACAAGAACCCTTGTATCATTCATAAGACTGAATCACAATAGAGTCAATCATTTTCTGTTTGAAGACAGTATGCTTCAGGAAAAGGGGAGTATTTGATTTGCTGGTTCTTTTTAATGAAAAAGATTACAGGACTGGGCAGAGGAATGGACGACAAACGACTCCATCACTTTTTTAACTCTGTCCCCGGGTCGGTCCCTTAAACTTTTTTATCTCATCAACTTCTTCATAAAATGTTAGATTGTTCATTGTCTTCATTTGTTTTCTTCATTTGTTGTTGTTTACAAAAATACAGAAATACCATTTGTAGATGTGTACGTTTGCAGTAACATGTTTTCACTTTCATTCAGACATTCAAATTAGTGCTATTCATAACTGAACTTGGTGTAAACTGAATTTTGGAGATACCCTTGGGAGTCAATATTGACCGCCCTAAAGAACTCTGCTCTTTGCTAATAAAATGGAAAAAGGAGAGTTGGGAAAGTTCTGAATTTATTTCATAGATATTTGCGTGTATTTTCATAAAACTATTTTTGCATTGTAATTAATGGAACAGTTATCCACAAGAAATGCAATAACAGCATAGGTGCCTCACTGTGTGCAACCCCCCATTTATGCACAAACTCCTGTGGTAATGTTGGTGTGGAAGAGACCTGGTGCTTGTCAACTTAGAACCATGGTGGTCTTAGAAGGGTGACCTATGAACGCCCTTTCCTCGAGAAGTCCTGGCTCACAGTCTCCGCTTTAATTAATCCCAAAGGCATTCTATCGGTTAAGGTCAGGACTCTGTACAGGCCAGTCAAGTTCCTCCACCAAAAACACGCTCATTCATGTCTTTATGGACCTTGCTTTGTGAACTGGTGCACAGTCATGTTGGAACAGGAAGGGGCCATCCCCAAACTGCCCCCACAAATTTGGAAGCATGAAATTGTCCAAAATGACGCCTTAAGCATTCCCTTCACTGGAACTAAGGGGCCAAGCCCAACCCCTGAAAAACAACCCCACACCATAATCCCCCCTCCACCAAATTATTTGGACCAGTGCACAAAAGCAGTGTCCATAAAGACATGGATGAGCAAGTTTGGGGTGGAAGAACTTGACAGTCTTGACCTCAACCTTATAGAACACCTTTGGGATGAATTAGAGGGAAGACTGTGAGCCAGGCCTTCTTGAGAAAAGGGCTTTCAGAGGTCACCCTTCTAAAACCACCAATGTTCTAAGTTGACAAACACCAGGTCTCTTCCACACCATCATTACCATAAGAGTTTGTGTATAAATGGGGTGGTTGCCCACAGTGAGGCACTTAAACCCCCTTCCTAACTAGACCAATTTTCAGCTTTTGGTGCTCTCACATTTTGAATGACAATTACTCAGTCATGCAACACTGTAGCTATATGAAATGTGTGTCCTTTTTCACACAAATAGAGCTTTCTTTTGGTGGTATTCACCTCTGGGCTTTTTTATTTTTTGCGCTATAAATGAAAAAAGACCAACGATTTTGTTAAAAAAAAGCATTTTCTGTTTTTGAAAATTTTGAAAATTAGTATTTTTTTCTTTATAAATTTTGGCCAAAATTTATACTGCTGATATGATATACATATATCATATATGATATGATATACATATACTGATATGTATCTTTGGTAAAAAATAACCAAAATCTGTGTAAATTATTTGTTCTTTGTGAAAGTTACAGAGTCTACAAGCCAGTCCTTGAAAATTGATCACCCCTGATGTACTGAAGGCCTATCTCATTTCTTGAGACCCAAACAAGCCAGGACAGTACATATATCCTCCAAATGACCCTATTTTAGAAAGTAGACATTTCAAGGTATTTAGTAAGAGGCATGGTGAATTTTTTGAAGTTGTAATTTTTTCCCCACAATTCTTTGCAAAATTAAGATTTTTTTTTCACAAAATTGTCTTATTAACAAGTTATTTCTCTCACATAGCATATGCATACCACAAATTACACCCCAAAATACATTCTGCTACTCCTCCCAAGTATGGCAATACCACATGTGTGAGACTTTTACATAGCCTAGCCACATACAGAGGCCCAACATGCAGGGGGCACCATCAGCATTCTAGGAGCATAAATTACACATATAATTTCTTGACTACCTCTTACACTTTTGAAGGTCCTGGAGCACCAGGACAATAGAAACGCCCAAAAAATTACCCCATTTTGGAAAGCAAACACCCCAACTTATAATCTATGAAGCATAATGAGTCTTTTGAACATGTCATTTTTTTCCACAAGTTTGTGGAAATGTGGAAAGAAAATTAAAACCCTTTTTTACACAAAGTTGTCCATTTATAAGATATTTCTAACACATAGCATGTACATAGCAAAAATGACACCCCAAAATACATTCTGCTACTCGTCCCGAGTATGGGGATATCACATGTGTGAGACTTTTACGCAGCCTGGCCACAAAGAGAGGCCCAAAATACAGGGAGCACCATCAGGCGTTCTAGGGACATACATTTCAAATCTAATTTGACTACCTATTACACTTTTGTGAGGCACTGATGGGCACTGTAGTTGCACTGTAGTGGCATGGTTGTGGCACAGATGAGAACTGATGTGGCATAGATGAGCACTGATGTGGCACTGATGTGGCACGGATGAGCATTGATATGGCACAGATAAGAACAGATGTGGCACGGATGAGTACTGATGTGGCATGGATGAGCACTGATGTGGTACAGATGAGAACTGATGTGGCATGGATTAGCACTGATGTGGTGCGGATGTGGCATGGAAGTGACACAGATGAGAACTGATGTGGCATGGATGAGTACTGATGTGGCACGGATGAGCACCGATGTGACATGGATGTGGCAAGGATAAGCACTGATGTGGCATGGATGTGGCACGGATGAGTACTGATGTAGCATGGATGTGGCACAGATGAGCACTGATGTGGCATGGTTGTGACACAGATGAGCACTGATATGTGCCATAGACACACTCCTAAACCTTGTGGACAGCCTTCCCAGAGGAGTTGAAGCTGTTATACCTGCAAAGGTTGGGCCAACTCAATATTGAACCCTACGAACTAATACTGGGATGCCATTAAAGTTCATGTACGTGTAAAGGCAGGTGTACCAATACTTTTGGTAATATAGTGTATATTGAAATGAAAATATGTGTTATATTACTGGCCTTTTCAGCATTTTGCTTCTCTAAATGTGGTGTATTTTGTGAAGAATCCCCGATTTATGTGCAAAATAAAATAAGGGAAAAAAATGTATTTTTTATGGACAAGAATAGATGGAAGCAGGACTTTACTTTATTCATTAAACTCTGGGGAAAATTCCCTTGCAAAGTGAAGAGTCTATTTGCCTTTAATAAATCAACTCCATTGAGTTTGAATACAAATATTGATTTATGGAGGCTTCTTTTCTTATTTGGACTGAACACTTTGATGCAAAATTATATAGTTTAACAAACACAAGCAAATTATTCAACTTTGTGAAATGTAGCTATAAAGTGCTTAAATGTATTGCTGTTCTTTTTGCTAGATAGACCACAGATTTATTTAATTATGAGCTTTTTTTCTTCATGTGGAGTTTACAGTTTAATACCATAATCTGGAATCTCTTCTTTTGCTTTTGGCCTTGGGCAGAAATACAGAACTCAATGAAAAATTAGGTTTCTGAGTTTGTAAATTCTTATGTAGCTTGCATGATATATAGCTAATCAGAGTTATGTACTGCCCACCAACCAGGTGTATGTGCAAAACATAAATTTTTTCATGTTATGTTTATGCCTAAGGAAGAAAACCTCTAGGACAATTGTTGCAAACATAGGAGAGATAATATTGAATGGTGCCGTCACTATACTTTAACTGGTTTTGGTTTCAGCATTTTTTAAATTGTTTAAAAATAAATCAGGTAAAGAAACATAACTAGTTTCAGATGCAATGCTATATGAAACTGTAATATGTATTGAGTGCCTGATACACTTTTCTTTCTCATCAGAAGTCATGGAGTGCTTTGTAGACCTGAATGTAAAGAAAAAACTATGTTTTGTTACTATGCTATATTTTTTGTGTCAGATTGTCATTTTTTTTAAAGATAGGTAGTTTTGCTTTCTCTATCATTCATTGAGGGACATAGCTTTATGGTAATGCACAAGATTGCAAGCTCTAACGAGCAGGGCCCTCTGATTCCTGCTGTATTGAATTGTATTGTACTTGTACTGTCTGCCCTAATGCTGTAAAGCGCTGCGTAAACTGTCGGCGCTATATAAATCCTGAATAATAATAATAATAATAATCAAGACTTATGCTGCTGCTTACAGGAGAAACTGACACTAGGCATATAGAAACTGAACTCCAGCCCTCTAGAGACTACAGCCCCTCCCCACCACACAACTTTCCAGTTAAGCTTAAGTGTCCTTAGGAGAATGGATGTCTACTTCCTCTCTAAAATATTTTGCAGAAATCACCAGCTTTCTGTAACCATCCTAGGGTCGGCAGTGACATCCCCTCTTTGTTCCAGTACAGGAATTTGCTATCAGGTCAAGCCAGTCCTTTTTGATACTCCTTGCTGGGATTTCAGGACCAGAGCTATGGCAGGGTTTGCCCTGTCCCTGTCTCTGAAGACTTTCTGTCATGACATGTACTTACTTACAGATACAGCTATACCTGACCGGGAAGTATATGGGGAAATTACTACTCTCCCACTTTTTAGTGAAAGCCTGCTTGGAGTTTGCAAAAAAGCTTTTGCAAATTTTAAGTAGGCTTTCATGTGTTTTGCACTGAGGAGAGGCTTTCTCCTAGCCACTCTGCCATAAAGCCCGAATTGTTGGAGGGCTGCAGTGATGGTTGTACTTCTGGAACTTTTTCTCATCTCCACACAGGATGGAACTCAGTCAAAGTGACCATCAGGTGCTTGGTCACTTCTCTTACTAAGGTCCTTCTCATGTGATTGCACAGTTTGGCCGGGTAATCAGCTCTTGGAAGAGTCCTCTTTGTGCCAAACTTCTTCCATTTGAGAATTATGGTGGCCACTGTACTCTTGGGATCCTTCAGTGCAGCAGAAATATTTTTGTAGCCTTCTCCTGATCTGTGCCTTGCAATAATCCTATCTCTGAGCTCTGCAGCCAGTTCCACCAGAATCCAAGCGCATAACTATAGATCTAGCAGATTATTAGCTGTTATGGGGCATACGTCAGGAACTTTGATAGCAACTAGAATGCTGAAGCATTGCTTATATTTTAAAACCCAATTTAACTTTTAGTTTCATCTAGCTGAATATATTCTAGGTGCATCACTTCAAGTGGTGCAAAGTTCAAGAGTCCATGTTGTTTAGAAATTAGCCACATTGTGAGAAGAAAAGCCTGTCCTATGTCAACATGCGGCAGAGAAAGACCTTTGCTCCCTGTGAGAAAGCAGTGATCTCTGGAGAGATCCAAGTGCATGTCTGCTGCTGAGTCATAGCTATAGCTCTGCAATCAACAAAGCTCATGCTTCCTGCTGGTTGGAGAGCTCTAGTTCTGGTTCAGCAAGAGGCATGTCAAACCTCAACAAAAAAATCACGTGCAAGGGTTCTTCTCTACAGCTTACTGGGAAGAAAACCAACTGTAATGTCCCATACACATGATCAGATTTTCTGACAACAAATGTTGGATGTGAGCTTGTTGGTGGAAATTCAGACCATGTGTATGCTCCATCGAACATTTGTTGTCGGACTTTCCACCTGCAAATGTTGGCTAGCAGGTTCTCAAATTTTCCGCCAACAAATGTTTGTTGTCGGACTTTCCTATCGTGTGTACACAAGTCCGTCGGACAAAAGTACACGCATGCTCGGAATCAAGTACGAGCAGGAAGCGCTCGGTCTTGTAAAACCAGCGTTCATAATGGAGATATCAGGTACGTCTTGTATGTCACTACGTTCGTAATTGTTGGCCAACATTTGTGTGACCGTGTGTATGCCAGACAAGTTGGAGCCAACATCCTTCGAACAAAAGTCCATGGTTTTGTTGTCGGAAAGTCCGATCGTATGTACGGGGCATAAGGCTTTTTCCACTTTTTGTTTTAAAGCATCTGTAATGTTTTTAGATGATCTAAACTAAAAGTTCGATGTGACTTTAAAATATTGTGTGGGTTTATAGTGGGGTGGATTTCAAATTTAGTTTCTATTGTTTCAGTCAAAGAGCTACATCAAATATATTTGCACCTTTTATTGCATCCCTTAACAGTGGTACATACATATATAGGGCTCTGTGTAGGCAGCATTAAGAAATGCATCTCTTTTTTATGTTATAGTTGGTAAACATTTTTTGCCTCCATATTCTTGCATCTCAGCTAGGAAGAGAATTAGAATTCCCTTGGCGATCTTCAGTCTTATCACACAGTTTTTACAGAGGCCAATCTTTCATTCTCCAGAGACCAATTACACTTCTTATTCAGCGCTGTGACATTTGGTTTCCCACATATTGAAAGTTTAAGAGATCCAATACAACATTCTTGATGTATCTGCTGTTATCTCTGTAATTCAAAAGTAGACATTGTCTTTTCCACTACATGTAAAAAAAGGAAGGCATCATTTTTTTTCCTTCAATCTATTCCAGCAACAAGAAAAACTGGGTGGCATGAGAGATAACATTTGTGTATGTTCTCTTTGGGGATGTAGCCTGAAGTCCTAAATGAAATGAGTTTGATAGTATCAGCATGGTCTCCAGTGTGCACTACAGGTTTGAGCTAGAGGAATAATTCCACAGCTAGGCATGATTGATGGGCTTTGTTTAGGGGAAGACTGAAAGTGAACTAACACACCAACCAAATTGCATCACACCACTAAAGAACATGATCCCTGCAGATCAGGGTTATATTACTTGATGAACTCATATTATAGCTTTTTGCTACTTACTTGCTTCCTGCTGAGAAGAAAAAGCTTTACAACAAAGAACATTAGTTGAATCGTCACCTTTTATCTATAGAAGCACACAAATAAAGGCTATTTTTCTGTAATACTATAAATGCAGTTCCATTTCACTCACAGTTTACCTAGCTGCTACAACACTAAACATACAATAAGGTACTAATGTAGATTATCTAATAATAATAATAATAATAATAATATAACAAGGTATCAAATATAGCATTAAATATATAATTCAAACAGTTCATCATACAAGACTTACATTTTAACAATTGTGGAGTATAATAGCGCTTACAGCCTTTGAATTCACATATTTTACAGCTTTATTGTTTGGGGAAAGTAATTTTCCACTTGTACATCAGGTTAAAATGTGAACAGGTAAAATATAAAGGTTAAAGATCTCTAGGGCTTAGAGATAAAAATCCTTCTTGTATAATTCACCTAATGCATGTCCAGAGATGACTGTAATGAGGAATGCCGGTTGGGTATTTATGTGAACAAAACCAAATTGAATCAGTGCTATAGGCAGCTGAAGTAACTGCTTATTGGTTAGTGGTGCTGTCCATCACATTAAAGGACCAATAGAGAGGCTTAGGTGGTGGAAGAGGGTGCAGTCATGCTCAACAACTACAAGGAAACTTAGTGTGCACATATAATTTTTATTGCCTATATCTATGTATCTAGTGATCATTTTGAAAAGTAGTTTTCGCTTAAGTTAATCTTTGTTAAGGCATTTTTTATTTTTGTTGACCAGCTTTGTGAAAGTTTTACTAACCAGTGTTCTGCTTTGTTTATCTAGGTACTGTGCTTTTGCTTCTTATTTTTTAAAACCATTTTAAATCCATTGATATTGGTGGCTTATGAAGGCCTTAAAAAATGTTATGCCCCATAAACACGGTCGGATTTTCCGACGGAAAATGTGTGATAGGACCTTGTTGTCGGAAATTCCGACCGTGTGTAGGCTCCATCACACATTTTCCATCGGATTTTCCGACACACAAAGTTTGAGAGCAGGATATAAAATTTTCCGACAACAAAATCCGTTGTCGGAAATTCTGATCGTGTGTACACAAATCCCACGGACAAAGTGCCACGCATGCTCAGAATAAAAAAAGAGATGAAAGCTATTGGCCACTGCCCCGTTTATAGTCCCGACGTACATGTTTTACGTTACCGCGTTCAGAATGATCGGATTTTCCGACAACTTTGTGTGACCGTGTGTATGCAAGACAAGTTTGAGCCAACATCCGTCTGAAAAAATCCTAGGATTTTCTTGTCGGAATGTCCGAACAAAGTCCGACTGTGTGTACGGGACATTAGACCTAACACCTGGAAGAGGTTGAGGGGTGCTTTGCAGACACTAAAATACCTTCCACACTTTCTCTTTTAAAATGGCCCTGTCGCTATACAAAATTTAAGGAAGTCCATAAATGTAAAGAAGACTGTAAAAACACACCTTTCCTGCTGCCTGTGCTACAGAACACTTCTTCAGTCAGTGTTCAGTAGGATTGATCCCCTGAAGTCTGCTGGGATAGGGACACTTCCTGGAGTGTTAGTCTCCTGGTTTACCCACAGCTCTCACTGGTTCCTCCAGCTGACCCCCATGAAGTACAGGACCCAGTAGTAGCATTGAGGTCAGCAGGAGAAGCCAGCAGGAGCTAAAAAGGACCAAAAAGATCATCACTGAGACCATGTCTCGGGAGGAAACATGGGTTACAGCCTTCTTTTATAGATTTGACTTTCCTCTGTGATGTTTGCATAATGACAGGGTCACTTTGTTATCTATGTAGACTTAGTACATCACTAAAATATATTATTCCTTTTAAAATAAACACTGGCTCTATTACAAACATACTATTGTGTAAATACGAAGGAAAATATCTATAGCAAATGGTGACTGTTCTGATCATGATTATGATAATGAATAAATTACATATAAACAAATGTATTGTATTATATAAAGTTACATGGCCACAAGAAGGAACAACCTATTTGTGCTACTTTTTGCCTGTCTTGTGAGCCCTATATCTTTTCAACTGGGATTCAGACCTGAAAAGACCATGTAGATGTGAAACAAAAACCTACAGGTGACGCAAAGCTGTTAAGATACATCTTAGGAGAAAAGAAATGCCACCTTACACAGTAGAATGTGGCAGGTCAACCCCAGTCGGAAAGATGTAATTGGGACTTTTTGTGAATTATTATTGGTTACTATTTTTTTTGCTGTTTACCTTTCCTGTAAATGTGGAAATGGCTTCTCTTTAAAATCTGTGATTTGCAAATTGTTGGCAATTATATTTCCCTCCTAGCATGTTATTTAATATGAGGTTTATGCATTCATAGGTATTTTTAGACAGTTGTTGGGAAACAAAATACTTTGATGTTGTATTCAATGACTATTGTGTAGTTGCCGAATGCATAAAATGTTGAAATTACACAACAGCCTTTCAAGAGACTTTCAAGAACTTTTGGGCTTGGCTGACCTTCATATTTCTCAGTGATTGATGGCTGCACTAACATATCAGTTTGAAGTGACCCATCCCATGGCTAGCCCTGAGTCTGATCTTTGATTGACAGCATCATGTCCATTCCAGAAAATGTAGTCAAGTTTTCTTTCATCATTATTTAGTTACTTTTACTATAGCTATTCTTATATACGTAGCAATAAAAGCAGAATTAATTACTAAGGAGTTTAAACCTGTATTCATAATTTGTTTCAAAGTTTATACCATGCATAATCTGCTACGGATATTATTATTATTATTATTATTATTATTATTATTATTATTATTTATTGCTAGTTTTCTGTTTTGTTTTTTTTTCTATTTTTTATTTTGAGGCATTGTTGAGTTACTCTTTTATCTTCGCCATTTGGGAAATCAGGTAGAATGGACTACTTTCAACTTGGAATGATATCATGTTTAAAACAGAGTGAGCGGAAAAAATAGAAATTTTAGCTTTGAAATACGACTACCTTTATAAAAATCACACAGATATCTTTAGAGGAATACGAGGTGCCTAGAGCCCTGCTTAGCCAAGAAATCATACATGCAACAATGATTAAAATTAGGAAAAATAGAATTTGCCTAGGAATGGTAGATGCACCTTGTCTCAATAGCCATTGGTATGCCCTGTGATACAAATGATGGTTATATTTTTGTTGATGTGGCTATATACAATACAGTAGAGCAGTGTTTATAATAGGTTGGAATCCAAAGATTTAAAGGGGGCCTATAGAAAAAGAAATCCCTATAAAAAGATTTTTTTCCTGGGAGTCATTATATTTTCAATTCACAGCGCAATACAAGCTTTTAACAATAAATGACAATACACATACAATTCATAATTGCAGATTTCTGGCCTAAAAAAACCCTTTAGTGTTCATGATCATGTTTTTTTTTTTAGAGAGATTTCTAAAGTAAAAACAGAACTGCTGCCAAAATGAGCAAGATAAAAATTAATAGTGTATTAAAAATAAAATAAAAAAAACAGCTTTTGTTGCTTTATGCAGTTTCAGTCCAGAGCTTTGTCCTGCAGTACTTTTTCATCCTGCATCATTCATCCCACTTCCTTTGAGCCCAGACTGTCCTGGACTTGCCCCTGCCTAAGACTAGACAGTGAAACAATTAGCACATGAGAATGCTCCTTTTTAGCACATGAACTGATTGGCTCATTCTACTGCTTCTTCCGGGACTGCAAGAAGCTGATCAAACCAAACTCACATATTTTCCCTTGCATTTAAAAAATACATTTCAGTAGCGGTGCCCCTGTGGGGTCACTGCGTGTTTCAACACCAACACATCACACTGCTGGTCAGACATCCATTTTTGCCACACTTTCTCTGGTCATTGAACAGTCTCTTGCTTGTTTTTATTGTTTTTATTAGTGGAATAAACTTGGATGGGGAAAGGGACTTGGGATACCCAAATGATTAACCTTTAGTAATAGAAATAATTGTGGTTGAATTTAAACTGACAGTCTCTGCTACTTCACATCTCCTCCAGCACACTACTTGAGATCACTTGCTTTCCTCTCACTGCCCAGTTCTATTTTCCTGTCACCGTTAGCACATGGCTAGGCCTCACTCTGAATAAGTCCTAACATTTTTCTAGTAGACATTTTAGATGAAGAAGATAATTGTGCTAACTGATCCTTGGTGGACTACTGCTCCCAGCACATCTGTCAGGAAAGGTTTCACCTGCTGGTGGCACTGTCAGATCTTTGGGCCGCAGTACTGGTGTCCACCAGCGGGTGTCTCCCAGCAGTCTGGAGCCGACATCTCTTGCAATTAGGCGTCACCTGAGACTGATTGCAGGAGGTGTGTATATATACCCGGTAGATGCTCACACATTTGCCTTGGTATTTTCCTTGAGCCCTGATGTGTTTGCTAACCTGTGATCCTGATCCTGAATCCTGTATCCTGTGACCCTGTATCCATTCCTGAATCCCTGTCCTGCAGCCCAATCCCTTCCGCTTGTTCCCCCTGTCTCCTGTTACCCTCTCCCTGTCCTGTCTTGTTCCCACCCAGTCTGCTTGATCTCCCGCGTATGACCCTGGCTTGTTCACAATTATGATTATATCTTACTCCTGTATATACTTTTGGTTTAGGCAGTTACTTGTTGTGTGTCACTGGGGTTGGTTGCTAGTTAATCACTGTTTGTCATATTGGAGGTACATTTACTTTTGTTTATTTACTTTTCTTATAATAAATTATATTACTTTTTACTTTGCACGCGTTTGGTTCACTCTGTTGCAGTTCACATAGTTCTGGTCGCACTAGTTCATGACAATATCTGATGCAAATCCTGCCAACCCTTCTGGCTGCAGCAACTTAACTTCAACAACACCACAGTCTCTCTTTCTGGCTCCACATCCAATCCTAGCAGGTCTCTTCCAGAGCTTCTCACTGTGCTTCTCACTCACCGACCCCGGCATGGATCCCTCCTGAATGACTTTCCTGGCCATGCTCCCCGCTGTCTTTCTCCTGCTTCTGTTCCAGGACACCTCTCAATAACTGTGTAAAGAGAGGCTCCCTCCCAGCTCCCCTTGCTCAAGGACTGAGTTACCCCCCCCAGAAAGGGGGTCCCTCAAGGGCCATCACAGCCTAACACGCCATCATTCAGTTCTTTCACCCGACAACTCCTCTCATCACAGGCTGACCATGGGTATATATAGGAGGCCTGCCCCCTGCCAATCCTAGGTGGGGATTGGTCAGGGCTCCCAAATGTACCCCATGTCACTCCAGCACTCTGCCCTGCTTCCTATCAGAACATTCTCACTGGAAACAGAGGAGGTGCCCAAGAGCTGAGGCACATGTCAGTCACCTGCTGCTACACTAAACCACTCCCCTACCCCAGATCAAAAACAAACAGGCCTAGCTCACAGCTAGGCCTGTCTAAATTTACCTGCACTGGCAGTTTACACAAACAAACACTACTCTAGCACCTACCTAATGGTAGAGGGTGCTACATAACATATCAATTATACTAGAGCAATGTTTGCCTGTTGTATTTGTCTAAAGTAGTGATGGCAAACCTTGGCACCCCAGATGTTTTGGAACTAAATTTCCCATGATGCTCATGCACTCTGCAGTGTAGTTGAGCATCATGGGAAATGTAGTTCCAAAACATCTGGGGTGCCAAGGTTCGCCATAACTGGTCTAGAGTTTAGCTTTAAAGTCTATGTAAATCCAAAATCTATTTTCTTTTTTATTTCATTGAAGGACACAAGAGTGTAGTCAATTCTTGGACATGTGGGTTATACTGCCACCTGTAAGAGGTTGGGAATCTGACAAACAAAAAATGCTAAGCCAGCCTCTTTAAAACCCTGCCTTTAACTATCATGCTTCAGTGTTTTACTACTGTCCTAAGAGGCTGGATGCCTTATCCTCTGCTAAAAAAAACCAATGTTTTTGTTAGCCTTTTTTATTCTTATTGTATTTTATTTTTTCTTTAATCAAGATACACTGTAGGTATTTTTTCTCTCATGATTTCAATCAAGAAATCGAAAACACTGCTTAAAGCAGTTGTAAACCACTGGATGTTTTTGGGGTTTTTTTTGGACTGAAAATTTTTCAAAGTTAGCTTGTAATGTGACCTACTGGCAGTGGGCTCTGCACTGTGTTGCTTTCCAGACCTTTGTACACTGCAGAGCACTCTGTAGGTCCAGAGCCATGGTGAAGCCTCTGGTGTGACCTGATCTCACATAGTGAGTAAGGCCAGGCAGGCTAAAGCACTCAGAGCTTTTTCCCATTTTAAAGTTCCTGCCACCACCATCTTACCAATGTAAATGTTAAGGCTGAGGGAACATTATCCACTAAGTGAGTGTTGCTCATGCTCTGCACACGACTTTCTTTAGTCTCACTTTACTGCCTGTTTCCAGTGTCTTGATTGTCTAAGACCCTCTTTAGCATCAACTGCTTAGGTTTGTGCGTGAACGAGGCCTTGCCTCCTTTTGGGGCAAGTTGTTTGTCTGCTGCTACAGTGCAACATGTCTTGTTATAGACACACAGTGGACAGTTTAGTTAAAGTGGGGGATCACAGCCCATAATCCTCTGTTGTTGACATGAGAATTTTTTTGGTCCCAAGATGGGACCAAAGTCTGCAACATACATCCTGGAGCCCCTACTACTATAGTGTCATCCTTATGGAAATTCTGCAGTGTGAGGTTGAGATCTACAGGTCCACAAGACCTTTAATATCCACTTTGGATTTTTTATTGGTTTATGCACATCTAATGCAGCAATATTCTAGCAGAGGTTCTAAGTGTAGTACAGCTCCATTCATAACAGACTTTAGTTCTGGCCCTACTGGACCTCCACCTCTAAGTGTGCCTGATGCTCACAGCCTTCTTCTGAAGAGCATATATTTTAGCAAGTTTCATGTGACTTAGCTTTAAAAGAAGTACTTAATAATCTGATTGATGTAGTGGTTTCTACCCCTGTAATTGGAGGATCAGGCTGTAGTTCCAGGAATATGGTATTTTAGAGCTATTAGGGCTGCATAGACCTTTCCAATATACACAGTATATAAAACATTCCTCTATGAGGACTGGAAACAGCCTGTGGAATCATGGCTTCCTCCTGAGAATATGAAGGGACATTTATTACTTTGAAAAGGAATGTATTGCTACATGGATTTTGCCCACTGTTAACACCTCATCCACCTTAAAAGCATACCACCAAACAGGTTGATAATGTTCTTACATTCTTTATAACTAGCACATGAATTCTCTACTTAGGTCTCAGTTTGAGTTACGGTATATGATATATTTGTCTGTGCCTCATGGGTAGTGTATCAGATTGGTAAATCCATGTCAGTGTGGATCTGATTTCTTAAAGGAAAACCCTCAAGCTCAAGGACAATCCCTTGTTTCCCTGGAGCTTTTGGAACAAATGTTTTTTTTAACTAAATCATTTTTGTGATATTTTATTTATCTGAAGATACTGACAGTAACAGAACATCAAAGTTGAAGTCTGACAAAACGAAGCCACTGTCTTATGCCGCGTACACACGACCATTTTTTCCGTCAGAATAAACTCTGACGGTTTTTCTGATGGAGTTCCAACGGAGTTCCCCTGAAACGGACTTGCGTACACATGATCACACCAAAGTGCGATCGTTTAGAACGTGGTGAAGTACAAATCGTACGACGGGACTAGAAAAGGAAGTTAAATAGGCAGTAGCCAATGGCTGCCCTTGCGTCGTTTTTGGTCCGTCGGAATAGCATACAGACGAACGGTTTTCCCGATAGGAACTGATTCCTTCTGAAAGATTTAAAACATGTCTATTAGGTCCGTCAGAATTTTCAAAAGCAAAAGTCCGATAAAATAAGTCCGTCTGACCTTTTCTGACGGAAAATCCGGTCGTGTTTACGCGGCATAAGAATTAAAAACAGTGTTGTAAACTTGTATTGTGTGTTCTTCGGTTGGTCATTTGGCACTCTTTCAGGTTAGTGCATGCATTTTGCAGAATTGCCTATGGTTTGGTAAAGGAATAGCTTGAGCCTACTTGCTTGTGACCCACCAGTCATTGGAGTACCAGCCTCTATGCCTGTTATAGTGGGCTGATATCTTTAAATGGAAACCTCATTTTGTTTTTAATAAAATAAATACCAGCTAACTGGATTAAAACACAACTTCTGTGATCACAAAATGGAGTGCACAGATTGATATGGGGTAGATTTGTCATCATTTTTTCATCTCTAGAACCAGCCAGTTTGTTTATCTGTGATTTAAACGGTGCACATTAAAAATGATAGTTAGCATATGACTGATTTATAAGTTAGCAACACCCTTCCTTCAGGTTTTATAAGCCTAAACCTATGTTTAAAAGGGAGGCGAGTGAAAGAACTTTATTCTTGAGTAAAAACTTGAAAATACCAAACTCACTACTACTGTTATTATAACTAAGGGTCTGAATACCACAGAGCCTGCATATTAAGCAGTTCATTCTTTGTTTAGTATAGTTTAGTTTTTTTTTCTTTCATTTCATGGTATACAACAAATGCTCATCATGCTTCAGATGATTAATGTGTCTCTTTTTCTTTTAGCAGAATGCAGTGCATATTGGTATTCTGATGGTGTTCCGTCCTTGTCTACCTAAATTTAGCACTGAAGAGGCTACTGTAGTTTCCTAAATTATTATGTACGATAATTGTTTTGAGAATAATGATTAACTATGTACTGCGGGGATTGATTTGATTAACATATTTATGATTTGGAATTTTCAGATGTCAGATTTTAACATCCACTAGATTCAGTAGTTTTTGTGTATGCATTTAAGTAGAAATAAAAAGATTTACTGTAGGGTTATGGTGGTGCTGGGTGCTAAAAAGCCATTAGGCTAGGCCTAGACCAAGCTGGCCAGAACTATTGGCTGGTAGAAATATGCCCATACTTACATGAGTGCTGGGACCCACCACAAGCTAGAAAAATTTTATGTGCAATACCAAATGTCTACAACTGGTCTAAGCTCTCATTTTTGTCATCTTTCAAATCCGCAACATCCAATAATCATAAGCTAATTTCTTATGAACGTGCACTCCAGCAACAGCTGAATGCCACAGTTTTACTGCAATGATTATAGCACAGAATGCCAACACAATGGAAAGCATCTATTAAAGCAGTTGCATATTCATTATTGTGTACTTTGCCTGCAAAATGTTAGCATTAATCGTTGGGCATGTTTTGTGACCAAAGCAACAGATTTATTTTGCATGATAGTGCAATCAAATAGTCATTGTCTGCCTAATTTCTCTGTTATACTGAAACTGCAAGCACCTATAAAGAGATATATAACCCCAGAACTGTTGCATAACCTTAAAGTGCTAAGAAACAGAAAATAGATCTGTCTCTAACTTGCATACAAAAGAAGTCACAGATTAGTGACTTCAAACAGTAAAGCCCCGTACACACGATCTGACTTTCTGACGGGAAATGTTCGATGTCAGGCTGTTGGCAGAAAATCTGACCGTGTGTATGCTCCATCGGACAATTGTTGTCAGACTTTCCGCCAACAAATGTTGGCTAGCATGTCTTCAAATTTTCCGCCAACAAATGTGTGTTGTCGGACTTTCCGAGCGTGTGTACACAAGTCCATCGGACAAAAGTCGAAAGTACAAACACGCATGCTCGGAAGCAGGAGCGGTCAGTCTTGTAAACTAATGTTTGTAATGGAGAATTAACATTCGTGACGTGGCAAATTATGAAATCTCCAAATGCAGCACACAATTCTCTTCTTCTTTAATAGGATAATAATGTAGCTGCTTTGCTGGTGATACTGATGTAGTTATTACAAACACATTTTCAAAGGCTTTTTTTTTCTAGTGATATCAATAATAATATTATTATGCTTTTTTATTTTGTTTGGGCAAGTTACCACAACACCATTGTCCCGTAGTTTTTAAGATCAAAGATACAACTATGTTGGGGTCCATTGTCAATTTTACATTGTATTTTTTTAAAATGTAACTGCCTACTTCCAAACTGTGATTTGAAGTAAAACACATAGCCAAGTATTATTCTCCACAATTTTTTTATTGTGCAAAAAAAGAAAACAAATAAAATTAGACATGCTATCTGCCAATAGAACTTAACCAAAAAGTGCATTCTATGCATCCAAAAATATAGAAAATATACCAAATCAAATCATTATTCAACCAAAAAAATAATGTCAAAGCAATAACTCCAAGGCCAATAATAAATAACACCTTATCTCCTCTGATTCTGCAACATGTCTGGTTGACGAACGGCCGTTCAGAAACAAACTGAAAAGCACGAAATGAAAAGCGCAAACCGAAAAGTGCTAAATGAAAAACGCGAAAAGAAAAGCACGAATCAACACTCACCGAACTTCTACTAACACAAAATTAGCAGAAGGAGCCCAAAGGGTGGCGCTAAAGAGCTGAAAAACCACATAGTACGTCTAATACATCACTTCGTTCGTAATTGTTGGCCAACATTTGTGTGACAGTGTGTATGCAAGACAAGTTTGAGACAACGCCCTTCAGACAAAATTCCACGGTTTTGTTGGCGGGAAGTCCAATCGTGTGTACAAGGCATAACAGTTTTAATAAATGCCTGGCTGCCTGTAGTCCAAACCGAGAGTGTGCAGGAAAAGGCAGCTGAATTAGGTAAGGCTGGCCATACATTATCTTTTTTTTTTTTTAATTCAGCCAACAGAGGGTTGAATAAACAAAGAAAATGATCTGATTCCCCCGTCCACACATTCAAGGTGGATGGGGGAATCCTCCCTGCTGTGCTATTGTGTTCTGACAGCAGGGAAGCTTTCCCACCATCAGAATACAATGATCTGCGCTGCTGGCTATTTCCAGCGGCACTGATCATTCGGGAAAACCCAACAAGCTGGTTGTACCCAAGGGGCTTGGAGACCCAACAGTACACTGATCTTCCTAGTGAATGGGTGTGCATGTGTGGTGTGTCAGCACAGGTCATGGCCACTGGAGCACAGGCAGAGTGTAATCCCAGCATAGCCAGAAAACTGACCATGCTGGGGTGGATGTGTTTCTAGCTTGGTAATTTGAAATAGGAAAGCAGCAAGACCGACAGGAACACCAGGTATTTCATACAAAGGGAGTAATGCAAAGAGAACAGAATATTTTTAACACAAGTACATGGTACAACAGCCATATATCAAGAATATAAAATGTTGAGGCAACATATTCTTTAAGTTATGCAGTTATTATTTTTTGTCCCAGGTGCAAACTGGGACCACAAATATCACACAGGGTTGAGCACCCTTACTCTAAGGTAACTGCAGTAACGTGTAGGGTTTCATTTATTAGTTTTTTAATTAAAATAGAAAACATCTGTTAAGTACAAAGTTTTTTGGGGGGGCATCAGAGGATAAAGTCCGAAAAAAGGGTTAACTTGAATGGTCCTCCATTAACACCTATTATGTTAAAGAGTAACTCCACTTTTATTGGAACAATCCCCTCTGTGTGATCAATGTACATTGCAAGTTTTTGTTGCAAACAAACTTTGTTGCACATTCCTACCTGTTTCTGCTTTGAAGAAATAGCTGTTTGACGTGTGCAGAGTGAATCTGAATTGGAGTGACTTTTTCATCATTAATCAGCTGTTGCACCTGTAATGTTTTAATGAAGAAAGCTGCAGGGTCTGTAGCCTTTTAGAAACAATTATTATTATTTGGGAGTATCTCACCAAAAATGAAATTTTTGTTGCAAAAGATGCTTATAATTGGACTTCTGGGAAAAATTGTGAGCCAATCACAAGCATAAAATTATATTTCTGGGGAAATTCACTACAACAACTGCGCACAGAAGGCCTCCAGGTTGCCAAATCACAAACTATTTTACAGAAAATTACAGCGCTGCAGGTAAATAATAACATTTCATTAAAATATGGCTTGTGTAGAAATTGTATATGGTATATTAATTTATTTGTATTTGCTATTTTTTTCCACAAAAAAATTGAGTTACTCCTTAAGCATTAGACTTTCATTCCTACACATTAGAATGTGACTAACCTGTATTCCTTAATTCATTGGTGGTCACCATATTTGATGTAGGGGACCTCAAGTGTGGCCCCTGAAATCACAAAAGGGCTGCACATATTAAATTATTGTAGGTCTACAGAAACCAATAAGAAATTTTATGCAGGCAGCACAAGATAGTGAAAGACCTTGGGCATACTGCAGAAGATGGTTAGCAACGGGACTATAAGAGCTGATAGGGACATGCTTCAGCAGATATTGATAATCTTGAGACATGTTACAATGAGTCTAATATGGACCACTTTTTTGTAAGTGACCATTTACAATGCTTTCATATTTGTGCCTCCTACGGCCCTCCTAGATACTGTAACATATTTGATACTTTCCTGAGCAAGATCCATTATGAAAGATTAGAGGCGAAAAATGCAGAAAACACACAAGCGAGTTTATTATATCTAATCTATTGTACTGCAAAATACCCCCCCCCCCCCCTCATTACCATATTTTTTTACACTAGGAAAGAAAAGCATGGTATTTTTTCTTATAATAAAATATAATGTCAAAGCAAAACAAATAGTATTTTTCTTGGTATTGTTTACTGTCGCTTAAACTGAATAAAATTACAAGTGTCCAAGATATCAAAAGCAAGTGCATTGTTTACGACTTCAGTAATGTCATTGTATCAGTAATAAAAGTATATGGTGTGATACGTCTCATTGCCTAGCCCATTGGTAAAATTGCCAACAACCATTTTATCGACTGCACACACTATAATTTAAAGTAGCAACACAATCTACCTGAGAATTTATTTTAGTTCTATTTGTTGCAAACTATCACTGTACTAGATGGATAAAATATGTGAGCAATATATCAGATTCTGCTGGTTCAACCTAAAGGCACATTGAAAGGTAAAGGTTGATCGTCAACTGGCTGTCTGATGTCAGATCTGGAAGAAAAACATTCTATGTTATATCTTAAATTACCTGTAATTTTCCATCTGGAATAAAGTTGCTTTCTAGAGCTTAGTAAGTGTTGGGAACTAAAGGGAATTGAATCATTTGTTCTTGTTAAATCAAATGATGAAATGTATTGTATACAGACACAAAAGGTATTCGTATATAGGTATAATATTAGTATAGTAATAATCTTGTTTAACCACTTGCCTACTGGACACTTTTACCCCCTTCCTGCCCAGGCCAATTTTCAGCTTTCAGTGCTGTCGCACTTTGAATGGCAATTGCACAGTCATACAACACTGTACCCAAATGATTGAAAATCTTTTTTTTTTCTTTTCACACAAATAGAGCTTTCTTTTGTTGGTATGTAATCACTGCTGGGTTTTTGATTTTTTGCAAAATTTTATTTCTGTCAGTAAATTTTGCAAATAAGTAATTTTTCTCCTTCACTTATGTGCACTGATAAGGCAGCACTGATGGACACTGATAGACTGAACTGGTGGGCACCGATGAGGCGGCACTGATTAGGTGGCACTGATGAGAAGACACTAATATGCCGCACTGATGGACAGTGATAGGTGGCATTGATATGCATCACTGATGAGCACTGATAGGCGGCACTGATGGGCACTGATAGGCGGCACTAAAGGGCATTGATAGTTGGCACTGATGGGCACTGATAGGCAGCACCGGTGGGCAACGATAGGTGGCACGGATAGTCAGCACTGATGGGTGGCACTGATGGGCACTGAAAGGCAGCACTGACTAGCTTCACTGATGGGCACTGATTGTTGTCACTGATGGGCACTGATTGTTGTCACTGATGGGCACTGATTGGTGTCACTGATGGGCACTGCTGGGGTTGTAGTGTAATCAGGGCACTGATGATCAGTGCCCTGATTACCTGTACAGGTCTCCCATGGAGAATACCGCTAAACAGCTCTTCTCGCCACACACTCTGCCAGTGTGAGCCAAGGAGAGCTGATAAATGGCACTTCCATGTTTGCATGTGACCGGCTGTGATTGGACACAGCTGATCACATGAGTAAAGGACGCACTGTCAAATGACAAGAGTGCCACCCCGCCATCATTTTACTATACGGTGGCCGGCAAGTGGTTAATAAATGTTTATGATTGATCTGCTGTGACAACAGTTATATTGTAGAAGAAGTCCACTATGCGTTATTTAAGCAAAAATTGTAGAATAAAATGTCACTATAGCCTTCATAATAACCTCCTGAGCAATTTCAGACTTGTAATAAGAAAAACTGAATTGTCTACATCCTTTTAGAAGTGGAAGAACTTTAGCAGGAGTCTTACTAAAAAATTAAGAAGATATAAACCCTAACTGGATGACATTGCACTTGCTAAAACACTGTGTATCATAAAACATTGCCATGCTTTACTTTTTTTTAAAGATTCTTTTTTTTGCATTCTTTGAATCTCGGTGCACACACAGATCCCGGTTCTCGCTCTGTCATGAGTGATAGCGGGTGCCCGGCGGTCATCGCGCCCGCCGGCGAACGCACTGACTCCGGGGAACACTGTGGGCGTGCGCGCCTGCCACAGCGTCTGAAAGAGCCGACGTACAGCTATGACGGCTCGCGCAGGGGAGCCAACCTGCCACAGTGTAACTGCAGCGGCTGGTCGGTAAGGGGTTAAATTGCAGGAAGCCAAGAGCTCTAGCTCTTGTAATCATGGGGTCTCATACAGCCTGACAAGGCCCAGTACAAGAGTACTGCCTATACCCCCCTCATGGACAGTCCTGGGCATCTGTGGGATTTAAAGTGATTGTAAGCCCTCACATATCCTCAGTGATGTGACTGGCCTCAGGTGATACATAGAGATGAAACAAATCCTCCTACATAAGTTGTACATGTTTATCTGTGGCACTCTGTCCTATACAGCTGTTCAAACTCCAGAATTTGTACAGCTTGTCTGAGCTTCCAGAAAGCAGGGAGGGGGTGGACATCTTGATTTACACTCTGCAGAGCTGAATGAGTAGAGCTGATCAGAGGGAAGTGGCACACCTCCCTTCACACAGCACACAGGAGCAGAGCTGAGGCTGTCAATCACAATCTGTGTGCTGAAGCTTCCTCCCCTGTCACCTTCATAGCTTTTGGTGTCAGGGATACTTGTCAGAAGTGAGTCATGCAGATAGCAGAAGAACCAGGCAATGGAAAGAAAAGACACTTAGTGCCCTGGACTGAGACACGTAAACACTATAGAAGGATATGCTTTGTTCATATTTCATTTCAGACCTCACCAAACAAAAGGCATATCTTTTTCACCACCAATGACAGAGGAATTTAAATTTGTGGAAGGTGCCCAAACACCTTGCAATCTGATCATAGGTTGTTTTGGTAAGGCTTCTACCACCTAGTTTTGGTATATCTAAACAAAGTTTTAAAGAGTTTGTTAAATCAGATTGGAACATGTGTAGCAAGCCTGAGTTAGCAAATCACTAGATTTCAGAATATTTCTGATCATGCATAAAAAAAGAGCCCTGTGTGCAGGATAATTTTTGCTATCTATGTTACATATTTGTTTCTCTAAAAAGTCTTGTTTTAAGCAATCTGGCATCTATATTAAGCGTAACTCACATCTTTAACTGCACAACCTGTGGAATTGATATGATAAAAAGTCTAGCTTAATTCTTTATTGTATACATGGCAGAAATGAATCAGATAGCTGTTTGCAATTGCAAATCAGGATGAACATTTAACTGCAATCACTAACAGCTGGGGTTGAGAATTATCATGCAGTGGAAAGAGACCAGCTTAACATACCATAATGCACGACATTTGATGGGTAGATCGTGAATGACCCACCCTACAGCCATCTCCTGAGCATGTCTATGGCAAGACCCGTCCACTGCCCCAAAAGCTGCAAGGGGATGGGGTGTTGCCATGCACTTGCTGAAAAGCTGATTCCATGGCAGGCTGGCAGATGCATATATTTTTTTCCTAAAGCGTACCACAGTGTCCCAAGTATGGCGTGCAGTTTGTGATGATGGGAGCAGTAAGTGAGTGACAGGTGCTTGCCTACTGTGCTGGAAATAGCAAACATCCATAATTGCCTAATCAGCAGAAGAACCTACCTATTGCAGGGGGTATACTGTGTGCAGTGGTATGCTGCAAGTTGGACACAGGGGGCATGTCATGGCACACACTGGTCTATTCTAGGTCATACACATGAGTGGTCTCTATCTAAACTCTGCATTATATAATAATGACCCCTGCTCTTACTTACTCTTAACCCCTGTACTACACACTACATACAACTGACCTCTGCACTCTGTGTTAGTAATTCCTGACCCCTGCATGCTGCATTCCATACTACTGACCTTTCCACTCTGCATACAAAACATGTCATCTAAATTCTGCATTACTTATTATTGATGTATAAACTCTACTTTACATACAACTGATCTCTGAACCCAGTATTAGATACTAATGAATCCTGCACTCTACGTTACATACAGTATTACTGACCCCTGAACTGTTCATTACTACTCCTGTCCCCTCCAGTATGTGGTACTAGTGACCTCTGTACTTTGCATTACATACTACTGACCTCTGAACTCTGTGTTACTTATTACTAAACCCTGACCTTCTCAAACTTTCTCTACTTTTTATGAGACCTTGCTAGGTTATCTCCTCATTAAAGCATGCTGCACCCATTGATCTTGTTGATGATATTCAAGTAGATATTCATCTCGCAAAGGTTGCCTTACCCCTACCTTAAGCTTTGAGTCCACTTAAACATACACTATATTGTCAAAAGTATTGGGATGTGTGCCTTTACATGCACATAAACTTTAATGACATCTCAGTGTTATTCCGTAGAGTTCAATATTGAGTTGGCCAACTCTTCTGGGAAGGTGTACACAAGGTTTAGGATTGTGTCCATGGGAATGTTTGACCTTTTTTTTTTTTCATGGACCAAGTCCATAAAGACATGGATGAGTGAGTTTGGAGTGGAGAAACTTAACTGGCCTGCACAGAATCCTGACCTCAACCTGATAGAGCTCCTATGGGATGAAGTAGACCAAAGACTGCGAGCCAGGCCTTCTTGTCCACATCAGTATAACAAAAACAACCAGGGATAAAACCAAGGAAACTTCCAAGCTCTACTTGCCGACCAGCAGAGACAAGCCAAATTAACCTGTCTAACAGTATGCATTAAAAACAGGGGTTTAGTCTACACTTCTTGTACACATCAGTGCCCGACCTCACAAATGCATTTCTGGAAAAAAACTTCAAACATTACCATAGACACGCTCCTAAATCTTGTGGACAGCCTTCCCAGAAGAGCTGAAGCTGTTAAAGCTACAAAGGGTGGCCAACTCAATATAGAACAGACTAAGGCTGGGATGTTATTAAAGTTCATGTGCATGTAAACGAGGTGTCCCAATATTTTTGACAATATTGTGTATGTTCATCCTTAAAGTACATTATACTTTCCCTTTTTTGACCTTTACTTGCCATCTGCTGTACTTACACAAATATAATGTTGTGTTTGTGAAAAATAAACTGTTTATTTATACATTTTTTTCATTCTGAGATACAGCTTTTTGAGTCTTAATAAATTTGAGATCATTTAAGTAATGACATCTCAAAGGAATTGTGCCTAAAAGAACAGATCTTGGAAAGAAAATCAATTTCTACAGACAAAATAAGTGACAGGGTCTGTAGCTAAACAATCATAGCGATGAGCAGATGTGACCATATGGTTTGAAATGGTAGAATCTTAGGACATTTAAGTGCCCATCTGGTAAAGCAAATTAAATTATCCTAGTCACAATTGGATTGATGAAAAAGAAGAGAGACTGACCGTCCATAACTAGCTGCGTCCCCTGTGCCTGTTTGACATTGCATTAAAAAATCCACTTACTCCCATTTCCCTGATTTATGTTAAGCTTAAATTCTATGCTTTCTGCCTTACAGAGCAGCTATAAGAATTTCATCTGTGGGGTCTGTATGGTATAGTTCAGAGACAAATATATTGTAACAGAAAATTTGGAATTTTCTTTATGCAGTAAGTACGTGGAATTCTTCTTAAACAATGTATGAACTGAAATAACGTCACAACATTGGCTTCTTTCTATTTTGTGCCTAGAGCAGTGTCTTTATTTAGCAATGTCAGGGTAAAGTAACACAATACCTATTGCAGGTGCAAGGTGACTCATGCTAATATGCTGTGTTAATGTAATGTTCAAAGCTATAATTTGCACTGTTAAATATTATGCAGTGTCTTTTTTTTTATACCCTTGTGTATTCATATAGCACATATCCCAAGTTATTTGATAGTCAGTCAACATAGTTTACACTTATGAGTTTAGTTTTGAAAGGTAAAAGCCAAGAAAATAATTTATATTTGAATGTGTTCTTAAAGTGCTGGATCTAGCAACAATCAGATTTCTTTGAGTAACATAAATAACAGTAGGCCTACTTGGAGGAACAATCTAATAAAAAATGCAGCGCTCAAAGTAATTGATACAAAAGACACCCATATGATTATAAACAATGTCCATATAAACAGTGTCCATACATCTTAATGATTATAATATCAAGAGTAAATAATACAGTCCAAAAAATCTTTAAAGGTTAAATAATATTCATAAGTGTAGTAATCAGTCCAATCCACCACCATTATAAACTCCATAGTACTGTGCCTCCACCAATAGCAGAAATGCACACTCACCAGATAGCGTTGCTGTTTATAAATAGAACAGCTATATACGCTTGGTAATTACTGTATAACTCCTTCCTGGAATGTAAAGCTCCTTTCCATCAGTAAAAAGTGTGGACTGTGAAGTTCTCTCTCTCTCCCATCAATAGTATCATGGTAACATTCCCATCAGAGATGAATCACCAACAACCAGAAAAAAAAATACTAATAGTGCAATATTTATTGGCAACTCAAAAATATATAACATAATAAAAAAGATAAAAACATTAAAATTCTCTACACAAAGTAGAAACATATGCCGCTGGCGTTACTTACATTAATAGCCACTAAACCATGGTACTGGCGGCAAGGACCTTAGGCAGTATGAAACCACTCTCTACAGCTGTTTTGTGCAATCGCTTGTCCTCAGGAGCTTGGAAACAAACAATCAAAAGGAGCCATTATTATATAGCCCATCCAAAGAACCCCATAACATCACTTCTGGTTGTAACCCGGAATCAGTAACTTCATATACGGTCTGACATCACTTCCGGAAATAGCCCAAAATGCGTGACTTCACTTCCGGTCGCAGCGCCTTTTCTTATAGATCAAAATGTCGCTTGGAGGAACAATTTGTTTGACAGGTTAAAAGACATAAGCCAATAACCAGCACTCCTTTCCTCTTATTGGAAGGACTTGGAGCCTATAATGATATATTTTGTTGATGGGAGGTTCCAGGTGGACCTGATCAAAAGTAATTGTTGGTTGTATTATATGTGGTGTGAACTGTTCACTAGCTTGAGAAAGGGGTCTTCCATGTCCCAAAACTTTAATTTATGTTAAACTACCGTAAAGGTCTTTATCTTCATTGTTGGACAGCTGGTTATTAAGGATGAGCCGAACACCCCCCAGTTCGCACCAGAACATGCGAACAGGCAGAACATTCGGATGAACATGCGGACATTGTTAAAGCCTATGGGACACGAACATGAAAAATCAAAAGTGCTCATTTTAAAGGCTTATATGCAAGTTATTGTCCTAAAAAGTGTTTGGGGACCCGGGTCCTGCCCCAGGGGACATGTATCAATGCAAAAAAAGTTTTAAAAACAGCAGTTTTTTCAGGAGCAGTGATTTTAATAATGCTTAAAGTGAAACAGTAAAAATAAAATATTCCTTTAAATATCGTGCCCGGGGGTTGTCTATATTATGCCTGTAAAGTGGCGCAGTTTTCCCGTGTTTAGAACAATACCACAGCAAAATTACATTTCTAAAAGAAAAAGTCATTTAACACTGATCGCGGCTGTAATGAATTGTCGAGTCTTGGCAATATAGATAAAAGTCATTGAAAAAAACGGCCCTTTGGGTCTGGTATGAATATTAAGAGGAACCCTGAACCAAAAACTTAAAAACAAATTGCGTGGGGGTGCCCCCAAAATGGTATGGAAATTAAGGGGAACCCAAATTTTTTAAAAAATGGCGTCGGGGTCCCCAAAAAATCCATACCACACCCTTATCCGAGCACATACCCTGGCAGGCCGCAGGAAAAGAGGGGGGGCGAGAGAGCCCCCCCTCCTGAACTGTACAAGGCCACGTAACCTCAACATGGGGAGGGTGCTTTGGAGTAGCCCCCCAAAGCACCTTGTCTCCATGTTGATGGGTACAAGGGCCTCATCCCTACAACCCTTGCCCAGTGGTTGTAGGGGCATGCGGGGGGCTTATCGGAGCCTGAAAGTCCCCTTTAACAAGGGAACCCCAGATCCTGCCCCCCCCTATGTGAATTGGTAATGGGTACATTGTACCCCTAACATTTCACAAAAAAAGTGTCAAAAATAGTAAAAAAGACAGGAGACACTTTGGAACAAGTCCTTTATTAAAAGATAAAAAAAAAGTCCCACGATGTAAATCCATCTCACACCGCCGATGAGCCAAAAAAAGCTGCAACAGCTCCGCCTCCATGGGAGGCTCCCGCCGAGTGACGCTTCTTTTTGGTGACAGCTGTTATATAGCTGAGGGCGTGTCCACTCTGACGTAAACGGGCGACCCCGCCTTCCTCTGATGTCACGTGGCGTCAGAGGGGGTTGGGGTCACCTGTTTATGTGATTAAAATGTTGTCAGTGCTGATTACAACTAAACTGTGGACTTTAACCACCTTGTTACCACTGTGTTGGAAAAACTGGCAGCTAGATAGAGCACCATTTGTAAACTGCATTCTATTTACAGCTTAGAAGAGGCAGATCACTTGTGATCATTGTGAATCAATCACATCGATCACAAATATAAACAAAAAAAGCCAACAAACCCTACCTTTCCTCTTCCTGTACTGCCGATCGCTTCTCTGCCAATGAGAAAATAAGGAAATAAGTTATGAATAAATAATTATATGACCATTAGGTAGTAAATGTAGGAAGAAATGGCTGCGCATCCAGAACTTCAGATTGCCTTTTATTTTGGTTCACAAAGATAACACCAGAGACACCAAACTGTGGTCACGTAGACGCGTTTCACACATACATTTTGTTATTAATCATTACAATGACTGAGACGACTGATAGATCTTAAATAGACTGCCCCAATAGCTACAGGTGTTTTCTCTGGGCTGTGATAATCAGTGATGAGAACACAGCTCGATCAATCACCCACCCTAAGTCCCAAAGAGCATGTGGCTAGAGACTTGGGTAAAAGCTCAAACTCAAGTTCCATGTACCCATGCATACCAAAGAATCCTGCATACACATAGGAACATGGACCAACAGTCATATGTAGACATTTATAGATAATACCATAAACCAATAAAAACACATGAAAAAGGAAAAAAACAAAAAATAAATATACATACATAAAACGTGAAAAAAGATCGACTTAATGAAAAATAATTATATACACATATGCACATATATGACAATAAACCAATCGTCCCATATAAACGTGTATGCATACAAGATGTGTGTGTGAAACGCGTCTACGTGACCACAGTTTGGTGTCTCTGGTGTTATCTTTGTAAAGCAAAATAAAAGGCAATCGGAAGTTCTTGATGTACATCCATTTCTTTCTTCTTTCCAAGTTTCCCACGGAGGCGGGCCGGGGCTAGCACTCTGCAAGATACTCCAATCAGCCTTAACTTTATACACCTGGAGTGGCGGTTCTTTTTCTTGTAGGTAGTAAATGTATATGGATTATTTTTGTAAAATAAAGATATGTCACAGGTCCCTAGGGGGCTTTGGGACTATTCATAGATTGCAGTGCGGCTCATATATGCACAGTGGGAAGCCAGGGACCCAAAGACCGGTGAAGAACTGGCCTGGGGGAAGACGTGCTGGATCCCCAGAAAGGGGAGTGTTTAATAAAAGTCAATAGTTACAGTTCATGTAGCTGCTGACTTTTAATTTTTGCATAACTGACTGAAGCTCCTCTTTAAGTACTGATTTATGGCAGGGAGTATCATATGAGCCTAAATATCCAGAAGCACTGTTTTCTTTTTTTTTTGTTCACATGTGCACGTGACCGCATCTAATGTGTACCGTTGGTTTAAATAAAAAATTTAATAAGGGGTAAAATGGAAAATGTGAGGTTCAGAAGCTCAGCGAGGACATTACAAGTAATCATAAAAATACAGTAGGAAATAATTTATGAAAAAATTGATTATACAGTGCCTTGAAAAAGTATTCATACCCCTTGACATTTTCCACATTTTGTCATGTTACAACCAAAAATGTAAATGTATCTTATTTGAATTTTGTTTGATAGACCAACACAAAGTGGCACATAATTGTGAAGTGGAAGGAAAATGATAAATGGTTCAATTTTTTTACAAATAAATATGTGAAAAATGTGGCGTCCATTTGTATTCAGCCCCCTTTACTCTGATACCCCTAACTAAAATCTAGTGGAACCAATTGCCTTCAGAAGTCACCTAATTGGTAAATAGAGTCCACCTATGTGTAATTTAATGTCAGTATATCAGTATAAATAGAGCTGTTCTGTGAAGCCCTTTAGGGGTTTGTTAGAGAACCTTAGTGAACAAACAGCATTATGAATGCCAAAGAACACACCAGACAGGTCAGGGATAAAGTTGCGGAGAAGTTTAAAGCAGGGTTAATTCATAAAAAAATATCCCAAGTGTTGAACATTTCACGGATCACTGTTCAATCCATTATCGGAAAATGGAAAGAGTATGGCACAACTGCAAACCTACCAAGACATGGCCATCCACCTAAACTGACAGGCCAGGCAAGGAGAGCATTAATCTGAGAAGCAGCCAAGAGGCCCATAGTAACTCTGGAGGAGCAGCAGAGATCCACAGCTCAAGTGGGAGAATCTGTCCACAGGACAACTATTAGTCGTGCACACCACAAAACTGGCCTTTTTGGAAGAGTGGCATGAAGAAAGCCATTATTGAAAGGAAGCCATAAGAAGTTCCGTTTGAAGTATGCAAGAAGCCACGTGAGGGACACAGCAAACATGTTGAAGAAGGTTCTCTGGTCATACTGAACTTTTTGGCCTAAAAGCAAAACACTATGTGTGATGGAAAACAAACACCGCACATCACCCTGAACACACCATCCCCACCATGAAACATGGTGGTGGCAGCATCATGTTGTGGGGATGCTTTTCTTCAGCAGGGACAGGGAAGCTGGTCAGAGTTGATGGGAAGATGGATGGAGCCAAACACTGGTCAATCTTAGAAGAATACCTGTTAAAGTCTGCAAAAGACTTGAGACTGGGGCGGAGATTCACCTTCCAGCAGGACAATGACCCTAAGCATACAGCCAGAGCTACAATGGAATGCATTAGATCAAAGCATATTCATGTGTTAGAATGGCCCAGTCAAAGTCCAGACCTAAATCCAATTGAAAATCTGAGGCAAGACTTGAAAATTGCTGTTCATGGACGCTCTCCATCCAATCTGACAGAGCTTGAGCTATTTTGCAAAGAAGAATAGGTAAAAACTTCACTCTCTAGATGTGCAAAGCTGGTAGAGACATACCCAAAAAGACTTGCAGCTGTGATTGCAACAAAAGGTGGTTCTACAAAGTATTGACTCAGGGAAGCTGAATACAAATGCACGCCACACTTTTCACATATTTATTTGGAAAAAAAAAATGAAAACCATTTATCATTTCCCTACCACTTCACAATTATGTACCACTTTGTGTTGGCCTATCACATAAAATCCCAATAAAATACATTTATGTTTTTGGTTGTAACAAAATGTGGAAAATTTCAAGGGGTGTGAATACTTTTTCAAAGAACTGTATAGCCATTAGGTAGTAAAGGTATATGGATTATTTTTGGAAAATAAGGGGATCATTTAGTGTCCCTTTAAATTGGCCAACTTTGCCAATCCCAATGTTACAGTGTTCTCAACTACAAAATTTCAACCTACAATGCTTAGGCATTAAAGTGGAACTTCACCCTCCCCTCGCTATATTTAGAAGGTACCTAGTTTTGACAGGTAGCCACTCCCACTTCTGCTTCCATGCGATCCAAGCAGAAGTTTGCCCCCTCTACGCACAACCTTCTGGGACATGTCACAGGTCCCAGGGGTCTGTGAGTACATTCACAGCTTGCATATGTGCAATGGGAAGCCAGGGACCCAAAGAATGGCAAAAAAATAGCCCGGGGGAGGACAGTGCTGGATCCCTGGACAGGTGAATGTTCAATAAAAGTCAGCAGCTACAGTTTATGTAGCTGCTGACTTTTAATTTTTGCAGAACTGACGGAAGCTCCTCTTTAAGTACTGATTCATGGCAGGGAGTATCATATCAACCTAAATACCTAGAAGTATTGTTTTTTTCCTAATGCAGTAAGGGGCAATGTCTAGGTAAGTGCAAAAAATATTGGTTAAACCTGTACAGAGTTCAAGTTTTTTCTAAAACTAACGTTTTATGAAATAGCTACTAAATCTTTTAAAAATGTTTAAAGAGATAATGTAAAAGATTTGACTAGCGTGGAATAGAATAGAATATCTATATCAATATTTTATCTCTAAGAGAGCTTGAAAAGATACAGCTTTAAAAATAGGTAAATATGTATTCCGTGATAAGATTTGTGGATGTAATCTGATTTTAACTTTGTGAACTGCAACATATCACTTGGCACAAAGCACACTCCAGAATGCCATGACTCGTTCTAGGGTTAAGTTTTAATGAATACATTGCTAGATGTTTTATATGCAGCAGCTGACACTGTTTCACTTGGATAATAAAGAGGTAGATGCTGTATGTGATCCGTCTTGTACCTGTTATAGTGATGTTAACTGTAACAGCTCAATGATCAGAAGTATGTCAGGCCTTTGATTTATAATAGTGGAGACTAGAATTCATGACAAGATAGTTTAATTCGACAACTCGGAATAGATAAGGAGCTTGTCGGAATTATATTACTAGATGCTTCGGGATGTCTTTTGAAGTTGTTCTGTTCTGACAATTAAGAAAGATTTCTCTTTGATATCTCCATTATATTTAGACACACAGCAGATAGATTTTCTTATTACTTTTGACTGAAGCAGCACAAAATAGTATACTTGACTTGTTACTTTAAATACTATAAGAACACACTAATCACATTTAATTTGCTAATTAACTTTTATTATTACTCAACTATTCGAAAATCTTCTACCCTCAGAAATGACTGTGAGCATTATGTGCAAATATATTTAAATTGATAAGGGCAATGATGGTTTCATTACATGTGATATTTGGAGCCTTTGTCTTCTTTCACAGTTTTAGAAACCAGCTATCAGCTGTGATTGTGGCTGGTGATGTAAGATTTCATAAGAAGTGTGAAAGCAGAGCTTTTAAATAAATGGTACTTTTGAATGTTGCATTATACTATATCTTCACTGGTTGGATTTGCGGCCATTATGATGTCAGTACCTATATTTTTCTTGCGCATTACTTTGACTATAAAGTTTATCATATGCGTGAACTAGTGTCTGGAACATCAAATATGTTTTAATCAGACAAATATGCTAACATGTACTAAGCAGAAGACACCATGAGTGCTACACCTGTGTCTTGCAAAAATAATCAAGAGTGTTCCTGCTACAAACTAAGGTGAAAATTCTATCTCAAGCAAATAGTGTACCCTTAAATGATTTCCTTAGTGCCCCCTAGTAACTGGTGCTCATTCTCAAGCATCTTAGGAAGTCAGCACAAAAAATGAGAATCTTGAATGGGATTAGAATGATAAATGTATTAGCTTGTCAATTGTAATGCTTTAAATTAACCACTTCAAGTCTGGGTCAATTTTGATATTCCTCTCTTACATGTAAAAAAACTTATTTTTTTTGCTAGAAAACGTCTTAGAACCCCAAACATTATACATTTTTTTTTAAACAGAGGCCCTAGAGAACTACTTGGTGAGTGTTGCATAATTTTATGTCACATTATATTTGCGCAGTGGTTTTTCAAAAGCAAACATACACTTTTTTATGCACAAAAACACAATATGATACCCATCTTTTGGTAAAATATAAAAGATAATGTTGTGCTAAGTAAATAGATACTAAACATATCACATTTCAAAATTGCGTATACCGTGGAACGGTGCCTAACTACGACACCTGAAAATCTCCATAGGTGACGCTTTAAAAGCCTTTACAGATTACCAGTTCAAAGTTACACAGGAGGTCTGGAGCTCGAATTATTGCACTTGCTCTGACATTCATGGTGATACCTCACATGTGTGGTGCGATCACCTTTAACATATGCATGCGGGACCGACCCATGTGTTTGAATATGCACACCATCACTTTTATTGCTATCCCAAGGGATGAACAACATCTATAAATACACAGGTCTAATGCTGCAGTCATTGGCTGCAGCCTCTGATTGAGTGGCATTTATCCAATAGGGCTATTGAACAGAAATCTATTGGTAGAGCCCAGACACATATGAACAAAAGACAACATTACCATTTGCAATCCACTAAAACTATTATTAGTTTTATAAAAGTATTTTTATATCTTACTTACAGCAGTAATATTCATTATTTGATATCCCCAAACAGAAATGATATTTTGTTGGCTCATCACATTTTCTTACTAAAACTGACATCTGATCTGAAGCTTGGGGGCTGTTCTTATACAAATCAACAAATCCATTAAACCACACAACCAACCATAATGTTGTCTATATGTACCCAGCTTTGTGATCGTTGGGAACCTACAGTATCTCACAAAAGTGAGTACACCCCTCACATTTTTGTAAATATTTTCTTCTATCTTTTCATGTGACAACAGTGAAGAAATGACACTTTGCTACAATGTAAAGTAGTTAGTGTACAGCTAGTATAACTGTGTAAATTTGCTGTTATCAGGTGTGTTAAATTTGGTATTATCGCTCTCACTCTCTCATACTGGTCACTGGAAGTTCAACATGGAACCTCATGGCAAAGAACTCTCTGAGAATCTAAAAAAAAGAATTGTTGCTCTACATAAAGATGGCCTAGGCTATAAGAAGATTGCAAAGACCCTGAAACTGAGCTGCAGCATGGTGGCCAAGACCATACAGCGGTTTAACAGGACAGGTTCCACTCAGAACAGGCCTCGCCATGATCGACCGAAGAAGTTGAGTGCACATGCTCAGCGTCATATCCAGAGGTTGTCTTTGGGAAATGTATGAGTGCTGCCAGCATTGCTGCACAGGTTGAAGGGGTGGGGGGTCAGCCTGTCAGTACTCAGACCATATGCCACACACTGCATCAAATTGGGCTGCATGGCTGTTGTCCCAGAAGGAAGCCTCTTCTAAAGATGATGCACAAGAAATCCCGCAAACAGTTTGCTGACGACAAGCAGACTAAGGACATGGATTACTGGAACTATGTCCTGTGGTCTGATGAGACCAAGATAAATTTATTTGGTTCAGATGGTGTCAAGCCTGTGTGGTGGTAACCAGGTGAGGAGTACAAAGACAAGTGTGTCTTGCCTACAATCAAGCATGGTGGTGGGAGTGTCATAGTCTGGGGCTGCATGAGTGCTGCCGGCACTGGGGGGCTACAGTCCATTGAAGGAACCATGAATGCCAATATGTACTGTGACATACTGAAGCAGAGCATGATCCCCTCCCTTCAGAGACTGGGTCGCAGAGCAGTATTCCAACATAACAACCCCAAATACACCTCCAAGATGACTACTGCCTTGCTAAAGAAGCTGAAGGTAAATGTGATGGACTGGCTAAGCATGTCTCCAGATCTAAACTCTATTGTGCATCTGTGGGGCATCCTCAAACAAAAGGTGGAGGAGTACAAGGTCTTTAACATACACCAGCTCTGTGATGTCGTCATGGAGGAGTGGAAGAGGACTCCAGTGGCATCCTGTGAAGCTCTGGTGAACTCCGTGCCCAAGAGGGTTAAGGCGGTGCTGAAAAATAATGGTGGCCACACAAAATATTGACATTTTGGGTCCAAGTTAAACATATTCACTTAGGCATGTACTCACTTTTGTTGCCAGCGGTTTATACATTAATGGCTGTGTGTTGAGTTATTTTGAGGGGACAGCAAATTTACACTGTTATACAAGCTGTACAGTCACTACTTTACATTGTAACAAAGTGTAATTTCTTCAGTGTTGTCACATGAAAAGATAGAAGAAAATATTTACAAAAATGTGAGGGTGTACTCACTTTTGTGAGATACTGTATGTGGATTGTACTGTACTTATTAATAGCTATAATGACCCCATCCAGGTTTAAATTTTTTTCAGTATATCCTGATACATATATATTGATTTTATAGTTTTTGAGGACTGTGTAATCAGCTAGGTTTTTTTTCAGAACAAGGATTTTTTTTTAATTTACAGAGATTATTTGATGTCATATAGCTGTAGATATAAATTTAGCAGAACATTTTGCTTGCGTTAGGATTTTATTGATAACTTCTATATTACTCAGGCTCTTGAGACTCCATGGATTAAATGGCATTACATATTTCTTAGTTTACTATGTTGCTGATGGTTACATTTTTTTTCTAGAAAGGAAAGAGAGAATCTCAGAAGTGGCAACAAAAAAGTCACAATTTATTCCAACCTTGTGAACATTTTTGACCTCACAAGTATGTGTAGGTCTTTTTTTATTACCCAAAGTCTGCATACAGGTTTTGTAAACTGTCGCACATTGAGCAGAAAAATACAAAAGCATCATTTTTGTTTAAAATTTTTTTTAAACTATGTGTATTTTATACATATTTTTAGATAAATCAATTCAGAAAGATGTTGCCTGGGCAGTGATCCATTGTCGTGTAACCACTTGTTTTTCCCTGCTTCCCTGAACTGCTTCTGATGTAATTGCTGAGGGTCATACAGATGACAAAGTAATGCATTTAAGAAAACCCATTTTTTTCCCATTTAAACTGCTCAAGGTGTCTGCTTTTTTTCACTTCTTATTGTAGAAGATGACCAGAGATCAGAGGGAAGTGTGATGGCTGGTGCAAAGTTGATATTGATCTTAAAGGTTGAGTGAAAACAAGTTTGACCTGCTTTCTCTTGTCAGGTACTCTGATGTACTTGCAATATAAATAATGTTTTTCTATATAGAAAGGGTAAATAAAACCAAATTAAACCTCTTCTTCACATAGCAGGCTCATGCTCCTCTCTACATGGCACTTCATGTTATGGATCAGTTTGACATACATCTACAAATAGGGGCAAGCGCCTAAAATGAAAAAACAAACTCATGGGTAGATTCTCTAAAAGGTTTCATCCTAAAGCTGGCAAAACTTTCAAATAATAGATGATGTAAATTAAGTAATACAAATTTGGATTATCGATATCTACAAATAATGCAAACATATATTTAAAAATATTTAAAAAACAAAACTTATTTTAAAAATAGAAGATAAAAGCTGTTTAAACAACAAAATGTTCTGATACTTACTAAAGCTTTTCAAAGGAATTACTTGCAAAATAGACTGTGCATAGGCAAAATTTGTACCAAGGCTATACGGTAATTCACAGACACCGAGGGATTGATTTTCTAAAGGAATATAGGCTTTTCATCTTGCAAGGGAATTTTCCCACGAGCTTAGTGAATGTGATGAAATTTTACTTTGCAAAGTATACCCAATCACCTGCAAGGGGAAAAAAACACAGCATTTTTGCTTGAACATGATTGGATGATGGAAGTCAGCAGAGCTTCACCTCATTCACTAAGCTCTGGGGAAAATTCCTTTGAAAAATGCAAGTATATATACGCGCATACACAAATATAGGTAAAAGAGATTAAAATAAAATACTAGATTGGTTTGAATTTTTTATTATGTGTAACGCCTATACCATTCTCCCTGAAATTCCAATTTAAATTTGTATTATGAAGGACGTAGGAAGGGAAGACCCTCACCATGCCAAAATCCAAAATATATATAAGGATTGAACAAGTCAAAAAATTGGTGGACTTTGTGGGCACATAATGAGAGGGAGAATCAATAAAAGGTATACATTTTATTACAGCATATTTAAAAAAACATAGAAACAACATACAAACAACACCCTGTATGGACACAGTTACCCAATAATGCAGTTACAGAGGACTGGATCTAAGGTACAAGGATTTGTTTGATAATATATCAAAGTGAAAAAGAGATTTCTGATCCAGCAATGCCTTCAAAAACTTGCTCATCTATGCGTTTTGCTAAAATATTGGCTTCCTCAGGACAGATACTGGGTAGGTGCTGGTATATTTAAAAACAAAACAAGTACATTAAATACTTATACATGTACTTCTTTTGTTTTTAAATATACCAGCACCTACCCAGTATCTGTCCTGAGGAAGCTAATATTTTAGTGAAACGCATAGACGAGCAAGTTTTTGGAGGCATTGCTGGATCAAAAATCTCTTTTTCACTTTGATATATTACCAAACCAATCCTTGTACCTTAGATCCAGCCCTCTGTAACTGCATTATTGGGTAACTGGTAACTGTGTCCATACAGGATGTTGTTTATATGCTTTTTAATTATGCTGTAATAAAATTTATACTTTTTTATTTATTCTCCCTCACATTATGTGCCCACAAAGTCCACCAATTTTTTGACTCGTTGAATCCCAATATGTATTATGAAGGACATTGTGGCAAACAAATTCCTCTATTGAATCGGTTGTCTAATTTGAGCACGATTTTCATGGTGTAGGTACACATAAATTGTTCTTAGAAAACATACAGTATTCTATTGTGTGGACTTTAGATCCTTAGACCTTATCCTTTAGACTTTAGATAACAGTCCTACTTTTACAAATTTTTTCCCGTAATGAACATACCCATACAATTATCTTCTAGCTAAAAAAATTCAACCCCCACTTATTCCTTTTATGGCACATACTGTAAAGTGACTTATCTAAGGTAAACCATGAAACTAATGGTGACCAACTTACTGTATAGCTTAATTATAACATATGTAAATATTTTCCAAGCAGGGTCCCCTTTTCCATTTTTTTAAGTGATTGAAACAATTTTAATAATACACACAACCCCCAAGCAGTATTTAATTATTGTTCTACATCTGAGTTGCATATTGCAGGCCCGGGCAATTGTTTCAGGCATGCTAAGGAGGGATGAGGACATTAGCAAAGTGGAAGAAAAAGATTGGTCACTGGTAGATGCAGTTAAGGTGATTTACTAAGGAAGTTGAGAATCTTCAATAAAAAATTGTGTAAATTTTCACTTCAATTATCCAATCGTGTAAAAAGCATCTGCACAAACATTGTGTCCATGTAAAAGGGCTTTGTACAGCAAGTTCGTAGCATAATACATCTTCTCATCCACAAAACGAACAGAACTCATAACTGTACTTGAATAACAGGGTACCCCTTAAAGAGTTGACAAAATAAACAGTAGTTCTGGTTCCTTTTTAGCATTCTGTCAGAAGTCACCCAGCAATAGGTTCTAATAAAGAGTGAAAGATAGCGCACTGAGCATTAGTCATCTCACACATACAAAGGCCTGTAGACAGCTGAGACTAATAATGAGGCCTGGCTAATAAATAATAAAATATATAATATATGTATCAAAAAATTGATCATTGAATTGCTGATGTGTTTTTATAGATATATATATAAAGTATATGGACTGATGCTTTATGCAGAAGTTAAATTAAAGCCGTTTTTTTTACATAACAAGCGTGTTATACTTACCTGCTCTGTGTAATGGTTTTGCACAGAGCAGCTCGGATCCTCCTCTTCTTGGGTCCCTCGCCAGCACTGCTGGCTCCTCCCTCCTGCCGGGTGCCCCATAGGAAGCAGCTTGCTGTGGGAGCACCCAAGCAGGCGTGCTCCGGAGTGTGTCTCTGTGTCCATTCACACACAGAGCTGCAGCTTGGCCCCGCCCCCTATGGTCTCCTGATTGGTTCACTAGCTGTGATTGACAGCATTGGCTCCCTCTGCTGCCAAAAGCCAATTAAGAGTGTGAGTCTCCAGAGAGGCAAGGCTCTCTTTGACATTGCTGGATCGAGAGGGGCTCAGGTAAGTATTTGGGGGGGCTGCTGCACACAGAAGGTTTTTTACCTTCATGCAAAGAATGCATGAAGGTAAAAAATCTTGTGCCTTTACAACCACTTTAATCACTTCTGCTCTGGAATGTTTTACCCCCTTTCTGACCAAGCCATTTTTTGCAAAAAGGCACTCCATTTTTTTAACTGACAATTACGCAGTCGTGCGATGATGTACCCAAATAAAATTTATGTCCCTTTTTTCCTACAAATAGAGCTTCCTTTTGGTGGTATTTGATCACCTCTGCATTTTTTTGTGCTATATAAAAATAAAAAAAATCTAATTTCTTCATAAATTTAGGACAATATGTATTCTGCTACATATTTTTGGTAAAAAAAATCCCAATAAGTGTATATTGATTGGTTTGCGCAAAAGTTTTAATGTCTACAAACTATGGGATATATTTATGGACTTTTTTTTAAATATATTTTTTACTAGTAATGGCGGCGATCAGCGACTTTTAGTGGGACTGCGACATTGCAGCAGACAAATCTGACACTAAGTGACAGTTTTTGGGGACACCAATACAGTGATCAGTGCTAAAAAAAATGCACTGTCACTATATAAATGACACTGGCAGGGAAGGGATTAACATCAGGGGCGTGGAGGATATTCTTTTACTAAAGGAAAACAGATCTCCATTTTCCTCCCTGGCAGAACAGAGGTCTGCGCTGTTCACATAGGCAGACCGCCGTTCTGTCCCTCTCCGAACGATCACCGGGTTCCTAGCAGACATCGCATCTGCCGGACCTGCTGATTGGCTCGCACTGTGTCCAATCACAGCAGGAGCGATTTTGTGCTTTAGGGCCGCCCTGCCACAGTATATATATATAGGGCAGTCCTAAAGCGGTTAAAGTGATGTGGGTCTGTCTGGGTTTTGAGTTTATAGTAAAAAGGCCTGTTTAATGTTTAGCTAGCACAGAAAGATGTTATGTGTTCTTGTTTGAAGTAGGACGAAATTCAATGTCTGCATCTATTACTGTTAAAACAAAATCTATGGCAAGTAGATAGCAACAAGTTTAGTTTTATCAACATAACTGCTGTAAGATGAAGTCCAGCAAACCTACCCTTGTGGGTTTTGAACATATGTTTCTTGTGCTATAATAATCTAATTCCCGTTGTTCCGTCTATACTGTGGCTTATGCCATCATGTTATTCAACACTATATGCTTTTCCATGGTCTAAAAGCCAATTCCAGGAAGATCATATTATAACTGAATGCTTACACTGACAAACGGTCGTTGGCTAAACAGCTTCATTCCTTAAGGGCACACATGTAAGTGAACACAAAGGTACTCCATACTGGAAACTATAAAATACAAGCTGGCCTATGTCAAAAATATAAGCAACTGTTACTAAAATCTATTTTTCAAGCTGCTGGAACTGGAAGTGTTTGAATATATCTTTTTTTACATAAAGTACAGTCTGCCCCCTGTCCAGCAATTCTAATAAAGAACATATGCTTAGTGTCTTTTAAATGGTATAATACAGTTGGCAATATTTTGCTTAATTACAGATGTTAAAAACAGTGGTAAATATTACTAATTTGTCAAATTAAGAAAACGTCTACACATATATTTCTGAGTTTCATAAAGGAGCTTCTACTGAAAATGTCTATTTGCAGTAACCCACACTTCTCATTTGATGCATGTTGCTCTCATGTAAATCGTTACTGTAAATTACCTGTTGAGGTTAGGACCATTTCTTTTAGATGACCGGAAAGTAGGGAAACGTAAATAAAAAATAAAAGCTGCACTATGTGTTTGGGTGAGTTATGCCTGTGATTTTGCACATTAACTGGATCTTGAGGGGAAAGTAGATTTGCTGATTAAGTGACCACTGTAATGGTCACAAAGGACAGATGGTCCGGACCCCCCCCCCAGCTCCCAATCATAACTACAGACCGGATGCTCACACCTCAGCCACCATAGACATGTATATGGGGCATGTAGGCTTTAGGTCCCTACCTGCCTTCCTGCTCTACATCGGTGTTACATGGGAAGCATTCTATATTGGATTTTTTTTTAGAAAAATATAAACTCCTTTCACATAATACAAATAAATATTTGACAGTCAGTGTTTAGATCTTTAAATTACCTAAACTTTGGAATGATAAGTTTGCAGGGTCAAACTGACCTATTGAAAAGCTAGCAGATCTTCTGCTATGTCACACCATTACAGCTGCCATCTGTCTGGTATGTCACTGGGGCTGTCATCAACTAATTGTTCTTTTGCATTTTGCTAGCACTTTCTTCCTTCTTCAGCACACCAGTGGCAATTGTCTCTGCCTGTGCCGGTAATCTTGGCCAGTAGGCATTATTTGGCAACTGCTTTGCACCAGTCCAGATAAAGGAATACTACTACATCTATTATTACATGCTGTATTGATGGAGCATATATTATTCATATTATTTATATGACTTCAGCAAAGTAGTGTCCTCGTTGGAAGATTTCCCCTCTATTAGTTTCCTGATGTCAAACCAAAATTTGGGATTTTCTTTTTCAATGAAAATGGTAAACAGGACAAATAGAGAGAGTGAATCTCCCTATCAGGGGCACAGACAGCAATAAAACCTGAAAGGTGTTCTAATCCCTCTCTACTCTATCCAAAAAAAATATGTTTTGCCTTTAATTACACTTTAACCACCTCCCGACCGCTCACAGTAACTACGGTATATTGCTAGTGGCTGGCAGGTACAGGCACAATCGCATACCTGTACATTGGCAACCTCTTCTGGGTTCGGCGGCATGCATGTGTGAGCCCCCTGCTGACTCATGCTGTGATTGGACACTTCTATTCGTTTTCTGATGTCAACCCAAGCTTTTCTTTTACTTTCACTTTCAATGGTAATGGTAAACTGGAAAAATAGAGAGGGTGTATCTTGCTAATATGGGCACAGACAGCAATAAAACCTGAAAGATGTTCTAATCCCCCTCTACTCTATCCAAAAAAAAAAATGTTTTGCCTTTGGTTACACTTTCACCACCTGTCGACCACTCATAGTAAATATATTGTGAGTGGCTGGCAGGTACAGGCACAATCACATACCTGTACGTTGGTAGCCTCTGGTTCAGCAGCATGCATGTGTGAGTCCCCTGCTGACTCTTGCTGTGATTAGAGACAGTATGATTTTGGCAGCAGATTTCAGCCAAAGATTTAGGCTGAAGTCGGCCGATTGGCTGATTGGCCATCACACACAAAGTTCTTTGATTACAAAAGCACAGAACTCTGTGTACAAGGAAAACTGACCTGTCTGATTCTTCTCAGGAAAAAATAAACCCAGCCACATAGTAAAGTAAAATCAGCACACATTATACACATTACACATTTTTAGGTACACAGTTAACCCCTTGATTGCCCCTAGATATTAAACCCTTCCCAGCCAATGTCAGTACAGTGTCAGTGTACAGTATTATCACTGATCACTGTATTAGTGTCACAACTGACAACATTGTCATTTAGCAACCCTCCCAGATAGCCCCAGATTGTCCACCACCATATCACAGTCCCACTATAAGTTGCTGATCACCACCATTACAGTATAGCGTCTATAGCTGTGTAAATTTCAGTATATATATCATAGTTTGTACACGCACAAACCAATAAATATACACTTATTGGCAATTTTTTTTACCAAAGACATGTAGCAGAATACATTTTGGCCTAAATTTATGAAGAAATTCAACTTATTTTTTTATTTTTTATTGGATATGTTTTATAACAGAAATGAGAAAATATATTTATATATTTTTTCCAAATTTTCGGTCCCTTTTCATTTATATAATAAAAAACCCATTGGTGATTAAATACCACCAATCGAAAGCTCAGTTTGTGTGAAAAAAATGATAAAAGTTTAATTTGCTTACAGTGTTGCATGACCATGCAATTGTCAATTAAAGTAGCGCATTGTTTAATAGCAAAAAATGGCCTGGCCATGAAAGTGGTAAAACCTTTTGGAGGTCAAGTGGTTACGGAAACCTAATGCACACGAGCGGACTTTTCAGTATCAAAGGTCCGATGGTCTTTCTGACGGACTTTCGACGGAGTTACGACGGGCTTTCGAACGACTGGACTTGCCCACACACGAACGGACTAAAGTCCGTTCGAAAGTCTGTTGGTTTGAACTAGAGGTCGACCGATATGGGTTTTTCTCAGGCCGATGCCGATGCCGATATTTACAAATCGCGGTGGCCGATGGCCGATATGTGATGCCGAATTTTTTGGGCCGATATATTAGGCCGATTTTTTTTTTTTTTCTTTTTTTTTTTTTACCTTCATCTCATAAAATCTAACAGTTAGACCCCTTTCACAATGGGGCGTTTTTCAGGCGCTTTTGGGCTAAAAATAGCACCTGTAAAGTGCCTGTCAAACGGCTCCCCTGCAGTCTCAGTGTGATATCCCGAGTGCTTTCACACTGAGGCGATGCGCTGGCAGGATGTTAAAAAAAAGTCCTGCAAGCAGCATCTTTGGAGCGGTGTATACCACCACTCCTGCCCATTGAAATGAATGTGCACCGCTGCCGAAGCGCCTGCAAAGCGTTTTGGCAGCGGCGCTTCAGGGGCGCATTTAACTCCTTCCTCGGCCGCTAGCTGGGTTATAAGCGCCCTGCTAGCAGCCGAATAGTGCCGCTAAAATGATGGTAAAGAGCCGCTAAAACTAGCAGCGTTTTACCGTCAACGCATGCCCGCTCCAGTGTGAAAGCAACCTTCAGTGATACGGAAAATTTTTTACATTTAAACATTTATTAAACAAAACAAACCTCCAATCAGTTCACTTGTATGTAGAATTTAGATTAAAAAAAAATATAAAAAAACACCTCTCTTAAATATTAAATACACAAAAACAGGTAATCAAAACTTCTGGATGAAAAAAATGGGCTAACTTTACTGCTTAGTTTTTTTTTAAATTTATTAGTGTATTTTTAAAAAAAAAAATTGCATTTGAAAGACCGCTGTGCAAATACCGTGTGACATAAAATATTGCAACAACCGCTATTCTATTCCCTAGGGTCTCTGCTAAAAAAAATATATATAATGTTTGGGGGTTCTAAGTGATTTTCTAGCAGAAAATACAGGATTTTTACTTGTAAGCAACAAATGTCAGAAAAGATTTAGTCTTTAAATGGTTAAACTGAGAGCTTCTACACACGGAGCTCAGTTCATTCATAAGTGTAAACATTGTATCCTTCAGGTTCTTTTTATCAGATTTGGCAGGCTGCCCAGAGAGGGGGAGATGTCGCTTCACACAGGCAACTTGCACTGACTTCTATTACAGAAGTCTTTTGCAAGTCGCGCTGAAGCTATATCGGCTTTTTTTATCAGCACAATCGGCCGATGCCGATTAAGGAAAAAACACCAAATATCGGCCGATATATCAGCCGGCCGATATATCGGTCAACCCCTAGTTTGAATGTGATGACGTACGAAGGGACTAGAATAGGGAAGTTCATAGCTAGTAGCCAATAGCTGCCCTTGCGCCCTTTTATGTCCGTCGGACTAGCATGCAGACGAGTGGATTTCTCGATAGGAACTGGGTCTGGCGGAGGTCCGGGGGAAAGATTTGAAACATGTTCCAAATCTAAAGTCCGTCTGATTTTCGACAGAAAAGGTCCACTGAAGGTCCGATGAAGCCCACATATGGTCGGATTGTCTGACGGATTTATTCCGTTGGACCAGTCCGGTCGAAAAGTCCGTCTGATTTTCGACAGAAAAGGTCCACTGAAGGTCCGATGAAGCCCACATATGGTCGGATTGTCTGACGGATTCATTCCGTTGGACCAGTCCGGTCGAAAAGTCCGCCCATGTGTACGCGGCTTTAGAGTATGGAATCTCTCAGAAAGCAAAGTTGTTAAGATGTAATGAAACAGTTTACTAGCCACATAATATGTTCCATTTAAAGAATTATAATGGCAGACTCCAGGAATGTGCAAAAAAAAGTGGTATATGTAAAGCTTACCTGCCACAACCAAATTTTGTTACGTTTGTGGGTAAATTTTAGGGTTGCGTTGTATCAGTATCGGCGCCTAAACCAATCATTGGCACAAGTACTTGTACTTGTGCAAATGCTCCCAATGCTTGATCTGATACCTGGGATTGAAAAGGCGCTCCCGGAAGTTAGTGGGCGGAGAGGGCAGAGCGGAGAGCGAGTCCTCATCAAGCTGACAGCAGTGGACGGTAAGCTGGCCGGGGCAGGGGTGCAGGGCGCAGCCGCATGTCCGTCATAATCGGTGACCGGGCTGTTGCATTCGGTAATGGAAGTGATGTTCCATGTCTCCGTCGTCAGAGGCTAAATACCACGACTCCCCTCTTGGTACACCCTGCACTCGGCCGCAGTAAGCCTGCTGCGGACATTTTGTTACACCCAGCCCATATAGTTCACTAACTATATGGGCTGGGTGTAATAAAATGTCCGCTGCTGCCTTCTGACTGTAGGCTTACTGCGGCCGAATGCAGGGTGTACCAAGATGGGCATCATAGCATTTGTACTAGGCTACTACTACTAGCATTGCAAAATCCTTCCTTTCCAAGTTATTTTATTGTTATTGTCTCATTCTCTTCTCATCATTTATTATGCCAGCAATTACCCATCAGTGCGTTCCCATTAGTGCCACCCATCAGTGCCCATAAGTGAAACATATCAGTGCCCAGTCAGTGGCTTCAATCAGTGCTAGCCATCAGTATCAGTGCCCAGTCAGTGGCTTCAATCAATGCCAGCCATCAGTGCCACCTATCAGTGCCCATCAGTCAGTGCCACCTATCAGTGCACATATGTGCTGCCTATCAGTGCCCACTCAGTGCCACCTATCAGTGCTCTTCAGTGCTGCATATCAGTGACACCTATCAGTGCTCTATATTAGTGCATCCTCGTCAGTGCCACCCCATCAGTGCTCTTCAGTGTCCCCTTATCAGTGCCCATCAGTGCAGCCTCATCAGCGCATATCAGTGAAGGAGAAAATTTACTTATTTACAAAACTGTGGTTTGAAAACTGTCACATGACATTAAAAAAAGTATTGGTAATCATTATCGACGAGTACTTGAAAAAAAGTATTGGTACTTGTACTCGGTCTTAAAAAAGTGTTATCGGTGCAACCCTAGTAAATTTGTTAGAATGACCTGCCCGACTAATTACCAAATCTTCTTTATGTGCAGAAAGCATACAGCCTATTAGTAGCAGTCTAGCTTTTCAAAAGAGGGAGGGCTGGTAATATGGGCTTTCCTCTTGAGCCCCCACATAATATTTAAAGTCTGTACACTTACAATTCTTTTGCTGTGGAACATCAGCTCACATGCCTGGTATTCCAAGATCTTTTGTGGGTAAATCTTTTAAAAAGGAAAATAATAATTTGCTGTGCATGTGCCTTATCTGCCGTGTGCCTGAATCAAGTAGTAGATTGCAGGGGGCCAGGGCTCATGACACTTGTTTGATGACAGGCGGATGTCTCACCGCCTATATTCGTATTGAAACATCCATGACCACCCAGTGGGGTTGATTTACGGAAAGCAAATTGGCTGTTCAGTGTGCAGCAGAGTTTCAGCTTATTCACTAAGCTCTGGGGAAAATGACTGGTACTGGTAAATGTGTCATTTATTCCTTCAGCCTGAAGAAACTGAACTAATAAAAAAAAGCACTGATATCAGTAAAAAACAAAAAAATATATATTTGGTGAGATAATTCCTAACATATTGAAATGCAGTTAGGCTTTACTGAGGGTGGATGGAAGCTGCCTTTGCTAACCTCTCATTCTGAAAATGCTAGCTCCCTGTCAAATCAGTGGCTTCAGTAGTTTCTGAATCACTGATCCAGAACTAATATGCCAGTCAGGAAACTCATTTTAAGTTTGTTTCATTTGAGTTTGATATGCCTAAAGTCAATGATAAAGTAAAAACAAATCACTGTGTTATCTATCTATCTATCTATCTATCTATCTATCTATCTATCTATCTATCTATCTATCTATCTATCTATCTATCTATCTATCTATCTATCTATCTATCTATCTATCTATCTATCTTTCTATCTATCTTTCTATCTATCATCCATCGATAATAAAGGCATGCAATGCCTGTAGTAAGTCACAGTGGAATTTTGTTGGGCTTTATTGATTGAAAGGTCATACATAGATTCTTTCACCTTGAAACATAACCCTGCTTTCCAAATAGGATGATCAATCGAGAATACAAGTCATTTGTCATTTGGCAATATGAATCAAAATATGTCATGACTGAAAACTAAATAATGTGTAGTGAAAGACTGGAAGATGTAAAGCTTTTTATGTCACAAAAGATGACTAAACCAGAAAAAATGTATACATTGAGTTACTTCACTATGATTACTATTGACTAGCATTTTTATGATCAGCTGTCTAGTGAAATGGGGTCACATTCAAATAATACAATAAAACACGTACCAATAATTTAAATTAGTACTGTGGCCTCCATTAAAAAATCACTTAGTTATATGACCACCTGCTTTTACTTTTTCTCTCAGTTCCCCTGCGAAACCCATAAAAGATTTGTTTATCGTGCCAGTAATGTGTGCTAATGCCTATAGTAATGGGTTTACCTGTATGGAGATACACTTTATCCTTGTTAATGTATATTTTACTTCCTAATCCTGTAACCTGGGTTTTCTGGAATGTCTGTTTGGCAAGTAACAAGGAACAATGAGATAGATTGCTGCTCCAGATGAGTATAATAATCCACCAGAGAGGAATGGCTGGGTGCTAGCTCCGGCTTGCAACCATGAACATGTAGACAAAATAGTAAAAATGATCTGCACACCAACATCAATCCAACAGGTTTATTAAAAGATTGCCACCAGGACTGTGACAATGGAAAAAGGACCCCTGGGACGGATGTTGGTGTGCAGCAAAATGTTCCTATTTTGGCAAGTAACAAACTTACCCACTTCCATGGTCCTATCATTTCTAAAATCTTACTTTACTAGGCCTCACTCAAACATGAATTACTCCCTCTGGCACTCTCTTAACTGTTTAATTTTTATATGGAAGAATACATTTTAGCCATATTCCTGACCAGGAGGTATATGTAAAAAGGTGGCGGAGTTGACATTTAATCTCTAGGTACTGTTGTTTAATGATCTTATCTTCCTTCTCTCCCCCTTCTGTTGAGGTTTACCCTGTGTGTACTGCTGCCTCTCACTTCCACAGTGCAGAAAGACCAGATACTCATTGGGAGTTAAGACTGGGAATATTAGCCCTGCTGCCCCTGAGGATAGCTCACTCACCCTATACTTTGGTCTCACACCGTAACCCCTTACTCCTCCTTACAGTGATGGTCACATCCTTGACATCTTCTATCACCTCTGCTCTGTTTGATTTTTTCTACATTTTCTTTCTTACTGTTTAATATTGCACTATTAACCATCATTCAATCTTGCTATCTCCTTGGCACAGAAGTATAAACTTATGCAGTAAACAGTTCCTCACTTGAGCAATATCTACTTTTTTGTACCTACTGGCAAGCCAGAAACCGCACATCATACAAAAATCTTGGAGAGGCAGCACCTGGTAGCTAAACAGTGGTGAAGAAAAGCTATTCTAAAATGATTTGCTGATACACTGTTCTGCATTCTCAAACAGATTGATTTTTCTCTTTATTCTATTCTTCACATCTCTTTTCTTATCTCTGCTCATGCTTCATCCCTGCTTTAATTCCTGTTTCATTTTCACAGGCTTTACCGTCCCTTATTCAACACACAATTTTTAAATCTAGCTACACCTTGAATCGTCATGTCATTTGAAAAGCATGTACTTTAAATAAAAATAGTATTTTCTGTATTTAAAGTAGCACTGGACCTACTTAGTAAAGAGGAGCTGATCTCTGGAAGTTGTGCCCCATCAAAAAAGAAAAGGCAGGCAACGGGCAAATAACTAGTCACTGGTCTTGGCTCTGTGATATGATTGGTGCCTACAAAGTCCACTTGTTTCGTTCTCCTGGGTATACTCCCCCCCCCCCTTTTTCTAAGATTTATAAATTAGGACGTTGGCACTACCCTACATATGAGGCCTCCACAGTCCATCCTGTGATGAGATCTAACAACCCTCCAGTTTTCCGGTCTTGGCTCTGTGTTGAGGTGACCATTTTACTAAAGGCAGGGTTTTGCTTCCTCATGTAAGAGCCTCCAGCAAGGAGAACAGTGTAAAGCACAGTAATGACATCACCAGATCTCACTTCAAATCTCCTGAGCTTTGTAGTCAGAGGAAGCAGTGCCTTAGACATCACACTGCAGATGTACAGCAATGAGGCTGTAGGCACAGGAGTGCCTAGGCACACTCACATACCAGAAATGCACTGCTATTTTTCAGGAGAACTTCAAGAAAAATTGTGAATTTGTAGGAGTACAGCAGAGATATGATTAGCTCCCCTGGATGTTCCCTAAAACATAGCAAATTTTCACTTTTGAGTTTAGTTCCACTTTAATGCACCTAACCTACATTTCTACACCATATTCTTTTAGATTGTAGGCTTGTGCAAATAGTGCTCTCTTTCCTATTGCATCTTATTATTGCACGCTATGTTGCTATACTGTATGTATTTGCCTTTAGAAATGCCTATATATTTTTGTTTTCTTTATTACTTACCCTTCTTTGTATTGAATACTTTGTACATAACCATAGCAGATGATTGTACTATATAAATCAATAAAAATAAATATAGACCAGGGTGTAACTTAGATTAACTGAATATTTTACTTTTTCTACTATTTGAACTTGCCATTTGCTTTCACGCATGTGCTCTTTTAGGTAAGTACATAAGTAGTAGAAAACATAAGTATATTCACTCATCATTTGTAGGGATTATACATTAAGCCTTCCTTAATTATTATGAATATAATTCATAAAATATTAGACTTTTCAGTATCCAAATGCTTTAATTTTAAAAGGTAAAAATACATTTTGTAGCTGCGTCCAGATCTGCTCAATCAGTTCCAGTCCTGTGCACTCCCTGAGTACACTGAACACATTTATCTGCTTGTGGCAAGGGCATCGCCAGCAGATTAAAGATTGCCTAAAACAGACAGACAAAGATCAAGTATAGTTTAATGCTGTCACACACATCTCAGCAAAATGTGATAAGGAAAATGTTATTTTCTTGAAGTGATGCATATCTCCATTTTATATTATCTACATTCTTTATCAAATATATAAAATATACTTAATTAAAAAAAGAACCCTCTTAATTTTATTAATTGCACCACAGCAGTGCAGCATTAAATGTATGTGCAAACTGAGTGTTTTTGACACAGCAAGGGTTAGATACCTGTTTAGTCTAGGGGAGGTTTAAAGCTGTGGAGTACCCACCTTATTACTCACTCCTGCACCTCACTGAATGACCCATTCCATGAAGTCACCCTTCTTTGCCAATCATGTGGTCGCAGCCTCTCTGATGTCATGCAGTAGCAGTGGTCTCACATTGTACATGATTATGTCATGTGTCAGCCCACTTACCTGGAGTTGAGAAGAGCAAAGGAGAGTGCCAGCTTTTGGTGGAGCAATAAGTAATTAGCTAGGTATTTCTATACTTGACACTCGCCCTAGACTAAACAAACAATTTAGCCTTTCTATGGAGGCGAAGTTGTGGAGTCATGTAATAACAATCAGTCCTTCATGACTGCGCAGTGCTCCAGTCATGTGTGATTGAACCTTCTGTGTGCAGTAGCCCCATAATACTTACCTGAGCCCCATCTTGATCCAGCGATATGCACGAGTGCCTCGGCCCTCCGGCCCTTCTGATTGACTGAGACACAGCAGTGGCACAATTGGCTCCCGCTGCTGTCACTCAAAGTCAGTTAGACAATGAGGAGAGTGAGAGGTTGGTGACAAACCGCAGCTCCATATCTGAATGGACACACAATGCTACAACTGGGCTGCTCCCATTGCAAACTGCTTGCTGTGGGGCCACTCGGCAGGAGGAAGGGGCCAGGAGCGCCAGCAAGGGACCCGAAAAGAGGAGGATCCAGGCTGCTCTGTGCAAAACTCCTGCACAGAGCAGGTAAGTATAACAGGTTTGTTATTTTCAAAGAAAAAATGAGACTTTAGTACCACTTTAAGGATGGCAGTGTTAACCACTTCAGCCCCGGACGAATTGGCTGCTCAATGACCAGGTCATTTTTTATCGATACAGCACTGCGTCGATTTAAGTGACAATTGCGCGGTCGTGCGACGATGTACCCAAACAAAATTGATGTAATTTTTTTTTCCACAAATATAGCTTTCTTTTGGTGGTATTTGATCATCTCTGCGGTTTTTATTTTTTGCGCTATAAACAAAAAAAGAGCGACAATTTTGAAAAAAACACAATATGTTGTACTTTTTGCTGTAATAAATAGCCCAAATTTTTTTAAAAGCAATTTTTTTCCTCAGTTTAGGCTGATATGTATTCTTCTACATATCTTTGGTAATAAAAATTGCAAAAAGTGTATATTGATTGGTTTGTGCAAAAGTTATAGCATCTACAAAATAGGGGATAGATTTATGGCATTTTTATTTTTTTTTACTAGTAATGGCGGCAATCTGCGATTTATATCGAGTCTGCGACATTATGGCAGACACATCGGACACTTTTGACACATTTTTGGGACGACTGACAATTATACAGCGATCAGTGCTATTAAAATGCACTGATTACTGTATAAATGTCACTGGCAGGGAAGGGGTTAATACTAGGGGGCGATCAAGGGGTTAGCTGTGTTCCCTATGTGTGTGTTCTAACTGTGGGGGATGGAACTGACTATAGGAGATGAGAGATTGTGGTTCTCAGCTTAGAGGAACTCACAATCTCTCTCCCCTCTCTTCACAGAACTGGGATGTGTGTGTTTACGCTAGGGATGAGCTTCGAGTTCGAGTTGAACTCATGTTCGACTCGAACATCGGCTGTTCGCAAGTTCGCCGAACAGCGAACAATTTGAGGTGTTCGCGGCAAATTCGAATGCTGCGGAACACCCTTTAAAAGTCTATGGGAGAAATCAAAAGTGCTAATTTTAAAGGCTTATATTCATGTTATTGTCATAAAAAGTATTTGGGGGCCTGGGTCCTGCCCCAGGGGACATGGATCAATGCAAAATAAAGTTTTAAAAACGGACGTTTTTTCGGGAGCAGTGATTTTTATAATGCTTAAAGTGAAACAATAAAAGTGTAATATCTCTTTAAATTTTGTACCTGGGGGGTGTCTATAGTATGCCTGTAATGGGGCGCATGTTTCTCGTGTTTAGAACAGTCTGACAGCAAAATAACATTTCAAAGGAAAAAAAGTCATTTAAAACTACTCGCGGCTATTAATGCATTGCTGGTCCGACAATACACATAGAAGTTCATTGATAAAAACGGCATGGGAATTCCCCACAGGGGAACCCCGAACAAAAATGTAAAAAAAAAATGACGTGGGGGTCCCCCTAAATTCTATACCAGGCCCTTCAGGTCTGGTATGGATATTAAGGGGAACCCCGGCCAAAATTTAAAAAAAAAAATGGTGTGGGATCTCCCTCAAAATCTATACCAGACCCTCCAGGTCTGGTATGGATTTTAAGGGAAACCCCACGCCAAAGTAAAAAAAAACGGTGTGGGGTCCCCACCAAAATCCATACTAGACCCTTATCCGAGCATGCAACCTGGCAGGCCACAGGAAAAGAGGGGGGACGAGAGAGAGGCCCCCCTCCTGAACCATACCAGGCCACATGCCCTCAACATTGGGAGGGTGCTTTGGGGTAGCCCCCCAAAACACCTTGTCCCCATGTTGATGAGGACAAGAGCCTCATCCCCACAACCCTGGCCGGTGGTTGTGGGGGTCTGCGGGCGGGGGCTTATCGGAATCTGAAAGCCCCCTTTAACAAGGGGACCCCCAGATCCCGGCCCTCTCCCTGTGTGAAATGGTAAGGGCCTACCATTTCACTAAAAAACTGTCAAAAATGTTAAAAATGACAAGAGACAGTTTTTGACAATTCCTTTATTTAAATGCTTCTTCTTTCTTCTATCTTCCTCCATCTTCTTGGGAGGGTACCCCAAAGCACCCTCCCAATGTTGAGGGCATGTGGCCTGGTACGGTTCAGGAGGGGGGGGGGCGCTCTCCCCTCCCCCCTCTTTTCCTGCGGCCTGCCAGGTTGCGTGCTCGGATAAGGGTCTGGTATGGATTTTTGGGGGGACCCCACATCGTTTTTTTTTGTTTTTTTGGCGTGGGGTTCCCCTTAAAGTCAAGGCCAGACCTGAAGGGTCTGGTATAGATTTTGAGGGGGACCCCACGTCAGTTTTTTTTTTAAATTTTGGCCAGGGTTCCCCTTAGTATCCATACCAGACCTGAAGGGCCTGATATGGAATTTAGGGGGACCCCCACGTCATTTTTTTTTTACATTTTGGTTCAGGGTTCCCCTGTGGGGAATTCCCATGCCGTTTTTATCATTGAACTTCTATGTGTATTGTCAGACTGGCAATGGATTCCTAGCCGCGAGTAGTTTTAAATGACTTTTTTTCTTTTGAAATGTCATTTTGCTGTCAGACAAGCCATCTGCCTTGGTGGAAAATGGGATTTATAGTTGTTTCATTTCATAGATTCCTTTTTGAAGGAATGATAAGGGACCATGTACAATTTCCTGATGAAAATGGTATCATTGGTAGTAACCAGTATGGATTTATGATAGAACATTCTCTCCAGACCAACCTTTTAAAGGATAATTTCACCTTAAAAAAAAAACAACTGAATAACGGAACATTTTTTTTGCAGGTAAAAAAATGTGCATTTACTATTTTTTTATGTAGGAGCCTGGAAAGCATTGTACCCACGATCAGCAGATCGTGGGTGCAATGCAGGGCCCCTGCAGACTGTCAGTGTAAGCTATCTGCTCTTACCTTGTACAGGCAGTCAGTTACACAGAATCAATGAACTTCCACTCAACAGAGCCCTGGTAATTCATTGAGAACTATAAGCCATCAGCCACAAAGGCTGTCGGTGCTTTCAGTTCATTCAGTCACAGGACTCTATGAATGAACGATGCCGTGAGAACAAAGCTCTTTTTAGATAGTGACAGTGGGTGCAGGGAGAAGATCCCCGGCCGGGGGGGGTGATCAAGGAGCAGCTGCAGGAGTGGAATATGTTACATGTTCCACCCTAGAAACGGGTGGAACATGTAGCATGTTCCCAAAGGTGAACTTATCCTTTAACATTCTTTGAGGAGGTAAGATTTCATTTAAATAGTGGAAGGCCTTTGGATGTAGTTTACCTAGATTTCATTAAGGCATTTGATACCCCAGTACCCCATTAACACTTAAATTACAATTTAATGTCTCTTTGCATTGATGATATCATATGTAACTGGACAGAAAACTGGTTACAGATGTGGATGGTTATTAATGGCATATTTTCTGAATGGCCTAGAGTTGTGAGGGCTCTGTCCTGGGACCAATTCTGTTTAACTTGTTCATAAATGATATAAAGGTTGGACAAAATGATTCAGTCTTACGATTTGCCGAAGATACAAAGCTAAGCAGAGCAATAACTTCACAACAGGATACAGACACTTTACAAGGAGACCTAGTTAAACTAGAGGGATGGTCAGCTATATGACAGATGGGATTTAGTATTGAAAAATGTAAAGTAATGCTAAAAATATGCATGCAAGTTATATGCTAAGGGAAGAACCTATGGGGGAATCGAAGATGGAAAATAATCTAGGGATCCTAGTGGATCATAGACATAGCAAACAATGCCAAGTTTCACCAAGCAGCGCTAGCAGATTTCTAACATGCATTAAAAGAGTGTTTACACAAACCACAAAATTATAATTCTACCACTTTACAAAACTCAGCCACATCTTGCGTATGCAAGCCAATTTTGGCCAGGAATCTCCAGGAAGGATGTGTTTAAACTGGAAAGAGTCCAGAGGCAACAAAGCTAAAAAGGGAACTGGAGGACCTCAGTTATGAGGAATATCTGCAAACAATAAACTTATTTTCCCAGGAAAAGAGGTGCTTAAGAAGGGATATGATCGCAATATACAAATCTTTGAATGGTAAATCTAGCATTGGGAAGAAACTATTTAACCTAAGGTCTCTAAAGAAGACTCGTGGCCACACAATGAAGTTGGACGAGATTTGGTTCAATCTTAAACTGTGTAAGGGGTTCTCTAATGTTAGAGAAGTCAGTAGGGAGTGTAGATAAATTAAAAAAAAAAAGAAAACATTTTAGATGTGTTTCTTAACAACTTAAGGACCGGAAAGATATGCCCCCTTAATGACCAGACCATTTTTTGCGATACGGCACCGCGTCATTTTAACTGACAATTGCGCCATCATGCGATGCTGTAACTAAAAAAAAATTACGTCTTTTTTATCCACAAATGGAGCTTTCTTTTGGTGGTATTTGATCACCTCTGCGTTTTTATTTTTTGCGCTATAAACAAAAAAAGAGCGACAATTTTGAAAATAAACTATATTTAACTTTTTGCTATAATAAATATCCCAAAATTAAAAAAAAATAAAAAATTTCTTCATCAGTTTAGGCCAATATGTATTTTTCTACATATTTTTGGTAAAAAAAAAAATCGCAGTAAGCGTATATTGATTGGTTTGAGCAAAGGTTATAGCATCTACAAAATAAATGATAGATTTATGGCATTTTTATTTATTTTTATTTTTTTTACTAGTAATGGCGGTGATCTTTTTAGGAGGACTGCGACATTGCAGCAGACAGATCGGACACTTTTGGCACTTTTTTGGGACCATAGACATTTATACAGCAATCAGTGCTATACAAATGCACTGAATACTGTGTAAATGTCACTGGTAGGGAAGGGGTTAACACTAGTGGCCGATCAAGGGGTTAACTGTGTTCCCTCATGTGTGTTTATAACTGTGGGGGGATGGGACTGACTGGAGGAGGAGACAGATCGCTGTTCCTAATTACTAGGAACAGCAGATTTGTCTCTCCTCTCCTGTCAGATTGGGGATTTGTGTGTTTACACACAGATCCCTGTCATGGCTCTCGTGCCCGCGATCGTGGGTGGTGAGCGGACATCACGGCCATTGTCCACACGCATTGGGTTCCCTGTGCGCGCCTGCTATGGCTCTTAAAGACCCAATGTACAGGTACTGCGATTCACGGGAATGAGCCGACCTGCCGCCATATAATGATGGCGACTGGTCGGCAAGTGGTTAATGAACACAATGTACAGGGATATTGAATATGGTAGTGACATAAACACACACATGCAAAAACACACACTCAAGGTTGAACTGGATGGACTGGTGCCTTTATTCAACCTTACCAACTAAATAACTATGTATCTATAACACGTTAGTTCAACAGCAGAAAATATGGCATTGTGATGAATAATGTGTTTATAAAATATGGAAAGAGATTGTGAGATAAGCTAGTTTGAAGAGCTGAATCATGTTGGATTAGGAAGAGATCATAAATAGGTGTCAATTTCAGCACATCATTAGGTCAGACATTGTACAATTTGGGTGCGTTTATACAATTTGGCTTTTTTTTAGAACGACTTTGAATATCAGTTGAATAAAATGTCAGACAGTAATGAGCCAACCTATCATCAACTTTGTTTCTCAATGTAGTTTATGTGAAAAATATTTCTGAAGTTCATATTTATGCTTCCACAATTCCTGCTGATGTTTTTTAAAAGCAAATTTAGGTGAATAAATAGTAATAGACCACATTTTATGACAACTTCTCTTTAAATCCCTTATTATTTACTCAACAAACATACAACAAGCAATTATAATAGGAAGTCATTTTTCCATTTTTTTTCTATTTTGAATGTTTTTAAGTAATTTGCAGTGTGCTATTGAACCTTTTCACTCTAAAGCTGACCATTTCATCGCTCAACTGAAAGAAAATTATTAGAGATTAAAGTTTAAATGTAAATTAAGGTGTTTTATAGATGAAATATGAAGCTTAATGGCTTTTTTTTTATCTGTGACGCCCAACACAATTATACCTTAGTTGTCTCATCATGTACATGCAGAAAATAGCAAAATCAGAACAAAACACATTCACTGAATCGGTGGGGAAGCTAATTGCAAGCCAAGGAGATAATCTCTGGCCATTATATTCTTGTAATAAGGGTCTATTTTTCAGCTTGCTTTTTGATATTAGCATTCTATAAAGGAATTCAAAGAAAGATATTTGTATACCCCACCTTTTCACATTGACGCTCATACCTCATTTTGTTTCATACTAAGCATTTAGTGACTAATGCTAAGTGAATTTTATTTTTGCTTTTCTTATAAAAGGCAACTTTAGGTAAACTTCCTAGTAGACCGAACACATTGAGGTTTGTTACTTGCACTTCTGGTTTGAATTTCCATCAAATGTTTTATTTACAAAAAAAACTCTTTTAAATAATGCATTTATAGATAGTCATTGGATTGAACAAAGGCAGACTGAGGCACATTTATCAATTCTGTGACAAAGCTAGATAGGGCTAAACAAAAGCAGTGAGGCAAATTTGAGGTAGATCTGAGACAGATGTATTATATTTATGCAGCTTCCCCCATAAATGTTCCCCCAGCTTCAACAAAACTTGCCCCTGACCACTTCTTAACCAGAATTCACACCTGAGCAGAGCACAAGCAGAGTATTTTCTTGGTGATTGTGAAGTGAATTTTTCTTGGTAATTCAGGTGTATTACAGGAACATTGCAGCAAGCTTTAGAAGTTTATTTCATGGGCTGGGCAAGGGGAGGAGAACAGTTTTTTTGGAGGAGAATCCTTTAATAATTAAAACACATGCAAAAACTTGCACTCCAATTGTGGTCTTTGGAACCTCAAATGTCTGAATAAGCCAAAAAAAGTGTATGTACATTTTCAAGAGCAGGAGTAGCGCTAGCGTTTCTCAGCGTGCAAATGTTAACAGGGACAATTAGAAAAAAATGGGATTATTCATAGTCCAGCATAGCAAACAAACAGATAAAAGTAGGAAAAACTGCCTCATCGTGAAAAATTCTTTCTCACCTCCAGTGGTAAATCTGTTGCATTCCTGTGCATATCTGTCTTACTAGGCTGCCCAGGATTACAGACACAGGTGTCTCAATTAGGCCTCCTGCACACTGGGCATTTTAACAGCTGCTGTTTTGAGCATCATGCATTTTTTTTAACCACTTCCGGACCGCCCACTGTACATTGGGTCTTCTTTGAAACCAGCGGGAGCCAATCAGCGGGTTGGACCCACCGATCGTTGACAGGAGAGGTGTTCATCGTGATTAACAATGGATCTACACCAGGGGGCATTGTTTTTTACTTGTCAAAAACTGTGTATGGCTTTTATTTACTTTTTGACACTTTTTGGTGACTGAGAAGGGGTACGATGTACCCCATACTCATTCACATAGGGGAGGGGCAGAATCTGGGGCCCTCTTGTTAAAGTGGGCTTCTAGATTCCGATAGGTCATCCCCCGCACCCCCACAACCACCGGGCCAGGGTTGTGGGGAAGAGGCCCTTGTCCTCATCGACATGGGGATGAGGTACTTTGGGGCGGGAGCCCCCCTATCCTAAAACACCCACCCATGTTGAAGGCATGTGGCCTGGCATGATTCAGGAAACCTTTCCTGGCATGCCAGGCTGCATGCTTTGATAAGGGTCTGGAAAGGATTTTGGGGGGACCCCACACCATTTTTTTTTTTTAGATTTTTCCCCTTAAAAATTCACTTTTAGCTGTCCGAGGCAACCCCATTGTTAAGGATGTGGCAGTCGGCTTGCTGGTCCACTCCCTGCCAACCAGATATTCACTGGTTGTTAAGGATGCCGATGGCCACACTCCTTAATGCTAATGCTACTAAACGTAGCTTACACACTGTGCAAAACACTGCTAAACGCCTGCAAAAAATCTCTAAAATATAGGGCATTTTTTATTCAGTGGGGTTTTTTTTGGCAGTTTGTGCATGAAGCCTTATGCCCTGACCACACAGTCGAAAATGTTCGATGGGAGCTTGTTGTCAGAAATTCCCACTGTGTGTAGGCTCCATCGGACATTTTACATCGGAATCTCTGTCACACAAAATTTGAGATCTGGATCTCAAATTTTCTGACAATAAAATCCGTTGTCGTAAATTCCGATCGTGTGTACACAATTCTGATGCACAAAGTTCCACGCATGCTCGGAATCAAGCAGAAGAGCCGCACTGGCTATTGAACTTCATTTCTCGGCTCGTCGTACGCGTCTCCGCATTCTTGACGTTCAAAATTTCCGACAAGATTTGAGTGACCGTGTGTATGCAAGACAAGTTTGAGCCAACATCCGTCGGAAAAAATCCATGGATTTTGTTGTCAGAATGACCGATCGTGTGTACGCGGCATTACACAAAAAAAACTGCCACATAGACTTTGCTAACTGAGAAGAAACCTGATTTATTGATTGATTTGATTTTTGACTTCCTCATAATCCAAAATCAGTTGGTTCAGAGAAGGGTCTAAATCATTTTTAAAATGATATAATGTCTGTGTGTATATATTGTAAAGGATTAGCATCAAATGTAGAGCTGTAAGGACACCGCCACTCGCTGGTTCTTCTTTTTAAGGGCTTTGTTTGCCCATTTTTATTAAAAGAAAGTTCAACAAACAAAGATAGGTTTCCCTCGCAGGGGTTTTGGCATGCCTTTTCATCAACAAAACTACATTCAGCCTAGCTGGCTCTCACTTGCAGCACTCCAGGCCCTTGTCTGTCTCATACAGACTGTTTCACCAACCACCTTGGTGCACACAGCTAACAGTGTCTTGCTGCACTGACTCACCCGTGGAACCCTCCTGACTCCTGGTACTCAGACTTCCTGTCTGCTGGGGTGGAGCCCAGAAATATGGTCAGGTTACTACTAAAAGCCCAGCACACACCTGACCAATCAGTATGCTGGCTGTTTTCAAAATCAGGACCCAGGACTGGGATTTCATCCCACCCGGATCTCTCTGAAATCCCCAGGATCCAGGTCCCAAAATGGACCTTTCTAAGAAAGGAGGAAACTGAAAGGCCAGTTTCCTCTTCATGTTACAAGCTCCCTGGAGCCCCTCAACCCGCCCCATATATATGGGAGTACCATGGGTGGTGATATCAATTCATAGTAATGTAAATAGGCCACGTGCTCTGTCACCTTTTTGTTTTTCTGAACCGTCTAAACTGGTCATGCACATAAATCTGCTGTACTAAAGGCAGGAAATGAGATTTACAGAATAAGAGAAAACAGAGAAGAGAAAATACACATAAATTAACGTCCTAATGTCCATTTCACCTTAAGTTCAGCCATATGTTCATCAAAATCTAACTTCCTGCAAAATAAACCGCACAAATTTATTTGCACAATTTCACAGTATGGGGTTGTTGTAGGGTTATTGTTTTTCTTCTTTTCTGATGAAAACAGATGAAAATGTTTTCTTTAGAGTTCACAGACTGAGTACTGGCAGTTGGCAAATACACTGTCTATGATGAATGATAATGGTTACATTAAGGCAGTGAGTAAAGACAACCCTCAATATACTGTCACTTATGATGGCACTTAGAACCTAGCTCAACTGCACTAACATTTAAGGGTCTGCATTACTTCTGCAATACATTTATTGGGGTCATGAGGGATGACAAGGTAGCCTGACAGAGGTCACCAGAATCTGAAGATGGCATGACTTTTCTGTAGAAATTGCATAATGCTTCATTGTCTTTATGAATTCAGTTTATACAATCTGGGACAAGATTTGTTTTGCAAGCCAGTTAGCTTGGAGACACTATTCCAGAGGGCTGATTAACAAAAAGAGCTATATTATAGTTCAGAGAGTAGATAAGACACATGCCATGCATGCCAGGGAAGGATGTTGTAATGCTAATTCAAACACTTGTATAAGACAGAAGTATGAATATGAGTCCTGTGCTTTAGTTACTAAATCACTTATGTATTACATTTCTTGTATAGAATCAACATATTAACCTGGCCGCACATTTAACAATCAAGTTGTACAATCTCTGTACAATTTTCTTTTGATTTACCAACAACTATTTGGGCTTAATTCACACCTGTCATGCAACGTGGGACATCAAAGTCACATAAAAAGTTGTTCCCCATGTTTTCCAATAATAACCACTCATATATGTGCAACTTAAAGTTGCAGCGACTTCAAAGTAGTTCATGCACTACTTTGGTCCAACTTTCATGCAACTTGAGGGCCATAGACTTCAATGTTAACCCTCAAAAGTTTTTTTAAACAAAAGTGTGTTTCTGCGCTGAAGTGTAATGAGTTATCAAAGTGTAATGAGTTATCAAAGAGTTGCACCTATATGTCACCCGTATACCAAAAGTGATGTGAAAACATATATATATACATAAATAATAGTGTGTTTATTTATACTCCTGTTCCCCTGACAATGCGCTGTGAAGTAAAACTATTTGGGCGGGCAACAAACGTTTGACATCTTTCACGCCCGCTGATGCCGATTGTCAGTGAGGCTCCATGTGGTTTGAATGCTTGTGAGTACCTTGTGGTGTTTTCAACAATAAACGTGTACTAGCAGTATTCACACTACGTGTGACCTATGTTCCTTTTCCTCTATGGCGGCTGTCTGAGTTGAATCCAAAGTTGTGGCATTGGTGTTGGGAATATCATATGTTGAAACCCATTGGACCATACTGATCCCGTTTAGAGACACCCGAAAGGGGTCCATTATTTCTCATGTGTGTTTGATCTCTGTAATTGTAAGACCATCTTGTAAGAGGCTTGATTACGGTGGAGGACATGTGTGTATATGGTTGAATGCCTTAACAATTCACGTGGCTTGCCACCCGGTGGGATATATCATTATTTTGAAAAGAATTAGATACACCTTCATTCCCCTATATGTTTTCATTGCTATTGGCACATGGAATTATGTCCATATTAAACCTTATTGACTATTCAATTCATTGTTTGATTGTATATTGATACATTTTCAGTATTTCATTTATTACATAGTAATCAGGAGCACACTATTATCTATGTATATGTAACCCTCAAAAGTTGCATGAGAGTCATACCTGAATGTTATACAATGCAACAGTTGTGCAACAGTTGTCCATTATTACTGGTCAAAGCCAAAGTCGTATCCAAGTTGCACCCATCCAAAGTTGCACCAAAGCTGCGCTCCAAAGTCGGCACAAATTGGAGTCGTATAAGTGTGAATGGAGCCTTAGTGACAGCCCATCTAAACAAAAGCCATCAGTAAATCTAAAGGAGACTATACAAACAAGTTGTAATTAATGTGGCTAGGTGACAATTTACCAATAAATGTAGGTGCCTATAGATTTTAGATTACACTCTTCCAATTTTGCAGATGTCTTTGAGCATGCGACTCAAACCCTAGCTAGAAATGACAACAGAAATAACACACAATAGCTCTAGTTATCCCTGATGCTCGTACATTTAGAGTATTTCTGTTTACAGGAGATACAGGAAGACATTCTGGGGTGGCCAGATTTTACATGAACATCTGACAGTTCACAAATACCTATAGACAACTTTAACAATAAAATAATCTACCTTAACGATGAACTATATTTGTATTCAGTTAGGTAGTCATCACACTGTATTTCTGATAAATTGAAAGGAGACTGCACAATCAGATTGTAATGTGTGTGGCCACCAACAGTAAAAGATGGAACCAACAGAAGACGGAACCAGTCACTCTAGTAATTGCCCTCATAGACTGTCAAAAACTTACCTACCATAGTTATAAGTTACACAAATCCATCTACAAGGACTGGTTTGGGCACAAACTCTGTGTGCACTGTTAAAAGAGAAGTGTGGGATTAAAAACAAAAACAAACAAAAAAATCATACTTGCCTAATAAGATGCGGCACCTGTCTGATGCTGCATCTGACCCCCGCCGCCACTAAGACTGAAGTGATCAAAAATCGCTAATTGCCCAGTTATCGGTCTTCAATGAGCAGAGAGCTGGTGAATGTCAGTCTTTGGGTTCTATGCTCTTCCCCTCCAGTGCTGACTGGTGAGGGGCGTTTGCTTAGGCTACTTTCACACTGAGGCACTTTACAGGTGCTACAGCGCTAAAAATAGCACCTGCATAGCGCCTATAAAGAGCCTCTCCTGTCTCTCCAGTGTGAAAGCCAGAGTTCTTTCACACTGGTGCGGTGCACTTGCAGGACGGTAAAAAAAAAGTCCTGCAAGCCGCATCTTTGCAGCGCTGTAAGAACGGTGTATACACTGCTCCTAAAGCACCCCTGCCCATTGAAAACAATGGGGCAGTCCCGCCAAACTGCTGGCAAAGCGCTGCTGCAGCGGCGCTTTGCGGGTGGTTTTAACCCTTTTTCAGCCGCTAGCAGCCGAATAGCGGTGCTTTACCACCGATGCCCGCTGACCCCAGTGTAAAAGTAGCCTAAAAGTCAGGATTCCTCCAGAGTCTGGACCAGCTGAGGGACGTCAGCTGTCAGAGGACCTTAGCCCAATATCACACGAGTGCAAAACTAAATACACTTCTGAGACCCACAGGAGAAGTAGGGCCAAAAAAGCTTTTGTCCTACTTCTCTTTTAACCCAGTTAAATTGAATTTTTATATACTATTCACAAAACAATTGCTATTAACAATGCTAAATGCAAACAAAACATTTAATAGCTTGTCATTGAAATGAATAGGTTATATTAACATTTTCTTGATCACTATTATTTGTTATTTAGTGTGCTATGAATTGTTTTTCATGCTTTCAAAATACACGTTGTTATTGTTGAACATAATTTAAATTAAATGTTCTGCTTGCATGAATGGCTGATGTGCGTATACTCTGTCATTGATTTAGTAGTACGTAGAGTCTACAGCTAAATGTATTGCCACTAGCATTTCATATCATATGCATATTGCCCCTTGGGACTGTTTATTAAGCCAGCATTTATTGTAAAACATATCATTTCATGCTAGGTGTCATTTTGTTCTTTTTTTGTTTGCACTTTGTGACATAGACTTATTATATCAATTTATCTTATAATTGACATGCTTCAGTCCTTTTACAGTTACTGTCTTATAAATGTTACTGTCTTATAAATAAGTAATAACAAAAAAGAGTAATACTAACTTGAGGCTAAGCTAACATAATCCTTGGAGATCTGCCAAATGTCACTCACTGAAATTGCATCTCATTATAAGTCGGTCTCATTCATTCACCATATGACTTGTAACCCATGGTCTTGACCCTTTCATTGACAGAGAAAGCTTAGGATATGCTTAAAAGACATAGAAAACTGGTGTTAAAGTGACTAGTGAAGAGACCAGCTAAAAATACAATATACCCTTAATTACCCTATGATGACATGTCACATAACTATTCTTTTATAAGTTCTTTCCAGTGATACACAAGCATTGTTAATTGAAGCTTTCCATATGCTCTTAAAATTGCTTTTCCTAAAACTTTTTTGCTGCCACTATTTTATAGCTGTTTACAGGTCACTTACCTTCTGTTACTGCCTAGAGGGTCTGAGGAAGAGAAGCAAATTATGCAATACTCCCTGTTACCACCAGTCTAGGGAACACTGTTAACCCGAGGCAATAAGAGTTTCCTGCCAAACCTATTGAGCAGCTGTTCCCTGGATTAATTAAGTTGTTTTTTGTTAATAAACACAGCTTGTGCATAAAGATAGCAATGTTGCATGTCAACATTCAACTGACCTTGTCTTTACGGTCAAAATTAGCTTCTGAAAGGCAAGCAGACTAATCTACATATGGTATTGCACAGCGACATCATATATCATGATTTACATATATTAATTTGTTTAGTACAACATTTCTAAGTTGTATTTGTTCCACACACAGCCCTTTTCTGTAATAAAAAGAATTAGGAAAATAGAGTCATGACACTACAGAGATAATGTTCCTCTGTATTATGCAGGAACAATGCCTGTCAAGAGCACAGTGTTACACTCCAAGTTTAATCCCTATTCTGGTGTGTACAGTGTTCCACTTTAGTGTAGAGTAGATTTGCATTACTTACTCTCTGCATCCATTGGACAGCAATAGTCAATTCAGTACTAGCGCTTAGGTAAAGTGTTAAGGAATAAACCTTAAGTGGTCAAGTCATTGTTACAGTAATCACATATTTCATGCTGACTGTATAGTCTCCACACAATCCCCTTTAGATTTACCAACAAGAATGTAGAGGGAAGAGCTACCTAAAAAATCCATACAAATTATATCCAATAATGTGGGCCATTGCGGTGTAAATTCTTGACAAATTGAAAGGAGAGTGTGCAAGAACGTTCTACTATGTATGGCCAACTCCTGGTTAACTGTTTACTGTATTTCTTTTAATTGATTTATTTTTAAGGTGGATGAATGATAGAAAATTAAGTGTTAGATTCACGTGAAATAGACAGTCTGCCCAAAACTAATATTTCATTTTTGGGTAACTGCTGGAGAGGTAACACCCTGACAAGTTCTTATATCTCTTGAGGACTATGTTGCCTATTTTTGTTTTTCTACTGTATGTGAAGTATGCAGCTGCCCATTTCTCTCCTCACCCACTGGTGAAGACTGTCTGACCTATAGCACAGACCCAATGAGGAATTTCAGAGCACTTCTCTCAACCACTAGGCCAGTGGTTCTCAACTCCAGTCCTCAGGACCCACCAACAGGCCAGGTTTGCAAGATAGCTGAAATACATCACAGGTGATATCACTTGCTGCTCAGTGATTGCAGTATTCTAGTCTGCAACTCCCCAAGGTAATACTTAAAATCTGGCCTGTTGGTGGGTCCCGAGGACTGGAGTTGAGAACCACTGCACTAGGCAGTGGTTGGGGACAGAAGCCAGGTGCATCATTTGCATACAGATGAAAGAAATGCAGCTGCATTTCCATGATCCAGTAGTACTGGCAAAAGAATCCCCATAGGTGACAGGTCAACTATTGATGATAAGTGCAGTGACACTGATTCATGCCTATCCTCCTTTACGCCAGCATGTATTCTATCACAATTATTTATACGAATAGTCTCTTACTCATATAAAATAAATAATTTTTGCAAGTATAAAACTCAGTGGGGTTGATGTACTAAAACTAGAGAGTGCAAAATGTATTGCAGTTTGTTCAATTAACCACTTCAGCCCTGGAAGAATTTCCCCCCTTAATGACCAGGCCATTTTTTGCAATACAGCACTGCGTCACTTTAATAAATTGCGCAGTTTTGCGACGCTGTACTCAAACAAAATTGCTGTCCTTTTTTTCTACAAATAGAGCTTTTTTTTGGTGGTATTTTATCACCTCTGCGGTTTTTATTTTTTGCGCTATAAACAAAAAGAGCAACAATTTTAGAAAAAAAACTTTTTTAACTTTCTGCTATAAAACATTTTCCAAAAAAAGTAAAAAAACAAATGTATTAATCAGTTTAGGCTGATATGTATTCTGCTACATATTTTTGGTAAAAAAAATGGCAATAAGCGTATATTGATTAGTTTGCGCAAAGTTATCACTTCACAGATATCTACAAAATTGGGGATAGATTTAAGGCAATTTTATTATTATTTATTTTTTTTTACCAGTAAATCACTATCAGTGATTTTTAGCGGGCCTGCGACATTGCGGCAGACAGATCGGACACCTAACTGAAATTTTTGACACTTTTTTGAGAACCAGTGACATTATTACAGTAATCAGCGCTAAAAATATGCACTGTTATTGTACTAATAACACTGGCAGGGAAATGGTTAACATCAGGGTGATCAAGCGGTTACATGTATTCCCTGTTTGTGTTTTCTAATTGTATGGGGGGCTGTGTGACTGGGGAAACACACAGATCTGCTTAGCAGAAAGACAGGACCTGTGTGATCTCCTTTGTCAGAACGGAGATCTGCCTTGCTTACACAGGCAGATCCCTGTTCTGTCACTACGAGTTTGCCAGACCCACTGATTGGCTCCCCCCACTGGCCAATGGGAGCGCGCACTCACAAAAGCGAGTTCCCGAGCCAACGTACAGCTATGGCGATTTGCGGGAACGAGCCAACCTGCCGCAGTATAATGACGGTGGCTGGTCTGCAAGAGGTTAAAGGGGTAGTAAAGTCTCATGGTTTTTCACCTTAATGCATTCTATGCATTAAAGTGGAGTTCCACCCAAAAATGGAAGTTCCACATTAAGGATTCGTGACCCCCTGACATGCCACATTTGGCATGTCATTTTTTTTTGGGTTGGGGGGGAGAGTGGGTACCTAGTTATGACAGGTACCCAGCTCCCACTAGCGCAGGCGGCCCTAGCAGATGTTCTCCTTTCCCCCTCCCTCAGTGCAATCTGGGACAGGTCACAGATTCCAGAAGATTGCCCAGCCATTCAGGACGTGTAGTGTGACTCGGGCATACACACTGCGCACCCAGCTGTGAAGCCTCAAGCTGTCGGCACTGGGGAGGGGCAGTGAAGAGAACTGAGGCTTCAGGCGGCCACATCGCTGGATCGTGGGACAGGTGATTGTGTGTTTATTAAAAGTCAGCAGCTGCACCTTCTGTGCTGCAGCTTCCCCCAGAGCCCCCCTTTTTCTTACCTGAACCTGATCGTTCCAGCGATGTGCACAAGCCCCGTGACCCCAGCCACTGTCAATCAAATCCAGTGAGATGGGAGCCTGGGGCGGGGCCGAGTCCTGCTGTCTGTGTCAATGGGCGCAGCAGTGGGACTCGAGAGTGCACCCACATGTGTGCCCAATGGGAAAGCAGCTCTCTGTGGGGGCACCCGATGAAGAGGAAGAGCCAGGAGCACTTCCGGGGCAACCCAGAAAAGGAGGATCAGGGCCGCTCTGTGCAAAACCCTTGCACAGAGCAGGTAAGTATAACATGTTTGCTATTTTTATTACCAAAGCATACTGCCAATATCTGGGCACTCCTGCATGTACGAAAAAAGATAGAATCGAAAGTGGGTACAACATCAGAATTTTCACACAATATCACAGCCAGCACAGGCACATGGAAAGGGACCAATACTAGGCTTGATAAAGGGGTTCCTACATGAAATTTTATGTTATCACGGTGGTTTTTGCATAAATTATTAACCATTTGCTTCAAATTGCAATCTTGTACATTGCTCCTTACCTTAAAGTGGATGTAAAACTGATTCATGAAATTTGAGCTGGGCACATATATCTGCAGTGTTTTGATATCTATCTTCAAAGCATTATGTCCCGTGGCTTTCTCCTGCTCAATTCTTCTGTTATCAGCATTATAACTCCTGACAAGTTCTCTGTCACATATGATAAAAGCAGCCTGAGTTTTGTGTTGGGGAGGATGCTATAAATAGATTAGCAGAGCCCTGAACGATTCAACAAACAGAACTGAAAGTCTCTACCTATGAGGAGAGGGGGTGTGTGCCTTTCCTCCAATCAGCTGTTTTGGCTGTATACCCAGGCTTCACTGCAGTGCTAACCAGGAAGAGAAAATCTCTTAAAACAATGTGCATTTTCTAAAAAGTATATAAAGATGAAGACAGCAGATACGCATGTAAAACGTATGTAGGGAGTTTTGTTTCATCCCTGTGTATCACCTGAGGCTGTTTACTTCAGTGAGTATATGTGGGAGTTTACATCCACTTTAATAATTCATTAAAACTGATGCTTAGGGATGCTTAGAATACATGTCTATGTTTTCGTTTTATGTTTGTATCAAAGTTTCCCCTTGCCTTAAATCTATTTTAGAATTTGTAGGTCAGATATCAGTTAGATGTCATGAGTAATTTTAGCTGTGACTTACAGACATAGTACAAAGTAGTTGATCATAGATTTTGGAGAGCTTAGGGGCAGTCTGTATTAGTCACCACTCACCACCACCTGTCATCCTGTAAATCTGTGGTTAGTTATTTGTATCATGTTGCTGCCTTTGACTGAAGCTACAGACACAATATTATTTCACGTTTATAATTTATTATTGCTAGCTATAATTAACTTTACATTTTGTGTTTTTTATCACTAGTGCCTACATATTGAAAGTGATGTTTCCTTTGTGATATAATGTTTGTTTTTGCATTTGTTGATTGCATGTTTTAATGGTATAAACACTTAGAAAAATACATGTAAAAGTCTATCTTTTTACATGCTGTACTAAATGCTTGCTTTCAGTAGTTGAAATTGTTTAGTGATGCTGTAACTACTTGTACAGGGAGAGCAGTTATAACAGCAGTGGAGTTTTAGCTTGTAAATTTATGTTATTAATCCTGTGAAATTCAACATATTTTGAGACTAGGAAATATATTGTTATCATGTTTTTACTTTTTAGATTATTTCGAGGTATTGGACTTTCTTATATATGCGTATCTTTTATATGTACATGTATATACAGTAATCTTTTTTTGTTTTTGTTTACCATCTCGTTTTGTGGTCTATTTCCATGTTTTCCCAGGGGTCTCGCATGTATGTATGTATCTCTTCCTCCACCCCCCCCTTTTTGGCCACATGTGTTCGCAATTTAAGATCATTGAATGCATCATGTGATTTGCTTGAATCTGGTATATATTTGTCAAACAATATGTGGTAATTTAGCTATGACTAAGCAACAATGCATCAGTTGTTTGTCCTGCTTCTGTTGTCACATGAACGTTAACTATTCATTACAATAAAGGCTTTTATCGGAGTGCGGCTGTCCAGAATCCATTTCTTCAATATGTGAGATGAAGTTCATGACATCATGTGCCTAAACTTGTGCATGCGCTATAGGAATGAGCCTGATGTTTGAGTCGAACGTAAGGTTAACTCGAACATCGGGTGTTTGCCTGTTCGCTGAACAGCAAACAATATGCGGTGTTTGCAGCAAATTTGAAAGCTGCAGGAACACCATTAAAGTCTATGGGACACTAACATGAAGAAACTGCTAATTTTAAAGTCTACGAGAGAGCGGCACACCACATGCCCTCAACATAGGGGGGGGGGGGGGGTGCTTTGCTTATTTTATGACAATAACTTGCATATAAGCCTTTAAAATCAGCACTTTTCATTATTCCATGTCCCATAGACTTTTACGGTGTTCGTGTGTTCCGCCAGATTTTTTGCCTGTTCGCATGTTCGAACAGAAGGGTGTTCGGCTCATCCATAATGCGCTATATGAAATTACGCTCATACAAATTACAATCTATTAGGAGAATGGAATCATGATGTACATTCAGTATAGAAAAGAAGTGAAATAGCTTTGGCTTTTTGTGACCAACCAAAGAATAAAGAAAACAATAAAAAAGTGACATCATTTTAATTTCATTTGTCTGTACGGAGGTTCCCAAACTTAAAACAATGTTTTGTTAAAATAGGCTATGAATAATATGAGCAATGGTGATAAAGGTGTATCAGTGTGTCATTAATTTGTTCACGTTCATAATGATCTTAGCCTCCTTCAATGTTAATAGAGTTTAATATGCTGTTGACAGTATAACTTCAAGGACACTCTTGATATTCACCAGCTTATAAAAAACTGCTGGTCAGAGGCTCTTTTTCATATACTAAGGTTGAGAAAAAGTAACAAAAAAAAAAAAAAAAGAAAAAAATAAATATATATATATATATATATATATATATATATATATATATATATATATATATATATATATATGCTGCTATTCTATATTTCTTTCCTGCATAGTACATAAACCAAGTTCGCACAGGAGTGAAGCATATGTTTTATTTTAGATCAGGGAGATAATATATCAGTTGTATACTGGAATAGATTATTGTCATGAAGGCAAAACACAGAGGGTTTGCTACATACAATATTTATGTATACAATTTATACAGTATATGAAAGGAAAGACTCTAACTTGACTTTGTTTTGTATTTGGCCAGAGGGTTTATTAAAGTTTGACACTCTTTTTAAGTCTATTTGGTATAGATAAATGTATCTAATAAAACATTCCTGTGTTAATTTTGTTTTTATAATATAATGGTGTAAAACTTTCATAAGTATGTTTGCCTTTGGGTCACCGATTTCCATTTGATAAATGTCTCCATTATCTTCCAAAAGGAGAACAATGGTGCAAGCCCTTGATAATTTGTCACTAGGATGACACTAATAAATTGAACTGGCTATTATGAGGAGCTATTCAGTAATTTGGTCTATTACATATCATTTATGTCCATTTGACTGTGCTGACAACAGCAACGATTCATAGAAAGATGATGCCTTGAGCTCCTAAACTTTGTTTTATCAAACTGCAAAGAAGTCCAGCATCTATATAATTTATTATATCTGATATAAAACAAAAAATGCAAAAAAATATTTTTTTTACTAAATTTATCTTAGTAGGTATAAATATATATGTTTTCTTTTCTTCTTAAACTCTGTAGTTCAGAAAACAGTTGTTATTTATATTTTACATTTTACACTTTAATTCAATTTTGTTTTGCTCTTTTTTTCCATTTTCTTCATTGACTTTTTACAATAGCTTTTCAAAGCTAGTGTTTTCAAGTTTAAAATAGATATGTACACCAAACTTACATAATGTTATGCTTGAGAGATATATTTTTTCCATGATTTAGAAATATAAGAAGAAAACAAAGAAATATAATTTCCTACATTTACCTGTGCCATGCACGTTGAAAGGACTTAGTAGCAGTTTAGCACTATACTTTTTATCCCGTGATAAAGTATGATAAAGTATTCTCTGTTTTTCTATTTTGGGCTGCTTTTTTACTCATTTTAAATCCCAGAAGGTTAGTTTGAATTGGATAGCAATTGTTAGTATAAGGACTTAATTTGTCCCTGCAGGTTGAGCAAATACACATTTATCAGGGTAATATAGTGAATTAAAATGTTCATGATTCATTATTTTGGGACAGGAGCTAGGTTTTGATATAATAAGTGGTGGAGGGTCTACTAACTTGTAATATGATGCAAAGTATGTTGAAGTGATGGTAAAAGGAAGACTTTCACATAAAACTACTATTTTGTATAGAGCAGTGGTTCTCAACTCCAGTCCTCAGGACCCACCAACAGGCCAGGTTTGCAAGATAGCTGAAATACATCACAGGTGATATCACTTGCTGCTCAGTGATTGCAGTATTCTAGTCTGCAACTCTCCAAGGTAATACTTAAAATCTGGCCTGTTGGTGGGTCCCGAGGACTGGAGTTGAGAACCACTGGTATAGAGGATACTATGTCGACTGTGTGCTGTATTTAGATATTTAGCCCTATATTTTAGAATGTCTTATCCTAGTGTTTGTGCAATTACTGCCTGTCTGTTTTTTCTGAGATTTATTTTCAGGCAAAGACATTCTAAACATTCATGACTAAGACTTGAAGGAGATTGTGGTCAGGTCAAACAGTTCCAAAAGTCTCATCCAATAAATCTATTTTTATCTCCACGATGAGCCAATGATGAACCATTCTCATCTGCATGAGAATGGTTGAGTCATGCCTATGTCACGATCAGGGGTCAGGCTCGGAGACCAGAAGCTAAAGCAGTAGGGGGACTTCCACTGACCAGCAGGGTAGGTATACAAGCAGGTCATCCTGGTGGATTACACGGGCTCACCAGAGGTGCAGAGTCTAAGTACTAACCAGTGTTCACCAGAGCTCCTGATGGTGATTTTTTTTTTCTGCATGTTAGTACAAGGTCGCGGTCCCAGGACCCACCTGGAGGTGAGCAACCCAGGGTCCAGTAGTGGATCTAGCAGGTAAGGATCAAACAGAAGCGTAGTAAGTAAACAAGCCAAGGGTCGGTAACAAATGGTTGCAGGTTTGAATCAGGCAGAAGCATAGTCGAGGAACAAGCCAAAGGTCAGTAATGTGTGGTAGCAAAATATGGACGGCAGCTAAGGAAGACAAGAGTGCTATATTGGCTGGAGAGCACAATAATCTGCCAAACAGGCAGTGCAGAGACATGTATTAAATTAGGAAGTTCATGGGAAAAGCAACGAGTTCAAGGTTCAGCAGAAGTCAAGGCACAAGGCAGGGCTGTCCAATGGATCAGACAGTGTGCTGGTTTAGAGAGGGTGCTGACCAGCATCTCAAGTAGCTCAGCGAGAAGAGTCATTGCCAGACACAGCAGAGGTCCCAGGCCCTGTCATCCTTTATATCTGGCCACCCTAAAAGAAACCTTTTCTGATGGGAATATGGGAGATTCCATTGTTGACATACTTTGAAGCAGGATATAAAACATTTTACCCCTGATGTACACGGGCTGATGGTGTATAAAATGGGACTTTGAATGTGCTCACAGAGTAATATAGCCCCGAAGTTAAAAAATCTGTGACGTTTTGTTATGAACAGTTAAAACGTGTATTTCAATTTTATAAAAAAAAAAAGTCAGTAAAAAAACCATGGATGGACATATCATATCAAGTGTAAAATGTGTAAAATACATATTTTAATTGTCCTATTCTATACACTATGAACCAAGTGTAAAAGTGGGGTGAGAGGTTTTATATTTTAATCCATTGAAGAGATGGTGCCCACAGAGAGTCTATAAAATTCATGTATACAAACCTACCCTCTGGTTCTGATTGATAATAATGTTTTGGAAGCAGCATGCTTTAGGATGTTTAGCTTTGCCCTTACTTTAGTACTTGTGACCACCCTAGAGTTCCTTTAGAGGTCACCAGGGGTTCCTTTAGCTGTGACAGAATTACCTTACATTTGGTAGTGCCTGCATAATTCTGGGTCCAATGCCATTTGGCACATCCAGTGGCATGATGCCAATAATCTTTCAGATGTGTGCAAAGGTGGCATTCTGAAAACGACTTTAAGGGTGGCATTCTTTCCATTGACCTCCAATTATTTAATTAATTCTTGCAGGTGTTCCCCAAGACCTCATAATAATTTAGAGGGTTCCTCTGGGGTAAAAATTGAGAAAATCTGACTTATTCCTTAAATAGAAATGTAATTGTGATCAATAATGCAGAAATCTAGACTCACAATATATTACCTGCAACTGTGTGTGTTACTCACCTAGGTGTCCCCACATCCACCCCCTTCACAGAAGTGCTGGAGCCCTTTTTGCAGCCTTACAGCTCATTTATATGTAGAATTTTAACTGCAAGTTCTGTTTTTCCTGCTGTATGAGCCTTATAAATTTAATTTGGAAATATTTTTCTACAGGCTTCTATTGTTTTCACATTTGTGGTATGCCCTGTACTATACCATAAAAAAAATAAACTAATATAACCACTGGTTGGGTTAATATTGCATTTTATCGACCTTTTACTGTTACAGCAAATATTAATGTATTCACTGCATGCTGAAATTCACAATGTCAGACAATTGCACAGGGTAATTCCATTGTGCTTCTAGCTTTCGATTTATATGTAGAATAGTAGCTGTTGGAACAAAAAGGTTTTGGATCTTGCAAAGACAAACTGTCGTTCTTTATTTTTAAACAACAGACATGAATGTGTGATTGACACCTTTTAAAAGACTCAACTGATTTCTGATGGAATCTACATACAGGAGAAACCATTTGACTGGTGCCAAGATAAGGGTTTATTATTTACCTTGTACAAACAGTTCTTGAGTGCATTCCATGTTTATCAGTCATGTTTACTGGCCACTTCAATTAGTATAGATCTGGCATGCACTGCTGCTTTCTATCTCTGTTCTCTATTTAGCTGCCATTTCTATTTTAATGAAGTATCAAAACAATTTAATACTGTAGTTTTCTAAAAAAAAAAATCAAAATAAATGCAGACATTACAGGTTTAGACATACATAAACACACAGACATATACTATTATAAATGTAAAGAAACATTTTAAAATGTATTAAAACATAGACAATTTCAGTAGAGCAGTAGATAATAATAGTAGGATAGTGGACGGTGTCAGTAGTTTTTTATTTTCATTATTTTTTTTATAGTTTTTTAAACTCTTTTTTATAATATTATTTTTTATTTATTTATTTTTTTAGGAGCCCTGTTGGGGGACTTTGGTGAGGTATCAGGGGTCTAAACAGACCCCTGATGTCTAATTTTTGAGACGGATAAAGGGACTGAGGACAAAGATTCCCTCGTCCCCTTTTCTGCAGCCTCAGCTGCACTGGACAGTGAATGAATGGGGAGTACTCTGTACTAAGCAACTTCTTCTTCCTTCACATACACAGTTTACTATGCTTTAGTTATGAATGGACAAAGGAGCGATCGATACCGATCACTTACAGTATTTATTCAGAAAATGAAGGGGCTGGTAAATGAGATATTTACCAGCCCCTTCCCCCACTCTCCATCCTGACACATCCCCCACAGCAGCCGACGGGAGAGGAGGGAAGCCAGAAACACTGCGGGGGGGGGCACACAGGGGGCCTGAGCAGCAGGGGGAGTCGGTGCTGCATGAGGTAATTAGGATGTGCCCTGCTCACACCTCTGATTACAGGATAGTCAGATGTATAGACACAATCTGACCCCTAGATATCTGTTTAAAAAAAAAAATATTTCTGATAGACACTCAGAGTCCAAGTGCAAAAAAACCTGAAATGTATGGCAACAGAAGTTCAGCAATACAAAACAGATCCATTGGGAAGGCAACCTGACCTGGAACACTCACAAGAAATTACAGTGATGTAACAAAAGATGGTAATCACAGGGAAGCTGTCAGTGAAGCAGAATGTGGCCTGTCCAGTCTGTACCCAAATGGGGAGGTTCCCAGGAAGGATGGCCCAATGCAATTTCCCTATCTCCCCAGGACCTATCCCTGACACTAAGCACTGTCCCTGATGGGTGATCTGTCCCTATTCTGTCCACTTGCAAAATGCAAGGCAAACCTGGGAGCCAGGGTCTTAATAGACTCTGCCTGACCTAAGATGGCAGCCAGAGTCATATGGGGTGCCAGATCCAATTGCATGCTGCCCCTCTGTGACCAAGGAAACCATAGAGGAATTACAGTAGGTTCCTCTTGATTTCCTTTTCCACCTGCATTGCTTCTGCAGATGAGCTCCACATGCAGTGGAGAAAAAAGACTTCAACTGCCTACAAGTGGAGGTGTTTGAGGACCTAACACACTTCCTTTCCTATGATAACACTGCTCCTTTTTACAATACAGTACACTGAATGAGGGTTGTCCTCAGACAGGAAGTATGGTACTGATCGGGTCACTGGGTGAAAATAAAGAAAAACAACCCTGAAAAATGAAAACGAATGAGCCTCCACATCTAAAGATTTTTTTGGTTCTTTGGTTTTTGTCTGTTGCAGTCTATATGGGGAACAGATATGTTTAATGCCATTGCTCTTATTTGCTCAAATACTCTCTTCTTCCCATAACTCTCATCTTCCATCCACTTAGGAGAATCAGATTCTTTACTTTATCTTCATTGCTATCTGAAATATTTTCACTCTGCCTGCTTATCAATACAACCGCTAAATATTACAAACAAAAAAAAAAATATATTTTACTTCATAAATAAAACTGATCATGGCAACTAAAAGAATGATATTTCTTTGACTTGTATATTGGATCTTTAAGCCCTGGATTCATATCCTCATCAATCATTAATAAAAACATACATAATGCATAATGACACACCTTGACATCCAGTACAATGTGCATTAAAAAACACTTTGAAAATGTGTGACAACAAATCTTAACATTTGACATGTGTGTTGTATTTTCAGTGATAAGTGGAATAGGTACATAGGTGTCAATCCATAGGGAACTTGTACTCAGGGAATTAGTTAAAGCAATTGCATGTTAATGTGAAATTTATGTGCAAAAATGTTAGCATCAATTTTGGGTCTTGGTTGCGACCAAAAAATGTATTTATGCATGATTGTGCAGCCAAATAGCAACTGTCTGCCTATTTTTTTTTTCTGCCACAACTGAAAACACCTTTTTTGAGAGTTAATATAACCTTTCATCTGTCACAGAACTAAGAAGGGCTAAGGAACACATTTATACAGGTGTGGATATTTTAATATATTATGCAACTTGTGTAGAGATAATAAATCTGTCCTTAATTTATGAAATAATAAATAAGAGGCAACATATTAGCAACCAAAACTATTAACACATTATTAATAAATGTCCCCCTATGAGTGCTGCCACTACTAATCTCTAATTCTAAGAATATTTGTTTCCTTGCTGTAACACTGATCCAGTGGATCGGTAACAGTCACAAGCCTGGAATAAGTATGCAGGTCAGGGGTTCGGATTTCACTCTGACTTTGTTACATGCCTCTTTTAGTTAGGTGACTTGCATTTTTGCATACGCTTATTTCTCTCAGTACATGTTTCCTTTAACCACTTGCTGACTGCCAAATATAAAAATTATCCTGGCCTGCATCCATTTTTTTGCAGTCAGCGATCGGCTGTTCAGTAAAAGTGATTTGGGCACGTTTACTGTAATGAGAAGGGCCACATCCCATCAGCCCCCACAGTGTTTCACAGACTCTCCCATTCTTCAGGGGAGTGTGGGACCCCAGTAAATGGCTGGAATAGTTAGATACAATGGAGATCAAGCAACTTTCTCCTCTGTGACTAATGAAGTCTAGAAATGACAATGTTTTCACCACTTCCAGTTTCCAGTTTCAGAGCTGTCATTCCCTGACTGCTATAACCAAGGAAGCAGCTAATCATGCACAATATGCGCTTTATTAGCTGCATTAGAGTGTAGGGGAGTACCTGCCACATGTCCAAAGCTATCACATATGGGCTTTTAATAAAGCCCCTTGTAATAGCAAAAAAGGTACACCGATTGTAAAGGCAAAAATATTTTTAAACAACATTAAAATGATGCCATACTTACCTGCTCTGTGCAATGCTATTAGTTCCTTATCTCCATTTCTGAAGTCCCCAGGTGGTGCTTTCTGCCCCTCCTTTCCTGCAGGTGTAGCCTCAGCAAGCTGAGCTGTGTTTTTTAACACTTTAAATGAAAAAAAAAAGATAAAAAGTGTAAAATAAATTTTTATAACCCCCCCAAAAAAAAAAAAAATTAGAAAAATTCAAAGTATTGCTGCCCTCTCGTTGTGCACACACACACAGATGCAAATGCGCACATAATCCCTGCATGTGTGTGTTAACAGAAATTGTATACCACACATATGAAGTACTACTGTGGAGTGAGACTAATAATAATAGGGCCATTATTCACAATTAACACTACAATGATAACCTGTAATGGCTTTCAAAGTGTCACTTATTAAAAATTTTAGGTACCTATTTACGTGATACAACATCATATTTTATATTTTACCAAAAACTGGGTATTTTATTGTGTTTGTGTGCAGCCCATGCACAAAACCAGCAGGTTATATAGACAAAAGTGGGAGCGACCATCTTTATCAAGGGAAGAAAGATAGCAGCGATCCTATGGAGACAGTGGTAAAAAACTCTGCAAGAGTGGTAGAAAAACAAACATTTCTAGAGAAAGAGTACTCTAATTCCTTAAAGGAGTTGTAAAGGCAGAAGGTTTTTTTTTATCTTAATGCATTCTATGCATTAAGATAAAAAGCCTTCCGTGTGCAGCAGCTGCCTCAGCACCCCCTAATAGTTACCTGAGCCCCATCTCTGTCCAGCGATATTCACGAATGTCTCAGCCATCTGAGACTTCCCCTCCTGATTGGCAGAGACACAAAAGTGGTGCCATTGGCTCCCACTGCTGTCAATCAAAAGTCAGCCAATCAGGAGAGAGAAGGGGCTGGGCTAGGCTGCAGCTCCATGTCTGAATTGACACACAGAGCTGTGACTCGGCTCGGGTGCCCCCATAGCAAGCTGTTTGCTGTGGGGGCACTCAACAGATGGGAGGGGCCAGGAGCAGCAAAGAAGGACCCGAGAAGAGGAGGATAGGGACTGCTCTGTGCAAGACCAACTGCACAGAGCAGGTAAGTATAACATGTTTGTTATTTGTATTGGAAAAAAAAAAAACACGATTTTACAATCACTTTAATTAACAAAGCATACTGCCAATATCTGGGCACTTCTGCATATATGAAAAAAGATCGAAAGTGGGTACAACGTCAGATTCATCACACAATATCACAGCCAACACAGGTCCATGGAAAGGGACCAATACTAGGCTTGATGAAGGGGTTCCTACATGAAATTTGATGTTATCACGGTGGTCTGCTCACTGCTTGCCCTTCTGTGCAGTCCACTATAGCTCTAGAACTGGTGATCATACCTGAGGCCAGAACACAACCCTTCTTGATGGGGTTTACGTTCTGGCTTACCACCCATTGGTTGGATTCCACCAGGCTTATGAAGATTCCTTCTGTGGGATGCTGTTCATCTGGACGAGTAGACTGCTAACTAGTGGAACTCTTTGAATAATGCTGTTTATGCTACTATTACATGTAAGTGCAGTATATATGGTTTTAGAATTGTTAATTTTTTTTAAATAAATGCTACATTGAGAGTGACACTTTCTCTCTCTCTCTCTTCTTAGTGAAGCGCTGAAAGCCTGAGCCAAGCGCTCTCACTTCCTCCTCAGCCCAGTGTTCCAGTAAGCACTGGAGGGGCAGAGCAGGGAGCCACTGAAAAATATTACTACTGCTTTAAATAGTGTATATCCCGTCATAGGTAAAACAGTAGCCATATGTATTTGAACTGTGCATTGAGCTGTTAGCCTAGAGTTTCTCTTTGAAATTTTCATTGCAGAGAGCCCACATGCAAGCAGGATCATAGATATTTAAATTAAAAGTTAGGTACAAAAAGAAAATATGCAAAGAGAACCTAAAAGCACCTAAAACAGAAAAAAATACACACATACACATTGTTTAAAATATATACATATATATTTTAAAGACGCTTTTCAAAAAAATCTGCTTAACTAAACATTTTATCACATTATGTATATGAGAGCTGAGAAACTGATTTACAAAATGGAGTAAAATTTATTTCCTTATGAAGCTGTGCGTTTTCAAAATGCAAATCCGGATAAGGAATTTGTTTTTAAATATACATTTCCACATAACCTGACTAGTTCTCTAGAAGACACATGGATTCCCAATGCTAAAATAGAATTTATTTCCTTTAACCTGCTTGTAAATGAATACGGTAGATGTACGGTGATTCATACACCTCACTGCTTTGTAATGTCTCTAAAATTAGTCCCAGTCTTTTTTTTAGGCATATTTAGAAAGCAGAAAATGTGGCATTCACCAGACATTCAATGCAGGTGAATTTCTGGGTGCATGTGTTTAAAATGACAGTGATTCATTCATCTGCAGTGAATGTCACATTCACTGCTTTATATATATGCCTCTATGTGCCATTGTACACAAAAAGTCCATCATGGATTTTTGACGTTTTGTTGTCAGGTGATTTAGTTGTCATGTTGACCTTTTTTCTGTTTCATAAAAGATTTTATTGAAATAATCGTACAGAAAGCATTTACATATTGTTTAACATGTAGAACAAAGTAAACTTCCATGGCATATACAACAATGCAGGGTCTTATATCTTAAGTCATGGCAAATTGAACATTGAGTATTATTTACAATCAAGTGTACTTAGTTATTGAGTAAATCTAGTAATTACAATCGATGTAATAAACTTTTAAACAGGGATACCCTTCTTATGTCAAGTCTTTTTTTAACTGATAGCATTACCACTTAGACCACTATCTACAGGTTTTCTCGCGGTATTGACAAAACAAGCAGGACAATCGACTTGACCTCTTTTAGTTCAGGACTGTTTGAGTGTATATGAAGGGTCATTTTAGACTGGTCGTTTAGCTATAAAATTGTGTGAGTTTTTGTACTTTGATCGGCTCAGGGAATGGGGACCAAAAGAAGTTTTGAGGGTGGGAGAGTTGGAGAGGGAACATAGGGGGTGAGAGTAGGGATGTTAAGGTGGGGAAAAAAGAGAAGAGGAAAATAAGGGAGGGAAGAGAGAGAGGTGTGAGGGTGTGAGGGCCACTCTTCGGTTGTGCGTCCCCTCCTCCGTCCTAAATATAGAGGTTGGGGGAGAGGCGGTTTAGGATTTTTATAGAGGGTTCTGAATTGTTGAATGTTATACTGGGAAGAAGGATTTATAGCAATCTGATGTTTTGAAGTGAGTCCAACAGGCCCACATGGTTGTGAATTTTTGTATGCGCTCTTGGGCGGTAAGTATCAGTTCCTCCATTTCTTCTATTTTGGATATTCTGAGTATCCATTCTCTAATGATAGGTATGTCTGTTGATCTCCAATGAATTGGAATGCAAAGTCTCACCGCATTGACCATTTGCATAACCAAGGATTTGTGGTATTTGTGTTTGGATAGCGTAGTATCGTGTAAGAGGTATTGAGCAGGGCTGTAGTTCAAAGTGTATGTGGTAACTTGCTCTATGATGGAGTGTACCTCCCTCCAAAAAATCTGGATAGAGTCACACTCCCACCAAATGTGTATCATGGACCCTACTGCTTTTTTACATCTCCAACATACGTCAGGTATTGAGGGTGAGAATTTGTGTAATCGTGATGGGATCCTGTACCATTTATTTATGATTTATATCCATGGGATGTCAGTTGTTGCTGCTAGGGTGTTGTCTTGAAGGAGTGTGAGATGAGGTGCCTTTGAGGTGTGTTGCTCGAGCATAGGAATTCAAATGGAGTTAGTTTTCTAGTCCATGTTGTGGTTGGTGTTCTGGACGTTAGAAAATGTCTTATTTGTCTGTATTACCAGAAAGGAAATGTGTTTGTGTGAGATTCTGATATCAAATCCTGGTACGATCGGATAGTGTCTTTGTGAAAAAATTGGTGAGCCCTTATCTCCTCATGTGGCCACTCATTTTGCAGGAATGTAGTGGTGTCTCCAGGAGGGAACAGTCAGTGTTCCTAAGTGGGTAGACAAGTCATGTAGTGATATGGCTTTATTAAAGGCCATTAGAGTAGGAAATATGAAAGGGTGCATCTTGAGGGTCTGGGGCCACAATCTGGTGTTGGTAGCCAGGGGAGAATATGTGTAGAGGTGTGGATATAACATTTTTCTATTGTAATCCATGCTTTTTCTAGGCGATATATCTTCCAATCTACAATTCTGGTCAATTGGCAAGCTAGATGATACTTATGAAGGTCTGGAAGGCCAATTCCTCCTTTGGTTTTGGGATGTGTTAGTCATGGGGGTTTGCTTTTCCACAGGAAGGCCGTGCACATTTTTTTGTGTTTAGCGAAGAAGGAGGGGGGTAAGTGTATTGGATTGCCTGCATAAGGTATAAGATAAATCATTTTGATTAGGGCTGCGCGGCCAAACCACGATATCTTCAAATTGGTCTATTCTTTTATGTTGTTTTGAATTTTTGACAGGGCCTTTGGGTGATTGCGGTTGTAGAGGTCTATTGTTTTGTAATCTGAATTCCCAGATATGTAATGGCATCCTTCTCCCATTGAAATGGGAATGATACTTGGGTATGAGCTACTTCTTGTGGGGTAAGAGATATATTTAGGGCATGGGACTTGGAGTAATTCATTTTGACATTTGACAGCTCTTCAAAATGTTTCCTGTCACTCAGGAGGTTGGGTAGTGAGAGTCAAGGAGCTTGAAGGGTGAGTAAAATGTTGGCCGCGAAAACGGTTACTTTAAATTCCTTATGTGCTATGGGGATACCTTTGATGTCTATATTGCTGTGTAATCGATTTAGCAGGGGTTCTAATGTCAGGACGAAGATCAAGGGGGAAAGTGGACATCCCTGATGTGTACCGTTACTTATAGAGAAGGCGCTTGACAGAAAGCCATTGGCCCTTACCCTGGCTGAAGGGTTAGTGTACAGTGCATTAATATGCCCTTCAGGACTTCCTGCATGTAATCCCAGGCCTCCCTGTCAAACGCCTTCTCAGGATCTAGGGATAGAAGAAAGCCTTTATTACCAGATGCAGTCAGCCATTGGTGTATATTTAGGGTGCGTATAGTGTTATCCCTGGCCTCTCTACCCGGAATAAATCCGACTTGGTCAGAGGATATGAGGCCAGGGATGAGTGGTATCTGTTGGCCAATATTTTTGCGTATAATTTGATATCTTCATTAAGTAGCGAAATTGGTCTGTAGTTAGAAGCTTGTAAATGATCATGTTGACCTTTTTTATTGACATCAGAGCATTAAACAGAACTCTGTGGAAATAGTTTGATGCTACAATGTAATTGTGTTTACCTTGAATTTCAATGAAGCTTTGATGCATTTGACAAATGTAATATGGCACATAAAATTGCACGCTGGAAGCCAAATTGCTGATTTTAGATGTATGTCTTAGGAATTACATAAAAATGCATTGGAAAGACATACTTGTTTAAATTATTTTTTGTGCTTTTTAAATCATTCCCATTCATACCATATTAAATGAGTGCATATTTCAAAACATTATATGCATAAAGCATGTCAGATAGAAGAACTGTGGGAATAATTACTTCAGGCATTCTCTTGAGGGTCAGCATTGTTTGACTTAATATAAATATGTTGAACTAAGTGAACTATGATGTTTCAGCCTTGCCAAATATACACATTTGCTGGGGTCAAATGAGCCCAGAGGCAGCTATAATTATTCATAAAATATACTTTTTCTTACTTCTTGCACATGGACTTTCACCTGTTTGGTTAATTAGCAGTGACTGCTTTTATTTACCCTCTATGGACTTCTATTTATTACATTCCTAAAGGGTATATACTGTATGATGACTTTTAAACTACATTTCCACTTTTGTAGCCAGATCTGGATAACACCTATTTTATTAAATGTTCCCATTCACATAGAGTAACTTACAAAATGTTTTTTTAATTGCCGCTTACCTTTTTATTTGCAAAAAATCATATAAATTCTGTTTACCATAATAAGGCTTGTCTGTACTGTGCTGGTAGATCTCATTAGCAGTTGTAAATGATTTTTTGAAACACTGTCTGTCCTAACAAAAGATTCCAAGGCTAGGTTAGTATGTTGTGTCTTAATTACCTATGTTGTCCCTCATTTTGTTCCTCTAATTGCACATTGAAATTGTTGAGAATAGCTTGCAATCTGCCTTAATTGTCCTATGCTAGTGTTGGGTGAACGGTTTGGCCTGAGCATGAGTTCGGGCCAAACATTGTCTGTTCGACCCATTCGGGGAACCTCCGAATTTGCAGGGTGATGCACAATCAGGGTGCATTAAAAGCTGGTTATTTAGGAGCTGGGCTGGGAAGCAGGATTCGGCATTCTTAACAACTGATGAGTCATCAGCTGTCAATGGGCTTCCCCGCTGACAGCTGAATAAAAAAGAAAAACATTTGCTGGTGAAAAAAATATGGCATGGGGTCCCCCCCAAAATCTATGCCAGACCTTTATCCGACCATGCAGCCTGACAGATCAAGAAAGGGGGGGTGAGTGGGTGGCCCCCCTTCTGAACCATACCATCCCACATGCCCTCAACATGAGGGGTTCTTTGGGGCAGGGGGGATCTGCTCCCCCACCCCAAAGCACCTTGTCCCCATGTTGATAGACCCCCTTGGGCTGTGGTTGTGGGGATCTGCGGGCAGGGGCTTATCGGAATTTGTTAAAGGGGGATCCCATATCTACCCCCATGTGAATAATTATTTATTTTCACCAAAAAAGTGTAAAAAGTAATAAAAACACAGAGACGGTTTTTGACAAATCCTTTATCAAAAAAAAAAAAAAAAAAGTGTCCCCAGATGTAAATCCATCATCAATTACACCACTCACCCAAAAAAAGACCCCAAAAAAAAGTTCTGCCTTAATTGAGGGTCGTCGAATGCCTCCTCTGGGGTTTGACAGTTCTTATATATTTAAGGACGAGGCCAACTGGCAACATCACCTGGTGGCACCACCCCCTTGTGACATCACCGACCCAGCATGCACTAGTCAGTGCTGAAGGGTCTGGTATGGTTTAGGGGGGACTCCATGCCATTTTTTTCTTTCTTTATTTTTTTTCAATTCCGGGTGCCGGCAATTGCAACTGCGAGTCAATTTAAATGTGATTTAACTTTTTTTTTTTTAGAAATGAAATTTTTGCTGCAGCATGTTCTATGCATGCAACAGATGCAGTTACAGGCAGACTAAGAGTACCCCCCCAGGCACTATATTTAACCACTTCCCACCCGGCCTATAGCAAAATGATGGCCAGGCGGTGGTTCAGTTATCCTGACTGGGCACCATATAACGCCCATCAGGATAACAGCCGCTGCGCGCCTGTGGGGGCGTGCATCGCAGCAATCAGTGGTGCGGTGTGTCAGTCTGACACACCGCTACACCGATCTTGGTAAAGAGCCTTCAGCGGAGGCTCTTTACCACGTGATCAGCCGTGTCCAATCACGGCTGATCATGATGTCAACAGGAAAAGCCATTGATCGGCTTTTCCTCACTCGCATCTGACAGACGCGAGTAGAGGAGAGCTGATCGGCAGCTCTCCTGACGAGGGGTCTGCGCTGATTGTTTATCAGTGCAGCCCCCCCTCGGATGCCCACACTAGACCACGGGGGAAGCCGCCAGGACCACCAGGGAAGGGGGCAACATGTGGATGGCCATGTATGTATTGCCATCCACATGTGCAAATTATTCCCAATCTGTGCCAATCAGTGCCCACAAATGGGCACCGACTGGCACCATTATATGAAATGTAAGTACTTATCAGTGCCACCCATAAGTACCCATCAGTGCCGCCTATGAGTGCCCATCAGTGCCACCTATGAGTGCCCATCAGTGCCACCTATCAGTGCCGCCTATAAGTGTCCATCATCAGTGCCCGCCAGTGCCACCTCATTGGTGCCACCTCATTGGTGCCCATCAGTGCAGCCTTATCAGTGCAGCCATATTGGTGCCCATCATTAAAGAAGAAAGCGTAGCTATTTACAAAAATTTTTAACAGAAACAAAGAAAAACTTGTTATTTTTCAAAATTTTCAGTCTTTTTTTATTTGTTGCACAAAAAATAAAAAACGCAGAGGTGATCAAATACCACGAAAAGAAAGCTCTATTTGTGGGAACAAAATGATAAAAAATTTGTTTGGGTACAGTTTTGTTTGACCGCGCAATTGTCAATCAAATTGCGACAGCGCTGAAAGCTGAAAATTGGCTTGAGCAGGAAGGTGTCTAAGTGCCTGGTATTGAAGTGGTTTTAAAGCAATTTTTCAATTTTATTGGTGCACTGTAAGCATAATTAAAATCACTGTTCCTGAAAAAAATAATTTAAAAAAAAAATGTTTGCATTGATACATGTCCCGCAGGGCAGTACCTGGACCCCCATAGCCCTTTTATGGCCAATTACTTGCATATAAGCCTTCAAAATGGTCACTTTTGATTTTTCCTGTTCGGCTCCCATAGACTTCAATGGGGTTTGCCGTTCGAGTTGGAACTTTTCCCCTGTTTGGGAGTTCTGCTGCGAACTGAACAGGGGCGTGTTTGACCCATCTCTAATCCTATGCATGAACCTGCTACAAAGAAACAACTAGAAAGGTAGGAAATATTTAAGAAAATATTTTTAGGTGTGCTGTGTGAATGGGACAATAAAAAAAAAAACATATAGCATGTGTTTTTTTTTTCAAAGTTGACTGCAAAAGTGAAAATGCATTTTATGATCATGTAAAAAATCCCATAAACCCACTCTGCTATCATTCAGTGTATCTCCTAAAATTACAACTTGAGATGTTAATTTTTTTGGCCAAAAATCAATTTTTTGTATTGGGCATTGTGAAAAAACTGAAACTACAAGCATTCAAGAAAAGGTTTGTTTTGGAACTTTGAGTGAGTCACAGGGCACATGGTATGGAAAAAAAGCTGTATAGATGTGTTATTTGCATAAAAACATGGCATCCTGGATAGCATGTGATACATAATAAAATGTAGGTAATTTGACCTATATACAAGACATTAGCATAGAGAATTTCTATATATATATATATATATATATATATATATATATACATAAAATCACATGGTATCTTTCTGTGATAACCGATAATATAAGCCAAGTATTAAATATGGTATTCAATGAAAAAATGATTTCTTAAAGATGGGTCACAGTTGAAATTGAACTTTATATTGGGAAACTGATGGCATCTAATAGCCTTTTATTGGGAACATGATGGCATCTAATGGGCTCATATTGGGAACATGATGGCATCTAATAGGCTTGATGCGTTTCGGGGACAATTTCCACTCATCAGGAGAAACCGCATGGCATATCTGCAAAAAATGAAAAAAATATACCATTTCTTGAATCTCTGATTTAGGGGTTGAGGTGCATGTACTCATGCACTTCATTTAAAGTCCCACAACCCCCCCTTTAAATCGTATGCAATTCATTTGGTCTTTCAGATGATTAGTTGAATGTAGTAATGTAGTGAACACAACTTTGCCTTATGCACTATGCAGACTGAACATTCACTTTTCTGAGTGAACACTTTGTACCTCTTTAATAAATGACTGAAGCCAGAGGATCAATATAACAGCCAGTGAACTAGCATTTTCCAAAGGAGGTCAGCAAAAAGATGCATTTATTTTATAAAAGGTTTTCTCTAAACTTATGAAAGCCACATCAAATGGCTTCTGTGCTTTTCTAATTATTGTAGGTTTAAAAAAGATGTGGCCTATATTTCAACTGTCTTTAGCAAATGTGCACAAAGCATTCACAAAAAAAATGAAGGCCGAAAAAAATGTAAACAGTCTGTTTTGAGTTTTATTATGGTTAGATAAAAGCATTTGCATGCCACAATTTAAGCACATTATTATGCTTGGAGTAAAATCAACTCCTGTTTTTTATATTACATTAGAGCAAACTATCCCAAATGTGTATTCATTTGTATAAGAATTAGTTTCTTGTATAGTTCTGCTACTGTTTACCGTCATAGCCAACATTTGTTGTTACAGATCGTATATTTCCTTACCACAAACCTCAATTATTTAATGCCTCTGAGGAGTCTTAATTAACATCAAAATAAACCATGACCATTTATATATTCGATATTGAAAAATTCTGGCCTGCTAACAAAAAAATGCAATGCTCTGCTAAATAGATCACTTTCCAAAACACTGTTTAATTAACTTTAGCCATAAAATGATATTGCTTCCAATCTACAACTCAAACAGCTGTTGCATAAAAGCTTTTACTTTATCGATGAACCTCCATGTAAATGTTATCATCTTGACGTAAAACAGTATGGTTATTGATCTTTGTTTGTCACTGTCTTTGCTGTTCCTACAGGCAGCAACCACATTATAATATGACAATAATACAAAGCAGTTTCTTACTGTATCTACATTTATGTACATGACAATGATTGTCAAAGAAGTATGGGTTAGCTGAAGACACAGCACAGTAAATAAAACTTGCTTTGAGGCCCCATTGTCTGCCTGAAACCTCAGATTAAACCATTTAAAGCTGAGTACACATGGTCCAAACATCGACCAGTTCAGTAGGAACCATCGGACATTCAAACCATGTGTACAGCTCTCATTTTGACAAAAACCAGTCTTTTGTCAAAGGGACATGTTGAAAAACCAGCACCCGATCAGCTCTCACAGCCATTGGCTGATTAATGTGTTCTGGCAGGGGTGGATTCTGCCTATCAGAGCACAAAGGCACAGCAGGAGAGATTGCGGCACTAACATCATTTAGTTAGTACAAGGATCTCTCAGTTTTTTCATTCAGCATGCTAGGTTGAATGAAAAAAAAAAAGCATGTACATGCCAATGTGTAAACACCCGTCAGAGTACCTACATATGCAAACATTGATTGCACGATACATTTTAAAATTCACTGTGAACACTGGAATGAGAGCAACAATTCATCTAGTGGAAAATTAGGAATTAATTCAAAAAATGACAAAATAGTTATAGACAATGGGGGAATATTATTCAGACATATGAAGTCTTTCGACACAAGAAGAAAGGAAACCTTAGTGAATCGCAAACTCCGCAATTTCGACATTAGAAGAACATTAAATATTAAAAAGATGACCATGATTAAGAACAATATTAATAACAATAAGTTTTATCATGAAAGTTATTATATTAAAAATTAAAAATTGGAGTAAAAATAGAAAAAACAACAAAAAGTCAATCCTTAGTTAGTAATTAATAATGAAGCAGTTTATGTCCCAATCGACATTTAAGCCAAAGGGCACAAATGATCGCATATCAAAAATCAATCTTGTCTCAAGTTTTGAGATGGATCTAACCATGTTGGTCCCCCTCCAATGAGGTTGGATTTTATCAATGGCCAAAAATATAGTTCCATTAAGATTCCTATCATGATATTTATCATAATGTCTTGATAAATTATGTTTTTTAAAACCTCGCTTGATGTTCCCCCCTACTCTGCTAATCTACAAATCGGGTCGAGCAAGTCATGAAGGATTCGATGTTTTAAGACCTATTTGTCACTAAAGATTGGATGGTCTCACATTTCCGCCCTCTGAAAGAATGTATTTGGCAAATAAATGCTGAGGAGTATATAACCATCTTACGTGATGACAGCTTCACCTGGCCAATCCCCAGACGACGTCCTATTGATGACGAAACGTGTAGGGTGGAGCCTTTGACGGTGATGTCATCACGTTTGTTTCCTTCCAAAACGGTGGATGGGCGCATGATATAGGAAGTATAGCGAGACTGATGGTGATATCACAACTCTGGCAAACTGAATCTGTACCGTTTTTTGCTGATAGATGACCAATCTCTTGTAAGTGCAAACGTATTATGTTATTAAATCTACTTTTATCAACAACTACACCATGGAAGTTTCTTTCACTTTATGTTTTTGAGTATCAATAGCAACAGTGGAAGCTCTGGATATTGCTTAAGGTTTGGGGGAGACCTTCTCTCTATGCTGGGCGAGACTGCTGTGGCGGTCATCGCTTTCTGGTAAGCAGGTTATTTAAACACCTTGGGTGGTGATCTGCAAGCACTTCTGTTTTTAAGAGTTTGTCACGAGTCTCTTCTTGCAACGTATATATTTTTTGCTTAACCCCCCCTAGCGGTATTCCCCAGTCTGGCTCGGGGGGGGATTTTCAATACCAAAAGCAGTAACCCCGAGCCAGACTTGGGATTGCATCGCAGGATCCATGTAGAGGTTACTTACCTTGTCCCCTGGATCCTGCGATGTCTCCCTGCTGTGATCTGCGAACCGCCATGTCTCACTCGATTCACAGTGCCGAGCTCCGTTCCCTGCGAGCGTTGCGACGCGCGGGGATGGAGTTCGGCACCAAATTCAAAAAGTAAAACACACAGTATTGATACAGTATACTGTAATCTTACAGATTACAGTACTTTATCAAATAATTACACATCCCCTTTGTCCCTAGTGGTTTGTCCAGTGCCCTGCATGCAGTTTTATATTATAAAAACTGTACTTTCTGCCTGGAAAGTGGAGATTGTCCATAGCAACCAAAACTGTCCCTTTACATCAAAAGTGGTTTTAAACCAGCTAGAAAACAACGCTAATAAATTAGAATCACTTGCAGAATTGAGCGATAGTGATTTGTGGGGAGATCAATCATCAAACACTAAAAGTAATGGCAGTGACAATTCTGCAACTGAGCAAATTTCAGTGTTTTTGATTTGATTACATTATTGAATAATTTTTATTATTATTATATTATTATTTGGTATAATTATTTATAGTTATTGATTATATTATAATTTATGATTTCCTTTTTTAAACTTTATCCTACCCAGGATGTCTACTAGACTCTGGTTTGCACAGATTTAAGTGAATTATTTCTAAGAATTACAGGCCTACAATATAAAATGCCAAATTTCCATGCAAAATAATTGTACCACTTTCAGCACCTAAAATCTGAAATAATAATACCACCAGGGAGGTTAATTGGATGGACATTATTACATGGGAATCTATGGACTTTTACCTGTGATGGGATTTTGCCTTAGTTTTCTTTTTTCACTTTGGTATTTTTTCACATATATTTTATATTTATATATGGATTCAATATTGTTGATGAGTTTATTTAGCGCTGCATCCTTTTGATATATACACTTTGTTTGGAGTTTCTGTACTGAACTTTTTGATGTCAGCAGTAGGGATGAGCTTCGTGTTCGAGTCGAACCCATGTTCGACTCGAACATCGGCTGTTCGACCGTCCGTCGAATTGCGAACGATATGGGCCGTTCGCGCCAAATTCGTGTGGCGCGTCACGGCCCATAATTCACTGCGGCATCGCAGTGCATTGCTGGCTGATGATTGGCCAAGCATGCACTATGACCCGCATGCTTGGCCAATCACAGCGCCGTCAGTAGAGAGAGCTGTAATTGGCCAAAGCCAGGGTGGCTTTGGCCAATTATGGCTCAGGGGATTTAGTACACACCCCACACTATATAAGGCCGCCTGCACGGCGGCCCTGTGTAGTGTGTGTTCCGGTGTGCTGAGCGATAGAGAGAGAGAGAGACAGTGTCATTTGATTTGAGTTAGATAGATTAGGCAGAACAGTCAGTCAGTTAGCTGCACTTACAGTGTATTGTGTATATATATGCATCCCAGGTGTTGCATATATATATATACACTGTATTCAGTTTAGCTAGATCCGTTCCTGTTATCTTCTATCTAGACTATTTACATTCAGTGCAGTGTGTCCTGCTCACAGTGTTCAGCTAGATCCGTTCCTGCTATTTACATTCAGTACAGTGCTTCCTGCTCACAGTGTTCAGCTAGATCCGTTCCTGCTATTTACATTCAGTGCAGTGCGTGCTGCTCACAGTGTTCAGCTAGATCCGTTCCTGCTATTTACATTCAGTGCAGTGCGTCCTGCTCACAGTGTTCAGCTAGATCCGTTCCTGCTATTTACATTCAGTGCAGTGCGTCCTGCTCACAGTGTTCAGCTAGATCCGTTCCTGGTATTTACATTTAGTGCAGTGCGTCCTGCTCACAGTGTTCAGCTAGATCCGTTCCTGCTATTTACATTCAGTGCAGTGCGTCCTGCTCACAGTGTTCAGCTAGATCCGTTCCTGCTATTTACATTCAGTGCAGTGCGTGCTGCTCACAGTGTTCAGCTAGATCCGTTCCTGCTATTTACATTCAGTGCAGTGCGTCCTGCTCACAGTGTTCAGCTAGATCCGTTCCTGCTATTTACATTCAGTGCAGTGCGTCCTGCTCACAGTGTTTAGCTACATCCGTTCCTGCTGTTTACATTCAGTGCAGTGCGTCCTGCTCACAGTGTTCAGCTAGATCCGTTCCTGCTATTTACATTCAGTGCAGTGCGTCCTGCTCACAGTGTTCAGCTAGATCCGTTCCTGCTATTTACATTCAGTGCAGTGCGTCCTGCTCACAGTGTTCAGCTAGATCCGTTCCTGTTATCTTCCTACTGACAGGCAGGCTTGTCTGGTTACAGTATATAAAGCTACCTGAAGAAAATTACAGGTGTTCTTTTTGATCCTATTAGTACCACGGTCAGGCAGCTAGACTATTTACATTTAGTACAGTGTGTCCTGCTCACAGTGTTCAGCTAGATCCGTTCCTGTTATTTACATTCAGTGCAGTGCGTCCTGCTCACAGTGTTCAGCTAGATCCGTTCCTGCTATTTACATTCAGTGCAGTGCGTCCTGCTCACAGTGTTCAGCTAGATCCGTTCCTGCTATTTACATTCAGTGCAGTGCGTCCTGCTCACAGTGTTCAGCTAGATCCGTTCCTGCTATTTACATTCAGTGCAGTGCGTGCTGCTCACAGTGTTCAGCTAGATCCGTTCCTGCTATTTACATTCAGTGCAGTGCGTCCTGCTCACAGTGTTCAGCTAGATCCGTTCCTGCTATTTACATTCAGTGCAGTGCGTCCTGCTCACAGTGTTCAGCTAGATCCGTTCCTGCTATTTACATTCAGTGCAGTGCGTGCTGCTCACAGTGTTCAGCTAGATCCGTTCCTGCTATTTACATTCAGTGCAGTGCGTCCTGCTCACAGTGTTCAGCTAGATCCGTTCCTGCTATTTACATTCAGTGCAGTGCGTCCTGCTCACAGTGTTTAGCTACATCCGTTCCTGCTGTTTACATTCAGTGCAGTGCGTCCTGCTCACAGTGTTCAGCTAGATCCGTTCCTGCTATTTACATTCAGTGCAGTGCGTCCTGCTCACAGTGTTCAGCTAGATCCGTTCCTGCTATTTACATTCAGTGCAGTGCGTCCTGCTCACAGTGTTCAGCTAGATCCGTTCCTGTTATCTTCCTACTGACAGGCAGGCTTGTCTGGTTACAGTATATAAAGCTACCTGAAGAAAATTACAGGTGTTCTTTTTGATCCTATTAGTACCACGGTCAGGCAACTAGACTATTTACATTTAGTACAGTGTGTCCTGCTCACAGTGTTCAGCTAGATCCGTTCCTGTTATTTACATTCAGTGCAGTGCGTCCTGCTCACAGTGTTCAGCTAGATCCGTTCCTGCTATTTACATTCAGTGCAGTGCGTCCTGCTCACAGTGTTCAGCTAGATCCGTTCCTGCTATTTACATTCAGTGCAGTGCGTCCTGCTCACAGTGTTCAGCTAGATCCGTTCCTGCTATTTACATTCAGTGCAGTGCGTGCTGCTCACAGTGTTCAGCTAGATCCGTTCCTGCTATTTACATTCAGTGCAGTGCGTCCTGCTCACAGTGTTCAGCTAGATCCGTTCCTGCTATTTACATTCAGTGCAGTGCGTCCTGCTCACAGTGTTCAGCTAGATCCGTTGCTGCTATTTACATTCAGTGCAGTGCGTCCTGCTCACAGTGTTCAGCTAGATCCGTTCCTGCTATATACATTTAGTGCAGTACGTCCTGCTCACAGTGTTCAGCTAGATCCGTTCCTGTTATCTTCCTACTGACAGGCAGGCTTGTCTGGTTACAGTATATAAAGCTACCTGAAGAAAATTACAGGTGTTCTTTTTGATCCTATTAGTACCACGGTCAGGCAGCTAGACTATTTACATTTAGTACAGTGTGTCCTGCTCACAGTGTTCAGCTAGATCCGTTCCTGTTATTTACATTCAGTGCAGTGCGTCCTGCTCACAGTGTTCAGCTAGATCCGTTCCTGCTATTTACATTCAGTGCAGTGCGTCCTGCTCACAGTGTTCAGCTAGATCCGTTCCTGCTATTTACATTCAGTGCAGTGCGTCCTGCTCACAGTGTTCAGCTAGATCCGTTCCTGCTATTTACATTCAGTGCAGTGCGTGCTGCTCACAGTGTTCAGCTAGATCCGTTCCTGCTATTTACATTCAGTGCAGTGCGTCCTGCTCACAGTGTTCAGCTAGATCCGTTCCTGCTATTTACATTCAGTGCAGTGCGTCCTGCTCACAGTGTTCAGCTAGATCCGTTGCTGCTATTTACATTCAGTGCAGTGCGTCCTGCTCACAGTGTTCAGCTAGATCCGTTCCTGCTATATACATTTAGTGCAGTACGTCCTGCTCACAGTGTTCAGCTAGATCCGTTCCTGTTATCTTCCTACTGACAGGCAGGCTTGTCTGGTTACAGTATATAAAGCTACCTGAAGAAAATTACAGGTGTTCTTTTTGATCCTATTAGTACCACGGTCAGGCAGCTAGACTATTTACATTTAGTACAGTGTGTCCTGCTCACAGTGTTCAGCTAGATCCGTTCCTGTTATTTACATTCAGTGCAGTGCGTCCTGCTCACAGTGTTCAGCTAGATCCGTTCCTGCTATTTACATTCAGTGCAGTGCGTCCTGCTCACAGTGTTCAGCTAGATCCGTTCCTGCTATTTACATTCAGTGCAGTGCGTCCTGCTCACAGTGTTCAGCTAGATCCGTTCCTGCTATTTACATTCAGTGCAGTGCGTGCTGCTCACAGTGTTCAGCTAGATCCGTTCCTGCTATTTACATTCAGTGCAGTGCGTCCTGCTCACAGTGTTCAGCTAGATCCGTTCCTGCTATTTACATTCAGTGCAGTGCGTCCTGCTCACAGTGTTTAGCTACATCCGTTCCTGCTGTTTACATTCAGTGCAGTGCGTCCTGCTCACAGTGTTCAGCTAGATCCGTTCCTGCTATTTACATTCAGTGCAGTGCGTCCTGCTCACAGTGTTCAGCTAGATCCGTTCCTGCTATATACATTTAGTGCAGTACGTCCTGCTCACAGTGTTCAGCTAGATCCGTTCCTGTTATCTTCCTACTGACAGGCAGGCTTGTCTGGTTACAGTATATAAAGCTACCTGAAGAAAATTACAGGTGTTCTATCCCAGCTTAGTGCAGCTACAGGCCATTAGTATGTCTGGAAGGCCAAGAAGGAGAGGCAGACAGTCACAAGCCAATAAGAGAGGGCAAGCAGGCTCTGTGTCTAGTGCTGGTCGTGGAGACGGTGCATCCTCATCAGCACGTGGCCATGGGACACGCTTGGCCTTTTTTTCGGCAGCTGGCCGTGTTGAGCCGCAACATGCGGAAGACTTGGTCGAGTGGATGACCAAGCCGTCCTCATCCTCCTCATCCTCTCTCACCCATGCCCAGGGTGCTTTGTCTGGCAAAGCAGCGGCCTCTTCCCTCAGCTCAATGTCATCAGTGACTCCTTCCCTAGCTCCACCATGTCCTCATGAGGATTCCCTCGAACTGTTTGACCACAGTGTTGGGTACATGCTCCAGGAGGATGCCCAGCGTTTGGAAGGCTCTGATGATGATACTGAGCTCAATGAAGGCAGTAACATGAGCACGGACAGAGGGGGTGCCCAAGAAGGACAGCAATCTGGCAGTCATGCTCCCCCTGCTGCAGCATACTGCCAGGTTTGCTCCAGTGATGAGGAGGGAGGGGATGATGAGGTCACTGACTCAACGTGGGTGCCTGATAGGAGAGAGGAGGAGGAGGAGGAGGAGGAGGAGGAGGAGGTGGCACATCACCAACTAGGCAGGATGCCCTCCAGGGGCCAGCCTAAGGGCAGCACATTGACTGCATCACACCCCAAAGCTCCACATGTGCAGGGCGCTGCAGTCTCTGCGCGTTATTCAAAAAGTTCTTTGGTGTGGGCCTTTTTTGAGACGAGTGCATCAGATCGCACCGCTGCTATTTGCAATATATGTCTCAAGCGTATCTCGCGTGGCCAAAACATCTCCCGCTTGGGTACCACATGCTTGACCAGACATATGTTGACCTGCCATGCAGTTCGTTGGCAAGCGTATCTAAAAGACCCACACCAAAGAACAAAGACGATCTCTCCTTGCTCCTCATCAGCTGAGATTTCCAACCCCACTAGACCTTCAGTCCTCTCTGCGACCTGCAGTGAGAGGAATGAAGGTGTAGAATTAGGTGTGTCACAGCCAAGTACTTATGGGCAATCTGCTTTTGGTACACCGACGTCAGATTGTACCAGGCAAATTTCCCTGCCCCAGCTGCTGCACCGCCGAAAGAAGTTTGCTCCCAGCCATCCACATGCCCAGCGGTTGAATGCTAGCTTGGCAAAATTGCTAGCACTTCAACTGCTGCCTTTTCAGTTGGTAGACTCTGCCCCCTTCCGTGAGTTTGTGGAATGTGCGGTTCCTCAGTGGCAGGTACCCAAACGCCACTTTTTCTCACGGAAGGCGATTCCGGCTCTCTACCGGCATGTGGAAGGCAATGTCCATGCCTCGCTGGACAGGGCGGTCAGCGGTAAGGTGCATATTACCGCTGACTCATGGTCCAGCAGGCATGGACAGGGACGTTACTTAAGTTTCACGGCGCATTGGGTGACTCTGCTGGCAGCTGGGAAGGATGCAGGACAAGGTGCAGTAGTGTTGGAGGTTGTTCCGCCACCACGCCTCCAAAATGCTGATTGTGACACACCTCTCTCCTCCACCCCCTCCTCTTCTTCTTCCTCCATGGCCTCTTCCTCGGAACCAGCGGTGCTCCGTAGGCGTTCAAGGGGCTACGCAAGTACGCAGGCCAAAAGATGCCATGCGGTGCTTGAGCTGGTGTGCTTGGGGGACAGGAGCCACACTGGGGCAGAGGTTCTGTCAGCTCTGCAGGGGCAGGTTCAGAGGTGGTTGACGCCACGCCAACTTAAGGCAGGAATGGTGGTTTGCGACAATGGCACCAACCTCCTCTCTGCCCTCCGACAGGGACAACTGACCCATGTGCCCTGTTTGGCTCACGTCCTTAACTTGGTGGTGCAGCGGTTCTTGGGCAGGTACCCGGGCTTACAGGATGTCCTGAGGCAGGCCAGGAAAGTCTCTGTGCATTTCCGCCGGTCATATAATGCCAGTGCTCGGCTGACGGACCTCCAAAAGGAGTTTAACCTGCCCAAGAACCGCCTAATCTGTGACATGCCCACCAGGTGGAACTCGACGTTGGCCATGCTGCAGCGGCTGCACACGCAGCAGAGGGCCATCAATGAGTACCTGTGCGACTATGGCACCAGGACAGGGTCAGGGGACCTTGGTTTTTTTTCCCCACGCCAGTGGGCCATGATCAGGGATGCATGCACTGTCCTGTCACCATTCGAGGAGGCCACGAGGATGGTGAGCACTGACAGTGCATGCATCAGTGACACTGTCCCCCTTGTCCACCTGTTGGAGCACACGCTGCGTGGAATAATGGACAGGGCACTTGAGGCAGAACAGAGGCAGGAAGAGGAGGACTTCCTTAGCTCTCAAGGCCCCCTTTATCCAGACAGTGTTCCTGCGTGCCCGCCGATCACACAGGAAGAGGACGAGGAGGAGGAGGAGGAGGAGGAGGAAGATTGTGTCAGTATGGAGGTGGAGCCTGGCACTCAGCATCAGCAGTCTTTAAGGGATCAGTCCCAAGGAACACATGGACTTGTACGTGGCTGGGAGGAGGTGGCTGCGGACGTTGTTGTCCTTAGTGACCCAGAGGACTCCGGACCGAATGCCTCAGCAAACCTACGCTGCATGGCCTCCCTGATCCTGCAAAGCCTGCGTAAGGATCCTCGTATTCGTGGTATCAAGGAGAAGGACCAATACTGGCTGGCAACCCTCCTTGATCCACGTTACAAGGGTAAGGTTGCGGACCTTATCTTGCCATCGCAGAGGGAGCAGAGGATGAAACATCTTCGGGAGGCCTTGCAGAAAGGTCTGTGCAACGCGTTCCCAGAGACTGGGAGGTTACAAACTCCTGTTTCTGGACAACGTGTTGCTGAGGCTTCGGTCAGTCAAAGAAGGAGCGGTGGAGAAGGTGGCCGTCTGACCGATGCGTTCAGACAATTTTTTGGTCCGCAGCCCCAAGGTATAATCGGTTCCAGCAACCATCGCCAGCGTCTGTTTTACATGGTGCAGGAATACCTAGGGGCAAGATCAGACTTGGACACCTTTCCCACCGAAAATCCTCTGGGTTACTGGGTCTTGAGGATGGATCACTGGCCAGAGCTTGCACAGTATGCAATTGAGCTACTGGCCTGTCCTGCATCCAGCGTTCTTTCGGAACGCACATTCAGTGCTGCTGGAGGCGTGGTAACCGATCACAGGGTGCGTCTGTCCACCGACTCGGTCGATCGGCTGACCTTCATAAAAATGAATCAGTCTTGGATCACCACCAGCTACCAAGCACCTGATGCAGATGTAACCGAATAATTTTTTTTGAAATCTCAGATCCCTTCAAAGACTGCCTATGCTGATGCTGAGTGACTATCCCTGAGTAATTATCCTCTTCCTCCTCAATCATCACGCTGATAGCTTGTAAGAACATTTTTGGTTCTGGGCGCCACCACCAGTGCCTAAGGCACAATTTTTCAGCCCCTGTTTAACAGGGGCGTGTAATTACAATTTTTGATGTAATACTTTGCAGCAGGGCTCGTTCCTGCATTCCAACTAGAGTGTCTGTGAGGGGTTGCAGTGTTGTGGCACCAGCACCAGTGCCTAAGACCCAATTTTTCAGCCCCTGTCTAACAGGGGCGTGTAATTACAATTTTTGATGCAATACTTTGCAGCAGGGCTTGTTCCTGCGTTTCAACTAGAGTGTCTGTGAGGGGTTGCAGTGTTGTGGCACCAGCACCAGTGCCTAAGACCCAATTTTTCTGCCCCTGTCTAACAGGGGCGTGTAATTACAATTTTTGATGCAATACTTTGCAGCAGGGCTCGTTCCTGCGTTCCAACTAGAGTGTCTGTGAGGGGTTGCAGTGTTGTGGCACCAGCACCAGTGCCTAAGGCCTAATTTTTCAGCTCCTGTTCAACAGGGGCATGTAATTACAATTCTTGATCTAATATTTCACAGCAGGGCCCTGTGAGGGCTTACAGTGTTTTGGCCACAGCAACACCTAAGGCCCAAATTTCTGCTGAGTATATAGGGCAGGACCCTACTTTCAAACATCTAACTTACAAACGACTCCTACTTGCAAACGGAAGGAGACAACAGGAAGTGAGATGAAATCTACCCCTAAGGAAGGGAAATTCTCTCCTGTAAGAGTTAATATGGGAAAACAATTTTTCCTTTCCACTGATGCTTTCCAATCCTTGTTCCACAAAAAAACCCAAATTTTCAAAAAACATTTTTCATTGGGACAAAAAAGTGAGGTGAAATCTTCTGAAGAGGAGGAAAGACGCAAAACAAATGTCACAGGGGTGATAACCCTTCCCTATGTTTTCCAAAAAGCTTAGAAAAGATTTTTTGGCTGGAGCTAAACACATTAAAAATGTTCAAAATTACAAACAGATTCTACTTAACAACAAACCTACAGTCCCTGTCTTGTTTGCACCGCCTGTATACTGCTGTTCAGAGTATATAGGGACCTTTCCTTATTTTAATTTGGGTGCGGGGTTCCCCTTAATATCCATACAAGACCCAAAGGGCCTGGTAATGGACTGGGGGGTACCCATGCCGTTTGTCTCACTGATTTTCATCCATATTGCCATGACCCGACATGACATTAAACCCGCAAGCAGTTTTAAATGAGATTTTTTCCTTTAAAAATGACATTTGGTGCAGGGACTGTTCTAAACATGGGAAACACGCGTCACTTTACAGGCATACTATAGACACCCCCCAGGTACGATATTTAAAGGAATATTTCACTTTTTTTTTTTTACTTTAAGCATCATTAAAATCACTGCTCCCGAAAAAACGGCCGTTTTTAAAAGTTTTTTTTGCATTGATACATGTCCCCTGGGGTAGGACCCGGGTCCCCAAACCCTTTTTAGGACAATACCATGCAAATTAGCCTTTAAAATGAGCACTTTTGATTTCGAACGTTCGAGTCCCATAGACGTCAATGGGGTTCTAACGTTCGTGCGAACTTGCGGTCCGTTCGCGGGTTCTGGTGCGAACCGAACCGGGGGGTGTTCGGCTCATCCCTAGTCAGCAGCTTATTTAGTATTTGAATTAAATTTAACATTTTTCACCTTGGTTATTGCACAGCATTAGCCTTAGGGCTTCACATATTTTCTATACCCAAAAGGTTTTTTACCCTAATGTAGACCACTTTAATAACCACTTCTTTAGAAACCTTAGTACAAAGTGAAGACTTGATCTTATCCATTTTACATTTTCTCAGTACTGAAAGTGAGGATGTATAATACATCATTTTGCTTACTCTGTTCATAATAGTTTGGTGACATTTTTATATAGATATTTTGTGTATATATATACTGTATGTGTGTTATTTTGTGAATATTATCACAAATCCTGAAACTGTGAAGAACAACAGTATTAATAAATATACATTTAATTCTGCCAGTAAAAAAAAAAATTGCCAAGTTACTAGCCATTTTTAATAAGTAAAAATGTGAAGCTACATAGGTATGGAAGAAAACCACTTATTAAAACACATAGCATAGCCTTAATCTATATTGAAAGGCCAAATATTAATTGCCCTCTACTAGGATTATGCTCTCAACCATCCCCTTCTCCCTCCAGCACTAAAGTAGTTAATTAAACAAGCTGCTTACATAACCTTGAAAGATCACATTATAGGAACACTTATTACAGAATAGGAACATGTGCAGAAATCAGGCCTTGAAACCTTGCCAAATGATCAATTTCTTAATTGAAAAAGTCCTATATAAAGTGACCAATGCTGACTAAATTGAATAGTACTTTAGTGGGTGAAGCACACTTGCCATCTTATATTGGATATGCAGTCAAATGGAGCACTGTGACTGTTCTTAAAAGAAAAAAAAAGTATAAAAGACTATTTGCCATAAATGTTTGCAAGGTGCAGCTGCCAAAATATGCCTCAAAATGAAAATTAGAATAAAAGCATGTGACATTTATGCATATGCATATAAACAGTATTTTAACTCTACTAAAGAGAAAAGGAGCAAAGACTACATTAACTATCAGTGATACTTTGCAAATAGAACGCCACTGAAAAAATTTTTCTACACAAAAGCACATCTAAAAGATCATCCCCTCTTCTTAAACAGGACATTGAATAGGCAAAATAGTGTCAAATTTATATAACATTCACTCATAACATAAATACACAGTGTTTTTCCTCTTATACTGGTTGGTCGCTGTGCACAGAAGTGAGCTGCCCCTACCAGATGATGGCAAACTTGATTCCCTATGGATGAAATCATTGTAGGTGGATTCCCCTCTGTCCCCTTCTTTAGGTATTTGTTATGCCATCTGGAGAGGCTACAGTGGTCCAATGGCAGGTTACTAGACCAGAGAAGGCTATTAAGTCCATTAATCATTGGATTAAGTTATACTCATGATGATAATAAAATCTTAGCAAAATACGAGAAAATGGGGTGATTTCAAATTGAAAAATCCAATTTGTACGTGATGACGTACGACCGGACTAAAACAAGGAAGTTCATAGCCAGTAGCCAATAGCTGCCCTAGTGTGGCTGTTTGTCCGTCAAACTAGCATACAGACAAGCGGACTTTTCGACCGGACTCGAGTTCGACAGATAGATTTAAAACATGTTTCAAATCTAAGTCCGTCCAACTTTTGAGAAAACAAAGTCCGCTGGAGCCCACACACGATCAAATTGCCTGACGAAATCCCGTCCGCCGGGCAAAGTCTGCCGTAAAGTCCGCTCATGTGTACGCGGCATTAGAGATTAATAAGCATGTGAAATGGAAGTAGTATGCCTTTTTTTTTTGAAAGCCCAGTAGGCTCTCCAACCTGAATGTAGGGACCCTTCATTAAATGTAATACAAACATTGTTAAAGTGGACCTTCAGTCATTTTTTTAACTTTCCTATTAAATCTTCTGCCCTTGTTGTTTTAACTTTGGATAGTAAAACATTTTTTTCTGCCAGTAAATACCTTATACAGCCCACTTCCTGTTTCTTGTCTGGTCATTAGCCTAGGCTTATGACATCATGCACAGTTCTCTCTCTCACTCTCGTGAGAGTTTGCCAGGAAGAGAGGGGGGATGAGTCATAATCAGCCAATGAGAGCTGCAGAGCTGGAAGTGTGCCCTATGTGTGTCTGCGTACATCCAGGAAGTGAACAGGCAGCAGCTTCAGCTGCCCACAGTTAAAATGGTTTCAGCCAGACTAAGTGGAGGGAGATTTCTGCAGCATATTTGGCAAGTACAGAATCACAGTATGTAAAAAATAATATGCAAAGTGGTTGGAGGAAAGCTTCAGAGTGAGCAGACTGCAGTTCCTCTTTAAACTGGAAACTGTGGTATAAAAAAACCCCCAATTTTTTTAAACCTAAATCCTGAATTTAAATGTTTGGATGACCACAGATTTTGGAGAAAAAAATACATTAAAAAAAATCCTGAACCTCAGTGAAAGCCTTTTTCAGCAGATCTTTTGCTACCTTCTGAGAATACTGGCACCATGATAAAGCAGACTTGTTGAGCAGCTATATGAACTACTGCAAAAAACCTTCATTTATCATTGTGATACAGATTCACTGCTCTGCTACAATATCAGTTTTGAGTAAAAAGTCCTGATTTATCGATCATGTTGATTGTTTTAGAAGTGCTGCCCTGAAGATGATAAAATTAAGTTACACAAACTGGTATTGTCTTCTTGTCTACTCTGAGAAGTGTCAGGACAGCACCCTTACTACCCACCCTTTAATAAATATATGTATTGTTTAAGATGTATATTCAGTCAAACACCTCTGTCCACCTTGCACTACAAGCAGATTCACTTTTCCTAAAATGTACAAATAAACAAACCCTTTAAGCAGTGCTAATATAAAAAAATCAGCAGCTGTTCTTAATAATCCCCAAACAAATAATACTACAAATGAAGCCAAAATGTACTCATTCAGCCCAGCGCTAAAACTTTGAATTTACCTCTAGATGATAGACAGTTTACTAAAACTGGAGAGTGCAAAATCTGGTGCAGCTCTGCATAGACACCAATCAGCTTCCAGTTTTTTTGTCAAACATTAATTGAACAAGCTGAAATTAAAAGCTGATTGACTACTATGCACATTTGCGACAGGTTTCACACTCTCCAGTTTTAGTAAATCAAACCCATTGCACAACATCACAAACATACATAAATTTCCTTACCACACACAAAAATAATATTAACATACACAAAATAAATAAGTGACAGCTCTTTCAGTGGTTCTGTAAAATGGAATCACATATTTTGATCAGCTTAATTAAAATGTCCATAAGCATTCACAGTGGCCATTTGAATTTCTCAGTGATAATAAATAATGACCAAATCTTCCACCCAGTGATTGATCTCTTCATGCATAGAATCCACTGTGTTCCCCCTCACCAATGAAAATGTCGCACTAACCAGATTGCTTTGCCTGTCTGTTTCAAGAAAGATAAAAAGGCTTAAAGCGGACCTTCAGTCATTTTTCAACTTTCCATCTATTCCATCTTCTGCCCTTGTTGTTTTAACTTATACATCCCAGACAGTAATAAAAACCTCATGGTGGTTCAAACACATCACTTTATCTGAATCTAAAAGCCTTTAGTCATATTTTAATAATAATATTTCACATTAAAATATATGGGTGTTTATAAAATAGCACATTTTACAGTGTTATATGTATAACATGATTACAGAGGATCTCTGAAAGTTGTTCTGCAGTTACTAGGGGGGCAGCTGTTCAGATTTTGCCTGTAGGGCCCCCGTGGCTTTGAGTTACAGCTCTATCTCTTAATGCAGTAAATGTATACCGCTAGGACATCTTTTATCACACTCTTAGGACCACAGAACAGTAGCATTCAATATTTCTCTGAACTCAACAGTATGACCATTGTTGTACTTTAACGCACTTCCCTTTTTTTTTGCATAAAAGCGCACAGAAAAGCACATTACTGTTTAACTTAACTTAAATATGTTCTCACTGCTAGAAGTATCTAAACTCTATGAGTTACCAGAACAGCAGTCTCTGGGACTATATTTAAGTAAATGGAATTCAGCAGATCTAGTTGTCCCCTCTCCTTTTCCTGTCATACACATCCATTCCTGTGTATAATATATATACCATAATATGTATGGTGATCCTAACACACCAGGATAAATATACTTATTTTCAAAATAGTAATGCCCCGTACACACGGTCGGATTTTCAGACGGAAAATGTGTGATAGGACCTTGTTGTCGGAAATTCCGACCGTGTGTGGGCTCCATCACACATTTTCCATCGGATTTTCCGACACACAAAGTTTGAGAGCAGGCTATAAAATTTTCCGACAACAAAATCCGTTGTCGGAATTTCCGATCGTGTGTACACACATCCGATGCACAAAGTACCACGCATGCTCAGAATAAATAAAGAGATGAAAGCTATTGGCTACTGCCCCGTTTATAGTCCGGACGTACGTGTTTTACGTCACCGCGTTCAGAATGATCGGATTTCCGACAACTTTGTGTGTAAGCAAGACAAGTTTGAACCAACATCCGTCGGAAAAAATCAGAGGATTTTGTTGTTCGAATGTTCGATCAATGTCCGACCGTGTGTACGGGGCATAACAGTTCTTTTCAGCTGAGTTCAATGAGATAAAAATTTTGGGTACATGGTTAAATTAAAGATTATCCTTGTGTTAAAGTTCTGAGAATCAGTGTAGCAATTGCATTTTGTATGTAGAGCCTGTTAGTTACCCCACATCTTATGTACATGTGCATGCAGTTTAGTCTTTGTTGTAGAAAAAGAAAAGAATCCATTTGGCCCCACTTCCAAAAGAACCTTTATTATGCAAATCTCCAAAAATAAACACAATGACATAAACACAGCAGAGTGAAAAATAAGGAAAAACAAATGCATGTGATGCTTATCTAGGGCTTATTCATAGGATAACCACCACTTAAACACACACACACACACACATATATATATATATATATTTACCTTAACCACTTAAGGACTGAGCCTCTTTCTGAGATCTGTTGTTTACAAGTTAAAAACAGTTTTTTTTTGCTAGAAAATTACTTAGAACCCCCAAACATGATTTTTTTTCTCCCTAGAGAATAAAATGGCGGTCATTGCAATACTTGTAAGACCCTTGTAAGACCGCTTTTTTTTAAATAAAAAAATAAAACAGCAGTAAAGTTAGCCCATTTTTTTCCCTATATTCTTATATATTGAAAGATAATGTTACACAGAGTAAATTGATACCCAACATGTCACGCTTCAAAATTGCACCCGCTCGTGGAATGGCGACAAACTATTACCCTTAAAAATCTCCATAGGCGACATTTAAAAAAGTTGCATGTTTTGAGTTACAGAGGAGGTCTTGTGCTAGAATTATTGCTCTTGCTTTTTTTTTTTTACACTGTTCTTTTATAAAAAAAATTGTGTCATGTAAACATCCCTTGTAATAGAAAAAAAGCATGACAGGACCCTTTTAAATATGAGATCTGGGGTCAAAAAGACCCCAGATCTCATATTTACACTAAAATGCAATAATAAAAAAAAAATTGTCATTTGAAAAAAAAAAAACTGCCCCTTTAAGGGCTATGGCTGGAAGTGACGTTTTGACATTGCTTCCACCCTGCGATGATGTGGAGATGGGTGGGGGCCATCTTCCCCTCACTCGTCTCCATATCTGAAAGCGGACCGCCCACTGAAGAAGAGGATACTGGGGTTGTGGCAGCTAGCTATTCCTATACTACTGTATATTCCTATATATGCCTATTTACTATATGCAAAACTTTTTTTTAGTTTGGACAGAGTAAGGTAGGGTTATAACCCCTGTCAGTTTTTTTTTTGCTATCTGTGACCCATTGGGATGACTTACCCTCACTTCCTGTCCCATAGCCAAAACAGAAAGGGAGAGGAAATCCTTGCAAATTAAGGGAATTCCTTGGGACACCCAACGTCACCAAAAACTAATGTCCTCATTGGAAGATTTCCCCGTATTACTTTTCACTTTCAATGAAAATGGTCAACAGAACAAATAGAGAGGGTGTATCTCCCTAACTGGGTCACGGACAGCAATAAAAATCTAAAAAGTGTTCTAATCGATCTCCACGCTATCCAAAACAAAAAAATGCCTTCAATTATAATTTTACAGACCTCCCGTCATCAGTGTCATTACTGTCACTGCTACAGATCCCGCGGTAGGCTTTGTTGTTTTGTCTATGGTATAGGAGCTCTAAATCACAGGTCCAAATTCTCTTCTGCCCTGACCAATGACAATCTAGAGAATTGATTTATTAAAGTCAGGCTGTTGACTTTGCTGGGGAATTTTCACTTTGCAAGGGAAATTTGCCCTAGCTTAGTGAATAATATTATACTTTGCTGACTTTCAACATCCAATCATGTGCAAAACATTTTTTTTTCTATTATCCTTGCATGTGATTGGGTCTTCTTTGCAAAGTGAATTTTCACCACATACACTAAGCTAAAGGAAAATTTCCTTGAAAAGTGAACAACCTATATGTCCAAACATGTTGAAAAGCTTCTGTATTCTGAAGTTGCATGCATGCTGTCTAAACCAAATACCAATCTGCATGTGTCTACAGGAGGAGGTTGACAAACACTGCTGCAGATCCATCTATAAGGGAACAACCAACCAAATAACTCTGGCAAAGTCTTCAAAAAAGTAAAATGTCTATTTACAAGCAAAAGAGCCAGTCTGTGAGGCAAAATGCTGGTTAGACTTCAGAATTTTGAACTGGTTATTGTACCTTCTCTGAGAGTCATAATTCCTTGATGAGGGTATACTGACAAAGCATCAGGACCCTAATATCTTTACATCCTTTCACTTCACTCCAGGGACTTTAAACTTTAAAAGGGACACACAAACATTCTGATGCTTCATACAGTAAGTGAAAGCATGCCACTTTGAAATCCCTCCCTGACCTTTCTACAATAATATGTTTTTTTTAATCCTTTATAGCAGTGGTTCTCAACTCCTGTCCCCAGGACACTCTAACAGGCCAGATTTTAAGTATTACCTTGGGGAGATGCAGACTAGAATACTGAAATCACTGAGTAGCAAATTATATCACCTGTGATGTATTTCAGTTATCTTGCAAACCTGGCCTGTTAGTGGGTCCTGAGCACAGGAGTTGAGAACCACTGCTTTATAGGGACTCAGTAAACTGGCATTACATAGAACAGTCACATTTATTCGCTTTACAGTAATGTTTTTAAGGGGAGCAATGTCTTGAATAGCTATTAACTATTATTGTGTTTGTATTAAAAATATATATAAATAAAGTAAAATGCCTTATTCTTAAACTTGCCACACTCTCTATGCTTTAGAAATCCAGAAAGTGGTTTGAGTTTTGGACACTAAAATAATATCCAACAGCCATCTCTTCTCCCTGTTATTCACATGGGTCTCTTCAGTCATTGGAATGAATTTACCAAATCTGCAGAACAGGAGCCTTGCCACACCAAAGCACTGTGCTCTTAACAGCCAACTGTGCTTGCCCTCCATTACATAGGTATCTGTGAAACTTGCTATACAGGAGCTTCTACCTTTGCCTCAAAACTCAATGTGTAGCTCCAAAATCCTTCTATTGAGTCTGCGTCTTCTACTCTATAGCTTCCCAAACCCTATTTTTATCAAACACCACCAGCTAATGCACATGTAGGGACATTAATTGGAGAGTTTCTACCTTCTATTGTAGCAGACTGATGGACTTGATGGGGGATCAAGCAATTCTCTTTCCTTCAACCCATGGTTGAAGAAAAGAAAATTGCATAGTGTATAACCTGCCTAAGCTGTTAGTCTCAGACCACACTTGTTCATTCTCTGAAATGCAATCTGTAATAGAACACTTTTCAGAGTGCAGCTAAGCAGCTAGGCCATGGATGTGGCAGGGCCCGATAACTTGAATTTACAAGTTTGACAGGTGGCACCGCCTGCCAACTCAACATTCCACGTTACATTTGCTGCAGCCACTGTGTTATGTAAACAGCCCCTTCTGACTGTATGGTAGGCTTCAAGTGGTGGCCATGGGTGGCAAAACCATGGCTCAACCTCCTGTGTGAAAGAGGCCTTTTCCAACTGAAACCAATTTGGGAATCTTGGAGAATGAGTCACTTCACAATACCTGCAGCTAGAGAGGTAAAGGATGGCTTGTTTTAAAGCTTGGGAGTCATGTTTAGTAATACATTTATACTCCACTCTTATTTCTGGGTGACTGTTAACTTGTTTTAAAGCTCTTTTACTGTGTGTCAAGATATAATATCTAATTAGTTTAATGTCCACAGTCTGGGTTCAGGTGCACTTTAACCTCCATGATGGTTTTCCCAAGTGTGGCTCGGGGTTAAATTTCTGCACCATTAGCGGTAACCCCGAGCCATACTCGGGATTACACCTCGGGATCCTGGTGCACTGTACTTACCTTGTCCCCAGGATCCTGCGATGTCCCCCCGCACTGTCTGTGGGCTTTGTCTCCTCCAAAGCCTTTCTGTACCAGGCTCCGTTCCCTGCGAGCGTCGCGACGCATGGGGGTGGAGCCTGGCAGAAATTTAAAAAAAGTAAAAATCATAACTCATACAGTACTGTAATCTTACAGATTACAGTGCTGTATGAAATTATTTCACATCCCTTTTGTCCCCAGTGCTTTGTCCAATGCCCTGCATGCAGTTTTATATTATATATACTGTTCTTTCTGCCTGGAAACTGGAGATTGTCCATAGCAACCAAAAAGTGTCCCTTTATGTCAAAAGTGGCTTTAGACCAGCTAGAAAACAGCGATAGTAAATTAGAACACTTGCAGAATTGAGCAATAGTGAATTGTGGGGAAATGTATTTTATTATTATTATATATATATACTTTTTAATTATTTATATTTATTTATTATATTATAATTTATGTTTTTGTGTTTCAAACTTCATCATACCCGGGATATCTACTAGACTCTTGGTGGACAGATATAAGTGTGTTTTTGTTAAGAACTACAGACCTACAATATAAAACGCCATATTTCCATGCAAAATAATTGTACCGCTTTCAGCACCTAAAATCCAAAATAATCATACCGCCAGGGAGGTTAAGATCAATATTAAAGATAAAAGTTTATTTTCTAACACTAAAAGCTGATTTATTTTCCATGTTTCATGTTTATTTGAATTTAACATTTAAACCTCAAAGAATTACAAACCAAAAACTGTGATTTTATTTGTAACTTGTGGGCTTGAGCACCATAAGGATGATTTTAATGCTTGCAAAGACTTACATTTTACCAGCAAACATTCCGAATGCAGCAATTTTCCTCAAATACATTTCAGAAAAACAGTTTGGCACAGCACAGCACAAATGATCATTTTTTTTTCTTTCAGATCGTAAAACAGATTCTGCAGTCTTTCTCGTAAACTATTAACATATGGCTAATTAAACAAACATTATTCATTATTCCTGTTTGTGATGTCCTACAAATTATATGCTATTAGCAAAAATGTACAGGGAACAAAATATCATAGGGAAAAAGAGAAAATAGTGTTTTATAGTCACCACTGTAAGGTAACTGTATGAAATAACAGTTTATGAATGTATTTAGCAAGCTTAATTATTGTATAAAATCAGTAAAATAACTGAAGCAAAGTGTTGCCGAGCAATGCAGAGTAATTTAGCATATAGCTTGGCTTCTTGAAGAGCAGATATATTTCAAATGGAATCTTCACTCAGAATATAAAAGCAGCCTTCCCACTTGATAATAAGACACTTTACTAATCATTGTAATTAATTTTTTTGTTCATTTTGGTGGAAAAAAACATTAAATGTGTCAGCATCTCTGCATTGTGGAAGCCTGTGAATGACCAAAACAGATGTGGATTTTCTTAGCTCTTTTTGGCTGTTTCATTTTAGTAGCTGGTAATACCCTTGGTAAACAAATAAAATAAAGACTGATCACAGAATGTATTAATCTGCTGAATTAATCAGTTCATTATTTGAATGATTTGTGCTCATGTTAGGGCCATACCAATAGCAATAATCAGCTTGTGCGATTGTACGTTTGGCGGTAGATGCAAAAATGCCATTTGTTGCCAACGTAAAGTGTTTGTTAACCTAAAATAAAATGGATCCTGTTCCCTTAAAGCATGTTATACAGCACAGTGCTCATGCTGTATCACCTGAAATACCTGGCTGATCCTACCTGGCTATGCCCTTCCTTCTGTAAACTGACCACGGTATATCATGGCTTCTGAGCCCTTACACCATGGTCAATTTACGTGCCTCCGTAAGCCGCTGCTCTCTGCAGCTCTCCTCTGTCTCCTTCTGTCTTACTCCCCCTCCCCTCCCCTCCCCGCTGCTGCAAAACTATCTGATATTTATACCATGCCCTCTGTTAGATAACAACCTGTGCCAAACCTATTTTAAAAGGCTTTTATTTTCTAGTGACATCAAGAATAATATTATTATGCTTGTTTTTTGGTTTTTTTTTTGGGCAAGTTACCACAACACCATTATCCCATAGTTTTTAAGATCAAAGATACAACTATGTTGGTGTCCCTTGTGAATTTTACTTTTTAAATGTAACTGCCTACTCCCAAACTGTCATTTGAAGTAGTATTATTATTATTTAAGGTATTTATATAGCGCTGTCAATTTACGCAGCACTTTACATATACATTGTACATTTACATCAGTCCCTACCCTCAAGGAGCTTACTATCTAATGTCCCTAACTTACATACATATACTAGGGCCGATTTTAGACAGAAGCCAATCAACCTACCAGCATGTCTTTGGAGTGTGGGAGGAAACCGGGGTCCCCGGAGGAAACCCACACAGGGAGAACATGTAAACTCCAGGCAGGTAGTGTCAGGTTTGGATTGGTTGGGATTCGAACCAGCAACCCTTTTTACTGCTAGGCAAGATTGCTACCCACTACACCACTGTGCCGCCCAGTAGTAAAACACATAACCAAGTATTATTCTCCACAATTTTTTTATTGTGCATTAAAAAAAGAAAACATATAAAATAGAACTTAACCAAAAAGTGCATTCTATGCATCCAAAAATATACCAAATCAAATCAATATTCAACCAAAAAATTAAAAGCCTCATGCATGCACCCTGCTTGTTAATATAGGGGGTCAACAATGCCAAGAGTTGGTGAAAGCAGGGGTCCGTCATCCGGAGATAATTCTGAAAATCATCCGGATTATTCCTCTGAAGCTCCCGCAGCAAAGGCATATGACATAATTGGTCACGATTAATAAAGCAACCAATTTTTGGTCCAAGAAATCCTCCTCCTCCTGTTTCTGCACTGGACTTGGGTCAAAGCAATAACTCCAAGGCCAATAATAAATAACAAGTTATTTCTTCCGATTCCGCAACGGCCGTTCAGAAATTAACTGAAAAGCGTGAACTGAAAAGCGTGAACTGAAAAGCGCAAAATGAAAAGCACGAATCAACACTCACCAAACTTCTACTAACACGAAATTAGCAGAAGGAGCCCAAAGGGTGGCACTAAAGAGCTGAAAAACCACGTAGTATGTCGCTATGTTCGTGTTTGTTGGCTAACAATTCCGTGCAGTTTGTATGCAAGACAAGAGGTTTTGTCTGCAGAAAATCCGATCATGTGTACGAGGCTTAAGACCTTTCATTGACACATTCTTCTTGAACAAAACAATTTACAGACTTTACACAGCATGTATGAAAATATCAATATTACATATTTATATACCACCCTTTTTTGGGGGGGTTGAAACTTATATTTAAAAAAATCTATTATGCCCTGTACACATGACTGGTTTTGCTGTTGGAATAAACTCCGAAGGTTTCTCCGACGGAACTCCATTCAATCGGTCTTGCCTACACACGGTCAAACCGAACAAAGTCTGACCGTCCAGAACGAGGTGACGTACAGCACGTACAATGAGACTAGAAAAAGGAAGTTCAATAGCCAGTAGCCAATAGCTTCCGTCTCGTACTTGCTTCAGAGCATGCGTCGTTTTTGGCCTGTTGGAACAGCTTACAGACGAGCGGTTTTCCCGATAGGAATTGGTTCAGTCGGAAATATTTAGAACATGTTCTATTTCTAGGTCCGTTAGAATTTTCGAAAAAGAAAGTCAGATGAGGCACACACATGATTGGAATATACGATGAAAAGCTTCCGTCAGACTTTTTCTGTCAGACATTCCGCTCGTGTGTACACGGCTTTAGTTGTTTTTTTTAAATCCATCTCTTTCACTTAGTTGATCAGTGACAGCTGTGTTAATTCACACATAGGTGGAAGTTCTCCATCAGATCCACCTTATTTGTCATCTTCCCATTGGTAGTTGCAGACACTTCCTTTGTTGTAATTGCTAAAGGGATATATAAATGTTTGGTGGTTATATTTTAGGAGTACACACTGATCAAATTCCAGCCGGTTCAGCAGGAGCTGGCTGTATTTTGATCTGTGTGTAGCCCTCTCTCTTCAACAGAAGCCAAGTTACATCAGCTTCAGTCAAACTGACCTGCTGGAAGAGCTGCTTTAATCAGTGGCTTGCAGCCAATCTGCTGCAGCACTGATCAGTTTTTTCATACAGTGGAGAATCTCTACTTTCAGAATACAATGTCCTGGCAGAAGTGAGGGGGAATTCATGCATCCACCTCGCTTGTGTGGATGCAAGATTCTGTTTGTTTGTTTTTTTTCATTCAGTGAGTTGGAGCTTGAAGCTTGACTGTTTTGCACTGCCATGCTTTTGCAATAGAGTGAAAGACCTGTGTTTTTTTTATATAAAAAAACAAATTGTTGTTGCAACTGCTCAAACAGGGTTGTGGTTTGTCCAAACCCCCATCACTGTCACTTATTCTGTATTAAAATGTTGAGGAAAATAAATAAAGCATGTGAAATAAAAAAGGAGGATATAGTATCTTTACAGTTACAGTACATGCAAATAATATCAATCAGAATCAATGGACATATTAAGAAGCTACCTGGGTTGAAATTGTGTTTTATTTGATAATAGCCCAGTAGTAGTAAACCAATGTGTGTAGCATATCATTTTAATAACTAAATGTTATTATATGGTTATCAGGAGGACCTTTTCTTAAAAGACAGGTCAGGATGTAGAAAAATACATTATTGTATTGAAAAAAGCAAGCATTTTAGTCAAAAGTAAAAAAAAAAAAAGATCTCTCTACATTTGTCTGTTCTTATGGTTTGAATTCTCAGGAAGATTTCGACAGACTGCCTCAGTAGTTAGACTAGCATCCCAGTGGAGCTAAACCCCTCAGGCAAACTAAAACTCGTATTCAGTCAATTAGAGTAATTTTGAATATCTGTTTCCCACAATGTGTCTTTAATAGTTTATATCTGCAATAACGTTGCAGCTGTAAGTATGGCTTAAGCTGTGGCATCTCTTTCATTATACCATTGTTTTTTTTGCCTCATGTGCTACTGATGAATGTTTATTACATTGTCATTTATCCTTTATTTCTATTTAGGTGGAAATTGAAAAATTGGATTATCACCACTACTTGCCTCTCTTCTTTGATGGTCTTTGTGAAATGGCACATCCTTATGAATTTTTTGCACGTCAGGGAGTCCATGACATGCTGGAGCACGGAGGACCAAAGATTCTGCCTGTCATTCCTCAGCTCATTATACCCATAAAAAGTAAGTACGTGGGCAAACCAGACTTTGAGTCTTGAGTCATTTTCTAATCCTGTACTGTACTTGCGGTATGCTACATTATAATTCAAAACCCTCAAACTTTATTTTGAATAGTAATATTTCTATCACCCACATGATCACATCATTACAGTAAATGTCTGTTCTTTCTATAAGGATATTTCCTTATATTTAGTCAAAGCGTGTTCAGAAAATTGATTCCCATTCAAGAGGTAGTAAATATAATGAAATAAATGAAGAAAATGAGTAAGAGAAGACGTTTGTTTTTGCAGTCATAGAACAAAAGTGTTTTGCTTTTGAAAAATTTGCCTTTGTTAGGATGCCAAGGGTTGGTATTCTGTAGAGCAGATGCGATGAGAACTTCAAACTCAAAGCTAAGTGAAAATAAATTAGATTTATTAGTGAAACAGCACAGGTGACCAGTAATATAAAACACAGCAATTGATGCAAACATTCATAAAAACCATTATAGAAACAACCAGTGAACTTCGATAAAAGTGAATCTAAACAGTGGAAGTGAAACCAACTACAGCACACAAGAGCATCCTACCTAAACTACCTAACTAAGCTAATGGAAACAAAGCAGAATGGCGGCACATCCGGAAGTCCATAAAATCAAGTGAACATGACAAACATCAATCCAAAAAAGGTGCTCAGTGGACGCGTTTTCACGCGTTTTTGGATTGACCTTTTTTGGATTGATGTTTGTCATGTTGGCTTGATTTTATGGACTATCAATAAATTCTTTTGATTTTACTTCCGGATGTGCCACCATTCTTCTTTGTTTCCATTGGATTTCTCTGCTGCGGACCAGGCAGGCACCCGGATCTCTTCAGCAGCTCATCAGATCCTCACAGGTGGCTTTGAGCGGTGTGTTCCCAGCTCTTTCTCTTACCTAACTAAGCTATTTACAAACAGCGGGATAAATAGGGCAGAGTGAGATCATGCTGAGGAGGAAGGAATAGCAGGTCAAGAATAGACCAGAATGGGGGGAAAGGTACACAGGAGCAGATACCAGCAAGCAGGATCAGGGTTACAGGTTTACGAGAACAGAGCACATGGGCACACAGGCAAAACACTGAGGTACTGTGGAATGCTGGAGGAGGGTCTAAATACTTTTCCAGTAGCCAGTGTCAGGTAGGGACTAATTGCTGGGATCTGTTGCTACTGGGAAACATCCGGTGGGGGACACCAGAACAACACTTCTCAGATCCAGGAACCACAGTGCCACCAGAAGGGGATCCAGTTTCTGACAGCCTTGTTCATTTTGTCTTAGTTTATATCTGATTGTATCCTATTGACGTTGTGTCCTCATTTAGTTTAGGGAGGATAAGTTGGGCATGACTAGGACCAAAATGTTTGCAGCCATTGGTAAAAAAAAAAAAATTAAAATCCAAATATTTATTTTGTCATTTCATTTAAACTTTTTTACTTTGTTTTGCAGAGAAATTGTAATAATATTAATACATTTATTTTGAAATATATAATAATACATTAATTCTGAAATTTTAAGTGGTTTGCAGCCAGTGGATAAACTGTGGTTCCAGTGATGCTGCTGGTATCAATTGAAGAAACAGGCTACCTTCTGTCTAATTAATAAAGAAAAAGAGAGTATACATGAATATTTTAGAGAGTGTAGAAATACAACAATCACTTTATTATTTTTAGACATTAGACATCATCCTTAAAGCCCAAACCCGAGCAAAATTGAAAGTTATATAATGCATTTTGCACGGCTCAAAATTTCAAGTCCTGAGCTACTAGCCAGACCTCAAGGATTACTCGTCGCCAGTTGCCCCACCCAACCCCTACCCTGCTCCGCCCCTAATTCCGCCCTCATAAATTATCTCACGAAATGACACTTAAATGTTTTATGCAGAATTAAGTTCTAAAAATTAATATTAACAACAACTTTATCAGTGCCCATCAGTGCAGCCTTACCTGTGCCCAACAATGCAGCCTCACCTGTGCTTATCAGTGCAGCCTCACCTGTGCTCATCAGTGCAGCCTCACCTGTGCCCATCAATGCAGCCTCCTCACCTGTGCCAATAAATGCAGCCTTACCTGTGCCCAGCAATGCAGACTACCTGTAACCATCAATGCCACTTCACCTGTGCCCAACAATGCAGCCTACCTGTGTCCATCAATGCTGCTTCACCTGTACAGGGGAAGAGAGGAGAGGAAGAGAATTGCCGGATCATCATAGAGTGGGAAACATTGCTGTAACAGCTTTTATTTAAATTGCCGAGTGTTCCCCACACTCGCCGTCACATACAGCCCTGGCTCCTGGCCTGGGTACTTTGATATACGTCACACACCCCGGGATTGGACAGGTGTCCTGTCTATCAAAGTACCCGGGCCAAGAGGCATGGCTGTGTGTGACAGCGAGTGCGGAGAACACTCGACAATTTAAATAAAAACTGTTATCAGGGGCGGATCCGGGGGGGCAACGGGGCAATTGCCCGACCGAGTCTCTCTCTCTCACACCAGTATAATCAGCTGATCAGCGGCGTGGAGAGAAAAGACTCTGTGTTATGTCCATTATGCCGCGCTGGAGGGAGGAGGTGCGTGGAGCTGCGCCGCTGGCTAGTGTTCCCTGCACTGGTTGCTAACTCCTGTGCTGCCTGGCGTGTAGCAACCAGTGAGGTCAGTCACATTGGAGGCTGGAGCCGCTGCTGAGGAGGAGGAGAACCCCAGCATTCATAGCGGAGCCTTCTTCATTCTTTGCCCCTGCATGAGAGTGTTGGCTCCACCCACCTCCTCCCTCCATCTTCTCCACAGCACGGCGTGAACATGGGAAGAAGCAGTGACTGTGTGTCACTGTCATCTGATGCTGGCGGCTGCACCTGCTAACTTATCCTGCTCATCTTCATTGCTCCTGCATGGGAGCCCCTCCCCCCCACCAGTGACCAGAGCACCAAAATATTATATAAAAGTGAGTAAAAGAATTAGAGAATGTGTAAAATCGTAAAATCTTGTGTGCCATACTGCCATTATTTATGAAAAACAAATGCTGCTCTTTGAGTTTTCTTCAATCTAAACCCCTTCAGCTCAGGAAAGTTTTACCCCCCATGAGCAGGCCATTTTTTGCGATACTGTGTTGCGTTACTGTAACTGACTGACAATTGCGTGTGGTGCAACGCTGTACCCAAGTAAAATTGATGTCCTTTTTTTTCCACTAATAGCACTTTTTTTTGGTGATATTTTATTTTTTGCGATGTAAACAAACTGACAATTTTGAAAAAAAAGTAATATTTTTTACTTTTTGCTATAAAAAAAAATGTCTTCCTCAATTTAGACCAATATGTATTCTGCTACATATTTTTGGTAAAAAAAAATCCCAATAAGTGTATATTGATTGGTTTGCACAAAAGTTATTGCATCTAGAAAATAGGGGATAGATTTATGGCATTTTTATTAATTTTTTACTTGTAATGGCGGTGATCAGTGTTTTTTTAGCCGGACTACAACATTGTGGTAGACAAATGGGACACCTAACTGACACTTTTGACACTTTTTGGGGACCAGTGCTAAAAATATGCACTGTCACTGTACTAATGACACTGGCTGGGAAGGGTTAACATCAGGGGTGATCAAAGGGTTAACTCTGTCCCTAGGGTGTGCTTGCTAACTGTGTGGGGGATGGACTGACTAGATGAACAGAGTGATACGTGTTCCTGGTTAGCAGGAACACAAGATCACTCTGTTCATCTCTGACAGAACGGCGATCTGCCTTGTTCTCATCAGCAGACCATTGTTCCATCTCTGTGTGGAGTGATTGCAGGTGGCCGGTGGACATCACTTCCGCCGGACCCGCTGGATTGGCTCCCTCTCTGGCCAATCAGCACGCATGCCTTTGCTGGCTATTTCACAAAATGGCGTACAGTTACACCTTATTTTCTGGCAGTGCCCCTCCTGAGACTAGACTCTGGATCTGCCCCTGGCTGTAACAGCGATGTTCCCCACGCACTGATGATCCGGCCGGCTCTCTCTTCTCTCTTCCCCTCAGCTATCACTGGGAGAATGACTCCCTTTGAGCCTCGCCTCGCCCCCCCTCCCGCTCCTAGGCAGCCCACGCTTACCAGCCATCATTTTCCACTTGCAAAATGCGAGTAGGCGAGTGGAAAATTTGAAGGCTGCATTGTGCATCATGTACATTTCTCCGTCTTGCTTCCAAACACCTTTTCCTAGACCAACCTGCAGTGTAATGGATTATAGTCACAATTTCCTACCAGACAAGCTAATGCCTTACCCTGGGAACTAGCCATTTTTCCCAGCTCATTATCTTCTTTGGCACTGGTCTTCTCATCGCCCCTATGAGTTCTCTCACATCTGAAGCTTATGAGAGAGAACCTGGCCACTGAAAGCGTTGGCTGTCTACATCTCGCAGACAATGGTGTATACACCTGAATAATGCCCCAAGTAAGTACACAGAACAAGAGGGGAGGGTCGTAATGTGATTAGGGCTTTAGGTAAGCAAAATGGGTGCTTGGATAGTTTTGTTATTATTTTCATACCAGTGGTTGGTTAGAGGGAGTTTTTGGAGAGAGGAGTTGGTTAGGGGGAGTTGGACTTAAAAGTATGACTAAAGGCTTAGCTTCTTTTTTTTTACCCTAATGCCTTCACAACATTAATGCAAAGTGCTCAAGTATGTTTAAACCCCACCCTTCATCTCCAAACAGTTACCTTCTGTGACTTGACACTAGTGACGGATCATCCATGATCTGCCCCATTACCCAACTTTCTGGGCAATAGAGGATACAGTATGGGTGGGGAAGTTTATAACCTTCTGAAGCTGTCTGAGATGAGGGAGCACGGGTATTGTTTGCCAGATGCCTCCTTAGCAACCAGGTAGATATAGGAGACACCAGCAAACAGGGATACAGGAGCAGCAGTTAGGAACAAAGATAAGCAACTTTTCAAGGAAACAGACTATGCATATTAAGGGAAAAAATAGTGTCACTTTAACCCAGTGGTGACCAGCCCAGTGTGTTATCTATCTGCACTGCTTAGCACTATATTGCTATGTTCCCTTTCTACACTGTGACAAATATGTGAATACCATTTTTCAGCAGGATGCCACATTTGTCTCTGTGTATTAGTCACCAAGGCTGCTGTAAAAACAACCTTGGCAGTTTTAAAAGGAGATTCCATCTCATAGGTCATGAAGGCCAATATGTTATCACATGTAAGCTTAACAACTTAGACATTAAGACACACTTAGACACACTTTTTGCCTAAAAACTGAGGCACTGAGGGGTTTATTTACAGTAAGGTTCACATATGAGCACACAGCGGCTCACAGCAGGAGTCTGGTGCGTCCTCGTTCACTGTTTCAGGTCCAATTTCAGCCTGACTTTTTGGCTGAATTCGGACCTGAAATAGACTAAAAGACCCACAGGGCTCCTGTGCAAATCGCATCAGAGCCGCTGCGGAGATATGTGAACCGTCTCCATGGAGAGCCGGTCACAATCTCCTGCTGTGCGAATTGGATGCGGAAATCCAATTCGCACTAGTGTGAACCCAGCCTAAAGAAAATGTAGATTATTTTCTATGAATTACCACATTATACCCTTAATGATTGGCTCTTGACACTGTTCGATTAAGGCCAACAGTGTAAACCCTTTGCAGTCCCAATAACTAGATCTACTTTAGGGCATTTGCAGTCTGTATGGCTGTATGGCTCCATGGTGCAGATAATGCCACAAACATTCAGTCTGAAACACTGTCTCCATGGATCCATATTTCATGTAGACATTGGCTGTGAAATGATATTGTGTTACGTCTGATGTTTCTGAATGCAGGCATGATTATTAACAACTTTGTAGTTTATTGCAATTGGCAGCCTAATGTATTTCCCTAGGTCTCCATTAAGTCATAATCCTGGGAGTGATATGAACATTTTCTAAATGATCAGAAATGGAGTAGAGCTCTTCTTACTAAACGATTTATTAAAAAACATAAAACTTCAATTTAACAGAGGAAGACTAGAATTAGGCTCATATAAAATGATGCTGATCCTACACGAAATGTGCTTGTTATTAGAGGATCTTCATTTAAAGAACTGTTTATGATATGTGCATATAACATATTTGAAAGCAACCTTGACACTGAAAGGCCTTGGAAATAGCTGTACACATTGCCTGCTGTGTCAGGACTAAAAAGCAAACGGATATCAGCACAGAAAAAGTACACAAGCCGTAAGCTAGTTTTCAGTCAACACTAAATCTGACCAATATTGACATATCTTTTTACAAGTCCTACAAAAAAAAAAATCTGAATCTTATAAATAAAAATCTAATAATGTTTCACTAACCTGGCAATGACTGAACACACTGGAGAATCCTATTAAAGGATTTGAACACATTAGAGCATCAAGATAAGTGATTGGCTGCCCATCACTGTTTGTCCCTGATGGACAATGCTTTACCACTAATTATAGTTTAATTCCTGGTCTCCAGTGGGTATTCTTTATCCTAATATCCTCCATGGATGACCTTGTCTCGAAAAGAGATAACCAGATCAATCCATTGGATACTTAACTGATCATGCAGATTTCTGGCCGGCAGTATTATCAATAATCTCCAATCCACTGGCTGATCCATAAGACCCAATTCAGCATTTTTTTTTTTACTTTTCCTTTTTTTTAAACTTTTAAACCATTTTAAGAAAAAAATGTGTGAACTCTTAAAATGTAATCTCCAAAACGTTAGTGCCTTGACTGCTAAGACCCTTTTTTTTCTTTTTTCTATTGTGCCTCTGTGAGGCAGTTTTCAGGCATTTTAGCGCTAGAAATAGTCTCTGAAAAGCATCTGAAAACTGCCTCCCATTCATTGCAATGTATGCTTTCACACTCGGGCAGTGTGCTTGTGGGACATTAGAAAAAGTCCTGTAAGCAGCATCTTTGGTGCGGGTTGGGTGCGCTATTAATAGCACTCCCAAAATGCCCCTGCCCATTGAAATGAATGGGCAGCACTTCCAAAGCAATTTGAAAGCACCGCAAAACTGGTCTTCTTTTCCTTTTTTATAAGGTCATGTTGTCACGTGATCTTAAAAAAGCCACCCTGCTAGCATCCGATAGCAGCCCTTGGTGTGTTTAAAGAAAACTCCTCCATGATTTCCTGCCCCATCCTGAATTTGGTATTTAGGACATAAAAACCAGTACAAAGAAGTAGTTCACCAGCTGACCTCATCAAGACACACCCTGCACCTGCCACACCCCTCCAGGAGATGGCTCCCACCCAATTCTGTGCTCACATACACACATTATCAGTCTATATATCAGTATCTGTTCTCACTAAATACACAGCCAGCAATCTTTTTTTTTAAATTTGTTCATCTTGCACAGATCATTTGGCAGGGTGTGCAGGAGCTGAGTGATCACAAGCAGCCTGTGTGGAGCAGAGATGTAGTATTGCAAACAGTGGGGTTTATTTACTAAAGCTAGAGAGGGCAAAATTATTTGCAATTCTGCAGAGAAACCAATCAGCTTCCAGATTTTATTATTAAAGCTTAATTAAACAAGCTGAGGTTAGAAGCTGATTGTGACTAATTTTGCCCTCTCTAGCTTTAGTAAATTAACCCCAGTGTGTCGCCGGAAGACTGTAAAGCTCACCATACTCTATACAATCTGATTGTACAATCTCCTTTATACCATCAACTATGTAGTGCAAGAGCCTGCCTGATTGGATGCATAGGTGTGCCCTCTTATTATATAGTTTTGGTAAATCTAAAGGAGATTCTACAATCAGATTGTCTAGTGTATGGCCACTGTTATACACCTAAAATGAACTAGAAGCGCTTTCAGTGCTATTTATTGTTAATGACACTCCAAACACAAAGCAAAAACACATTTTTCCATATGAAAAAACGAGCAACAAGCACAGCAAAAGGCAAAGTAAAAATTGTGACAAGATGTCATAATGTCCATGAGCTACTTTGCCACATGTAGGGCAACCCATTGACATCAATTGGCTTCCCTATGTGCGTTGTGGGAAAAATGAGCCAAAAAATGTGCGCTCCCACTAAGCCAGGTGTGAATGACAATGACATTACAATGGTCAGTAGGACAAAATAGGTGAATTGCCCCAGTGGGCTCACAGATACTAATAAAAGTTTAACAGAGGGTTTAAAACTTGCACACTCAATTCAAAACTAAGAAAACCTTTATTCCATTACATATATTTTAAAGGGAAATTAATAACATTTTTAACATGAGGTGCAAACATTTGCCATAATATTAGCAGAACAAGTCACAGCAGCGGTATCCCTTGGAAAACAAACGTCCATTTCCCTACTCCTGTTCTACAAATAGTTGATTGGAGAGCTGTATTGCAAAGTGAGCTGTAAGTCCACAACTTAAGGTTTGCATCCACTGACATTTTTGCATGACACTGACAGAAAACGTAGCCACGCTCTTGACCGCCTGTGGCATAAGACTAAGTTCCAGGAAGACTTCACACAATATAAATCTGCCCTCCTAAAATACTATTCCTGCCTTTACACTGCCAAACAGACCTACTTTACGACACTCATTAACACCTTCTCATCCAGTCCACATCAACTCTTCTCTACCTTCAACACTTTACTCTGTCCTCCACTGCCTCCACCCACCAACTCACTCACTGCCCAGCAGATCGCCAATCACTTCAAAACTAAGATTGATGCAATTCATGAGGAGATCTCCAATGCGCAAAAACCTCCCCCATGCAACACCCCATGTCCACAGATACAATCATTACTTCCCTCATTCAACCCTGCTACTATTAATGAGGTTGCTAAACTTTTATCTAACACTCATCTAACCACTTGCCCCCTGGATCCTGCTCCCTCGCAAATGCTACGCTTACCCTCTGACTCGATTCTACACTCTCTAACTCACATTTTCAACCTCTCCCTCTCTTGTGGCATCTTCCCAAACTCTCTAAAACATGGGCTAGTCACCCCCATACTTAAAAAGCCCTCACTGGACCCCACCAATCTTAACAACCTACGTCCCATCTCCTTACTTGCCTTCTCCTCCAAACTTCTTGAAAGACTGGTCTACAACTGACTAAGCGACCATCTGACCATGAATAAACTTCTTGAGCCCCTTCAGTCCGGATTTCGCCCTCAACACTCCACGGAAACTGCTCTCCTTAAACTGTCAAATGACTTACTAACGGCTAAAACCAGTGGACACTATTCTGTACTACTTCTCCTGCATCTCTCTGCTGCCTTTGACACAGTGGACCACCCCCTCTCCCTCAATGAACTCTACTCCTTTAGTCGACGTGACTGTACTCTTCACTGGTTCTCATCCTACCTATGCCACTGCTCCTTCAGTGTCACTTACAACTCTACTTCCTCCTCTCCTCTTCCTTTCTCTGTTGGGGTCCCCCAAGGTTCTGATCTTGGACCTCTCCTTTTCTTGATCTACACCACCTCCCTGGGTCAGTTGATTGCCTCCCACAGCTTTAAATATCATCTCTACGCTGATGACACCCAAATCTATCTCTCCACCCCCCCAGCTCTCTCCATCTGTCTCTTCACGCATTACCAACTTACTAGCAGACATATCAGCCTGGATTTCACATCACTTCCTCAAACTCAACGTATCCAAAACCGAGCTCATGATATTTTCTCCCTCAGGTGCCACTTCCCCTGATTTCTCTGTCAATATCAATGGCTTAACTATCAACCCATCTCCCCACGCCAAAGTCCTAGGTGTAATCCTGGACTCTGAACTAACCTTTCAGCCCCACATTCTATCACTATCCAAAATTTGCCGCCTCAACCTCCGCAACATCTCCAAGATACGCCCCTTCCTAACCAATGTCACCACAAAGCTTCTAATCAACTCCCTGGTCATCTCCCGCCTCGACTACTGCAACTTCTTCCTCATTGGCTTACCTCTAGATAGGCTATCTCCACTTCAGTCCATCATGAACGCTGCTGCCAGGCTCATCCACCTCACAAACCGCTCAGCGTCTGCTATACCCCTCTGCCAATCCCTCTATTGGCTGCCACTCAGTCACCCAATTAAATTCAATATACTAACTATAACTTACAAAGCCATCCACAACCTGGCCTCCAGCTACACCCCTAACCTAATCTCAAAATACCAACCTAATCGTTCTCTTCGCTCCTCCCAAGACCTCCTGCTCTCAAACTCCCTTGTCACCTCATCCCATGCTTGCCTTTAGGACTTCTGCAGAGTGTCTCCCATCCTCTGGAATGCTCTGCCCCAATCCGTCCGATTTTCTCCTACTTTATCCACATTCAGACGATCCCGGAAAACTCATCTCTTCAGAGAAGCCTATTTGGCCCCCACCTAACAACTGTACATTTATCTTCTCAATCAGCACATCACCCACAGTTACTACCTCTTGTATCTCTTGACCTTCCCTCTTAGATTGTAATCTCTAAGGAGCAGGGCCCTCTGATTCCTACTGTGTTAAAGTGTATTGTATTTGTACTGTCTACCCTCAAGTTGTAAAGCGCTACGTAAACTGTTGGCACTATATAAATCATGTATAATAATAATAATAATAATAATAATAATAATTTTTAATTTGTTTAACAAGTAAACAGTTATGCACTTGATTGCATATACACTGTTTCATTGCTTTTTACCTTGTTTTTTACTTGCATTTTAAAATATCCTTGCCCCAGCATCTATATTTAACAAAACTAACTTGTAAAGAAAAAAAGGATGTTTATGTATGCATATAAACTTGTAAAAATGTGACTTAAACAGATCTACATTTACCAGCATCTAGAGGAAACAATTACATATACAAAACTTCAGTATCTATGAGCCCTTTCTGTTCTTGGTGGAAAATTAAACAAGTAAAAAAGGCGCAATGCAGGTATACTTCAGATAACTGTTCCTAAATAGTCCAATGGCAGGATGGGTATATATATAAAATATATATGGAGAGGAATCAGTCAGGGCTACCACCAAAAAAGACCAGAAGCAAGGTCCAATAAGCTAGGAGAAAAAAACAAGGAAAGGGGCGCCTCTGAGTATATATCAACAATAATTTATTCAACAAACAATATCCACTCACATGGAAAACTGTAATGTTGCGTTCCAATACATCTCTGGGTAGAGGAGAAGATGGAGGACTACAAGTTACAGCAAGTCCATACAGTGCTGACCCCACATCGGATCCAGGCAAGGATGGGGTGGGATGACTGGGCACAGCAGGGTCTCCCTCAGATATCCAGATTACACATCAGGATTGGATGAAGTCAGAATGACACAGTCCATCTAGTTGCGGGTTCCAGGGATATGGCTGTGAGGACGCCAAGGCCGTGCTGCAGTGTATGACAAGGCTCGTACGGCTGTGATTGCCCTCCAAGCCTCGTTTTGTCTCCCTATACACGGCCGTAGCTATTCCACCTCACGGAGCCGTACGAGCCTTGTCATACACTGCAGCACGGCCGGTGATCGGTCTTGGCGTCCTCACAGCCATATCCCTGGAACCCGCAGCTAGATGGACTGTGTCATTCTGACTTCATCCAATCCTGATGTGTAATCTGGATATCTGAGGGAGACCCTGCTGTGCCCAGTCATCCCACCCCATCCTTGCCTGGATCCGATGTGGGGTCAGCACTGTATGGACTTGCTGTGACTTGTAGTCCTCCATCTTCTCCTCTACCCAGAGACATATTGGAACGTAACATTACAGTGTTCTATGTGAGTGGATATTGTTTGTTGAATGAATGATTGTTGATATATACTCAGAGGCGCCCCTTTCCTTGTTTTTTTTTTTTGTTTGTTCTTGGTGGAAGCCTGTGTGGTTCTTTGTAAGTGCAATAAAATAAGGGTGATTCTGTCATCCAATCGGTACATCATCAGACTGGTTCCATAGAGGTTTCAGTGGAAAAAATACGTTTTCAGAAGGATAATTTGTTAGGCACTTTAGGGCCATTTGTACATCTAGGACAGACAACCCCCACCCCACAATAATACAGGGATTATGTGTCTGCTACCATAGTCAGTTGTACCTCACAATTTTCAAGTGTATCTAAACCCAAGAACAAATGTGTGATATATTGCATCTTGGCGGTCTTTAGAAATGTTGTTGGCATTCGTTTTCTTATTTCATCCTATTTCTTTATTTATACTTGGTGATACTGCCAGTGACTATCTGTCCTAGGTTGACAGCACTCACTTTCTGTGCTGTATCTATGAAAGAGCAGCATTGCCATCCTAGGACAGGACTACAGAACATTTCCCCTTTTCCACACCATGGAGAGGTGTTCTTTAGTCCACTGAGAGAACTGGGTATAATGTTGACTGATAACACTTAAAGTGGAGTTCCAGTCAACTGTGGAAAAAATAAAAGTCAGCAGCTGCAAAAACTGTACCTGCTGACTTTTAAAAGTCAGCCACTCTCCTGTCCCATGATCGAACGGTGTGCTTACCCCAGTTGGTCTCACCCGCTGTCTTCTCCCCCCCGGCGCCTGCATCCTAACTGTGGGTACCCGGCTGTGACAGCTTGCGGCTTCACAGTAAGGTGCCCACTGCGCAAGCGTGATTCGTGTTGCACATCGTGAATGGTGAATGCAGTTTTCTGGGACCTGTCTGAGTCCCAGAAGACTGCAGGGGGGAGTGAGGGAGGAGAACTTCCATTTCCGACTGCCACAGCGGTCTGAACAGAAGTGGAAAGAGGGTACCTGTCAAAATGGGGTACCTGCCCTCTATGCTCCTCAAAAGTGCCAATTCTTTCAAGAGGAGCGGGGAACGAGTCCTTAAAGTGGAACTTCCCCTTTTGGGTGGAGCTCCACTTTATTAGAAGTAGAGAGCACAGGAAGTTATTAGCTCAGGTGATTTTAGGCAGAATCAAAATGTATTTTTTTGTACTTATCAAACAGATTTATCAGTGGCATTTTAACAGACCAAAAGTAAAAAAATTATGAAAGTTTATTGTTAGGTTTTATATACACATTAGGGGAGGGGTCTCAAACTGGCAGCCCTCCAGCTCTTGTGAAACTACAAGTCCCATCATGCCTCTGCCTGTGGGAGTCATGCTTGTAACTGTCAGCCTTGCAATGGCTCTTGGGACTTGTAGTTTCACAATAGCTGGAGGGCCGCCAGTTTCAGACCCCTGCTTTAAGGGCACCTTCACACACATGGCCAAGGGGCAGAAAAAGCAAGTGGTTGAGCCGCTGTTTTATGGCCCACCGACCAGCCACCAAGGGCATGCATCCATGAAGCAAAGTATCCCATGGCATTTGGCAAGTGGTACTGCCACTGAACATGACCCATTCAAGTGAACAGGGTCGCGTCACAATCGGCATGAAAGCGTATACAATGCACATGGGTCCAGCGCAGTGAGTCAGCATTTTTAGGGTTAAAGCAGGCAATAAGGAGGTGATAAATTGCCTCTTTACAACCTGCCAAGCACCTCTGAGTCAGATCCTCATCTATAATAATGTGATTTAGATCTGACATTACAGGAAGATTACTCAGGCTGGGCACGGCATTTTCCTGTTTGCTGTTATCTGGTGCTTACCTGCACAAGGCAACGTCACTTTAAAGTTGCATCAAGTTGTATCAAAGTAGTACTCAAATTGCCAGGAAATTGCCTGGCAAAGTCGCACCATAAGTCGCATGACTTTCAGGTCGCAGTAGTGTGAACCAAGCCAAAAAACCTAGAAGCTGATTGCATAGCTGCACCTGATTCTGTGTGCACCAGTTTTAGTAAATCTCCCATTAGAGTAGTAAATAGATGAAAATATTTACTTATTTTCTGCTGTTATACCAGAACAGAATGTGGATACCCCAGCAGGGACACAGAAAACCATGTAGACATGTAATTCTCATTGTATACAGCCCACAGGTTACATTAGTACCATATACTGTGACATAGAATGGGGACAGATGGACTCAATTATATACAGTATAGACTACAATTGTAAATTCTAATATTGCTGAGCACTGAAAATTGGCCATCTCTACAGCACTAGTACACTACACTCCTTAATATCCTGCTGCTCCATTCAATTTTTTACTATATTCCCCCTGGATATTTATTTCTTATTTTAACGCTTAACTCTGGACATGAAAACAGTCATTTAAATATATTCCTCAATAGCCACAAAGAATATAAATCCACTTTGTGTGCGCTAAATGCTAAACCTAGATATTACCTTGTAAAAGTAGCAGTGGCATCACCACTGTGCAGAAAACAGCTGGAGGAGAAACCCAACAAGCCCCACCCACTACAGACCGCCTGCAGAAAACTACAGGAAGGGGTGGAGACATGACCAGTCACCCTGCACAAGGTAAAAGAGTTGTGGTGATTGGTCTTTATTGCAGGGAGCTCCTGCACAGAAGTAAAGTTTCTCACTCTATTACTGTATACATCTGGAAACAATACACACAGCACACCAAGATTCAATGAAGAATACAAATGACTCTTGTATTTACACAATAATTATTTATTCTGGAGTTCAGCTGTAAGCTATTGTCATGTTAAAATTGCTAAATTATATTTTATTTTGTATTCCTTCTGCTACACTTTTAAAAATAGCTGCTCAAACGACTGTATTAGTTAACAATCTGTGCATATTTTTCCAGAATTAATACTTGAACCAAGGACCTTTTCTAAACATCCACTTCTCATTTTTGTTCCTTTTATTTTGAAAAGTCTTTTGCATCGCTTCAATGCAAATGCTTCTGAGAAGAACTGTAAAGTTTGCAAAATGTAATCAATAGAGAGAAGAGATTCTGAATTTGTCCCTTCCCAGGTCGACTTCCTGTTGTCATAGTGTCCAAAAAAAGTAACTGTGATTTCTTTCTACTTATTGAATAGACTAATAACAGAGCCAATGTGAAGGAAGAATAGCCTTCTTGGGGTCTGCTTGAGGTGTCAGCAGAAACTGTGGGAACAAATAACAGTCACACAAGGCAGCGTTTTATAACATCAGGGCTGCAATCCATCTCTTAGTTTCGTTCAAGGCTTTGACTAATAAAGGCCTTTTTACAATTCCCAGCAGAGTTCAGCTTAATTCCCCACAGTGCCTTAGGGGCCTGAAATACATTGCTTTGTAGCAATCAACGAGGCAAAAAAAAATGAAAGCGTGAAAAGTATAATCAGTGTTTTTCTAACTGGCCCACATAGGTAAGGTTTAAAGTTCTGTATCAACATATGACATTTTAACCCTGGCTTGAATTCATTTTCTAAAGGCCTATGTATGTTATTGAAAAAAAAACTCTATTTCACTGGACCAACACTTGCTCCCAATTCTACAACATATTTTTGGGTGGAAAAATTGTCTGTGGTGCAACTGTATATATTGCTCAGCTTTTGAAAAGATAATGTCCTTTGAATAAATATAAATTTGCAAAAGCCAATAATGATGATGACTGTACACTGCGGGATTGATTTACTAAAAGCAAATAGACTGCACCTTGCAAGTGTGGTTGCAGTCATTTCCCCAGAATTTAGTAAATGTGGTAAAGTTGCACCCAATCAGGTGCAAGGAAAATAGAAAAAAACAGCATTTTTGCACACTAAGTGCAAAGGACACAGTCTATCTGCCTTTAGTAAATCAACACCTGTGTTTTCTATTAGACCAGAGGTTGCCAAACCACAGTCTGCAGGCCAAAAATGGCCTGCTTCAAGATTTTATCCAGCCCCACGATGTAAAGATTGTAAGAAGGTACTTTGATGGGGACCTTAAAGTAAGGGGGAACTCTAATGGGGACTCTCATGTAAGGGGGGGCTCTGATGTAAAGGATGTAAGGTGGGGGTTCTGTGGGGATTCTGATGTTAGGACCGACTCTGCTCAAATTTATTTGGAGTTTCTTTGCTTTATTTTTGTTACTGACGTTTTCATGTGTTGTATTTTTAATCCAATGAATATTTGTAAGATATACAAAGTGGCCCCCCTGAAAAGTTTGGGGACCCCTTGTACTAGATCAACATTCATGCAAAAAGATTTGCTCTGTCAGAAAGGGTGAAACTATAGCTATAGCAACCCATGCAACTGTTGTGGACCACAGGCTGAGGGGTCAAGTTCATATCTTAACTACTTGCTTACTGGGCACTAAACCCCCCTTCTGCCCAGACCAATTTTCAGCTTTCAGCGCTGTCGCACTTTGAATGATAATTGCGCAGTCATGCTTCACTGTACCCAAATGAAATTTTTATCATTTTTTTACACAGATAGAGCTTTCTTTTGGTGGTAATTAATCACCATTGGGATTTTTATTTTTTGCTAAACAAACAAAAAAGACAGAAAATTTTGAAAAAATTTTTTTTCGCACACAGGTAATTTTTCTCCTTCATTGATATGTGCTGATGAGGCTGCACTGATGGGCACTGATGGGCTGCACTAATGGGCAGTGATAGGCTGCACTAATAGGCACAGATAAGGTGGCACTGATGGGCACTGATAAGGCAGCACTGATGGGCCCTGATAGGTGGCATTGATGGGTGAAACTGATGGGTGGCACTGATGGGTGGCACTGAATGGCACTGATAGGCAGCACTGAATGACACTGATAGGTGTCACTGATAGGTAGCACTGATAGATGGCACTGGTGGGCACTGATAGGTGGCACTGATGGGCACTGATGGGCACTGATACGTGGCACTGGTGGGCACTGATAGGTAACACTGATAGGCAGCACTGGTGATGAGGCACTGATTAGTGCCATTGATAGGTGGCACTGTGGGCACTGATAAGTGGAGCTGTGGGCACTGGTAGGTGGTGCTGGTGGGCACTGGTAGACGGCGCTGTTGTGCACTGGTAGGTGGCACTGGCAGGTGGCACAGGTGGGCACAGATCACTTGGCGGCAGCTCTCCGTGATCGGGACCGATGTCCCTCTGATAGCCGCCGGTGATTGGCTTTTTTCTTCTCCTCATGCTATTAAAAAGCTGCCCACTGATAGAGCCCCATCAAATTTTTACTATAAAGCCCTGTGAAATCTAGTTACCCCCTGGTAGTCAGTGCATATTTCTCACAGGAAGGAGAGGGCCTCTAATCTATTGCAATGTACAGTTGTAATAGTGGGATTTGGGGAAAAAAATAAGAGTTAGACCTGAAAATTCCCACATAATAACTTTGAATGTGACTCTTCCCTTTCTTAGGGTGCTCCTGACGTGTTGCATATTTTTGACAGTTCTCAGTTATTACTAATGGCAGTTAAAGAGATAGGATAGAATCAAACCAAGGAAATGAAAATATGGTTTAGTACACCAAATCTCTCCAATATGTTGGGTGGTAGACTTCTTTCAAGTGTAATTCCAGTCAAATTCTAACTAAGGCTAAATCTACTCCCACCCCCATTCTAATCTACCCTGTAAAAGAAAAGATGTGTATACTTATCTATACTGAAGCTGCTCCAGTCTGGTTACATGGTTAGATTCCAGCTTTAGCTTTTAGTGTAGAGGAGGGACAGCCAGAAATGGCTGCCCCATAGTAAACCTATTGGTGACATCATCACCCAGGTTCTGCAGTCATTGTTTCTCCTCTAAATTTAAGCCAGCGCTGAAACGTGATCATGTGACCAGACCGGGCAGCTTCAGAATAGGTAAGTTCAGACATCTTTTCTTTTAAAAGGTATAGACAGACAGAATAGTCTCAGAATGGGGGTGGGAGTAGGTTTAGCTTAAAATTTGACTGAAATTCCACTTTAAAGACAAAATGTTGAGATCATTTTTCTGGTTTGTTTAAAATAGCATAACCTTGTGGTTGTATGACTACACACCAGAGCCACATAGCAAGCAAATGTATTAAAATGCAGCTATAGCAACTATATACTATTACAAATATGGCCCTAATACTTTTGAATCTTGTATACACAGCAACTTCTTTGTTCATCACACTTTTGGCAGATGCTGTACTTTTTCTATTTTAGCAAAAAAACTATTTCAAGTGAGAAGTGTTTTATTCTTTACATACCAGTATATGCTTGCTAAATTTATATCACATGCTTTGTTGACCATTTCTTAGTCTGTCATATTCATAATGTAATTTATATGAGATTTTTATTCTGACATTGGCACCATGTACAAGTTTATTTTTTGTCTGTAACAGAATTGAGTTATTTATGACAGTCAAACTGTCTAAAATGGCTATCAAACTGTACTGATATGTATAAAGTAAGATAATATCATCATGCTTTAGATGCCTTGAACACTCGCAACCGGCAAGTCATCTGCACCACTCTCAAAGTTCTGCAGCATTTGGTTGTTTCATCTGAAATGGTGGGTGAAGCTCTTGTCCCGTACTACCGCCAGATTCTTCCCATCCTCAACATCTTCAAGAATATAAACGGTAAGGCTTTCCTTTTACTTTCCTTTTACTAATTGATCCAAACGTAATATGCATAAAAAACAGATTGATGTACAAATGTGTTGCTTGAATCTTTCCACGTCTTAAAATGCCAACAAATTCAATCTATTTTAGAATAAAGAGAGCCATGGAGTATGGTAATATCACTTCGATTATATATCTTACCAGCTGCATCCAAAGACCTGAGTAAGACAAGGGCCTCATTTCCCAGTGCTGGGATCTAGTAATATTACTGCTTAATTTACCACACATCTCACATGTAGCTTATTAAAGCAAATAACATTGAAGACATTGTGTAATCTTCTAATAATTACATTTTAGAGGCTGCAGCTGTCTTTTAGGCTGACAAGTGGATTGTGTTGTCTGTGCAATAAATATCATCTTATAATTTGGATGGGCTTTTGAAGCAACCAAATTCCAATTGACAGCCATTGTAACCGGTTCATTTGATACATAGCTAGGCCTAAGTGATAATGGCAGTTTCTTCATTTCTGTAACAAAGAAAACGTGTTACTTTTAATGCATTAACAGCTCTATGTTCCACATTCTGTTAAGCACACCATCATCATGGATTCTTTCTCTGAAACTTTATGATAGAATCAGATACTGCAGTGCTAATTTAACTGCTCAGTTTCTGCACTGTAATGTAAGACATAGAGAGTAATGGAAGTGATTTACAGTATATATAAAATATATTTCTGTGTTTTTCAGTTATAGCTGGAAAAATCAAATGATTACCATAGTCCTTAGATGATAGCCAGATGTGCTTGATGTGGCAAACATGAATCCTTGGGATGCTTGAGTGTTTATATTCATGCCTGTGGAACAGAGTCCAGAGGAGACATGTGGACCTCCACAGACTTTTTTCTTGTGGAAAAATAGTGACTGGATAAAGTTTTGAGACTTGTCAGATTGATTTTTCTCTTCATGGAATGGTTAGTTTGTAGTGTATGCTAATGCCATAGACAGGGGACTGTCATTCAAACCAACTGAAAAACAGCTAGACTATGTATGTTTCACCTCTTATCAACTTCTTTTCTGTCATTTCAAAGCCACTGTTTCTAATTTTTAGGGACTTGTTAATGACTGGAATAGTACTACTTAATTGGAGTAGGGCCAATGTGGTGCCCATATTTAAAAATGGATAAAAGTCTTTACCAAGTAACTATAGGGCTGTTAGTTTAACTTCTATAGTTGGGAAGATACTGGAGAGTTTAATAAAAGACAACATAGATGAGTTGTTGCTGGGGAAGAAATATTTTAAGCAACAGACAGCATAGATTCAAGAAAGACAGAAGTTGTCAAACAAACCTGATTTCTTTTTGTGAGGAGGTAAGTAAACCCTTGGACAGAGGGATGGCTGTGGACGTAGTATACTGGGATTTTGCAAAAGCGTTTGACACAGTTCCCCACACACGGCTCATGTGTAAGGTAAAGTCTACAGTCTTGGAAAGATCAGTTTGTAAATGGATAGAAAACTGGCTAAAAGATAGAATTCAGAGAGTAGTGGTTAATGATTCATACTCTGAATGGTCTAAGGTTATCAGTGGTGTACCCCAAGGTTCAGTGTTGAGACCCTTACTTTTTAATAATTGTATAAATTATATAGGGTCTGGGATTAAAAGTACTATTTAGTCTTTGCAGATTACACCAAGCTATGCAGTGGAATAACATCCTTACATGATGTCTCCAACTTTCAAGCCAACCTCAATGCACTATTTCCTTTTTTATGTTTCTAGAATATGTAGCATTCTGAGGGTCCTGGATTCTCTGCTCTATATCCACAGAAAAAAAAAAATGTACCATTTGCATCGTGTAACATGGACAGATGAAAGGATATAGCAGTTCCATTACTTCAATATTTCTTATATTCCGCTGCTATTATAGTACCTAACTGAGAGAGAAAAAAAAAAGTAAAAACTTAAGAATGCAGCTGCTTTAAAGCCTTTTGATTGTAGCACAGCACATCATTTGAAATGCACTGAGGAAGCTGCTTTGATTGCTGAATATGTGTCATAATTTACAAGTATCCAGATGTTCAAGTCGTGGATCATTTCTATTCTGCTATATATTGTGCTCAGTGCACACTGTTAAATGTGTGATATATTCTGTGTTAATATTGTACTATTCCAGCTTGACTTTTTCCATTTAAGCCCTGTCTCTTTTGCCACATATTTCTCATATGGAACAAATGCCCTTATCTTGCCCCAATATTTACTTCAAATCCCTTTGATAATCATGTTTGTATATGTATATAGTACAGCAGTGCCGACCTTAACAACAAAGCTGTCAAAGTACAATAGCTCAATTGAGTGGGTCTTCGTGTTATGGATCAAAAATGTCATTTTAATAGAAAAATTCTTACTTCAAAGAGCACAATTCTATTGAAGTCTTTGAGACAGCTAGCACTAAAAATGAATGATGCTACTTTCAAGGAGTGAGAGTACTTCTTAATGAGTAAAATTTAACAAGCATGGGACATTGCCGTATAATAAGAAAGTCATAATCTTTCATTTCTATAAAGCTTTGCATGGGGAAGGCATTTTATATCCACTTTATCCATGCTTTCACTTTCAGTGTGTATCAATATCTTGCCTTCACCTTCCCACAAAGACATTGCCACTTTTCATAAATGTTTGATGAGATGCAAGGAAAAGGAACAGAGAGTAAATGTGAACATAAAAAGATTAGTATTTTGAATGGTTATATCATTGGCTGCATTTCTGATTGCAAATGCCACCTACGGTACTCTATGAACTCTTTGAACCGTTAATATTAATATGTTCAAGAGAGTACACTCCACTGGGTTACTGTTTATGCTGTATATTATTTAATGAAAGTTAGCATTTTTAGAATGCTTCTTTCTGTACTTTACGTAACATAATTGTTAGCAATGGCATTGCCTCATTAAATACTCTTACCTTCTAAACTTCAGTTTAGCATTGATAAAACAAAGGTGTTCAGAATTATAGCTCTTGTGTAGTCTGTGATCTTGGCATTTTTAATGATCTACGGAGGACTAGAGATTTTTTGATAATGTTCTTATTGATGTGTTTGCGTTAGATAGGCTGGAATATGTGTCTCTTGTGTGCATAAGTAGAACCCACAGCCTAATTTTGTTGGTAATGAAGGGAAAAAAGCAACTCAGATGATGATTTGATGAGCTACATTAAAATACCAAGCCATCTTTTGTCAATAAAAGTCAGTTGTATTCCTCTCTTGGGAGAGCTAGTGGTAGCCAAATTGTTATGTATTTTTGTAATTTACTTGTGCATTTCTGAATCTTTAATGGTATTTGATGCAGCTGATTAGATGGCTAACTGTTTGCTTTAGTATGACTTCTGTACTTGTGTGTGGATTGAGAAGTTGTGGAGAAAACCCCACATTAATGCTGTGGAGCCCACTCATGTGTGGATCATCTTCAGAAGTTCCATCTGTGGCCTTTGACCGAATTTTCAACAGGCAACTTATTAGATGAACACACTAGTGTAGACACTGCCTGCTCGGGCAACGGATGCTTGTAAACTGCACATCTACCAATAACCAACACAGAGGACCTAAATGTTCTAATGTGAATGGATGTTGGACTTACTGGGGGAGGGGGCCTTTGTTATGTTTATTGATTTCTCTCTGCTTATTTTGGAGCATTACACTGACCCAGACATGCTAAATCTAGTCAGATTATAAAAGTTTTACAAGTTTTCTAAATACATAAGGAGTTATGTTGAGATAAATGATGGTCATAAAGGTTTCCAGACAGGCTATTTATAAATATCATTCGGCTATTCAATTTGCTTTCACAAAGAAAATTTGTTCTAGGGGTATATTTATGAAGCACTGAATGTGAAATTCACTGGACATTCACTGCAGGTGAATGCTTCTATTGCAGGCGGTTTAAATGACAGCGAGTGATTAACCTGCAGTACATATTTGTTGATTTTTACATTCATTGCTTTATAAATATGCCCCAGCCTACTATAGTTATACAAACAAATATAAGGCTTCAGGTACATTATAGCTCCTTAACTTGAGTTTTGGAGCTTTTGGCATTTTTTTGCCAAATCTCCTAAACTCTACTCCATGAAAGCCAATGTACACATAGGCAGGGGCGTTGCTAGGTCTACAAAAGATCTGGGGCTAGAGCCCATAGCGGCGAAGTAAAGAAAGTCATACACTTGGGCGGGCAAACACATGTATATAATATACACGTGTGTGTATATATCTATACAGATATAGTATATATCTATATAGATATATATAAAATATATGCATTTCCACCCAGGGAACGAGTGAAATAACCAGATTCCAGCAGCCCCAGCCACGGCCGTTCTTCTACTGCCCCCAGGCCTAATCACAGTGTGACTCTGCAGGCCAGGTACCAGATTAGTGGTGCGGCACCGTGCCGCCTGGATGCAAGGAGAAATCCAGCACCACAGCGTTCTCTTGTTCTCCTGCTGCAGCCCTCCCACCTCTCAGGCATATCACTCAGCAGACTGCAGGTCACACTTCAGTGGGCGGCGCCGTGCCAGCTGGCCGGTTTCAAAAGAAGGCACTGGCATTGCATCGGAAAATGCGGCTGCTGCTGTTGACTGAAACCATTAAGAGACTTGGGGCTATGGGCCCCAGATTCGGGGCTATAGCCCCAGTAGCCACCCCCTAGCGACACCACTGCACATAGGCTTTTACCAGAGTTAATGAGCTGTTATGGCTAGAGGAGCTTCAACCTCCCTCTCCTGAATGTGGAAGAATCACATTCAGAATAGGAACGTTTTGACCGCCGGCTGCAAAATGTGGCAAATTGTGACATGCTTTTGCCGTGTTTTGTGTTCTGTGGCCAACGGTCAAAGTAGGCTATGTGTACATGAAGGCTAAGAGTCTCAGGTTTTTGATTTATTGTAAGTTCACTTGAGTCATAGATTCATGGCTATCATTTATTGTATTTGCTAATGTTATGTCTGTATTTTAATATTTATAATTATCTGCTTATGATTTATCATAAGCAAACAGATCATCCAGAAAAAAAATCTGGGTATGCCCAACACTAAAAATAATAATAATATGGCCCATTTTCAATAATACCAATTATAACAAGCCATACCATCTAGGCATATTATAAATCTGTTATAGCTTGCATTATTTTTGTCTTGTTATAGCTAACATAGTTAGAGAGTAGAATTTGAATAATATTCCATGTTTTCATTATAAGGTACTCATATGGGGAAGGATTGTGTCTGCTGCACCAGTTAGCTGTGCACTGTAGCAGCAACTGACAGCTATCTCATTTTATGATTGACATGTTCTAATTTTGACATCAGCATTACTTATTTTCTCAGTCATTGCTATACACCCTGATTTCTTGGTGCCTAAAATATATACTATAAAGAAATTATTATTTTCTTCCATGTGAGGATATCAGACAGTTGTAACTGATCTTCAAGCTCAATACATTATTGAACAAGGACACAGACTCCTCAAAGTCTCCCAGCTGCAATGACAGTAGTTAGGAAGAATGAGGGGTACTAATACTAAACTGTTTTCATTCTCTGATTTAGCTCTAGCTCCCAGCTGCCCCTCTCTTAAAGGGACTGTCCTTCTTTTGGAGCCAAATCCATCTTTCGCCCTTAGGTGTCCTTTCGCTTGCTCAGATGTTTTGACCCCGATAGGAAAATGTGCTATTTTACTAACAATACTGTTATTCAACACTACTTGTCATCCAACCTCTAAATTTTTTTATCTGCTATTTTAAAAAGCCAGTATACTGAAAAAGTAGTAGTGAAATTAGCACTTGTGGGTTTCACTAATCATTTTAGACAAACACATGGATGTGGTCATTGCCTAAATACTTTTTGCTTAAAGTCATCCTGTTTTTTTCATCTCAGGATATGGAAAGAGATTTTAAGGGATTTGCTGATTTATCATACTCATATAGGTTTTATATGAGTATTAGTCCATTATTATTAACCATTTCAAGCTAGGGTTAGGAAAGAGTCGCAGAGATGGACTATTACCATAGTTTGCATGCATTAGTGATGCACTGTGGGTACCTGGGAGAAAAACCAGGTGCGCCAAAAACTAAGTGCAGCAGAAGATGCAACAAATGGTATATTTAATTAAAATCAGCCAAATGGCTACTCACACTAACATAAAGATCAATAGGCATATAACAGTATAATACTGTGGTCACTCAGCGGGTACCCGGTGGATGGTGGTGTGTAGATGTTAACACAGAGAGGAGAGGAACAAGCGGCCAGACATCTATCTTGTCATCTCGTAACCAACATGGAACACACTCAGAGTTGCATCGGAAGTGATGTCAGAACATGGAGATAACGTTTCAAAGCATCCGCTTCTTTGTCAGATCTAAATGGCTATTGATCACTATTTGGTGCACCTTGTTTTTCTCCCATTGTTCTTCCAAAGACTGCTTCCCTCTCAGGGGAGCTGCCACTAATGCTGCATACGTATACTTCCTGGACTTTATAGACTTTCAGCTGTGTTATCAGTGTGTTTCGGTGCCCTCTTGTGCGCCATTCTGTTTTTTGTCTCGTTGTTCTCTGGTACCTGGTTTACTAGGTTAGGAAATAACAGCAGCACTTTATGTTACAATGTTTCCAAAATAATTACAGAAAATTATAGGGTATTTTCTTTCTGCACATATTTCAAGGTATTATAGTTTTTATTACAGTCTTTGTCCCCATTAAAGGGAATCCAGTAGCACCTTAATACTCACTTTTGTGAGATACTGTGTATATATATATATATATATATATATATATACAGTACCTCACAAAAGTGAGTACACCCCTCACATCTTTGTAAATATTTTATTAATATTTTATTATCTTTTCATGTGACAACACTGAAGAAATGACACTTTGCTACAATGTAAAATAGTGAGTGTACAGCTCGTATAACAGTGTAATTGTGCTGTCCCCTCAAAATAACTCAACACACAGCCATTGATGTCCAAACCGCTGGCGACAAAAGTGAGTACACCCCTAAGTGAAAATGTCCAAATTAGGCCCAATTAGCCATTTTCCCTCCCCGGTGTCATGTGACTCGTTAGTGTTACAAGGTCTTAGGTGTGAATGGGGATCAGGTGTGCTAAATTTGGTGTTATTGCTCTCACTCTCTCATACTGGTCACTGGAAGTTCAACATGGCACCTCATGGCAAAGAGCTCTCTGAGGATCTGAAAAAAAGAATTGTTGCTCTGCATAAAGATGGCCTAGGCTATAAGAAGATTGCCAAGACCCTGAAACTGAGCTGCAGAACGGTGGCCAAGACCATACAGTGGTTTAACAGGACAGGTTCCACTCAGAACAGGACTAGCCACGGTCAACCAAAGAAGTTGAGTGCACATGCTCAGCGTCATATCCAGAGGTTGTCTTTGGGAAATAGACATATGAGTGCTCACAGCATTGCTGCAGAGGTTTAAGGGGTGGGAGGTCAGCCTGTCAGTGTTCAGACCATACACCGCACTCTGCATCAAATTGGTATGCATGGCTCTTGTCCCAGAAGGGAGCCTCTTCTAAAGATGATGCACAAGAAAGCCCGCAAACAGTTTGCTGAAGACAAGCAGACTAAGGCCATGGATTACTGGAAGCATGTCCTGTGGTCTGATGAGGCCAAGATATATTTATATGATTCAGATGGTGTCAAGCGTGTGTGGTGGCAACCAGGTGAGGAGTACAAAGACAAGTGTGTCTTGCCTACAGTCAAGCATGGTGGTGGGAGTGTCATTGTCTGGGGCTGCATGAGTGCTGCCAGCACTGGGGAGCTACAGTTCATTGAGGGAACCATGAATGCTAACATGTACTGTGACATACTGAAGCAGAGCATGATCCCCTCCCTTCAGAGACTGGGCCGCAGGGCAGTATTCCAACATAACGACCTCAAACACACCTCCAAGATGACCACTGCCTTACTAAAGAAGCTGAGGGTAAAGATGAGGGACTGGCCAAGCATGTCTCCAGACCTAAACCCTATTGAGCATCTGTGGGGCATCCTCAAACAGAAGGTGGAGGAGTGCAAGGTCTCTAACATTCACCATCTCTGTGATGTCGCCATGGAGGAATGGAAGAGGACTCCAGTGGCAACCTGTGAAGCTCTGGTGAACTGCATGCCCAAGAGGGTTAAGGCAGTGCTGGAAAATAATTGGTGGCCACACAAAATATTGACACTTTGGGCCCAATTTGGACATTTTCACTTCAGGGTGAACTCACTTTTGTTGCCAGTGATTTAGACATGAATGGCTGTGTGTTGAGTTATTTTGAGGGGACAGCAAATTTACACTCACTACTTTACATTGTAGCAAAGTGTGATTTCTTCAGTGTTGTCACCTGGAAAGATGTAATAAAATATTTACAAAAATGTAAGGGGTGTATTCACTTTTGTGAGATACTGTATATTATCTAGCTTACTGCTTTAACTTGGAAAAACACTTTTTAACAGGGTAGATAGATAGTTTGTCACCCACCTCCAGTGGTGTATCTAGGGTGTGGCACATAATTCACGTACACTGGATCACAGGGTCTGTCCCCAGCTCAGCTTTCAAAAGATAATGTAAGTCTGATGTAAAGGGGCTTTGATGACAGTGATCTTAAGGGGCTCTGATGTGATCTGAATGGGGTAATCTGACAATGGGGGAGTCATGATGTTAAAGGGGAACTTTGATGTGAAGGGGTCTCCTAATGTAAAGGGGGCTCCTGATGTAAAAGGGGGACTCTGATGTGAATGTTTGCCAGCTCAAGGAGGCCTCAGACACAGAGGAGACAGTGACGCCCACAGCAACACAGTGTGATCATTGTTAATGCAAGCAGCTGGAGCCTAGAGCTAGTGCACACTTTGGCAAAGTGCAGAAGTAGATTAGGCTGCACTTCCTGAAGAAGAAAGAGTTTGACTTGCATTGAGTTGATAGTGGATATTAATATATTATCTGAAAATATGGGTGTCAGGTGTTTGGAAAAGGGCACCATTTTAGTGCTTGCCATAGGTACCATTTTCTGTAAATATGCCTCTGCCCACTCCAGCTAGTTTTGACCATCATTGTGTCTGTGGCTAGCAGAAAACACCCTTGCATGATCATTCTAGGGGCAAAAGGCACTCAGTAACTATGGGTTTGATGTGTTTTAACTTCCTCAGATAAGGTCAGTGCCAGGGGTGTCTGACTGCACTTCTTCCATCCTTCTCTATTTTAATTAACACAGCCAATGAGCAATACATGTTAATGCATGTTAATGCACATCCAATGGAAAACTGTTGTCCGGTGTTCATATTGTGCCTTTGTAGTTCCCTGCCTTTTAATATCTATTGCTAACTTTAGGACACATTAGTACCTAGCCGTTTCAAGTGCAAGTAAAATGCAGCACATCACCGACAATGCTGTTATCAGCCTGTGATGCTGACGACTGTACATTTATGAGTTGAAATGCTTATATTTATTTTTCCCTTTAGCTCTTCAAACCTACCTTTTACCACACCAAGAATAACACGAAAACCTGTTTTACAGAAAAGTAGGAATAACTCTACTGGCTAAAAAAAAAAAAAAAAATAATAAACATTTTACTCTGTGTTTTACTTGCAGCTACTGCATCAACGGACATATACAGCATACATTTATTTCTATGGGCTGTACATTATTCACTGCATATATACTGTACTGTATATGTAACAAAAAACATCGCCATGTGATTTGTATACTGCGACCCAGACTTCCAGTATCCAGGAGAATGACTCTATTGCTTTGCTGGGTCTCTCTCAGCAGCATCAAGTGACAGCTGCAGGAAATTTAAAAGCGAATTGCAGATTTCTAAGTATGAAGAGGTTGAACATCCTCTCTAATTGCTTAGAGAGGGGGCTGTGCTTCCGCACTGGGGTGTGAAAGAAAAGTCTGGAGGATGAGAACAAAATTCCACAGGGATGATTATGTCTTTCCTTTCTTTCTTCTTCTTCTTTTTTTTTTTCTTGGTAAGACCCTGTAAAATGTTGTTCTAATGTGTCACACAATATCTGTAAACTTTGAAGTCCTTTGTTCAGTCTGAGATCTGCTAACAAAAATAAAGCATAATTTAGTATTGGTTTCTTGCTAGAAAATTATAGTAATTGTGTTTTGAACAGTACCATGGTGAGCTTGAAATGCTCTGAGAATCATCATATTTGGTTTGGAGGCTGTTAGTGTTTGAAGGGTTAAGCTGTAATGTGTAATTTGAACAGCATGTATAATTATCTCCGAGGAAATCAAAGTGTTCTTAGTATTGACAGAGAATGAGTTTTATCGTTGAAACAATGGCAAAAAAGTGCTATTCATGCAAAATAGTGCTGGGGCTTGGAAGCAAGCCACCGACTGTTTTGAACCGACAAATTTGAATCCCACCTAATACTGAACCTATTAGTCTTTTGTATTCCTAAAGGATGAAGTAAATGAGAGCATCTTTTTTTGTAAATGGAAACATAAATAGAACCTATATTAATTTTAGCTGTGCATTTGGCAATTGCATCATGTTTCTCATCTATCTTCTGACATTTGCCTGAAGAAAGCACAAAGCATTTCTAAGTGGTGTTCATTACACAGACTTGAGACTGAATACGTGATTGGAGGAAATGAAAAGCAATCTGACATGTTTTAAAGTAGAACAGAACTTAAAAAAAAATCTCAGCTTCAGAGACTCTTTCCATAAGATTTTTTTCTTTCTTTTTCTTTTTTTTTTTTTTTTTTTTAGCAGAAGCTTATCAGAATATCTCCTGTGGCTAAAGATTTGTTCTTACTGATGTTTTTCATTATTGTAGCAGAACTGTCATTATCGGAGATTAAATATAATATATTTTTCTAAATCTGAAGAAATGTAAATGTAACCTTGTTGTATCGGTGAATGTTTAATTTAAATTCATTATAAGAGATCTCAGGCTTTCTAATCCAACGTTGTCAGTGAATAAGGATAAAACCAGAGAGGTTTGATAATCGGAAATTCATTAGCAAGCATGGATTTTTTAAGTAGTAGAGTAACTAGGAGTGACCAGGACATTTATTAACATGTTTCTAAGATACTCTAAGATCCTGCCTACAAAAAACAGATTTAGAACTTGTGTTGATCGATGCTGTGATGGACGTGGCGTCAGACCCTGTCCACTTTCACAAAATTGTGACAAATGGCTGGTCAAACTCATACCATACTGTCAAATGGTACAGTGACACTCACTCTCAGACTCACCCTGCCTAAGATCACAATCAAGTGCCAGCAGACTGAGAGCGATTGTTGCTGGGTTTGGTTAAAGAGGAGCTCCAGGCTCCTGCAGAAAAAATCAAAAGTCAGCAGCTACAAAAATTGTAGCTGCTGACTTTTAATATTAGGACACCTGTCCAGGAATCCAGCAGTGTCTTCGCCTGAGCCGATTTTTCAATCGGTTATTGGGTGCTGCCGCTGTCATCTCCACTAAGAGAAGCCGGCACTAAAGCCTTGTGGTTTCACAGCCGGTTCCCTACTGCACATCCACAAATTTGTGCTACGTTCTGTGAATGGGGCGGCTGCGGGGGGAAGGAGGAGGGGCCCGCTCCCCCCCAAAAGGTGCCAAATGTGGGGGGGGGGGAGAAGGCAGATAAGCGAAGCTTCCACTTTTGGATGGAGCTTCGCTTTAGCTAATTAACCCTTTTTACCCTAGGGCTCCATGAGCATAGCAGTTCACTGGCGTCTTTCAAGCGTTTTTTTTTTACAAGCCTTTTAAAGCATTTTACAAGCATATTACAAGTGTTTTACAGCTTCAGATGTCTTTGTTTAGCCAATAGAAAGCACTAGGGGGAGGAGATATGAAGGAGATTAGGGGTGGAGAGCTGCTTTTTGAGCAAAAATGTTTAAGTCAGGTTTTTCAAAAAGAAGCTTGTGTACTTTTTTGAGTGACAGGCCTTTTGCTTCAGGCAACAGAAAGCTTATATGTGAACAGGGGCCATTGAAATGAATGGGATTTGGCTTGTTGAGCATTTTAGAGCTTCAAGCAGAAAATCACTCTGGTGTGAACAGGGCCTAAATTAATTGCTGTCACCAGATATTTTTATCATAAAATATCAAACATTCACACTAACAATTATGACTTATAATACTGTACATGTCTGTAATACCCACTGTCACCGCAGACAAGAATATTCAGAGATTTACTATATAGTAGCACTCTTCAAAGAGACAGAGATTCTTTAACTAGTTCAGTTCTAGAGCAAATGTGTTCATTTTTTTGCACACATGTAAAAATCTTCTTTTGGAAGTAAAATTACTTATTTTAGTGCAAACACACACAATATAACACCCATTTTTGGTAAAATATAAAAGATGAAATTGCGTTGACTAAATCGATACCCATCATACCAGGTCTGAAAATTGCATGCACCTGTGATATCACAAAAAAACTCTGGTGCCCAAGAATCTGCCTAGGTGATGCTTCATCAGTTTTGGGTTAACCAGAAGCTCTTGTGCTAAAATTATTGCTCCCAGTCTGACGTTTGCAGTGATACATCACATGTGTAGTGCCACCGCGGTTTACATATGCATGCACAAGCTGGGCATGCACTTGTGTTTGCGCATAAGTGCGGGGCAAGGGGGGTTGCGGCAATTAAAAAAAAAAAAGCTTGAATAAATTTAAATTAATTTAATTTTTAAAAACGATTTATTTAATTTCTTTTTACCCAGTTGCTATTTACAAAGGGCTTATAAACCCTCAGGTGATAGCATTGGGCTGGAGACAGGTACTCTTGTTGGAAACATTAGGGGTCTAATAGACCCCAATGTCTCCCCTGCCCCTCACACCATCTAACCAAGCCCAAATCAGCTTGGTTAGATATGTCCCCTGGCTGTACCAGCCAGGGAATGATGGGTCTGGGTCAAAATCATTGTCCCTTCCAGTTTCATTATTTACATGCCCTTGTAATAGCAATAAGGTTGATTAAAAAATTAAAGGGACAGTAGAAAAAAGTTTATAATAAAATAAATGATAATAATAAAAAAATGTAAAACACCCCATGCCCCCTTGCTTACGTGAAAACATACGTAAGTGTCAGAATTGGCATGGTGTGGTTAACCCCTTCCCGACCGGCGCGCACCGATGTATGTCGGCAGAATGGCACGGCTGGGCAAATGGGCGTACAGGTATGTCCCTTTAAATTTGCTGCCGTGCCATCGCGTGCACGATGCCAGCCGGGAGCTCCGTGAGTCGGGTCGCGGGTCCCGCGGACTCGATCGCCACGGGGATACCCGCAATCGCCTCACGGAGAGAACAAACGTGGAGATGCTGATGTAAACAGCATCTCCCCATTCTGCCTAGTGACAGTGTCACTGATCTCTGCTCCCTGTCATTGGGAGCAGAGATCAATGACGTGTCACAGCTAGCCCATCCCCCCTACAGTTAGAAACACTCCCTAGCACTGACTTAACCCCTCCCCCTAGTGGTTAACCCCTTCACTGCCAGTGTCATTTACACAGGAATCAGTGCATTTTTATAGCACTGATTGCTGTATAAATGACAATGGTCCCAAAAATGTGTAAAAATGTCTGATGTGTCCACCATAATGTCACAGTCATGATAAAAATCGCTAATCGCAGTCATTACTAGTAAAAAAAAAATATTAATAAAAATGCCATAAAACTATCCCCTATTTTGTAAACACTATAACTTTTGCGCAACCCAATCAATAAACACTTATTGCGATTTTTTTTACCAAAAATATGTAGAAGAATACGGATCGGCCTAAACTGAGGGAAAAAAATGTTTTTTTATATATTTTTGGGGGATATTTATTATAGCAAAATGTAAAAAATAATGCGTTTTTGTTTTTAAATTGTCGCTCTTATTTTGTTTATAGCGCAAAAAATAAAAAATCGCAGAGGTGATCAAATACCACCAAAAGAAAGCTTTATTTGTGGGGAAAAAAGGACGTAGATTTTGTTTGGGAGCAATGTCGCACGACCGCGCAATTGTCAGTTAAATCGACGCAGTGCCGAATCGCAAAAAGTGCTCTGGTCAGGAAGGGGGTAAAATCTTTCGGGGCTGAAGCGATTAAGTGGTTAAGTTCCACATTAGTGCATTAGAGACAATATTAACACTTTTTTAAATATTGTTTAATAATAGAAAAGGTAACACTGTGCAAATACAATGTTTACAAGAGTATTACAAAGGGAAAATAGACTATAATGTGACAGAAAAACAAAAAGGTTTAAAAGGGAAAATACTTCACAAAGTGTGGCTTTGTGAGTTCAGCAGAGTCCAGTCACTGAGCAAGATGGATCAGTGGCTCTCATAGATCTCAGCTGCTGTTCTTTGATATTTGATTTTACAAGAGAACTGTAGACTGCTGATGCAGACCCTCTTTCTGTTCCTTGTGGAGGGTGTGGACATGGGATGTCACAGGCTCTGGCATCCAAAACACCATTTTAGGCTGTTTCCTTTTTCTTAAGCCAGTCGAACACTCAGCCAGGCTACTGTAGTTGCAAACAGGCTATCTACTGTAGCCAGCTGTACCCAAGACTGGCGTAAGGTGTATTTTGGCTTGAGGGGGTAAGCCAGGTTAAAGTGGAGTTCCACCCACTTTTACAACTCTTCAGAATCCCTCACTAAACTGCGCACTGTAAACAAATTGGTAATTTTTTAATTTTTTTTCTCAGCACCTACTGTATATCTGCTGTATTCATTTTTCACTTCCTCCTCCCTGGTCGTGGCCCATCACATCATTTCCTGTTTGCAATGCATTCTGGGAAGGGGCAGCAACTTCCTCTGAAACTGCCGTTGCTATGGAAACCTGACCTGGAACCTATTACACTGCTTGTGCTGCACTGAGCATGTGCGAGATCTGCAAGGATGAGATCCAGGAAGAAATACAGTCTGGTTTCAGATGCCCACACTTAAGATGGCCACGGCCTGCTGTAAGTTTATAAAATAACAAACTACTACTATAAACTAACAAAACAGACCTTAGTTTACAGACTAACTTTACTAGAATACATTAAGCTTGTGTATTATAGGGGTATTTTTATTTAAAAAGTATAATTTCGGCCGGAACACCACTTTAAGATGGCCTCAACCTTTCCTGCTTCATATCTCTGGGTGCCTCCTCCTACCTGCTGTCCCAGGTACTGAACCTCTGATATGTTGAACTAACGGTTACTGAAGATGGCAGTTTGTCCAGCACTGGTGACAGGAGAACCAAACTGCATGGTACTTTGGTACCAGGTGCCGGCGCACACCTGTTTGCTAGGTGCGTGGGGGTATAATTAAGACATAATGTCATCCACATGCATATGCAGAAGGCAGCATGTTTTTATGCGGCATAGGAAAACATGTGGTTTTGCATGTGTTTCTGCACAGCACCTGGTATGAATAAGCCCTAAGTGTGAACATTTTTAAAGGAGGAGTGCTGCAAACAAATATATGAAGCAAGTTAGCTTGAAATGGACTGCAAGGAATTTAAATCATCACTGGGGGGGACAGATATATTCCTTTGTTAAGAATTTACTGCACTTGCAGTACTTTGTAGTCATGTCGTAGGGTGGCCATGCATGTGCAGACTTTGCATGGAGAACTGCGGAAATCAACTCCAGAATGGGGTGTCTAGTTTGGCTAACTTGTCTTAGCAGCGCATATGAAAGTGCTATTCCTTTTTTCTTCATAGAAAATGTGACGAATTATTAGTTGCAGACTGGCTATACACACTTACATCTTAGATATACTTTGATAAAAAGTCAGTAATCTCCCATTCTCATTACAGTTTCCATTAACTGTGACTATTTTTCCGTTACTAAAGGCATAGACATATTTATAATAGAAAGACCTATTTACAATGAAAAAACAGTCAAACATTTGCTGTATTCAAACATGATTTTTTTCACCTGTTTGTAAACTCATGTACTCCCCAGTTATGGCTACAGGTGCTCAGATTTTTGTGTCATTAAAGAAATTGCATTGCTTTAATGATTTTGATTTTCAATCTTCACCATCCCAAAGATGAAAACGTCTGAAAAAAATGCTGTTTTCTAGCCTAGTGATTGCATTTTCTTTTCACACATATAGACATCCATGAAAACAGATAAACAAAACAATTCTAAAATAAAATGTTCTTCCTTCTGCTTTACAAGGCATATAAACTGTTTTTATTTACCTCTATACAGCAATCATTAAACCAAGTCAATGTAATCTGATTTGTCTGGAAATTTCTGTTTTGCAGCTGCATATACAAATAATTTTGCTATGGTGTTCAAAGTTGCAATTGACCAGCTCTTCAAGCTCAAGACAATATGTTCCTTGAGTTTCAGGCTTCATAAACTATCAACAAATTTCTTCAAACTTTTTAGTACTTTGGAATTGACAGTTTAAAAACACATCCATCTTTGTCTAGTTAGGAATGCATTTTTTTTTGGCAAAATGATGGTGTTGTATTAATTCTGGAAAATCTATTGTATAACATAAAGTTTTAAGGTATGAAAAAAAGGCAAATGGAAGGTTTGGCAGCTATACCACTATAGCACACAGATCTTTATACCCCTTATAGAGTTATTTTTTTTCATTTCCGCACATTTCTGCTATAGGCCTGTTTATTTTGTAATTTTTTGGGGACAAAGTAGGATTTCCTTTGGCAATAACAAAGTGAATATGAAAGCAGCCCTTTGACAACTACTTCCCTACTTAACCTTACTCAATCCCCACCTTAGGTGTTACATAGGTTTGTGCATACATTATCTCACAAAAGTGAGTACACCCCTCACATTTTTGTAAATATTTTATTATATCCTTTCGTGTGACAACACTGAAGAAATTACACAATGTAAAGTAGTGAGTGTACAGATTTTATAACTGTAAATTTGCTGTCTCCTCAAAATAACTCAACACACAGCCATTATTGTCTAAACTGCTGGCAACAAAAGTGAGTACCCCCCAAGTGAAAATGTCCAATTCGGGCCCAAAGTGTCAATATTTTGTGTGGCCACCATTATCTTCCAGCACTGCCTTAACCCTCTTGGTCATGGAGTTCACCAGAGCTTCACAGGTTGCCAGTGGAGTCCTCTTTCACTCCTCCATGACGGCATAACGGAGCTGGTGGATGCTAGAGACCTTGCGCTCCTCCACCTTTCATTTGAGGATGCCCCACAAATACTCAATAGGCTTTAGGTCTGGAGGCATGCTTGGCCAGTCCATCACCTTTACTCTCAGCTTTTTTTTAGCAAGGCAGTGGTCATGTTGGAGATGTGTTTGGGGTCATTATTATGTTGGAATACTGCCATGCAGCCCAGTCTCCAAAGAGAGGGGATCATGCTCTGCTTCAGTATGTCACAGTACACTGTTTGGTATTCATGGATCCCTCAATAAACTGTAGCTCCCAAATGTCAGCAGCACTCATGCAGCCCCAGACCATGACACTCCCACCACCAGGCTTGTCTGTAGGAAAGACACACTTGTCTTTGTACTCCTCCACATATGCGTGACACCATCTGAACCAACTAAGTTTACCTTGGTCTCATCAGACCACAGGACATGGTTCCAGTAATCCATGTCCTTAGTCTGCTTGTCTTCAGCAAACTGTCTGCGGGCTTTCTTGTGCATCATCTTTAGAAGAGGCTTCCTTCTGGGACAACAGCCATGCAGACCAATTTGATGCAGTCTGTGGCGTATTGTCTGAGCACTGACAGGCTGACCCCCCACCTCTTCAACCTCTGCAGCAATGCTGGCAGCACTCATACATCTATTTCCCAAAGACAACCTCTGGATATGACGCTGAGAAATGTGAACTCAACTTTTTTGGTTGACCATGGTGAAGCCTATTCTGAGTGGAACCTGTCCTGTTAAACCACTGTATGGTCATGGCCAAGCGTGCTGCAAATCAGTTTCAGGGTCTTGGCAATCTTCTTATAGCCTAGGCCATCTTTATGTAGAGCAACAATTCTTTTTTTCACATCCTCAGAGGGTTCTTTGCCATGAGGTGCCATGTTGAACTTCCAGTGACCAGTATGAGAGAGTGTGAGTAAAAACACCAAATTTAACACACCTCCTCCCCATTCACACCTGAGACCTTGTAACACTGACAAGCCACATGACACGGGGAGGGGAAATGGCTAATTGGGCCCAATTTGGACATTTTCACTTAGAGGTGTACTCACTTTTGTTGTCAGCAGTTTAGACATTAATGGCTGTGTGTTGAGTTATTTTGAGGGGACAGCACATTTACACTGTTATACAAGCTGTACACTCACTACTTTACATTGTAGCAAAGTGTCACTTCTTCAGTGTTGTAAGATGAAAAGATATAATACAATCTTTACAAAAAAGTGAGGGGTGTACTCACTTTTGTGAGATACTGTATATTTTCTTTTGAGATTAAGTCCATAGACTGCATCATAAATCCTTTGGGGTTTAAAACCTAAGTGCAGCCAAAATCAAAAACAGAAAAATCAGCACAAGTGACATAACGTACAGTCAGTAGGATTAGTCCATGTGCTCATTCCTCTTCTGTTACTGGTAGTCTTCCTCCATCCTGGCCATCCCCATTACACCCCTGCTGCCGTAATCTTATGGTATGACAGGGGTTATTACAACTAAGGGGCTGTCACAGCCTTTCATCATGAAGCAAGAGGAATTCTAAATATTGCTAGATCTAGCAATTGTTTTGACACACAGTTTTCACTTATGATTTTTACATCATTTTTTTACTTTGAATTGCCCAGATTTGAGACAGGTTTACTTTAAATCACTTCCATTGTATATGATGATAGATCATACATGGAGTATGGTTCTTACGTTTAAAATGTTTTGGCTAAAAAATTAACATATGCAATGTCTTTCTTTTCTATTGTAGTGCTAGGTCTTCCACAAAGCATCTTTACCTATGTCTCTTGAAGACATCTGAATAACAATGCTCTGGTGCTTTATTCCAGGTATAAAGAGGTAGTAAGGGCAGGGCGTCTTGTGTCTTTGATGAAATGGACATATCTTTATAGTACATTTAATAATTGAGTTTAATAGAATAAAAATATTTTTCCTCTTTTACTGTGCATATTTTGCTAGTATCACATTGTGAACACCTAAGGGGTTTGTGCTGTCCTTTATAAGCCATGGGCTTAAACATTATTAACTTACTCCCTCTGGAAAGCATAAGCATTTGTAAATGTGTGATTATTAGACTCGCATAGGAATTTCAGTCATAGACTGCCTCATGGAAACTGTGTACTTAATGACCCTCCCCGTCCTCTAATTACAATGCTAATTATTCAGTGCTACTGAGATAGTCTCACCTGCTCTTTCCTGTGCACAGAGGAATAACTAAATAGAATGCTTAAAAAAAGCATTTATCTCTTTGAACTCTAACTGCATACACACCAAAAGTAGAGTTTTTCACGAAAAATAATAATGGCTTAGATCAGCATAGATTTAGTCTTTAGGAAGTATATGGAACTATTCAAGGATTCAGTATAATTGTATGAATTTCTCCATGTGTGAAGGGTTATGAAAGGTGAAAGGACAAGGATGGCAAACTTTAAAAACAGTATTTATTATTACAGTTGGTTGTGCATGTGGAAACAGGGACTACTTGTTTTTTTCTCTATTGTCCACCGTAGGACACAACTTTATGAAAAAGCAAGGTTTATAGTGCCTTCTGTGAGAGAAATGGACACTAGGAACATAGAAAGTGAAGGCCATACTCCTAGAGGCTATAACCCCTTCTGCCTTAAACCTTCCCCTTACACTTAGTGTCCCCAGGAGAATAGATGTCTGCCAGTTTTTTAAATTGATTTAAAAGGTAATAAAGCCAAAGACAGCCAAGCAACTAGAAATATTGTTATTATACAGGATTTATATAGCGCCAACAGTTTGTGCAGCGCTTTACAATATGAGAAGAATTTTCAGAAGGAGGCCAGCAATGGCAAACTCCACATTCCTTTCAGTACAGAATTCCTTTTACAAGTGTAAGTAGCAGCTGATGGTATGGTATACAAGACATATCAGAAAATTAAATGTTTACTACCATAGTGAATATCTGGAGTTCCTGGTTTGACCCTTCTACAGTAAAAGTATCTATATAGCAGAATGATGAGACCATCTGCTTGGCAAAACATGTAGAACCAAGGTGCAAACTTGCAAATTAGGTAGAGTCACACATGGCCTACATGGCATGCTATTTGTGGGATCAATGTGTAAAAAGATTCTGTCTCAATAAATACCAATAGGCAACTCCTTCTGCAGATGAAAAAAAACACTTCCGATGTGTCAATCGTCTAGTTCAAAAGATGGGTGGGCAACATCTACTCTCATTATTATCATAGTGTCAGGGGCTGACAAATTACGTTTATGTACTTTATGGACAGTATAGAAAGTTAATATATTTGAATCCTCTAACCCTTGTAATAGCCACTACTTTTCCCTTAGTTTATTAAAGAATAAATTACCCCAACATTCAATATTCCTGATATATGACTGTTGTTTCATGAACTTGTGTTAAAAAGTAAAATGTCCCTTTTGCATTGTTCCTTTATGTAAAATACCTGGCGATCCTGCCAGTCCCCCTGCTTTCCAATTTCAAACATGCTAGGCATGAGAACATCCCAGCATGATCAGTTTTCTGGTTGTGCTTGGAGCACAGACTGCTTGTCCTCTAATTGTCAGAATTGTGCTGACCCCCCCCCAGCCATTCACTGGGAAGATCAGTGTGCTGCTGTTTCTCTACCCGAACTCTCTAAGCCCCTTAACCAGTTGAGAACAGTTAGTCATAATGTTTTATATATATATATATATATATATATATATATATATATATATATATATATATATGTTTTCCCCCTCATTGATATTTTAAATGGAATAGGTTGTTTTACAAGGTCAGTGTTTATACATATACTTTGAGGCTGGAAACCAATTATGGAACAAGATTGAGGGAAAACACTGCCATTATTGCTGGGAATACATTTCAGCTTTGAGATTATGTCATTCCTTAAGATCAAAGTAATTATGTACCACCTTCCAACACATTGTCAATATCCATTCATGATTTTGCTTCTATTTCTACTGACTTTTTGGTTTTGAAGGATTCAATTAACATGATCCTGCCAGTGCTTTCCCCTGCAGGAATCATCTACTGCAGGGGTCTCAAACTGGCGGCCCTCCAGCTGTTGCAAAAGTCCCATCATGCCTCTGTCTGTGCCTCTGTCTGTGGGAGTCATGCTTCATGCTTGTAACTGTCAGCCTTGCAATGCCTCATGGGACTTGTAGTTTCATAACAGCTGGAGGGCCACCAGTTTGAGACCCCTGATCTACTGGTATGTAGTATTAGGGTAAATTAGTGAAATGTATTGATTGATTAAAGTAGAGGAGAATTAGGGGAGAGTGGTGAGTAAATATTTTTTATCAGAGGACTATCAGCTTAACCACTTCCCGCCCGGCCTATAGCAGATTGATGGCCGGGCGGTGGTTCCGTTATCCTGACTGGGTATCATATGACATCCAGCAGGATAACATGCCGCCGCGTGCCCACGGGGGCGTGCATCGCGGCGATCGGTGAAGCGGTGTGTCAGCCTGACATACTGCTACTCTGATCTTGGTAAAGAGCCTCCGGTGGAGGCTCTTTACCATGTGATCAGCCGTGTCCAGTCACGGCTGATCACGATGTCAATAGGAAGAGTCGTTGATCGGCTTTTCCTCACTCGCGTCTGATAGATGCGAGTAGAAGAGAGCCGATCGGCAGCTCTTCTGATGGGGGGTCTGTGATGATTGTTTATCAGCACAGTTCCCCCTCAGATGACCACACTGGACCACCGGGGACGCCACTAGGACCACCAGGGAAGGGGGCAACATGTGGATGGCCAGGTATGTACCCCATGGCCATCCACATGTGCCCAATGTGCCCAATCTGTGCCAATCAGTGCCCACAAATGGGCACTGATTAGCACCATTATATTATATTTCAGTGTCATCAGTGCCACCTGTCAGTGCCCATCGGTGCCACCTGTCAGTGCCCATCTGTGCCCATCAGTGCCCACCTATCAATGCCCATCAGTGCCCATCCATGCCACCTATTAGTGCCACCCATAAGTACCCATCAGTGCCACCCATAAGTACAAATCAATGCCACCTATGAGTGCCCATCAGTGCCGCCTATGAGTGCCCATCGGTGCCACCTATGAGTGCCCATCAGTGCCGCATACCAGTGCTACCTATCAGTGCCCATCAGTGCCACCTATCAGTGCCCATCAATGCCGCCTATCAGTGCCACCTCATCAGTGCCACCACATTGGTGCCACCTCATCAGTGCCCATCAGTGCCGCCTTATCAGTGCTCGTCAGTGCAGCCATATCAGTGCCCGACACTGATGAAGAAAATGTATTTATTTACAAAAAATTTTAACAGAAACAAAGAAAAACTTGGGGTTTTTTCAAAATTTTCGATCTTTCTTATTTGTTGCGCAAAAAATAAAAACTGCAGAGGTAATCGAATACCACCAAAAGAAAGCTCTATTTGTGGGAACAAAATGATAAAAAAATTGTTTGGGTACAGTGTAGCATGACTGCGCAATTGTCATTCAAATTGCGACAGCGCTGAAAGCTGAAAATTGGCCTGGGCGGGAAGGTGTCTAAGTGCCTAGTATTGAAGTGGTTAAAGAGAACTAATCATTACTGGGCATATGCAAAAATCTGTTTATTCACTTCTAGATTACTTGTATTGTGCTGTATTATGTATGTAGGAATTGTATTTACCCCATTATTATCTTATTGCAACAAATACTTTATTGATTTTAAACAAATACAAAATGCCATGTGGGCCACAGCAAACATAACAGCAGAACAAAATATGTTATGTATACATGTTATACGTAAAGAAAATACATTGCAACCTGCATGTACAAGGCTTATAAAGACATGTTTGTCAAGTATTTAGAACATGTCCCTCAAAACCAGAAAAGGTTATCCAAAGTAATGAATGAATGAACAGGAGAGGCATTAATCTTGAAGTAAGTTGGCATATGGAAAGGGGTTATTAGCAAATGTCAACCAAGAAGGAGACTGTATGTGTAGGAACTGACAATCTGGCAGGTAGCCCGCTAAGTGGGTTACGACTGGGAAAAATGCTAAAGCCAGGGGAGGGCGATGTGGAAAATAAAAACGGGAAGAAGAAAGGGAGAAGAAGAGAGAGTACGAGGGAAGAAGCAGGAGAGAAAAAAGGGGGGGTTAAGCGGGGTCTAGGGGGATGGGGAAGGGTGGGGAGGGAGGTAAGGGGGAGGTGGAAGGATGCCCCTGTGGGGTGTAGGTCACCTGTCTCCTTTAGCTTTCCTCCTTGCTTCTGCCATTTCTAGGTAATAAGGTGGCCACCAGTATGTGAGTAAAATAAGCACAAAAGCTAGGGGCATATGTTTCATTATCCCAACAAAGCATAGGTTTATGGGTAGTTATTCAGATATTTGTGAATTGTGAAGGGCTGTCATGTGACAGAAATCAGTTCTTCTTTCTCTGCTATTTTAACAATAGAAAAGAATTCCCAGATACCCCATTATTTATCTTTATTTATTTTCCCTTTGTTTATGTTATATGTCCCTTTGTTGAAGTCTGACATTGCTGCCCCATCAGATGTCTAACCTTGCACACTGTCTTGCTGCTTCTGAGTGTTTAATGTAAGGGGTCAGAGATATAACAAGGCATCAAACCTTAGGTGACCTCTCAGCTTCTAACTCAAGCTGAAGGGTAAAGCAGAAGAAAACTAAATTAGGATCAGTAAAGGGGCAAATAAAACTTGTTCACAAGCCTTTATATTTGTATTAAGAACTTTAAAATACAGAGTGCTCTTACTTTCAACATTACTATGCATATTGTTTAAAATTCTAACCTGAGATATAAATTCAAACAAGGGGTACAATAATATGTAATTTCTCTTGATTTTGCTGCACTTCTGATTTGTAAATGAAAATAAAGATGCTGTGTTTTAAAAGACATATGTTTTCAAGTATATATTTGCATAACATATTTGTCTACTTTAATTGATTGATTTACATTAAATGTGTTTTGCAACATAAACAAATAACCCTAAAGTGTTTCCCAATGTAAAAGTATACATATGTTCAACAAACACCAATTAAGTCATGAATTAGGTGCATTAAAAAACATTTTTTTGTATTAATTTAGCAAGCAGTACACCTACCATTATATAGAAATGTACTTCTTTCTACCAGTGATTTCAATGTAATCTTATATTTAAAAGTTTATTTTTAGGTAATAATTGGTCAATTTACTATTTATCCAAACTGTTCTTTTAGTTCTGTGTGGGATGTAGAGAACACAAGTTTTATTTACATTCTGTGCAGGATGCTTTGTAATGGAGATAATTTAAAGGAAAACTGAACCTGAACAGCTTTCAAGTAGCATTGATTTTCAGTTACTGTTAGTCTGAGCCAGATCTGAGCCTACAGCTAAGCTGCTCTGTATCCCAGTGCAAGCCACTGAGCCATTCAATTCCTATATTTTCTCCCTTTTAACCTTTGGGGTTTTTCCTCCTATGATTTTACAACAACCCTGTCAATGTTCTAAATTCCTGCCTGACCATTTAGTAGCAAAGCAATTGTAAAAAGTTTGATAAACTACTGTGTGAAATCTGAAAAGTCATGTTCTAGACACAACCAAATGAATCCTTTTATAATGAATACAATATTAAACATTTTTCTTAAAACAATAACACAAATTCAATGCATGAGATAGGCAAAGAGTATAAAGTTATTAAAATGCAGTAATCTAGAGAATGGGCAGACTCAATGGACTACTCGGTCTTATTCTGCCATCACTTTTCTATGTTTCTATATACCAAGAGACACATTGCTAGAATAGTGGATAGTGGATAGTGGGTTGTGGGTTTCACTATCCCAAAAAAGTTTTTAGCTTGACCCACACTTTAATATATCCCCAGATTAAGCCACCTGATACACCATTATCCCCAAACTCCCCTTCTTTCTTGATTCAAAGTCTCAGATACTACATTGGACCATACATCTGGTGCTCTGTGTCAGGCTGCTGAGGTGGTGTCTAAGCCTGACACAATTTGCTCCATTTTCATTCACTTTGCTCCATGGCCATGTCCCTTTCTGCTGTCGGAAACAAAGGAGCTGTGTGCATGGTGTTAGGGGTGGGGCTCTCCAGAGAGAGTGATTGACAAGGGAATGTTCAGGGGAAATAATTGACAAAGGAGAGGATTTAGGTCCTGCCAGATGAAGCATATTTTTTGTATATGTGCATGATGGGTTCTGCAATGCAGCAAGAAGTGCGACCCACAGCTCTGCAGGTAGTTAGGACTTTGGCAATGCTCGACAACGCAAACTTGGGGCACCTGGGAAGAGACACAAGACACGTTCCGATGGTGCCTGACATCCATGTATAATAATCAAAATTCTTTTGTCCACACTAGTTTCTGCTTCATTGGTAGTACAAAGCACACATTTAAAGCTATCTCCCAAATACTACCCCCAAACCTGTTTTTTACCCTCTAGATTATTTTGCAACATTATTTTTTTTATTTACCTTGTTCCTGCAGTGAGAAACAGCTTTGACAAATTCTTAACAGGAGCTGCTTATTTGGTGCTTACTTTTGCATATGCATTTAGAAACCCAAAACATAGAAGAGTGATGACAGAAAAGATGTCATGGTACATCAAGTCTGCCCCCTTTTTTTTTGTTTTGTTTTTTTAGCCTTTTTGTCTGAGCATAGATGTATGTTTGGTCCACACATTTCTGCTGGAAATCTATTCCAAGCGTCAACTATTCTTCTTTGTAAGGTTAGTTTTTAACTGTCCTCTTGCTAGTTTGAGGTCAAACCCCTGTGTTCTCTGTGATCTTCATACTGAAAATATTGCCCTCCTAAACTTTATTCACACCCTAAATGTATTTAAATGTCAACCATACCCCCCCCTTTTCCTTCTTTCATCAAAGATGTAAATATAAAATTCCTGCAATCCCTCCTGGTATGTTTTACCATCAGACCTTTTAACTAGTTGTGTTACCTATCTCTGAACTTACTTACTAACCAAGTATTTGTATTACTCCCGAGCTGTACATAGTATTCCAAATGAGGTCTAACAGAAGAACTATATAGGAGAAGTAAGGCCTTCTTTCAGCAATGCCAAATCATTTTCCATATTCCTTTAGGAATATCAGCTCTATTGCACACCTGTGTGTCATCAGCAAAAGGGCAAGCTTTATCTACTAAACCTTCACTTATATCACTTACAATCAGATATAAAAAGAAGAGGAATCTAGTACAGAACCTTGTGGTACCCCACTAGTGACCGGTCTCTGTTTCAAATGATCAGTATTTAGAGCCACACTCTGATCACATCTCCAGAGCTACATCTCCCAAGAGCTTTTTTCCCTATGCACAGTGGTGTGGGCAAGATCTTGGGAGGTAAGACAAAAGCATTGTTTTCCTGGGAAAGAAAACAATGCATGCATGTAGAGGGAGACTGAGAGGGGTGGGGGATAGAAAGCAACAATGCTGCTTAGGATTTTAAAGCAGCACAGGAACTGTGTTGTCATCTCAAACAGTAATTCTTCTTTATTTGCAGATTTGTTAAAGCAAAAACATGTGAATGTTATTGTATTTTCTGCACTGACATGCAATTTAAACTAAAACATGTTTAAACCCATGGCAAAATTTTGTCAAGCAAGTGAAGACAAACAAAAATCTGACAGAGGTAGTGAATGTGAAATTTTGATAATAACAATAGTAAATAAGACTTTGTATTCACTTCTGCATTAAGGCTCAGGGAGAGACAATACCACCTTCCTTACAGTTACACATTTTTACAGTGATACACATTTTTTGAGTGATATGTACTTCTGTACTTTTAGGGGATTGCATTGCTGAAGACAAATAGGCTGTTTTCCTTAGCTTAGTGAATAAGGTGAAGCTCTGCCGACTTCCATCATCCAATCATGTGCAAGCAAAAATACTGTTCTTTTTTTTGTTTTTTAGTTTTCCTTTCCTGTGATTGGGTATTTTTCACAAGCAAATTTTCACCACATTCAGTAAGCTACATGAAAATTCCCTTGGAAAGTGAACATTCTCTTTGCAAAGGGAGCATACTTTATTTCTTTAGAAAATTAACACATTTGTGTATATTTCAGAGATACTTGAAGAAGCTAAACTGTATTTTGGAAATGTCATGTTAGGGACTAAGCTATAGGAAAATAAGTGAAAGAAAATCTTCCTTTGCCCTTTCCACATGTGTGCATGCGTCTATGGAGCCATATCCATCTGGCTTACTAAATGTACACTTATGCTGATTATATTACGTATTTTACATCTGGGGCAAATGTTAAAATAATAAATACTTGTGAACACTTTCCATTGACAAAGGAAAAAACGCTGGACATGATTTTACATTGTGAAGTCATGACTGCTGGTAAGCAATTATACTTGTTACTTGCTGAACAATTTCCAGAAGCCATTAGGTTAGTTGACTTTTACAATGTTTTAGAAGATTAGATACAGTAAAACTGTTCAGTGTTACAATAAAAAAAAAAAAAAAGCAAAATTTATCTGAAAAGGGCATTGCATGCTTAGCAGAAATGATCTTTCTTATAAATGGTGTTTTTTTTAGTCCAGCTTAGTTACAAGAAGGATTTGATTTATGACCTCAAAGGAGAGGTTGCTTTTAATTGCAAATAGTTGTGCCTGTATATAGAGAAATCAATATTTCATTGAGAAAGTACTACATTATGAAGCTTTTACAGATCCAATTTAACATATTTATATAGAGAGAAACAATACACCTGCTTTCTGGAAGTAAAATGTAGTTAATCTTAGTTTGTGTATGTACATTATAACTAATGTTTTTAGTGATACACCTGTCACCAGAAGTATCAATCCATTCCCTGTATAGCAACAGAATAATGTAATTAAATTAAAAGACACAATCGTTTGACATTGGATTAATACCCTGCCTTGTTTTAATGTTTTTTAAATTATAACTTCTGAACGTTGTTGGAACATTGCTTCCTATATCCTTATAAGCATAGAAATTCTAATTTAATATTATTTGAAGAAAGATATTTTTATTACAATATGAATAAAGACACAATTATTATTATATTAAGACCCCAAAAGGTATATCGCCAAGAAAGAGTGTGCAGACATGAAATACGTTTTTGGAATGTTTTCCAGTGCCTATGTTATTGATAGCTACAAAACTGTTATAGAACATTACTTCTTAATGCTATCATATGCAGCATCCAAGAGTGGTGTTGAAGTCTAGGAAGCCTATTTGTAGCTTCTAAATTGTTTTGTAAAAGGCTCTCATAGATTTTAAGATGTCTACATGCCAATATACTCCTACTGATTATTTAGCAATGGCAACATGAATTTAAAAAGTAAAAGTAGTTTCTGCATTGTCTTAGACTGCTCTGCAACACTGTGATCTTGCTTTATATGTGGTAGGGTATTTAAAGGGAATGTATAGTCTACACCAGGTGTAGGCAACCTTAAATAGGTAGAGATCTACCTGAACATGGGAAAAGTCAAAGATCACTGGGCACAGTGTCACCTCCTCACACCTGATTTAAACCTCAAATTGGTGTACTACTGTGTAGCAATTAAGTGCATTGCATTGCACGGCAATCATGGGTTTAAATCAGGTGGTGAGGAGGCAACATATCGCTTCCTCGGTACCACTCAAACACACTCGGATTGCTTTTCAGGGAAGCAGCAGTGCCTGCTGTACTTGTGAATGAACCCTTACTGTTCTGAGGCTCCTATAAGGCTGTTTTCACACTGATGTGCCTTGGTTTACCCACACTGCTAGTGTAGCGCAGTGCATCTGCAACTTTCTTGGGTTAGCTGCCCTTTGCCATTGACTTTTTTTATATCCTGCAGACATGACATCACTTTCTGAAAGCGCACCAAAACTCCTGCGTTCAGAAAGTGCACCAAACCCACAGGATATAATAGAAGTCTATAGCTAAGCACAGCAAACCTCAGGAAAGCTGCAGGTACACTGCACTGCACCTGCGATGTGAGTAAACTGGAGCACATCAGTGTGAAAGTGGCCCTATACTATTATACTATTATGCCCAGTGTATTGCTTCACACTGACCTGAAGATCTCTTCTTTTGTGCTGCTGGCACCACTCTGGAGACGCTAGTCGAGATAAGAGGTGGAGTGCAATTGGTATCACTCCACTTGGGACAGGAGCCAGCACTACAGTGGAGGCACTGGCCTATGCAGCTCTTGCTCCCTACTACCATTGTAAGTTTTTCCTTTACAAGTAGTCCCTCTGCATTGCACTCTGTTTGATGCTCTGGAATGGCGGGCCAGCAAGCCCAAACCGCGATCTACTGGTTGCTGACCCCCCGTCTACACAAACACAAGTACATACATTTTCCCTTCCTTTGTTATGTTTGGAACCAAATAATAGTACTAAATATGTTAAATATGTCTAAACCCAAAAGCAAAAACATTTTGAGGGTTATCAATCCTTAAATGTTGTGGTTGCACTCTTTTTTAATTTTTTTTTATGTTTTGGTTCTCAAAGCAATATTAAACCCAAAACAAAAATTGTAATCTATTGCAGCTTACCAATCTTCAGATGTGGTAGCTGAATCAGTGACCTTTTTTCCCTTGGTTTTCACCTGATGATCTGGCCAGTAACACACCTCCTGTATTATAGTGCCCCTACTCTGAATGAAGGAGCACAGGGGCACCTTTGGACATCAGCATTGTCAGTCTGGGGGAGGGAAGTGTTAGATACATAGTAGGTGAGGTTGAAAAAAGACACAAGTCCATCAAGTCCAACCTATGTATTAGGAACTAGCAGTTTTAGATACACTAACAAATTGAAGCCAAACTCCAGCTAATACTATTTAAGCAGTTGAAGCAACAACTTTTTTACCTTTTGGAATAAATGTTTTACATAAATATATAAAAGCTAATCATTGCAAGCACCCCTGTCAGTGGTAAATTATTTGTGTCTGTCGATGCTCTGACTGCTACATCTGCAGGAGAAAAACAACAGACTTACTGGCCAGATCAGGCCAAAATAAAGGAAAGAAAGTCTAAAAAATAAAATCAATGCAACAACCACATATAAAAACTGGTAAGTTGCAATGTAATAAATGTTTGCTTTTGGGTTTAATACCATTTTAACTTTCACCCAGTGATTTGGCCAGTCATTTTTTTATTTTCTATTTTCTTTAACAGACCAAGTATTCCAACACAAGTAGAAGTTAGGGGGTTGAGACAAACAATTTAAAGCAGAACTTCATTTATACTTTGGCACAGATTCTTTGTGCCAGGATGATTGAACTAGTGCAATTGCACAGGAGTAATGTCATTCCTGTGGCGACCAATAAAAATGGCCACAGCCCAGCTCCTGGAAGCCAAGTAGAAGATGCGGTGTCAGCGCCAGCGAGGGACCATGATGCCTACAATGGTCAGCTTTTAATAACCACTTGACCTCTGGAAGATTTACAACCCTTCATGACCAGGCCATGCAACGCTGTACCCAAATAACATTTACGTAATCTTTTTCCCACAAATAGAGCCTTCTTTTGGTGGTATTTGATTACCACTGTGGTTTTTATTTTTTGCGCTATAAACAAAATAAACAATATTTTATACTTACTGCTATAAAACATATCCATTAAAAAATTTAAAAAAAAAAAATCAAATTTCTTCATTAATTTAGGCCAGTATGTATTCTGCTTCATATTTTTAGTAAAAAAAATCCCATTAAGTGTATATATAAAAATGTTTTGTGCAAACGTTATAGTGTCTACAAACTATTGCATATATACTGCAATTTGTATTTATTTTTATACTATTAATGGCGGCGATCAGCGACTTGTGTTTTTTCAAAATTATCGCACTTTTTTGTTTATAGCGCAAAAAAATAAAAACCGCAGAGGTGATAAAATACCACCAAAAGAAAGCTCTATTTGTGGGGAAAAAAAAGACATCAATTTTGTTTGGGTACAACGTTGCACAACCGCACAATTGTCAGTTAAAGCAACCCAGTGCCGAATTGCAAAAAAACAATCTGGTCAGGAAGGGGGTAAATTCTTCCGGGGCTGAAGTGGTTAAAAAATGCATAAATAAAGACTCTCATCAGTAAAACCACATAACAAAAAAATGAATAGGCCCAGAGATACAGAGAGAAGTTATGGACAGTTTCTATTTTTACCCACCTTCATCTTTCCAGTTGGTAATTTTAAGGTAAAATGCAGCCTCACTGACCAGTGTTGAGGTCTCAGGAGTTGTAAATAGAGTGAGGCAATATTTCCCTTTACATGAAAGTTAAGATTTGCATGTCATTTCAAGTGCCTATATAATCTGGTTCTACTGATTGTTTTGACATACAATTTTCACCATCAATAACCTCTAATTATTCTTTTTTTTTTTAAATCACAATCTTACTTTGAATTGTGCAAGCTTGTGACATGTTTACTTCATATACAGAAACATACAGCATTGTTTTGTTTAACATGCTATGCAACATCTAACATGTTTATAATTAATTGGTGCTATACAAAACATGCCACAGGATGAGCTTTCACCTTTCTGTCATTGCACATTTCATTAGGTATATTATGTTGGTAGGCAGACTCTTCTAGAAGAGGATACACCCATGAAAATCAAGTAAGTATGGAGGTGACAGTGGAATGCTGCAATATCTGACAGAAATTCTGCAGCATCTGTACGTCCATTCATCATTTAACAATGTTGATGCCTAATTGTTTCAGTAGGGTTACATAGTTACATAGTTACATAGTTAGTCAGGTTGAAAAAAGACACAAGTCCATCAAGCTGAACCTTAAAAACAATAAATAAATAAAATAAAAAATATCGTACAATCCAATATACCCAATTTTATACCCACAGTTGATCCAGAGGAAAGCAAAAAACTCCAGCAGAGCATGCTCCAATTTGCTACAGAAGGGGAAAAAAATTCCTTCCTGATCCCCCAAGAGGCAATCGGATTTTCCCTGGATCAACTTTACCTATAAATGTTTGTACCCAGAATATTAACTGGGTTAATATTCTGCTACAGATCACATGAAACTGATAACTTCCATATGACTAAAACTGGCCATACACCGATCCAAATTGCTGCAGCCACTGATCAGTATATTGTGATGGCTGTGGGTGCCGATGTCAGAATACAAAGTTGCGATAGAGGAAATTCTTTCTTTACTGTGATTGTGCGGATAAAGAAATGTAATGTAGGTCCAGCTTCATTTTATAGCAAGATGTATTATTTTAAAAACAACAATGTTTTTAGATGTTTAATAATCAGAAATTGTAGTGTTGTGTATTATTGCTGTGCAGTCTTATTGCCACACAAGTACTTGACTTGCAACAATAGAATATACAGTTGCATCTTTTCATAGGCCAGCCCTACTCTTCATTTTCTTCTGATCGTAAAGCAGTAATAAACTGCAGCCTATTTTTTTTAACCTGAAAGGTAAAGGCATAATGTGCTAGTATGTGCTACGAAATTCTTATCTTAGAGCGAAGCACTCCAGTGGTGAACTGTCAGCAGTGACAGGGCTTCCATCTTCACCCAGTCATCCATCCAGGTTTGTGTCCTGTCATGAACCGCCGCACAGAGCTCTGAATAGACAGCACAGTATGCCATCCCTTCAGAGTGCATGCGCCACCAGTGATGTCACCGGCTGCATGCAGTGTTTAGGAGATAGTCACTGTACCTACAGGTAATCCTTATTATAGGCTTAACTGAAGGTACAAGTTCAATAACAGAGTTTACTTCCACTTTAAACTGTATATGGCTACATGCTGTCCAAAAATCAGAGGCAACGCTGACTCCATCTGTACAAGTGGAAGCTACCCTCTTAACTAAGTCTGTAAAGGACTACCAGCTATTGCCTGCCATCTGCAGCGAGTCTGTGGTCCACAATTGATCGGTCAGGCTTCCAATACTCCAGCTCTACATGCTGATCCTAGGCACATTGTATAACATCTGCAGATCTAAATACTATACATGTTGCATTCTCAAGGTTTTCTTATAACATCATCAAACAACAGTTTTAAATTCTTCTTAGTGCATCTGAACAGTGGAATAGTTTTATTTTTTTGGTAATTTGGTTCCATGATTATAACTGTTGTTCTTGTTATGACCCCTTATTGTTTTATGGGGTATGCTAGTTATTTTATCTGCTGCCTGTTCTGCTTGAGGTAAAATTCTACTTAAACGCCCACAGCCCTTACTGTTAGTTAAGCATTGGCTTAATGCCTCCAGTCCTGAGAACAACCATCTTTATGGACTAACCTGTTGCCTGTTGATTTGGTTCCTTGCTTCACCTTTTTGTAGGCATGGTACAGCCCCCCCCCCCCTCTCATGGCATCTTACTCACTCTGGATTTCTTTACCACTACATTACTAATACTGCATGGCTTAATTTTTATTATCTTATCTTTTTATAATGTGCAATTAAAATGTTGGTAGTAAATACAGTGTGTATGGAAACACACCATAAACCAACAGCATTTTAAGCTAAATAATATAGGTTTTTATTAGTATACTATAATTAGCAATATCAATCTATATAGTTTGTATGGCAAGCCAGGGTTGGAACCTACAGAAACAACGGTGTTAAAAAACTTCACAAATACAATTTTAACAATACACTCCTAAAATATAAGAGTGGGATCTTGAGCCTAACTGGATTATTGTGCAAATTAACTGAGGTTACTAAAAGTGGCTATAATTGTGATTGTACAATATGCGTAAATTGGCAGTGCTTTATATAAGTACCCATAATAAATAACAATAAACCAAAACTGTGCCTTGATTACAGAGTTCCCAGGAAGTAAAGATATAAAAACAAATTAATGCCTCAGTCCACAGAGCAGCGTATGTTTTAGAGCTCCTGCCCACTTTTATTCACAAGCCTCAGCAGCACATAAAGTCTTACTCATCCAAGGGTTAGTTTCAGCTTATTAAAGCCTGTAAACATCGTCCACCCTCCTGGTTGTTTGGTCTGCTTAGACTTTTAGTCTTTTCCTGCACAGGCTGATGTTTTTTCAGACACCTGTCTGGTTCGGGTGCCTGTCAAATTAGGTAGAACTGGGCACATGCGCAGTACATGCCTGAAAGCATGCTACATCTGCAAAAATCTACCTCTACAGGATGAGGAGTAGAATATTTAATTTGGGGAAAAACCGACCTCTTGCCTTGAGATGTATGTTCTTATCTTTTAGGGATCCCTATCCCTGCCCAGACAGTCTCTATCACTGTCACTTAGTGCTTATTCACAGTGACAGACGATTGTAGTAAAAACAAACAATATATCAATTTTAACTGCTTCATGTATACTGTGGAAGAAATGGCACGGCTGCGCAAAACCCCGTACGGGTACGTTGTCCCCTTTAAGAGCCGCCATAAGGTGCACAGCGGACCCGATATGCATGGCCGGCGGGCACGATCGCTGCTGGTCATGCATGATCGCATGCACGAGAGCCAGGACAGGGGATTTGTAAACACACAAATCTCTGTTCTGTCAGGGGAGAGGAGACCTATCGTTTACTCCTACTAAGTAGGAACAACAATAGGTCTCCTCCCCTAGTCAGTCCTATCCCCATACAGTTAGAACACACTGAGGAAACACACATTTAACCCCTTGATTGCCCCCTAGTGTTAACCCCTTCCCTACCAGTGACATTTACACAGTAATTTGTGCATATTTATAGCCCTGATCGCTGTATAAAGGTCAATGGTCCTAAAAATGTGTCAAAAGTGTCCAATCTGTCCGTTGCAATGTAGCAGTACTGCTAAAAATCGCAGATCAACGCCATTACTAGTAAAAATAATAAAAATGCCATACATATGGCATACATCTTTCCCATAGTTTGTAGACGCTTTAACTTTTGTGCAAACCAATCAATATACGCTTATTACGTTTTTTTTTTACCAAAAATATGTAGAAGAATATCTATTGGCCTAAACTGATGAAAATATTTGTTTGTTTTTTTCTTAAATTGGGGCTATTTATTATAGCAAAAAGTAAAAAATATTGATTTTTTTAAATTGTCACTATTTTTTCGTTTATAGCGCAAAAAATAAAAACCGGTGATCAAATACCACCAAAAGAAAGCTATATTTGTGGGGAAAAAAGGACACAAATTTAGTTTGGGTACAGCATTGCATGACCGCGCAATTGGCAGTGCCAAACTGTAAAAAGTGCTCTGGACAGGAAGGGGGTAAAATCTTCCAGGGCTGAAGTTGTTAAACGTAGACTTAAAAAGAAAAAAAAATTAATAATAGCAGTTTAATACAGGTTTGTGCTTTGTGTTTACATGAGAGCTTAACGTGATTGTAAAGTCCCATTTAAAAAATAAATAAAAAATAACAAACATGTTATATTTACCTGCCCGGTGCAGTTGGTTTTGCACAGGGCAGCCTGGATTCTCCTCTTCTCGGGTCCCTCTTCGCTGCTCCTGACCCCTCCCTCCTGTCGAGTGCCCCCACAGCAAGCAGCTTGCTATGGGGGCACCTGAGCCGAGTCACAGCTCCCTGCCTGTGTCCAGTCAGACACGGAGCTGCCATTCGATCCTGGCCCCCCTCTCTCCTCTCCTGGCTAACTGACCTTGACTGACAGCCACGGGAGCCAATGGCACCGCTGCTGTGTCTCAGCCAATCAGGAGCGAGAGTCCCGGAAGGCTGAGGGACTCGTGGACATCGCTGGACAGAGATGGGGCTCAGGTAAGTATTAGAGGTGCTGGGGAGGCTGCTACGCAAAGAAGGCTTTTTAGCTTAATGCCCCCACACACTCACCACTGGCTATGAGTGACAGCAGTGGGTGGCACAGTGTCTAAACCAATGAGATAGGAGAGAGAGCTTCAGCTCTTGTGCACATTGTCAGATCGAAGTGGGTTCAAATGAGTATGGGAGGTGGGGGGAGGGGGCAGCTCGCAGAAGGTGTTATACCTTAAAGCATAGAATACATTAAGGTAAGAACCTTCTGCCTTTATAACCACTATAAATTGACCACTTAATTAACCAAAAACAGCTGCTGGTAAATAGTAATGTAGCAAATTTCCCTTCTTAGTTCTTACTGTTCACCGCTACCATCACTGGAGTGAGCCCTTTTTCTGATTCAAACCCCCTCACATACGCTTTCTCTCCCCTGATGCAGTAGCTCTGAGTTCAGCATTTGAGAGCGCGTTCCTGTGATGGTGGATATAAACAGTGACAGCTGGGAGTTTCCTAGCAATGTCCTAGCAACAAGGCCGGATAGGATGATGTGATCTCTGAGAGTTTTACTGTCAGGCTTCAGGAGGCCTACTCCTATAGCAGGAGCAATATTGAACTTTGGTCGAAGCTGCACTGCACCGTGATGCTACTGGTGTGCCACTACCCCACATAGATGGGGTTTATATAAGTTAGGGTTGTTGAGGATTTGCGAGTCAATGTGTAACATGACAATCAGCTGAATTATTCAAAATTGCTAAATGCTAAAATAGTAGATCAGCTAATACTCAGTTCATTAAAACTGTTTGACTCATATATTTATATACAGTACTTGTACAGTATATTGTCATAAATACATAATTAGAGAAGAAAAATGTATTTATAATCTATTGTTTACATAAACTGAAGCACAAATGTTTGCCTGGATTTATTTTAACATCTTTTCTGCCAAATAAAGTAGCATAGTAATATACTGCATATTACAATGCAATTTTAATAAATCTTTATTGTTGCCATTGTAACAGATGTATGCTTCAGTTTTCTGGTGTTTGCAGTGGTTTAAATGATATACTATTAGAAAAACAAGTTTAGGAAATAAAAAACAATACTAGCCTAGGACTAAAAGTCCTTATGTTGCCTGCATGTTCTTGTTTCAGCTGGAAAGTCATTGGTAGGTCATAAAAGGCAAAGTTAAAAGTAAAATTGTAAGTGGAAAAGTATGATTACTCACCAAAAACAGAAAAAAGTACATTTCACCTGCCTGTCCTATTTGCCCCACTACTCATACAGAGGCATAGGAATGTAATTTTACCTGTCATTGCGGTTGACATGCCATCACTCAAATACATTTTCAGATTGTTCAAAAGAATGCCTAGATTTTCTTAGCTGTAAAACACTGGTATTTCTAGGCTGAAGTGACAACCTCTTCAAAGTTTCAATAGAGAGAAGTAACTATAGTGCCTCACATTCCTTGAATTTCTGAACAGCTAATGCACATTTTGGCAGCATAGACTCATAGTTATAACATTAAAATAATAATGAAAATGTTTTTTATCATAAATATATTTTTATATTAAAAAATAGAAAAACATTTTCTAATAAATGTGGTTCATACTAATCTACATTTGCCAACTATTAGTTTCATGAAAACACACACATATACTTTAAAGCATGTGTGTGTATGGGTTAAACGTATATACAGTATACACCATGTACCATTTGCAGTGATTGTTGTACAAATGAATCTGCGTTTAGAAAGCCCATAAAATAATTATCAGACTGCATCACTATTCCAGCTACAACAAAAAACGACAAGTAATATTGCAGCGGATGTAAGAAAATTAGTACTGAAAACTAAAAGTTATCACGTATGCATTTCTAATTAACGTGTCTTCAGGTGCCAATATACATATTATGTAGACAGTGCAGGGTTAGAATCTGAAAAAAAGTCCAGAAATATCTAATCAAATGTTTGTTTGCTTGTTGCTTTTTGCTTAAAGTGATTGTAAAAGCTTGTTTTTTTATAAAATTAACAAACATGCTATGCTTACCTGCTCTGTTGCAGTAGATTTGCACAGAGCAGCCCGGATCCTCCTCTTCTCAGGTGCCCCCACAGCAGCCGCCTTCTATGGGGGCACCCGAGCCAAGTCACAACTCTGTGTGTAGATTCAGACACAAAGCCCGACCTGGCCCCTGCCCCCTCTCTGCCCTGACTGGCTAGCTGACTTTGATTGACAGCAGTGGCAGCCAATGGCACCGCTGCTGTGTCTCAGCCAATCAGGAGGGAGAATCTCAGATGGCTGAGACACTCTTGGACATCGCTGGACAGAGAGGGACCTCAGGTAAGTGTTAGGGGGCTGAGGAGGCTGCTGCACACAGAAGGCTTTTTATCTTAATGCATAGAATAAATGAATATAAAAAACCTTCTGCCTTTACAACCCGTTTAATGTGGTGTCCCAGTATAAGGAGCAACACCATAGTACAGTGGTTCCAAGTAAATGTATCTAAAATGTTTAAACACTTCTGCCTTCGGTACTGAATGAATAAATGATTAAAGAGAAACTTCACCCTTACCATAAAAATTACAACAAAGACACCTTTATAAATGTTTTTGTAATGGCAATCTTTGCAGATACTTATAAATAATTGCAGGCTTTTTATTCTTTGCACGCCTTGTTTTTCTTTTGCTACCATTCTTCTCATGGTGGACATTTTTTTACTAAGGACAGATTAATCCATCTCCTTTTACTTCCTGGGATGTTGGAATGCTGCCTAGAACTCTAGATCTGCCTCCCAGAACATGTGACAAGAACTTCCCATGATTCATCTGTAAGGTCCGGGTTACATCACTTTTGCCTCTCTCAACCAGGAAGTGGAAAAACAATGTTTACATTTTTTTATTGATGATGAAACTTCACAGGAAAAAGTGAAAATTGACTTTGCAAAGTGAACATGCTCTACTACTTTAGTAATCAGTATCATTACATCGATGATGAAGGTCCACTAGCCTGCTAAGTACAGTGATAAAAATCTGTTTTTATTATGAAAATAAAATATTGCATGTTACTATTATGTCATTTTCTATCCAGTCAGCAGATGGAGCTTTGGTCTCCTTTTTACACCATTAGCTTGATTACTTTTCAGTTATGCTGAAAGAAGCCCCTTATTTACTGGAATGAGTGATCAGATTAGTGACTTTCCCTTTTGAGACTGTCAAGTTCCAGGTTTCCTTAAGATAAAGAGGGCTGAAAAGAATATCTGATCTGCTGTGATGTCTATTTATTCCATAGTGCTCTGATAATCCTTTGTGTTAAAAGTTTTTTGTAAAGCGAAGAGTGCATATAGCATGGCAGTATTGTCATTATGTTTGAAGAATTTTGTGTCACCCAGGGTTCTCACCCATGCAGGTTGAGGGGCTCTGGGATGTGTGACTCGTTATGAGAAAACTGGCTTTTCAGTTTTTTCCGAGATTGATAAATCCTGGTATGGATTCTGGAGACCGTAAGCTTTGTAGAGTATTGAGTGGAATAAAGCCTCAGACACTGAGTCCAGGCTTTGCAGACAACCAGCATTCTCATTGTGTAGGTGTGCACAGCTCTTTTAGTATAGGGGCTGATTATGGTTCAGGGCTCCACCCTCCAGAGATTGTTGTGGTGCCAGGGACACACAAAGGTCTGTACTGGCCAGGCCAAACCTGTAGTTACAGTTGCTGAAGAAGCAGCATGGGAACACCCTTGTGTTCTGGACTGAGACTTTGCATTTGAGGCTGAGGACTTTGTGGCCCAAATGTAGTTGCTGTATAGCCAGGAGCTTTTTTTTTTGCTTAGAACACTGTATGAAGCTAAAGCATGTGTGTATAAATCTTTATGTAAAGAACCTTTATTTATAAACAAAATTGGGCAAATAAAGTCCTGAAATCCACTTCACTGGCTGGACTAAGGTTCATGAAAAGTGCTACAGGTGAGCTTGACCCCCACAACAGTGTGGATACTGCTAAATGTAGTCATGACATCCATGCTTTATTAATGGTCATTAAAAGGTTATGTGCTACTTCTAAAATGTAGTGATGCCTAACCATCATTCAAAATGTATATTGTATTGGTCTTCATCAGAGTATTCTGATTGGTTATTATAAGCTACTGCACTTAAGAGTTAAATAATATATCCTTATTAAATAAGGCCACTAGTAACAAGCTCTGAAGTTTCACTGTGTGGAATTCTATTTTATATATAAAAAAAAAATCATCTTTGTGTAGTCTTTCCTGGCACTCACAAATATGCAGGCTTCTTTTTCTCTGTTATTGTATTTCTTTATTTAAAATAAAATATGTTCTGTAAAAAGGAATAGGTATAATAATTAAATGGAATAGATAAAATATGGTCCTTAACTGTTTCAACTGATAGCCCTAGTGAAAAAGATACTGTATTCTACAGTGTACCAAAAGGAGGCACTCTAAGCTATTGTACCGATAAACATTCATTCATTTTCCTTAATGTAAAAAGATTAATGGTTATATTGTCCTATTTCCAATTCATGGCAGAGAATGTTGTATGTTCTGCATTTATTCTGTGCATGTTCTTTTAAAGCTCCAAGATTTATGTGTTTATCACTTTCATAACTTGTCATTAGCTACTGTGTGCCAAGCCTTAATAAAAGCAGAATTCTGACTTTGTATATGCAACCAAATCAGTAACATTGACTTTGGTCTCTTGATATTGTCTCTCTAAAATAACAGTAAAGTCAGTAGAAGAAACAATACACAGACCATGTAATTGAATAAATAAAAATATACTATAAATATTTATTGTAGCTGTATCATTTTATTATTGCGGTTTTATTTTATGGTATTCAATCAAGTAGAATACAGTTCAAGATAATTTTAAATTGCTTTTAACATGTCCAGATAGTAAAGTCACTAGATACTTTGACAAACAAAATTAATAAAGAACAATTTGGCAGGTATTTGATTATGTATCTGCATTCTTGGTAAGTTACCGTAATAGACAGAATCTCCATCATATATTCAAGTTATCAAAGCTAGCCATATCAATTATGCACTGTAAACAAAGTTAAATCATGAGAAATATTACCTGGTACACTGTCCAGTCCAGCACCACATATGCTGTGACAAATAATGAAATTACTATTGAATATTTACATTATAATACATGTAATACACACACACATATATACATTATATTGTCGAAAGTTTTGAAACACCTGTCTTTACACACACATGAACTTTAATGACATCCCAGTCGTAGCCTGTAGGGTTTACTATTGAGTTGGCACACCCTTTGCATCTATAAATGCTTCAACTCTTCTGGGAAGGCTGTCCACAAGGTTTAGGGGTGTGCCTATGAGAATTTTTGACCATTCTTCTAGAAGCGCATTTGTGAGGTCAGGCACTTCTGTTGGACAAGAAGGCCTAGCTCGCAGTCTCTACTTTAATTCATCCCAAAGGTGTTCTGTCGGGTTGAGGTCAGGACCCTGTGCAGGCCAGTCAAGTTCCTCCAGCCCAAACTTGCTCATCCATGTCTTTATGCACCTTGCTTTGTGTACTGGGCCAAATCATTTGGTGGAGGGGGAATCATAGTGTGGGGTTTGTTTTTCATGGGGTTGTGCTTGGCCTCTTAGTTCCAGCGAAGAGAAATCTCGTTTTTTTTGTTTGGGGATGGCCCCTTTCTGTTCCAACCTGACTACACACCAGTGCACAAAGGTAGGTCCATAAAGACATGGATGAGCAAATTTGGGGTGGAGGAACATGATTGGCATGCATAGAATCCTGACCTTTACCTGATAGAACACCTTTGGGATTAATTAGAGTGGAGACTGCGAGCAAGGCCATCTCGTCCAACATCAGTCCCTGACCTCACTAATGCGCTTCTGGAAGAACGGTCAAACATTTCCGTAGACACGCTCCTAAACCTTGTGGACAGCCTTCCCAAAAGATTTGAAGCTGTTATAGCTGCAAAGGGTGGGCCAACTCAATATTGAACCCTACGGACTAATGCCCCGTACACACGGTCGGACATTGATCGGACATTCCGACAACAAAATCCTAGGATTTTTTCCGACGGATGTTGGCTCAAACTTGTCTTGCATACACACGGTCACACAAAGTTGTCGGAAAATCCAATCATTCTGAACGCGGTGATGTAAAACACGTACGTCGGGACTATAAACGGGGCAGTAGCCAATAGCTTTCATCTCTTTATTTATTCTGAGCATGCATGGCACTTTGTGCGTCAGATTTGTGTACACGCGATCGGAAATTCCGACAACGGATTTTGTTGTCAGAAAATTTTATAGCAAGCTCTCAAACTTTGTGTGTCGGAAAATCCGATGGAAAATGTGTGATGGAGCCCACACACGGTCGGAATTTCCAACAACAAGGTCCTATCACACATTTTCTGTCGGAAAATCCGACCGTGTGTACGGGGCATTAGACTTGGATGCCATTAAAGTTCATATCTCATATGTATTTAAAGGCATGTGTCCCAATACTTTTGACTAAATGATCAAATAAAGATGTTTAAAACACAATTCCAGGTTTTAACCCTCTAAGTATTATTTAACCCAGGAGAGCAGTGGAGGTGAGCAGCCAGAGTTGCTATTTTTATTTAGACCTACTGGGCTAACTATTTTGGATGAGATGTGATTTAACTCATTTTTCCTCAATGGTAAGGTAGACAGATGCAGGTTCAAACTATGCAAAGATAAAAAGCAGGAAGCGCAATCAAGGATAATTCACACCATTACTGGATTGCCTACCTAATTATTCCAAAGTTACCTACAGACATGAGATGATTATAAACAGCGTCTCTAAACAACAGCTGGTAGACTGAGATTTAAACACTGTGTTTAAATTTGTTCATCTGGTCGTGGGCTTTTTGGTGGAAGCCACACTTCACAGAAGGTACTGCCCCCACCCAACTGCTCCCACTATGTATTCTTGGCTCTGGTGTTTTACCTGTGAATACAGGGCAGGCGTAGCAGGTGGAACAGAGGGAGATCACTGTACATCTGTTTGCTGATCTTCCCTCCGGTGAATGAAAATGGAAGTGGCGTGTATTACAGCACTTGTGTGTTTGGCTGTCACTTTGGCTGGCTGTTGTGGAAGACGATCTGTGCTCCTTTAGCTTCAGTGGAGGGCAGGGGAGACATCACGTGTCTAACAGACTCCTGATGTCTCATTGGAACTAACCTGTCATTACAGAATACTTTCATACAGGAGGCTATTGGTCCCCTATGTGATAGCAATAATGTTATGTGTTTGAAAAAAACCAAGTTAAAAAAGAAACATGCAGTATAATAAGCAAAAAAAAAATGTAAACCCCTCTGCCTTTGCATACACACACAAAAGAGCTTAAACACATGAGTTGGAAATGCCTACTGTGTTATGTATTACATATTGCTACAAATGTCGGAGTGTAAGCAATAATTCTAGGGCCATCATTCACACGTTTGTTGCCCTTAGACAGGTATGCACAATTTTAAGGCATGTTGGTTATCTATTTAGTTATTGCAACCTCAACTTTTACATTTTATGAAACAGCTGGGTAATATATTATTTTTGTGTGCGTTAAAATCACATTTAATGTATTTATTATTGAAAATATGTGTTTGATAACCATGTGTGCTAATGATGTGTCACGTAAAATAATTACAATTACCATAATTTTGTTCTCAAAGGTCTCTGCTTTTAGAAAATATAAAAAAGAAAATTAAGTGCTCTTGCAATATAATGGCTGTCCTGTATTAGTGAATCATATGTGAAAAAATCTATATATATTTAAATCAAAGAGTGATGGTGAAAGTTCATAAGATGCTTGAAACATGAAAAAAAAGTCTATTCATAAATAAAAGTTCAGTGAAAGAAAACAGGTGAATCCAATAGACGGGAATCCCACATCTGAAATTCAACCACCTCAGCCCGCATGAGAGGGAAGGGGAAGAGCGAGATGTGAAGGGAACATCCAGACTCCAGGTGTATCCAGGTAATAATAAGGTTGTGCGGAGAACACTCCTCCGCCATGAAAACATTCTAAAAAAGACGGCAAGTAAAAACAATAACGAACACCCATGTTCAATACAAACATGGGGCGTACGACGTGATGCCGTGTAGTGCGTAGCCACGCCCTACATGTTTCGTCATAAATGACGTCTTCAAAGGGTTTCAAGCATCTTATGAACTTTCACCATCACTCTTTGATTTAAATATATATATATATATATATATATATATATATATATATATATATATATATATATATATATATTCACATATGATTCACTAATACAGGACAGCCATTATATTGCAAGCACACTTAATTTTCTTTTTCATGTTTACTACACTGATATTTGTGGTTTTTGTTGCAGCTGCATTTTTTACTTATTAGTTTGTGCTCCTATCGCGGTATTTTTTCTTTTTTATATTTAGAAAATATAATCTTTGGAGGTTTGCACTTATTTTCAGGCCTTATATGTGCATTTTAAAATGTGTACAAAACCTGAAAAATAACTTTGGTGGAAAAATAGTTAAGCCACTTTAATGCTAAGTAATGTTTAGCAACTACTCAAAAACATCTGTTACCTAATCTAAAATCTAAATGTTAACAAGGTTAGGATATCACAACATCATTTCTGTTTTCCCTAGAAAAGTGTAATATTTGTTTTGATATGATATTGTAAAATGCTATGCCCTGTACATATGGTCGGACATTGATCGGACATTCCGACAACAAAATCCTAGGATTTTGGCTCAAACTTGTCTTGCATACACACGGTCACACAAAGTTGTCGGAAAATCCGATCGTTCTGAACGCGGTGAAGTAAAACACATATGTCAGGACTATAAACGGGGCAGTAGCCAATAGCTTTCGTCTCTTAATTTATTCTGAGCATGCGTGGCACTTTGTGTGTCGGATTTGTGTACACACGATCGGAATTTCCGACAACGTATTTTGTTGTCTGAAAATTTTATAGCAAGCTCTCAAACTTTGTGTGTCGGAAATTCCTATGGAAAATATAATGGAGCCTACACACGGTCGGAATTTCCGACAACAAGGTCCTATCACACATTTTCCATTGGAAAATCCTATCGTATGTACGGTAATGCCCCGTACATACGATAGGATTTTCCAATGGAAAATGTGTGATAGGACCTTGTTGTCGGAAATTCCGACCGAGTTTATCTTTAATGGTATTAAAAATTAATATTTCCTTTAAACTCAGCAAATCATAACTGTAATAGAGAATATCAAACACATGTTGTTAGAATTGCATTGAACGCTGTTCAAACAGCTATTGCATCCAATACCTTCTTCATAAGGGTGACCTGACATCACAATTGATTAGTTCACGTAAAAGAACCTTAATTAGTATTGTTTGAAGCAGGTGATCACAGTGTGATTTGTGGGTTTGTGCTATATTGATTTGTTTTTATACTGGATATTTTGAGTGACAGCAGCATTGAATCAGAATGCTTATAGCATAGCTTAATACAATGTAACAATAGTGGGAGTTGTTCTGTAATCTATCAGTTTAAATTCATATGCACTTATGTTTTACTTTTGTCAACAATAAAAATCCATAAAACTTTGCTCAAATGAAAAATCATTTCCCTGTAATGTTTTTGTCATGCATGTTTTCAATGCCTGTATGAAAGGATCATGCATAAAGGTAATCTGTCATATATATATATATATATATATATATATATATATATATATATATATATATATATATATATATATACAGTGGGGACAGAAAGTATTCAGACCCCCTTAAAATGTTCACTCTTTGTTATATTGCAGCCATTTGCTAAAATCATTTAAGTTCATTTTTTTCCTCATTAATGTACACACAGCACCCCATATTGACAGAAAAACACAGAATTACTGCCATTTTTGCAGATTTATTAAAAAAGAAAAACTGAAATATCACATGGTCCTAAGTATTCAGACCCTTTGCTCAGTATTTAGTAGAAGCACCCTTTCAATTTAATACAGCCATGAGTCTTTTTGGGAAAGATGCAAAAAGTTTTTCACACCTGGATTTGGGGATCCTCTGCCATTCCTCCTTGCAGATCCTTTCCAGTTCTGTCAGGTTGGATGGTAAACGTTGGTGGACAGCCATTTTTAGGTTTCTCCAGAGAGAGAGAGATGCTCAGTTGGGTTTAAGTCAGGGCTCTGTCTGCGCCATTCAAGAACAGTCACGGAGTTGTTGTGAAGCCACTCTTTCATTATTTTAGCTGTGTGCTTAGGGTCATTGTCTTGTTGGAAGGTAAACCTTCGGCCCAGTCTGAAGTCCTGAGCACTCTGGAGAAGGTTTTCTTCCAGGATATCCCTGTACTTGGCCGCATTCATCTTTCCCTTGATTGCAACCAGTCGTCCTGTCCCTGCAGCTAAAAAACACCCCTACAGCATGATGCTGCCACCACCATGCTTCTCTGTTGGGACTGTATTGGACAGGTGATGAGCAGTGCCTGGTTTTCTCCACACATACCACTTAGAATTAAGGCCAAAAAGTTCTATCTTGCATGAAAGAGGGTGACTCAGAGGATTGGATGTATCATTGCCATCATCCCTTTGAAGACTGGAAACAAATGTACACCTCAATATGGGATTTTAAAGGCAATGTAGTAGACAAAAGATTATATTAAAATATAAGATAATTTATTAATACACAAAAATTATATAACATACAAAAAATACAAAAAACATATTTCATGATAATGCGATTAAAAAAACGTCAAAATGGCATCAAATAACCAGGGAGTCAAAGCTCCTGCGTCATGATACATCCTGCTACAAGATACGAACACCGCCTGTGATGATGCGATGGCGTCAAGTAACAATATTCCAATAGGATCAACATTTCCTTTGACCTCATGATTCTCATTTGCTCTGACATGCACTGTGAGCTGTAAGATCTTATATAGACAGGTGTGTGGCTTTCCTAATAAAGTCCAATCAGTATAATCAAACACAGCTGGACTCAAATGAAGGTGTAGAACCATCTCAAGGATGATCAGAAGAAATGGACAGCACCTGTCAATATATGAGTGTCACAACAAAGGGTCTGAATACTTAGTACCATGTGATATTTCAGTTTTTCTTTTTTAATAAATCTGCAAAAATGTCAACAATTCTGTTTGTCTGTCAATATGGGGTGCTGTGTGTACATTAATGAGGAAAAAAATGAACTTAAATGATTTTAGCAAATGGCTGCAATATAACAAAGAGTGAAAAATTTAAAGGGGTCTGAGTACTTTCCGTCCCCACTGTATATATATATATATATATATATATATATATATATATATATATATATATAATATAAAAATTATAGAGAGGAAAAAAAAGCTTTGTTATTAAAGATTATAAAACAAGGGGGCGTGTCCGGATGTGAGCCGAGGACGTGCCACTGTGGAGCTCCGCACATCCTGATACTATCCACTACCATCCTTCGGAGGGCTGCCTGAGGATCCCCAGGGACGGGCTCTACATGCCGCGGTCCGCCGCCATCTTGCGGCCTACGGGACAGCCAGCATTCTCCACGCCATCTACTGCCATCCTCTGCACCAACGAACCTGGTAAACCTCCAACTCTGCCCCATGGGTCCCTAGGCACCCCCTGCCTCGATCGTGGCCTAAATTGTGGATCCCGGCCGGCCGCTGGTGTTGTCATCCGGCCCGCTCCACACAACCGTGGCCCGCCGCCATCTTGCGGCCTACGGGGCAGCCAGCATCTTCCACGCCATCTACTGCCATCCTCTACACCGATTGCCCTGGTGAGCCTCCAAGTCTGCCCCATAGGTCCCTGGGCACCCCCTGCCTCGATCGCGACCTAAATTGTGGATCCCGGCCGCTGGTGTTGTCATCTGACCCGCTCCACACAACCAGGACCCGCAGCCATCTTGCGGCCTACGAGACTGCCTCGGTAGTCTGGAAGTGTGCCATTGGGGGGCTGTCTGAGGATCCTTGAGGATAGACTCCCCTTACCTGAAGCCCATCTTGGGGCCTACAAAACCAGCAGCATCCTCCCAGGTTGGGCACTGTGATACGGCCATACTCTCCTCCCTCCCTCCTGCCTGACTCCCTGGGGGAAAAAGACTAACTCATACTGCGGCTGGAGGGGTAGATGACCTGTGAGGGGGGGTGGACACGTCCCGCTGGAGCTTTACCCCCCGTCGGCACCTTTGCATCCTCCATCCTACTCCGAGGACCCTGATAACTACCCGCAGGCCCCCAAAAAACCTCTTTCATCGCGGGGCGGACCTCGGATGGGTCACCCTAGAACCCGCTACTCAAAACCTGGTCCGAAGTCCTCTCGTACCCCCCCACCGGTGACCGTCTTCTCTACGAGTCGGCCTGCTACTGTGATGGCGGCGAATACACAGGCAGTTGTGGAGCCGGGTGCCGCGGTGGCTCCCACGGGAGCGGAGATCCTGGCAGCCATTACAGCATGCAAGGAAACTCTGACAACCAAGATCGACTTCCTGACCATAGATGTCGGTCTCATTCGTCAGGACATGGACAAATTCAGGTCCCGCATTGCGGAGGTGGAGGACAGAGTCTCCACAGTGGAGGATACAGTCCAGGCAGATTCCAGGGAGGTGAGGGCCCTGCAGCTCCAAGTGAAAGCGCTCCAGGAGCATGCTATAGACACCGAGAACCGCCTCAGGCGGAATAACATCCGCATACTTGGATTACCTGAGAGAGCTGAGGGACCCAAACCAGCTGAGTTTACTGAAAAATTACTGTCCACCCTGTTCAGCCTGGGTGATATGCCTCCCACCTTCATAGTGGAAAGAGCCCACAGGGTCCTGCCGCTCCCTCCAAGACCAGGGGCCCCTCCGCGCCCCTTCCTGCTGCGGCTTTTAAATTACCGCAAACGGGATCGCATCCTGGCAGCGGCACGTACCATGCCGGAAATCAAATATGAAAATACCAAACTGCTCTTTTTCCCGGATTTCTCTCAGGAAGTACAGCAACGCCGCAAGTCCTTTACTGATGTGAGACGCCGGCTCCGGGAGAAGGGAATGTGCTTTGGTCTATTATATCCCAGCAGGTTGCGGATCACAGATGGTGACAACACGCGTTTCTTCGACACCCCGGAGGCTGCTATGGCATGGCTGGATACCCGCTAACAACATACGACCAGGGAACCATGGTTGACTGCAACATGCTGGGAGCAGCTAAGTATCACACCTCCCCCGAACAGGACTACCTCCTGTCCCATGTTGACTCGCAGTATTACTCACTATCCAACCCTAGGTCTTTCCTCTCTGCTCTAATCCACCATTACCCCAATTGGCTGTTCAATGTCCATCGTTGCATAGACTACCACCCACTTCTCCTGTCTGAGAAGCTCCAGCAGCAACCACAGATTTATTTAATTTTTTTCCCCCTTTCTTTTTCTTTTATTGAATGTGCTACTGTCTGGAACCTGCTTCCCTTACCGAAGAGCTTCCACAAGTGTTGAAATACAACACTGAACTGTTGCTATTTAAAGTCTAAAGGTTTACTGTTTTTGAGTTTTGGGTATAGGCCCCATCTGATCACCCCCCAGGTTTTAGGGATGTCATCAGATGAGGGCAGGTTTGACACCTCGGTGTCATCACGGGTATTGTTTCTTAGTTATGTATACATTCATGTTCGTTTGTCTATTTGGTCTTTCATGAGTCATAATTCCACCCGGTACAGGCTCCCTGGGTCCTTGCTGCTCCTGAGCTGTGCACACGCACCTGCTTCATCCCTCCTTTCTTTCCCCATCAGACTTCCACACAATGACAGGACATGATGCCCCCACCTTCAGTGCACTGTCCTGGAATGTCCGAGGGCTCAATTCCAAATATAAAAGAGCGGAGCTCTTCAAATACCTCAAATTACATTCCCCACATATGGTAATTCTACAGGAAACGCACCTTATGGGCAGCAAACTACTGGCGCTGAAAAAGCCATGGATCCAGAGAGCCTTCCACGCCTCCTATTCCACATATGCCAGAGGGGTCACAATCCTGGTCAGTAAATCCTTCCCATGTGTGATGGAACATGTTCACACTGACCCCCAGGGTAAATATGTACTTATAGTGTTCACTGTCTGGGGTGTCCGATATATTGTGGTAGGCGTTTACATCCCCCCTCCTTTTTCCTCCTCCACCTTATACACCATAGTAGATAAAATCACTCCATACTGCCCTGCCAGACTGTTACTCATGGGCGATTTCAATGCCATTCTGGCCCCAGACCTGGACAGACCTACCCCCCCAAACAATTCTCTACTGACTTGCTCTCATGGGCAGAGGTGCTAGGTGTAACTGAGGTGTGGAGATGGAAACATCCCACGTCCAGAGCATACTCCTGTTTCGCATAAAACTTCCTTCCGAATCGACCTCGCCTTTGCCAACCCGACTATGCTGACAGATGTGTTAGACGCCTCATACTTGCCCAGCGGACTCTCAGATCACTGCCCCCTACTCCTTACAGTTCGCTCCCCGTCCTCCCGTTCCTCGCCCCTTTGGCGCCTAGGAACCCATTGGATCTCCCATGCCGACCTGGCAGATACTATTCCACCACGCCTAGCGAAATACTAGGATCTTAATACGGGGTCCTCCTCCACAGCGGTGACCTGGGATGCCTTTAAGGCCTTTACCAGAGGGCAATATATCTCTTCTATTTCTGGGATCTGGAGGGAGCAGGCAGCTATCACTATTGCCCTACAGACAGTTGCACAACTTCAATCAGACATCTATGCAGCTGACCCTATTGACACACACTTTGACTTCCCCAATGCAGCAAAACGTGACTTACACCTCCACCTCACAGAGGTTACTAGACTTGACCTTTACTGAAACAAACAAGGGTTCTTTGAACAAGGAGATCGCAACGGTCGCCTCCTAGCGATGCTGGCACAACATGACAAACCCCTGACGGTGATCCCTAGTGTGGTGTCCCCTTCGGGAGAATCGGCCTTCTCCCTGCCAGACATACTAGAGGCCTTCCGCCAGTACTACAGTTCTCTCTATACCACAGTGCTACCCTCGGACTTCCGGCCACGGGACCTTGCACCCTGGTTGGACCCCTTGGCTCTTGGCTGGCTGTCTGATGGGGAGAGAGAGTCCCTGGTGGGGCCTGATTACCCCGGAGGAGGTACTGAAGGCGATTAGGTCCTTCCCTGTGGGAAAGTCTCCGGGCCCAGATGGACTACCCATTGAGTTCTACAAGACTCATGGGGACCTACTGGCCCCCAAAATGGCACAGCTTTATTCCCAATGTTTGGCTGATGGTGCCCTCCCGGCTTCCACGGGTCATGCCCATGTCATTCTTATCCATAAAGCGTCTAAAGACCCCACGTCCTGCGCCTCCTACAGGCCAATCGCCCTACTTAACACAGACTTTAAGATCCTCACCAAATTACTAACCACGAGACTACAGCCCCTACTACCATCTATCATTGAGACTGACCAGACTGGTTTCATGGCCAATAGAGCGACAGACGTAAACTTGAGGCGCCTGTTCACCAACATACACATGCAACATCTCAATGAGGGATCTAGGGTGGTGGCCTCCCTAGACATTGAAAAGGCCTTCGACACGGTCGAGTGGCCTTTTCTCTGGGAGGTCCTCTGCAGGATGGGGTTCCCCCTGGTCTTCATTAAATGGATGAAGGTCCTTTACCGTGACCCCACCTCGGCCATTAAGCTGGGAGGGGGCCTGTCACGGTCCTTCCATCTGTCCAGGGGCATGCGGCAGGGCTGCCCTCTCTCTCCAGCCTTATTTGCCAACCCGATGGAGCCACTTGCAGAGGCCCTTCGCACCTCTCCTCACGTTAGGGGGCTGCGGGTTGGCTGGCTGGAGGAGAGGGTCGCCCTGTACGCAGACGACCTCCTACTCTTCCCTAATGACGCGGTCCATCACTCGAGGGAGCCCTGCAGGTCCTCAAATCCTTTTCTTCTGTCACGGGCCTAAGAGTTAACTGGACAAAATCTCTCCTGTTCCCCATCGACCCTGCGGCCCGTGACACAGCTCCCACTGACATCCCTCTTCAATGGGTCAAGAATTTTAAATATCTAGGGGTGGTGGTCTCCAGGCGGGCTTCTGACTACTTACCCCTAAATTTGTCCCCCGGTAGTTCAGGAGACTCAGAAACGGCTGAAGTCATGGGAATCGTTGCCTCAATATTGGGATGCATAAATTTGTTTAAAATGAAAATACTCCCCAAATTCACGTACTTATTTCGCCACTCTCCACAGTAGATCCCTAAATCTTTTTTCATACGTCTACATCGTCTCCTCGCCTCTTTCATATGGGGATCCCAATCCCCCAGATACAGCTGGACCAGACTGATACGCCCGACCTCCCAGGGTGGCTTGGCATGTCCAGATCTACACAAGTACTATCTAGCCACCCAGCTAGTAACAGCTGCTTGGTGGTTCAATCCGGACATCTCCAACCCAGCTACCCAGGTCGAGGTGGCAGTGTTGGGATCCCTAGAGGCGCTCAAATTTTTGCTCTTTCGAGGCCCTCGGGCCCCCTATCCACTGACACCCTCCATGCGCACCACGCTGTGTGCATGGGGGGCAGGTCTCAAAATTGAAAAATACCCTCAACAGGCAATCTCGCCCAATGCTCCCCTTTGGCTAAATCCAACCCTGAAACACATCTATAAACTGCCCGAGCCCCATGCCTGGACCAAATTTAACATAAAAACGGTTACACAGATTGTTTCCAATCAATCCCTAGTACCGCTCTCCAAACTGAACTCCGATTTTAATATACCGCAGTCCTATTTTTTCAGATTCCTTCAACTCTCCCATGCCTTCGGCTGCCAATTCTCCAGCTCCCCTCCTCAACTAGTCCAATCTTCACTGGAAGACCTTCTTAGGTCGGATTGTACAAAAAAACCCACTTCTCAATTATATTCACACCTGACTATCACCTCCCTCCCGACACTGGAAAAGCTAAGATCTAAATGGTCCCGTGACATCCCCGATTTTGACAGTGATGACTGGGATGATGTATGGAATTTCCCATTTAGCTCCCTGGTCTCTCTGAGAGATCGCCTGATCCAATTCAAAATAGTCCATCGGGCATATTTTACTCCTCATAGACTACACAAAATGAACCCCGACTCCCCTCCCAAATGTTGGAGATGTGGTGGGACTCCTGGGGACTTCACCGACATCTTCTGGACCTGTCCGGCAATTGTCGGCTACTGGCGGGAGATATTAGACTTTATCACACAAATCACCTCTGTGCCACTACAACCATCAATGTCAATCTGCATACTAGGCCTGACTGAACAACTAATTCCTACAGTGGCAGGACGCACACTGGTGGGATTGCTCCTGTTCTATGCCCGTAAAGCCATCGCCCTTAGTTGGCGCAAATCAACCCCCCCTCCTCTTTCTCTGTGGAAACAATGAATTAACAATAGCTTACCTCTGTATAAAGACACATATGACAACAGAGGCTGTCCCAACAAATACAGCAAAGTCTGGTGTAAATGGCTGGCAGATCCCTGGTTGCTTCGGAGACCTCTCAGTAGATCCCAATCACGAAATAACCCCCAAGCGGGTGCCAGGTGTACACAATTAATCTATAATATGATACCATATCATGTACAAATATGCATAGCATCATCTAGCGACCCAGCGAACTGTGCCGGTATAACCACTATCATACTATGTATTTCATGCCAGATATTTACGTATGATGCGGTGATAGCGTAACTACTACATATAAGACCAATGTATGTTTGAGTGTTTGTTCTCTCTTTGTTTTTTCTCTTTGAAAATCAATAAAAAGACTTTAGAAAAAAAAAAAAAAAGATTATAAAACAAACAATGCCAAAATAAATAGATGCATAGCTGAAATATGAACATTGCTATAGTTAAAGAGTAAGATAGCTGGAGAGGCTGAGAATATTTTAAAAAAAGGATCAGTGATTTACATTCCAGAACAGACTGGTGGATTTTTAATGAATTCTTCATCTCTTTACATTTTATTGATACCACCCTAATTTTGCCTGATTGTCATTTAGAAATTTAGACAGGCCAGGCCACACTTCATATAAAGGATACATGTAAGCTGTACCCAGTGTACAGTATATAAGCTGTGTGTTATTTTCAACTTGCCCATTAATTTTTAAATCCTATACTGTTAGCAAGAAATCAAGACAAAGGAATGAAGGTTCAAATTAAGTCATGAGAAACCACAAGCAAATGAGTTTAAGAGATTCACATTGAAGATTTTAATAAAGTATAATGTACCAACGTTCCACATTGTTCACCATCTGTTCTTCAGTATACTAAATTAGTGCTATTTACTTAACTTTCACTACTTTAGCTTCTTTGTAATAGGAAATTTGTACAGTATGTAGCTTTCGAATGTAATACCAGATGAGACTTTCTATTCCTAAACACCTACAGTTATTTAATAGTAGTCCAAAAACATATCCTAAATATATGGGTATATTATCAAATATAATAATAGAATAGAATAATAGAACCCTTTTGAAATATACTATGGTCAAGATTGATTATATCAGCTATTAATATGGTAGCTATGGAGTTATTCCCAATTGTCATTAACGGTCTTATAGTTATGTTCCTACCACTGCTGCAGAAACATTCTGAGGTGCTGAGATGTCTGAGGACAACTCTCTCTTACCCAGAAGAAATAGCTTAGCAATAGCTTGGGGTAGTGGTGGTGGTGGGGCTCAGTTTGCAAACTTCGCCCTGGGCACTGGATGACCTTGTTCCGGCACTGCATGCAGCTAAATGACTAAATCTCTTTTCAGTGTATTGTGGCAGTAGAGGAGTCCCACTCAGAATACAATAGCGAAGCAGGGAAAATATTCCCCATCCATCTCAGATGGCCCAACATGTGTGGATGGGCCAATCTGTTCAGTTTTTTCCGATCAGCCCACTAAATAGTATATGGCCAGCTGAAGTGAAAAGAAAGTGCTGTATTGTATTTTTGGGGGAATTGTCAATTCATTTGTCAGTTATGTGAATACCTACAGTGTATGCAGAGAGTGCTTAGAGAACTTTGTATGTAAATTAGTATTTTCTTTTGAAAATCCTGTAGATAAAATTCCCTATTGGTCTATTTAGTTTCTTAATAATATATGTAATGTAGTGTTGTTTAACTTTAGAAATAGAGATGTTTAAAAACGTAATGGTATGTTTATGTATATAATGGTATGGTATGTATATAAAGCCGGTGGTATGTTTATGCATCACAGCTGTGTTCCTTACAAATTTGCATTGTGCTCCACTGGCTTTGGTAGTCCAAAACTGGCAGAACACAGGTATAGTGAAGGGAAGTTGAAAACAAAGCTGGAAGCTTGTCAAAGTCACATGATTAGCTCTTCTCCAGTCATATAATTATTTCTACTCCGTTATGCAGGGTGGATTCCTCATCATACCACAGGCTCAAGAACATGGCCTTCATTTTATGAATGTACCACATAATGGATAGCAATATCCATTCTCTTTTTATAAATGAAGCCATTACTGAAAATAGTGAAGCTGTGTTTACTTCAGGCATACGATCTTGTGCAATATCTTAAGTGAAGCTATCTTCATTTCATTAATGTAAGTGAGCATTCTCTTCACCCATAGTAACTTAAAGCAATGATGTTAAACCCTAAAAGAAAATTATTTGAATTATTATTATTTTAACAGACTCATTTTTATGCTTGAATACCTACTCATTGGCTTCTTTGTGTTTTTGTTTTTAATGCAATACAGATACATTATTGTTATTATTCTCAGAACAAAATTAGCCTCTGTCTTAAACAAGAAGCACAGTTCTGTTACCATCACTTGCATCATGTGTAGCAACAATTGTGTACTTTCATTTGTGCATGATTGTTTCAGGATATGAATATTTTACAGACCAGTGATGGGTGGCTAGTGGATTTCTAAATCAAGTATAGAAGCTTTTGTGTAAATGAATAGCTGTTTAAAATGAAAACAAACAAAGATAATCGGTATGACAGCCCAGGGACTGATTTTGTTGGGGCTGTGCTTTTGAAATGTGAATCTGGAGTAGTTTGCTTAGAGAATTTAATCAGCCACACCATATTTCTGCCATTATTCCCTTTGAGAGTATAATAATTTAATGTCTTATTGATTCATCGTTCTTAGCTTATTGTATAACTCAATTTAAAATCCTGCACTGTGGCAATTTTATCTTCTGGAGCCATTACTGGAAGAATTTGTTTGGTTTTGATGTTGAATTCTACAATAGAATGACACAAATGCAGAGAAGATGCAAGCATGGATAGAAGCACACAGAGATGCATTTGCTGTCTAGCCTTTTTTAAGCAGATAAATTATGGCAGCAAGGCAGTAAGAAATGAAAAACTATCACAAGTGATGTAGCCTTTATTTTTAATAGCACTTTCCTTATTTCCATGACTATTTTTCCTGCTAAACTTCATTTGCCACAGATCATTTTTCAGGATAATAGTATCATAGTGTTTGAAAGGAAGAAGATATTGATAGCCTTGGAGAATTAATTTTAATGTTTCTTCATGGCCAGATTGAATGAAAGCAGGTGCAGCATGGATTGCCAGCATTTGTCTGGCAAGGAGTGTGTTCTTTGTCGATGAATGAAGATGTGTTGCTTTGCATCAGTAAAAAGGTGGCTGCCCCCATCTCTTCAGTATTTGTTCTCATTATGTTATTAGACGTTATTGTCATACAAGTATAATCTCTATAAGCACTTATTTTTATAAATTTGGCACAATTTGGGCTTCTTATTAGTTTCTGTGGCTTGCAGGATAACTTTCTCCTGTCTGTTAACTATGTCAGTTCTATAATGTTACTATAGTAGCATCACGTTTTTCAACACTTTCGAAATACATTCCTTAAATACATTTTAAACTCACATTATTTGCTCAGGTGAGGTCTCTGTAGTCAGGTGCTTTGACATCCAATTATTGCTTTTGAACTTGACTCAGAAAATAACATTGTTACCAAACAATTGTACTTTCTAAAGAGATCTTATGAAAGCATTTACATAGAAATATATCTTATTCTTCTTGCTATCCACACAATATGTAATTCACAAAGAAGACTGAAGTAGAACATCCTCGAGATGTTTTGCTAACCTCTTCACTAGACATATCATTTCAACCTCTTAGAAGCCACAAATGCATTTCTCTTTCTTTCTTTTTTTTCTCTTTCTGTTATTCATCTCCTACAAAAAAAATTTACTATTCCGTACGTGACTACAAATGAATTGTGTTGTTTATTGGGTACTACATGAGAATGTGTATTTAACAAAGGTATAGAGTAAAGGTAGGTTGGGAAAGTGATAGCACTTCAGCTAGGAGTTGATATCAGAAATACCAAGTGTATTCCATGCATGCCCAGAAAAGTTTCAGGAACATACTAGACATTTTTTGCATAAAAACTGAAAAAAAGATATAGATATTGCCATTTTTGTAATGAAACGTCACTGGTACAATATGAGAAAAAAGGCATTTTTACATGCCATACAGATATATTCTATGGCAGCGGTCTCCAAACTGCGACCCGGGGGCCCTTTGCTTGCCTTTATCTTGCCCTTGGGGCACTATTCATCCCACTGATATGAGACACTGTTCTGCCCTCTGCTGGCACTAACATCAACAATGGGGCACTATTCCTCCCCCTAATGCCAAAGATGGGGCACTGTTTACTCCCACTGATGGGAACAATGTTCTTTTCCCACTGGCCACAGTCCGGCCCCCCTAAAGTCTGAAGGACAGTAAACTGGCCCTTTGTTTGTTAAGTTTGGAGACCCCTGTTCTATGGTCTTGAGCAATTCTAGGGACAGATGTTTTAAGGTATAAGGCTCACAAAGTTAACACGTGAGGACAAAGATACTTATTTGCAAAAAGAGACAGTTGTTTTAGTTGAGTTCAGCGAGATCTAAAAATTACAGTCACTTGGCTAAAAAAAGGTCCTTATTGTGTTAACACTTTATGAGTTGAGTCCATAGTATTTATTTTTTCAGTACGCATAGAAAATGTACTAAAGGACCAGTAAACAGTTAGCTACCTAAATCACCGGGGCCTTTTTGTACCTAAATTGCTTGGTTCTGTACAATATACATTTTAGTATTTATAGTCTGCCTAACCTAATTGACTTCTTTCTTGGGGGACATACGGATTTCATTTTGCATATTTCTATTTTTACTGACAATACATTAACATTTTTTTGTGTTTTTCTGTAATTTTTCCCAATGTAGCGTTTGCACATCCCCAATTATTTACTGCAAAATATAATCGACAAATTTTGCTAATATCACAGTAGCGCAACTTCTTTGTAATCAAGCGGAATGATACAGCTCAAAGTGAACATATGCATTTTGCTTTAGGAACACTTTATTCCCCTTTTTTATTTGGCATTGTCTGTCAAGGCACTTCCTAACATGTTTACTATGCAAAATGGCAGATAGCAAGAGCACATCTAAATTAAATAAGTAAATATGAAAATACCATAGTAACTGTTTTTCCTTACCTAATCGTCCTTGCGGCATTCCCAAGTGTGGCTCGGGGTTAGATTTCAGTACCATTAGCGGTAACCCCAAGCCACACTCGGGATTGCATTGCAGAATCCTGGTACAGCGTACTTACCTTGTCACCAGCATGCTGTGATATCCCCTCGCTGTGTCTTCCACCGGATCATCCACCCGATGCTTTATGTTCCGGGCTCTGTTCCCCGCAAGTGTTGCATGGGGGCAGAGCCCGGTGGCAAATTCAAAAAGTACAAAAAACATAACACATAGAGTACACTGTAATCTGTAAGATTACATTACTGTATCAAATCATTTCACTTCCCTTTTGTACCTAGTGCTTTGTGCAGTGCCCTGCATGCACTTTTATATTATATATACTGCTCTTTCTGCCTGGAAACTTGAGATTGTCCATGGCAACCAAAAAGTGTCTCTTTACTTTAAAAGTGGTTTTAGACCAGCTAGAAGACAGCGATAGTAAATTAGAACACTTGCAGAATTGAGCGATAGTGAGTTTTGGGGAAATTCATTTTATTATTATTAGATTAATTTTTTTTATAATTATTTATAGTTATTTTTTATATTATAATTTATGATTGTGTGTTTCAAACTTTATCATACCCGGGATGTCTACTAGACTCTTGTTTGGACAGATTTAAGTGTGTTATTACTAAGAATTACAGGCCTACGATATAAAACGCCACATTTCTATGCAAAACAACGTATGGCTTTGAGATTCAAAAATCTGACATAATCATACCACCAGGGAGGCTACAGAGTAGGCCCAGCCTGGGTGAAAAAAATTTAAAGTCACCAGCTACAAATTCACTTATGGGTGAAACTCCGCTTTAAGATGTAAATTGTAGCATCCTAGAAAAACAGGTCATCAGGTCAAGTTCTCCCACTCTCCCACTTTCTAGTCAGCAGAAAAAAATGGCATTTGGGGTGAGTGTGGGATCATCAGTATTCATTTCAGTAAGCATTTAAAGCACATAGTCTGCTTCTGTCACTAACTGCCCCCTAATTATACTTACATGAGCATATCCAGGTTGCTGCAGATGAATGACTAATAAGCTACACTATGCAATGGAGTTCTGAATCTCTGTCATTAGAGAACTATGGAGTCTACTCTGGTGTCCTGAATATGCTAGTACCAGGCTGTCATGCTGACTCCCTTTCTTCACTCACTGATCTGGGAAAAGTGTGCAGATTTGGAGTTTTGTTTTTCCCAGGTCAGTTTTCTTTTTCTGAATTGGTGAAACCAAAGGTTCAGTGGATGAGCATTTTAAATCATAGCAGCGGGACAAGGAGAATACTCATGAGTTTTGTTTTCCTAGGAGTCCCATTATAAATGTGTGTTCTACTATAGTGTTCACATTTTGACCAGTAAAAGCATTTTACATTTGACATTAAGGGGAATTTACAATATTAACTAATATGTCTTAATTTACAAAAAAATGATATATATATACTGTAAATATTGTATTATATATGTTATGTTTATTTTTTTCCTGTTTTGGAACCCAAAGAAAGATATAGAGTAGATAAAGTTTAGGGTGTATAGGCATCCTTGTTTTTTCGCATTTCATAGTTATTGAAAACCTTTGCTATGGCATGCATTTTTTATGCTCTTTTAGTGAAATAAATAACCTTTTTTTTTATTTTTCTGAATATAAGGTTACTGATCTGCAGCAAAATATGATAAAAAGATTCCTTACAGAAAGAAAAATGCAGTTTATATTATTAATTTCATACATTTTTTTCCTTGCTAAAGAATAATTCTTCATAGAAACCCACGCTCCATAAAAATGCACAAACAATGTCAAGTCTGTGTGTTGACAATGACTAGACTTGGTAAATCCTTAGAAACACTATTTAGAACATTGTTGCTAGTCTGAGTGGGTTAATCAAATGGAACACAGTGGGCAGAAAACATCATGTTTCATCTATAATACCCACTTAAGTATTTAACTGCTTGCTTTATAATAATGACAATTTACTGTGGCAGAGTGAAATGTACAGTTTAAGTCATTTTATGAGTTTATGAGCAGTAATATGAAAGCATTCATATAATGGTCAGTTTATCTATTATTTTTTAATGCTTACAAATGTGTCTTAAAAAGAAATTTAAGGAAGTAGTCCACCCAAAACAGATACTTCTGTTCTTTGTAGAAGCCAATGCCATTTTTTTACCAGTTGACCTTATGGGGATTTAAACAGCAGGATCTTTTCTTCAGAATTCTAGCCTTGACATTCTACTATAGCCATAATTCAGCCAAGCAAAGGAAAAAGTTAGATCGCTTTTAACAGTTGCGGCAGGCGCAATAATTTTACCACCAGAGTCCCTTGGAGATACAAGAAGTCAGTGGGTGATTCTGCCTTTTATTATTTATAAACTGTAAAAATACTTTTCAGCACTACCTAGGACTAATAGGCAATGCTACCTACACACAACAGCATATAGGTAACAAACAAATATTGCTGTCCCTATGGGCAAACTATACATAGCAACTTGCTTTTTAAAACATAGCAACTGGATTTTAAAGTCTTAGTAAACAACAATCCAATTATGTGTAACATTTAATTACATTTGCATATGTCATTACAAATATCCATTCCTTTCACTGCACAAATGTGTTTGATACTTAAGCCTAGTACACATGGGCCGAATGTCGTTCTGCCAACCGAGGCTGAGAGCGCTGACCTGAGTGTTCTGGTGGGGGGCCGCCCCCCTGTCAGAACACAATAGCACAGCAGGGAAGATTGCTGTACTAACATTGGATTGTTAGTACAGCGGCTCTGACCTGAGCTGTCAGGTTTTTTTTTTTTGGAAAGCCCAGCATGCCTCCCACTCTTCATCCCTTTCCCCTTTCTCCTATTGAGTACCATCATGTACTCACCCACATTTCAGTGCCTTGTCTTTTCATACTCTTATCTTGAGCCACACCCGGTAACATACAGGACTAGCTGGCCAATATTACCATACCATATTATCATACTATATATCATATACTGTATGGTATATCTTTACCATATATGATTGACTTTGCAGTCTCAATGCTTCATGCCTTTATTATAAAATCGTTATCTGGTACAAATAGACATTGGGGTTGATTTACTAAAACTGGAGAGTGCAAAATCTGGTGTAGCTCTGCTTCCAGATTTTTTGTAAAAGCTTGGCTACCTTGTACAACTGCACTGTTAGTAAATCAACCTCATTGTATCATGCAAACACCCCATATTACATGTTAAGTAGTATAGTAAGAATGTTGCATAATAAACAAAAATCAAAAATGTCAATTTAGAAGCTGGTAAAGTTTAGATATATTTTTTTCAAAACTCTTTTTAGTTATCTTTTGACATCCTTATACTGCATAATACACTTACTGATTTCATATAATAGGTGCAGCCATTTTGAGGGCTCGATCTGTATTCAAGGAAAAAACATTCTTTCACTTATAGAATATAACATTAAACAGCTGGGATTTAACTGCTTCCCATCTGGCCTATTGTAAAAAGACGGCTGGGTGGAGCCCCCATGGGCCACACTCTGGCAGATCTGTCTCTACTGTGTCCACCGGGCATAGCAGATGACAGATCAATGTACTGCCCCGCAGACGGTACCATGTGATCGCTTTGACCAATCACAGCAGATCGCATGGCAATTGTACACATTGAATGGCTTCATGCCATTCATTGTGTACTATTGTGTTGATCTATGTGATTGGTTACAGTGATCACATGGTACAGACCGGGCCAATCACAGCCCATCTGTACCATGTGATTGGCTGTGGCCAATCACAGCTAATCACTATAGTAACCACTGAATGAATAGTTTTTATTCAGAAAAAATGGTTGCTTAGAATAGTAAAATGCACTACTATAAGCAATCAGTGTGTAAAAAAAAAATCCTGATCACCCCCCAAGAGTATTACAGTGTTATTATGGTAACACTGTATTGTTCTGGTCATTGTATGTAAAAATAAAAAGTAAAACAAAACTTTTGTTTTTTTTGTACATTCTCTCATCAGTCCGTGTCCCTGATCACTGCACACCAGTTATATGGTGACGCTGTACTGCACTGGTGACTGTATGTAAAAAAAAAAATGTTATTTCTTAAAGTGGTTGTAAACCCCTTTTAAAACTTGTACCTATAGGTAGAATAAGGCTTACCTATAGGTCCTGTAAATATCTCATAAACCTGCACCGTTTAAGAGATATTTACCTTGTAGTGTGCCGATGATGTAATCAACGCATGCGCTATGAAGAAACAGCCCTCCGTGCCGTTTTCTTTCTCATGAGTGCTATTGCTGGTGGCTTGGCATCTCTAGCGCGCATGCATGGGAGTGATATAACACGGTTCTGGCCAGTCACACAGCCGGAGTCCATGCCCCCCCGAAGGAAGAGGGGAGAAGATGGATGCGACCACCAGCAGGGACAGTGCAGGCTTTTTTTGCAGGTAAGTGCCACATAATGGGCTAGTATGTGATGCATACTAGCCCATTATGCTTTTATTTGGCAGGGTTTGCAGGGAACAAAAGAAGAAGTAAAACCTATCAGAGTTTACTTTCTCTTTAATTTTCCAAAAATTTGGACAAAAAATTACAACTTCAAAAACTTGCCATGCCTCTTACTAAATACCTTGGACTGTCTACTTTCCAAAAAGGGCTAATTTGTGGGATATTTGTACTGTCCTGGCATTTTTGGGCCTCAAGAATTTAGATAGGCAGTCAGTACATCAGGATTGATTGATTTTCAGATATATATAGTACCATAGTTTGTGGGCTCTATAACTACCTACAGACTAAATAATATACACTTAAATGGGTTATTTTCGCCAAAGAAATGTAGTAGTATACATTTTGGCCTAAATGTAAAGCTAAAATTTAAAAGAAAGTTCAATTTGTGTGAAAAAAATGATAAAAATGTCATATGGGTACAGTGTTGCATGAGCGGGCAATCGCCATTCAAAGTGTGACAGCTCTGAAAGCTGAATATTGGCCTGGGCAGGCAGAAGGGAAAGTGTCCGGTATTGAAGTGGTTAATATTATTAAAAAATACCTTTCAATCTATAGTTTTTATAATTTAAGCAAGTGGAAATTTGACTTTTTTTGCAATATGGCAACCATGAGGCATTCTGTACACTTTGGGGGTAATTCATAAAGGGTGTCATAGATACCATTTAGAATATCATCAGGGCACCGTACTGAAATTGTCAGTGCTTGCACACAAATGTTATACCTGTAAGAGACTAGTTCCTAATCAGGTATGTCTGGCTGTTGATTGACAATGCATGCAGTGGGCGGATCCATGACCATTATTCAGTCCAGTAGTAGCTTTCTAATCCACCCACTCCAATGTGCTGACAATTAAGATTAAGGTGCCCACCCAGTGAACAATGTAATTTTCCAAATGTGGGCATTAATATATTGAATAATGACATTGCCACTATCTCCAGCCCCTTTGTTTACGTTTAGCTTTCAGCAGAGATGCTCCCAGCTGACAGCTGAATGGGGCCAGGGATACAGTACCGTGCGGAAAGCTGCTACATACATGACAGCTTCCAAGCATAGACATGCCCCACGCTGGGTACCGGGGTATGTCTGTATGCTAGCTCAGAGCTCAGAACTACCAGAATTTGTAACCCATGTTTGTAATGTTACTGAAACTGTTATAAATGCTTTCCTAAATTATATGCAGGTAGTTCTAAGGAAAAGTACAGCCAGAAAAGTGACATACATGCTTTATTGAATTCCACTGTCTATGTTTACAAAATTCCTCCAGATATCTTATGTCTCGCTTTCCAGATGACTGCACTGAGCTGCAAGTCAGGTTACAGTAACCCCTTGCAATAGTAGTTACTTTTTTGTGAGATAAGTTAGCTATACCTGATTAGATTTCTCTAGCCACGTTAAACAATGTGGTTGGGGAAGCTCCCCTGCAATTTTTTGTATTCAGACAGCTGGCACTCATGGCTGTCTGAATACGCAAGCAGTGACAGTTTTCTAAAGGGTTGTCAATTTTCCAGCTTTTTGGGTTATAAATGTAAGATTGTTTGGATGATTATTATGAAAATTGCCCCCCCCCCCATTCAGAAATCAGGACATGCCAATACAAAGTGCAATTTCCTCAAAACAAAAAAATATATAAACATGTGAAAAAATGTACGCAATCCTTACACTATATTTAAATTATCTAGAAAGCATTTTTTTCTTAACAGTGGGTAAAAGTGGTTGAAACATTAGCCAGTTGTTAATTACACTTAAAAAGACTATTTGCATATTGTTACCATGTGATGTGCTATGGTCAATATTTTCATAGTACATTATGCAAGATAGTGCTTTAAATAATATGGAAAAATAACATAGTTGCTGCTCACATTACGATGTGAAAGTTAGCGGCCAAAAGCTAAATTTTACAAGCAAGTTTTAAGTGATTATAACAAGTGCAACAAAATGACTCAGAGAATCTAACTGACATCTAGCATTTATTTTGTAGCAAAATGCCTTTATGCTTAACACGTTTATTTTTATTGTAGCTCCTCTGTATTGATACTATTAATGCTATTACTATTACTAGTAATGCACACATAGATCAGTTATTTACATGATTTCACAACCACAGAAAACATGCAATGCATTAAAAAAAGGTCTAAGCAGATCTCTTATACAGTGGTAACATTATTGGCTGTTTATTTTCTGATATATAGGATGGTACTTGTTTAACATTACGAATGTTAATGACATTATCCTAGCCACCTTTTAGTTTCCCTACAGCAAATCAATGGATTAAATGAAGAAGAGCTGGTTAAATCAATGTAATGGTCCTGAGTGAGTGACCATTGGTCTAAAAGGGTTTGTTTATTTAATTCACTAGCATTAATAAAAGTGGACAAACCATGGAGATGTTTGGGTTAGCACTGTAAAGCTTCTATTTGGATTGTATACGCAGATCAGGTTCTATACTTTTTATGCCGTGGTATATTTAGTGTTTATGTGCTATTCTTCAAATATATGACCATTACATGATTATTTTTAATACTTATTGGTCTATTTTATTTGATTACTATATTAACACATAAAATTTATAAAAAAAACATTAATGCCATGTATGAATAAAACATATCTGAATTGTGCATTGTTTAGCACAATCACCACCAGGAACATTAATAATTGTAAACATTTTACATATAAAGCATAATTATATCTGCAACATGCAACATTTGGCTGAACCAGACTTAACTGTTAAAGCAGTGTTAACGTACAAACCTCAGAATGACCTGACTGCATTCCTCACCTTACTGCTGGTGATATGTGCACCTCCATTCCATTTTTAAATACTCACTACATGGTAAACAATTGCTAATTGTAGAATTATACACATGGGGGGGGGGGGGTGATTTACTAAAGGCAAATAGGGTGGTTGTTCCTTGCAAAATTGCAACTACCACCATTTTCTTTTCCAGGGTCTCTGAGATTATAAAATATATTATTGTGGAGGTTTACATTAATTTCTAGGAAGAAATGTAGATTTTAACATGTGTACAAAAAATTTAAAAAAAAATGTCCCAGTAGGCAAGTAGTTAAAGGCAAAAACACTTGCAAATATGAACAGCCTATAAACAAATCTAATTGTTTCTAGTTAATTTATAGTCCAACATTTCTAGAAATAAGTGCATTTCAGCTATATTACTATATCCGATTAACATCAGCAAAGTTTCTTACTAATAAATATTCTTTCTTACTCTTTTTTTATCATTTTGTTCAGTTAGACAATGAACAAATTAGACAATATGCAATATAAGTCAGAACGATGTGAACATGTTGAGAGCAAAATTAGTGATTAATGATGTGTCCAGACAATCCTTTTTAATTAATTTCAAAACACAGTGTGTGCACCATATCTCCTAAGTATCTACATTTAAGCTGAGTTGAAAATATTGTTTCTGTATTCAAAGCATGTAATACTTGACAACATTACTCTTTTTATGACTAAGGTAGGCAGAGATAAGTAGTTAAACAGGCTCTCTGGCTAGCTAAAAAAGGTGAACATTTCCTTGAAAGAATAAAAACACTTGTTAGACAAGTTCAAGATAAAATAGTTTTGAAATGAACAAAAAGCCTTTTCTTGTAGCCAGTGTCTGAAGATCATTTGGCAAATTTTGTATGTGGTCATCGGTGCAGCCACCACAAATAATTATGGCTGTCATTATAAATCCTGAACAAATGTGAAGGCACGATATACATTTTTCAGTACATCTAACTGAATATGTATCAAAAGTACTTGTTATATAATATATATATATATATATATATATATATATATATATATATATATATATATATATATATATATATATATATTTGATACTTTAATAAAGATTTAAAGTTTTAAAAAATAATTATTGCATAAGGAATGTATACATACGATTATGTGGTAGAGCTATAAATAAAATCCACAACACTTCTGTGCAAAAACCTGAACTGTCCTGTTCAGCCCTTGAAATTCTAATAATTAAATAACTGGGATACAACGTAAATACACCTACTAGAGCCTGCTAGCCTACAGCAGCTGGCAGAATTAATAAAAGAATGTGAAGTATAAAAGTTGTATTTATTATGCACAGAATGTTATATGGAAGCATAACGAGTACATACAAGGAAGCTGCAGTTATACTTGAGCCACTTTACTTCACAGGGATAGATACTACTGCAGCTGAATGGGTATTTGCACATGAAGTTTCTTTAATGATCATTGGAAGTTCCATGCTGAAACTTTTAGGGGCACATTTAATAGGAAAACAACTGTAGTGCAGAGAGCATTGGCTTACAGTAGCCAGATAACTGAAATATGTATTAGCTTTCCTTTCTTAACCACTTTAGCCCTGGAAGGTTTCACCCCCTTATTGACCAGGCCATTTTTTACGATACAACCTACTAGAGGTATTGCTTTAACTGATAATTGCGCTGTCATACGATGCTGTATCCAAAAATAACGTACGTCCTTTTTTTCCCCACAAATAGAGCTTTTCTCTGGTAGTATTTGATCACCCCTGCGGTTTTTATTTTTTACGCTATAAACAGAAAAAGGCCGACAATTAAAAAAAAACAAACAATATTTTTTACTTTCTGCTATAAAACACATCCAACAAAAAAAATAAAAAAATCTAATTTCTTCATCAATTTAGGCCAATATGTATTCTTCTACATATTTTTGGTAATAAAAAATCCCAATAAGCATATATTGATTGGTTTGCGCAAAAGTTATCGCATCTACAAACTATGGGATAAATTTATGGCATTTTTTTTAATAGTAGTAATGGCGGTAATCAACAATTTTTAGTGAGATTGCAAGATTGCGGCAGACAAATTGGACACTAGGTGACACTTTTTGGGGACCAGTGACACTAATACAGTGATCAGTGCTAAAAAAAATGCACTGTCACTGTAAAAATGACACCAGCAGGGAAGGGTTAAGTGTGCTCCTAGGGAGTGGTTTCTAACTATGTGGGGGATGGACTGACTGGAGGAAGAGCGAGATCTGCGTTTCTGATTAGCAGGAACACAAGATCTCTCTCTTCCTCTCTGACAGAACGATGGTGTGCCTTGTTTACATAGGCAGACTCCTGTTCTGCCTCTAATGTGAACAATCAGCGGGTCCCAGTAGCCATCATGGCCACCAGACACGCTGATGTGATCCCGCTGTGTCCAATCACCGTGGGAGCATGTCGCCAGCAGATCGCTCGCGTCCCAAACTCAGAGGCAGAAACAACATACAGGTACGTTGTTTTGCGCAGCCAAGCTGCCCTGCTGCAATAAATGTGCGGTGGGTGGTCCGGAGACAGTTAATAAGACTAATACTGCTATAATTTCAAAAACAGATCAGTAGTTGATTTTAAGAACAGTAAAAAAATGCATGCCAATGTGGCATAACATTAATATTTAAACAACTAAGAATCACAATAATTGGAAGTGGAATTCCTAACTAGCCCTAAAACTGTTCCCTCCCCCACACTTAACACAACTAACCTGTGTAAGAAAGATGTATATACTTTCCTATTTTCAGGCCGCTTGGATCTGGTCTTGTAATATGCCTCCCCTGTGTCAGCCCGTTTAGCTGCAAAGGAGAGGAGGATGTGTTGACAATGGATGGGCCATTGAAGTCTATGAGGGACGTCACCTCTCCAGGCTTTACTAGCCATTGTTTGTGTGCTCTCTCCTCTCCCCACATCCACTGCTGCCTACCACAGGGGAGATCATATGCCCAACCTGAAAATTGATAAGTATATACATCTTTCTTACACGTTAGTTAGCATACTGTAGGTGTCAGGAAGAGGGACGGGACAGTTTTAGCATAACACAGTCTATCCAGAGTTATTACAATCAACTCAACTTACAGGCTGAGCAGATAAAGGAGTTGTAAAGTCAAAATGCATTCTGTGCATTAAGATAAAAAACCTTCTGTGTGTAGCAGCCTCCAAAGCACCCCCTAATTACTAACCTGAGCCACATCGCTGTCCAGTGATGTCCACTACTGTCTAAGCAGTCCGGGACCCTCCTCCTGAGACCCAGCAGCTGCATCATTGGCTCCCGCGTCAGTCAATCAAAGTTAGTCAGCTAATCAGGGGAGAGAGGGTCGGGGTTTCATGTCTGAATGGACACACTGAGCTGGCTCCAGTGCCCCCATAGGAAGTTGCTGACTGTGGCTGTACTTGATAGCAGGGAGGGGCCAGGAGCAGCAAAGAGGGACCTGAGAAGAGGAGGATCCGAGCTGTTCAGTGCAAAACCAACTGCACAGAGCAGGTAAGTATAACATGTTTGTTATTATTTTTTTTAAACAAGACTTTACAATCACTTTAAAACATCAATTTGTCTTTATTTGTGATCTATACTATCATTTAATTAGGCGCATAGGGGATACAGGATTTGTGATAAAAGCTCTCTCCTTTTAATTAAATATGTAGTAATGATCCAAATGCATACACTATATAAGAGAAAGAACAGCTCTTGCTCTCTCTCTATATACTGTGTATATATATATATATATATATATATATATATATATATATATATATATATATTACAGATACAATATATATGTCTGTAAATATAGTGCATGGCAAGGTAAACATCTGCAACAACATCAGATGGAGAAACAAGAAAAAAATAAATCTATGGAATATTCATATGCTATGTGCAAAACATATTTGCATTCTGAATGGTGCATATTTGTGTGCTCAAGTTTTCTAAATTAAAAGTTTTCGCTGTTGGTTTTAGGGAAATTAAACATTGGCATTAATAAAATGTAGTATAATGCTTGTTAAATCTTAAGTGCTCCGGGGAATTGCTCTCCTTCAATTCTTTATTATAGCACACTAAACTTACTGAACTAGTTACAATATTTTCTCTTTAACATTAAATATTAATCAAAGATGTTCAGTTCATTCAGATGCTTGCACACATGTCTAACTGTTTGTTCATCATATTTAGTCAACAGCTGCATAATAGACTGCTGAAAAGCTTCAAGCAAGGCAGTCTATGAATATTAGATTGGCATTAGACCATAGATCATAAGGTCTAAAATGCCAATGCTCCTTATTCAGCATACTGTACAAAAGCCTACTAAGATGAGATGCAAAAAAAATACATTTACATAACTTCCACAGTATCTATTTTTTTTACATGGCTGAACTTTCAAAATATAAAATTTCATGTTATATCAAATTTAAATGTCAGTACAGTAAACTGTATTTAAAATGTTATTTCTTAAAAGAGAAGTATGGGAATTAAAAATAAATAAACATACGTACTAGATAGCTGCAGTATCAATCTGATGCTGCAGCTTTCCCTCACTGGCTCTTCACCATGAACTGAGTGTCTAAAGACCTCTGATTACTCAGTTCTTGGGTCCCCTCTGAGCACAGAGCCTTGACTCTGTGCTCTGCCCCTCCAGTGCTCACTTGAGCATTTGACTGTGGAGGGGGCAGGAGCAGTTGGCTCAGGCTCTCAGCAGCCCAACATTATTGTCAGGATCCCTGCAGAGCTCAGACTAGCTTTGTGATGTGATCTGAGCCTCCCAATCATGTGATCACCGTGATAACTTTTCACACTCATCACTTGTTTAGGAAATCTCACAGGTATCTATTACTCTTCCATCCATGTGAGAAAAACAAGAAGCATGGGGGTTGATTTACTAAAACTGGAGAGTGCAAAATCTAGTGCAGCTGTGCATGGTAGCCAATCAGCTTCTAACCTCAGCTTGTTAAATTAAGCTTTGACAAAAAAACTGGAAGCTGATTGGATTCTATGCAAAGCTGCACCAGATTTTGCACTCTCCAGTTTTAGTAAATTAATGCTTTGGCATCTATAGCAATGTATACTAACTTTCAGCTCTTCGGTAAAAGGAATGTGAAACCATGGCTCATCTACCTGTTTTTACTGCCCCTTAAACACCCGTGGAAAAAAGGCCTAAGGGATACAAGGAGAAGAGACTTGTTCAAAAGGGTAAATAAAGTGGTAAAACAAATTGTCAATAAAGTAAAAAATAAATAAAAAAATAATAAAGATAAAGTACATAGATCAGTTAGATCAGGGCTTAATCTAGGTTATACATTAAGTTTCAGTGTCAGTGCTAGTGTTAGTGTAAGTGTATTTTAGGTAGGGTACAAATAAATAAATAAAAATGTTTTAGAATAGTTACATAGGTTGAAAAAAGAAACAAGTCCATAAAGTTCAACCCAAAAAAATAAAAAATACAATCCCATATACACAAACCTACACCCACAGTTGATCCAGAAGAAGGCAAAAAAAAAAAAAAACAGCAATGCATGCTCCAATTTGCTACAGCAGGGGAAAACAAATGCTTCCTGATCCCCCAAGCAATCAGATTTTCCCTGGATCAACTTTACCTATAAATGTGAGTACCTAGTTATATTATGTACATTTAGGAAAGAATCCAGGCCTTTTTTAACGCAATTGACTGAGCTTGCCAGAACCACATAGGGAGTCTATTCCACATTTTCACAGCTCTTACTGTGAGGAAACCTTTCCGTATTTGGAGATGAAATCTTTTGTCCTCTAGACATAAAGAGTGCCCCCTTGTCCTCTGTGATGACCTTAAGGTGAATAACTTAACACCAAATTCTTTATGTGGACCACGTATGTATTTGTACATGTTAATCATACCCCCCTTAATTTCCTCTTCTCAAAAGAGAATAGATTCAGTTCCTCTAATCTTTCCTCATAGCTGAGCTCCTCCATGCTTCTTATCAGTTTGGTTGCCCTTCTCTGCACTTTCTCCAGTTTCCTGATATCCGTTTTGAGAATTGGTGCCCAAAACTGAACTGCATATTCCAGATGAGGTCTTACTAATGATTTGTACAGGGGCAAAATGATATCTCTCTCTCTGAAGTCTATACCTCTCTTAATACATGAAAAGACTTTGCTCGCTTTGGAAACCACTGCTTGGCATTGCATGCTATTATTGAGCTTATGTTCTACCAAAACCCCCAGTTTTGGTAAATCATTTGTGTCCGCGTTCATATCAGCATATGTTTCGGTGTCAATGTTAGTGTCAATGTCTGAGTGTTTTGGGCAAGATTAAAAAAACGAAGTTTTATATACATTATCGTAATAGTGTGTGGTGTGTGGTATGAGTTATTTGACAGTTTACTGTCTGTTTGTGTGGGCGTCAGTGTTTTTTTTTTTCATGTTTTTTTATTAATTACCATGGCAGTGGGCTGTGTGTAGTGCTGTGTTCATGCTGCAAAGTGTATGTAATGTAAGTATGATACCTGAAATAATAATTCAATTTGGATTAATTGACCTCTTTGAAGGCAAAATGTGCACTACTGTTTCGGGGCCCTACAACGGGTACTAACAATAAATATTGTACACATACAGTAAGTGGTATCCCTATGCACATCAGTAGTAGGATAATTTGTTTTGGGGTTTTTTTTGGTGGTGGTTATGGTAATGGAAGGAAGTATACAGCCACATTTTATACAGATATATTTTATTTTACTATTTTGGCCCAGTTTTTCTTGTGATAGTGAAAAAAATCAGGAGAAGTCCTTTAAGAGAGAAGTGCAGGAATGGAAAATATCAAACATTACTTACCTAGGTGGCTGCAGCCAGTCAGCTCTACATTGAGAACTGTGCGATCAAAGAGCGTTAATCACTCTGCGGTCTTTTCTGTCACTGGCTCTCTGCTCTGCCCTCCAGTGCTCACTGGAGAGGATGGCTGGCTCATGCTCTCAGCAGCATGCTGAGAAGCTGAGCTAGATGCTGTTTGGCAATCTGGGTGGATCCTGAAATTATTGCCTGGACTGACTCTTTGACTTGATTTAATCTGGGTCACATGAGTGCAGAACTAAAAAAAATTCCTATGATCCGTAGGAGAAGTATGTCCAAAAAAGCTGTGGCCATACTTCTCCTTTAACATGTACCACCAATTGAAGGCTCAAATTGTCCTGAAAAAAAGTCATAAATGACCTGGATTCACTAAGTAGTTGCAAGTATTTACAGTTGTAATAACATATGCCAAAGTTTCAAAACTGAGTTTTGATTTCAAGGTTAGTTTTACCTTTGTCATTAAGTAGTTAATCATATGGATTTTCATTTACCAGTAAGTAAATTGCTTGTGTAACCACTCCATAAATCAAATACCTCCAATCATGCCATTTTATTGACCTTGATAACATGCAATTAGAAAAAAGAATCCATATATGAAAAAAAAAATATCTACAAAAGATTTTAGTTGAAACTCTATGTAAACTACACATTCCTCCAAACATAAAGGATTATTATTCCATAAATGACTCTTACTTTTCAGTTTCAGATCAGTGTATATGTCTAATCAGAACATATGTCTGCTAGTATAAGCAAATGAGCCGTGTTTAGCCTCATGCAGCCCCATTTCCTTAAAGTATCACTTTCACTGCAACCAGGGATGAGCAAACTTATTCAAATCTGCTCTGCTGCCAATTTTTCAATCTGCTCCTAAAATCCACTCAGTTAGGTTGAATCTACCAAACCCATCATATGGGATTTTTTAAAAATTATTTTTATTAGAGATACTGTGATGCAAAATTATGGGAGATATTTATGTTTGGGAATCTTCTAAAATCTTGCAGCCAAAAAATCTCTATGAGATTTAGTTAGACTAAATCCACTTTCAGGGGAAAAAATAAAAACAAAAAATATAGCATATACAATTGCTACACAAACCATATTTTATTTAATGCTATTAAAAATTAACTTTTATTTTAAATCTGCAGCACTGTAATTTTCTGTAAAATTCAATACAATATGGAAACCTGGAGACATTTTGTACACCGTCAGTGTACAGAACACCCCCAGAAAAGTAGTTTCCTGCTTGTGTGATCGTCTTACTGATTTTTTCACCAAGTAAAGAGTCAGATTTTAGACTGCCTCTGCAACAAAAAATGTAATGTTGGGTGACATACTAAAGGAATCCAGACCCTGCCTTTTCCTCAATAGAACTCTGCAAGTACATCAGCTGATTAATAATGAAAAAGTCACACAGTTTTTTTCTTCAGAGTAAAAAACATATAGAACTCAGCAACAAATGTTGTTAAAATCCATGTAAATTGATCACCTAGAGGGGATTGTTTTTTTCTCAACAAAAGTGGAGCCCACAGTTTAACCAATTAAGGACAGAGCCTCGTTTTGAGATTTGATGTTTATAAGTTAAAATCGGGTGTTTTTGCTAGAAAATTAATTAGAACCCCCAAACATTATATATATTTTTTTCTGACACCCTAGAGAATAAAATTGTGGTCGTTGCAATACTTTCTGTCACACCATATTTGCGCAGAGGTCTTACAAACACACTTTTTTTGGAAAAAATACACTTTTTTGAATTAAAAAATAAGACAACAGTAGCCCATTTTTTTTTCATATTGTGAAAGATAATGTTACACCAAGTAAATTGATACCCAACATGCCACGCTTCAAAATTGCACCTGCTTGTGGAATGGCGACAAACTTTTACCCTTAAAAATCTCCATAGGCAATGTTTAAAAAATTCTACAGGTTGCATGTTTTGAGTTACAGAGGAGGTCTAGTGCTAGAATCGTTGCTCTCACTCTAATGATCATGGTGATACCTCACATGTGTGGTTAGAATACTGTTTTCATATGTGGCCGCTGCTCAAGTATGCGTTCGCTTCTGCGCATTAAAACTTTGTTTAATTTTTTCTTATTTATTTTACTTTTTGTTTTTACACTGTTCTTTTGAAAAATATAATCGTGTCACTTTTATTCCTTCTACAAGGAATGTAAACATCCCTTTTAATAGAAAAAAAGCATGACAGGACCTCTTAAATATGAGATCTGGGGTCAAAAAGACCTCAGATCTCATATTTACACTAAGATGCAATACAAAAAAAAAAAAAAAAGTCGTTTGAAAAAAAAAAAATGTTCCCTTAAGAGCTATGGGCGGAGGTGACGTTTTGACGTTGCTTCCACCCTGCAATGGTATGGAGCCGAGCGGGGGCCATCTTCCCCTCAGTCAGCTCCATACCACAGACCGAGAAGGATCTGATCGCCTCTGCCACTACCGACGGCTCCTGTAAGCGACAAAGAGCACATGAGCACCGGGCCCTCTCCCACCACTGATAAAAGTGATCTTGCGGCAAAGCCAGCCGACCGCCCGCTGAAGAAGAGGATACCAGGGTTATGACAGCTAGCCATGACTGCTGCCATAACAAAGATATTCCTCTTCAAACAGCCAACGTATAACTACGGCGGCGGTCGGCAAGTGGTTAACCCAATATGGAATTTTTTATAAAAATGAGGACACAGCAGAAAAAATTTAAGAAGATACAGTTCAAATATTTTAATCTCTGTACAAAAATTGGGAAATAACGGATATTTTTTTTGGAAGAAAAAGACTAAAGGTCCCCTTTGTCAGTTCTACAAATAAATTCAGTAACTTGCCTTTTAACACTGATAAGCAATAGCAATCAAAACTCAGCCCTATTCACTTACAAAATGTAACAGATTGATTGCTCACCACTAACCGCAACCTTTGCACATTTGTTCTATACCATAAGGTTGATTTATTAATGGCGAGTAGGCTGTTAACTTTGCAAGCAAGTGTTTCCTTAGCTTAGTGAATGTAGTGAAAAAAAATGCAAGGAACAAAAAAAATATTTTTGCTTGCACATGAATGGAAAATGGAGGTAAACAGAGCTTTACCTCCCTCACTAAGTTAACAAAACATTTCTGCAAAGTGAACAGTCTATTTGCTTTTAGTAAATCAACCCCATGAGTTGAGAATTAAAAACACCAATATTGCTTGATAATAAGTATGTATTGTCAAGAAGTAGATAATAGCTGTAAAATTGTATTGGAGATGTACTTGTAATTTCAATTGTGCTATAAATGCAAACCCATTATATAGATAAAACCCACAATGTTCCATTAATATAAATTAAACAAATCTAAAAAATCACCCCCATCCTAAAAAAGGCCTATATAGCAGTCATAGACCTAAATTCTACATGAGAAATGTTAGAAGTAGAAAACTGTGGTCTTTGCATATAAAATACAACTTAATTAAATAAATAGAACCATTAAATACAATCAAATTACAGGTCATCTACATACCCTATAGGGTGCCATTCCTGTATCATTACATATAGCACATTCTATAGAAACACATCTCCAAATGTGCCCTCATGGTAAGCTTAAAAGATCAATTTTACATCATATTGTCAATGTGCAGTACATTATGTCCCATTTAAATACTGATCCACTGGCACAGCAGTTATCCCATCTGGGACCTGCCAGAAAGTATTTATTTATGTTTTATTATTTATTACAGTTATATAGCGCAGTCAATTTACACACTGCTTTACATAAATATATTGTACATTCACATCAGTCCCTGCCCCTGAGGAGCTTACAATCTAAGGTCCCTAACTCACATTTCTACATACAGTACACATACTAGGGAAAATCTAGACAGGAGTCAATTAACCTACCACCATGTATTTGAAGTGTGGGAGGAAACTGTATTACCAGGAGGAAAACACATGCAGGCACAGGGAGTGCTGTGGTTGGATTCAAACCAACAACCCTAGTGCTGCCAAGCGAAAGTGCTCACCACTTAGCCACTGTGCTGCCCAAAGTAGCACTTAAGACAAATTTCCACAGACCAAGTCATGCCACAGTCCACACAGAATAAATAAATAACTGTCACAGAATGTTCAGGAATGAAAATGTTTCATGCAGGTTTCCACCAATTTATTTATCTTCGGAAAGATTGCTGTTCAGTAAAACCTTCCAGAAAGTACCTGTAAAAGAAAATGTAAATATACTTGTTTTTTAGGGGCACATTTGAAATTACCAATTAAATGCTACCTATAGTATTCTCAATTGTCTAATGTATTTTTTTCAATTAAAAAAAAACTTATGAGTTGTATCTTACACTGAGCTGCAACAATCGGTTTGCAAAACCAAAGAATTTCTGCACAAACTGACAGAAACCATCTCAGGGAAGCTCATCTGCCTGCTCGTCGTCCTCATCGGGGTCTTGAACTGACTACAGTTCGTCATTGTAACTGTCTTGAATGGGTAAATGCTCGCATTCGATGGTGTCTGGCACTTTGGAGAGGTGTTCTCTTCATGGATGAATCCCAGTTTTCACTGTACAGGGCAGATGGCAGACAGCATGTATGGCATTATGTGGGCAAGTGGTTTGCTGATGTCAACGTTGTGGATCGAGTGGCCCATGTTGGTGGTGGGGTTAGGGCAGTGTTTCTCAGCTCCAGTCCTCAAGGCACCCCAACAGGTCATGTTTTCAGGCTCTCCATTATTTTGCACAGATTTGATCAGTTTCACTGCCTCAGTAATTACCACAGCCATTTCATCTGAGGGAAATCCTGAAAACATGACCTGTTGGGGCGCCTCGAGGACTGGAGTTGAGAAACACTGGGTTAGGGTATGGGTAGGCATATGCTATGGACAATGAACACAGGTGCATTTTATTGATGGCATTTTGAATGCACAGAGATACCATGATGAGATCCTGAGGCCCATTTTTGTACCATTCATCCACGACCATCACCTCATGTTACAGCATGATAATGCATGGCCCCATGTTGCAAGGATCTGTACACAATTCCTGGGAGCTGAAAACATCCCAGTTCTTGCATGGCCAGCATACTCACCAGACTTGTCACCTATTGATCATATTTGGGATGCTCTGGATCCGTGCATACAACAGCGTATTCCAGTTCCTGCCAATATTCAGCAGCTTCACACAGCCATTGAAGAGGAATGGACCAGCATTCCACAGGCCACAATCAACAACCTCATCAACTCTATGTGAAGGAGATGTGCTGCACTGCGTGAGGCAAATGGTGGTCACACCAGATACTGACTGGCTAACACATTCAGCCCGGCGACCCGCGCGCCGATCCCCTGCCTTTTACATTGGCCAGGCCAAGATGACTTCGCGTTCAGTCATCCTGGTATTGTTGTAATTCTTACACTGAGCTGCGCCTGTGCAGCTCAGTGTAAGGGGCAAACAGGCAGGTAAGTAACGTTCATGCAGAAAAACATAGCATGTCTCTTCTGCATTAGAAAACCTTGCCTGTTCACTTTTATTTGGTAAAGTTTCACGACAATTCTTTGCAGAAATTCACATTGTATATGTATACCAATCAAGTGTAAATCATAAAAACTGTGGAGATTAATGGACAGTGTCCATGTGGAGCCAATCAAACATATCCGTAATTGAGAATATGAATTTCTTCATTCAGTATCTCTTCATTATTTTAAAGATTATCAAGTGTGCACTCCAAGTTTTCATAGCCTCCTTGTCCAATAAAGTGTATAGAGGACCAACAAATGAATGTGCATAAAGAAGTCATGTGAACTTAACTACTTTAGCCTCTATACCCGTACTTTAGAGGTTTATATGCTCCATGCTGTATATATATCAAGGGATGACACTCTGAAAATAGGTAGGTGACCTATGGTTGTAGTGTGTTTTATTGGGCCTATTTGTTTAAAAAATGTATATTTTATTGTAAAGTGTACGTTTCAGTGCATCCCTACTTCTGTTATCTTTTACTTAAAATTTTGCTCTGTGGGAATTGTATGGACTGTATTATTTGGATATTTTGTGGTTGTATGAAAAAACAGCTCATCATAAAACCCCCTTAGCTGTTTTGTTTCTGGGAACCCCTGAAGTCAAATGTACCAAATATTTTACTCATCACTGGTTATGAAATTGCATTTTTCCCAGATCTACTACAAATATTATGTGTGCCTGTACTTGATATATTTATTTTTTAATTGGTTTTACCACTTAATCCAGAGAATGTTGTCATTAAAAGTACTTAAATTTACCAGTAAAAGGGAGAGAAAATGAACAATGTTCAGGAAAAGGTCCCCTAATGTCCACAGGCAATAACTTATAATATAACCCATTTTATTAATTGATTTTAAGAAGAAATCAATTCAAACAGTCTTAGATTGCCTAAGGCAGTTTGGAATAATTTGTGCACTGTAAGAATTTTAATAGCGCTGCCCGAGCAATGAACTCTAGTGACCGATACTTAACAGAATTTCTTACTTTCTTAGTGCTTAAAAGGAAATACGGATCAATGCTGGTAATGTAGAATATGCTATTTCTGTAGTAGCAGAGGGACAGAGAAACACAAGATATTATCATTACTTCTCCCAGAATGCAAGCTTGGTGTGAACAGTGCATTCATATGCTAGACATAACAGAGGATAGAGAAAAAAAAGAAGACATTTTCTTTAGTGATGCCTTTGAAAGTTTTGAGATTTTAATACTTCATTCAGAAATTGAAGAACAAAGATTTTCCTTTGTGTTATTAGTTTTATTTAACCTGCCAGGACTCAGGAGAATGCATGTAGACATTTTCAGACAGGTTTAAATGTGATCTTCTTCCTTGACCTCTTGTACATAAGATGTTTAAACACCTCACAAAGCTATTCACTTCTGAAATGAAGATTGACCATACTGCACGTGTACGAATTGGGTTACCTGAGATGGTACAGACACAGGCAATCACATTTTTAACAAATTTTCCATGTCTTACTTATTTGAATGCTTCACACCCATGTTCGATATCAAGATTGTGAGAAATATAAAGAACACAAGAGCAGGTGTGGTGATTCTAATATTTATAGGGGTTTACTTACTGGGGGCAATGTCAGACAAGTGATCCTGATAGTGCCAGGATCTCAAATAAATACCTTAACGTTTCCTAAGTAGCTTCCTTGTTAACCAGACGAGTGAGATGTCACATTCTAGGTGTGCAAAAAAAGGAATAAATTCACCTACCACCCAAAATATTTTTAATATTTACTACTCTGATATTTATCCATTTATTGACAATCATCCAATAGGCAGACAATAGATTTCAGTATGCTGCGAAATACTGTCAACAAGTAGTAAATATATTGCAACCCTATAATTTATGTTGCACTCCTTGAAAAACAAAAATAGACTTACTGTAACCCTATAGGGACTCTGTGTGGAGTGGATGATTTAGTAAAGAAACAGAGCAGGTTTTTACTTATCTTAGTAAATAAGGCAAAGATGTACTGACTTTTACTATACGATCAAGCATACTGACTTCTATCATTCAATATACAAGCAAAAATCCTGTTTTTTTTTTTTTTTATTGCACAACGTGTTCTTTGTAAAGTAAATAAAGTCCTTATATAAAAAGTCCTTTTTGTGAGGTAGTGCACAAGATCCCTACACCCTTAGTTGTGATTACTCATAATATAGGTGACAATCTTGCTCCCACATCACCTCCGTGTTCTCTAGCCTCTCACCTCAGGTAAATATTAAATCAGCATAGACTATGGTTCCTTGGACAGTGTACTGGTGTGTTGTCACCTCTTGGGGTCCTCTATACTTGTTTCCGATGATCTGCTCTCACATATGTTGTGTCTCTGTTTTCTCCCAGGGGGTTCCCTCTAATATTCTCTCAAAAGGGTATATATATAAAGGAAGAAGAGTGCTCTTGTGGTGCAGTAAATTAGAATGAATTTATTAAAATCATAACATCATACAGTGCACTCACATTAAAAAGCTGAGTAATGGCGTACGTCCATAAGTTCCAAGCTCGTTCCACAATCGCGTCACTTCCTGTATGGCTCCACTCACACCCGTGAGTGGAGGCATACCAGAAGTGAGGCAATTGTGGAAGGAGCTCGGAGCACGTGGATATACGCCACTACTCCGCTTTTTTTAATGATATGACCTTATTAAAGGGGAGCATCCTTTTTTGATCCTTGTGAATAGGGATTGGCCACATTAGGAATTACACACACAGCTGTATGAATTATTTATGAAGAACATGGATTTTTCACTTTGAAAGTAAAACATTAACTGTGATATGTGTATGATTGATGCGATGAAAAGATTGATATCCTTTTAATGTTGAATTTTTGTTTTCACTTATTAGATAGAAGTCTTTTTGGATTTTTAATTTAACATAAATCACAGAGATCACAGCCACAACAAGACACATGGAAATGGGATTGATTTACTAAAGGAGAAGAAATTTTCTGACTTTCAAACTGAATGTTTACTTTTAGTAAATTAAATAAAGCCCTGTTCACTTCAGTCATCCAGCCATGTGCAAGGTGCCTGATTTTTGCATTTTTCTTCACAATGATTGAGTATTTAAAATGAACACAAATTCACCTTATTCATTTTGCCACATTACGATTAACTACTACTTTAGTAAATCAACCCCTTATGCACGTATTAATAGAATTGCTGGAAAGTTTAATACATTTTTAAGTGTGCAAGCTTTGCCTACCACTTATTCCAATATTTGTCTTTTATTCAGGTGTTTTAAAGCCCTGTTGCTAAATAATGGAGTCTGCATTTGCACTGTAAAATTTCTTATTTGACACATCATAATGATCACAGTAAATGTATATTATTTAGAGAATGAAAATACAAGTTGTTTTTTATTTGAAATAGGATAGCCTGATAAAGAAGTAATGTAGTATACACTAATCAGTTACTTAGATTTTATTGTCTGTGTTCTCCTTTCTAAATCATTTCCCGCAGATTCAATTGTCTTTCATTGTTTGCAGAAATACGCTTTTTAAAACATTTTGGCTCAGCTCCAAAAGAGCGTCACATAAATACTAAAGACATTCCAGATTACAGTAAAAAAAAGTCAGCATTTTGCAAGGAGAGGTAGTTATGACAGCATCACTATCAGGATGTTTCTAATTTCCCTGGAGATGGTATACATCACCTACAGCTTGCCTACTAACTTACAGCTTCTTATAATAGAGTAAAGCTTGGAACACATCAGCAACAAGGATTTCCATAAATTTAGGGCCATCTGGTATGATAGTTTAGTTTAGTTTTACAGATTAACCCTAATTAAATCCTTCTGAAAAAGACAGAGACGTAAAACATTAGGAAACATGAAGGCATTATAATGTAAGTTGTTTTTCAGTGTCGGTATGATTATTTGAACATTCACATTTGGGAAAAATGTAATAGTATTTCATTCTTTGCTATGCCAGATTGACAGTATCACCTTAGTATTTCTTAATCAAACCAAGTGTCCTAGGTAATTAATATGGTGCATGAAAAAAAAGGTTTTCCAGTCTTCTGTACTGCAAGGTATTTTTCATTGCACATACTGTCCAACACCTTTATTCATACCAAAAACAGGATCCATATAGATGTATGCCTTACAAAGGTAACATCAACTTTAGAATAATCTATGAATCTGACGTCATACCATTCTGTGTGTAGTGTTATTTATATCATTGTCTGTGTGCTACAAGATTATTAATCCATACTACTTAACAGAGTGTAACATTTCTCCAGCTTTCACTTTATTTGCCAAGCTGGGGAAGGAACAGGTACGTCTAGCTCCAGCTCTCAGCCATGTCCTAAAAGGCAGACCCAGCTGTCACTCGGGAATAGGGGTGAATTCCAGCAATATTATCAGGCTCCTTCCTGAATTTGCCATGGGTCTGCCTAATCAGCTGATAGTACTCCTGTGACCCACAAACAACATATAGTCAAAAAAAGTTTGGAAATCCTTCTCTGTTAAACTTTGGCTATCCTCGAACATTATATATTTTCTGAAAGCAGAGGCCATGCAGAATAAAATGGTGGTAGTTGCACTTTTTTATGGCACACAATATTTTCATAACTGTTTATTAAATGCAAATTTTCATTAAAAAAATACACCAACATTTAATGCACATAAACACAATATAATATCTTTTTTTATAGAAAATCTAAATGATGTTACAATGAGTAAATTGATATCAAACATGTAAAGTCTCAAAATTGCATCCATCCAATAAGTGGTGACAAACTACAGTATCTAAAATGTTTCATAGGTGATGTTTTAAAAGCCTTTACAGTTTTTAAGCAGTTTAGAGTTAATCATGAAATAAGCCCTAGAATTGTTGCAATCTGACGTTCATGGCAATACTTCACGTGTAGTGCAGTTGCAGTTTACAGATGCCTGTGGGACCTACGCATGTCTTTGCATTTGCATGTATGCGCAGGGGAGTGGAGGGTGCATTTATATTTTTGTTTACTGCTTGTATTTATTTTATTCAATTTTTTTTTCATTTTACTTTTTTGCTTTGACAAGAGGGCTAACAAACCCCTTTTGTGACAGAAAGGGAAGGTGACAGCTAGTCTTTATGGCAATATCAAGGTTCTATTAGACCCCAATGTCTCCCCTGCCCATCAAAAAAGTTAAACAAACACAGAATTACAGCTCTGAAACTGGGAGTGACAATATCATCAGTGCTGCTAGCTTTATTCATCACAAAGGAGATCAGGGAATGGATGTTTTTCTATCTCCTCTGTGTTCACTGATCCTGGCTGTTTTTCACAGTGATTGGGTGGCTTTAGAGCCACCCAGATCACGTTTACTAAACAGCCAATTGCCAGCTGTAAAAAAAAAAACCTGCAGCCATGATATTGGATATAACCTCTTGCTGACAGAATGTTTTTATATGTAAGGCAGTTAGCAAGTGGTTAAATGATTTTATGCATGTTACTTACCTGTAAAAGCTTCCCTTGTGTAGACAACCAAAAGTCCTGAAACTGGGCTGGGTGCCACCATCTTGGATGTAACATAAAAGGTTATGTAGGGAGTGAGGGGATGGACAAAGGATCTGGGCTAGCACAGACAGTGCTTAGACATTCACAGAAGAAGAGAGGACTATTACATGCAAGGAGGGAAGAGGTTTTGCTGTGGAGTTGACTTTTCCTGGAGTGGTGAAATTTACTAGCAGGTTCTAAGGCACATTGCAAGTAAATCCAAAAAAAATTATGGAAAGGAAAAACACCACAAGTAAGCATTTAAAGCTGAACCCTGGGTTGGAACACTAAATTACACTGCAATGGGGTCCCCAAGCACTTCAGGTTATACATGCTTGTTGTTTATAGGCAGTAGAGGAAGAGGCTCCATTATTTTTTTTTTTATAAAACGGGTGCTTTATTTCACATTGACACAATACAGCAGAGAAATACACAAGACAAGGTACAATGCGTTACATGATCGACTATGAAAGTCACAAGAACTATGATCAGTAGGAGATAAGGAAGGTGTAAGAACCCGTGTACAGAACAGCTATAGCATAACAAAAGCAAAAGTCAAATATGAGTATATTTAACAGGTAACCCAGATCCCAAACTGAGGACATTTTGCCCAGCTACCACATAGAGTAGGCAGCCAATTAACCCGAGGTCCAGGGGGACCAAACTTTATCACGCTTCCAAGGGCATCCCCGGTTGATATAGGTAAGCTTGTACATAGGGAGGGCAGCATCCACCATAGAAGGATACACCACCAGGAGGGGTAGAGGATGGCCACTTCATCAAAATTTCCCTTTTTGCATAATACAGCAGATGAGCTATCACTAACTTAGTGTTGTGAGAGTGCTGTTCATCATCTGGAATACCTAACAGTGCTAATGAGGGAGTGAGCGGAAGGGTCAGCTGTAGCCTATAGTTTATTATCTCAAAGACCTCAGCCCAGTATTGTACAGCATAGGAACACTCCCAAAGCAGGAACCAGGAGACTGATAGGATCTCTATCGGGAAAAATTCTATGCAACCTAACAGGGGTGTAGTGAACCTGGTGTAAAAACTTTACCTGTATCAACTTATCTTTGGAAGATATAACCAGTTTAGGTCCCTGTTCTAAACAATCCTCCCAGTCCTCCTTATCCATAGAGGTTATATCCTTCTGTCAGTATTCCCATAACCTTTCAGTTTTGGGTGAATCAACAGCAAGAGCACCATACAGGGTCGAGAGTGGTTTACCCAGATCCCCAGGGATCAGCGGCTCCTTAATGCAATCAACCTGGAGGCTAGGTGACTGCGGACATTGGGACCTGACAGCATGATGAAACTGGAGATAACGGAATCTCATCCAGCCCGGCAGACAAAATCTCTGTGACATTTGAGAAAAGTTCAACAAGGTACCCGAAGGCAAAATTTCTTGCAATGTTTTGACCCCAAAAGATGCCCATACCAATGGGTCAGGGATGTTACACAAATGAGGTAAAGTAGGATTACCCCAAAGGGGTTAAGCAGGCGACAACTGGTAAGGACGACTAAAGCGATGAATAGCAGCCTTCTACACTCGTCAAGTAGCATGCGTTGGCATAGGTATGGCCACATAAGCTTTTAGTCCCCGATACACCAGGTTCCTGAAATCCAATAAGGATCCCAAAAAGGCAGCTTCCAAACACGTGGCTGCATTGGATCTGGAGCTCTGGAACCACCAGTAAACCGACACCAGCTCTTGGGTGATGCCCGCCCTCCCAACCGGACTGTTCCGGAATATATAGTTAGACCTAGGAAGGAGCATCATCAAGGAGCTGTAAAGGCAGGGTTTTTTTTTTATTATTTCAAGAAGGTTTTTCTATCCTCTATGCATTATGCACCATGCATTAAGATAAAAAAAAAACCTTTTGTGTGTAGGAGCCACCCCACCCCTAATTACTTACCTGAGCCCCATTAGCGATGTCCACGAATGTCTAAGCCATCTGAGACACTCCTCCCGATTGGCTGAGACACAGCAGCAGTGCCATTGGCTCCCTCAGCTGTCAGTCAAAGTCAGACAGCCAATCAGGGAAGAGAGGGTACGGGGCCGGGTCAGAGCTCCCTGTCTCAATGGACACATGGAGCTGTGACTCGGCTCCAGTGCCCCCATAGGAGACTGCTGACTGTGGGGGCACTCATCAGGAGGGAGGGGCCAGAAGCAGCAAAGAGGGACCCACAAAGATGAGGAAGATGAGCTGCTCTGTGCAAAACCAATTGCACAGAGGAGGTAAGTATAACATGTTTTTTTTTTGTTTTTTTACAAAAACCAGACTTTACAATCACTTTAATAAGATGAATTCTACCTAGCAAATTTAGAGGAAGGCTAGACCAAAAGGTAAACTTCTCCTTAAGCAGGGATAAGAGAGGAAGAAGGGTATGGTCATGGTAACCAGAGAGATCTCTAGTGACCTGTACCCCTAGATACTGAAATTCCTCTTCCCAGTGAAGTCTTATTGCCTGATCATCAATAGGAAAGAGGATAGACTTGGACCAGTTAATCCGGATGCCTGAGAAGGATCCAAAGGTGTCAAAGATCCGTAGTGCTGCCAGGAGAGACGGGCCCGCATCATTGAGGTAAAGTAAGGCATCGTCCACTTATAGCGACAGCTTCTCTTCCAGTGTCCCCGCCCTTATCCCCGGACTTTAAAAGACATTCTGATCAGAATAGCCAGGGGCTCCAGAGCCAGGGCAAAAAGAGAAGGGGACAATGGACATCCTTGCCTTGTACCTTGGTAAAGGGGAAAAGCCTTTAAAAGCCATTCATTGGTATGGACCCGTGCCCTGGAAGCCCTGTAAAGTAATTGGATCCAGTGAATAAATTTAGGGCCAAACCCATAACATCGCAGAATTTCCCACAAAAAGTCCCACTTAACTGAGTTGAATGCCTTTTTGGCATCCAAGGAGGCGATAGCTCTAGTCCCAAGGTTTTTGTGTGTCATAGAGAAGTTCAGAAAAAGGCTTTGGATATTGATGCTAACTCCCTTACCTGGCATAAAGCCTGTCTGATCTACATGAATTAAATGCCTCTATTACTGAGGAGAGGACCTTCTCAAAGATTTTTGCCCCAGCATTCAATAGAGAGATGGGTCGATATGACACACTCTCCAGCAGGTGCTTGCTAGGCTTGGGAACCAAAACAATAACGGTCTCCTCTAAGGACTCAGGCAGAGATGCTAACAAGTAAAGTCAGAAATAAGAGCTGCAAGCTTTGAAGCCAATAACTGAATTGGGAGTAAAATTTAGTCGGAAGACCATCAGCCCCAGGAGTCTTTCCCCCTGCAACTGCCAAATTGCGATCTGGACTTCCTCCAGGGAGCATTTAGCCTCCAGATGCTCTCTATCAGCCTGAGCCAGCTTGGGAAAGGGGACTCATCCCTGTCATGAAAGTTTAGTAGCCGCAGGATAAATGTCCAGGGAGGGGAGCCAGGGGGCCCAGTTTAGGCAGATTGTGGTAAACCCTCTCAAATGTGTAGTAGGGTTAGAAATGAGCAACTGGTAATAGGTTGCGTAGCAGGTCCTCTATGAAGACTGTCGTGTTTGCTCCCTCTGTATCTTCCACCAACCCAACGATGCAGAGGTTATTCCTCCTATTCCTGTTATCTGCATCCTCAGCTTTGTACTCCAGTGTCAAAATACGAAACAGCTGCACCTCATATGGGCTCCAAGTAAAGTTTATTGGAATATGAAAATATCCAAAATGACACCAGAGGACATCAGCAGTGGTCAAGGTAGACACATTGAACACAACAGAAATGTGCTTAATCGTCATTGGTAATGATTAAGCACATTTCTGTTGTGTGAAACGCGTCTACCTTGACCACTACTGGTGTCCTCTGGTGTCATTTTGAATATATTCATATTCCAATAAACTTTACTTGGAGCCCACGTGAGGTGCAGCCATTTCTTATTTTGACAATTTACCATGGAGGCAAGCTAGGGCTAGCACTCAGGTGTGTGTTCCAGTGGGCATATCATTTTCACCTGGATTGGTGATTTGTACTCCAGGGCTACCGGAATTCAAGTGTGAGGATCTGTGTCTCATTGATAGAATAGGAGACCAGCCACTGAGTAATAAGGTGCCCAGGAACAGGATTTAAGCCAGCGTCCAAGTAGAGTTCCAGCAAAAGCAGCTGTACAGGTCTCCATCTTGGACACACCCCCGAGGCTCCATTATTTACCCTTTCTCCCTTCCAGCTGGCTCCACATTTGACCTCCTCTCCCCCGAAGCTTCGGCCTGTGGGTAGGTGATCCCTTGAAATCATCATGTACAATGCAGGGTGAATAACCCCACATTGTATGTAAGATGCAATTGAAAATTATACAAGCATGTATAGAGAACAAGCATGTATGCCTAATTGACCCATACTCAAAACTGGATATATATCATGTTTATTCCAGTTTCGCTGCTAGAAAGTGAACTGATATAAGTAGTCCAAGACGTTAGCAAAGTACTGTGGAATATATTGCCACTACCTGTTCGACTTATACAGGTTCTCTTTAATTTCTCCATATACCTTTTATCATTTTATAAGATGTGTTAATTATATCTGGCAAGCAGAACTCTAATATCAAGATTCACAATTCTTACTTCCAACCTTGGACACTGTTCTGTGTGACTACAAGCTACACAAAAGACTTTGCATGGTCTTTATAAAAATATGCTGCTGACCCAGTGAATGCCAGAATTATTTATTATTCTTACTCATTTAAAATTATAGCTTATAGTAACCTAGAAATAGGGTTTAACAATTGGCATTAAAAAAGACCATTTTTTCTGTGACGTGCAGCCTTTTGCCACATTGATTATACTGAAAATCCCTGGAATGTTAACCTATTCAAAACTCTGAATCATTCAGATCATAACAGCAACTTGCCAAAACAGCTCCCAGTTATTATCTTTCTCAGCATTAGAGGATTGTTTTCTTTCCTGAAATTAAATCTCAGAAAAGTGATTCTATGAATGTCAGCTCTCTGGTCTGTTATGCCCAGTTATCTGACCTATTCGTGCTTAAAGCAGCAATATCATCAGTGTGTGAAATTTGATTTTCCTATTAAACATGGATGCTTCTTCTGTGCTTTGTTTTGTGTTTAACCAACCATATTTATTTTTAATTGGATGGTAGGAGGGAGCTTTGAATTTGGTAAAGATAAGCGTTGCTTTTGCTTATATTTGCATGATGTTTTGCTTTTATTCAGATTTGTGAATGCGTGATCTTTATACATTCAGCACAACGTAAAATGAAATAGGAACTAAATGTCATTTTGGGCAATAAGCATGTTCATAGATTAAAGGAGGTAGTGTATGTGTGTATGTTTATGTGTGATCTCCCGCCGAGTAATGCTTATTCTGGGTGATAGCTGTTATATAGCTGAGGGCGGGGCCACCCAGTGATGTAAATAGGTGGCCCCGCCCCCTCTGACGCCACAGGGAAGCCCTGTGGATTTTTGCAGGGACCGCTACGCCATTTTTTAAAAATGTTTGCACAGGGTTCCCCTTAAAATCCATACCAGACCTGAAGGGTCTGGTATGGATTTTGTGGGGAACCCTACGCCATTTTTTAAAAAATGTCGTAGAGGTCCCTGCCAAAATCCACAGGGCTTCCCCATGGCGTCAGAGGGGGGCGGGGCCACCCATTTACATCATTGGGTGGCCCCGACCTCAGCTGGAGGGGGGGGACCCATGCCCCTTTTTTTCAATGAGTTTTATCTATATTGTCGAGACCCGACAATTCATTACAGCCGCGATCAGTTTTAAATGACAATTTTTCCTTTAGAAATGTGATTTTTCTGTGGTACTGTTCTACTGTTCAAAACACGGGAAAAATGTGCCACTTTACAGGCATACTATAGACACCCCCCCAGGCATGATATTTAAAGGAATATTTCATTTTTATTGTTTCACTTTAAGCATTAAAAAAAATCACTTCTCCCGAAAAAATGGCTGTTTTAAAAATAAAAAAAATGCATTGATACATGTCCCCTGGGGCAGGACCCAGGTCCCCAAACACTTTTTATGACAATAACTTGCATATAAGCCTTTAAAATAAGCACGCTTGATTTTTCATGTTAGTGTCTCATAGACTTTAACAGTGTTAAGGCGTCATCAGTGTCAGTTAGTGACCCTCCCAAATAGAGTCTGTTGGCGCCAGATTTCCCGCCAACCTATCACAGTCCCACTATAAGATTATTACAGTATAGTGCCTTTAACTGTGTAGATTCCAGTATATATACCATAGTTTGTAGACGCTATAACTTTTGTACAAACCAATTAATATTAATAATATTGAGATTTTTTTTTACCAAAGACATGTAGCAGAATACATTTTGGCCAAAATATATGAAGAAATTCATTTTTTCTATTAGATATTTTTTATAACAGAAAGTAGAAAATAGGGCTTTTTAAATTTTTTTTTCTTTTCATTTATATAAAATAAAAAATAAAAAACCCAGTGGAGATTAAATACCACAAAAAGAAAGCTATATTTGTATGAAAATAAATATATACATTTCATTTGCATACAGTGTTGCAAGACCACACAATTGTCAGTTAAAGTAGCACAGTGCTGAATAGAAAAAAGTGCCCTGGTCATGAAAGGGGTAAAAACATTCCAGAGATCAAGCAGTTAACACCTAAGTTTAGGTAAAATATTTGTTAAAAAAAAACAGCAGAAAAGACAGTACATATATTCCTCTGAAGTGTGCCTTGTACTGGTGCTGGTTGTCATAGTTGAAATCCTCTGAGCTCTGCCCCTTCCCATACCCCACAGCCATAATCGTGTGGTGCTCTATGGGTTAATAGGGGGACCTCTCACAGGCGATCATCAAGAGTGCCAACTACACCCACCTTTTCCACCCCCCTCCTCCAATCATAGAAGCTGTACTATAGCTTTTGTGAATGAAAAGCTATCTGTGAATGGAGGAAGGACAAATGAATAAAAGTTGACTTTTAGTTTTCAGACATTGGGTTCACTAAGGAACATATTTATAATGTAGTGAAATAACTTTCACTAAACATTCACTGGTGATGGATAAACTAATGTCATTTAAAATATGCACCAGGAAGATTCACCTGCAGTGAATGTTTGGTGAATGTCAGATTGCCTGCTTTATTCTGTAAATATGCTTCTTAGACCGACTTGTTTTCTTGGCACAAAAAAAAAAGAAAAAAAGTTGAACCAAAAAAAAATTGATCCTGTGTTTACACAATATGGCCTATTTTTCACTAGTCAATCTTTATTTTTATTGCAGAAAACAAACGTGAATTGTTGTGTCTGTACATTTTAAACTAGCCTACATTAAACTGCTAGCTTGCTTCTGGTCAATATTTTCAGATGTGTCTCTGGCACAGTACACTTATATTTTCAGTGTAACAAAACAGTTGATTTTTGTCTAAGTCTTCCTTCAACTACTTACCTCCAAACTTCCACTGCTGCTGGTCAATTTTTGAACTGTCCATGAGATGATTCATTTGAATATCTAGTGTGACAAAACATGTGCCTTGGTTTGTTTACACATTTTAGTCTTGTTACGTTAATGTACTGTCCTGCTGCTTGAGTGCCGGCTCACACGGGCGGCTTCAAAGTCATCCGACTCTGAAGCCGCCTCATACAGTGTGACTTCAGCACGGCTTGCAAAACGACTTCTGTATAGAAGTCAATGCAAGCTGCTACAAAGTCGCCCCAAAGTAGTACAGGAACCTTTTTTTAAGTTGGAGCGACTTGAGTCATTCCTATTAGAACGGTTACATTGCAATGCATGGAGTGTGACTTGTCAGGTGGCTAAGGTGCCTGACAGGTCGCCCCTGTGTGAACCGGTACTGACAATTTTTACTAAACTCTGCCTAAGGAATATAGCTCTCATTTTTGTCCTTCAAATTATTTTTGGGTGTATAGTTCTGTAAATATAGGCAAGCACATAAGAATATGTACCCCAGCACTGTAAATCAAAGAACCTAAGCATAGTTTGTTAAAGCAGACCTAAACTTAATCTCTAAAATCTCATATTAGCGTTAACATTTTTTTTCCATTTAATTCATAGCTTTTATGTAAATAACAGTTGGGGACACTGATATAAAGGTCCTTGTTTGGTTGCTTTGTGTTATGTTGTAACAACACTGTGGGGGAGATTTACTAAAACTGGAGAGTGCAAAATCTGGTGCAGCTCTACATAGAAACCAATCAGCTCCCAGGTTTTATCGTCAAAACATAATTGAACAAGTTGAAATTAGAAGCTGATTGGTTACCATGCACAGCTAAACCAAATTCTGAGTGCTCCAGTTTTAGTAAATCCCCCCCCCCCCCCCTCCACAATCTCTGTTTCCCACAACCTCATGTCTATAAGTCACCTTATCCCAGGCTGTCTCAAGTGAAAAAAAAAAAAAAAAAGCTGCTGTGCTGATGCACATTGCCCAGACATATTCCACTGATGTCACCATTTAAAAAAAATGCAGGAAGCAACAATTAGGAAATATACCCTGTGAGAAAAAAAAATAGCAGTCTGCTATCCCTGCAGTGCATGTTGACAGGGACAGGCTGTAATGAGGCTTCAGGACTTCAGGCATTCAAATGTTACTAAGGATTTAACAATGTACCCTCCCATACCAGTTCTCTAACCTGCACAGAATTTAGCTACCTTTATGATATTCAGTAATGGTTTACTGCCACATTAACAAACCTGCTAGTGTCTACAATCCTTGCACCACTTTTTTTCCTATGCAGTTTGTCAGCAGTACTCCCTATGCTTTTTCTATCTGAAATAAAACACATTGTTAATATAGCTGCGGTGACTTCACCCTTTTATAGTGAGGGGGTAGCTTACCTGAAATCCCCCTTATTGGCCCTTCTAAGCAATCTGATCTAAGTTAAAGTCCCAGAGTTATGTTTACATTAATGCCTTTTCTGCAATAAGGTAAAAAAATATACCAAATGTTCCCCCTACTACCAGGCCACCCCACTTTCAAACACTTACCTGAGCCTGTCAGCAATCCAGCACTGTGCCTGACTGCAGGTCTTCTCTCTTCATCTCCTGGTCTCACAGGAGACGGCAGCTGCGGCCATTGGCTCCTTCTTCTGTCAGTCAAATTCTGTAAGGAGGGAGCAAGGGGCATGACTGAGCCACTCTGTGTGTGTCTATAGACACACACAGCCCAGCTCAGGAGTGCACCCACAAATGTGCCCACATAGCACATGGAGAGTGCTAGCATGGGATTCCAAAAGAGGAGACTGCTCTGTGCAGTACCACTACACAGAGTGGGTAAGCATAGCATCATTTTTATTTGAATAAAAATTTTAAAAAAAGTTTACAACCACTTAAAAATGCCAGGCAGTGCATTGTTGTTAACAAAGAATTTTGGTCCAGTGAACTTTTAGGTCTACAAATTTGTAACCCCCTGAATCTTTTGTTTTATGTGTTGCCTTACTGACTAACCCTGATAGGACCGAATTGTAATTGCTTTATATTTAGCTTTGCTGTGTTTTAAGTATTGAGTTATACAAAGCAAGGTAAGTATGTTCTTGTAGCTAATACCAAGCATTCACTGTTTTGGTTGCTGAATCTGTGTGATGTGCAATAAAAAAATAATCTTTTGTTAGGATAATGTAAGAAAACTACAAATTCTCTGCCATGGATGGACTTAGAATGACATGTTTTAGTTCCCATTGTATTATTACCCATTTTAACATTATAGCCTTGATAATTTTTTCAGCGTTATAATATTTATATATAGAGAGAGAAAGAGGAAGAGAGAGAGTGTAGTTCTAATGTACTGTATATATTAGACTTAAACAAAATACTTTGAAATAAAAGAAGCCACTTTTTGCTGGCACAGAGACATACTTTGTTTTAATAATAGAGACTGTGCTCACATAAAATTGAACTATAATATACAAAGTACTGTAATTTATTCAATTTATGCTTGATCATATAAAGCAGCATCTCTGAATGCTAATCTGAAATTTGTGATATATAAGGTAGTCCACCTTATAAAAGTCAGGGTTGCTTTATGACAGAAATGGCTAACTGAGCTCAGCATGGCATATGGTTCTCTGATTATTCAGGTTCTATCTGAATTTTACATACATTTAGCTAGAGGGCACCCCAGCTCCTGCAGCAACAATCCAAACATGATTGACAGCTTCACTGTTTAATTAGGTCCTGACAGATCCAATGATCCACTATTTCCATGCTGCTGATCATGGTTTATAATTAGGCAAGCATAACTACTCTGAATATTTGGTTTAAAGAAGATAGACGTACTGTGCCAGAGGTTTGACAGCTATAGCATAAATCTATATGGGCTAATGCTTTTATACATGGATTGCAAAAATGATTAGTGCTGCAGATGGTTAAAAAAAAGGTCAGCTTTAAGAGTAGAGTGAAAGCCATGAAAGCAGCAAATACCTGGTCATATCCTATTTACATAAAACATTGTAGTTGAACTTCCCTGATTAGCCTTCATTAGGCAGTATTGTATGAAATCATTATTGGGTATTTATTTCCATGTAGCAAATACCTAATGCATATTGTGTAATCATGCTAAAAGATAATTACAATGAAGGATTGAGGTATAGTATAAACCTTATCACTGGAAAAGTAAACAATCTATATACCAGATAGTAGAAAGCTTCTTTTAGCCTAAGATGGCAGATAACATAGTAAAACTGTTTTCAGATCAATCTAGTAGATTTTTCTACGAATGTTTGTACAAAAATCTAAACTGTACATTCAAATAATGCCTTAAGAGACATTAGAGACGAATGCCATTCAAGAGTACTTCCAGATTTTGTTTACTTTTCCATTCAATTTTGTAATGAATGGAATTTCCAGAGTAATAACCGCATTCATCATTAGAATTTCATTAATTAAAGAAAAGTTTTATGGTTTTGGTTGAAAACAATCATCAATTTGACCCCAGTAACTATTAGATAGGAACGGTCCAAAAATGTCTAACAAAATTCTACTTCTGTGTGGCCAGCTTTAAATACAGTGTCAGCTAGCTCACATTCTATTCAGGCATGGCTACATTTATGAATATATTTATTACTTTATTAAAAAAAAAAAAAAAATTTACTGAGTTATCTTGTACTTCAGATTTAGTGATCCATTAATAAGTGACTATATTTATGGAATAAATAGCACAATTCTGTTCATGCATGCAGTAAAATATCTAGATTTTTTCAAGCATTCACATTTAAAAATGGGCTGTTTGGATAATGTAAGGCAGTATATAACCATTTGAAGTCATGATTATTAAGTTTAATTGCAGCTTTCGGTTTAAAGTATGTAACCATTGTTCTGCCTTGAGCAACAGGGATCTCATTTACTTCATGTATCTTTCTGACATCTGCAGAAAGAAAGGGATATACATTTGCATTCATATTCAGTAATCAAAACAAGAGGAAAAAGAAAAAAATACATATGTGGGTGGATGCCCTTTAAATGTATAGATCAGCTTCCAGAAATTTCCTGCTACCAGCGCTGTGACTGATGACTGACTGCTAAATAAGGCTTGCTGTCTCTCTCTGTTTGTTCCCTCTGCATGTTATTTTATAAAATGTACCCACAATGTTTCTTTGTTGGTGTAATTAACCCACCTGCCACACTCAGGTTTTTATTGTTGTCTGTAAATCCTTTATTTGTACTTCACAAAACTATAGGCATGGATCACAATGAGCCTTTTCATACCACAGGATTTCAAAGACTGTTCTGCACACTTATGAAGGCATTGAATTGTTTATCATATTTTATAGGTATGTTTGTACTGAAAGTTGAATTGAAACTTTGTTTTGTTGATGCAAATGCAGGTAGTAAAATGATACAGAGTATTTTGTATTTATTAAAAAAAAACAAAAAAAACAGAGGAAGTGCACGGTTCACACATGCTCCAAATTGCTAAACAAGTGCTCCAGGCTTTACTGTACAAACTATATTCTAGAAAATGACTCTGCGCTAAGCACTTCTTCCTAGGGGGCCCTGCAGAAACTGCTGATAGCATTGCAAATTTTTTTTTGAAGGATTCCCCATAGACTTCTTTATTTAAAGTTCTCATGGGTCATATACAGCTGGTCCAATGGCTGGGAAAGGAGGTGCATGGCGTGGGGCATTAAGAAGTAGCAGCTGCTGGATAAAGTTATTTAGGGTATAGATTTGCTCCACCCATAGGACATTTCACATGTAAACACTTTGAAGGATGTACAAAATTGTTTTAAAATAAAACGTTAACATAATGTTGAGATATATCTGCTCTGCTGTTTCGGTGTGATGTCAACACAGTCCCTTTCACCTTGCTATCATCGAATTCTGTTTAGTGTTGCTAGCCATACAACACTCTCTTTCAGTTGGGACATACAAATGTCTAAGTGCTGTTTATGATTTATTTACTTAATCATTATTATTACAGTCCAGATATTCAGTATAATGTAATGAGAATTGAAACGGAAGCACCACACTACTGCTAAGAGGTCCAGATACAACTTTATTCCATTAAAAGTCAGGGGTACAATCCAGAAAAGTAGCCAACATGTTTTGGGGGCCCAAGCATCCATAACAGCAGCCTGTTTGGCTAACAAATAGGCCACTGATAAGGCCTGTGCTTGTAATTCACACTGGAAAAAAACAATTGTAAGTCCAGTTCACTTTTGGTTTGTTAACATTGTTGCCAGTCAAGCCCTGATGCAGGGGATCCCTGAAATGCATTGGCTACTCTTTTGGATTGGACCCTTGACACTTAATGGAATAAAGTTGTCTCTGGACCTCTTAGTAGTAGTGTGGCGCTGCAATATCAATTCTTATTACATTATGCTACAAAACAAGGAGAATGAGTAGATACTCTGGGGTGTAGAAGCCACCTGTTCTGGAACTAGATAATTTACACCAACGTCAATACCTTAAGGTAACAACACCAGTAAGATGACCCTACAGGTCCAGCGCTATCTCTCCACTTTCCTCAAATATTAAGTGTAGGAGCGCAACACCTAATTTGGTCAGAATTGACTAGCACGACAGAGTGCTCACAACCAAGACTGAGACATCATTGAGTCTGTGGTCAATCCTCCCTGTCATGAAGCTTGGAATACTGAAGTATTTCTCCTTTAATTCTATTATACAGTGTGGGAGGGGGGGTCTTCTGCCCTGTTTTAAGGCTAACCCCCTCCAGATGGCTCCATGGTCTGGAAGGAATGCATTGTTCTGTGTTTTACTGTTTGTTTATGTACTTTAATTACCCCCTGGGGCTTCTCTGTGTCATTACACATATCAGTTCTCCTATTCAAGCTATCAGACCAATCCCTGCTGACCCTGTTTCAAGTCCTCATTTGCATGGCCAAGAGGACCTAATTGAGGACTAAAGTGTACTTTACAATTGACCAATAGGAAAGTGGTTGTTGGGGACGGGGTGTTCAAACTGCTGTGTATAAAAGTGTGTTGTGTGCATCCAATAAAAGTGAGATTCCTGTTTGAACTTACATACAGCCTGCCTGGTGTTTGTTCTGAGCTATCACAACTGGATTCAAATGGCGCATGCTGTAGTTCGAATCCCGGAGCATCGGATAACTGAACCATCAGATGTTGCGATCTGCAATCTGATTCTATAGCCGCAGAGGAGTGTCAGGAGAGTGGAACCGAGCGAGCAAGGGCTCATTACACTCCCCAACAGAATTTTCCATTGAATCATATGAAATGGCAGACAGCAGGGCTTCTTGCTTCTTCCAGCCTAACTTGAGCAAGACAGCAGATGGGCAAGAATTTCAGTTGCAACCTTGCCAATGCTGTTATAGGGCCATATGCATACTGCACTGTCACTCATCAGTTCTCATTGTTGTGCTGGCCCTTGGCCTTGACAGCAGCCTACATGTGCCGGCAAAGTATGTGTCCACCAATTTCTAATTTATTAATTTTTTTTTACTGTATATTTTACATTGAGACAGGAGCACTAGGAAAGCCAACTTGGCAATGAAATGGTAATCAGGGACAGGTATGACAGTGTTAGGTTTGTTCTTTATAAAACAGAAAGCTGTTTTAAGCCTTGAGAATGCAAGACCATTTTGACTCAGTAGGGAGACCTCATGTGACACCAGCCTTAACATGTAGGAACTGTTATTTTGTGGGTTTGGACACAAAGCCAGACATGTTAGCATTACATTTCCTATTTTATGATTTATTGTTGTGGATAAGCTATTTGTGTTTTTTTGTTAATGGAGGACAATGAAGCTAGTTGCAGCCAATTTGAATTAAATGATTCTACCTGAGGCACCCTGTTCCAAGATTTGGCAATAGCCCATTACAATATAAACAATAGAAGTGAAACTAAGAGAGTATGCAACACATGATGTTTAGTTAATACAGTAAAGGGTTGTGGTTGATCACCTAATGTCTAAATCAAGACTAAAAAGTAAACTAGTGTTGCAAGGCGTATGTGTTATTGGATACATATTGCTTTAAAATTATCATAAAAAGTTTAAATGTTGACAGAACAGATACATAATAGATGTTATGCAATAATATTGTGAGTGCACAAAATAATGACATACGAAAAAGTCATGGGAAAATAATAAACTGTCTATAACTATATACCAACCACGTTCTCACAGCATGAAGTGGAGTCTGAAGCAAGACATCATAATCATTTCTGCCATCTGTTCAAGCCATGAATACATTTAGAATTAGAGAACTTTGAGTTTATTTTGAATTAACATTTTACTTGTTATATTTTAAAATTTCATTAATATATATATATATATATATATATATATATATATATATATATTTTGCTTACGTAGTTTAACCTGTTAACATATGCAGTTTATAAAGGGAAAAGTTATTTGTTGATGTCTATTCAATATTAAACTAAACACTGTGAAAGCATTAAGAGTGTTGTTAACACAAACCTTGATCCTACTCTGAATCATCTCTCTTAAAATGTCTCTCTCTACCACCTAGTTGTAAATATGGATGGCTTGTTTTTCAGTACTTTGGCTTGCCATGGTTAAATCTATAAAATATATTTAAATGTGACTTTTTATATAACATGTACTATGACATTAAATGTGATGTGAGGCATACATTTCTATAAATATAATAAAGCTTTTACTTTACAAATTTAGTCATCTAACGTTTTAGTTCCTGCCAGTGCCTGCCCTTGATACTGTAGCATTTCATATGCACATAACATAGTTTTTGTAGTTCCATCTCTGAATCAGTTATGAGAACTGAAGTAGCAAGAACAAACACTGTGGAAACATTGGGGTTGATTTACTAAAGGCAATTAGACTGTGCACTTTTCAAGTGCAGTTACACCAGAGCGCCGCAACACTGGAGTTTTTAACCCTTTTTTGGGGGGTTAAAAGTGCCCCGCTAGTGGCCGAAAGGAGGCGCAAAAGTGGCGCTTAAACAGCGCTATAGTGGCGCTTCATTGGATACACGCTGACCCTCTTCCTTTCAATGTGTAGAAAAGGGTGATTAACGAAACCTTACTCGTGTATAAATAACATATGAACCCAGAAGCTGTCCCCGCAGGTTTCAAAAGTACCTGTGAAACATCTAGCCTACTGCTAAATGATGTACTGTAGGTCCCTAGGATTTACTCATACCCCTGTCACTTATGTCCTTTAATTCACAAATTTATCATAGGGCACGATAATGCACTTTAAACATTTCTTGAAGTAATATCACAACATGTATTGTGAATAATTTATTTTATTTTTTATTTTGGTTTACTCACTTGTTTCATTGTTCTATGGTCTGTTCTATTTAGCTGCAATGTACAATATACTCTGCACTTTGAACTTTGATGGGAATACAAGCTTGTATCCAGTGTTCTACTGACATGCCCTCTGTACTCTGTATACTGTACTATTTTACTCTTTGTTCATAAATTCTTTATTTTTCAAAGATACAGTATCTCACAAAAGTGAGTACACCCCTCACTTTTTTGTAAATATTTTATTATATCTTTTCATGTGACAACACTGAAGAAATGACACTTTGCTACAATGTAAAGTAGTGAGTGTACAGCTTGTATAACAGTGTAAATTTGCTGTCCCCTCAAAATAACTCAAAACACAACCATTAATGTCTAAACCGCTGGCATCAAAAGTGAGTACACCCCTAAGTGAAAATGTTCAAATTGGGCCCAATTAGCTTTTTTCCCTCCCCGGTGTCATATGACTCATTAATGTTACAAGGTCTCAGGTGTGAATGGGGAGCAGGTGTGTTAAATTTGGTGTTATTGCTCTCACTCTCTTATACTGGTCACTGGAAGTTCAACATGGCACCTCATGGCACCGCATGGCAAAAGAAAAATTGTTGCTCTCCATAAAGATGGCCTAGGCTATAAGAGGATTGCTAAGACCCTGAAACTGAACTGCAGCATGGTGGCCAAGACCATACAGCGGTTTAACAGGACAGGTTCCACTTAGAACAGGCCTCGCCATGGTCAACCAAAGAAGCTGAGTCCATATGCTCAGCGTCATATCCAGAGGTTGTCTTTGGGAAATAGATGTATGAGTGCTGATAGCATTGCTGCAGAGGTTCAAGGAGTGGGGGGTCAGCCTGTCAGTGCTTAGACCATACGCTGCACACTGCATCAAATTGGTCTGCATGGCTGTCTTCCCAGAAACAAGTCTCTTCTAAAGATGATGCACAGGAAAGCCTGCAAACAGTCTGCTGAAGACAAGCAGGCTAAGGACATGGATTACTGGAACCATGTCCTGTGGTCTGATGAGACAAGATAAACTTATTTTGTTCAGATGATGTCAAGCGTGTGTGGCGGCAACCAGGTGAGGAGTAAAAAAACAATTGTGTCTTGTCTACAGTCAAGCATGGTGGTGGGAGTGTCATGGTCTGGGGCACCAAGAGTGCTGTCAGCATTGGGGAGCTACAGTTCATTGAGGGTACCATGAATGCCAACATGTACTGTGACATACTGAAGCAGAGCATGATCCTCTCTCTTCGAAGACTGGGCCGCAGGGCAGTATTCCAACATATTAACGACCCCAAACACACCTCCAAGACGACCACTGCCTTGCTAAAGAAGCTAAGGGTAAAGGTGATGGACTGGCCAAGCATGTCTCCAGATCTGAGCATCTGTGGGGCATCCTCAAGCGGAAGGTGGAGGAGCACAGGGTCTCTAACATCCATCAGCTCCATGATGTTGTCATGGAGGAGTGGAAGAGGACTCCAATGGCAACCTGCCCAAGAGAGTTAAGGCAGTGCTGGAAAATAATGGTGGCCACACAAAATATTGACACTTAGGGTCCAATTTGGACATTTTCACTTAGGGGTGTACTCACTTTTGTTGCCAGCGGTTTAGATATTAATGACTGTATGTTGAGTTATTTTGAGGGGACAGCAAAATTACACTGTAATGCCCCGTACACACGGTCGGATTTTCCGATGGAAAATGTCCGATCGGAGCGTGTTGTCGGAAATTCCGACCGTGTGTGGGCTCCATCGGACATTTTCCATCGGATTTTCCGACACACAAAGTTGGAGAGCAGGAGATAAAATTTTCCGACAACAAAATCCGTTGTCGGAAATTCCGATCGTGTGTACACAAATCCGACGGACAAAGTGCCACGCATCCTCAGAATAAATAAAGAGATGAAAGCTATTGGCCACTGCCCCGTTTATAGTCCAGACGTACGTGTTTTACATCACCGCGTTTAGAACGATCGGATTTTCCGACAACTTTGTGCAACCGTGTGTAGACAAAACAAGTTTGAGCCAACATCCATCGGAAAAAATCCTAGGATTTTGTTGTCGGAATGTCCGAACAAGGTCCGACCGTGTGTACGCCCTATTATACAAGCTGTACACTCACTACTTTACATTGTAGCAAAGTGTCATTCAGTGTTGTCACATGAAAATATATAATAACATATTTACAAAAATGTGAGCGGTGTACTCACTTTTGTGACATACTGTATATAGGAACAAAACAGGTCAAATTGACATCAAATAAATACAGGTTTTGGTTAATAAGTACATTACATACTTGTTCATAAGAATAAACAATACATTTTATACAAGGAAATATGATGGCATTTAGAGCAGAATTATTATTTAAAAAATAGTAGGCAAAGGTTGTATAAGTTGAAAATAAAATAGTTTAATTAGGTCTATATTTTAGATCTCATTTGCATTATCCAGTTTCTTTAAAGCGTCAGGTGAGGACCACTTCCCTGTGATGTCTACATTTTCTTGACACAGATTTAGATTCATTGTTCTCTGAGGTAGCAAACCTGCCATGAACTATGCTGTATTCTAGAATGAGTATTTGGCGTTGGCATGTGGTGTTTTCTTTTTTTTGCCATGTTTATACACAGAATACTGTCATGGAAGCAGTGTTTTTCTTACAGTTAACACATGAACAAAGACTTTGACAGCTTCAGGAAATTTGCATTGATGCTTTGCAGACATTGGAGGTTATTTACTAAAGGCAACTCCAATTTGCACTACAAGTGCAAACTACAAGTGTAAAGTGCACTTGAAATTGCACTGAAAGTGCACTTGGAAGTGCAGTCGCTGTAAATCTCAGGGGGACATGCAAGGAAAATAAAAAACTGCATTTTAGCTTGCACATGATGATAAAATCAGCAGAGCTTCCCCTCATTTCAGATCTACCCCTCAGATTTACAGCGACTGCGTTTCCAAGTGCACTTTCAGTGCAATTTCAAGTGCACTTTGCACTTGTAGTTTGCACTTGTAATGCAAAGTGGATTTGCCTTTAGTAAATAACCCCCACTGTGTCATTTTCACCTACTCTTTTTTGGTCTTGTACCCTGCACCTTTGCTATACTTTTAGCTGCAAACCAACTTCTATGGAGAGTGGAATACGTATTGCTTTTTCTGTATTTGTTGACATCTTGTCTTATTTTGTATTACTGAATAACTAGTCCAAAAAGGCTAAAAAAGTTCTTTTTAGCCTTTTCAGCTACATGCTCCACAATTCATGATCTAAGGGCCTCATCAATTTATTTCAATCAAGGCTCCATTTACATACACAGATCTCTCTTTTGAGGAGCTGAACCTGTCAAATGTGTGCATCTTTTTATACAGCACTTCTAACTACACCTCTAATCTCATTTTATTGACTGGAATACCTGCTGTATAATTATTCTCTTTTTAAGATATTATCATGAGGGGTTAATATACTTTTTCCAGCAAGGAAATCCAAATTGAGTTTTTTAGGTACATATATTTTACAGATATATTTTAATGCATCTGGAGAAGATGCCACATGTGGGGAACATTGGGGCCCAATTCCTTCCTATTCAAACTTATACATTTATTGTACTTTAGTGTACAAAATATATATGAATCTATATACAACTCAGTTCAAATTCCAGCTAGTTATGCTGCAGAATTATTTCTGCAGTGCTGTTAAAATGTACTGCATGAAGAAAGCTACATTTTACTGCACTGGGAACAAAAGCCCCAGGTCTGTTTAAACCTGAAATTCCACATTATTTGGTATGTGCAAACTGCTGTCCTTTTTAGCAGACTTAAAATAATTCACAGTAAATATTTAATGTATAAAATTGCCCTGTTAATTGTCCTTATATTCTTGTTGTGTGATTGCTAGATCTTCTTGCTATAAATCCTCCCTAAGGTATAATCTACTTACAAATCATTATTTACTTTAATCTATCATACAGATTGTACATCTTATTGGTCTGAGTTTAATTAGATGTCATTGCATTTTTTATAGTGTGCATTCTGATCACATCAAAATTACTACTAGTCAACCCTAGCCTCCCTGGCGGTTTTCCCGAGTGTGGCTCGGGGTTAAAATTCAGGACTATTAGCGGTAACCCCGAGCCACACTCGGGATTACATTGCAGGATCCTGGTGTGGCTTTACTTACCTTGTCCCCGGGATCCTGCGATGTCCCCCGCTGTGTCTGCGGGCTCCATCCTCCTCCGAAGCCTCTCAGTGCCAGGCTCCGTTCCCTGCGAGCGGCGCGACGACAAATTAAAAAGAAGTGTAAAATCATAACACATACAGTACTGTAATCTTACAGATTACAGTACTGTATGAAATTATTTCACATCCCTTTTGTCCCCAGTGCTTTGTCCTATGCCCTGCATGCAGTTTTATGTTATATATACTGTTCTTTCTGCCTGGAAACTGGAGATTGTCCATAGCAACCAAAAAGTGTCCCTTTACATCAAAAGTGGCTTTAGACCAGCTAGAAAACAGCGATAGTAAATTAGAACACTTGCAGAATTGAGCGATAGTGAATCGTGGGGAAATTTATTTTATTATTAATTTTTTTTTTTTTAATTATTTATTTTTATTTATTATATTATAATTTATGTTTTTGTGTTTCAAACTTTATAATACCCGGGATATCTACTAGACTCTTGTTTGGACAGATTTAGGTGTGTTATTGTTAAGAATTACAGACCTACACTATAAAACGCCAAATTTCCATGCAAAATAATTGTACCACTTTCAGCACCTAAAATCCGAAATAATCATACCGCCAGGGAGGTTAAGGGAAAAAAATTGCAAAGCAGTATGGCAGATTATGACCAGAAAATAGTTATAAGGATTTTTTTGGTACATTGATATATCTGATTCTAAAGAACAGCATATGCAAACAATAATACAATTCAATTTAAAATAATCATACTGATTTATGCCATATATGCATTTGGTTAGTGGGAAGTGGCTACTAAGGGAAACAAGACTGTGCATAATATTAGAAAGGAAAGTCCCTGTACAGGAAATGTATATATAATATGCAGTTTCCTCTGCTATTATATTATAATTGGGATTTGCATTATCCTAAAATATTACAACAAAAATACTACAGAGTTCAAATGATTTTGGCACAGTATCTGCACTATGTACTATTTTATCTTATATATTCTCCAAATGATGATGCTGACTGAATAAATCTACATGCAACCAGAATCAGTCAATGCCGACAGAGGATGACATTGAGGTAAAGGTGTTGATTTACTAAAGGAGTAGAGGCTATTCACTGTACTTTGTAAATAGGTGAAGCTGCTTTCAGGTCAACAAATCTTGTTCAAATCATTTTTTTTTTGCATATTGAACACAGGTTTTTATTATTTACTAGCTACAAATTTAGCATTCATTTGCTACGTGATCAGCTTTACTTAAATTGCCACCATATTCTTTCTTGTAAATTGGGCCTCCTATGCTACTGGTCCTCATAGCAATCTCATGGGCTGCCACTGATAAAGTTCTAAAGTTAACTTCAGTTAAAATGTTCTTATCTTGTTTGAACTGAGTGATTTTCTTTTACCAGATTTAGTCAAATATTATTATTTCTTGCTAGCATATTTCTACTGTTCCCATTTTCTCTTAGTTTTAAGACTCATCTCTTCTATAGATAAAAGGTAATATAAAGATTTCACCTTTAATTCACATGGAACTGTACTCTCTGGTCATCTATACTGATCTTTGTAAATAGGCTTTTCTTTATTAGGAAAGACATTTTTCACACTTTACTTTGACTTCTTGATCTATAAACTGCACCCAAAGGTAACATTCCTGTTATCTGGATTTTGGCAGTCAATGGTGGTTTGTTTTTCTTTCTGACAGGTTTTAAACTAATGCCTTGGGCTTCCAAACAGCTCAAGATAACAACATTTACTAACAATTGTAAGGCCTACAGTTTGAAGTGTTCAATCACACAGTAACATAGTTACATAGTTAGTCAGGTTGAAAAAAGACACAAGTCCATCCAGTTCAACCTTAAAAACAACAAATAAATAATATAAAAAATATCGTACAATCCAATATACCCATTTTAAAACCCCAGCAGAGCATGCTCCAATTTGCTACAACAGGGAAAAAAATCCTTCCTGATCCCCCAAGAGGCAATCAGATTTTCCCTGGATCAACTTTACCTATAAATGTTAGTACCCAGTTGTACATTTAGGAAAGTATCCAGGCCTTTCTTTAAAGCAATCTACTGAGCTGGCCAGAACCACTTCTGGCGGGAGTCTATTCCACATTTTCACAGCTCTTACTGTGAAGAAATCTTTCCGTATTTGGAGATGAAATCTCTTTTCCTCTAGACGGAAAGAGTGCCCCCGTGTCCTCTGGGATGACCGTAAAGAGAATAACTCAACATCAAGTTCACTATATGGACCCCTTATATATTTGAACATGTTGATCATATCCCCCTTATTCTCCTCTTCTCAAGAGTGAATAAATTCACTTTCTCTAATCTTTCCTCATAGCTGAGCTCCTCCATGCCTCTTATCAGTTTGGTTGCCCTTCTCTGCACTTTCTCCTGTTCCCCAATATCCTTTTTGAGAACTGGTGCCCAAAACTGAACTGCATATTCCAGATGAGGTCTTACTAATATAGTTACATAGTTACATAGTAGGTGAGGTTGAAAAAAGACACAAGTCCATCAAGTCCAACCTATGTGTGATTATGTGTCAGTATTACATTGTATATCCCTGTATGTTGTGGTCATTCAGGTGCTTATCTAATAGTTTCTTGAAGCTATCGATGCTCCCCGCTGAGACCACTGCCTGTGGAAGGGAATTTCACATCCTTGTCACTCTTACAGTAAAGAACCCTCTACGTAGTTTAAGGTTAAACCTCTTTTCTTCTAATTTTAATGAGTGGCCATGAGTCTTGTTAAACTCTCTTCTGCAAAAAAGTTTTATTTCTATTGTAGTGTCACCAGTACGGTATTTGTATATTGAAATCATATCCCCTCTCAAGCGTCTCTTCTCCAGAGAGAATAAGTTCAGTGCTCGCAACCTATCCTCATAACTAAGATCCTCCAGACCCTTTATTAGCTTTGTTGCCCTTCTTTGCACTCGCTCCATTTCCAGTACATCCTTCCTGAGAACTGGTGCCCAGAACTGGACAGCATACTCTAGGTGCCGGACCAGAGTCTTGTAGAGTGGGAGAATTATGGTTTTATCTCTGGAGTTGATCCCCTTTTTAATGCATGCCAATATTCTGTTTGCTTTGTTAGCAGCAGCTTGGCATTGCATGCCATTGCTGAGCCTATCATCTACTAGGACCCCCAGGTCCTTTTCCATCCTAGATTCCTCCAGAGGTTCTCCCCCAGTGTATAGATTGCATTCATATTTTTGCCACCCAAATGCATTATTTTACATTTTTCTACATTGAACCTCATTTGCCATGTAGTTGCCCACCCCATTAATTTGTTCAGATCTTCTTGCAAGGTTTCCACATCCTACGGAGAAGTTATTGCCCTGCTTAGCTTAGTATCGTCTGCAAATACAAAGATTGAACTGCTTATTCCATCCTCCAGGTCGTTTATGAACAAATTAATGAGGATTGGTCCCAGCACAGAACCCTGGGGAACCCCACTACCCACCCCTGACCATTCCGAGTACTCCCCATTTATCACCACCCTCTGAACTCGCCCTTGTAGCCAGTTTTCAATACATGTACTCACCCTATGGTCCATGCCAACGGACCTTAATTTGTACAGTAAACGTTTATGGGGAACTGTGTCAAATGCTTTTGCAAAATCCAGATACACCACGTCTATGGGCCTTCCTTTATCTAGATGGCAACTCACCTCCTCATAGAAGGTTAGTAGATTTGTTTGGCAAGAACGATTCTTTATGAATCCATGCTGATTACTGCTAATGATACCGTTCTCATTACTAAAATCTTGTATATAGTTCCTTATCATCCCCTCCAAGAGTTTACATACTATTGATGTTAGGCTAACTGGTCTGTAATTCCCAGGGATGTATTTTGGGCCCTTTTTAAATATTGGTGCTACATTGGCTTTCTTCCAATCAGCTGGTACCATTCCAGTCAGTAGACTGTTAGTAAAAATTAGGAACAACGGTCCGGCAATCACTTGACTGAGTTCCCTATGTACCCTCAGATGCAAGCCATCTGGTCCCGGAGATTTATTAATGTTAAGTTTCTCAAGTCTAATTTTAATTCTGTCCTCTGTTAACCATGGAGGTGCTTCCTGTGTTGTGTCATGAGGATAAACACACTGCAGTTTTGGTTACTGAAGCCCCCCGATTCACTCGTGAAGAGTGAGGAGAAGAATAAATTCAATACCTTCGCCATCTCCCCATCCTTTGTAACCAGATGTCCTTCCTCATTCTTTATGGGGCCAATATGGTCTGTCCTCCCTTTTTTACTATTTACATACTTAAGTTTTATCTTAGCCGTCCTAATTGCACCCTTACATTTCTTGTTGCATTCTTTATGAAGACTGAATGCTGAGGATGATCCCTCAACCTTGTATTTTTTGAAGGCCTTCTCCTTTGCTTTTATATGCATTTTTACATTGGAGTTAAGCCATCCAGGACTTTTGTTCGCTCTTTTCAATTTATTACCCAATGGGATACATTGGCTAATGCCCTTATTTAATATGTTCTTAAAGCAAACCCATCTCTCCTCCGTATTCTTTGTTCCTAATATTTTATCCCAATTCATGCCTTTTAGCAAGGTTTGTAGTTTAGGGAAGTTGGCTCTTTTGAAATTCAGTTTCTTTCTATTCCCTTTATGTTTCCTATTTGTGTGATTTATACTGAAACTAATTGACCTGTGATCGCTGTTACCTAAATTGCCCCGTATTTCCACATCCGTGATCAGGTCTGTATTGTTGGTAATCAGTAGATCCAGCAATGTTTTATTTCTAGTTGGTGCGTCTACCATCTGACCCATAAAATTGTCCTGCAAGACATTGAGGAACTGGCGAGCCTTAAATGAATGTGCGGTTCCCTCCGCCCAGTCTATGTCTGGATAATTAAAATCCCCCATTATGATAACACTTCCCATCCTTGCTGCTAATCCAAATTGTGATAGGAGATCTGTCTCCACTTCCTCCCTCAGGTTAGGGGGCCTATAGCATACCCCCAGTATTATTTTTCCCTTAGCTTCATTCCTTTGGAGCTCTACCCATAAGGATTCCACCTCCTCCCTAGGTCCCTCAGAGATGTCATCTCTCACATTCAATTGTACATTATTCTTTATATATAGGCATACCCCTCCCCCCTTTTTACCCTTCTATCCTTGCGGTAAAGGGTATACCCTTGAATGTTTGTCAGCCAATCATGAGAGCTGTTGAACCAGGTCTCTGAAATTCCCACAAAATCCAAATCCTCCTCGTACAACAGTATCTCTAGTTCACCCATCTTGTCTGCCATGCTCCTGGCATTGGTGAACATGCCACATAGTTTAGACCGGTCGCATATTGTCCTCGTATTGGGTGATTCGAGATTGCAACTAGGACTTGCTACTATACTTACCTTGTGTTTTTGTGCTTTGGTCAACCTACCACTAATGCCCCCAATACTACCCTCTGGAATATCTTCTGTGCTGACTATCTCTACCTCTGGACCCTCCCCCCCATCACCTAGTTTAAAACCCCCCTAACTTTTTGGTCATCTTAATTCCCAGCAGATCTGTACCCTCCTCATTTAGGTGCAGTCCATCCCTTCTATAGTACCGGTTATCGACTGAGAAGTCGGCCCTGTCCTCCAACGTGCATCATGACAGCTGGGTCTTCCCCAGCCCCTCCCAGTAATCTGTCCACAAGATCCGGGATATGCCGAACCCGAGCGCCCAGTAGACAACATACTGTTCAGCGCTTCAGGTCTTGGTTACAGATTGCCCTCTCTGTCCTTCTAAGAATTGAGTCCCCTACCACCAGAATCTGTCTTTCCTTTCCCTTCGCTGCCCCCCCCACTCTCACTGACCACCTGACTGGTTTCACCAATGTCACTCAATGGAGCGTACTTATTGGGATGCTCCAGTCCTGGATCACCCTCCCTCGCACTTCCCCCTCTACCCTTCCTGACTGTCACCCATCTACTATTTGCTAGTGCCTGCACCTCTTTGTCTCCACCCGCCCCTGTGCTGGCCCCTGCCATCACCTGCAATGACGTCACCTGCAATGACGTCCGATCAAATGATCTGAATGACACTCTCATTTACTGCATAAGTGTTAGAGATTCACGTAAGTCAATGCAATGTCATCTGAGTCATCATCCTGCTAATCTGAGACCTCACTAACCTGACCTGATTTTATCTGAATGTTATGCTAACAGTTTTCCCGCAAATCATTTTTTTTTCCCTGGCTACATCTCAATGTAGCATGGAAAGGGGAATAAAGCTCTTCTAAAGTAAATTGTAAATATTTACTTTCTTTTATGTATCTCTCTATGTAAAAAAGAAATCATACTTAAGTGATATAATTTTAATCAACAGACTTTTATGGTTATGTTTTGGGGTATATATCTGGGGGTGCACAAGTTCTGTAAATCTTTTGTTGGTAAGAATTACAGGAAAAGGGTATTTTTTTTTATTTTTTAAATAAAAATGCATTTAAGCAAACCTGCTACTAAATTAAAACCCTGCCCAGATACAGGGGATTAGTAGGATAAGATAAACCCACCAAAAAAACAGCTGGTTGTCATGGAACTAAAGAACTCCTGTGATACACAACATCGGCGGCACCAACCGTCCTTTTCTGTCTTTCTGTCTCCGCCCCATGCCACATAGCTGGAGCCTTAAACAATCCCTTGACCTTTATGAAAGAAAAAAAAAGGTATTTGAAGGCTGTTTACAGAATAATGATAGTTACTTGTAGTTGAGATGTATTGGCAGGTTATTATATTTTTTAAACATGCAATGAGTTTACTGTGACTTTAAAGGAGGAAAAAAAATCTGGGGACTCAAACCATTAACAAAAAACAAAACAAAAAAAAAAGCAGTTCCACGGAAATTTGTCTTATGATTAGTATGATAATTGATGATAAGTTTTGATGGCCATATATTTTTATTAAAGCAAACAATCTTTTTTTTTTTTTTTTTTTTTTTTAATTAGCTGCTTGTTTTTAGAATCCTTGTTTTATGTTTTCCCTTATGATATAAACAATGGCAGCTCTGTAAAAACAAACAAAAACAAAACTTTAATGAGGCAACAACTCCTGCTGATCATTCCAATTCTCATTTGGATGTTTGGAACCAGCTTTGGGGCTTCAATAGCAACTAATAACAAATATTTGGCTAATTTAATGGGCCAAACAGCAAAGAGTAATTAGCTTAGTACAGTAACCCATAACAAAATATTCATCTTTTTTCCGTGTCTGATATCCAGATTTGACTCTCTCAGAAACAAAACGTGGTATTAACTTGTAAATAGCTAAAATGCACAATACAAAATAAAGCAACATTTAGGAAACTTCCATATTGATCTCAACTGATTACCAAGCCTAGTACAACTGTAGCAGTTAGGCTTGCTTGCTTTAGCAGATTGAAGCTTGGGCCAATGTGCACTGACAGTCAGCTGATTAAAAGCTTGTACTGCACTTCAAAGACTCCCCTGATATGTTAAGCAATCACAGGTGCTTTGTTCTGTGTGCTCCTTCAACTGTTTAGCTTGAACCCATCTGCCGCTAACAATTATTGAGCTTAGTTTTTTTTTTCCTTTAGCAGTGCTTTCTGCACAGATGCCAACCACATGTTTTCCATAATCTCTTTTTAGTGTAGTGTCCTGACAAAAAAGAAAAGGTAAAATATGACACGTAGCACATTTGTTCCAGATTGTCCATGATGATAAATGTAGGATATAATATGCATACATCTTTATTTAAAGAGAAAATGCAGACAACCACCGCTTCATAGTTAAATTATACTTTCATAATAACTATTACATATTTCTGTGACCCACACTTAATGTTATGACAAGGCTGATTTGTCATGCAAAACAAGTTCTTTTTGTATATTCATTTAATGTTGCATCTGAATCCAAACACCAAAAACCACTTTCAGATCCCCCGACCACCATCTCATGTCTGTGGGTAGCTTTGGAGATTGCAATGCTACTTGGCAGTACTGTTGCTTGTTTATTGCATTTATGTGAGAACGCACAAATCATAATTCATCAACCTTCAGGCTGCTGGCTGGAATGTAGAGGGGAAAAAAGAAGCACAATCAGCACTTACACTGTCATGCTGAGTAAAGTGTTTGTGTAATATATGTGTATACAAACTCTGTATAATGTGTTTTATTGTGTTTATGTGTGTAGAGGAGGAATGCTTAGTGTATTGGTGTACTGTGTATAAAGCATGTAACTTAGGACGGCCATAGATGGTTCGAATCTCGACCAGTTCAGCAGGGACGGGCTGAGATTTGAACCATCTATGGGCAGGCTGATTGTACCCAAGTCTGACTGTGCTCAGTAGAGTTAATAATAATATTGGTTTGCTAAGTACCACCCCCTCATTTAAGAAAAAAAGTGGATTTGCAGCAGTCATTTGTATGTGTTGGAGTAGTTTAGGGAGAGTTTAACAAAAAATTCAGGTGTCGTACTCAAAACTATCTAAAAGCCTTTATTTGCAAATTAAAGTTGAACTAAAGGCGAAACTTTTTTATTCACTTTGTATAGCATAAGGTAGCCTTATGTGTCTGTGTCCCCTTGCAGAGATTTACCTCCACTTCCTGTCCCATAGCCAAACAGGAAGTGAGAGGAAATCCCTGCAAATTAAGGGAATTCCTTGGGGACCCTCAGGTGCCATGTCCCCATTGGAAGATTTCCTTTCTATTACTTTTCTGGCGACAACCCAAAATTTGGGATTTTCTTTTACTTTTACTTTCACTGATAATTGTAAAAAGGAAAAAAAGAGATGGAGAATCTCCCTAATGGGGGCACAGACAGCAACAAAACCTGACAGGTTTTCTAATCCACCTCCACTCTATCCAAAACTAAAATAAAAGTTTTGCTTTTAGATGTACTTTAAAATCAATCAGATTAGCTGATGCTGCTGTACTTAAGCTAAATGATGAAGAAGTAAAGGAGTCAATTACACATCCACACAAGGTGAAACCAGAATATAGGTGCTGTCCATGAAAATCGTGTTGTTCTGTACCACCACATATAGCTTAAATGCATCTACCAAACATGCAATTGAAAAAAAAATTTTTTCCATGTCATCCTCTAAGTCACACTAAAAGGACACTCCCTTTGCTGTAAAGAATAATTTCTTTGTTATATGTCTTCCTTAGCAGTGCCCAGCTCTCTATGTGCTTTTCTGACAATTATACAAACAAATGGCAACCACCCCAACCTATAACTAGCCTTTGCAGCAAGGTGCACATGGAAGGGCAACGCACATCAAAATCAAACAAAAAAATCACAGCTCACTTACCAGTCAGCCTGCAACAAAGCCAAATTGACCCCATCTAACAGTTCACAGTATAAATAAGATATTTAGCCGCACACATTAGTCTATTAGCCTAGAAAATGTCCAGAATTTAGTATCACCTTTGCCTTCCCCCATAGACCTTAATGGGATTCACTGCTAAGTTTGGGTTTCATGAAATTTGAGAATTGGGTTTCATGAAACTGGATTTGACAAGCCAAAATGTTTTGTTCCCAACCATTTTGCACATGTAATAAAAAAAAACGGCAGTTGGTGGACAGACCTGAAATATTTGAGAAAATTACTTTTTTTCATTTTAGGCATGCCCTTGCTAACCACAATAATAAGTACATTTATTGTGTGTGCTGCTTGTGCACATCACAGGCTCATAGTACATACCATAAGGATATGATTTTGTTGCCATTGCACAAATAATGTAGCCGTATACCCCCAAAAGCCTTAGTGAAACAGGCATATGTCTCTGTACCTTTCTTCTATAGGTGTTTGTTACATAGTTAGTCTGGTTGAAAAAAGACACAAGTCTATCTAGTTCAACCAATAAAAGGGAAAAAAAAAAAACATTTTTTTACAATTCTGTATAAACAATCCTATACCTACAATTGATCCAAAGGAAGACAAAAAGGGTATGTAGAAGAGAAAAAGGGTTTGGTTTGCCAGACATTACAAATTTTGTCTTAGGCTGGGTTCACACTTGTACAACAAACGCTCCGACATTGGGAGCTCATGTCGCATGACGTGTGAAAATCAATGTTTCCCTATGAGAGCCATCTTAACTGGTCTGACACAAGTCAGTCCGACTTTGAAAATGCTCCCTGCACTACTTTGGTTGGACTTTGATCCTACTTCAGCCCATTAAATATCACTGAGGTCAGATCAAAGTCCAATTGCGGTCATAACTGATCCGATTTTGGCAAGCAACTTGTGTTCTGATGATCTTGAAAGGGAACCCCAGCCAAATTTTGAACAAAAAACCCAGCATGGGGTCCCCCTCCAAGAGCATACCAGGCATGGATTTTAAGGGGAACCCCCACGCCGAAAAAGATGGTCCCCCAAAATCCATACCAGACCCTTATCTGAGCCTGCAGCCAAGCAGGTCAGGAAGGGGGTTGCGGATGAGCGAGCGCCCCCCCCTGAACTGTACCAGGCCACATGCCCTCAACATAGGGGGTAGGTGCTTTGGGGCAGGGGGGCCCCCCACTGCAAAGCACCTTGCCCCCATGTTGATGAGGACAAGGGCCCCTTCCTGACAACCCTGGCCATTGGTTGTCAGGGTCTGCGGGCAGGGGGCTTATCAGAATCTGGAAGCCCCCTTTAACAAGGAGGCTCCCAGATTCCAGCTCCCCACCCTATGTGAATGAGTATTGGGTACATTGTACCCCTACCTATTCACCTAAAATGAAAGTGTGGAATAATTTATTAAGGCAGCTCTGGCATCTCTTCTGATTTCTTCTTCCCTCTCCGGCCCTTCTGCCTCCTCCGCTGACGTCTTCTGCCTCTGCCGGTTCTTCTCCCCTCTCCAGTTCTTCTCCGCTTATGTCTGCTAGCCCTCTCCGATTCTTCTCCCTCTGTCCGCTGTGTTCTGTCGGGTCTTGTCCGCTGTCTTCTCACTCTTTTGCCGGGTCTTCTCCACTGTCTTCTCCCTCTGTTCTTTTTCTGATGTACCCCATACTCATTCACATAGGGTGGGGAGCCGGTGTCAGATTCCGATAAGCCCTCCACCCACAGACCCCGACAACCAACTGCCAGTGTTGTCGAGAAGAGGCCCTTGTCCTCATCAACATGGGGACCACGTGCTTTAGGGTGGGGGTACAAGGCCCCCCTGCCCCAAAGCACCCACCCGCTATGTTGAGGGCATGTGGCCTGGTACGGTTCAGGAGTGGGGGGGCTCGCTTGTCCCTACCCCTTTTCCTGACCTGCCGGGCTACGTGCTCGGATAAGGGTCTGGTATGGATTTTGGGAGAGGGGCCCCAAGCCTTTTTTTGGCATGGGGGGTTCCCCTTGAAATCCATATTAGACTGAAGCACCTGGTATTGTCTTGGAGGGGGAACCCATGCCGTTTTTTTTTTGGTGTGAAGTTACCCCTTGAGATTCATACCAGACACAAAGTGCCTGGCATTGTCGAGATCAAAGTCGGATCCCCATTCATTGAAGTCGGACGGATGTCGGACTTCAAGTCGCAGGGCAAATTCGGATCCACAGTTGTACGACTGTCGTGTTGTACCAGTGTGAACCCGGCCTTAGTCTGTAATGTTTTATTTCTTCCTGTACACAATTTAAAAAAATGAAAGATTCAAAATGAGCAAATGTCAACAGTTTACCTAATTTCTAAATGTGATGTTATTCCTAAATGTTTTACTCTATGAGCTATTTATTTGTCTTGCTTAAAAATGAGGGAAATGCTCACTTTTGATCCCTCAGTTATCATCACATTTTGACATGAGCTAGAAAGCTGAAATGGGTTTTGGCAAATGAATAAGTAAACAACCAATTTTCTAATTTTTTCTTTTATTTTTACTCTTTGAGAGGATGTTTTACCTTGGATACGCACATGTAGGCTGCTAACTTTTCTTCTCTTCGCAGTACTTTTGTAAATCTATGTATAGGACTTCAAAAGATGGCATATCGGTGGTGGGGTTGGTAACGCATTATAGATAGAGGTTGTTTGTATGTAAGAATGGATTCATTCTGATAAGAAAATAATTACATACTGTCCACACTCAATACATTTATATATTTGTTAGTGATGATGAGGCCACCAGCTACACTGAAGCCTCTTTCAGGCAGAGAATTTAATGGTGGGCAAGCATGCACATAGATGGCTAACTGCTCCAGCTCAGGCAACAACAAACAGCATTGTTTGTGGAGAATAGAAAGTCTCATTTTTCCCTTCCAAAGCTCTCAATGATTGGCTTTTAGTACAGCCCTTCTCTGTTTGATTTGTGGCGTGCAATCATTATGGGGATTTAATATAAATAGACTTCTAGTATTCATAGTAGAAAGATTTGAAATACAGAATAAATAAAGAATGATTTTATATTTGCGTGCAGCTTCATTACAAACACTGATACCTACCAATGTTTTATTCCTCCCAAACTCTTGTTGTTAAATATAAAGATTATATCTCTACAGTAAATAAATTCCCATGCATTAAATGAACAGAGGAGATTTTATTCAGTTCCCTTTGTATGCACATCCTCCAGATCTTTAGCAGAACAGAAACAGTGTTTGTTTTCTGGGTATCTTGTTGTGATGTAAATTGCTAGAAGAGCATAGCTGAAAAAGTGGGATTGCAGAACATGCTGTTATTTTCACCCACTCCTCTTCGTGTCTTGCCAGAAAGATACACAGTAGTTCTTTCTGTTATATAATAAATATATGTACACACCTGGCCTTCAACCAATTTAAGGACATAGTTGAATGTTCTTTATTTTGCCTTTATTCCTGAGATGGGAGCGTAATAAACGTGAATCCAATGTACTTTCAGTAGGAGCGACAACCCTGACAAAATATTATTGTGGATTTTTAACAATTAAAGAATGCGATAACATTTCCTTTAAAAAGGGCAAGGGAGACAAGGACTGTTGTCCATTGAAACCCATCAATAATTTGCTTATAATTTCGATTTGAAAACATGACGACTGAATAGTTGTGAGTATTGTCTTTGTTGGTATCATATACATTTACATTCAGTTATAGAATAACTTCCTTATGAGCTGTTTCAAAAAATAATGTAAGAGGAAATATTTACTGATAGCACTGTCTGATTGATAAAGTGTTTAATCAGCGGAGGCTATACTGATGAAAATATCCATGTCTTTGATTATCTTCTCAGAGGTATGGTGGTTAAGGGAATTTATTTTACTTGTTGCTATTCTGGTCAGGTAAGGATATCTCTTACAAAAATAGCTGTTACCAGGATTACATTGATAATCACACTGCCAAAAGCTAGGCAGTAAATGTTCTGGACCTCCTCTGTTTCTTCAGCATTGTGAGAAAATTCTAAAGCATGTTCTTGGAGTACTTATCCCAGTCCCATACTGAGATAATGTTTGATGAAAGGTTTTTAGGGACTGAAAATGGAGCATCCATTATTGAGTAAAGCTTGTATATGCTTTATCTCTAGGAATAAAGTCACTTGTATTGGCAGAACAGGTTGTTACAGGTTCAATGAGTACCATGGGGACCATCCATAGCAATACCCTAGTGCCATATGGGTGGTTGAGCTCTTTCAGGTAATATGTACTTGTAAAAGCTTTACTGTTAGTTGAACATAGAGGCTATAAAACCTGAACAACAGACAAATTCATGCAAAGCTTCAACTATATCATCAGTGGTCTGATATATAACTTCTTTAATTCTTTACAAATGTATAGCTATTATGATCCACATGGTTACTGTATATGCACTTTGTTTATTCACACCAACAGTTTTGGACTATTTTGCCCAGTGTTGTCTCAGCTCAAGAACAAGGTAATTTTCCTTATGTCTTAAGGTTTCAGTTCACGCCAATGACCTGCATTGGTGTGTACTGAACAGGATAAACTGTAACGCATTGCTACATGCTTCATCGCATAGATGGAATAAAAAAGAAAAAAATGTGTTTTACCAGTACACCAGTGCACAATATGCACAAAATAATGTGTGCTGTGATGTGAATGGGCCCTGAGTTAAATGAGGAGTAAAAATGTTGTATTAAATCCAAAACCAAAAATGTTATATATTGCAGCATACCAATCATTAGATGTGGTGGCTGCATTAGTAGTCATTTTTTAGGCTTTCTTCCCCCCTGTTTTTACCTAGTGATCTGGCCAGAAACACTTCTCCTGTATTAGAGTGCCTCCACTCTGGATGAAGGAGCACAGGGGCACATTTGGATAGCAGCATTCTTAATCTGAAGGGAGGGGAGTGTTAGATGTACTAGCAGATTTTAATACACTAACACATGGAAGCCAAGCTCCAGTTCACACTTTAGAAGCAGTTACATCAACAAGTTTGTTTTCCTTTTAGGATAAAAGTTTTTACAAAAAAATAAATAAAAGCTAATCATTGTAAGCACTCCTGTCAGTGGTAAATGGTTTGTCTCATCCCTCTAACTGCTACATCTGCAAGAGAGCTTGTTCTGTCAAAAAACAACAGACATACTGGCAAGATCAATAAGAGAAAGAAAGCCTAAAAAAAGAAAATGCATGTGGCCACTACATCTAAGAATTGGCAAGTTGCACTATAACAAATGCTGGCTTTTGAGTTTAATACTACTTTAGGAGCACATTTATGTTTAACCTCCTCCTGCCCGCTATATAGCAAAATGACGGCAGGCAGGATCCCCTCTCGCCCCTGGGACCCCTATCTCAGTAAAGAGCTGATGACGGGGTTCTTTACCCATTTGATGGGCTGTGTCCAATCACAGTCGATCACATGTAAACACGGAAGTGGCGTTTATTTGTCACACTGACAGAATGTGAGGAGAGGAGAGCCGATCAGCAGAATCTCCTCGCAGGAGAGACCTGTACAGGTAATCAGGGCACTGATCGTCAGTGCCCTGATGATCAGTGCAGCCCCAGCAGTGCCCAACAGTGATGCTAGTCAGTTACACCAATCTGTGCCCATTCAGTGTTGCAAATTTGTGCCCATCAGTGCTGCCCATCAGTGCCGTCTATCCTTGCCCATGAGTGCCGCCTATTAGTGCCACCTATCAGCGTCCATCAGTGCCGCATATCAGAGCCACCTATCAGTGCCCATCAGTGTGGCATAATAGTGCCTCCTTATCAGTGCCATCTCATTAATGGCCTTCAGTGCTGTCTCATCAGTGTCCATAAGTGCAGTCTCACCAGTGCTCATCAATGCTGCCTCATCAGCACACATCAGAGAAGGAGAAAAGTTACTTATTTACAAAATGTTCTGACAGAAACTAAGAAAAACCTTTTTTTTTCAAAAATTTCGAACTTTATTCTTTTTTTAGCAAAAAAGAAAAAAAAATCAGCGGTGATTAAATACCACCAAAAAAAAAAAGCTCTATTTGTGTGAAGAGGGTGATAAAAAATTTCACTCGGGTACAGTGTTGCATGACCGCGCAATTGTCATTCAAAGCGTGACAGCGCTGAAAGCTAAAAATTGGCCTGGGTAGGAAAGGGGTAAAAGTGCCTAGTATTGAAGTGGTTAAATAATATAACAGAAACATTAACAAAAGAGTAGCAGCAGCCAGTTTTAGCTGTTTTAATCACTATTTTCCTGCTTATGTCTCCTGGAATTACGGTAAATATTTCATTGAACAGGTGCAGACAACTGCAACATTATTCAAACACACGATTGTCTCAGGATTACTTACCATGAAAAGAATGTAACAAATGTCTACATGCCTTGTGGGTGGATTTTACGCTCAATATATATATATATATATATATATATATATATATATATATATATATATATATATATATATATTTATATATATATATACCATATATATATGTCGTATATATATATATATATATATATACTGTTTCCATCACTGGAATGTTGTTCAATATACAAGTAACCCACTGCTTTTTAGGGTTGCAGCTGTATAAAATAGCTTGCAGTTTTTCCTAAACAGTATATCCAATATGTTCATGATTCTTATATGCGGAAACTCAACAAACATCCATTCTTGATATGTTAGAGCCCCAGTGCAGCATGACTGGAAACATGGTTTTCCGTTACTCAACTTTACTGTTAGATATCTGTTTTCGTGTAACAGATGTACTGTAGTTTGCTGGCATTTTTTTTACATGTATCTATGCCTATATATGATTCCATGTACAAGATAATTTAGCAGTAATTAGTCATATACATTCTTTTAGTTCAGCAGGCGTCATTACAATGATTAAACCACAAATATATTCTATTAATGTACAGTATTTGTCGATCAGAATATTTTAATAGTGTCATGTTTAGTTTATTTTAAAAGTGCCATGCTTAATTCCTAATTTTGGTTCTCTCTGCTGTTTGCCTGTTACCATGACGATCCAAAAATATGACAGGCTCAGTTGTCATTCAGCGCCCAAGTACATCAATATAACTGACACCAGACTGTTTCACAATCCTAACTTTCTTATTTACAGCTATCATGTACAAAGAAAGCAGTGCCTAAATTGGACATATGCTCAAATGTTAACACAAAGCTATCCTGTGTTGCTGGGATGGACAAAAAGCAACAGAGGAGCTAAAAAACCTATTATTACTGTAGAAAATGCAGCTCTATGTTCCCTGAGTACTGGTCACATGAGTGATGGCCTACACTGGTCCTGGACAGAGTGGTTAGCACAAAAAAAAAGACATTTCTACTGCTTGAAGACATAAGTTATTTATTAGTTATGGAGGGGGTTACAGTGCTTTAGGCTGGGCTCACACTACTGCGAATTAGATGAGGGTTTCCCTGCATCAAATTTGTATGTCAGGAGACTGTGACCAGCTCTCTATGAAACCAGTTTACACATCACCAGAGCAGCTCCAGTGCAAATTGCACAGGAGTCCTGTGCGTCTTCTGGTCCATTTCAAGTCTAATTCAGCTAAAATTCGGACTGCAATCGGACTTGAAACGGTGAGCAGGGATGCACTGGACCACCTTCTGTGAGCCGCTCCGTGCTTCAGTGTGAACACAGCCTTAAAGTGGATGTAAACCCAATGTCATCCTTTCTAAACTACTGCCATAGGGGTTATCTATAAGGATATACATGCCTCCTGCATGTATCTTTACCTGTCAAATGTATCCCCTCTGTCTGTTATTAGACCCGAAAAACTGCAGATTCTGTGGGTGGGTCTGTTGTCTGGAGCTCAGTGGATGGAGTCGTGATGTCACTAGACTCCCCGCCCACCTCTACACTTCTTGTCAATATGCATCTTCTCCTGTGTATTTCTAACACTGAACTTCTGCTATGATCTCTAACATCCAGTGAAAGGACAGGAAAGTAACCACATGACTTCAGCATGCCAAATCATGCTGAAGTGTGGAACATCCAATCCTTGCAGAGCTGCTGAAGAAAGGAGTGGGAGGGAATTAAAAAATGCCTGTGTCTTAGGCTAGTGCACGAGATGTAAATCACCTGTCACTCACAGTAAGGGGGAGGATTTAACAAAGTTTTTCTCAGTTTGTCAAGATTTTTCTCACTGAACAATAAAAGAGCATCGCTCAGAGCTGGATTAACTCTTTGTGGCAAGACTGGGCTCAAATGATAGGAAATCTTATACTCTACAGTATATTAAAAAAAAAAAAAAATTTACATCCACTTTTAAGTGACCCTATGAGGGGGTCGGTCAACAAACTTAGAAAGTCATTACCTTGTAAAAAAAGCAGGTTTATGCATACATGTCCATCAGTCTATTTGCTGAAACCTCACTAATTTGCAGAACTCCTGGCACCAATCCTTTTCCACACTTCAAGATGTGAGTAATAGCTTGTCCCCTTCTGGTCAATGTGGTTCTCTGTAAACTTGCTTTCCTCACAGGGCAATACCTTTCTAATTTTGTTGAGCATCTGATAGGTAAACTAAGCAATATTCTCATTTTGCACTTCACATAGCATTTTAGATAACACACTTTTCTGTAATGGAATATTATTGCTGGGTAATATTTGTGAATGGTAATCTATACTGTGTGCTGGTTTATAATTAATTTGAAACTGGTGGCTGGCTTTAATTGTATGAAAAGTACAGCATTCCTCAGTGCTAATCCATTCTATAGGATTAGCACTGACATAGTTATTTTTAATTTATTTTTTTTCCAAAAATTAAAACATATTTCCAGAAATTTAGGTAAGTATTGTTATGGCATTGAGATCAGTGAGAGAGCAACCCCTGCCATGTTGATTTTGCCTTGCATGTACAGTAGTGTTTGCCCCCAAAGAAATAGCAATTCTCTCAAAGTATCATTACATGATTTCGATAGTCACCAATATTTTAAGCCTAATTTTAAGTGTTGATAGGAACTGTGCTGTTACATGCTGTTCACTATCTGTCATTAGTTAAAGGGGTTGTAAAGGTTCCTTTTTTTTTTACTTACCTCCGCTGCGCAGTTGGTTATGCACAGAGTGGCCCTGATCCTCCTCTTCTGGGGTCCCTCAGTGGCACTGGTGGCTCCTCCTCTTCTCGATTGCCCAATCACAGAAGCGCTCTCCTTTGGGACACCCGTGTGGGCATGCTCCCGTGTCCTGCTGCTGCGTCTGTTGACACAAACAGCAGGCTTTGGCTCTGCACCCTGGTTCCCGCGTTATTGGATTTGATTGACAACAGAGGGAGCCAATGGCTGCGCTGCTATCAATCTATCCAATCAGGACATGAGACATCGGCCGGAGCTGGTGTGCTTGTTCGGGAATTGTGGGGCTCAGGTAAGTATAAGGGGGGCTTGGGGGTGCTGCTGCACTAAAGAATGTTTTCCACCATAATGCATAGAATGGTGAAAAACGCTGAGGGTTTACAACCCCTTTAAGGGTAACTCCACTTTTGTGTGAGAAGCTAAAAAAAAGTAATATAGCATAGACAACTGCTGCACACATCATTTTGTAACTGAATGTTATTAAAAATGATCTTTCCTTTTCAATCTGGAGTGCTGGAATTTTCTGTAAAATGCAATGCATTATGTCCACTGGGAGGCGTTCTGTACACAAATGGTGTACAGAACGTCCCCCAGAAATGCAATTTCCTGCTTGTGTGATTGGCTTACTGATTTCCCCAAAAGTCTGCACTAACATACTGTGCAAGTTAGATTATGGGCATCCCCTGCAACAAAAACAAACTAATTTTTTTGGTGAGATACTCCCAAAGGGAAATCGTGCCTAAAGGGATGCAGACCCCTGGTGTGCAGTCCAGTTGGAACAGGAAGGGGTTATCCACAATTTATTCTCACAAAGTTGGGAGCATGAAATTGTCCAAGATGTCTTGGTAGTATGCTGACGCCTTAAGAGTTCCCTTCACTGGAACTAAGGGGCCAAACCCAACCCCTGAAAAACAACCTGGGAGGGAGTTTAACAAGACAGGTGGCCACTCATTAAAATTAGAAGAAAAGAGGTTTAACCTTAAACTACGTAGAGGGTTCTTTACTGTAAAAGCGGCAAGGATGTGGAATTCCCTTCCACAGGCGGTGGTCTCAGTGGGGGGTATCCATAGTTTAAAAAAACTATTAGATAAGCACCTGAACGAGCGCAACATACAGGGATATACAATATAATACTGACATATAATCACACACATAGGTTGGACTTGATGGACTTGTGTCTTTTTTCAACCTCACCTACTATGTAGGAGAAAAAAAGGAAATGCAGCTCACAAACACTCTTGTTCTGGAATGACACCGCCCTAGTGAGAACTGGTTCCAGGTGCTAGCTTTGCTGGGTTGCAATGTAATGAGAAGAAATCCTGGATAGCCGCACTCTGGGATAAGGACATCTTTATTTAGGTAAAACCCAACAATACAGTCAAATGCAGAGAAGTGCATTCTCTGCATTTGACTGTATTGTTGGATTTTACCTAAATAAAGATGTCCTTATCCCAGAGTGCGGCTATCCAGGATTTCTTCTCATTTCATTGCACCTACTATGTAACTATGTATTATGTAACTATGCAACCCTATACCATAATCCTTCCTCCACCAAATTATTTGGATCAGTGCACAAAGCAAGGTCCATAAATGGATGAGTGTGTTTGGGGTGGATTAACTTGACTGGCCTGCACAAAGTCCTGACCTTACACCTACTATGTAACCTTCTGCACTTCGGAAAGAACGGTCAAACATTCCCATAGACACACTCCTAAACCTTGTGGACAGCCTTCCCAGAAGAATTGAAGCTGTTAAAGCTGCAAAGGGTTGGCCAACTCAATATTGAATCCTACGGACTAAAATTGGGATGCCATTAAAGTTCATGTGCGTGTAAATGGTAATATAGTGTATATATATAAGAAGGCCAGTATGGTGGCCTGAATTAATGATAGGAGTCCGGGGGGTATTTAAGCAGACCACTAACCTGTGGTCTTTGTCGGTTCCGGTGCACGATACCCTCCCTCCCATTCCCCTTTTCAGGACACTTCTCAGCACATTTCTCTCCACAATCATCCAATACATATACCGGCCATCAGGCTAGGGCACACCTCAGGTCTATATTATGTTTTAAGTCTTGTCGCGTGTTTATGTGGTTCACATCTGTCTCAGTTGAAGGGCTTCGACCATAAATATATATTTATTAAAAATGTAATATTATATATATATATATATATATATATATATATATATATATATATATATATATATATATATATATATATATATACTTTATATATTGTAAGCACAAAGAAGTGGGACCTGTTTTGATTTAATGTTGAAGGGTATATGGGCTGCTGTCAGTGTAACGAGGTGTGTGTTGGGGTTCTTCATTGACACACTACAAGCATAGGGCCCCATTCACCCCATAAGCATATTATGTGTGTTTTAGGTGCAGTGCATTAAAAATCCCTGCTTGCTGCATCATTGATGACATTTTCATGAAAATGGACATAGGGAGTTCAACAATACAGTCTAGTTAATACACACAGGTCCAATGTTGGGTGACATCGGCCGGTTCAATAAAAACTGTCCGACATTTGGCTTGTGTGTATGGCAGCCAGTCCGAGAGAAGACGATAGGCTTTTGTCTGTCAAGCATCCTAAAAAACCAGCAGCCGACCAGCTCCCGATCAGTGCTCTTAGCCAATGGCTGTCAGAACACAATACAACAGCAGAGGAGATTGCAGTTCTAACATCGGATTGTTAGTACAGTGGCTCCGACCGGAGCTAGGCTTAATGCACCCTATATTTAAAACATACCTGAAACACCTAAAATGCACCGAACAGATGTGAACCAGCTCAAAGAATAGTGGGTCAAGTTTTCATTATTTGTTCTTCTGTACATATAAACCATAATATTCCTGATTTTAGCTGTAATTCATTAGCTGACTTTGGAATCTCTTCATTGCTGTGGGAAAAGGCACAAATTATTTTAATAGTTACCACTTATTGTAAACAGCTTTGCATGTGAGTTCTAAGTCGGTTCAATGGGTTAGTGTATGTTGTGACCAGATAGAAGGACCTTTCTCTGGATTCTGGTCAAGTAGAAAAATGAAGAATTGTTTAAACAACACATTTCTTGGGATTTCTGCTGCAGTATTTAGAGTACAGCATTAGTTCAGAAGCAACATGATATTCATCCGGTCCACTAACCATCTGAGTGACGCTGACACATTTTTACTGTAAAACGGTGCTGGTAATAATAAGCATGGTTTAAACTACAGCTTAATTCATTAGGCTGTCTTTTTAACATAGCTTCTGAAAGATGAATCTCGGTGAGACAAAGAAATGAAAAATCCATTGAACAAGTGCACTTTGTGATTGTACTCAAGTGCTTTGTGTGAAAAATAGGTTAAGAATAATTCCAGAAACCATTAAACATCCCAAGGGTATCTCCAGCTGAAAGAGATACTCGTATTATATGTTTTCTGTGCTAAATATTAACTGTACCAGTCTAATTAGTTTCATTTACCATACCTAAGGTATACCAGTTTTTTTGGAAATAATCTAATAATCTTTTTTTGTATTGTACATTTTAAACAACATAACAATCATATAATAAAATATAGACAAGAGGTTAAAAATGATAGCTTACAAAATGCACATCTTGTAGATTTTCAGTTACTAAGGGAAAGGTTCAGGCAAAATCTGGAGCATCTTTAAAAAGAGAAGATCAGAAGATGGTTTGGCTCCAGGTATGCTAATTATTTACACCAGCGTGACTCACAGAGGTTTTTTTATTGTGCTAAATTGTCATGGGAGGGAAATGTTTTAATAGCTCTTGGGCCACAACCAAACAAGCAGCTGAATAACCTTGAGCTTCAAATGTCAAGTCTGTGAGCTCAGAGCTGTTCATGTATGTGTTACATTTTTATAAACGCATAACTGCTTTCAAAGCACACCATAAATACCGGGGCTAGCAAGAGGGTGTTTCCAAGGGTGCCTGTGGATTGACTGATATATTACAACATATTAACCTCTTTAGTATCCAGGAGATGAATTTTATCTACAGTTTATTGGAGGGTTTTCTGAAATCGAATCGCATGCAATAGAAAGTAGACAGGATGTCTTGCAATGCTATATATATAAGTGTGGGATTTATTTTACTTTATAATTATACTATATATAAATACTATATGTATATTTATTATTTGTTCATTGTGTGAAAGATTTCAGACAGCAGCAGAATGCAAAATTTGTTCACATCTCCTTCCCACCATTTTCCTTGACAGGTCTGCTTTTGTTGGCCTATATGTCACTGTTGCTTAGCAACCTGTTGGCTGTATTGTTAAGGGAGATTTTTTTTCAGCATGCCATTTTAGTTCCACATACTCTTGCTACATTGAATTTAGAGATCAAGTTATTTGTATGTTTACATAAATCTTGGGTTTGTGGTTCTGTAACAGTGATATCGAAAGGATTAAGTCACAGTTGGGCTTGTGCAAGTACATGAATATTCAGTCTTAAGGTTCAGCATGCTTACAGTGATCCCATATTCCATTTTAAACATTTATATATGCAGAAGTACTGCCAACATATCTGTCACTTTTATTAATCTTAAAAGGATTGTTTTTGGCCCTCGTGATTTAGTTTATGTTTGTTATCGTTTGTTATCTGATGGTCTAAGCTCTGCTAACTGTCATTCCTATTCTAAATGGGAACAGCCTTAATGGTCATTGTTGGTAGTCCTACTGGACAGAGGGGCGGCAGTTGATGGAGCCTAGGCTAGCTAAGTCAAGAAAAGTCAGGCCCCAGTAAAAAAAAAGTATAACCCAATCTGAAACAGAACAGAATAGGCTTTTCTGTCTAAGAAGAACTTTTACTTAGACGTTTAAGATGGAGTACTATTAACCTGCTACACACAGTCAGATTTCAGATTAGCAAAATTTACCAACAAGTATATAGTTCAAAGGCATACTTCTCTTTAGCCTTAGATTTAAATAGTTTTACACATCACAATCGTTGTGCTAGCCTTTCTTGTCTCAGATATATTTTTTCCCTTTTTTGGTTATACTACATGTTTCTCTAATTACTAGTCATTCCCTGTCAGTGCATTAGCCCAGATGAAATGAAGGCATGACTCCTGAAATGCGTTGGCTCTCACTTCTTCAATTGTGAAATGTGGATTTTCTTTCATTTGGTTTATGAACACTTTGCTTCTTCATCTACTGACCACTGATACCCTGTTTCCCCGAAAATAAGACCTAGTGTGATTGTCGGTGATGGCTGCAATATAAGCCCTACCCCCCAAATAAGCCCTACCCTGTTTCCCCGAAAATAAGCCCTACCCTGAAAATAAGACCTACAAGGACTTTAACTAGGGCTTATTTGGGGGGTAGGGATTATATTGCAGCCATCACCGACAATCACGCTAGGTCTTATTTTTGGGGAAACAGGGTAACACTCTCTTGTTAGCTGGTTACAGCATCAAGTTTAAATGGGTAAGTAAAGCTTGATGCAGAACTAAATATTTAGATTGTTGCATAAAGCTGTGGGGTTGATTTACTAAAACTAGAGAGTGCAAAATCTGGTGCAGCTGTGCATGGTAGCCAATTAGCTTCTAACTTCAGCTTGTTCAGGTAAGCTTTGACAATAAAACCTGGAAGCTGATTGGTTTCTATGCAGAGCTGCACCAGATTTTGCACTCTCCAGATTTAGTAAATCAACCTCTATGTCTCTATAAAGGAAACTCTTAAAGCAGAGTTCCACCCAGAAATGTAACTTCCACTGATCCAGTTCCTCCCCCCTCCACATTTGCCACCTTTTAGGGGGAGGAGGGAGCAGATACCTGTCTAATACAGGTATTTGCTCCCACTTCTGGCAAAAGAGCGCCGCAGAATCTGCGGAGAACTACGCCATGTCTGGCCCCTCCTCTGTCCCCCCGCTGTCTTCTGGGAGACACACAGGTCCCAGAAAACAACAGGGACCATTCAGAACGCACAGCATGACTCACACATGCGCAGTAGGGAACCAGGCTGTGAAGCCACAAGGCTTCACTTCCTGATTCCCTTACTGAAGATGCTGGTGCCTGCACCCGGAGCCGAGGGGTGGGTCGGTTAGGGTGAGGACATCACGGGCGCCCTGGACAGGTGAGTGTCCTTATTTTTAAAAGTCAGCAGCTGCAGTATTTGTAGCTGCTGACTTTACTTTTTTTCCGGCGGAACTCTGCTTTAAGTTATAAAATGCTAACGTTAACCACTTGACCTCCGGAAGATTTACCTCCCTATATGACCAGGGCATTTCTTGCGATACGGCACTGCGTTACTTTACCTGACAATTGCGCGATAATATGACACTGTACCCCCCAAAAAAAATGCATGTCATTTTTTTCCAAAATAGAGCTTTCTTTTGGTGGTATTTGATCACCTCTGCAGTTTTTTTGCGCTATATACAAAAAAGAGCGGCAATTTTGAAAAAAAAAAATATTTTTTACTTTCTGCTATAAAACACATCCAATAAAAAAAAAATGTAAAAAATCAAATGTCTTCATAATTTTAGGACAATATGTATTCTGCTACATGGTTTTGGTTAAAAAAATCCCAAATAGGGTATAAGCATTTATTGATTGGTTATAGCAATAGTTATAGCATCTACAAACTATGGGATATATTTATGGAATTTTTATTTATTTATTTTTCTATACTAGTAATGGCAGTGACCAGCAACTTATAGTGAGACTGCTATATTGTGACGGACAATTGGACACTAGCTGACACTTTTGACACTTTGCAGGAACCATTGACACTAATACAGTGATCAGTGCTAAAAAATATGCACTGTCACTGTACTAATGACACTGGCTGGGAAGGGGTTAAACATCTAGGGCAATCAAAGGTTTAACTTTGTGCCTAGACAGTGTTTTTGTGTACTGTGTTAGGTGCTTTTACTAAGGCAAGAGATGGATTTGGTTCCCTGCTGTGCAGGAATGCAAAATCCATCCCTTCACCCCTGTCAGAACCGATATCTGCATTGTTTACAAATGCAGCTCTCAAGTTCTGGGTGTATTACCAACGATCAGCGTGTGCCAGCAGACATCCAGTGCCCGACACCTGCAGATCGGCTTCTGTTGTGAATAATCACAGCAGAAGTGGCCCACGTGCAGTGCACGCTCTCCCTGAAGACGGAAGTGCAGAATCACGTATATACTGTATACGTGATTCTGCGTAGGAGAGCCACCCTGTAGCAGTAAAACAGCTATGGGGCAGATGGTAAGTGGTCAATGAAAGCCCAACTCAAGCACAAAAAAAAAAGAAAAGGAAAAAAATACCCTTGTAGTGCCCCCTTTTCACACTGCAAGGGTTAAATACTAATTTTTGTCTAGGGGTAGAGGAATAAGGTGTAATACTTATTCCCCAGTCGGCGCCTTCCAGCGGTTTAAGTGGTCCCATGAAGCCTCTTTTCTAAGGTGCCCCTGGCTGCTGTTGCACTTCTGTCTCCTCAACGTACAATGCAGTGTCAATAGCCCTGCATTGTACATGATGACGCTGAACGGCTGGTGCACTTAAAGAGGAGTTCCACCCAGGGGCTCCATTAAAAAAAAAAAATAAAAGTCAGCAGCTACAAATACTGCAGCTGCTGACTTTTAATTGGACACTTACCTGTCCCTGGGTCCAGCGATGCGGGAGATCGAAGCCCCGCTCGTCCCCCCCCTCCGCTTGTCGCCACCGGCATTTCAACTGTGGGCGCCGGGCTGTGGCTCACAGCCTGGCACCCACTGCGCATGCGCGAGTGGCGCCGCGCGCCGTGATTGGCCGCTCAATCACCTGGGACCTGTAATGGGTCCCAGATGATTGACAGGAGGGAGGGAGCAGAGCCGCGCCCTTCCTGTGCCGAGGGGGAAGTGATGTCACCAGCCCAGGCAAAGGAAGAAGCAGACTACGAGGGACCACCTAGCAACAGGCATTTAGAGGTAAGTAAAAAAAAAAAAAATATCCAAATTTTTTTGGGTTTATTTTTTAGAATTTTTCAGGTATTTTTGTTTTTTTGGGTGGAACCCCACTTTAAGGAAGAAGAAGAAGAGCTGGTTGGATTGGGGGTTAAGGTCCTCTTCAGTTTCCCTTAGATGTAACAAGCATATAACCCTTGTAGGAGGAAGGGAGGACATATGCTCGAGCTTTGAAACATATAATTTTATAAATAAAGATATAAGAAGCCTTGGGGAAAGTACACCATGTTTGTTAGCTGCCTTGTTAGCTGCAGAAGGTAATCAGTCTCTTCCTGCACTTCCATATCTTCCCCACACCATCCTTCTGTACAACAGAAAAGAATACGGGTCTTTGTCAGTAATAAAGTATTGGTAAGTTAGAAGAACCCAGTAGTAAGCAGTTAGTAGCTATAAAACCTCCTGGAAATCAGGGAAGACAAGCGTATGGCAAGCCGTGCATGCTACACTCATGCTGCCTACACAGCGTTGTAAGAAGAAACACAAATAATTATGCCTTAGTTGTGATGAGTGATAACATAAAAGACCTTGGGCATGAAAAAATTGAACGGAAATGGATAAATCTGTAGGTAAACTAGATAAACAATTATCATCATGGTTAACACAATGTTTTGTTTTTTATATTTGTTTTAAAAATATACTTATATTATTAATATATTATACATATTATACATCTATTATACACATTTATTTATTCCTGACCCTGTGCTTGGACATTTATTTCTTGAGCTATTTGTGTTTTTTCTTTGCCTTTGAGATTAGAGGTGGCCTGAAAAAACAGAAATAGAATAGTCGTTTTGAATGTCTTTGCAAATGTATTGAGAGAATAAGCAATTTCTATGTCAGAGAGGAAACCTTTTGCAATATCGTTTATCCTCTAATTCAGGCAGCAAGCCTGGGTGAACTGTCAGTGTGGGCATATCCTCAGAGTCACTCTATCAGTTTAGATCTCCCACATAACCTTTCATTAAACAGAAACAACAGAACATGCAGTTTCTAATCAAATCAACAGTTCCTAGGATGTGTCTGAAATAAATGTGTGGTATCACATACTATAGCAGGAAAGCTATGATTCAGCTGCCATTTTTAAATACACTTCAGAATGTGCTAAACGTGTAAACGGTTAACTATGGATTACTGCACAATCTGGACATGGGTTAGATTATAGGACAGCCTTTCATTGTCGACACACGCATTGCACTCGATGTGGTGAGATGATTTGTTTATCCCAGAGTTTAGGTCAGACAGTATTTCCACACACGTGCTCTGAGACAATACTATTATGGAATGCAATGTGCTGAAGGAATCAAAGCACAGCTGACTGTGCACATGTTTTATGATAATGCGGCAATGTCAAGTGCTACAGAGCTTTTACATTGGAGGGCTGTCCTCTGATTGTAAGTGGATACATTTAAACTTCCAGTCAGTCATCATATTGCTGTAATTTATACCACACTTTTATTTGGCTTGAGCTGTGCTATGTCAAAGGGTAACAAAATATGAAATACGGTATGAGGAATGAGGAATGCTAAACAATGGCTAAATCCAAAAGGTATTCAAGCATATGTCTCTTTGTATATATTCAAAATACTACAATTCTTTAAATGAGTTCATTAGTCACAGCATACACTTTCATTTTATACCATCAGCAACATAATAGCAATGCAAACAATCATTATGTCTGACAATCTAATATAAACTTACTTCAAAAATTTGAATGCTGATTGTCTGCTGTCCATCTCTTTCCAAGACTTTTTAGATTTCCTGCATATTTTGTAGCTTCTCCTTTGCTGTTTTTCAGTTTCTTACGACTATATAGCCCATGGTACATTGATTCTTCCACACGGTGATTTCTCTACTGACCCCACTTCCTGTAACTCCTTATCATGTGTTTGGTGCTGGAGGCCAATGGAGAGAGGGTTTCCCTTGTGGCTAAGCTCCAGACTACCCTGAAGGTCGAACAGGAGGAGTCAGGTTCAAAGAAGCATGGGTCACCTACTGGAATAGATTTCAGGGATGTTCTGACTAGAGTGTTGTCAGACAAGTTGTCCAGGTACTCAGATGAGACAACGGGATAGTGTCTGCAGACAGGTGGCACCCCTTGGGAAGAAGTAGGACTCAGGCAGAGTGAGGAGAGAAGCTGGTTCAAAGCCAAGGTCAGGTACCAGGTGAGGACAAAAGCAAGCGTGGTCAGGTGGATGGCCAAGATCATACACAGGAGAGCAGAATCAGACAGTCCATTTAACAAGCCAAAGTCAGATCAGGAGGCAGGCAGAGGCAGGTTAAAGTGGTTGTAAACCTGAAAAAAGGAAAAATGGAATGGCATACTAGCTCATTATTAAATACTTACCTTAGATCTAAGCTGTTGCAGTGGCCCCGCGCACTGAGTGCAGAGTTATTTTCGGGTTTGCGGGCTCCGGCTATGTGATTGGCCGGAGCCGCATTGCTGGTCACAACCACGGCTGCTGAAGAAACGTCACAAGCGAGCCGTTTCCTTAGTGCGCATGCACCGATGACGTAGACACAAGCGTATATGGTAAATATCTCCTAAACCATGCAGGTTTAGGAGATATTTACAGTACCTACAGGTAAACCTTAATAAAGGCTTACCTGTAGGTACAAGTGGTGTAAATAGGTTTACAACCATTTTAAGGGGCAAGCCGAGTTAGTAACAGGTATCCACAGATGAAAGGGTAACACAGGAACAAACGCACTGGAGAGTCTTTCTGAGTCCTCCTCTCATCAACTTTGTACTTCAGAAGGCAGGCTCTGGTAATACTGTGACACAGCAGTGCCTACTCACAAAAAATAGTGCGTACATGTCACAGAATTCAAGGAACCAAAATACTAACAACAACATACAAAGCCATCCACAATTCTGCCCCAAGCTATATCACCAACCTGAAGTCAGCATATCAGCCAAACCATCCTCTCTGCTCCTCCCAAGACCTCTTACTCTTTTACTCTCCAGCCCCTCGTCACCTCCAATTCAAAATGTGTGGAAGTCTTCACAAAGTAAGTTTACAAACTTCAAGATCGTTCAGATTAATAGGAGTAGGCTACAAATAAATGAAATACAATGTGGAAATGTACAGTATATACGATTTTACATTTTGATCATAGATATATTCTCTCTTCTGGATGTTTAAGATATTTAAGGAGTATTCTATGGGTGGAGCTCCCAGGCATAGAGGCATATAATTATGGTAGGGATTTCTTACTATAGTAGTATCCAAGCTTAAAAACTTCCATTTGACCAGCACCTGTAGCCAATCGGCTGCAGTGCTGATCAATGTATTCTGACAGTGAAACAGTGGAGTAGTCTCCGCTGTCAAAATACAATAATACAGTGGGGAGGATTCCTCCATCAACCTCCCTTGTGTGAATGGGTGAATCTGTTTGCTTTTTTGGCTGATCAAAAAAAAGCAATACATGTATGGCCAGCTTAAAGAGGTTGTGAACCTGAGAAAAACAAACAAAAAACATGTAAGACAAAGGCATAATGAGCTAGTATGCTAATATGAAATACTTACCTTAGAACAAAGCTCTGCAGCGGCGCCAGCACACCGCTGAGACGGCTGACATCTTCCCCAGTGTTTCTTCCAGGTTCGCTGGCTCTGGCTCTGTGATTGGCCGGAGCTGCAATTACATCACTCCCGCACATGCGCATGAAAGCCGCCAGTCGTGGCACAGGGCCCTGAAGAAACGTTCCTTCAGAGCGCATGCGCCGATGACATCATCGGTGGCATATATAGTAAATATCTCCTAAATGGTGCAAATTTAGGAGGTATTTACAGTACCTACAGGTAAGCTTATCGGCTCATAGGCTTACCTGTAGGTACAATTAAACAAGAAGACTTTACTTCCTCTTTAAATCTTTCAGCAAGGAATGAATGAATGCCTCTAATTAATAAATAATACAAAGAATGTATTTCTGAGTGTTCACGATATTGTGGACCTCTTTAAAAAAAAAACCAAAATAGGGTACTTCATTGTATTTCTGTAATATGGTTAGGATGATAGCAACACTGAGCCGTAATATTCAGTAGTATTATAATCTCATCAAAAAAGGCTATAGGCAGAGTACCAGAAAATGTGCAGATTTAGAAGCTTCTTAAGACTAAATGCTTTTAAAATAAGAATGGTAGATTAGCACTTGTCAGCTCTTCGGCTTTGCCTTTGCTGCTATGTTCTAGTGGAAGTGTCTAATGAAACAGGTTTCATTTCAATAGCAAACTAAGAGATCCAAAAGTGTGATTGTTTAGAAAAGTTCTACCAGAATGCCAATCTGTGAATTCTCTGACATTTATGTTGCCTGTTTCAAAGATGAAGATGACACATTTGTTAATGCCGATAAAATTTGGTAAAACAAGTACTGACAAACGTTCCAATGTATGCTGTTGACAATAGGATGTCTTAGTCTTGGTATTAATCATGTTGAAATATGTAGAGTCTGTACAATATTGTCACGTAAAAGATATAGTAAAGCTACTGATACTCGGTAAGAGATATATGGCCTATGTGCAGTGGCTGAAAATGAGAGATGTGATATCTTAGTAAACTATTTGTTGAAGGGCTTTCATTTATACAAATTTAAATATGGCTGTCACTTTGCACTATCAGTTCTCTTACAGTGGGAGTGACATCAACAACAGAAGTATCTCCTGACATTGATGAAAGATGCTGCATTTTATTTTACATCCAGTGTCCACTTTATTAGGTACATCTGTCTAGTACCATTAGAACTCCCTTTGCATTGAGAGCAGTTTGAATTAATTACAGTATGGATTCAAGAAGAGATTTTTGTGCGTGATGATAAAGCAAGTGTTAACACTCTTATTTTCTAATATTGGCTAATTGCTTCTTTTTTTCTTCACTGAAACTCACATTATCGTTGCCAGAAATTGTTGGTGTTTTACAGTGAATCTAAACCATGAATGGGTGATATTAATGACATTTTTGCCTTTTTTTCATTATTTGTTCCATCTCGGTCTTGCTCATTCAGTCTCTTTGCATCCGCTTGCAATATTCATGTACTCTCTCCAGTGTTTGGCTACATTCCATTAATCAGGACAGTCTTCCTGATAGTGGCAGCAGGAGAACATGTCTGCACAGTGAGCATCGGCACAGCCACTTGTAGTCTCCATTGGAGGTGCAGGTGACAATGGAGGAGAGCACTTGGGAGACAGGGCCTTGTCACCCCACAACAGGATGTGCCTGAACCAAACAGGATTACAAGGTATTATTTCAAGAAAAGTTGTAAAATAAAAAAGATTGACATTTTTGAAAAAAAAAAAAAAACATAACTATAATAAGGATTATATGAGATATTAGTGACTGGATTTAAATCTGCTTAAACCACTTGACCTCTGATTTACCCCCCCATTTATGAGCAGGTCACTTTTTGCAGGTCACTTTTTGCGATATGGCACTGCGTTCATTTAACTGACAAGTGTGTGGTCATGCAAAGCTGTACCCCAAAAAAAGTATGTAATTTTTTCCCCCCACAAATAGAGCTTTCTTTTGGTGGTATTTGATCACCACTGCGTTTTTTTTATTATTTTGCGCTACAAACATAAAAAGACAGACAAAGACTGAAGAAAAAAAATATATATATATATGTTTTACTTTCTGCTGTAAAACATACCCAATAAAAAAATAAAAATAAAATAAATCTCTTCATAAATTTAGACCAACATGTATTCTGCTACATGTTTTTGTTACAAAAAAAAAAATCCCAATAAGCGTATATTGATTGGTTTTAGCATCTACAAACTATGAGATATATAATTTGTTTTTGTTTTTATATACTAGTAATGACGGTGATCAGCGACTTTTGGCACTTTGTGGGAACCAGTGACACTAATACAGTGATCAGTGCTAAAAAATATGCACTATCACTGTACTAATGACACTGGCTGGGAAGGGGTTAAACATCTAGGGCAATAAAAGGGTTATCTGTGTGCCTAGCCAGTGTTTGTGTACACTATGTGTGCTGCTTTTACTAGGGGAAGAGATGTTTTTTAATTCTTGCTTTGCAGGAACACAAAATTCATCCCTTACCTTCAGAACGGAACTCTGCTTTGTTCACATAGGCAGAGATTTGCTCTGAGTCTCTACCCGATGATCAGTGGGTGTCGGCAGCAGTGGTGGCTGGTGCTCACAATTTTTTGGGGGGGCGCAAACAAACTGAAAAATTCTGCAAAAAACAAACAAATGCAGCCACTGTGCCTATCATATGCAGCCACTTGTGCCCAACATATGCAGCCACTTGTGAGAAAACATCATGATATATGAATACATGAGATCATAGGTGCACAAAATGAAATTAAATTATATATAGCAAAGTTCATAGAGTTGAAAATTCAAAAATTCTTCTATAGAAGTGAGAAAAGTCCCCCGATGCTCCTCAGTGAAAGCCAATGTGAAAAGGTAGGAAATGAAACACTGCTCACAGTGATCCTCCACCACATAAAATTCACGCTTAACAGAAATGCAAGCAAAACAGGCTTTTATGTGGACCCAAATCTGGGTGTCCAGCTAGTAATGAAGCTTCTCTGTGTGCAGCATGACTGCAGATGTGTAAATGGATGGTACACCAACCCGAACTCAAGGACATGAGGACAAAGGAAAGGTGGCCATAGCATAAATCCGATAAAACAATTTATTGTAAAAAGATAGAACACTTACAAAAATGAAGGTTAAAAGAGCAGTTCGCCGGCTGCTTTGGCTTTCACTGAGGAGCATCAGGGGACTTTTCTCACTTCTATAGAAGAATTTTTGAATTTGCAACTCTATGAACTTTGCTATATATTATTCATTTTGTGCACCTATGATCTTATGTATTCATATATCATGACGTTTTCTCACAATATTTTTTGTTTTCATTCACTTTGATATGCATTATTGTTTTTTATGCACTTATATAATTTCATGGTATAGCGCCGTTTTTTCCTTGTTTTTTTCGTATTGTTGTGTATATCTCACAGTTGAACTGCTGCTTCTTAGGGGCGATAGCGCAGTGATTTCTGTTTTTATATGCAGCCACTTGTACCCGTCAAATGCAGCCACTTGTGCCCGTCAAATGCAGCCACTTGTGTCCATCATATGCCGCCACTTGTGCCCATCATATGCAGCCATTGTGCCCATCATATGCAGCCACTTGTGCCCATCATATGCAGCCACTTGTGCCCATCATATGCAGCCATTGTGCCCATCATTGTGCCCATCATATACAGCCACTTGTGCCCATCATATGCAGCCAATTGTGCCCATCAAATGCAGCCACTGTGCCCATCATTTGCAGCCACTTGTGCCCATCATATGCAGCCACTTGTGCCCATCAAATGCAGCCACTTGTGCCCATCATATGCAGCCACTTGTGTCCATCAAATGCAGCCACTTGTGCCCATCATATGCAGCCACTTGTGCCCATCAAATGCAGCCACTTGTGCCCATCATATGCAGCCACTTGTGCCCATCAAATGCAGCCACTTGTGCCCATCATATGCAGCTACTTGTACCCATCATATGCAGCCATTGTGCCCATCAAACTCAGCCACTGTGCCCATCAAATGCAGCCACTTGTGCCCATCATATGCAGCCACTTGTGCCCATAAAATGCAACCACTTGTGCACGTCAAATGCAGCCACTTGTGCCTATCAAATGCAGCCACGTTTGCCATCATATGCTGCCACTTGTGCCCATCAAATGCAGCCACTTGTGTCCATCATATTCAGCCACTTGTGCCCATAATATGCAGCTACTTGTGCCCATCATATGCAGCCACCTGTGCCCATCATATGCAGCCATTGTGCCCATCAAACGCAGCCACTGTGCCCATCAAATGCAGCCACTTGTGCCCATCAAATGCAGCCACCTGTGCCCATCAAATACAGCCACTTGTGCCCGTCAAATGCATCCACTTGTGCCCATCAAATGCAGCCACTTGTGCCCGTCAAATGCAGCCACTTGTGCCCATCAAATGCAGCCATTTGTGCCCAGTATATGCAGTCACTAGTGCCCAATATATGCATATGCATCCAATAGGATGCCCTGGCGCTTTGGCCAATCAGGAAACAGGTCTGAAGACCTATAAAAATTGGGAGAACAAGAAGCGGGACTTTGCATGAAGTACACGGAGGCAGGAAAAATTAATTTAACATAAAAACGATTTTTAATTTGATTTCAAATTTCCATTGAATTTTTATTTATTTAACTCATTGCATTATGCCAAAAACACAGAATAATTGATGCATGATTATACACATAGTAAAGAATACCTGTTACAGGTCATTGATGCACTAAAGCGTAGCTTAAAACAGGTAAAGGAAAAAAATCATTCTATACAAAAGAGAAAATACCTGTTACAGGTTGCTAACGCACTAAAGCGTAGCTTAAAACAGGTTAAAAAAATAGTAAAGATTATGAATAGGAACGGCCATAAAGAATTCATGAATATATACACAACTCGGTAGTTCTACGCATTTCGAGGCCTTATAGCCACTCGTCAGGAGCAATACTGTGTATGTCATCTAAGATAAGAAAAAAAGTCATAATAAGATAGTCTAGAGGGATCATGTGGGCAAATATACAATATGGGAGAAACCCCCACATAGCTATTCAACCCACATACTTACTGGTGAATCTGCACAGTGGTAGTGCGGGGATGAAATACCCAGACCTGATTGGCAGGGAGGAGCATTAGTGTGAAAATAGCGCAAATTCATTCACTATCGTCACACAATTGGGTGGGATCAGGGGGCACTCTCTGCGTTCCCAGCCCACCCTATTTTGAAGCCTATTAGAGCCTCTGGCTCTAATCAGGTGCTTCAAAAAGTACCACCCCCTCCCACTCCCACCATAGGAATCCATGCATCCAGCATCCTGAAAAGGGGCCGAGCGCATTAATGGGGGGTGGCGCCCATGCGCCCACAATGCACAGGCCACCCCTGGTCGGCAGACATCAAGTGCCTGTCACCTGCAGATCACAGCAGTAGCGGACCGCTGATGGCGAATCAGTATATATGTGATTCTGCGCACAGCTGATGCCCTGTAGCAGTAAAACTGCTATAGGGCAGTTAGCAAGTGGTTAAAATATTTTATATCAGGATACAACCTTAAATGGCAGATTGACAGCCCATTATTTACCCAGTGCCTTTTATAAACAGCACTAAATAAATAGTTGCTGGGTGGCTATGCTGTCTTTAGTACCACGTTGTCTTTAGAAACAGAGAGACACTGTACCAAGCCAATCTTGGGGACTTGGATTGTGGAGATCATAGTGATCACATGCTATTGTTTTCATGGTTTATCCCTCCCCTTCTTCTTACAACACAGGAAAGAGAGATATCATAGCAATTTGAGAATGGGGAACCAAGAAATGGATCAGTAGCAGTTTCACTAACATTGGGATCCTTTTTTAACCCTTTCACAACCACTTCTCTCATATTACATATGATCTTAATGCTGTTTATTTATGTGATTTTTTATATTAAAATCACACCTCCCTTATCCTGTGTATCTGCACATCCGCAGATCACCTTGGGTGTCTGCTTACCAAAAAGGGGTAATTTTGCCTTTTTTTTCGTATCCTGCCATTTTTATTTGCCAAGTTTTATAACAGAAAGTAAGGGATACTGTTATTTTTTTTCTTTCAAAAATTTTTTTTCCTTTTTATAGAAACAGTAGAAAAAAAAATATGTTATTAAATACCACCAAAACAAAGCTCTATCTGTCACAGAAAAAAAAGGATAAAATTGATTTGGGAAATCAAAACTATCATTCAAACTATAGCAGTACAGAAAACTGAAAAATCCCCTGGTAATGAACGGTATTTCAGGCTGGTTCACAAGTGATTAAAGACCACCAATCCATATATTTTTAAAACCATTCACTCACATGATCCAGCGCCAGAAAAACTTCTTCTCTTGTGGCCCTGGGCACCTTTCAGGTTTTATCTAAAGTGTTGTGAATGCATCATGTGACGCATCACATCATGCAGTGGTGGTACACTCAATGTGTCTACGCTTTTCTGAGCAAAGTCAAACATTCGTTTCTCAACATTCCCCTGAGCTACCAAAGCTAAACATAACAGCCCTAGCACCCATTTCCCTTGCAACCAAGTTCCACTGCACTTGCAGTAATTTTGCATCTCCACAGCCCCTCATATCCTCAGTGCAGCCTCTGTAGCACCCACTTTCTCAAACCTCGGCTGCCATCCACAGCCTTGGCTATATCTTTACTGTATGGCCAGCCTTCGTTGCACCTCAACTGGCCCCAAAGACATGACATCTCTGGCAGTCTTAGCCTCTTTTGCATCTTCAACCTCTCCTGCATCCATAGTCTGAGCTGCCACTATATCATCTCTGCACCTTCTGTCTCCATTGCATCCACAATCTAAACCTCTGCTGCACTATCTCCAAATCTGCAGCAACACTCCTGCTTCCAGTTACCCAATGCCTTGTGTCTCTATAAACTAAGCTAAGCCAAAACTGCTGTGATGGCCTCCTTGTTGGAATACCAGCTTTCTCTTAAAATGGTCATAAATGATTTGAAATTCAACTGGTTCAGCAGGAACTGGCCAAATTGTGATCCATCTATAGCTGGTCCTGTTTAAGAGCAGTCGATCACTGATCGGTTAATCACATATGGGCCTTGTTTGCTCAAAGCTGCAGCTAATAGGCTGCATTGCTGATCATATTAGGACAGTGGAGGAGTACAGCTGACTCCTCTGCTGTCAGAATAAAATTACACAGCAGGGAGGATTCCTGCATCCACCACAAATGTGTGGACGGGAGAATTAGTTCTATCTTTTTTGTTCGGCCCACTGGCTGAACAAAAAAAACTAAGCCATGTATGACCAGCTTTAGATTCCACTCTCAGAGAAAGCAACTGCACAGAGAAACAGAGCCCACATCCAGGCTCCAACCAACTTATTTGTCACAAATAAGTTGTGAAGTTATACTGCAAACATCAAATTTTAACCTATCATTTGTATGTCGCAGCAGTTGTAAAAAATCATCAGAACAGGCAACATAACAGCTTCAAGTAAAACTGCAGGATACCATTAAATTTCTCATCTCCCCCTAACATCAGCAGGTTCCACAAGCTTCAGCACTGTCCCCAGCTTCTTCCTCCATCCGGTGCCAGTGTGCTTTTCTGGACTGAATGAAAACCAGTATCATTCAGCTCATGTCCTGTGAACCCAAGCTGTTGATGACACGCCCCCCTGGGATGCGTTATCACGTCACCTGGACCCACAGAACTTCAGAACTGAGCAGCAAATATTCTGAACTTGTTGACTGCTTTGGCAGATAGAAAAGTCAGAAGGGCAAAATGGATGGGGGTATTTATATTCTGCAACATTAATTGTATTTGTGCAATTTGATAGTCTGCAGGTCTATACACAGGTTATTCACATTAGAGTAACAAATGTTCTGTCTGAAACGGCCTCACACACATTACCCACTTGATGCCGATATTTCATATTTACCTGACTCTGTTCTGAGCATAATACAAAATAAAAAATACATGCGAAAGCACTATGGATTCCCTTTAAGTAGGTGCAAGGATGGCACCTGAACTGCATCAATATTTCCCCTCTCCCAAAGGGCAATTGTAAAATGTATGCTTCTCTTCTGGTAACAAGAAGTGCACCATGCAGTTCTACATGTCCAACACTTATAAAGAAGTGATAAGTTGGTGTACTTTAGTCACCTTCCCGCGCTCTGCCTAAAGTACAAATATTATCAGAAAAATATAAGGGCTGCCACTGCCTATTGTATCTTCTATAATGCTAGGAAGGAATTCCAAGTTCTCTCTGGCTTTTATTTGCAGAATAATAGCTCTGGGTCTGTGACTCAAATTTTGAAGATAGACAAAGCCAAACAGAATTAGCAGCCCACATATTTGCCTTATCACATAAAAGTGGTATCATGATAGTGGAAAGAACATTTGCTCTATGGGCCTTGTGAGGATGAGGGGACTGCAAGCCTTGTTCCTATGACACTTCTTAGTTATTTAAAGAAAAAGGATTGATTAGGGAAGATTATAAGGTGGCTGGCTGCCAAAGGCAGAATGTATTACTGCAAGTCTAACCTTAAAATTAATTATTTGGAATAGTAGTATTTCATTTTTCGTTTATTTCTTTTGAAATTTGCAATGTGCAAGCAAGCAAATAACCAATTACTTAAATCTAGCCTCTGAAAACTAATTTGAAAACTATAATTCACAGTTCATATTATTATAATAGCTATTCATGTGGTTTCTTTAAACCGCATACAATAAACTGAAAGGATCTTTCATCTGTGACAATCTAGCAACTTCATTGTATTTCCATAGCAATAGGAGCATGGAGTGACACAGGGAGAATTTATTGCCTGAAGATTTATTTTCATAGAGGAGGAACTGTTAAGAAGCTGTGAGAGTACTGCTGAATATGGGCTTGTGATGTTAACCCACAATCTCTCATTCAGAGAATCCATTCCCTGATAGATATCCTCAGGAAAAATGTGCTTCTCTAAACACTGTTGTCAAATTAACTTTCCAACAGATATTTCATTGTAGTACCACAGGTAAAATTAGGCTACTTTGTATAATATTTAATGGATGTGTTGGCAAAGCAATAATTAGTTAATTTTTAAAGGCCTACTATAGCAAAAAAGACTGTATTTTGGTAATGATATGGGGTTAATAGGTGTAATGACACTATTAAGTATATGATTCCCTTTTGTATTTCATAGGCTTATATTTAGATTTTCTTCCACTATTACACCCAGGCCAAGCTGTCTAGCAAAATTGACAGTTTGTACAAATTATTATACTGACAAGGGCGCTTACAACGCTTTTAATCATGTTCTCTGAACCTGTTTTCCATAATTAAAAATAAATAAAAATCTGATGTTAGATAGAGAGGGGCTTAATGTGTTCATCACTTATTTAAAGCCTAAAACGACTTCTATTTTAGACTACCCTGTATACAGAGTGACAATGCTGCCATGATTTTAATGCAAAACTATCAGCTTTTTCACCCCACTACAGGATTTGGAAAATCAATAAATCTCCTGGGGGAGCTACAGGCATTACAACTATGTAAAAGGTTGTACACAGTAGAACAATTACTGTGTTAAAGTGGGACTTCAGCCTGGTCTGCAAAAAGTAAAAGTCAGCAGCATCAAGAACTGTAGCCACTGACTTTTTCAAAATAGGTAATAGCCCACGGTGTCCAATGTTGTCTTTCTACAACCAAAAATCTTCAGGCCCATGCCACCATCTTGGATTTGGGGAGCCAACTTCCTGCTAAGTCACTGCTGGCTCCCCACTGTGAATGTGCAGATTTGATGAGATTGTGATTGAGATGAGATGCGATTGTGGCTGTGGGTGGGAGAGAAGTGTACCCAACAAATGTCATCCTCATCTAGGTCCAGTTCAACCTGTATACTTTATTGAAAATAAAAAAAAAGTAACAAAAGAGTTTCCTAATGTGTTAAAGGGAGTGGGAAGGGTCTGGAATAAGCAATCTATAAAAGGAGAGTGAATGGCCACTTTAATGCTTAACTGCATCGTATATGAAGCTGTTGCTTTTACACATAGTTCTACTTTAATATTTCTCATTTTATAAATGCCAAAGGAAGCTGGTGTTTGCCAGTACTGGGCTGGTGTGTTAAGTGGATGTTACTGTGGTTCCTTGCCCTTGCAGCACCCTCCTAGCAATGATAAGCAATGCATTTTTGGACTGGCATCCATATGACAGGGGGTCTGGACACTTGCAGTCCTCCAGCCTCTATGACTGGTACACAGGGCTTGTATCATCCAGAAAGAATGGTACATTATTTAAAACAAATTCTAACAAAACTGTAAGGGAAAATAATAAAATATAATATAAACGTTAAAAATACCAAGAGATGAGATTGTTTTATCAGATCAGGCAAATCGCAGGCTGTGTGGATTTTAAAAGCTTGCTCATCTCTAGAGCAGACAGTTTACTGCTTACACATGTTTCAGAAGCTAATGATTACAGTTTCCTTAGTGCCCTCATTCATCATGTCTTATCTGAAGCCAACTGAATTGAGAAGACCCAGAGGCAAGCTTTATTACATGACTGCCACCCAGGAACACTTGACTGGTAAAACCATTACCTGATCCACTGAATAGACTGCCAGCAGTGCCTGGGAAGATAAAATGCTAGACATGTTTTTACATGCAGGAAGTTTCAATTATCCTCGCATACATCTAATGTCATAATTAGCATTACAAAGTGGATCTATTTTACACAGGAATGTCAATGGAATTGCGATGATGCAGAATATTATTAGTGTAAATGCACAACCTGGTGAAGAAACATAAGTATTATGCAAGTGGCACATTGTTTGATTCCTTCCAACACCTCAGTAATAAATATAACAGGAGTGAGAGAAGGAGTGGAGCAGGGATGGGGGGAAGAGGGGTAGGCTGGTGCACTGAGGATTCGCTGCCTGAAGCTGCATTTTTAAACACTTTGCTCTATGAGAGATCTGAAAAGGAATTTATGGTTAAGAGTATAATAGGATGGTAGTAAGATTTACCCAAACATGAATACACACACTCATAGCCTGCGAGAATGCAGGAGTTTTGCTCCATGCTGACAATAGAGCCATAACCATGTAACCTTAAGGTGGAACTAAACCTATCAATTTAACAGTTTCCCAAAACAGTTCCATTCAAGGCATGCTTTGAAGAAATGACTGTCACAGCTGCTGTTCAACAAAACTGTCAAACCATTAAATAGCTGGTGTCACATCACATATGCAGCACCATTACAACTACGGAACAGAGACCAAGATGGCAGCTTCCTTGTCTGTAAAGGAGGGTTTAGTTACACTTTAACACATTGCCATACCTACCAACAGATTTCTAAATATGATGATAAACATCATTCTATTACTGTAATTAAATAGAATCCTTGGCTGTTGATTAAAGTATATGTAGAGGCAAAATAATAATAATGAAAAAAACATAGTGAGTGCATCTCTCCAATGCATGACCATTTTGCCATGTTTGGAACAAAATAGGGTGGTCGGTTACTGATTTCTCATAGATGCCACATCCTTGAATGGTCATGAACAAAGAGTGAGTATCCCCAATTAGGACTTTAAAGGCATTGATATCTATACAAAGGTTATGAGATGTATTTGAAATACGTCTCATAACCTTTGTATAGATATCAATGCCTTTAAAGTCCTAATTGGGGATACTCACTCTTTGTTCATTTTGCCATGTTTTGTTTCTTTAAAAACAATGCAAGTGCAGGGCCATACTTGTTAATCTGCTTGAAATAGAGAGATCCTGAAACTGTATGTTATTCTAAGCAACTATTTATTTTCTGTATGTGTTTTTCCCTGTACATTCTTATTGATGATTTCATTGGTCTGCACAATCTTTCTGTTATGTAACCTAACAGATAGACCTTTTGATTGGCACATAATTTTTGGACTTTATTCTGTCACATGTTGTTATGGGGTAGTTCTCCCGTTTCTTCTTCTCATTGTTTTGAATGAAACCCTTAATAAACACGATTGAACAAAAAATTTAGGAAAATTCTAACTTCCTGTTTTTTTCTGCCAATTCTGCATTTATCAGTCCCACTAGTTATCAATATGCACAATTTCATATTTTTTGATTACAGAACACCTCCTCCCTCTCTCTGGAGACCAGAAAGAAGGGAGGTGTTTTATAGTACCAACACACATGACTTATGTATAGTATATACATGTCTTATGTTATTAGTATAATAACACCACTTCTCTATAGAGAGAGAGTATTCTCAAACTATGATAGAAAATACATTACTGATAGGATGACCAGGTGAAAATAAATGTAAAAAAAAAAAACTGAATAAAGAAAACTAATGCAACCGTCATCTTTAAAGGCTGGTAGACTGCAACATAAAAATTGGTATTGTTAGGTTTGGATACACTTTAAACCTGGAAAACTAAAGGTTAAAGACAATAGATGTCTTCTGTATATTTATTTAATAGACATTCAGTTCTAAAGATATTCTTGAGAATGTATCATTCAAAATGTTTTACAAATTTAGCTTGTGTTATGTGTGTAGAATAGGTTGTTAACATTGGTCTTTGGTAGATGATTCACTGAGAGTGGGGAGAAGTTGTAAGAATTCTTCCTGTTGATTGATTTATGCACCACTTGGATCTGTCAAACTGGACTGAATATGTACTTTCCAATGTATCAGAAAAATATGCTCATTATAGCTCTTTTCTTATCTCTGGAGCTTGGAGAAGATGATGTATAGAAAATGGAAATAGTGGTCTTCTGGAGAGACGAACAAAGGCCCAGTAATAAGTAGCTAAATGATTGCTCTCACTGATTATGTCAAAGGTCTTAGGAAAGAACAAAATATTTTAAATATACTTATAGAATGTTTTTACATTACTAAAAATCTCTAAATAAGTAGCTGCTACTGCATTATATACACCTGTGTTGTACAAAAGAAAAAAATATATAGATATATCCTAAAATAAAAATTGTTTTGCTGAAAATATAGTGTAAATATGTTCTTGCTGCTTGATCTAGGCTACATTAACCCACCACATTAAGCATATGAAATAGACAAAACAACATAATACGTGATGTAGCAAACCTTCAACCTTTAAAAGTAATCTGTATATCCTTAAAGTTTAGCTGTATTTTACAGAGAAAAACATATCAATGCTTACGCTACTTAAAATAAAAAGGATCTGCTATCCTAGACCTCAGATACAGGTCAGGCCTGTTTAACACTGCCCCACCCTCCATTACACTAAACGTGAAGGTGCTTATAGCTTTGGGTTATTGAAATTAATATCAAATCTCAGAGAATGCCAACTGTGGGGAAACACGTTGGGCGGAGTCAGTGTGTGACGTCATCACGTGTCGGCAGATCGGGTGACACCGCAGCCAGATTTTATTATCACTGCCTAATTTAGCTACTTAAATGTAAGTAAATTTTTTCAATAATAAAAACATTCAGACTGTATTATGCTGCAAAGCTTCTCCCTGTTTGTATTTTATATGCCTGCGTAGAGAGTAGTCTTTTGATCACAAAGGGCTGGTCCTTTCAGTCTGTTTACCAAAGTGTTTCCTCGGAAGTCTGCTGCCGGTGAACCCATTACACCTGGAAAAGAATGTGTGCGCTTCTCGATTATTTATCTTTGGTAAGAGGCCCCTCTTCTTAAGGAGCACTTATGAGCACGGGAGCACTGATGAGCGAAGGTCCTTTATAGCACTAAGCACTTGCTTTTGATGGACTTTACTTTCATTAAGAGTTACTGCACTCATTTCATTTTTTCATATTTTTTTTGGTGACTTTTGTTCATTATATTTGCAACTTGCACATATATACTGATGATTTATGAATGTCAGCTCACCTAATTGTTTACTTATTGCTTGTTTGCACTTATCAAATTTTCAAATGATGGTATTGATCAATGATTTTTCAATCTTTTTTTAGCACTGAGTTATGAACTTTATTATTTAAAGGGACAGCTCACCTTTTTATAGTACATATTGAGATAAATACTTGACTCAATAGTAATAGGTCATATATATTGTTTAGCTAAGGCCAGGGAAGTGGAAAGCAAGTTTGTACTGCATCTGAGGTCTTAGTGCTTATTTTTTATGAGAGGAGTTGGGAGTAGGCACTACCTCTTTTTTTTAGGTACACTTGCTTTAAGCATTATCTGATCTACTCTTGCCTTGCCAAGCGAGCGTCAAGCCAACCACACTCAAGTGAACCAAGCAGTTTTTCCATAACCTTTTGTAGCTCTGAAAACTGCAAAAGGCCCAACAGTAACTGTCCCACATCTAAGATAAATCTAGTGCACCAGGCAGAAATGTTTAGAAGGATGGTAAGGTGATGGCAAAAAAATAACCCAAATTATTATTAATAAAGTGTTTATCAAGGAGAAAAAGGGATGCTAATTTTTCCACGCTCCAGGTCCTTACATTTCCTGCTGCTTGTTTTATTTTGAGTTCAGCAGTACTGCTAGTTCTTGTTGCTTGGGCTAGACTAACCTTGCCCCCTCCCTTCCCCCAAGATTAGCCCTACAATGTTCCCAGCAGAAACTCCAAGTCCATGTGCGGCTCCAAATCTGTACAGTATGTGTTTTCTTACATGGTTGGATTCTTTGCAAGTGATGCAAGATATTCTAACTCAGTAATTATTCACTATAAGGGTGCCCTTGAAAGTGATAATTAGCACTTGCAGGCATTGAAATGGTTTGCCACTGTTAAGATGCTGTTCCACTAATATGTTACTACAGAATATAATACAGTTTGTTAAGTAGGAGATCATTTACTTTCCTCAGTTGCTCATTATTATTTCACATTGATTAATCTTTACATTAGAAGAGTTTTTTAAGTTGTCATCTAAATGACAGGGTAGGCTTGCTGGGTGGTACAGTACATTTTAGACATGTGCATTCGTTTTTGTCTGAATGCATTTTCATCCGAATTTTGGGTATTTTCATTAACGTTTTAACAAACGATAACGAACATGCAGAATCCGAAAATCGAAAGATCTGACATAAAAAAATGCTTTATTTTTTGTTTTCGTTGCGACAACAGTTCGATATAGATAGGAGATTCTACATGATGGTGACAATAGCGATCTGTGTCCATCAAACCTGTGATAGAATGTGCCAAACCTTAGCTCTGTTAGTCCAAGATTATTCTACATAGAGAGAAAAGATTCAACATAGAGAGAAAAGATTCAACATTATAGAGACAATAGTAAAAAAGGTTGAATGTGCCTAACCTAACTCTATTAGTCCAAGATTATTCGACATAGAGAGAAAAGATTCGGCATGAAGATTCGACGAAGCAGTCACCGCGAGCGGACATTTATAGTCAAATGCTCCGCCCATTGGCAATAGAAGAATTCTAATGTTGGTTGACTTGTAATAATAATTAATAAATATAATTATTACTAGTGTCATACAACATTAGAATTCTACTATAGCTTGTAGGCGGAACATTCGACCGGAAATGTAGGATTGCGGCGTCGTACAGTTTAGCTGCTCCGTCGAATCTTCTTAGAACATTCGACAGATACCATAAGCCTTCAATGACAGATTCGACCTTAATTATTTTGGATTTTCGGATGAATGCATTTTTTATCGAAACAAAATAAATAAAAACAAATTTCGGGAGTAACTAAATAAATTTATTTGCACATGTCTAGTAAATTTATTCAGATCTCAGATGGGGTATATTATTTGTTTCCATTATATGCTACATTTATATTTATGTAAGAACCAGAAGAAAATAATACAATAACACCTTTATATATGTCAAGGCTTATTGTTATATTTTTATTATTTGGACAATAATCCATAGATATACATATAAACATTGGGTCCTTCCCATGGGCATTTTCATATTCAGTAAGATCAAATCTTTATCCTTGTTAAATGATATTGTCAGAACCAGTATGTAGCCAACTGTTGCATAGTGTATGTGACCACAAGATGTTCATGCTCTCATTTCAATTGAGGCACAGAAAACACTATACATATATCTTATTATTTATTAAATACTAAAAATTCTTCCAGAATCATTTAGGTTTTGTTCTATTCTCTTTACAAACCGGCACAGATGAGCTTCCATCTTCCTGTCTTACATGAAACTCAGCAACATCCATCTCACATGAAAGTGCTTGTAGCATCTGTCAACCTTTAGTAAAGATAAGGGCCTCCTCTAAAATAAACATGGGCAAAACATTTTTCAGATTTTTCATAGATCTGTGGATATACTGAGTTGTCTATCATGGTTTCTTTAGTATGAAAAATATGGCATTTTTTAACCACAGATTATATCATAGTTTACTTTATATGTTTACTGATCAAATGTATTCAGAAAGTCAACAACTCAAGTATATTCTATGCATATATGACAAATGAGTGACTCCATTTTAAACTACACCTGCCATTAACCATTTCCCATCCGGGCCAATTCTGGCACTTCGCTCCTACATGTAAAAATCATTATTTTTTTGGTAGAAAATTACTTAGAACCCCCCAAAATTATATATATTTTTTTAACAGTTACCCTAGGGAATAAAATGGCAGTTGTTGCAACTTTTATATGTCACATGGTATTTGCGCAGCAATTTTTCAAACACGTTTTTTTGGGGAAAAAAGTTTAATGAATTAAAAAAACACTAAAGTTAGCCCAATTTTTGGGTATAATGTGAAAGATGATGTTAGGCTGAGTAAATAGATACCTAACATTAGGGATGAGCCGAACACCCCCCTGTTCGGTTCGCACCAGAACTTGCGAACAGGCAAAAAATTTGTTAAAGTCTATGGGACACGAACATGAATAATCAAAAGTGCTAATTTTAAAGGCTTACAGTATATGCAAGTTACTGTCATAAAAAGTGTTTGGGGACATGGATCAATGCAAAAAAAAGTTTTAAAAATGGCCGTTTTTTCGGGAGCAGTGATTTTAATAATGCTTAAAGTGAAACAATAAAAGTGTAATATCCCTTTAAATTTCGTACCTGGGGGGTGTCTATAGTATGCCTGTAAAGGGGCGCATGTTTGCCGTGTTTAGAACAGTCTGACAGCAAAATGACATTTCAAAGGAAAAAAAGTCATTTAAAACTACTCGCGGCTATTAATAAATTGCCGGTCCGACAATACACATAAAAGTTCATTGATAAAAACGGCATGGGAATTCCCCACAGGGGAACCCCAAACCAAAATTTAAAAAATGACGTGGGGGTCCCCCTAAATTCTATACCAGGCCCTTCAGGTCTGGTATGGATATTAAGGGGAACCCCGGCCAAAATTTAAAAAAAAAATGGCGTGGGGTCCCCCTAAAAATCCATACCAGACCCTTATCCGAGCACGCAACCTGGCAGGCCGCAGGAAAAGAGGGGGGAATGAGAGAGTGCCCCCCTCCTGAACTGTACCAGGCCACATGCCTTCAACATTGGGAGAGTGCTTATGGGGTAGCCCCCAAAACACCTTGTCCCCATGTTGGTGGGGACAAGGGCCTCATCCCCACAACCCTTGCCCGGTGGTTGTGGGGGTCTGCGGGCAGGGGGCTTATCAGAATCTGGAAGCCCCCTTTAACAAGGGGACCCCCAGATCCTGGCCCTCCCCCCTGTGTGAAATGGTAAGGGCCTACCATTTTACAAAAAAACTGTCAAAAATGTTAAAAATGACAAGAGACAGTTTTTGACAATTCCTTTATTTAACCCTTTCATGACTAAGCCTATTTTTGAAATTTGGTGTTTACAAGTTAAAATCCATATTTTTTGCTAGAAAATTACTTAGAGCCCCCAAACATTATATATATTTTTTTAGCAGAGAATCTAGAGAATAAAATGGCGACTGTTGCAATATTTTTTATCACACGGTATTTGTGCAGCGGTGTTTTAAACGCAAATTTTTGGAAAAGGGACACTTTCATGAATTTTAAAAAATCCAAACAGTAAAGTTACCCCAATTTTTTTGTATAATGTGAAAGATGATGTTACGCCGAGTAAATAGATACCAAACATGTCACCCTTTATATTAAATAAAGATATGTGGCGCTATTCCATCAATCAGTAACAAATAAAAATGTGAGATGAAGTGGGCAGAATAAGCTCCACCTCATATAATAAATGCCAGGAAAAAGTAAATAATAGCCTAGGAATAAATGTCACCATACAAGAGTAAATCAAAAAAGAGAGAATCAGTTCTGCAATATGAAAAAAATGAATAAATGAATATCTGCAATTGAATACAAACTGACTCAGTGCTTGGTGAAATAAATATATCGGTCACCCCTCATCAGGTGAAAAAATAGTGAATCTGTGAATATGATAAGCTGACTTCCCAAATTGAATGCTCACAACCAGAAATCATACACAAGTGATAACCAGTAACTCACAAGTAATCACTGGAGATTAAATAAATTCTAGTGCTGAGAGCAAAATAAGTTAAGTGGCTCTTCAACGTGAGAATTAAAAATAAAAGAGTGACATAAAGTGCAAGAAAATTCCTAAGATCAGCAAAAAATATATTCATATAATGCGCAATATAAAATGAATACCCAAATAAATAGTGCAATCATGCCATAATACACTAGTAAAATAAATAAAGTATTAAATAATATTGTATATTGAATTAATAATTTAAATGAATAAAAAAAAAAAAAAAAAAAAATCGATTGCAATAGGACAGCTAATCCCACCACAGAGATGCTGTCCCAAACGGTGACAATAGTGCAATATAGTCCATACAAAAGGTGCAATAGTGATGGGTGATTTCCACAAATTATACATTCATGTCACCCTTTATAATTGCACGCACTCGTGGAATGGCGACAAACTACGGTACCTATGAATTTCCATAGGCGACGCTTTAAAAATTTTTTACGGTTACCAGGTTAGAGTTACAGAGGAGGTCTAGGGCTAGAATTATTGCTCTCGCTCTGACGATCGCGGCGATACCGACGATCGCGGCGATTTACTTTATAAATTGTGTTTTAAAATTTTTTTTTTTTTTTTTTACTTTTATTGCTGTCACAAGGAATGTAAACATCCCTTGTGACAGTAATAGGTGGTGACAGGTACTCTTTATGGAGAGATCGGGGGTCTAACAGACCCCCCATCCCTCCTTTACACTTCAAAGTATTCAGATCGCCGAAAACGGCGATTCTGAATACTGTGTACTTTTTTAACTTCGGCGCCATTGGCAGTCATGACGTCGCTTCCGCGTTTACAACAAGAAGGCTGGAACGAAGCCGCTCACAGCTTCGTTCCAGCCCGCCCCCAGCTGCCGAAAGTCCCCGATTGGATACCGAGCTTCCCGATCGCACGGGAGGCCCGGTAACAGCGGCGGGAGGCGGCGGGAGGGGGGGATGTCCCCTCCCGCTCCCCTGGTATAACAACCGAGCGGCTTTTAGCCGCATCGGTTGTTATACACGGGTAGCCGATCGCTCGCTGTAAACAACGGTACCGGGATGATGCCTGCAGCTGCGGGCATCATCCCGGTAAAACCCCGGAAAGCCGAGTACGCATATGTGCGTACGGTCGGCGGGAAGGGGTTAAATGCTTCTTCTTTCTTTGTTCTTCTATCTTCTATCTTCCTTTGGTTTCTTCCTCCATCTTCTTCTTCTTCTGGTTCTTCTGGTTCTTCCTCCGAAGAGAAGAAGATTAAGAGAAGAAGATGAAGAGAGAAGCATCACACAGCGGGAGCCTCCCTCCATGCCATCATGCATGCGGAGTGGCCTGGAGAAGAAGGGAAGAAGACGCCGGCGCCGCGGAGGAAGATGCCAGATGAGAACACAGGAGTAAGAACCAGAAGAACCAGAAGAAGAAGATGGAGGAAGAAACCAAAGGAAGATAGAAGATAGAAGAAAGAAGAAAGAAGAAGCATTTAAATAAAGGAATTGTCAAAAACTGTCTCTTCTCATTTTTAAAATTTTTGCCACTTTTTAAGTGAAATGGTACCCCCTTACCATTTCACACAGGGGGGGAGGGCCGGGATCTGGCAGTCCCCTTGTTAAAGGGGGCTTCCAGATTCTGATAAGCCCCCCACCCGCAGACTCCCACAACCACCGGCCAGGGTTGTGGGGATGAGGCCCTTGTCCTCATCAACATGGGGACGAGGTGTTTTGGGGGGCTACCCCAAAGCACCCTCCTAATGTTGAGGGCATGTGGCCTGGTATGGTTTAGGAGGGGGGGGCGCTCTCTCGTCCCCCCGTCTTTTCCTGCGGTCTGCCAGGTTGCGTGCTCAGATCAGGGTCTGGTATGGATTTTTGGGGGGACCCCATGCCGTTTTTTTTTCAATTTTGGCGTGGGGTTCTTCTTAAAATCCATACCAGACCTGAAGGGTCTGGTATAGATTTTGAGGGGGACCCCACGCCATTTAAAAAAAAAAAATTTTGGCCAGGGTTCCCCTTATTATCCATACCAGACCTGAAGGGCCTGGTATAGAATTTAGGGGGACCCCCACATCATTTTTTTAAAATTTTTGGTTCAGGGTTCCCCTGTGGGGAAATCCCATGCCGTTTTTATCAATGAACTTTTATGTGTATTGTCGGACCAGCAACTCATTAATAGCCGCGAGTAGTTTAAATGACTTTTTTTCCTTTGAAATGTCATTTTGCTGTCAGACTGTTCTAAACACGGGAAACATGCGCCCCTTTACAGGCATACTATAGACACCCCCCAGGTACGAAATTTAAAGGGATATTACACTTTTATTGTTTCACTTTAAGCATTATTAAAATCACTGCTCCCGAAAAAACGGGCGTTTTTAAAACTTTTTTTGCATTGATCCATGTTCCCTGGGGCAGGACCCTGGTCCCCATACACTTTTTTAACAATACCATGAATATAAGCCTTTAAAATTAGCACTTTTGATTTGTCCCATAGACTTTTAAAGGGTGTTCCGCGGCATTCGAATTTGCCGCGAACACCCCAAATTGTTTGCTGTTCGGCGAAATTGCGAACAGCCAATGTTTGAGTCGAACATGAGTTCGACTCGAACTCGAAGCTCATGCTTACCTAACATGTCATTCTTGAAAATTGCGCTCGCTCGTGGAATGGCACCAAACTTCGGTACTCAAAAATCTCCATAGGCAACGCTTAAAATTTTTCTACAGGTTAACTGTTTAGAGTTACAGAGGAAGTCTTGGTATAGAATTATTGCCCTCGCTCTAACATTCGCAGCGATACCTCACATGTGTCAATGGAATGGCGTTTACATGTGTGGGCGTGACGTACGCATGCGCTCACTTCTGCGTGTGAGCTCGGGGGTGCTTTAAACCTTTTTTTTATTGTTTATTTTATTTTGATTTTTTGATTTTTACACTTTCCCTTTGAAAAAAATTTTTTTGATCACTTTTATTCCTATTACAAGGATAAGACCCCACATCTCTCCTCCAGGCTGGAAAGACTGAGATCGAAAAAAAGCCAGGACAATCTCGTTATTCCAGCCGAGTACATGGCAGTATTTACAACTGCCAGGACGGGCGTAACATCATAATGTCACGCCCGGACCTCCGAGAGTCATAGAGAGTCATAGTCATAGAGATGACCGGGGATCATCTGTTCCCCGGAATTCTGTATGGATTCTGGTGGATTCCTTCTCCGGCTCACCGATCGCAAGATGAGTTGGGAGAAGCACCGGAGGGCGGCGGGAGGGGGGCTGAACTGCCGTTATCATTCTTACCGTGGATTTAATAGCTGGCTGAATAGAACAATACCAAGTTGATGCCTGTTGGTGCAGGCATCAGACTGGTATAACCTCTGAAATAGGAGGATGTCATGTATGTCCTCCCGGCAGAAAGTGGTTAAAAAAAAGTGATAAACTAAGAAAATGCATAAAGCACACAGTGGTGTATGTGTGTACCTGTAGCAGTCATTTTTATGACCTAGAACACCTAAATCATAGGCCAGTGCAAATTTCAACACTACCTCAATGTCAAAGGGTTGTCCACCCCACCCTTCTGACACCCTATTGGTCCATCACTATGACAAGAAGCCTTTGTGGCCATTAGGAAGAGGGAGAGCCAGTGTTAGCACACATAATGAAATTGGTAAAGGTATAAGCAGACACCTATAGGTGCACATTGTCAGTTTATCACTTTGGTTCATGGCATTTTAAAAGCAAGCAACTGAAGACATATTTTAAATACATGTTCTGTGCTACCTGATAACAGACTTAAAGTTTTTTGTGCAACCAGTGACTCGTCACTTAAGTCTGGCACACACTATTCGTTTTTTCGGTTGAATGAAAAAAAACTGTCAGCTACGGTTGGAGCCACTGTACTAACTATGTGAAGTTAGTACATCGATCTTCCCACTGAGCTGTTGTGTTCTGACAGGGGGACGCCCCCCCCCCCACCAGAACCCTGATCAGCCCTCTCCACCATTGACAGAGAGCACTGATCAGGAATCAGTTGGCTGCTGGTTTTCTAGCATACTCATCCAACACTTCTGTCAGACAAATTGACATACACACAGGCTAAATGTCGGCCCTTTTTTTTTTTTTACCGGGCAATGCCTCCAGACATTCGGCCCGTGTGTATCAAGCTTTAGCTTAGTTTATATGGTGAAGCTATTTTGACTATTAATACTCTGATTACATATTAAGCAATAAAATATTACATGTAAGTCTTTATACAGCATCATTGTAGGGAAAATCACACAACATGTTTATGTTCTGATGAGTAAAAGTGATGATGGCAATTGCAGATGTAAACATGTCCTTAAAGGCATAGTTCACATTTACCAAAAAAACTGCCTATGGAGATGAGGGGTATATTTAGATAAAAAATAATCTCTGTAGCTTTGAGGAAAGTTGAATAATGACCTAGCTATAGGTGTAGCCCATTTTCATACCTTATGAAGCCTAATGCCCTGTACACACAATAGGATTTTCCAATGGAAAATGTGTGATAGGACCTTGTTGTCGGAAATTCCGACCGTGTGTGGGCTCCATCACACATTTTCCATCGGAATTTCCGACACACAAAGTTTGAGAGCAGGCTATAAAATTTTCCGACAACAAAATCCGTTGTTGGAAATTCCGATCGTGTGTACACAAATCCGACACACAAAGTGCCACGCATGCTCAGAATAATTTAAGAGACGAAAGCTATTGGCTACTGCCCCGTTTATAGTCCTGACGTATGTGTTTTACGTCACCACGTTCGGGACGATCGGATTTTCTGACAACTTTGTGTGACCGTGTGTATGCAAGACAAGTTTGAGCCAACATCCGTCTGAAAAAATCCATGGATTTTGTTGTCGGAATGTCTGATCAATGTCCGATCGTGTGTACGGGGCATAAGCCTGTGTTCACAGTGCAGACACTGCATGTAATTCGCACAGGAATCGCAGCACATTCCTGTGCAAACTACATGAGGTTTCTGTGGTGCGAATTGAGCCATGGATTTGTATGGCTCAAATTGGACCGCATTCAGGCCAAAATGGTGCCATTTTTTTGTCCACCCCAGAATCGGATCGCATGGGTGTTCACACCCATGTGATTCGATTCTGCAAATCTGCGTTTTGCAAACCAGTTGCAGGGTGTCGTTAACTTAACATACACTCCACAATTGGTTTGCATGGGTGGGTTGCGATTTAGATGCAGTGCCGAATCCGCTGTGCGTTTGCATCGCATCTAATGTGAACCTAGGCTAAATGAGATTGCATTTCCTCATCCTGCCTTGTTACTAGGACTTTGTTAAGACATGCACAGCTTTTACTCTTCATGCCATCACAGGAGTGCGCTTTTTTTCTAATTCAAACCCTCTCACACAAGCTTTCTCTCCCCTGACGCAGTAGTTCTGAGCTTAGCATTTAAATGTTCGCTCCTGTGATGGTGGATGTGAACAGCAACAGCTGGGAGTCTCTTAGCAATGTCTCAGCAACAAGGCAGGATGGGGAGATGCAGTCTCATGGAGTTTTTCAGTCAGGTTGTATGTGGTACATAAATGGCCTACACCTACAATCAAGGCATTTTTCAACTTTGGTCAAAGCTGCACAGTTTTTATCTACAGATGCCCCTAACCTGCATAAGCCATTTTTGGGGGGGAAAGGTGAACTATGCCTTTATACTTGAGTTAAGGGTGACAAATGATTTAACTGCAGCTATGATCCCAATTAAAACCATATTTTTGTTTGCATGTCAGTAAAATGAATTGTTGGTAAAAGTGAACAGTAGTCGGTATATAATGTATATGCAGTTCTATAAGAATTCTATTTTTTGGACTAAGTCCAGTTTCTCCAATGTATCTGTCGAGTCTGAATATTACTTAATATATTTTACTGTTTTATATAAAACAAATGGATTATGTCACATCACGTATAATTCTTATCTCTTATATTCACATTTATGCTTAGCTGGAAATAGATGGTTCTTACCCAATGGTTCCCGCAGGATCACAAATGTGAAAGATGAATGCATTTCTATATGCTTCATGCAAACCTAATGTGGTCAGAACAAAAGGATTCCAATTAATCTCATGCTGAGATAGGCAGAAAACTGTTTTATTTGCAGCCCAGGATATACTGGAAAACCTGAGCATCTGATAAAACCAAAATTCCTTTTTTATTATCAACCAGAATCAGTATAGTCATTGAAGTCATGTATTAAGGGCAATATGATAACGGGTTATATTTTTGTAATGAATACATTGTAATATACAATCTAATAACTTGTGTTAGGAATATATTGGTATTACTGTATGTGAGAGAAAACAGTCATTATGGTGGCAGATCTGGTCACTTGTCTTTATAGCAATGTCAGCTAGACACCATTTAGTTGATAACCTTTGGTCAATAGTGTTTATTTATGGCACTGAGATAAAAGTCTCATTTGTTTCAGATTATGTTCCTATTCTAAAACTTGGTACACACTAGGGCTCCATGCACACTGGGCTTAAAAAGTGTCTGTTCTTTTGGGAGTACAAAATGCTCATATAGAGCTTATAAGTCTAGACAAGTTTAGAAGAGTTTTTTCTGCCAGTAAGCTCCAATCAGAAACGTGAACCAGAAGGTTTTTTTTTTTCCTGCTTCTAAACTTTGAGCTCAAAATATGCCTGTAATTGTCCTAATGTGCATGGACACATAGGATAACATTAACAAGCTTCTACAGGCAGAAAGCAAAACTCCTGTAGAAGCTACGTTTTTAAAGCCAGTGTGCATGGAGCCTGAGGCCCCTTTCACACGGGCGGATAGAATTCAGCTTTTAGCTATGAATAGATCAAGTTATCTACCACAGCTAAACTAACACAATGCTTTCCTATGGCCCCATTCACACACTGCATTTAGCAACGTTGTGTTACATGGGGTTTTGTGCGGTTAGAGAAAATACATTTGACTGCGTCCAGGACCGATTTATTGCAGCTATGTGCACATAACTGCAGGTAATCGTAGTGTACTATTATGCTGCGGATAGCAGTAGCAACAAGGAAAGAAAAACAACAGGAAGCACATCAGAAATGGCAAGAATGTTCAAACGCAGCTAAATGCAGCTAAACGCAGCCACATGTAAATGCAGCTTATCGCAATGTACAACTGCAAGTGATCGCTGTGCCTGGAGTCTTGTAATTTCAAAATAACAAAACATGCTTTTAACAGCCGCCCGTGTGAAAGAGGCGGGCTGAATGAAAAAAAAAAACTGAAGAACTCAAGAGGAGCCACTGTGCTAACTATCCAATGTTAGTACAGTGACTGCCCCCCACCGCCAGAGCACACAGGCCAACACTCAAAGCCATTGGTTGAGAGCGCTGATAGGGTGCCGATCGGCAGACCTTTTTCAGTCATGCCCCTTCAACAGAAGCCATTTGAATGGACGGCTTCTGTCAGACTGGCTGCTGTACCCAGGGGCTGAATGTCGGCTGGTTTCTATTGAACCGGTCGATGCTGCTTGATATTCGGCCCCTGTGTAAGGCCCTTTACCAACATGAAAACTACCCTTACAACAAGTATATTGGCAAACTGGCTCCTCTCAGTGAAATAAACAATAAACACATTCTTTTCCTAATCATGTTTGTTTGAAATTCTACCTATCTTTGGCCAGCTTTACCTGCTGGTTGGTAGCACGTAAAGCAGAGTTCCACTCAAAAGTGGAACCTCCGCTTATCTGACCCCTTACCCCCCTCTTGTGCCACATTTGGCCCTTTTCGGTGGAGGAGGAACAGGTATCTGTTTTTGACAGGTACCTGTCCCCACTTCTGGGAGATCACGCCGCAGCATGATCACCCGGAAGTTCCCTCCTTCACCCCCCACCACCGGGCCATTCAGAAAGGGCAGCGCGTTTTGCGCATGCGCAGTAGGGAACCAGCTGTGAAGCCGCAAGGCTTCACTGCCGGATACATTTACTACGAATGGCGGCTGCAGCACCTGAGAGCCAATGGAAACATTGACTGGGGTGCCAACATTGCTGGATTCCAGAACAGGTAAGTGTCCTAATATTAAAAGTCAGCAGCTACAGTATGTGTAGCTGCTAATTTTCATTTTTTCCTGGCTGCAGAACTCCTCTTGAAGAAGCCAGCATAAGGAATAGCTGGCGGTGGGCACAAGCATTGTATATGCCACAGTAGACAGGAACACAACCAGAAACTATGGCAAGACGATAAAATTACTGGAGTCCTCAAGTGATATAACATAATCCAGTGGATAACTCTAATACCATCTATAACTTAGTTATTCTTTCTTAGTGAACTGACCTTTTAAACACAGGCTTATTTAAAGTGAAACAAAATTCCCTATAGTCACCTCCCTTTCGCTGATGCTTCCATCTTTACCCCGGTTTATTGTTTTTGACCATCTTGAATGGCCAGCCTGGGATGTTATCACTCCCTCACATGCACACAAGAGTTAATTCAATTTGGCACCACGGCTTGCCAAACATGTGCACTAAACCACAAGTGCACTCTTCAGTATAAATTTAGTAGTAGAGGAGTTGGCAGGAAAAAGAGCAATGTTTATTGCAGAAGAGACAAATACAGTCTTATATGCAATTATAGGCTACCTGCAATCAAGTTTTCCCAAAATCACTTAATTTCCGCTTTATCATAGAAGAGAGTACAGCATATAAAGTGCAGCTACCAATCGCAACAAGTTGCAATTTTACATTTATATTGCACTGTAAATAATTTAACTAAAACTGGATGCTAGTGTACTTCTAGCAAAGTAATTTTGTCTATTCCTTCTGAGCAAATAAGATAGCACTATCACTGCTTTTAGATGTGCAAAGCTATTGTTTCATTGCTTTCTAAAGGCACATCTGTGAATCAAAAGTTGGATGTAAATGTATATTAATTTTTAATATAGAATCGTTACTAAAGCAGACAGGTCTTTGAAACACATTATTTATGAAAACTTGGTGCACATTCAACTGTCCCATCCTAACACAATATGCTTAAGATCTACAAATAGCAACAGAAGTCACTCATATTCCTTATCAGCCCATGCCTGCAATATACTCCTTGTAGGGAAGAGCTCTCAGTATTGTAGAAATTCTTTCTGATAACCCAGTGTGCCACCTACAACCATTCATAGATTATTGTTAGCATTTAAACAGTAGGTGCTGAGTGGCTATGATGGGCTTTTTATTTAAAGTGAATGTGTCACTTATTCAGTGATGCTATAGTTTTACGAAGCAGCCTAAAACACAGCTAAAATAACATTCACTTTTGAAATTTTTGCATTATGATGTAATTAACAATGTAAAATCAGGACGTTTGGTGCCTTTCATTTAAATATTCAAGGATTTATTTTTATTTTTTTCAAAAAGCTTCTTGGAGATTGAGTTCTTGACATTACTGTGAGCCTGGATGTTGCAGATAATACTTCAGCAAGCCTAAATGCAGAGTACAATGTTAGTGTGTCTGAATGAACAGCTGCATATCCAGATTCTGTTTTTATGTGTCACAGTGATATGACTTATGCACCCCCTCTTGCTGGCGGCCAGTGGGATGGGCAGGACAGCCTTATTGAAGGCCCCTTGCATCGGTGGTCACTGTAAAAGCCCACCATCCTTAACATTGATGGTTAGTGCAGAACTGTACAATTGTGGTCAACACAAAAAAGAATGCCCTGCTTACATTAGTGGACAGTAATAGAAAGATTGCCCTCCTACATTAGTGGGAAGGAAGAATGCTCCTAAGAGGAATAAGTGGGGTTGGTTTACTAAAGTCAGATAGACTGTTCACCCTGCAAGGGAAGTTGCACTGTGCAGGGGCATTTTCCCCAGAGCTTAGTGAATGAAGCAAAACTCTGCTGGCTTCTATCATCCAATCATGTACAACTGTTTTTTTTATTTTTCTTGCATGTGATTGGGTATTCTTTGCAAAAATGAAATTGCACCACATTCACTAAGCTCTGGGACAAATTGCCCTGCAAAGTGCAACTTCCCTTTCAAACTGAACAGCCTATTTGTCTTTAATAAATCAGTCCCTGTGGTTACTTAACTTAGAGGCTCCACTAGGCTCACATTACCATCTCTGACTCTGCCAAGTGACATTGGCACCAGAACTTTGTTTGAAAAGTGCACATATCCTTTAAATTTATAATGTGTTCAAATAGGTAATAAATATGTAGCGCTGGTAGATTTCTAATCTACCGCTTATAGGTAAATTTAATGGATCATCTGTGCTATACATTGTTCAGGTTTAATCTAATGTTAGGTTAGCCTCTGTTCCAGCTTTGCTGTGTTGCGTGCAGTTTCACATTGCGCCTGCTGTGGGTGATGTTGTCATCGTGGGTCAATGTTGGAAAGCAACAAGCTGAAGTATATGAGTGCTCTTCTGTCCCGGAGATAACTCAGCGGAGGTGGTCCTCCGAGTTGCATTCTGGGAGACGGTATTTATGGGGCAGACGCCATGTTTCGGAGAGCTTTTTGCCTCGTGGCCCTCTTGGCCTAGAGGTATGTGTCAGTGAGTGCTATCTCGTAGCCCCATGGCTTGGAGGGTTACGCCGCTGCAGCCGTGCGGGTAGGCCCAGAAGCCTGTCTGGGGCCTGCTACTGCTGGCATGGTCCTGTGCTGTCTGTCCTGCAGGAAGAAGCCAGACAATTGAGAAGAATCCAAGGGAGGACCCGTCTTGGAAGGGACCATGCGGAGCGCTGGCCTGGAGAAGGGCCTGGTGACTCAATTGGAGGACGCATCCTAAATTATCCTACCGCTCAAGTACTGTCAGGTCGGCTTGAAGGTTCTGGTACTGTGTTTGCTGTTCATCGAAAACTACTACATCCTGTGGCAGAGGATCGTATGAGTTTGTCCCACCAAAGTCTGTGGCAGAGACTTTTTGTTCGTGCTGCGTTCTGGTTGCTAGGTCAGTGAGAGAAACCTATCCGGGTGGGCAAAGATTTAATCCTAAGCTGAGGATACATCCATCCTAAAGATTTAAATTCCTTGACGCTACGCCAAGAAAAGGTATTTGAACACCCTGCAACTCTCCTTCTACTTCTTCCAGCTATCCCCATTAAAGCATTGAAAAAGTGACTTGTGCCTACATTGCCTCGCAGTAAGCTCAATGGAGACCCCTAGACCCGGTGTTGGTGAAGTTACAGGTAACAAGGTGACGGTAACAGCCCGCTTTAAATCAGCAGCTCCACCATGAGTTAGTGCTACAAATAGATAAATAATACATTGATGAATAATAAATGCTAAATCATTTACGGGGGGGGGGGGGGGAGTTATTATAGGTTGATTTTAAATGTATAGGCTAACTGTGTAAAATTGGCATTGGCTCTTCCAAGCGACAACTTACTACTCCATGACTACTCATATGGACTCTGTCAGGATAGAAAGAAGGGTTGGAGGAAGCTGCCATGTCCTACTCATTTGAAAGGTTCGTGCTCTGTGGTTGTTGTCCTTATCTTTGCTTCCACTGACATAAAAAAAAATAATGCAGGTTCATAGTTGCTAATTTACTGTTTGCGTGCTTATTCAGGATCACTGACTCAGCTGTTAGCCCAGTCAGATCTACACCATTGTACAGTGGCTTCCATTCATTTATCCTTATAGATTTCCTTTATATTCAAAGGAAATTCACATTAAATATTCCCACAATCCTAGCTGTTGTCTTTGTGTTTTTCTGTCTGATATCTTTGTGGCCTGACAACAGATCCTTTTAATCTGCTGAACACACAGATAAGTAAGGGTATCAGGCATTTACTGTGATTACAGCAGTGTTTTATAATTCCTTCTCTCTATCACTGCTTCTGTCTCTTCGTCTATTCATTTTTATTGTTTTGGATTTTTTTTTTGTTTTTTTTCCACACAAGCTGCTAACTACCTTACAGCTTTCTTCACGTGTATGTTCATAGATTAAATTTTCTGCTGATATAATTACCTTAAATAAATGTCATATATGTAGTAAGTAAATTATACAAATGATGATTGGTTTTCCCGTGACAAAAGCAGGGAAAATCATTCCTTATGCATAACCCATAAATATATGCCATAAACGTAATCTGATGTAAATTTACTCAGGTATGTTTTATAAACATGAGGAAATGTAGCGCAGATCATTATATGTGTTGTGTTCATATTACATCTTGTACAGTAAAATAACAGAATTAGCCTTCTGTAATGTATAACTTACATTATAATAAAATATAGCTATTAGCATATTGAACTACAGTCCAGTTAAATGGTTCAAGCTCAACTCCAGCTCCTAACTCTGATCCCTAATGCCTCCTTTTCACCCCACTGAAGCTGCCCCAGTCTGTGTATTTCGGGTTGAGTGATGTTGGACATCATGCAACCTTGAAGACTGAGGGCATCCTGTGGTATGTACTGCATGGGGACAGCTCTGAACTAAAGGTAAGTATTGCAGCCCAAGCTTCTTTTTAATTCTTTCAGAGGCTGGATAACATTTTTTAAGGTTTAGCCCAGAGTTAGACTTTAAAATGGACCTGCCAGAATAGGAATATGAAATCTGCCTGTCCCTACATTCTTTGAAGATTCTGGCTCTAGTACTGTTCTAAGCCCTGCTTAGGTAGTTAAAATTGGGTTAGAGGGTTGTAACCTTAAATGAAGCACATGACAGTATAGTCATGCACCTCCATATCTGAGATAAAAGGAGAGGATTTGGGACTTTATATGAGGCACATGACACATGATAGGTAAAATAGTCATAAAGTGATGACAAATTTATGATACAAAAGTAGATACCGTAGCATACTGCAGTTATTGCACACATAAACAAATTCATATATACACCAATAACATGTGACATATTGCAGTTCATGTATATAGACACACAAATATCATCATAATACACCACAGTAGATGATATTATGAGCCGATTTTCACTCCATGTCATATAGTTATTGATATGGCAAAAAACATGATAATGGGATCTAAAATATAAGATAAAAAACGTAGGTTAGAGACATCACTGCATCGAAAACTGCTTGCATTTCATGGATTTGCTCCACTTCCTCAGGAGTGGATGCATTATACATATCTGCAAAAAGATATATAGATACCAATGGGGTATAATTGGTTACCCCAGTGCTTAGGTACTTAGTTATCCAATGACCTGTATGTAGTAGCATGTGAATCAGAACTCCCAAACTGCATATTTCTTCCAGGTTAGTGGGTCATTTGTTAGTGAAACAAGGACAAAGATGACAGTCTAAGACCTTGCACGCAGGTAGATTTAGTAGATAAAACAGAAAGAGCTTCAACGTCTGTTGTTAACATTAAGAAGGATTAAGATAGAGATGCAGAGGACGCTTCAGAGGATCAAAATCAGTAGGGGTCGACATACACAGCAAAAAAAAAAGAGAGTATCAACTAGGCTGAAACCTTATATTTTAATAAAAGGGGGTTTTGTAACTTCTAATGCCACATTCTGACCACATCGGACATCATAATGTTTGCTTTGAAAATAATTGGACTTACTGACTAATAATATAAAAAATAATTTGTGTGTGGTTTCTGTGATCTAGTTTTTTTTTTGTATCACAATGTATTAATATATTAGCCTCATAGCATCAGCAATTTGTGAATTATCTCTTGTAGGATGTGCTGTAAAAGCTTGCAGCTGAAAATCTACTGGTATTTGAGGGATGATGATGAAATCAACAGTGGCAGTCTTATATGTTAATTAAAAATTGTGTATATATATATATATATATATATATATATATATATATATATATATATATTCTAACTAAATGCATGTATAACCTATATCCAGGAAAGGTTGCAGGTGTGCCTTTGTATGATAGTTCAAGATCTTTTTTCAAGCCCTTCAGTTTTCAATGGAATACACTGTATGAAAAAAGCACAATCAGTTACAATAATGAGTAACCACTAAATAAGTGTGCCGTTGGCATTATGCTATTATAAATGTACAAGTTTTTCTTTTTTCTTTCTTGTCAAACAGTAAAACACAGTAAAATTTAAATATTTGTTGCCATTCACACATAATACAGCATAAGTTACCATAGCAACAGATTATGTCAGTGAATAATATGGATCAAAATTTTAACATGCAGGAAAAGTACAAACTTACAAAGCCTTTTCTTTGCATATAGAACTGTGATCTATGTGTTTGGGATAAATATAGTTCAGATCATAATAAAAAAAGACTAGCAAAAACGAGTCCACAAAACACCGTTTTATGTAAAACGATAACATTGAACAATTTTCATTGTACAAAATTGTAAATCTTTAATTGAAAAAAAAATAATTTGTGTTCTCCACTACAAAAAAGTCAGCCTGGAGCTTCTGTGTCTGTTCTGTGTCTGGAAAACAAAAGTCAGCTATGTTGATATATCTCTAGCTTTGCTTATACATGAGTTCCTCTGACTGAGTAGGAATGGGGTTGATACAAATACCTTGTGTGGAAGGGAATAGGACATTGGAGAGCAGTTGCAATGTGTTGCCTAGTACGTTATATTTTCTTCTACTTATAGCTATAGTGCACCAGTCCACAGCACAACATCCTGGAATATGCAGCTCCATGCTACCTCTTCCATACAGAAGACTTAGGCTAAGTTCACACTTATGCAATGCAGGAAACGCAGTGAATCCTGTGTGTTTTCTGCATCGCATTGCAATTGCATCGCAATCGCATCGCATGGATGTGAACACCCATGCAATGCAATATAGGGTGCGGGGGAAAAAAGCATCCTGCGCCATTTTAGTGTGGATGCGATGCGATTTTCGCCATAAAAACTGTATGGCTGAATTTGCACCGCACAGACATCGCATGTGATGTGAACAGGAATGTGGTGTGATTCCTGTGCGAATCTCAAGCAGTGTCTGCATCGCACCAGTGTGAACCTAGCCTCAATGTAAAAAAAATACCAGCATTAATCCATTTCTCACAGCCAATAAGGAGATGCAAACCAGTTTTAGAAGTTTAAATGTTATTGGTGAAACAAACATGGAAAAAGACAGAGGGCATAACACAGCACATTCTCTAGAAAGTGTGGCCCATATGGAGCAGTAAGTGTGTGTGTGTGTAGTGAGAGGAACTTCTCCTTATGATAAAAATTATGTTTATTTTATAAAAAAATGTTTAGTAATGTCAATCTACACACATATAGCTATAGTTATATACTTATACATCTATAAACAGGTCTATCTATCTATCTATCTATCTGTCTATCTATCTATCTATCTATCTATCTATCTATCTATCTATCTATCTATCTATCTATCTATCTATCTATCTATCTATCTATCTATCTATCTATCTATCTATCTATCTATCCATCCCTATACATATACCTTTATACCTATATTATCTATAGATAATTGCAGGCTTTTGGCTTAAAAGACTGTATTTTACTGTTTATTAATTCATGTATACATGTTATTTGAACTATAGCAATGTGTTTCTTTCCTTGTTATTGGAAAACCAATACAAATCATTTTTGGGAGATAATTGCAGGCTTTTTATTCGTTGCATGCCTTATTTTTCTCTTCTCTACCATTTATCTTATGGGCCATTTTCACAAAGGGCAGATGACTCCATCTCCCTTTATTTCCCAGACCTATGGGTCTGTCACCTGAAACATGTGACATAATCTTCCCAGGATGCATCTGTGTGGTCAGTGTTACATAACCAGTGCCTTATTTGACCAGGAAGTGGAAAAACAGTAATTGTAAGTAAAAGCAAAAAGTAAAGATTGTAGGATGAATTCATATCAGCATGCAGAGCTGCATGGTGGTGTGATTTAAGTGAAAGGGGGAAATGTCCATTTTAACATACCATCAAGGTAAATGGACAGCATTTGAATGTTTGTAGAGTTTACATATATATCCATTGCTTCATTTTAGATGAAAACGGCCTTCTTTGCAGTACCAGGAGATACTGTATGTTTGACTTCAACCTACAGTATACTGCTGAAGTCTGTTACTGTATAGTCATTTTTATTATTCTTCACAAACAGAAATGAAAATGTGCTTTGCTTCAGTTCTTACTTTTACAACATATGGGATGAGAGATAAAGGGGTTGATTTACTAAAACTGGAGAGTACAAAATCTGGCGCAGCTCTGCATAAAAACCAATCAGCTTCCAGTTGTTTTTGTTTATGTATGCTTAATTGAACAAGCTGAAGTTAGAACCTGTTTGGTTTCTATGCAGAGCTGCGCCAGATTTTGTACTCTCTAGTTCTAGTAAATCAACCCCAAAGAGTCAAACTGGATAAATTACTTCTATGTTGCCTCTCTCACAGTGTACTCTATTCAAACTTGTTTTTAATCTATTTAGAAATGTTCTTTCAGCTTTTGTATTCGGCATCTGAAGTCAGTGATCCTGTTTTTTGCAAATCACTGTTGTAAAGGAAACCTGTACCGAGTAAAATTTGGAGGATGCCATTGATGACTATTGATGAAATCAAAACTCTTGATTTTCATACCTGTTCCAGTTCAGTGATTTAGAATGTATGTATGCCAATGGATCAACACAGCATAGCCAGCTAGTTTTGGCAGCAGTTAAAGTTATTAATATTTACTTGAACCTTGTCTTATTATGACCCTGTTTATATAGTTTATAAATGACAAATAACCATATTCTTAGAACAATTGGTAAAGTGGGGTATCAAATTACATCATATTCATAGTGGCTACAACTCTTTACAATGTTACTAAACCCACAACAGTAAAATCAGTGTGTATATGCAGTAATGCATGCTTGTTATACTCACTGTGAAACCTAAGGGATTAGTCCTTTGCATTGTGAAAAAAGGCTGTTTTATCCCATCTTTTCTGATCTTCCCCTTCTTCCACAGTCCCCAATCCATCTCCTGATAAGACAGAGCCTTTAGAGTCACTCTGCACATGCTCAGTTTGGTGTCTATTGCTAGAGAGTTTTTTTGTCTTGGGAGAGTGCATGTGATCAGCACAGGTCCAATCAGCACTGTCCAGACAGAGGGTAAGGGGTCCTGTAGCCTTATAGGACAGTCTCAGTTGAAAACTCCTCCTACAAGCTTTAACCAGACACTGATAGAAGTCATAAGACTGCTATATATGGCTGTTTAGAAAAAGTATTTAGCAGTTTATGTTTATTCAAATAATTGCATTTCCATGTTCTGTGTATTGTGGGAGAGCAGATATAGTGATTGCAGGGTCCTGGGTTTAGGAGCCCTTTAATTCCTTCACGCATTTCTTATAAAGTGTTCTTGCTAGATCCCTGTTTGTACAGCTAGTCATTGCTAAATGCCTTCTCTTTTTTGTACTACTCGTCACCTCGGTTTAACATGTAGGGTTACTTTCAGTAAATGTAATTAGAGTGCGCATTTTTAATTAGTTTTCAGTTTCTGATTTCAGCTTTTGAATGTTTATAGTGCTTCAGATAAGATGTTCTAAAACCCATTTCAATGTTTTTTTTAGATCATCAATTCACTATTAAATCACCACAAACCATTTTAAAATAATGGTGAACACAGAATATGGCAGACCTTTTACATGCAGGCTATTCTATATAAATAGGGCCCATATTAGTAATTGTGCATCTATTTCCATTATTAGAATCAATAGAAATAAAAATAAGCATTTAAAACACTTTATAAAGTTCATCAGTGTAAGAAAAGTGTACAGGTCTGAGCAGTTTCTGTTTTCATTAGTACAATACTAATGTAATTGCCTGTAAAATATGTGTAATTGTCTACTTGAGAGTGTGTTAAACACTGCTTCTTATGACCTTAAATATCATTATCCCATTGTGCCTCCAGCTCAAAGGCTGGTATTGAATGTGTCAGTGATCATTACTAGATACCAGTGTGCAGCTCCTAAACACACAATATTGTCTTGCAAACTGAGTGTTTGCCATTGTGAAAAATGCAAATACTAGAATCTAAATATGAATAATGTTCTTAGCCAAGCCAATATAGCCTGTGCTGCAACACCATCTTCTATATCTTTATAGCATTACAATGTTTTAACATATGTTACAGCTGAAAAACGATTCATTATACAAATAGGTTAGACATGGTAAAAAGACAGGAAAATATTGCTCACTGTGTATTTTTTGTGTCACAGCTTAATATAAATTATAAAGCAGTCTGCTTTGCTGGGTTGCTGTATTAAATGAACAGCCCCATTGAATGCTTTCCTCTTTGCATTTGTGATATGCTGGTAAGGGATATTGACAGGCTATCACTCTGATGAAGTAATTAATCTTCTGAAGATTCTCTTGTCACTAAAACCACTGGATAATGAATAGACCTGAGCATGCATTACAATTTATAATACATCAATTTATACACAAAAATAACAGAATAACCTTCTCATCTGACCCTGCTTCTGAACAATACATTCAACCCCCTGCGGATGTGTGATAGCCCCTGGTGAGCTGTATTTGAATATTGTTGAATCATTTCTACCTTTGATTATTGTTTGTGCAAGGTCAGTATAAGTGAGACTCAATTCTGACACACATATAGAATATAATCAATGGCATTTATTGAAAAAATATGTAAATAACACATTGATCAATCTTAGTTTTTGTGGAACAAAGTGAAATGATTGCTTTTGTTCAGATAGATTTATTTTGCCGTTTGTATTATTTTAAAACGATGTTTAACTCAGTATGGTGTTTGTTGAATTTTGTGGACAATACTATAATAAAATACATATGATGCATTCATCTCCTGAAGCTTCGTTTTTAACAACAACGGAATCCTGATTCCACTGTTTATTGCTTCATAACTTATGTCCTGACCAGTAAAATACAAGAACCGTTGTTTTTGTTATCTGCTGCAATACCAACGTTTACCAACAGGTTATTATTTACATGAAATGTGTACACCCAATTGTGCACTTAAAAGTGGGGTATGCCTGTAATTAGGGATGTCAATCTTTGGTTTGCATTCTAAAATGTAGATAAGGATACTTGAGGTCAATCTGACCATAGGAAAGGCAAATCCTTAGATAAGAGATCGGTCTGTTTTTCTGGATAATGCTGTATTCCGTAACATGCTACAACATTACCACTAGTTGTTTTTTTACATTCACACAAAGTGGAAGAATCTTTCCTTTCTTCATGGGGTACTATCATGAATGTGATGCTGAGATTTTCCATCCCATAATAACATATTTTCTACCATCAAAGGCTACTTTGTGCTTCCAAGTATTTCTTCTCTGTCACTAAACTGCACATTATTCACTAGCTCGGGGATACCATCATTGAATGTCAGTTTAATGATGTATGGTTTTCATAAATCCCCACAAAACAAGATCTACTTAAAGTGACCATGTCATTCACCTAAAAAAATCCATGTTCCCTACCTTTCCACCATTCAAGCACTGCACCCTCAGTTAGACTTTCAACATCAGTTTTCAACACTTCTGATGTTGGATTTCTGTTTCCCTCAACACACTGTGATTCTTTCCTTCGAATCCCAAGTCACTACAGAACTCCACAGTGATGTAAGGATTTTGAGGATGGAGCCACAGCATGCAGTGGGGGACACAACATTTGCACTCCAGGAAATGTTGAGTTCTGAAGAATCTGCCTGAAGCTGCAGTGCTTGAATAGAGGTAAGGTACAAGACAGAGGCCAATGGAGAGGTGATCATAATACATCTTCTCTTGCAGGTGCCTGCCACTTCAAATTATTGGGCTACTTACAAGGTTCATTTAAGGAAAAGCTCCAAGGGAATATATAGGAGATGGGTGGAAAATTCTCCACCAAACAGTGAATACAGCTAATCAAATGCAGTCACTGTTCGGGTATTTTGACAGCTGCTGCTCCTAGGGTAGAATCTTCCATCTACTCTATTTAGTGTTGATAGCGAAATTTATTTAATTCTCTCGTTCTGCTTGTGGGGCTGAATAAGTGAAATCGTATTATGTACAGCTAACCTCAGGCTGGCCATACACACATATAGTTCTCCTGTTCAGCCTGTGGGCTGAAAAGGTAAAAATCAGTATATTCCTTCATCCATCCAACATAAGGGATGGAGAAATGTGCACCGACATCTATTGTATTCAGACAGCCACGACACTTGACTGTCTGAATACATAAACAGTGACAACACCTAGTAGGAAGCAGTCACTTTTCAGCATATACTGTAATTTGCCATCTGGCTCAGTTGATTTTTAAATGCCATCAAGGCCACCCACAGCTCAAAATTCAGGTGATTCAGAGGGAATTGGTTGAAATTGCAGCCATGTATAAGTATCTTTACTGTACAGGATCTGCAAATTAGGCTCCAGTAAGCAAAGCAGATTTCTACATAGAGCTTTCACAGCTGCTATCTAAGGATTTCTAGAGAGCTGTGACTTGGGAAAGGGGGCAATAAAATATATGCAAAAAAAAAACTCTTTGTACAGATAACTGTTAAATTGAATAGCAAAAGAAATACTGTTGCTTACTTGAATTATTTTCCTAGAGTTCCATATTAACTAGGCCTTTACAGTTTGAATTCATTCTAACAAGAGATCTTACGTAATACAAACTAAATATGTACAAAGTCACCTAACGGATTATACTAAAATTTCTTATTTCTGTAGCTCTGCACCGCCTTTTTCACCAGATGTTGCCAGCGTACACATCTAAAAATAGTTTGCAAGCTGCTATATAAATGCAGTTTTCAGCAGAATCTTACACACCACAATGACAGAAATATATTGAACTAGCACAGTGCATGTGTTTACAAATTACAATAGGGTGTCCATGTGTGCACTTAAAATAAAACAAAAAAACAAATATTACTTATCCTGCAAACAATAAAAATCAATATTTTGCTTGATATTGGGGACAGCAGTGAAAAGAACAGATGCATTCTTTACCTGGAAGTTTATGGCAACATTTTTTTCCCATTTTTGACATTTTCACTATGCAGTACAGGAAGGTTTTCATTTAGGAAGTAACAAATATTTAGTTTTTGATGTGGAGCAATATAAGCCTGGTTTTGTGAAAACAAAACACAATAATTTGTGCTGACATATAACTTCTCTCTGGAAACCATAATGTTCTCAAAGGTTAGCATTTATTACCAAGATGCTATTTGAGTCTTTGGAAGCAGAAATAGTCTCTGCACGATTGTTACTTGGGACATATATAGGCAGACCTTTCATAATCACAAAAGATTGATGTTTTCCCCTTTCTTCAATGATTACTAAGCACTCTGCAGTGACTGCCATGTTTTTCCTGGTTTTATAATTTTTATCATTTGCAGGCAATTTTACTGTAACCCTGAAACATTCCCAAATGCTGGAAGGTTTCAGCAACTGAAGTAATAATGATCTTTCATTGTAATGTTCACTTACAGGTGTTTTTTATCTATATGTAAATGTAATCATTTAATGTATTTGTAAAGACAATACTTTTTTTTTTATAGAGAAAGTAATGGTTATTGAGGTTTTTTTTCTGTCAAACAGAGAAAATTACCTTTAAATTTTTTGTCATGGAGACACAACAGGGAATGAGAGAAAATGAGGTGTCCTTGGAACAGGTGACCCCGTTCCATTGTTTGCCCTCACTTTTGTTCTCGAAAATGTTCAACTTCTCTTTATTCTCTGCCTAGGTAACAATGGTCAAAAGGATAAACAGAGGGGTATAACTTCTCACTGGGGATACAGACATCAGTAAAAACCTAGGCAGAAATAGATATCATGTGAATGGCACTGGAAGGAAATTGAGAAATAGGTTGCTGATAGGAAACTCACAAGGTAGCAGCTCTTGTTGGGAAATGTATCATCATTTATTTCAGCAATTTGTATCCTTTGGAATGTATACCATAATTGTGATGTCTGGCACCAACAGTGCAATCTATATTTTTGTTTTATAACTTGCTGAGAACATTTTTATAAAACAGCAAGGGAATTTGCTTTGGCTATACCCTCAGATGTGAGAAGTAGGCATGTTTGCATTATCTGTTTAGCAGATTATATGCCAATTGTTGAAGCTATCTACAGCACTAAATATCTAAGTATCTAAATATATCTAAATATCTAATATCTAAAAATCTGGAAGGACAGGAAAAAAAATCTGGGAGAATAAAACAATTCCCATATATGCATTCATGTAATTATGTGTTTGCTTAGCTCATCTTAATGGTCAGTATCTCAAACTGATTTAAGTTACATTTAAGACTCCATGCACACTGGCTTAAAAATCACTGTTCCTACAGGAGTTTTATGTTCTGCATGTAAAAGCAGCTCAATGTTATCCTATATGTCCATGTACAGTAGGATGATTACAGGCATATTTTGAGCTTAACGTTTATAGAGGCAGGAAAAAACCCTTCTGGTTTGCGTCTCTGATTTGAGCTTACTGGCAGGAAAAACTCAAAACTCTCCTGAACTCATTTAAACTTTGCACAAAAAACTTCCATATGAGCGTTTTTTTCTGCCAGGGGAACTGGCATTTTTTAAAACCCAGTGTGCATGGAGCCATACAGATAAAGCTCACCCCCAGTGCTTCCTGGGACAAGCCCAGAATGAAGATGTATTTCAAACAGAGAGTGAGCGAAGGATGGGCATTAATATGCACTGTGCGTTTTCTGACTCCAGTGACCATGCTGTACCCAAAGTATAGTTCATAACATGCATGGCAGTGTATCAGTATGTACACCAACATCTGTTCTGTGCTCAAAACTACTGTATCTGAATGATGATTCTGTTTATCTATGGAGATGCATAGAGCTTGTCACTGGTGCACAGAGCACTCTGCTAAAGAGTGCAGAATAATGAGCTACATCTACAACAAACAGCTCACCACTCATCTCATAAGCCCATAAGGACAGAATCATACGAGGGTTATTTATTTTCACAGTTTTTACTTTTTTAATAATAATAAATTTAAAAAAACCAACATCGTGCAGTTTTCTCCTTAAACAGAGAGTTTAGCCAGTTTAACTGGGTAGTATATAACACCTTAATGCTTAAAAAATGTTGGTTCTAGTTCTTTTATAATTCATATCTAAGGAGAACTAATACAATTACTGTGAACCATACTTTATAGATGTATATTTTCACTATGATCCATTTCTTTGTTTTTTTGACTAACAGCAAGGAGGTATATACAAGCTATACGTAGGTATAGAGGTGAAAATGCAGAGACAAAGAAGCTTTTGTCCTTCTTTGGTACCGAAAAACTACAATCTAAACAATTATTGGTATAGATAAAATATCTAAAGCTGTTGTTAAGGACAAATGCGAGATAGAAAGTGAGTCATAGAACAACAGCCCACAAGATCCCTCTTATCTGTATACTATAGTATAGTTTCTGGCAGCAATGGCCATCTAGTTGCTTTAGATTCAGGTTTTTGTGGAAAAGTCATCTTTAATTTTAGCACTGTGAAAAGATATTTCATAAAGTGGCCTATTTATATTCTTCGCACACACTGTATGCTATGTTTCTCTGGTCTCATTTTGAGTGCCATGAAATCTTTAGCAAGGTTTTCTAATTCTCACAATATTGGTACATAAAACAAGCAAGCAGCCTTATTTCAGGTTGCAACCAATCTATATTTAAAGCGGAACTAGATATGATTGGGTGAGGTGTAAGCTAGCAAACCTACTTGCATATGACCTCTGAGCTCACCACCAATGAGAGCTCCCTGCTCTCCCTTTTCAAGCCATAACTACTGATGCCATATTTCTTGGAAGCTTCTGTAGCTGCTCACATCTTTCTCCTTCATCCATAGGGTGCCCAGTGAGCATGCAATGCATTTGCATGCCATTGTCAACATGCATGGAATTGCATTATTATGTCACTGAGTTCCATATGATGGATGTCAATAATATATGCTACACTGTGCTGGTGCCACTGTGTTTTTTGATGCTACAGTCTACTATTGCACACTATATATGGAAGGGACATTGTAGCAGAATATCTCAAGATACCCTATACCGCCCCCAAAAAAATAGAAAAAGGGGGTACTGGCCTTACCATATTCTAAATTGTACTACCAAGCAATTGTATTGACACGCATGGAAGAGAAATATGCTAGAAAGACTAAACATTGGGTTGAACTTGAAATGACACTGGCAGACACTGACTTATCGGTAGTACCATAGATACCACAACCACTGAGAGGGTTAGCTTCCACAATATCTACACTGACTAGATCTACTTTGGCACTATGGGACTCTTTACACAGCCAATATTGCTGGGAATATAACTCCCCAATAATGCCCTTGCTGAAACATGAATATGTTATGCCAGGGATAAAGGTTTTGAATCATGGTTCCCAGAATCTATACCATTATTACATCAAACGATAAAGGATTCAAAGATTAAACAATTAAGGTCCATGTGGGGAGTAGATCAGCCAACATTTATGGATCAGTGGAGATATGTACAGTTGTCTCAATTTATTTATTCCCACAACCTATTTGTTCTCTAAAAGAACTGAATCCTATCGAAGCGATTATGCAATATAAGGACCCACCACAGCACTGTATTTAAATTTTTTATAAAGCTTTGCTGACCTTGCAAAATCTAGGATACCCAGATAATATAGGCTGTTGGGAAGCAGTCTTACAAATTAGACTTACAGATAAACAAAAAGGTATGGTCATACAACTCTCTTATATGTCCATCACTTCGCGCAGAATGGAGGAGGTAAATTTTAAACTTCTTATTCAATGGCATTACACACCAGTAAAACTGCACGCAATATTCGCGTTGAATTCACCCTTGTGTTGGAGAGAATGTGGAGACTGAGCTATACATGGGCATATATAGTGGTCTTGCCCTAAGATCTGCCCGTTTTGGGAGGAGGTGGCACAGTTGATCTCTTTGATACAGGGGAGAGTAATTAGACCTATTGACATTTTTATTTCACTATACGAATGAAGCGATAGATCTATTAAACACAGGTAAATTTCTGATCCCATTATATTGGGGAAAGCGATCTATACCTACTATTTTGCAGTGGCTACGAAGAGTCGATGAGCTCTGCCTAATGGAAGAATTAACTTGTAGGAATAAAGGGCTAACCAGGAAATATCTTAGGGGGCAAAATGGTTTGAATTTAAGACTACTATGTTACAGTATACTATGAAATAATCTCAGACTCCTGTGAATAGTGAGTCAGAGTATGACATATCAGCTAACATTAATTCTTTTTTTTTAACCCTTTGACAGCTTCCCTTACTTATTTGTCATAGGTTTCCCCCATTTATTTTTCTTTTTCCTTTTTTCTTTTCCATTCCCCCCCCCCACCCCCCGAAATGTTTTATTTTTCTTCCCTTTTTATGTTTTTATTTCTTTGTTATTCCCGCCCTCCTCTGTTTATTTTCCCTTGAAGGGGAGAGGATGGGAAGTAAAAAAAAAAGTTGCATGGTATGTGTTTTAAGTCAATGTAAGTTATACTTATGATTGGAACATGTTGAAATTGTAACTACACCCATTGCAGGGAACAATTTTGCTAGTAATAGGAACATATGATTTAACCCTTTCGCTGCCAGGCCCTGTGCTCCATTTTTACCCACAGGTGGCCAAACCATTTTTGCATTCCTTTTTCCTTTGCTCTTTTTCTTTTCACTTATAGCTTTCAAAATTAGTAAAAGACCCCCAAACCATATATTTTCTGAAAGCACATGACCAGTAGAATAAAAATAGGGTGCTACTGATTTCTAAGGTCCCACGATATTTGCGCAGGTGTTTATCAAAACAATATTTTTACTAAGAATCCACTAAAATCATGATTAGCAGGTAAATACACAGCAAATTTTACAAAATGCCTACTAAATATAAAAGCTTAACCTGTATTGAGTTAATAAATAACAAATATTTGTATCTTTTACGTTGCGCCTTTTTACAAAATGGTGAACATCAAAAATACGCAAAAAATGTAAATAGCCAAATTTCTCAAAAAATCTGTTTTTCATTTTTCTCTTACGGCTTTCAGAATTTGTAAAAGGCCCCCAAAACCATATATTTTCTGAAAGCATATGACCTCTAGAATAAAAAGAAGGTGCTATTGATTTTTTAGGCCCTGCGGTATTTGCGTAAATGTTTATAAAACCAATATATTTGCAAAAAATACACTAAAACCATTATTAGCAGATAAAAACGCAGCTAATTTTACAAAATTCCTGCTAAATCCCTACTAAATATAAAAGCTTAACCTGTATGGAGTTAATAACTAACAAGGAATGAAAATTGCACCCCGAACCCACCCACTTGTGACAATAGTGAATTAATATTTGCTTTTGTCTTCTGGCTTCTCCTCGTGGCCAATCAGGATGGATCGGGTTGGCCGAGAGGAGAAGCTGAGGAAGCTGTGGAGGGGTGGGGGGGCCGTTACCATGGAGGGGAGAGTGGAGGGGGGGGGCTGTCACCATGGAGGGGTGAGTGCGGGCGGACCTGGGGGGGTCTTACTATATTTGTGGGGGGTTTTTTTGTTTACATTTTTTACAGGTTTTTTTGGGGGGGTCTTTGGTGAGAAATCAGGGGTGTAAACAGACCACCATATCTATTTTTTTGAGACAGAGAAAGGGACTATATCCATTGTAGGGGGGGTTTGGTATACACATGTATACCAAGCCCCCAAGTCACAACTTCACCCCCACCTGTACTGCACCCCCCGCTGCGATCTCCAGGTCGGATCAGGTGGAGGGGGGTAATCATTGCTGGGGGGAGAAGGGGGTGAAGGGGATAAGAGAGGAGAGTGGGGGGAGTAGTTATAAGTGGACGTTAGCGGCAGGAGGTGGAGAGGCAGGGGATGGGGAGGCGGCAGTGTGGGTGGGGGGGAGGTCACATTAGGGGTTAATAACTCTGATCAGCGAGTTGAAATCTGCTGATCAGCATTCTGAGATAAGCTTATGGTCATTGAAGTGACCATAAGCTTATAGGAGAGGGAGATATGAGGTCCATATGGCGTACAGACTTGGCCACCTGCGGGCACTTTTTAGGTCCGTACGGCGCACGGAAGTTTGACAGAAGTCCATCTAATGATCGACTACTGTCGATCACATGGACCAAAACTCAGCTGGTTCCTACTGCATCCGCCAAATTTCAATCCACTGTATGACCAGCTTAACTCTAGTCCTAACTCATTTGGTGTTAGTCTCTTTTTATTTTTTTCTTCCATATAGTTTTTATTATGAGAAGAAAAAGAGAAGAAGCAAATGTAGAATATAACAGAAACACATAATACAAATCAAATGGCAATTGACAGGGTATATTAACGTTGAGACTTATAGGCCATGAACATCAAGATGTCAGTTATCATCATGCTGAAGGGAGTGAACTTTGTATCAGTGGAATTAGCCTTTTTTTAATATATTTTGGTATTTTGGAATATTGTATAAGCTCAACCTAATCAAGGATAATTTATCTCATTCCCCAGTTTTTCACTCAAGATCTGAGTCTATGTGGTCTCTCCTTGAATTTATGTCTGGTCTATATAATAGAAGAAGTGTGTGCCTTTACATGGTTATATTAGTCTCTTATTTAAAAAAATAATATATGTTGCAAGTACTGTATACCGTATTTTTTGCTCCACAAGACGCATCTGACCATAAGACACACCTAGGTTTTAGAGGAGCAAAACAAGAAAAAAAATATTCTGAACCAAATAGTGTACTAAAATATTTACCAGTGCCCATGAAATGCAGCCAGACCATTGACATAAATGCAGCCTGACCATTGCCATAAATGCAGCCTGACCATTGCCATAAATGCAGCCTGACTATTGCCATAAATGCAGCCTGACTATTGCCATTAATGCAGCCTGGCTATTGCCATTATTGCAGCCTGACCTGTGCCATTGCTCGGGCTGCTCTGTCTTCTCAGCAGGTGTCAGGCCCAGCCGGGAGATCGCCCGGCGTTCGCGGGGGCCTGGGATGTCTGTCTTCCGATACTAGCATGGCAACTGCGGTGGGGGGCGGTGCCTGTGGCGAGGGGCGGTGCCGGCAGCGGCGGGGGGGCAGTGCCTGTCCTATATTCACACCATAAGATGCATTTTTGGGGGTACAAAGTGCGTCTTATGGTTCGAAAACGGTATATATTAGAATAGCATATGCACATTGCTAAAACCTAATAGTTTTTGTCAATTCCAAACTTACAGTGTAGATAGGAAACCTAGGATAAGTATTTGTGCAGAAAAGTTTGAATTGAAAGCGTTTCACTATTCGATTACCATGAACGCATAACACAACCTTCTATAGACCATTTCCCTGGAAGATACTCTAAGTATAAATGTGTTGCATAATCTAATGTAAAATAAAATTGTTTAGCTTCGCCTATATTCTGCCCTTGAACTGTAACTTGGTTTCTCAGAACCATCACCTCACAACTGGTTTAAAGCATCTATACACTTATTATCCATAACCACCTCTGACCTGTGTTTAACAGTTTCTCATTCACAATCAATGCAGTGAACAATTTGATTCCCTTACCAATATCAAATATAAAATGAGATCTCTCAGAAAGCCACCTGCTTTCTGTCCCAACAAAATTAGCTATTTGATAGCATGGTTTTCTTCTGGAGTCACAAAAGTCCAGTAGTTTTTAGAATGCAGATTCTGCTTCATGGTAAACTGTAAGATCACATTTTATGTGTTTCTTATATGCCATTATCATTTTTATTTTTTTGCATGCTGAACAGATTGTTCAGTGTCTTAACACATGGAATGGATCGTTGGGATTATTCATTTTGAATTACCGTAATTATATATTCAGAGTTTTTAAACTTCAAAGACCTATTTAAGTGCAGTCTGCGATGCCAACAATTTGAAGTAATAGGCTTTTAAATAGAAAAAAATGTGAATGTTATCAAGTAAACAGGGAAAAGAAGAAGAACATTAAAGCTGAACTCTGAGTAAACTGCTAAATACTTGTCAAAAGATTTGAAATTCTGTTCAGTTTTCAACATATTTAAAATGGGACTTTGGTCAGAAAATTAAGTTCTGCTAGATCACTTCAGGCTGGCCCCTTTTGCAGGTATAGCTATGTGAAATATTAAACACAAGTGTCTATACTGTTTAAAATCCAGTAATACACTGTCTCGCCCTGCTCTGCACATGATCAGTTGCTCTCCATTTTTAGGCATTTTTAAGCACTGCCGAGTTTGTAGGGGCTGATCTGCTGACAACCTTAGAGTGGAATTAAACCCTCCTATCTTTTACAGTCAAGGAAGCTGCTTCTGTTATATCTGCAACTGCCATGGTGCTGCACGTGATAATTTATGACGCCATACATTTGATGGTTTGACAGTATGGTTGAGGACACAAGTTAATGTGACAGTTAGCAATCCCGGCATTCCATGAATGTAACTGTTTTTTGAAACTGTTAAATCGATGGGTTTAGTTCTGCTTTATGATTTACTGCTGTTCAGGGGCTCTAGGCTTCAGTAAAAATGGCACCACTCCAGCAAGAAGAAACAGGAGCAATGCTGGAGGCAATTTACAACACACACTTATTTTGGTAGCATAATTATTAATGTGGAATGTATGTTCCTTGCTAAAGAACAATATTGTTTATCAAGTTGTTATGGGTAAAGTTCCTCTTTAACGTTACAGCGATACCAAACATGTATTTACTTATTTAACCTTAGCTTTAGCCCTAACCTTAACTTTGATCTTAACTATAGCTCTCTCATTGCATTCTTAAAAATAATATTTTCACTACATGTATACACACTGTGAAACAGTGCTACCTTGGATTAGTTTTCTTCTTTTTGCTTTAGAGACAACTTAGTTTTGTAATCCATCTGGCTAATCACAGTGATCTGTCAACAGCAAAAATGATGATTACCTCCCAGCAATATTATTATTATTGATATTATTTTACAGGATTTATATAGCAGCAACAGTTTGCGCAGTGCTTTACAAAATGTGGGGGGATAACACAGTTACAAAACAATTCAATACAAGTGGTATCACAGCCCCCTGCTCATTAGAGATTATCTTCAGTATTGTGGCTATTACTGAGAGCTCAGTCCTGTAAGGGAAAAAACGTATGAATCCCAAGGAAACGATAAGCAGCAGTCATAAGTCAACCCATTGATATACATGCTTAGTGTGGTCAATACATATTAAGCAATATGCAATAAACTTACAAGCAATTGTTTCTATGTGCCCTGTTCACACCATACATGAACAAGCAAAAACCCACACTCCATGTGTATTGATTAGCAACCCCCTTACCAAGTTTTAAAATAAGTGTTTTGCAATGTAATCATAACTGATGTAATTCCTAAATATTTAATACAGTGGCAAAATGTGGTCTTCCATTTACATCTGTAACCTATGCAGCCTTCAATTACTTTGTAACTTTCTTTATTGTGTAATTGCTTCTCAGAGAATGGACGCCTGCCAAGACTCTGGGAAAAGGTTTCATTTCTTGCTGAAATTAGTTCAGATCCAAACCAACATTCAAATTGGTCCCAATCATGAATTGCAAATTGCTACAGAATTGAACATCACTTTTTTTGATAGCTTGTTTTAAACATAATTGTCTTAGAAACAGTGTGCCAGTTTGATTTAGTGGGCTTTTGCATTATTTCAGAACAGGAAAGCATTTATTTAGTTGTATAAAGATCAGATTGTAAACAGAAGTGCAAGTAAGGAAATGATTAAATGTGTGCCATTAAACTATTGACATTCTTAGCATTGAAAAGAGAAGTTTTAGCATAGAAGGTAAAGGTTTTAAAAAGCCCCCAAATCCCTGTTTAACCAAATAGACCTAAGTTTCCTTTTAATACAGCCATTCTTAGCTACCTATTTGCAGAATTTGAAGATAGAAGCATGGCACAATATGGAAAAAAAAGAATGATGAAAAATTAAAATGAGACGAATCCAAAGAATACTAATAGATCACGCATGATTGATTTACCAAAGCAGAAGAAGCTGTTTACCTAGCAAAGAATATATTCACCATTAAAATAGATGTTCGTAATAAGGTGAAGCTAGGTTTACTCCATCACATGCTAGCAAAAATCCATTTTTTTTTCTCTCTTTTCTATTTTTTGTACAATGTTGTTTTTTCTAAGTGAACACAGGTCCAACATATTCACGAACATTCACTTTACAAGGTGAACTACCTATATTTCTTTAGTAATCAACCCCAATGTATAAAGCATTGGTTGGAACAATCACTGCACCTTAGCTGATCATTACCTGATTCTAAACTTGACAGGATCTGGTGACATTCAGAAAAATATGACATTATCAGTATCTTAAGTTAATGACTACAGGGGTTATGCTATCTTATATATTATATATATATTGTATACCTTTGTATGGTGTGGGCACAAATGTTTGCATGCCACATGTTTGGGAATATTCTTTTGCCAGTTTGTAGCAACGAGACTGCCATCTGTAAGTGCCTGAAAGTTCCAACCAGTTCGGGACCAAACCGGTTGAAAAGTCCGCCCGTGTATACACGGCATTAAGTTCTGGATAATACAGAAAGCAAGGCAACACCAGTTGTCCTGCTATGGATTTTTCAGCCCACCTAAACAGCATGTATTCAGATAACACATAGGTGAAGAAACCATTGTCAGTATATATCTGGTTATCAGAAAATTAGGTCTAAAGCTGGCTTTAGACATTAAAGAGCATGTTTATCATGCCACAAATGCTGGCCAAGACATACCTAACACCATTGGTCGCATTAGGTGACCAGTTGTATTGGAACCCATGGAGAGGGTTGAGGCAAGTGTTCAGCAGAAATCATTCATGCTGGCTTATAAGGAGAAAAACAATAACAATTACACAAGAATTTCCAATCTCTTTTTTTTGGCATTTGGCATGCAGACATTCATGCCCGCATCATGCTAAGTTATATATACAGTATATATATATATTATTATTATTATTATACGAGATTTATATAGCACCAACAGTTTACTCAGCGCTTTACAATGTATAAGGGGGACGACACAATTACAGTACAGTTCAATACAAAAGGTACAGGAGGGCCCTGCTCGTAGAGCTTACATTCTAAAGGGAGGGGGTGGTGGTACAAAAGGTAATAGCTGCAAAGAATGATTTGATGGGGGTGGCTCAGGGACAGTTATGTGGGTGTGGGATAGGCTTCCCTGAATAAATGAGTTTTCAAGGATCTCCTAAAGGTGGACAGGGTAGGGGCTGATCGGACATACTTGGGCAGGGAATTCCAGAGGATGGGAGAGGCTCTGGAGAAGTCCTGAAGGCGAGCATGGGAGGAGGTAACAAGGGAGCTAGAGAGCAGGAGGTCCTGGGAGGAGCGGAGGGGGCGATTTGGGCGATATCTGCAGATGAGGTTGGTGATGTAGATGGGGGCGATGTTGTGAATGGCCTTGTATGTTATGGTTAGCATTTTGAATTTTACACGGTGGGGTAGGGGAAGCCAGTGAAGGGATTGGCAGAGAGGAGCAGCAGTCACGGATCGATTAGTGAGGTGTATTAGTCTAGCAGCAGCATTCATAATAGACAAAGGGGGGATAACCTGCTTAAGGGTAGGCCATTAAGGAGAGAGTTGCAGTAGTCGAGGCGGGAAATAATCAAGGAGTGAATAAGTTGCTTTGTAGTGTCATTAGTCAGGAAGGGTCGAAGTCTGGAGATGTTGCGGAGGTTAGGGCGGCAGGATTTAGCCAGTGATTGGATATGGGGGCTGAAGGAGAGGTCAGAGTCAAGGATTACACCCAGGACTCTGGCATGTGTGGAGGGACCAATGGTTGTGTTGTTGATATTAATGGAGAAGTCACAGGAGGGGGACCGTGAAGGAGGAAAATATAACAAGCTCAGTTTTAGAAAGATTAAGTTTGAGGAAGTGATGTGACATCCATACCGATATGTCATTCAGCAAGTTTGAGATCCGTGAGGAGATAGTGGGGGTGAGTTGGGGAGTGGAGAGATAGATCTGTGTGTCATCAGGATAGAGGTGGTATTGGAAGCCATGGGAGGTGATCAACTGGCCCAGGGAAGAGGTATAGAGTGAGAAAAGGAGAGACCCAAGGACGGAGCCTTGGGGTACCCCAACAGAAAGAGGAAGGGGAGCGGAGGAGATGGAGTTGTAAGTGACGCTGAAAGTGTGCTGAGATAGGTAGGAGGAGAACCAGGATAATGCAGAATCACGGAGGCCAAGGGAGTGTAATTTGCTGAGGTGTGTAATTTGCCTTACACATATATATATATATATATATATATATATGTGTAAGGCAAATTCCCCCAGCACTTTTAGAACTTATTTGGAGGACATTTGTGAGAAAAGTATGATTTTCTTTCAAGATAGAAAAACCTTCATTTAAGGTACTGAGGATGCCATATTTTTTTGAATGCCACCAGATCCTGGCAAGTTTAGAATCAGGTAAGGATCAGTGTAGTGATGGTTCCCATGTATTTTAATAATCTAATGTCTATGTGCATCTTTGGGAAACTTTTTACTTTTAAAAATCAGAACATATATAGCATCTTTAGGCTGGGTTCACACATGTCCGGCTGCGGTTTTCAGTCTGGAGGCTGGTGCGTTTCTGTTCACCGGCCCAGGTGCGATTCCAGTGCAAATTTTTACCTGAATTCACACCTGAACCGGACCCAAAAACGCACAGGACCCTTTTCAAAACTGCACCGCGGATGCCCCGAACATGTGTGAACCGGCTTCATTAAAAGCTGGTCACATTCACGCATTATGCGAATTGGATGCAGTTAAATACGCATTCAATTCACATATATGTGAACCCAGCCTAGATTGTGTAAAACGTCGAAACTAAGTTAAGTGAAAATTTGTTAAATATGATAATGAAAAAAAGCAGCATTGCTGTTCTTTAAAAAAAAATCTAGTTTGGCTGTCTTGTAAACCCTCCACCTTCAATACTTTGTACCCTGTAAGTCACCCTCATGGAACAATAATGCAGATAAGGCCTTCTGACACTATCCTAACTTTGTAGCTACATGCTTGTTCAGGTGAACCACTAAGGAAAAGTTAAAGTATATGTATTATTTGCACCCCCCCCCCTTTGGTCTATTAAATAAGCGAACAAGGTTTTGTTATATCTGTTGAGTGCAAAAATACCTGTTGATCCTACCAGAAATCCAATGAGTTTGTAACTTTTTTGTAAACGCTGCGCTCTCTTATTAGTTAGCTTTATTTCCAGCAATCTCATCGGACTACAAAACAGCTCCCCTTATTTTATGGAGTAGCAGAGAGGAGAATGTTTTCCTTAATCCTGAAAACTCTGCTCCTCCTTAGACACAGTACAGTGCATTGTCACCCAAGGACAGGAAGTACAGTATGTTACCGGCAGAATCACTGGGTGAAAATAAAGGAAAATAGAAACTGCAGCCACCACATCTAAGGACTGATCGGCTGCAATATATTAAAATGTTTGTCTTTTGGATTTAGACATGCTATAAATACCTGAGCAGTCAAGCAGCTAACATTTTCCAAGGGGGGTCAGTGCGTATATCACTTATGACAGCTATCCTTTAAGGAGTTTTTTTTACCTTAGAAAAAATGAAAAAACACTTATTTCAATGGTTTTCTGTTTGTGATTTTTTATCCTTATTTTTACTGTGCTCTGCAAATGCATGACAATAAGTTTGATGTGTACGGAAAAAGTGTTTTAATGAATCACAGCATTATCTAATAAGTACATACCGGTATTTCTGATTCCTAATAATGCTGCATACTTATTTGTAAATTTTCCCTAGACTTTTTTTTTTATCTTTCGTGGTCATTTAATGTTTTCTGTGCAGCTAAATTGCTGATCCTAACTATTCTTTCAGTATAGTTTCTTGTTTTTCTATTCATTACAGTATAATTGTCTTACGAAGATAATTGGGAACACTGATAATTGCCGGCCTAAATTTGTAATAAACAGCCTTAAACAAAATAGAAACATAATAGTTTTTCTTAGTATACATTTAAAAGATGAAACTTTGCTGTAAGGCATTTTATTTAACTCTAAGGCCCCTTTCACACTTATACAACTTCAAAGTGGCGCGATTTTACCGCGATTTCGGGGCTGCTATTTTGCCGCGATTTTACCACGATTTGGAAGCAGTACTACTTTGTACGACTTTGCCACAACTTTGGCATTAACCATTCTCAGCTTGTGCTTACAAAGTAGTGCTGAATTATTCAGGTACGATTTGCATGCTACTTAAGGGTTTAACATTGAGGTCTATGGAGTACAAATCGTATGGAAGTTGGACCAAAGTAGTGCTGAAATCGTGTCTATATTATTCAGGTACGATTTGCATGCTACTTGAGGGTTTAGCATTGAGGTCTATGGAGTAGAAATCGTATGGAAGTTGGACCAAAGTAGTGCAGGGACTACTTTGAAGTCGGCACGACTTAAAGTCGTGCCAATATGAATGGTAGTCATTGAAAATCATGGAGAATGACTTGTCATACGATTTTGCAGTACAAAATCGTGGGACAAGTCGTATAAGTGTGAAAGGGGCCTTAATCTACTATATACTTAAAACAAAAGTGATTAAAAAAATGTAGGTTCGGTGGTGGGGAAAACATGTGTGAGCTTTTGTGTAATGTATGTGGAACACATTTCAATTGTATCTCACATGCTAGAGTGGCCATACATGTTTGGGTATGCAGATGTCTGACCAAGATCAATGGCTGATGTGACAATTGCCCCTCTTCAAAGCCATAAGAAACCACTTAGAACAGACATTTGGATATTATCATTCCCTATCTTCCTTCTATGAAAAAATAGAAAACCTGGTGGCGTTAAGATATCTTCCAACCAGGGGGAAAATAAGACCCCTTTCACACTGAGGTGCTTTTCAGGAGTTTTACTGCTAAAAAAAGCGACTGTAAAGCGCCTGTAAAGCGCCTGAAAAGCTCTTCCCATGCCTCCCCAGTGTGAAAGCCCAAGTGCTTTCACACGGGGTGGTGCGCTTGTGGGACGGGGAAAAAAGTCCTGCAAGCAGCATCTTTCGGGTGGTGTAGGAGCGCTGTATACTATGAAGGCTATACAGCGCTCCTACACCACCCAAAAGATGCTGCTTGCAGGACTTTATACAGCTGTATACAGCGCTCCTACACCGCCCCTGCCCATTTAAATGAATGGGCAGCGCTTCCTAAGCACCTGAAAAGCGATTCGGATTAGCCTCAAAACGGGTGCTTTTAATTCTTTCTTCAACTGCTAGCAGGGGTTAAAAGCGCCCCGCTAAAACGATGATAAAGCACCACTAAAACTAGCACAGCTTTACTGCTAACGGATCCCTGCCCCAGTGTGGAAGTAGCCTAACTAAAAGCAATAGCAAGCAGTGCTCACAATTCTCATTTGATTACTGCAGGTTAAGCTCAAATTGGGCCTATGTCAGGATGTGTGTGGCCACTTCACTAGAAAATATTGATAGAATTATTTCTCAACAACGTACAGTATCTGACAAAAGTGGGTACCCCCTCATATTTTTGCCAGCGGTTTAGACATTAATGGCTGTGTGTTGAGTTATTTTGAGGGGACAACAAATTTACAGCTGTACACTCACTACTTTACATTGTAGCAAAGTGTAATTTCTTCAGTGTTGTCACATGAAAAGATATAATAAAATATTTACAAAAATGTGATGGGTGTATTCAGTTTTGTGAGATACTGTATAATCCTGTTGAAAGTAAAGCTGTCATTATACATGGATTTAGGCTTGGTACACACAGGCTGAAAATCGCCATTTCGGTAGGAACCAGCTGACTTTCAGCCTGTGTGTACAGCTGTCTGTTCTTACAACCAGCTTCTGTTGAAAGGGCATGCTGAAAAACCAGCATCCAACCGGCATCAGATCAGCGCTCGAAGCCAATTGCTGCGAGCACTGATCAGTGTGTTCTGGTGGGGAAGTGTGTGTGTGTGGGGGGGTGGGGGGTGGCAGTCTCCCTGATAGAACACAAAGGCAGAGTGGGGGAGTTTGCCACACTAACATCGCTTGTTTTAGTACAGTGACATCTCAGCCTGCTGGGATGAATGATAAAAAAAAACTTTTGGTGTGTTTAACATTGCTAACCTCCTTTTAAATGTCTGTTACATTGGTCGTCTGCTGACCCTTTTGGGTCAATACTGGGAGACTCAGAACAGGTATGTATATTTGGAAAGTCAGAGAAAAGTCAAAAGTTCTTACATCCATTAGAGATGGGCCGAACACCTCACTGTTCGGTTCGCACCAGAATTCCCGAACAGAGAAAAAGTTCTGACCTGAACGGTGAACCCTATTAAAGTTTATGGGACCCAAACTTGAAAAATCAAAAGTCCCCATTTTGAAGGCTTACATGCGAGTTATGAGGGTATGGGAGTCTGGGTACTAGAGACATTTATCAATGCAAACATTTATTTTAAAAAAGATCGCTTTTACAGGAGCAGTGATTTTAATAATGCTTAATGTGAAACACTAAAAACAAAAAAATCCTTTAAATATAGTGCCTGGGGGGTCCCCTTAGTTTGCCCGTAAAGTGACACATCTGTATCGTGGATAGAACCTACAGTACCAGAACTGACATTTCTAAAAAAAAAAAAAAAGAAATCAAATCACATTTAAATTGCTGGCAATACAATACCATTGCCGGCAATAGCAAAATATAAAAAAAATGGTGTGGGTCAGGTATGGTATGGATTTTAAGGGGAACCACACACCAAATTATTTTTTTAAATGGCGTGGGGTCCCCTCAAAATCCATACCAGACCCTTATCCGAGCATGCAGCCCAGCAGTTCAGGAAAGGGGGGGACGAGTGAGTGACCCTCTTTATGAACCATACCAGGCCACATGCCCTGGTATGGGTGGGTGCTTTGGAGCTGGGGAGCTCTGCCCCCTACCCCAAAGCACCTTGCCCTCATGTTGATGGGGACATGGGCCTCATCCCCACAACCCTGGCTGGTGGTTGTGGGGATCTGCGGGCAGGGTGTTAATCTGGAAGCCCCCAAATCCTGGCCCCCCAATGTGAATGAGTATGACATACATAGTATCCCTACCTATTCACCAAAAAAGTGTAAAAAGTGTCAGTTTTTGACAATTCTTTTATTAAAAATAAAAATACAATGTCCCCCGATGTAAATCCATTGTCAATCACGATGCCAAAACCACCGCCAGACCCCAAAAAAAGAAAAGAACACAATGCTCCATTGTCAACTAAGGCAAACTGCTGAATGCTTGGCTTGCTGTTTGACAGTTCTTATATAGGTATGGGGGGGCGGGATCTGGGGGCCCCCTTGTTAAAGGGGTTTCCAGATTCCGATAAGCCTCCTGCCTGCAGACCCCCCCAACCACCAGCCAGGATTGTGGAGATGAGCCCCCTGCCCCACAGCACCCACCCCTCCATGTTGAGGGCATGTGGCCTGGTATGGTTCAGGAGGGGGGCCACTTGCTCATTCTTCCTCTTTCTTGGCCTGCCAGGCTGCATGCTCGGATAAGGGCCCGGTATGGATTGGGGTGCCCACACTGTTTTATTTTTAACTTTTTTTATTGCCGGCACTGTTCACCCACATATAATCTATTAGGTCAGCAAATGAAGCCAGTAAGGTCAACATAAGTCCCTGGAACTTATTACCTTTAGAATTGGAAGTCCAGATTTACAGATCTCATCAGGTACCCTTCCACCTAGAAGCATATAACATAGCAGGTCAACTTATTTTGTCTAACATGTGCTTTATGATTTGTGAGTAGGAAGAATACCACCGATGGTTCAAAATAACAAAATTAAACATACTTAAAGAGGTTGTAAACCTCAGAAATGAATGTTAAACAAAGCATATCCCTCTATAGTGTGTACGTTTCTCAATAAAAGCACTAAATATAATGTCTGTCTGCTGCTGTGATCCTCTGCTATCAGCATGAATCACTTCTGACAAGTTTTTCTGACACCAAGAGAAAAATGGTGACAGAGGAGGGACCTCCAGAAGGATTTCAAGTTATTTTCTTGCAGTGTTTACCTTAAAATAATATTTAACGTTACTTTAAATTTTTTACCAGCTTACTCAGGTTTTTGATATTGTATAAAATATAGAGGTATTTGTTCTGTATTGATGGATCACTATAGAGAACGCTCAGTGGCTGAATGCAATGGGGTCGATTTAGTAAAGGCACATAGGTTGTTCACTTAGCTTAGTGAGTGCAGTGAAATTGATTTTACAAAGAATACCCAGTCATGTGCAAGAAAAAATAATATTTTTGCTTGCATATGAATGAATGATATCAGTGAACAGAGTTTCACCTTGTTTACTAAGAGAAAATTCACTTGCAAAGTGAAAATTCCTTTCCAAAGTGAACAGTCTTTTTGTATTTGCTTCTAATAAATCAATGCCAATATCTTAATAACTTTTGAGATAGTTATTGTCCACATAGAGAGTGTGTTCTTTAAAAGGAGCTTCAGCCCCCCCCCCCCCAAAAAAATGAAAAAGTCAATATCTACAAACACTGTAGATGCTGACTTTTAATATAAGGACGCTTACCTGTCCAGGTATCCAGTGATGTCCACACCCACAAGGCTTCACAGCCTGCTTCCTACTGAGCATGTGTGAGTCAGCCTGCGCCCTGTGAATGGTCCTGTAGTCTTCTGGGACATGTGTCCCAGAAGACTGCAGTGGAAGGAAGGGGGATGAACTTCTGGCTCAGATTGCTGCAGCAATCTGAGCTGGAAGTGGGAGCGGGTACCTATCAAAGGCAGGTACCAGCTCCCCCCCAAAAAAAGTGCCAAATGTGGCAGTTGAGGGGAGGGGTGCAAACAAGCGGAGCTTCCCCTTTTGGGTGGAGCTCTGCTTTAACATTGGGGTTGCTGACACAAACAAAAGGTTAAGCCATGTTTGCATGAAATATTCAGTCATGACAAACAGTAATAATGAAAAAATAGGATTTTTGCACATAATTGGATGATTGAAGCTAAAACAGCTTCACCTTAACCTTAAACAAAACAAAAACTTTACTTTTTTTTTTTATGCTGGTTCACCTTTATGTATTTTTTTAAGGAGATGTGCACACAGGTCATGTTAGCATGTTATGTTGCCAACATGTGACATGCATCTTGTTAAAATTATTTTAAAAGACTCTTGCTCCTCTAGCTTCTCCTAGAAGGGCATTTAACCTTCTCCCTCTAATGCATATGATTTCTTTGGGCTAGCGTTTGCTTTTAAACTGGAACTCCACACTCCATTCTCCAATGCTCTTGGTTCCCCCCTCTAATCTCTTGGATTTCCATGGGCTAGCTTTTGCTTTTAAGGGGGAACTCCACACTCCATTCTCCAATACCCACTAGTTTAAAGGGGCTATCCACATCCTGTAAAGCCCCCTTCCTGCAGCCCCCCACAACCCCAGCCTAGGGTTGTGTGGAAGAGGCCCTTGTCCCCCTGAATATGGGAACAAGGGGGTTGACTTTTGGGGTGCTGGAGCCTCTCCTGCCCCCAAGCATCCACCCCCATTTCATGGGCTGGCTTGCTGTGTGTTTGGCTAGGGGTTTGTTAGTGTGTGGGAGGGGCACAATATTTTTTTAGTTTGGGGTGGTATTTTTCACGTGGGGGTTCTCATTTTAAGCCTTAACAGACCCAAATGGCCTTGTATGTATTGGGGGGCAGGATATTTTTTATTTTGGGTTAAAATTGTGCAGCTGCAATGTAGATTTGTAAGTTTTCACTAAAGCCGTACATTGTTGAAGCAGCACGTTGGATACATGCTACAGATTCACCACTTTACAGGCAGAGTAACCCCCCCCCCCCCCAAAGTTACTAGCTTTTAAGCAATTTTGCATTTTTAAAGGCACTTCTCCTTGTTTAGTTTGTGGGGTTGTCCAAATTGGTGAAATTGATATATGTCCCTCAGGGTGGGACCTGGGTCCCCATACCCAATTTAAGGCCAATAACTAGAATATAAGCCAGCCAAGTAGGGGCTAGCAAAATTAACAAGTCAGTTTCCATAGACTGCAATGGTATTTGTTGTATAACTTGTTGTATAACTTGTATAACTTTAGGCTCTTTGTTTGCCCCCCCCCCCCCGGACCGGGGGGGGGGGGTGTTAGTCCCATCTGTAATTTTGTAGCATGCTGAATGATGTGCTTAATTTTGGACAGGGGGTGGCTTATTTTGTGCTAACTGCATTTGGGTTGTTCTGGGCATGCTCAGGGACTTTTTTGTGCTTTTTGTGTGTGAACAGCACTTGGTGGCATGCTCAGAGTGTGTTTTTTGGGTTAGTAATTTATGGACATACTTAACAGGTGTACCCACTTTGAAGTTCTGTCTCTACATTGGGTGAACTTGCATTTTGTGTGTTTCATGAACTGTGCATATGTTTTCAATTGCCTCATTAGCACACAAACTTATGTTATATAAAGCTTGCAGATAGCATTCTTTACCTTGCCCTGAAAAGAGGCAAGTGTGTGTGTGTGCGTGTGTAATATTTTTGATGTTTGTCAAAGTTTGTTGTTTGTAGGTTGTTAGTTTCACTTTGATTTAATTGTCTGTGCTGCATTATTTAGCAAAATCTTCCTCAAGATGTTGTGATTAATAATATTTAAATCCCTAAGAGACTGTCTGTTTGTGGGCGCAATCCTTTTAACTCCTGTTAATTTCCTCTGCAAAATGGTCAGACCTCAAAACTATATTCTGTTAGTGTCTTAAATTAACATACATGTGTTTTTATATATGTTTAAGTTCTTTGTATTTTGTTAATGATTTTTTTTTGCCGATGCATGCTCAATCCAAGTAATGCATTTTATACTCCCCCTTAAACAATTTTCATGCAACAGATTTCCCAGATGCAGCTTTACTAGGCTGATTGGCATGGCAAAACAAAAAAAGGTATGATTAGTCTAAAAGCTACTTTCCTGGTGCCTTCATGGTAGCATATGCATGGATTGTGCGTATGCTGCCATGGATAGGCACCAGGAAAGAAAAATTACAGAGAGGTAAGTATTCAATTTTAGCGCAGTGGTTCTCAGCCTCAGTCCTCAAGTACCCCCAACAAGACATGTTTTAGGAATTTATCTTAACTAAAATAGCTGTCCAAAATACCAAGCCATTGACTGTGATTTAAAGCACCTGTGCAAGATGAAGGAAAACCTGCAAACATGGCCTGTTGGGAGTACTTGAGGACAGGGTTGAGAACCACTGATTTAGAGCACTGAGCTAAAATCTATCTCAAGACAATCCTATTCTAATTGTGGTCATTTGAGGAAAACCAAGTGGGTGTTAGAACCCCTGCTTGTCTTTTTTAGGTTGGGCTTTGTGTCCCTTTTCTGAAAATTGGGTTCACTTCCTGTCACATGACATCACGCCCCTCCAGGAAGTTGCTTGTACTGCTGCTAATTTCTTCCCACCACCATGCACCATGCCCCGCTCACTGTTGTCTGAGGAAGAGACAATCCTTATTTTCAAATTAGGATAATTCTTTATTTATTTTTACAAGGGGTGGTGTTTGTGTGGGTCATGTGTGTATGCTTAAATGATTTGTCCTCAAACACACACCTACTTCCTGTGTACAGATTCACTTCCGGGCCAATGTATATTGCTTCCTGCTTCAGTGTGTGCATATATAGTTATATCTATATACAGGTATACTTTTAAGTACACAATGGGGTTTATTTACTAAAGCTGGAAAGTAGAAAAGCAGACTCGCTTCTGCATAGAAACCAATGAGCTTCTAACCCTAGCCTGTTCAATTAAGCTTTGGTAATAAAACCTGAAAGGTCATTGGTTTCTATGCAGAAGAGAGCCTGATTTTGCACTTTCCAGCTTTAGTAAATAAACCCCATTGTGTACTTAAAAGTGGGGTATGCCTGTATATCTAGAGATGTAGGTTCTTGTGTCCACCAGCAGAGAGAAGTTGGGTAGATGCCACACTCCCAATTCTGGAGGCATAATAATGGTCTAGCACATGGGTCTTCAAACTACGGCCCTCCAGTTGTTCAGAAACTACAATTTACATCATGCCTAGTCATGTCTGTGAATGTCAGAGTTTTACAATGCCTCATGGGATGTGTAGTTCCACAACAGCTGGAGATCCATAGTTTGAAGATTTCTGATCACTCTAGCATGTCTTGAAAAAGGTGGTTTTTCATGTGCCTTGTATAATGCCCAAGAAATATTGTTTTGAAAATACAAGTGGGTCATGGCACATCTACATTCCAAATTTGGCACTTAAGATGGTCATGCACTATGCAATCTGATTGGCCAATCTCTGTACAACTCGATATTAAGGCAAAATAGGTAATAGGAAAACGCACTTGAACAATTAATTCAAATATAGGAAATTAAACAGGCTCTTGCACTAAATCTAATTTATTTAAGATCTAACCGATTGCAGTGTATGGTCACCTTTAAAGATCAAGATCAGAAAAAAATAATTTATTGGGTTTAGAAACACTTCTCTGTTCTTTGTAATGTATTGAAAGATTTGGGTAAAAAAAAAAAAAAAAAAAACACATTTCAAAGATATATTAGAATTGATAGGAATGAGATTAGCATCAAAAGGGTTAATTAACTGAGAACACCTACTAATTGCCTAACAAGACACATCCAATGAGATGAAATTAACCAATTGTATTGGGCATGTGCTATTATAAATGAGAAAACCGCAGTTAACCTAGCGACAGTATTTATTATCGCTATTTGCGCTTCAATGTGCGCCAGTTTGCACATTCGATTAATGACTTTTCCGGTGCATCAATTAATGTATGAACTGGTGCAGTGCCTTTTTCTTAGTAGTTCACTTTTCATAATGAATAGAAACCTTTTGTAATTTCATTTCTGCCCCAGCCATCCCAATATGCTAATCTCTCACGTACCTCATTCACGGAAGCTTTGAAATGTTTATTTGAGCATTTGAATTTTTTTTTTGCTTCCATCACTTCCTGTAGATCATGTGACATCCTGGAAGCTTTGAATCCACTATGCAATGCCTTGCTGCATTACAGAAAAGGGTGTGATAGGGCGTGGTCACCACTCTGGACCACATTACTATATCACTTTCCACCCATTTTCTATACAATCTGATTGTACAATCTCCTTTGGATCTACCATCAGCTATGTAGTGCAAGGGCCTGTCTGATTTGATACAAACTGAATAGATTGTTTAGGTGGGTCTTCCTATTCCATAGTTCTGGTAAATCTAAAGGAAATTGTACAGCGATTATACAATCAGATTGCATAGTGTATGGCCAGCTTTATACAAGTACATAGGAGGGAGTGGATGGAGACATTCAACTGTCAGCTCCTATTCACATCCCTGCGTAGCCAGAACTCGCATTCCTGCATGCATTTTTTTAGCATTTTGAAGCATTTTTGCTCATCAAGCATAGGGCAGCCTATTCACTTGAATAGGCTGCCCTAGGCGCAACAGTTACCCCAAAGAAGCTCCAGAACTTTATTTTAGAGAGGAGCATGGTGTGCTTTTACTGTGCTTTTTGGTGCATTTGGAGCGTGTTTGTGAAACACATGACAAAACATGCATTTTCTGTGCAGTTTGCCATGCGTTCAGATACACACAGATGTGAATAAAGCTTCACTGTTCTTATGTAAACAAACCAATTTCAGTTTCAAGCCCCATTCACACCTAGTGTAGTGGGATCGCCAATTTTTGACTAGTTTTTCATGCGAAACGCATAGGGTAGCCCGTTGACTTTTAGTGGGTTGCCCAACCATGGCAAAGTAGCTCATGGAACATTTTGGCATGTTGCACATTTTTATTTCTGTTGCTATTTTTATTAGATAAAGATGGCCATACACAATACAATCTGATTGTACAATCTCCTTTAGATTTACCAAAACGATATAATACCATCTATCCAATCACTCTGTATCCAATCAGGCAGGCCCTTGCACTACATAGATGATAATAGATCTAAAGGAGATTGTATAATCAGACTGTATAGTGTATGGTGAGCTTTACAGAACCCACAATATGCTTCTCCTGTTTTGAGTACTAAACCTCTGATCCACATAGGCTGGTATCTGATCACTCAGCTCCTGCACACTCTGCCAAATGAACGATCTATGCAAGATGAAGGAAAGATAGAAAAAAAATTAATTACTGGCTGTGCATTTAGTGGGAACGGTGATCACTGATTGCATTGGAAAAAAAACAGGCACCTACAGAGGTGGGTGGGAGCAATCTCCTGGAGGAGAAGGGGGAAGGGCAGATGCAGGGTGTGTTAATGAGGTCAGCTGGTGAACTCATCCTGTGTCCTAACAGTTTTCACTCCCTAAGGTCTGTCCAGAAAGTAATAAAGATGTTTTTTTTATTTTTATACAAGCACTGACACTGAGGTAATGGCTGGTGTAGGATAAATAGAAAGATTTTTTTATTTCTGCACAAGAAGTATATAAATGCTATAGGTACATAGGGGAGCTGGAATTCTGAAAAAAAATAAGTGAACGTAGCCTTTAAAGTCTATATGTAAAGATAGAAAAAGAGAGAGAGAGAAATGTATCAAATACACAATTCTCTTCTGTTTAGAAAAATGCAGTCTAGAGAATCTTTTATGAAATGGAAACATTAAGGATTTTTGTCATGCTAACTAAATGTAAAGAGGAAGGAGGTAATACTAGGTAGCGCCTTTTTGTTCCTCTTGGAGGGAAATCATCACTGCTGTTAAATACAAAACAGCTTAAATGTGCAAAGTTGAAATGAAAGAGCATTACTTTTTTCTCTATGTGTAGCTCAATCACAGGGATTCTGGTTAAGTGTACCCATACAGAACATTTACTGCACTTTATAGAAATGGCAGAAATGGTTTGGGAAGTGCTCGACCTGGACACAGTGGGAATCACTATTTTAAATCTGTAGTTTGTCAGTTCTTTTTTTATAGAGTTCTTTTAAAGGGTCTCTAGCTTTTTTTACAACTGTATATCAAGTTCACTAAGCACAATGCAACAACAAAGGGCCTAGTAAAAAATGTTTTACTTTTGTCTTTATTAATAAATGTAGGCAATTCTAATTAATACATTTATTAATAAATACAAATACATTAGGGCTTAGAGTTTTAAAATGTCATACTATGGGTTAGTGTTTTTTGGTGCTGACATCTCAACAAGGAAGTGTTGCTTTTGATTGCTGATATATTAGGCATCATATATGGTAAGTATGGTTCTTTGGCAGATAAAGGGGTAGTATAGCCTTTTTTTGTGTGTTTTTGCTCAGGGACAGACATATACTGTATTTGCTTGATGCCTAATCATGGTTTGCTTAGTAACCTTATACAGCGATTTAGCTATGTTCATTTTGTTATTCTTAGATCTGTCTGAGTGAAAGAAATTCACTCTCTTTTGTCTCTAACTACATATAACACCCACAATGCATCTAGTGTGCAGATGAGCTTTTGTCTAGGCCTCAGGCCATATAAGGTGGTTCAAGAGTAGTTTTTATTAATAGAGTGTTGCATTTTACCCAGAATAATAGTTTGATATTGTAAAGCCCAAATAACTGCTACTGATTTATGTGTGAATTTTAAATATATTTTAAGGTGTACATCAAGTTAGTGTTAATGATGAATGGTATAGATATTTTATACAAACAAAATAAAAATAGACCGCGCCACAAATAAAAACTTCTGTGTAAAAACAAAAAATAAAAATAAAAAATAAAACATATGTGACAAGGCTAACAGTCAAAGCACCAGTGTTAGCCAAAAATATACTGTATTATACATTAAACCGAAATAGAGTTGCACTATGAATAAACACATAAATCAATTAACTCATATGTGCCCATATATTACAAATGTGACAAGTGCCCATTAACTCAGAGTCCAAATAAATAAATTAATAAATATGACAACAGTCGTTCAAATAATAGAGGTGGTATATAGAACAGTCCACTCTCCACTCTGTGCTCAATCTTCATAAAGATGTGTGCCAAGTGTCACCACTCGTGCCCTTTGAGACAAAGCACTCACCAGATGGCCCAGATCCTTTATGATCAATAAGCATGATGTGAGCCTGAAACTTGGGTTGCCTAATTTCGCTCTCCGACTCTCAGGTCTCTCCTATACTTCTCTCATCTATATTACAGTGCCTTCATCTGGCACCCAGAGACTCCAGCGATTTCCACACTACCCAGCTTCTGCAACTTCAAGACCAGAAGCCTGCGTGTTTTCATCTGGGTGGAACTGCCATCACTGGAAGTGATGTAAAAATTGTCAAAGCCCTGTCTCAATGTGTTTCACCCATCTGAACATCTTTAGGAAGCATGCAGGCACTGTAATATAGCTGTGAGGTGTATAGGGGAGACCTGAGATTTGGAGAGTGAAGTTGAGCAACCAAAGTTTCCAGTTCACCATAAAGTTTACATGACCCATTACATGTGTAAAGGGTCTGGTCCATATGCTGAGTGCTTTTTCTCAAAGGGCATGAGTGGTGGCACTTGGCATACATCTTTATAGAGGTTCAGCACACAGATCTCCAGAGTGGAGAGTAGGCTGTTCTGGATATCACCTACTATTCATTAGATGACTGTTTTGTTATTTTTATTTATTTGGACCCTTTACAGTGAATTGCATGAGAGTTAATGGGCATGTGTCACATTTGCAGTATACAGGCATTTATGTGCTAACTGATTAATGTGTTTTTTGGGGTTTTATATAGATATTTTATACATAGTTACATTGGTCCAGCTTGGATCAATTTATACAGCTTATACTTTACATGGCTGAGCCCCCTGGAAGCTGGAAATCACTGTAGTAGATACTACTACTTCAGTGATGTTTTGCATTTCTTGAATGAATGCAAATCATTCTATAAATGGTCGCTCGCTCATCCCTCCCTTTCCTAACCTGTCGGGCTGCATGCTCGGATAAGGGTCTGATATGGATTTTGCAGGGCCCACACTGTTTTTTTATTTTAAATTTTTTCTATTGCAGGTAATGGGTTTTTTTTCATTCAGCTGTCACAGTGCCAAACTCCATACTTTTTCAAACAAGTTTCCTTTGGAAGTTAGGTTGGAGGTTCTGTTAAGATATACGGTTAAGCGTAAATTTCTAATTTTCATCTGTGTGCAGCACTCCCAGTTTGATAGAAGCCAATCGTTAGATCAACTTCTGTCAAATTAGTTGCTCGTAAACTTTATTTGATCAACAGCTTGCAGCCAATTGGCTGCAGTACAGATCAGTGTATTCTGACAGCGGAGAGCCCCCCATTGTTAAAATACAATGTCCCAACTGGGGAGTGATTTTTGCATCCACACAAGCAAGGTAAATGCAGGAATCTGTTAGTTTCTTTATTATTCAACCCACTATCTGAATAAAAAAAAAACCCTGATAGTGTGTACCCAGTGTTAGAGCCAGGGTTTAGACCATAGTTTAAGATTAAGTAATAGGTTATGTTTTAGGATAACATAATGTAGGGTTTTATGGTTGCCATAGAACATTCCTGCCTGCCCATCTTCTAGTATTCCTATTCGCATATAGTCCATTATGCACTATGATAGGGATTTGATCAGTAAAAATTAGTTATTGACTGAATGTCCAGCTCTACCAATAATCCTTCCATTGGTAATGATGAACCAAGGCATTATAGTGGCATTTTCAAATACATTATAACCAGCACCAATCTCATCCAAACCAGACCACCCGAATTTAGTAAAAAATAAGCATTTTTAAGAGTTTGTAATGCATAATGCTAAGGCTTTCAATGGAAAGAAATCATATTCTCTAAATTCAAGACCACCAGTGTTATATTGTGGTTTGAAATCTTTCAGTACATGTTGACATTTGCTTTCTTTTATAAAGGACAGTACTCAGTAAAGACGAAATATTTTTAAGTAACTGCCGACTACATTTCAGCAAGACTCACAGCAGGGTGAGCTAATCACTAGAAATAAAGTCAGCCATGCTGTGAGATGGAATACAAAGAGAAAGAGGCTAGTCACAATGGATGAGTGTTAGCATGTAATCTGGTAAACTTCATTTATGTCTTACCCTGATGTTATTCACGACTTTCCAACAAACTAATAAGCTTTACAGATTTCACATAATTTTTCTCCCATGCAATTCCTTCACACGAAGGAAAGAAAAACATTTGGAAGACAGATGCCCACCTGCTGACACTTACATGGGTGGTGCTACATCTCAGCAACAAAAGACAAAATACACCAAGTCCTGGATTATATTTACAATACAAAGATAACATTGTTTCCTGGCAGCCTCTATATTAAACACGAATGTCTGTCAAATTTTAAATATCTTGTTCATTGCTGTTATTGTGAAATTGTCACAGGCATGAATAGTTCAAAATTGGTGCAGAACCAGATTACTGACTTTAAAAGAAAACTGTCATGATAAAAATATGCAATTTGATATTACTGACTTGTTTTGAATGACTATCACTGTGATGCTTTCTTTAATAGTTAATGAGTCAATGTCAGGACCCCTGATATGCACTTGTTTGTTCTAGGTTAGTGATTTACTAAATAGTGAAGCAGGCATCATGATAACAGCTTTGAATCTTACTCCCTCAAAAATGAGTTTGTGATAGAAGCTCCTATATTTCCCCAATGTTTTTTACAGACAATAGTAATAAAAACAACACCCACATGGGTTTGTAGAAAACTACAGTGTTTTTTCAGTAAATAATGCTTTTCAGTTATTACTGTAAAAGTAGTTTTTGTTTAGACAAGTTTTACTTGCCTTTCATGCCACGTTTTGCATCTTCTATTTTATAAAGCAGAGAAGAACGTGCTTCTAAGTGCAGTAATTAAACACTTTAATGACAAGGAAGGGTTAAAAACACTCACAAGATGGAAGTGAAAAACAGGCATATCAATGAATCCATAACATTCAGCAGGATGCCTCCTGGGAGTAAAGACAGCTGCAGGTGGAAGTTCCAGCCAACCAGCGGTGGTAAATACTGTGTCTCTGGTCCAATATGGAGAGCTGTGCTGTCAGGACTAGCATGGAATCCAGGCAACTGGAAGTGACATCAGAGTGGGCAGGAAATGTTTCAGAGCATGCCCAGCCACTCCTTCTTCAAACCAAAGAAGAAGGAGTGACTGGGCATGCTCCAAAACATGACCCGCCCAGCCTGACGTCACTTCTGGTTGCCTGGATTCAATGCATACCTGACAGCACGGCTCTCCATATTGGACCAGAGACACAGTATTTACCACCTCTGGTCAGCTGGAATTTCCATCTGCAGCTGTCTTTACTCCCAGGAGGCATCCCGCTGGATGTTATGGATTCATTGATATGCCTGTTTTTCACTTCCATCTTGTGAGTGTGCTTAACCCTTCCTTGCCATTTAAAGAGGAGGTCCACTTAAACAAAAAATATTAAAAGCCAGCAGCTACAAATACTGCAGCTGCTGACTTTTAATAAATGGACACTTACCTGTCCCAGGGTCCAGCGATGTCGGCAGCCAAAGCCGACCGATCGCTCGTCTCTTGGCTGCCCCCACCACCATCCTCGTTGCGGCTTCACTGCCCATTCCCTACTGCGCATGCGCGAGTCGCGCTGCACGTCTACACTGGTCCCCGTTGTGTTGTGGGAACTGTGTATTTCCCAGAACACAACAGGGGTGGGCGGGCATTTGCGGCTAGCTGCGGCTAGCTATTCCCGGAAGTGGGTGCAGATACCTGTATTATAAAGGTATCTGCACCCCCCTCACCCCTGAAAGGTGCCAATTGAGTCACCGGAGGGGGGGGAGGAATCTGATGAGTGGAAGTTCCACTTTAGGGTGGAACTCCGCTTTAAGGGTTTTTTTACGTCACTTAGAAGCACCTTCTTCTCTGCTTTGTTTTTCCTATAGAGTGTGTTTCCCTCTTCTGAAGTGCTGCTGTGGTGCATTAATCACATTTCAAGAGCCAGTCATGTACTGTTTGTCAAAGTCTCCTTGTTATTCAGAGCACCCTATTCACCACACTCCTTCTTCTATTTTATATACTTCCTACTAGCAAAGGTGTGTCTGTGCATTAAAAAGTGTTTATCTTTGCAAGTCCCAAGCGTACTGATAACCTCAGTCTATCAATAGTATTTTAAAAATTATCAGTACAGCTTTCAGAGTCGTGTGATGTATGTGTAACATATTACACAGTGTACAGAATGGGGCAGTCTAGTATACTGTATGTTATGTATAGCACACTGTAAGGAGAGGACATCCCACCATGCACCCCCACCTTAAAGCTCCGATCAGTGGATCAGCAGGATATCACTTGTCAGGCTGCAGGCAAATCTGCATATTCTTGCCAACAGTTTTCCTTTTCCTTGGGAGATTTTATTATAAAAAAAAACCCCACCCACTTCCTACACATTGCCCTTCTGCTTCTCCCAATGCTTACACTGTTCCTACTATTGCACGTGAGAACATGTAGTTGGGACTACCCCTCACTTCCATTGTATTGGTTTATGTTAAAGCGGAACTGCACTGTATATGAGTACCACAAACCAAAAGTGCTATTTATTTCATTTTTAATTCTCAAAGCAAGCTCCCTCATCCATCCATGTCCCCATGCTTTATTTTGCTGAGATATCACTTTGATAAACAACCCCTAGCATTTCTGGCCATCTTGAGTAAGGGCAGATGATTTATGTAGCAATTATGTACTAGAATCCATCTGCCCTTAGCTCAGGCATACATGCATGATGTAATTTCCTATCTATTTTCTAATGCTAACAGCATAGGGATTCAAAATAGTCAATGTTGATTGAGGGAGTGAGAAACCACTTTAAATATAAAAGGGGTTTTCAAATAATCCCTCTTGTGGCCAGCTATGTATCAAGGAATGTGATTAGAATGATTATAATTAGTTTGTTTTGCCTTCTGATTAGCTATAAGACTAAACTGGGTCTGCTCAGGCCTGCACATATGTTCCATCACAGCCTGCATACATTCTCTCTCTAACACACACACAGTTCATCCCGGGAAAGTCAAATTATGCCTTAAGTGGGGGAAAAAGGTCTTAACTCCTAGACAGGTCTGTCTAAGTGATGGAAGTGATAGGTCGATCACTTCTGGTGATATGCTCTCTGGTAAGACCACATCCTTTTTATGGTGGCTTATCACATGGTGGAAGATTTCAGTTGGGGTATCAACAATCAAGACACTCATCTATATTTGTGTCACTTGTGTGACTCATAGACTCACTTTTGTTTGTTTTTTTGTTTCACTTAGCGCAACATTATTTTTATTTATTTCCATTTTTGTGATGATATCTCACTAGTGTTGCAGCCTCTATCCACTTTGTTATCACAAGCACAGTTTATTTCAGTTTTTTTTAGAACATTTAGCTATACACCAGTTTTAACAAAAAAAAAAAAATCCCACTTTCCAAGAGATAGGTAAGAATGTCTTTAAAAAGGGGACAGGAATTCCGACATGCCATAATGCAGGTTTGTATGTAAATTGCTTGTTCTCTGTATAGGACAATGAGTTTGCCATACCAATAAACTGTAAAACAGGACTGTATAAAACCATTACCAAAAACATTTTTTGGAAATTTTAACTGATTTTGAATACTTTGTCACCCTTTCAAATAATTTTCTTTTAATGAACAAGCAAACATTTGCCATTTCTATATATCAATACTTTCTTGCTAGCCATGAATACTACTGAAACCTATGCAATTTTATTTCTGGGTGCATTTTAATATAACAGGTCCATCTTATTTTTTTCTTTGGAAGCTTGGCACAGACTTGAAAGGATCAGTGGTTGTTATCAAAATTATCTATAATTTACGGCTTGCAAATAATAAAACGTTTTAACACAGAAAAAAATCAATGCTTTTCAACAAAGTTGAAAACATTCATAGAGTACAAAAATATAATCTACAATGTTACCAGGTCATAAAATTGTCTATAAAATCAAGAAGTGTTGCAATTCTATTGCAATTGCCTGCGTTCTTAGTCGGTGTACCCACTGAGGTAAGAAGGTCACACATGACATGCCTTGATTAATAAGTTATGAAAGGTTTATTACATAAGCAATTATATGTTGTGTTTTATTATTGTTAATTTTATTGCAGTAGTATGAAAGGTGCTAACTTGATTACTGTTTCTTTGTGATACAGGCCTTTGGGAATTCAGTTATGTATTGTTTGACTCAAAATTCTAGTGCTTGGGGTTGTTTATATAACTCAAGGACAGCCATAATAAAAAAAACTGTTTTTCACTAATAAAGCTAAAGTGCATATGCCTTTTGGAGAATACATCACATTTTACATTTTTATGCTTTTTTAAATGTTTGGGATGTGCGTAAGTAAGAAGAAAAAGTGCCTATAAGCAGCACAAAAATGCCATCTGAGCAATTGGTGACATTTTCATCTAATGCTATTAAATTGTTAATTGGATTTTGCATTTCATTTACATTTTTACTTTTATGTAAATATAAAGATAAAACTTGTTAGGCAATACTTTGAGCTTATAAGACACGTACAGGCCATCAGAAAGTGTTTTTTTAATGTCTTTAAATTCACAAAGCACACATCTACCCTGTGACAGTACAAAAATGTGAGACAAAATTTACACTAAGCTCTTTTTAATATCACAGTAATTTGACTATGCAACTATAAAATCTACAAAATTAATTCTGTCTGTTGCTCTCTGGCACACTCTTCCTATCTTAATTTTAATCCTTTTAAAAAATTGACTTCTGCAAAGAGGATGGTGTATAACACATATCACATACTGTAGCTTAAAACATGAACATTTAGAATCTGATGCTGATCATTTGATATCATTAATCTATACATAAGCAACTGATTAATATTATTTAGTATGCTTTTCCTAATCAGTGTCTGATTGTAGCCTTCCCAACATGAGTTAAAAATGAAATACACCCAGATTTAAAAAAAAACAGATTAAATGCAGTTTTGCATTATTAAAGGTATTTGTAATTGCAAGCAGTGTCAGGCACTGAGTCTGACTTGGTGTCATCTGTTTGCAATCCATTGTAAAGCAGAGCTTAGGCTTGCTAGGGGAGAAGCAGCACTAGTAACCAAGTTGTGCTGCAGCATTCATGTACTAACAAGGCACATGCTGATAGAGGATAAGAGCAGAATGATGGAGGTATGAGCTCATCAGTCTGTGGCTTCTTCTTTCGCTGAGGATTGCTCCATGCAATGCACAATGTAGATCCAAACTTAAAGCAGAAAAAATCTGCTGTATTTAGGTTTTAAAATTGACAGGAGGGAGCATCCGCTTTCTACACTTCTACTTACAATCCAGCTCAATTACCTAGCATAAGAGATAAAAGTACTATAAGTACTGTAAAATGAAAAGACGAAAAAAAGAGAGAAAGGAATAGGAAGGTTTGGCGAGATAGGGCAGGATGGTGGAAAGGGAAGGGAGGTGAGATCAGTCTGAGTGCCACCACCCTTTAAACAATCTTCTCTATACTTAGTGGATGTTAGATATTCTATAGAAAATGATCAAAGTCACCAGGGAAATAGTGAGTGATCCAAGGTCCAAACCTTTCCAAATTTCTTTGCGTTGAAGAGTACAGCCCCTTTTTGTTCACTAAATACTATGCAATTTTTGTTTGACAATTTTTTGTTGGGGTGCCACTTCACCGAGTTTTGGCCAGAGTTTGTTTGGCTTCCATGAAAATGAAAGGTATGAGTCTGAATTGATTAATCGTGCACCCAATTGGTTAGTAGCTGAGTAGGGCTTCATATGAATTCTAGTCCTCTGCTGCCAGTCACATTAATAAAATACAGAAGAGGAAAAATACATAATTATTATCAAATGTTTTAAATCATTATTCAAATATGTATTTGAACTCAAATATTTTCTATTTTCATGCAAAAACATGGTGTGGGGGAGGGGGCTATCTAGGGGGCTGCCAATCACAGCCGGTTATGCCCCTCTAGTCTGTTGTTTGTATGTGCTTAGAATTACAGGGAGGTCAACATCAATCAACATGTAATGCCCTGCCCCCATAGTGTAAAGCTGTTTAGTGGGCATAAAGAATGAAGGAGGGAGTAAGCTGTCATTTATCTGGAGTGTATACAATCACATGACCCACATATGTGACTCTATAGTCACATTAGCTGCACAGATAAGAAAAAAATAGGAAATGAACAGCTTGGAAGGGAGCTGAAATTGCAACATGTTCAACTGATATGGCAACAGCTAGTCTGCACAATCTAGGCTAGCAGGGACACAGACAAGGAGGGAGGGACAGTGAACAATAGTATCAACCAGGTTTTTTGCAGAATATAGAAAACAAATTCCATAGTGACTGAGTGAGTATGAACAGAGTGTGATACAACATGCACTGACAATGTAGGATTAATTACACTTTAATTGGTAGACTCTACTCCAGAAACCCTGTGGCACACTCACCCTATATGAGCTAGTGCCCCCACTGCTCTGAAGGCCCTTTAACATAGGTCTGAGGCACTCTGTTTGAACTTAGAGTTACCATGTACCAGTGAAGTAAAATGTATTATTTGCTTCAATTATTGTAGTACTAAGTGATCCATCGTATCCCAAATCTGGGACTATTGGTACGACTCTAAGAAGCTACAGAGATGCCTCCCTCATAGCGAAACATAAGATGGAAGTTGTTGGAAGTCACCCTCCTGGAGGGAGCTATAAATCATTAGAGATAATACCATTAGATAAAGGGTCATGGAGACATATTTTTGAAAGGAGTAAGGGTCTGCAGGAATTCAGTGTGTTTTAGGATGGATTGCACAGTTGCTACTAATGTTTAATGTTACTAATGTTACTTGGATATTTCCTCCCTAGGTCAGAACTTCTTAATTTATAAGAATAGCATAAACCAGGAAACATACTGCAATGGTAAATAAATATTTATTTTCTATGATCATCATCTTCATCTAGTGGTCATAATGTGGTATTTTCTCGTTTAATGCTATTCTTATGAATGAAGAACATCTAACCTGGAGAGAAATTAGCTTAGTAACAATTGTTCTTGCCGGTATCAGCAGCAGCACAAATGTGCATGCAGTTTCACAGGATGAAGAGCTCTGCAATTTTTTTTAAAATACACCCCTTAGTGTCTGCTATTAATTAGATTTTCTGTTATATGCATGAAAAATTTACACTGCTTTATATTAATATTGCAAGCCTTTACATCAGGTGATGAATTTAGACTGAACTTCCAACTCTTTGTAATTACCTACTACACAAACAAATCTGTCAACAGATTTCTAATTATCTAAGATAAATATATAATTAGCTTTACTTGAAGAAAAATTACTGATGGAAAACAATCTTCATAGTAGATGTCTTTAATTTTCTTAATTAAAAATGCTTCGACAATATACAATGATTTATATGTGCATAGTTGTTCCTTTCACTGGACTCTGAATAACTTCCTTCATGACAGAGTGCACGTCAATGTTATGCTGTTGACTTCTTATCATTAAATATAAAAACCTGCAATGTTTATTCAGGAAAGTGTACATTCTTTGACCTGTAAAAATTAATCCCAATGTCAAGTTAGGAATGTCTGCTACAGCATATAGTATAATCGCAAGTCTAAATTCCATGTTCAGCTTTATATGTTCTTTAATTAAGGCCGAGGTGCAATTTAAAGTACATTTTTTTGTTAAAATAATTTTTTTATTAGAAAAGCTTGGCTGTGTAGATTAAATATGGTTTATACATCAGGTCTTCTGTGGCAGCCGTAGTCCTGATATAGTTTGCCAGAATATTTTGTGGTAGATTAAAAAGATAAACTTTTTTATTTTCCTTTAACTTAGAACACAGTAGAATATCAAGGTGAAATATGATTCTATGACTTACGGTAGTTTCATAAATCTGTACCTATTAGAATGAAATATTAACATCTATGCATCAAACCTTCAAACCTGTTTTAAGCTTCTCAACTCTGTTCTTCAAACCATTGCATAGAAATAAAGTAAAACAAAAAAAGTTGAATTCACATAAACCTTACCAGATTGCAATATTTAGCTTAGCTTTGCTTTTGTTGAAGATAGTAGTAATTAATAATCTTTTAATAAAATTGGATCTTGTTTGTTATTTAAATTGAACTGTTATGCCCCGTACACGCGGTCAGATTTTCTGACGGAAAATGTGTGATAGGACCTTGTTGTCGGAAATTCCGACCCTGTGTAGGCTCCATCACACATTTTCCATCGGAATTTCCGACACACAAAGTTTGAGAGCTTGCTATAAAATTTTCCGACAACAAAATCTGTTGTCGGAAATTCCGATCATGTGTACACAAATCCGACGGACAAAGTGCCACGCATGCTCAGAATAAATTAAGAGACGAAAGCTATTGGCTACTGCCCCATATATAGTCCCGATGTCTGTGTTTTACGTCACCGCGTTCAGAATGATCGGATTTTCCAACAACTTTGTGTGACCGTGTGTATGCAGGACAAGTTTGAGCCAACATCTGTCGGAAAAAATCCATGGATTTTGTTGTCGGAATGTCCATTCAATGTCCGACCGTGTGTACAGGGCATTACAATAAACAGAGGATGTTTATATCTTAAAGCACACATCCACAAAGTTTACAAAAGCAGATACTGTCTGGTTTTCAGCCTGCACAAATTTAACAAAAATACCCCATTCTACTTCTATTAATACGTTAGCTTTAATATGTTTAACATGTGTTGACTCATTGAGTAAAGTACTTTGAAATAATATTTTTTTAAATTTTTTTTTATTGTTTCACATTGGCTTGTAATGGTGCTTCACCTTCTTGGAAAACTCTAGATACATATACCCTAAAAATGTAAAAATTAGGTCACATAAGGAGACCTATTATTTTATCTTTTCCCAGAAGAATTCCACAGCTGATGCATTTAAAAGCATTCTACATCAATAATTTTGTTAGCTTACTGCCTAATCATTGATTTTGTTCATAGACATGACCCAAATGCTTATTTTAAAGATATCCTTAAATTGTTAAGCATTGCAAGTGATTGAATAAAAATAGCAATGCACAATTTTCATGTGCAATGAACACATCATCAATATCAAGTGTTTATTAAAAGACTTATGTATAAAGATGACATGCTTTTCTTTAAGTTCCTGGCTGTAGCAGAAAATCCTTTACAGGAGTGAATGTATTTGTTTCAGTGACTGCATAAGAGATGAGAGTGTTAATTGCTACTGATCTAATGCCTCCATTTTTTTGACTAATGATGACTGATAAGTAGCTTATGCCATCACTAACTAAGCAAAAAGAATGAAAGTGACAAGCAGCTCTGGGGCCAGGCAGTACCTGGCCCAGTTTACATAGGTTACCCCAGTAGGTAAATTACTGCACTTCTAATGAGGTGATAGAGGCTATGCATTTTGAGAAAATTACATGTTTTGTGCATTTTTTGGAGATGATCTTTCCAGTGAAACCCCCACTCAGTTTGCATAAGTGTGAACCCAGCCTTAATTAGAATTTCTCAACTACTGATAAAGGTGCTCCAAAGTATGCTTTTTTATGTTCAGTGGGTACTTTTGTCTCTTATTTTATTTATTCTTCTAAAAGCTTAACAATTTACCTTAAATAAAATACATGAATTATTTAGCATAGGAATTAGAATAATAATTGTGAATTTCAGATTCTCTTATTTATGTATCTTATCATGAGGATCTGGTAAGGAAACAAATATATGTAATCAAGGGATAGGTATTAACGTGCTTACTCACTATAAGTTACCCAGTAAATTTTGCGGTTTGAAAGGGTGAATTGTTGATTAATGTGGAAAATCACACAGTGGATTGCGGTGCTCAGTATTGAGCCACTTTGAGTGGCCCAGACACCACGTGATCGCTATGCAATAACATGACACCTAGTAAGTAATCCATTCATGACATTATTGTTTAGTACTGTGTGTGATCTGTGATTGGTCACCAGTGATCACAGCACCCTGTACCATGTGATAGCTGTGGACCAATCACAGTATTACACTAGTAAACAATAAGCCATTCATGACAGTTCAAATGATTGTTGTTGCAGTGATCCCAGTCTAAAAAAAAAATCTTTGATCCCCCCCACCCCCAGAGTAGAACAGTGTCACTATTGGACTTCCTACTTTCCAAAAAATTTGGGGGGTATTTGTACTGTCCTGGCATTTTAGGGCCTCAAGAAGTGAGATAGACAGTCAGTACATTAGGACTGATCAAATATATATGCCACAGTTTGTAGACTCTTAACTTTCACACAGACTAAATATTATACACTGATTTGGGTTATTGTTTATTAAATAAATATAGTAGACCACATTTTTGCCTAAATTTATGAAGAAGGATTATCTGTTTGCAATTTTTTTTTTTGACAGAGACTAAGAAAAATGTGTTTTTTGAATAAAAAAATTGCAGCATCTTTTAGTTTATATGTAAAAAAAACAGTGGTGATCAAATACCACCAAAAGAAAGCTCTATTTGTGTTAAAAAAAAAAATTGTAAACAATTTTATTTGGGTAGAGTGTTGCATGACCAAGCAATTGCCAGTTAGCACTGGCCATGAAGAGGGTAAAACCTTCCAGAGGTCAAGTGACTAATAGAGCATTATCTTGCATGGCAATCTTTTTGTAATGGCTCAGCCACCCTTTAGACTGTTGACCCCCCCAATCTACAGTGTATATATATTTTTTGCATACACATACCTGTTTGCTTTTAAAATATAAACACTATTATAATATTATCTAATCACATTTACTCATTTAAAGGAGAAGTCCAGCCTGAGCTCGTTAGGCTGGGCTCTTCCTAAGGGTCACAGGAGTGCAATTAGTTTTGCACTCCTGTGACCTACTCTCTGCTGATGTCACACAGATCAGTCATCCCGACCCTGGGAGTCTGGTTCCGCCAGGTGCCTGGACAGATGGCCGTCTCAGCCTCTCAGCGAGCCGCCCCTTCACAGCTCAGCACTCTAGTGAGCATGGAGGAGTAGAACAGGAGAGCTGTTGATTAACAGTTAGCAGCTCTCCTCTCAGGAAGCCGAGAGAATGGAGCCATCGGTGATATTCGATGGCTCGGTTCTCAGTGCAGAGACGGTGGGGGACAGATGCAGCATTGGTCTGATGCTGCATCCACCTAGGTTAGCTGTATTAAACCTGAAAGCAAACATTTATTATATTGCAGCTTACTAATCCTTAGATGTGATAGCTGCATTAGTTATCTTTTTTAGGCTTTCTTTCCCTTATTTTCACCTGGTGATCTAGCTAGGAAGTTTGTTGTTTTTCTTGTTCAGCATGTTTGTTAATTTTAACAAAAAACAAAACACATAGATTAAATCTGTTGTTTTTCAACAGAACAAGATGTTCTGCAGATATAGCAGTTGCAGGGTTGAGACAAACCATTTACTACTGACATGGGTGCTTAGAATGATCAGCTTTTATTTTTTTATGTAAAACCTTTCATCCCAAAAGGGAAAAAAACTGTTTCTGTAACTGCTTATAAAGTGTGAGTTGAAGTATGGATGCAACTCATTAGCGTATTTAAATATGCTAGTGCATTTAACACTCCGCTTTCTCTATGTTAACAATGCTGCTGTCCAAAGGTGTCCCTTGTGCTCTTCTCATCCAGAGTGGAGGCATTCTAATACAGGAGTTGTGTTACTGGCCAGATCACCAGGTGAAAACAGGGAAAAAAGACTAAAAATAAAAAAATATGCAGCCACCACATCTAAGACCCCTTTCACACTGGGGTGCTTTGCAGGCGCTACAGCGCTAAAAATAGCACCAGCAAAGCGCTCTGAAAGAGCCTCTGCTGTCTCTCCAATGTGAAAGCCCTCTGGCTTTCACACTGGAGCGGTGCGCTGGCAGGACGCTAAAAAAAGTCCTGCTAGCAGCATCTGTGGAGCAGTGAAGGGGCGATGTGTATACTGCTCCTCCACCGATCCTGCCCATTGAAATCAAAGCTCGAATAGCGCAGTAAAATTGACTATAAAGTGCTGCTAAAAATAGCTTCGCTTTACCGCCGACGCACCCACCGCCCCAGTGTGAAAGGGGTCTAAATGACAATTAGCAACAACAAAAGTAACACCCGTGAGTACAATGTTAAGCAGTAATAAGCAAATCTTTAAGCAAGCTAAGGATAATTGTAGATATTAATATCACTAAAGGGGGGCCCCGGGCCAACCTATAATACCTCAGCGTCTATTGGGAATAATACACTACAGGTATCAGTAGCGTGTCCCCTTTAAGAGCAGTAAATAACAGTGTCCTAAAAGTGAGGCCTCACACTGTCTTCACCAGCACATTGGAGCTCTAAGAACAAGGGTCCTTTGATTTAACAGAGTGATAAGGAACAGGGTAAGATAGCTGTTTTGTGAATTAACACTCCTCTACATGATCCGGGTAACAGATGTCTGTGCACAGTGTTCAAATGTGTAACTTAAAAAAAGCAATGAGATTCCTGGGCAAGAACCCCCCTTTACTAATCTTGTACACGTTCAGCGATCCTCTGAAGAGCGACCAAACAATTCTTCTGATCGCAGATGTGTTGAAATGGCATTCAGTCTGCTGAGCTGGTGAATCGCCCAATTCCGTGGCATACAGCATTGCTGCAGAGCATCCTTCTGAGAGCAGATGGTGCCCTGACCCTCTGTATTGGAGCTGTAGGCTGTGTGCCACTTGGTAGGCCACAATCTCTTCACACAGCAACAAGATGGTGTTCTCACAATGGGATCAAGGAAGTAATCCTGCTTGGGCCTTGTCTGCAGATCATGTTATAGTCTCTCCTATCATCCTCTGCTTTTCATGCAATGCAGGCTGGGTTTTGTAGTCCTGTACCTTTAAAAATCAGTGAGCAGCTTTGTGCTGGGACTTCATATTCCAGACTACTTTTCGGTTGCTACTTGTTAAATCCCCATTCATTGGTTCCTGTAACTGCTCCTACAATTGGCTTCCTTTCTCCTGCCAAAAGGAACACAGGGGAGTAACAGACTAGTCTGTGTGTGTGATGAGAGGAGGGGGGGTTGAAAAGCCCATGCAGCTGCTAGCAGGCAGCTCTCTCTTTCGTGGATTCAAGGAGTGGTACCTGCTACAACTACTTACATTTTTTTTGTAGATTAAGTTTCCAGACCTTATTGTACTGTACTAGCTAGCCACAGAGTGCTTTCCAGGCCCAGAGCTATGGCAAAGTTTCTGATGTGACTAATCTCTGAATAGTCACTCTGTGAGATGGAACAAATAGTAATATTTTCCTGGTATGTTTTTGAATGCTGAACTTCATTGTGGTGCTTTTCACACTTTGCTTGTTGGGCCCTTATCTCTATTAGATCTTGAAGGCCCTATCATTTTTCTGATTGAAAGCCTTTCCAAACTGCTCCATCAGAGTCTGTATTAGCCCAGATCCAAACTTATGTTTCAGATATCAAAACTGATGTGTAAAGTCTGATTGATGCCGTGGACTCTACTTTGCCTCTAGAGGATCAACCTTCTTTACCAGGTTAAAAGTTCTTTTAGAACCCATGCTACAAACAGTGCCTCTTTCTCTTCATCAGGAGGTCTTCCTGTTTATGTGATGAAGTATTTTGCTTTGATAGGGTATTTCCTGAGAAATGGTCTTTACCTTTCTCATCCCTCTAGTGCCTGAACTCTTATCAACTTTACTTATAGCCAGTAGGATTTCCTACTTGATTCTATTTAATTTAACTGGAACAACTCTCCATACTCTGTTGGAGGTGACATTATTTTGTGAAACCACGTCCTAATGGATTACATACTTTAGGAGGAACTCCTCAACACAGAACAAGTAACTGAATAAAACCCTCTGCTTCAGTTATGATGACCTCTTAGAGTTGGCATCCTCTGTGGCACTAATGTCTGTCTACATGGGTAAGGCACTTTGGCTACATTCCTGGAATGCGCAGGATATGTTTAAACAATTTAAACTTATTCACTTACCATTGAGGGAATGCATCTTTTTGGTCATAATGATTAACAATGGCATACCCAAATCTACGGTTTCCACTCTGTGCACCTGTTTTAATTCATGGAGCTTTGTCAGCTTGTACAGCTGAAATATCTCATAAGTGATCAAGAAGAAGAGAAGGAACAGTGCTTCTGAGTGTAATAGTTTAAAAAACACTAATGGTTTAAAAAGTTATGCACTCACAGGGCTAGTTCCCGGGTATTCCTGCTGGGTGTCTCTCTGTCTCAGTAACAACAGCAGACTGTCAGCTCTGCTGGTGGATTCCCACACTACCATTAGTGCTTGTGGAGGCTGAAGATGCTGCAGACCAGGGTATGACTTGCTTCCAGGATGCAAGGGGAGTGGCACGCGTTTGAGCATGCCGGAGGGGCACGCTGCTCCAAACACATGCTGCCCAATCCTGTATCCTGGAAGCAAGCCCTGGTCTGCAGTGTCCTCAGCCTCCATGAGCACTATTGGTAGTGTGGGAATCCACCAGCGGAGCTGACAGTCTGCTGTTGTTACTGAGACAGAGAGGCACCCAGCAGGACTACCCGGGAACTGCAAGAGGGACTTACATGTTTTTACAATCGCAGTCTCATCTATCCCTATGAGTTTATAAGTTTTTAACCGTTAAAGTGGTTTAAACAGTGGCGGCCCATCCATTAGGGGCACAGGGTGCCACTTCCCCTAATGCATGCGCCGACCCCTAATCTCCATGCAGGATGCCGGACGTATGGATTTCAATGTGGTGTCCCTTTTTTTTTACGCACGTGATTAGAGCCAAATGCTTTAATTGGCTTTAAGTGCGAGTGGATTCAGAGCTGCACATGGAGAGGGGGCGCAGTGGATGCAAGTAAGGTGGTCTGTTTGCCACCCCCCTTTCCAAAATATTGACCACCAGCCACCACTGGTTTTAAACTATTTTACTTAGAAGCACTGTTCCTGCTCTTCCTCTTGCCTACAGAGTACATTCTAGCTCGTCTGGAACCGGTTGCTTCTGAGTGATCTGAGCCAGTGACTCTAAATGACCCAGACAGTTATTTTAAACATCTGATGGACTTTTCTACGTGTACTCATGAATACCCTATGTGACTGTTGGGACTCTCCCTTGTGCGCCAAACTTTTATCCTTCTGTTTTATAGGTGAACAAAGTGTTTGTTAACCCCCCCCAAAAAAATCATTTCCTGGCCCCTAGAGCAGATTACACAGCACAGTGCTTGTGCTGTATAATCTGCCCCCCTCTAAACTGTGAGAAAAACCTCCCTGAACCTGCCACTTCCTGTATGCCCTCTCTGTGCTGACCAAGAAAATCATGGCTGCTGAGCCATGACCACCGTGGTCAGAGTGCGTCCCTTCGCCATACGCTGCCCTGCTCTAAGTTCTCCCCTCTCTTCCTCACCCCCCCTCCTTCCTGCCTCTCAGCTCCCTCTCTCTGTCTGTCTCCGCTCAGCCCTGCCCCCCCTCCATCGCTATTATTGAAATAAAAAAACTACATATGTCACTGCCAGCCCCTCTATTAGAGGCTGGCATACCACACTGTAAAGCATTTTAAAAAATGAGCAGTGTAAATACAGATTTTCAGCTGTCTTCAGGCCGGTCACACGACTCACGGCCGCTTTACAGCTCTGAGACAGGGCTTCTGCTGGTGGAGCTGAGTGGCCATGTGATCTCCCTGGCTGACGTCAGAGGAAGATCATGGCCCCTCCTGCAGAAGCCATGTATCAGAGCAGGAAAGCGTCCGCGAGTCATGTGACTGGCCTGAAGGCAGCTGAAAATCGGTATTTACACTACTTGTTTTTTAAAATGCTTTACACAGTGTGCTATGCCAGGCTCTAGTAGAGGGTCTGGCATAGACTTATCGGTTCACAAACCCTTTAAGTCTGCCTTCCATGTAATCCACAGATGCCATAAACCCTCTGTTTAGTGGTATACCCCACCTTTACTTGTGAGTTTTAGTTTACTCATTCTATTAGGCCGCTTGGAAGTCTGTATTTTATGTACCCAAGTGTAGGAAATCCTGAATTTGTACACAGATGGTGTACAGAATGCCCCACAGAAGTGTAATTTTCTGCTTGTGAGATTGGCTCCCTGATTTTCCCAGAAGCCTGCACTAAGATTCAAATCACATTTTGGGCAACCCCTGCAACAAAATGTAATTTTTGATGTGATACTCCCAAAGGGAAATCACGCCTATTGGGATGCAGACACTGAAGTTTTCCTCAGTAGAGCCCTGCTTCTGATTGAGAATTATGAAATCACACTCATTAGATTCACTGTGAACATGGATACAAAAATGCAGCTATTTACTCAGAATAACAAAAGGTAGGAATCTGTAACAAAGTCCTTGCAATGTTCTTTTCTCAACAAAAGTTGAGTTACTCTTTAATGCACATGTAATCTTATGGGGAGATTGTTCTTGTAAGAAGTTATTTCTGAAAAAGAACATGTTTATATGTAGAAGAAACAAAACTTGTCATTAAAGCTAGTACACTGCATATTAAACTATCCAGCAGATAGATCTGATTTCAATTATCATTAGATTATTATCATAGCAAATATCACAATTGCAACATAAAACCTAGAAAAACAAGATTTCCCATACATGTTTAATTCTAAATGTGACATTTGTTTTCAAAAGAGAGCAACTTAAAGCAAGAAAAACCATTCCAGGCATATTATGACTCGTACGCCAATTGCTTATGGACAGATGAAGGCAGTGTGAAATCTAGAATCGTACTTGCATGCGCTCCTGCTTTAAAACAGCAGTTGGTGCTATGAAAACAAATTATCTTTCTGGCTCAGAATATAGCAATGTGTCACCTTGTGTCAGTCCTTGCAGAGTGATGCTTTTGTTTGATCGTTTTGTTCAAGCACTTTGTAATGCACATATTTATATTTGTATTTTTTGTATGCATTCTCAATTATGCCTTATGTTGTACAGTGTCTAAGTGGGTTCTGTTTTCCAGACTCTAGCAAGGGAGGGATCTCTAAATGGAAAGGGAAGGGTAAATCTCTTTTCCCTGCACTGCATCTTACTAGGGGAAACATCCTCCCATTAAATACATTTACACCAAAACCACTGTGCAGCCACCAGGAAATTACAATGTTACCCCTCACATTTTTATAGTCCCCACTGTTCTTTCTTTGGAGATATTCATTTGATCCTTCTCCTTTTATACATTTACTAATGTCTTTCCTATGCATCTTAGGGTTTAACCCCTATTAAACTGCTCACAGCACAAGTGACTACTCTGTGATAATGCTAGACAATATTTGTATTACCTGGTACACGACTGTGGGTTTTATCATGTGTTATCTGGTAATTGTAGCTCACATGATGATTGGCATTCGCACCCTTCTTGGTCAAAGCGATAATAGGCATAGCAATGGAAGAGTGATTCCTTATGAACTGCCTATAATAATTTGTGAACCCGAGAAAGGGCTGTGTGGCCTTGAGGCTAGCAGGAAAAGGCCAGTTGGTAATGGTCGAGTCCTTTCCAGGATCCATACGAAGACCCAAACTCGAGACAAAGCATTCCAGAAACAGGACCTCAGAACATTCAAAAGAACATTTCTCCAGCTTGGCATACAGGTTTTTCTCTCTAGGGCACTGAAGTACAGTGCGGACATGGTTTCTGTGGGCAAGAAGATTTTCCAAAAAGATGAGAATGTCATCCAGATAGATGACAACAAACTGGTACAGCAGATCCCTGAAGATTTCATTGATAACAAACTGGTACAGCAGATCCCTGAAGATTTCATTGATAAAGCTCTGCCATTGATAAAGCTCTGCCATTACATCTGCCATTACATAAACCAAAAGGCATAACCAGGTATTCGTAATGCCCGTCTCTAGTGTTAAACGTGGTTTTCCATTCGTCCCCTTCCTGTATCTGAAACAGATTGTATGCACCTCTGAGATCCAACTCGGTGAAAATGGAGGCACCCTTCAACCTGTCGAGTAGCTCAGATATTGAAGGTAAGGGGTATCGATTTTTGATAGCCACCGCATTTAAACCCTTTGATAGTCGATGCAGGGTCTCAAGGTACCATCCTTTTTGGCAACGAAAAAGAACCCTGCTCCTGCAGGCGATGAGGATGAAACCTCTCTCTAGATTCTCGGCCACATACTCTGACATAGCCTGGGTCTCTGGGATGGACAAAGGGTAGGTACAACCCCCGGGAAGAGTTGCTCCAAGGACAAGGTCAATAACACAGTCAAAAGACCTGTGAGGAGTAAGCACCTCAGCTGATTTCTTACAGAACACATCCCAGTAATCGCTGTATTCAGTGGAAAGATCAGAAGATACAGATGTGGTAGCCAACAGAAGTCTCTCCTTGGGGGCCACCTTGAAAAGGCAGGGCGAGAAACATGAGGGACCCCAAGCCAGGATCTGCCCAGAGACCCAGTCCACATGTGGAGAGTGGAGCTGTAGCCAAGGAATGCCCAATACAATGGGGGGGTAGAGGCCTTGGGTAGAATGAGGAAGGATATCCACTCTTGGCGGAGTAACGCTACAGACATCTTAATAGGTCTGGAAGTGGATAGGGCCCCCTGGGAGAACAGTGTCATCAATTGCCGAGACTACCAGTGGCGTAGTGAGGGACGAAAGGGTAAGCTTCATGGAAGAAGCAGTTTTCTGGTCCATAAAATTGCCAGCAGCCCCGGAATCCAGATATGCAAAGATCGATTGAGGAGAAGCGCCTACATGTAGGAATACCAGAATAGAGACACAAGCCCAGAGTTCTGCGCCTAGTACGTTCTTCGGGGGTTAGCCTTGGTTCGGCCCAGCTGAATAGGTTCCTCAGCAGGTAGGAGATGCTTCACGGGACTAAGGGAGGGGAGCTCAGACTGGCTAGGGCCCAGGGAGTGCTGGCGTTTTTTTTTCTAGGGACCTCTCCTGAAAACGAATGTCGATCTGGTTACACAAGGAAATTACATCGTCCAGACTGGCAGGTCTTTCACTCGGTCAGGAAGGCTATGTAAAAAGGTTGCAACCAGGGCCTCATTGTTCCAGCTCAACTCAGCTGTGAGGATATGAAACTTAAGAGCATATTATCCCATTGAAGAAGATTCTTAGAGAAGACATAAAAGGACACTGGCCGCTGAAGAAATACGAGCTGGCTCCTTGAAGATGTTTCGAAAGAGCTTTAAGAAGTCAGGCAGGCTGGAAACCACAGGATCATTCTTCTCCCACAGGGGGGCAGCCCAGGCTAAAGCTTCACTGGAGAGGAGGGAAATAATATAGACTACCTTTGCCCGATCAGACAGGAAGTTTTGATGCTGGTGCTCAAAATGAATGGTGCATAGGCTGAGGAACCCCCTGCAGGCCTTGGAGTCCCCAGAAAAATGGGACGGAGCTTGCAGTTTTAGTGAATGTGAGGCTGCGACCAGAATAGGTGCAACCGTCGATTGTACTTGAGGTTGCTGACTCGGGATTCCCAAGGAGGCCTTAAGCTGCTCAAAATGGGGAGCCAGATCCTGGGGGAATCACATGACCTGAGTCTGATTTGGTTCCTGGGTCTCAAGTCTGCCGACTATGCCCTGCAATGGATCATCTACGGGTAGCGGCACATCAGCTGGGTCCATGGCTGATCAAACTGTCAGGTCACCTGAGTCCAGGTGACAAATGCACCCCATTGGGGTCTGGAGTGCACCGCAAGCTAGTGGACCCTACGGCTGACTGCTGCGGATGGGGCTCTAGGTGATACAGGAGAGCAGGTACTCTATAGTACCAACACGGATGACACTGAGAGCTGGAGTATGAGATTTCCCAGGTTGCAGAATCTAAGAGCCAGCGGGTGTTCACCAGAGGCCCCAGTCTGGCTCCAGGTCGTGACCCCTAGAGCCTCCCAGCTCATGCTCATGGCAAACTACAGGGAGGTAGAGAAGAAGCAGCAGACTGCAACAACAAGGATAGTCAGGCGATGGCTAAAGGTCAGGGCAACATGCAGGTAAGGATAGCCGAGAACAAGCCACGATCAGTAACTGGAATCAGATGTAAAACACACAGCAAGTAGTACACGGAAGCCAAACACACAATATTGATCAGTAAGGCTGGCTTGCAGGCCTGAAGCTGCTCAAAGCAGGAAGCCAGATCCTGGAGGAATTGCATCACCTGAGTCTGAGTCTGCAGACTATGCCCTGCAATGGATCATCTACGTGTAGCGGCATGTCAACTGGGTCCATGGCTGATCAAACTGTCAGGTCATTTGAGTTCAGGTGACAAATGCATCCTGTTGGGGTCTGGAGTGCACCGCAAGGTAGTGGACTCTACGGCTGACTACTGCGGATGGAGCTCTAGGTGATACAGGAGAGCAGGTACTCTATAGTGCCAACATGGATGATACTGGGAGCTAGAGTATGAGATTTCACAGGACGCAGAATCTAAGAGCCAGCGGGTGTTCACTAGAGGCCCATAGTGGTGGGGATGGATGTAGCTGCAGTCTGGCTTCAGGTCGCGCTCCTAGGGCCTCCCAGCTCATGCTCACGGTATACTACAGGGAGGTAGAGAGGAAGCAGCAGACTGCGACAAGGATAGTCAGGAGATGGCCAAAGGTCAGGGCAACAAGCAGGTAAGGATAGTCAAGAACAAGCCACGATCGGTAACTGGAATCAGATGTAGAACACACAGCAAGTAGCACACGGAAACCAAACACACAATATTGATCAGCAGGGCTGGCTTGCAGTGCATAGGTTTTTATAGAGTTCCCTGATAAGGACTGGGGTGGAGCCATGCTTTTAGGAGAGATTACTTAAGCAGCCAGGTGAAAGTGGCTGCCCTCTTAAGCTGAACACATGGAGAGGTAAGCTGACTAACAAACATTAATGCATACCCATGACACCCACACTGCACCCCCCCCCCACGATAAAGATCCTTTGATTTCAAAACAAGTGGTGAACTGACCTTTTATTTCTGTTGGGTGCATAAAAAACCTTTATGCCGTATGTGTATACTAAAACTGGTGGTTCACTTCTGGGTCAAAGTTTGGAAAGTTAGAGACAGAGAGTAAAATCATGATTAACTAGAAGGAGCAGGAAGAAAAAAGTAAGTATACAGTGAAATATAGAGATTGGGAGATTGTTTTCAGTAAGTAACACAAAATGATCTGTTAATACATTGGGATGAAAATAGGCATGCATAATGTAAATACAAGTTACGTTTTATCTATCCTTGGGTTAGATGCACAGTTCATAAATTAAAAAATATTCCACAAGATTGGCAATTGCATTTATCCCATGATAGAAGAGATTCTTACATTTTACATATTTGAAAGACCATATAAGACGTGTGAGCATATACAAATATAAACTGATATTACATATTTTCTGTTGTTTTTTTTCTTGTGTAAATAAAAGTACAGTGCCTAACCTACAAAGTCACAATTTAACAATTATACACACTATTACTGCATTGGTCATATATAACCAAAGGTTGGGAAAAACAATTAATTATGTGTATAGGAATAGTCAGATTGCTACTTCTAATATCATGTTCAGAGTCTCTGGACCTTAAAGTGTTTAATCCCCAGAACTTGAGGAGCAAATAAATACAAATTTTTGTCTTCCTCGGAACAAAAGGCAAGCGATCTTTCAGAGTGACTGCGGAAAGTTTACACAGCTTGTGCTGAATAATTTTGTTTAAAAATAAATCTCTTTCTCTTCACTTCAATAGAGTTACCAAATCTCCCACTCAGCTCCTAGCAATATGCAATAACCTAAAACGCTGTCATCAATGCACACTTTTCAGCCAATTTATTGATCCAAGGTTAGAAATGGTAACTCTCAGAATACGATCTATACTGTGGCATTCCTTTCAAGGTAATTTTGTCACTGAGAAAACATTGCTTAGATTTGTAGCAGTTCACAAATTGGATTGCATGTCTTTCCTAATCTTTCATTATTGTTATAGTGTGGTACAAAATTAATTATGATATATTGAAATTCAGTATTCACCAAGTACGACTATTTGAAATAATTTATTTTCATTTCAGGTACTTATATAGCGCCGTCAATTTACGCAGCGCTTTACATATACATTGTACATTCACATCAGTCCCTACCCTCAAGGAGCTTACAATCTAAGGTCCCTAACTCACATTTATACATACTAGGGACAATTTAGACAGGATCCAATTAACCTACCAGCATGTCTTTGGAGTGTGGGAGGAAACCGGAGTACCCGGAGGAAACCCACGCAGACACAGGGAGAACATGCAAACTCCAAGCAGGTAGTGTCGTGGTTGGGATTCAAACCAGTGACCCTTCTTACTGCTAGGCGAGAGTGCTACCACTACACCACTGTGCCGCCCAATTAATTGTTTTTACCCTTTTTCGGTGTTCAGCTAAAACACCTACCTACTCCATGCATCTTTCTGTCATAAGCCTAAATAAAAGGTGCAAAATATACAATATATATTGTATGTGTGTATGTGTACTATAGTGTACTATAGTGACAAAATACTGCAATATAAGAAGATAGTATAGCTAGTTGCTGTACCTTGTTCTTCCATTGATTCATTTTTTTTTGTAATATTTAGATGAGCACAACACAATAACAGAAACACAAGGGACCTGATAAACTATATTGTTGCAGTGACCATGGTTTATAAGATGCAAAAACCTCTGAGGTCTGAAAGTAAACTACAGTGTTGAAGGGGACGTGAGAACAGTGAAGACAGATTATCAGAAATTAGAAAATGACAGAGCAGTGAGACAGCTCATCAAAGTTAAACTCAGGACAATGATTATTGATACTATTTTTAATTTCACATACTGTTGCCATTTACCAGAAGGAGTATATTGTACAGACTTCGGACTACAAAATATGTATTTCAATTAAACCAGAAGACACATACATAATTAAAGCTTTGTTATGTAATTAATAACGATGGATATATGCTTTGCCTTATACATTAATCTTATGTATACCTACAAGTCCTGCACCACTTACTGCTTAGCTCAATAATAAACATATTGTTTGCAAAAAAAATATATGCAATCTTTTTAATTATATACAGTAGCACACAAATTGTGACATTAATTCAACATGTCTCAAATATAAATTTCTTGACCGTACAGTACAGGGCACATGGGTTACAATGCTGTAACCTCCAGATGATTGGACACTGGAAACAGGACAGTCAGGACCCCCGTATAATCCCTCCCACTCACAGTAATCCTCAATTTTTGTTAGTGTCATTAGATGATTGATTTATCCTTTCTACTGCGAGTGATTACTGGTTATTTCTGGAAATGTCTATTTTCTGGATTAATGCTCCAACCTGGCTATGCACCAACCTTTTTGACTAATTGTGCAACTTTTGGACCCTAGGAGCACCACTGGGAACGTACCTGGGCCCTGTCAAAGATGGAAGTTGAGTGCTGGCCTGTAAAGCTTCTACAGGCAATCATTTGTATTTTTATGTTGGAGCTAGTCTGATTTGTTACTTCAGAAAAAAAAGGGGAGAGAAGAAGGGGAGAAGTCTCTGTAGTGCTATTCTATGTTGCAGCCCTGTCAGAGGCTGCAACTGTTTTTTCCTTTTGTGACACAGCTCTTTTTAATCTGTAGTGGATTGCAAGCAGGCTTACTTTTCCTATGGTTGTCCCTGCTCCCATTCAGGCTAACTGACAGCTTATATTCAGCACTGCCCCTCTCTCTAACTGTAGCTACATGAATGCCGCTGAGGACAAGCTCTGGCACCATTTTCAGAGGAAGAGATCTATGAACTTAGCTCTAAGAGAGGTGGCTATATTTTCTAAGCTCCAGACTGCCATTTTTCACAGGCATCATCTGTGGAATGTTTTCCCTAAAAGCTATCAACACTTTCCATGGCGCTATTAATACCTTCCACAGCGCTATTAATAAATACCCTTGTGGGTTTACTTGATTCCTATGGAGGCTTCAAAGCAGAGGCAGGATGGTGTAAAAGGGCTTTCAAGCACACCTTCTGCTAGCAGGCCCAGGAAGGAGGGTTTCCCCCACAAAGGACATGATTTGAGACTGCAGATAACTGTCCTTCTTCTGCATCCTTCTCCTATTATATTCCCGCAGGCACTTCCCATTCCCATGTTTGAACAGGTAATAGTTTTCCTTTTCTATGGTATAGTTAAAGAAGAACTACATGAACATTTTTTCTCCCATGCATTGAGGCTGTGCCCACACTGCATGGCTTACCTGTTCATTTTGTCTAGGGGCACAAGAAAAAGCTATACTTAGCCAATCATTTGATCCTCTGGAAAACCATGTTCCCCCATGTCCAGTGGTGGACTGTTCCTGCCGTCCTCATGTCCAGAGCTGTTCTATGGGCGTACTGATGTCAGAAACACTCCATTCACAAGCCTGCTAGAATGCGGGAGGCAGGAGCAGTGGGGACCAGTTTTGCACTCGGAGGATCAGCAGATTAGGTAAGTATATCTCCACTTTCCCCTAGACAAAAATGAGCAGTTAACCCATGCATTGCGGACACAGCCCCACTGTATGGGAAAATAAAAATCCTGTGAGATATGTCAGACTGAAGAGGCAGTAAGAGGCACACTACAGTTTCTCCTTATCGTTTTATCTCAGAATCTGGTTTGGTTCAATTCCTACTACAGGAAAGGAGGGCAGAAGAGGTATCAAAGATAGAAAAGAAGGAGGATGTACTCTCCTCTGATTCTATGAGATTGGAGATTGTTTTTGCCATTCGGCAGTGACTCATATCTGTCCTGGTGAATGAGATATGCTTTTGTTTAAAGCTGGAGCCTCTGGAGTCTGTCAGACCAAATGTAACCAGTATGAACTCCGAGAAGGCTTCTAGGCTGCCCAAGACCTACCCTCAAAATGATTTTCTCAGCAATATGCCATAGGAAGAGAAGTTTTGTAAATATTTCTCCTGTGGATACTGCTATTGACTGCATTGACAGGTCCCTGATGGTTCCAGTTGGGGATGTTCCGGTCTTCAAGGACTCAGTGGACAAGAGACTTGAAGTTCTCATTAAAGCCTATTTTGGACTGGTAGGCCCTGCCATGCAGCCCATTGTTGCTTCCATGGAAATTTGTGAGACCTTTTTGATCTGGGGAAAATGGATGGCCCTTTTGCCACAGGTCATAAATGTGTGTAAATGGGCTAATTCCATGAGCTGGAAAGTGAGCAGTTTTGCCAAGATGGCATTAGGATACTGGGTTTTGTGGTTATCTGGGACCATATTTTCTTCTGTTTTTATTAATAAAGAGGATTGACTAAATTTAATGACAGCTATGGAAATAGGGGAAATAAATATGTTTTGCTTTGGTGCACAAGTATGAGGTGTCATGCTGCAAACAAAAGAAACTTTTGGCTGTGTAAAAATATACACTGCCCTCCCCAAAATAGAAAATAAAATACAATATGCCTCACCAACAGAAACAGAAAACCCAACCCATTTTTTTCAACTGTCCCTAAACTATTCCAACACACTGAAAAATGGTTGCTGGGAACCGATCCTCTTTAGTGAGGGGGCTTGCACATAACAAAACCCACATTATTTGCCCTTCTAAGCCAGCTGAAGTTAAAAGGCCATATAGTGCATTATAGCCACAAAAAATTGGCACTGTGAAATTCACTATACCTTTTCTTGGACCACAAACTTTGAACAGAATTCACCTCAAACCATTGGTAGCAGTGAACCATTGCCTCATCCCTACTCACATGCTTTTTATTTTAGCTATAAACTGCACTTGGACATGAAATAGTGATTTAGTCTGATTACTGTGGACATTTTTGAGAGCTCATTTTTCAGACACAGTCATATATGAAGCCATTTTATTTTACACGGGGGGGGGGGGGGGTCTGTAATAGAAAATGAATACAATTCTATTTAAGCTGCCCATGACAACTCACTTCCTCCCTTACTTCTTCCATACTGCTATGAAAGGAAGATTATGATAGATTATCATGGGTATCAGGCACTATTCTTCCTTCAGTTCCATTTTTAATTTATGCTTGCTATTTCTTATAATGCGTTCTTTATGCAGAGGAAGTTTTACATTCACCGACAGTTGTAAATTTTGTCACAGAAAGCTCACAAATTAAATCATGTGAAACAAATAGTCTCACTGCTTTCTGTACTGGTTACATATAAAGATATCAAATTCATATTCATATATTAGAAATCAAAGATGTATAGAATGAATTGTTTATTCTAAACCCAAGAGGGGAACAGACATTCCAGAGCCTTTAACACTTTTTGTCTGTTAATATCTGCAGTGTCCTATTCCCAATAATGACAATGGCCAATAATGCAAATACTTGCTATTTGAAATTGACCAGGTCGGCACTATTGGTTTGCCGTGATATGGTTTACAACCCACAGCATATACTGTATGTACAGTACATGTTGTATAATATAGCTCATTATGAAACATATATGACAAAATCTGTGATTTGCCTAAAGATGTATTTAGTAAATCATTACTGAACAAAGTGCAGAGCCCACAACAACTAAAATTCATCTTGTCTAGTCCAGGCTTAAAGTGTGTAGGTTGTTGTTAATTTCTTCACCTGCTTGCTCCTTCTACTTTGCTATTGTATATTCAGGTATATTTATACATCACCTTTCCATGCGGTAAAAACTATATTTAGGTAGAAAATCTTGCTCTAGTCATCTGTACTGAACCTTCCCATAAGCATCAGTCACAATGGCAATGGGAAAAGTATGGGGATTTCCAGTGATAATCAAGTGTTTCCTTTTGTTTTTAACCTGTATTAGAAAACAGTTATCTGGATCCTTTTGTTTTTAACCTGTATTAGAAAACAGTTATCTGGAATCTAGGTGCTGTGTCAGTGGTTCCAATTTCATACACAGTACCCAAAGTATCTGTAAGGTTTCCATGACAACATTGCAATAAGTGAATGACAGCATGATTGTCTATCCATAGCTAAACTCAAATACTCTCCCTGTCATGTTCATGTATTGTGCACATTGTTCACATATTGAATCACATAACCTGTACATAGAAAAATACTGTCAGTGCAGTTATTGACTACTTACATAATCAATATGGGGCTGCTGTTGAACTACACAGCTAGACATTTTTTCCAACACATTGTAGGTTTTACATACTTCAGCAAATTAACTAAACTCCTTGTGGCACATGAAACTGTCATAAGTGGTCTGCGCCACATTATCTAGGCAGATAGACCCGTTTCAGGTCTTCGCCACTTGCGCCAGTTTCTATTTCAGCGAAAATAAAAAAAACTGACACAGGCTCTGCACCTAAATAACGAAGGGAATGTGGCAGTTTTCCATATAGTAAACTGCTGCAGGTTCTTGCCAGATGTGAACCGTCATTTGGGATGCAAGCTATCAGGAGACAGCACACATCCCTCTCACTGCCTGTGCAGTAATGACACTACATGAGCAGAGCCTGCAGGGTTAATCAACCTCTTCCTCCCTCCTGTCCTGAGCTGAACAGGGGGATGGGGACAAGCAGAGAGATCAGAACAGGTAGCTCCATCTCACATGTTCTCTGTACTGTGTGCTGTATCTCTCACAGTCACAGAAAAGAGAACTGATCACTCCCAATTAGGAAATGGACTTGCATAATTTTTAAGTTCAGAAGAGTGGTGCAAGCATTGTACTAGCACCACTCTTTGGTAACTCCACCCACTGTCCCAAACTTAAAAGTTAGTCAGGTGCCAAGTATTTTGTAACCTGTAAAGTGTGTGCAAGCTGAAGGGTCAAATTTAGCAATAGTAAAACATATGTTTTGTTTAGACATGTGTAATACATTATAGGTGTAGCACCCCCAGACAAGCTGCCAAATGTTATGGGTCCTTGTAGCCCTTCTACTGGTGATTTGCCTTGTAGTTGCAGACAAACACCCACTGAGGAATGACAGACTTCCACTCTGCCATTATTAATTTTACAGATTTTATTGGCTCAAATGTTTAGGGAATAGAGGATTGGGAGTAGAGGATACTCAAAACAGCAGCAAAAATTCCCTCCACCCTGTAGTATCTTCTGACCTCTGTCACAGGCCAAGGTTGTACTTGTTTTTCACTGCCACAGGCACATGTGGAAATGGTAGGCCAGATGAGCAGCCACCCTCAAGTATTTTCAGCTGCTCCTACAGGCTAGTTGTAGACTGAGACCAGCAATCTGACAACGTAGAACTTTTTTTCAGCTTTAGTTTCCTTTCCCAGGCAGCAGGCCTAAGAAAGATGAACTAGGCCTCTCTAGAGCTATACCCTTCCCAGGCAGAAGGTGGAAGAAACAAGGACACTCTTTTCACACCCTCCCCAGGCAGGTGGCCTAAGAGGCAAAGATTAGTCCCTTCATACACATATCCTCTCAGGGCAAAATCTATTTCTTTTTTTCAGGATTATTTTCCTTTACAGTATTTTCACCTAGTGATCTAGCTAGTAACACACTTGTTTTTTAGGGTAGCTCCTTTAAAGGAGCAATGGAGATTCTCTTGGACAGAAGCATTTGTCTGGAGAGGTTAGGATATGGACAAGTACATTTAGATGGACTTACATCTGGACTAGTCACTAGTGAATAGCAAATTAAAGTATAACTCCAGCTAACGCCATTTAAGCAGTTACAGAAACATGTATTGTTTTTCTTTTGGTATACAAGTTTAAATTCAATGAATAAAAGCTGACCATTGCCAGTGGTAAATGGCTTGTGTCAATCAGATAACTGCCACTTTTGCTGCAGAGCTTGGTCTGTTAAAGGAAGGAACAATAACAGTAGGATCAACAGGTAAAGTTACTAGTGACAGACTGCATCATATATGTCATTTTTGATTTTACCTTTAGTACTACTTGAAGGCAGGATCCCTGCAGAAGCAATTCATACAAAGTTGTTTTGGAGTTATAGTATGGTGAAGCTCATTCAGATGTATACTATATAATGCATTAGACATGGGCAGGCCACATGCCAGACTTTTTCATTTATTTGATAAATAATTGATGTGGGTATTGCACAGACATTTTAACCTTTTTCGCTGCCTATAGGTATCTGGAGAAGGTTTCATGCTAGAATTATTGCTCTCACTCCAGCATGTGCAGCGATATGTAACATGTGTATCGCAATCAAAGTTTTCACATGTTGGTGCTCCCAGGCATGCATTTACGTTTGTATGTGAGTATATGTGGGGTAGGGGGGCCTCAACAATTTTTGGGATGGATTTTTTGTGCTTGGGTGTAACTTTATGTTTTGCAAAAGAAAAAACATTTTTTATTGTTTAACTTTTTTTTTTTTTTTTCATCACATAGGGGACAAGGTTCTCTTTAATGAGACATGCAGGGTCTAAAGGGCCCTGCATGTCTCCTGTGGGCTCCACTGAATGTATTGCAATACATCCCCTCCCAGCTATGCTAGCTGGGGACACTGAGAGCCTTACCCGAAAATGACATCATACACTTTGCTTTCCGGGTCACAGCAAGAGGAGGAGAGCGGATGTGTGTCTGCTCTTCTCCTCCCACGCCACCCGAAAGAACCTGCCATGTCGATCCCGGGCCCGCAGATGGGCAAGCAGAGCCCAGAATACATGGCGGGGGTGTGCGCGCGGGGGGGGCACCGGTACCAGGGGGGCCACCCGGCCGAATGCATACACCTGACAGGCAGGAGACTGCCTGTCAGTTTTACACACAATCCCAGTGGCTGCAGCCACCACATTGTGTGTAAACCCCCCCGCCCCCCGCTGTCAGGTGACCTGACAGCAAAAGGGTTAAGGCAATCCACAGTTCTGGGGAATGCATTCATTTTACATTTTAGTATTCAACCTTGTCCTAAAGGATATGGAGGGTAAATTGGAGTGGACCTTAAAAATAGACTTTGGTTAGTATGCAAAGTGCAGTGAATCTTCACAATCAATCGTCTTTAAGCAGTGTTAGTGTCGGGAGGCTTTTTTTTGCTTCTGATCAGTTTAATACTCTTATACAAGTCTATGGGAATGCAAAACCACTTAAAGCAAGTCAAATGGAGATCAGAAGGAGGTCAACTGCAGGTCAAACGAACCTGTCAGTGAGTTCTGAATGATCTCAGAAGCATCTCAATACTTATATCATCAAACTGATACCATCAACACAAGCCCAAATCTCCTTGACACAGGCCCTTACTGTTGTAATAGGATTATATACTTACAGTATAAGCATTGCTCTTTATACTGGCTTATTACATAAAAACAGCTCATAGGCATAAGATGACAGTCATCCAGTTCAGGCATTTTCAAATAACATAAATTATCCGCGGTACTGCAAGAACAAATTTTACACAGACAGTTGATGGTTAACCATACCAAACCCTACTTGTCACACATGATTATATTTTTTTCCATTGGATGATTAACATTTAAAATGAATATAATTTCCTGCCAGAATTACTGTATGGCTAAGCACTATCTGTGTGTAATGTGTTAGAGGCTCTATGGCCTTCTGCTGCATTATGCTGGCATTATCTTTGTTTCAGTGAACACTTTAGTGTCGGTAAGCTATCGTGTGTGGTTATCTTTCTAGGATATATTTAGTACATGACAAATCCAGACACCATGCTTGGTTTTAGCAGCCCTCTAGAGTGAAACCGAAGGTCCTGCTTAAACACAGCAATCATTTACAATGATCACGCTACAATGTGATCCTCTTCAGCTGACAACTGGCATTTCCTCTTCTAGAGTGATTAGTACAATTAATGCTGGGTGCATGACTTGGACCTCTCTGTGATCTATGCATGGTCCGAGTGGAGCTGTAGAGAGAGTACAGTAAATGAGCAGATGAGAGAGTTACCCAAACCAAGCCTGAATATTTAACATTTTTTTTTAGCTTTTATGGATCTATACATACATTTTTAAATTTGTGTCTTTAGTGGTGATATCTTCTACATGAAAGATGTTTACATTTTTTTCTGATTATAGATGTAAACAGATTTGCTGCCGCCCTTTAAAAAAAAAAAAAAAATGTTTCATATAGTGACAGTATCCCTAAATATGTATCTACTTTACAATGTTTAAATTTTTTTAAGAACCATTATTCAGACTTACAGCTCATGTAATACCTATTATAAGCATAGTTCAAGTGTTGTAAATAAGCATAATGATCCAATTTTAGTAAACACAGGATGAGAACACTCATGCCAGACAGAAGTATCGGGAAGCAATGCCAAACCCACGTGAAGCCTCATTATTGTTGTTACACAACCATGGCAAACATTTTTTAGCTTTCATAGTTAGAATTTAGGGAATCATATTTTGCTGAGTAATGTATGAAGTGCTTGATATTTCATCATATGCTTATTGTGACATTAAAAACTGAAGTCAACAAAGCTGTATGGGAAATGATTACTAATACTATTACTGTATTCATTTGCTCACATACTGTACATGGATCATATTAAAAGGTTTGCAACAATGATAAAATATTACATGATCATTCAGCCTTAAAGTTAACTCAAACATATAAATCACTGGCAGCCCCTCTATTAGAGCGAGGCATACCACACTGTAAAAGTCTTTTAGTAAAATGAGGCATGTAATTTTTAGAACGATCTTCAGGCCGGTCACGTGACTAGCGGCCGCTTTACATTTCTGATACATGGCTACTGCAGGAGGGGCCGAGATCTCCCTCTGACATCAGCTTCACTTCTTGTTTCCCTTAGTAAGGATGTCAGCGCCTGCACCAGGAGCCGAGGGATAGGTCGGCTTCGGGTGAGGACATTGCAGGCTCCCTGGACAGGTAAGTGTCCTTATATTAAAAGTCAGCAGCTGCAGTATTTGTAGCTGCTGACTTTTAGTTTATTTTTTTTCCGAGGCGGACTCCGCTTTAAGCTGGCTATACACTTTGGTGTTTTTTTTTTCAGCCAGTGGTCTAAATGAAAATAAATAAATACACAGATTCCCCCATCTGCACAAACAAGGTGGATAGAGGAATCCCGCTCATGGGCCATTGTATTCTGACAGTGGCTCCTGCTGCTGTCTTTGATTTCTGTCGAACAGAGGTGGCTACACACTGTTTTAAATCCCAGCTGAACCGGCCAAATTTGTGTTTGGTCAGCTTAAATTAGCCACATGGTTTCTGAGTGTAGGAAAATACATTTAAAGTCTCTCTCTCTTTTTTTTTTTTTTTTTCATTTCTTGATAGGTGGATTTCAGTCTGGACGGGTGGGTGTTACTAGACAGACTGAATTTGCATACAGATAGCCCTAGGTAATGCCTGCATGTGATACTGAGGCTTCATGATGGAAATAACGCAAATCCGATGAATGAAAGGGGTGGGCCAGGGACAGTCAGGCTGAAGAGGAAAGGTTTAGACGATGTTATACATCATCCAGGCTGAGAATAAGGCAAGTTCTATCTGACTTGCTGTATTTTTTATTGCTCCCTGGACAAAGCTCACAGTGTCATTCACACCTGGGCAGTTTGAAATCACAGGCAGAATTGTGGAAAATCCTCTCACGATTCAGGTGTGAATGCAGCCTTCCTGTCCTGATCTCATTTTTAGTACGGTATGGAAAGGCTAGAGCCACTAACAGCTTTTTATTGCTGCACATGTTGAAGATTTTCTCTCTCTTCCTATCTATAAAACAACTTCTGGGACACTGGGACAGTATTTGGGGGTAAATTTCCACATTAAAGGCCTCCTACGGCAACAAAATTTGCCTACAAGACACAAAGAGGTTTTGACTGAAGTTAAATATTAAGAATGAACTTTTAGTAGATATCACTGAAGTTGATTTTATCTTAGTAAGCCCTATTTGTTACTTAATTTATTTTTCAAAATATGCACTGCGAGTTACAGTAAAACCAAAGACTTTTTAAAGTCAATTCAAAATAAAGATATAATGAAAAATAAAATAAAAACATACAATTAGAGCAGTGGCTTCCAAACTGCGGCCCAAGGGCCGGATGCTGGCCTTTGCTTGCTTTTATCCGGCCCTTGAGGCATTATTCCCCCCTACCATCAGCAACAGTATGGCATAGTTCCTGCCACTGACCCTGACAATGGGGCACTAGTCCTCTTACTGACCCCAAATATGGCACACTATTCCTCCCATTGATACCAATGATGGGGTACTATTCCTCCCACCGATACCTATGATTGGGTACCATTCCTTCCACTGATACCAATGATGGGGCATTATTCATCCCACTGATACCAATGACGGGGCATTTTTCCTCCCAGTGACACCAATGTTGCGGCACTTTTTCTCCAATTGACACCCTTGATAGGGCACTATTCCTCTCACTAATACCAATAATGGGGAACTATTCCTCCCACTGACTTCAACGATGGGCCACTATTCCTCTTACTGACACTATTGATGGGGCACTATTCCTCCCATTGACACCAACAATGGGACACTATTCCTCTCAGTGATACCAACAATGGGGCACTATTACTCCCCCTAATACCAATCACGGTGCATTGTTTAATCCCACTGACACCAGGACATTTTCTTCTCCCACTGGCCAAAGTCTGAATGACAGTAAACTGAAACTGGCCCTTTGTTTAGAAAATTTGGAGACCCCTGAATTAGAGGATACTTTTAATGAAAACCACATCTAAAAATCCAGATCCAGAGGTACTGTACATGCCAAAGTGTTTTGCAGATCTGAATTTTTCTCTGTCAAAGTTGAGCAAGGCTCACCCTCTATTATCACCTGATTCTCTCTATTGGTCATTAATGATGGTGGATGTCACTGAGCAATGAGGAGTCTTTTGAGGGGCAAGTTTTACAGGAAAGTCAAGATTAGCATATTGTTGCCCAACTGGCTATATTTACCAAATATATGAGTGTTTTGGGGGTTTTCGCTAAAGATAACCCCTGCATATGCATTTCTTTTGTCCTACTTTAAGGGCCAGTTCACACTGTGGTTTAGTGTGTGGCCAGTGCACCATTCTGGCTCCAGTGAGCTGGCAGTAGGGGGCAGCATGATGTGCATTTCAGCACATTGCACAGCTACCTTTTTTCTTTTTTTGTAGTGTACATGACTAAATTTATGACTAAAATTAATGTAATGTAAAATTAATTAATGTTGAGTTCCTGTAATATATCTCTTTGAATATAATTAGTGCGTGGCAATGTTATTGTTTTAACAGGTTTTGGCAAATTTTAGAAAAAAAAATGTATTAACAATCAAAAGTGAAAAAGCCCTGTAATCATTCGGCTATGGAGTCCCGCCGTATAAGAAATGTGTGTAATCCATAATCTCTACTTTACTGCATATTTATAACTTAGCTGGCAAAAAGAAGTCTTTGTTTTTACACCATATAACCATAATTTTTAACCACTTACGGACCGCCGCACGCTGATATACGTCCTAACTTTGAAGAGGAATATCATTGTTATGGCAGCAGCTAGCTGCCATAACTACAGTATCCTCTTCTTCGACCGGCGGTCCGCTTTCCGATAATAGTGGTCTCTGCGCCAGATTCACTGCAAGATCACTTGTATCGCGGCGGGGGAGCCTCTCACCGTGCTCCGGTGCCCTCTGCCGCTTACCGGAGCCTTCGGCAGCAGTGGAGACGATCGGATCTTCTCCCTTGCTGGGTATGGAGACGAGTGAGGGGAAGATGGCCCCCACCCGTCTCCATACCATTGCATGGCGGAAGCAACATCAAAACATCACTTCCGCCTATAGCTCTTAAAGGGCTATTTTTTTTTTAAATGACAACATTTTTTTTTTATTGCATTTTAGTGTAAATATGAGATCTGAAGTCTTTTTGACCCCAAAACTCATATTTAAGAGGTCCTGTCATGCTTTTTTCTATTACAAGGGATGTTTACATTCCTTGTAATAGGAATAAAAGTGACACAATTTTTTTTTTGAAAGAACAGTGTAAAAATCAAAAATCAAAAGTAAAATAAATAAGAAAAAAAAATGTTTAACACGCCCCGTCCCGCCGAGCTCGCGTACAGAAGCGAATGCATACTTGAGTAGCGCCTGCATATCAAAACGGTGTTCAAACCACACATGTGAGGTATCGCCATGATTGGTAGAGAGAGAGCAATAATTCTAGCCCTAGACCTCCTCTGTAACTCAAAACATGCAACCTGTAGATTTTTCTAAATGGAGATATTTAAGGGTAACAGTTTGTCGCCATTCAACGAGCGGGCGCAATTTTGAAGCGTGACATGTTGGGTATCAATTTACTCGGTGTAACATTATATTTCACAGTATAAAAAAAATGGGCTAACTTTACTGTTGTCTTATTTTTTAATTCAAAAAAGTGTATTTTTTCCAAAAAAAGTGCACTTGTAAGACCGCTGCGCAAATACAGTGTGACAGAAAGTATTGCAACGACCGCCATTTTATTCTCTAGGGTGTTAGAAAAAAATGTATAATGTTTGGGGGTTCTAAGTAATTTTCCAGCAAAAAAAAAATGTTTTTAACTTGTAAACAACAAATCTAAAAAGAGGCTTGGTCCTTAAGTGGTCAATGATGACTGATCACAGAAGAAAAATATTTTTTGTGTCTTTTCTGCTACTTTGTACGTAAATGTCATGACACCGATCCAGGGTTACCATAGTAAAAAGCAGCATACATATCATAGTTATTATTGGCTGTTATATTCACTGATGACAGTGAACAGTGCTACGTCAAGGCATCTTTGCTCAAGTGCACCCTTTCCTTTGCAAAATAGCAATGAATCTGCTGCAATGTTTAAATCAGTAATTGAAATATAATAGCCAGACCCTAATTAGAAACACAGGACAACTAATATACTCACTTTTCTCTTGAACTTTTGCACTTGACTAGTCATCTGAAGGCAACTAAAAAAAAAAAAAAAAATTATATATATATATATATTTTTTTAAATTTATTCTGACCGGCAGCTTCATCAGTGTGGTCTAATTACATTTAACTTTGCATGTCAACATGCCAAATCATGATTCCTAGGGACAGTTTATCTTTCAGCTATATTTAACCATGAGAGCATAATAGCCATGTTATGTGGTATGAGTGATTGCAAAATGACATGTAACTCCATAGACACTTCTTGTCTTTATTTTTATAAAAGATAAACATGCCTCAGAGTGAGAGTATGCTTATTTTCTTTTTTTTTTCAATGACACATGTAGTGGGGAAGACAGTGAGCATCAGAGGTCAGAGCTAAGGTTATAGAGATATCTTTGAAACAAGGCTCAGATTGCAGCTGTCTGCACTATACCTGGCTTCTAGATAAATAGCGGACTTATGTTTCCAGGGCTGCCAGTACTTTAACCTTCACAAGCACAAGTGTTCAGTCTGGGGTCTGTGTATTCACAACGCTCATCTCTGGGGATTTGCTCAATCCATCAGCCATTTCTCTACTTTCATCTGTGGTTTTGAAAGCATTCCTTCAGCATGCGACTTCATGTTCCTATTAAGTATTCTGACTGGAGAAGTGACCCTTCTCTTTCAGTTAACAAATCACACTAAGAGGAAAAAAGAATTAACAAATATTGGACCTTTAACAAGTGTGTTTAGTTAACTGTGATTTGGGACAGGCATAACACCCAGACACTGTTTAGCATGCATGAGAGCGAAATATTTAAACGTTAGCTATATGTTGATTTAACAACTAACCAAACATCTGTTATCACGTTTCTCCCAAAAAAGTGATTGAAAAAGAAAATGGATATTTTAAACTATTTTATATTATCAGTTCCTAATAAGATTTGGCAAACCTTCCCATTACAGATAATTTACATTTGAATAGATATACATCTTTTCCTCTCCAACCCTGTTTAGAGGTTCCTTTTTTAGTTTTCTATGTCACCTTGCCGTTGTAAGTCTGTAAATGGATTTAATGAGTCCATAGACCCAATTTTCGAGAGGGGATGGTGATATGGATTTGTGACAGGTTCAAAAAGGCACCAACATCCCTGAAATTTCAATAGATATAGAGAGGTTTTTTTTTAGGGGCTTTTTAAGGTGCCAGCAAAAATTAAAGAAAGAAATATATATATATATATATATATATATATATATATATATATATATATATATAATTATTTAAAAAGTTATTTAAAAGTTTTTTATTGTACATGAACATCAAATACAACGTGTCTTGTGGTGTGCCATCAAGGTGGAAGTAATCTTGTCACTTAGGGGGTGACAATTAAATGGTTATCCTGACATATTTTGCCACCCTGGGCTTCCTCAAGGGATATATATGTGATAAATATGATATCACTACATAGAAAATTAAACCTATTTTAAGACAACTGAAATGACAATTCATAACAAATATAAAACAGAATTTTAAATATAGATTGCCATGTTAAATCCTATCCCCGTCTCACCCGACTCAACTTTCTGTTGCCTCTAACCCAGGAGCCAATGATGGTATAGTGGATACCAGGGAGCACACACAGCGCATGCATAGGGCCAGATAGATCAGACTGGAATATAATAGTACTCCATTAGTTGTCTGAGTGATTTGTAAATGCATGAATGAAAAGTGGGGGTGAAAGGGAGGTGGGACCACACACTAGGGTGACACACCAAGCACTATATAACATACTCATAACACACGTTGTTGATATACAAGCAGGCCAAGGGTGCCATGACAGAATAATAACACTGGTTGTCAGATTAAAGACAAGCAGTGAAAGGCTGAAAATGTATTAAGGAAAATGAGAATGAGCAAGGTGTGACTCAAGGTTATTAGTTATCAAATAGGAAAGCAAATAAAAACTTAGGTAGTAATCAATAAGGTATACAACACATGAATACAGATCTGTGATTACATAAACACAGACCAAACAAATTGCTGCAAATCAGCTGTCTACTTCAACTAGGGGAGATTTAGACAGGTGGCAGCAGATATAGCTACAGAGAAAAAGGGAAAGAGGCATTCGCAGTGGACATAATCCAATGCATTGCAAATAAAATTGAAATAAATACATTAAAGTATTGAGGAGAGAGTCGCTTGTACAATGTAGTTATTTTACCTTGCATAAAGTTACATAAAGTTACAGCATGATGTGGTCCCCCTCGGAGTCCTGACAAGTGGTCTAGTTAGTGTGTTTGATTTATATACACGCCGCTCAGCCAGCGTCTGACATCACTGTTCGAATGTAGACGTGCAGTGGCTGTTGCGCAGGCGCCAAGCGCAATTTGCAGGATACTACAAGGTCCACAATGCACCACTGCCCGTCAATGGAGGGGAGACGCTATGGCAGCTGACATGTCCCATTCAGTGGGCGGGCATCTGGAAGGACTGCATTACACATCTCGCCCCAGGGGAGAGGAGAAGAGCAGAGGAGGATAGACCCAATTTTCCTCACAGTTCCTACTCACTCTCATGGTCATTTTAATATGCTGTTTCTGTGGTATATTGAAAAACGATTCTCCTATACTCATGTACCTCTCTTAATCCAGATGACAAAATTGGAAGAAAACTGAGAACCCCCAATTTTTGTGACCACCCTAAAACAGATATTTGACCTACCTAAATTTTGAATTTTTAGGGGGGCGTGGCCTGGACCGGCATGGCGTAGGGACCTAGAAACGAGAGCTCCGCTTGCCCACTATCCGTGTTATAAGATCCTGGAGGTAATACTGCCACACTTCTACCCACGAGTGGACGCCCTGACTCTCCTGGCTCCCGGGGAACATGTCGCCGCCGAAGCAGAAAACAGATCCGGCCGCAAAGCTAGCCAAATACAGGAACACGGACAAGGAAGCTGGGGGAGAAAATGGCGCCGGCTCCTCTCCTCATGCAGACTCAGCGGCGGAAGATACGGCGTGAGTGCTGGAAGCAATATCTGATTGTAAGAGCACCCTAACCAGTAAGATCGAGGAGGTTAAGGTGGATGTATCACTAATACGCCAAGATCTGCAAAAATTGAGAGAAAGAGTCACAGAGACTGAAACCCGCATCAGCCGTGTGGAGGACGAAGTACCGCCATTGCAAGTTCATACTGAACGCCTGCAGCACCAACTTAACATGGTGCTGGCCAAACAGGACGACATGGAAAACTGCCTGAGAAGGTGCAACTTGCGATTTGTAGGCCTGCCTGAGGGGTCAGAAGGCTCTGATCCCCCCTCATTTCTAGAGAAATTGCTGATCGACACATTCGGGAGAGCTGAGTTCTCCACCTCCTTTGTGGTTGAGAGGGCACACAGGCTTGCGGCTAAACCTCCCCCTCAGGGCGCTCCGCCGAGGACATTTATTGCTAAACTGCTCAACTTTCGTGACCGGGACGCTGTACTTCGGCTGACCAGAACAAAGGGTAATATACCCTTCAAAAATGTGGAGATTAAAGTATTCCCGGACTTCTCGGCGGAGGTCCAGAAGAAGAGGGCCATGTTCACAGAAGCGAAACGCCAGCTACGGATTCGACACTACTCCTTTGCAATGCTTTTTCTGGCGCGGCTGCGAGTTGTTGGCGAAGACAGGGCACACTTCTTTGACATGCCTGAAGCTGTTTTTACATGGCTTGAAAATAAGGAAGCCCCACGTTGTGAACCTGCCTGACACTTCTGCTTGATTTCCATCAGAGGAAGGAATAGGATTTGCAACAACTGCATATCTCCCTGAACCCTGGGACTCTATCATCCTACAGGTACTATTATAAACACACATGAAAGCTACAATACCGCCCCTGTGTTTGGCCCAGTTACACCCACACTCTCCCAACTTGAGGACTACCTGTCTTCCGGAACCTGTGGATACTGCCAAGACGAACCTTTTGTGTCATATGGGCAATTTTGCCATTGTATATGCCCACAGGACTTGTGTGAGTTTCCATACGTAAGGGCCTGGTCAGGAATTCACCAGAGACACATTTAGTATACCTCACAAATTTTACTATCAGTGGCAAGCGGTTATCTGGTAAGACACTCGCATTGGGGAATATTGAAATGTCCCCCAGCCCAGTGCACTGGCTCCTGGCGTTCTTCCTTGCCTTACAGCGAATTATTGCTCCCTTAGCCGCGGGTATCCGTTTGGACCCCGTGTGTTCTTTTTTTTTGTTTTTTCTTAGCAACAGTTGCCTTAGGGCACAAGTGAAGTTTCCCTGGCATGCCCGGCATCAGCAAACTGCATGTATACTTAAATGGATGCATTGCTTACCCGGGTATGCTAGAGTGTTAATGCAGCTCATGTCAGGTTGCTCTGTTTGGGTTAATGTTTGGTTTAACTGTTTCATATTGAAAAGTAATAGATTGTGGTGTCCATTTCCTGCTATAACGTCCATGCAACCTAAGCAATATATCAAAGGTTTTCATGTGCACAAAGCCGATATCTCCCACCTACTTGGCCCTATATGTTTAGAACTGAGGGGGGGGGGGGGAATGGGAACATCTCTACATATGGGAAAGTTGTTAAAGTCATGGTAAATGATTATCTGGCATGTAAACATACAACAATGAGACCATGTTGGATATTAAATGTTTGACTTGGAATGTGAGAGGTCTCAGAGCCAAACCCAAGCGCAACGCAATATTGGCATATCTCAAGTCCCAACATGTGGATATTGCGGTGCTTGCTGAGACTCATCTCATGGGACAACTTCAAACGACACTTAAGAAACCCTGGGTGGGATGGCTATACCAGGCCCCATATTCCGCCAACTCCAGAGGTGTAGCCATACTTGTGGCCAAAACGGTACAATTTGTGCTTCTTGCTCTCAGATCTGACCCGCAGGGTAGGTTCTATTTTCTACACGCTAAGGTGAATGGGCTAGAAATGTTAATCATGGCATTCTATGTACCACCTCCCTTTCAACTAAGTGTTATACACGAGGGGTTAGGGTACATGTCTCAGTTCCCTGTGGTTCCTGTGTTGTGGCTGGGTGATTTCAACAACATAATGAATAGAGACTTAGACCGCATATCAATGGCACCCCAAGATGGTATCGCCCAGCCACATACCAGGTTTAGTAGGATAATAACAGACCTGGCCCTTATAGAAACGTGGCGACACTGTAATCCATCGGAAAAGGTATATTCCTGCTTCTCCGCATCCCATAACACCATGTCACGTATTGACCTCATTTTTATTTCTGGCACCCTCGCCCCCTCACTTAAAAAGGTAGGATTTAACCTATGCATCCTGTCGGATCATGCCCCATATTGGATCATGCTTAGAATTGACGCTCCTCCCTGAACATACAGCTGGAAGCTGAATCCGTTTTGGCTGACGGTTGTCTCTGATCTGGGGGATGTTTCTTTCACGCAAACAAGGGCACAGCACCCCCTGAGATCATATGGGATACTTTCAAAGCACATGCCCGAATGATTTTATCGCAACGTATTTCCCGGTACCCTAAGACTTCCTCCCAGATTCTTAAACAGGCAGAACAATCCCTGGTGGAGGCAGAAAAGAACTTCACAGATGACCCTTCTGCACTAACAGCAGACCAAGTAAAACTACAAGCCAGAATAGTGAACAATTTATATTTTGAAAAAGCTGACAGAAAAATATTTTATAATAAGCAAAGGCATTATGAGTGTGGAGAGAGGGCGGGTCGACTCCTGGCATATTTAGCACATCTGGACCACAGACCTCCCACGGTGGTAGCACTTCGGTCTGCGGCCGGTGGGATGTTGACTGATCCTGATGAAGTAGGCGGGGAGTTCCGCGCATTCTACACATCCTTATACTCATCTAATGCTGTAATGTAGGAAATAACGCAACTGCTATCCAACATAGAGCTCCCCATTTTACTCAACTCCAGATAGATCAACTAGAGGCCCCCATTATTGAAAGTGAAATATCTAAGGCAATCTCTTTGCTTAATACTTCAAAGGCGCCTGGGTCTGACGGATTGCCTCTGGAGTTTTATAAAACGTATAGTGAGGTGCTGACTCCCAAACTATGTGAACTATTTTCTCATATATTCGAATCCGAGACCCTCCCCCCGTCTATGCACGAAGCCAACATAGTGCTGATATCCAAACCAGGGAAAAACCCAGAACTCCCGGAGACTTATCGCCCGATATCCCTTCTCCAACTAGATGTAAAGATACTGGCCAAGATCCTGGTGCTCCGTTTAAATGCGGTGATCCTTTCACTAATCCATCTGGACCAAACCGGTTTTATGCCAGCAAAAAACACGGCATGTAATCTACGTAGGCTGTACATGAACGTCCAAGCTGAACATGACATCATGGGCTCTAGGGTGGTGGTGTCATTAGACGCCGCAAAGGCGTTCGACTCTGTTGAGTGGACATACTTGTGGGAGTGCCTCACTAAATTTGAGTTCGGACCCCGCTTTATCAAATGGATTTGACTACTATATCAGAGTCCATGCGCCAGGATCTTGGTCAATGGAAGGATCTCTGAATCGTTTCCTCTCTCAAGGGGCACTCAGCAGGGGTGTCCACTCTCCCCCCTGTTGTATGCACTAGCGGTGGAGCCTCTCGCCGCATCCCTTAGAACACACCCAGGTGTTATAGGACTTACTCGCGGAAACCTGCTGGAAAAGATAAGCTTATATGCTGATGACATGCTATTATACCTTGCAGACTCAGGCACGTCTTTACGGTTGGCCCTAGAAGTAATTCAAAACTTCGGCAGATACTCAGGATTGAAAATTAATTGGGATAAATCCCAGATCCTCCCAATAGACGTCAGTGTGCCCACCAGAGAACAATCAAACTCCTCACTTCTCAGGGTCAGCAAGATGACATACCTAGGGATAGTGATAACCCGATCACCAGAAGACTACGTCCACCTTAACTTAGAACCCCTAATAGCAATATTGAAACGCAAAACACAGACATGGGCCAAACTACCCCTGGGGGTTATGGGTCGAGTTAACCTAATTAAAATGGTTCTCCTTCCTAAATTTTTATACGTGTTGTAGCATGCTCCGATCTACTTACCTTTGCGAATATTTAAATCCATTGAGGCCATTCTTAATTCATTTGTTTGGGGATCGGGTCGTCACAAACTATCCTGGCAGATGTTGAAAAACCCGACAGAATTGGGAGGTGCGGCCCTGCCGAATTTTAATCTCTACTACCTGGCAGCGCAACTGTCTCACTTTTTCCACCAGATAAACATGACAAAAATCGTTGTTTATCCCTGCTCTGTGCTCCACGGGGACGTCGAGTTTCACACCCCTTCCAGATTCTTTTTTTAGGCCCCAATAAAATAGATAACAGGAAAGGAATGTTATACCATTACTGTAGGGTTTGGGAGGTGGTAAAACACAAACTTAAATTGCCACCCACACATTCTCATACGCCCCTGTGTGATAATCCTGAATTGGGAGAACTCCACAAGGTGCCAAATCCAGAAGTATGGCTTCATTACGGTGTAGGATTCTTGTCAGATGTCTACCATGACAACATCCCACAAAATTTCAACCTCCCAAATAATATGTTCTTTCGTTATCTCCAGCTCCGTCATGCCCTCAATGCCCAATTCAGTGGGACTCCTCCTGATGTAGAACGTGCAGATGTCTTACACATTATGGTGGGTTCTGAACATCGCAAACTCATTTCAGAATTCTACAACTCTCTGCTAAGACCCGCAGCAGTCTCAATAGCGTATAAATTAAAAGACGTCTGGGCGGGGGACGTGGGGGAGCTGGAGGATGATAAATGTTAAGATGCCCTGGAAACTTGCAAAAAAGTCTCTACCAAGCTGTCAGACCGCCTCACATATTTGTACATTCTACACAGGTCATATTTGACCCCTCACTGTATAGCCAAATACAAACCTGACCATAATCCTAATTGCCCCCACTGTGACAGTCCATCTAGTACCTTCTTTCATCTTCTGTGGCTGTGCCCAGTAATACAGGATTACTGGTCCCAGATAGTTAAGTTTATCCATGATGAAATGGGGACCCACTCTCATTATGCCCCAAACAATGCTTACTAGGAATATTCCCGGACCATGACTCAGATAAATGTCACAAGATATTTCTCCAAGAATCATTATTCATAGCTGAACTACTAATAGCCAGAAAATGGTTGCAAATTACTCCTCCCACACTTTACGAATGGATATCCAACATTAACAATGTTCTTCCGTATAAAAAGGAAATCTATGCCCACAGGGGTTGCCCAACCAAGTACGGCAAAGTATGGGATGCCTGGCTGGAAAACGCCTCCACTTGTAATACACCCTCAGAATAATATATCCCAAAATAAAAGACTCCCTCTGCAGTATCAAATTGTGGATGGAAGTGGTCCCCTCTTCATACCATGGCTTGTGTGGTGGTTCGATGTGGGAGGGTACGGGAATACATGGCTTACCTTCCGTGTCATATAGATGTGATGTAATGCACCATTATCTGATGACTGCTCCGTATCTTTTTTACGTTTATATTTTCTTTTCTTTGCCTTTGTGTATGTGGCCCAAGTTATTCTCAGTTGTAACTTGTCTATTACTCTACTGTTCTATTCTGCTCTATCCTGGTTCTCTGGCTATTTATCACAGCGCTCCTTCAGTGTCACCTACAACTCTGTCTCCTCCTCTCCATTGCCCCTTTCTGTGGGGGTCCCCCAAGGCTCGGTTCTTGGACCCCTTCTCTTCTCTATCTACACCTCCTCCCTTGGTCACCTAATAACTGCCCATGGCTTCCAATACCACTTATACGCTGATGACACCCAAATCTATCTGTCTACTCCTCACCTCACTCCTTCAGTCTCCTCTCGCATAACTAACTTACTAACTGACATATCAGCATGGATGTCGCACCACTTCCTTAAACTAAATCTCTCTAAAACTGAGCTATTAATATTCCCCCCCGCCCGTGCCCCCCTCCATGACTTTTCCATCAAAATCAACAATGCAACCATCAGTCCCTCCCCTCACGCCAGGGTACTAGGTGTAATCCTAGACTCCGACTTGTCATTTCAGCCTCAAATCCAATCGCTGTCAAAAGTTTGTAGAATTCACCTCCGTAACATCTCTAAAATTCGCCCTTTTTTAACAAATGAAACCACCAAGCTCCTCATTCACTCCCTTGTTATCTCTCGCCTTGACTATTGCAACTCCCTTCTCATTGGCCTACCGCTCCATAGGCTATCCCCTCTCCAGTCTATCATGAATGCTGCTGCCAGACTTATCCACCTTACCAACCGCTCAGTGTCTGCCAACCCTCTCCTCCAATCCCTACACTGGCTCCCAATCGCCCAGCGAATTAAATTCAAAATTCTAACCACAACATACAAAGCCATTCACAACTCTGCCCCAAGCTACATCACTAATCTTGTCTCCAAATATCACCCAAATCGTCCTCTCCGCTCTTCTCAAGACCTCCTGCTTTCAAGCTCTCTCATCTCCTCCTCCCATGATCGTCTCCAGGATTTCTCCAGAGCCTCTCCCATCCTCTGGAACTCGCTACCTCCATCTATCCGGCTATCCCCTACTCTTGCTACCTTCAGGCAATCCCTGAAAACTCATCTCTTCAGGAAAGCCTATCACGTCTCCAACTAATCTTCTACCACTTCCACCAGCTCATTCCCCACAGTTACAACCTTTTGTACCACCTGCCCCACCCTATTAGATTGTAAGCTCTTCTGAGCAGGGCCCTCTTAATCCTATTGTATTGTATTGTATTATAACTGTATTGTCTCCCTTTTTATATTGTAAAGCGCTGCGTAAACTGTTGGCGCTATATAAATCCCGAATAATAATAATAATAATAATAATAATAATACTGTACCATGGATGTAGATTATCTGTATGTAAATTACCTTTTTCAATAAAGCACCACGTTGAATGTAAAAAAAAAAAAAAAATTGAATTTTTAGTGCATGTGTACATGATGATCACCAGAAGAATACAGTGCCTTGCAAAAGTATTCACCCCCTTGGCTTTTTACCTATTTTGTTACTATACAGCCTTTAGCCTCTAAGTTGGTGAAGTAAAATTAGAAAAATATATACATAAAACTATTTTTAAGAAATAAAAAACTGATAATTGGCATGTGCATATGTATTCACCCCCTTTGTTATGAAGTCCATAAAAAGCTCTGGTGCAACCAATTACCTTCAGAAGTCACATAATTAGTGAAATGATGTCCATCTGTGTGCAATCTAATGCCGGGTACAAACAATCAGATTTTCCGACAGCAAAACCGTGGAATTTTGTTTGAAGGGTGTTGGCTCCAACTTGTCTTGCATACATACAAATGTCACACAAATGTTGGCCAACAATTACGAACGTACTGACGTACAAGACGGATGTGATATCTCTATTACGAACTCTAGTTTTACAAGACTGAGCGCTTCCGGCTCGTGTTTGATTCCGAGCATGCATGTTTGTACTTTGGACTTTTATCTGAAGGACTTGTGTACACATGATCGGAAAATCTGACAACACACATTTGTTGGTGGAAAATTTGAGAACATGATAGCCAACATTTGTTGGCGGGAAAGTCCGACAACAAAAGTCCGATGGAGCATACGCACGGTCGGACTTACCGCCAACAAGCTCACATCCAACATTTCCTGTCAGAAAATCTGATCGTATGTACATGGCATTAGTGTCACATAATCTGTCATTACATATACACACCTTTTTGAAAGGCACCAGAGGCTGCAACACCTAAGCAAGAGGCACCAGGAACCAAACCCTGCCATGAAGACCAAGGAACTCTCCAAAAAAGTAAGGGACAATGTTGTTGAGAAGTACACGTCAGGGTTAGGTTATAAAAAATATCAAAATCTTTAATGATCCCCGGGAGCACCATCAAATCTATCATAACCAAATGGAAAGAACATGGCACAACAGCAAACCTGCCGAAAGATGGCCGCACACCAAAACTCACAGACCAGGCAAGGAGGACATTAATCAGGGAGGTTGCACAGAGACCTAAGGTAACCCTGGAGGAGCTGCAGAGTTCCACAGCAGAGACTGGAGTATCTGTACATAAGATGACAATAAGTCGTACGCTCCATAGAGTAGGGCTTTATGGCAGAGTGGCCAGAAGAAAGCCATTACTTTCAGCAAAAAAAAAACAATGGCACGTTTTGAGTTTGCGAAAAGGCATGTGGGAGACTCCCAAAATGTATGGAGGAAGGTGCGTCTGATGAGACTAAAATTGAGCTTTTTGGCCATCAAAGAAAAAGCAATGTCTGGCGCAAACCCAACACATCACATCACCCAAAGAACACCATCCCCACAATGAAACATGATGGTGGCAGCATCATGCTGTGGGGTTGTTTTTTAGCAGTCGGGACTGGGAAACTGATCAGGGTTGAGGGAAAGATGGATGGTGCTAAATACAGGGATATTCTTGGGCAAAACCTGTACCACTCAATGTGTGATTTGAGGCTAGGACGGAGGTTCACCTTCCAGCAGGACAATGACCCTAAACACACTGCTAAAGCGACACTTGAGTGGTTTAAGGGGAAACATGTAATTGTGTTGGAATGGCCTAGTCAAAGCCCAGACCTCAATTCAATAGAAAACCTGTGGTCAGACTTAAAGATTGCTGTTCACAAGCGCAAACCATCCAACTTGAAGGAGCCGGAGCAGTTGTGCAAGGAGGAATGGGCAAAAATCTCAGTGATAAGATGTTGCAAGCTCATAGAGACTCATTCAAAGTGACTTGGAGCTGTGATAGCCGCAAAAGGTGGCTCTACAAAGTATTGACTTTAGGGGGGTGAATAGTTATGCACATTGACTTTTTCTGTTATTTTGTCCTATTTATTGTTTGCTCCACAATAAAAAAAAATCTTCAAATTTGTGGGCATGTTCTGTAAATTAAATGATGCAAATCCTCAAGCAATCCATGTTAATTCCAGGTTGTGAGGCAACAAAACAGGAAAAATGCCAATGGGGTGTGAATACTTTTGCAAGGCACTGTATGTGGGTTTATTTGCAAATCATGATCCCCAACAGGAGGGAACTCCAGCTTGTACAAGCACATGTACTAAAACTACTACTTTGTAATGTAAATGTTATACACAGATTCTACTGCTACAACTACCACTTTTTAATGTATACGTTACATACAGCAGGTACTGCTAAAACTACAGCTTTGTCATGTATGTGTTACACACCAAAATAAGGGTCTTTGGATAAGCCAGACACTTCACTGTAAAAGGATGAATTCAAAGAAGCCAAATCGACAATGTACTTTAGCAGGTATAGGGAAAGCATAGGGACTGCTGTTGATAAACTACATAAGGAGAGATTAGTGTAGGGCTTATAGGTACTGGCAGGTCTCTTAAAATAGATGTAAACCTTCATGTAAGTAGCAAAATGCTGTGTATCTTGTAGAATTGGGGGTGGGGGAGGGAAGAGTTTTTACCTTTTTTCATCTTTTGTTACATCCTAATGCAGCTGATGTCCTGCAGTCTCTTTACAGCTTTCCCTTGTACACATGCACTATTTAATACAGGGGCGTTGCTATGGGGGTGCGGACCACACCGGATGACACCTGCCAGACGGGTTACACCAGAGCCGGCGCTACCATAAGCATGCTCTGCTTACCAGTGGGGTCCCAGAGGAGGTAGGAGCCGTGGTACTTTTTATATCCCTTATCAGAGGTGCAGATGGCTGGTGCCCTAACTCTGCTTTGCTTTGCTCAGACTCCCTCAGCAATTTCTAAGGGCAGATAGCGGGACCCTGCCTGACATTGTCACCGGGAGAATTTCTCAGTGTCCTGTCTTGTTACTGCTGTTCTCCCAACCACCCACCTCGCTCCACCACCTGTCCAATCCCACACTCCACCTCCCATTTGTGTATGCTTAACCCTGTCCACACTCCAACCCCCTGCATGCAATGCCTGCAGTGAGCTCTTAAAGGGGATTTGTGAGCAGCTGGGTGGGAGATCTGAGATCTCTCCCCCTAGTTCCCCCTATAGTCTCTCCCTTTTCTTCAGTCCCTCTTTTTTTTCTTCCTCCCTCTCACCCCCCTTTTTTCTCCCTCCTCACTCCCTTTTTTGCTGTCTCTCTTTCTTCTTCCCCCATATATTCCCCCCCCCTTCTCACTATTTCTCTCCCCTCATCCCTTTCTCTCTCTCCCCTTCCTTTTTCTATCCCCCCCCCTCTTCCACCCCCTCTCTTTTTCTGCCCATCCTCTCACATTTTCTCCTCTCTCTCTCTAACCTCACTTTCTCTATCTTTGCCTCCCTCTCCCTCCGCCAACTCTTTTTTTTCCCCTTTATCTCCCTCTCTTTCTCCCATATCTCTCTTCTCTATATACAGACCAGTGCATATAATGTACAGTACAGTGTCAGTGTACAGAATGGTCTGTTTATGATGTACAGTACAGTGTCAGTGTACAAGCTAGTCTGTACTGTATATAATGTACAGTATGGTATACATATAATGCACAGTCTGTACCCTGACACCATACTGTACATTATATACAGACCAGTCTGTACCCTGGCACCATACTGTACATTTTATACAGACCAGTCTGTACACTGACACTGTACTGTACATTATATACAGACCAGTATCTGCACCCTGGCACCATGCTGTACATTATATACAGACCAGTCTGTACACTGACACTGTACTGTACATTATATACAGACCAGTCTGTACCCTGACACTGTGCTGTACATCATATACAGACCAGTGTATATAACATACAAAATGGTGTCGAGGGGGGGTGACACAATGATTCACTGCACCAGGTGACACCAACCCTAGTGACACTATTCGTTTAATATATTGCAACTTTCCATTCCTTGATGTGGTGGCTGTGTTAATTTTTAAAGTTTTTGCTTTATTTTTAACCTAGTTTTCCTACAAATAACACACTTCCTGTCCTAGGGTGGCAACATTAGTCTTCATCTATTAACCACTTACGAACCGCCCGCCGCAGTTTTACGGCGGCTGTTTGAAGGAGGATATCGTTGTTATGGAAGCAGCTAGCTGCCATAACCCCGGTATCCTCGCCTTCAGCGGGAGGTCTGCTACAAGATAAAAGTGGTCTCTGCGGTGGATTGAGAGCACCCACCCTCCCGCCGCGATTTGGTGCCCTCTACCACTTACCGGAGCCGTCGGCAGCGGCGGAGGTGATCGCGTCCTGTCTCCTGTCAGGTATGGAGACGAGTGAGGGGAAGATTTCCCCCACCCATCTCCATACAATTGCTGGAAAGAAGCGACGTCAAAATGTCACTTCCGCCCACAGCTCTTAAAGGGCCATTTTATTTAAATATTTTCTTTAAATTACATTTTTTTTTTATTGCATTTTAGTCTAAATATGAGATCTGAGGTCTTTTTGACCCCAAATATCATATTTAAGAGGTCCTGTCATGCTTTTTTCTTTTACAAGGGATGTTTACATTACTTGTAATAGGAATAAAAGTGATTTTTTTTTTAAAAAACAGTGTAAAAATAAAAGGTAAAATAAATTAATAATAATCATTTTTTTTTTTAAACGCGCCCCATCCTGACGAGCTTGCGTGCTGAAGCAAACGCATATGTGAGTAGTGCCTGCTTATGAAAATGGTGTTCAAACCACACATGTGAGGTATCGCTGCGATCGGTAGAGTAAGAGCAATAATTCTAGCCCTAGACCTCCTCTGTAACTTAAAACATGCAATTTTTTAAAACGTCGCCTATGGAGATTTTTAAGGGTAAAAGTTTGTCGCCATTCCACAAGCGGGTGCAATTTTGAAGCATGACATGTTGGGTATCAATTTACTCGGCGTAACATTATCTTTCACAATATAAAAAAATTGGGCTAATTTTACTGTTGTCTTATTTTTTTATTCAAAAAAGTGATTTTTTTCCAAAAAAAGTGCGCTTGTAAGACCGCTGCGCAAATACGGTGTGAAAAAAGTATTGCAATGACCGCCATTTTATTCTCTAGGGTGTTAGAAAAAAAAAACAATGTATAATGTTTGGGGGTTCAAAAGTAATTTTCTAGCAAAAAAAACTTTTTTAAACATGTAAACGCCAAAATCTCAAAACGAGGCTGGTCCTTAAGTGGTTAAGGGATTTATTCCCTAGAATTCATAAAGACTGGCACAGGGAGATTTTTGTGAAAGTTTCTCTCATGCATTCTAAAAGTTATGAAGAATGCACCAAATTATTATTATTATTATTATATTATTATTATACAGGATTTATATAGCGCCAACAGTTTGCGCAGTGCTTTACAACATGAGGGCAGACAGTACACTTACAATACAAATCGATACAGAAGGGATCAGAGGACCCTGCTCGTTAGAGCTTACAATCTAGAAGATTCATGTACCTGTCTAAAAAGTTTTCTCTCTTTGTACCCCAAAAGAGAATTAGTCCTAATAGTCTAAAATTTTACATTTGGCGTGTTTAATGCAACACAATGTTAAAGTGGTGCATTTAGTGCAACACAGTGTAAGAAGAACAGATCTGAAATTGGTGCACGAGTAGCTGTCAGAACCAAAAGTGTCGCAATTGCTTCATGAATTTGGCGCAATACATTACCAAGAGGGGTTAACACCATGAAAGTGGCACAACAGCTTTATTGAATTCCCGATGAACGTGAGAAAAGTCCTGGACAGCCGCACTCAAATAGAAATCGCCTTTATTCAGAAAAACAATACAAGTACATGTATGCCACAGCAAGAAGAGGGAAGCTGACGCGTTTCACACTGTAGTCAGTGCTTAATCATAGCTATGATTAAGCACTGACTACAGTGTGAAATGTGTCAGATTCTATTTGAGTGCGGCTGTCCAGGACTTTTCTATTTGAGTGCGGCTGTCCAGGACTTTTCTCACGTTCATCGTTACAAGCATTGCTGGCACCTGAGGCTTCCAGTCTGAAGGAGAGGTTTCTGATTGACCTCCTTAGAGCAGTGATTTCTCCCTCCTTTATTAAATCCCCCCCACAGTTGTCACCCTAGGCTGCTGGTCACCTGAGATGGTCTACAAACATGTCCATATTACTTCATCTCTATTACATCGGAGGCAAGGCAATTGCTAGTTTACAGAAGATACAAATGTTCCAATTGTTTTAAAGGAAACTTGTCATAAAAAAAATCATAGAGGTTGCCATTGCTGACCTTTGTATCTGACAATGCTAGTTGCCTGACTGTTGTAATGAAACAGCAGTTTCAGTACTTTTCAAGATTATTGACCCTGAACAATCATGCTGTTAAAGTCTTCTGTTACCTTATCTGCATATTTGCTATGACTCAGAAAGTAATACAGCCAATGAATCAGCACCACAGCCAGGCATCTAGAATTTACAGGCTAGCAAAAACAACCTCTGTATTTCTCACATTACAGCTTTAATCACTTACTTTGGTCATATAATTTGCTCTTTTAGGAATCAGCTAAAACCCAGCTCAAATAAATGTGTTTAATTGTTTAAAAAACAATGATTGGGCACTTGGAACAGGTTGACAGACACTGACTTTTATGTGTTTGCCAGAATGCACATTTTACCCATATGCACATTTTGAGCAGCTAGTTCTTGGTTCTGCTATCCAGTTTTGGTACAGCTGTTTACACATGCTATTAGATCTGAATGACAGAGTGGTATTTTAAATGTGATTTTTCTTGAATTATCAGAAGAAACAACTCAATTTGTATTACAAATTGCAAAGAAAAGTAACTTGCACAGAAAATTCTTGCTATAGAGGTGTGTTACCACTTTAAAGATTATTTCAATAATCTTGCAGAGCTTATTTGTAGTGATTTCAGTAGAGCCTGCACATGTAACATTATTCAGCCCCACTTTGTTTCATTATTGATCTTTCTTAGCTGCACAAGCAATTCTGAAAGTTTTACGTTATTATTACAGCAATAAAATTGCTCACCAACTCAGATAAAAATATCACTGCCCTTTTTTTACAATGATTTAATATATCACCTGCTGTTATTTGTCAAAGCTAAAAAAAAAACAACAAAAAAAAAAAAACAATTGCTTTGTTTTCATATTAGTACTTCAATATAAAATGTGAAGTAGGCAAGGATTTTGTTTGATCCGGGCTAGTATTTCCAGGGAATGGAAAACAGTGATAACAGCTGTCATACTGGCTTGATTTCAATGTATTTGTTTCAGCAGCAAATCACAAGTGTATTTGTACTTGACTTGCATCATTCGTAAAACTTCTCCATGTGTTCCATCGTCACTGTGACATCTGACAAGGGTTTTCAGAAATGTTACTGCAAATAGCATTGTACTTTGCAGTAGTTGTATAGAGAAATGACACAGTCAATTCAAACTAGTGTTGGTTTACCTTTTACCTAACCTTTTTGGGCTTCTGTTTCTACATACTAGACTGCACTATAGCAGAAATAGATTTAAAGAAAATAAAGGGAAAGTATGACCTACAGCATTTTAGTAAAATGTTTTCACTCCAATATAACGCTCAATATATTATTTAGATAGCATATCTCCTTTTAGATTTGCATAAAATTACCATGTGCGAAGGAGGACATGTTGCTTTTCTAGCTCACTTAATATGAAATATCAGCTGTAGCCACTAATAGAAAAACCTGATTAAATTATGAAGGAACACACCAAAGTTTCAAGTGCAATTGTCCTCCAAATGAAATAACATTTCTTATTAGTGGCACAAATTGACAGTAAGCCCTTTGTAAGTACTGTACATTGTAAAACTAATATTAATGAGTGCACCATTTGTCTGTAGCCTCTATTTAAAAATGTGCCCATTTGCTGTGACTATTGTCAGTGTTACATTTCAGAGTGATGGAAAGCATATCTTCAATGCTTAAAGTAATGTTAAAGGCTAAATAACTTAAAGGAGAAACACTTACCTGTTCTATGCAATGATATTGCACAAATGTTTCTTTTCTCCTCTTCTTGCAGTCACCACTGGCATTGTAGGCTTTCACCCTATGTTGGGTGCCTCCTGTAGCAAGCCAGGAGCCAAGGAGGCACCCATGCACACTCCCAGTGGATCCCATGTTGAGCTGTGTCCATAGGCACACAACACTAGTAAATCAGGCCCCTGCTCCTTCCTCAGAGAAGTTTGACTGACAACAACAGGATCCTATAGCTTGCTGCCCCCAGTTTCTCCTGTGAAACCAGGAAGTGAGGGAAGAGATGCTAAAGCTGGAGCCGAAGACAATACTGGAGAGGAGACAGGTAAGTATTTAGGAATAAGGGGTTGAACAGGTGGTGAGGTGTTTCTTTAAAGTGAAACTTAAGTCTCCAATAACAAAACTGAGAACAGACTCACTCTTTATTGTGGAAGAGACATGCATAGTCTCTTCTGCAATAAAATAGACCTACCTACCTGCACACAGTCTTCTTTAGAAAGTAGAATGAGCTGCACATGCAGGACCATTGTGTCTCTAAACTGTCAACATGGGTGGAGGGGGAGTATACACAAGTATTTATAGCCCACCATACTGCAATCCACAGTAATTTAGCACAATAAAGCGCAACATAGTACTTTAACCCTCCCATAGTGTTACTAACCCTCCCTAAACAGACTGCCAGTTCTCCTTTAACTACTCCAACACACATTGACAAATGGCTGCTGGGAACCCACCTTTTTTTTAGTGAGGGTCTGTCACATAAGAAAACCCTGATTGTTACCATTCTACCACAGTGACCACAGTTGAAAAGTCAGGCAGGTATTATGGGTTCATTAAAATTTGGTCTGGTGAATTTCACTCTAAATTTGACGGTACTGTAAACCTCGAACCCCGCCATGCATCTGAACCTTATCCCTAGCAAACACACATTACACAGTAGCACTGCTATGTGGATTCAGCACCCAGAATGCAGTACATTTGCAAATATAGGGTGCTTACTGAATTCTTATGTGCGCAATTAGCCATTACTGGGAAGGTATGTTTAACACACCGAGGAAAAAAAGACTATACAGGAGGCAAGTCCTTGAGGCCCAGGAGATAGAGGAAGTCTTTGCATGATGCTGATCATCATACAACCAGAAACGGAAGAGGAAGCATGGGACACATCATGGGTAAAGATGCAGAAAAGTGCAGAAAGTAGAGTAAGTATAGAACTGAAAACAGCTTTTATGTTTTCAGCAGTACAATGGGCATGCAAAGGGAAGTAAAAAATGAAAAGATGAAGGCTTGAGTTGGGATTTAATCCTGCGTTAATCTCATAGCAGCAGCAGTGTGAACACACACTCTGGGGGGTTCTAATACTAGTGCACACAGTGATGCTTCACTTAGTTTTATAGGTAGCAAAAAATTAAAAAAATAAATTATACCAAGTAATTCAATTGTTTGCTCTGCTCGAAACAATAATGTTTTAGGAAATCTGCAAGGATCTATATACTTAAAGTGGTTATAAAGGCAAAACATTTTTTACCTTAATGCATTCCCTGCCCGATCTAGCACTGTCCCCAGCGCAGCCCCACTCTCCTCTTTTCCTGGATTCACAGACTTCACTGAGAGCAGCGTGATCGATTGGCTCCTGGGAGGGCATGGCCAAGCCATGCTGTGTATGTCTATTGATGCACACACCCTGGCATGTGACTCCGCCTGCACGAGTGCCCCCATAGCACAGAACTTGCTATGGGGGCATTCTGAAGAAGAAGCTTTAGACAGTGTAAGTGGAGGACCACCAAAGAAGAGGTAAGGGACCATTCTGTGCAATACTATTGAGTATGTAAGTATAACAGTAGGGGCCTGAAGCAGTTAGGCTGGCCAAGGAAGCTGTAATGGTTAGCCTGAAAGTAGCAGAGTGATCCTTGCAGTCATCAGAGATGTATTTATGACTATAGAATTGCTGGTCAAAATGACAAATACTTTGACCGGTAAAGCAATAAATATAGACAGTTTGTATTTAGATATTTAGCTATTTGCTTTGAGTTCCACTTTAATATTTGTGAACATACTTTGTTTCCTATGGTATTCTATTTCTATTGAATTGCATGAAAACTGCTTATTTACTGAAACCTTTTAATGTTAATATTTTACTTAATTTGTAAAGAATGGTAGAAAACACAGAGCTGTTGCAACAGTATACTGACAATGAGATTGTTTTTTCTATATATAGGGGGTTATTTATGAAAGCCAAATCCACTTTGCACTACAGTCGCTGTAAAGCTGAGGGGTAGATCTGAAATGAGGGGAAGCTCTGCTGATTTTATTATCCAATCATGTGCAAGCTAAAATGCTGTTTTTTTATTCTCCTTGCATGTCCCCTTCGGATCTACAGCGACTGCACTTCCAAGTGCACTTTCAGTGCAATTTCAAGTGCAGTTTGCACTTGTAGTTTGCACTTATTGTGCAAAGTGGATTTGCCTTTTGTAAATAACCCCCATAGTGTCACAGTCCACTATTTACTGATTAATACCACCACAATAAGGATCTCTGTATGCATCTTCATACAGGATTAATGTTTGGATGTCACATTTTTTTTTCTGCTGAGAACATTTTCTCTGCATGATACTCCAATATGAAGTTAAACATCTCAGACATCTCAGGAAACCCTTATATATCCGTATCAATTTTCTTCAAAGTGCAGATGATGACTGCATACTTAACATTAGGTGTTCTGAACAAATCAATGTGATTCATTTATCTCATACAGAAGTCTTTGTATTCTTTCACTGAACTCATCCCTAATTATCTCACTTTGGACTGGCGTATTTGCTAATTTCAGCAACAAGAGGAGATAAGCAGTTATTGCACTTGGCAGGTGACTTCAGTGCAAAGCTGGCCATTTTAGTAAAATCATAGCTGAGAGGTATTTTTCTCCTTGAAGAAAGAGAAAAACTGGATTTTTTAGGTGATAGATGCTTCAAGAAACCATGATAATATCTATAATAACAGTCCGTAGAATTGTTTCACTATGTAACATAGCTTTCATTGTCTGGATTTTCCCTTTTTTCCATTCAATTTAGCTTTAAAACATCCTCTGCTCAAACAAATTTAGAACGGCACTGACAAATCTTTAGTTATTAATTATTAACGTGGATTGGGAGTTGTGTGGCATGCTATCAAAAGCACATTTTCTTCACTGTGAGCCCACACCACATGAACTACTGCTTAAGTGTTTAAGTACAAATTATAAGAATTATACAATAATAAAGAACCTCATAACATCCCACCTAGTGTGAAATATACAAAAATGCAGACACAATTTTGACCACATGTAACTTTTATTAGGATTAGATCTATTGAGAGACTCGGGAGGACTAATAATTTAAAGTGGTTGTAAACCTGTGACATGGAATGGACATGGAACAATGAACAAAGCACATATTTCCATAGTGTTTACTTGTCACTATCCAAAGCACTGAGTGTCATTTCTGCTCTCCAGTTCCTCTGTTGTACAGATAAGTCACTGTTGAAAGGTTTACCTGAGTCCATGTGATAGAGGGTAGACAGGGGAGGAGCCCTCCAGCACACAGACTGTGATTGATAGCCTTAGCTATGCCTGTGTGCTGTGTGGAGGGCAGTGTATCCCTTCCTTCTAATCAAGTAATAATGTTACACAGATCTCTCCTCTCTGAGCTGTGCAGTGTGTGACTTCAGATCCCTGCCCCTTGACTCTGGAAGCTCAGAAATGCTGTTTCAATTCTATATTTTGAAGGGCTGTAGAGAAGAGAAGACTGCAGATAAACAGATACAACTTATATAGGAGGATTTGTTTCATCTCTGTGTATCACCTGAGTGGAGGATTCATTTAAAATGAGAAGGGTATCCTAGACATCCATAATTGACTGACTAAATTACAATATCCAGGATATCGCTAGATGAGTAATTACAGCCCCAACTAGGAGAACCACTTACCTGTGAGCGTTATTTGACTTCCTTTGACTTCCTTTGAGAAAAGGGGTCACTTTTTATGGAGTGTTGTCACCTGTCACACTAATTAGTGAATTTTTCTTGCATGTAGGGCACCATATAGCACAAAAAGCACTTTATTTTATTGCAGCAAGCACTTTGGTTGAACAGCAAGCACTTCTACTGTAGGATTTTCATGGACTTTAATGAATTTTCTTTGCATTGTTATTATTATACAGAACTTATATAGCGCCAACAGTTTGCGCAGCGCTTTATGCATTGTTTAAAACATTTTTAAGTAAATCACTGAATATGCTTTGATCATCACATATGCAATTTTTTTTTATAATATATTAGCAATATATGTTATTAGGCATTATTTACTTTTGCCACAATTATTAGGAGGATTTTTGTCCTTCTTTATTGTTTATAAATTCCAGCTTTGATATCTATAAGGCACGCAGCCCCTATAATAGAATACACAGAACTTTTGCGCAGGGACCTACCATCATTACATATACTTCAGTAAGTATATGTAGGGGTTTACAGCCACTTTAAGAGTGCAGTGTGACTTGTTAGGATGCACAGGATCTAAAAATGACAAAAGATCTATAATCTATACACTCCAAAGACATGCTGGTAGGTTAATTGGATCCTGTCTAAATTGTCCCTAATATGTATGAATGTGAGTTAGGGACCTTAGATTGTAAGCTCCTTGAGGGTAGGGACTGATGTGAATGTACAATGTATATGTAAAGTGCTGCGTAAATTGATAGCGCTATATAAGTACCTGACATAATAAATAATAATAATAAGGTGTATTCATAATAAGCTACATGGGGAAAGGGTGGGCAAGTTGGATACAGTCATTCCCTTTTACTGATGGTTATCTAGACAACAATAAAAAGGCTATATTTCCCAACACACAATGCCTAAAGTGGTAATAAACCTTTACAGATACACTTTGAAATGGCAAGCCCCAGATGATAAACAACGATGAAGCAAATCCGCTCTTTAGCTTCAACCCTCTCTCCTATAGGGCGTTCCAAAGTACACAGATCAGATGGTATTTCTCAGCTTCCAGGAGGAGGGAGTGGGCATGGATCTGATGCCACACACTTCACAGCACTGAGCAGAGACCTGAGTGTAATCTGAAACCTGAGAACCTTTTCTGAGAGGGTGGAATAGACACCTCCCCTCCCCCCCTTCTACACAGCCTCACTGAGAAATATGCACATTATCAATTTAGTGAGGCTGTAAATCACCTATTGTATGCTAAAGGTAGGGGGGCAGGGATCTGATAAATCTGAGTGTAATCTGAGGCCTGAGGGAGGGAATGAACACCCCTCCTCTTTCACAAACTCATAGGGAAACATGCATGTCGATGTTTCAGTGAGGCTTCAATTACATCATGTGTGCTAGAGGTAAGGTCATAATGAAATGCCTATTGTCTGAGAAAATTGTCTTAAGTAAGGGATCCCAGGGCGTTATACAATGCGGGGATGAGCTACCACCAATGCTGGGGGACCCCAGAAAAGGATGATCGGGGCCAAAAAAAAAAAATAACATGAAGCTTTGAAGTCGCTTTAAGTGTTCTGGCATAGCATTGGTTCCAACGGTGCTGGTAATTTTACAGGAAGTTGTGCTAAAGTATGGATAATGCAAGTGAGGCCATGAGTGTAGTGAATGGAGGTAGTAAATAGTGAGATGCTGCAAATAGCAGAAGACACATAGGCATCACTGCTTGGAGGTATACCATACTTTAGGTGTCATATATACTACTAATAAACACACGTTCTGGTAAAATAATCAAAAGGGTATGCTTATAAATGGTATGCGTAAAAAGGTCCAAACTGCACACTGTGCAGTCTTTGTCTTCCACTTTATTCTACTACACACCTCATGTAGTCTCAGCTTAATTAATGATTGATCAATTTGTTATCTCTTTAAGATGCATTCAGATCAGCACAGCATTTTATAATGCTTGTATAAACATGCTTATGTCAACGTGCTCTCTTGCATCTCAATGAATGATTCTCTGTTTACTGCTTTGAGATACATATGCACACCAAGATACAGCTGTCCTTTATGGAAGGATGTCAGTATGCATTGGCATGCCGCTGAATGCTAGATGGACCTCAGATGCTTCAAACACAGGAACATCCAGCAATTATTGAAGTCTAAATTTATACTAACACTCATGTCTAGAATAAAGGACAAATGCCTCTAAAGTGTATAGATACTGTATGTGCATTTTAGTTGGGAACACAAAACACATAAATGCTAAGATAATAGTGAGTCTAGCCTTCAATGGCAACAGAAAATAAGGATATATTATCTCAATTACATTGTGTTATTTTGAGGATGATGTATAAAATACTGATGGAAACGAAAAGCTGTAGTTTCTTATGTAGCAACTAGTTGTGTTAGTTGTTTTTTTTTTTTTATTCCTCTATTCCTATATTTAAAGCATATGTTAGCCCCACATTTCATATCCTGATAGGCGTATGTTGTACCATATACTATACTTGTATTTGCTTCCTTTGTGTGAAATATCTAGTTATCCTGCTTTCCTATTTCAAACTGACCATGCTAGGCATAGAAGCACATCCTTCCCAGTGTGGTCAGTTTTCTTCTTTGCGTTTGTCTTGTCTGTAATCCAATGGTCAGACTTGTGCTGACTGCTGACATGCCCCCCTGCACAGCTAATCACTGGGAAGACCAGTGTGCTGTTGTTTCTCTGTCTCCTGCTGACATACCCCTCTGCAGTCTCCACCCCCACCTCTCTAAGCCCCTTATGCAGCTGGGAAGAGAGATCATGTGGTCATTTCTAAAAAAAAAAGTAAATAGATAAAAGAAAATACAGTGTGTATGTACAGGTGTTTTGAGTTAATTAGCTGATTAGAGTGTGACACCATGGGGGTTATTTACTAAAGGAAAATCCACTTTGCACTGAAAGTGCACTTGGAAGTAAATTCACTGTGGATCCGAGGGGGACATGCAAGGAAACTAAAAAACAGCATTTTAGCTTGCACATGATTGGATGATAAAATCAGCAGAGCTTCCACTCATTTCAGATCTACCCCTTAGATTTAGAGCCACTGCACTTCCAAGTGCACTTGCAGTGCAAAGTGGATTTGCCTTTCGTAAATAACCCCCCATGAGTCTACAATATTGAACTTTTTCACAATATTCCAATTTTCTGAGATACTGAATCTTTTACTAGCTGTAAGCCATAATCATCAAAATTAAAAGAAAAAAATGCTTTAAATATACCTCTCTGTGTGTAATTACACTATATAATATATTAGTTTCACTTTTTAAATTGAATTATTGAAATACATTTTTACTTTTTGATGATATTCAATTGTGTATATATATATATATATATATATATATATATATATATATATATATATACTGTATATAAAACTTTGATGTTGCAAGCCAGGGTGAAGAATACATATCACTGCCATTCTATTACTTTCTGTGTTCATTTTACCATAAGACTCAGTGTACTCTCTCCAGCTTGGCAAATGGAGGCATTTGGCAGGCATTAAGAAGGCACACTGGTTACCCAATTTTAATGTCTCTATATACAAAGCCTCAGATACTTGAGAGTTTTATAGCTGTAACTTGACAATAAAATGGTATATATTTTGTATATTTTAAGTTAAAGATTGGGAAATGCTGGTCACTGGAAAAGCTACCCATACTCATGAGATGGCATTTGTTAATTTCCACAGAAAACATCCAAATTGTGTAATGAAGTTATGTTTATGGAAGATCACTGACCTCAGAGACTGGATACTGTCTGATAGAACTATCAATTGGCTTATTGTTATGGTTTTCTCTTAGGATAAACATTGAGCTGGCAGTGTCTGTCAGCCGCACTTATTTCTTCCCCATTGTCCTCTTCACTGCCTTGAAATGGGACATTTTACAGAATAAAGCACTCTTATATGTCAAAAGCAGTCCAGAAGATTATGCGTGCACAACACTCCCATTTGCCCATGGGCACCCTGCAGAGTTCACTGAATAACCTTAGTTGGTCACTGACCAGTTATGCTGCAGCAACATTGCCTATGATCTCCTTGCAATTAATTTCCTCCAATTAATTTTCGGAAGACGCCGCGGAGGAAGATGCCGGACGAGAACACCGGAGGAAGAAACAGAAGAACCAGAAGAAGAAGAAGATGGAGGAAGAAACCGAAGGAAGACAGAAGATAGAAGATAGAAGAAAGAAGAAGCATTTAAATAAAGGAATTGTCAAAAAATGTCTCATGTCTTTTTTAACATTTTTGATAGTTTTTTGTGAAATGGTAGGGGTACTTTTGTACTCCCTTACCATTTCACACCGGGGGGGCGGGATCTGGGGGTCCCCTTGTTAAAGGGGGCTTCCAGATTCCAATAAGCCCCCCGCCCGCAGACCCCCACAACCACCGGGCAAGGGTTGTGGGGATGAGGCTCTTGTCCCCATCAACATGGGGACAAGGTGTTTTGGGGGGCTACCCCAAAGCACCCTCCCAATGTTGAGGGCATGTGGCCTGGTATGGTTCAAGAGGGGGGGCGCTCTCTCGTCCCCCCTCTTTTCCTGCGGCCTGCCAGGTTGCGTGCTCGGATAAGGGTCTGGCATGGATTTTTGGGGGGACCCGCCATTTTTTTTTTAAATTTTGGCGCGGGGTTCCCCTTAAAATCCATACCAGACCTGAAGGGTCTGGTATAGATTTTGAGGGGGACCCCACGCCATTTTTTTTTATTTTGGCCAGGGTTCCCCTTAATATCCATACCAGACCTGAAGGGCCTGGTATGGAATTTAGGGAGACCCCACACGTAATTTTTTTTTTTTAATTTTGGTTCGGGGTTCCCCTGTGGGGAATTCCCATGCCGTTTTTATCAATGAACTTTTATGTGTATTGTCGGACCGGCAATTCATTAATAGCCACGGGTAGTTTTAAATTACTTTTTTTCCTTTGAAATGTCATTTTGCTGTCAGACTGTTCTAAACACGGGAAACATGTGCCCCTTTACAGGCATACTATAGACACCCCCCAGGTACTAAATTTAAAGGAATATTACACTTTTATTGTTTCACTTTAAGCATTATTAAAATCACTGCTCCCGAAAAAACATCAGTTTTTAAAACTTTTTTTTGCATTGATCCATGTCCCCTGGGGCAGGACCCAGGTCCCCAAACACTTTTTATGACAATAACTTGCATATAAGCCTTTAAAATTAGCACTTTTGATTATTCATGTTCGTGTCCCATAGACTTTAACGGTGTTCGCGTGTTCGAACAAATTTTTTGCCTGTTCTCAAGTTCTGGTGCGAACCGAACATGGGGGTGTTCGGCTCATCCCTACTCTTGACCTCCTGACACAAGCAATCAGAGGCAGCAGTGCCTTAGATTTCACAATGCAGGTATACAGCGATGTGACTGTAGGCATACAGCGATGTGACTGTAGGCACAGAGGTGCCTAGACACCCTCACATACCAAGAAGTGCACTTTTTTCAGGGGGGATTCCACACAAAAGTTACATTTTTTTATGATACTGCTTAGTAGTGGCAGCCCTGTCCATACGGGATGCAGGGGCGCCACCCCCCTAATCCATGCACCCGGCCCCTAATATAGATAGAGGGCGCAGATCACTTGGATTTCAATGGGTTTTTTTAAGCACATGATTAGAGCTTAAGGGCTCTAATTGGCTTAGAAAAAGGGTGGGCTTTGGGAGCAGAGCACTGCGCCCTGAGCCTACCCAGTTGTGTGACAATAGCAAATTAATATTCGCTATTATCTTTTGGATTCTCCTCCCTGCCAATCAGGAAGTGGGTACTGAGACCTGATTGGTCAGGGAGTTATAGGACTCCTGGCCAATTGGGTCTCAGGACCCACTTCCTGTTCGACCTGGAGGAGAAGCAATGGCCCCAAAGCAAGGAGCTGCAGTCGTACCATCTGCCTCCTAAGGTAAGGAGGCCTCTGATCACTGCCTTCCCGTCCATTTTCCGCATGGGGGTGATTGGCGCCTTCCTGTCCATCTCCTGTGGGGGTGGGGGTGGCGTTGGTTTGCCGCCCCCACAAATTATTGAGCACTAGCCGCCACTGCTTCTTAAGCACACCTAGCATTTCTAGATGTTCTCTAGAACAAAATACGTTTTCACCCTTCCAGTTCCCATTTTACAACAAAGGATGAGCCTCTGACCTGTTTCTAATGCGTAATATGATATAATAAAGTAATATTATGCAGCTGGAATAGGACAGCCTAATCTGGTCCATATATATATATATATATATATATATATATATATATATATATATTTTTAATAATTTCATTGACAGTATGAAAACTCAGCAATGCAAAGACATAAGGAGAATGTCAGCGTTTTTTTATACAGTAAGTCTCTGAGCTACCTTACAGCCTTTGCAGCCTTTGTTCACACACATGAAAATACCCTTATCTACCTCATGCTCCAGTATCTGAACATTATGTGAATATGAACATTTCTATTGGATTTTTTTATTACTAACATGTAATATAGATATGGCATGCATAAACATAAAAAGATGTAAAATCAATAGGCAGACTTTGACATCTATAAGTAAAAATACAAAAGAAGGATGTTTATGTATTTGCAATCATGGCAAACTGACGTTCCATCTTGTCTACAGCTTAGTTTGTAAAAGGTTTTGATCCTTTTAAAAGAAAGGTAGATGCAAATTAAAAGGAAAATATGTCTCATGGTTGTGCTTTCTCAATATGATTAGTATTGATTCATTGGTTGCCCTCGTTAGTTGTGGGTCACTTTGAAAAACTTTACAAATGCACTTTGAATAATGAATATGTCTTGGAAATGATGCAGACTTAAGTATGGTAGACTTAGCTGTCAAAGTGTACCTTTCAATGTAAATCAACAGTTTACAGAATGACATTTATTTAATATTCCTCATACTAATTAAGTCTAACAATGTAAATTAAATGAAATATAGCAGAAACAAGCACTATAGAACATTTATAGGGGATATTTACAAAGATCAACACAATAATGACAGTGTTCCTTTATAAAAGCCAGACAGGGAAGGTTGTAATGTTAAAGTCTAAGAAATAGCAAAGAATGTACACACAGGTGAAAAATTGTAAATAGTCGCAAGACCCTGCAGCGGCTAGTGAAGACAGCTGAAAAGATTATTGGTGTCTCTCTCCCTTCCATCCTGGACATTTTCCATATACGATGCTCAGAAAAGCTACCTGTATTGTGAGGGATCCTACTCATCCCTCCCACAGTCTCTTTCAGCTCTTGCCATCAGGCAGAAGGTACTGGAGTATCAAAACCAGGACTGTCAGACTGTTCAACAGTTTTTCCCCCAGGCTGTGAGAGCCTTCAACTCCAATCCTCTTTGAAACCTCTTCTATTCCTATATATTGTGATCAGGAACGTCTCATGTCCCCTCCTTTTTACTCTTGAATATGTACTAGACAATTTTATAAACACTTGCTGCTACAAATACTTTTGGAAACATATAGTATATGTACAGTTACGTAGTTCCCAGATGTGTATTCCTCACTGTGTTTTTATTCTTTGTACATCTAGTTATAATTATGTTTAATTTGTATGTAGCACCGAGGCACTACGAGATACAATATTTCGTTCTACTGTATGTTCTTGCGTGTAGTGGAATGACAATAAAGCTTGACTTGACTTGAGAACAAACATTAATTACTACACCATCATTTGGAAATTTCCTTTTCTTGTCTTCTGTATTGAAACAAAGGGACTTGACTGGGTTTAGAGCTCATGTAGATGGGCGTTGTTTTCCTGCGTTTGATGTGCATTTGAAATGCACATCCAATGCAGTCCAGAAAATAACTATTGACCTTATCGACATGATACATGATATAACAGTTTAAAGGCTGTGCATGACCTGATTTGCATTGCGTTGAGTTATAGTTTTTTTACATACAGCAGGTCCTATTAAGGCTCATTTGAATTACAGGCAAACCAGGTCACATGCAGTTACTTAATCAAAAAGCTTGTATTTGAGCCATTTTTTACAAGAACACCCATTTGCTTGAGCTGTTGGTGATGTAGATTACACCTGTGGCATCTAGAGCAGTGAAGTGTGTGTAGCTTGAGACCCAGTGAATTTGTTGTTACATACAGTATTATTCATCAACAGTAGCTATTGAAAAAACAAAAAATGTAGGTGGATTGCACTAAAATATGTATATATGTGACTTGAGCTCTCTCTACTATACAATATATATATATATATATATATATATATATATATATATATATATATATATATATACACACTATTTATATAGATGCTTTATACTTTGTTTATATAGATGCTTTGATTTCACCCATGTACTGTTTGACCTGCATTAAAGAGAAAGCTGATCATGCACTTCTTATCCTTTTAACTTCCAGTTAATTATGCAGTTCAACTAAGCATTTTCCATTCTGTAAAACTGTCATTTGTAACAATGTAAGGAAAGTATAAAAAAGGAACAGTATCCAAACCTGCCAAACATTTGACATTTTACCCTGAAATAGAAATGATAACTAAGATCATTATGGTTGCTATGTGCAACACTTTTTTCCTTTTAGTTTTATAAATCTCTTTTTATACTATACTTTCTGTACAGAAAAAAAAAGCAAATCACAAAACATGAACAGTTTCCTCTCTTTGTTTACAGTGAACTCAGGCGATGGCATTGACTACAGCCAGCAAAAACGTGAAAACATTGGTGACTTGATTGAAGAAACACTAGAAGCTTTTGAGCGCCATGGAGGAGAAGATGCGTTTATTAATATAAAATATATGGTGCCTACCTACGAATCCTGTCTGCTGAACTAAACAAAATAGGATTATTGATTCAAAATAAAGGCTGTGTGCTTCAAAATTTGTACATCCAACTGAAGCATTTTTTTCTCTTGTTTATGACTTTTTCTCTTCACAGCTGCTAAAATGAGATCTTCAGGACCATTTCACTGTTAGTACTATTGTGAACAAGGCTATCAAATACATAAACAGTGACTGTTCCTTACATTACAATGGTGTACTGTGCTTTTTTGTACTGTGAAAGAATACCCTCTTTATGGCTAAGCTGACTGAAATGGGAGCTGGAGTTAAGTCTTCAGTTGTACGGACAATAAAACTATAATTTTCATATGGAATTCAGCAATTGCTGCTCTGTGTTCTCTTGCCCTAAGGGTGATGTCAGAGGTTTTAATGAGGGTTTGCTCTGACTGCTTAATAGGTATTTGTCTTGGAAAAGAAATAGCAGTTCAGTTGTGACTCCTTCACAGCTGTGCTGTATAATATGTCCTTTTGCATAACTACTACCAGATTAAAAGACTTTATATGGTCTTTACATTTGCTAATATTCGTATAATATCTGTATTATATATTGAATATACCCAAATTGTTTTCTAAATTAAACAGAGCAACATTAAAATCCTAGGTATCCATGTTAACATCATGAGTAACCACAAATACTGTCCTTACAACTAAGTCTCTAAAGTGAATAGCCAGCTAGCACTAAGAAAAGTGATTCACACCTTTGTAGAATATAAAAAAAAGCTTGATAAGTGCACTAAAGCCTACTAATAAACAGTTGTGAATCCAAGATTAAACCCACAAATGCTATAAAGCAAAATGAATGAATGCAATATACAACTTATATAATAATATTAACAATGTTCATCACAATACTGTTATACTCTGTAGCAAACACACATAGGGGGTTATTTACTAAAGCTGGAGAGTGCAAAATCTGGTGCAGCTCTGCATAGAAACCAAGCAGCTTCCGGGATTTATTGCCAAAGCTTAACTGAACAAGCTGAAGTTAGAAGCTGATTGGCTACTATGCATGAATTTCTGAGTGCACCAGTTTTTAGTAAATCTACCCCATAATAAACTGAAACCAGTGCACAATGCAGAGTGCAGGAAACTAGTGTCCAAAAACAAACACCCAGGGGTTGATTTACTAAAGGCAAAATGATGCAAAGGTTATCTTTGCGAAGAATAACCATTACCATGCTAAGGAAAATAAAACTGAATTTTTGCATGCACATGATTGGATAATGGAAGTCAGCAGAGCTTCTGCTCATTTACTAAGCTCTGGCGCAACTAAAATTTGCAAAGTGCACAGTCTCTTTATCTTTAGTAAATCAACCCCAGATACCTTATCAGTGTATAATAAAGTCCAAACAGAGACTAAGAAAAATCAACAAGTGTAAATTAAAACTGTGCAGCGATCTTGTGTCTCCAAATTCCACATGTGACATTCCCATCCACCTGGTGTCACTCCAGATGCTTACCTTAGGTGCAGACCTTTTAGATTATAGGAGGTCTGTAAAAGCTTGTGTGCCAATATGCCCTGTGGGCTTGATCCAAAAGGCATCTGTAATACCACTTAAATTGGTCTCAGGAGTCAACAAAGCTCAAAAAAACAAAGAGCTTCTATATTGTTCACTGTATACCTTTATTTATAAATTCCCAAAGACCAATGGAACACTCACATATATAAAATAGTTAAGCTGACATATCATCCGTTCTGCATAGAAATTGGAATCAAGATCTACAACATACTTAGCCAGTAGGAGGCTCTATCAGGTGCTCTGTGTGGCGCTCTTCAGAGATTGGCAGTGGCTTCCAGGGAGCAGTGTTTTGCCACAAAAAGGGGCAGACTCTGCCTAAGTCACTGGAAAGCGTCATCATGCTGAAATCCCTGTGCCCCTGATTTTGTCATCACGCTGCGTTTGATACACAGTATAACATTATTGTACTGCAAACTGTTATTATAATTATATAAGGTGTGTTGGATTCATTCATTTTGCTCATTAGCATTGTAGGGTTTCAGATTAATCTTGGAGTCACAGCTGTCGAATGAGAATAATAATGGCAAGGGCTCACCATTAAATAGAATCATGCAGCGCTATAATGTTTATGAACCCATTGACCTATTCCATGTCTTTAATGCGAAATAACATATATGAGGTGATGAAAAATATATATAAAATGATGAATAAACGTAAATAGTTAATCAATGCCTCAAACTTAGTGCTCAATAAACTTTAAAAACGTAACAACAAACAAAATGGATAATTTAATTTATAATATGTGCTTGTAAACATCCAATTCATGATTTCAAAGTTCAATATTCAATCGCAATGTGATTGAATTCAAGTGCACAATTATAATTTTTTTCCATTCTTCCTTATATTAGCACTACAATGCACATTCTCTCAGAACTGTGGACCCCCTAAATTAATAAGTGGGTCTTGCAAGTGACTTATGTAATTTATCCAGGGTCTCTCTGCGCCTCTCTTTCAACCCTACATCAAGACCACAAATCACTCAAATTAATAGACTGGATAGTTGCCACTTATTATCTACAAATGGTCAAATTTCCTTTGTTCTCCTCCACCTCCTCACCGGTGTTATATGGGCACACAACCAAAAAAGAGAGAGTCCACAAATAGCATGTTCTGGTTTTATTATAGCAAAGTAAAAAGCCAAATCTGTACTTACATATAGGGATGAGCCCGATGTTCGAGTCAAACGTAAGTTTGACATCAAACATCGGGTGTTTGCCTGTTCGCCGAATACCGAACAATTTGGGGTGTTCGCGGCAAATTCGAAAGCCGCGGAACACCCTTTAAAAGTCTATGGGCAAAATCAAAAGTGCTAATTTTAAAGGCTTATATGCATGGTATTGTCATAAAACGTGTTTGGGGACCTGGGTCCTGCCCCAGGGGACATGTATCAATGCAAAAAGAAGTTTTAAAAACCAACTTTTTTTCGGGAGCAGAGCTTTTAAACAATAAAAGTCAAATATTCCTTTAAATTTCGTACCTGGGGGGTGTCTATATTATGCCTGTAAAGTGGCGCATTTTTGCCATGTTTAGAACAGTCCTTGCACAAAATGACATTTCTAAAGGAAAAAAAGTCATTTAAAATTACTCGCGGCTATAATGAATTGTCGGGTCTCGGCAATACAGATAAAAAATCATTGAAAAAAACGGCATGGGGGTCCTCCCAAAAATCCATATCAGGCCCTTTGGGTCTGGTATGAATATTAAGGGGAACCCCGATCCAAATTTTTTTTAAAAATTGCGTGGGGGTCCCCCAAATTCCATACCAGGCCCTTCAGGTCTGGTATGGATATTAAGGGGAACCCTGCGCCCATTTTTTTTAAAAATGGCGTAGATGTCCCCCTCAAAATCCATACCAGACCCTTCAGATCTGGTATAAATTTTAAGTGGAACCCTGCGCCAAACTTTTTAAAAAAAATGACGTGGGGGTCCCCCCAAAAATCCATACCAGACCCTTATCTGAGCATGCAACCTGGCAGGCTGCAGGAAAAGAGGGGGGATGAGAGAGTGCCCTCCCTCCTGAACCGTACCAGGCCACATGCCCTCAACATGGGGAGGGTGCTTTGGGTTAGCCCCCCAAAGCACCTTGTCCCCATATTGATGGGGACAAGGGCCTCGTCCCCACAACCCTTGCCCCTGGTTGTGGGGGTCTGCGGGGGAAGGCTTATCAGAATCTGGAAGCCCCCTTTAACAAGGGGACCCCCAGATCCCGACCCCCCCTCTTTGAAATGGTAACGGGTACATTGTACACTACCATTTCACAAAAAACGTGTCAAAATGTTAAAAAACCACAAGATACATCTTGGGACAAGTCCTTTATTAAAAAATAAAAAAATAAAAATGTCTCACGAAGTCCATTCATCTTCTCTCGCTCCACCGGACCGAAACCCCCCCATACACTGCCACCGATCCGCCTCCATGGGAGGCAGCCGCCGTAATGACCATCCTTTCAGGTGACAGTTCTTTTATACCTGAGGGCGGGGCCACACGGTGATGAACCCGGGTGACCCAGCCCCCTCTGATGCATGGGAACTTCCCAATGGCTTCCCCATTGCGTCAAAGGGGGATGGGGCCACCCGTTTATGTACCTGGGTGACCCCGCCCCCCTCTGATGCACAGGGACTTCCCAATGGCTTCCCTGTGGCGTCAGAGGGGGGCGGGGACACCTGACACCACAGGGAAGCCATTGGGAAGTCCCTGTGCGTCAGAGGGGGGCGGGGTCACCCCGGTACGTCATTCTGTGGCCTCGCCTTCAGTTATAAAAAACTGTCACCTGAGAGGATGGTCATTATGGTGGGTGCCTCCCATGGAGGCAGATCGGTGGCGGCGTGCAGGGTTTTTACTTTCGGTCTAGCGGAGTGAGAGAAGAAGATGAATGGACTTCGTGGGACATTTTTATTTTTTTATTTTTTAATAAAGGACTTGTCCCAAGATGTGTCTTGTGGTTTTTTAACATTTTGACATTTTTTTTGTGAAATGGTAGGGGTACAATGTAGCCGTTACCATTTCAAACAGGGGGCCGGGATCTGGGGGTCCCCTTGTTAAAGGGGGCTTCCAGATTCTGATAAGCCACCCGCCCGCAAACCCCCACAACCACTGAGCAAGGGTTGTGGGGATGAGGCCCTTGTCACCATCAACATGGGGCCAAGGTGCTTTGGGGGGCTACCCCAAAGCACCCTCCCCATGTTGAGGGCATGTGGCCTGGTATGGTTCAGGAGGGGGGAGCTCTCTCATAGTTACATAGTTACATAGTTACATAGTAGGTGAGGTTGAAAAAAGACACACGTCCATCAAGTCCAACCTATGTGTGTGATTATGTGTCAGTATTATATTACATATCCCTGTATGTTGCGGTCATTCAGGTGATTATCTAATAGTTTCTTGAAGCTATCAATGCTCCCCGCTGAGACCACCGCCTGTGGAAGGGAATTCCACATTCTTGCCGCTCTTACAGTAAAGAACCCTCTACGTAGTTTAAGGTTAAACCTCTTTTCTTCTAATTGTAATGAGTGGCCACGAGTCTTATTAAACTCTCTTCTGCGAAAAAGTTTTATCCCTATTGTGGGGTCACCAGTACAGTATTTGTAAATTGAAATCATATCCCCTCTCAAGTGTCTCTTCTCCAGAGAGAATAAGTTCAGCGCTCGCAACCTTTCCTCATAACTAAGATCCTCCAGATCCTTTATTAGCTTTGTTTCCCTTCTTTGTACTTGCTCCATTTCCAGTGCATCCTTTCTGAGGACTGGTGCCCAGAACTGGACAGCATACTCCAGGTGCGGCCGGACCAGAGTCTTGTAGAGCGAGAGAATTATTGTTTTATCTCTGGAGTTGATCCCCCTTTTTATGTATGCCAATATTCTGTTTGCTTTATTAGCAGCAGCTTGGCATTGCATGCCATTGCTGAGCCTATCATCTTCTAGGACCCCCAGGTCCTTTTCCATCCTAGATTCCCCCAGAGGTTCTCCCCCCAGTGTATAGATTGAATTCATATTTTTGCCACCCAAATGCATTATTTTACATTTTTCTACATTGAACCTCATTTGCCATGTAGTCGCCCACCCCATTAATTTGTTCAGGTCTTTTTGCAAGGTTTCCACATCCTGCGGAGAAGTTATTGCCCTGCTTAGCTTAGTATCGTCTGCAAATACAGAGATTGAACTGTTTATCCCATCCTCCAGGTCATTTATAAACAAATTAAATAGGATTGGTCCCAGCACAGAACCCTGGGGAACCCCACTACCCACCCCTGACCATTCTGAGTACTCCCCATTTATCACCACCCTCTGAACACACCCTTGTAGCCAGTTTTCAATCCATGTACTCACTCTATGGTCCATGCCAACGGACCTTATTTTGTACAGTAAACGTTTATGGGGAACTGTGTCAAATGCTTTTGCAAAATCCAGATACACCACGTCTACGGGCCTTCCTTTATCTAGATGGCAACTCACCTCCTCATAAAAGGTTAATAGATTGGTTTGGCAAGAACGATTCTTCATGAATCCATGCTGATTACTGCTAATGATATCGTTCTTATTACTAAAATCTTGTATATAGTCCCTTATCATCCCCTCCAAGAGTTTACATACTATTGATGTTAGGCTAACTGGTCTATAATTCCCAGGGATGTTTTTTGGGCCCTTTTTAAATATTGGTGCTACATTGGCTTTTCTCCAATCAGCTGGTACCATTCCAGTCAATAGACTGTCTGTAAAAATTAGGAACAACGGTCTGGCAATCACCTGACTGAGTTCCCTAAGTACCCTCGGATGCAAGCCATCTAGTCCCGGTGATTTATTAATGTTAAGTTTCTCAAGTCTAATTTTAATTCCGTCCTCTGTTAACCATGGAGGTGCTTCCTGTGTTGTGTCATGAGGATAAACACTGCAGTTTTGGTTACTGAAGTCCCCCGATTCACTCGTGAAGCCCGAGGAGAAGAATAAATTCAATACCTTCACCATCTCCCCATCCTTTGTAACCAGATGTCCTTCCTCATTCTTAATGGGGCCAATATGGTCTGTCCTCCCTTTTTTACTGTTTACATACTTAAAGAATTTCTTGGGATTTTTTTTTGCTCTCCTCCGCTATGTGACTTTCATGTTCTATCTTAGCCGTCCTAATTGCACCCTTACATTTCTTATTGCATTCTTTATAAAGTCTGAATGCTGAGGATGATCCCTCAACCTTGTATTTTTTGAAGGCCTTCTCCTTTGCTTTTATATGCATTTTTACATTGGAGTTAAGCCATCCAGGATTTTTGTTCGCTCTTTTAAATTTATTACCCAATGGGATACATTGGCTAATGCCCTTATTTAATATGCTCTTAAAGCAAACCCATCTCTCCTCCGTATTCTTTGTTCCTAATATTTTATCCCAATTTATGCCTTTTAGCAAGGTTTGTAGTTTAGGGAAGTTGGCTCTTTTGAAATTCAGTGTCTTTGTGTTCCCTTCATGTTTCCTATTTGTGTGATTTATTATGAAACTAATTGAGCTGTGATCGCTGTTACCTAAATTGCCCCATATTTCCACATCTGTGATCAGGTCTGTATTGTTGGTAATCAGTAGATCCAGTAATGTTTTATTTCTAGTTGGTGCGTCTACCATCTGACCCATAAAATTGTCCTGCAAGACATTAAGGAACTGGCGAGCCTTAAATGAATGCGCGGTTCCCTCCGCCCAGTCTATGTCTGGATAATTAAAATCCCCCATTATGATAACACTTCCCATCCTTGCTGCTAATCCAATTTGTGATAGGAGATCCGTCTCCACTTCCTCCTTCAGGTTAGGGGGCCAATAGCATACTCCCAGTATTATTTTCCCCTTAGCTTCATCCCTTTGGAGCTCTACCCATAAGGATTCCACCTCCTCTCTAGCTCCCTCAGTGATGTCATCTCTCACATTCGCTTGTACATTATTCTTGATATATAGGCATACCCCTCCCCCTTTTTTACCCTCTCTATCCTTGCGGTATAGGGTATACCCTTGAATGTTTGCCAGCCAATCATGAGAGCTGTTGAGTCTGGTATGAATTTTTGGAGGGACCCCAATGCCATTTTTTTTTTATTTTGGAGCGGGGTTCCCCTTAAAATCCATACCAGACCTGAAGGGTCTGGTATGGATTTTGAGGGGTACCCCTATGCCATTTAAAAAAAAATGGCTCAGGGTTCCCCTTAATATCCATACCAGACCTGAAGGGCCTGGTATGGAATTTGGGGGGACCCCCACGCATTTTTTTAAAAATTTTGGTTCTGGGTTCCCCTTAATATTCATACCAGAGCCAAAGGGCCTGGTATGGATTTTTGGGGGGACCCCATGCCGTTTTTTTCAATGACTTTTATCTGTATTACCGGGACCCGACAATTCATTATAGCCGCAAGTAGTTTTAAAGGACTTTTTTTCTTTAGAAATGTCATTTTGTGCAGGGACTGTTCTAAACACGGGAAAAAGGCACCACTTTACAGGCATACTATAGACACCCCCCAGGTACGAAATTTAAAGGAATATTTGACTTTTATTCTTTCACTTTAAGCATTATTAAAATCACTGCTCCCGAAAAAACGTCCGTTTTTAAAACTTTTTTTGCATTGATACATGTCCCCTGGGGCAGGACCCAGGTCCCCAAACACTTTTTTATGAAAACAACTTGCATATTAACCCTTAAAATTAGCACTTTTGATTTTTCATGTTCGTGTCCCATAGACTTTAATGGTGTTCGCATGTTCGAACAAATTTTTTGTCTGTTCTGCTACGAACCGAACCAGGGGGTGTTCGGCTCATCCATACTTACATATAAGGTGTCTTTCCCAGCAATCAAGCAATACAAAATATCAAACAGTTCAATCCCTTCCTTGTGTTCCCTGTTTGGAATGCAGGCATGCATTCTAGATAGCGGAAGTGACATTACGGCAACAAACTCCCACCCAACGTGTTTTGTCAAGCCAAGGATCTCATCAGGAGAACTCTTGAGGTCCTTGGCTTAATGAAATGCATTGGACAATAAAACGATTTTATCTACTTGCTTACTATATTCCCTAGAGTATGCACTGAGCTTCATGTGTGCAGACCGATGTATATCCTCGGCATATCAGCATGTGCAGAAGTTTTGTCATTCTATGCCAACCAATCACGATGGCCGAAGATGTTGAACCAGAAAAAGATCAGATTGAGATGTCAGCACTAGTGAAGGAGCTCACGGACTCGCATTACTGAAGTGGGGGGATATTATTTCCGCTTTCATTTTACCTGGAGTTACATCTTAATCAGCAGTAGTAACTGTAGCATTTACACATTTAGCTCCAATCTGATAGTGAATAGTCTTATTTCCAATATTTCAACATACTGGGGTTTATTAACTAAAACTGGAGAGTGCAAAATCTGCTTAGCTGTGCATGATAGCCAATCAGCTTCTAACTTCAGCTTGTTCAACTAAGCTCTGACTAAATAACCTGAAAGCTGATTGGTGTCTATGCAGAGCTATACCAGAAATCAACCCCATTGCATACTAAAACAAACATGTTTGTTTAATTTTAAAGTCAATCTGTCTTGAGGATAAATTAGAGGCTTCCATATTTGACTTTATTAAAATTCTAGTTACCTGGTTTTTCTACTTACTTGCTGGCTTCACTATTTCCTGAATCTGACCTGGATTAAATATGCAGATCATAAAAATAAAAAATGTTGGGGACTCAAAGAATATAAGTCGGCCTGACAGCTAGGCAACTAATGCTTACATAAAGGGGAAGTCCGCAAATGCAGCCTCCATATTGCTCCTATGACAGGTTTCCTTTAAGAGACTAATTTTTCATTACCTTGATTGCACATGAGTATAAATGCTCTTGGGTTTTAAAAGCTTTTAATCTATTTATGCATTTTGTATGAAACCGTTGTTCTAAGAGGTGTAATATGTAGCTTCCATTTCATATTCTGTAAATCATATGTCATGCTGTAACTGAACCATGCCGCTTAAAGGTATAAAATGAGTTGCTATTCCTATGGGAGATCAGCTATTGCACAGAATAGTATAATTCAGCAAAGTAAGATTTTAACCCCAGCGTGCTGAAATAAAATAACATATTTGTGGATAGAGACATAAACAAAGCCAAATGGCCTTGTTGTAAAATCGGAACATGGTCTCTCTCATATCTCATGCAGCATTCAATGGACTCTATTGAGTCTTTTTGCTGCCAGTTTTTAATAAAACAGGCTATAGTTTCTTCTTCTTCAGTAAGGCTGATAAGCTTATTAGAGGCTCAAACAGCACATACATGAGAAATGAATGCTTTAATCTTCACAGAATGTAATGTGAGCACACAGCTGCTGACTACGTGGGGATAGAACTTATGTTTGGACTGTTAAGTCACGGACAGTTGCAGCCTCTTTATTTTTGCACTAAAGATGTCTACAACTGTATTTAATTTATATACTGACGACATATTTCTTTTTGCTTTAACCACATGAGTCCCCAGGCCTTGTTCTCCCTAAAGCACCTAGTCCAACATTTTTTTTTTGGACAGACAGAGCTTTGATTTGGTATCATATATTTTTATTTCTTTGTTTTTTTGTGGGTATAAATAGTAAAAAATTGAGAAGAAATTAATTTTGTTGTCATTTTTCGAAGCACAACCTTTACATAATTTTCATAAATCCATATATTTACTATGAAATATAATCAACAAAGTCTGTGGATTTAAATGGTATCAAATGAGTGTGATTTTTATGTAACATAGCAGATTGTTAAAGCTCAAAGTGAATGTATGTGTTTTTTAATTTAGGGGAGCTTTATTCCCCTTTCAACACTACATTGCAATGCACGCAGTAGGAAAAAAAATGGTGTGCGTAAATTGTTAGCATAACATTAAGATAAGATTTAACCAGGTGGACAAGAGTAAAAAATGTGCATGACAGTGACTTTTTCATAGGTTTGTGAACACAAAAGATTTGAATAACAGAATAACATTGCCTTCACTTAAGCCTAGTATACACTGCTATTTTTTATTTCCTTCAACCCAGCGAGCTGAATGAAAAAAAACTGACAGCTCATTTCGGAGCCGCTGTACTAACAATCTCATCTCCTCTGCTATTCTATTGTGTTTTGACAGGGGGATGGTCCCTCCGCCAGAACACCCCGGTCAGTGCTCTCAGCCACTGGCTGAGATCGCTGATTGGGAGCTGGTTGGCAGACCTTTTTTGGTCATGCCCTCTCAACAGAAGCCAGCCAAACAGCAGACTTCTGTCAAACAGGCTTCAGTACACATGAATAGGGATGAGCTAGCAGACATCGGGTGTTCATTTGTTCTAAAACGAACCGAACATATGGGGTGTTTGCGGGAAATTTGAGCGCCGCGGAAAGCCCAATATTGCGCTTTGAGATTGTAGTGCATTGCTGTATGATGATTGGCCAAAGCATGCACCTGACCTGCATGCTTTGGCCAATCATAGCGCGCTCTGCTGAGAGAGCCATAATTGGCCAAAGGCAGGGTGCCTTTGGCCAATCATGGCTCAGGGGGACTAAGTCCATGCCCAACACTATATAAGGCTACTTACATAGCAGCCGTGTGTAGTGTTGTCTGCGTGGGCATATATATACAGTCATTCTAGTATATATATAGATACATAGATATACTCTGCATTTAGCATAGACTTTATATTCAGTGTACTCTATATTCAGTCAGTGCAGGCAATGTATTAATATATATATATATATATATATATATATATATATATATATATATATATATATATATATATATATATATATCAGTATATATATATATATATATATATATCAGTATATATATATATATATATATATATATATATATTTATATATTCTGCATTCAGTGAAGCCTATATCTACAGTGCATTCGGTGGTGTACTGTTTCTAATACACTTCAGGTCGGTGTACACAGTATATAATACAGTGTAGTGTGGTGTTGCAAAACAAAAAATACATCATGTCCGGAAGGCCACCAAGGAGAGGCAGATGCTCCCAGGCCACTAAAAGAGGGCAAGCAGCCTCTGTGTCTACAGTCAACAGTGGTGGTCATGGACATGGTGCATCCTCTGCAGGTGGCCGTGGGGCCACTTTGTCCTTTTTTTCTGCTGCTGGCCATGTTGTTGAGCCACAACATGCAGAAGAGTTGGTGGAGTGGATAACAAAGCCGTCCTCATCCTCTGTCACCCAGGCTCAGAGTAGTTTGCCTTCCAACGCAGCTGCCAAAGGGGCCTATTCCACTAGCTCCTTGTCCATAGTCACTCCTTCCGTAGCCCCACCATTATGCACGGAGGAGTCCCCAGAATTATTCAACCACAGTGCCGGTTATATGCTGCTGGAGGATGCGCAGCAATTTGAAGGCTCCAATGTTGGTTCACAGGTTGAGGAGGGAAGTAACATGAGCACAGAAGGTCAAGAAACTGGCAGTTGTGTTCCCCCAGTTGCAGCATACTGCCAAGTTTGCTCCAGTGATGAAGAGGGAGGGGATGATGAGGTCACTGACTATACTTGGGTGCCTGAGAGAAGAGAAGAATAGGAGGAGGCACAATGCCAATGAGGCAGGAAAAGTCTGTGGTCATTTCCGCCGGTCATACAATGTCAGTGCTCGGCTGGCTGACATTCAAAGGGAATGCAACCTGCCCACCAACCGCCTCATTTGTGACATGCCCACCAGGTGAAACTCAACATTGGCAATACTGCAGTGGCTGCACACACAGCAGAGGGACATCAATGAGTACCTGTGCGAGTATGGCAACATGATAGGATCAGGGGAGCTTGGCTTATTTTCGCCACGCCAGTGACTACTGATCAAGGATGCATGCACTCTCCTGTCACCATTTGAGGAGGGCACAAAGATGGTGAGCAGTGACAATGCATGCATTAGTGATACTGTCCCTCTAGTCTTCCTGCTGGAGCACACGCTTCATGGAATCATGAACAGGGCACTTAAGGCAGAACAGCGGAAGGAAGAGGAGGACTTCCTTTCCTCTCAAGGCCCCCTTTATTCAGGTAGCATACCTGCAGGCCCACCAAACACACAGAATAAAGTGGGGGAGGATTGTGTCAGCATGATGTAGAGGATAACACTCAGCAGCAGTCTTCAAGGGATGGTTTTCAGTCCCCAAAAACCCAAGGAGTTATACGTGGCTGGGAGGAGGTAGTTACGGATAATGTTATCCTTAGTGACCCTGAGGACTCAGAATCAAGTGCCACTGCAAACTTACGCTGCAAGGCCTCCCTGATTCTGCAAAGCTTGCGAAAGGATCCTAGGATTCCTGGTATCAAGGAGAGGCATCATTATTGGCTGACAACCCTTCTTGATCCATGTCACAAGAGTAAAGTTGCAGAACTTATCCTGCCCTCGCAGAGGGAGAAGAGGATGAAACATCTTCAGAAGGCCTTTAGGAAAGGTTTGTGTAACGCATTTCCAAACCCTGGGAGGTTACCATTTCCTGGTGCTGGACAACGTGTTGCTGAGGCTTCGTTCAGTCAGAGGAAGAGTGGTAGAGAAGGTGGCAGGCTGACCGATGCCTTTAAAAATTTCTCAGTTTTCAGCACCAAGGTCTTATTGGTTCAAGCAACCATCGCCAGCATCTGCATGATATGGTGCAGGAATATCTAGGGGCAAGAACAGACTTGGAGACCTTTCCAACAGAGCATCCACTGTGTTACTGGGTCTTGAGAATGGACCACTGGCCAGAACTTGCTCAATATGCAATTGAGGTACTGGCCTGTCCTGCATCCAGCGTGCTTTCTGAACGCACATTCATCCAGTGCTGCTGGAGGGTTTGTAACAGATCAAAGAGTGCACCTTCCACAGACTCCTTTGGTAGGCTAACATTCCAAAAAATGAATAAGTCTTGGATCAGCAGCAGCTATCAAGCACCTGGTGCTGATGTAAGTGATTGAATTTGCTATGGATGTCGGATCCCTTGAAGACTGCCAATGCTGACTATCCTATTCCTCCTCAATCTTGATTATGCTAGCTTCCAACAATATTTTTGGTTTAGGGCACCACAACCACCACCCAAGGCCCAATTTTTCTGCCCGTTTAACAGGGGCATGTAATTAAAATGTTTAATATAATATTTCAATGCAGGGCCTGTTTCTGCGCCCAACAAGAGTAACTGTGAGGGGTTACAGTGTTCTAGCGCCACCAACACATAAGGCCCAGATTTTCGGCAGAGTATATAGGGCAGGCCATATAGCATATATACTACTGTTCAGAGTATATAGTACCTGGGGGACCCCCACGCCATTTTTGGTATTTTTGGCACAGGGTTCCCCTTAATATTCATACAAGACCCAAAGGGCCTGGTAATGGACTGGGGAGGGAACTCACGCAGTTTTTTTCAATGATTTTTATCTATCCGGTATCCGACAATACATTACAGCCGCAAGCAGTTTTAAAAGAAAATTTTTCCTTTAGAAATGTCATTTTGCTTTGGTACTGTTATAAACATGGGAAAGGTGCACTACTTTACAGGCAGACTAAGGAGACCCCCCAGGCATGATATTTAAAGGAATATTTCATGTTTATTGTTTCACTTTAAGCATTGATACATGTCCCCTTGGGCAGAACCCGAGTCCCCAAACACTTTTTATGGCAATAACTTGCATATAAGCCTTTAAAATGAGCACTTTTGACTTTTCACATTCACGTACCATAGACTTTAACTGTAATGCATGTTCGCACAAATTTTTTGCTTGTTCGCATGTTCTGCTGCGAACAGAACCGGGGGGTGTTCGGCTCATCCATGCACACGAATGTCGGCCAGTTTCTACTGAACTAGCCGATGCCACCCAACATTCGGCCCATGTGTACGAGGCTTAACATAAACATGCACCTTAATGGGGATAGTACAGCTCTATTGGAAAGTAAGATGGCCGCAAATCTGGAGGGGCTTTTAAACTAGATGTTGGGGGTGAGAAATCAGAAAAAGCGATAGCTGATAGGGAGCGGGTAACAGAGGGTGATAAAGTCAGCAATAGTAATAGCAGTGAAAATATTATCCTAACAACTAATCATGGGGTAAGTGATTGGGAAAGAAAAAGCCTGGGGTAACAAGGGGTGAAAACAATACGTACTCATACAACACTAAGAGGCGTATACACAAATGCTAGGAGCCTAGCTAACAAAATAGTGGATCTGGAGCTGCTATTACACGAGGAGGACTTAGACTTTGTGGGAATAACTGAAACTTGGTTGGACAGCTCACAAGAATGGCTGGCCAATATACAGAGGTATTCCTTGTATCGAAAGGACGGGGAAGGTAGAAGAGGGGGAGGGGTGTGTTTATATGTCAAAAGTGACGTAAAGGTGGTAGACAGGAGCAACATTATGTATGGGACTAGGGGGGAGGTGGAATCAGTATGGGTAGAACTTCAAAGAGGGGAGTTGAGTGGGAAATTAATAGTGGGGGTATGCTATAGGCCACCCAACATGAGGGAGCAGGAGGATCTGGACTTACTATCTCATTTATAAATGGCAGGGAAACAGGGAAATGTAATCATAAAGGGGGACTTCAATTATCCCGATATTGACTGGGCAGAGGGAACAGCTCCCTCAGGCCCGTCATTTCATGAATGTTTTACAGGATAACTTCATCAAGGAGAATAATATGTCCTTTAAGGAATATAAAGGGAATGGGTCAACGCCAGTATTTCTGCACTACAAGGAATGCAACAAGAAATGTAAAAACACAATCAAGGCTGCTAAAAAAGATTAGGAGAGACACATAGCAGAAGAAAGTAAAAATAACCCTAAAAAGTTATTTAGAAAAATTAACAGTAAAAAGACAAAAACGGAGCACATTGCACATCTAAAAGATGAGGAGGGGAGGATGGTTACACATGACACAAAGAAGGCAACTGTACTAAATGCCTTCTTCTCCACAGTTTTTTACGCAAGAAAAAGAAGGGTTTACCACCAGCGACTGTAGTGTTAGTGGCACAAGACAAACCCACATGGCTAACAGAGGCCGTTAGTAAGCTCAACACAAAAAAAACCACCGGGACCAGATGGCTTACACTCACGAGTCCTCAGAGAACTCATTCAAGTTATAGCCAGACCATTGTTCCTGATCTTTGTGGACAGCATAATGACAGGATTGGTACCAGCTGATTGGAGAAAAGCCAATGTAAAGCCAAATGGGACAAAACTATAATTCTGCCACTTTATAAAACTCTGGTCAGACCTCATCTGGAGTTTTCAGTCCAGTTCTGGTCACCAGTCCTCCGAAGGGATGTGCTGGAGCTGGAGAGAGTCCAAAGAAGGGCAACAAAACTAATAAGGGGACTGGAGGACCTCAATTACGAGGAATGGCTGCAAACACTAAATTTATTCTCACTGGAGAAAAGACGCTTGAAAGGAGATATCATAGCGATCTACAAATATCTCAATGGGGATTCCAGCATAGTAAATAAACTATTCAGTCATAGTGAGTGTAAAAGGACACAGGGCCACACAATGAGACTGGAGAATAAGCGGTTTAACCTTAACCTGCGTAGGGAGTTCTTCACTGTTAGGGCAATAAGGATATGGAACTCTCTCCCACAAGTGGTGGTGACTGCGGGGAGTATGGATATCTTTAACCACTTGCCGACCGCCGCACGACGATGTACGTCGACAAAGCGGCACGGGCAGGCAAAAGGGCTTACCTGTACGTCCCTGCCTGCCCGCGGGTGGGGGGTCCGATCGGACCCCCCCCCGGTGCCTGCGGCGGTCGGCAAATGTCCCCCGGCGATCGGTGGTGAGGGGGAGGCCATCCATTCGTGGCCCCCCCCTCGCGATCGCTCCCAGCCAATGGGATCATTTCCCTGCCTCTGTATTGTACACAGAGGCAGAGGAAATGATGTCATCTCTCCTCGGCTCGGTATTTTCCGTTCCGGGCCGAGGAGAGAAGACTGTAATGTGAGTGCACCAAACACTACACACACAGTAGAACATGCCAGGCACACATTTCACCCCGATCCCCCCCCCCGATCGCCCCCCGATCCCCCCCCGATCACCCCCCCCCCTGTCACAAACTGACACCAAGCAGGTTTTTTTTTTTTTTTTTCTGATTACTGTATTGGTGTCAGTTTGTGTCAGTTAGTGTGTTAGGGCAGTGAGTCTTAGGCCCCCTTTAGGTCTAGGGTACCCCCCTAACCCCCCTAATAAAGTTTTAACCCCTTGATCACCCCCTGTCACCAGTGTTGCTAAGCGATCATTTTTCTGATCGCTGTATTAGTGTCGCTGGTGACGGTAGTTAGGGACGTAAATATTTAGGTTCGCCGTCAGTGTTTTATAGCGACAGGGACCCCCATATACTACCTAATAAATGTTTTAACCCCTTGATTGCCCCCTAGTTAACCCTTTCACCACTGATCACCGTATAACCGTTACGGGTGACGCTGGTTAGTTTGTTTATTTTTTATAGTGTCAGGGCACCCGCCGTTTATTACCGAATAAAGGTTTAGCCCCCTGTACGTCTAGGGTACCCCCCTTACCCCCCTAATAAAGTTTTAACCCCTTGATCACCCCCTGTCGCCAGTGTCGCTAAGCGATCATTTTTCTGATCGCTGTATTAGTGTCGCTGGTGACGGTAGTTAGGGACGTAAATATTTAGGTTCGCCGTCAGTGTTTTATAGCGACAGGGACCCCCATATACTACCTAATAAATGTTTTAACCCCTTGATGGCCCCCTAGTTAACCCTTTCACCACTGATCACCGTATAACCGTTACGGGTGACGCTGGTTAGTTCGTTTATTTTTTATAGTGTCAGGGCACCCGCCGTTTATTACCGAATAAAGGTTTAGCCCCCCGATCGCCCGGCGGTGATATGCGTCGCCCCAGGCAGCGTCAGATTAGCGCCAGTACCGCTAACACCCACGCACGCAGCATGCGCCTCCCTTAGTGGTATAGTATCTGAACGGATCAATATCTGATCCAATCAGATCTATACTAGTGTCCCCAGCAGTTTAGGGTTCCCAAAAACGCAGTGTTAGCGGGATCAGCCCAGATACCCGCTAGCACCTGCATTTTGTCCCTCCGCCCAGCCCACCCAAGTGCAGTATCGATCGATCACTGCCACTTACAAAACACTAAACGCATAACTGCAGCGTTCGCAGAGTCAGGCCTGATCCCTGCGATCGCTAACAGTTTTTTTGGTAGCGTTTTGGTGAACTGGCAAGCACCAGCCCCAGGCAGCGTCAGATTAGCGCCAGTACCGCTAACACCCACGCACGCAGCATACACCTCCCTTAGTGGTATAGTATCTGATCGGATCAATACCTGATCCGATCAGATCTATACTGGCGTCCCCAGCAGTTTAGGGTTCCCACAAACGCAGTGTTAGCGGGATCAGCCCAGATACCTGCTAGCACCTGCGTTTTGCCCCTCCGCCCGGCCCGGCCCAGCCCACCCAAGTGCAGTATCGATCGATCACTGACACTTACAAAACACTAAACGCATAACTGCAGCGTTCGCAGAGTCAGGCCTGATCCCTGCGATCGCTAACAGTTTTTTTGGTAGCGTTTTGGTGAACTGGCAAGCGCCAGCGGCCTAGTACACCCCGGTCGTAGTCAAACCAGCACTGCAGTAACACTTGGTGACGTGGCGAGTCCCATAAGTGCAGTTCAAGCTGGTGAGGTGGCAAGCACAAGTAATGTCCCGCTGCCACCAAAAAGACAAACACAGGCCCGTCGTGCCCATAGTGCCCTTCCTGCTGCATTCGCCAATCCTAATTGGGAACCCACCGCTTCTGCAGCGCCCGTACTTCCCCCATTCACATCCCCAACCAAATTCAGTCAGCTGCATGAGAGGCATTTTTATGTCCTCCCGAGTACCCCTACCCAACGAACCCCCCCAAAAAAGATGTTGTGTCTGCAGCAAGCGCGGATATAGGCGTGACGCCCGCTATTATTGTCCCTCCTGTCCGGACAATCCTGGTCTTTGCATTGGTGAATGTTTTGAACGCTACCATTCACTAGTTGACTATTAGCGTAGGGTACAGCATTGCACAGACTAGGCACACTTTCACAGGGTCTCCCAAGATGCCATCGCATTTTGAGAGACCCGAACCTGGAACCGGTTACAGTTATAAAAGTTAGTTACAAAAAAAAGTGAAAAAAAAAAAAAAAAACACAAACAAAAATATAAAAAAAAAAAAAAAATAGTTGGCGTTTTATTGTTCTCTCTCTCTCTATTCTCTCTCTATTGTTCTGCTCTTTTTTACTGTATTCTATTCTGAAATGTTTTATTGTTATTATGTTTTATCATGTTTGCTTTTCAGGTATACAATTTTTTATACCTTACCGTTTACTGTGCTTTATTGTTAACCATTTTTTTGTCTTCAGGTACGCCATTCACGACTTTGAGTGGTTATACCAGAATGATGCCTGCAGGTTTAGGTATCATCTTGGTATCATTCTTTTCAGCCAGCGGTCAGCTTTCATGTAAAAGCAATCCTAGCGGCTAATTAGCCTCTAGACTGCTTTTACAAGCAGTGGGAGGGAATGCCCCCCCCTCCCCCAACGTCTTCCGTGTTTTTCTCTGGCTCTCCTGTCTCAACAGGGAACCTGAGAAAGCAGCCGGTGATTCAGCCAGCTGACCATAGGGCTGATCAGAGACCAGGGTGGCTCCAAACATCTCTATGGCCTAAGAAATCGGAAGCTACGAGCATTTTATGACTTAGATTTCGCCGGATGTAAACAGCGCCATTGGGAAATTGGGAAAGCATTTTATCACACCGATCTTGGCGTGGTCAGATGCTTTGAGGGCAGAGGAGAAATCTAGGGTCTAATAGACCCCAATTTTTGCAAAAAAGAGTACCTGTCACTACCTATTGCTATGATAGGGGATATTTACATTCCCCGAGATAACAATAAAAATGATTTAAAAAAAAAAATGAAAGGAACAGTTTAAAAATAAGATAAAAAAATAATAATAATAATGAAAAAAAAAAAAAAAAAAAAAAAAAAGCACCCCTGTCCCCCCTGCTCTCGCGCTAAGGCGAACGCAAGCGTCGGTCTGGCGTCAAATGTAAACAGCAATTGCACCATGCATGTGAGGTATCACCGCGAAGGCCAGATCGAGGGCAGTAATTTTAGCAGTAGACCTCCTCTGTAAATCTAAAGTGGTAACCTGTAAAGGCTTTTAAAGGCTTTTAAAAATGTATTTAGTTTGTCGCCACTGCACGTTTGTGCGCAATTTTAAAGCATGTCATGTTTGGTATCCATGTACTCGGCCTAAGATCATCTTTTTTATTTCACCAAACATTTGGGCAATATAGTGTGTTTTAGTGCATTAAAATGTAAAAAAGTGTGTTTTTCCCCAAAAAATGCGTTTGAAAAATCGCTGCGCAAATACTGTGTGAAAAAAAAAAATGAAACACCCACCATTTTAATCTGTAGGGCATTTGCTTTAAAAAAAAAAATAATGTTTGGGGGTTCAAAGTAATTTTCATGCAAAAAAAAATTATTTTTTTATGTAAACAATAAGTGTCAGAAAGGGCTTTGTCTTCAAGTGGTTAGAAGAGTGGGTGATGTGTGACATAAGCCTCTAGATGTTGTGCATAAAATGCCAGGACAGTTCAAAACCCCCCCAAATGACCCCATTTTGGAAAGTAGACACCCCAAGCTATTTGCTGAGAGGCATGTTGAGTCCATGGAATAATTTATATTGTGACACAAGTTGCGGGAAAGAGACAATTTTTTATTTTTTTTATTTTTTTTTGCGCAAAGTTGTCACTAAATGATATTTTGCTCAAACATGCCATGGGAATATGTGAAATTACACCCCAAAATACATTCTGTTGCTTCTCCTGAGTATGGGGATACCACATGTGTGGGACTTTTTGGGAGCCTAGCCGCGTACGGGACCCCAAAAACCAAGCACCGCCTTCAGGCTTTCTAAGGCCGTAAATTTTTGATTTCACTCTTCACTGCCTATCACAGTTTCGGAGGCCATGGAATGCCCAGGTGGCAAAAAACCCCCCCAAATGACCCCATTTTGGAAAGTAGACACCCCAAGCTATTTGATGAGAGGTATAGTGAGTATTTTGCAGACCTCAGTTTTTGTCACAAAGTTTTGAAAATTGAAAAAAGAAAAAAAAAATTTTTTTTTCTCGTCTTTCTTTATTTTCAAAAACAAATGAGAGCTGCAAAATACTCACCATGCCTCTCAGCAAATAGCTTGGGGTGTCTACTTTCCAAAATGGGGTCATTTGGGGGGGTTTGTGCCACCTGGGCATTCCATGGCCTCCGAAACTGTGATAGGCAGTGAGGAGTAAAATCAAAAATGTACGCCCTTAGAAATCCTGAAGGCAGTGATTGGTTTTCGGGGCCCCGTACGCGGCTAGGCTCCCAAAAAGTCTCACACATGTGGTATCCCCATACTCAGGAGAAGCAGCTAAATGTATTTTGGGGTGCAATTCCACATATGCCCATGGTCTGTGTGAGCAATATATCATTTAGTGACAACTTTGTGCAAAAAAAAATAAAAAAAATAAAAATTTGTCACTTTCCCGCAACTTGTGTCAAAATATAAAACATTCCATGGACTCAACATGCCTCAAAGCAAATAGCTTGGGGTGTCTACTTTCCAAAATGGGGTCATTTGGGGGGGTTTTATGCCATCTGGGCATTTTATGGCCTTCAAAACTGTGATAGGTAGTGAGGAGTAAAATCAAAAATGTACGCCCTTAGAAATCCTGAAGGCAGTGATTGGTTTTCGGGGCCCCGTACGTGGCTAGGCTCCCAAAAAGTCCCACACATGTGGTATCCCCATACTCAGGAGAAGCAGCTAAATGTATTTTGGGGTGCAATTCCACATATGCCCATGGCCTGTGTGAGCAATATATCATTTAGTGACAACTTTTTGTAATTTTTTTTTTTTTTTTTTGTCATTATTCAATCACTTGGGACAAAAAAAATGAATATTCAATGGGCTCAACATGCCTCTCAGCAAATTCCTTGGGGTGTCTACTTTCCAAAATGGGGTCATTTGTGGGGGTTTTGTACTGCCCTGCCATTTTAGCACCTCAAGAAACGACATAGGCAGTCATAAATTAAAGGCTGTGTAAATTCCAGAAAATGTACCCTAGTTTGTAGGCGCTATAACTTTTGCGCAAACCAATAAATATACACTTATTGACATTTTTTTTACCAAAGACATGTGGCCGAATACATTTTGGCCTAAATGTATGACTAAAATTGAGTTTATTGGATTTTTTTTAGAACAAAAAGTAGAAAATATCATTTTTTTTCAAAATTTTCGGTCTTTTTCCGTGTATAGCGAAAAAAATAAAAACGGCAGAGGTGATCAAATATCATCAAAAGAAAGCTCTATTTGTGAGAAGAAAAGGACGCAAATTTCGTTTGGGTAGAGCATTGCATGACCGCGCAATTAGCAGTTAAAGCGACGCAGTGCTGAATTGTAAAAAGTGCTCTGGTCAGGAAGGGGGTAAAACCTTCCGGGGCTGAAGTGGTTAAAAGACTTTTAGATGTACATCTTAAAGGACACAACATACAGGGATATGGGAAAGCATTATAGACACTGATAAACATACACCCACACAGGTTGAGCTGGATGGACTATTGTCTTTTTTCAGCCTTACCTACTATGTAACTATGTAATTATTTAGTGCCTGCATCATCATCGTCATCATCCAGATCATCCAACATCATTTTTGGGTATATATATATATATATATATATATATATATATATATATATATATATATATATATATATATATATATATATATACAGTATCTCACAAATGTAATTACACCTCTCACATTTTTTAAATATTTTATTATATCTTTTCATGTGACAATGCTGAAGAATGATACTTTGCTAGAGTGTAGCAAAGTAGTGACTGTACAGTTTGTATAACAATGTAAATTTGCTGTCCCCTCAAAATAACTCAACACACAGCCATTAATGTCTAAACCGCTGGCAACAAAAGTGAGCACACCCCTAAGTGAAAATTTCCAAATTTGGCCCAATTTTCCCTCCCCGGTGTCATGTAACTCATTAGTGTTACAAGGTCTCAGGTGTGAATGGGAAGCAGGTGTGTTAAATTTGGTGTTATCACTCTCACTCTCTCATACTGGTCACTGAAAGTTCAACATGGCACCTCATGGAAAATAACTCTCTGAGGACTTGAAAAAAAGAATTGTTGCTCTACATAACGATGGCCTTGGCTATCAGAAGATTGCCAAGACCCTGAAACTGAGCTGCAGCATGATGGCCAAGACCATACAGCGGTTTAACAGGTTCCACTCAGAACAGGCCTCGCCATGGTCGACCAAAGAAGAGTGCACATGCTCAGCGTCATATCCAGAGGTTGTCTTTGGGAAATAGATATATGAGTGCTGCCAGCATTGCTGCAGAGGTTGAAGGGGTGGGGGGACAGCCTGTCAGTGTTCAGACCATACGCCGCACACTGCATCAAATTGGTCTGCATGGCTGTTGTCCCAGAAGGAAGTCTCTTCTAAAGATGATGCACAAAAAAGCCCGCAAACAGTTTGCTGAAGACAAACAGACTAAGGACATGGATTGCTGGAACCATGCCCTGTGGTCTGATGAGACCAAGATAAACTCATTTGGTTCAGATGGTGTCAAGCGTGCGTGGTGGTAACCAGGTGAGGAGTAAAAGACAACTGTGTCTTGCCTACAGTCAAGCATGGTGGTGGGAGTTTCATGACCTAGTGCTGCCGGCACTGGGGAGCTACAGTTCATTGAGGGAACCATGAATGCCAGCATGTAATGTGACATAATGAAGCAGAGCATAATCCCTTCCCTTCGAAGTCTGTGCTGCAGGGCAGTATTCCAACATGATAATGACCCCAAACACACCTCCAAGACGACCACTACCTTGCTAAAGAAGCAGAGGGTAAAGGTGATGGACTGGCCAAGCATGTCTCCATACTTAAACCATATTGAGCATCTGTGGGGCATCCTCAAACAGATGGTGGAGGAGCACAAGGTCTCTAACATCCAAACAGGCATCGTAAGAAGCGGGAAGTGGGAGGAGGCCCGCAGTGCGCATCGCAGTTCCTGGGCCAAACGATAGCTAGGTGGCCCAATGACCAAACAGCAGACACCACCAACAGGAAGGGTTTAGCTAGTATTGTATATCTGGTGTCTATAATAATAAAAGTAAATCACTAATGATGATCTAAATATGTCATGATATCACTGGTAGGTATATAAGGCAAGTAAGCCAGGAGGGGCTAACATAGGGTCAACTGGAGCAGTATAATTGTAATAAAGCTAAATCAATAGAGCAAAACCATGTGCTTTCATCCCTAATTTGAATACTATGAGGGGGGGAGGGTTTGGGACTTTATATGAAAACATTTCCTGGTAAGGCCATGTGTTTCCATCCCTATCAATGTAACAAAGAAAGAGCAATGGTGGGATGGGACTTTACATGAAGCACATGATAGCAATTCAATAGATTGGTAGATATATAAAGTGTCACAAGAGAACGTAAAATCGCAAGAGAAACGTAAATCGCATGAGAAATGTACAACCGCAAGAGACACTTGACATCGTAAGAGAAACGTAAAAACGCAAGAGAAACGTAAAAAATGCAAGAGAAACGTAACGTCACATAAGAAATGTAAAGTTGCATGAGCAATGTAAAGTCGCATGAGAAACGTAAAGTCGCATGAGAAACGTAAAATCGCATGAGAAACGTGACTTGTATTGAAAACGTAAAATCGCAAGAGAAACGTAAAATCGCAAGAGAAACATAACATTGCATGAGAAACGTAACATTGCATGAGAAACGTAAAATTGCATGAGAAACGTAAAGTCGCATGGGAAACGTAACATCACATGAGAAATGTAACATTGCATGAGAAACGTAAAATGACATGAGAAACTTGACATTGCATGAGAAACATAAAAACACATGAGAAACGTGACATTGCATGAGAAACATAAAATCGCATGAAAAAAAATCGCATACACAAACGGGCAATGTGGGCACCCACTCACCTGACAAACTCGCAGTCGAAACCAGTGTGCTAGGTGGAAGAAACCATCCTGCATATTCAGAAATTATACATGCCCACAGACACGCCCAGCCCACACTTCTGACTGGTGAGCAGGAAACAGCACTCCAGTCAGAAAGAACCTTGACTAACCCGCCCCCTCAGCCATGCCTAACCAATCCTATGAGCCCAACCCACACTACCCTCATCCATCCTATTGCCAGGACAAGCTCCTCGGACATACGGCCGGTCTTCAGACTGAGTGGCTCCGCCCCATCTATGCTCTGACCCGGCGGTACACTGTCCGGGGATGACAGGAGGGATGGACGGGAACCGGATGATGGAGCAGCTCTCCGCAGTAGGGGAACATGACATGAAAAATAAAATTTACTGAGAGTGGAGGACCAGGCTCTGGTGGCCAGGGCTGGGCGCTGCCCAACTGAACGAACCAGTCACCTGGCCTGTGCGTGAAAAACAGGCAGCTCCCTCTCGAGACTCCCACCCGCATAAACTGCAGGCGTGAGTGTCTGGAGAAACAAAAAGAACCTGCTGCAGCCCAACCCGAGCTGCCATCTGGCTGAACGAAAACCGGAAGTGACGAGAAATACGTGAGCCACCACTGCAACACGAGAGACACCGTCGACAGGCAAGGAGGAAGGAGGGCTGGTTTAAATACATCCCGACTCCTCCTACAAAATCAGGCTGACCTGCGGTCAGCCTTCCATTTATTAGATCGTATACAGAGGTTACATACATGTTTCTAATATCAGTCTAGTAACAATTAAACATGATAACAATGCTCAGTTGTGGCTGCTGGGATCTGTGCAGTTTTCTGCATATACATTTGTAACCACAACCATTAATAAGTAATATTTTGCTTCTGTCACATATAATAATTTTCTTATCAAGGTTTATTCTATTTACATTTTCAGTGGCCGGGTGAGGTGACCAGCCAATTCCTAGGAACTGGCATTGGTTCATCCTCCTCGTGAAGCGTGGACATGTCATTTTGGGGGTGCCATTTGTGGAGCTGTTGTACCTACCGGGGTTCACTGTCTACTCTGGGGACCAAGCATCCATGCCAGGTGTTCCTCCCGTCTTCTGGTTCTTCTTTTTCTATCCCTCCCCATCCCCCTGTCCTATGTCTATGCCTCTGTGGAGCTGTGGCTGATCGATCTCTTCCTACTGGATGCTGGGGATGTCCTGGAGAATTTATTGATAACAGATATGGTCAGTATTTGTATATACATGTTATTGTAATAAATGTTTAATTATTTACTGTATTATTTAGGCCATGCCGTGGAAGTTTTAACAACTCTTTACTGTACTGCATACTGCTATGAATGTGCTTTCTTTTTGTTTGTTTATTTTTGTTCTGTTCTGTAATTTTTAGATTTAAAATTCATCGTGACCAATCCTGCTACCCCTGAAGAAGAGGTCTACCTTTTTATACCTCGAAACGTTGGGTCATTTCTATTGTTGTAAATCAATTTTTCCAATAGAATTGGTTATTGTCCTATGTTTATAATCCCCTCTTATTCACCTATGTGCATCCATTTTAATTATGCATTATTGTCATATGTCAGTGACCTCTTTTTAACTTTTTCAAATAAATACAATATATTTTAATACTTTTTTCTACTTTTTGTACTTACATTGTTAGTGACCCATTCTAAAAGTCCCACTAGAGGACCTACACTCCTAGTGAGTGATTTTTTGTTTACTACTATATAGGGATTTGGGTTCACTTAACAAATCAAATCCATATCGGAGTGACACCATTTACTTAATTAAACATGATAATGACATTGGTAACTCATGACATAAAATAATACAATTACGCAGTCCACCAATTGCGTATAAGTAAATACATAGATTGCAAGGTAGTACCTGCATGACCTATGGCCTCACTGGTCCTATCATAATGATTAAAAAACATAAAACATGAAGATATGATACAAAAGTAAAACACGGCATCTAGAATCTCCACGCGTTTCGTTGCTTTTGGGCCACTCATCAGGAGCAGGCATGTGATGTATTTGTAATTGAAAGGTATATACAGTATGGTCTCTAAATGGTCTAACATATATCAAAATGGACACAGATGGGGTGAGGAAACCCCCCCAAAGAATGCATGTCTACTCTGTAAAAATGTATGTTGATGGTGGAAAGCTGAAGGCAGTGAGCCATCTGGGCTGAGGTGGACAAGCCAGCGATGGCAACCAACACAGGCTCCGTCCAGGGCGGAAAAGGAGCTGCACTCTGGGAATGTAGGTGGTAGGTGACCAACCAAGTGAGGTCTCTGTAGGGAAGATCAAGAGGAAGAAGTGAGGAAGGTGATAAATAGTACCCACCGATGTACTGGTAACCAGAGACTGAGAGTGGTAGACTTTATAGAAGGTGACTCACGGAGTGCAAAGTTACCTGGTACTGAAATGAAAGGAGGACAGGATCCAGGGGGGTGCATGAAGTCCAGTGTGTGAAGTGCCCTAAGTGCCAAACCCTCCCGGAGGGATGCCCATATAAGTGCCAGCGCAGGACAGCCCACAAGCCGGACGACAAGGCGTCCGGAAAATGTGTGCCATCAACACCTCATTTATCCTCATTTATCACATCTTCCCTACAGAGACCTCACTCGGTTGGTCATCCATCACCTACATTCCCAGAGTGCCCTGCAGTTCCCTGTCTGCCCCGGATGGTGCCTGTGTTGGTTGCCGTCGCTGGCTTACCCGCCTTAGCTCCCAGCCATAGCGTCCCTGGATGGCTCACCGCCTTTAGCTTTCCACCATAAACATACATTTTTAGTGAGTAGACATGCATTCTTAGAGGGGAGAAGGAGGCCTCTACCATGTCAGATACAGAGTATGGTAGTCCCATTCCTGATGCACTTAAACAAAAAGAAATACCCCCTAAATGGGACTTTGAAAGACCACCAACTCTGATATAAAAATGAATGACTTTAATAATACCGCATAATTCAATACAAATGGGTAAAAAGACATATAGTGTCTGTACAGTACATACATAATACACACGAAACACAAAGAAAATCATAGTATACAAAGGAACATCAATACTCTCCAATGGGTAGTGTACCCTGATACCCTAGAGTATTGATGTTCCTTTGTTTACTATGATTTTCTTTGTGTTTCGTTTTTTTTGCATTCTTGGAGGGGGGTTTCCTCACCCTATCTGTGTCCATGTTGATATATGTTAGACCATTTAGAGACACTATATACCTTTCAATTACAGGTACATCACGTGCCTGCGCCTGATGAGTGGCCCAATAGCCACAAAATGCGTAGAGCTACTAGATGCTGTGTTTTACTTTTGTATCATATTTTCATGTTTTACATTTTTTTAATCATTATGATAGGACCAGTGAGGTCATAGGTCATGCAGGTACTACCTTGCAATCTATGTATGTACTTATATGCAATTGGTGGACTGTATAATTGTATCATTTTATGTCATGAGTTACCAATGTCATTATCATGTTTAATTGTTCCTAGACTGATATTAGCGATTTTAGCAACATGTATGTAACCTCTGTATATGATCTAATAAACACTTTATATATCCACCAATCTATTAAATTGCTATCATGTGCTTCATGTAAAGTCCCATCCCCCTGTTGCTCTGCATGGTTTGAGATTACCGGTTCCAGCACAGCACCATCTTTAATCAGGGCCTCAATAAACTGGATCATAAAATTGTCTTGTAATAGGTTTATAAATTTTTGCCCTTTAACAGTTCCAGCAGTGCCATTACTCCAATGAATTTTCAGGTAGTTAAATCCCCCTTATTATCACTGTCCCAGTCCTTGCAGCCCTTTCTATCTGTGCAAGGAGTTGAGTCTCCACCTCCCTATCAACACTGGGAGGTCTTTAACAAACTCCAATGATAACCTTTGTAGTACGCACACAGTGTACAGTTCCACCCATAATGTTTCAGACGTATCACACTCTCCATCAACTAGGTCCTCTTTCACACTTGCTTTGAGATCACTTCTCACACAGAGACAGACACAACCAGCACTCCATTTTACCCTGTCTTTCCAAAAGAAAGTATAGCCAGGAATATTTAATAGCCCTATCATGTGAAGAATGAAGCCAAGATTCAGCAATACCAATTAAATCATAGTTCTCCTCCTTCACCAGAGCTCCTAACTCACCTATTTTGCTTGGCAGACTTCTGGCATTGGTGAACACTTTAATTCATTGTCATATTTTGCACACTTATGTTGCATTTTTTTTATTTTAGTACAAATAGTACCATTTCCAATGGTTGTTTGTAACATGGGAACCTTGATATCAGCTGCCATAGCCCTCCTCCCATCTTTCCCATTCCACTCACCAATTGGGGCTGACCCCTGTCTAATCTAATTCACCCCCCCCAATCCTAGTTTAAATTCTCCTCCAGCTTTCCCATAAACTTCTCCCCAACACAGCAGACCCCCTTCCATTTAGGTACAAACCATCTTTAGCATATAGGTTGTACCCCAATGAAAATTCAGCATAGTGCTCTAAAAATCCAAATCCCTCCTCCTTCACCAGGTCTTTAGCCATGCATTCAGTTCTCTAATATCCCCTTGTCTTTCCTGTGTTGTGCATGGCACAATTCACAAATATGGTGAAGGGAACATCATGATTTGGGCTTGCATTTCTGCCTTAGGGCCTAGACCACTTTCTGTTATTAAGGGGAAAACGAATTCCCATGTTTACCAAAATATCCTGTAGGATAATGTTAGGGTGGCTGTCCGCCGGCTGAAGCTTAGTAGAAGTTGGGTGATGCAGCAGGACAATGACCCTAAGCATCTAAGTAAATCCACCACAGGCTAGCTTCAGAGAAACAAAATATGCCCTTTGGAGTGGCTCTGTCAGAGCCCAGACCTTTACCCCATAGAGGTGCTGTGGAATGACCCCAAAGAAGCCGTTCATACCAGAGATCCTACAAATATGTCTGAGTTGAAGCAGTTTTGTAAAGAGGAATGATCAATAATTTGTTATGCAGGTCTGATCCAAGGATAATGAAAGCACTTGCTTAAAGTCATTGTTGCCTAAGGAGGTTCAACCAGCTATTAACTCCAAGGGTTCACTTATGTTTACCTTCAGCACTGTGAATGTTTAATGGGTGTGTTCAATAAAGCCTCAATAAATTAGAATTGCTTGTGTGTTATCAGCTCAAAGGCTAAGTTCACTTTTAAAAAGTATATATACGGTATATAAATGGACAATTTTTAGGTTAAAAAAAAATGAGCATTTATTATTATTATTTTTTTTCCTAGAAGCATGAAGAACAGTGCACCAGAGATCAGCAGATCATGGGTAAAGGCCAGGCTCCTACAGACACTCAATACAGCTTCTCTGGCCATATCTCCAATATGGAGAGACAGTTACTGAAGTGCAGAAAATGTCAATGTACTATGAGAGCGCTCACCAGTACCCTCCCAGATTATTGAGAACTACAAGCTGTCTGCCACATTGACAAACTGGACCTTTAGTTCATTAATTCACAGATCTGTGTGATTGAATCATGCGGCTGTGCTAATGGAGCCCTGCACAACCTTGCTGTTTTTAAATTGTGACAGGATCCCCTTCCCACTGTCACAATGGGGGATTGGGGGGTGAGTGGGGCTGGTGCATTAATAACATCGTAAATGTTGCACCCTAAGTACAGGTCTAACGTGTAACACATGGCAACCTTTTTTTTTAACTTTAATAATATGTCACAAAGTGACATTTCATTCAGTTCTATTGGCCACAGTACAGTACAATGCATTGGTTTGCGTTGCACCCCGCTGTGCAATAAAAAGGTACTGCACACTGTACTTTTGTTCAGTGCACACGACCACATTGCAGTGGTGTGAATTGAACTGACTTTAAACAAGACAATATGCCTTGTCTTGGGTTGGTCCAATGCACCTAGTGTGAATGGGCCCCTAACATGTTTTGGCTGCATTATCAGTCATGGTAAAGTATCAGAGTTCGAAATTGCTGAAAGAAACCATACAGTACTTTTTTGTGAACTAACACTGTAATGGAGTAATCAGAGCACTGAAATGCCCGAAGAGACTTTTTTTTAAACAATGAGAAGCTGACTTTTTTAAATATTGGATTTAAATTAAGTTCTATTGACAAAACTGCTTCAGCTTGTGACCTAAATAAAATTGCTTTATTGGACACCACTTAGTGTATAAATTTTCAAGCTAGAGGTAAAAAAGAATAACTGAATATATTCAGAAGTTTCACATCACATTGATTTATAAACATAAACGCTCCATGTTGTCAAGGAAACCATGTATGACTAGGAGTGAGTGACCATACAGCTAATTCCACCACATCCCTATAATATACAGGCATGTAAAAAAGAAAAAAGAAAAGGACAAAAAACAAAATGTGACTTTTCAGGTGCCACTGATACAAATACTGTATTAATGAATGACAGAAAAAACATTTTAGTTCAAAGTTTTATTGTACCAAAACTGGATTTGGCCCTAGTCCTCATCAACATGGGAACAAGGTGCCCTAAAGGACCCCCCTCCTTTTGAAGATACCCTATCAATGTTGAGGGCAGGTGGCCTAGTATGGTCAAAGAGAAGGTTACATACTCACTGCCCCCTTTTTTGGCTATCTAGGCTTCATGTCTGGCTAAGGGTGTTTTATTAATTTTAGGGGGACAGTACATTCTGATCATTACCCCTAAGTGAGATTACCCCTATATTTCAGCCAAATCCTTATCCATGCATACAGCCTGGCTGGCCAGGAAATGGAGCCAGAGCACATGTGCCTCCCCTTTGAGTGGGGGGGGGGCAAACCTTGCAAGGGCTTCATCCCCACATTCAGTTCCCCAAAAAGGATGTGGGAGTCAGTGGGTGGATTTTCAGAATCTGGAAGCCTGCTTTGTAAGAGGGGGTTTTCCAAGATTTCCACTCCCCTTAGTAAATACATAGTTACACAGTTACATAGTACATACTATCCCTGGTTGTTTATTCACAGAGGAAATAGTAAATAAAACCACCCACATCATAGAAAAATGTTTTAATTAAAAGAAAAAATATAAAAATAAATAAAGTCTGCCGATATAAACTATTGTCAATCACGTCATCAAGCGATGCGGATGCAGTCACAATCATAAAGTTGGTAATGATATAGCTGGTAAATGACAGACTTCTGGCTACATCAGCAGAACGTAAGGGCAGGTGGGCAAACAGGTCAAATATGTCCAGTTTGTTCCCCCTGTATATGGGACTGCGAATAGACTGGCTTTGGTTCAAATTCATTTTCAGCCTTAAATCCTCTTTCTTGAGAATCTGACTTTTTGGTGAAAAATGAGACCCTACTGACATGCATTACCATTATTCAAGGCTTGGTGGATGGATTCTGCATAGTCTCATAAGCTGGTAACTAGGTATGGGCTTTATGTTCGGGTCGAACATGAGTTTGACTCGAACATTGGCTGTTCGCCCGTTCGCCGAATAGCAAACAATTTGGGGTGTTCACGGCAAATTCAAAAGCCGCGGAACACCCTTTAAAAGTCTATGGGAGAAATCAAAAGTGCTAATTTTAAAGGTTAATATGCAAGTTATTGTCATAAAAAGTGTTTGGGGACCTGGGTCGTGTATCAATGCAAAAAAAAGTTTTAAAAACTGACGTTTTTTCGGGAGCAGTGATTTTAATAATGCTTAAAGTGAACCAATAAAAGTGTAATATTCCTTTAAATTTCGTACCTGGAGGGTGTCTATAGTATGCCTGTAAAGTGGCGCATGTTTCCTGTGTTTAGAACAGTCTGACAGCAAAAGGACATTTCTAAAGGAAAAAAAGTAATTTAAAACTACTTGCGGCTATTAATGAATTGCTGGTCCGACAATACACATAAAAGTTCATTGATAAAAACGGCATGGGAATTCCCCACAGGGGAACCCTGAACCAAAATTAAAAAAAAAAAATGACGTGGGATGTACCCCTAAATTCCATACCAGGCCCTTCAGGTCTGGTATGGATATTAAGGGAAACCCCGGCCAAAATTTTTTAAAAAAATGGCGTGGGGTCCCCCTCAAAATCTATACCAGACCCTTGAGGTCTGGTATGAATTTTAAGGGGAACCCCACCCCAATTTTTTTTTTTTAAATGGCGTGGGGTACCCCCAAAAATACATACCAGACCCTTACTCGAGCACGCAACCTGGCAGGCCCCAGGAAAATATGGGGGGATGAGAGAGCGCCCCCCTCCTGAACCGTACCAGGCCACATGCCCTCAACATTGGGAGGGTGCTTTGGGGTAGCCCCCAAAGCACCTTGTCCCCATGTTGATGGGGAGAAGGGCCTCATCCCCACAACCCTTGCCCGGTGGTTGTGGGGGTCTGAGGGTGGGGGGCTTATCAGAATCTGGAAGCCCCCTTTAACAAGGGGACCCCCATATCCCACGCCCCCCGTGTGAATTGGTAATGGGGAACTACCCCTACCATTTCACAAAAAAAGTGTCAAAAATGTTAAAAAAGGCAATAGACGGTTTTTGACAATTCCTTTATTAATGTCTTCTTCTTTCCCCGCTTCTTCTTCCATCTTCTTCTGGTGTTCCTTCAGTGTTCTTCTTCTTCCTCCATCTTGTTCTTCTCTATCTTCCTCCGGTCTTCTCGTCCAGCATCTTCTTCTCCGCTTCGTCCTCCGATCCACCTCAATGGGAGTCTCCTGTTGTGTGACGCTTCTGTTCAGGTGACAGCTCTTATATAATGGAGGGCGGGGCCACCCAGTGACCCCGCCCCGCTCTGACGCACAGAGACTTCCCCATGGCTTTCCCCGTGTTGTCAGAGGGGGCAGAGTCACCCATTTACGCCCTCCGTTATATAAGAGCTGTCACCTGAACAGAAGCGTCACACAGCGGGAGACTTCTTATTGAGGAGGAAGAAGCGGAGGAAGATAGAGGAAGAAGAGGGGGGAGAACAAGATGGAGGAAGAAGAAGAACACCGAAGGAAGATCAGAAGAGGATGGAAGAAGAAGCGGGGAAAGGAGAAGACATTAATAGAGGAATTGTCAAAAACCATCTATTGTCTTTTTTTAACATTTTTGACACTTTTTTTGTGAAATGGTAGGGGTGCATTTGTACCCCATTACCAATTCACATGGGGGGGTGGGATCTGGGGGTCCCCTTGTTAAAGGGGGCTTCCAGATTCCGATAAGCCCCCCACCCGCAGACCCCCACAGCCACCGTGCAAGGGTTGTGGGGATGAGGCCCTTCTCCCCATCAACATGGGGACGAGGTGCTTTGGGGGTTACCCCAAAGCACCCTCCCATAGTTGAGGGCATGTGGCCTGGTACGGTTCAGGAGGGGGGGCGCTCTCTCATCCCCCCTCTTTTCCTGCGGCCTGCCAGGTTGTGTGCTCGGATAAGGGTCTGGTATGGATTTTTGGGGGGACTCCACGCAATTTTATTTTAAAATTTTGGCATGGGGTTCCCCTTAAAATCCATACCAGACCCTTCAGGTTAATATCCATACCAGACCTGAAGGGCCTGGTATGGATTTTGTGGGGACCCCTACGCATTTTTTTAAAAAATTTTGGTTCCCTTGTGGAGGAATCCCATGCCGTTTCTATCAATGAACTTTTGTGTGTATTGCCGGACCGACAATTCATTATAGCCGCGAGTAGTTTTAAATTTTTCCTTTAGAAATGTAATTTTGCTGTCAGACTGTTCTAAACACAGGAAACATGCGTCACTTTACAAGCATACTATAGACACCCCCAGGTACGAAATTTAAAGGAATATTACACTTTTATTGTTTCACTTTAAGCATTATTAAAATCACTGCTCCCGAAAAAACTTCAGTTTTTAAAACTTTTTTTGCATTGATACATGTCCCCTGGGGCAGGACCCAGGTCCCCAAACACTTTTTAAGACAATACAACGCATAAACCTTTAAAATTAGCACTTTTGTTTTTCATGTTCGTGTCCCATAGACTTTAACGGTGTTTGTGTGTTCGAACAAATTTTTTGCCTGTTCGCATGTTCTGGTGCGAACTGAACTGGGTGGGGGTGTTCGGCCCATCCCTACTAGTAACCATAGCACTTACTTATCACAACATCCTCATCTGAGAAGGGTAGAGAATGTGTGGCATCCAGTGACCAATATTACAGAAATTGAGTCTGAACTGACACAAGATACTTCTTTAGGCAGTTGTCTAGCTCACCTGCACTGACCACTGGTGCTGACTAAACAGAATCTGTCTTTCCATGATTTGTCAAATTCAAATAGGAAAAGACGCATTTTTTTCTTTCCTCAAATTATTTTATTGTGATATAGAGTTTACAACATCAAGCTCAAGCACAATGCCATTTGCCAGACTTTGCTTTTTCAACTATTATGTGTTTGTGAGTTTGTGATGATGGTGAGGTCTGATGAACCCCAAGCTGTGTGGTGAGAATAGAGAAGTGGGGTTGAACCCCATACCATCTTTAGTCAGTAGAGAGACAGATTAAAATTTCCTGTCTGTGCTAAAGCATTCATGGAAGCAACACATTTAGCAAAAAGCCATCAGACTATAAGGAATACTGGTCATCATGAACCTTAAATATCAGGGAGCCTTCAAAGAACTTCTGATGAGGCACTATCACAAATAGTCCAGCTTTAACTGCTCTGGTGAGTGTCAGCAGTGTATGCTGTGAATGGTGTTGGTTTCCATTAAAACACATGGTGGTGGCTTCCCTATGTGTATGTGTGCAAAGGTAAAAAATAAACGTTCCTGTGCCGGTTACTGGCTCTCCTTTCCTCACACAAAGGCCGCGTGTGAGAGGAAGAAAAGCGATCTGCATGGGATCAATAAGTCTGTATACTATTCTGTCATTTTTACAGTCTCACACACCAGTGCAACCTCTTTAGTGCCCTGATTCAGTCAAACTACTGCAGCATCTGTCAGTGCCATGATTCAGCTACACTATGCAGCCATCATCAGTGCCCTGATTTAGTCACACTAGTACAGCCACCATTAGTGCCCTGATTCAGTCACACCAGTGCAGCCATCATCAGTGCCCTGATTCAGTCACACCAGAGCAGCTGTCATCAGTGCCCTGATTTAGCAACATCAGTGCAACCATCAGTGCCCTGATTGCAGCCATCAACAGTGCAGCCATCATCAATGCCCTGATTCAGCCACACCAGTGCAGCCATCATCAGTACCCTGATTCAGCCAGACCAGTGCAGCCATCATCAGTTCCCTAATTCAGTCACATCAGTGCAGCCATCAAAAGTGCCCTGGTTCAGCCACACCAGTGCAGCCATCTGTCATTGCCCTGATTCAGTCAAACTAGTGCAGCATCTGTCAGTGCCCTGATTGCAGTCATCAACAGTGCAACCATCATCAGTGCCCTGATCAGCCACATCAGTGCAGCATTTGTCAGTGCCCTGGTTGCAAATATCAACACTGCATTTATCTCTCGATGCCCTGATTGCAGTCATCAACAGTGAAGCCATCTGTCAGTGCCCTGATTCAGTCACACCAGTGTAGCTGTCATCAGTGCCCTGACTCAGCCAGACCTGTGTAGCCAACTGTCAGTGCACCGATTCAGTCACATCAGTGCAGTTATCATAAGTGCCCTGATTTAGCCACACCAGTGCAGCCATCTATCAGTGCACTTATTCATCCACACCTGTGAAGCCATCTGTCAGTGCCCTGATGCAGCTACACAATTGCAGCCATCTACTGTGCCCTGACTGCAAACACACCAGTGCAGGCATCTACAGTGCACTGATTGCATTCACACCAGTGCAGCCATCCACTGTGTCCCTCACTGCAGGCACATCAGTGCAGTCATCCACTGTTTTGCTTATTGCAGCCACACCTTGTCCAATGTCACCATCACACCAGTATAGTGTCACCAGAGCCAGCATACCCTATGTCCAAAACAATTGACACCAGCAAGGAGGCATTTTAAATCTTTAGCATGACAGATGAGAGCAGTGGGGAGCCCTCAATGTCCAATTTAGATTGTGAGTATAACACCATAGACAGCAGTGAGTCAGTAATTGCATCAGAGGAGGAAAGGGTGCCTACAAACAAGATGAGGCATTCTGGAGAGGAGCAGGTATCCACCAACAGAGTTGTACCTCAGCCTTGTGAGTTGGTGAGCACCAGCAATGTAAAAGTCAGGTACTAGTGGTGGGGCGCCACGTCAGCCACAAAGGGTTACGACCCATACTAGTGTCCCAGAGGCACTTGCAAATCTGTAATGGCTTCCCTCTAAGTGTCTGCTAGTATCCATCCTTTTACAGAACAGTTAGGCATTCATGCAGACATCAAAAATTTTACACAGATTTATTTATTTATTTTCACTGTTTATTTATTCCATTGATTCCATTAATAATTCAATTATTATTAATTGTGGACCAGTGCAATCTTTATGCCCAGCAATACATCATCAATAACCCAAATTCATGTTATGCCTGTCCATTTGAATGGAGATCTGTCACAGAGGAGGAATTCAAAACCTTTAGTACACTCTTCCTGGTCCACCCACCCCATTCATCATATGCCCATGTATTCATCTGTTATGTCAAGGACACAGTATGAAATGGCCATGCAGTTCCTCCATTTTAAAGACAATACATTGTGCCCTCCCCAAAAATCACCCTGGATATAACATACTTTTATGTTCCACTAATTAATTTTTTCTCCCAAAAATGTTCTCAGATGTATATTCCTGACAAACATATCTGTGTTGATAAGTCTTTCATCCATTTTAGTGGCAGTCTGGGCATCAAATGGTGCATCCCCAGTAAAAGGGCCAGATATGGAGTGAAGTTATACATAGCACAAAGCAGGTCAATTTTTTCTGTGAGAGGGTCACATGGTACATGTATGCCTTCCGCATTGATGAAGTAAAGGACAGCCAGATGAAACCCCCTGAATGCCCAACCTATATGGGGAACAGTGGAAAAATTGTGTGAAACCATATAACACCACAGTTTAAACAGGGGTATCACCTCTACATGGACAACTAATACACCAGCCTGCCCCTTTTCCACTAACTTTATCTGAAGCAAACTCTAGCTTGTAGCACGAAAACAAATCAGAAGGGCTGGTGACCACAAAAGTACAAGGGGGAGTCAGTGAGTTTGTGTAATGGAAAAGTTTTTGCCTTGAAATGGAGGGATAAGTGAGATGTATGTGCTTTCTAGCACCCACAATGACACCTCAGTGGAAATCCAAGGAAGGCATAGTCTGGTCCAGGAACCTGATTGCTTACATGAGTACAATAAGTTCATGGGGAGTGTTGAATATAATGAATAAATGATACATCCTATCAGAAAATCTCATCACTGTTTCCATTTGCCTGTCCCAATTGGCAATTTATAATTCCTATGTCATCTATTGTCAGCCCACAGAAAGATCTGGCTCCTTTCTCAAATATCAATAGGTTATTGTCACAATCCTTGCATACCAGGAAGGCCCTCCACCAGAAAACATTCATTCTGATGCAGTGAGCAGGCTACATGAAAGACATTTCCCAGATATTATACCTCCCACATAAACAGCCTGAAAACCCTCCAAAAAATGTTGTGGAAGTGAAGTAAGGCATGACCCATGTTATCATTGTTCCCAATGTCTTTCCTAACTGGGCCTATGCATAGGAGACTGCTTCCATCGTTACCATACTTCACTACGATGTTGGTGAATGTATGGTGAACATATTTTTCACTACCTGCCCATTCCCCCGTATCTAATATCTATTTGCGTTGTGTTGATCATTTGCCTTCATACTGACCATGCCTCTGCATGCCGCCTAAACTGATTCTGGCATGTTTATCCACCATGCCTCTGCTTGCTGCCTGGACTGACCCTGGCCTGTTTATCAAGGATGCCTCTGCATGCCGCATGAACTGACCTTGGCCTGTTTATCGACCATGTTTCGACCTTCCACCTGAACTGACCTCGGCCTGGTAAACGACCATGTTTTTTGCATGCTGCCTTGACTAATCTTTTGTCCTGCCACCATAGTAGTGGGATTCAAGACAATGTAGGGGTCTTATGTATGCAGAGTGAGGGGCTCCAAAGTAATGTTTCCAAGTGGAGAAGCTAAGTTTTTGTTTTTCCCTGCATTTTTTGTTTTTCTCCGGATTTTGTAATTTCCAGATCAGGGTCTGGAGTCCAGAGGCTTTAAAGAGCTTTGGGTGGGAAGAAGCATATACTCCTGTGCCATGTCTTACCTAACCGAGGCCCTGTCCTGCTGCCTGGACCAATATTTTGGCTATTTGCTGACTACGTCTCTGCTGCCTGTACTGACTCACCCTGGCCTGTTTTTAAAACATGTTCCTGACTGCTGTCTGGAACAATTCTTTGGCTATATATTGACCATGTCTCTGCCTGCTGCCTGTACTGATCCTGGCCTGCTTATGGATCATGTTCCTGCCTGCTGCCTGGATTAATACTTTGGCTATTTGCTGACCAAGTCTCCGCCCGCTACCTGCACGGACCCTGGCCTGTTTCTGGACCATGTTTTTGTCTGTTGCCAGGACCAATGCATTGGCTGTGCTAACCATGTATCTGCCTGCTGCTTGGTAAAATCCTTTGGCTGTTGCTGACCATATCTTTGCCTGCAGCCTGGACCAATTCTTTGGCTGTTTGCTTACCACATCTCTGTCTGGCACCAGTACTAACCCATCTGCACATCCTACTGGCTACATTCCTGAGAGACACCAGTCCCAGTCATCCTTTATGGACACTACTAGAACCACAGGTAATCTTATGTTTACCCTTTGTTCAAGCTGCTGTTCTTCCTGGGCAGTGAACATAGAATTGTGCTATGGTAGCAGTCATGTAACAGTAGGTTAGGCCTGCTTGGCTTTTAGGAACAGAGACTGCTGTAGGTGAAGCTACGCTATGCTATATTTGCTGACCACTCATTCAGAGGAGACCATTACAGTACATTGTTTTGTATACAATGTTGGTTGATTTTTGTGTTGCACAGATTGCAATGTCAGGTTAAAATATATGTTTCAAACAAAGAAAAAAATTTCCAGCCCACTTACCAGTCAGCCTGCAAAACAACCCAATTGATCCTGTATAACAACTCATGTTGGACATTCATGCAGTGCCCACATCAAGGCTCCTCTGTATTTATTATTTGAGAGCCACTCATCCTTTATGGACACTACTAGAACCACAGGTAATCTTTTGTTTACCCTTTGTTTAGCCTGCTGTACTTCCTGGGCAGTGAACATAGAATTGTGCTATGGTAGCACGCATGTAACGCATGGCCTCCGTGATTCTGCATTATCCTGGTTCTCCTCCTACCTATCTCAGCGCACTTTCAGCGTCACTTACAACTCCATCTCCTCCGCTCCCCTTCCTCTTTCTGTTGGGGTACCCCAAGGTTCTGTCCTTGGGCCTCTCCTTTTCTCACTCTATACCTCTTCCCTGGGCCAGTTGATCACCTCCCATGGCTTCCAATACCATCTCTATGCTGATGACACACAGATCTATCTCTCCACTCCACAACTCACCCCCACTATCTCCTCACGGATCTCAAACTTGCTGATCGACATATCGGTATGGATGTCACACCACTTCCTCAAACTTAATCTTTCTAAAACTGAGCTTGTTATATTTCCTCCTTCACGGTCCCCCTCCTGTGACTTCACCATTAATATCAACAACACAACCATTGGTCCCTCCACACATGCCAGAGTCCTGGGTGTAATCCTTGACTCTGACCTCTCCTTCAGCCCCCATATCCAATCACTGGCTAAATCCTGCCGCCTTAACCTCCGCAACATCTCCGAAATTCGACCCTTCCTGACTAATGACACTACAAAACAACTTATTCACTCCTTGATTATTTCCCGCCTCGACTATTGCAACTCTCTCCTTAATGGCCTACCCTTAAGCAGACTATCCCCCCTTCAGTCTATTATGAATGCTGCTGCTAGACTAATACACCTCACTAATCGATCCGTGACTGCTGCTCCTCTCTGCCAATCCCTTCACTGGCTTCCCCTACCCCACCGTGTAAAATTCAAAATGCTAACCATAACATACAAGGCCATTCACAACATCGCCCCCATCTACATCACCAACCTCATCTGCAGATATCGCCCAAATCGCCCCCTCCGCTCCTCCCAGGACCTCCTGCTCTCTAGCTCCCTTGTTACCTCCTCCCATGCTCGCCTTCAGGACTTCTCCAGAGCCTCTCCCATCCTCTGGAATTCCCTGCCCCAGTATGTCCGATCAGCCCCTACCCTGTCCACCCTTAGGAGATCCTTGAAAACTCATTTATTCAGGGAAGCCTATCCCACACCCACATAACTGTCCCTAAGCCACCCCCATCAAATCATTCTTTGCAGCTATTACCTTTTGTACCACCACCCCCTCCCTTTAGAATGTAAGCTCTATGAGCAGGGCCCTCCTGTACCTTTTGTATTGAACTGTACTGTAATTGTGTTGTCCCCCTTATACATTGTAAAGCGCTGAGTAAACTGTTGGCGCTATATAAATCTCGTATAATAATAATAATAATAATAATGTAACAGTAGGTTAGGCCTGCTTGGCTTTTAGGAACAGAGACTGCTGTAGGTGAAACTACGCTATGCTATATTCGCTGACCACTCATTCAGAGGAGACCATTACAGTACATTGTTTAGTATACAGTGTTGGTTGATTTTTGTGTTGCACAGGTTGCAATGTCAGGTTAAAATATATGTTTCAAACAAAGAAACGATTTTCCAGCGCACTTACCAGTCAGCCTGCAAAACAACCCAATTGATCCTATCTAACAACTCATGTTGGACATTCATGCAGTGCCCACATCAAGGCTTCTCTGTATTTATTATTTGAGAGCCTCTCAAGTTGGAGCACAAATAGTGGATCAATTAAGGGCAGGTGTACCTGTATGGAGCACACCCCTCCTTAAAGACACAGGGATTCATGTAACACCCAACACAATAGTGGCTGAAGACATAAAATGCATCCCTGTACCCAGTACAACCAATTATACAAAAAAGTGGTAACCATCTCAAGCTATAACTAGCCTATGCGGCAAGGTGCACTTGGAAGAGCAACACATATCACAAACAAATGATTTCCCAGCACACTTACCAGCCAGCCTGCAAAACAACCCAATTGACCCTATCTAACACATCTCGTTAAAAAGAGAGGGGTTCGTTTGCACACATTTGCAAATATATGCTCAAGCTGCAGTGCCCATGTCAAGGTTCCTCTGTATACTGCCATCCTAACTCTATAATTTGAGAGACTCCCAAGTTGGAGCACATATAGCAGTGGATAAATTAAGGACAGGTGTGCCTGAAGGGAGCCCATCCGTCTTTAGGCTTGGTTCACACCTTTTGCATTTTGCAGTTTGCTGAAATGGATGACAGTCCATTTCACATGATTTCTCATGGGACCCATTCATATCTATGCGTTTTCATCTGGGTAACTGATGCAGGAGACAAAATGATTGACCGCACTCCAAGGATAAGGAAAATTGCTTTATTGGTAGAAAAACATCCAACATGAAAAACCATCGAGGTTGCAGCATCATGACAGCACAGAGGGGAGCATAGTTGACGCTTTTCACAAAGTTCTTCGCTTAGTCATAACCCGGGGTTATGACTAAGCGAATGATACAGAGATTACATTCAGTATGTACGATACAGAGATTACATACAGTATGTCTAATGCCAATTTGTTAACAAAATTAGCAGAAATACAATATTCAGAAATCATAATTTATTTTGAAAATGTATGCAATAGCATCAAGTTGCCATGGCACCTGAAGTGTTGCAGACATAAAATAAGAAGTGAATGCATCCCGGATAGCACCACCACTCTTTGTACCCCGAGTTGCAGTTAAATTTGTTCCTGTCATGTTATAGGAAAGTGTACATAAATAGGATGACTTTCAGTTTGAAGACACAAAGTTATGTAGAGCAAATGATGCTATAACAGCTTTTATAGCGTGCTGCAAGTTTAGGTCAATGGGAGTGTGCAACACTTTCCATTTATTGGCAAGGATACCAAAAGCACACTCTACCACTCTCCAGGCCTAAGTGAGTTGACAATTAAACACCCTCCTGTCCACATTCAATGACCGACTAGAAAAGGGCCATCTGCCACTACAAACAAAACAAACAAAAATATTTTTTATAATTGTAAAAGGTGCTGCCACTAGCGACTGGGTTAATTATGCAACTATGTTTTCCATCTGATGCACCCACGCAGTTTGGGAAATTACAGCGCTCATAGAACACATCAGCTATCCTGGTCCAATCTGCTACTGTTGGTTTCTTGAAGAGAATATCTTTCAGTACTTAACCTCCTTGGCGGTATTCCCAAGTGTGACTCAGGGTGACATTTCAGTACCATTAGCGGTAACCCCGAGCCACTGCATCGCTGGATCCTGGAAGAGGTGACTTACCTTGTCCCCACCATCCCGCGATGTAATTCCACTGTGGCCGGTGGCCAGATCTTCCGCCTGATGCTCTGTGTGTTCTGGCTTCCCTTCCCTGCGAGCGTCGCGAAGCAGGGGGTGGAACCGGCGACAGATTCAAAATGTATAAATCAAAACACACACAATACATTGTAATCTTTATCGGATTACATTACTGTATCAAATCATTTAACCTCAGTTTGCCCCTCAGTGCTTTGTCCAGTGCCCTTGCCTGCAGTTTTACTGTTCTTTCTGTCTGGAAACTGGAGAACGATCTCGGCATCCGAAAAGCGTGCCTCTACATCAAAAGCAGTTTATGACCTGCTGGAAAACAGTGATAGTGATAGCTGATACAGAATCACTTGCAGAATTGAGTGATAGCGATTCGTGGGGAAATCCATCATCAGACACAGAAAGTGATTTCAGCGACGATCCTGCGACTGAGCTCAGTGCTGTGCGGACTTGGTGTTCTTTTGACTGCGGTATGGATCACGCAGTGCCCTTAAGATTCCCATTTACTGTTATGAAAGTGGATGTTGATGATGACAACCCCTTGGCATACCTACAACTATTTTTGACTGATGAGGTTATTGAAAAAATTATTACGGAGACAAACTGGTACCAACAGCAACAAGCTGCTACGCATCGGAAGTTTTTAATAAGTAGAAAGTGGGGCGTTGTGCTGCTGGCATTGTCAACCAAGAACGCCTGACTGGTCATCACTTCACAGACTACATCCCACCAACTGAGAAAAAGTCAGCACCCACAAGGATGTGCATGGTTTGTTGCTCAAAGTGTGATGACAGTGAAAAGAAAATCTGAAAGGAAACTAGGTTCCATTGTCCTGATTGTGAGGCCGGACTATGTGCAGTACCATGTTTTAAAATTTATCATACCCGGGGTGTTTACTGAAGCAATATGACTGGTAATATTGCACCCTTGTTTGTACAAATTTCAGTGTTTTTGATTTGGTTATATTATTGACTAAAATTTATTGAATACAATTTATTATTATTATATTATTATTATTATCTTTTATAGTTATTTATTATATTATAATTTATGATTTTGTGTTTCAAAATTTATCATACCCAGGATGTCTATTAGACTCTTGTTTGCACAGATTTAAGTGAGTTATTCCTAAGAATTACATGCCTACAATATAAATCGCCAAATTTCCATGCAAAACAATTGTACTGCTTTCAGCGTCAAAAATCTGACATAATCATACCGCCAGAGAGGTTAAGAGACATATTAATGAACAGATGTCCCATAGAATATAGCTGGCAGTTGTTTTTCCCACCATAAACTGAAAATATAGACTTGATAGAGAATGTCCAGTTGCAAGGTACCTGAAATCAAAACAAAAAAAAAAAATATCTTTTGCAGTTAAGCAGTTTAGAGATAGATGGTGTAGCGCAAAAGATACAATAAACAATTTAACAATAAACATTTAAAAAATGAACGCAGCGTCAGGAGTGGGTCTTCTGCAAAAACTTTTACCCCATATACTTTTGCAAAGGATCATGGATTTCTAAAACTGATCTTTGAGATGAGAAGACACTCTATGTTCATAAAATACCTGTAATCAATGGGTATTTTTATTAAAACTATTTTTTCCATTTGGGGTTTGCAGCACTGAGAGAAACTTGGACCCATCTCATGAATCAGAAGAAGACCCTGAGGTGGGTCCATCAGAACAATTACAGGAGACCCCCAACTACAGGATCTTCGACTTCATGATCAGCAGAGGAGGAGGAGGAGAGGGGGACAGCAATGACATATCCCACTGTTACCACAGCTAGGAGGGGAGGTGGATCAAGATGGGGGACACCATTGAAACCAAGCAAATAAATGGTTGACATGCTTAATGAACTCAGTGGTTTTCTAAAAACCCCATGTCCATATCCCAGCAGTTCACAAATACTTTAGTCCCTTTGATGAACCAAGTCCCTCTGGAGCAACAAGTGGAGATGCGCATTTTCAATTTCCTGAAAGTGAACTGTACAACAATCCGCAAGAGACATAGAAACATAAAAAAGTGACGCAGAAAAAGACAGAGTAGTTCCTCGAGTCTGTCCTTTTTTTTGTTTATTCCATGCATCAACTACCCTTTCAGTAAAATAATACTTTCTAAAATTAGTTTTGAACTTTCCTCCAGCTAGTTTGAGGTCATGTCATGTTCTTGATTTTGGTTTCATATTGAAAAAAACTGCCCTCCTGAACCTTATTTACCCTGTTAATGTATTTAACAGTTTCAACCATGTCCCCCCTTTCCCTTCTTTCCTCCAGATTGTACAAATTAAGTTGCTGAAGTCTCAATATGTTTTATTCCCCAGACTTTTCACCATTTTTGTTACCCTTCTCTGGACTCGTTCTATTTTATCAATATCTTTCTGTAAGTGAGGTCTCCAGAACTGGACACAATATTCTAAATGAGGTCTCACTAAAGATCTATATAGGGGGATCAGAACCTCCTTCCTCCTGCTGGTGATCACTCTAGTGGTGCATCCTAGAATTCTATTTGCTTTTCCCATTGCCTGGTCACTCTGTTTTCTCATTTTGCAATCGTCTGAAATAAATCTTTTTCCTCTGTGGTGCTGACCAACACTGTACCCCCACTATGGCAACTCTTTCAAGGGATTCTTTTTCCCTAGGTGCATTATTTTACATTTAGGAACATTGAACTGCAGTTTCCACTGCTTTGACCAATCTTCCAGCAATGCCAAATCATATTCCATATCACAGACACCTCCAGAGATATCAACCCTATTACACACCTTTGTGTCATCAGCAAAAAGACATACCTTGCCCAACAAACCCTTAGTTATATCAATTACATAGAGATTAACTAGAACAGGACCTAGTACAGAGCCTTGTGGTACACCACTAGTGACTGCTCTCTGTTGTGAGTGAACCCCTTTTACAACCACACTCTGGTATCTATCCTTTAGCCTAGAGCATATTAACTGAACCACCCAAGGGTTAAGTCCTGGAAAGTACATGTCAAAACTTATGAGGGTTTTTTTTTCTTTGTCCATTTGTTTAAACATGTGATAAGATAGGGTATACTTCATACTATACTATAAAAGTTCCTTCATGATGTTTAAACATTTAAAAAAATTAGAAACAAAATTTCATGCTGTGTGTTTAATGTTAAAAAATGTAAAAAGATGTACCGTATATACTCGAGTATAAGTCGAATTTTTCAGCACTTTTTTTTGTGCTGAAAGTGCCCCCCTCGACTTGAGTCAAGCACTTTTCTGCAGCAAAAAATTTCATTTTCCGAACCGAATTTGGGGCCCCGTATCTCAGGGCCACTTGGTGCTAGGAACCCCAAATTTGGTTTTATGCTGCTAGTTTCACTGGGTTTGCACACCAAATTTGGGGTTCTTAGCACTAAGTGGCCCCGAGATACGGGGCCCCAAATTCGGTCAACTGTGTCCATCTGCAGCAATGTCATTTCGGGACCCTTTGGGTTCAGAGACCCCAAATTTTTGCTGCAGCTAGGGGGCATCTAGGAACCCTTAACTACCGAGTTTGAAGTTCAGGGGACCTACGGCTGCAAATGGGCACAGTGAGGCATGCAAATGGGCACAGTGATGCTGCAAATGGGCATTGTTGACCCTCTTTTCCACTTACAGTAGCTGTGCATTTCTCACCCTCGTCTTATACTCGGGTCAATAAGTTTTTCCCATTTTTTTTGTGGTAAATTAGGGCCTCGACTTATACTCGGAATGACTTATACTCGAGTATATACGGTAAATGAATTAAAAAAAATCAAAAAAGAGTTGACAAAAAATGTTTTGCCATTACAAACTTACCTATGTCACATTCATTAGTTTTGGGTGGGAAAGGATTATTTAAAAAAATTAAACACACTTTCCTCAATGTGATTATTAGCCTTTCAAATGGCGGAATACTGTTCCTCCAGCCTGCTGCTGAGTAAACCCAGCAATTTATCAAAAACGTGTAAAAAGAAATAAGGGTGTTAGTGATTAAAAAAAATGCACCACTGTGTGTTATCTCCAGGGAAAGTTCAAGACCTGCTAACATATACTCACCTTTTTACAGACATCCATGTGTACTTGAAAAACTTCTCCTCATGTGTTTGGAGCTCATGGTGGACCTGATACAAAATTGTCTTCTCTTCCCTGTTGGCAATTACAGGATGCACCCAAAATTTTTGCTTCCTCCTCTCCTGTTCCTCAGCTTCTTCCAATAAGACTGCAGCGGTAACTGTGGCAGCAGCAAGAACAAAAGAACATGCCATGATGGTCAGCAAAGCAAAACACACACAAAGAACAAGGGGGGAATCAGGAAGTAAAAATGCAATCTGACATCCTGTGATATCAAACCAGTGATACCTTCCAATTGGCCAAAAAAAACCCCAAAACGCATAAAAAATTATTGTTCAAAATTATTTTGCCAGTTGTAGTTGTTTAAATCTAGCTTTGGCCCTCTTCTTTTGTGTGGCTGGATTGCCGTTATGCTTGCATACATGAGTGCTTGTAAGTCAAATTCAAAATGGAGGCAAATGAGCATAGAAAAGGTGTAAACAATAGATAAGGTTATTTTTACCTGTGGACCAATTTTGGAATAAAATAAATATAACGATTAAATACACACCAATGTTACTGATACTGTAAATACAATGATGGTAAAATATAAGTGCATTGCAGGCACCAGCTTTACTTCAGATTTTTTCCTATTCAATGCTGATGATAGAGATTTAAAAAACAATGTTAGGCAGGAAAAATAGCATTTTAATGATATAAGGAAGATGAGTGTTATCATGGTCCAGGCATCATCATATTGCTATACTTGTTATCATTTATTCATACTGTACATTATTATTAGTCACAAAGTCAGTTCTATTCCCATCTTTTAATTTGATAGACAGATAATTTATTAAGAAAGGTTTTCTTCTGTTGTGAAATGTCATTATCCTATTTTATTAAATGTTTCCAGGATATTAGATTTTTTTCCATTTTACCTATCTTGCAATGAATAATATGTAAAATCTTCCACTGAGTTGGCTGCATATATTAATATTTCCCCATACACTTGCTTTATTCATACATTAAAGCTTTATTCCTGTTTTATTCATACAGTAAACCAGTAGTGATACATACAAAAAAAATGGCGTGGGGTCCCCCTCAAAATCTATACCAGACTCTTCAGGTCTGGTATGGATTTTAAGGGGAATCCCGCACCAAAATTAAAAAAAAATGGTGTGGGGTCCCCCCAAAAACCCATACCAGACCCTTATCCGAGCACGCAACCTGGCAGGCCACAGGAAAAAAAGGGGGGACAAGAGAGCGCCCCCCCTCCTGAACCGTACCAGGCCACATGCCCTCAACATTGGGAGGGTGCTTTGGGGTAGCCCCCCAAAACACCTTGTCTCCATGTTGATGGGGACAAGGGCCTCATCCTCACAAACCTTGCCCGGTGGTTGTGGGGGTCTGTGGGCGGGGGGCTTATCGGAATCTGGAAGCCCCCTTTAACAAGGGGACCCCCAGATCCCGGCCCTCCCCCCGTGTGAAATGGTAAGGGGGTACAAAAGTACCCCTACCATTTCACAAAAAAACTGTTAAAAATGACAAGAGACAGTTTTTGACAATTCATTTATTTAAATGCTTCTTGGATGCGGAGCGGGCCGAAGACAAGATGAAGATGAAGACAAGAAGATGAAGACAAGAAGATGAAGAGAAAAAGATGAAGAGAAAAAGATGAAGAGAGAAGCGTCATACAGCGGGAGCCTCCCTCCATGCCATCATGCCAAGATGGAGGAAGAAACCGAAGAGAATGCCACAGGGAAGTCCCCGTCAAGTCCCCGTGCGTCAGAGGGGGGCAGGACCCATTATTTAAGAACCGTCAGAAGAGGAGAAGCGTCACACAGCGGGAGCCTTCCTCCATGCCATTTTGGATGCGGAGCGGCCCGAAAAGAAGATGAAGACAAGAAGATGAAGACAAGAAGATGAAGAGAAGAAGATGAAGAGAAAAAGATGAAGAGAAAAAGATGAAGAAAGAAGCGTCACGCAGCGGGAGCCTCCCTCCATGCCATCATGGATGCGGAGCGGCCCGAGGAGAAGAAGATAAGAAGACGCCGTGGAGGAAGATGCCGGACGAGAACACCGGAGGAAGAACTAGAAGAACCAGAAGAACCAGAAGAACCAGAAGAATAAGAAGATGGAGGAAGAAACCGAAGGAAGATAGAAGATAGAAGAAAGAAGATAGAAGATAGAAGAAAGAAGAAGCATTTAAATAAAGGAATTGTCAAAAACTGTCTCTTGTCATTTTTAACATTTTTAACAGTTTTTTGTGAAATGGTAGGGGTACTCTCTTACCATTTCACACAGAGGGAGGGCCGGGATCTGGGGGTCCCCTTGTTAAAGGGGGCTTCCAGATTCTGATAAGCCCCCCAACCGCAGACCCCCACAACCACCGGGCAAGGGTTGTGGGGATAAAAAAAGGAGAAAAAAGTTTAACCCTGCGCTTACCCAACAAAACAGCAGCTCACACAACAAATAAGGATTTTGTCAAAAATAAGTGCATAGACAAGTGTAGCGCTATAGATTCTTAGAAGCTTATGATATAACTTATATAAAAATATAAAAAAGAAAAGTCTATGTCAATCCACAATATACAAAAAATTGAAAAAATTAAAAAAATTTAAAAATTAAGTCTCTGGTACTCTTCAGGTGTCTCTTCAAATACAAAAGACTGTTGTTAGTCCAAAGGGTATATAATTCCTTAATCACCACGTGGATAACACATGCAAAGAATTAGGTGTGATGGACCCTCCACATAGAAAGAGTGAAGGCTTACCAGAGGGATTGAACTCATAAGAACATACGTTCAATGAGTCAATCTAGCTTGTATCACCAACAGGCAATCAAAAGGAAGGACCTCCCAACTGGATGGCGACAAAACTCCAAATGTATCCAGAAACGTGAAGAAACTTTCTTTGAAATGGATGGCAAACCTTCCCATGGATCATCTCAGAGGGATAGCCCATATGAAAATAAAGAAGGGGGGCCACATAGCATAATACCGTTTTGTAAAGCAAATTTATTAAAAATAAGTAAACAACTTACATTTCAGTAGTAAAAAAAGTGCTTCAAGTAAAATTATGGCAGGCAGTGGAGTCTCCTGACGCGTTTCGTCTTATAAGACTTCATCTGGGGTACTCACCCACTGCTGCCATGCCCCCTAATATAGATATCTTAGCCCCCTTAATGAGGATCCAGCTCGTATCTAAAATTAACAAGCACTTCCGGGTTTGGCCAAGATGGCGGACCCGCGTGCGTTCCAAGCCGCAATATGGTGTGTATATATGCGTTCCAACGTCATACCAAATATTATTGTAGAATGTAATGTGATCAAAGGTGTAAGAATATAGACCACTTCCTCAAAAAAGAAATCACCAATAAACTAGAACTGATAGGGTTGCTATATTTCTCTTAATGAGAATGTAATCCAAGATAGGGAAAGCGAGTGACCGGACATGCGTCACCTCATCTAGTGAGACGAACGCATGTCACTTCCCTTCTCGTGGACCGCTAAAGGTAAACAGCGGCTCAAGCCTAGTTTTGGCAATTAAGGGTTGTGGGGATGAAGCCCTTGTCCCCATCAACATGGGGACAAGGTGTTTTGGGTGGCCTGGTACGGTTCATGCGGCCTGCCTGGTTGCGTGCTCGGATAAGGGTCTGGTATGGATTTTTGGCGTGGCGTTTTTAAATTTTGGCGTGGGGTTCCCCTTAAAAACCATATCAGACCTGAAGGGTCTGGTATAGATTTTGAGGGGGACTCCACGCCATTTTTTCAAAAATTTTGGCCGGGGTTCCCCTTAACCACTTGCCGACCGCCTAACGCAGATATACTGCTGCAGAATGGCACGGGCAGGCAGAATCACGTACCCGTACGTGATCTGCCTCCCGCGGGCAGGGGGTCCGACCGGACCCCCCAGTGCCAGCGGCGGTCGGCATTTCACTGGGAGCATTGGGAGGCGAGGGGGAGACCATCCGATCGTGGCCCCCCCCTCGCGATCGCTCCCAGCCAATCGGAATCCTCCCCTGCCTGTGTGTAGTTTCACACAGGCAGAGGATGTGATGTCATCTCTCCTCGGCTTGGCAGTTTCCGTTCCAGCGCCGAGGAGCGAAGACATGTAAGTGCACAAAACACAAACACACTCAGTAGAACATGCCAGGCACATAAAACACCCCCTAGTTAATCCTTTCACCACTGATCACCGTATAACTGTTACGGGTGACGCTGATTAGTTCGTTTATTTTTTATAGTGTCAGGGCACCCGCCGTTTATTACCAAATAAAGGTTTAGCCCCCTGATCGCCCGGCGGTGATATGCGTCGCCCCAGGCAGCGTCAGATTAGCGCCAGTACCGCTAACACCCATGCACGCAGCATACGCCTCCCTTAGTGGTATAGTATCTGTACGGATCAATATCTGATCCGATCAGATCTATACTAGCGTCCCGAGCAGTTTAGGGTTCCCAAAAACGCAGTGTTAGCGGGATCAGCCCAGATACCTGCTAGCACCTGCGTTTTGCCCCTCCGCCTGGCCCAGCCCACCCAAGTGCAGTATCGATCACTGTCACTTACAAAACACTAAACGCATAACTGCAGCGTTCGCAGAGTCAGGCCTGATCCCTGCGATCGCTAACAGTTTTCTTGGTAGCGTTTTGGTGAACTGGCAAGCACCAGCCCCAGGCAGCATCAGGTTAGCGCCAGTACCGCTAACCCCCACGCACGCACCGTACACCTCCCTTAGTGGTATAGTATCTGAACGGATCAATATCTGATCCGATCAGATCTATACTAGCGTCCCCAGCAGTTTAGGGTTCCCAAACACGCAGTGTTAGCGGGTTCAGCCCAGATACCTGCTAGCACCTGTGTTTTGCCCCTCCGCCCAGCCCACCCAAGTGCAGTATCGATCGATCACTGTCACTTACAAAACACTAAACGCATAACTGCAGCGTTCGCAGAGTCAGGCCTGATCCCTGCGATCGCTAACAGTTTTTTTGGTAGCGTTTTGGTGAACTGGCAAGCACCAGCCCCAGGCAGCGTCAGGTTAGCGCCAGTACCGCTAACACCCACGCACGCACCGTACACCTCCCTTAGTGATATAGTATCTGATCGGATCAATATCTGATCTGATCAGATCTATACTAGCGTCCCCAGCAGTTTAGGGTTCCCACAAACGCAGTGTTAGCGGGATCAGCCCAGATACCTGCTAGCACCTGCGTTTTGCCCCTCCGCCCGGCCCAGCCCAGCCCACCCAAGTGCAGTATCGATCGATCACTGACACTTACAAAACACTACACGCATAACTGCAGCGTTCGCAGAGTCAGGCCTGATCCCTGCGATCGCTAACAGTTTTTTTTGTAGCGTTTTGGTGAACTGGCAAGCACCAGCGGCCTAGTACACCCAGGTCGTAGTCAAACCAGCACTGCAGTAACACTTGGTGACGTGGCGAGTCCCATAAGTGCAGTTCAAGCTGGTGAGGTGGCAAGCACAAGTAGTGTCTCGCTGCCACCAAAAAGACAAACACAGGCCCGTCGTGCCCATAATGCCCTTCCTGCTGCATTCGCCAATCCTAATTGGGAACCCACCACTTCTGCAGCGCCCGTACTTCCCCCATTCACATCCCCAACCAAATGCAGTCGGCTGCATGAGAGGCATTTTCTTTATGTCCTCCCGAGTACCCCTACCCAGCGAACCCCCCCAAAAAAGATGTCGTGTCTGCAGCAAGCGCGGATATAGGCGTGACACCCGCTATTATTGTCCCTCCTGTCCTGACAATCTTGGTCTTTGCATTGGTGAATGTTTTGAGCGCTACCATTCACTAGTTGAGTATTAGCGTAGGGTACAGCATTGCACAGACTAGGCACACTTTCACAGGGTCTCCCAAGATGCCATCGCATTTTGAGAGACCCGAACCTGGAACCGGTTACAGTTATAAAAGTTAGTTACAAAAAAAAGTGTAAAAAAAAAAAAAAAAACACAAACAAAAATATAAAATAAAAAAAAATAGTTGTCGTTTTATTGTTCTCTCTCTCTCTATTCTCTCTATTGTTCTGCTCTTTTTTACTGTATTCTATTCTGCAATGTTTTATTGTTATTATGTTTTATCATGTTTGCTTTTCAGGTATGCAATTTTTTATACTTTACCGTTTACTGTGCTTTATTGTTAACCATTTTTTTGTCTTCAGGTACGCCATTCACGACTTTGAGTGGTTATACCAGAATGATGCCTGCAGGTTTAGGTATCATCTTGGTATCATTCTTTTCAGCCAGCGGTCAGCTTTCATGTAAAAGCAATCCTAGCGGCTAATTAGCCTCTAGACTGCTTTTACAAGCAGTGGGAGGGAATGCCCCCCCCAACGTCTTCCGTGTTTTTCTCTGGCTCTCCTGTCTCAACAGGGAACCTGAAAATGCAGCCGGTGATTCAGCCAGCTGACCATAGAGCTGATCAGAGACCAGAGTGGCTCCAAACATCTCTATGGCCTAAGAAACCGGAAGCTACGAGCATTTTATGACTTAGATTTCACCGGATGTAAACAGCGCCATTGGAAAATTGGGAAAGCATTTTATCACACCGATCTTGGTGTGGTCAGATGCTTTGAGGGCAGAGGAGAAATCTAGGGTCTAATAGATCCCAATTATTTCAAAAAGAGTACCTGTCACTACCTATTGCTATGATAGGGGATATTTACATTCCCTGAGATAACAATAAAAATGATTAAAAAAAAAAAATGAAAGGAACAGTTTAAAAATAAGATAAAAAAATAATAATAATAATAAAGAAAAAAAAAAAAAAAGCACCCCTGCGTCAGTCTGGCGTCAAATGTAAACAGCAATTGCACCATGCATGTGAGGTATCACCGCGAACGTCAGATCGAGGGCAGTAATTTTAGCAGTAGACCTCCTCTGTAAATCTAAAGTGGTAACCTGTAAAGGCTTTTAAAGGCTTTTAAAAATGTATTTAGTTTGTCACCACTGCACGTTTGTGCGCAATTTTAAAGCATGTCATGTTTGGTATCCATGTACTCGGCCTAAGATCATCTTTTTTATTTCATCAAACATTTGGGCAATATAGTGTGTTTTAGTGCATTAAAATTTAAAAAAGTGTGTTTTTTCCCCAAAAAATGCGTTTGAAAAATCGCTGCGCAAATACTGTGTGAAAAAAAAAAATGAAACACCCACCATTTTAATCTGTAGGGCATTTGCTTTAAAAAAATATATAATGTTTGGGGGTTCAAAGTAATTTTCTTGCAAAAAAAAAATATTTTTTTATGTAATCAAAAAGTGTCAGAAAGGGCTTTGTCTTCAAGTGGTTAGAAGAGTGGATGATGTGTGACATAAGCTTCTAAATAGCTTTAGCTAACCCTCGGCGTAAGTGTCATTTGATTGATTTTGATTTTTTCCCAAATTTAATTAACCCTTTGTATAAAAATATTTCCTCCTGACACTGAATATCTATTATCTATACAACAGCTTCTCCTTACTGCTCCCTGTGGTTGCAAATAAGCCCCCTTGCTGTCATGCTTGGCTGCGTCTGTATATGCCGGTTCTGACGAGATTGTATAGGGTCAACTTCGGGGGTAAGCCTTTATGGACACTTCAGAGTGACAACACGTATTTTTTTCTGGACATTGAATGTTGCATTAATACCGAAAATTATTCATGTGTATATACAAAAACTTTTCTTTCTTTTTTCTCTATTTCTGTAGAATCATTAAAAGTATTGGATGACTCACTATACAGTTGCATATCCCTTGAAAAAGCAACAAATGCGAAACATGTCGGGCTAGTATGCAATAATTACCATCTGTGAGCCTGTAGTGTATATCCTTTCTTGTCATCCCTCATTTTTGACCACTTTGTTTTAATCTCAAAAGGAATTTGCCTGTTATTCTACATAATATATGTCTTTTTTAAATGTAAACAATAAACTGTCTTTTTTTAAAAATAAAAAAAGAGAAAAGATATACAGCTTTTCCGTATACTGTATATACTCGAGTATAAGTCGAATTTTTCAGCACATTTTTTTGTGCTGAAAGTGCCCCCCTCGACTTATACTCGAGTCAAGCACTTTTCTGCAGCAAAAAATTTTATTTTCCGGACCAAATTTGGGGCCCCGTATCTCAGGGCCACTTGGTGCTAGAAACCCCAAATTTGGAGTGCAAACCCAGTGGACCTTGTACCACAACATATCCAAAGCTGGAGTTCCTAGCACTAAGTGGCCCTGAGATACGGGGCCCCTAATTCGGTTCGGAAAATGTCATTCTCTGCTGCAGAAAAGTGCTTGACATTTTCTGAACCGACTTTGGAGCCCTGTATCTCAGGATCACTTAGTGCTAGAAACCCCAAGTTTGGTGTGCAAACCAAGTGGACCTGGTACCATAACATATTCAAAGCTGGGGTTCCTAGCACCAAGTGGCCCTGAGATATGGGGCCCCAAAATAGGTTCGGAAAATGTCATTCTCTGCTGCAGAAAAGTGCTTGACATTTTCTGAACCAATATTTGGGGTCTTGTATCTCGGGGCTACTTGGTTCTAGAAATCCCAGCTTTGGATATTTTATGGTGCTAGTTCCACTGGGTTTGCACACCAAATTTGGGGTTCCTAGCACTAAGTGGCCCCGAGATACGGGGCCCCAAATTCAGTCAACTGTGTCCATCTGTAGCAATGTCATTTCGGGACACTTTGGGTTCAGAGACCCCAAATTTTGGCTGCAGCTAGGGGCTATCTAGGAACCCTTAACTACCGAAATTGAAGTTCAGGGGACCTATGGCTGCAAATGGGCACAGTGAGGCATGCAAATGGGCACAGTGAGGCTGCAAATGGGCATTGTTGACCCTCTTTTCCACTTACAGTAGCTGTGCATTTCTCACCCTCGTCTTATACTCGGGTCAATAAGTTTTTCCCATTTTTTTTGTGGTAAATTAGGGCCTCGACTTATACTCGGAACGACTTATACTCGAGTATATACGGTATTTTAATCTACTTGCACCGTGAAAATCCCTTTAGTTTGTATGTCCATTTAAACATAAGCTTCTAAATGTTGTGCATGAAATGCCAGGACAGTTCAAACCCCCCCCAAATGACCCCATTTTGGAAAGTAGACACCCCAAGCTATTTGCTGAGAGGCATGTCGAGTCCATGGAATATTTTATATTGTGACACAAGTTGCGGGAAAGAGACAATTTTTTATTTTTTTTATTTTTTTTTGCGCAAAGTTGTCACTAAATGATATATTGCTCAAACATGCCATGGGAATATGTGAAATTACACCCCAAAATACATTCTGTTGCTTCTCCTGAGTACGGGGATACCACATGTGTGAGACTTTTTGGGAGCCTAGCCGCGTACGGGACCCCGAAAACCAAGCACCGCCTTCAGGCTTTCTAAGGCCGTAAATTTTTGATTTCACTCTTCACTGCCTATCACAGTTTCGGAGGCCATGGAATGCCCAGGTGGCAAAAAAAAACCCCAAATGACCCTATTTTGGAAAGTAGACACCCCAAGCTATTTGATGAGAGGTATAGTGAGTATTTTGCAGACCTCACTTTTTGTCACAAAGTTTTGAAAATTGAAAAAAGAAAAAAAAATTTTTTTTCTCGTCTTTCTTTATTTTCAAAAACAAATGAGAGCTGCAAAATACTTACCATGCCTCTCAGCAAATAGCTTGGGGTGTCTACTTTCCAAAATGGGGTCATTTGGGGGGTGGTTTGTGCCACCTGGGCATTCCATGGCCTCTGAAACTGTGATAGGCAGTGAAGAGTGAAATCAAAAATTTACACCCTTAGAAATCCTGAAGACGGTGATTGGTTTTCGGGGCCCCGTACGCGGCTAGGCTCCCAAAAAGTCCCACGCATGTGGTATCCCCGTACTCAGGAGAAGTAGCTAAATGTATTTTGGGGTGAAATTCCACATATGCCCATGGCCTGTGTGAGCAATATATCATTTAGTGACAACTTTGTGCAAAAAAAAAAAAAATTGTCACTTTCCCGCAACTTGTGTCAAAATATAAAACATTCCATGGACTCAACATGCCTCAAAGCAAATAGCTTGGGGTGTCTACTTTCCAAAATGGGGTCATTTGTGGGGTTTTATGCCATCTGGGCATTTTATGGCCTTCAAAACTGTGATAGGTAGTGAGGAGTAAAATCAAAAATGTACGCCCTTAGAAATCCTGAAGGCAGTGATTGGTTTTCGGGGCCCCGTACGCGGCTAGGCTCCCAAAAAGTCCCACACATGTGGTATCCCCATACTCAGGAGAAGCAGCTAAATGTATTTTGGGGTGCAATTCCACATATGCCCATGGCCTGTGTGAGCAATATATCATTTAGTGACAACTTTTTGTAATTTTATTTTTTTGTCATTATTCAATCACTTGGGACAAAAAAAAATGAATATTCAATGGGCTCAACATGCCTCTCAGCAATTTCCTTGGGGTGTCTACTTTCCAAAATTGGGTCATTTGTGGGGGTTTTGTACTGCCCTGCCATTTTAGCACCTCAGGAAACGACATAGGCAGTCATAAATTAAAGGCTGTGTAAATTCCAGAAAATGTACCCTAGTTTGTAGGCGCTATAACTTTTGCGCAAACCAATAAATATACACTTATTGACATTTTTTTTACCAAAGACATGTGGCCAAATACATTTTGGCCTAAATGTATGACTAAAATTGAGTTTATTGGATTTTTTTTAGAACAAAAAGTAGAAAATATAATTTTTTTTCAAAATTTTCGGTCTTTTTCCGTGTATAGCGCAAAAAATAAAAACGGCAGAGGTGATCAAATACCATCAAAAGAAAGCTCTATTTGTGGGAAGAAAAGGACGCAAATTTTGTTTGGGTACATCATTGCATGACCGCGCAATTAGCAGTTAAAGCGACGCAGTGCCGAATTGTAAAAAGTGCTCTGGTCAGGAAGGGGGTAAAACCTTCCGGGGCTGAAGTGGTTAATATCCGTACCAGACCTGAAGGGCCTGGTATGGAATTTAGGGGGACCCCCCACTTCATTTTTTTTTTAAATTTTTGGTTCGGGGTTCCCCTGTGGGGAATTCCTATGCCGTTTTTATCAATGAACTTTTATGTGTATTATCGGACCGGCAATTCATTAATAGCCGCGAGTAGTTTTAAATTACTTTTTTTCCTTTGAAATGTCATTTTGCTGTCAGACTGTTCTAAACACGGGAAACATGCGCCCCTTTAAATGCATACTATAGACACCCCCAGGTACAAAATTTAAAGGGATATTACACTTTTATTGTTTCACTTTAAGCATTATTAAAATCACTGCTCCCAAAAAAACTGCCATTTTTAAAACTTTTTTTTGGATTGATCCATGACCCCTGGGGCAGGACCCGGGTCCCCAAACACTTTTTATGACAATACCATGCATATAAGCCTTTAAAATTAGCACTTTTGATTTCTCCCATAGACTTTTAAAGGGTGTTCCGCGGCATTCGAATTTGCCGCGAACACCCCAAATTGTTCGCTGTTCGGCGAACTGGCGAACAGCCGATGTTCGAGTCGAACATGAGTTCGACTCGAACTCGAAGCTCATCCCTACTACTGAGAAATGGTGAAGACTTGTGGCCCAGAATTCCCTTTCCGTAACTTCATTGCGAACTGTCCCATACAGCGGGATGAAATGCGGGTGATGGTGGCCATAAGGACCCCCCATACCCAAGGAAAAGACATAGCCACCTACCTCCAAAGGTTCTATATCGTGGCAAAGGACCCGGCCCGAATCCTTGATACCAATGGCTTCTGGATAGGTAAGTGGTCTGTGTTTTGCGGGCTAAGGATAGAGCCTTTGGGGGACCTCCAGCACCTGCATGCAGCCAAGTTTCTCAGTGGGAGCCTCCGCAGGAATCCTGTACTACCCTGGCATGCCCCACAACTGTCACAGATGTGGCCAGCCTGGACATGTAGGAAAGGATTGCACATAGCTTGTTTGCAGGTTCTGTCGAGTTACAAGCCACGAGACCAAGGACTGTCCAAGGTCCAGAGCCTGCAACCTCTGCGGATTGGCAGAGCATGTCTTCAAAGACTGCCCCTCAGAGAACTCGGACCTCTGCTGGAGCCCTGATCCAGGGTACATCATCTTCCAGCATCGGGAGGAAGCCGCAAGAGAAATAAAAACCAAAGGGGCCCCAGAAGGCCACAGGTGAGTCCCCTCCCCCCTCCCTGTCCCTGCCTTTGGCACACCCCTACTCTTCCCCTCCATGGCAGAGGAGACCCTGCCCACTCATCCCCCTTCCCTGCCCACCCCGGACCTGTCCTCCCTTGAGGACTTCCCCGCCCTGCCCCCTAACCCCCACCCCCACCATTGGCCCAACAGGAAGCCAGAAATGGAAGCCAGAAAGCCCAACAGCAGAGGAACCTGCTGCCTCCACCAAGCCGCCCACCGTGGTCCAGCAAGACAGTGCTGGACTGGACCTAGTAGCGGAGGACCTTGAAGAGGAAGAAGAAGAGATCATGACCGATCCCGAGCCTGACCTCACCCTCAACCTCAACGAGATGATGGATGATGACCTTGAGGAGCTGGGTGTAACCCAGAACATGGGACAGGCAGCAAGTGCAGTGGAAGAGTCACCCCCCTAAGTTCCGCCCCTTGCAGACTAGCCCTCATACCCTTTTTCATTATGGCTGAGATCTCCATCTTTTCCATCAATGTGAGGAGTATCAAGGATACGTCTAGAAGACAAGTGGTGCTGACCTTTCTTCCACTCAGCAGAGTGATGTCTACATGCTTAAGGAGTGTGCCCTTCCTCCCTTGAGGAGGTACACTTATCTGTCCTCCCAGTGGACCCTTGGTCCCTCCTACTGGTCAAAGGGTGGTGACTGTAAGTCTGCAGGAGTAGCCATTCTTGTCAGGGGTGGGCGCTTCACGGTTGACTCTGTCCATGAGCTTGCCTGTGGCCGTCTTTTGGTCATAGAAGGCTCATGGACGGGAGAACCAGTTAGGCTCATCAACGTGTACGCCCCCCCCAGACAAGAATGTGTGGCTGGAACTTTTTCAGACCCGGCGGACCCAACTTGCCTCCACCAGAACAGTAGTGATCGGTGGTGATTTTAACTGTCCGATCGAGGAGGATGGGCGCAGCTCCAGCCTGTACACAAAACTAGATGCTACCTCTAGGCTGCTCAGGGAGATGATCTTAGAGGCTTCCTTGCAGGGCGCTGTGGGATCCATAGGGAAACTAGGGAACTATTCATGGTGCTGACCCGATGGATCCGTAGGTTCCAAGATTGACTCCATGCTCACTTCAAAGGCAGTCAGGTATCGTGAGTTCTCCATGGTCTCCTGCTTTTTCTCTGACCATGCTGTTCACTTTCGGGGTGACCTGGGCGAGGGCTTTGCCCCCGGCCTGGTTTCCTGGAAGCTGAATAGTACCCTGCTGGAAAATGAGGAATTGATGGGGGAACTCAGTGAGGCCTATGCCACCTGGAAGGGGAAAAAGAGATTCTTCGGAAGGGTAAGTGAGTGGTGGGAGTTTGTGAAAGTTAAGCTGCGCAGCTTCTTTTAGGCAAGGGGACATCAGCAAGTGTGTACCAGGAAGAGGAAACTCAGGAGACTCAGGACCTTCACCACTGCAGCTGGGACGTTAGGCAATACCTGGAGGTCACCAAGAAGAATCCAGGCACATTTTCTTCCGTGCTAATGTGGAGAATCTTGAGAAAGGTGAGACATGTAATGCCGCGTACACACGAGCAGACTTTACGGCAGACTTTGCTCGGCGGACTGGATTTCGTCGGACAATTCGATCGTGTGTGGGCTCCAGCGGACTTTGTTTGCTCAAAAGTTGGACGGACTTAGTTTTGAAACATGTTTTAAATCTATCCGACGGACTCTTCTTTCTAGCGGACAAACCGGTCGTCTGTGTGCTAGTCCGACGAACTCAAACTGACGCATGCTCTGAAGCAATTACAAGACGGAAGCACTCGGTCTGGTAAAACTAGCCTTCGTCTTGAAGCTAGCACATTCCTCTTCTGTGATCTTTTAATACAGTGCTTTTTGTAGGATTGATAATGCGAGAGGAATGAAGTTGTTTTTCTGCTTTATATTCACACAGAGTTCTCACAAACTACTTTCTTCATGATTATCCTCATGCCATGACTAATATAATATTTGTAAAAAGCCAGATCTCCATAAATAAAAAAAATTAAATTAGATTTTGGACTCATCTTTATTTTTTTATTGATTTCAAGACTTATCTATTTTACAATGTGTGCTAAATTATACCAACATTTTTTTGTGTTTTTTGTGTGGATTTTCAAGTTACCACAATAACCTTAATATTTTGTGTTGTTTTAATGAACCTTAATGAGGTTGTTGTCTCTTGTTCATTAGACATAGGGGGGTGTATTTAACAAAGGCAAATTCATTTTTCACTACAAGTGCTAATTCTACTTGGAATTGCACAGAAAGAGCATTTTGAAGTGCCCTCGCTGTGGATCCGAGGGGCACATGCAAGGAAGCCCCCAAAAAAAAAAAAACTTTTTATTGCACATGATTTTATGGTAAAATCAGCAGAGCTTCCCCTAATTTCAGCTCTTCCCCTCAGATTTACAGCGACCGCACTTCCAACAAGTGCACTTGCTGTGCAATTTCTAAAGTGAACTTTTCACTAGTACTTTTCACTTGATATTCGAAATGATTTAGCCTTTTGTCAAAAACACACACAGTTGATTTACTAAAGGGAAAAAGACTGTGCACTTTGTAAAGTGCAGTTGCCCTCTGCAAGAGCAGATGCTCCAGAGCTTAGTAAACGAGCAGAAGCTCTGCTGACTTCCATCATCCAATCATGTGCAAGCAAAAATGCTGTTTTTAGAATTTTCCTTGCACAGGATTGGGTACTCTTTGCAAAGTCAAGCCTTTTAACTCATTTCTGAAGCTCTGGGGCAATTGCACTTGCAGAGGGCAACTGCCCTCTGCAAAGTGCACAGTCTATTTGCTTTTCTTAAATCAACCCCATAGTCTTTTTGACCATTACCTGCCTACTCCCAAACAAAATGGCGTTTTTGAATCAAAACACATAGGCAATAATGTAAGGTAACCAAAAAATACATTTATTTTTGTTAAAAAAAAATTAGGAAGGCAACACTGGAGACACTTTTAGAATCTGGGAAGCCTTTCGTCCCCCAGGACACGCATCAAGTTTTAGGACAAGAAAATTGGTATCTTGCGACTAGGGAGCACAGGGAGCACAGTCAGACCAGACAGAAGCCAGGCAATCACTTTCGAATCTTCCGTGGAGCCTTCCCTGCACGCTTCTCTGCAGCCTTCCCTCCACGCTTCTCTGCAGCCTTCCTCGGAGGTTGTGCCTCTGGTGGTGTAGTTGGGGCAGGAGGAGGAGGAGGAGGAGGAGTGGCTTCATCTGCCAGATATGTGGTAGCAGTAAGCTCCCCTCTCAAGCCCTTCTCAAATGCCTTAAAAATTAGACCCTCACAGAGGAGGCGTTGGCCCTTTTCCAACTCCAGCAATCTGCTGGCTATATAGGTGCCATACGCCTCCTCTGCATTGGGTGGTTTGCTCAGGATCTGGATTGCTTCCCGTATGAGGGCTAGGGATTCCTGCTCAGTTTGTGTCATTCTCCGGGGCCTTTTGTGGAGAATGCGGAGGGGAGGCACCTGATACTCCGTGCGGCTTCGACTTGGCCCAGCCACAGCCTCCTCCTCTCTCCCACTGGGCAAGGCCTCCTCCTCTCTCCCACTGGGCAAGGCCTCCTCCTGGCTGAGGTCATCCTGTGTCAAAAAAAGGGACATAGTTGTAATTTTGTGTTATGCAATCACACACAATTTTCAGCTCATGACTTTCAAATATAATTTACACAAAATAGTAAAGGCTATCTATTTGACACCACCATTATTTCAGCTGATCAACAATATCTGAAGTACATAGGCGTGCGCACAGGGTGTGCCAGGTGTGCCTGGGCACACCCTAATTGCCTTGTGTGCTGCATATTCCCCCCTGTTTTGACTACTGATATTTCATCCCCCCAAAAAAATGTTACACAAGCCCAAAAATTTGGGGAAAAGAAAATTAACTAAATTACACTGTCCACTGCCCTACTGACACCATCAGTACATATGCACATGCAAATTTATTTAAGCTTTGGGGTGCACACCCTAATGCAAGAGGCTGCACACACCTATGCAGAAGTATATTTTTGGCCACTACTGTCTAGTGATGTATCTACATATTAATATTTGTGCAGAAGTCATTTTTTATGAAGCACTTTAAAAATTAACACGTTAACATCATTAATAACATTTACACAATCACAAATTACACAAAAAAGGATACCTGGCTGAAGCTGGGCACATCAACTTCATCAATGATGAAAAGGCCCAGTTCATCCTGGGACTCCTCAGCTGGGGTGGAGGTGGATGGAAGGCTGGAGGGAAGAGTGGAGGGAAGGCTGGAGGGAAGGGTGGGGGGAAGGGTCGAAAGTGATTGCCTGGCTTCAGTCTGGTCATCCAGGAATCGCATTTTGTTGTAGTGCCACAACTTGGGTACATATACTTGGTCAGCTGCGGCACCGGATCTGAGCGACTCCTGGATTTTATTGTGTTCCCGCTTATACATGTTTCGCAAGATACCAATTTTCTTGTCCACAAACTTGAGGTCTGCCTGGGGGACTCGAGTCTTCACAAACTCTAAAAGTCTGCCCAGTGTTGCCTTCCTTACATCCCTATTATAATATAGTGGGTGTTTGACCTCCCACAGGTTTTTCTTTTCCTGATAGAGCTCAATAAATTGGCACAAAAATTCTTCCTCTTTAAAGGGATTCATTGTTTCTGAAAGACAAGACACAAGATCCAAACTAATGTCAGTCACAAATCACAGGATTATTTTGGTTTGTAATCTAGGGGACACTTACATACACACACACACACACACACACACACACACACACACACACACACACCAAACACACACACCCCCACTTTAATCTTACCTTCGTTTCTGACACTCGCTACTTCCGCACGCACATATGTAGGCCATCTTAATAGCTTTATATACACTGCGCATGTGTCATGCTCCGCCTGCGTCGCCCACCCCTGATGTTCTTTAGTACGATTTGGCCCCGCCCCTTCACTCTTCTTTGCACAGTGGGAGTAGATAGCTAAAGATGGCGGAGAGAATCAGTGGAAGTAGCGCGGAGGAAAGCCCGGAGCTCCAAACATCCACATCCCGGAGGAGATATAAGGCCACCAACATGGCTTTTGAAGAGATGGTGGAGATGGTGTCCATATTGAGAAGGGAGGACTACGATGGCAAAAAAGGACCGTACACACGACCGAATATGCGTAAGGACAAAATAATGTCCTCAGTTGTCACCGCTCTAGAAGCTAAATTTGGCACAAAATGGTCGAAAGAACAATTGAGGAAGCAGTGGTCTGACATCAAAAGTCGGGAGCCAGAACAATATTGGCGAATAAAGAAGCTGCTTAAAAAAAGTAAGTACTTGTTGTGTTTTCCTATTGAAATACTTAACTTGCATGCTGATCCATATTTTTTGACTTTATACAGCATCGTTCGTAAAGACCGTTCTTTGTAAAATACATATGATACTTTAGAAAATGACGTTATTTTTTTGCCAAATGCGATGGTACAGGGTTGGACATACATTTATGTCTTGATAATTTGTCAAATTCCCACAATTTGTTGATGTGGTGTAGATGTGTTGGAAAATATAATGCTTCTTCAAAAATGATTCAGTTTAATGTAGGGACAGGACACAGCAGCTGTTTCCACATCTGGACTCACGAGCACTATAGTGTACTATGTGACCATAAATAAATTTTAGAGGGGTAATACACATAGGAGATAATTGAGGTGTCTGCATCTGTGAAACTTGCCAGAAAATGTGCATTGTTTATAATTGTTGTTCAGAGGGAATGTTCATCCTGTCTTCTAAATTTTTGATGACCAAAAAAGGCAATTGGCCACAACTCCTAACCAAAGTTTAAGATTATTTAATGAAATCTAAAATATCACTGTGTTTTAACTATACCTTTTGTTCAATTCTCATTCTCATAGGGAAGAAAAGACTCAGACAACAGTCCAAGGATCCCAGGGCCCCCCCCCCAAGTCACCAGCCTGAGGCAGAAGATACCCCAAGCCCCAGCCCAAGACCAGGCCCACCCGACGACCTGGAGGAAGGAGAGGTGGAGGAAGTGTGCGAGGTTTCAAGCCTACCAAGTGAGTGACTGACACCCCAGCTTAAGGTAATGTATTTTGGCGTGCATATTGTAACCCTTGTTTTTATTCACTAATTTTAGGTGAGTTTCTGGTTGTGGAAGGCCAAGCGGCAGAGCCATTCACCACAGACAGCACCCAAAGACTGATTGGCCAGATAATGCTGTGGAATGGCCAACTAGATAAAATGCGTGACCAAATTCACAGCATGCAACTTTGCCTGGACTCCATGCAACAGGAAATGAAGAACATGATTGATGTTTTGGGCAGAATATAATAACGTTTGGCCTAAAAACATCAATCATGTTCTTCATTTCCTTGTGAAGTTTGTTTTTTCTACTAAATGTTTTTAGAATTTTTTGTGTGCTATCTTCCATCATGGGTTATCAATGTACTTGTTTTGTGTTTGCAACCCCTTCATCCTCAAAATTATTTTGTGGTGATAGGAACAAAAAAAGGGATTGCACACACAAAACACGTACATTGCTCACCCATGATGGGAGATAGCACATGTTGACTTGACCCTTTTGTAATTCTCAATTTTGAGCATATTCAAAAGGAACGATTTCCAAGGGTGACATCACATGCACCGTTCTTTAAATGTTGAACTTTGTAAGTTCTTTAATGTTTTGTTATGTTTATAAAAACACTGTTGTGAATGTAAATATTTTTATCAAGGTCTATTTTTGCTAAAATATGCCTTTAATAAGGTAAAAAAAGATATATTTTTACACCAATAAAAATCTGTAAAAAAAATAAAAACCCCAAAAATATTAAAAAATGCACCTTTCAATGTGCACAAAGTAAAACGTTTTTACTAATACAATGTGTGTGGCTGATTATTTCATTTCATTTTTTTTGGGGGCCTGATTAAATAAAGGTAAATGCACTTGCCACTACTACAAGTGCACTAGGAGACAGACATAACTAAATGCAAACAAGAATAAAAACAAGATATTTTTGATCAATTATTTTAAATTTTTTTTGTTAAAATTAAAGCTGTTGCTGAATAGCAATGGCCCCCCGACCATTAAAATAATTAACATAACGGTCACGCACTTGACGTGCGGTTCGGGGGGCCAAGCCAGTACGGCCAATTTCTAGGCCTGTCATTGTGGTATCCTGTTCCAGTCCGGCCTCAGGCCCAACAGAAGATATATATGTCGCTGAATGTCTCCTTAAAAAGTTATGTAGGATGCAGCAAGCAAGTATGACGTAATTTAGTTTATAGTCTGCCAGATTAATTGCAGAAAGGAATAAACGTAACTGGCTGGCCAGAATCCCAAAGGCATTCTCCACAACCCTTCTTGCTCTGGCCAGCCCGTAATTAAATACCCTCCTCTCAGGGGTGAGTGTCCTTTGGGGGAACGGCCTCATCAAGTGCTCACCGAGAGCAAACGCTTCATCAGCGATAAAAACTGAGGGGAGTCCATCAACATTCTGGTCACCAGGTGGCAATCCCAGGCCACCAGTCTGGAGACGCTGGCACAGCTCGGTCTGTGCAAAGACTCCTCCATCAGACATCCGGCCGTTCTTCCCCACATCCACAAACAGAAAGTCCAAATGTGCCGAGACCACCGCCATCAAAACTACACTATGGAACCCCTTGTAGTTATAGAAATAAGACCCCGAATGCGGTGGTGACACAATCCGGACATGGTTCCAGTCAATTGCCCCAAGACAGTTGGGAAAGTCCCAACGGTCAGCGAACTGGGAGGCCACAGTCTGCCATTCCTGTGTACTTGAAGGAAACTGTGGAGTGAAAAAAAAAATAAAGATAAGAACTTTGAAACCTAACTTGTATAGCAGATTATACAAAAACATTAGTGAACAACAGCAGTCAAACATTATTAATATGTGTGTTTGTAATTGAAATGGTAAAAAACATAAGGCCCACTTATAAGATTAATCACCCCCTCTGATGGCCCATTGATCCATTTAAATGTGGGGGGAGGTGTTCTAATTAGGGCCCAAAACACACTTGACTGTTTTAAACATTTGTGGGGTGGGGGAGGGGTTCTAATTAGGGCCCAAAACACACCTGACTGTTTAAAACATTTGTGGGGTGGGGGAGGGGTTCTAATTAGGCTAACAAACACACCTGACTGTTGTAAACATCTGTGGGGTGGGGGAGGATTTCTAATTAGGTTAACAAACACACCTGACTGTTTTAAACATTTGTGGGGTGGGGGAGGGGTTCTAATTAGGTTAACAAACACACCTGACTGTTTAAAACATTTGTGGGGTGGGGGAGGGGTTCTAATTAGGTTAACAAACACACCTGAGTGTTTAAAACATTTGTAGGGTGGGGGAGGGGTTCTAACTAGGTTAACAAACACACCTGACTGTTTTAAACATTTGTGGGGTGGGGGAGGGGCTCTAATTAGGGCCCAAAACACACCTGACTGTTTTTAACATTTGTGGGGTGGGGGAGGGGTTCTAATTAGGTTAACAAACACACCTGACTGTTTTAAACATTTGTGGGGTGGGGGAGGGGTTCTAATTAGGGCCCAAAAGACACCTGACTGTTTAAAACATTTGTGGGGTGGGAGAGGGGTTCTAATTAGGTTAACAAACACACCTGACTGTTTTTAACATTTGTGGGGTGGGGGAGGGGTTCTAATTAGGTTAACAAACACACCTGACTGTTTAAAACATTTGTGGGGTGGGGGAGGAGTTCTAATTAGGTTAACAAACACACCTGACTGTTTAAAACATTTGTGGGGTGGGGGAGGGTCAAACAAGACAATGGAGCAGACAATATACATTGTTCAAGGGACTATAGGCTAGAGATATAAATGGACCCAGGATTGCATGGTGGGGAGGTTATTGAAGGTAAATATGCATGCAGGGCAATAAATGATTAATGTGCAAAAACAGGCATGCATGAAGATAAAGGAGACATTCACAGCATATTGAAAGCATGGCAGTTAGGTAAGGAGGACATTTATACAATACATTAAAAAACATTTAATACATATCATGTAATGTTAAAGGATAAAACTTACCTTCATATAGTCCTTCTGCAGGACCTGAATGATGGCAGAACAAGTCTCTGGAATTATTATCCTCAGAGCCTGGGGGGAGCCTGAAGACTTCTCCCTGTCGCCAAGAAACGTAACGTGGCAACTAGCCTCTGCTCCGCACTGATGGCTTGTCTCATGCAGGTATCCTGCCTGCTGATATAGGGGGTCAGCATAGCCAGCAGACGCTCAAAGACGGGGTCCGTCATCCAGAGATAATTCCTGAAATCCTCAGGATTATTCTCACGGAGCAAAGGCATATGAGAGAATTGGTCACGCTGGCGCAACCAATTCTTCATCCATGAACTCCTCCTCGCCCTGTTCATGGACTGGACTCGGGTCAAAGTATTAACCCCAACACCAAGTCCCCACGCAGCACGAACTTGAGAACGAGTACGTCCAAGCGACATGGCTTCAAAACGGTCGGCTGGTCAAACAAACAAACTTATAACAAACACACTGAAGAACAGCAAGGCCTATGAAGAACGACCTGAAAATCAGGAACGAGCGGACCAAAACGGCCTGCAAGGCTGATTACGAACTGACCAACACGCACTGAAAAGCAGATACAAACCTCACAAGCACAAACTGAACCGCAAAAAACTATCGAAATAAGCTGAAGTGTGAAAAGCGCGAATCGTCTCTAACCAAACTTCTACTAACACAAGATAAACACGAGATTAGCAGAAGGAGCCCAAAGGGTGCCGTAGTGGGGCTTGAACTTCCTTTTTATAGTCCCGTCATACGTGCTATACGTCACCGCGTTCCAAACCAGTGGACTTTTGCAGTGATCGTATGTGGCCAAGTCCGTCCGTTTTTAAGTCCGGCGCAAGGAGCCGACAAAGTCCGGCGAAAAGTCCGCCGAGCAAAGTCTGCCGTAAAGTCCGCTCGTGTGTACGCGGCATTATTCTTTCTTTTTCAGCAAACTTTTCAGGAAACACACCCTTGTCAGAGCTGCGTGACGAGACTGGAACACTCAGGAAGGGGAAGGAGGCTGTGATGCAAGTGGTCAGCGACTACTACACCAACCTCTACTCCCCGAAAGCTACAGACTTGAATGCGGCTGACAGGTTCTTGTCAGGTATCTCTAACCCAACTGATCCTGCAGGTTCATCGGCCACCAACGCTCCCTTGTCATTGGAGGAGCTGCACTCTGCCGCTAAATCTTTTAGGCAGAGCAGGACCCCGGGCTGCGGTGGTCTCCCAGTAGAGCTCTATGTAGCGCTGTGGGATCTCGTGGCCCCGGACCTGCTCGAGCTGTATGAGGAGATAGTGGTGGAGGGCAGAATGCCTCCATCGCTGTGGGAGGGGATGATCACAATTTTGTATAAGCGGAAGGGGGAGAGTTTGGATCTGAAAAATTGTTGTCCGGTCTCTCTCTTGAACGTGGACTACAAAATCCTCGCTAAGGTTTTGGCCAACAGGCTGAATTTTGTCATTGGACAGATCAACCACCTGGATCAGACTTGTGGCATTCCTGGTCTCAGGATTGCGGACAGCCTTGCGCTTTTCCGGGACATGGTCCAGTACATTCATGGCCCCCATGTGCATGTGGCCCTGGTCAGCCTTGACCAGGAGAAGGCCTTTGACCGTGTCTCCCATGAGTTTATGTGCAGAGCGCTTTGGTCTTGGGGTACTATTTTGTTTGTATGTGAATGTGATGTATAATGACATTTGTAGTTTGGTGTTGGTGAATGGCTGGAAAACTTACCCCTTCCCTGTACTCTCCGGGGTCAGACAAGGCTGCCCTCTCTCACCTCTGCTTTTTGTTTGCTGTAAAGTGCTTTTCACCCAAGGCATCAGACAGAACCCATAGATCAGAATGATCACCGCACCAGAACCAGACAGATGGGAGGTCAAGTGCTCACTCTACATGGACGACATGATGGTATTCTGTGCTTATCGGCGCTCCATCAACACACTCTTCCAGACCTATGAGGACTTCAGTAAAGTTTCAGGGGCAAAGGTCAACTGCGGGAAGTCAGAGTTTATGCTCTTTGGAAAGTGGTTCCTGCCTTCTTCTGCACCCATTCCTTTCAGCATCAAAACGTATTTCATCAAAATTCTTGGGGTCTGGTTTGGGGCTGAGGTCCTGAAGTCCTGGGAGGAGAGACTGGCCAAGATGCGCCAGAAGTTTGGACTATGGAGCCTCAGAGAGCTCACCATTGAAGGTAAAACAGTGTTACTCCACAGCGAGATTCTCCCCGTGTTGCCGTACCTTGCCCACGTCTGGCCCCCCCAGGTTAAGACCTGCAAGGCCATCACTAGGGATGAGCTTCGAGTTCGAGTCAAACTCATGTTCGACTCGAATATCGGCTGTTCGCCAGTTTGCTGAACAGCGAACAATTTGGGGTGTTCGCGGCAACTTAGAAAGCCGCGGAACACCCTTTAAAAGTCTATGGGAGAAATCAAAAGTGCTAATTTTAAAGGCTTATATGCATGGTATTGTCATAAAAAGTGTTTTGGGACCTGGGTCTTGCCCCAGGGGACATGGATCAATGCAAAAAAAAGTTTTAAAAACAGCAGTTTTTTCGGGAGCAGTGATTTTAATAATGCTTAAAGTGAAACAATAAAAGTGTAATATTCCTTTAAATTTCATACCTGGGGGGTGTCTATAGTATACCTGTTAAGGGGCGCATGTTTCCTGTGTTTAAAACTTCTGACGGCTATTAATGAATTGCCGGTCCGACAATACACAAAAAAGTTCATTGATAAAACAGGGGAACCCTGAACCAAAATTAAAAAAAAAATGTCCCAGACCCTTATCCGAGCATGCAACCTGGCAGGCCGCAGGAAAAGAGGGGGGACGAGAGAGCGGCCCCCCCTCCTGAACCGTACCAGGCCACATGCCCTCAACATTGGGAGGGTGCTTTGGGGTAGCCCCCAAAACACCTTGTCCCCATGTTGATGGGGACAAGGGCCTCATCCCCACAACCCTTGCCCGGTGGTTGTGGGGATCTGCGGGCGGGGGGCTTATTGGAATCTGGAAGCCCCCTTTAACAAGGGGACCCCCCGATGCCAGCCCTCCCCCATGTGTGAAATGGTAAGGGGGTACAAAAGTACCCCTACCATTTCACAAAAAAACTGTCAAAAATGTTAAAAATGACAAGAGATAGTTTTTGACAATTCCTTTATTTAAATGCTTCTTCTTTCTTCTATCTTTTTTCTTCTATCTTCCTTCAGTTTCTTCCTCCATCTTCTTCTTCTTCTGGTTCTTCTGGTTCTTCCTCCGGTGTTCTCGTCCGGCATCTTCCTCCACGGCGTCTTCTTCCCTTCTTCTTCTCGGGCCCTCCGCATCCATGATGGCATGGAGGGAGGCTCCCACTGTGTGGCGCTTCTCCTCTTCTGACGGTTCTTAAATAATGGGCCCTGCCCCCCTCTGATGCCCTGGAACTTGACCGGGACTTCCCTGTGGCATTCCCCGTGATGTCAGAAGGGGGAGGGGTTACTTAACGGGTGACCCCACCCCCCCTCTGACATCACTGGGAATGCCACAGGGAAGTCTCCGTCAAGTTCCTGTGCGTCAGAGGGGGCGGGGTCACCGGGTGGCCCCGTCCCCCCATTATTTAGGAACCATCAGAAGAGGAGAAGCGTCACACAGCTGGAGCCTCCCTCCATGCCATCATAGATGCGGCATGGAGGGAGGAGCCCGAGGAGAAGAAGAGAAGAAGACACCACGGAGGAAGATACCGGACAAGAACACTGGAGGAAGAACTAGAAGAACCAGAAGAATCAGAAGAAGAAGAAATGGAGGAAGAAACCGAAGGAAGATAGAAGATAGAGGATAGAAGATAGAAGATAGAGGAAAGAAGATAGAAGAAAGATAGAAGAAAGAAGAAAGAAGAAGCATTTAAATAAAGGAATTGTCAAAAACCGTCTCTTGTCATTTTTAACATTTTTGACAGTTTTTTTGTGAATTGGTAGGGGTACTTTTGTACCCCCTTACCATATCACACAGGGGGGAGGGCTGGGATCTGGGGGTCCCCTTGTTAAAGGGGGCTTCCAGATTCTGATAAGCCCCCCACCCGCAGACCCCCATCAAGGGTTGTTGGGATGAGCCCCTTGTCCCCATCAACATGGGGACAAGTTGTTTTGGGGGGCTACCCCAAAGCACCCTCCCAATGTTGAGGGCATGTGACGCTCTCTTGTCCCCCCTCTTTTCCTGCGGCCTGCCAGGTTGCGTGCTCGGATAAGGGTCTGGTATGGATTTTTGGGGGGACCCCACGCCATTTTTAAAAAAATTTTGGAGCGGGGTTCCCCTTAAAATCCATACCAGACCTGAGGTATAGATTTTGAGGGGGGCCCCACACCATTTTTTTTTCATTTTGGCCGGGGTTCCCCTTAATATCCATACCAGACCTGAAGGGCCTGGTATAGAATTTAGGGGGACCCCCACGTCATTTTTTTTTTAAATTTTGGTTTGGGGTTCCCCTGTGGGGAATTCCCATGCCATTTTTATCAATGAACTTTTATGTGTATTGTCGGACCGGCAATTCATTAATAGCCGTGAGTAGTTTTAAATGACTTTTTTTCCTTTGAAATGTCATTTTGCTGTCAGACTGTTCTAAACACGGGAAACATGCGCCCCTTTACAGGCATACTGTCAGGTACTCACCAAGGCCGGAATGCTGAGAGCGGCTCCCCTAGCAACTAGGTGCGAGATACCCCTGAAGGTGGTACAGAGGGAATCAGGCACGGAGAGGCACGGGTTGCCAGCAGGTGTGCAGGTCACCAAGGTTTCACCAGATGTGTAGAACCCGTGTAGCATGGACTGGTTGCTAAGCTGGAGAGAAGACTGGCAGGGACTCCAACACTTAACCTGGAACCAGGAACAGAGCTGAGGAGAAACACAGGGTTAAGCAGAGCAAGTCCGTTAAGCAGGCCGAGGGTCAAACACTGGAGAGCGTGGTAACAAGCACAGGTTGAGGCAAGGCAAGTCCGTTGAGCAGGCAGAGGGTCAAACACTGGAGAGCGTGGTAACAAGCACAGGTTGAGGCAAGGCAAGTCCGTTGAGCAGGCAGAGGGTCAAACACTGGAGAGAGGATCAGTAGAAGAGTCGTAATCAAGCCGAGGGTCAAACACTGGAGAGAGGATAAGCAAGGTAGTCAAACGGTCCGGGTCACAACAGGCAGGAACAGGTATGCAAAGGATAAACGGAACACTGGAAGCTGAGAAGACAAACCAGCAATGAGCACAAGGCATAGCTGCCTTTATATAGGCCCGCCAAGGGGACGTCCCGCTGTACGTGCATGCGTTCGTGTGCCCACGTGTGCTAACCCGTTCGGATCACGCGCTCGTACCCGCCGATTGTGTGCCCGTACGTGCTGATGTGAGGCTCTACCGCGCAGGCGCACCGGGATGCGCCGATACTGACAGGCTCTGACTGTGTTAACCCTCTGACAGTGCCCCCTCCCAAGGGGCAGCCTCCAGATGCCCAATCTGGGCAGGATTCCAGGTTGTCTTCTGTGGAAATTACGTACTAAACGAGGGGCGTGTAAGTTGCTGGATGGTTCCCAGGAGTTATCTTCTGGAGGGTATCCTTTCCATTTAACAAGATATTGGATCTGTCCCCCCCTTTTTCTACAGTCCATTATTGCCTCCACTTCATATTCTATTTCACCTTCAATTTCAATTGGAGGAGGTGGTGGTTCCTGTCTTCCAGAAAAAGGGCTAGGGACCACTGGCTTCAATAAAGATGCATGAAATACCGGATGTATCTTGTATGTGACCGGAAGGGCTAATTCGAAAGCCACGGGGTTCACCACTTTCTTAATTTCAAAAGGGCCAATGAACCTTGGACCTAACTTGCGGGATGGACAGGGCAGTCTAAGATTAATAGCAGATAGCCATACCTTGTCCCCGATCTTGAAATTTGGGTTTGGCCTTCTCCCTCTATTATAGTACTTCTCGTAACTGTCTTGAGCCTTTTTCATGGTTTCCTGGATCTGTAAAAAATTGGTTTGGATAAAGTTAATCCGGTCTTGTACTGCAGGGGTTGACACTTCAGGAAAAGAATCTGGCAAGAAGGAGGGATGGAAGCCGTAATTAGCCCAAAAAGGTGTTTGGTTGATGGCGGAATGAGTGGAATTGTTGTAAGCAAATTCCGCACACGGAAGGAGGGTGGACCAGTTATCTTGGGAACCAGAGCAGAAACAACGGAGATATTGTTCCAGAGTTTGATTTGTTCTTTCTGTTTGACCGTTGCTTTGCGGATGGTATGCTGAGGAGAGCGAAGTCTTTATTTCAAGGGATCTGCAGAGGTCCTTCCAAAATTTTGAGGTAAATTGGATACCTCTGTCTGATACGATGTTGTGGGGAACACCATGAAGCCTCACGATTTCTTTGATAAAAATGTTTGCTGTAGCCAGAGCAGAAGGGGTGCCCATCATGGGCAGGAAGTGTGCCATCTTAGAGAGGCGGTCAACCACCACTAAGATGGTAGTGAATTTTTCAGAGGGGGGAAGTTCTACAATGAAGTCCATAGAGACTTCCTTCCATGGACGTTCAGGGACAGGCAAAGGTCTCAGAAGCCCCCAAGCCTTAGTGTTCGACCCTTTGTTACGTTGACACGTAATACAGGATTGGACATAGTTTTTACAGTCCTGACTCCAACCCGGCCACCAGTAGGAGCGATGAACTAATTCTGAGGTTTTCCGGATTCCAAAGTGCCCTGCCAACTTATGATCATGGAATTTCTGTAATACTTGCAGTCTTACTGGAGAAGGAACAAATATTTTATTTTGGGCCCACAGTAAGCCATCCCTCTTCCTTAATGAAGGTACTTCAGGTTCTGTACATTGGCTGGATGCCTCTTTAATGGCAGTCTTAAGATCAGGCTGGATAAGAAGGAAGTTATGTTGGGATAAGATAGTTCCAGGCTCAGTTGCTTCATTGACTTCTGGAAACATTCGGGAGAGTGCATCCGCTTTTCCGTTCTTGGAACCCGGTCGGTAGGAGATGTGAAAATTAAATCTGGAGAAAAATAATGCCCATCGGGCTTGTCGGGGTCGGAGTCGCTTGGCCATTCGGAGATATTCCAGATTCCGATGATCAGTAAAGATCATTATGGGTTGGGACGCACCCTCCAGCAGGTACCTCCACTCCTCCAGAGCAAATTTTATAGCCAGTAGTTCTCGGTCACCGACATCATAGTTCCTTTCAGGTGGGCTTAATTTGTGAGAAGCAAAGGCGACTGGATGAAGAAGGGCCTTTGGACCACTCCGTTGGGACAGGATTGCACCTGTTGCTGATTCGGAGGCATCTACTTCTAGTACATATGATAAGGCTGGATCTGGGTGTTGTAGAATAGGAGCTGATGTAAAAAGATCTTTCAATTTATTAAAGGCTTCCTGTGCTTCTTGGGGCCATTGAAACTTAGCTTGCTGGCGGGTGAGTCGAGTAATGGGAGAAATGATTGAAGAGAATCCTCTAATGAACCTGCGGTAAAATTTGGCAAAGCCAACAAACCGCTGGATCCCCTTTTTATCTGAAGGAGCTGGCCACTCCTGGATGGTTCTAACCTTTTGTGGGTCCATAGCAACCCCTTCTGTGGAGATGATGAACCCAAGGAACTGGATGGTGGTCTTTTCAAATTCACATTTCTCCCCTTTCAAGAATAGACCATGTTTCCTGAGAACCGAGAGTACCTTTTTTACATGGGTGCGATGTACTTCTAGTGAGGTGGAGAAAATCAAAATATCATCCAGATATACAATCACAAAGTTATCAAGGTACTCACGGAAAATGTCATTGACCAGGTGTTGGAACGTGGCCGGGGCGTTGCAGAGTCCGAAAGGCATCACAAGATATTCAAAGTGCCCAAACCTGGATCTAAAGGCTGTTTTCCACTCATCCCCGGCACGTATCCGAACGAGATTGTATGCTCCCCGTAGGTCTAGTTTGGTAAACACTTGGGCAGTTCTGAAGCGCTGGAATAGTTCAGAGATGAGAGGCAATGGGTATCTATTCTTCACAGTGATCTTATTAAGTTCTCTATAGTCCACACAGGGCCTTAAAGATCCATCCTTCTTTTCGACAAAGAAGATACCCGCCCCAGCTGGAGAAGAGGAAGGGCGGATGAACTTCTTCTCCAGGTTTTCGTCAATATAGGAACGAAGCGCTTCTAACTCAGTCTCAGATAGTGGAAATATGCGACCAAAGGGAATCTCGGATCCAGGTAAAAGGTCAATGGGACAATCATAGGAGCGATGAGGTGGTAAGCTGTCTGCCTTTTTTTTATCAAAAATATCCAGAAATTCGTGGTATACTGCAGGGACATGCTGAAGATTATCTGGTATTGACTGAAGGGTCAAACAAGAGGCCGGTGTGCTGGTGGTAGGCACGAAACAATGTTGAGAGCAGTACATAGATGGGAAGAGGATTTCTTTCTTGGACCAACTAATTTGAGGGTCATGAACTTGTAACCAGGGGAAACCCAGGATAACAGGAAACATAGGTGAACTGATGATGTTAAAGCAAAGGAATTCTTGGTGGCCAGAGTCTGTGGAGGTGAGAATAGGTTTGGTTTCTTGAGTAACAAGTCCCGAACATGGTAGGGATCCATCGGCTAGGTGTATCTGCAGAGGTTGCTTCTTATCTTGGAGGGGAATATGCAGGGTGTGAGCCAGAGATGCATCCAGGAAACAACTGCATGCTCCGGAGTCAATGATGGCCAGCAGCCGAGCTTCCTCTTCCGCCACCTGTAATGAGACCGGAAGGACAAAGTGAGATTGGGTAGAGCCGGTAACTTGAAAGTTCACAGTGTACTGTCGCTGGCACTTACTGGGTCTCACGGGGCAGTTGCGTAAGAAATGACCGGCCTCCCCACAATAAAGGCAAAGGTTGGCTTGGCGCCGGCGGAGTCTTTCATCAGGGGTGAGTGGAGAACGTACCAATCCCAACTGCATAGGTTCGTGGTCCGAGGAAGAGGAAGGTACGGCAGAAGGTGCTGGAACAGGAGGAATGCGAGGTAACATCCAGGTGGGTCGTGAGGACTGGAAGCGTTCGGAGCGGCGTTCACGCAGGCGTCTGTCAAGCTTGATTGCTAGTTGTATTAATTCTTCCAGGGAAGAAGGAGTATCCATCCGAGCTAATTCATCTTTTAAATTTTCTGATAGACCTTGGCGATACTGGTACTTTAAAGCGGCCTCATTCCAGTTGGTGTCCCCAGACCATTTCCGGAATTCAACGGTGTAGTCTTCCACTGGTCTCTTTCCCTGGGTCAGGGTGTGTAGGATGGATTCAGCTGTGGCAGTGCGTTGTGGGTCGTCATACAGCTGTGCCATAGCATTGAAAATGGTTTCTACCGTATCAAACAGGGGGCTTTTCTGTTCTAAGAGGTTATGGGCCCAAGCTTGGGGTTCTTCTGACAGAAGCGAAATGACAAACCCCACCTTTACAGCTTCAGAATGAAAAGTCCTGGGTTGAAGGGCCAAGTAGAGCTGACAAGCGTTCTTGAAGGCTCTGAACTTCTTTCGAATTCCGGAAAACCGTTCTGGACTGGAAACCCTAGGTTCAGGGATGGCCATCATGACTGGGTTGACTTGGTTCTGTGAAGAAGAAATCCCACTGGATGAAGCTGACGGTGCTTCCGGGGGAGCTGAGGAAGTTGTTAGATGTTGAAGGCGACCCTCAATTTGGAAATATCCATCCTGAAGTCTCTGGACAGCCTGTGTAAGGGCTGTAACCTGCTGGCAGAGAGCCTCGAGGGGAGAGCCGGCTCTGTCGGCCTCTGACATGGCTGGTTTGTACTGTCAGGTACTCACCAAGGCCGGAATGCTGAGAGCGGCTCCCCTAGCAACTAGGTGCGAGATACCCCTGAAGGTGGTACAGAGGGAATCAGGCACGGAGAGGCACGGGTTGCCAGCAGGTGTGCAGGTCACCAAGGTTTCACCAGATGTGTAGAACCCGTGTAGCATGGACTGGTTGCTAAGCTGGAGAGAAGACTGGCAGGGACTCCAACACTTAACCTGGAACCAGGAACAGAGCTGAGGAGAAACACAGGGTTAAGCAGAGCAAGTCCGTTAAGCAGGCCGAGGGTCAAACACTGGAGAGCGTGGTAACAAGCACAGGTTGAGGCAAGGCAAGTCCGTTGAGCAGGCAGAGGGTCAAACACTGGAGAGCGTGGTAACAAGCACAGGTTGAGGCAAGGCAAGTCCGTTGAGCAGGCAGAGGGTCAAACACTGGAGAGAGGATCAGTAGAAGAGTCGTAATCAAGCCGAGGGTCAAACACTGGAGAGAGGATAAGCAAGGTAGTCAAACGGTCCGGGTCACAACAGGCAGGAACAGGTATGCAAAGGATAAACGGAACACTGGAAGCTGAGAAGACAAACCAGCAATGAGCACAAGGCATAGCTGCCTTTATATAGGCCCGCCAAGGGGACGTCCCGCTGTACGTGCATGCGTTCGTGTGCCCACGTGTGCTAACCCGTTCGGATCACGCGCTCGTACCCGCCGATTGTGTGCCCGTACGTGCTGATGTGAGGCTCTACCGCGCAGGCGCACCGGGACGCGCCGATACTGACAGGCTCTGACTGTGTTAACCCTCTGACACATACTATAGACAACCCCGAGTTATGAAATTTAAAGGAATATTACATTTTTATTGTTTCACTTTAAGCATTCTTAAAATCACTGCTCCCGAAAAAACGGCCATTTTTAAAACTTTTTTTGCATTAATCCATGTCCCCTGGGGCAGGACCCAGGTCCCCAAACACTTTTTATGACAATAACTTGCATATAAGCCTTTAAAATCAGCACTTTTGATTATTCATGTTCGTGTCCCATAGACTTTAACGGTGTTTGCGTGTTCAAACAAATTTTTTGCCTGTTCACAAGTTCTGGTGCGAACCGAACAGGGGGGTGTTCGGCTCATCCCTAGCCATCACCAGGGCAGTGTTTCACTTAATCTGGGGATCCAAAATGGACAGAGTGAAGCGGGTGGTTATGTTTAAGGAACCTCTCAAAGGCAGTAAAGGGCGTGCCTGCCATCACACACTTCTGTGTGTTGAACAGACTCTTTTGTAAAACTCAATCCCAGAAGGACATTGACAGCACCTGGCGGGTGCTGTGTTGCTTCAAGGACACTTTATGGTGCGCCAAAAAAGCGCCTCATCCACCAGCGGGAGAGGATGTCCATTGAGGACGGTCACAGACTGGTTCACAGTCTGCTCAGAGACTATAACTTGATAGACTTTAAGGAGGAAGAGGAGGCCTGAAGACTTCCCCTCCCCCTCTCTCCCCTGTGTATCCTTGTCAGTTCAATAAAGATTCGGGCCTGTGAACTCTTTTTCCCATCCCGTATTACCCCCCACCTCCATCACACCTGTTGCCTGTTGAAATGTAATTTGTTTGAAACGCTACACGATTTGCTTAATTTTCTGTATGCTTGGAACTGTATTGTTATGTATTGTATGTTTGCACTGCTTCGCAGCACAGGGTAGAATGTACCCCACTGAAGTATTTGTTTTTTGTATATTTTAATGCAAAATAAATATACATTTTCAATCAAAAATTGGATTTGATTGACAGCAGCGGGAGCCAATGGCTTCGCTGCTATCAATCTATCCAAAAAAGAGCCTAGAACCCTGGCCAGAGAGGTAGACCGCGTCTCCGGCATGGGAATTATGGGGTTTAGGTGAGTAAAACGGGGGGGGGGGGATGCATTAAGGCAGTGGTTCTCAACTCCAGTCCTCGGGACCCACCAACAGGCCAGATTTTAAGTATTACCTTGGGGAGATGCAGACTAGAATACTGCAATCACTGAGCAGCAAGTGATATCACCTGTGATGTATTTCAGCTATCTTGCAAACCTGGCCTGTTGGTGGGTCCTGAGGACTGGAGTTGAGAACCACTGCATTAAGGTGAAAAAACACGAGGGTTTACAACCCCTTTAAGTTTGCAAGTTCATAATATTTTCAGGGAAATTACGTATTCATGACAGTCTGGTTACCTTCATTGTATATCTAAACAAGGGATCCTTTAAAGTGAATATTTGTAGAACAAAGAGGTTTGGGTCTCATTGTTTAGATAAACGAACCAAGGCCCTCTAGTGTCTGTAAAAAAGACTTCTCACATAATTAGAATAATCCCCCTGGCAACTTAACCCATCCCCACCTGTATAATAAGGTCCTCTGGGAAGCTACATTACACATCCACATTATTACAACTCTACATGAAATATATTCATAATTACAATATTATTTACAGCTGTTAATTGAGATTTCACATAAACTCATTATGTAACAGTCGTGGTAAGATTTAGAATAAGAAGGCAAATTTAAATCTGCTACAGGAAAATGCTCTTGATGAGATGTATTTGGATGTTGCCAAGCATCTGATGCTGTACATATAACATTTTGGTATAGAAGTAGTGGATGCAAGGGGTAGGGAATTTGTATATGGGTGAGGAATTTGGTTAAAAAAAGGGCACAAACTATTTTTAAATGTTAAAAGGTTAGCAGTAATGCATAAACATTATCATTGGCATTTGTCTTTTTTTTTAATCTGGGAGAAGTAATAGAAAATAATATTACTGTCTTTGCTAATAACAACATGGACAGTTACATGGCAAATTATGTTTAATGTTGACAAATGGTTGTTTACCTATGTAAACAGCATTGTCTCTATGCATGGCATGGAATACTCTTCAGCAAAACATAGCTAGAGAAGTGAAGAAGGATTTTAGGCACTGATACAAGATGATCTTGAACCTGATGGAAACAGTCAAAGTAAGTTTTCAAGTGAGTACTGGCCTGAAAGCTCATAGGATGTCTGTTAATAGTTCATGTCATAGTTTAGTTTTTAGAGTCAAGAGTTGGTATACTTTTGCCTAGAATCAGGAATTAAGGGGTTAGGTTACAGTTAGGTTAAAGTAGAACTAAGGACAAAATATATTTTTTTCGTTTTGGATAGAGTAAGGGAGGAATAAATCCCTGTCAGGTTTTTTTTCCATCTACGTTCCTTTTGGGAGATTTTCCCAGAGGAAATCTTCTCAAAGTGAGGGAATCTCTGGTTGTCTCCAGGGCTACCATAATTAGTTTCCCGGTGGAAGTTTTCCCTTTTTTTGTGTATCTGGGGACACACCACAATTTGGGATTTTCTTTCACTTTTAGTGTTAATGGGAAACATGACAAATAGAGAAGGTGCATCTCCCTAATAGAGGCACAAACAGAAATACAAATCTGACAGGTATTCCGATTCCTCTCCACTCTATCCGAAAAAAATGGACTTTAGTTATTCTTCAAGAGTTAGGATTATGTATGAATGCTTGATTAGTTGTTAAGAGGGTTTCAATTGTATGTATAGCCAAAATTTTTTTTTTTATAAATTATAACTAAAGGCAAAATATTTTTTTACAATTTTAGACAGAGTAGATTAGAACATGTGTTCCATTTTTATTTCTGTCTGTACCCCTGTTATGGAGATCCACCCTCTCTATTTGTCATGTTTACTGTTATTACTGAAAGTGAAAAAAAAATCCAAATTTTGAGAACTGTAGTAGAGGGGAATTTTTCAGATCGGGACATTTGTTATGGTGACCCTGGTGACAACTAGAAATTTCCTCTTTAAAGGGACTCCTCTCAATTCCAGTTGCAGCTATAGGACAGGAAGTGAGGGGAAGTGAATGGGAGGGTGAATCTACCCAGCAGGGACACTTACAGCAATATAAACATGACAAGGCTTGACATGACATTTTCCACCATGACAGGTGAAAAGAAAATAGTCAAGTGTGAGAGTGAGAATCATAGGGGGGTCATTTTAAGTATATTATTGATTACAGTGAAATTAACACATGATATTGGTTAAACAATAGAAAGCAATAACAATTAATAGGATGGGGAAAATCCTATCTTAGGAAAAGGCACTGTTTTTAAATAAACAGATGTTATGATGTGTTTGTTACAAAAAAATATTCCAGTTAGTGTTGAGTTTTTTAGATGCCTGTTCAAATTAAAACAGTGTTTCTCAAACAAAATGTATGTACCCATTTATAAAAATAGATGCTTACAAAGTACCCCCTGGTGCGTTAGATTATGTTGAAGGCTCCTCATAGTGCATGTCGTTATTGCCGGCAGGGACATATGTACAAATTATATGGACCTATTGCAGAATTACTATAAGGCTCCTGGCACCTTAACCTCCATCTAAAAAGACGGTCCCACCTCTGAGACCAATGCCAGTTTAAACCAGGAACCAAACACTGCAGCAAACTAATTGCTTTCATAGCATTGCAACATACAATAGCTGCTTCAACTATATACATAAAATATCTTGACGTAAACACAGGAATAAAAAACAGTTGTGCTTACATGGAGCTATGTTTCGACAAAAAGTACTGTGTAAATACCAACTGAAATGAATAACCATTAAATTAAGACATCACTAAAAAAAACATAAAGTAAATAAGACATGCTATTATCTGAAATAGTACTTGCATAAAAATACAAGAAATGAACACATGAAAATAAAAAAATACATAGAGAAAATGTCTAAACATATCTCTGCAGCAGGCGACCCATGCACATGTTAAAACCATATATAATTGCTGGCAATATAAATATATTTACAGTATATAATTATGTATTCTGTGTGATGCAATTTGTGAGCACTGCCTTTACTTTGAAGCTGTTGCTAATATACCATGAAAACTGGCAATATAAATATATGGGACATCAAGCTCTTAGAACAAATTACCCGTAAAGCCCTGTTAGAGTGCTTCGTTCTAAGAGCTTGATGTCCCATATCCCGCAAGTGTGAACAACTCCAGCATTACACCAAGGCCTCGGATGTCCCATCCCAGTGCCAAAGTCTCGGTCTCTCGGTGGTGGCCCGGAGTAACAATTCAAACAGCTTACTCTGACCCTCTGTAGTGGGGGGTCATGAGTTTCTTGTAAGCGGCCAGTCTCTCTATATGTGGTGGTGGACCAAGCACTTTGTCTTTATCCAGCAGGACCTCAATTGATTTCTAGTAATCACCTGGGTGATTCATCTATATTGTCTGCACATGGATTTTTTATTTTCCACTGCTGCATTTGAATAATGAATTTTTGATGGACTATTTACTTGTTATTTATCAATTTACATTTGTAGTTCATTATATTTTACATGCTCTATACACATAATTTTTCACTTATTCACTAACAAGGAGGATTGATGGTCATTTGTATGGTCACCAGTCCCCTCCCTAGCGCGATCCCATTTTTCCAATTTGATTTCATTGTGTTTGTGTTGCATACAGGAATTTGCAGCTTTTATATACTTTTGATTGTCTACACACTTCACCTATGCGCAGTTTCTTTCCCCTTTTTTTTAGTAATAAACTTGGACACAAATTTTGTCTTTGCTTCATTTTTCATTGGTAGTTGTAGAACATACTTTCATCAGAACACCCTCCCCCCCTTGCTTTTTTTATACCATTATTAACCTATATTACAAACGATTTTACAGATCAGCTGGCAAACTGGACAAATAACCATAGCCTACACTGCAGAACTTTAGTCATTCATGCTGTGCTGTGCACACTTGGCCTTCTTCACCATAGTTACATATCAATCAATATCAACTTTGTATACTTATTTAGTGAAAACTGCATTATTAGATATAAGTAAGTTAAAAGTACGTTGGATGAGAGATGTCCCAAAATTAGAGGAGGAGAATTGGGAGGAGTTATGGGGATTCCCTTCCCAGATATTGGTCTCACTTCAAGACAAGCTTATACAATTCAAGATAACATATAATATATATTATACACCTTATACATTATATAGAATTTGCCTATTGAACCCTCAGAATTGTTGGAGATGAGGGTATACTCCAGGAGATTTTATCCCTATATTCTGGTCTTGTCCAGCTATAGCGGTATTTTGGAGAGAGGTTATGAGGGTAATCACTACAGTTACATCAGTAGCTTTAGAACAAGATACAGAGATTTGTCTTTTGGGTTTGGTAAGAAATAATATACCCACTAGGGCAAAGAGAACACAAGTAAGTCTGTTGCTTTTCTATGCGAGAAAGGCAATAGTACTGAATTGAAAAACAACAGAAGCTCCCTTGTTAGCCTTTTGGAAATATTTAGTAAATGACAACTTGCCACTGTATAGAGAAACATATTGTAATAGAGGATGTGAAGAAAAATATGAGAGAGATTGGGCAAGCTGGATAGTGGAACCTACAATGGCTTCTGGGAAACCCAAAGACTGAATAGCTAGAATAATAAGAAAAAAAGTAATGTGATGTTGGTTAGGAAAGTGAAGGGGAACAACAAACCACACCATCAATACAAAGGTTTAGGGGGAAGAATAAATGTTTTTATTTGTCGTAATTAATATTAGGAAAAGTTATGTGAAAGCTCCCTCTATGCAGTTTAAGGTTAAACATCTTTTCTTCTAATTTTAATGAGTGGCCACGTTGTCTTATTAAACTCCCTTCCGCAGAAAAGTTTTATCCCTATTGTGGGGTCACCAGTATGGTATTTGTAAACTGAAATCATATCCCCTCTCAAGCGTATCTTCTCCAGAGAGAATAAGTTCAGTGCTCATAACATTTCCTCATAACTAAGATCTTCCAGGATTAAATGCTAAGCATGATATGTGTATAAGTCTGGACATGAGTTTTCATGTTATAATTTACCATTGTTTTTTGTTTTTTTGGGCCACGCCCTTCAAACCAAAATCTACTATTCTAGGTTCTAATTCTAGGTTCCAAAATCTACCATTCTAGGTTCTAGGCACCAAAAACTAACATATAGAGGGGGCATGTAATTTACAGTTGTTCTGGCTGGAATGGTTGACTTGTAATATTAGGAATGTACATAATAAGGGGTGCACTTGCTTAATGTTATATATTTTTTAAATTGATAATAAGCTTATTTCAAATTTTCAGGGAAAAGGCTGTGTGTACGGATTCACAGTTCAAGATGGAACTCTCAAGGGGTAGATCACATGGACTGATCATTACAGAGACCATTGCTTTAGATGTGTCATTGGTTTTCCACTATAGCCAGGGAGACATAATTGAATATCTGAATACAGTGGACAGAAAATCATACTGTCCCCTTTGTCTACCTGCTTGAATGTATCCCAGCGTATTGCCAATTTGGCTCCAGTAATGATGAGGATGGAAGGGATGATGATGATAATGATGATGAGGTCACTGATGCGACTTAGTTGCCAGATAGAGCGGAGGAGGAAAGTGAGGGGGGCACAACCAAAATGAGGCAGGATGTCCTCCAGAGGCAGGCTTCATGGAAGAGTAGAGGGCAGCCACCCTATTCCATCAGATTGTGGAGCTGTTATCCCACGGCCCCCACTTTCCCCAGCTCAGCTGTCGCAAGCAGATCAAGTGTGGCAAAAACACTTGGGTACCACATGCTTGACAAGTCATTTAATCTCCCACCACTCAGCCCATTGGCAAGAGCACCTGAAAGCCACACAAAAGGGATACAATTCTTCTCCTCACTCCTCACCTTTCATGTCTACCCCACTATATCTTATGACCTCTTAGGAGCCTCTACTGACAGGGATGATGGTATAGCAAAGTGTGTCACAGGGCCTTGTAACATGTCTGCCAGCAGCACACCACCAGCTGTAGAATATAGCAGGCAAATTTCTCTGCTCCACCTGCTGCATCAAAAAAACAAAAAAATACATTCCCTGCTACCCAGATGCCTGATGTCTAAATTCCAGCTTGTCCAAATTGCTGGCTTTACAACTCCTGCCTTTCCATCTGGTGTATGAATGTGCTGTACCACAATGGCAGGTTTGCAGTCGCTATGTCTTTACAAGTAAGGCCATTCCAGCTCTGTACCATCACGTGGAAGGCCATGTTTTGGCATCATTGGGCAAGTCAGTCAGCAGCCAGCAGCAAGGTCCACATTACTGCTGACACGTGGTCCAGAAAGCATGGTCAGGGTCGATATATTTTGTTCACAGCACACAGGATAACTGTTCTTGCAACTAGGAAGGATGCAGGACAGGGCTCATTGCTTGTTTTGCCACCACATCTTCATACTGCTGGGGGTGATGATGCGAGATCTGTCAGCTTCACCCCCTCCTCCTCATCCATGCCCTCCTCAGCTGAATTTTCCTATGAACCACCAGTACCCCCTAAGTGTTTAAGGGGCTATTTAATGAGTCGGGCTAAAAGATGCCCTGCAGTGCTTCAACTGGTCTGTCTAGGCGATGGGAGCCACACCGGAGCAGAGGTTCTTTCAGCTCTGCAGAGGCAGGCCCAGAGGTTGTTCACGCCATGGCAGCTTGAGACAGGAATTGTGGTGTGCGATAATGGCACTAATCTTCTGTCCGCCCTTCGACAGGGAAAGTTGCCTGGCACATGACCTGAATTTGGTGGTGCAGCATTTAAACAGGTACCCAGGGTTGCAAGATCTTCTAAGGCAGGCCAGAAGTGTGACATGCCCCTTAGGTGGAACTTAACGTTGGAAATGCTGCAGTGGCTGCACATGCAGCAGAGGGCCATCAATGAGTACCTGTTTGAGTATGGCACAAGGACAGGCTCGGGGGAGCTTGGCTTTTTCTCCCCACATCAATGGCTGCTGATAAAGGATGCATGCAGTGTACTGTCACCATTTGAGGAGGTGACAAGGATGGTGAGCTGTGACAATGCATGTATCACTGAAACCATCCCTCTTGTGTTCCTGCTGGAGCATACTCCGTGTGGCATTATGGACAGGGTACTCAAGACAGAGCAGCGGGAGGAAGAGGAGGACTTCCTTTCCTCTCAAGGCCCACTTTATGCAGACTCCATTCTTGCAATGCCACAGAACACCCAAGAGGGGAGGGAGGAGGAGGATTCTGTCAGTTTTGGAGGCATTGAAAAAGAGGAGACATATGTCAAACCTTAAGAGATGGTTTTCAGTCTCCAGAAACCTTGGGAGTAGTACGTGGCTGGTAGGAGGCAGTTTCAGATACTGTAATCCTCAGTGACCTAGAGAACTCTGCTTCTCATGCCTCCACAACCTTGTAGTACATGGGCTCTCTTATTCTTCAAAGCCTGCGAAAGTACCCCAGAATTCGTAGCATCAAGGAGAAGGATCATTAATGGTTGGCCACCCTTCTTGACCACCATTACAAGAGAAAGGTCTCTGAACTCATCCTGCCCTCATAGAGGGAGAACAGGATGAAATATCTTGAGGACACCAAAGGAGATTATGTAACACCTTTCCAGACTCTGGTAGGTTACAGTCTCATGGAAAAGGTAGTTTTGAGGCTTCTGTTGGTTAAAGGAAGAGTGATGGACAAGGGGGAAACCACAGTGATGCATTTCAATTTCTTTTTTGTCCTCGGCGCCCGGGGCTGTCAGCTTCAAGATCCCATTGGGAGCGTCTGCATCATACTGTATGGTGGAAAATTATCTATTGGCAAAAACAGACACGGAGAGCTTTCCAGTAGACAATCCACTGGGTTACTGGGTCATGAGATTAGACTCCGTTGACTGGCTGACATTTGTCAAAATGAATCAGTCCTGGATTAGTAGCAGCAGCCGATGTTGCTTATTACATGTTTTTGGGATCTCAAATCTTTACAAGACTGTCTAGGCTGCCTAGCTATGTGGGTGTTGATTTATTCTTGAAGTATTTTTTGGTATAGGTTTCTTGGGAACAATTAACACCCAAGGACCAATTTTTCTGCATGTTTGACAGCTGCTTCAAATTTCATTTTTTACAGCAAGGCCAATTCTTGCTTTCATCAAGAGTACCTCTATAGTGTTATGGTGTGAAGGCACCAGCAACACCCAAAGACCAATTTTTCTGCAATTGTTTGACTGAGGCATCAAATACATTTTTTTTACAGCAAGGCCTATTCTTGCTTTCATCAAGAGTACCTCTAAAAGGTTACCGTGTGAAGGAACCACCAACACACAAAGACCATTTTTTCTGCAACTGTTTAACTGGGACATAAAATTTAAATGTTTTACTGCAAGGCCAATTCTTGCTTTTATAAAGAATACCCCCTATAGGGTTACAGTGTAAGGGCACCACCAACCAACAAAAGACCAATTTTTCCATACCTGTTACTTCTATCCAAAATCTGCAAAAGAGACACCTGAATTGATTAAAAAAAATAATTGTTGATCTTGGCCTGACTGTACTATAATTTGGCTTCTTCACATAAGGCTTGCTCATTGTGGTGCAAAACGTTGTTATCTCCATTCAAAGTCTGCCAAAGAGACACCAGAATTTATCCAAAAAATCCCTAATCTTGTTCCGAGTACACTAAATTATGACCTCATCATACATACAAAATAAAGATTGCAGGGAAAATCAGTTTAAATGTCTTTTTTTTCTTTATAAATGTCAGATTTGCTTGCTGCAGCAGGTTCCATACATGGTACAGATGCCCCACTTTACAGGCAGACTAAGGGGACCCCCATGCACTATATTTAAAGGATTTTTTCATTTTTATTGTTTCACTTCAAGCATCTCTTCTTTTTCTTCACTTCAAGCAGCTCTTTTTAAAAAAAACAATTGGTACATGTCCCCCAGGGCAGTACCTGGGCCCCCATAACCTTTTTTTATGGTCAATAACTTGCATATAGGGACTTGATTTTTCAAGTTTGGGTCAAATAGACTTTAATAGGTTTCACGGTTCAGGTCCCAACTTTTGTGTTTGAGAGTTCTGGCGCAAACTGAACCGGCAGGTGTTCAGCCCATCTCTAGTCTATAATCTGCTGCAAGTAATTTAAAAAAATGTGAGTGGAATTCTATCAGACATCTGGAGATAGCTTGCCAGGCTTGGATGAGAAAAATGTCTTTACAGCTGCTCAGCAAGATTGTTGTCATGCCTGATTGTACCTGGGCATTCATCAGTGAGCTGGAAAAAGGGTCCTACAGAAGTTATAGCAAAAGTTGGGAACACTCTGACAGGGACACAGACAAGTCACTCGTGTCCTTTATGGCATCTGTACATGTACATCCATATATATTTTGATATCTTATGTTGCTTTTACCCAAGATAACTACATGGGGTGTAAACCAAAAATGCTCAAATGGTGATAATGTATTGCTTGCTACTTATATATGTCTTTTTTTGCACCTAGTCAATATATATAAATACTCCACCAATGAACTACTGATGAAATGGATTTTATCAAAGAAACATGTTGAGTCTGTGGAGGAATTGATGTATTCTGAAATCAACAATGAACAGAATTATGCATGATCTGTCTTGAATACCAAACCCAGATATTTGGGGGGAGGTCAACGTATGGTTGACGTATTCTTTTAAAAATGTCTGTTTATTTTTAACAAATTAAATTTTGTAATAAAGTTGTATATATTTTAATCATAATTGTGGTACTGCCTTTAAAATCTAGCCATAGATAGGGGTTCACACCCCATGTAGTTTTTCTTGGGTACATTTAATTGTAGCACTTTGAGATCTTTTGATGAAAAGGGCATTATAAATAAAATGTATTATTATTATTATTATTATTATTATGTGGCAGCTTCTAGGCCTACTTTTTATACTAATTATGTTGCTTTTAGTCATAGCATTTTTTTCATTCTCTGTTTACAACAAAATTCCTAGGTGTATTCCATTTGGTAAACTTGTTATATGTTTCCTTGATTCTTAAAGCACTATGGTTTATATTGAATGTGGTGCATGATGAAATGTTGTTGTAATTCTGAAGATGTTTAATGTATCCCCTTAGAGTAAATTATCCTCCTGAAGAAGACCGCAACTGCACATGTCGAAATGCGTTGGGGTTTTCACACAGTCAAACATTATGTAATGTAACGCTGTGTATATTTGTGTTTGCATTGCTGTATCGTGGAATATGCATTGTATCCTATGGCCAGAGCTTATTTTTTTATTGTAACATGACATTAGACTATTTCAAAATAAAGAATTTTATATTTATTATTTTTTTTGATTCTGATACATGCTGCTAAAAAACTCCTTGTGGGAATTTTTCCATATTGTCTGTTTTGGGGTGTGCAGCCCATACATTTTGCTTACATGTGTCTTTCCCATACTCTATAGATTTTTGGTGGTTAAATGCCCCTTCCTCCATGACACATGAGAGTTAGGACATGAGCTGTGTATTATTTTTCAAATCTTTTAAATTCCTACTTTGTAAATCTTTTAATTACAATGTACATTTCAAAGGCGATAAATGGGCTAACCTCATGTTGGGGTACAAGACCGATTTTGAGTAGGGGGATCAGATTGAAACCAAATCTCTCTCCTTTATGCATCAGGAAAAACCTAATAAGATTCCTGTATTGCAGTATGTCCAAATATTTAAAGAATTTTTATTTGAAACTATATATGTAGAGAGGTAGGGATATTGAATCCACGCACAGTTCCTGTGTAAAAAATAATATATTGGTCATTCCTATTGTACAAGATATGACCCAACAAATTGAACAAAAAATGTATAACATGTAATAATATAATATGGTTGATGTCATTATTCATTATACATTATGGATCTATGTCTGTTACAGATTTTGGTGGACTTGTGCTGTTCCTGTCGGCCCCTTGTGGATGGATCTCAGCTCTCTATGGATTCCCGGAAAGGTGGGGGATGTAGAACAAGTCTGCATCCCCTCTTATACTCTTACCGAATATCTTTTTGGCCGCTAGTCTGAGCACTACCTTGCTGGTGGCATCCCTTGATCGACTCTGGACTATTCGTGGTGAAGTGCGCATGCACGAGTTCTCCTGATGTGGGCATGGCGCCATGACATCAAACGATTTGCGGCAGAGGTGATGACAGTGGCCGGGGCTTCCGAACCTTCTGGGACACCGAGGGAGCCACACGGGGGCCTCTTATCCAGCAGCCTAGACACCATTATCTCGGGGGAAGGGTGGAGGCACCTCCACATGATTATCCTATCTGCCAAACCACAAAGGCACTATATAAATGCTGGGCTGCATGAGGATCAACTCATGATCCCATGCAGGCAAGGACGGATGGTTATTGCACATACCCGGGTCAATGTAAGTATATAATCCAACTAAGTCAGACTAATTAGCCCTTTGCCCCTCGTGCTATAGGTGCTATACATTCAACCTAATCTTTTTGCTCTTTTTCTTGGTCATAGAGTCCCCACCTCTCTTGCACATTTACATTTAGGTCTCAAATTACAGTGAATTTACGGCTCACATGAGCCATATCAGTACTTAAGGTAAACAATATTATTAGATATACAATTTCATATTTAGGTTTTGGCTTGTTTGCACTTTTGTTTTTTTATTTTGTTTTTACATCTATTTCAGCTCATAGTGGGCTGACATCACTTACTTTAGCACACACTATTTTATTTCTTTGACTGTCCTGTCGGGAAGTCCTTTAAATGTACACCCTTTTTCATTTTTACTGTCGTAAATGTCATCATAATAAGATTAATCTCCTTTGATTAATTATAAATAAACATTTGCCATCCCTATGACCACATTACTAAATAGCTTCATTTATTTCCTATGGGACAAATATGCTACTATGATGAGTTCATACATTGATAACCAATGTTTGTAGTGAGTCTACACATTGAGAATAAATATTTATATTTCATTAGACGCTCTTGCAAGTTCGTTAAGAATCAACTTATTTGTTCCCCCCTTTTTTTAATACATTGTCATTGTTTGGGAATTTGCTGCAGGTGCCAACTCTCCCGTTCCTTGGAGGGTGTCAACAGTGTGCCTCCTTGTAAGCCCTTTTGGGCTGGGCACCTTCCTCTTGGGGAGGTGGGGATAGCCATGGAGCCTTCCGGATCATTCCATCGATTTTAAAATTTCTGGTCACGAGATCACTTATTCCATCTTTCAGCAGTAAATATAGCACTATGGTTTATATTGAAAGTGGTGCATGATGAAATGTTGTTGTAATTCTGAAGATGTTTAATAGATCTCCTTAGAGTAAATTATTCCCTGAAGAAAACTGCAACTGCACAGGTCCAAACGCATTGGGGTTTTCACATAGTCAAACATTATGTAATGTAACACTGTGTATATTTGTGTTTGCATTTCCGTATTGTGGAATATGCATTGTATCCTATGGCCAGAGCTTATATTTTTATTGTAACATGACATTGGACTATTTCAAAATAAAGAAATTTATATTTATTCCTTTTTTTTATTCTGATACATTGCTGGGGGAATTTTTACATATTGTCTGTTTTGGGGTGTGCAGCCCATACATCTCTCTTATATGTGTCTTTCCCATATTCTGATTCTTAAAGGTTTTTCTAAAAAAGTTTAAACTGATAAAATAAACAAACAAAACATATTATGAATCTTCAGCAGTGAAACTGCTTATTTATATTACTTATAAGCAGAAGAGATGCAACCTTTTTATCTCAAGCAATAAGGCTATCTGCTATAAACTAAACATATACATTACTGCATTCTTTGCATTATTACTGGGGCACACAGCACTGGGAGCTGAATTAAAGCTTGTGAATTGGGTTACACTCAAATATCTGAAGCTGCAAAAACCACCACCTCCAGGAACATAGAAAAAAAGCCCACACACATTTTTTATGCAATTAAAACACAATGGAGACCCTGAGTTAAAATGCTTTACTTGAACTTGTGCCACTTGACCTCCCACAAAATGGACACCTCCAGACAGTAATTTTATGCAGATTGAATTCATTTTGTGAAATATGTCATAATAACATAAGTCTTATTAAAATGCCTACATCAAGTATGCAAATTATAAATCAGCAAAGTTACAGAACAGCTCAATTTAAAAATGTGTCAAAAGCTTATGCTTGCATTTCTTTTACATTGTATAAACAGTATAAATGGTATTTACTCAAATTTCTCATAGTAACTGAATATAGCTTAGCTATCTTAACTTAAAGGTCATGATACTTAGATTTAAACCTCAACTATTTTAAACATTGAACTATAATAATTTGCTATTTTTGGAAGGTCTTTTGTAAAATAAAAATACTGTTGTAAAAATTACTTCTTTCTATGCAACAATGTATCCACAGCTGTGTATACCTTGCTAGACAAAGTGGTTCAGTGCCTCAGATGAAATGACCAAAACAGGTTAGCTTTCGGAATTTGCAGTGCTGTAGTCTTGGTGTTATAAGGTATGACAGACTCTCTGTGTTACAGTTGAGGGACAGCTGACTGCGAGACAAGGTCAGAATCATTCAGGGGGCAATCAATCTGCAGGAAAAATGTATGGCAAAAACAGAAACAAGCTCAGGGTAGGCAGCAAGTTGTCAGAAGCAGAACTAATGGGCAGTCCGGGCAGTGGCCAGACGAAGCACAAATACCCCTGAGCAGGCACAGGCTGAATGAACAAGTTAATTCAAACACTCCTAATGAGGGAGCCAGTGCAGTGACTCCTGCAGTGATGGTGACTAGGGATGAGCCAACAGGTAGCCAGCGGGAGCTGTGCATCATCGTATTTCTACCACGTCAATATATGATAGCAAATAATCACTAAAATAATGTCCATGAATTAAACAAAACCAAAATATGATTAAACGTCCATGGGATACGTGAAACACCACTCTGGATATCTGACTTCCACCGCTGTGAGACCCGTCACCAGAAAGATTGAAGGCTTACCGGACCGCCTTTTAAAAAAGGCATGAATCAATCACCGCTATGGATGCTGTCCCTCTCATAGATGGATCCTGCTGTGAAGCACTAGATGGTTGATCTCAAATCAGTTAGCCATGGAGGAGAGCCGATCCCGGTGGTATAGATATCCAAAAAAAAGGGAGAAATGCTCCGATGGTGTAGTAAATTATTGGTTCCTTTATTAAAATGCCAAGAAGGCGTACAGCAATACAAAAATCCTTGCAAGGAATGATAGAACAACTCCGGTAAAAAATGAAAGTCCGCGCATGCGCAGTCCGTGCGTGCGTGTCTACTCTACGGCCGTTTCGTCAGAAATGACATCATCAGGGGCACCTGACGAAACGGCCGTAGAGTAGACATGCACGCACGGACTGCGCATGCGCGGACTTTCATTTTTTACCGGAGTTGTTCTATCATTCCTTGCAAGGATTTTTGTATTGCTGTACACCTTCTTGGCATTTTAATAAAGGAACCGGGATCGGCTCTCCTCCATGGCTAACTGATTTGAGATCAACCATCTAGTGCTTCACAGCAGGATCCGGTAAGCCTTCAATCTTTCTGGTGACTGGTCAGATATCCAAAGTCGTGTTTCACGTATCCCATGGACGTTTATTCATATTTTGGTTTTGTTTAATTCATGGACATTATTTTAGTGATTATTTGCACATAACAAAATATTTTTCACTAACAAAATATTTTTCACCGTTAAAATATTTTTCACTGTATATTTTTCACTTATATTCAAATCCAGCGCTGCGCTGTTTATATACATTTTTAGTGGTGCCCCCTATCAGGGTTATAGCGTATAGCTGCAGGATATTTCTTCATAGGTTTATATTTTATATTTGTACACATGAGCACAATATATATTTTTTCATAGATTTATATCTTCATTTACAACAATTTACACCTAGCGCAAATTTTTCCTTTTAGAATATATGATAGCATCCTGCTGTCACTGGGTCCTAAGGAAGCCATGGTGTCCCTAGGTACCACTGATGTACCGGGGAATCCATGCTTCTTTTAGGAAAAGGGGTAGAGATAACAGTGACAACGCTGTCCAAATGTGGCCACTGGTAATGCCTTAGGGGTGACTCCTGATGAAAGTGTATTTTTTCTATTACCTGTGTTAGCTGGATAGCCAGAAATGTCCCCCAAAGATCACTGAGATACCTTAAAGAGCTGGAGGTCTCTCAGGACAAATGTGGAACCACCTAATTGTGACCTCAATCTCCCAAAAGCTTGGGAAACATGCAGGTAAACAATGGAAAACCAATGAGTCCTGGGGTACAGTTAATGTTTCCTCATATCATGGTCAACCAGGAAGCGCTGAATCAGGTTGATAAAATTTGGGGTGAAGTTTGTAAAACTCATGGTGCCTGGGCCCTATAGGAGGATAGAGTTGGATTTTGCCAAATAACATCCCCTGGGGGTTCATTTGGGGCATACAAGATCCTAAAGAATGCATTCTTTAACCTTGTTTTGGCCAGGAATGCATACACATGTGAGAAAATATTGTGAATCTTGCCTAGAGCTTCAGATAATAGTGCAATGCATTATTATCACAGTCTGTTGATACCACTACCTGTAAATTAGGTCCCTTTTTGAGTAAATAGCAATGGACCTGGTGGGGCCAGTGGTTAAGTCAGCTAGGGGACACCAGTACACCATTATCATGATGGATTGTGCCTATTAATATCCCTAGCTCATTCCCTTAAGAAGTACATTGTCTAAAGACATTGCCAAATATGTTTTCTACAATTTTACCCACACAGAGCTCCTTAAGGAAATCTTTGTGCATCAAAGAGGCTCCCTTTGTGTCAAAAGTTATGAAATAATTGTGTCATTTGTTGCTCACTTCATTGAGCCACCACCAGTCAGACAGATTGGTGGAAAGTGTCAATGAACTCTGAAGTGTATGCTGAAAAATATAGTGGACTAACATGGGAGAGATTGGGACTGTCTGCTGCCTTATTTATTGTTTGCAATTCAAAAAGCCCCACAGTCTTTTTATAAGGAATTTCTTTGATAGCTTGGAAGAATGATGCCATACCGTACAAGAGAGGGAAAGCTTAGATACCTATTGTCAAGGAATATATACGACAGGCTCAGGAGGCCCAAAGATGCATGTATAAAACATCAGCAAGAGTATCAACTTTCCACCCAGAAAAGATGTAAACAAACAATGCCACATTTAACCCCTTGACCACTGAAAGGTTTTACCCCCTTCACGATCAGGGTATTTTTTGTTATTCAGCAACAGCAATTGCTCGATCATGCAACACTGTATGCAGATATGAAAAAACACATTTTTTTTAGTTTCTGTTATAAATTTTTGCAAACAAATAATCTTTTTTTATAAATTTAGGTCAAGATATAGTCTGCTACTTTTCTTTGGTAAAAATAATCCAAATCATTGCATATTATTTAGTCTGTTTGAAAGTTAGAAACTACACACTATGGTATATATATTTAAAAATCGATCAGTCCTTATGTACTGATGGCTCTGATCTAATATCTTGAGGCCCTAAAATGTCAGGACAGTACAAATACCTCTAAATGACCCCATTTTGGAAAGTAGACAGTCCAAGGTATTTAGTAAAAAGCATGGCATCATATTTTTTGCACTATAAACAAAAAAAGAGCGACAATTTTGAAAAAAAAAACAATACTTTTTCATTTCTGCTATAAAACATACCCAATAAAAAAAATGTAAAAAAAAATAATTTCTTAATCAATTTAGGCCAATATGTATTCTGCTACATGTTTTTTGTAAACAAAATCCCAATAAGTGTATATTGATTGGTTTGGTCAAAATTTATAGCGTCTACAAAATAGGGGATAGATTTATGGCATTTTTATTTATTTATTTATTTTTTACTAGTAATGGCGGTGATCAGTGTATTTTAGCTGGACTGCGATATTACGGCGGACAGATCGGACACCTAACTGACACTTTTGACACTTTTTGGGAACCAGTGACATTATTACAGTGATCAGTGCTAAAGATTTACACTAACACTGTATAAATGACACTGGCGGGAAGGGGTAAATATCAGGGACGGTCAAAGGGTTAACTGTGTTTCCTAATTGTGCTTTCTTACTGTGGGGGGGATGGGCTCACTGTATGGACACTGTGATCCATGTTCCTGATTAGCAGGTACACTAGATCACAGTGTTCATGCCTGACAGCACGGCAGTCTGCTTGTTCACAATGGCAAACCACCGTTCTATCTCACTGGGGAGCGATTGCTGGTTCCCGCTGGCTATAGCAGCTGCCGGACCCACTGATTGGCTCCCCCTGTGGCCAATAAGCACCAGCGCGTCGCCACAGGGCACACGCGTGCCACCTAGTGGCTATTGCACGAAACAACCTACAAGTATGTCGTTTCGTACAGCAGAGTGACTTGTCCGCAGTATAATTGTGGCGGATGGTCAGCAAGTGGTTAAACAACATTTGTTTTTCTTCACATATTGTCACCAGTGCAGTACAGCATTATTATATGACTGATGTGGCAGTGATCAGGGATATTGAGTGGTGACAGTATGCAAAAAAAAAAAATTGGAATAATTTTTGATGACCACTGTTAAAAACAAAAGTTAACTGTCACAAATGGCTTTCCTATCATGACAACTTTCTTACTGTTGACATGATGTGAGTGGTGAGTGGCTACAGCTAATCACATGGTACAGGGTGCTGTGATTGGCCTAGGTACAATATGATAGATGTGGGCCAATCACAGCATCACAATAGTAAACAAAACAGTCATGAATGGAAGCCAATAATGGCTGTTTTGCTTACATTGTAATCGTGTGATTGCTATGACCAATCACATTGGCCGGATACCAAGCATCATGATCGTGCCACTGTATGGGGATGCACCAATGCGCATGTGCACCATGACATACCAGTACGACATTGTGTCTTCAGCTGCCATCCACTTGCAATACATTTACTGTGATCTGGTCAGCAAGTGGTTAAAGGAGTACATCATACTGCTTCACAACTGTATTATGCAGGTTAAGCTACCCTCAAAACATGCTATTTAAAGGAATTGAGTATTTTTAAAGAAATAGTTCATCTTTTTTGAAAATAAATAAATACATGCACGTGATTTGGAGGTAAAAATATGTGCATTTATAATTTTTTTTCTGAGGAGGCTGCAGAGCATGGCACCTATGATCAGTGTATCTCTGTTGCAATGTCAGGCTTCTGCGCACTCTTCCTACAGTTCTGTGCCCATACATCTGTATGGGCTTTCTGTTTCAGAGCTGCATGACATTCCCTGGACACAGCTCATTACAGATCGGGGTAAAGGGAAAATCATAGCGGCTGATCGCTGTGTCCAAACATAATAGATCACAAAATGTGAACAATAGCTGGTACTAACTGTTACTGGTCCTCCTTCCTCACAGAGAGAGAGAGAGATCTGTATTTGGATCTGTGAGTTTAGCAATTTCTCTGTGATTTACTGTGATATTTACTGTGTCAACACACTGTTACACACAAAGCCACCTGTAAGTGCCCTGATGGCAGCCAGTGTACCTGTCACAACAGAACAGCCATCATCAGTGCCCTGATTGCAGCAGGTGTACTTGCCACAACTGTGCAGTCGTCATTGGTGCCTTGATCAATCAGACCAGTGCAGCTGTCATCAGTGCCCTGATCAGCCAGTGTACCTGTCACACCAGTTCAGCCATGATCAGTGCCCTGATCCGCCAGTGTACCTGCCACATTATTGTAGTCATCATCAGTGCCCAGATCAGCCAGCTTACCTGTCATACCTGTACAGCCATCATCAGTTCCCCGATCAACCAGTGTACCTGTCACAGCAGTGCAGCCATCATCACTGCCCTGATAAGCCAGTGCACCTGTCTCAACAGTGAAGCCATCATCAGTGCCTTGACCAGTCAGTGTACCTGACACACCAGTGCAGCCATCATCGATGTCCTGATCAGCCATTGCACATGTCACACCAATGCAGTTGTCATCAGTGCCCTGATTAGCCAGTGTACCTGTCTCACCAGTGCAGCCATCATCAGTGCCCTGACTAGCCAGCATACCTGTCAGTGCAGCCATCATTAGTGCCATGATCAGCCAGTGTACCTATCACATTAGTGCAGCCATCATCAGTGCCCTGACCAGCCAATGTACCTGTCACACCTGTGCAGCCTTTATCAGAATCCTGATCAGCCAGTGCACATGTCCGACCAGTGCAGTTTTCATCAGTGCCCTGATCAGCCAGTGTACCTCTCTCACCAGTGCAGCCATCATCAGTGCCCTGTTTAGCCAGTGTACCTGTCACACCAGTGCCGTTGTCCTCAGTGCCCTGATCAGCCAGTGTACCTGTCTCACCAGTGCAGCCGTCATCAGTGCCCTGACTAGCCAGTGTACCTGACACACCAGTTCAGTCAGTGCCCTGATCAGGCAGTAGAGATGGGTTGAACACCCCCTGTTTGGTTTGCAACAGAACTCCTAACAGGGGAAAAGTTCTGCCCCAAACCTCAAACTCCATTGAAATCTATTAGAGCCGAACATGAGAAATCAAAAGTCCCCATTTTAAAGACCTATATGTAAGTAAGTAATTGTCCATAAAAAGGGTCCGAACATTGCCCTGGGAGACAAGTATCAATGCAAATAAAAATGTTCAAAACCATAATTTTTAAAGGAGCAGTTATTTTAATGATGCTTAAAAAGGAAAAAAATACTTTAAATATAGTTCCTGGGGGGTCCCCTAAGTTTGCCTGTAAAGTGGCACATCTGTCGCATGTATAGAACATGCTGCAGCAAAAATTACATTTCTAAAGTCAAATGACATTTTAATTGACTTGTAGATGCAATTGCCGTCACCCGGCTATTAAAAAAATAAAGGAAAAATGGCACTAGGTCCCCCTCCCAGTCCATACCAGGCCCTTTGGGTCTGGTATGGATTTTAAGGGGAACCACATGCCAATTTTTTTTTTTTAATTTAACTGGCGAGGGATCCCCCTAGAATCCATACAAGGCCCTTATTTGAGAGCATGCAGCCTGGCAGACCAGGAAGGGGGGGGGGGGTGAATGAGCCATACCAGGCCACATGGCCTCAACATGTTCTCTTTGTTATGAGGGGGCTGAAAAGCTGTGTTTGCCATGATTAACTTTGTCTGTTACATGCCAGCAGATATCATCTCATCGGTTGAATTTGATTAGAACCTGGTCTGTCTTAAGAAAGGGTTAAAGCTTTAGACAACTTTGAGACAGACAGAACTTTATTTTGATGGTATTAAAAACTATTTAGCCCAAAAAAAACTATAACATATATTATTTCAAGAGACACTGGCTCAACTTGATTACCCATCCTAAAGCCTCTAAACTACTGAAAGAACTTTACAAACACTCTTAGTTAATGATAAACATTTTCCTCTCTATTAAGAATGTTAAAGTAAACCAATTGCTTCATGTATACAGGTTATTTGCTTCCTTCGTATTAATGATATGAAACGTGTTCTCCACTTCTATATGCCGCTTTTTACAGTTAGACCCCATAGGGGTAAATAGGGTAGTATTGATCACAATCTACCTCAACTGAGAATGACTACACTTGCAGGATTCTAACGGTTATTTGTTATAATTATAACTCTGATTCACATATGGTATGGATACCAATCCTGTCATCTATAGAAAGAGCAAAACTTTGTTTTTTTGTTTTTGTACTCTATTCTGTAACCTTCATTTATACCAAATAAAAATATTTTGAAAGTTAAAAAAAAAATAAAAAAAAATATTCTTATACATTTCTTTATCTTTATAAAACAAAATTTTAAACTCTCCACTTTTATTTTCAATCTTTTTATTAAGTTTTTACAAATAGGCAATACACACATACATTGGTGGTATATCCACACCAAAACAAAAACAAAAAAACAAAAAAATCTTATAATAACATTTTGCAGACTATCATAACTATAGCATCAAACAAACAAAAGGATGGCCAGGGGGTACAACATGAAAACATCTCCTACGCGTACCCCAATTATTTTTTTAGACTAAGGTTCCATTTGCCCCCTAATTTCCAGGTGATTCCCTAAATGTTCTCCAGGGGGCCCATATCTGATAACATTTTTCATATGTGTCCAATTCGTGTCACAGGAGGGTCTCCATCTTCTCAATTAGGTCCATTTCTGCTATCCATTTGTTAACTGAAGGGGCTTGTGTAGTTTGCCAATATTGCGGAAAAACCAGTCTGGCTGCTATTAACCAATGTCTTAGCAAACCTTGTTTGATATTTTTATATGGACCCGGTAAAATGGATAGCAGAGTAATTTGAGGTGTGTTGGGGATTAACTCCCCTGTAACTGTAGTATACAGCTGCATGATCATATCCCAGAATTGGCGAATTTGGGGACATTCCCACCATATGTGTAGCAGCGATCCCTTGGCAGCATGACATCTCCAACATTTATCTGATGTGTCTGGATATATTCGTTGCATGATTGTTGGACATTGATACCAGTGGGAGACAAGCTTATAGCTTGTCTCTTGGGCTTTAATTGTCGATGACAGACAATGTGTGTAATTAAATGATTTCTCCCACTCTTCTGTTCCAATTTGAGTATTAAGTTCACGTGCCCATTTATTTGTGAATTCCGGGGGCTCAGGGTGGTGTTTTAGGATAAGAATCTTATATATTGCTGATAAAACATGTTTTGGTCTGTTACTTTGCAATAGGATGGACTCGAACATATTTAGGTCTCTATTGAGGGATTGGTTTGGAGAAATAGAAGATAGAAATGACAATACTTGATGATATTCCATCCATTGCATAAATTAAGGCAAGATCATTTTGGACCACAGGCTCAAAAGGTGAGATGAAAGAGAGGGTGGAGAAAGGGTCGTATCTCGGTGGTTACCCTGAAAGGGTAAATCTAACCAAGGAAGAGCCTGAAGGTCAAACTGATTCAGCCCCTGTTCTATTGATACCCATTGTTTGGTATCTGCGTAATGAAACCAGCTTACTAATCTGGTCAGGACTGCCTCCACATAGTAAAAATAGAGATTCGGTGCACCGCTCCTCCTTTCATTATAGGTAATGTTAGCGTTTTCCAATTTAATCTATTCATCCCTATTTGCTTTAGTGAATGCTCGAGAAAAGGCCACCCAACCTGATCGAAAGCCTTCTCCGCGTCGACCAAGAGGAGGCATGCTTTTATTTTAGCCATTTGGGCATGGCCCATTAGTAAGAAAGTTTTTATTGTATTGTCACGTGTTTCCCTTCCTTGCACAAATCCGGTCTGGTCATTATGTATCAAGCTAGGTATGAAGGATTGGAGACGTGACGCAATCAATTTGGCATAAATTTTTATGTCTACTCCAATTAAAGATATTGGACGATAAATAGAACATAATGTTAAGTCTTTATCTGGTTTGGGAATCAAAGTGATATGGGCTTCCAATGTTTGGGTCGGGAATGTGTTTGTAGAAGAGATGGAATTAAACACCTGTAGCATAAATGGAGACAAACATTCTTTATATGTTTTATAACATTTTGGAGTGAATCCATTTGGGCCAGGACTCTTCCCTGATGGAATGTCTGTAATTACTCCAAGTAGTTCTTCCATTAAGAAAGGGTTGTCCAATAATTCCCTATGGTCATCTTCCAATGTTGGAATAGAGGTTTCTTGTACATAGTCTTCAATGCTACAAGTTTTTGATCCCTCATTCTCTACAAAGGATGGTTGGGCCAAGTTGTAAAGAGCTGAAAAATATTCTCTAAATGTTTGATGGAGACTTTGTGGGTCTGAAGTAATTTCCCCCGATGACTTCCTTATGCTAGCTATAAAGGTCTTAGGAGGACGAGGATGTAATATTTGTGCTAAATGTCTCCCACATTTGTTTCCGTATCTATAATTATTTAAGGCACATTTCTGTTGGTATGAACTATGTGATTCTGCCATATGCTGCAATAAGGATGCCCTTGTAGACGTTATGTTGGCTAATACTTCCGGAAACTGTGAGGCTTTATGTAATGTTTCTAATGTATGAAGCTTTAACCACTTGACGACCGCCTAACGACGATATACGTCAACAGAATGGCACGGGCAGGCAAAATCACGTACCTGGTACGTGATTGCCTTCCCGCGGGCGGGGGGTCCGATCGGACCCCCCCCGGTGCCAGCGGCGGTCGGCTTTGGTCTGGGAGCGTTTAGAGATGAGGGGGAGGCCATCCGATCGTGGCCCCCCCCTCGCGATCGCTCCCAGCCAATGACAATCATCCCCTGCCTCTGTGTAGTACACAGAGGCAGAGGATGTGATGTCATCTCTCCTCGGCTCGGCAGTTTCCGTTCCGGCGCCGAGGAGAGAAGACATGTGAGTGAGTGCACAACACACACAGTAGAACATGCCAGGCACACTTTACACCCCGACCCCCCCTGATTGCCCCCCGATCACCCCCCAAACACCCCTCCCCCCCGTCACACTGACACCAAGCATTTTTTTTTTCTGATTACTGCATGGTGTCAGTTTGTGACAGTTAGAAGTGTTAGGGCAGTTAGTGTTAGCCCCCTTTAGGTCTAGGATACCCCCCTAACCCCCCTAATAAAGTTTTAACCCCTTGATCACCCCCGTCGCCAGTGTCGCTAAGCGATCATTTTTCTGATCGCTGTATTAGTGTCACTGGTGACGCTAGTTAGGGACGTAAATATTTAGGTTCGCCGTCAGCGTTTTATAGCGACAGGGACCCCCATATACTACCTAATAAATGTTTTAACCCCTTGATTGCCCCCTAGTTAACCCTTTCACCACTGATGACCCACGCACGCAACATACGCCTCCCTTAGTGGTATAGTATCTGAACGCATCAATATCTGATCCGATCAGATCTATACTAGCGTCCCCAGCAGTTTAGGGTTCCCAAAAACTCAGTGTTAGCGGGATCAGCCCAGATACCTGCTAGCACCTGCGTTTTGCCCCTCCGCCCGGCCCAGCCCAGCCCACCCATGTGCAGTATCGATCGATCACTGTCACTTACAAAACACTAAACGCATAACTGCAGCGTTCGCAGAGTCAGGCCTGATCCCTGCGATCGCTAACAGTTTTCTTGGTAGCGTTTTGGTGAACTGGCAAGCACCAGCCCCAGGCAGCGTCAGATTAGCGCCAGTACCGCTAACACCCACGCACGCAGCATACACCTCCCTTAGTGGTATAGTATCTGAACGGATCAATATCTGATCCGATCAGATCTATACTGGCGTCCCCAGCAGTTTAGGGTTCCCAAAAACGCAGTGTTAGCGGAATCAGCCCAGATACCTGCTAGCACCTGCGTTTTGCCCCTCCGCCCGACCCAGCTCAGCCCACCCAAGTGCAGTATCGATCGATCACTGTCACTTACAAAACACTAAACGCATAACTGCAGCGTTCGCAGAGTCAGGCCTGATCCCTGCGATCGCTAACAGTTTTCTTGGTAGCGTTTTGGTGAACTGGCAAGCACCAGCCCCAGGCAGCGTCAGATTAGCGCCAGTACCGCTAACACCCACGCACGCAGCATACACCTCCCTTAGTGGTATAGTATCTGAACGGATCAATATCTGATCCGATCAGATCTATACTGGCGTCCCCAGCAGTTTAGGGTTCCCAAAAACGCAGTGTTAGCGGAATCAGCCCAGATACCTGCTAGCACCTGCGTTTTGCCCCTCCGCCCGACCCAGCTCAGCCCACCCAAGTGCAGTATCGATCGATCACTGTCACTTACAAAACACTAAACGCATAACTGCAGCATTCGTAGAGTCAGGCCTGATCCCTGCGATCGCTAACAGTTTTTTTGGTAGCGTTTTGGTGAACTGGCAAGCACCAGCCCCAGGCAGCGTCAGGTTAGTGCCAGTACCGCTAACACCCACGCATTCAGCATACACCTCCCTTAGTGATATAGTATCTGAACGGATCAATATCTGATCCGATCAGATCTATACTGGCGTCCCCAGCAGTTTAGGGTTCCCAAAAACGCAGTGCTAGCGGGATCAGCCCAGATACCTGCTAGCACCTGCGTTTTGCCCCTCCGCCTGGCCCGGCCCAGCCCACCCAAGTGCAGTATCGATCGATCACTGTCACTTACAAAACACTAAACGCATAACTGCAGCGTTCGCAGAGTCAGGCCTGATCCCTGCGATCGCTAACAGTCTTTTTGGTAGCGTTTTGGTGAACTGGCAAGCACCAGCGCCCTAGTACACCCCGGTCGTAGTCAAACCAGCACTGCAGTAACACTTGGTGACGTGGCGAGTCCCATAAGTGCAGTTCAAGCTGGTGAGGTGGCAAGCACAAGTAGTGTCCCGCTGCCACCAAAAAGACAAACACAGGCCCGTCGTGCCCATAATGCCCTTTCTGCTGCATTTGCCAATCCTAATTGGGAACCCACTGCTTCTGCAGCACCCGTACTTCCCCCATTCACATCCCCAACCAAATGCAGTCGGCTGCATGAGAGGCATTTTCTTTATGTCCTCCCGAGTACCCCTACCCAATAAACCCCCTCAAAAATGATGTTGTGTCTGCAGCAAGCGCGGATATAGGCGTGCCACCCGGTTACAGTTATAAAACCGGTTACAGTTATAAAAGTTACAGTTACACAAAAAAGTGTAAAAAAAAAAAAAAAAACACAAACAAAAATATAAAATAAAAAAAAATAGTTGTCGTTTTATTGTTCTCTCTCTCTCTATTCTCTCTATTGTTCTGCTCTTTTTTATGGTATTCTATTCTGCAATGTTTTATTGTTATTATGTTTTATCATGTTTGCTTTTCAGGTATGCAATTTTTTATACTTTACCGTTTACTGTGCTTTATTGTTAACCATTTTTTTGTCTTCAGGTACGACATTCACGACTTTGAGTGGTTATACCAGAATGATGCCTGCAGGTTTAGGTATCATCTTGGTATCATTCTTTTCAGCCAGCAGTCGGCTTTCATGTAAAAGCAATCCTAGTGGCTAATTAGCCTCCAGACTGCTTTTACAAGCAGTGGGATGGAATGCCCCCCCCCACCGTCTTCCGTGTTTTTCTCTGGCTCTTCTGTCTCAACAGGGAACCTGAGAATGCAGCCGGTGATTCAGCCAGCTGACCATAGAGCTGATCAAAGACCAGAGTGGCTCCAAACATCTCTATGGCCTAAGAAACCGGAAGCTACGAGCATTTTATGACTTAGATTTCGCCGGATGTAAACAGCGCCATTGGGAAATTGGGAAAGCATTTTATCACACCGATCTTGGTGTGGTTAGATGCTTTGAGGGCAGAGGAGAAATCTAGGGTCTAATAGACCCCAATTTTTTCAAAAAAGAGTACCTGTCACTACCTATTGCTATCATTTACATTCCCTGAGATAACAATATAAATGATTTAAAAAAATGAAAGGAACAGTTTAAAAATAAGATAAAAAAGCAAAAAAATAATAAAGAAAAAAAAAGCACCCCTGTCCCCCCCTGCTCTCGTGAACGCAATCGTCGGTCTGGCATCAAATGTAAACAGCAATTGCACCATGCATGTGAGGTATCACCGCGAAGGTCAGATCGAGGGCAGTAGTTTTAGCAGTAGACCTCCTCTGTAAATCTAAAGTGGTAACCTGTAAAGGTTTTTAAAGGCTTTTAAAAATGTATTTAGTTTGTCGCCACTGCACGTTTGTGCGCAATTTTAAAGCATGTCATTTTTGGTATCCATGTTCTCGGCCTAAGATCATCTTTTTTATTTCATCAAACATTTGGGCAATATAGTGTGTTTTAGTGCATTAAAATTTAAAAAAGTGTGTTTTTTCCCCAAAAAATGCGTTTGAAAAATCGCTGCGCAAATACTGTGTGAAAAAAAAATGAAACACCCACCATTTTAATCTGTAGGGCATTTGCTTTAAAAAAATATATAATGTTTGGGGGTTCAATGTAATTTTCTTGAAAAAAATATTTTTTTTTTCATGTAATCAAAAAGTGTCAGAAAGGGCTTTGTCTTCAAGTGGTTAGAAGAGTGGGTGATGTGTGACATAAGCTTCTAACTGTTGTGCATAAAATGCCAGGACAGTTCAAAACCCCCCCAAATGACCCCATTTTGGAAAGTAGACACCCCAGGCTATTTGCTGAGAGGCATGTCGAGTCCATGGAATATTTTATATTGTGACACAAGTTGCAGGAAAGAGACAATTTTTTTTTTTTTTTGCACAAAGTTGTCACTAAATGATATATTGCTCAAACATGCCATGGGAATATGTGAAATTACACCCCAAAATATATTCTGTTGCTTCTCCTGAGTATGGGAATACCACATCTGTTGTGACTTTTTGGGAGCCTAGCCGCGCACGGGACCCCGAAAACCAAGCACCGCCTTCAGGCTTTCTAAAGGCATAAATTTTTGATTTCACTCTTCACTGCCTATCACAGTTTCGGAGGCCATGGAATGCCCAGGGGGCAACCCCCCCCTCCCCAAATGACCCCATTTTGGAAAGTAGACACCCCAAACTATTTGCTGAGCAGTATAGTGAGTATTTTGCAGACCTCACTTTTTGTCACAAAGTTTTGAAATTTGAAAAAAGAGAAAAATACAATTTTTCTTGTTTTTCTTCATTTTCAAAAACAAATGAGAGCTTCAAAATACTCACCATGCCTCTCAGCAAATAGCTTGGGGTGTCTACTTTCCAAAATGGGGTCATTTGGGGGGGTTTGTGCCACCTGGGCATTCCATGGCCTCTGAAACTGTGATAGGCAGTGAAGAGTGAAATCAAAAATTTACACCCTTAGAAATCCTAAAGGCGGCGATTGGTTTTCGGGGCCCCGTACACGGCTAGGCTCCTAAAAAGTCCCACACATGTGGTATCCCCATACTCAGGAGAAGCAGCTAAATGTATTTTGGGGTGCAATTCCACATATGCCCATGGCCTGTGTGAGCAATATATCATTTAGTGACAACTTTGTGCAACAAAAAAAAAATTTGTCACTTTCCCGCAACTTGTGTCAAAATATAAAATATTCCATGGACTCAACATGCCTCAAAGCAAATAGCTTGGGGTGTCTACTTTCCAAAATGGGGTCATTTGGGGGGGGTTTATGCCATCTGGGCATTTTATGGCCTTCAAAACTGTGATAGGTAGTGAGGAGTAAAATCAAAAATTTACGCCCTTAGAAATCCTGAAGGCAGTGATTGGTTTTCGGGGCCCCGTACGCGGCTAGGCTCCCAAAAAGTCCCACACATGTGGTATCACAATACTCAGGAGAAGCAGCTAAATGTATTTTGGGGTGCAATTCCACATATGCCGATTGCCCATGGCCTGTGTGAGCAATATATCATTTAGTGACAACTTTTTGTAATTTTTTTTTTGTCATTATTCAATCACTTGGGGCAAAAAAAATTAATAGTCAATGGGCTCAACATGCCTCTCAGCAATTTCCTTGGGGTGTCTACTTTTCAAAATGGGGTCATTTGTGGGGGTTTTGTACTGCCCTGCCATTTTAGCACCTCAAAAAACGACCTAGGCAGTCATAAATTAAAGGCTGTGTAAATTCCAGAAAATGTACCCTAGTTTGTAGGCGCTATAACTTTTGCGCAAACCAATAAATATACACTTATTGACATTTTTTTTACCAAAGACATGTGGCCGAATACATTTTGGCCTAAATGTATGACTAAAATTTAGTTTATTGGGGGGAACTTATAAAAAGAGAGGTTCCCTCTCTAGGGGCCCTGAGCTACTCAAGGTCAACAAATAGGACAAAACACTTGGAAAAAAAACAAAAAAAAAACGAAGGGATATGGACAATGTCCAAAAAAAAGAAAAATCACCAGCCCTACCAGAGAGCTGGTGTACCTACAAGGGGGTTAAGTAGGTAGACCCAGAGGTTGTCTCACAGCAGAGACCCGAGACAAACAAAAAATATATTTATCTTATCCTCCGCATAGTTTATTATTCCTTTTCTTTTTCTCCTCCCCCTCCCCATTGTATACATTAGAGTCAGGAGAGAGAAAAGAAAAAAAACAAAACAAAAAAACCAAAAGAACAAAAAAAAAACAAACAAAAAAAACCCCACAAATTACAATATGTAAGGGGGGGGAAAGGAAAGGAGGGGTGGTCCAAGCAGCATGGGCTGTGTGAGCAGTCCATCTGGAGGGAGGGGAGGGATGAAAAAGAGAAAGAAAAAAAAAAAGAGAAAAAAAAAATCCTTTCCCCTTCCCTTCTCCTTTCCCTCTACCTCTCTTCCAAGAGTATAGTATTATGTTTATATAATCCTCCCCCCTTTCTTCCCTTTCCCTCCCTCTCTCCCCAAATCTATCATATACATTTATGCATACCCACATATACATACATTGCCCAGTGGTTGTGCGTACGCTTACCCAAATATATTTGCTGCCACACACACATATATATATGTATTTAACAAGAGCATGTAGATACCAGCACATTCCTTCATCTATCACGTGTTTCTCATTAAGGGGGCCCTAATCTCATTATTATGTTACGTAACCTTTGGCAACCAGATAGGTATCCCCAACATAGCTCGTCCACACCCTCCTCTAGTCACCTCAACCGCTGGGGGAACCAATCAGGTAAATGACACCCTGACTGAACAGTTTGCATGTCGCAGAGCAGACCTTGATTTCAATAAAGAATCGGATAACATAGGTTTAAACACCCATATAACCGGTTCCTATGGGGCTCTAAAAAGATTTACATAGCCTTAGTCCAAGTTTGGTCTAAACCAAAACTCACAGTCGTTATAGCATATATCATGTTGCGTAGTAATCACAAATGTTCCGTACTACAACATGATTCAGACATATAGGATTGGTGTAGCCTTTGCCCACCACATACAGCATCATACAATGTCTAACCCTGCGACACTATGGACCGTTCTGCAGTTAAAAAAAAAAAAAAAAAAACAGAAAAAAAATCATTGACTACATCTATTTTCCCCCCTCCTTCCCTCTCTCTCCCTCTCCCCCATACATAGCACATGGTGGTAGGCCTAATGGTAACATAACCCCCTAGTAAGACTATAGAACAAGTTAATCAGATTGCACAACAATGCTCTTCATACATAGCCCCAATGTGCCACCATGTATCACATACACTTTAATAGATACTGTTTTTTTTAGTTGTTTCCTTTGTGATTAAAACAACAAAAAACAAAAACAAAAACAAAAGCAAAAAAAATAAAAATTCTCATTTCTTTTTGAGTGGCTTAAGGCCTCATGCACACGGCCGTTTTTACAGCCACCTTTCCGAGCGTTTTCTGCAGCCCAAAAACATCTGTCTATGTTAGTCTATGGCTTCATGCCCACCTAGGCGTCCTTGAGCTGCAAATGGCATTGGCGTTTTTAAGCTGCGAAAAAAACCCAGGACCAGTGGGTTCTGAGAGATGTTTTTCAGCTGCAAAAACGCTCTAACGCTGACAAACACTCAAAAACGCTCACCAATGTCCTTCGACGCTTTTGATCCATTGAAAATAAATAAATAAATAAAACGCTAAAAAAACGCTAAAAAACGCTAACGCAGAAAAATGCTAAAAAACGCTAATAAACGCCAAAAAAAACGCTATTGCAAAAAAAAAAAATAAATAAAAGGGGGGGGGGGGGCAAGAGAAAAGGAATTTACAGTTGATTTGTTATTTATTGTTGCTTATGGAACTCTTCACTCCCCCCCTCCCCCCTCCTGGTTAATAGTCATTGTTGCAGCTATTACAGCTGGCAGGCTGGTCTCAGCACTTGATAAGGCCATTGCTTCAGTCCTTTCATCAACTCCCAAACGTTTAGCTCTCTTAAATGGTGTATAAGTCTGTGGTCATGTTATTGTTGGAAGGTCTGGCAAATCAAAGATTTTTTGTATAGCAGGGATATCGGATGCATCACGTATATTAAACCACCTGCCATCTTTCTTGATTTGGAGTTGGAATGGGAAGCTCCAAAGATATACGAGTTTGTGATCTTGCAACATTTTAAGCAGTGGCCTTAGTGCTCTTCTTTTCTCTAATGTAAACCGGCACAAATTGTGTAATAAATAGACAGATGTCCCATTTAGGTTAACTTGACCTTTTTCTCTGGCCTTCCTCATAATCTCCTCCTTCTCTCTATAGAAATGTACATGACAAATAATATCTCTTGGTTTGGTTGAATCTATATTTCTAGGTCCTAAAGCCCGATGAACTCTATCAAGTTCTATATTTGATTTCTCAGGTTTTTCCAGAAAAAAGTTGAATACTTTTTTGACTGTTAACATAAGGTCCTCGGTACCTGGTATCTCTGGTACCCCCCTAATACGGATATTGTTCCTCTTATTACGATTTTCCAGGTCCTCCAATAATTGGAACAATGTATGAATGTGCGCCTCTTGTGTATCCAAATGTTGTTCTTGTGATTGTAGTGAGCCTGTCAAGACATCTAAGGACTGCTCCAACTCTACAGTCTTTACCCCTGTTGCCCGCAGCTCCATTTTAACAGATTGAAGCTCTTTGTGATAACCCTGCTCCAAACATTGCACAAAAGCCTCCATGTCATTGCGAATAGGTAGTGCGCGAAGATATTCCCTTAGATCTCCCTCCTCTAAACTCAGAGCAGATCTTTTCTCTACCTCTCCTTCAAAACCTCCCTCCAAACCTCCAGCCACTTTTATATCATATTTAACCCCAGCTGAAGAAAGGGTGGTGGAGATAGGGGAGGAAAGAGGTGAGGGATACTCTATAGGATTAATCACATTTATATTTGCTGTGCTTGCTGTGTTTAATATAACTGATGCTGATGCACTTGTTCCACTTAACGCACCTAACCCAGCGGGGTTCAGGGGTTCAGGTGGAGCCATAGATGAAGGCTGCGCTCTCATGGCACTCATAGCAGCTGTTGGAAATGGAGCTGGTAGAAATGGAGTTGAAGCCTTTGATTGCAGGGGATCACAAGCGGGAACACAAGCGGGGCCACAAGCAGCTTCTCTGCAGCCTCCCAACTCTAGCTTTGATGTGCGGGAGCGAGTCCGGACACCAACAGGGAAGAACTCTAGGATGCCTTGCTGGTTGGTAGATACCGTAGATACCGTGGTAGCTGTAGACGGATGGCTCGATGTGTTGGATACACTTCGCCTTCTCCCCCGTCCCATGGAACCCCGGGGGGGGGGGAGCCATAGGTTGCCAATAGATCACTGGTAATAGCGCTGGTTTTGCAGTGGGTTACCACAGGGTATGATCATGTGCAGACAGACACAGCTGAACAGTGTAAACACTGTGAACTACCAGAGTAGGTATCGCAAAGCACAGCACAGGAAATAGAGCAAAGATTGCAAGGACAGCTGGGACTTTCATCTGCCGATCTCAGGTGATGCTTATGCGGATCAGTGGGGAATCATTAGTCCCGGTCTCAGCTGGAGCACGGAGCACGTCTAGCACACTCCTTCCTCCATGATCAACCACTCCCCTCCTCATCAACCACTCCCCTCCTCATCAACCACTCCTCACCACTTTTAGAAAAACAATCCTACAACTATTGGTGGTCAGGGGTACTTAAACCCCTCCACCTTGAAAAAACAATCCAAAAAGCATTTGTGTTCAGTTGCATTTTAAACCCATCCCCAGCAAACAATCTCTCAGTCATTAGTGGTCAGTGGAACATAACCCCCTCCTTTAAAATAAATCCCACCATCACTGGTGGTTAATGGCACTTTAAACCCACCTGTTAAAAAGCAATCCTACAATCACTGGTAATTAGCATCACCTTAAAAACCCCTACTTTTACATTTGATCTGCCTATCTTCCTCCCTGCTGTATTTAGAGAAATCAAGCCTATTAAAAATAGAGTAAGGGGCACTTCCTCCCTTGTGAATTTGCTGAATGTTTGTAAACACTATTAGTGTAAACTTTGGTAATGATTATGAATGGTTCACAGCGATCACAAGGTAAAGAGCCACTCTAATTGACTCTGTACATCATGACTATAACCTCAGCTATCCCATTATTTCACAGCACTGCAGAAATACACTTCCATTTTTTTTAATATGGTGGTATGGAAGTGTATGGTTATAAGAATGTGACTAAACTACCTGGCACCTAAACATAGTTATGACTTGTCCATTTAATCCCTTTTTTTGAAACACGTTTTTTTTAAAAGCAGTATTTGTTAATTATTTCTCTACATACTAAAAAGGTAGACTCATAGAAACTAGTCATGAGTGAAGTTTTGTTTACAAGAGTGCTTATAAGAGCAGAATCTTCAAATGTAAGTGAGAAGTGACAAGCCTGAGCATTTTAAGCATGTCATGAGTATAATAAGTATCGATAAAGTTGCTGCTTAGGGAGACTAAATGAGATAAAGAACTTGAGAGGGTTAGACAGATGCAATTTATAATGATAGGCAATACTGTGAGAATTCGTTCTATGCATAATAAATTATTTGGGGAATTGGGTAGAATTTTTTATTGTGATATGGCCTTTAATTGTACAGGTGGCTGTGATGTGATTATGCTGGTATGCGCGCTATGATTTTTCTTATTTTTATTTACAGATTGGAAATGTTGTAATATGTCCCCAGCATTTTTCTTAATTGACCCCTTCCCTTTGCACATAATTTCCTGTTTGGGAGAACGTGGGAGAGGCTAATCAGCCACCCATATGTGTGTGGGAAGATTTGGAATATTTAAACAGCGTAGTGATGTCTTAGCTCCACCCCTACTGAAGAAGTCATGCCTTGACGACATGCATTAAGGGGGTGGAGCCTGCGTACTGACATCACATCGCGGCCATCTCAATACCTTGCTGTTTGAATGCTGTTCCAGCTAGCATAGCTTATAGTGCCACACTTGTAAGTGCACCCTCTATTTTTTACGAGAAATAGACGGAGAGCACTAGATTTTGCCTTTTTTGCATACCTATACCATCGAGCAAGATGATCAGGGTTCTGTGGAACCCAAAGAAGCAGGTGTCCGAAATGAAGGAGTGAGAGTGTATATACCACGCCAGTTATCGTCATTATCTCCAGAGGGGAACACTGCTGATTTTGACTCATGTGTGAGGTTAGCAACCTGTGATACTGGTGGAGGCGAGCACAAGCATTTATCTGTATTTTTGCACTTTTGGTGAATTGATATTCTTGGATCCACTTCAATCATTAACTTGATATTTTTGATACTTTGATTCTACTTACATATTTATTTGGAATTATTAGTAATATTTAACTTTGTATTATATATGGTTCTCTGAATCATATTGGTTTGCACATTTAATCATTCAGTAGCGCAGCACTGTTTTTGTTATTTATACTAGTCCAAGTGGAGTGGATACTTTTATTAACAATATTATTAATTTATTTTCACATTATTTTCACAATATTGGTTTGATTGCGCAGATTGACATTTACACAAAATACTATGAATAATCAAACACTAATTTATGTACAGGTGGATGTACACAATATTATCCACAATATTATCCAGCACTCATATTATATGCTTACATTATATGCTCAGGTACAACTGATAAAAATTATGAGACACTTACATTTGAAAAGCCTGCATCTATCTTGGCGTGCAGAAGGAAGATGGTGTGTAATGTATCTCTGTGTAATGCACCAGACCCACTGAAAGGGATGGCCACTGGTGGCAGCTACAGCTGTGCTTCATGCAACTCTCCAAAAGGCACTGGACATCCTCACAGGAGTGAATGAGTGGGAATGCGTTTTAGGAGCCCCATCCCCTTTGTCAAGCCTGCCCAAATGGAGAGTGAGTCTGCTTCAAAGCACAGCAGAACTGAAAAAGACAAGATAAAAGAAGCTCTGCACAAAGGTCTAATGACAAGGATGTGGCAAACTACAAGTACCAGCTTTAGATAAGGCACAATACCACACGAAAAATCCATATGGAGAAATATACAACAATCAGCAAGTGTTTGAGGACATAAACGGAAAAATTATAGAAAAATAAACAACCTCAGTACCAAACTCTTTCACCCCCTTTCTGCCCAGGCCAATTTTCAGATGTCAGCACTATTACAGTATGAATGACAATTGCTCAGTCGTGTAACACAGTACCCAAATAACATTTTTATCATTTTTTTTTAGTCAGACTGGGTTTATATATCACCACTGGGTTTATATATATATATATATATATATATATATATATATATGAAAAATTTTAAAAAGAAACATGTTTTCTTAGTTTATTTTATAAAATTTTGCAAATAAATGTTGTTTCTTTAAAAATTTAGGCCAAAATGTATTTTATTGGTAAAAAAAAAAAAAAAAAAACCTAAATCAGTGTATGTTATTTAGTCTGTGTTAAAGTTATAGAGTCTGCACACTATGGTAAATACAGTATATATTTGAAAATTGATCAATTTTGATGGACTGATGACCTATCTCATTTCCTGAGGCTCTAAAATGCCAGGACAATACAAATACCCATTTTTGGAAAGTAGACAGTCCAAGGAATTTAATAAGAAAGGGAAAAATCAGGAAGCGACACCTGAGTGTAGTATTAGTGTAAACGATTTAATAGCAAATTACCTAACACTCACAGGATAGAAGTTAAAAAAGCGCTCATCTGGTGTATAGTGTCACACTTGTCTCTCCTGGCATCTTTCAAACTGCATCCACCGGCTGCTGGGGTAGAAAGAGGTCTATAGCACGTCCTGTGGCCACCAGGAAGTCAAACGTAACCAGTGTGGAAGGCACGGAAATGACATCACCGGAAGTGCCCAAGAAACAATTTTACAGGTTGAGAAGTACCCAAAGATGGGTTAGTAGATAAGGCATACAACTCCAAGCTCATCTATAGAGTCCATCAGGAAAGCTACTCTGTTCCCATTAGAATGGCCAATAATGAATTAGCATTAAATTCATCATCCAATTCCACTGCAATCATAAGCAGATAAAAATAAAAAATCTTTCCCTCTACCTTTACCTATCTTCTGTAAACTCATAGGGATATATCAATGTAAAAAGAAAAAGTGAAAAATGTGTAAATGTGTCCACCTTCGACAGAAAACATTGCACGATAACAGTGGGAAAGTATACACCATAAGATCTTTCTTTACATGTGATACAGACTTTGTGGTATACTGACTCCCCTGCCCATGTGGCCTCCTCTATGTGGGCCACACGGTTGGGACTTATGTTTACTACTAAAGTAGTATATATCCACTTGTTTTTTTTTGTCTCCCCCTTTTCTATTCATCTTTTAATATATTATTTTTTTTATCTATTCATCTTTATCTATGTTATCTATTTATTCCCATTATATAAAATTGTATTATTCTGAAATTGCATTAAGTATATTCTCAAAAGGCAAACCGGCTCCCACACTTTGGAAACATAGAATTGCTTTATTTATTGCAGGATAAAAGTAATAATCATGCTTCCATGTGTTTAAGCCCTATGCAGGCCTTAATTATAGCAAAGCAGAAGACACAACAGCACTCCTTTAAAAACTACTTTTTTTGTAACTATCGGTGACTGAGTTACATAGATGTAGAGTAATTATTATTACCCTGGGTACAGTCCCAGAGAGGCAGGTAGATTACAAAAAACACATATAATAAGAAAAATATTTATGTAAAAAGAAAATAGAAAAAGGTGTTGATTACAAACAAGAAAAAAATTTCCCAGCACACTTACAAGCTAGCCTGCAAGAAAACAAATTAGCCCTTTTTAACAGTTCATGTCAAAGACAGAGGGTTTAGTTGCACATATGTGCAAATATATGTGAAAGTCACAGTGCCACATCAAGGCTCCCCTGTATATTGTGGTCCTAACCCTATAGTTTTAAGAGTCTCCTAATCGGAGCAGACATAGCTGTGGATAAACTAAAGGTAGGTTTTCCTGGAGGGGGCCCACACCCCCTTAAAGGAGCAGGGGCACACTGGATGCCCAGCAAAAAAACAGTCGAAAAGCATCTCATGCATCTCTATGTGCAATTCAACCGACAAGCTGTGCAGATAAGTGGCAACCACCACAATCGATGACTAACCTTTACAGTAAGGTTCACATGGAAGGAGCTTAGAACATTACAAACAACAAAAAAAAAATTTCCCAGCACACTTACCAGCTATCCCGCAATAAATAAATAAACAAATTAGCCCTTTTTAACAGTTCATGTCGAAGACAGAGGGTTTAGTTGCACATATTTGCAAATATATGTGAAAATCAGAGTGCCTCATCAAAGCTTGCCTCAACAGCTTCCTATGACAGTCACCTCCCCTTCCCCTTTAACAATTTTTTCCACCAAAAATGGCTTTTGACACCAAAGCTATCAAGTTCCCCATGCTCACCCCTTCCTCAAAGAATCTCGGTTGTAGAAATAAATGTTTATGCTCTTCTTTAGTCAGGGCTACAGTTCGATACAAATACTATTCCCTCATTTTCCTTTTATTTGTGGAGGTTGCCTTAATATTAAGTAACCTAAGAAAATCTTTTAGGATGTTCCAGATCACAAATCAGGACACCATATAGACATTTACCTCTGAGAAAGTAAACTGGGCATTTAATGTTCATTTGCGATTTGGGAATAGTGTTAACCAAAAGGGATTCACCCACCATATACATTGCTTAGAGGGTTCCCAAATATTAACCTTGGACAACAGTGTGGAGCAATCTTAGAGTTCTCTCAGAGAATAATGGGAGGAAACCCCATATATATTTGGAGGAAATCCCCAGAACTAGATAAATGTGGGAGAGGCAAGCATATGTGCCAGAATAACAAGAGAAGCACTTAAGGGTCAAATTCCATTCCCTCCACACATCTTTCAAGCTCATTTTCTAATATACCTGGAGAATAGAGGGGTATTATGCTCCAGTTTAGGATGGGTAAGAGATATTTTGTCCAGAGCAGGACCAAAGTAAATACAACGCAATTTATGGCGTGGTACCATGATGTACCAGTCTTAGCCATTATAGTCAGCAATGGCTAAGACTGGTACATCACGGTACCATGTCATGAATTTTGCTGTGTTTTCTTTAGTCATGAATTGTGCTAAGTGTTTCAGGACATCAGGGGAGAAGGGTGGAGGAATGTGCACATTTGCAATTACACTTCTAAATACATTCAAAATACAGAAAAGAAGCACACATCTTCCATTACCATTTATATTTGCTTGACTGCAAGGGAAATTCGGCCATGAATAAAATAGGATGCTAACACCTCCAGAAAATACTGTATGTTGAGTAGAATTGCTTCTCAAATATCCTACAACTATTAGCAACTGGGTGGAGTTTGCGTTCAAGTGTGTTTCCAGCAAGTAAATAATGGAGGGGTAATAACCAATCCAATGCAATACACATTGCTTGACACTTATTTGGGTCACCTAATCCACTACTATTCCAGAAAACTATAGAATGGTGCCACAACAGCTGTAGAGAGAATGATAATAATACTGTATGCAAGATATCTGATTTGATTGCTTGCCAATTAAATCAGAACTGTAGAACTGTAAACAACTTGCTGACACGTGAGGCAGAATACAAAACAGTTCTTCAAGCTTTTAAGAACCAAAATTAAAATGGGAACATCAAATAGCCAGTAAGTGTCCATGTATAAGAGCAGTAATCATTTAAGGTATAAAATAAGAAGACAAACATGCCACCTTGCAGTAGTATGAACGGCAATCAACAAAATTTAAATACTGAAAAGAACTTTACAAGAGCCATGTGTTCACCACTTCTTTAAGATGACCCTCGTTGCAGTAAAGCCATTGCAGGGCCACCTTCTGGAAGAAAAAAAAGTCTTTCTTAAAACTCTCAAGCTCACTGGTCAGGTCTGACAGAGAGGAGTTATGCATATTAACTTTGGCGATTATATCTCTTGAAGTTGGTCCCCCTGTATCATTCCTAGTGCCAGCAGGGTCTGTATCACTAGAGACAGGGGCATGGTTACTTACTGCGCTCTAAGAATCACATCTGGTATCCTTCTCCTCCACAGCAGGCCTAATATGAATTGCATAGCGCCCTGTGTCTGTCTGTTCCACTACACGCTTGTTGATTTTTCTGCAACCCTCTCTAGCTGGCATTCGTGTGAAAAGTTTCTGTGCAGATTCTTTGTACTTCTCCTTGGTGGATCACTGTGAAAAGGTGCCATCTTGGGAAGAACAGTCTGTTTTGGCCTAATCATCATTGTTTTTGGAGAGGCAGACTAAGATCACATGGATCTCAAAGCCACGCCCCCCTGTATTTATCATTTCAAACACTCATACCTCCCAGCATTGCAGCTCTGGTCATGCTACTTAGCTACTCTGAGTAACTCATGAAGCATTGCCAGGTAAAATATTTTATCAGAATTAGGACCCCAAAGCTTAGGTTAAACTTATTTTATGATAACCTAACATTGCATCAAGATCGTCAGCCTTTTTCTCTTGATTTCTTTCTGTGGATAGATCAATCCTTTCTATTTTCATTGCATGGGCTAGCAAATTTTTTTCTACTGCATAAAATTTGAATGCAGAGCTGATGTTTGAAACATTGTGCGATTTTGTCAGATTAAAAGGGAAATTCTCTTAGCCACATCTAGACAGATTTATAATACTTAAGCCATGTGTTTCCATCAAAATAAGCCACAGGAGGCCCAACAGCCTTCACTGGGATTGTTGACCAGATGGCTGCTCTGTTCATGTAACCATAACATAAGTACTGATATAAGAAATAGTAGATCTGTCAGAATTGTCAGATTATGTAGAGCAGTTGTTAGATACATTAAATCATGTTATGTGATTTATAATGCAAAATATAATTTCTTTATAGTTATCCTGGGAACTACAGAGTGCCTAACTGTGTAATGCAGATTTGTTTATAACCCTCTGTAAATTTTAGTAAAATGCTTGTTCTCTTGGTTACCACTGTTAAGGGAGACCTGTATAGAGAATGCTTTCAGGAATCAGTGGATGTGAGCTTATAATAACTTCTGTTCTCTTGTTCTGCAACAGCGAAGTACTGGTTCTAATGCTCTCCTCAAACTCACTTTTCTTCACCCCCCTGCTCCACCCCACAATCTGTACATATCACCCTCACTTCTTCCCTTTCCCTATTACTGCACTCATCACCTCCTTCTAACTCTAAGCCCACTTGCTAACAAACACCCCAGGATACTGAAGCATGTCCACTCATACAAATCGTATTCTCATATTACCTCCCTTACTTTTCTGCTTCTCCTTACCTGCTGGAGATATTTCCCCAAACCCTGAGCCTCCCTTATTTAACTGTACCCAACACACCCATCACCATCACCCTACACCCTCTGGCAGTAGTCGCAATCTATGCAATTTAGTCTCCGTTCCTCTTCTTCTAAACGCCAGCCTCCCCCTCTCCTGCGCCCTCTGGAATGCTTGCTCTGTCTGCAACAAACTCACCACTGTTCATGACCTCTTTGTCACTAATTCCTTTAATCTACTTGCTCTCACTGAAACCTGGCTCCACAAATCCGACACCCCTTCTCCTGCTTCCCTCTCCCAGGATGGGCTTCACTGGACTCACTCCCCTAGGCCTAATGGATGCAAGGGAGGTGGAGTGGGATTCCTCCTATCTCCCCAAAGCTCCTTTCAGGTTATTCACTCCCCTCCTTCTCTTTCCTTTTCATCATTTGAAGCTCACTGTATACATCTATTTTCTCCTACTTCCCTATAAATTGCTGTGATCCACCAGCCAGCCCCCTGGACCATTATCGACTTTCCTTGATGAGTTTTCTGCCTGGCTACCCTACTTTCGCTCTTCGGAAATTCCCACAATCCTTCTTGGTGATTTCAACATCCCTGCTAATACAAACACCCCTGCTACTTCTAAACTTCTTAGTCTAACCTCTTCATTTGACCTGAAGCAATGGGTACAGGCTTCTACTCACTCTGATGGCAACACCCTTGACCTTGTGTTCTCCTACCTTTGCACTCCATGCAACTTCTCAAACGATCCTTTTCCTCTCTCCGATAATCACCTTATTCGTTTCTCTCTCTCCCTGTCTTCCACCACCTTTCCCTCCAATCGCCTAACCATCACCCGTAGAAACTTTCGCAACTTCAACTCTTCTCTCCTCTATTCTGCTACTGACCACCTCTATGACAAAATCTCTCCCCTGTCCTGCCCCAACCAAGCCACTCCCATCTACAATAAATCCCTGTCCTCCACCCTGGACAAGTTCGCTCCCCTCACTACATGCAGAATCAGGCCTTGACCCCTACAACCCTGGCAAACAGATGACACTAAAATTCTCAAAAAACGTAGTCGCGCTCTTGATCGTCTGTGGCACAAGATTAAGTCTCTCAAAGACTTCAACCAATACAAATCTGCCCTCCAATACTATTCTTTTCTCCACACTGCCAAGCAGACCTATTTTACAACTCTTATTAACACCTTCTCATGGAGTCCCCGTAAACGTTTCTCTACCTTCAACTCTCTACTTCATCCTCCACCGCCTCCACCCACTGACTCACTCACTGCTAGGGATGAGCCGAACACCCCCCGGTTCGGTTCGCACCAGAACCTGCGAACGGACCGAAAGTTCGCACGAACGTTAGAACCCCATTGACGTCTATGGGACTCGAACGTTCGAAATCAAAAGTGCTCATTTTAAAGGCTAATTTGCACGGTATTGTCCTAAAAAGGGTTTGGGGACCCGGGTCCTACCCCAGGGGACATGTATCAATGCAAAAAAAACTTTTAAAAACGGCCGTTTTTTCGGGAGCAGTGATTTTAATGATACTTAAAGTAAAAAAAAAAAAGTGAAATATTCCTTTAAATATCGTACCTGGGGGGTGTCTATAGTATGCCTGTAAAGTGGCGCGTGTTTCCCATGTTTAGAACAGTCCCTGCACCAAATGTCATTTTTAAAGGAAAAAATCTCATTTAAAACTGCTTGCGGGTTTAATGTAATGTCGGGTCATGGTAATATGGATGAAAATCAGTGAGACAAACGGCATGGGTACCCCCCAGTCCATTACCAGGCCCTTTGGGTCTTGTATGGATATTAAGGGGAACCCCGCACCCAAATTAAAATAAGGAAAGGTGTGGGGCCACCAGGCCCTATATACTCTGAACAGCAGTATACAGGCGGTGCAAACAAGACAGGGACTGTAGGTTTGTTGTTAAGTAGAATCTCTTTGTAATTTTGAACGGGTACATTTTTAACGTGTTTAGCTCCAGCCAAAAAATCTTTTTTAAGCTTTTTGGAAAACATAGGGAAGGGTTATCACCCCTGTGACATTTGTTTTGCTGTCTTTCCTCCTCTTCAGAAGATTTCACCTCACTTTTTGTCCCAATGAAAAATTTTTTTGAAAATTTGGGTTTTTTTGTGGAACAAGGATTGGAAAGCATCAGTGGAAAGGAGAATTTTTTTTCCCATATTAACTCTTACAGGAGAGAATTTCCCTTCCTAGGGGTAGATTTCATCTCACTTCCTGTTGTCTCCTTCCGTTTGCAAGTAGGAGTCGTTTGTAAGTTAGATGTTTGAAAGTAGGGTCCTGCCCTATATACTCAGCAGAAATTTGGGCCTTAGGTGTTGCTGTGGCCACAACACTGTAAGCCCTCGCAGGGCCCTGCTGTGAAATATTAGATCAAGAATTGTAATTACATGCCCCTGTTGAACAGGAGCTGAAAAATTAGGCCTTAGGCACTGGTGCTGGTGCCACAACACTGCAACCCCTTACAGACACTCTAGTTGGAACGCAGGAACGAGCCCTGCTGCAAAGTATTGCATCAAAAATTGTAATTACACGCCCCTGTTAGACAGGAGCAGAAAAATTGGGCCTTGGGCACTGGTGCTGGTGCCACAACACTGCAACCCCTCACAGACACTCTAGTTGGAATGCAGGAACGAGCCCTGCTGCAAAGTATTACATCAAAAATTGTAATTACACGCCCCTGTTAAACAGGGGCTGAAAAATTGTGCCTTAGGCACTGGTGGTGGCGCCCAGAACCAAAAATGTTCTTACAAGCTATCAGCGTGATGATTGAGGAGGAAGAGGATAATTACTCAGGGATAGTCACTCAGCATCAGCATAGGCAGTCTTTGAAGGGATCTGAGATTTCAAAAAAAATTATTCGGTTACATCAGCATCAGGTGCTTGGTAGCTGGTGGTGATCCAAGACTGATTCATTTTTATGAAGGTCAGTCGATCGACCGAGTCGGTGGACAGACGCACCCTGTGATCGGTTACCACGCCTCCAGCAGCACTGAATGTGCGTTCCAAAAGAACGCTGGATGCAGGACAGGCCAGTAGCTCAATTGCATACTGTGCAAGCTCTGGCCAGTGATCCATCCTCAAGACCCAGTAACCCAGAGGATTTTCGGTGGGAAAGGTGTCCAAGTCTGATCTTGCCCCTAGGTATTCCTGCACCATGTAAAACAGACGCTGGCGATGGTTGCTGGAACCGATCATACCTTGGGGCTACGGACCAAAAAATTGTCTGAACGCATCGGTCAGACGGCCACCTTCTCCACTGCTCCTTCTTTGACTGACCGAAGCCTCAGCAACACGTTGTCCAGAAACAGGAGTTTGTAACCTCCCAGTCTCTGGGAACGCGTTGCACAGACCTTTCTGCAAGGCCTCCCGAAGATGTTTCATCCTCTGCTCCCTCTGCGATGGCAAGATAAGGTTCGCAACCTTACCCTTGTAACGTGGATCAAGGAGGGTTGCCAGCCAGTATTGGTCCTTCTCCTTGATACCACGAATACGAGGATCCCTACGCAGGCTTTGCAGGATCAGGGAGGCCATGCAGCGTAGGTTTGCTGAGGCATTCGGTCCGGAGTCCTCTGGGTCACTAAGGACGACATGGCCCGCAGCCACCTCCTCCCAGCCACGTACAAGTCCATGTGTTTCTTGGGACTGATCCCTTAAAGACTGCTGCTGATGCTGAGTGCCAGGCTCCACCTCCATACTGACACAATCTTCCTCCTCCTCCCCCTCCTCCTCCTCCTCCTCGTCCTCTTCCTGTGTGATCGGCGGGCACGCAGGAACACTGTCTGGATAAAGGGGGCCTTGAGAGCTAAGGAAGTCCTCCTCTTCCTGCCTCTGTTCTGCCTCAAGTGCCCTGTCCATTATTCCACGCAGCGTGTGCTCCAACAGGTGGACAAGGGGGACAGTGTCACTGATGCATGCACTGTCACTGCTCACCATCCTCGTGGCCTCCTCAAATGGTGACAGGACAGTGCATGCATCCCTGATCATGGCCCACTGGCGTGGGGAAAAAAAAACAAGCTCCCCTGACCCTGTCCTGGTGCCATAGTCGCACAGGTACTCATTGATGGCCCTCTGCTGCGTGTGCAGCCGCTGCAGCATGGCCAACGTTGAGTTCCACCTGGTGGGCATGTCACAGATTAGGCGGTTCTTGGGCAGGTTAAACTCCTTTTGGAGGTCCGTCAGCCGAGCACTGGCATTATATGACCAGCGGAAATGCACACAGACTTTCCTGGCCTGCCACAGGACATCCTGTAAGCCCGGGTACCTGCCCAAGAACCGCTGCACCACCAAGTTAAGGACGTGAGCCAAACAGGGCACATGGGTCATTTGTCCCTGTCGGAGGGCAGAGAGGAGGTTGGTGCCATTGTTGCAAACCACAATTCCTGCCTTAAGTTGGCGTGGCGTCAACCACCTCTGAACCTGCCCCTGCAGAGCTGACAGAACCTCTGCCCCAGTGTGGCTCCTGTCCCCCAAGCACACCAGCTCAAGCACCGCATGGCATCTTTTGGCCTGCGTACTTGCGTAGCCCCTTGAACGACTACGGAGCACCGCTGGTTCCGAGGAAGAGGCCATGGAGGAAAAAGAAGAGGAGGGGGTGGAGGAGAGAGGTGTGTCACAATCATTAGCATTTTGGAGGGGTGGTGGCGGAACAACCTCCAACACTACTGCACCTTGTCCTGCATCCTTCCCAGCTGCCAGCAGAGTCACCCAATGCGCCGTGAAACTTAGGTAACGTCCCTGTCCATGCCTGCTGGACCATGAGTCAGCGGTAATATGCACCTTACCGCTGACCGCCCTGTCCAGCGAGGCATGGACATTGCCTTCCACATGCCGGTAGAGAGCCGGAATCGCCTTCCGTGAGAAAAAGTGGCGTTTGGGTACCTGCCACTGAGGAACCGCACATTCCACAAACTCACGGAAGGGGGCAGAGTCTACCAACTGAAAAGGCAGCAGTTGAAGTGCCAGCAATTTTGCCAAGCTAGCATTCAACCGCTGGGCATGTGGATGGCTGGGAGCAAACTTCTTTCGGCGGTGCAGCAGCTGGGGCAGGGAAATTTGCCTGGTACAATCTGACGTCGGTGTACCAAAAGCAGATTGCCCACAAGTACTTGGCTGTGACACACCTAATTCTACACCTTCATTCCTCTCAGTGCAGGTCTCAGAGAGGACTGAAGGTCTAGTGGGGTTGGAAATCTCAGCTGATGAGGAGCAAGGAGAGGTCCTCTTTGTTCTTTGGTGTGGGTCTTTTAGATGCGCTTGCCAACGAACTGCATGGCAGGTCAACATATGACTGGTCAAGCATGTGGTACCCAAGCGGGAGATGTTTTGGCCACGTGAGATACGCTTGAGACATATGTTGCAAATAGCAGCGGTGCGATCTGATGCACTCGTCTCAAAAAAGGCCCACACCAAAGAACTTTTTGAATAACGCGCAGAGACTGCAGCGCCCTGCACATGTGATGCAGTCAATGTGCTGCCCTTAGGCTGGCCCCTGGAGGGCATCCTGCCTCGTTGGTGATGTGCCGCCTCCTCCTCCTCCTCCTCCTCTCTCCTATCAGGCACCCACGTTGAGTTAGTGACCTCATCATCCCCTCCCTCCTCATCACTGGAGCAAACCCGGCAGTATGCTGCAGCAGGGGGAGCATGACTGCCAGATTGCTGTCCTTCTTGGGCACCCCCTCTGTCCGTGCTCATGTTACTGCCTTCATCGAGCTCAGTATCATCATCAGAGCCTTCCAAACGCTGGGCATCCTCCTGGAGCATGTACCCAACACTGTGGTCAAACAGTTCGAGGGACTCCTCAGGAGGACATGGTGGAGCTAGGGAAGGAGCCACTGATGACATTGAGCCGAGGGAAGAGGCCGCTGCTTTGCCAGACAAAGCACCCTGGGCATGGGTGAGAGAGGATGAGGAGGATGAGGACGGCTTGGTCATCCACTCGACCAAGTCTTCCGCATGTTGCGGCTCAACACGGCCAGCTGCCGAAAAAAAGGCCAAGCGTGTCCCATGGCCACGTGCTGATGAGGATGCACCGTCTCCACGACCAGCACTAGACAAAGAGCCTGCTTGCCCTCTCTTATTGGCTTGTGACTGTCTGCCTCTCCTTCTTGGCCTTCCAGACATACTAATGGCCTGTAGCTGCACTAAGCTGGGATATATATATATATATATACTGCAGCTAGCAAAATCAACTACCTGCCTGTAGTATGAGAACACCACCAACCTTCTACAGGTAGCTTTAGCTGAACACTGTGAGGTGGACGCACCCCACTAACTTGTAGGTTTAGCTGAACACTGTGAGCAGGACGCACTGCACTAACTGTAAATAGTCTAGCTGCCTGACCGTGGTACTAATAGAATCAAAAGAACACCAGTAATTTTCTTCAGGTAGCTTTATATACTGTAACAAGACAAGCCTGCCTGTCAGTAGGAAGATAACAGGAACGGATCTAGCTGAACACTGTGAGCAGGACGCACTGCACTAAATGTAAATAGTCTAGCTGCCTGACCGTGGTACTAATAGGATCAAAAGAACACCAGTAATTTTCTTCAGGTAGCTGTAAATACTGTAACAAGACAAGCCTGCCTGTCAGTAGGAAGATAACAGGAACGGATCTAGCTGAACACTGTGAGCAGGACGCACTGCACTAAATGTAAATAGTCTAGAAGATAACAGGAACGGATCTAGCTGAACACTGTGAGCAGGACGCACTGCACTAAATGTAAATAGTCTAGCTGCCTGACCGTGGTACTAATAGGATCAAAAGAACACCAGTAATTTTCTTTAGGTAGCTGTTAATACTGTAACAAGACAAGCCTGCCTGTCAGTAGGAAGATAACAGGAACGGATCTAGCTGAACACTGTGAGCAGGACACACTGCACTAAATGTAAATAGTCTAGAAGATAACAGGAACGGATCTAGCTGAACACTGTGAGCAGGACGCACTGCACTAAATGTAAATAGTCTAGAATTTAACAGGAACGGATCTAGCTGAACACTGTGAGCAGGACGCACTGCACTAAATGTAAATAGTCTAGAAGATAACAGGAACGGATCTAGCTGAACACTGTGAGCAGGACGCACTTTACTAAATGTAAATAGTCTCGCTGCCTGACCGTGGTACTAATAGGATCAAAAGAACACCAGTAATTTTCTTTAGGTAGCTGTTAATACTGTAACAAGACAAGCCTGCCTGTCAGTAGGAAGATAACAGGAACGGATCTAGCTGAACACTGTGAGCAGGACGCACTGCACTAAATGTAAATAGTCTAGAAGATAACAGGAACGGATCTAGCTGAACACTGTGAGCAGGACGCACTGCACTAAATGTAAATAGTCTAGAAGATAACAGGAACGGATCTAGCTGAACACTGTGAGCAGGACGCACTGCACTAAATGTAAATAGTCTAGAATTTAACAGGAACGGATCTAGCTGAACACTGTGAGCAGGACGCACAGCACTAAATGTAAATAGTCTAGAAGATAACAGGAACGGATCTAGCTGAACACTGTGAGCAGGACGCACTGCACTAAATGTAAATAGTCTAGCTGCCTGACCGTGGTACTAATAGGATCAAAAGAACACCAGTAATTTTCTTTAGGTAGCTGTTAATACTGTAACAAGACAAGCCTGCCTGTCAGTAGGAAGATAACAGGAACGGATCTAGCTGAACACTGTGAGCAGGACGCACTGCACTAAATGTAAATAGTCTAGAAGATAACAGGAACGGATCTAGCTGAACACTGTGAGCAGGACGCACTTTACTAAATGTAAATAGTCTAGCTGCCTGACCGTGGTACTAATAGGATCAAAAGAACACCAGTAATTTTCTTTAGGTAGCTGTTAATACTGTAACAAGACAAGCCTGCCTGTCAGTAGGAAGATAACAGGAACGGATCTAGCTGAACACTGTGAGCAGGACGCACTGCACTAAATGTAAATAGTCTAGAAGATAACAGGAACGGATCTAGCTGAACACTGTGAGCAGGACGCACTGCACTAAATGTAAATAGTCTAGAATTTAACAGGAACGGATCTAGCTGAACACTGTGAGCAGGACGCACTGCACTAAATGTAAATAGTCTAGAAGATAACAGGAACGGATCTAGCTGAACACTGTGAGCAGGACGCACTTTACTAAATGTAAATAGTCTAGCTGCCTGACCGTGGTACTAATAGGATCAAAAGAACACCAGTAATTTTCTTTAGGTAGCTGTTAATACTCTAACAAGACAAGCCTGCCTGTCAGTAGGAAGATAACAGGAACGGATCTAGCTGAACACTGTGAGCAGGACGCACTGCACTAAATGTAAATGGTCTAGAAGATAACAGGAACGGATCTAGCTGAACACTGTGAGCAGGACGCACTGCACTAAATGTAAATAGTCTAGAAGATAACAGGAACGGATCTAGCTGAACACTGTGAGCAGGACGCACTGCACTAAATGTAAATAGTCTAGAATTTAACAGGAACGGATCTAGCTGAACACTGTGAGCAGGACGCACTGCACTAAATGTAAATAGTCTAGAAGATAACAGGAACGGATCTAGCTGAACACTGTGAGCAGGACGCACTGCACTAAATGTAAATAGTCTAGAAGATAACAGGAACGGATCTAGCTGAACACTGTGAGCAGGACGCACTGCACTAAATGTAAATAGTCTAGAATTTAACAGGAACGGATCTAGCTGAACACTGTGAGCAGGACGCACTGCACTAAATGTAAATAGTCTAGAAGATAACAGGAACGGATCTAGCTGAACACTGTGAGCAGGACGCACTTTACTAAATGTAAATAGTCTAGCTGCCTGACCGTGGTACTAATAGGATCAAAAGAACACCAGTAATTTTCTTTAGGTAGCTGTTAATACTGTAACAAGACAAGCCTGCCTGTCAGTAGGAAGATAACAGGAACGGATCTAGCTGAACACTGTGAGCAGGTTGCACTGCACTAAATGTAAATAGCCTAGAAGATAACAGGAACGGATCTAGCTGAACACTGTGAGCAGGACACACTGCACTAAATGTAAATAGTCTAGAAGATAACAGGAACGGATCTAGCTGAACACTGTGAGCAGGACGCACTGCACTAAATGTAAATAGTCTAGAATTTAACAGGAACGGATCTAGCTGAACACTGTGAGCAGGACGCACTGCACTAAATGTAAATAGTCTAGAAGATAACAGGAACGGATCTAGCTGAACACTGTGAGCAGGACGCACTTTACTAAATGTAAATAGTCTAGCTGCCTGACCGTGGTACTAATAGGATCAAAAGAACACCAGTAATTTTCTTTAGGTAGCTGTTAATACTGTAACAAGACAAGCCTGCCTGTCAGTAGGAAGATAACAGGAACGGATCTAGCTGAACACTGTGAGCAGGACGCACTGCACTAAATGTAAATAGTCTAGAAGATAACAGGAACGGATCTAGCTGAACACTGTGAGCAGGACGCACTGCACTAAATGTAAATAGTCTAGAAGATAACAGGAACGGATCTAGCTGAACACTGTGAGCAGGACGCACTTTACTAAATGTAAATAGTCTAGCTGCCTGACCGTGGTACTAATAGGATCAAAAGAACACCAGTAATTTTCTTTAGGTAGCTGTTAATACTGTAACAAGACAAGCCTGCCTGTCAGTAGGAAGATAACAGGAACGGATCTAGCTGAACACTGTGAGCAGGACGCACTGCACTAAATGTAAATAGTCTAGAAGATAACAGGAACGGATCTAGCTGAACACTGTGAGCAGGACGCACTGCACTAAATGTAAATAGTCTAGAAGATAACAGGAACGGATCTAGCTGAACACTGTGAGCAGGACGCACTGCACTAAATGTAAATAGTCTAGAATTTAACAGGAACGGATCTAGCTGAACACTGTGAGCAGGACGCACTGCACTAAATGTAAATAGTCTAGAAGATAACAGGAACGGATCTAGCTGAACACTGTGAGCAGGACGCACTGCACTAAATGTAAATAGTCTAGAAGATAACAGGAACGGATCTAGCTAAACTGAGTACAGTGTATATATATATATATGCAACACCTGGGATGCATATATATACACAATACACTGTAAGTGCAGTTAACTGACTGACTGTTCTGCCTAATCTATCTAACTCAAATCAAACACTGTCTCTCTGTCTATCTCTTTCAACGCCGGAACACACACTACACAGGGCCGCCGTGCAGGCGGCCTTATATAGTGTGGGGCGTGTACTAAATCCCCTGAGCCATAATTGGCCAAAGCCTCCTTGGCTTTGGCCAATTACGGCTCTCTGTTCAGGCGGCGCTGTGATTGGCCAAGCATGCGGGTCATAGTGCATGCTTGGCCAATCATCAGCAAGCAATGCACTGCGATGCCGCAGTGAATTATGGGCCGTGATGCGCCACAGGAATTTGGCGCGAACGGCCCATATCGTTCGCAATTCGGCGAACGACCGAACAGCCGATGTTCGAGTCGAACATGGGTTCGACTCGAACACGAAGCTCATCCCTACTCACTGCCCAGGAGATTGCTAATCACTTCAAAAACAAGATTGATACAATCCATGATGAAATCTCCACTCTACATGTATCTCTCCCAGTTAAGACCCCATATCAACAGGTAGAATTGACACTCCCCTTATTCAAATCTGCTACTACAGACGAAGTTGCTAAACTCCTTTCTAGCTCCCACCCAACTACCTGCCCCCTGGACCCTATTCCCTCTCAAACACCACAGTCGCCCTCTGACTCTATCCTACACTCTCTAACCCACCTCTGGCATTTTCCCCAATGCTCTAAAACATGCACTGGTCACCCCCATACTTAAAAAGCCTTCCTTGGACCCTACCAATCTTAACAACCTACGCCCTATCTCCTTGCTCCCCTTTTCCTCTAAACTCCTTAAATGCCTGGTTTACAACCAACTGAGTGACCACCTCATTAAGAATAACCTTCTTGATCCCCCTCAATCTGGATTTTGCCCTCAACACTCCACAGAAACTGTTCTTTTAAAACTCACAAATGACCTACTAACTGCAAAAACCAATGGATACTATTCTGTACTCCTACTTCTGGACCTTTCAGCTGCCTTTGACACGGTTGACCACCCCCTCCTCCTCAAAAAACTTTACTCCCTTGGTCTCCGTGACTGTGCTCTTCAGTGGTTCTCATCCTACCTATCCCAACGCACCTTCAGTGTCACTTACAATTCTACTTCCTCCACTCCTCTTCCCTTCTCTGTCGGGGTCCCCCAAGGTTCTGTTCTTGGACCTCTTTTATTTTCAATCTGCACCACTTCCCTGGGTCAGCTGATAGCCTCTCACGGCTTTCAATAACATTTCTACATAGACGACACACAAATCTATCTCTCCACCCCTCAACTCACTCCATCAGTCTCCTCAAGCATCACTAACTTACTTACAAACATATCTGTATGGATTAGAACAAAATATTACAGCGCACACATGCAAAAAAGACATTTACCTCCTGCAAGGCTTATTTAAAACACCTAGACATTTTCAAAAAACATTATCAAAAAATATGGGGATTTGGTCACACCATATTGCTATATGGTGCTTAAGCCCACTTACTGCGACAAAGTACCCCATGATTAGTGGGTCTTACACTATCCATAGACTGGGAGATCCTGCTTCTCTGAACCATGGAAGCAATACACTCCTCTATATTTGAGAACTAGAGGTCTCCACCCATGACACAGGTGGACGCTAATGAGAGGCACTGATGAGGGAGTGGGGTGCTCCTGCCCAAAAGGATTTGGTCAGAATTAGGGATGAGCTTCGAGTTCGAGTCGAACTCATGTTCTACTCGAACATTGGCTGTTCGCAAGTTCGCCGAACAGCGAACAATTTGGGGTGTTCGCGGCAAATTCGAATGCCGCGGAACACCCTTTAAAAGTCTATGGGAGAAATCAAAAGTGCTAATTTTAAAGGCTTATATGCAAGTTATTGTCATAAAAAGTGTTTGGGGACCCGGGTCCTGCCCCAGGGGACATGGATCAATGCAAAAAAAAGTTTTAAAAACGGACGTTTTTTCAGGAGCAGTGATTTTATTAATGCTTAAAGTCAAACAATAAAAGTGTAATATCCCTTTAAATTTCGTACCTGGGGGGTGTCTATAGTATGCCTGTAAAGGGGCGCATGTTTCCTGTGTTTAGAACAGTCTGACAGCAAAATGACATTTGGAAGGAAAAAACTCATTTAAAACTAGCCGCGGCTATTGCATTGCCGACAATACACATAGAAGTTCATTGATAAAAACGGCATGGGAATTCCCCACAGGGGAACCCCGAACCAAAATAAAAAAAAAAAAATGATGTGGGGGTCCCCCTAAATTCCATACAAGGCCCTTCAGGTCTGGTATGGATATTAAGGGGAACCCCAGCCAAAATTGAAAAAAAAAATTGACGTGGGGTTCCCCCTAAATTCCATACCAGACCCTTCAGGTCTGGTATGGATTTTAAGGGGAACCCCGCGCCAAAAAAAAAAAAAAAAACGGCGTGGGGTCCCCCTAAAAATCCATACCAGACCCTTATCCGAGCACGCAACCTGGCAGGCCGCAGGAAAAGAGGGGGGGACGAGAGTGCGGCCCCCCCCCCCTCCTGAACCGTACCAGGCCACATGCCCTCAACATTGGGAGGGTGCTTTGGGGTAGCCCCCCAAAACACCTTGTCCCCATGTTGATGAGGACAAGGGCCTCATCCTCACAACCCTGGCCGGTGGTTGTGAGGGTCTGCGGGCGGGGGGCTTATCGGAATCTGGAAGCCCCCTTTAACAAGGGGACCCCCAGATCCCGGCCCCCCCCCTGTGTGAAATGGTAAGGGGGTACTTACCCCTACCATTTCACTAAAAAACTGTCAAAAATGTTAAAAATGACAAGAGACAGTTTTTGACAATTCCTTTATTTAAATGCTTCTTCTTTCTTCTTTCTTCCTTCATCTTCTTCTGGTTCTTCTGGCTCTTCTGGTTCTTCCTCCGGCGTTCTCGTCCAGCATCTTCTCCGTGGCGTCTTCTATCTTCTTCTCCTCGGGCCGCTCCGCACCCATGGCATGAGGGGGGGAGGCTCCCGCTCTTCTCTTCATCTTCTTCTCTTCTTCATCTTCTTCTTCATCTTCTTCTTCTTCTTCCTTCTTCTCTTCTTCTCTTCTTCTCTTCTTCCTGTCTTCTGCGGGCCGCTCCGCAATCCATGCTGTGGCATGGAGGGAGGCTCCCGCTGTGTGACGGCGTCTCTTCGTCTGACGGTTCTTAAATAACGGGGGGCGGGGCCATCCGGTGACCCCGCCCCCCTCTGACGCACGGTGACATGACGGGACTTCCCTGTGGCATTCCCCGTGACGTCACAGGGAAGTCCCTCAAGTCACCGTGCGTCAGAGGGGGGCGGGGTCACCGGATGGCCCCGCCCCCTGTTATTTAAGAACCGTCAGACGAAGAGACGCCGTCACACAGCGGGAGCCTCCCACCATGCCAGCATGGCTGCGGAGCGGCCCGGAGAAGACAGGAAGAAGAGAAGAAGGAAGAAGAAGAAGAAGAAGAAGATGAAGAAGAAGATGAAGAAGAGAAGAAGATGAAGAGAAGAGCGGGAGCCTCCCCCCTCATGGGTGCGGAGCGGCCCGAGGAGAAGAAGATAGAAGACGCCGCGGAGAAGATGCTGGACGAGAACGCCGGAGGAAGAACCAGAAGAGCCAGAAGAACCAGAAGAAGATGAAGGAAGAAAGAAGAAAGAAGAAGCATTTAAATAAAGGAATTGTCAAAAACTGTCTCTTGTCATTTTTAACATTTTTGACAGTTTTTTAGTGAAATGGTAGGGGTAAGTACCCCCTTACCATTTCACACAGGGGGGGGGCCGGGATCTGGGGGTCCCCTTGTTAAAGGGGGCTTCCAGATTCCGATAAGCCCCCCGCCCGCAGACCCTCACAACCACCGGCCAGGGTTGTGAGGATGAGGCCCTTGTCCTCATCAACATGGGGACAAGGTGTTTTGGGGGGCTACCCCAAAGCACCCTCCCAATGTTGAGGGCATGTGGCCTGGTACGGTTCAGGAGGGGGGGGGGCCGCACTCTCGTCCCCCCCTCTTTTCCTGCGGCCTGCCAGGTTGCGTGCTCGGATAAGGGTCTGGTATGGATTTTTAGGGGGACCCCACGCCGTTTTTTTTTTTTTTTTTTGGCGCGGGGTTCCCCTTAAAATCCATACCAGACCTGAAGGGTCTGGTATGGAATTTAGGGGGAACCCCACGTCAATTTTTTTTTTCAATTTTGGCTGGGGTTCCCCTTAATATCCATACCAGACCTGAAGGGCCTTGTATGGAATTTAGGGGGACCCCCACATCATTTTTTTTTTTTTATTTTGGTTCGGGGTTCCCCTGTGGGGAATTCCCATGCCGTTTTTATCAATGAACTTCTATGTGTATTGTCGGCAATGCAATAGCCGCGGCTAGTTTTAAATGAGTTTTTTCCTTCCAAATGTCATTTTGCTGTCAGACTGTTCTAAACACAGGAAACATGCGCCCCTTTACAGGCATACTATAGACACCCCCCAGGTACGAAATTTAAAGGGATATTACACTTTTATTGTTTGACTTTAAGCATTATTAAAATCACTGCTCCTGAAAAAACGGCCGTTTTTAAAACTTTTTTTTGCATTGATACATGTCCCCTGGGGGAGGACCCGGGTCCCCAAACACTTTTTATGACAATAACTTGCATATTAGCCTTTAAAATTAGCACTTTTGATTATTCATGTTCGTGTCCCATAGACTTTAACGGCGTTCGCATGTTCGAACGAATTTTTTTCCTGTTCGCATGTTCTGGTGCGAACCGAACAGGGGGGTGTTCGGCTCATCCCTAGTCAGAATCCATACAATAGACAAACAAGATATTTGGGGGGCACACCCTAAAAGATGCATTAAAGATGGTGCAGCCATAAGACCATACAACAGAACAAAATATTACAGCGCACACATGCAAAAAAGACATTTACCTCCTGCAAGGCTTATTTAAAACACCTAGACATTTTCAAAAAACATTATAAAAAAATATGGGGATTTTGTCACACCATATTGCTATATGGTGCTTAAGCCCACTTACTGCGACAAAGTACCCCATGATTAGTGGGTCCTACACTATCCTTAAACTGGAAGATCCTGATTTTCTGAACTATGGGAGCAATACACTTCTCTATATGGGACAACTAGAGATCTCCACCCATGACACAGGTGGACGCTAATGAGAGGCACTGGTGAGGGAGTGGGGTGCTCCTGCCCAAAAGGATGTGACCAGTATGACCAAATCCCCATATTTTTTTGTCTTTAGACAGTGTCTGTGGCTTGGGCAAAGTGGTTTTTAACAATCATTTTTTACGAAAGAGTGACTTGTATTTGAGGAAAGATTAAATATAATGAATAATGATAATGTAACAGTAAACAACAAAGTCTACTTAAATTATTAACACACAACTTTTATAAATATTGCTAAAAAATGCACTGGTTAAGCTTGTTTCCCAACTACTAGATTTTGAAAGAGATTTATTTTAATTGTATTACAGGCAATCAGCAATGCACTGATGAAACATATTCACAATTTCTTTAGACCAATCTCATTTTACTAAAACTTTTTTAAATTAGTTAGTCTGTTTGTAACACGCAGTCCCATCATCGCTATTATTTTCACTGTTTATTTCAATTTCCAAGAAAGAAAGTTGGAAATTCACTTTTGTAATGAGGTTCCAAATGACAGAAGCTGGACAATTCTTGCCACAGTGTACAATACAGCTCTGAAATATATTTCAGAGAAAAGACTTGATTCTACAGATAATGTTGAACTTCCTTTGTGCAATGTTGAGAAATATCTGGCCTTTGCCTTACACATGACGCAGTTAGGCTTCACAGCCTCCAAGCTCAAGGCATTTTTTAGATGAATAGGAAGCCTCAACCAATTAGTTTGGTTAAATAGAGCTGTTTCTTAAGGATTGGAAAAGTTTGAAACTTCTTACAAAAGAATACCAAAAATAGAAAGAAACACATTTCTACACACATGTACTAACTGCCAAGATATGTTTCAATTATATTTCCATGATGATTACTACAAAATAATAAAAATATAATTTTATATATTATTTGAATGTGCTACTAGCTCTTTTGGCTTTAGAAAGCTAAAAAATAGGGTCTAATTCTTCCTGACCCATTCTTGATAATGTGAAATAAACAAATGTAATGACCTTGGAAGTTGGATTGAGGCAGCAGAGACATTAACAATTAAAGAGGACATTGTACTCTAATAAAGGCCTGCCTATTTGTTGAAGACTCCCTCCCCCTTTCTACAATGATGCTCTGAACTGAAAAAAAAACTGTGGGAAAAAAGGCTACTTAAAGAAGAAGTTGGGCCAAAGCTGAATGAAGTGCACTACTGTGACCCATATAAAAGTTATTAAGGCTAAAGTCTGCTGTTGGCTGACGTCACGCCAGTCCAAATTCTGGTGGGATACCGAGTTTAATGCAGGATCCACCCAGGTGCCTGATGGGCAGTTGGCTAAGCCTCTCAGGGTGCTGCTGAGAGGTTGAGCCAGGCATCCCCACCCCCTCCACAGCCCGGCACTCCAGTGAGCACTGGAGGAGCAGAGCAAAGAGCCGATGACTGACTATCACTGGCTCTCTGCTCTCTGAAGACTGAGAAATGAGCAATCTGTGCAAATTGATGCTGCATCCACCTAGATGATGTATGTATGCTTTTTTCATAACCTGCACTTCTGTTTTATTATGCTTAACCGTCCCCTGGTTTCTGAACTGTAGGAAATGATGTCACCATCCTTTATGACGAGATACAGTGAAATGCTGAATTGCTACTCCAGCGCGAAGTTCTCGCACAGTTCGATTTGGCCTACTCTATATTCCATGGGATCTTGCTTTAAGGATGGAGATATCAGTCTTGTGCATGAGGGAAATGTAAGTATGTTACCTACTTTTACCTGATTTTTTTTTTATTAGTTAAGAGAAATGTTTTGGCTCACAAAATAAATGGAATTTGCTAGTTCAAATCCTATTTAAAGTGACGATAAGCAGTATCCTTATTCTCCAAAAATAATCCATAGGCATCCATGACATGGTCATGCAATTTATTCTTCATGGAACTGTTTATTACAATGTTTTTCTGCCTCCTTGTAATTAGTTGTGGCCATGTACGCTGCTCTATGCACACTACAAATCCGTAGTTACGCAGTTACAAAGTTAATTTGGTTGACAAAAGACCCAAATCTATACAGTTCTACCAACAAAGGAAAAAAAAAAAAGAAACTCAAATAGAACACCTCCATATACACTATCCAATACCTATAGTTGATCCAGAGGAAAACAAAAAACCTCCAATAATGCATGATCCAATTTACTCCTGGAAAAAAATTCCCTCCTGATCCCCAAGAGGCAATTGGATATTTCCTGGATCAACTTTACCTATAAATATTAGTATTCAGTTATATTATGTGCATTTAGGAAAGAATCCAGGCCTTTATTAAAACAATCTACTGAGCTGGCCAGAACCAGCTCTTGAGGGAGTCTATTCCACATTTTCACAGCTCTTACTGTGAAGAATAGGAATGAGCTGAACACCCCCCCTCCCCAGTTCGGTTTGCACCAGAACAGGCGAACAGGCAAAAAATTTGTGCAAACACCATTAAAGTCTATGGGACACGAATGTGAAAAACCAAAAGTGTTCATTTTAAAGGTTCATATGCAAGTTATTGCCATGAAAAGTGTTTGGGGACCCGGGTACTGCCCCAGGGGGAATGTATCAATGTAAAAAAAGTTTTTAAAATGGCCGTTTTTTTCAGGAGCAGTGAATTTAATAATGCTTAAAGTGAAACAATAAAAATTAATATTCCTTTAAATATCCTGCCTGGAGGGGGGGTCCCCTTTGTCTGCCTGTAAAGTGGTGCATCTGTCTCATGTGTTTTACTGTGTTGCAGCAAAATGAAATTTCTAAAGGAAAAAATGTCATTTACAATTGCTTGCGGCTGTAATGTATTGCCAGATTTTGGCACTATAGATAAAAAAATTGAGGAAAAAATCGGCGTGTCCCCCCCTCCAGTCCATACCAGGCCCTTCAGGTCCATTATGGATTTTAAGGGGAACTCCCCCCAAAATCCATACCAGGCCACTTGTCCTCAACATGGGGAGGGTGCTTTGTGGTCCCCTCAAAGCAATTTGTCCCTATGTTGATAGGATGGGGGCAAGGGCCTCATCTCCACAACCCTGGCCATTGGTTGTGGGCTCGGTGGGTGGGGGGGCTTATCGGAATCTGGAAGCTCCCAGATCCGCCCCCCCATGTCCTGTTAAACCGCTGTATGGTCTTGGCCACCATGCTGCAGCTCAGTTTTAGGGTCTTGGTAATCCTATTATAGCCTAGGCCATCTTTATGTAGAGCAACAATTCTTTTTTTCATATCCTCAGAGAGTTCTTTGCCATGAGGTGCCATGTCGAACTTCCAGTAACCAGTATGAGAGAGTGAGATCGATAACACCAAATTTAACACACCTGAGACCTTGTAACACTAATGTCCCGTACACACAGTTCTAAGTATAAAATTGATGCGCTTTAAATAAATAGTGCACAATATGCTGCTGCGACTAAGCTTAAATCCAGGAATAAAAAATGCATACATGTGAATAAAATAAATTAATAATTATGGTGCTAATACATGTGTTAAAATTGCCAAAATAAATCTTCAAATTGGTGATGTGACGGTGAGTATAAAAAAAATAATAATGACACTCTAAATACAATGTCCAGGCAGAGATAAATAGTGGGAGAAAGTAAAAATAATTAAACAGTTCCTTCCCTTAATCCAGATTGATTGACTCACTGGGTTAGATCGTTTGTATCAGGATATTTAGTTTTTCTTGTATCCCACTTCAGCATTTACACTGCTGGTGATTCGGCTCTCAGGATAAAGGTTTTATGCAAAGCAAGCAAAGAAAAAATAGATCATTGTGCAGTGAACTTACTAGATAGTACATAAGCAAAACAGGGACAAAAGATACACTCACAAACTCCCGGTCTATTAGAAGCATTCAAATAAGCAGATTGCAGTCAGCCGCTGTGGACGAGGTTTCCCATAGAGAAACAGCTGCTGTTAACCTTCAGGTGTATTGCAGCACTGAACGTCCTAAGCTCCTCCCACGCGTTACATCACTGACACGTGACTTTTTCAAGGATCCTTGAAAAAGTCACGTGTCAGTGATGTAACGCGTGGGAGGAGCTTAGGACGTTCAGTGCTGCAATACACCTGAAGGTTAACAGCAGCTGTTTCTCTATGGGAAACCTCGTCCACAGCGGCTGACTGCAATCTGCTTATTTGAATGCTTCTAATAGACCGGGAGTTTGTGAGTGTATCTTTTGTCCCTGTTTTGCTTATGTACTATCTAGTAAGTTCACTGCACAATGATCTATTTTTTCTTTGCTTGCTTTGCATAAAACCTTTATCCTGAGAGCCGAATCACCAGCAGTGTAAATGCTGAAGTGGGATACAAGAAAAACTAAATATCCTGATACAAACGATCTAACCCAGTGAGTCAATCAATCTGGATTAAGGGAAGGAACTGTTTAATTATTTTTACTTTCTCCCACTATTTATCTCTGCCTGGACATTGTATTTAGAGTGTTATTATTATTTTTTTTATACTCACCGTCACATCACCAATTTGAAGATTTATTTTGGCAATTTTAACACATGTATTAGCACCATAATTATTAATTTATTTTATTCACATGTATGCATTTTTTATTCCTGGATTTAAGCTTAGTCGCAGCAGCATATTGTGCACTATTTATTTAAAGCGCATCAATTTTATACTTAGTACTATTTGTTTGGTTATCTGATCACCCTATATTGATAGCAGCTTTAATTTACTGATTTTTTTATAGCACTAACTATATTGGTATATATATATTTTTAAGCACAATTTATTTATATCACACATATCTTTCCACATCAGCGCTTGGTTTTTATTCATTTTTTTCCGTACACACAGTTGGAGTTTCCGATGGGAAATGTTCGATGGGAGCTTGTTGTCGGAAATTCCGACCATGTGTAGGCTCCATCGTACATTTTCCATCGGAATTTCTGTCACACAAAATTTGAGATCTGGATCTCAAATTTTCCGACAACAAAATCCGTTGTCGTAAATTCCGATTGTGTGTACACAATTCCGATACACAAGGTTCCACGCATGTTCAGAATTAAGCAGAAGAGCCGCACTGGCTATTGAACTTCATTTTTCTCGACGTTCTGAATTTCTGACAAGATTTGTGTGACCGTGTGTATTCAAGACAAGTTTGAGCCAACATCCGTCGGCAAAAATCCATGAATTTTATTGTCGGAATGGCCGATCGTGTGTACGCGGCATAACAAATCACATGACACCGGGGAGGGAAAATGGCTAATTGGGCCCAATTTGGACATTTTCACTTAGGGGTGTACTCACTTTTGTTGCCAGTGGTTTAGACAATAATGGCTGTGTGTTGAGTTATTTTGAGGGGACAGCAAATGTACACTGTTATACAAGCTGTACACTCACTACTTTACATTGTAGCAAAGTGTAATTTCTTTAGTGTTGTCACATGAAAAGATATAATAAAATATGTAAAAAATGTGAGGGGTGGGGTTTTATGAGATATTGTATATATATAAATATATATAGTATCTCACAAAAGTGAGTACACCCCTCACATTTTTGTAAATATTTTATTATATATTTTCATGTGACAACACTGAAGAAATTACACTTTGCTGCAATGTAAAGTACGCCCCTAAGTGAAAATGAGCCCAATTAGCCATTTTCCCTCCCCGGTGTCATGTAACTCATTAGTGTTACAAGGTCTAAGGTGTGAATGGCGAGCAGGTGTGCTAAATTTGGTGTTATCACTCTCACTCTCTCATACTTGTCACTAGAAGTTCAATATGGCACCTCATGGCATAGAACTCTCTGAGAATCTGAAAAAAAGAATTGTTCTCTACATAAAGATGGCCAAGGCTATAAGATTGCCAAGACCCTGAAACTGATCTGCAGCATGGTGGCCAAGGCCATACAGTGGTTTAACAGGACAAGTTCCACTCAGAACAGGCCTCTCCATGGTCGACCAAAGAAGGTGAGAGCACGCGCTCAGCGACATATACAGAGGTTGTCTTTGGGAAATAGATGTATAATTGCTGACAGCTTTGCTGCAGAGGTTGAAGGGGTGGGGGGTCAGCCTGTCAGTGCTCAGACCATACGCCGCACACTGCATCAAATCGTTCTGCATGGCTGTCATCCCTGAAAGTAGCTTCTTCTAAAGATGGTGCAAAAGAAGGCCCGCATTCAGTTTGCTGAAAACAAGCAGACTAAGGACATGGATTACTAGAACCATGTCCCATGGTCTGATGAGACCAAGATACATTTATTTGGATGGTGGAGGAGCGCAAGGTCTTTTACATTCACCAGATCTGTGATATCGTCATGGAGGAGTGGTAAGGTTCGAGTCGAACGTTGGGCTCATTTCTAGTGAAGAGGTATTTCTGTATCTTGAGACTAAATCTCTTTTTCTCCAGACGTGAAGAGTGCCCCCTTGTCCTCTGTGATGGTTTTGTGAAGTGAATAACTCTACACCAAGTTCACTATATGGACCACTTACCGTATGTATTTATATACAGAGGACAAAATAAGTATTGAACATGTTATTATTTTTCTAGGTAAATATATTTCTAAAGGTGCTATTGACATGAACTTGACACCACATGTCAGTAACAACCCATGCAATCCATACATACAAAGAAATAAGTTAAAAAATTATGTTATATGTAGTAAAATGGAATGACACAGGGAAAAAGTATTGAACGCATGAAGAAAGGGAGGTGCAAAAAGGCATGGAAATCCAAGACACCAGCTGAAATTTATCAGTAATTACACCCTGTTCCAGATTATTATGCAAATTCTATTTCAGTGCCACAAAGATTAAATATTTTGTTTTTCAGTTTAACTCATGGATGACATTGTGTCTCAGGGCTCTTTTGAGCACTGAAAACAATCTGTGATAATTAGATTGCCAGGTGAGTCCAATTAAAGGAAAAACTAGACTAAGAAAAAGGATTTCTCTGCTGCCGAAAAGAGTGAAATAGTTCAATGCCTTGGACGAGGTATGAAAACATTAGATATTTCACGAAAACATAAGCGTGATCATCGCACTTTTAAGAGATTTGTGGCTGATTCAGAGCACAGACGGTTTTTGTGCAGATAAAGGCACATTGAGAAAGATTTCTTCCAGATCCATGCATCGGATCAAGAGAGCAGCTGCTAAAACACCATTATATAGCAGCAAACAGATATTTGAAGCTGCTGGTGTCTCTGGAGTCCCACGGACATCAAGGTGTAGAGTCCTCCAGAGTCTTGCAACTGTGCATAAACCTTTTAATCAGCCACCACTAACCAATGCTCACAAGCAGAAATGGCTGCATTGGGCAGAAAAATACATGAAGGCTAATTTTCAAACAGTCCCGTTCACTGATGAGTGCCGTGCAACCCTGGATGGTCCAGATGGATGGAGTAGCGGATGGTTGGTGGACGGCCACCCTGTTCCAACAAGGCTGCGACGTCAGCAAGGTGGAGTCATGTTTTGGGCCGGAATCATGGGAATAAGAGCTGGTCGGCCCCTTTAGGGTCCCCGATGGTGTAAATATGACCTCTGCAAAGTATGTGGAGTTCCTGACTGACCACTTCCTTCCCTGGTACAGAAGGAAGAGCTATGCTTTCCGTAATAAAATCATCTTCATGCATGACAATGCACCATCTCATGCTGCAAAAAATATCTCTGCATCAATGGCTGCTATGGGGATAAAAGGAGAGAAAGTCATGGTGTGGCCTCCATCCTCCCCTGACCTCAGTCCTATTAAGAACCTTTGGAGCATCCTCAAGCAAAAGATCTTTGAGGGCGGGAGGAAGTTTACATCCAAACAGCAGCTCTGGGAGGCTATTCTGACATCTTGCAAACAAATTCAAGCAGAAACTGTCCAAAAACTCACAAGTTCAATGGATGCAAGACTTGTGAAGCTCCTATCAAATAAGGGGTCCTATGTTAAAATGTAACGTGACCTGTTAAAAAGTTTAAATAGTTAAAATGTTGTGCACAGTTTGATTGAAATAGCTTTTGATTTCAGTAAATATGCTGCAAACACAACAAATGAAAATGTTAAGTTCTTTTCAACCTATAAAGCAGAGCTTTTTTTCAGCAGGAAGTAGGGGGAACTCAGTTCCACCACCTCTGGCTCAGGTCTTCTGCTCCCTGCTCAACACTATCACTTGGTAACACTGAAGTCCAGTTTCTGCACTTACAAGTGATAGCTCCCACAGGTCAGATCTCCTGCACAGATCCCACTGAGTGCCGGACAGGGACAAGGGAGATACAGAACAGGTGCCAAGGGTTTAGTGCAGTCATAGGCAGGAGGGGGTGCATGGTAGGCTGCACCCTCTGTGGTCTCCATTTTTTTCCTGGCAACCAGTTGTTGATGCTCCTACTGCACAATCTCCCTTGCAAGTGACTGTAGTATAGTATAGTATGCTGGGAGGTACTACAGCCGGATAGGCGTTTCAGCTTAATATTGCAACAAAGGTAAGACATATGACAGGTGGTGGAGCTTTTAAGGAGGGGGAGAAGATGAGGGCAGTGGGGGGAGAGGGTTGTATGCAGAGGGTAGAGCTACTATTTGATGCCATTTGGCAGGTATGTGTGTGTGGAGGGCATGGTTGAGTTCCTGCACCTATTCTCTGAGAAAAAAAGCCCTGCTATAAAGTGTTTTGAAATTTACTGTGCGTAATAATTTGGAACAGTGCATTGTAAGTTTTTTATTTTAAAAAATAAAAACTGTTATCATTAGGAGGTTTATTCAATAAAATTTGAATTGTAGTCTTAATAGTTGATAATATGAGAATTATGCTGACTGTTGTTTACATCAATTATTTAGGTAAATGAGAAAAAAATCATTGGCATAATAATTTGGAACAGGGTGTAGAAAGCAATCCTGACCCTTGTCAGTGCAAATAAATATCATCTGGTTCGGTCTTAACTGATGGCCTATGAAAAGGTGTCTCATTACCAAGGTATCACACAAGAAACATCTCATGATGGGTAAAAGCAAAGAGCTTTCTCAAGGCCTTCACAACCTTATTGTTGCAAAACATACTGATGACATTGGTTACAGAAGGATTTCTAAACTTGGGAATGTTTCAGTGAGCACTGTTGGGGCTATAATCTGGAAGTGAAGTGAGCATCCTTTCATCATAAATTGGCCATGGCCAGGTGCTCCTCACAAGATTTCTGACAGAGGAGTGAACAGAATTATCAGAAGTGTTGTCCAAGAGCCAAGGAGCTCTTGTGGAGAGCTTCAGAAAGACCTGGAATTATCAGGTACAATTGTTTCAAAGAAAACAATAAGTAATGCACTCAACCGCCATGGCCTGTATGCAAGCTCACCACATAATACACACCATGTTTGGAGGTCAAATGGCACTGCACATCACCCCAAAAACACCATGCCAACAGTGAAGATGCCAACACGCATCTGACCTATTTTCAACCAAATAGGTTCAAACAGTAAGGTGAGAGCAGAGTGTGAATGGTGGTGGTACCCTTTGCACTTTATTCATTATAAAGGATGTTTGAAGACTGCACAAAGCACAGCACATCTATTTCTTCACACCTTTAAGGGACTGCGTCAGTGGACATTTTTTCTTTTTTAATCATAACATATATGTCATTTCACTCATCTTATGGTTTCATTTCATGTATTAGGAATGCCAGCAGTGTTTTTTTCTCTATAGTCATAGATTTGTCACAGATTTTTATGCACTTTAACGCATGAATTCCTACATGAATCCTTACATGTGTTGTTGTTGATATTTGAATAATTTTTGTGTTCCTCAACACTTTTTCTATCTGACATTTTTGAGGGTGTGGGAATACACATGACAGTGTAAGCAGCAACCTTTTATGTTGAACAAAAAATGTTTTGGTTTATTTGTTAATTTTATATTATCTCTGGTAGTTTGGCACATAGAGTGGATTGTGCAGAGGATACCCTTTGACTATTTTTGCCCAAATAAACAGTAAATTAAGGTCAGTTTGTAAGTTGGAGACATCTTGAAAGGATGTTTTTTCACTTCATAGCTTGGTGTCATCTGCTAAGACAGAAATTGTACTGTTAATCCCAGACCCTATATCATTTATAAATATATTAAAAAGTCCCAACACTGAACCTTGGGGTACACCACTAACAACCCTAGACCATTCAGAGTATGAATCATTAACCACTACTCCTGTATTCTATAGTCTCTAGTCCATATTATAAATGAGCAAGAGACTCATTCAAGGCTAAACAGAAATTGGATGGTAACATCGGCTAATGCTTTCCCAAAGACACTCCAACACTTACTTAGGTCACACCAAATATTGGATGCTTGGAGGGCACATAATGTAGGGGCTCAAGAGTACACATTTTATTCTCATTCCCACAATAGCTATTCCCATTTGAATTATATTTACTGCTCCACTATCCTGTTGGCGAACTGAACTTCTACCAAAATTAATGTTTCCCCTGGTCCGACCATCAGATAGTACCCTGCCATTTCTCCTGTATAGGCCTCCCTCAAGCCACTAGGGCTTGGCTCCTTACTGATTCCCTACTCACCGACCCTACAGTAGTTTCCCAGTTATCAGACCATCTCACTGACTACTTTACCAATAATGATGTAGGTGAGGTGTCCCCTGCAACCCTATGGGCGGCCCACAAGGTGGTGATGAGAAGTCATCTCATATAAATTGCTACAACTAGAAATAGACAAAAGCTAAAAGAGATACACTCCCTTACTCTATTATTATATTATTATACAGGTTTTATACAGCGCCAACAGTTTGCGCAGCACTTAACAAAATAAAGACAGACATTACAGTTACATTACAATTTGGTACAAGAGGAATCAGAGGGCCCTGCTCATTAGAGCTTACAATCCAAAAAGGGAGGGTCAATTGATACAAAAGGTAATAGCTGTGGGGGATGAGCTGATGGAGGAAGTAAAACAGTGTTAGTTAGAAGCAGGATAGGCTTCTTAAAAGAGAAGGGTTTTCAGGGATTGTCTAAAGACGGATAGATTAGGGGACAGTCGGACAGATTGAGGTAGGGAGTTCCAAAGGATGGGAGAAGCTCTAGATAAATCCTGGAGGCGAGCATGGGAGGAGGTGACAAGGGAGCTAGAGAGCAGGAAGTCTTGGGAGGACCAAAGAGAGCGGCTTGGTTGATATTTTGGGACTAGGTTAGTTATGTAGCTGGGGGCAGAGTTATGGATGGCTTTGTAAATTATTGTTAGTACTTTCAATTTTATTCGTTGGGTGAGTGGAAGCCAGTGGAGGAACTGGCAGAGAGGTGTGGAAGACACTGAATTGTCGGTAAGGTGGATGAGTCTTGCAGCGGCATTCATTATGGACTGAAGGGGGATAGTCTATGTAAAGGTAATCCAACGAGGAGGGAGTTGCAGTAGTTGAGGCGAGAGATAATCAGGGAATGAATTAGAAGCTTGGTGGTGTCATTAGTTAAAAAGGGGCGTATTCTGGAAATGTTGCGGAGGCTAAGGCGGCATGATTTGGACAGGGATTGTATGTGGGCCTGAAAGGACAGTTCAGAGTCTAAGGTTACCTCTAGCACCCTGGCATGTGGGGGCGGACTGATAGATGTACCATTGATCTTGACAGAGAAGTCAGGGGCACGTGGGGGTGAAAATATTAAGAGCTCAGTTTTAGATAGATTCAGTTTGAGGAAGGCTGATATGTCTGTTAGTAAATCAGTTAAGTGTGAGGAGATTGATGGGGTGAGCTGAGGGGCAGAGGGATAGATTTGGGTGTCATCAGCATATAAATGGTAGTGGAAGCCATGGGAGTCTATCAGCTGACCCAGAGAGGATGTGTAGCTTGAGAATAGTAGAGGCACAAGGACAGAATCTTGGGGAACCCCAACGGTAAGAGGAGTTGGAGAGGAGGAAGTAGAGTTGTAAGTGACACTGAAGGTGCGATGAGATAGGTAAGATTCAAACCAACGGAGAGTGAATCCATGGAGCCAAGCAAATTGAGTTTTTTGAGGAGGAGGGGGTGGTCAATTGTATCAAAGGCAGCGGAAAGGTCCAAAAGTAAGAGTACAAAATAATGACCATTGGTTTTGGCTGTTAGTAAGTCGTTTGTAAGTTTTAGGAGGGCAGCTTCTGTGGAGTGCTGTGGGCGAAATCCAGACTGAGGGGGATCAAGAAGGTTATTCTAATGCCCTGTACACACGATCGGACATTGATCGGACATTCCGACAACAAAATCCATGGATTTTTTCAGACGGATGTTGGCTCAAACTTGTCTTGCATACACAAAGTTGTCGGAAAATCCAATCGTTCTGAACACTGTGATGTAAAACACGTACGTCGGAACTATAAATAGGGCAGTAGCCAATAGCTTTCATCTCTTAATTTATTCTGAGCATGCGTGGCACTTTGTGTGTCGGATTTGTGTACACACGATCGGAATTTAACCGTTTGGATTTTGTTGTCGGAAACTATTATAGCACGCTCTCAAACTTTGTGTGTCAGAGATTCCGATGGAAAAAGTCCGATGGAGCTCACACACGATCAGAATTTCCGACAACACAATCCGATCGCACTTTCTCCATCGGAAAATCTAACCGTGTGTACAGGGCATTAGAAGTAATTAATTGTGTCGGTAGTGGGTTGAAAGGTGGATGGGTCATCTTTTAAGTTATACAGGGTTCCATAATTGTGGCTAAAAGCATCCACTATTTTTTGTGGGTGGTAATTTTTTTGTTTGGTGGATGGATTATGAATGGTATTCCAGATTTGTATTTATGACCTTGAAGATTCTGTGCCAGGAATTTCCCTGCCTTATTTGCGTTAGCGTAATAAGTCATCTTAAGTCTCTTGGAGGTTTTTTCAAAATTTTCTAATAGGTGAAGTCTAAGGTCAGATCTAAGTTGTGTCAGTTTAAGAGAGATAGTTGGAGAGGGATTTTGTTTGTTTTGGGCTTCTAATTCTTAAATTTGTTTTGTTAGTTCAGTCAAGCGAAGCTGCCTCTGCCTCTTAACTCTCGCCCCCATTTGTATAAAAATGCCCCTTAAACGCTTTATGGGCTTTCCATAGTATAAATGGGCTTTGTACTGAGCCCTCATTGTCAGTAAAGAAGTTAGTCAAATGTTTAGTGATCTTTTCCTTTGTTTCTTGGTGCTGCAACAATTAAGTGTTGATCCTCCAGATTGGGCTTGGTCTAGGAGAAGCAGAGTCTAATATTGATAGAACTATTGACGCGTGGTCAGACCACGGTATGGAATTAATAGTAACAGATTTGGTGTTTAATAAAACTTGTTGGTCCACTACGAAGAGGTTGATTCTAGTATACACCTGATGAGGTGAGGAGAAGTATGTAAAGTCCTTTTCGTCGGCATGGAAACAACGCCAGGCATTGTACATATTATGCTTGTGAAGGGAGGTTGATAGTATAGGGATATGGCGGGTAGTTTGAGATGTACAGTCCATTTTAGGATCCGGGGTGGTATTAAAGTCTCCACAAATTACAAGTGGACCTTTTTGTTGCTTTCTGACTTTCTTCATTAGTTTATTAAAGAAGTGCTCTTGGGGTGTGTCAGGGAAATGCCAGAATCAGGGCCTGTCAATATAGGCATTTCCCCATGCGCCTGCATGGTAGAATTGCACATCGGCACGTACCGTTTCACAGTCAGCGGGTACGAGCGCGTGCTCCGAACGGATCCGCTCACGTGGGTGCACGACGCAGCGCATCGTTACGAACGCGTGCATGCACATCGGGACGTTCCCCTGGTGGGCCTATATAAGGACGGCTATGGCCTTTGTTTTGTTGCTGGTTTGTCTTTTCAGCTCCTGTAACCTGCTCCTGATTCCGTGTACCTGTGCCTACCCGTTGTGACCCGGACCAACCCCGACTCTGCTTGAACCTCTCTTGTGCTTGACCCTCGGCTGCCTTCTGGACTTCGCTACCTGCCTGACTACCTGTTTGACCCTCGGCCTGCTCCTGGACTTGCTTCTGCCTTACCCTACTGTGGATTATCTGCCTGCCTGATTACCTGTGTTTGACCCTCGGCCTGCTCCTGGACTTGCTTCTGCCTTACCCTACTGTGGATTATCTGCCTGCCTGGCCACTTGTGTTTTACCCCCGGCCTGTTCTTGGACTTGTCTCAACCTTACCCAGTGTTGGACTTTTGCCTACTGGCATACCGGTGTTTGACCCTCGGCCTACTTCCAGACGTCTGCCTTGAGGTTGACCCTCAGTACCCGGCTCAGCTACCCAGCACGGATCTCTTCCCTGCCTGAAGAATCGCCCAGCTCCTCTACTACCTGCTGGCGACCCGTGCTTCTTCGTGCCCAATACCCGCTGTGCCACTTCCAGAGGGTATCGTGCGCCCAGCTGCAAGGGGAGCCTCTCTCAGCAACTCGGCCTTGGTGAGTACCTTGACAGTACAAACCAGCCATGAGCGAGGCCGACAGAGCTGGCTCTCCCCTTGAGGCACTCTGCCAGCAAGTCACAGCCCTCACCCAGGCTGTCCAGAGACTCCAAGACGGCTACTTTCAGATTGAGGGTCGTCTGCAACATCTAACCACATTTCCTAACCCCTCGGACGCCGCATCAGCATCTGCTAGTGGAACCTCTCCCTCTCGGGATCAAACCATCCCGGCTTCTGCAGCCGTAATGGCCTTACCTGAACCCAGGGTTCCCATTCCGGAACGATTCTCTGGTAACCGGAAGAAGTACAGGGCATTTAGAAACGCTTCCCAGCAGAAGCCTTGGAGGGCGAAACGCGTCGGGTTTCTATGTTTATACCCCACTACTACTCACTGCGCTGCTTTTAGATCACTTTTTTTAACCACTTTTTAATTTCATTTGTACTCTGAACCGAGTTTTTACCACCCCTGTCTGTAAATTTTTCGGAGTTTATATCTGAATAAAGTGCCACTATGCCTTTTTGAAAAATAAGGATTTACACCATGTGGAAGCCTTTTTCTTTCATTTATTCATTTACATACGGGATGAACCACTGAGGAAACGATCAACCGGCGATCGAAGCTGACCCGTGGATGTTCCTGTTTCCATGCCAACACATTATTTGAGGACCCCTGATGGGATTCTACACCAAGTCTCCTTACGAAGTACCATCCTACACCGCTTGACGGTATAAGCCTGTCTGACTCACCGCTAAGGGCCTGTGAGTCCACCTTCTCTGGTAAGGGCATCTTTTTGTCTTTCTCTATTGGTGTTGATAATATCTACATAAGTGAAGGATTCATCCTTAAAGCTACCCTTCAACTTCCACATATGAAGCCGGCTTACATCTAAATGGCTGTGAGGTCCGCTTGAAGTATTGCACCTCTTCATCAAATAGACTCATACTTTTTATACATTATATTTTTATTTGTTTACCTTTTTAGGATTTTTGGACACTTCTCCTCTGAGCATTTTCACATATGGACAATATGTCCTTTATAGAGTTATACACCTAATATATTGGGACACTGCCTAATGTTTTTTCTTTGAATACTGTTTGATTATGGTATTTTTACATTGCTGTTTTCTGATTAATTCAGGGTTTGTTTTCTAATATTCCACCCTGTTACACACTGAAAGTATTTACCAATATTTACTTGTATATATCCCTTGGGATACTGTAACACTTTAGGGTTACACACTTGTTGTTGTTTCTCTTACAGAGACCACTATTTTTCACTTACTTTGTTTTTCACTAGCGCCACACTGGATTATTATTTCTACATTTACAACGGTCAGATTGTTGTGTTGGCTGCTCTTTTTTGCTTAGTTTGGGAGTTGGCGCAATTTCTACACCTTTCTCTCTATTTAGAAACGCTTGCCTACTATACTTTGCCCTTCAACCCACGACTTTTTATTCTGAGACTGTGAAAGTGGGGTTCATTATCTCTTTGCTTTCTGATGAACCGCAATCCTGGGCTCACAACCTCCTTGAGCAGAAGAGTCCCCTCCTTGACTCTGCAGATGCATTTTTTGTTTCCATGGCCCAGCTATACGACGATCCTCAGCGTACTGCCACGGCTGAGTCCGTCCTGCATACCCTAACCCAGGGAAAGAGACCAGTGGAAGATTACACTGTGGAATTTCGCAAATGGTCAGGGGACACCAGCTGGAACGAGGCTGCATTAAAATATCAGTATCGCCAGGGACTCTCTGAGATCCTAAAGGATGAACTGGCTCGAGTGGATACCCCGGCCTCTCTAGAAGACCTGATCCAGCTCGCTATTAAACTGGACAGACGCCTCCGGGAACGTCGCAGCGAGCGTTTCCAGTCTCCAAGGCCCACTTGGATGATGCCACGGGTACCACCTGTTCCTGCACCCCCTACAACTTCTTCGTCATCCTCTCATGGTGAGCCCATGCAACTGGGTCTAGTTCGACCCCCACTCTCTCCTGATGAAAAGCTCCGCCGGCGCCAGGCCAACCTTTGTCTATATTGTGGAGGAGCCCTGTGAGACCCAGTAAGTACCGCACTCGGTCTGCCACCAACTTTCAAGTCGCTAATTCAAGCCAGTCTCATCTTGTCCTCATGATCTCATTACAGGTGGCGGAAGAGAAGGTCCGGTTGCCAGCCATCGTTGACTCAGGAGCCTGCAGTTGCTTCTTGGATGCATCTTTGGCCCAAAACCTGCACATCCCTCTCCGAGTTAAGGAGCAACAGCTACAAATCCATCTGGCAGATGGATCCCTACCCTGTTCTGGCCCTGTCACACAGGAAACAAAGCCTATCCTCACTCATATAGACTCAGATCACTCCGAATTTCTTTGCTTTGACATTATAAGTTCACCGATGTTTCCCATCATTTTGGGGTTTCCATGGTTGCAGGCCCATGATCCTCAGATAAACTGGAGCAAGAAAGAAGTCCTCTTCTCTTCCATGTACTGCTCTCAACACTGCTTTTCACCAAAATACGACAGAACGGTTTCATGTCTAACGTTATAACCAGTACCGGATAATCTCCAACATGTCCCAGCAGTATACCATGAATTCCTGGACATCTTTGATAAGAAGAAAGCTGACAGTCTACCTCCACACCGACCCTATGATTGCCCCATCGACCTCCTACCCGGTTCCGAGATCCCCTTCGGCCGCATTTTCCCTCTATCAGAGATCGAGCTAGAAGCTCTTCGCTCCTACATCGATGAAAATCTTGAAAAGGGATTCATCCGGGCTTCTTCTTCTCCAGCTGGAGCGGGAATCTTTTTTGTGGAGAAAAAGGATGGATCCTTGAGGCCTTGTGTGGACTATAGGGAGCTTAACAAAGTTACCATCAAGAACAGGTACCCGCTCCCTCTTATTCCTGAACTGTTCCAGCGTCTCCGAGCCGCCCAGATCTTTACTAAATTAGATCTTCGGGGGGCGTACAATTTGGTTCGGATACGAGAAGGAGATGAATGGAAGACAGCTTTCCGGTCCAGATTCGGGCATTTCGAATATTTGGTGATGCCTTTTGGTCTCTGCAATGCCCCGGCTACGTTTCAACATCTAGTCAATGACATCTTCCGTGAGTATCTAGATAACTTTGTAATTGTTTATCTCGATGACATCCTGATCTTTTCCACCACTTTAGAAGCACATCGTACCCATGTGAAGAAAGTACTCTCGGTCCTCAGAAGACATGGCCTATACTTAAAGGGGGAAAAATGTGACTTCGAGAAGACCACCATCCAGTTCCTTGGATTCATTATTTCAGTAGGAGAGGTCGCAATGGATCCGCAGAAAGTTAGGGCCATCCAGGAATGGCCAGCTCCCATAGATAAAAAGGGAATTCAGCGATTCGTTGGCTTCGCCAATTTCTATCGCAGATTTATTAAAGGTTTCTCCTCTATCATCTCCCCTATTACTCAACTAACTCGCCAGCAGACTAGATTCCAATGGTCCCCAGATGCTCAAGAAGCCTTTGATGAACTAAAGAGACTGTTTATATCGGCTCCTGTCCTCCAACATCCCAACCCAGTCCTACCCTATGTGCTTGAAGTGGATGCTTCGGAGTCAGCAATAGGGACGATCCTGTCTCAGAGAAGTGGCCAAAAAGCCTTGCTCCATCCGGTGGCCTTTGCCTCTCGCAAGCTCACCCCTCCTGAGAAGAATTATGATGTCGGGGATCGAGAGTTACTTGCTATAAAGTTTGCCTTAGAAGAGTGGAGATATCTGCTGGAAGGGGCTTTCCAACCCATCATGATCTTCACTGACCACCGTAACCTAGAATATCTTCGAACAGCTAAACGCCTCCGACCTCGTCAGGCCCGTTGGGCCTTATTCTTCTCCAGGTTTAACTTCCATATTACCTATCGACCTGGCTCCAAGAACGGGAAGGCGGACGCACTTTCCCGTATGTTCCCAGAAACCAGTGGACCGGAAGAACCCGGAACCATCCTAGCTCCTTTCTCAGCCTGGTTCAGCCCAACCTTAGGTCAATTATTATACAGGCCTCCAGTCAATGTACAGAACCTGAAGTATCCGCCCTAGAAAAGAAGGATGGTCTGCTTTGGGCCCAGGACAAGGTATTTGTGCCACTCCCAGTAAGACTTCAGATTCTTCAAACCTTCCACGATCACAAGTTGGCAGGACATTTTGGTATACAAAAGACCTCCGAACTAATTAATCGCTCGTTCTGGTGGCCGGGGTGGAGACAAGACTGCAGAAGATATATACAATCTTGCATCACTTGCCAACGCAATAAGGGATCTAATGCCAAGTCGTGGGGACTTTTAAAATCTTTATCTATACCAGAACGTCCCTGGACAGAGGTCTCTATGGACTTTATTGTCGATCTGCCTCCTTCCGAGAAGTTTACTACCATCTTAGTGGTTGTTGACCGCCTTTTAAAGATGGCCCACTTCCTGCCATTGGTAGGCACCCCCTCTGCTTCCACAACCGCAGAGGTTTTTATAAAAGAAGTAGTGAGACTCCATGGCGTCCCACACAACATTGTATCCGATAGGGGGATTCAGTTCACGTCAAGATTCTGGAAGGATATGTGCAAGTCCTTAGAAATCAAGACATCCCTTTCTTCCGCCTATCACCCACAAAGTAATGGCCAGACAGAAAGAACAAATCAATCTTTAGAGCAATACCTTCGATGTTTCTGCTCCTGGTCCCAGGACAACTGGTCTTCCCTCTTACCGTGCGCAGAGTTCGCCTACAACAATTCTGTACATTCCACCATCAACCAAACACCTTTCTGGGCAAACTATGGTTTTCACCCTTCCTTTCTCCCGGATTCTATTCCCGAAATCACTACTCCCGCAGTACAAGACCGTATACGTGCTATTCAAACAAACTTTTCGCAATTTCAGGAAACGATGAAGAAAGCTCAAGAAAGTTATGAAAAATTCTATAACAGGGGAAGAAGAAGTAACCCAAGTTTCAAGGTTGGAGATAAAGTTTGGCTATCAGCCATCAACCTCAAATTGCCTTGCCCATCACGCAAATTAGGGCCAAAATTCATTGGTCCTTTTGAAATTAAGAGAGTTGTAAACCCCGTGGCTTTTGAACTGACCCTACCTAATTCTTATCGGATACATCCGGTGTTCCATGCCTCCTTACTAAAACCGGTCACTCCTAATTCTTTTCCAGGAAGGGAAGAACTACCTCCTCCACCAATCCGGATTGAAGGGGAGGAAGAATTCGAAGTGGAGGCAATAGTAGATCACAAATGGAGGGGGGGGCAGGAACAGTATCTAGTTAAATGGAAAGGGTACCCCCTGGAGGACAATTCTTGGGAGCCCGCTAGCAATATTCATGCCCCTCGTCTTGTGCGAGAGTTTCACAGAAGACATCCTGGGATCCGAGCTAGGTTGGGCACCCGGAGGTTGCTCCTTGGGGGGGGCACTGTCAGGGAAATGCCAAAATCAGGGCCTGTCAATATAGGCATTTCCCCATGTGCCTGCGTGGTAGAATTGCACATCGGCACGTACCGTTTCACAGTCAGCGGGTACGAGCGTGTGCTCCGAACGGATCCGCTCACGTGGGTGCACGACGCAGCGCATCGTTACGAACGCGTGCACGCACATCGGGATGTTCCCCTGGCGGGCCTATATAAGGATGGCTATGGCCTGTGTTTTGTTGCTGGTTTGTCTTTTCAGCTCCTGTAACCTGCTCCTGAATCCGTGTACCTGTGCCTACCCGTTGTGACCCGGACCAACCTCGACTCTGCTTGAACCTCTCTTGTGCTTGACCCTCGGCTGCCTTCTGGACTTCGCTACCTGCCTGACTACCTGTGTTTGACCCTCGGCCTGCTCCTGGACTTGCTTCTGCCTTACCCTACTGTGGATTATCTGCCTGCCTGATTACCTGTGTTTGACCCTCGGCCTGCTCCTGGACTTGCTTCTGCCTTACCCTACTGTGGATTATCTGCCTGCCTGGCCACTTGTGTTTTACCCCCGGCCTGTTCTTGGACTTGTCTCAACCTTACCCAGTGTTGGACTTTTGCCTACTGGCATACCAGTGTTTGACCCTCGGCCTACTTCCAGACGTCTGCCTTGTGGTTGACCCTCAGTACCCGGCTCAGCTACCCAGCACGGATCTCTTCCCTGCCTGAAGAATCGCCCAGCTCCTCTACTACCTGCTGGCGACCCGTGCTTCTTCATGCCCAATACCCGCTGTGCCACTTCCAGAGGGTATCGTGCGCCCAGCTGCAAGGGGAGCCTCTCTCAGCAACTCGGCCTTGGTGAGTACCTTGACAGGGTGCTTGTTGGGGGAATAAACGTATCTACCGAGTGGGTCCTGGATCTCTTGATGTAGTGTAAATGCTACAGAGTCAGGGATAGCTATCAAAATGTCTTTAGTGTTAGAGTCCGCATTGGTGGTGAAAACATGTGGATCATTTTTGTGGGTACATTTCAGTAGTGCCTGGTTGCAAAAGTGGGTCTCTTGAGCGCAAAGAATATCGCTATGGTGTGAAAGTGCTTCTTGCCAAAGCGTTTTGCGTTTCATCGGGTGGTTAAGCTCTTTGGTGTTGATGGAAAGTATGTTAATAGGCATTGCTTCTATAGGGGTAAGCTTTGAAATTGAGGGTGTCATCTCCATTTCAATACTTAATTCCTAGATAGTTGGTACATTTGATGTGAAGTGTATCAGAGTGGACCTACTTGTATAGGTCCTGTGGTTGTACTCACAGTGTCGCAGAAGAGACTGTTTGACCTTGGGGACCACGTTCAAAGATGAATCATTTGGTAGAGGTTCTAGTTGTGTTTTACTTAGGGTAGGTGAAGATCTGTGGATAGTTCGGTGCTGTCTACATCCCAAGAACAAGAAATGAAAACACAAAAAAAACATAGGGAGAAACAAGAGGGGAAAAAATAAAGTAGGAACGTTCAACATGGTTACATCATATTTAGTGTAATGGGTAAAGGGGGTGAAAAACACCCAAAGACAGCATTGCGCTGCTACATATAACTGGGGGATAAGTTCAATGCTGGAAACTTCATCAATTAGGGACTAAAAGCAAATGTAGCCAATCCTTGTTTAATTATGCGTGAGAGGTGGCATTCTTTGCTGTGACTTTTTCCTGTGTGAGTTGGCGCGGGGTGCTGGTCGTATTATTTTCAGCCTGGGGATCAGGCAGTATACCCTATTCTTTCAGGAGATCAATACTTTTTTCAAGCGGTGTCACTGTGTAGGTATGATTATCCTTAGTAATAGCTATTTTTGTTGGGTAACACCATCTGTATGCAATTTTGTAGTTGCGTAGAATTTTCGTCACAGTATTCAGGCTTTTACGCTTCTGCAGAGTATATTGAGATAAATCTGCAACAAATTGTAGGCTTTGATACTGTGACAGAATTTGATTTTGCTTTCTCATTGTGGTCATGGCAGGTGGGACGGCTTAGGTAGGCGGTGGATCCTATCAATGGTTATGTCTAAGTCTGTAAGACTTGGTATGAGGGACTTGAACAAGGTAGCAGTATAAAGGCCCAGATCCTGTTGCTGCACAGATTCAGGGATCCCCCTAATCTTTAAGTTGCTCCTTTTGGACCTGTCCTCCATGTCTGCCAACTTTTCTTTAATCCAGTCATTGTCTGCCTCTTTTTCATTATGAGCATCAACTAAGTCAATAATGGTGGAAGCGTACTCCTCCATTTTTGTCTCTATGTGATTCACTCTGTTTCCCACATCTTGTATGTCTCTGTTCACATGGTGCATGTATACAGCCATTTCAGATTGCAGTGCACTTCTTAGAGAGAGAAGCATATCTTTTAGTACCGTGTCTAACACTGGTTGGTTTTGTGTGGGGAAAGATTCAATCGACTCTGGTGTCTTCCCCTGAGTCTGAGGCCGGGCTCCCTGCCATGTTGAATCCATTGGTATCTAGCCTGGGTTTTGTTTGGCCGGGTACGGGAGGATGGGGTAGGTGGGTAGTACATTTTATCTTCAGGGAAACCTTTATTTTGGGAGAGATTACCTTTTTGTGATGTTTGCAGCTATGATGAGGCCGCTGGAGACGAGTAGGCCTTGGCGCCATTTTGCCCATCTGCTCTGCCATTTGGTGCAAAAAAGTCTGTCAGGTGTTGAGGTTTTCTTTTCTTTCTCCACTTCCCGGACATAATTGAGGAGTCCCCTGCAGTGCCTGCAGCCAAATCAGTTTTTTTAGCCTGGATGGGTCGTTTTGTGCCACTGTCGTCCCTATTGCACCATCCGGCTTGCGAGCTAGACCACACCCCCAAGAAGGTTATTCTTAATGAGGTGGTCGATCAGTCGGTTGTAGACTAAACGTTCAATCAGTTTGGAGGTAAAGGGAGTAAAGAGATGGGTCTTAGATTGTTAAGATTGGTGGGGTCTAGTGAGGCCTTTTTTGGTATAGGAGTGACTAGCGCATGTTTTAGAGGGTTGAGGAGGATGCCAGTAGAGAGTGAGAGGTTGAAGATATGAGTTAAGGAGTGTAGGATAGAGTCAAATGGTGAGCGTAGTATTTGAGAAGGAACAGGATCCTGGTATATTCTGTCTGCCAGGGTTGTAGCGGCCGGGGCCTGATTCTGTGCGTAGTGAGGGGGCGAAGGTATACAGGGTGGATGACAGTGAACTGTTGTAGACAGAAGTGGCCAGGTTGGGGCAGGGCAAGGATAAGATTTTGTCATAGAGACAATTGGTAGCAGAAAAAAGAAGAGAAGGGTTAAGATGGCAAAGGTTTCTATGGGTAATAGTTTGGTAGTTGAAAGGCAAGGAGGAGGCAGACAAAGAGAGAGTGTGAAACTAAAAAGGTGGTGATCAGATAGAGGAAAAGGAATATTGAAGAGGTTGTGCAGAGTGCATAGGTAGGAAGTTATGAGGTCAAGGCAGTTGCCAACAGAGTGAGTAGAAGTGCTTGTCCATTGTTTTAGGTCAAAAGAGGAAGTGAGGTTCAGCAGCTTAGAAGTAGCGTGAGTGTTTAAAAAAAAAAAAAGAAGTAGCGTGAGTGTTAAGATTAACAGGAATGTTGAAGTCACCGAGAATGATTGTTGGAATTTCAGAAGAGAGAAAGAAGGGTAGCCAGGCAGAGAAGTCATCAAGGAAGTTTAATACAGGTCCAGGGGGCCAATAGATCACAGCAATTCTCAATGAAACTGGAGAGAATAGACGAATACATTGAGCTTTAAATGAGGAGAGGGATAGAGAGGGGGTAGATGAAGAAACTGAAAAGTGCTTTGAGGAGATAGGAGGATTCCAACACCACCTCCTTTACATCCACTAGGCCTGGGAGAGTGAGTCCACAGGAGGCCACTGTAGGAGAGAGAAGCAGGAAAAGAAAGGTCAGATTCTTGAATCCAGGTCTCAGTAATTGCAAGTAGGTTCAGGGAGTATGTGATAAATAGGTCATAAATGGTGGTGAGTTTGTTACAAACAGAGCGGGCATTCCAAAGGGCACAGAAGAAGGGGAGGCTGGTTCTAGGCCAAAGAGGAATAGAAATGAGATTGTGTGGATTGCGGCTGCTATCAGAGGATGGAGGGTGCTGGGTATGTTGGCCGAAGGTAAATGATGGCGGTCCGGGATTTGGGGAAATATCTCCAGAAGTTAAGAGAAGCAGAAGGGTGAGAGAGGTGATATGTGAGTGTGACTTATGTGGGGGGACACATCCCAGTGTCTTGCAGGTTTTATTAGTATATGGGTTCAGAATTAGCAGGAGCTAATACGTGCAGTAATAAGGTGAAGACAGAAGTGAGGGTGATATATATATAAGCTGTGGGGTGGAGAAGATGGATGAAGGAGAGAATTTAAGGAGAGAGGATGCAACTGTGAGAAGGAAAAGTAGGGAGTGCATGATACAGATACAGAGTGGTGAGATTGAGAGGAAGTCTGAATGAGAGATGAAAAAGTTTGGAGAATCAGGTCACCCGTAGTTTGTTTAGTTTTCTGCAGAAGTCTGTTGTGGATTTTTGCTTTGTGCATTCGCTGAAGTGCTGAGCTGAAGTGTAATACGTAAAACAATATGAATACCGTATTTATCGGCGTATAACACGCACCCCAAGTTTAGGAGGGAATTTTAAGGAAAAAAACTTTTAGGAGGGAAGTTTAAGGAAAAAAAACTTACATTTAAATGCCCATCAATGCAGCGTTATCGTGTCCATCTGCAGCCTTGTTAGTGCAGCTTTGCCCCAGTGCAGCCTTATCAGTGCAGCTTTGCCCCAGTGCAGAATTGTCAGTGCAGCTTTGCCCCAGTGCAGCCTTGTCAGTGCAGCTTTGCCCCAGTGCAGCCTTGTCAGTGCAGCTTTGCCCCAGTGCAGCCTTGTCAGTGCAGCTTTGCCCCAGTGCAGCCTTGTCAGTGCAACTTTGCCCCAGTGCAGCTTTGCCCCAGTGCAGCCTTGTCCCCAGTGGTCAGTGCAGCCTTGTCCCCAGTGGTCAGTGCAGCCTTGTCCCCAGTGCCGCCGACATACACAAGTTTAGTGTGTATTTTTAAATATGGCGCCGCGGAGTTCGGAGGGACTCGGCGGCGCTCGTTCAGCTGAACGAGCGCCGCCGAGAACACAGTGACTGGGCAGAGCTGAGATACACATAGCCGAGGGTTCTCGGCTCTTCTCGGCGCCGTTCACAGTCATGCCCAGTGCCTATGATGGACATAACAGAGGTCCAATGGGTGGGCTGTGAACGGCGTCGAGAAGAGCCGAGAACCCTCGGCTATGTGTATCTCGGCTCCGCCCAGTCACTGTGTTCTCGTTCAGCTGAACGAGCGCCGCCGAGTCCCTCCGAACTCCGCGGCGCCATATTTAAAAATACACGCTATGTGAATGTCGGCGGCGATCGCGGCGATCGCTCCGATAGATCACAAAATAGCGGGGATCGGCGTATAACACGCACCAACGATTTTCCCCTGATTTTAAGGGGAAAAAAGTGCATGTTATACGCCGATAAATATGGTACTTTTTACAAGATGATAGTTGCCAATGCAATCCCTGCCTGTGCATCCCCTAGAGAAGTCCTAAATTTATATTGAGTTTGGGTGGGGGTATTGCCAATTAATTAGTCAGGATTGCATAGGAGGAACACATGGCTAACAGAATGAACTTCTCACACCAGAGGCTGACTACAAGACACAGCAAGAGAGTGGAAGTGTCATAGTCATAAAGATAACAGCTCATAATTTAGGTATAGACAATAAGAAAGTAAAATAAACAGCACAGTGATATGGACAGAGGTAAAGAATTTGAAGGCAGCATAGATCACCAACAGCACATACACAGAATTAGTAAGCAGATCCCAGTTTCAATTAAAGGTGGAAGATGTAGTTGAGCTGACATATACACAGAATTAGCAAGCAGATCCCAGTTTCAATTAAAGGTGGAAGATGTAGTTGAGCTGACACATACACAGAATTAGTAAGCAGATCCCAGTTCTATCCCAGATCTATCCTAGATTCGGATAGACTTTATCACCTACATAGCCAAACCTCTTCCTTAGATCTGCTGAACCAAATTAATAGAAAATGAGTTGCGCAGGATACCTTGCTTTCAGAGCACATGGAAAAATTCCTCTGTTGGTCAAAAGCACGTTTTCTCTTATATAGTAACATGGTCTTGGCTATGTTTTCGAAAAAGTTGATCCATCCAACCATCTCATACGTATACACTTAGGGATTTCAATGGTAATACTGTATCCCATCCTAAGGATGTCTTAAAAATGTTTTCCTCTTATTATCAAAATCTTCTTTCCAAACTTTCATCACAGTCTTGGTCCACCTCTCAGGCTTGGCTTGATGCCCTCAGACTACCTACATTTACAGATGAACAGGTGCATACCCTAAATGCACCCTGTACAGAAGAAGAAATTGCCTCTATCATTGCCTCCTTAAAATTCTCAAAACCCCTGACCCGGACAGCTTTACTATATTGTACTATAAAAAATGTGCGGGGTCGCTAGTTCCACAAATGTCTAAATTATTCAACTGATTCTTAAAGGGAGATCCTTTCCCAGATGATATGATGCTGGTGAGCATGTCTCTTTTCCCAAAGCCAGGCAAAGAACATACCCTGCCACAGAATTATTGCCCTATCTTGTTTATTAATAATGACTTAAAGATCTTTGGCTGTATTCTTGCTGATCGCTTGGTGTCAGTTATCACATCCTTGAACTCTCCGAACCAGACTGGTTTTATACCAACCCAATAAATCACAGACAACATACGCCTGGCCTCTAATGTTATTCAAGATGCTGATATTAATTCTCGCAGGGTCTTGTTCCTGAGCCTTGATATTAACAAGGCTTTTGACAGCATCCTCTGGCTCTATTTGGATACTATCCTGTCTAAATTTGGCTTTAATGGAGAGTTCGTCAATGGCTTTTGGGCCCTATACCATCTCCCTCAGACCTGCAATAAACTTCCCGGTTGCAACTCTGATTTGTTCACCCTGAGTCGTGGAAAAATGCAGGGATGCCCCCTCTTCGCTCTTTTATTTGCTCTGGTGATAGAGCCATTAAACCCTAATATTAGAGGTTATGTTAAGAATAACTGTGAATTAAAACTAAGCCTCTACGCAGATGATGTCCTTATGTTTGTGACTGACCCATTAATCTTCCTGCCAAATCTCGTAACCACCCTTGATACCTTTCACAATCTTAAGCCTGGCATCAATCCATCTAAATGTGTAGCCATATCCAATAGTATCCCACAACTCTTATTGAATAGTCTTAAAGACAAATTTGGTTTCTCCTGTACTCTGCAATATTTAGGGATTTGTTTAGTTCCATCCCTTAAATTGATATATACTCATAAATGCACAAGTCTTTTCTAACATTAAACAACTGCTCAACCTACGGTCCACATACTGTATATCATTGTGCAGGTAGTGAAAATATCAGTCCTCCCAAAACTGTTATTTTATTTTAGACCCCTACCCCTCTATTTATCCCGTTCAACAATAGAGGTGATTCAGACTGAACTACATGGGGTGTTTGTTAATGTATAGATCCCAATCTAGAGGAGGCTTGGGTTGTCCAGACCTCTGGAAATACTATTTGGCTGCGCAATTGATACAGTTAGCGCAGTGGCATACCTTCCCAACTCTTATACCATAGCTTCAATTTAAACAGATTTCGATAGCTCCTTACTACCTCCCTGGCCTCCTCTAGTCGAACGCTAAAAGCCCTTCATTCTTGGGTGAGCCCACGTTCCCCCCAGCATATAATACAGGGCCAGAGTTTGCAGGTTGTATTGAACATGGCCTGGTGACCCTGGGTTCTTTATTACAAGGATCCTCCTTTTACTCATTTGTTTATCTCTAACAGAACTATGCCTTCCCTTGCTCCAAATTCTATAAGTATTTACAGTTTCAACACTTTTTCTCCACCATTCATACACCGGACAAAGATATGGCCAGGTCACCATTTGAGAGTTTTTGTGGTGAGGGATCTAGAGATAAGGGGACTGTCTCAATCCTGTACAAATAACTTAATGAACATGATAATCTAGCCAAGTCTACTGCTATGCTGAGTTGGAAGCAGAGACAGGTCAGAAGCTCTCTTCAGAGGACTGGCTTGGTCTCCAATATGCATGAATGTACACGCTCCATTGCTCAAAGAGACCATGGTTAAACTTCATACCCGTTGGTATTACACCCACGATAAGCTCCACGGGTTTTTCCCCTTAGTACCTGACACATAAATGGGAGTTAAAGAGTTAACCTATAAGTGAACAATAATTGGATTATATACCCTTGAAAAGTGAAAATAAAGGAATAACATCTAATTATAAACTTAATCAATAAAGGTTGGTCCCAAAACACCAAACAGAAGAAATAGTCCAAATATAAGTCCCAGCAGATGAATAGGATGATGAGGAGAAATGGAAGTACCAATCACGGTTGGCAAATGGAGGTGTATTGGATAAATGAAACCTTCACCACACCAATGTGCCGGATTATTAAAATTGTGCGCTTACCAAAAGGCAAGCTAAGATGAGCTTGCGACCTTAACCCGGTCGGGGACTGCGCTTACAGGAGAGGCGGAAACCCACCAAAGGTGGCAGAACCACTTTCAGCTGGAGGAAATATCTTCCCAATCGAATGTTCCCGGTGATCGGACGGACAGTGTACCTATCCATAATTCGATGTGGTGTGTCGCTGGTTTATCCACAAAAGGCCCCGACCGGGTTAAGGTCGCAAGCTCATATTAGCTTGCCTTTTGGTAAGCGCACAATTCTAATAATCCGGCACATTGGTGTGGTGAAGGTTTCATTTATCCAATACACCTCCATTTGCCAACCGTGATTGGTACTTCCATTTCTCCTCATCATCCTATTCATCTGCTGGGACTTATATTTGGACTATTTCTTCTGTTTGGTGTTTTGGGACCAACCTTTATTGATTAAGTTTATAATTAGATGTTATTCCTTTATTTTCACTTTTCAAGGGTATATAATCCAATTCTTGTTCACTTATAGGTTAACTCTTTAGCTTTATTTTTCACAGCGCTGTTTTTTTTTATCTTGAATATTTTAGTGTGTGTATCCCACTTTTTGCGGCTGCTTTAGTGTCATATATTGTTTTTATTTTTTATTTATTTAATTTCTTCACTGGATTTGTGCTTGTTTGTTAAGGGGTTTGTTTATTCAAATTCCACATTTTATATGTACACGTAGCGCGGTAGTCCTTTTTTACCTACATAAATGGGAGTATTGGTCAGCCTACTAAACACCTCATGTATTAGTGAGACTTCCCCTTTTTACAGTGGGGACGGAAAGTATTCAGACCCCCTTACATGTTATACTGCAGCAATTTGCTATAATCATTTAAGTTCATTTTTTTGTCCTCATTAATGTACACACAGCACCCCATATTGACTTAAAAACACAGAATTGTTGACATTTTTGCAGATTTATTAAAAAAGAAAAACTGAACTATCACATGGTCCTAAGTATTCAGACCCTTTGCTGTGACACTAATATATTTAACTCAGGTGCTGTCCATTTCTTCTGATCATCCTTGAGATGGTTCTACACCTTCATTTGAGTCCAGCTGTGTTTGATTATACCGATTGGACTTGATTAGGAAAGCCACACACCTGTCTATATAAGACCTTACAGCTCACAGTGCATGTCAGAGCAAATGAGAATCATGAGATCAAAGGAACTGTCTGAAGAGCTCAGAGACAGAATTGTGGCAAGGCACAGATCTGGCCATGGTTAAAAAAAAATTTTGCTGCACTTAAGGTTCCTAAGAGCACAGTGGCCCCCATAATCCTTAAATGGAAGACGTTTGGGACGACCAGAACCCTTCCTAGAGCTGGCCGTCCGGCCAAACTGAGCTATCGGGGGAGAAGAGCCTTGGTGAGAGAGGTAAAGAAGAACCAAAAGATCACTGTGGCTGAGCTCCAGAGATGCAGTCGGGAGATGGGAGAAAGTTGTAGAAAGTCAACCATCACTGCAGCCCTCCACCAGTCGGGGCTTTATGGCAGAGTGGCCCGACGGAAGTCTCTCCTCAGTGCAAGACACATAAAAAGCCCGCATGGAGTTTGCTAAAAGAACACCTGAAGGACTCCAAGATGGTGAGAAATAAGATTCTCTGGTCTGATGAGACCAAGATAGAACATTTTGGCCTTAATTCTAAGCGGTATATGTGGAGAAAACCAGGTACTGCTCATCACCTGTCCAATGCAGTCCCAACAGTGAAGCATGGTGATGGCAGCATCATGCTGTGGGGGTGTTTTTCAGCTGCAGGGACAGGATGACAGGTTGCAATCGAGGGAAAGATGAATGCGGCCAAGTACAGGGATATCCTGAATGAAAACCTTCTCCAGAGTGCTCAGGACCTCAGACTGGGCCGAAGGTTTACCTTCCAACAAGACAATGACCCTAAGCACACAGCTAAAATAACGAAGGAGTGGCTTCACAACATCTCCGTGACTGTTCTTGAATGGCCCAGCCAGAGCCCTGACTAAAAACCCAATTGAGCATCTCTGGAGAGACCTAAAAATGACTGTCCACCAACGTTTACCATCCAACCTGACAGAACTGGAGAGGATCTGCAAGGAGGAATGGCAAAGGATCCCCAAATCCAGGTGTGAAAAACTTGTTGCATCTTTAACAAAAAGACTCATGGCTGTATTAGATCAAAAGGGTGCTTGTACTAAATACTGAGCAAAGGGTCTGAATACTTAGGACAATATGATATGTCAGTTTTTCTTTTTTAATAAATCTGAAAAAATGTCAACAATTCTGTGTTTTTCTGTCAATATGGGGTGCTGTGTGTACATTAATGAGGAAAAAAATGAACTTAAATGATTTTAGCAAATGGCTGCAATATAACAAAGAGTGAAAAATTTAAGGGGGTCTGAATACTTTCCATCCCCATTGTAAATAAGTCAATGTACTAGAACAGTTTTTCTAAGATTTGTCTGGTGTCAGTAACCTTACATTTGCAGATGTGCAGTACTTGATCAGGAAATGATATGCATATTGTCAAAATGTCTTCTTTTGATGCCTTGATTCTTTATTTTGTTTGTTTGTAGTTTCTCTTTTGTTTAATTATTCTTCCTTATTATTTTTCCACTGATGCTTTATAGAGAGATGTACTCTTGATTGTGCCTATCCTGCTTCTTGGATGTAATTGCAGCTCTGTCTGTGTTTCTTTTAATGTATATGTTGGTATACTTCAATAAAAACGTTGGTTATCAAAAAATAAATAAATGAGCAAGAGAGAAGGGCTATGCTCCTACATATTTTAGGACCATAAAGAACCAACGTAGCCACCCTCTAACAGGCCGTCAAATCCTATAAAAGCAAAAAAAAGGAAATGAGAAATTTTAAGGAGGATGAGAGCAGAGAGCAATAGGTACTTTGTAAGTTTGTAAGTTTGTAAGTTTAGTTTCACTTTAGGTTCTGAGACATATAGAAGCAAATGAGGGGCTTAATTCACCAAGGTACTGCCTAAAATATATCCTATTCGTTTTAGGTGGGTTTAGGGAAATGTCCACCCTGAGACTGACAAGTAGGAGACATCTGCCTGTTTTGAAATAATCCACAGGGATTTATTGTGCAGTCTGGATAATGGTATCTCTGTGGTAAAGTATTACAAAAAATGGTTTAACTGCAATAAACCACATCATGAATTCCCCTAAAGAACCATTAAAAATAACTTTAACTGTTCACACCTAAAGTAACATAGTAGTAGTGCTCAATAAATAAATATATTGTTATTTGTTAATCAATCTTTCATGGACCTTTACCTGGTTCCAGGAATTAGACTGCTTAGTACTGAATAGTGACCTGATAGGATTAAAATCCAGTCTCCACCACTGCAGAGCAAGCATGCTAACAACTCAGCTGGGACCAGAAATTCATATATATATATATATATATATATATATATATATATATATATATATATATATTGTGACAGACCTAGAGAGAGAGTTTTGGAGGGGACTGAATGCTAGCCTCTTGCCGATCGATCGTGGGCCCTGGCATTTGGGGGAACTGTGCTCTTTGTGAGCTGTATGCCTGGGGACCCTTGAGGTGGTATTACTGTGGATTTGGGTCCTGGTCCCCCAGGACACACAGACTCTGGGGACCCTGGATTTGCCATATTAGAAATAGTGGCTGATTCATAATGCTGGGACAGATACTGTTAGGAGATGCTGATGTAAATTCCAGCCGCCTGTCTGTCTGTTGCCTGCTAGAATGTGTATTGTAAATAAGTCTCTAGTATGGGATCTAAGAGTCATTAGATCCCCATTGTTGTTTGTGTTAATTAACTCTGCTATTGTGATAATGTTGATTGTGTTTTCTGAGCTACAAGATGGCCAGTCTGGCCTAAAGGTCATGTCTGAGTCATCTAGGCTGTCTAAAGGGATTAGTTAATTAGCCATGTTAATTAGGTTAATTAGGTTACAGGTGTATTGTTAGAGTAATATGAGCAGGAGGTCTGCACCTCCTCTTTTACTGTATAATAGAGACTGTATTCCTGTCAATAAAAAGAGATTCTTGGTTGAACTTACATACAGTCTACCTGAGCTAAACAACTGGATTAGAACGGCACATAGCTGTAGTTCTAGTACCGGAACATCGGATGACCGAACCATCAGATGTTGCAATCTGTAATCTGATTCTATAGCCGCAGAGGAGTGTCGGGAGAGTGGAACCGAGCGAGCAGGGGCTCGTTACATCTCTCTCTCTCTCTCTCTCTCTCTAGATAGATAGATAGATAGATAGATAGATAGATAGATAGATAGATAGATAGATAGATAGATAGATAGATAGATAGATAGGTAGATAGATAGATAGATATAGATATATATATATCTATATACATATATATCTATATATATATTCATATAGATGTGAACAACATTAAAGCGGGGCTCCACCCAAAAGGGGAAGCTCTGCTTGTTGGCACCCTCCACTTCCACTTGGCATTTTTTTTGGGGGGAGCAGATACCTAGTTTTGATGGTTTTGACAGTTTCCCTTACTTACTGGTTTCCCTTACTTACAAAGCCGACGCCTACACCCACTGCCGATTGACAAATCAGCTCTAGGTGCCGACATCCCAGGATCCCTTGACAGGTAAATGTCCTTATGTTAAAAGTCAGCAGCTACAGTATTTGTAGCTGCTGACTTTACTTTTTTTTTTAGAGACTGGAGCTCCTCTTTAAGATCTCACACTCTGATCATATAAAACCTGTAAGTGCATACATATGTAAATACAGTAAGTTATCAGGAATAAATGTATATTATAAATAGTAACAGAGGGATAATAAGAGTAAAAGTCTCATAATGATACATTGTTAATGTACAAAATAATTATGCAAATTATAACATCAGAAAGAACCTTAAAACAGTATTAAACCCAAAATCAAACATTTATTATATTGCAGCTTATGAATTCTTAGATGGGGTGCCTGTATGAGTTTTCTTTTTAGGTTTTCTTTCTTCTATTTTCATCTAGGGATTCTGCCAGTAAGTCTGTTGTTTTTCAACAGAAATGCTTTCTTGCAGTTAAATGGATGAAACAGACAATTTAAAACTAGCAGGGGTGCTTAAAATGATCGGCTTTTATTTATTTATGTAAAACCTTTATCCCAAACTGTTTGCTGCATGTAATTATAAAGTATGAGCTGGAGCTCAGTTTCAATTTGTTACTGTATTTGAATCTGCTAGTACATCGAACATTCCCCTCCCCCCAGACTTACAATGCCGCTGTCCAAATCTGCCTCCTGTGCTTCTTCTTTCATGCTAGTGTCTGTATAATACAGGGGGTATGTTACTGGCCAGATCACCTGCGGGAAATAGAGGAAAAAAAAAACGAAAACTAATGCAGCCACCTCATCTAATGACTGGTAAACTGCAATATGTAACATTTTTGGCTTTGGGGTTATTACCACTATAATTACAATAAAATAAGCATAATTTAAATTCTATATATAGTTAAAGTGGTTCTAAAGGCTCAAGTTTTGTTTACCTTCATGAAATCTATGCATGAAGGTAAAAAACCTTATCTGTGCAGCAGCCCCCCTAATACTTACCTGAGCCTCATTGCGATCCAGCAATGTGCACGAGAGCCTCGGCTCTCCAGGGACTCTCACTCCTCATTGGCTGAGACAGCAGCGGGAGCCAATGGCTCAATCACAGCCAGTGAGACAATAAAAGGAGAAAGAGGGTAGGTGGGGCCGAACCACAGCTCTGTGTGTGAGTGGACACGCAGAGCAGCGGCTCAGGAGTGAGCCTGCTTGGGTGCCCCCACGGCAAGCTGCTTGCCCTGGGCACTTGGCAAGAGGGAGGGGCAATGAGTGCTGGCGGGGGACCCAAGAACAGGAGGATCCAGGCTGCTCTGTACCTTTAATATCACTTTAAATACTGTGACAAGAAAAGTTAGAAATTTGGAAGATAACAGGAAAGAATATTTGGAGGTAATAAACTTTGGTGTATCTTTTAGCAGCACTGTCTATTTATCCCACAAATTGGAGAAGGCAGCTCTCTTTAAATACTAAGAATACACACAATCAGGATTTCTTCTTTTCATACTATCCACAAAAGTCACTTCTCTTGTATCAGTCCACTTGTTTTCCAAGCAACAAATTGTAAACCCATCCTCCATGCTGTAATGTCTTTGCAAACAATGGAAGGTGCTTTTAGCTTTAGACACATCTCCAGATTTTAGGAATATTGTTATATATTATTCAATAAGCAGTGTTAATGGATTAATTAATCAATAATTAAGCTGTGTTGACGTGAATTTTCTTTTAATTTTAGTCATAGTCTTTTGATCTCCTTTTAGTCATATTTTAGTCATCTGAATTGTTTTACTTTTAGTTGTATTTTAGTGGATTAAATTCTCCAGTACAATTTAGTCAACCAAAATCATTTTAGTCAACTAAAATCAAATGGGTTTAGTTAAATTCTAATGCATTATTTAAGCATTTCTCTAGAATTTCCAAACTCATTATATACTCCTTGAGTAAAAAAAATTGGCCCGAGGAGGCCTGTAATGCACAGTGAGTGCTCTGGATGGTCTGAGGAGGCCTGTAATGCACAGTAAGGAGTGCTTTGGGGTGTCTGAGAAGGCCTGTAATGCACAGTGAGTGCTCTGGGTGATCTGAAGAGGCCTGTAATGCACAGTGAGTGCTCTGGACGGTGGTCTGAAGAGGCCTGTAATGCACAAAGTGCTCTGGATGGTGGCCTAAAGAGGCCTTTAATACACAGTGATCTGGATGGTCTGAGGCCTGAGTCATCTCCCCTGCACAGTCCCATCCCCCCTAGGACACACTTAACCCCTTCACTGCCCCCTAGTGACATTTTTACACTAATCAATGCAATTTTATAGCATTGATCGCTGTAAAAATGCCAATGGTCCCAAAAATGTGTCAAAATTGTCCGACGTGTCCGCCGTAATGTCACAGTCTCAATAAAAATTGCAGATCGCTGCCATTACCAGTTAAAAAGAAAAAAAAAAGCCATAAAACTATCCCCTATTTTGTAGACGCTATATCTTTTGCGCAAAACCAATCAATATACGCTTATTGCGTCTTTTTTATCAAAAATATGTAGAAGAATACATAGTGCAAACAAAAAAGAACAAAAGGGCCTAATTATTTGTGTGGTGACACACTAATATATCCTCAATACACAGTGTACCCAGTGTGGGTAGTGTCACTCTAGTTAAACAATATTGCACATATAGAAAAAAACTGGGTTGTCCAAATCGAGACCGAAAAGGACCAGGGGACCAATTGAGTTGCACAGAATACAATGTATGGGAAAATAGTAAACAACTAATAATTTATTGAAGAATAAAAATCATTATAAAACTCCACAATGTGAGATCATAATGGGGATACCAGAAAAACTTGACACACACATCCCGGGAGACCAGTATCAAGTCACCACCGAGTGTGGCTACAAACAGCACAGGACAAAACAAACACAACACACAACAATAAAATACACAAATATATAGAAGAATACATATCGGCCTAAACTGAGGAAAAACATTTTTTTTATATATTTTTGGGGGATATTTATTATAGCAAAAAGTTAAAAATATTGCTTTTTTTTTTCAAAATTGTCGCTCTTTTTTTTGTTTAAAGCGCAAAAAATAAAAAACGCAGAGGTGATCAAATACCACCAAAAGAAAGCTCTATGTGTGGGAAAAAAGGACGTCAATTTTGTTTGGGAGCCACGTTACACAACCGCGCAATTGTCAGTTAAAGTGACGCAGTGCCGAATCACAAAAAGTGCTCTGGTCTTTGGGCAGCCAAATGGTCCGGGGCTGAAGTAGTTAATGTATGACAAAAAACCTTCTGTTTAACACAGCCCCCCTAAAATCTGAATAGACACACGGAGCTACGGCTCGGTTTGAGTGCCCCCATAGCAAGCTGCTTGCTGTGGTGGCACTCAACAGGGGGAGGTTCTAGGACCGCCGAAGAGGGACCCGAAAAGAGGAGGATCTGGGCTACTCTGTGAAAAGCCAATGCAGAGAGCTGGTATGTATAACATGTTTGTTATACTTAACCAAAAAACAGACTTTAGTACTACTTTAAGGTCATTACCTAGGGATGGGCTGAATGGACCCCCGTTCTGTTCGCACCAGAACTTTCGAACACCGCAAAAGTTCGGACTCGAATCCCATTAAAGGCAATGGGACTCGAACATCAAAAATTAAAAGTGTCCATTTTGAAGGCTTATATGCAAGTAATTAGGCATACAATGGTTATAGGGGTCCGAGTCCTTCCCTGGGGGACATGTATCAATAAACAAAAGTTTGTGAAAAATGTCATATTTTTTTTTTTTATTGCGTTTTCAGTACAAACAAAACACATACAACTTAAAAGCTATGGTGCATATACAAGTATAACACATGTATGGCCTGGTGTAATACTGCGGCTGTGTGTTATACATCCTATTATAGGCCCATTACTCTGTACACTTCTCTCCGCATCCAATAAATGATCCCTTAGAGATGTCATGTTCTCTCCCCCAGATACAACTAAGGATCTTTAAACTTCTATTGCCAGCCCATACTAAATTATTTAAGAGACTCCATTAGGCCGTTTCTGATTCATCCAACCATGTACGCCAGACCTTATCATATTTCATCAGGCATCCTCTATTAGAGTAGGTATCTTTATACAGAGGGAGGTTATTATTTACCAGACTTTTCCATTGTGAAGGAGGGGTTGGTTTCTTCCATTGCATGGCAATATTATTCCGGGCATAGAAAAGCAACAACCCAACCAGTGTGCGTTTTGCTATAGTTGATACAAGTGTGTCAATTAGACCTAAAAGACAGACTTCCATTGTTTGTGGCAGTGTAACTGATGCAACCCTATTCACCATGTCAAGCACCTCCCTCCAATATTGCTGAACTTTCGGACAATGTCAGAAGATGTGGAAAAAATCACCTGGTGAGACTCCACATCTCCAACACCCCGAGGGACACATAGGGTTCATTTTATGAAGGGGTGAAATATGCTCTATGCACGATTTTGAATTGTATTAACTGGTTACGCATAGAAACTAAGGATCTGAAAGGGAAATCCCAGACATCGTCCCAGTCATCATTGTCCAGAGAGGGTAGATCTGCCAGTGAGATCAGAGTTTATCGAGCGGTGGTAGAGACACATGGACCAAATGTGCATATAACTGTGAGGTAGGTTTCTCTGCACATTTGTTCCTGAGTGTTTTCTCCAGCTCTGACTGAACCATGATGCATGAGGCACGTGGAAATTGCGCAGCGAGAGCATGTGACAGTTGGAAATAACGAAATTGGTAATGTTTTGGTATGTTATACCTAGAGGAAAGATGTGAGAGGGGAGATAATGACGTTTGTGACACTACATGGGATAGGATCTTTATACCGTATTTGGTCCATGCATAAGGGTCCGGAAGTTTGTAGATGTGGGGTAGAGTAGAGTTCAACCAGATCGGGGTGTTTGGAGAGATCTCAGTTGGTTTGTACTGTTCTATAGCTAGGCCTGCCCGCCAAGCCCGCAGGGTGGTACAGTACGCATAGAGGGTGTCAAGGGATACAGGGCACGAGGGCCTCTAAATATTAAGAATTGTAGAGCTTCTAACGAGCCCACTACCGTGGCCTCTAAAACTGTGGATGAGTTAGTTTTGTCGGGGTGCAACCACCAGACCGCCGTCATCAGTTGAGTAGCTAGAAAATATTTGTAACAATCAGGAAATGCCATACCACCCTGCATTGTTGGCCGCATCTAGGTCGCTAAACAGTATCTGGGTGGTGAGGGGCCCCATAGAAAGGATGAAAATATCTGGTTCCTCTAGAAAGTCTGAAGAAGGTAGATAGTCCACCCCCAATCTCACCGATGAAGTGGGGCTTTTATATAGTATCTGGAGCCATTGGATAAACAACAAAGGGAATCTCATTCTGCGAAATGTTTCCCAAAGGAAGGCCCACTCAACGGTGTCAAAAGCCTTTTCTTTGTCAAGTGAGGCTATCGTTCTTGATCCCGTGTTGTGGTGCTGGGCATGTATGTTGGTGAACAATCTTCTGAGATTGACATCTGTGGACCCACGTGGCATAAAGCCAGTTTGATCTGGATCTATTACTGAGGGCAGGAGAGGGTACAATCGTAGGGCAAGTAATTTGGTCAATATTTTAAAGTCATTATTTAATAACGCAATTGATATGAGGCATAAGATGTCGGATCTTTAGGAGGTTTGTATATTAATGTCAGATATGCGTGATACATTGAATCAGGTAGTTTCCCATCTGTTAAGCAGGTATTGTATAACTGGGCCAACAGAGGTGCTAAGAGGTCACCATGCGACTTATAAAAGTCAATTGGAAGGCCATCAGGCCCTGGTGCCTTTCCAATGGGGAAGGATCAAATGACATTCAGGACTTCTAGGGCCGTGAAAGGCTGAACTAGGGTCTCACGTTCCTGGTCTGACAGCCAGCCAAGTGCCAGTGGATCCAACAGATCCCGTAGCAGCTCTGTCTGGAAATCAGAAGGCAATGTGGAAGTATACCCCTGATAACGTCAGCTGTGACGAAACGTAGGGTCACAACGTGAACACGCATCGCGCATGATCGGTTTTAATTTAAACAGCGGCGGAGCTTTTTTTACAGGTTTTTATATTGTTTTCGTTTGGGCATTGTATATGCCTTTTTATGCAGTGTGCCTGCTATTTTATCTATGGGAGTTCCTTTTTCTTTTACATGACATACCCTTGCTGGACTGTTCGCTGAGTTTACCATCCTGTCACCTATTGTTCCTGAGTGCTTTTGGTCATCACCCATAAGCCACCGTGAAGAGAGGTTTGAGGAGCCATGGACCGTATTCGGGCAGGACATCTATGGTGATCTACTAAGCCTGTTTTGAGGAAATTTGTCAATAACGCAGGTGTATATAGTGTAGCGCTGATTAAGATGATGATTTTTACAGATTTCAAAAAAATATCAAACAGTTGTTCCTAACACCATGTATTCCATATTGAGAAGGAACTCCAATAAGCATCTATTGCATATAAAATATAAAAATAAAATTTAAAAATAAAATGAAAGTCCCGCACAGGTAATGGGGTTATACACCCTGTGGATACCAAACTAAAAGGAAGTGATATGTAATAAATGGATCCTCCGTATGGAAGCAATGCAGGCTTACCGGAACTGTTGGACTCAGAGAGACATATGTCACCTGAGTCAATAACGCTTGTATTGCCACCATTCAATGAAGTGGGGTTTCCCAATGGAACGTTATGGAATCCTGATGTTGTTCTAGGACTCTCGGCAGACCTCTTCCATATGTGACCCGATCTGCTAGAGGCGGCAAGTTATAACAGGGGTAGGCAACCCTCTAGAGGTGGAGAACGACCTGTCTTTAGGTGTGATGGTTGCATTCGCGTTTTCTCAGGGTAAGAGCAATGAACAGCGGTCTGACTCTAGGCATAAAGTTCACCTGCCTTATCAACGTATGCAGAATGTCCGAGGGGGAGGTTACCACCTCACCATCAGAGGTCTGCAGGGATGAGACAAGTGTGAGTGGTTGGTCATTGGTGATGCAGTTTTGTGAGATGCTGGCTGAGAAACACAAATAGAGTCTGGTTGTAGGGTGCTTCCATCTCCAAATCTCTTCCAGACCCACTGCCTGGGCCCAAGCAGATAGATCTGCTCAGTGGTGCTTAGGTGGAACAAGTCTGTCTAAATCTGGGGACAAGGTAGCATTAAAATCCCCCATAATTAGAATTTTTCCGGGGCAGAAAGGTGCAACCTTTTCCATAACAGCATATAATATGGCAGGGGAGAACACGTGCGTGATGTGATGTGCAAGAGCTGGGGGAGGGGCCTGACGGCAGCGTTGTGGAAGCGGGCGGCGGAACCACTCATGATGCTGAAGGTACCTGCACGCGTAGCGGGGAGCCGACGATCTAGTAGCCAGAGCCGTAAGTAATGCAGCTGACTCGGCTCGTAGCCGAAGACTGTGGGCCGGCCTGGGTCCTTCCGTGTGGGTCGAGCTCGCTTTCTTCCCCACTCCCCGTTGTCCTCCTGGCTCTACTCCTGGTATGAGCCCTCCCCGAGCCATCCCTCTGCCCTTCCAGCCTCTCTGACACCCCTGGGTACAGCTTGTGGCAACGGCTTGCTGAAAGCCAGCCCTCCAGCCTCTTCGATATCCTCGAGAATAGCCGGTGGCAGCGGTTCACTGGAAGACATCCCCCCAGTCTCTCTGATATCCTTGAGTATAGCTGGTGGCAGCGGCTCTCTGGTAACCATCCCTCCAGGCTCCCTGATATCCCTGGGTATAGCCTGGGGCAACGGCTAGCTGGAAGTCTACTGGAAGTCTACTGTGAATTTATCCCGAGAAGAGGGCCAGAGCTGTGGTCGCCAGCAGACCCCTGGAGAGAGACCCCCTGGGAGAAGAGATCAGTAATCTGAGGTAATACTTAGATAATTGTAATAACCTCAAGGTAGGACTATGTTATGATATGTACTGGCAGCAGGAAGATTGTATAAGCCCATGATAAGCGTCTGGTAAATAAAAAAAAAGGGGGGTTAGTCCTCCCTGTGTATCCTATGGGTTACTGCAAAGCTGGTTTAAGGAGTCTCTGTGTCAAGATTGTGTTAAGATCCTTCCTGCATAAAAAAAAAAACACATATATCACTGTCAGATGCTTGGATGACTGGATCTCGGCTTGAGAGACTATTGGTTAGGGAATGTGTAAATGTGAACAGTCCTGAACTATTAGTGTTCAACCCTTTACCAAAGGTACCAAGAGTGAAACTCTCGATCGCTTGAATTAGCGCTGCGCTTTGACAAGCACACCCTATGGAGAGGTAAGGAGGTGCAGAGCGAGGGGGGAAAGGAGGAAGTGAAGTGAATAAGGAGAGCAGTGTGGGAGAAAGAGGAAGGGCTGGTGTGCGGTGGTGAACATGCGGGGGGGCTCTCAAAGAGCGGCGGAGTCTAATGCCCCGTACACACGGTCAGATTTTCAGACGGAAAATGTGTGATAGGACCTTGTTGTCAGAATTTCCGATCGTGTGTACACAAATCCGACGCACAAAGTGCCACGCATGCTCAGAATAAATAAAGAGATGAAAGCTATTGGCTACTGCCCCGTTTATAGTCCCGACGTACATGTTTTACGTCAGAATGATCGGATTTTCCGACAACTTTGTGTGACCGTGTGTATGCAAGACAAGTTTGATCCAACATCCGTCGGAAAAAATCCTAGGATTTTGTTGTCGGAATTTCCGATCAATGTCCGACCGTGTGTACGGGGCATTAGAAGCCGATAGACAGCCTAAACTCAAGCTCTATCCAGAAGTACCTGAAGGAGGCAAACCCAGGAAGTCCTAAGAGCCCAGCCCAGGAAAGCAAACAGCAGGGAGGAAAGGACAAGAAGAAAGACCCAGGGAAGAATAAAGGCGCTCAAGGCGGAATATCCAGAGAAGAAGGGAAAGACCTTAGCCCTGAGGAAGAGAGTATCATGGAACCATTATCAACAAAAACTGAATTATTAGATATGTATGCTAAGCTGGAAAATGTAATCAAATCTGAGATCCCCAATGTTAGAACTGATATGGGCCATCTGCTGAAGCGAGTGGAAATAGTGGAGGAAGCTTCAGAGAAACAGGATCGAGAAATAATTGAATTAAAACAACAATTGAGGAATCTACAGATAGCCCAACGGGACACACTTTATAAAATAGAAGAGCAAGAAAATCGAAGTCGCAGACAAAATTTAAGGCTGCGAGCCCTACCAGAACAACATGGTGAAGACCTGCCCACTAAAAAAAAAACCTATCTTCAACCCAATATTAGACAGAGGTCCTAATGAAGAACTGAAGATAGATCGGGTCCATAGGATAAGAAAACCCCCAAGCATTAGCGAAGATACACCTAGAGACGTTATCATTAGATTTCACCATTACGAAGATAAAGCAAGGATCTGGAGCAATCTTAGAAAAGTTCAGCCTGTAAAATATGACGGGGCAGTGATCCAGATCTATGCCGATATCTCGGCAGGGACCTTGTCCTGGAGACACCAGTTAAGACCTCTGCAAGTATTGAAAAAGGCAAATTTAAAATATAGTTGGGGTTTCCCTACATCCTTGAATGTTGTGAAAGCAGGTAGAACAGTCAGACTGAAACATATAGAAGACCTGCAAGATTTCTGTAGAGAGCTGGATATTCCTGTCCCAGTTATGCCCAATTAGGTAGAAGAGGATCGTGATCGTTGCTAGGCTTTCAATGGGATAGATTGATGTACATGATTAAAAATTTTAAATTATAGGGCGAAGGATGGGGAGACGGGGCAGGGGAGGGTCTTGGGGTGCCGGGGAGAGGGGTGATGCGATATGTATGAAGAGCCAGTGGTTTTCCGGCCGACGGCTGGCCCTGTTCCCCCCCCGTGAGCGGGGGGGAGCGGGGTGACCGTGACGACCCGCTGTCGGAGTCACACCCCAATACTTTGGCTGGACACAGGCAGAGATTAATGGTATTCTTCTGCTGCGGTCCAGAGCCAGGTATTGGCTGGCAGGGGGGAGGAGGGCGGGAGGGGATATGGGGAGGGGACGTTGGGGTGGGTGGGGGGGGAGGGGACTGGGGTATGGTGGGGATGGGAACCGGTCCTGCAGGGGTTCCACAAAGGGGCATTAAAAGAAGCATGCGTTATTGCGATGAGGCCCTTTCTTGAGAACAAGGCCAGATGACAGAGATCTTTTGTTTGACATACAACATTAAAGGGCTAAATTCTCCTTCCAAAAGACATAAGGTGTTAAGAGAGTTAGAGCACTACAGTGCAGATGTCGTGTTTCTTCAGGAGAGCCATCTTTCACTGGATACACGTATAAAACTATTTTCAAATTACTTCCCAAACTGGTTCTATAGTGACTCCCCTATAAAGAGGGCCAAAGGGAAGGCAATCAGGTTTTTAAAACGGACCAAGTTTGTTCTCTTGGAAAGGAGAGCAGATCTGGATGACCGTTATCTTTTCTTGAAGGTGAGGATTGGAGAAAGGATTTTTACTCTGGCAAACGTGTATTGCCCAAATAAAAATTCGATCGAGTATTTGTCTCAAATACTAAATAAGCTGATGGATTTCAGAGCGGGAGAGGTGATACTGGCAGGAGATATCAATTTTTGCCTAGATCCAGTGCTGGACAGTACATCTGGAATATAGGGAGTAAGTAGAAAACTCTTAAAAAACATAGGGCACAAATTACATAACTACTAAATGATTGATGCATGGAGAGTGCAGCATGCAAAAGTTAGGGATTATACTTTTTTCTCCTCGGTTCATGGGTCCTATTCAAGGCTGGATTATTTTATGGTAGACCACAGCTTGTTAGAATATGTAAAGGATATGAAGATTGAAATAACCACGTTGTCAGACCACTCCCCAGTCTTGATGAAGGTGGGGATCCCGGGATTCCAGAGGTCCCCATTTTCATGGCTTTTGAATGAAAAACTCATTGATAACCCGAATATTAGTAGGAAATTACAGGAAGAAATTGAAGGGTTTGTTTCGATAAACAATATGGGGGAGATATCAGGATCAGTCTTGTGGGAGGCATTAAAAGCATACATAAGGGACAATTTGATCTCAATCGGAGCAAGCGTGAAAAAAGAAAGTTTAAAAAGGAAAGAAGACCTTAAAAAAGAAATCCACCACCTCAAACAATCTCACAAGGCTCTTAAAGGGAGCCACAATACTCTTCTACAACAATTAACAATAAAAAGAGAAGAACTAAAAGACTTAATGGAGATAGATTCTAATCGAATCTTAAATAAACATCTAAAAGAGAGATTTAGAGGGGCTAATAAAGTAGGGAAGTATCTGGCAACAGCATTGAAGAGGAAAAGAGGGGTAAACTTCATAGATAGGATCCAAAATAAAAAGGGGGTACTAAGACATACATTTAGAGAGATAGCTGAAGAATTTCGGAGATATTATACAACCCGTTACTCTGTCAGACAATGTGGGAGTGGTACCCTGGAAAGAGAGGAAAAGATAAACAAGTTTTTAAAAATGGCAGGACTACCAAGTCTTTCGGAAAGTGACGCAAGGGAATTGGATAGACCGATCACTGAAGAAGAGATCTTGATGGCCTTGATCTCCCCCTGGAAAAAGCCCAGGGCCAGATGGCGTTACTACCCATTTTTACAAAAAATTCAAAGAGTCCCTGGTCCCAAAGCTCTGTCAGATTTGGAATGGGTTGGGGGGTCAGGAGGTGCTATGCGAGGGGGCTTTGACAGCGTCAGTGACATTAATCCTAAATGAAGGGGAAGATAGCTTGTTGTGCTCGAGCTACAGGCCGATAGCACTGCTGAACACAGATATTAAATTATTTGCCAAAGTACTAGCTAGAAGGCTAAAGAATAAAATGCCATATTGGATCCATCCAGACCAAACAGGTTTTATACCAGGGAGAGAGGGGAGGGACAATGGCATCAGGTCGCTCCTTATTATGGATGCAATTAAAGGGAGTGGGTCCCCAGGTCTACTTCTGTCGATTGACGCAGAAAAAGCTTTCGACAGAGTAGACTGGGGATTCATGATTAAGACGTTGAAGGCAGTGGGACTGGGTGGTACCATGCTGAGCTGGATTAAAGTATTGTACAAATCCCCTTCGGCATTTGTCAAAGTAAATGGCACACCTTCAGCGGAGTTTAAGATGGAGAACGGGACCAGGCAGGGCTGCTTGCTGTCCCCTCTTTTATTTGTCCTGACTCTGGAGCCTTTACTGGCCTCGATTCGAAAAAACACGGACATAAGCGGATGTGTGATGGGGAGAGATGAACACAAGTTATCAGCATTTGCCGATGACGTGCTGTTCTACATTATCAAACCAAGAATCTCGATCCCTAACCTACTCGACACCCTAAGGAGATACGGAGAGCTATCAAATTACAAGGTAAACCTCAGCAAGTCAGAAGTTTTAAATATTAACATAGATAGGCAAGAAGTAATTAAACTCAAGGAAGTATTCCACTTCCCGTGGAGCAAAAATATCAGATACTTGGGTGTTATATTAGCAAATTCCTTAAAGAAAATTTATCTCTTAAATTATATTCCACTTCTAGACGAGATTAAACAGGAAATTAAAAAAAGCACTTATCTACCGATCTCTTGAATCAAACAATTAAATACTGTTAAAATGACTTTGGCCCTGAAGATCTTGTACAAAATGCAGCTGTTCCCAATTCCGCTAGCTCTGTCAGATTTGGAATGGGTTGGGGGGTCAGCAGGTGCTATGCGAGGGGGCTTTGACAGCGTCAGTGACATTAATCCTAAATGAAGGGAAAGATAGCTCGTTGTGCTCGAGCTACAGGCCGATAGCACTGCTGAACACAGATATTAAATTATTTGCCAAAGTACTAGCTAGAAGGCTAAAGAATAAAATGCCATATTGGATCCATCCAGACCAAACAGGTTTATACCAGGGAGAGAGGGGGGGGACAATGGCATCAGGTCGCTCCTTATTATGGATGCAATTAAAGGGAGTGGGTCCCCAGGTCTACTTCTGTCGATTGACGCAGAAAAAGCTTTCGACAGAGTAGACTGGGGATTCATGATTAAGACGTTGAAGGCAGTGGGACTGGGTGGTACCATGCTGAGCTGGATTAAAGTATTGTACAAATCCCCTTCGGCATTTGTCAAAGTAAATGGCACGCCTTCAGCGGAGTTTAAGATGGAGAACGGGACCAGGCAGGGCTGCCTGCTGTCCCCTCTTTTGTTTGTCCTGACTCTGGAGCCTTTACTGGCCTCGATTCGAAAAAACACAGACATAAGCGGATGTGTGATGGGGAGAGATGAACACAAGTTATCAGCATTTGCCGATGACGTGCTGTTCTACATTATCAAACCAAGAATCTCGATCCCTAACCTACTCGACACCCTGAGGAGATACGGAGAGCTATCAAATTACAAGGTAAACCTCAGCAAGTCAGAAGTTTTAAATATTAACATAGATAGGCAAGAAGTAATTAAACTCAAGGAAGTATTCCACTTCCCGTGGAGCAAAAATATCAGATACTTGGGTGTTATATTTGCAAATTCCTTAAAGAAAATTTATCTCTTAAATTATATTCCACTTCTAGACGAGATTAAACAGGAAATTAAAAAAAGCACTTATCTACCGATCTCTTGAATCAAACAATTAAATACTGTTAAAATGACTTTGGCCCTGAAGATCTTGTACAAAATGCAGCTGTTCCCAATTCCGCTAGCTCTGTCCTATTTTAGGGCATTGAATAGCATTATAACCAGATTTATATGGAACAATAAGAAGCCCTGGATCGCTTACAAGGTGCTGAGCAGGGAAAAAGCACAGGGTGGCCTGGCGCTCCCAGACTTTAAAAAATATCACAATTCGATAGTATTGTCACGGGTGAGAGATTGGGAAAAGGACTTGTTAGATAAAAGATGGGTAAATTTAGAAAAAGATTTGAGTAATGCAAAACTAAACCACTTAATATGGAATTCCCCACACTTTAGGAAGTTAGGCCCCAATAAACACATTATAACACGTCATACCTTTAAAATATGGGATCTGCTTCACAAACAAAATGCATGGGAGTACATTTCGCCACTTATTTATTTAAAAGATAACAAGGTTTTTTTTGCCAGGGATGGGGGAGGTGGGAGGTAATTGGATAAAAAAAAACGATACACAATTGAAAGATATCACAAAAAATGGTAAAATTATCACTTTCCAGGAGTTAGCCCTGCTCAAGGACCTAATGAAAATTGATGCGTGGCGGTACAACCAGCTTGCACATTTTACCAAAAGTCTCCCAGGACCTATTAGAGATAAAAAAAACTATAGGCCACTGGAGAAACTGTTCTTGAGGGACAAAGTAATAAAGAAAACAACGGCACTGTATAAAATATTGATGGATGAGGGAGAGGGAGTGGTACCGATATACATAAAAAAATGGGAATCCGAATTGGGACCTGTATGTAGTGGAGCAACATTGGAGGCCATTTTTAATGCAACACACAAATCAGCAGTGGATATGAGAATGATAGAAACGAATTACAAATGCCTATCTAGGTGGTATGCGACACCCGATAAAATAAATAAGTTCCAATCGGATAAACCCTCAAATTGCTGGAGAGGGTGTACCGACAGAGGAACAATGGCGCACCTCTGGTGGGACTGCCCAATTGTTAAAAAATTTTGGCAGGAAGTGTTAAAGATTATAGAGGAGATAATGGGAAAGTGATTACGGAGGACCCTTGGGTGTGTATGTTCCATGGGACCAAGGACCACAATAGAAGGTACACTGCATCTTTAACCCCGATATTATTGAATTCGGCAAAAAGTCTAATCCCAAAAAAATGGCAGGAGGTAGAGGGCCCAAATATTTGTGACTGGCTAAGAAGGGTTAATGAAACCTATATCTTAGAGGAGGTCGAGGTTGAGGACACCGGGCCAGGGGAAGAAGTAGAATCTGACAGAGATAAGTGGGTGAAGTGGATATCTTTTAAAAAAACGGGGAGATTGGTGGAGTTGTTATTCTGAGAACGTATGTTCTTATTGGGAGCATTGCTGCAGGACGGGGGGCGAGAGGGGTGGGGGGACCACAAGGGAGGGAAAGTTGGGAATTTAACGTAATACATATTGGCCTTTGGGGCGTTTTTTTTTATTTTTTGTAAAGGATAAATAAAGAATTGTAAAAAACGAAAAGGCTACGCTACTATGATGTGATAATGAGATGGGATAAAAATGAACTATGATGGTGATTTAAACCTCTAAAATGAATAAATGAATACGCTGAAGTAGCACAAAAAAAATAATAATATGGCAGGTGAGAAATATATATGTTAATTATAATATACCTGTGAGACCAGAGTGTAAATACAACAATAACAAATTTACCCTGTGGGTCTGTGCACACTTCTTCAATCACACATGGGGAGTTCTTGTGGATAAGGATAGATACTCCCCTCGCATATATGGAGTATGTGGCATGTATAGCCTCTGTATCCACGTTTTTTTCAGTGTTAGGATTTTGCTGCCCATGAGATGAGTTTCTTGAAGAAGAATGAGTTGAGGGGAGTGAGATTTTAAATACTGGAATAGAAGAGCTCGCTTAAATTTCGATCCGAGACCCCTGACATTGCACCAAACAACTGTGAAGGAATCAGCAAGGGGATTAGCCATCTGGGATAAATGGTGATAACCAGCTAGGATGTGTGGGAGGGTGTACCGGAAAGCAACTCATGAACAGCATAATCCGTGATATATCACACCATGCATCATCAGCCTTTAGACTTACCAAAACCATAGACCAAAAAAGAAAAAACATAAACAAAATTTAGAAACATTCTTTAAACAACCCAGGCAGAGTATGCTTTTCCTACTATGCCCCACCTCTCTTCCAAAACGAGGGAGAGGTCTGGGGTTAGTTTTACCCCTAACAAAAAACTTAGAACTGTAGTAGCAACCTTATCTTGGTGCACTACAGTTATATACCAGTCCAAAAACCCCCCCCAAAAAACAGGTGATTAGCCAGGGTCCGACTCCTTCAACTGATGAGGCTCGGGTATTTATTACCCAGGAGTGGACGCTATGGCAGTCCACCAACAATCTACCAACAGGGGATGTGTGTGAGAGTGATGGTCTCCAGATCAAGGAAAGGAGGAGAATAGGGGGTGGACTAGAAAATAAAACTTCTTTTTTATACATACGGGTGAGTGTGTCCTCAATTTTAGGCGTGCAGTCCAGCTCCATTATATTGCTAAGTAAACTCCATATGCAGAAAGAAGGCTGTAAAATTTATATAACAGGGAGACAGCAGAAATCAAGCATAAGTCATGGATCATTGTCGCTTAAGCATGAAAGTGGCCAACCACTCCTGTTTACTGCCAAAACAGGGAAGCCATTTGTAGCATCCATGGGGAAAAGAAATTGCAGATAAAGCAAGTTACCTTATATGCCATATAGATAGATCACTTATGGCCATCCAGCCAGGATAATGCAGATTCTGGATCATTAAAGAAATGTGCCCGATCTCCGTCGATCACACAAAGCTTGCTTGGGTAGAGTAAGCTGAATTTAAGACCTCTTTCCCTGAGGCAACATCTGGCCTCAGTAAAGGAGCGATGGCATTGCTGTACCTCCGGCGAATAATCGGGGAAAAGCATGATTTTTGCATTATTGAAACGCAGGTCCTGCTTTTCCCTGGCTGCTGCAAATATCTTGTCCCGGTCCCTGTAGTTGAGTAATCTAAGCAGAAAGGGACTTGGAGGGGCTCCAGGAATCGGAGGAGCTGGAGGAACCCTGTGTGCCCTCTCCCCTACATACGTAGGAAGCATGGCAGGCAAATCCAGCAGGGAGAGAAGGAAGGTTTCTGCGAACTCAGCATGCCTGGAGCCCTCCGCTCGCTCAGGGAGGCCCAACACATGGATATTATTTCTTTGGAGTCTATTTTCAGTGTCAGTAGACTTTTCTTGTAAGGCCTTAACCTGTAGTTGTATTGCACGGGGATCCCTGGAGTCTGACCTGGTATCATCTTCAAGTTGGGAGATGCGGCCTTCAGCCCCTGCGAACTGGGACCTAAATTTGTCCATATCATGTCTAATCAAGCTGACATCCGTGACCAGGTGATTGATTTTGACCATCACCGAGTCATTTCCTGCTTTTATGGCCACCAGCAGCTCCGCGTGAGAGACCGCTTGTGCGGCAGTCAACTCAGAGGGGGTTTGTGTGCCTGTAGACATCGTGGCCGCTGGAAGCCTCGTGGTCAAGATGGCGGCTGAAGACCGGGTGATGGTCGTGGAGGAAGAGCGGAGCTTACCCGGAGACGGCGGAGGTACCCTTTAGGTGCTGTGAGTCCTCCTAGACCCAAGGGTGCCGGAATTAAGGTGGTAATTTGGAGTTTTTAGCACAGTGATAATTGTCAGGATGAGGGTAAGAGTGGAGCTCAGCCTCGGCATGTCTTCTCCCTCTCACATCCGGCCACTGAAAAATGTCATTTTTAAATGAACAGTAATTTTTTTCATTTTTAAAGTGAAAGCATAACAACAAAAAAATCTTTCCAATATAGTGCCCGGGGGGGTCCCCTTGGTCTACCTGTAAAGTGGCAGATCTGTACCATGTCTAGAATCTGCTGCAGCAATAGTTGCATTTTTAAAGCAAAACAAAAATGACATTTTCCCTGCAAGCTGCCTTTATTTTGCTCAGCAAGAGCTGGGGAGACAGTGTGTATGATGAGGCCACAATGTAGTGCACTGGGAACAAGATTAGAGATTTTTTGGATACATTCTGGTTTCACTTTGACTTTGGATAGAAGTAACGGGTATGTAAAAATTGATCTTTGGGTGTCAGTGGCGCATTCCCACCATAACCCTATAGACATAATCTTGATGAAAGCAAGAATTGGCCTTGCTGTAAAAAATTGCAATGATATGCACCTGTCAAACAGGTGCTGAAATATTGGTATTTGGGTGTTAATTGTGCCCATGAAACCTATACCAAAAACATTCTTCCAGATGAAATGATTGAACACCCTCAAAGCTAGGCAGCCTCAAAGTCCTGCAGAGATTCCACATCCCAATAAGACTTAATTAGTGATATCGGCATCAGGGGCTTCATAGCTGGGAATCCAGGACTGATTCATTTTTACAAAAGTCAAATGGTCCATGGAGTCTGTGGACAGACGCGTTCTATGATCAGTAACAAAACCTGCTGCAACCAGCCCAACAACTCAATAGCATACTGGGCAAGTTCCAGCCAGTGGTATATTCTCATGACCCAGTAAGTCAGTGGATCATCAGCTGGAAAGCTCTCCATCTCTGTTTTGGCCCCAAGGTAATCATCCACCATGTGATGTAAACGCTGCGGATGGGATGTGGAAGCTGACAGCCCTGGGCGGCGAGGATTAAAAAAATTCTGAATTGCCTCACTTAGGCGGACGCCTTCTCCAACGCTCCTCTCTTGACCAACAGAAGACTCAAAACAATGTTTTCCACAACACTGTAACCTACTGGAGTCAGGAAAAACGTTCAAAAAAATCCTCTTTAACGTGTCCTCAAGAGAGTTTATCTTCTGCACTCTCTGTGGGGACAGGGTGAGTTCTGAGACCTTCCCCTTATAACGATGGTCAAGGAGGGTTGCCAACCAGTAATCATCCTCTATCCTAATGCCATGTATTCTTGGGTCTTTTCGCAGGTTTTGAAGCATGAGGTTGCCCATGCACCTAAAATTTGCAGAGGCTTGAGAAGCAGACTCTTAGGGGTCACTCAGGATGACACCATCTGGAACTTCCTCCGCCCAGCCACTACTCCCAAGGGTCCTGGGGTTGAAAAGCCATCACTTACAGATTGTTGCATGTCTTCCTCTTCTTCAAAGCCTATGAAAGTGCCAGATTCCTCCTCCTCATCCTCCTTTCCTATTTCCTCCTGTGTGTTCCGTGACATAGGAATGCCATGCAGAGTCTGCTCCAGCAGGAACATAACAGGGATTGTGTCACTGATGAATGCACTGTCACTGCTCACTATACTTTTGGCTTCCTCAAATGGTGACAATACAGTGCATGCATCCTTAATGATCAGCCATTGGCGTGGGGAAAAAAAGCAGAGGCGGCCTGAGCCTGTCATCTGGCCGTACTGGCAAAGATACACATTGACGGCCCTCTGCTGCATGTATAGCTGCTGCAGCATTCCCAAAGTTGAGTTCCACCTGGTGGGCATATCACAAACCAAGTGGTTTACGGGCAGGTGGAATTACCGCTGAATTTCAGCCAACCGAGCACTGGCTGTGTATGACCGCTTAAAATGGCTACAGACTTTTCTGGCCTGTTTTAGTACATCTTGCAGCCCTTTGTACGTACTTAGGAAACGCTGCACCACCAAATTGAGGACATGTGCCAGGTATGGCACGTGTCAACTTTCCCTGTCTGAAGGTGAACAGGAGGTTTGAGCCATTATCGGACACCACCATTCCTGGCTCCAGCTGCCATGGTGTGCACCTCCTCTGGGCTTGTCCCTGCAGAGCTGCAAGGTGTGGTTCCTGTCCCCTAAACACACCAGCTGAAGCACTGAATGGCACCTTTTAGCCTGACTCTGGGAATAGTCCTTTGAACATTTAGGGGTACCTGATGTTCATAGGACAATTCTGCAGAGGGGGGCATGGAGGTGGCGAAGGAGGAGTAGGAGGAGGGGGTAGAGCTCACGGGTCTGGCATCATCACCACCAGCTGTATGGAGAAGTGGGCGCACAACAAGCTGCAGCATCGAGCCCTGTCCTGCATCCTTTCGAGTTGCAAACAGCGTTACCCAGTGTGCTGTGAACAAAATATCCATGCTTGCTGAACCACGTGTCAGTAGTAAGGTGGATTTTACGGCTGATTGCATTGACCAACGATGCCAGAACATTTCCTTCCACGTGAATCTAGAAAGATGAAATGGCCTTTCGTATTAAGTAGTAGCGAATAGGAACCTGCCATTGTGATAAAGCACATTGTGCGAATTCACAGAAGGGGCAGAATTCACCAGGCTGAAAGGCAGAAGTTGGAGAGCCAACAGCTTTGACAAGCTTGCATTCAGACGTTGGGCATGTGGGTGGCAGAGACTGTATTTTTTTTCCCGCTGCAGCAAATGGGGCAGAGAAATTTGCCGGCTACAGTCTACAGCTGGTGGTGTGCTGCTGGCAGATATGCTGCTAGGACCTGGGACACCCTGTCCTATACCATCATCCCTGTCAGTGGAGGCTGCACAAAGGCAGATGTTGGGGCTATGGCAGGAATAGATGTTGACAAGGAGGCAGGTTTATCCACTCTGGTAACTGCAGGAGACTGCACACTTGTCTCTGCTTGCATGACAGAGGACGAGGAGGATGAGGAAGGTTTAGTAAGCCAGTCCACCACCTCCTCTGCATGCTGTGGCTGGATAGCACGGGCATAGATGATGGCAGGAATAGATGTTGACAAGGAGGCAGGTTTATCCACTCTGGTAACTGCCGTGGACTGCACACTTGTCTCTGCTTGCGTGACAGAGTACAAGGAGGATGAGGAAGGTTTAGTAAGCCAGTCCACCACCTTCTCTGCATGCTGTGGCTGGATAGCATGGGCAAACTCACTAAACAGAGGAAATGATGCCCTGCCTGAGGACTGACCACCATGTCCACCATTGCCTGTGGACACATTTGTTGCTGGCCTGCTTACAGTGCCAAGGGAACGTCTGCCTCTCCTTGTTGTCCTCCCAGACATTATTGGGAGGGAATGGGTGGTGCTTATAAGCAGATGTAAAGAAGAAGTTGAAATCTGTACGTAGATGCACTTTAATCAATGTAAAGAGGTGTTTGGTGCACTTTAAGTTGAGTACTTACACTACACAGACACACTCCAGGGATACACTATAATATACTTCAATATAATGTACAGTAAAAGACAGAACTATATGGTGTTAAACTGGCAGCAACGCACACAAAAGTAAATTGCGTTAATCTGGCAGTAACGCACAAAACGATATGGCGTTAAACTGGCAGTAACGCACACAGAACTATATGGCGTTAAACTGGCAGTAACGCACACAACACTATATGGCGTTAAACTGGCAGTAACGCACACAAAACTATATGGCGTTAAACTGGCAGTAACACACATAGAACTATATGGCGTTAAACTGGCAGTAACACACACAAAACTGTATGGCGTTAAACTGGCAGTAACGCACGCATAACGATATGGCGTTAAACTGTCAGTAATGCACACAAAACTATATGGTGTTAAATGGTCAGTAACGCACACAGAACTATATGGTGTTAAACTGGCAGTAACACACACAGAACTTTATGGCATTAAACTGGCAGTAATGCACACAATACGATATGGCGTTAAACTGGCAGTAACACACACAGAACTATATGGCGTTAAACTGGCAGTAACGCATGCAAAACGATATGGCGCTAAACAGGCAGTAATGCACAAAACTATCTGGCGTTAATCTGGCAGTAATGCACAAAACTATATGGCATTAAACTGGCTGTAACCCATGCAAAGCGATACAGCGTTAAACTGGCAGTAATGCACACCAAACGATATTACGTTAAACTGGCAGACACACACACAGAACTATATGACATTAAACTTGCAGTAATGCACAAAGAACTATATGGTGTAGCAGAGCGTCCCAGAGAGAGCCAGGAAAAGTCCTGTTCGGGGTTTATACATCTCCCAGGCTCCTCTCATACAGGTTCAGGGATCTCTGATCCATGGTCCAGTTCAGGTCTTGGTCCTTTCCCCCAGGCTAATTTAAGCTCACCTGAGCAAGACAGCCTTTGCTCTTGGCCTGGGATACTCAGACAACTTCTGTGTAGGAGAGCAAAAAGGTATGTGGAAGCTGACAAGCTGTAGGCTTGCTCAGCGTGGTAGTTAGGATTAGGGATGAGCTTCGAGTTCGAGTCGAACTCATGTTCGACTCGAACATTGGCTGTTCGCAAGTTCGCCGAACAGCGAACAATTTGGGGTGTTCGCGGCAAATTCGAATGCCGCGGAACACCCTTTAAAAGTCTATGGGAGAAATCAAAAGTGCTAATTTTAAAGGCTTATATGCAAGTTATTGTCATAAAAAGTGTTTGGGGACCTGGGTCCTGCCCCAGGGGACATGGATCAATGCAAAAAAAAGTTTTAAAAACGGCCGTTTTTTCAGGAGCAGTGATTTTAATAATGCTTAAAGTCAAACAATAAAAGTGTAATATCCCTTTAAATTTCGTACCTGGGGGGTGTCTATAGTATGCCTGTAAAGGGGCGCATGTTTCCTGTGTTTAGAACAGTCTGACAGCAAAATGACATTTCGAAGGAAAAAAAGCCATTTAAAACTACCCGCGGCTATTGCATTGTCGACAATACACATAGAAGTTCATTGATAAAAACGGCATGGGAATTCCCCACAGGGCAACCCCGAACCAAAATAAAAAAAAAAAAAATGACGTGGGAGACCCCCTAAATTCCATACCAGGCCCTTCAGGTCTGGTATGGATTTTAAGGGGAACCCCGCGCCAACAAAAAAAAAAAAACGGCGTGGGGTCCCCCCAAAAATCCATACCAGACCCTTATCCGAGCATGCAACCTGGCAGGCCGCAGGAAAAGAGGGGGGGATGAGAGTGCGGCCCCCCCTCCTGAACCGTACCAGGCCACATGCCCTCAACATTGGGAGGGTGCTTTGGGGTAGCCCCCCAAAACACCTTGTCCCCATGTTGATGAGGACAAGGGCCTCATCCCCACAACCCTGGCCGGTGGTTGTGGGGGTCTGCGGGCGGGCGGCTTATCGGAATCTGAAAGCCCCCTTTAACAAGGGGACCCCCAGATCCCGGCCACCCCCTGTGTGAAATGGTAAGGGGGTACTTACCCCTACCATTTCACTGAAAAACTGTCAAAAATGTTAAAAATGACAAGAGACAGTTTTTGACAATTCCTTTATTTAAATGCTTCTACTTTCTTCCTTCATCTTCTTCTGGTTCTTCTGGCTCTTCTGGTTCTTCCTCCGGCGTTCTCGTCCAGCATCTCCTCTGTGGCATCTTCTATCTTCTTCTCCTCGGGCTGCTCCGCATGGAGGGGAGGCTCCCGCTCTTCTCTTCATCTTCTTCTTCATCCTCTTCTCTTCTTCCTTCTTCTCTTCTTCATTTTCTTCTCTGGGCCGCTCCGTATCCATGCTGTCATGGAGGGAGGCTCCCGCTGTGTGACGGCGTCTCTTCGTCTGACGGCTCTTAAATAACGGGGGGCGGTGCCACCCGGTGACCCCGCCCCCCTCTGACGCACGGGACATGACGGGACTTCCCTGTGGCATTCCCCATGACGTCACAGGGAAGTCCCGTCAAGTCACAGTGCGTCAGAGGGGGCGGGGTCACCGGGTGGCCCCGCCCCCAGTTATTTAAGAGCCGTCAGATGAAGAGACGCCGTCACACAGCGGGAGCCTCCCTCCATGACAGCATGGTTGCGGAGTGGCCTGGAGAAGAAAATGAAGAAGAGAAGAAGAGAAGAAGGAAGAAGAGAAGAGGATGAAGAAGAAGATGATGAAGAGAAGAGCGGGAGCCTCCCCTCATGCCATGGATGCGGAGCGGCCCGAGGAGAAGAAGATAGAAGACGCCGCGGAGGAGATGCTGGACGAGAACGCCGGAGGAAGAACCAGAAGAACCAGAAGAAGAAGAAGATGAAGGAAGAAGCATTTAAATAAAGGAATTGTCAAAAACTGTCTCTTGTCATTTTTAACATTTTTGACAGTTTTTTAGTGAAATGGTAGGGGTAAGTACCCCCTTACCATTTCACACAGGGGGGGGCCGGGATCTGGGGGTCCCCTTGTTAAAGGGGGCTTCCAGATTCTGATAAGCCCCCTGCCCGCAGACCCCCACAACCACCGGCCAGGGTTGTGGGGATGAGGCCCATGTCCCCATCAACATTGGGACAAGGTGTTTTGGGGGCTACCCCAAAGCACCCTCCCAATGTTGAGGGCATGTGGCCTGGTATGGTTCAGGAGGGGGGGGGGCGCACTCTCGTCCCCCCCTCTTTTCCTGCTGACTGCCAGGTTGCGTGCTCGGATAAGGGTCTGGTATGGATTTTTGGGGGGACCCCAGGCCGGTTTTTTTTTTTTGGCGCGGGGTTCCCCTTAAAATCCATACCAGACCTGAAGGGTCTGGTATGAAATTTAGGGGGAACCCCACGTCATTTTTTTTTTTTTAATTTTTGGTTCGGGGTTTCCCTGTGGGGAATTCCCATGCCGTTTTTATCAATGAACTTCTATGTGTATTGCCGGCAATGCAATAGCCGCGGGTAGTTTTAAATATTTTTTCCTTTGAAATGTCATTTTGCTGTCAGACTGTTCTAAACACAGGAAACATGCGCCCCTTTACAGGCACACTATAGACACCCCCCAGGTATGAAATTTAAAGGGATATTACACTTTTATTGTTTGACTTTAAGCATTATTAAAATCACTGCTCCTGAAAAAAGGGCCGTTTTTAAAACTTTTTTTTGCATTGATCCATGTTCCCTGGGGCAGGACCCGGGTCCCCAAACACTTTTTATGACAATAACTTGCATATTAGCCTTTAAAATTAGCACTTTTGATTATTCATGTTCGTGTCCCATAGACTTTAACGGTGTTCGCGTGTTCGAGCGAACTTTTTTCCTGTTCGCATGTTCTGGTGCGAACCGAACAGGGGGGTGTTCGGCTCATCCCTAGTTAGGATCTGTAAATATTGTTTAGTTAGTCCCGAGACACGGCTAGGTTTTGTTTTGGCTATTTTTGTTCCTATTTGTTTTTTTTGGAACACTGTACAGCACCTGTGTATAGACTTGTATATATCACAAATAAACACCGCACTGTTTGTCACTATTTCACTGGATTTGGTATCTGTGCCTGAAAGACTGCTCATCCCAGGGAGCTTTGTACCTGCCACCTGTCCCCCCAGGTTACATGTAGTGGAGACTGCGACCAGCTGTAGTAAGTTACTACTTAAAAGGCCAGTACCTAGAGTGACTAAACATGGAGGAAATCCTAAAACAATTGGTGATATCCAATGCTGCACAGCAACAATCCAATGCTGCACAGCAACAAGCAAACGCTGCACTGCATCAAGCAAACGCTACACAGCAGCAAACAAATGCTATCGCACAGGAGCAAACTAAGGCGCTGTGCCAACAGATTGGTGCTGTACAGGAGCTATCACAGAGGCTGTTTGAACAGCTAGCCACTGATGCAAAAGAGGATAGGAAAACCCTGGCTGCGGTTGTGGAGACGCTTGCACAGTGGTCACCTGCTAAAGTTAATGTTGTTGGAGACAAGCCCTCAGCCATCCATGTGGGTCGCTTTCTTTCTAAAATGACTGCAGATGATGATCCAGAGGCCTTTCTCTTAACGTTTGAACGGACCGCTGAGGGGGAAGGTTGGCCCAAAACCCAGTGGGCAGGACTGGTCGCCCCCTTTCTGTCTGGAGAATCGCAGAAGGCCTACTATGATTTGGAGTCAGCAGAAGCAGGAGACTACGAAAAGGTCAAGCGGGAAATCCTGGCGCGACTTGGTGTCACCTTGGCAGTTCGAGCACAGCGGGTCCACAGCTGGTTCTTCCAAGACGAGAGGCCCCCAAGATCGCAGATGTTCAACCTAATTCACTTGGTGAGGAAATGGCTACAGCCGGAGTCCCTGTCTGGGCCACAAATAGTGGAGCATGTGGTCATGGACCAGTTCCTGAGGTCACTACCAGTTCCTCTGCAGAAGTGGGTGAGTCAAGGAGACCCCAACTCGGTGGACAACCTCGTGGAACATGTTGAAAGGTACTTTGCTGCAGAGAACCTGGTCACCACACCTACAGCCGCACAGACTTTCCGCCCAAAGCCACAGTCTCCCCAGGCAACCGGTAAGACTGTTCCAGGGGAAGTGGGTGGTAAGCATGGCAAGGAAATAGGGGGAGAATTTTTGGTGCCAGGACTGAAGTTTGGCATCCCAAACAAGGGAAGCTATTGCCTGTCAGCAAACCAAACTGGGGAAACATCAGGTGTTTTTGTTGCCAAGAACTGGGACATGTTGCAGCAAACTGTCCATTGACAGATGAACCAATGCAGTGTGATCTATCTATTAGAAGGCAGTCTATGTTTGCTGCTGTTTCATGCGCTGCAGCACCAAGTATGGGAAAACACATGTGCCAAATGACTGTTAATAATAAGCCTATTACGGCCTTGCTGGACTCTGGAAGTCTAGTGACTTTGGTTACAGCTGAGATGGTTGAAACTGTGAATTTGCATGCTAAAAAAGTTGCTGTGATATGTATACATGGGGATACCCGCGAGTATCCTATAGCCACTGTTCAGTTTAAAACTGGCTTAGGTACACTGACCCATCCGGTCGGACTTGTGCCCCACTTGGTGCACGAGGTCATCATTGGTAGGGACTTCCCTAAGTTTTGGGAACTGTGGGATCGTCCCGACCCGGTCGCAGTAGCTGACTCAGTGACAGAGCCAGACCTCCTGGCCGCTACTGACCATTTGGGTTCAGGGGACTCTTCTCAGTGCTCCCCGGGTTTTCCTTTCTCAGTTATGGCAGGAGAGCTGGAGGAGCCTGAGGAGGTCCCCACAACCAGTGGAGCTGGACAGCCATCTGCTGAATCTGAGCCTACGTTGGAGTTTGCTGGAATAGATATAGACTTCTCCGCAATTAGTGTGACAAAGTTGCCATCATCCCTAAACAGTATGCAATGGGAACCTCATTAGAATGGGATTTTTAAGGCAACAAACAAAGAGAAAAAAAATTTTTTAAAAAAAATTGAATAAGTTTTATTTATACAAAGATTGTTAAAAGGTAATTAAACATATGAAAATATACATTTACAAATGATACCAAATGATACACTACAGAAGTGGCAAAGAATTATATGATCCAACGCGTTTCAAAATGATTAAATTTCTTCTTCAGGGATACATTTTTGCCAATATCTGAAAGGCACAAGAGTAACATAAATATACATACATATCTATTTTTGAACAACCGGCAAAAAAGAAGAAATTTAATCATTTTGAAACGCGTTGGATCATATAATTCTTTGCCACTTCTGTAGTGTATCATTTGGTATCATTTGTAAATGTATATTTTCATATGTTTAATTACCTTTTAACAATCTTTGTATAAATAAAACTTATTCAATTTTTTTTAAAAAAAATTTTTTCTCTTTGTTTGTTGCCTTAAAAATCCCATTCTAATGAGGTTCCCACTGCACGTTGGAGTTTGCTGACCTTAATGTACACAAGGAAAATTTTGGTACCGAGCAGAGAAAAGACCCAACCCTTGTCAGGGCCTGGGAAAATGTAATGGTGATTAATGATGTACCTGTCGAATCAGGGGACAGGCTCTGTTTTCCTTATTTCAGCAGCAATGAGGATTTATAGTATCGTGTATGTAAAAAAAATGATGAAGTGGTTGAACAGTTGGTGGTCCCTAAGCCATACAGACGGGTGGTGTTGGAATTTGCCCATGGGCACTTGCTAGGAGGTCATTTAGGGGTTGAGAAAACTACTGAAAGGGTGTTGCGCAGGTTTTATTGGCCCGGGATACAGAAGGATATTGAGAATTATTGTCAATCCTGTCCTGTGTGTCAGATGTCAGCCCCACTACCCCACTTCCGAAGTCCTTTAGTGCCCTTGCCCATTATTGAAGTGCCCTTTGAGAGGATTGCCATGGACCTTGTGGGTCCACTCCCCAAGTCTGCCCGAGGTCATCAGCATATCCTCGTAATCATGGATTATGCTACCCGTTACCCAGAGGCCATTCCCTTACGCACCGCGTCTGCTAAAAACATTGCCAAAGAGCTGTTTATGGTGTTCAGTCATGTTGGAATCCCTAAAGAAGTCCTTACAGACCAGGGCACCCCATTTATGTCACGAATAACTAGAGAGCTGTGCAAGTTATTTAAGCTGACGCAATTGTGAACCTCGGTGTACCATCCTCAAACGGATGGCTTGGTGGAACGCTTCAATAAAACATTAAAGAGCATGTTAAAAAAGGTTGTTGACAAGGATGGGAAAAACTGGGACTTCCTGATACCATACTTGATGTTTGCCATCAGGGAGGTTCCCCAGTCCTCCACGGGGTACTCTCCCTTTGAGTTGCTTTATGGGAGACACCCTCGGGGACTCTTGGACATAGCCAAAGAAACTTGGGAGGGGGAGCAGACACCCCATAAAAGTGTCATTGAGCATATCGCTCAAATGTAGGACAGGATTGCAGCAATCATGCCGATGGTAAAAGAACACTTACTGCAGGCCCAAACAGCTCAACAGAGGATATACAACAGGGGGGCCCAACTCCGTGTTTTCTCACCTGGTGATAGGGTCCTGGTGTTAGTTCCCACTGTTGAGAGCAAGTTCCTGGCTAAGTGGCAGGGTCCCTTTGAAGTAATTGAAAGAGATGGGGAGGTCAATTACAAAATATATCAACCAGGAAAAAGGAAGCACGAACAGATTTACAACATAAACCTGTTAAAGCCCTGGAAGGATAGACTGGCGTTAACTGCGAGGTCCCTCCCAGTAACGCCTAAGGGTACTGAGTCCCCTCTGATCCCTGAGGTCACAATTCCAGACACCCTGTCATATTCTCAAAAGCAGGAAACTAGAGAATTCCTGATAAGAAATAGAGAGAAATTTTCAGAGTTACCTGGCACAACTTCAGCAGTTCAGCATGATATTGTTACTGAACCTGGGGTCCGTGTCAAGCTCAAACCATACCGAATTCCTGAAGCGAGGAGAAAGGACATCAGCGAGGAAGTTAAAAGAATGTTGGAGCTAGATGTCATTGAGGAATCCAATAGTGACTGGTCTAGCCCCATCGTGTTAGTCCCAAAACCGGATGGCACTTGGAGGTTCTGTAATGACTTCAGGAAGCTTAATGCAGTGACAAAGTTTGACACGTACCCAATGCCCAGAGTGGACGAACTTTTAGACCGACTTGGCAAGGCTCGCTATCTGACTACTTTGGACTTGACAAAAGGTTATTGGCAAATACCCCTGACTGGTAGCGCCAAAGAGAAGACTGCATTTGTGACCCCGGAGGGTTCCTTTCAATATAAAAAAAATGCCTTTTGGGTTGCAAAATGCCCCTGCCACATTTCAGAGGGCCACAGACAGGACTCTAAGACCCCACTGACAATATGCAGCAGCATATCTAGATGACATAGTGGTACATAGCACTGACTGGGAGTCTCACTTGCCCCGTGTCCAGGCTGTCCTCGATTCCCTTTTCAAAGAAGGTTTTACAGCAAATCCAAAAAAATGTGCCATTGGTCTAGAGGAAGCCAAGTATTTGGGCTACACTATTGGGCGTGGTGTCATAAAACCTCAAGTGAATAAAATAGAAGCCATCCAGGAATGGCCACGTCCTGCAAACAAGAAGCAGGTCAGGGCCTTTCTTGGCATTGCGGGGTATTATAGAAGATTTATCCCAAATTTTGCAACTATAGCTGCCCCACTGACAGACCTTTTGAAAGGGAAAGACTCTGTAATGGTGAAATGGTCCTCAGTAGCAGAGGAATCTTTCCAAGTCCTGAAGAAGGCTCTTTGTGCACAACCAGTACTGTACTCCCCCGATTTCTCCAAAGATTTTTTGGTTCAGACAGATGCGTCTGATGTTGGTATCGGGGCAGTACTATCACAGGTACACAATGGGGAAGAGCACCCTGTGGTGTACCTAAGCAGAAAGCTCAATGATCATGAGCAAAGATATGCAGTCATTGAAAAGGAGTGTTTAGCCATAAAGTGGGCCGTGGATGCACTCAGGTACTATTTGTTAGGACGCCAGTTTGAGTTAATAACTGACCATGCTCCTCTGAAATGCATGGCCCAAAAGAAGGAGACTAATAGACGGGTGAACCGGTGGTTTTTGGCTCTACAGGATTACTCATTCACTGTAAAACACAGGGCAGGTGTTGAGATGGGGAATGTAGATGCCCTGTCCCGTGTTCACTCCTGTTGGGCTACAGGTGTTCCAACCCTGGGGTTGAAACAAGGGGGGAGGATATGTAGCAGAGCGCCCCAGAGAGAGCCAGGAAAAGTCCTGTTCGGGGTTTATACATCTCCCAGGCTCCTCTCATACAGGTTCAGGGATCTCTGATCCCTGAACCTGTATCCCAGTTCAGATCTTGGTCCTTTCCCCCAGGCTAATTTAAGCTCACCTGAGCAAGACAGCCTTTGCTCTTGGCCTGGGATACTCAGACAACTTCTGTGTAGGAGAGCAAAAAGGTATGTGGAAGCTGACAAGCTGTAGGCTTGCTCAGCCTGGTAGTTAGAATCTGTAAATATTGTTTAGTCAGTGCCGAGACATGGCTAGGTTTTGTTTTGGCTATTTTTGTTCCTATTTGGTTTTTTTGGAACACTGTACAGCACCTGTATATAGACTTGTATATATCACAAATAAACACCGCACTGTTTGTCACTATTTCACTGGATTTGGTATCTGTGCCTGAAAGACTGCTCATCCCAGGGAGCTTTGTACCTGCCACCTGTCCCCCCAGATTACAATGGCGTTAAACTGGCAGTAACGCACAAAACTATATGGCGTTAAACTGGCAGTAACGCACGCAAAACGATATCATGTTAAACTGGCAGTAACACCCACAGAAGTAAAAGGCGTTAAACTGTCAGTAACACAGACACAGAAGTAAATGGCGTTAAACTGGCAGTAACCCATGCAGAACTATATGGCGTTAAACTGGCAGTAATTCACAAAACTATATGGCATTAAACTGGCAGTAACATGCAAAACTATATGGCGTTAAACTGGCAGTAACATGCCAAACTATATGGTGTTAAACTGGCAGTAATGCACACAGAAGTAAATGGTATTAAACTGGCAGTAACGCAAACACAGATGTAAATGGCGTTAAACTAGCAGTAACACACGCAGAAGTAAATGGTGTTAAACTGACAGTAACGCGATCAAATAGATGCCGTTCAACCGTCACTACACTGACTCTATCTAAACTGTCCCTACTCTAGCTATACACTAATGTCAAGATTACTGACATGGTCTTACTACACTACACTGAAACTATATGAGCTGCCCCTACTCCACAGTAATGTATGTATGAATGACACAGTCTCACTACACTACAGTGAAACTATCTGAGCTGTCCCTACTCTAGCTGCACACTATGCAAAGCATAATGATGGTCATCCTCACTACACTCACACTATCCCTAGACTGACAATAAACTAATATTCTACACTGACAATTGAAGCAAAATAGCACAGTATAGCACACTAACTAACTGATAGCACTGAGGGAATGAGGCATGATTGGATAAAGTCATGATGACAGTGTCCAATCATGACTCTGACAGTGCTCTGTGCCCTGATTGGCTGAAGATTTCACTGTTTCAGGCAATCAGGGCTTGCAATGCACTGTTCAGCGCCGCAATGCATTGTGGTCAGTTCGAGGGGGGCGAACAAACGGTCGAATGACCCGGTTTTTTTCAGCTGTTCACCGAATGTCACAGCCCAAACTTATGCTCGGGCTGAACCGTTCGCCCATCCCTATTGATAAATATAAAATTATGCACTTGGGGGTATACATACTAGGGGGAGTGAAAATGGGGCAGTTAATGGTGGAGAAGGATCTGGGTTTTCTGGTAGATCATAAGCTTAATAATAGCATGCAATTCCAAGCAGCAGTTTCCAAAGCGAGCAAAGTATGGACTGCAAATCATTTTGCCGCTGTACAAATCATATGCAAGACCTCATCTAGAATATGCAGTTCAGTTTAGGGCAGCAGTTCACAAAAAGAATATTGGGGAACTGGAGAAAGTGCAGAGAAGGGCAACCAAACTGATAAGAGGCATGAAGGATCCCAGCTATGAGGAAAGATCAGCTGAACTGAATGTACTCTATCTTGAGAAGAGGAGATTAAGGGTGGGATATGATCATCATGCATACCATATAAATACATAAGTGGTCCATAGTGAACTTGGTGTACAGTTATTCACTTTAAGGCCATCGCAGAGGACAAGGGGGCACTCTTTACGTGTGGAGGAAAAGAGATTTAACTTCCAAATACAAAGAGACTTCTTTATAATAAGAGCTATGAAAAATGTGGGAACAGACTCCCTCAAGATCTGGTTCTGGGTAGCTCAGTAGATTATTTAAAAAAGGCCTGAATTATTTCCTAAATGCACAAAATATAACTGGATACTAATATTTATAGGTTAAAAGTTGATCCAGTGAATATCTGATTGCCTCTTGGGGATCAGGAAGGAATTTTTCCCCACTGGAGCAAATTGGATCATGCTTTATTTGGGAATTTTTTGCCCTCATCTGGATCAACTCTGGGTATAGGATTGTGTATATAGAGGTTTTCATTTGTGTGTGTTTCAGTATTTCTTTTTTTTTTCTGTGCGTTGAACTGGCTGGACGTTGTTCTACCAGATTAACTATGTAACTATGTAGTTTCATAGTTACATAATTACATAGTTACATAGTAGGTGAGGTTGAAAAAAGACACAAGTCCATCAAGTCCAACCTATGTGTGTGATTATATGTCAGTATTACATTGTATATCCCTGTATGTTGCGGTCGATGCCCCCCCGCTGAGACCACCGCCTGTGGAAGGGAATTCCACATCCTTGCCGCTCTTACAGTAAAGAACCCTCTACAGAGTTTAAGGTTAAACCTCTTTTCTTCTAATTTTAATGAGTGCCAATGAGTCTTGTTAAACTCCCTTCTGCGAAAAAGCTTTATCCCTTTTGTGGGGTCACCAGTATGGTATTTGTATATTGAAATCATATCCCCTCTCAAGCGTCTCTTCTCCAGAGAGAATAAGTTCAGTGCTCGCAACCTTTCTTCATAACTAACATCCTCCAGACCCTTTATTAGCTTTGTTGCCCTTCTTTGTACTTGCTCCATTTCCAGTACATCCTTCCTGAGGACTGGTGCCCAGAACCGGACAGCATACTCTAGGTGCGGCCGTACCAGAGTCTTGTAGAGCGGGAGAATTATTGTTTTATCTCTGGAATTAATCCCCTTTTTCATGCATGCCAATATTCAGTTTGCTTTGTTAGCAGTAGCTTGGTATTGCATGCCATTACTGAGCCTGTCATCTACTAGGACCCCCAGGTCCTTTTCCATCCTAGATTCTCCCAGAGGTTCTCCCCCAGTGTATAGATTGAATTGATATTTTTGCTACCCAAATGCATTATTTTACATTTTTCTATATTGAACCTCATTTGCCATGTAGTTGCCCACCGCATTCATTTGTTCAGATCTTTTTGCAAGGTTTCCACATCCTGCAGAGAAGTTATTGCCCTGCTTAGCTTAGTATCATCCGCAAATACAGAGATTGAACTGTTTACCCCATCCTCCAGGTCATTTATGAACAAATTAAACAGGATTGGTCCCAGCACAGAACCCTGGGGGACCCCACTACCCACCCCTGACCATTCTGAGTACTCCCCATTTATCACCACCCTCTGAACTCGCCCTTGTAGCCAGTTTTCAATCCATGTACTCACCCAATGTTCCATGCCAACTGACCTTATTTTGTACAGTAAATGTTTATGGGGAACTGTGTCAAATGCTTTTGCAAAATCCAGATACACCACGTCTACAGGCATTCCTTTATCTAGATGGCAACTCACCTCCTCATAGAGGGTTAATAGATTGGTTTCGCAAAAAAGATTCTTCATAAATCCATGCTGATTACTGCTAATGATGCCGTTCTCATTACTAAAATCTTGTATATTGTCCCTTATCATCCCCTCCAAGAGTTTACATACTATTGATGTTAGGCTAATTGGTCTGTAATTCCCAGGGATGTATTTTGGGCCCTTTTTAAATATTGGTGCTATATTGGCTTTTCTTCAATCAGCTGGAATCATTCCAGTCAGTAGACTGTCAGTAAAAATTAGGAACAATAGTCTGGCAATTACTTGACTGAGTTCCCTAAGTACCCTCGGGTGCAAGCCATCTGCTTATGGTGATTTATTAATGTTAAGTTTCCCAAGTCTAATTTTAATTCTGTCCTCTGTTAAGCATGGAGGTGCTTCCTGTTATGTGTCATGAGGATAAACACTGCAGTTTTGGTTACTGAAGCCCCCTGATTCCCTTGTGAAGACTGAAGAGAAGAATAAATTCAATACCTTTGCGATCTCCCCATCCTTTGTAACCAGATGTCCTTTCTCATTCTTTATGGGGCCAATATGGTCTGTCTTCCCTTTTTTACTGTTTACATACTTAAAGAATTTCTCTGGATTTTTTTTCTCTCCTCCGCTATGTGTCTTTCCTTTTCTACCTTAGCCATCCTTATTGCACCCTTACATTTCTTGTTGCATTCTATACAAAGTCTGAATGTTGATGATGATCCCTCAACCTTGTATTTTTTTTAAGGCCTTCTCCTTTGCTTTTATATGCATTTTTACATTGGAGTTAAGCCATCCAGGACTTTTGTTTGCTCTTTTAAATTTATTACCCATCTCTCCTCCGTGTTTTTTGTTCCTAAGATTTTATCCCAATTTATGCCTTCTAGCAAGGTTTGTAGTTTAGGGAAGTTGGCTCTTTTGAAATTCAGTGTCTTTGTATTGCCCTTATGTTTCCTATTTGTGTGATTTTATAGTGAAGCCAATTGACCTGTGATCACTGTTACCTAAATTGCCCCATATTTCCACATCTGTCATCAGGTCTGTATTGTTGGTAATCAGTAGATCCAGTAACGCTTTATTTCTAGTTGGTGGGTCTACCATCTGACCCATAAAATTGTTCTGCAATACATTTAGGAACTGGCGAGCCTTAGATGAATGCGCGGTTCATTCCACCCAGTCTATGACTAGATAAATAAAATCCCCCATTATGATAATACTTCCCACCCTTGCTGCTAATCCAAATTGTGATAGGAGATCTGTCTCCCCTTCCTCCCTCAGGTTAGGGGGCCTATAGCATACTCTCAGTATTATTTTCCCCTTAGCTTCATCCCTTTGGAGCTCTACCCATAAGGATTCCACCTCCACCCTAGCTCCCTTAGTGATGTCATTTCTCACATTCACTTGTACATAATTCTTGATATATAGGCATACCCCTCCCCCTTTTTTACCCTCTCTATCCTTGCGATAAAGGGTATACCCTTGAATGTTTGCCAGCCAATCATGAGAGCTGTTGAACCAGGTCTCTGAAATTCCCACAAAATCCAAATCCTCCTCGTATAACAGTATCTCAAGTTCACCCATCTTGTCTGGCCAGGCTCCTGGTATTGGTGAACATGCCATGTAGTTTAGACCGGTCGCATATTATCCTCTTATTGGGTGTTCCAAGATTGCAACTCGGACTTGCTACTATACTTACCTTCCTTGGATTTATGTGCTTTGGTCAACCTACTACTAATGCCCCCAATACTACCCTCTGAAATATGTTCATTGCTGACTATCTCTGCAGATGGACCCTCTCCCCCATCTTTTTGGCCATCTTCATTCCCAGCTGATCTGCACCCTCCTCATTTAGGTGCAGTCCATCCCTTCTATAGTACTGGTTATCGACTGAGAAGTTGGCCCAGTCCCCCAGGAACCCAAACCCCTCCTTACTACACCAGCTCTTCAGCCACTTGTTTACTTCTCTAATCTCCCTCTGCCTTTCTGGTGTGACTCGATGTACTGGTAGTATTCCTGAGAATACTACCTTGGAGGTCTTTTTCCTCAACTTAGCTCCCAAGTCCCTAAAATCATTCTTTAGGACACTCCATCTGCCTCTGACTTTGTCATTGGTGCCAACATGCACCATGACAGCTGGGTTTTCCCCAGCCCCTCCCAGTAATCTGTCCACCAGATCCGTGATGTGCCTAACCCGAGCACCCAGTAGACGGCATACAGTTCAGGTCTTTGTTATAGATTGGCCTCTCTGTCCTTCTAAGAATTGAGTCCCCTACCACCTGATTCTGTCTTTCCCTTCGCTCCCCCCCCCCCACTCTAACTGGAGGAGTTCTTCCCCCGGCAGCTAGGAGAGTCCCTCAGCTCCAGCAGTGCTGGTCCCTGACTGCTTTCACCAATGTCACTCAATGGAGCGTACTTATTAGGATGCTCCAGCCCTGGATCGGCCTCCCTGGCACTTCGCTCTCTACCCTTCCTGACTGTCGCCCATCTGCTCTTTCCTAGTGCCTGCACCTCATTGTCTCCACCAGCCTTTGTGCTGGCCCCTGCTGGCACCTGCCATGTATGTTCCTGGCTCTCCTTTAGTATGAAGGAACTTCTCACTGACAGTTGCTTCCCCAGATTCAGAACCTGGGCTTCCAGGGAAACGCGTTTACATTTTGCACAGCAGTATTCATCCTTGATCGGATGATCAAGGAACGCATACATGCCGCAAGATGTACAACGAGTCGCCTCTCCACACCCGCCGGGCATCGTACCTATTAAATTTAATGAGGATTGGGGAATATACCCTGTCCAAATTACCTAACAACTAGCTTCCTGACACTAATACTCAACAAGACAATACACAGGTGCTCAACAAGACAATACACAGGTGCTCAACAAGACAATACACAGGTGCTCAACAAGACAATACACATGCACTCAACAAGTTAATGTATATTTCTACTTTTGCAATCAAATTTGAGAACCCCCTGTTTTTTTATGTGTTCTCATTCACACAGCATACCTAACATTAACAAAAAAAAAATCCTACCTTTTTGGGTTTTCCTTTGAAGCTGTCTTCAGAGAGACTGCATGCTACTCTGAACAATTTGAAATGAGAGGAAACTTAGTGATAGTCCAGGCTTAAGTCTAATCTTAAATCTGCCCTCATTCTAACTCCTATCATACTAACTACCCTGTAGAAGAAAGATGTGTATACATACCTATTCTCTGGTCGCTCTGGTACAGTCACATAATCAGCTTCCAGTGCTGGCTTCAGGGGAGGGAGGGACAGCAGAGAACAGATAGCTGTCACGCGTACCCCTATTGCAGGTGGTCAGACACTATAGCTAGCTTCTGTATTCTTAACCTATTGCAGCCCCCTATTCCATAAGACAAGCAGGCTTCAGTTGCCCCCAGGACTTTTACACAATGCTATAGTACCTGGTCACCACGCCAGGGCAGGTGCAAACTTAACAAAGCAAACAGGTACTTGCGGTTGGCAGACAGGCAGAGTAGTTCAATGACAATCCAGGTACAAGGCAGGCAAGGTTCAGAATAGTCAGGGTCAATCCGTAGTCAAAAAGGTAGACAGAGTTCAGAGAATAGTCAATATCCAATCCAAGGTCATCAACGAGGGAATCCAAAGAGCAGAGCAGGGCAGACAAACAAGGAACTTGTGTAACAAACACAGTATCACAATCATAAGACTGCAGGCTTGGCTGGCTTAAATCAGGTTTAGTCTCCACCCAGGGACTGGCCACATCAATCACCTTGCAGATGGACAGACAGACAAGGAGAATAACACAGCCAAAACCAGGATGCTGGAATGAGGAGCAGAAGCATTAAACGCTCCTGATATTACCCCCCTCTGAGGAGGGTCTCCCGAACCCCTAGAGGCATTCTTGACATCAGGCACTGGACCATCAGGCTGGGCAATGGTCAGAGGATCAGTGAAGTCAGGTTGGTTAGCAGGCAGAGAGTCTATGGAGCCAAACTGGACAGTAGACAGAAAACCAGTAATGTCAGGCTGGAAAGCAGGCGACATGTCACTGGAGTCAAGTTGGGTAGCTGGGGCACAGGCTGGATGTAGAGTGGCTTGGAGAAATGGTTGAGGGCCCCACCTAGCTGAATGAAGCAGTCTATCCAAAGGATGGATGGAACTTCTTAAGCAGGTTTTTGCAGATGTAGTTGCAGTAGGGTGAGGCCAGGTTAATAAAAGTCCAGAATATGAAAAAGCAGGAGCCTCAATTGGCTGAATTGGAATAACTGGTGTAGAGGCAGATTGGACCACATTGGCAGGTGTAGCAACAGACTGGACCACATTGGCAGGTGTAGAAGCAGCAGAACTTTAGGACAAGTTGACAAGTTAGCCTGGATGTGCGTCCAAGAGCGTTTAGTGAAAGACAAAGTTGGGGTAATCCAGAGGGCTTGACTTTTGAGGAATTAGAACAAGCACAGGTTTTGCAAGCCTTTGCATTGGAACATGAGCTATTATGGAGACAGAGCCACCAAAGCCCACAAGAAACCAAAAAAAAAAAGTTTTAGCAATCCCTGGGTGCCTGGCTGTTTTAGCGTCATGTGCTTCTGAAAGCACTTTAGGCCTAAGGTGGAGGGGAACAAACAGCTTTCCAGGGGGTAGATTGGGCAGGGCACTAGACTGAGCCTTTAAAATAGAGTCCAAAAGGTCAGAGGAAAGGGCCCCTATCACTTGAACTGAAGGTAAGATATTGTGCAACTTAGAGGAAGTTTCCAAACAGGGCTCAAATTGGCTGGAGAGGATTCAACAAACTTGTCAGTGTCTTCTGCTACAACAGAGTCATATAAAGGCAAAGGGTTAGCAGTTTTAATGCAGTTCTGGAGGCAGGTATGGGACCAGGACCTAATCTCCCCTGTAGCCCAATCGATGTAACTATGATGGCTTAACTCCAATTTATGTTAAAAAAACTATGAGCGGGTTATGAAGTTTAAGCCAAGGATAACCTAAGATAAGGGGATAAGCAGGAGATGTTATCAAGTAGAAGCTGATTGTCTCCCTATGAAATTCCCCAATAGGGATGAGCTTCGAGTTTGACTCGAACTCATGTTCGACTCGAACATTGGCTGTTCGCAAGTTTGCCGAACAGCGAACAATTTGGGGTGTTCGCGGCAAATTCGAATGCCACGGAACACCCTTTAAAAGTCTATGGGAGAAATCAAAAGTGCTAATTTTAAAGGCTTATATGCAAGTTATTGTCATAAAAAGTGTTTGGGGACCCGGGTCCTGCCCCAGGGGACATGGATCAATGCAAAAAAAAGTTTTAAAAACGGCCGTTTTTTCAGGAGCAGTGATTTTAATAATGCTTAAAGTCAAACAATAAAAGTGTAATATCCCTTTAAATTTCATAGCTGGGGGGTGTCTATAGTATGCCTGTAAAGGGGCGCATGTTTCCCGTGTTTAGAACAGTCTGACAGCAAAATGACATTTCGAAGGAAAAAAGCCACTTAAAACTACCCGCGGCTATTGCATTGCCGACAATACACATAGAAGTTAATTGATAAAAACGGCATGGGAATTCCCCACAGGGGAACCCTGAACCAAAATTAAAAAAAAAAATGATGTGGGAGTCCCAATAAATTCCATACCAGGCCCTTCAGGTCTGGTATGGATATTAAGGGGAACCCCGCGCCAAAATTAAAAAAAAAAAATCACGTGGGGTTCCCCCTAAATTCCATACCAGACCCTTCAGGTCTGGTATAGATTTTAAGGGGAACCCCATGCCAAAAAAAAAAAAATGGCGTGGGGTCCCCCCAAAAATCCATACCAGACCCTTATCCGAGCACGCAACCTGGCAGGCCGCAGGAAAAGAGGGGGGATGAGAGTGCACCCCCCCTCCTGAACTGTACCAGGCTACATGCCCTCAACATTGGGAGGGTGCTTTGTGGTAGCCCCCCAAAACACCTTGTCCCCATGTTGATGAGGACAAGGGCCTCATCCCCACAACCCTGGCCGGTGGTTGTGGGGGTCTGCGGGCGGGGGGCTTATCGGAATCTGGAAGCCCCCTTTAACAAGGGGACCCCCAGATTCCGCCCCCCCCTGTGTGAAATGGTAAGGGGGTACTTACCCTTACCATTTCACTAAAAAACTGTCAAAAATGTTAAAAATGACAAGAGACAGTTTTTGACAATTCCTTTATTTAAATGCTTCTTCTTTCTTCTATCCTCCTTCATCTTCTTCTGGTTCTTAAATAACGGGGGGCGGGGCCACCCGGGGACCCCGCCCCCTCTGACGCACGGTGACTTGACCGGACTTCCCTGTGACGTCACGGGGAATGCCACAGGGAAGTCCCGTCATTTTTGGGATATTACACTTTTATTGTTTGACTTTAAGCATTATTAAAATCACTGCTCCTGAAAAAACGTCCGTTTTAAAACTTTTTTTTGCATTGATCCATGTCCCCTGGGGCAGGACCCAGGTCCCCAAACACTTTTTATGACAATAACTTGCATATAAGCCTTTAAAATTAGCACTTTTGATTATTCATGTTCGTGTCCCATAGACTTTAACGGTGTTCGCATGTTCGAACAAACTTTTTTCCTGTTCGCATGTTCTGGTGCGAACCGAACAGGGGGGTGTTCGGCTCATCCCTATTCCCCAATGGTCAGAGTAATAGGTACAGTGCATAAGGTGACCAAGCATATGGACAAAGGAGAATTATCAACAGCTAAAACAGAAAATGGTTTGTGCACATTAGTCAAGGGAATCTGTAGATGGTGTGATAGGTCCCTATCAATGAAATTGCTAGCGGCACAAGATACTATTAAAGCTGAGAGGTGATGCGAAAACGTGGCAGAACAAAGTTGTGCAGGTACAAATAGTTTGTCTCAGAGGGAACTGGACACCGTATAGTGTAGAGAAGCAGACTCCACCTGCACTAGACTCTTGCCATTTCATGACTTTTTAGGGCAGCTGGTGACAAAGTGGCCATGGTCGGTTCAGCAATGGCAGAGTCCCTAGGATCGTCTTCTAGCCTTTTCTTCAGAGGATAGCACCAATTTGTATGGGTTGCCCCTCCTGGAGAGGTTGTGATGGCAGCAAACTAGGGGGAAAAGAAACAAACCTTTCTGTACACCTTTGCCATAAACACCTGTCTATACAGATGGTTACTTGCAGGGTAGTGTACTGAGGAGTCCTTGATGGAGTCTGATAAGCCTAATCTGAACTGGCTTCTTAGAGCTGGGTCATTCCCCCCTGAGTCAGATGCTCAGCGGCAGAAATCAGAGCAGTATTGTTCAGCAGTGTGTTTACCCTGATGTAGTGACTTAAGGTTAGTTTCTTCTGAGTGGGCATGGTCAGGATCATCATACAGTAAACCCAGGGCCTTGAAAAATGATTTGGCTGACCCTCGGGCTGGGTCCTCTGCAGGGAGACTAAAATCCCAAGACTGAGAGTTTCCCTGCAACCATGCAACTTCTCAGTCGGTTACCAGTTCTATAGAAGGGACAGACTGCACCTAAATGAGGAGGGTCCAGATCTGCTGGGAGTGAAGATGGCCGACAAGTTAGAGGGGTTTTTAAATTGGGCAATGGGGGGAGGGTCCAGAGGTAGAGATAGTGAGCGCGGAACTAATTCCAGAGGGTAGTATTGGGGGCATTAGCGATAGGTTGACTAAAGCATTTAAACCCGTGGTAAGTATAACAACTAGTAAGTCCTATTTGCAACCTCAGAACACCCTATAAGGAGATAGTATGTGACCGGTCTAAAATACGTGGCATGTTCACCAATGCTGGGAATCTGGTGGACAAGATGGGAGAACTAGAGCTACTGTTGTATGAGGAGGATTTAGATTTGGTAGGAATTTCAGAGACTTGGTTCAACAGCTCTCATGATTTGCTGGCAACCATTCAAGGGTATTCCCTATATCGCAGGGAGAGGGCAAAAAAAAGGGGGAGGGGTATGCCTCTATATCAAGAATGATGTACATGTGAATGTGAGAGATGACATCACTGAGGGAGCAAGGGAGGAGGTGGAATCCTTATGGGTAGAGCTACAAGGGGAGGAAACTAAGGGGAAAGTAGTACTGGGAATAAGTTATAGGCCATCTAACCAGAGGGAGGAGGCGGAAGCAGACCTCCTATCACAATTTGGATTAGCGGCAAGGATAGGACGTGTCATCATCATGGGGGATTTTAATTATCCAGACATAGACTGGGCAGAAGGAACCGGGCACTCATATAAAGCTCGCTATTTCCTAAATGTCTTGCAGAACAATTTCATGGGTCAGTTGGTAAACACACCAACTAGAAACAAAGCGTTAGTAAACCTACTGATTATCAACAATACATACCTGTTGAAATACGGGGCTATTTAGGAAACAGGTCAATTAGTTTTACTTTAAATCACACAAATAGGAAACAAAAGGGGAATATAAAGACAGTAAATTTCAAAAGAGCCAACTTTCCTAAACTACGAGCCTTGCTAGAATATATTAAATTGGATAAAACCCTAGGAACAAAGAACACAAAGGGAAAATGGGTGTGCTTTAAGTGCATATTAAATAAGGGCATTAGTCAGTGCATCCCATTGGGAAATAAATTTAAAAGAGCTAATAAATGTCCTGGGTGGATAAACTCCAACGTAAAAATGCATATAAAAGCAAAAGGGAAGGCCTTCAAAAAATGCAAGGCTGAGGAATTATCAGTAGCATTCCAACTTTACAAAGAATGCAACAAGAAATGTAAGGGGGAAATCAGGGCGGCTAAGATAGAACACGAAAGGCACATAGTGGAGGAGAGTAAAAAAAAATCCCAAGAAAATCTTTAAGTACGTAAATAGTAAGAAAGGGAGGTCAGATCATATTTGTCCCATAAAGACTGATGAAGGGAACCTGGTTACTAAGGATGGAGAGATGGTGAAGGTATTGAATTTATTCTTCTCAGTCTTCACAAGGGAATCAGGGGGCTTCAGTAACAAAAACTGCAATGCTTATCCTCATGACAGGTCACAGCAAGCACCCTCATGGCTTACAGAAGACAGAATTAGAAATAGACTTGAAAAACTTAACGTTAATAAGGGACTCAGTCAAGTAATTGCCAGACCATTGTTCCTAATTCTTACGAACAGTCTACTGACTGGAATGGTACCAGCTGATTGGAGGAAAGCCAATGTAGCACCAATATTTAAAAAAGGGCCAAGATACATCCCTGGGATTTACAGACCAGTTAGGCTAACATTAATAGTATGCAAGCTCTTGGAGGGGATGATAAGGGACTATATACAAGATTTTAGTAATGACAACGGTATCATTAGCAGTAACCAGCATGAATTCATGAAGAATCTTTCTTGTCAAACCAATTTATTAACCTTCTATGAGGAGGTGAGCTGACATCTAGATAAAAGAAGGCCCCGTAGACGTAGTGTATCTGGATTTTGCAAAGGCATTTGATACAGTTCCCCATAAACGTCTACTGTACAAAGTAAGGTCTGTTGACATGGACCATAGGGTGAGTACATGGATTGAAAACTGGCTACAGGGGTGAGTTCAGAGGGTAGTGATGAATTGGGAGTTGTCGGAATGGTCTGGGGTGGAAAGTTGGGTTTCCCAGGGTTCAGCTCTGGGACCTATCCTATTTAATTTATTCATAAATGACCTGGAGGATGGGATAAACAGCTCAATCTCAGTATTTGCGGACGATACAAAGCTAGTCAGGGTAATAACTTCTCCACAGGATGTGGAAACCTTGCAAGAAGATCTGAACAAATTAATGGGGTGGGAAACTACATGGCAAATGAGGTTTAATGTAGAAAAATGTAAAATAATTGCATTTGGGTGGCAAAAATATGAATGCAATCTACTCACTAGGGGGAGAACTCTGGGGGAATCTAAGATAGAAAAGGACTTGGGGGTCCTAGTAAATGACAGGCTCAGCAATGGCATGCACTAAAATTAGAAAAAAAGCGGTTTTACCTTAAACTGCATAGAGGGTTCTTTACTGTAATGCCCTGTACACACGGTCGGATTTTTTTCCGATGGAAAAAGTGTGATCGGATTGTGCTGTTGGAAATTCGGATTGTGTGTGGGCTCCATCGGACTTTTTCTGTCGGAATTTCCGACACACAAAGTTTGAGGTCAACTTTGTGCGACCGTGTGTATGCAAGACAAGTTTGAGCCAACATCCGTCGGAAAAAATCCACGGTCAGAATGTCCGATCAGTGTCCGATCGTGTGTACAGGGCATAAGAGTGGTGAGGATGTGGAATTCTCTTCCACATGCAGTGGTTTCAGCAGAGCATCAATAATTTCAAAAAACTATTAGATAAGCACCTGAATGACCACAACATACAGGGATATGTAATGTAATACTGACATAAAATCACACACATAGGTTGGACGTGATGGAGTTGTATCTTTTCTCGGCCTCGCCTACTATGTAGCTATGTACTAATTAGGGATGAGCAAGCACTTCAGGCTGAGCATAAGTTCGCTGAGCGTACAGTCAATAGTCAATCACCTGGCTTATGATAATAATGATAATATTACGCTTACACCTAATATAGGTGGTTAAACACTATAGCTAGCTTCTGTGTTTTTTACCTATAGCAGCCCCCTTTCCATAAGGCAAGCAGGTCTACCGTATATGGTGGGGTGGGCTTGTAATGGGAATGATGGAAACTTATTTTTTCACTAGTTTTTTTGAGTAATACATCCCTTTCATCATTGGTAGGGATAGGAGAACGGTTCGCCTGAGCATGAGTTCGGGCTGAATGACCACAATGCACTGTACCGCCGCACACAGTGTATTGGAATCCCTGATTGGCTGAAGCAATGAAAGCTTTGCCCAATCAGGGCACAGAGCACTGTCAGAGCCATAATTGGATGCTGTCATGATGACTCTATCTAATCATGGCTCATTGCTCTTAGTCCCTTATGCCGCGTACACACGGTCGGACTTTTCGTCTACAAAAGTCCGACAGCCTGTCCGACAGACTTTCGACGGACTTGCGGCGGACTTTCGACGGACTTGCGGCGGACTTTCTAACGAACAGACTTGCCTACACACGATCACACAAAAGTCCGTCGAATTCTTACGTGATGACGTACACCGGACTAAAATAAGGAAGTTGATAGCCAGTAGCCAATAGCTGCCCTAGCGTGGGTTTTTGTCCGTCGGACTAGCATACAGACGAGCGGATTTTTCGACCGTACTCGAGTCCGTCGGAAAGATTTGAAGCATGTTTCAAATCTAAAGTACGTCGGATTTGAGGCAAAAAAAGTCAGTTGAAAGTCCGGAGAAGCCCACACACGATCGGATTACCAGCCAGCTTTAGTCCGTCAGCGTCCGTTGGACTTTTGTAGACGAAAAGTCCGACCGTGTGTACGCGGCATTAGTCTTTCAATAGAGGCCATTTTTTTGTGTGATATCAGCATGGAGAGAGATAGAACAGGGCTCTATTCAGTGCTTCTAGACAGTTTGTGTGCTATAGGGTGCTATTCTAAATCTATTGTCAGTGTAGAATATCAGTTTATTGTGAATCTAGTGATGGTTCAGTCAGTGTCAGTGTAGTGACCACCATTCATCTTTACATTAGTGTAAATCTAGTGATAGTTCAGTAAGTGTGAGTGTAGTGCCATTTAAAGCAGTATATATCTGTGTGTTAGTGCACGTTTAACGCAGTATACTTCAGTGAGTTACTGCAAGTTTAATGCCCTATATTACAGCGCTTTACCTTCCGTTTAATACAGTATAGTTCAGTGCATTACTGCAAGTTTAATGTTGTATATTTCAGTGTGTTACTGCAAATTTAATGCCATATATTTCATGCGTTAGGTGCCATTTAACGCAGTATATTTTTGTATGTTAGTGCACATTTAACACAGTATATTTCAGTGTGTCACTGCAAGTCTAACACCGTATATTTCAGTGCATTACTGCACGTTTAATGCTGTATATTTCTTTGCGTTACATGCCATTTAATGTAGTATACTGTATATCTGTGTGTTAGTGCACGTTTAATGCAGTATACTTCAGTGCATTACTGCAAGCTTAACGCCGTATATTTCAGTGCTTTACCTTCCGTTTAACGCAGTATAGTTCAGTAGGTTACTGCAAGTTTAACACCATATATTTCAGTGCGTTACTGCAAGTTTAATGCTGTATATTTCAGTGTGTTACCTTCTGTTTAACACAATATAGTTCAGTGCGTTACTGCAAGTTTAATGTGGTATATTTCAGTGCATTACTATAAGTTTAATGCCGTATATTTCAGTGCATTACTGCATATTTAACGCAGTATACTTCAGTGCGTTACTGCAAGTTTAATGCCGTATGTTTAATCGCTTTATCTTCCATTTAACTCAGTATAGTTCAGTGCATCACTGCGAGTTTAATGTTGTATATTTCATGCGTTAGGTGCCATTTAATGCAGTATATTTTTGTACGTTAGTGCACGTTTAACGCAGTATATTTTAGTGCGCTACTGCAAATCTAATGCTGTATATTTCAGTGTGTTAATGCACGTTTAACGCTGTATATTTCAGTGCGTTACCTTCCGTTAAACGCAGTATAGTTCAGTGCATTACTCTAAGTTTAACGCCATATATTTCAGTGCGTTATGTGCTATTTAACGCAGTATATTTCTGTGTATTTTTGCACATTTAAAATATATTTCAGTACATTACTGCAAGTTTAACGCCGTATATTTAAATGTGTTACCTTCCGTTTAATGCAGTATAGTTCAGTGCATTACTGCAAGTTTAATGCCGTATATTTCAGTGCATTACTACAAGTTTAACGCCGTATATTTCAGTGCATTACTGCACAATTAACACAGTATATTTCAGCGCGTCACTGCAAGTTTAACACCACATATTTCAGTGCATTATGTGCCGCTTAACGCATTATATTTCTGTGCGTTACTGCACGTTTAACGCAGTATATATCAGTGCGTTACTGCAAGTTTAAAACCATATTTTTCTGTGTGTTACCTTCTATTTAATGCAGTATAGTTTAGTGCATTACTGCAAGTTTAACGCCGTATATTTCAGTGCATTACTGCAAGTTTAATGCTGTATATTTCAGTGTGTTACCTTCTGTTTAATGCAGTATAGTTCAGTGCGTTATTGCAAGTTTGACGCAGTATATTTCAGTGCATTACTACAAGTTTAATGCCATATATTTCAGTGCTTTACTGCAAATTTAACGCAGTATACTTCAGTGCATTACTGCAAGTTTAATGCCGTATATTTCAGTGCTTTACCTTCCGTTTAACGCAGTATAGTTCAGTGCATCACTGCAAGTTTAATGTAGTATATTTCAGTGCATTACTGCAAGTTTAATGCCGTATATTTCATGCGTTAGGTGCCATTTAACGCAGTATATTTTTGTACATTAGTGCACATTTAACGCAGTATATATTTTAGTGCGCTACTGCAAGTCTAACGCTGTATACTTCAGTGTGTTAATGCACGTTTAACGCTGTATATTTCAGTGCATTACCTTCCGTTTAATGCAGTATAGTTCAGTGCATTACTGCAAGTTTAACGCCATATATTTCAGTGTGTTATGTGCCATTTAACGCAGTATATTTCTGTGTATTTTTGCACATTTAACGTAGTATAATTCAGTACGTTACTGCAAGTTTAACGCCGTATATTTCAGTGTGTTACCTTCTATTTAATGCAGTATAGTTTAGTGCGTTACTGCAAGTTTAACGCCGTATATTTCAGTGCATTACTACAAGCTTAATGCTGTATATTTCAGTGTGTTACCTTCTGTTTAACGCAGTATAGTTCAGTGCGTTACTGCAAGTTTGACACTGTATTTTTCAGTGCATTATGGCAAATTTAACGCAGTATACTTCAGTGCATTACTGCAAGTTTAACGCCGTATATTTCAGTGCATTACCTTCCGTTTAACGCAGTATAGTTCAGTGCATCACTGAAAGTTTAATGTAGTATATTTCAGTGCATTACTGCAAGTTTAATGCCGTATATTTCATGCGTTAGGTGCCATTTAATGCAGTAAGTTTTTGTACGTTAGTGCAGTTTAACGCAGTATATTTCAGTGCGCTACTGCAAGTCTAACGCTGTATATTTCAGTGTGTTAATGCACGTTTAACGCTGTATATTTCAGTGCGTTACCCTCCGTTTAACGCAGTATAGTTCAGTGCGTTACTGCAAGTTTAACGCCATATATTTCAGTGCGTTGCATTTTGTGCCATTTAACACAGTATATTTCTGTGTATTTTTGCACATTTAACATAATATATTTCAGTACGTTACTGCAAGTCTAACACCGTATATTTCAGTGCGTTACCTCCCGTTTAATGCAGTATAGTTCAGTGCATTACTGCAAGTTTAACGCCGTATATTTCAGTGCGTTACTGCACAATTATTGCAGTATATTTCAGCGCGACACTGCAAGTTTAACACCACATATTTCAGTGCGTTACGTGCTTTTTAACGCATTATATTTCTGTGCATTACTGCACGTTTAACGCAGTATATATCAGTGCATTACTGCAAGTTTAACACCATATATTTCAGTGTGTTACCTTCTATTTAATGCAGTATAGTTCAGTGCGTTACTGCAAGTTTAATGCTGTATATTTTAGTGCGTTACTGCAAGTTTAACGCCATGTATTTCAGTGCGTTACTGCATGTTTAATGCTGTATGTTTCAGTGCGTTACTGCACATTTAACGCAGTATAATTCCTTGTGTTACTGCATGTTTGACACAGTATATTGCGATATGTCAGTGCAGTTTCACTGCAGTATATTATAGTGTATCAGCGGAGTGTGTCTGTGTAGTGAGAACTTAAATTATACTGCACCAAACACCACTTTCCATTGATTAAAGTGCAACACTTACACATTTCCACATCTATTTTACATTTTCCTAATAAGTACCCCCCATCATGTCTGGGAGGAAAACAAGGAGAGGTAGACATTCCCATGGTACTGTGAGGGGGCCAGCAGTGTATGTGTCCACAGGCAAAGGTGGACGTGGTCAATCCTCAGGCAGGGCATTGTTTCCTCTGTTTAGTGATGTTGCCCTGGGCTATCCAGTCACAGCATGCAGAGGAGGTGGTGGACTGACTTACTAAACCACCCTCATCCTCCTCATCCTCCATCACCCAAGAAGACACTAGTGCGCAGTCCACTGCAGCTTCCAGAGTGGCTAAACCTGCCTCCTTGTCCACAGCTATTCCTGCCATAGCCTCAGCATCAGGCATGTATGAGTCAGCTGAGTTATTTGCATAGAGAGAAAATGTCACCAGCACAACGGCATCTTCAAAACTGAGTCCAAAATTTTAATCAATGATCACATAGTTACAAAATGTGAGATTTCGGAGCCAAGCAGGACCCCTTCATCGGGCATGTGATGTCACATGCCTGATGAAGGGGTTCTGCTTGGCTCCGAAATTACGCCGTTTTTGTTACTATGTGATCATTGATTAAAATTTTAGACTCAGTTTTGGAGATCCCGGTGTGCTGGTGACATTTTCTCACTATGCCTGTTGCGGTTCCAGCCGATGGTCACTTTAGCCCCCAACTGAAAATACAGCCATTTCTACAGGAATGTGTGCATTGGGAATATTGCATTGGAAGCTGAGTTATTTGAACACAGCATCAGTCACTTGGTCCTTGATGATGCACAGCCATTACTTACAGAGAGGGGAGAACACTGGTACACAAATTGGCAGTCATGTTCCCCTAGCTGTAGCGTATTGCCAAGTTGTCTCCAGTAGTAATGAGGATGGAGGAGATGATGATGAGGTCACTGACATGACTTGGGTGCCAGATAGAGCAGAAGAGGAAAGTGAGGGTGAGGCACAATTCCAACGAGGCAGTCATCATGGAAGAGTAGAGAGCAGCCACCCTATTCCATCACATTGTGGAGCTGTTATCTCCCGGCCCACTTTCCACAGTTCAGCTGTCTGGGCCTTTTTTTGCACATGTGCAGCCAATCACACTGTTGCAATTTGCAAACTTTGTCTCAAGCACATAAAGCGTGGCAAAACACCAGCCATTTACGTACCACATGCATGACAAGGCATTTAACCTCCCACCACTCAGCCGTTGGCAAGAGCACCTGAAAGCCACAAAAAAGGGGTGCAATTCTGTTCCTCCTTCTTACTCACCTCAGTCTACCCCCTATACCTCATGACCTCTCGGCAGCTTCCACTGACAGGGATAATGGTATAGCGCAGGGTGTCCCAGGTCCTTGTAGCACATCTGCCAGCAGCACACTACCAGCTGTAGACTATAGGCAGCAAATTTCTCTGCCCAATCTGCTGCAGCAAAAAAAAATAGTCACGGTCAAAGCTGCTGGCTCTACAACTTCTGCCTTTCCATCTGGTGGATTCTGCCCCCTTACGTGAATTTGCAGAATGTGCTGTACCACAATGGTAGCTTCACAGTCCCTATTTCTTTTCATGTAAGGCCATTCCAGCTCTGTACCATCACATGGAAAGCAATGTTGTGGAATCCTTGGGCAAGGCAGTCAGCCACAAAGTCCATATTACTGCTGATATGTGGTCCAGCAAGCATGGTCAGGGACAATATATTTTGTTCACAGCACACTGGGTAGCTTTTCTTGCAACTTGGAAGGATACAGGACAGGGCTCAGTGCTACAGCTTGTTGCGCCCCCTTGTTTCCATAGAGCTAGTGGTGATGATGCAAGATTTGTCAGCTCTACCCCTTCCTCCTCCTCCTCTATTCCCTCCTCTGCTGAATTGTCCTATTAGCCACAAGTACTCCCTAAGCATTCAAGGGGGTATTCAATGAGTCAGGCTAAAAGGTGCCATTCAGTGGTTCAGCTGGTGTGTCTAGGTGACAGGAACCACACCGGAGCAGAGATTCTTGCAGCTCTGCAGGGGCAGGCCCTGAGGTGGTTTATGCCATGCCAGCTGGAGCCAGGAATGGTGGTGTGCGATAATGACACAAACCTCTTGTCTGCCCCTAGACAGGGAAAGTTGACACATGTGCTATGCCAATTGGGTGGTGCAGAGTTTCCTAAACAGGTACCCAGGGTTGAGGGGGCTGCTAATGCAAGCCAGAAGAGTCTGAAGCCATTTCAGGTGGTCATACACAGGCAGTGCTCGGATGGCTGAAATTCAGCGGGAATTCCACCTGCCTGTTTTGTGACATGCCCACCAGGTGGAACTCGACTTTAACAATTCTGCAGTGGCTGCACATGCAGCAGAGGGTCAGGGAGCTTGAGGCAGAGTAGTTGGAGGAAGAGGAGGACTTCCTTTCCTCTTCAGGCCCACTTTATGCAGACCCCATTGTTCCTATGCCACAGAAGACACAAAAGGAGAGGGAGGAAAAGGAGGAGGAGGATTCTCAAAGTTTTGTAGGTAATGAAGTAGAGGAAGATATATATCAAACAGTAAAAGATGGTTTTCCATCCCCAGAACCCTTGGGAGTAGTAAATGGCTGGGAGGAGGCAGTTCTAGATACTATAATCCTCAGTGACCCAGAGGAGTCTGCTTCTCATGCCTCTGCAAATTTGTGGTGCATGGGCTCCCTCGTGCTTCAAAGCCTGCAAAAGGACCCAAGAATACGTGATGTAAAGAGGAAGGATCACTATTAGTTGGCAACTCTCCTTGACCACCATTACAGGGGAAAAGTCTCAGAACTCATCCCGTCCCCACAGAGAGTGCAGAAGATGAAATCTCTTGAGGACACCTTAATGAGGAGTTTATCTAACGCTTTTCCCTGCTCTGGTAGGTTACAGTGTTGTTGAAAACGTAGTTTTGAGGCTTCTGTTGGTCAAGTGAGGAGCAATGGAGAAGGCGGCCGCCTAAATGATGCATTTCGCAATTTTTTTTAGTCCCCGCCACTCAGGGCTGTCAGCTTCCACATCCCATCGGCAGTGTCTGCATCACATGGTGGACGATTATCTAGGGGTGAAAACAGAGATGGAGAGCTTTACAGTCGACGATCCACTGGCTTACTGGGTCATGAGAATATACCACTGGCCAGAACTTGCCCAGTATGCAATTGAGCTGCTGGGCTGCCCTGCATCCAGTATACTTTCCGAATGGGCATTCAGTGCTGCTGGAGGTTTTGTTACTGATAATAGAACACATTTGTCTACAGACTCCATGGACTGTCTGACATTTATCAAAATGAATCAGTCCTAAATTACCAGCAGCTATGAAGCCCCTGATGCTGATGTCACTGATTAAGTGTTTTAGGACTTCTAGGCTGCCTAGTGTTGTGGGTGTTGATTTCATCTGAAATATTTTTTTTGGTGTAGGTTACATGGGCACTATTAACACCCAAATAATGAAAAATGTTTTTCCTCAAATTGGGATTTTAAACAGGCCACAAACAGTAATCGTAAAAATTACTAATTTATTTGTATTAAAGACACAAGACATAAATAACAGCAATTAAAGGTGATAAAAGCAAACACATAAAGTTGGGGATAAGTATACAGCCAGCTGAAAGTGAAGCCCAAGAGCTGTCAACCGAAAGAGCGTCCAACATGTTTCAAAAACACACAGTGTAGATCTTCTTCAGGGACTAAAAGGGCTTGAAACTTCCAAAACTGTAACTTAAATCCCAAATGTAAGCATTCCACCATACAGCAGAAATGTCTCTAAAGGTGAAGAATGGGTGGTCAGTCACAGCCACACACACCATACTGGCCACGGTGTCATGGGCCAGGATGGTTCACGAAAGGCCCAGTAAGCACTTAAAAGGAGTGCATTGGGCCAATGGATTTCACTGCACCATATCTCCTGTTTGCAGGGACTTCAAAAAGTAGAGGGTATTTGTCATACAAGGACATATTATGTCAATACTGGAGATAATCTTAGTTTTTATATATGCACCTCCACATACCACTGATCATATGTATAGGGGTCTATCTTATGACTCAGATCCTCATGTGGCCTTACAGCAATGATGATAGCATGTGGCTCCTTCCGTCAGCCAGGTTTCCTACTTTGTAGAACCATTTTACACTGTAATTACAGTTGCAAGTATTTTTGGGTATGTCTCTACCAGCTTTGCACATTTAGAGAGTGACATTTTTGTCCATTCTTCTTCTCAAAATAGTTCAAGTTCTGTCAGATTGGATGGAGAGCATCTGTGAACAGCAATTTTCAAGTCTTGCCACAGATTCTCAATTGGATTTAGGTCTGAACTTTGACTGGGCCATTCTAACCCATGAATATGCTTTGTTCTAAACCATTCCATTGTAGCTCTGGTTGTATGTTTAGGGTCGTTGTCCTGCTGGAAGGTGAACTTCTGCCCCAGTCTCAAGTTTTTTGAAGACTCAAACAGGTTTTCTTCTAAGATGGCCCTGTTTTTGGCTCCATGCATCTTCCCATCAATTCTGATCAGCTTCCCTGTCCCTGCTGAAGAAAAGCATCTCCACAACATGATGATGCCACCACCATGTTTCACAGTGGGGATGGTGTGTTTAGGGTGATGTGCAGTGTTAGTTTTCCACCACACATAGCATTTTGCTTTTGGGCCAAAAAGTTAAATTTTGGTCTCATCTGACCAGAGCACCTTCCTCCACATGTTTGCTATGTCCCCCACATGGCTTCTCGCAAACTGCAAACAGGACTTCTTTTGGCTTTCTTTCAACAATGGCTTTCTTCTTGCCACTCTTCCATTAATAGCACATTTGTGGAGTGCATGACTTATAGTTGTCCTGTGGACAGATTCTCCCACCTGAGCTGAGGATCTCTGCATCTCCTTCAGAGTACCATGGGCCCCTCTGCTGCTTCTCTGATTAATGCTGTCCTTGTCCGGCCTGTCAGTTTAGGTGGACGGCCATGTCTTGGTAGGTTTGCAGTTGTGCCATACTCTTTCTATTTTTGGATGATGGATTGAACAGTGCTCCCTGAGATGTTCAAAGCTTGGGATAATTTTTTTATTTTTTGTTGTTTGTTCACTAAGGTTCTCTACCAAACCGTTTTATACAAACTTTTTTTTAATTGATACCCATAACCATAGTATGCCCAATTACTTGCATATAAGCCTTTAAAATGGGCACTTTTGATTTTTCCAGTTTGGGTCCCATAGACTTTAATAGGGTTTTTTATTCGGTTCTGAACTTTCGCGATGTTTGTAAGTTCTGGTGCGAACCAAACAAGGAGTCGTTTGACCCATCCCTAATCATTGGGCACTACTGTGTAATTGTGAGTACAATTGTATGAACTCTGAACCTTGTATCTCATGGTGCCATGGTGTAAGTTCTATTATATTTAGTTTCTACTATAGATTATTTTACACTGTTGGCAGAGTTAACCCTGGAGAAGCGCTATTTGACTCTAAAACATGTTGGATACTTTGATGTGATCTCTGCATTTATAAGGATGATGTAACAATAAGTTTATATATATTGTACTTGTCGCGTACCTTGTGGCAGAGCCTGACGTGTAGAGGGGGCCTCTCGTACAGCCTCGGCTGTCAAACCACTTATGTTATGACAGTGGCACAACGAGGTATGAGTGCCTGTAAGATGCCCCATCAGCCATGGCAGCAGTTAGCAGGTGCATCGCCAGAGACAGGTCGGATCACTGGAACAGTGGATGGAAGCAGAGACAGCAGACCCAGGACTGTGCAGACAGCAGGACTGGCAGGTGGAGAGGTCAGATGAGCCATGTCAGCAACAGACCGTCAGATATAGGCAAAGATGGCAGGCAGAGAATGTTCAGTATATAAGAAGGGGTGGGTAATATAGAATCAGGCAGAGGAACAGGAGACAGAGCAAATCCAGGGACGGGCCAATGTCAGGGCAGGAAGCATTCAAGCAAGGTCAAGGCAAGCTAGGTCAATAACAGGAGTCAATATAGGAACGGATGCAGGAATAGCTGCAGTTCAGATAGTGCCATTTGCACTAACATCACATTTGCATTCACACACAGTTATGCACAGAATGATGGGCACCGACACATCTGCCCCTGTGCTCCTGTGGATGTCTAGAGGCTTCAGCTGTACTAAGGCTAGTGCCTTCCTGACAGTACCCTTGTGGTTGTGTACTATTTCACCACATTAATTTTTAATGCAATTTGTACAAAATTATTCTTTTTATGGAGTTAAAAATAAAATATATATATTTTTAAGATAACATAATTGTTTTCAAGCCATTAAAGTCCCACCCAATACTAAAAGCTACAGTATATATTATCTAATACCACGTACACACGACCGGACTTTCAGGCAGAAAAGTCCGAATCAGGCAGAATCATTCCATCGGACATTCTGATCGTGTGTGGGCTTCATTGGACTTTATCTTTCGAAAATTCTGACGGACCTAGAAATAGAACATGTTTTAAATCTTTCCAACGGAATCAATTCCTATCGGGAAAACCGTTTGTCTGTATGCTACTCCGATGGACCAAAAACGATGCGAGGGCAGCTATTGGTTACTGGCTATTGAACTTCCTTTTTCTAGTAATGGCGTATGTCATCGTGTTCTAAACGATCGGACTTTGGTGTGATCGTGTGTAGGCAAGTCCGTTTCAGCAGAACTCTGTCGGATCTCCGTCTAAAAAACCATCAGAGTTCATTCGACGTAAAAAATGGTCGTGTGTATGCAGCATTAGTCTTGTTAGCATAAAAACAGTTTGGTCAACCCATGCAATTCATGAACTCCCACCCACACTAGGAACCTTTACTCATATTGGAGCAATCCAGTGACACAGACAAGATTTTTAACTGGTTCATCTATTTTTCCATCATACCATAATCATAGCAGCATTCTATTTAGTACGGAGTTGTGCTCCTACTTCTGTGTCTCATATTTCCTGTATCCTTCTAAATACCACAAACAATGCAAATCCTAAATGAGATAATTGTTTTAGTATGACTTTTAAAAAGTATTTTGTTTTTATCTGTCACACATTAAGTATGCAGTCTATTATCACATCCAAAATATAAAAATATATGCAGATTACACTAAGGGCTAGTTATGTAAGAATATTTTCTTTTACTGTTCTTATGCTATATTATATAGTATGTGTTATGTGGTAATTTTAGAGGGTAAAATTAGGACAAACTCCACACTGACAATGTTGTGACAATTAGTGACAAATATGGCTGGCTCTTGTCCAGCAAAGTCTCTGTGACACATTTACAGTGGAGGACATAGACCCATAACTTTATGACCACCGGCCTAATATTGTGTAGATTCAATGGGTCATGGCTGTTTTGACCACCTTTTGTGGTCAAAACAGCCATGACCCATTGAAGCATGGATGCCACTAGACCTTTGAAGGTATGCCACTAAGCCATCAGGGGCAGATCCTTCAAGTTCTGTAAGTTGCAAGGTGGGGCCTCCATGGATTGGACTTGTTAATTCAGCACATCCCACTGATGGTCGATTGGATTGAGATCAGGGGAGTTTTAAAGGCAAAGTTGACACCCTGAACTTGTTGCTGTGTTCCTCAAACCATTCTTGAACCATTTTTTCCATGTGGCAGGGGACAAAATCATACTGAAAGAGACCACTGCCATCAGGGAATACTGTTTCCATGAAGGGGTGTACTTGGTCAGCAACAATGTTTACTTAGGTAAAGGTAAGGACAAGTAACATCCACATAAATAGCAGGAGCAAGGTTTCCCAGTAAAAATGGCCCAAAGCATCACACTGCCTCCTTGCCTTCTTAACGTACTACATCCTGGTGCCATCTCTTCCCCAGGTAAAGCGATGCACACCCATCTAGCCATCCATGTAATGTAAAAGAAAACACGATTCATCAGACCAGGCCAATTTCTTCCATTGCTTCATTGTCCCAGTCTAATGCTCACATGCCCAGTGTAGGTTCTTTTGGCTGTGGACATGGGTCAATATGGGCACTCTGACCAGTCTGCAGCTATGGAGCCCCATAACAACAAACTGCGATGCTTCAACTTCAGGGACAACAGGGCAAGGGGGAGATGGAATCTGCGTGGGTGGAACTTCAAAGGGAAGAAGCAAGTGGGAAATTAATAGTGGGGGTATGTTATAGGCCCCTAACCTGAAGGAGGAGGAGGAGCTGGGCCTCCTATCACAGTTAGAACTGGCAGTGGGGCAGGTAAATGTTATCATAATAGGGGACTTCAACTATCCAGATATTGACTGGACAGGGGGGACAGCTCACTCATTAAAGGCCCATCATTTCTTAAATGTCTTACTGGATGAGTCCATGTCCCAATTGGTGGATTTCCCAACTAGAAAGAATGCATTACTGTACTAGATCTGTTAATTGTGAATGATCCAAGTCTGATCACAGATGTGGAAATACGGGACAAGTTGGGATCTAGCAATCACAGGATGATCACATTTAGTGTAAACCATAGGATTTGTTTACTACCCTCATGCCTTATTTTCCTAAATTTCAAATGAGCAAACTGCACTCAATACTACAAGACATCATTTGGGACCAAATCCTAGAAACATTGAACACGGATGAAAAATGGGAATGCTCTAGGAACACATTAAACAAAGCTATCACATAGTGCATTCCAATGGGCAATAAATATAGAAGAGCGAAGGTTAAACCTGGATGGCTAAACCATAACATAAAAAGTCTTATTAAAGAGAGAAAAATGTCCTTTAAAAAATATAAAGGGGATAGGTCATCGCCAGGATTTCAACACTACAAATAATGCAATAATACGTGTAAGAACACAATCAGGGGGGTTAAAAAAGACTGAGAGACACATAGGTGAGGAGAGTAAAACAATCCCCAAATCCCAATTTTTTTTTTAGATATATTAACAATAAATAAGCGAGGTCAGAGCACACTGGCCACATAAAAGATGATGAAGGGAGGATGGCTACAGATGACACAGAGAAGGCAACTGGAATAAATTCTTTCTTCTTCTCGGTTTCTACACAGCAAAGAGGGGTGTACCGACTATGACTGTATTGTTAGTAACATGTCACAGGATGTACCTTTGTGGCTAACAGAAACCATTGTCCTAAAAAGACTAGAAAAGCTTAACACAAATAAATCACCAGGACCGGATGGCTTACACCCGAGAGTCCTCAAAGAACTCAGTCAGGTTATAGCCATATCATTGTACCTAATCTTTATGGACAGCTTATTGACAGGAATGGTACCAGCTGATTGGAGAAAAGCCCACGTAGTACCAATATTCAAAAATGGCAGAGACTTATACCGGGAAACTACTGGCCAGTCAGCCTAACATCAATAGTATGTAAACTGTTGGAGGGGATGATAAAGGACTATATCCAAGAATTTGCTGATGAAAACAGTATCATCAGCAGAAATCAGCATGGGTTTATGAAGGGTCACTCCTGTCAGATCTGCTGACATTCTACGAGGAAGTGAGCTGCCATCTAGATAGGGGAAGGCCTGTGGATGTGGTGAATCTGGATTTTGCAAAAGCATTCAATACAGTTCTCCATAAACACTTAATCTAAAAACTGAGGTCTGTAGGCATAGACTATAGAAAACTGCTTAAAGGGGCATGTCCAAAGAGTGTTGATAAATAACGCATACTCAGACTGGTCTGGAGTGGTAAGTGGGATACCCCAAGGCTCTAGTCTGGTAGAAGACATAGCAATAGCAGGCAATGTCAAGCTGCAGCAAGCAAAGCCAGCAGACAGCTTGTATAAAAAAAGGGAATTTAGTCCACAGATAAAATGATTATCCTGCCACTTTATAAATCTCTGGTTTGGCCACATCTGGAGTATTCTGTACAGTTCTGGTCACTGGTCCTCAGAAGGAATGTGGTGAAGCTGGAGAGAGTCCAGAGAAGAGCAACTAAATCGGTAGGTGAATTGGAGGACCTTAATTACGAGGAATGACTGCAAGCACTGAATTTGCTCTCCCTGGAGAAGAGATGCTTGAGAGGAGATATGATAGCGGTATTCAAATACCTGAATGGGGATCCCAGCATAGGAAGAAAACTTTTCAGTCTCAGGGAGTGTAAGAAGACACAGGGCCACACAATGAGATTGAAGGAGAAGCGTTTTATCCTTAAGCTGCATAGGGGATTTTTCACTGTCAGGACAATAAGGATGAACTCTCTTCCACAATTGGTGGTGTCAGCAGGGAGTATTGATATTTTTAAAAGACTCTTGGATGTACATTTTAGTGAGTACAGCATACAGGGATACAGTGGTGACCCGTGCATTGTGGGCGCATGGGCGCCACCCCCCCGTCCATGCGCCCTTTTCAGGATGCCGGACGCATGGATTCCTATGGTGGGGGTGGGAGGGGGTGTTATTTTTTGAAGCACCTGATTAGAGACAGAGGCTCTAATAGGTTTCAAAATAGGGTGGGCTCGGGGTGCAGACAGTGCGCCTTGATCCCACCCAATTGTGAGATCATAGCGAATTATTTTCGCTATTTTCACACTAACCTTCTTCCCCCCCAATAAGGAGGCAGAGCGTCAGACCTGCTTCCTGATTGGCCAAAGCTCCAGGCCACCCTATTGGATGCCTGGCGCTTAGGAAGAAGAGCGAGGAGACTCACGCTGGAGCCGCTGCTCTGAGAGGATCTGCTGCAGATAGTTCTGCGGTAAGTCCCCTCGGCTCTGTCAGAGCCACGCAGGGGGGTCCCGGAGCCGCCATCCATGGGGGGGGCGGAGCCGCAATCTGTACACAGGGGGGCAGGGCCGGTGGGCACAGGTGGCTGCATATGATTGGCACAAGTAGCTGCATTTGATGGGCAAGTGCCTGCATTTGATGGGCACAAGTGGCTGCATTTGCAAGTGGCTGCATATGATGGGCACAAGTGGCTGCATATGATGGGCACAATTGGCTGCATTTGATGGGCTCAGTGCATATACTGGGCACAAGTGGCTGCATTTGATGGGAAAGTGGCTGCATATGATGGGCACAAGTGGCTGCATTTGATGGGCACAATTGGCTGCATTTGATGAGCACAGTCGGCTGCATATGATGGGCACAGGTGGCTGCGTTTGATGGGCACAATGGATTCGTTTGATAAGCACAAGTGGCTGCGTTTGATGGGCACAGGTGGCTGTATTTGATGCTCACAAGTGGCTGCGTTTAATGGGCACAATGGCTGCATATGATGGGCACAAGTGGCTGCATATGATGGGCACAGTGGCTGCATATGATGGGCACAAGTGGCTTCATATGAGGGGCACACGTCGCTGTGTTTGATGGGCACAATGGCTGCATTTGATGGGCACAATGGCTGCATTTAATGGGCACCATGAGGCTGCAATTGATGGGAGGGTTTCAGTATTTTACAGTTTGTTTGCACCCCCCCAAAATTTTTGAGCAATGCCTCATGGGACTGCAACAGCTGGAGGGCCACAGGTTGAGCACCCATGACCCAATATATCCCACTGACTTTCAGATGCCATTCTAACAAGATAATCAATGTTATTCACTTAACCTGTCATTAGTCATGAAATTATGGGTGTATAACAATCCTGGAACACAGCAAGGCAAAGCTAAACATGAATAATGAAATTGTGCAACAGATTTTCTACAGGGTTACAGCCTAAAGCTGCATACACATGATCGGATTTTCCGATGGGAAATGTGTGATGACTGGATGTTGGTGGAAAATCCGACCGTTTGTACACTCCATCGGACAATTGTTATAGGATTTTCCGCAGACAAATGTTGGATGGCAGGTTTTAAAAAGTTCCGTGAACAAATGTCTGTTGTCATATTTTCCAAGCGTGTGTACACAAGTCCGTCGAACAAAAGTCCAAAGTACAAGCCAGAAGCAGTTGGTTTGTAAACTTGCGTTAGTAATGGAGAATTAACATTCGTGATGTGACAAATTATGAAATCTCTAAATGCAGTGCACATTCTCTTCTTCATTAATGGGATAATAATGAAGCTGTTTTGCTGGTGATAGTGATGGAGTTATTGCAAATTATTTTCAAAGGGCTTTTTTTTCTAGTGATATCAAGAATAATATTATTATGCTTCTTTTTTTTTTTTTGGGGCAAGATACCACAACACCATTATCCCATAGTTTTTAAGATCAAAAATACAACTATGTTGTCAATTTTACATTGTATTTTTTTTAAATGTAACTGCCTACTCCCAAACTGTCATTTGAAGTAAAACACACCAAGTATTATTCTCCACATTTTTTTTATTGTTCATTAAAAAAGAAAAGAAATAAAATTAGACATGCTATCTGCCAATAGAACTTAACCAAAAAGTGCATTCCATGCGTCCAAAAATATAGAAAATATAACAAATCAAATCATTATTATTCAACCAAAAAATAAAATAAAAGCCTCATGCATGTGTCCTGCTTCTTAATATAGGGGGTCAACAATGCCAAGAGTTGGTGAAAGCAGGGGTTCATCACCCAGAGATAACTCTGAAAATCATCTGGATTATTCTCCTGGAGCTCCCGCAGCAAAGGCATATGACATAACTGGTCACTATTATTAAAGCAACCAATTTTTGGTCCAAGAACTCCTTCTCCTCCTGTTCCTGGACTGGACTGGACTTGGGTCAAAGCAATAACTCCAAGGCCAATAATACATTATCTCCTCCGATTCCGCAACATGTCTGGTTGATGAACGGCCGTTCAGAAACAAACTGAAAAGCTCGAAATGAAAAGTGCAAACTGAAAAGCGCTAAATGAAAAGCGCAAATCAACACTCACCAAATTTCTACTTAGCAGAAGGAGCCCAAAGGGTGGCGCTAAAGAGCTAAATAACAACGTAGTACGTCACTACGTTTGCGTTTGTTGGCAATTCCTTGTCGTTTGTATGCAAGACAAAATCCAGGCACACACCTTCGGACAGAAGTCAGAGGTTTTCTCTGTGGAAAATCCGATCATGTGTATGAGGCTTAAGTCATAAATTCCTACCTCAGCTGCTCAAAAGTATCACTGCGACAGAATGAAATCTGACCCTGACCACTTCATAGTTATTCATCCTTTATTTTGTTAATAGCTTTTAATTTTTAGCATCCCTATGTAATGTGGTAAATATACTGTTTTATATACTGTATATTTATGCTGATAATTTATATTACAAAGTTTGCTTCTTATGACTAAGACATTTTTATAAATTGTGTGGACATTTATAGAACTACTTTAATAGTGTATATTTTTATATTACCTTTTTTTTCACATATTGAACATTGTCTGTCAGACTGTCTTTCTGACCATCATGTGAACTAAAAGAATATTATTGATATTTTAGCACTTGGGTTTGTTAACCACTGTAAGAGATTTCATAAATACATGCACATATATATTTTATATTTATGTAAATATACAGTATATGGGTAGGTTCATATAAATATTTTTTTTCCTTGTTTTCTTATGTACATTTTTTATTTATCAGTGTTTTATGCACCATTTGAAGGATATGGCTAGTGTGCCACAATACGTGATCAGTGGGTTATCTAAGGTATGGCAGCCATGGCAAGTGCCATGGGCGCCAATCGGGGGGTGCGGCAAAAAAGCCACCCTCCCGCACAAAAAAAAAAACACCTGTCCTCCTGCCGCTGCCTTACAGACTAATAAAGCCCCGGGCACCAAGGCCGGCCTGCTGGAGCGTGGTGCCGGTGTTCTGCCAGATAGCTGCTACCCAGCCCGGGCTGTTGTGCTCGGCTTAGGCTGAGGGAGGCTCTGTCAGCAGGGAGGGGCAGGGCTGGGAGCTCCACTGATGCTCTGACCCTGCCCTGCCCAGCCCCATGTAGTCTATGTGCTCAGAGCAGAGTGCGAGCGCTGAGATCGCCTCTCCTGGACTTCTGAGAGCCCCACCCTGGACTGCAAAAATCCCCACCCCTACCACCGAAAGCCCTGCCCCCTACCGCCAAGAGCTCTGCCCCTGGAACTTTGAGTGCAGGAAGTGAGCCCAGCTGGCAAAGGTAGATCTTTCTGCCATTATACACTGCGTGTAGACAGTAGACTCACTGTTACGCTAAACCCTCCCTGACAGTGTTTACCCCCCTGTATAGCTGTGCATTGCAGAAAGTTCGAATTTTAAAAATGGCTACTTGATCATCTCCTGTAGTTGCATACACAGTCTGGTCATCTCCTGTAGTTGCATCCACAGTCTGGTCATCTCCTGTAGTTGCATCCACAGTCTTGTCATCTCCTGTAGTCACATCCACAGTCTGGTCATCTCCTGTAGTCGCATCCGCAGTCTGGTCATTTCCTGCAGTCGCATCCGCAGTCTGGTCATCTGTAGTTGCATTCGCAGTCTCTGGTTATTTCCTGTAGTCGCATCCACAGTCTCTGGTCATCTCCTGTAGTTGCATCCGCAGTCTCTGGTCATCTCCTTTAGTCACATCCACAGTCTGGTCATCTCTTGTAGTCACATCGCAGTCTTGTCATCTCCTGTAGTCGTATCCGCAGTCTGGTCATCTCCTGTAGTCGCATCCGCAGTCTTGTCATCTCCTGTAGTCGCATCCGCAGTTTTGTCATCTCCTGTAGTCGCATCCACAGTCTGGTCATCTCCTATAGTCGCATCCGTAGTCTGGTCATCTCCTGTAGTCGCATCCGCAGTCTTGTCATCTCCTGTAGTCGCATCCACAGTCTGGTCATCTCCTATAGTCGCATCCACAGTCTGGTCATCTCCTGTAGTCGCATCCACAGTCTGGTCATCTCCTGTAGTCGCATCTGCAGTCTGGTCATCTCCTGTAGTCGCATCTGCAGTCTGGTCATCTCCTGTAGTCACATCCTCATTCTGGTCATCTCCTGTAGGGATGGGCCCGAACAACCCCAGGTTCGTTTTGCAGCAGAACATGCAAACTTTTTCTTTTGTAGTCACATCCGCAGCCTGGTCATCTCTTGCAGTCACATCCACAGTCTGGTCATCTCCTGTAGTCGCATTCGCAATCTGGTCATCTTTTGTAGTTGCATCCGCAATCTTGTTACCTCCTGTAGTCGCATCCGCAGTCTGGTCATCTCCTGTAGTCGTACCGCAGTCTGGTTATCTGTAGTTGCATTCGCAGTCTCTGGTTATTTCCTGTAGTCACATCCACAGTCTCTGGTCATCTCCTGTATTCGCATCCGCAGTCTCTGGTCATCTCCTGTAGTCACATCCGCAGTCTGGTCATCTCTTGCAGTCACATCCGCAGTCTGGTCATCTCCTGTAGTCGCATCCGCAGTCTGGTCATCTCCTGTAGTCGCATCCGCAGTCTGGTCATCTCCTGTAGTCGCATCTGAAATCTGATCATCTCCTGTAGTCGCATCCGCAGTCTTGTCATCTCCTGTAGTCACATCCACGTCTGGTCATCTCCTGTAGTCGCATCCGCAGTCTGGTCATCTCCTGTAGTCACATTTGCAGTCTTGTCATCTTCTGTAGTCGCATCCGCAGTCTTTACATCTCCTGCAGTCGCATCCGCAGTCTTGTCATCTCTTGTAGTCGCATCCACAGTCTGGTCATCTCCTGTAGTCGCATCCGCAGTCTGGTCATTTCCTGTAGGCACATCCGCAGTCTTGTCATCTCCTGCAGTTGCATCCGCAGTCTGCTCATCTCCTGTAGTTGCATCCGCAATCTGGTCATCACCTGTACTCGCATCTGCAGTCTGGTCATTTCCTATATTTGCATCCACAGTCTGGTCATCTCCTGTAGTCGCATCTGCAGTCTGGTCATCTTCTATAGTCGCATCCACAGTCTGGTGATCTCCTGTAGTCGCATCCGCAGTCTGGTCATCTCCTGTAGTCGCATCTGCAGTCTGGTCATCTCCTGTAGTCGCATCCTCATTCTGGTCATCTCCTGTAGGGATGGGCCCGAACAACCCCAGGTTTGGTTTGCAGCAGAACATGCGAACAGGCAAAAAATTTGTTCGAACACGCGAACACCGTTAAAAAAGTCTATGCGACACGAACATGAATAATCAAAAGTGCTAATTTTAATGGTTAATATGCAAGTTATTGTCATAAAAAGTATTTGGGGACCCGCCTCCTGCCCTAGGGGACATGTATCAATGCAAAAAAAAGTTTTAAAAATGATTCTTGTGTGGTAATCACTTGCAAGATGATTGAATTCTTATGCGTTTTGATAGATTATGTTACTGCTACAAGCTATGATCAATGTATTATCTGCAAATATTGAAACGAGTATGACTAACACACTACTGATTTTATCAGGGCTTCATTGTATGTTGCCATTTCTTATTATACTTGGATTTTCAGCTTTGTTGTTTGAAAATGTTTTCCATGTTCTGAATACAGAGAACAAGAAGCTGGCATTTGTATGCACTTTACTGGTCCTCTTTTTTTATCTAAGGAACAATCCATCCTATGTTAGCTGTATGTCAGAATTTTTCTTTGTGCATGGGAGACACTGCATTCTGCTATTTCAAGCTTAAATCTCCTGTAGTTGCATCCACAGTCTTGTCATCTCCTGTAGTCACATCCACAGTCTGGTCATCTCCTGTAGTCGCATCCGCAGTCTGGTCATTTCCTGCAGTCGCATCCGCAGTCTGGTCATCTGTAGTTGCATTTGCAGTCTCTGGTTATTTCCTGTAGTCGCATCCACAGTCTCTGGTCATCTCCTGTAGTTGCATCCGCAGTCTCTGGTCATCTCCTTTAGTCACATCCACAGTCTGGTCATCTCTTGTAGTCACATCGCAGTCTTGTCATCTCCTGTAGTCGTATCCGCAGTCTGGTCATCTCCTGTAGTCGCATCCGCAGTCTTGTCATCTCCTGTAGTCGCATCCGCAGTTTTGTCATCTCCTGTAGTCGCATCCACAGTCTGGTCATCTCCTATAGTCGCATCCACAGTCTGGTCATCTCCTGTAGTCGCATCCGCAGTCTTGTCATCTCCTGTAGTCGCATCCACAGTCTGGTCATCTCCTATAGTCGCATCCACAGTCTGGTCATCTCCTGTAGTCGCATCCACAGTCTGGTCATCTCCTGTAGTCGCATCCACAGTCTGGTCATCTCCTGTAGTCGCATCTGCAGTCTGGTCATCTCCTGTAGTCGCATCTGCAGTCTGGTCATCTCCTGTAGTCACATCCTCATTCTGGTCATCTCCTGTAGGGATGGGCCCGAACAACCCCAGGTTCGTTTTGCAGCAGAACATGCAAACTTTTTCTTTTGTAGTCACATCCGCAGCCTGGTCATCTCTTGCAGTCACATCCACAGTCTGGTCATCTCCTGTAGTCGCATTCGCAATCTGGTCATCTTTTGTAGTTGCATCCGCAATCTTGTTACCTCCTGTAGTCGCATCCGCAGTCTGGTCATCTCCTGTAGTCGTACCGCAGTCTGGTTATCTGTAGTTGCATTCGCAGTCTCTGGTTATTTCCTGTAGTCACATCCACAGTCTCTGGTCATCTCCTGTATTCGCATCCGCAGTCTCTGGTCATCTCCTGTAGTCACATCCGCAGTCTGGTCATCTCTTGCAGTCACATCCGCAGTCTGGTCATCTCCTGTAGTCGCATCCGCAGTCTGGTCATCTCCTGTAGTCGCATCCGCAGTCTGGTCATCTCCTGTAGTCGCATCTGAAATCTGATCATCTCCTGTAGTCGCATCCGCAGTCTTGTCATCTCCTGTAGTCACATCCACAGTCTGGTCATCTCCTGTAGTCGCATCCGCAGTCTGGTCATCTCCTGTAGTCACACTTGCAGTCTTGTCATCTTCTGTAGTCGCATCCGCAGTCTTTACATCTCCTGCAGTCGCATCCGCAGTCTTGTCATCTCTTGTAGTCGCATCCACAGTCTGGTCATCTCCTGTAGTCGCATCCGCAGTCTGGTCATTTCCTGTAGGCACATCCGCAGTCTTGTCATCTCCTGCAGTTGCATCCGCAGTCTGCTCATCTCCTGTAGTTGCATCCGCAATCTGGTCATCACCTGTACTCGCATCTGCAGTCTGGTCATTTCCTATATTTGCATCCACAGTCTGGTCATCTCCTGTAGTCGCATCTGCAGTCTGGTCATCTTCTATAGTCACATCCACAGTCTGGTGATCTCCTGTAGTCGCATCCGCAGTCTGGTCATCTCCTGTAGTCGCATCTGCAGTCTGGTCATCTCCTGTAGTCGCATCTGCAGTCTGGTCATCTCCTGTAGTCGCATCCTCATTCTGGTCATCTCCTGTAGGGATGGGCCCGAACAACCCCAGGTTTGGTTTGCAGCAGAACATGCGAACAGGCCAAAAATTTGTTCGAACACGCGAACACCGTTAAAAAAGTCTATGCGACACGAACATGAATAATCAAAAGTGCTAATTTTAATGGTTAATATGCAAGTTATTGTCATAAAAAGTATTTGGGGACCCGCCTCCTGCCCTAGGGGACATGTATCAATGCAAAAAAAAGTTTTAAAAATGATTCTTGTGTGGTAATCACTTGCAAGATGATTGAATTCTTATGCGTTTTGATAGATTATGTTACTGCTACAAGCTATGATCAATGTATTATCTGCAAATATTGAAACGAGTATGACTAACACACTACTGATTTTATCAGGGCTTCATTGTATGTTGCCATTTCTTATTATACTTGGATTTTCAGCTTTGTTGTTTGAAAATGTTTTCCATGTTCTGAATACAGAGAACAAGAAGCTGGCATTTGTATGCACTTTACTGGTCCTCTTTTTTTATCTAAGGAACAATCCATCCTATGTTAGCTGTATGTCAGAATTTTTCTTTGTGCATGGGAGACACTGCATTCTGCTATTTCAAGCTTAAAAATACTGAACAAAGTCTATTCAATCTTAGTACCACCTGCTGTGATAACGGGCTACTGGCACCAGTACCATCATTCATAGCCTGTATTTTTGTCTACAGAGAAATATAATATGTGATTTAGTTTTTTTGCAGAGCATAGTCCACTAAGACTACTCATTTTATATGTAATTTAAAGATTTTCTGAGGTGAAATATTTTGATACAGTAGTATGATTTTTAGTTAAAGTGCATTCAATTCAAAAACAAAAATGTTATATTTTGCAGTTTTGTTAGTCCTTAGATGTTGTGACTGTAATATTGTTCTGGCTCTTTTGCTAGATTTTTACCTGATAAATCTGCCAATAACATACTTCCTCTCCTTGGATGACTACGCTTAGGCTCCATGCACACTGGCTTAAAAAAATGCTGCTTCTACAGGAGTTTTATGTTCTGCCTGTAAAAGAAACTCAATGTTATCCTATGTGTCCATGCACATTAGGAAGTTAAGAGGAATATTTTGAGTTTAACGTTTAGAGGCAGAAACAAAAACTCTTCTGGTTTGTGTTTCTGATTCAAGCTTGGAAGCAGAAAAAACGTAAAATTCTCCTAAACTCGTCTAAACTTTGTACAAAAATGCTCTATATGTGCATTTTTTACTCCTGAGAGTACAGACTTTTTTTAAACCCAGTGTGCATGGAGCCTTACTCCTCAACTGTATCTATGAGCAATTATCTGTTACCAGGAGGAAGATAACATTTAGCTCATCTCACAGGAAGTGACAAGGAGATTGCATTTCTGACAAGATCAACAGGTATTTTCTGTACTTCTAAACTGTGATTAGAAATTGACACACTCTACTAAACGCACACAGGCGGGAAGTTTAAATAAAAAGGAATAACATTATTTTAAATAATTTAGCTGCCGCTATACACTATAAACATTAATCATTCACAAGTGTTACTAGAAAAGACTTGAAACACTATTAGCAGCACACCGTAAGTGAACAGGCGTTGCACATACATGCACACAACTCCCAATGATGTTTTGTAAAGTCCATCAAAACATAAGTGGGAAACAGTCTCTAAATGAGTGACACCCGTGGGTTGATACTCCGATGTTCTGTGAAACCAATCACCAACACCAAATGGTGGGAGTCCCACTCCCTTTAGACTCAACACTCACCAGAAGGAAGTAAATACAAACATTTGCTTGCAGTGTTGCTCTAAGATTACACAAGAGGTTGGTAGGTCACACTCCCAGGCAGCATCAAGCACTGTTACTCTTATCAAAAGCAAAACAACACTCCATAGCATAATAACATTGAGATTGTTTATTAATAAATCCTTGTTAGTGCAGTCGCTGTAGATCGCTGTAGATCTGAGGGGAAGTTCTGAAATGAGGGGAAGCTCTGTTGATTTTATCATCCAATCATGTGCTAGAAAAAATACTGTTTTTTCTTTTCCTTGCATGTCCCCCTCAGATCTACAGCGACTGCACTTCCAAGTGCACTTTTAAGTGCACTTGTAGTGCAAAGTGGATTTGCCTTTAGTAAATAACCCCCACTGTGTTGTAGTGCACTAGCTGTGATTTTATTGTCCATGGACAATATTAATGTCCATGCTGTAGTGTTTACTCATCAGCTGAGTGACCAAATAAGAAAGATCTGGCTGTTCATGTCAAATATACATGGAGTTTAGTCAGAATTAGAATATGCATTTTAAGCTTGTTCAAAAATTATAGGGTATAATTAAACTTTTATTATCTATAAAGCATAAGCTGACATTTTTTCCAAAGTAATACCGGTATATGCTTTATTTGGTTTTCATATATTCAGGAATTGTACTGTAAAAGACTGTATGTATTTATTTATTTTTAAGTCACTGGGTGATCCTTTAGTTTTAGATCAAATGAAAAATCACTCCATTTTACAATAATATACAAAGAATTACAATAAATTGGAAATGTCATTTCAATGGCAATAGCCAATAGATCACATTTTTTTTCAGTACAGAGGCTAATTAAAGTGTACTGTATATAAGAGTCAGAATCTTGGGTTCCATAAAAAAGTGGGAATGAAAATAAGTAAATAAAGGGAAAATGTAAACATGTTATTTTACAATAAATGAACTCTAATGCCCCGTACACACGGTCGGATTTTCCGATGGAAAATGTGTGATAGGACCTTGTTGTCGGAAATTCCGACCTTGTGTAGGCTCCATCACACATTTTTCATCGGATTTTCCGACACACAAAGTTTGAGAGCAGGATATAAAATTTTCCGACAACAAAATCCGTTGTCGGAAATTCCGATCGCGTGTACACAAATCCGACGGACAAAGTGCCACGCATGCTCAGAATAAATAAAGAAATGAAAGCTATTGGCCACTGCCCCGTTTATAGTCCCAGCATACATGTTTAACGTCACCGCGTTCAGAATGATCGGATTTTCCGAAAACTTTGTGTGACCGTGTGTATGCAAGACAAGTTTGAGCCAACATCCGTCAGAAAAAATCCTAGGATTTTGTTGTCGGAATGTCCGAACAAAGTCCGACCGTGTGTACGGGGCCTAAGGATGAGCACATGAAGAGCTTGAGGCTGATTTCACACGGAGGAGTTTTTGAAGCACATGAAAAGCTCAAGAAAAAAATCTTCCCTTTAAATTCTATATACTGTATGTGTTCACACGGTGTGCTTCCATTGCAGTGTAAAAAATCCTGCTTGCCGTATTTTTGGAGCATATTTGGTCAGTTAAAAAAAAAAATGCACCAAAAACGCTCCTCCCTATTGAAATGAATGAAAACCTTAGCGTTTTTGGTGCAGTTTTTGAGTGACACGTCCTTTAAAAAATGTACTGCAAACGCTGTAAAAGCACAGTCCATTAATGCATTGGCGTCCTACAGGCAGTTTTGATGTAAACCAGTGTTGAAGTAGCCTTAATGGGAACTTATTGAAAATGTAAAGATCTTTTTGAATCATTGAAGTCCAAAATGCATATCAGCAGAAATTCTATCAGGATATGATGCACATAAACTGAAGACCAGCATAAAACAGGGTTTTTCTGTGTGCAGAAACAGATACACATATTGTATCTGGAGCTGTCACACTTCCCATATCTATGAGGCCTTTTTGTTTATTTAATTATAAATTTAACTTTATTGTTATCACAAGGGGTTAATGGACATGGACAAGAATGGTACTTCTTGTGGAGACATTGGGGGTCTAATAGACTCCAATGTCTCCCCTGCTCTCCAAAGCATCTTCTGTTCAGTTTCTTGCTTCCCTGACTGTTTCTGCAAGTGGATGACAGCTCTGAAACTCGAAGTGTTAAAATCATTGTCACTTCTGGTTTCAATCTGTGCAGATGGCATGGCTCCCAATATGACCAAGATAGCTTGGGAACCATACCCTCTGTACTGTGAAAGTAATCAGCAGCTATAAAGCTGCTGATCACTTTCACTTTCCAGCTGTTATTAAAGACATCAGCTTGTAATTAACTCTTCACTCTTTGGGTGTACACATTGTGGTATGTCCAAAGAGCTGAACTAGTTAAGATTATGTTAAAAGAACTCTACTAGTCCCTTTGGAAACCAATGACACTGTTGACAAATGCTGCCATGTTGCTTAAGAGCAATGATTGGCATGTACCGCCCAACTGTTGGAAGAAACCTTAGGGCACAAAATTAGACTTTATAACAAAAGGGGATTATTATAGGATGACCTCCACACCACACTACTACTGCCCCACATACAAGAACAAAAATATTTAAACAATGTGCCGATGAGTCACCCAGAGTATGTTTAAAGATGTTCCTTCACATCTAACATGCTCGGTGTGATGGTTCTAATGGCCAAATTATTTTCTTTTACAATGGTGCAATCCAAGGCCAAGCCATGAAAATTTTTATAATGTAGAAAAAAAACATGTGTAATACTGTGATAGTTATGCCCAACATTTATCCAGGTTGTGTGTTTATTTTGTAAGTGAGTCTATCCACAATACTGTTGATGTAAACTTTAATTTTCAACATGGTTTATACTTTTTGTTTACAAAAGTTTTTATTAGGAAGATTAATAAAAAGGTTACATAACATCGAGTACAGTATAAAATAGGATTACAGAATTTAAACATTAGAGTAATGTATGTATTCTTAAAGATGTTCGATAAGCAGAGATACTGAACAAACATTAGGAGGAGAGAGATTCAATAAAAGTCGAATGTGGCAGACTATCATAAATGAGTAGAGTATAGTCACCAAGTAGAAAGAAAAGGATTTTGGTGTGTGTGTATTATGGAGTTGGTGAGAGATCTATATATCTCATTAGTATAATGATTAATTGTCAGACCAATACAACCATTTAGCATTAAAAATGTGCATACTATCGTGTAGAGTATGATGAATTCTTTCAGATAGCTTGAGTAGTTCCATCCTATTCAAAACCTGTGACCAAGGTAGGTTGCTAGATTTCCAGTTGAGAGCAATCATCCATTGAATGGAGCTGAATAAGGAATGAATCAATCTAATACATGGGGATGGTATGTCAGGGATATTCGCATATAATATGCAAATTTGAGGTGAAAGACGAATTTCTTTTTTCGTAATTGAGTTTATTTTGAAAGAGGCAGCATTCCATATTTGATCTAGGTACTTACAACTCCAGAAGATATGGAGATAAGTGCCAGATTCAGAACAACCTCTGAAACATCCTGGAGGAGCTAATGGATAAAAGGAGTGTATAATAGAAGGGGTCAGGTATAGTCTAGAAAGTAGTTTAGTTGGTGTTTCCCTAAACGAGACTGCTAGGTTGCATTTACGGCAGTTATCGATCATCTTGTTCCAAGTTTCTATGGGGAAAGTACAACCTAACTCAGATTCCCATTGTAGCATTGGTTTGGATTTTTCAGGCATCATATTATTATTGATTTGTCTATAAAGCAGAGAGATCAGACCTTTATCTCTTGCGGTATTTATGCAAATATGTTCAAGTAAGGTCGTGGGGGGTTGGTAGTTTAGTGAATAGTGTTCTATATAAAAGTGTTTGATTTGTAGATGATTTGTAAGTTCAGAAGAGGGGAGATTATATTTGGATTGGAGCTCAGAAAAAGTAGAGAACCCCTTGTTTGATATCAACGATTTCAGGGTAATCAAGTTATTGACACACCAATGAGGGAATGGATTACTGTCTTTGAGATTCTGAGATAGTCTAGAGTCACCTAAAAAGGATGCTAGAGGGGGGGTATCTGAGGAAAGTTTAATGGATTTTTTAATTTTAGTCCATGTTTGTAGAGTGTGGGCTACTATGATATTTAGTTTGATGATCTTATGGTAAAGGTTGGTAGTGCACCATGGAAGGCGCTGTAGGTGGTAAGGGGAGATTGAGGATGCTTCAAATTTAAGCCATGGAATGTGCTGGAAGGGTGCAAACCAATGAGCCAGCTGTGTGAGTTTGGCAGCTATAAAGTATTGCCATATATTGGGTATTCCAAGTCCGCCTAGCTTTTGAGGTCTAAACATAAGAGTATAGCTGCATCTTGGTTTTTTATTCGACCAAATGAATTTATTAATCTCCCTTTGTAGGGCTTCAATTTTGGTTTTAGGTACATTGATGGGTAGAGCACGGAAGTAATATAGTATTTTGGGGAGGATTGTCATTTTAAAAGCGCAGATCCTACCCAAAAGGGAGATATGATACGTGGACCATGTTTTAAGTAGTGCGCTAATGTGCGAGAGAAGGGGAGAATAATTGGTTTTATATAGTGATTTGTAGTTGGGTGTGATGTGAACACCAAGATATCTGAATGACTTGGTGCACCATATAAATTTAAAGTTTCGTTGTAAGTTTATGATCGAATCAGGGGAAAGATTGATAGGCAGGGCCGAACATTTATTCAAGTTAATGCCTAAACCTGAAATGGAGCGAAAAGAATTAAGTTCAGAGATGAGATTGGGAATGGATATGAGTGGGTTTGTGATAAATAATAAGGCATCATCTGCGTAAAGACTTAATTTAAATTCATTTGAGTTTTTAAGGTATCCGCAAATGTTAGTGTTGTTTCTTATAGCTTGTGCTAGGGGTTCAATGGCTAATGCGAATAGCAATGGGGAGAGGGGGCAGCCCTGTCTAGTGCCTCTACTTAGAGAGAAGAATTCTGAGTTGTGGCCTGGGATTTTAATTCTGGTTTGGGGGAGGTGATAGAGGGCATTAAAACCATGGATAAATTTGTCAGAAATACCAAATTTGGGGAGTAAATGGTTCAGATATGACCAATTCACGCTGTCAAATGCCTTGTGGATATCTAGGCTGAGTAGGCAGACAGAGCGGGAAGAGAGATTAGCATCTTGGACAATGTTAGTAACCAGTCTAATGTTATCAGTAATCTGTCGGCCCGGGATGAAACCAGTTTGATCTATGTGTATGAGGGATGTGATGACAGATGCTAATCTATCGGCGAGAAGTCTGCCGAAGATCTTCAAGTCGTTATTGAGGACTGAAATGGGGCGGAAGTTTTGTGGTAGGGTATGATCTTTAAGAGGTTTGGGAATAAGAGATAAGTTCGCTAACAGCATATCTTCAGGGAATTGTCCACCATTAAGGATATGATTAAAAAGTTTGGTTAGTCTGGGTACTAAGAGAGGTGCAAACTTTTTATAATATGATGAAGTGAAACCGTCTGGGCCAGGGGCAGTCGATGTTTTAAGTGATTTGATAATATTGGTAATTTCCTGATCTGTGCAGGGATCACTGAGGGTGGAGGCTTGGTGAGCATTAAGTGTGGGTAGATTTATATTATTCAGCCAGTTGAGCGAAGTGTGGTGGGTTTGAGATTGGGGACCGGAAAGAAGATCTTTATAAAATGTAGAGAAAATATCTAAAACAGCACGAGGGTGAGTGACCAGGTTACCGGTGCGGTCACGCAGCTTATATATATGAGGGGGTTTGTGTTCCTGATTGAGCTTTTTGGCAAACATGGTGGAAGTAGAATTGCCATGTAATAAAAATTTGGCTTTTGAGAATCTAAGTGACCTCTCAGTGTTTGATGAAAGGATAGAGTCTAAAGCTTGACGTTTAGATTGGATTTGAGATGTAATCTCAGGAGAGGGAGAATGGCTTAGCTTTATGTATAAGAGGTCTAGATCCTTAGTGAGGGACTTGATTTCTGTAAGTTTAGATTTGTTTTTGGCAGCTGCGATACTGATGAAGTGTCCCCTGAGGACCGCTTTGTGTGCAGACCAGAGTACAGTGGGGGATATGTCCTCAGTTGAATTATTGGTAAAGTAATCCTCAATATGTGTATGGATGTTTTGAATTATGGATGGGTCAGAGAGGAGCGAGTCGTTCAGGCGCCAGTTAAATGGTGTGGGGGTAAGGCCTATGTGAGAAGTATCAAATGCAACCATGTCATGGTCAGACCATGGGCAAGGGTGGATTCGAGCTCTCGAGGAGTTAGCTAAAAGGATGGGGGTGCTAAAAATATAGTCAAGTCTGGCATAACAGTCATGTGGGTGAGAGTAATGGGTATACGCTTTTATGCCAGTATTGTGAGCTCTCCAAGAGTCAATTAGTTGGAATTTACTTAGTGAGCGATTTATTGATTTGGAGAAGGCCTTAGAGGATAAAGTAACCCTGCTTCTATCTAGAGAGGGATGTGCAGTTAAATTAAAATCTCCTCCTACTATCATATGGGGGGAGCTGAAATGGTCTAGGGTTTCAAAAAATTTATTGAAAAATGTTGTTTGGGCTTCATTGGGGGCGTATAAGGACGCGATTGTTAGTGAACGTTTGTTCATTGTGCCTTTTAGGATAATATAACGGCTATCCACATCTCTATATATGTGTTGAATATCGAAAACAATAGAGTTACGGATAAAAATTGCTACGCCTCTAGATTTATTGGCGTATGTGGTAAAATAGTGTTGGTTGTATGTTTTATCAAAATAGAGGGGATGATTTGCTGTGGAGAAATGTGTTTCTTGTTTAAGAATGATGTCTGCACCCAGTCTTTTATAGTGTCTAAATGCCTTTTTGCGTTTGTGGGGGGAGTTAAACCCTTGAGTGTTATGTGAAAAAACTCTTAGACCCATTTTTAAGAGAGAGATACAAGCTAAATATATTGTTTAAGCAAGTGGGGTATCTGACAGGGTATTGAACCACTAGGACATAGATATTGAAAAGTATATGTCTATGGTTGCAGTCAATTTTATACCTAGAAAAAGGCAGTATGTGATGTAGTTCAAGACAATAAATTATGTTAAGTGAACATCTGTAATACAGTGTAATGTGTTTTCTAATCCGTAAACCTACAAAAAAGTAAGAATAAATTCTTCCTGAGAACATTCTGAATAGAACAAGTGCCATAAGGGCAAAACCTAGAAATATATAATATGTCATAAAGGAGCCAGAAGACAGGAAGTCCTCTGACTAATACAAACTTAAGGAGGGACACTAAGGTCCAAAACTCTCAAACCAGGTCCCGCGCGGATCCCCTAAAATTGAGGGGGCCACACTGAGCCGGGAATGAGAGTAGGGGGTCAAACCAGCGGCGGCGGATGTGCCAGGCAAATATAATAGATGGAGTAAACAGTAAGCATGGTTATTGTAAAGATCTAAACAAAATCATAAACAAAAAATTTTGAACATTAAGCTCAAATTGAAAGTTGGTGGCTATAAAGCACAATAGTGAAACATATATCTAATAAGTTCTCTTTGAAAAAAAAGAAGTCAGAGGACCATCTATAAAAGTTAAAAAAAAAAAAAAAAAGGGGGGGGGGGCCCACAGCCGCCCCTCTCATTTATATGAATCCCCAAAACACATTGGGCAGGTATCTAATGTTGGGGATGTTTAAAAAACTTTTACCTGTGGGGAGAATTGGAATTTGATAAAACTAGTTGAGAGAAGGGATGGTGGAGCCCCCAAAAATAAAAAATAATATTAGCTGCTTAAAATTAAAGTAGGAGAGTCCTGTGTTAACTGGGCAGTAGACAAAAAAAGGGTGGGTGACGAGAGGGTGTACAAAGTCTGTAAGACCAAGTTGTCCTGATCAACGTGCTGCCCTCTTGACAAAACAGAAAAATTAAACAAAAAAAACAAAAAAAGGGGGAAAAATAACAGTTATTTTAAGCCGGGTCTTGAGAAGGTTGGCGCCATCTTCTTTGTTCTCTTGAGTTACGACGTGAAGAAGGGGTGGACCAGAGAGGAGAAGCCCAGGGTGTTACAGGGAGGCGCTTTGGGGGTTCAGGTTCCAGCAGTCCTAGTTTGACGAGTAGTTCTTTTCCTTCTATAATGTTGTAGACTGTGTGAGTGGAGCCATTATGCATTACCGACAGCTTGAAGGGGAAACCCCATCGATACTTAATTCTGGCTGTTTGCAGGATAGAGGTGACTTCTTTCATCCTGCGTCTGCGATCCAGGGTGGCTGGAGAGATATCAGGGTAAATTTGCAATCTGGAGCCATCTAGCTCAATATTTGGTGTGTTTCTGGAAGCCCTCATGATGTCCTCTTTGGTGAGGAAGTCCTTCATACACATTATGATGTCGCGGGGAGGTCTGTCTGGGGGTGGTTTGGGGCGAAGGGCTCTATGGATCCTGTCGCAAGCAAATGCTGACATGGGTCTGTCAGGTAGAAGAGTGTGAAAGACTTTTGATACTGCAGGAAAGAGCTCAGTGACAGACTCTGGAATACCACGGACTCTGATATTATTCCTGCGATTACGATTGTCCAAATCCTCCACGTGTGCTTGCATGTAGGAAAAGCTATCAGCCAGAGTTTCATAATCTCTTCTAAGGTCACTGTGAGCCAGAGAGAGTTCGTCATGCCTAGTCTCTAGTATATCTGTGCGACTTCCAATATTAGCAATTTCCTGAGTGAGAGCATTAGTGGATTTGTGGAGCTCATGCTGTATCTTATTAGCTAGTTTATCATATATAGCTGACAGGCTAGCGTCCAGATCTGCCTTGGACAAGGGAGGATTGTACTCACATTCTTTATAGGATGGTTGCTGCAGTGGTGTGGAGCTGTTAGAGGCAGCACGTGTGCCGGCGCCATTTTGGGACATCTTCCTCTGCTTTAGCTCCAGGCTGAGCAGATAGTTGGTGATAGAGTGTCCGGAGCGGCTTTTTCCTCTCCTTTTTCTTTCGGATTGCATGCACCGCTGTGTTCTCCGGGGGTGATGGAGTATTTCAAGCCAATTTGGAGGATAATAGCCCCGGGAATCGTGCCTGGCAGTTACGGACCGACGGAGCTCTCAGCACTCGCGTCTATCCAGCATCGCGCCGCGCATGCGCCCCCAACGTGGTTTATACTTGATGATGACATTAGCCAACTCCAGCCTGCTGTGATGCATGATTGGGAAAGCCCTTCCACAAAACACATGGAAAAGTGAAAGTGGATCTCTGTCAACAGTATGCAGAAAGTAGTACATGGCATATGACCGTGAAAGACCTATGCTGCCTATAAGTTAAAGTAAAACTATAGGCAAAACTTTTTTTTTTTTTCATTTTGGATAGGGCATGGGAGGGCTTTAACCCCTGTCAGATTTTATTTTGTCATCTGTGTCCCATTGCGGAGATTATCCTTCACTTCCTGTCCCATAGTTAAACAGGAAGTGAGAGGAAATCCCTGCAAATTAAGTAAATTCCCTGGGGACCCCTAGGTCACCAGAACTAGGGTCCTCATTAGAAGATTTCCCCTCTATTACATTTCTAAGGAAAACCCCAAATTTTGGATTTTCTTTCACTTTTACTTTCAATGATAATGGTAAACAGGAAAAATGGAGTGAATCTCCTTAACATGCGTACAGATAGTAATAAAAACTGACAGCAATAAGAACTGAGTGTTCTAATCCGTCTCCACTCTATCCAAAGCTAAACAAAATGTTTTGTCTTTAGTTATACTTTAATGTAGTCAATCACTGAGACAAGTTATAAGAAATGTGTAATTTATGAATGTTTCTGTTTGAAGAACTGAGAGTCTGATAGTTCATTTGGATTCTTCCCTTCACAATATACAGTGCCTTGCAAAAGTATTCACCCCCTTGGCTGTTTACCTATTTTGTTACATTACAGCCTTTAGTTCATTTTTTTTTAATATGAATTATATGTGATGGATCAGAACACAATAGTCTAGGTTGTTGAAGTAAAATTAGAAAAATATATGCATAAAACTATTTTTCAGAAATAAAAACTGATAAGTGGCATGTGCGTATGTATTCACCCCCTTTGTTATGAAGCCCATAAAAATCTCTGGTGCAACCAATTACCTTCAGAAGTCACATAATTAGTGAAATTAAGTCCACCTGTGTGCAATCTAAGTTTCACATGATCTGTCATTACATATACACGACTTTTTGAAAGGCCCCAGAGTCTGCAACACCTAAGCAAGAGGCACCACTAACCAAACACTGTCTGCCATAAAGACCAAGGAACTCTCCATACAAGTAAGGAACAATGTTGTTGAGAAGTACTAGTCAGGGTTAGGTTATAAAAAATATCCAAAAATTTGATGATCCCTAGGCACACCATCAAATCTATCATAACCAAATGGAAAGAACATGACACAACAGCAAACCTGCCAAGAGATGGCTGCACACCCAAACTCATGGAACAGGCAAGGAGGGCATTAATCAAAGAGGCAGCACAGAGATCTAAGGTAACCCTGGAGGAGCTGCAGAGTACCACAGCAGAGACTGGAGTATCTGTACATAGGACGACAATAAGCCGTACGCTCAATAGAGTTGGGCTTTATTGCAGAGTGGCCAGAAGAAAGCCATTACTTTCAGCAAAAAATCAAATGGCATGTTTTGAGTTTGCGAAAAGGCATGTGGGAGACTCCCAAAATGTATGGAGGAAGGTGCTCTGGTCTGATGAGACTAAAATTGAACTTTTTAGGCCATCAAAGAAAACCTTATGTGTGTGTGATTTGAGGTTAGGAGGGAGGTTTACCTTCCAGCAGGACAATGACCCTAAACACACTGTTAAAGCAACACTTGAGTGGTTTAAGGGGAAACATGTAAATGTGTTGGAATGGCCTAGTCAAAGCCCAGACCTCAATCCAATAGAAAATCTGTGCTGAGACTTACAGATTGCTGTTCACAAGCCCAAACCATCCAACATGAAGGAGCTGGAGCAGTTTTGCAAGGAGGAATGGGCAAAAATCTCATTGGTAAGATGTGGCAAGCTCATAGAGACTTATCCAAAGCGACTTGGAGCTGTGATAGCCATAAAAGGTGGCTCTACAAAGTATTGACTTTAGGGGGTGAATAGTTATGCACATTGACTTTTTCTGTTGTTTTGTCCTATTTGTTGTTTGCTTCACAATAAAAAAAAAATCTTCAAAGTTGTGGGCATGTTTTGTAAATTAAATGATGCAAATCCTCAAACAATCCATGTTAATACCAGGTTGTGAGGCAACAAAGCACGAAAAATGTCAAGGGGGTGAATACTTTTGCAAGGCGCTGTAGACATTCAAAAACATTAGTATTACATGTAGTATAGTATTTACAGTGTGGAGGATCATTGTGTATTACAACAGGTTTTTGTAAACTGTTATCCACAAGGCCCAATTGAGTGGAGGCACTGGCACTTGTTAAAGGTTCAGTATTGCTCTCACAAATATAGTGGCGGTTTTGCTACTTAGTTGTATATTAAGAACAATCTTGCACTAGAATCTAATAATGAACAGACTGCTGCACTTCAAAACTCTGAATACTAGGTGAGAAAATATAAAAAACAAAAAAAGTGCGTTGTCCCAATATATTCCTGCCCTCAGGATATGTGTTTATCCACCACAATAATATAAATAATTGGTAATTGGCCAAAAAAATAATGTTGTACCCTATAAAGCTAAATCAACCCCCAAATCAAAAAAAGTGTAAAAAAACTTGTGCAAAGAGGAGTAAAAGGGGATAAATGCAAATGCACACCACACATTTCAGATATTTATTTTTAAAACATTTTGAAAACCATTTATCATTTTCCTTTCACTTCACAATTGTGTGCCGCTTTGTGCTGGTCTATCACTTAAAATCCCAATAAGATATATTTATGTTTTTGGTTGCAACATGATAAAATGTGGAACATTTTAAGGGGTATGAATACTTTTTCAATGCACTGTAATTGTTTATCTATTAATTTATATTATATAATACTGAGTTATTTAACTTGCATAATTTGCACATTGTGAATTTATATTATATGCTTTATGTAATATTGCATTATTGCATTTCTTGTTTATGTGTGTTTTGTTGTGAGCAAGGTTGCACGCAAGTATGAATTTTCGTTCTTTATTTCTTTGCACAAATTTTTTTGCACTTTTGATTTGATGGTTGATTGAACTTTATAGGTTACCACATTATCTATTTTGTTAATTAGTAATTATTGTTGGTGGTGGATAATCGCACATCCTGAGGGCAGGAATATATATTTCAAGGGACAACACACTTTTTTGTGTTTTATATTTTTTTATATTTTGCTACTTTTGCTACAACACACCAGTATCCTGCAGTGATGTATATATGAGGGCCACACATTTTTTAGAACAATATTAAACAGGGATTTTTAGAAACATTATATTTGCTAAATTATAATGAATGCATATACTTCTTGCCATATATTTTTTTCTATACAATGAATGGTGTTTTTGTATAAATAAGGTACACTATAGGTTTGTTTTTGCATGCGCTTCTTGTCATATACTATTTTCATACAATGGACAGTGTTTTTTTTATATTATATATATATATATATATATATATATATATATATATATATATATATATATATATATATATATGTATAAAAGGTACAATACAGGTTGCACTTTGGTTTGTTTTCTGCTCACTATCTTCATTGCTGCTCTTTCACATTCTTTCATTATTGCTTACAATATACAACTGTCATTTGACTTGTCAATAAATTCAGATGGGAAAACCCCCTCATAAAAAGCTTTCTATCAGCTTAATGACTTAATCAATAAAACTCACTTGAACAAACAGTCCTTTTTAATTTTCAAAAACCAAATGCCAAATGAAAGTGATTGGCTTGTGTAATTTAATTTTGCAGGATACAGACCTATTTTTGGCTTGCCATAAATTTTATTTAAACATCTCAGACTGTATAAAACTCCTTAATTCATTGTCTGTACATAATATTCTGAGGGTTATTTATTTTGGTTCCGAAGGTCAAAAAATTTAAATAAAACCAAGCTCTGCATTTTCATGTTCACAATATATTCTTTATAATTAGTACGAAATGTGATTATAAAAATGTGGGAACAGTTACTCAACAAGAAAAAAAATCTTTCTTGTCCCGCTTGATGTATCTTTTGAGGGGGTCCATCACTGCAGAGAGCATCAGTGATATCAAATAACATGACATTCAGCAAGCTGAATTATTCAGGCAACCATTCATTATGATTTATAGGCCAGTGGTCATAGGCAGTCATTAAGCAAGGCAGTTTCCATATTCTATGTTGCAATAGATTATCCCCTGCACTGCAGAGTGGCAGTTGTAATCAACTTGAGGCTGAAATGTTTAAAATCTCCTATTGGTCATATATTTGTATTAAACATAAATTGTCAGTGCGCTCCCTTTGATACTCAAACTCCTAACTGCATAAATATTTCATTTTGTGACATAAAATTATCTCCACTAGCTCCAGTAAAATAAATAAATAAATAAACCTTTCCAACTGTTTCTGAACTATAACCAATAGTTCCCTTCTAAACCCATTGATTTTGAAAGAAAATTGTCAAATGTCCTTACTGAACAGCTATAGATAAAATATGCCACCATTATCATGATAATCAACATTTGTCATTTAAATGTTGCTTTTGATTCAGAAATCTGTGTTTACAAAAGAACATACAGCATCCCACGACTAGGGACAGTTGCATGATCAATATTATTATAATATATTATTATAATAATATTTTATAACTTGCTATTTATTTATTTATTTACTTATACTGTGTTACAAAATTATGTTTTTTCTTTTTTATTATTAAATGTGTGAATATTTAAATAATGGAGCTGCTTTTGATATTATTTTTTAAAGGTTCAGGCTTACGGCTGCCATCCTCATTCTGGCCTCACTACCTAGCACAAATGCATTAAGTAAAAATGCAGCCCTAGTAAATGTAGCAGTTTTGCCTCCATTCTGAATGTCCAATCTAGGCCAACGACTCACCACTTAGTAAAGGATAAGGATGATAGCACCAGAGCCTTGAAAACAGTTAACAGTTTTACACCTTATAAACAGTTAAAGGTTCAGGCTTAGGGCTGCCATCTTGATCCTAGCACAAATGCATTAAGTAAAAACCCAGCCCTAGTAAATGTAGCAGTTTTGCCTCCTCATGCCTTCAATTGACATTGATAAGGATTTCACAGGCTACAGAGAAGTCTCCCTACTTGAATTGTCTGTAAGCCGCATGGCTCTTAAGGCATCAACTGTCTACAAGTGCATTTCCTTTGCAATTTGAAAGGCAATTGCACAGCTTTGACCATTTATGCTATCCAACCGGGTTTACTGTAGGAGCATGGAGATTGTAACTTAGTTACCCCAAGGATGATCTGACTCTGCTACCTAGCTGACCTAAAACAAAGATACAGCCACAGATATTTGAAAGGTCAAACTTCCATTCTGAATGTCTGATCCAGGTCAACGACTCACCACTCAGGATGATAGCACCAGAGCCTTCAAAACAGTTAACAGTTTTACACCTTAAAAATCGTTAACTATTTCTCTCTGTACAGGTTCTTTTAAAACACTTCCCTTGGGAGTCAAATTATGTTTTCAGTTGTAAGCTGAAATGTTAAAATGCAAGATAGTCATGTCTTGTGTGGGGGGCGTGGCCTGCAGCTGAGGTGAATGGGTGCACACTAGCTGAGCTCCGGAACAACGGGTCTCCCTATAGCGGCTAACAGCGACCCAAAGCCTATCTGAGGGTAACAAAAGTAGCTGGAAGGTAGGGGGAACAATACCCCACAAATACAGAAGCATAAGCCATGGGATAAACCCCGCAAATTAGGCAAATTCTGTAGCCCAGCCAGGTCTCTCAGGCATGATAATGGCGCTTGTCCCTCCTCTCACACACACACAAGCAGGCAAGCAGCACACTCTGAGGAGAAAGAAAGAGGACAGACACTGCCACAGCAGCAGCACCAGGATACAGACTCCTCTCAGTCTGATGTCTCCAGTCCTGTGAGTCAGAAAAGAAGGTTGTCTGTGTCACAGGCACAAGTAGGTGAAACTCCCATTGATTGTGACCCTGTACGTCCTAGTAACCCTTATGAGGAAAAACTAGCAGCCTTTCCAACCACAGGCACAGCGGTTTTAGACACAGACATGAAAGAAATGTTACAGTCACAGAGGGGAGCACTGCAATTTGACATGTTTATGCAAACATCCAGAAAAGAAATAGACAGTTTAGGAGAAAGTGTGGATTATATGGAGAATAAAATGACAGAGTTTACTGAGGCACATAACAAACTAGTGGATGATCATTTTGCACTAGAAGAGGAACTTAAACAACTGAAACTTAAAATGGCAGACCTCGACAATAGATCTAGTAGGAATAACATCAAATTCAGGGGTATTCCTGAAAACGTAAAAAACAAAGATTTGAAACAATTCCTTCAGAAAATTATCCTAGATCTACTCCCTTCCCTACCAAATCTAGAAATAGTGATTGACAGCGCACATAGGCTGCCGAAATCACCACACATACCCAAAAACCTGCCAAGGGATGTGATCACCAAAATTCACTTCTTTCATGTGAAAGATGCGCTGATGCGTTTTGTGAGATTGCGCCCAACGCTTCCAGACCCTTATGCAGGGATAATCTTGTACTCTCAGACCTGTCCCAAGCAACCATCCAAGCTCGCAAAAACCTAAACCCCATCACTAAAATATTACGCAACCACAAAATAATATACATATGGGGGTTTTCCACCAAACTGATGATAGAGCGAAACAATACATACCACTCAATCCATACAATTGAACAAGGCCTGAAAATGCTGCAAACATGGAATCTACTTCCGCAGGATGAAGTTGTTGCCACTTACAAAAACCCTCCAGGGAAAATTGATACCCAATGGAATATAAGTTGAGGATAAATTTAATTCTTTCAGGAAGTTCTATATTTCCTTTACTCTTTCATCGTAAGAATTTACGGCTCACCTCAAGATTGCATTAATCAGGGTTGATCTTTGTTCTTCAGCTTTCAGCTAATCCTACTGCCATGAACAGGTGTGACCAGATTGTGTGGACTGCAAAGAGGAAACCAAAACGCATGTAAAGTGAATAAGAATAATGTTTATTTAAGATAAGTGATATAAATAAGTAAACACCCCAAATACAAATAGTGTTCAACCAACCAACAGAAACCCACAGACAACAGATAATATATACAGCCAAAGGGAAGTACCGAAATCAAACACGTTAGCCAGGCCACGGTCATACACAGGGGATCAGCAACTGAACAAGGGCAGGATAGGAGGAGAAGATAATGGAATGGAATCAGGCTACAAGGGAATAGGAACACAGGAGGGACAGGATCAGGATGGGATCGGGTACAGGCTCAGGTGCAGGAGCAGGCTCAGGCTCAGGTTCAGGTTCAGGTTCAGGATGCAGGTCAGGGAGCAAGGAAGAAAGATACCAAGGCAAGCATGTGAGGGCTTGCCAGGTATTTATAAGGCTGCAGTAATTGACTTCCCGTTACACCTGAGCACAGAGGGTGCTGTCTGCTCCACACTGCCAAAGTACACCCGCTGGTGGACACCGGTACTACGGCCCAAGGATGCAACAGTGCCACCAGCAGGTGAGTCCTCTTATTACAGGTCCTAGGTGTTGGAAGACACCCACTGGTGGACACTGGTACTGCGATCCAAGAGAACGATAGTGCCACCAATGGGTAAACCTTTTCATGACAGTACCCCCCTCAAAGGAGCGGCCTCCGGATGCTCCAACTAGATGAAATTGTCCAAAGTTTATGGCCCCAAACCGAACAACAGATGAGGGCACATCAGGCTGGGCATCAGGTACTTCAGGCTGGGCATCGGGTACTTCAGGCTGGGAATCAGGCACTTTAGACTGGGCAGCAGATACATCAAACCGGACAGCGGGCACATCAGAGTAGACAGCGGGCACATCAGAGCAGACAGCGGGCACATCAGAGCAGACAGCAGGCACATCAGAGTAGACAGCGGGCTCCGCGTCGTGGAGCTGGGCAGCAGGCTCCGGGTCGTGGAGCTGGGCAGCAGGCTCCGGGTCGTGGAGTTGGGCAGCAGGCTCCGGGTCTTCGAGCTGGGCAGCAGGCTCCGGGTCGTGGAGCTGGGCAGCAGGCTCCGGGTCGTTGAGCTGGGCAGCAGGCTCTGGAACATTGGGCCAAACAGCGAGCACCGTAAGGGCAGGCTGGATCACAGGCACTGGCTCAGCAGGCTGGGTAATGGGCCCCAGCCCAGCGAGCCAGACACTGGGTACTGGTCTGGCAAGCCAAATAACGCGTACTGGCTTAACAGGCCGAGTGACGGACTCCGATTTAGTAGACTGAGGAAAGGGCACCAGTTTAACAGACTGGGTAACGGGCACCGGCTTAGCAGACTGGGTAACGGGCATTGGCTCAGCAGACTGAGTAACGGGCACCGGCTCAGCAGACTGGGTAACGGGCACCGGCTCAGCAGACTGGGTAACGGGCACTGAAACTTCAAGCTGAGAAACAGGCACCGAAACTTCAGACTGACACACGGGCACCAAAACTTCAGGCTGACACAAGGGCACCGAAACTTCAGGCTGACACACGGGCACCGAAACTTCAGGCTGAGACACCAATATCAAGACATCCGGCTGGAAAGCAGGCAACGAGACACCAGGCTGGAAGGCAGGCAATGAGACATCAGGCTGGAAGGCAGGTACCAAGACATCAGACTGAGAACCGGGCACATCAGATGGAGAAGTGGAGACATCAAGCTGGAAGGCAGACACCAAGACATCAGGCTGGAATGCAAGCACCGAGACATCTGGCTGGAAGGTGGGCACATCAGACTGGAAAGCGGGCACATCAGACTGGAAAGCAGGCACATCAGACTGGAAGGCAGGCACCAAGACTTTGGGCTGGAAGGCAGACATCAGAACATCAGACTGGAAAGCGGGCACATCAGACTGGAAAGCGAGCACATCAGACTGGAAAGCGAGCACATCAGACTGGAAAGTGGAGACATCAAGCTGGAAGGCAGGCACCGAGACATCCAGCTGGAAGGCAGGCACTGAGGCATCAGGCTGGAAGGCAGGTACCAAGACATCAGACTGAGAAGCGGGCACATCAGATGGAGAAGTGGAGACATCAAGCTGGAAGGCAGGCACCGAGACATCAGGCTGGAATGCAAGCGCCGAGACATCAGGCTGGAAGGTGGGCACATCAGACTGGAAAGCGGACACATCAGACTGGAAAGCGGGCACATCAGACTGGAAGGCAGGCACCAAGACTTCGGCTGGAAGGCAGACATCAGGACATCAGACTGGAAAGCGAGCACATCAAACTGGAAAGCGAGCACATCAGACTGGAAAGCGAGCACATCAGACTGGAAAGTGGAGACATCAAGCTGGAAGGCAGGCACCGAGACATCCGGCTGGAAGGCAGGCACCGAGATATTCGAGCACCTTTAACATCCCTGGGGTAATTTTACCCCATTCTTCAGAGGAAACTATGTTGGTGATGTTAGCTTGAGCATACACAGGGCCAGCTAGGACAAAATTCTTGAAGCCACATCGGATGCTAGGCCATCATTTGGGAGCTGTACATATGTGAAGTAGCTTCCTGGGTGTCCAGAGAATTTAGAGTGATGGACCCAGTGAAGTACTTTTGCCTAGAAAATAAGAGGCATAAAGGACTGATCTGGATGAACCTGCACCCACCTGTGGCCTTAATAACCACTGACAGTGGAAAAGGTCATGTATAATAGCAGAATAATATCACTATTGTACATGACATTCGGATCTCACAGAACTGCTACTCAAGATGTCTGATAGTTTGTACACACACAGAATCAGGCAGTGATCTGTCATTTGCAAAGAAACTAGTGTTGGGGCGGGTCACTGTAATGGCAGATTAACATCATCATGGGCCACTCATCATGAATGAGATGGATCCACCTCACTGGAACATGTGATTGATGTTGGATTTCCATTCCATTTCTTATGGTTTTGTTGTTATTTTTTTTTTTTACATATTGTTTTTGTGAATTAGTATTGAGTGGTAACAACTAATTTCCCTATACTGTCCCCCCGAAGAGCCCCTTTGTTGTGCTGCCTCCTTAAGAGACTAAAACAGCATGGGGTTTCCCTAAAAAACTAAGTATACTAAGTATGAACAACCGCTCTCCTCACCCAGGCAATCTCATCCCCCACAGTAAGAATTACTCCCTAGCTAACACAATTAACCCCTTGATCGCTCCCTATATTTAACCCCTTCCCTGCCAGTGACATTTACACAGTAATCAGTGCATTTTTATAGCACTGATCGCTGTATAAATGCCAATGGTCCCAAAGATGTGTCAAAAGTGTCCAATCTGTATTGCAGTCCCAATAAAAATCACTGATTACTGCCATTACTAGTAAAAAAAAAATAATAATAAAAATGCCATAAATCTTTCCCCTATTTTGTAGACGCTATAACGTTTGCGCAAACCAATCAATATACGCTTATTGCAATTTTTATTATGAAAAATATGTAGAAAAATACATATCAGCCTAAACTGAGAAAAAAAATTATATTTAAAAAAATTGGGGCTATTTATTATAGCAAAAAGTACAAAATATTATGTTTTTTTCTAAATTTTTACTCTTTTTTCGTTTATAGCACAAAAAATAAAAACCGCAGAGAAGACCGAATACCACCAAAAGAAAGCTCTATTTGTGGGAAAAAAAGGATGTCAATTTTGTTTGTGTACAACACCGCACAACTTGCGCAATTGTCAGTTAAAATGACGCAGTGCCGTATCACAAAAAATGGCCTGGTCATTGAGCAGCCAAATCTTCCGGGGCTGGTTAAATGCTTTTTTACTGTGGACTTTCATTGTTTATAACCTTTGCATTTATCATTGCTTGTTTGGTAGATCTTGGGACATAGAGTTGACAAAGATTGGCAGTGTGTCTGTATAGCCAATGCACAGCTGACATCACCAGACACCACTTGTCTTTTGCTCTCCCCCTTGATCCTATTCATATATGCTTTTGAAACCTTTGAATTGCTATGACCTTGAAGGCATATCATTTACACTGTGCAAATTGATCTGGGTGTGTCTGTGTACCAGTTGCAACATTGTTCTTAAATATTCTATGTTATATGTAGTCTGCCCCTATATTACATTTTTGATACCAATAAACGTTTTGATACTAAAAGGAGAAGACCGCTGTTTGCCCAACCCCTTCTGCCCATTCAAACTTTTTGGTTCTTTTTCCCACCAACCATTTTTGTCCGCACTCTGAATGTACTGAGTGATACACTCACTCATTACCTTGGTCCTATGAGATGATCTGAACCCTCCTCCTTTATCACAGAATGTAAACAAAAGCTCCAGGAAACCCAGGTGACCAAATATAGCCATGACCATATTTGGTCAATGATGTTACCCAGGGTCCTCAGCGCTGTCGTTTACATTTCAGCAGCACCAGGGACCTGTCATTTTTAAGGAAATGTTTGTTTTGGCAGTGGTTCTACATTGTAAGGTATTGTTTATTGTGAATGACATGGATCTAAATCACTGGATGATTAATTCACATTGGAATAATATTGGAGGACACGTTCATTTATTTTTTGTTCTTTTTTTGGACTTTTTGTACTGTATGCTTGTTTTTATTTAATACAATATGTCACAAAAGCGAGTACACCACTCCACATTTTTGAAAATATTTTATTATAGCTTTTCATGTGACAACACTGAAGAAATTACACTTTGCTACAATGTAAAGTAGTGAGTGTACAGCTTGTATAACAGTGTAAATTTGCTGTCCCCTCAAAATAATGCAACACACAGCCATTAATGTCTAAACCGCTGGTAACAAAAGTGAGTACACCCCTAAGTGAAAATGTCCAAATTGGGCCTAAAGTGTCAATATTTTGTGTGGCCACCATTATTTTCCAGCACTGCCTTAACCCTCTTGGGCATGGAGTTCACCAGAGCTTCACAGGTTGCCACTGGAGTCCTCTTCCACTCCTTCATGACAACATCACGCTGGTGGATCACCATCACCTTTACCCTCAGCTTCTTTAGCAAGACAGTGGTTGTCTTGGAGTTGTGTTTGGGGTCATTATCATAGATTGTCCTGTGGCCCAGTCTCCAAAAGGAGGGGATCATGCTCTACTTCAGTATGTCACAGTACATGGTGGCATTCATGGTTCCCTCAATGAACTGTAGCTCCCCAGTGCGGGCAGCACTCATTGAGCCCCAGACCATGACACTCCCACCACTATATCTGACCTCTAGGCAAGGCCCACTTGTCTTTGTACTCCTCACCTGGTTGCCGTCACACACACTTGGCACCATCTGAACCAAATAAGTTTATCTTGGTCTCATCAGACCACAGGACATGGTTCCAGTAGTCCATGTCCTTAGTTTGCTTGTCTTCAGCAATCTGTTTGCAGGATTTCTTGTGCATCATCTTTAGAAGAGGCTTCCTTCTGGGACGACAGCCATGCAGACCACCTTGGTGCAGTGTGCGGCATATGGTCTAAGCACTGACAGGCTGACCCCCCCACCCCTTCAACCTCTGCAGCAATGCTGGCAACATTCATATGTCTATTTCCCAAAGAAAACCTCTGGATATGACGCTGAGCCCTTGCACTCAACTTCTTTGGTTGATCATGGTGAGGCCTGTTCTGAGTGGCATCTGTCCTGTTAAACCACTGTATGGTCTCGGCCACCATGCTGCAGCTCAGTTTCAGGGTCTTGGCAATCTTCTTATAGCCTAGGCCATCTTTATGTAGAGCAACAATTCTTTTTTTCAGATCCTCAGAGAGTTCTTTGCCATGAGGTGCCCTGTTGCTAACAAAGCAAACAGAATATTGGCATGCATTAAAAAGGGGATTAACTTAATAGATAAAGCAGTATTTCTCCCACTCTACAAGACTCTGGTCCAGCCACACCTGGAGTATGCTGTTCAGTTTTGGGCACCAGTCCTCATGAAGGATGTGCTGGAAATGGAGCGAGTACAGAGATGGGCAACAAAACTAATAAAGATGTATGAAGGGATGATGCTGCGCTATAATTTACTTAAATAAATGTGAACCAAATAAACCATACATATAAAAACACAGTTGCAAGTAACAATGAGTGCTAGATATGGTGAATAAAATGGTGTAACAAAAAGTCCAATAAATCTTGTGTCACGTGCAGCATACACATAACCAAAAGTGACTGGTGTCTCTTGTTTCAGTGCAGAAAAACACACAACCCAAAACATGAGTGACTGGTATCTCTTCCTTCAGTGCGGTGACACCTCTGTGCTTGATGGCCTCTCACCTTACAGCTGTGAAATAACAGCCTAAGTAGGCATAATTGTTGGGCCTCCCATGGCTAAAATGGACAATTCAGTGGATACCATAACTGTAAGCTTTCCAAAAAGATTATTCTTGGCTCCCTCTGGGTAATGGTACTCCTAGATAGGGTCCCTCCACAGGGTGGATATTCATGAATCTTCTATCTAGATAGTGTGGACTGGGGGTGCCCGCAGGAAACTCCGATGTCATATGTATGAAAGAAAGGAGTGCCCAAAAAGTGTAGTAACGTTTTTAAAAGGCTTTAATAAAAAAAACAGCTGAGTATTACTCACATTTAAAATGACAAACAATAGCCAAAACCCCACGAGCAGCGAGTTTATACTCAAGCGTCACTTCCGATGTACGTATCAGAACCAATCCTGGAGCAAATCGTCACGGTCACGTGACTTCATTGGGCGTTTCACATTTTGTTTATGCCACAGATTAGCATATCGGTGCTTGCAGCTATTTTGTGTTTTTTATTTAGTGATAGCGCAGGAGCACCCTATACACTCTAAAACTAATAAAGGGACTGGAGGATATTAGTTATGAAGAAAGGTTACGAGCACTGAACTTATTCTCTCTGGAGAAGAGACGCTTGAGAGGGGATATGATTTCAGTTTACAAATACCGTACCGGTGACCCCACAATAGGGATAAAACTTTTCCGCAGAAGGGGGTTTAAGAAGACACGTGGCCACTCATTAAAATTAGAAGAAAAGAGGTTTAACCGTAAACGGCGTAGAGGGTTCTTTACTGTAAGAGCAGCAAGGATGAGGAATTCCCTTCCACAGGTGGTGGTTTCAGCAGGGAGCATTGGTAGTGTCAAGAAACTATTAGATAAGTACCTGGATGACCACAACATACAGAGATATACAATGTAATACTGACATAAAATCATGCACATAGATTGGACTTGATGAACTTGTCTCTTTTTTCAACCGCACCTACTATGCAACTATGTATGTTGAACGTCCAGTGACCAGTATGAGAGAGTGAGAGCGATAACCCCAAATTTAACACACCTGCTCCCCATTTACACCTGGGACCTTGTAACACTAACGAGTCACATGACACTGGGGGGGGGGGGGAAATGGCTAATTGGGCCCAATTTGGACATTTTCACTTAGGGGTGTACTCACTTTTGTTGCCAGCGGTTTAGACATTAATGGCTGTGTTGAGTTATTTTGAGGGGACAGCAAATTTACACTGTTATACACGCTGTGCACTCACTAATTTACATGGTAGCAAAGTATCATTTTTTCAGTGTTGTCACATGAAAAGGTATAATAAAATATTTACAAAAATGTGAGGGGTGTACTCACTTTTGTGATATACTGTATTTACATTTTTGGAATGAGTAATAAGGTGTACACTGTACTTAGTCTGTACATACTATGCATTCCTTATGCATTAACCTGGTGTGTGGGGGGTGAATATCTGGGAGACAGGATATGGGAATGATGGTGTGAGGTTTCCCCTAAAATTTATATCAGGCCTTTATTTAGACTTGCAGCCCGAGTAGCCAGGAAAGGCAAGGTTGTGAGCATGTACTTCCCCATTTGAACCATACTAGACCACATAACTTCAACATTGGGAGGGTACCTTGCAAGTAGAATAGTGAAGCTTCCCCCTTGCAAGCACCCTGTCCCCATGTTGAGAGGATAAAATCCTTATCCCCACATCTGGCAATGAAGAGGATGTGAGGGATTGCAGGGGAGATTTATCATAATCTGGAAGTTTGCTTTGTAAATATGCGGCCCCCAGATATCTGCCCTTCCAGGGAAATTAATATGAGATACATTGGTACTTCTTGTTACTAATTCCAAAAGAAATGTTACAAGTAAACAAAAACATAGAAATAGTAACAAAGTAATTTAACTACTTGCAGACCATGCTATAGCCAAATGACAGCTACACCGCAGTCATCCAGTTCTAGGAATGGCGTCATATTAAATCCTCCCAGAGCCACGCCCCCTGCGCACCAGCTGCGGCGTGCACCCACTGCGCTCTGAGATCGCTGTGTCTTTTGGACACAGATAATCACAGATTGGGTAAGGAGCCAATCACAGTGGCTCTTTAACAAATCATCAGCTGTGTCCAATCACAGCTGATCACGATATAAACACACTTGCTGGTTTTCAGCATTCCTTTCCTCACGCTGTCCCAGCGTGAGGTGAGGAGAGAGCTGATAACTGGCTAGTGTGAAAGGGGACATCTCTATAGATATTCAGGGCACTGTCCATCATTGTCCTGCTTATCAGTGCAGCCCCAACAGCGCTAATCAGTGTTGCCTATCAGTGCCTATCAGCAATGCCAATCAGTGCCCATCAGTGCTGCCAATCATTGGCCATCAGTTCTGCCAATCAGTGCTGCATGACCATGCAATTTTCATTCAAAATGCAACATTGCTAAAAGCTTAACATTGACCTGGGCAAGAAGGGGTAAATCTGCAAGTAGTTAATAAAAAGTTCCAAAAAGTTAAATGTCCCTTTATGTAAATCATTGTCAATCATGATGACCTGCTACCTGACAACCAATTGGATAACAATACTTCCCCACAACTACTCCCATCCCAAATGACAGCCCTCCTAGATAGTGTTTGCAAACCAGCCAGGGATCATGGAAGATATCATTGATCAAATATAGTCATGACCATATTTGGTCATCGATATTGTCTGTGGTCCCCAGCTGGTTTGTTTACCAATAACAGTCGTCTGCGAATCTGTCATTTTTCAGTGGCAGTGCCAGCCCAGAAAATGCAGCTGTGATCTTGTGTTACGTCATAGATCACATATGGTCATGACCATATTTAATCAATGACAAAACTCAGAATTCCTAGTTGGGTTGTTTACAAACACCAACTGGCCAGGGATCTGTCATTTTGTAGTGGAAGGGCGTCAGGGTAACATTGTTGGGATGTGGGTCATCGTGATTGAATTGGATTTACATGGCTGGGCTTTTAACACTTTCTGGGAATGAGTAAAAAGGGGTTAATTAATGTACACTGTACTCCTTCCCCTAGGAGTAGCATCATATGAGGACAAACCCCAACATCTATGTTTGAAGTTAGTATGTGGGGATAAGGACCTCCCAATGAGATGTGGTGCCTTTCAAAGGGGACTGCTCAATGTTGCATGAAAGCATGCATGGATAAGGGTTACATATGAATTTTAAGATAAACCGAAAAACTGTTTTCCATTTCTATTTGTAAATGTCACTTTTAAAGGGTTAGATCATACTGTTCCAAAACTTCACATGCAGCTTTAAGACACCCACAAGCAACTTATTTAAAGGATATGGGTCCTTTAAATGTTGACGTTTAAGTAATTAAATGGTAATTTATTCAATTTTTGCATTTCATGCCTCCCATAGCATTGTCCAGCTGCTATTTTTAACAATAGCTAGAAAATTACCCTTGAAAAAGGCCAGAACAAAATAAAAAGCTTTGCCTCCCATAGATTTTTAAAGGGTTTGCTGCTATGTTTGGGTTGCAAACTTCCTACAGGGTTCCCTGAGCCTCCAGCAACCTGAATTTTGTTAGGTTCGCTCATATATAATCTTCACTTCCTTCACTGAGATAAGTAAATATTTTTTGTGCAGTTTAACCGTTCTCTACTGTCAGCTTATTTTTCTATATAAACCTGTGCAACACACAAGTTATGTCTCTGTTTAGTGAGAGGTAGAGGGGACAGTATTGATAGGAGCAAAAATGTGTTATTGATCTAAATCAGCTGTAAATTAAAGACCCTGTGTAGGAGTCCAAACTGTTTTATATGCCAGTCAAAGTAAATGAATAATGTATTTGCTTCTGAGTAAGGATGAGCCGAACACCGCCCAGTTCGGTTCGCACCAGAACGTACGAACAGGCAAAACATTTGGAAGAACAGGCAAACACCGTTAAAGTCTATGGGACACGAACATGAAAAATCAAAAGTGTTCATTTTAAAGGCTTATATGCAAGTTATTGTCATAAAAAGTGCTTGGGGACCTGGGTTCTGCCCAAGGGGATATGTATCAATGCAAACATTTTTTTTTTAAACGGCTGTTTTTTCGGGAGCAGTGATTTTTTTTAATGCTTAAAATGAAACAATAAAAATGAAATATTCCTTTAAATATCATGCCTGGGTGGGTGTCTATAGTATGTCTGTAAAGTGGCACATTTTTCCCTTGGTTAGAACAGTACCACAGCAAAATTACATTTCTAAAGGAAAAATTGTCTTTTAAAACTGATCGTGGCTGTAATGAGTCGGGTCTTGGCAATATGGATAAATATAGAAAAAAAGGCCATGTGTCTCGTCCCCCCCCCATCCATTCCCAGACCCTTTGGGTCTGGTATGAATATTAAGGGAGACCCTAAACCAAAATGTAAAAAAAAAAAATTGTGTGGGGATCCCCCAAAAATCCATACCAGGCCCTTCAGGTCTGATATGGAAATTAAGGGGAACCCTGCGCCAATTAAAAAAAAATGGCATAGGGGTCCCCCCCAAAATCCATACCAGACTGTCATGGTTATGCAATAGAGTTTTGCCTATCAGCTTACCTGTCTCCATGTGTTCATCTCTAAAGACCAGCTGACTCTCAACTGACTGCTTTTATTAACTCTCCTCCAGCATGGCTCCACCCCAGCTCCTATCAGAGAACTCTACTACTATATTAACCTCTGCACTGCAGGCCAGCCCTGCTGATCAACCTTTGTGCGTTTTGGCTTCCTGTTCCTGCCTGTCATGTGCTCTACATTTGTTTCTGTTAACGACTTTGGCGTGTACTCTACTATTCCTGTCTGCTCGTGACCCTGACCTTTGGCGTGTCCCCGACTATCCCTGTTTGCCTGTGACCCGGAACATTGGCGTGAACTCTGTTTTCATTGCATGCTTGTGGCCCTGACCTTGGCTTATTCCTTTACTATCCCTATCCTCCTATTGCCTACTGTGGGTGTGAGCTGGGGGACCCTGGGGGGCCGCGACCTGGAGCCATTTGCAGCCCAGTCCATCCTCACCTCTAGAGACTCTGGTGAACACCTGCTGGCTCTTAGACTCCGTGCCCCAGGGAATCCTACACTCTAGCCCCGGTGGGATCAGTGTTGGTGTCCCAGTGGCCCTGCTTTCCTTACCACCCGGACTCCCATCTGCAGCAGTCAGCCGTAGGGTCCACTGCCTTGTGGTGCACTCCTGAACATTCATATTTACTGCCAGCTCCGTCCCATTTCTCTGGGGACTCCAAGGCATGCAAGGGCTTCCTCAGCCAATGCACCATTCATTTTGAGCTCCAGCCTCAAAACTTTCTGTCTGATCGGGCTAAGATAGCCTATATCATTTTCCTCCTCTCCGGTGAACCTTTAGCTTGGGATGCCCCCCTGTGGGAGAAGAATGACCCGGTGGTTTCCAGACTGACTTCTTGAAGCTTTTTCGTAATATCTTCAAGGAGCCAGCTCGGGTTTCTTCAGCGGCTAGTGCCCTTTTGTGCCTTCGCCAAGAATCTTGTTCAGTGGGACAATATGCGCTTCAGTTCCGTATCCTCACAGCCGAATTAAGCTGGAACAATGAGGCCCTGGTCGCAACCTTTTTACATGGCCTCTCTGACCGAGTGAAGGACGAATTAGCAGAAAGAGCCATCTCCGCCGGTCTGGACGATGTAATTTCCTTGTGCAATCAGATTGACATTCATTTCCAGGAGAGGTCCCTAGAAAAAGACGCCAGCACCCCCTAGGTTCTAGTCAGCCAGAACTCTTCTCCCATCGCCCTGTGGAGCATCCTCTGCCTGCTGAGGAACCTATGCAGCTGGGCCGGACCAGACTAACCCCCGAAGAACGTGCTAGATGCAGAACTCTGGGCTTGTGTCTTTCTCTTCCACAGCGCCGGTCTCTGAGGATAATCAGGAGTACGAGGTTAGCCAAATTTTGGATTCCCGACTCTGTAGAGGCATTCTCCAGTACCTCATGCATTGGAAGGGGTTTGGTCCTGAGGAGAGGTCGTGGATCAAGGCTTCTGAGGTCTTTGCACCTCGTCTGTTGAGTAAGTTTCATTTGAAGTTCCCCTCTAAACCTGGTCCCAGGCGGGGAAGGGGGAGGCCTCGTAAGAGGGGGGTACTGTCATGGTTATGCAATAGAGTTTTGTCTATCAGCTTACCTGTCTCCATGTGTTCATCTCTAAAGACCAGCTGACTCTCACCTGACTGCTTTTATTAACTCTCCTCTAGCATGGCTCCACCCCAGCTTCTATCAGAGAACTCTATATTAACCTCTGCTCTACAGGCCAGCCCTGCTGATCACCCTTTGTGTGTTTTGGCTTCCTGTTTCTGCCTGCCGTGTGCTCTACGTTTGTTTCTGTTACCAACTTTGGTGTGTTCTATACTATTCCTGTCTGCTCGTGACCCTGTCCTTTGGTGTGTCCCCGACTATCCCTGTTTGCCTGTGACCCTGAACCTTGGCGTGAACTCTGTTGTCCTTGTCTGCTTGTGGCCCTGACCTTGGCTTATTCCTTTACTAGCCCTATCCTCCTGTTGCCTACTGTGGGTGTGAGCTGGGGGACCCTGGGGGTCGCGACCTGGAGCCAGTTGCAGCCCAGTCCACCCTCACCACTAGAGGCTCTGGTGAACACCTGCTGGCTCTTAGACTCCGCGCCCCAGGGAATCCTACGCTCTAACCCCCAGTGGGATCCGTATTGGTGTTCCAGCGGCCCTGTCTTCCTTACCACCCGGACTCCCATCCGCAGCAGTCAGCCGTAGGGTCCACTGCCTTGTGGTGCACTCCTGATCCCAACGGTGTGCATCTGTCACCTAGCCTCAAGGTGACCTGACACAGACCCTTCAGGTCTAGTATGGACTTTAAGGGGAACCCTGCGCCAAAATTGTAAAAAATGGCGTAGGGGTCCCCCCAAAATCCATACCAGACACTTATCCGAGTACGCAACCTGGCAGGCCGCAGGAAAAAAAGGGGGGCTAGAGAGCGCCCCCACCTCCTGAACTGTACTAGGCCACATGCCCTCAATATGGGGACGGTGCTTTGGGGTCTGACCCCAAAGCACCTTGTCCCCGTTTTGATGGGGACAAGGGCCTCATCCCCACAACCCTTGCCTGGTTGTGGGGGTATGCGGATGGGGGCTTATCAGAATCTGAAAGCCCCCTTTAACAAGGGGACCCCCAGATCCCGTCCCCCCATGTGAATTGATAACGGGGTACATTGTACACCTACCATTTCACAAAAAAATGTAAAAAGAAAAGAGACAGCTTGGGACAAGTCCTTTATTAAAAAATAAAAAATAAAAATGTCCAGCAATGTAAATTCATGCCACCCAAGGGACCGAAAAAAAAAGCAGCAACAGTTCCGCCTAACTGGGAGGTTCCCGCTGAGTGACGCTTCTTCTGGGTGATTTTTATATAGCTGAGGGCGGGGCCACCCAGTGATGTAAATGGGTGACCCTGCCCCCCTCTGACGCCACGGGGGGTTCCCCGTGGCTTCCCCATGGCGTCAGAGGGGGGTGGGGTCACCTTGTTAAAGGTGTTAATTAACATGGGGGTGGGATCTGGGGGTCCCCTTGTTAAAGGGGGCTTCAAGATTCTGATTAGCCCCCTGCTCGCATACCCCCACAACCACCAGGCAAGGGTTGTGGGGATGAGGCCCTTGTTTCCATCAACATGGGGACAAGGTGCTTTGGTGTCAGACCCCAAAGCACCCTCCCCATGTTGAAGGCATGTGGCCTGGTACGGTTCAGGAGGGAGGGCACTATCTCATTCTTCATCCCCTCTTTTCCTGCAGCCTGCCAGGTTGCGTGCTCGGATAAGGGTCTGGTATAGATTTGGGGGGACACCTACGTCATTTTTTTTTAAATTTGGCGCAGGGTTCCCCTTAATTTCCATACCAGACCTGAAGGGCCTGGTAATGGACTGGGGGGGGAACCCATGCCTTTTTTTCAATTAGTTTTATCTATATTGCAGAGACCCAACAATCCATTACAGCCGCGATCAGTTTTAAATGACAATTTTTCCTTTAGAAATGTCACTTTGCTGTGGTACTGTTCTAAACACGGGAAAATGCGCCACTTTATAGGCATACTATAAACACCCCCAGGCATGATATTTAAAGGAATATTTCATTTTTATTGTTTTACTTTAAACATTGAAAAAATCACTGCTCCCGAAAAAATATCAGTTTTTAAAACTTTTTTTTTGCATTGATCCATGTCCCCTAGGGCAGGACCCGGGTCCCCAAACAATAACAGACAATAACTTGCATATAAGCCTTTAAATGAGCACTTTTGATTTTTTATGTTAGTGTCCCATAGACTTTAACGGTGTTTTAGTGGCTTTCGAATTTGCCCTGAATTCGGTGTTCGCCAAACATCTGAACAACCAAATTTTTGCCCGAACTTATCCTCGGGCCAAACCGTTCGCCGTAAGTTCAACTCGAACATCGGGTATTCGCCCTTTTGGCGAATCCCGAAAATTTTGGGGTGTTGGCGGCAAATTTGAGCGCCGCAGAATGCCCCATAATGCACTACGAGATTGCAGTGCATTGATGTCTGATGATTGGCCAAAGCATACACCTGACCTGCATGCTTTGGCCAATCACAGCACACTCTGCTGTGAGAGCCATAATTGGCCAAAGGCAGGGTGCCTTTAGGCAATCATGGCTCAGGGGGCTAAGTCCACGCCCCACACTATATAAGGCTGCTTACACGGCGGCCGTATATAGTATTTATGAATGAGAGAAGTTAGCTAGAGGCAGGTTAGTTAGTGGCATGCAGGAAGTTTAGTATATATATACATATCTATCTATATATATATATAATATATATATATATATATATATATATATATATATATATATATATATATATATATATATATATATATATATATAATATATACAATGTAGTCAGTGTAGTGTAGACTATATATACAGTGCATTAATATATATACAGTATCTCACAGAAGTGAGAACACCCCTCACAATTTTGTAAATATTTTATTATATCTTTTTATGTGACAACACTGAAGAAATTAAACTTTGCTACAATGTCAAGTAGTGAGTGTACAGCTTGTATAACAGTGTAAATTTGCTGTCCCCTCAAAATAACTCAACACACAGCCATTAATGTCTAAACCGCTGGCAACAAAAGTGAGTACACCCCTAAGTGAAAATGTCCAAATTGGGCATGATTATCCATTTTCCCTACCTGGTATCATGTGACTCGTTAGTGTTACAAGGTCTCAGGTGTGAATGGGAAATAGGTGTGTTAGAGTTGGTGTTATCGCTCTCACTCTCTTATACTGGTCACTTGAATTTCAACATGGCACCTCATGGCAAAGAACTCTCTGAGGATCTGAAAATAAGAACTATTGCTCTACAAAAAGATGGCCTAGGCTATAAGAAGATTTCAAGACCCTGAAACTGAGCTGCAGCACGGTGGCCAAGACATACAGCAGTTTAACAGGACAGGCTCCATTTAGAACAGGCCTCGTCATGGTCGACCAAAGAAGTTGAGTGCACATGCTCAGCGTCATATCCAGAGGTTATCTTTGGAAAATAGATGTATGAGTGCTGCTAGCATTGCTGCAGAGGTTGAAGGGGTGGGGGGTCAGTCTGTCAGTGCTCAGACCATATGATACACACTGCATCAAATTGATCTGTATGGCTGTCGGCCCAGAAGGAAGCCTCTTCTAAAGATGATGCACAAGAAAGCCCTCAAACAGTTTGCTGAAGACAAAGCAGACTAAGGACATGGATTACTGGAACCATGTCCTGTGGTCTGATGAGACCAAGATAAACTTATTTCATTCAGATGGTGTCAAGCATGTGTGGTGGCAACCAGTTGAGGAGTACAAAGACAAGTGTGTCTTGCCTACAGTCAAGCATGGTGCTGGGAGTGTCATAGTCTGGGGATGCATGAATGCTGCCAGCACTGGAGAGCTACAGTTCATTGAGGGAACCATGAATGCCAACATGTACTGTGACATACTGAAGCAGAGCATGATCCTCTCACTTCGGAGACTGGGCTGCAGGGCAGTATTCCAACACGATAACGACCCTTAACACACCTCCAAGATGACCACTGCCTTGCTAAAGAAGCTGAGGGACTGGCCAAGCATGTCTCCAGACCTAAACCCTATTGAGCATCTGTGGGGCATCCTCAAATAGAAGGTGGAGGAGCGCAAGGTCTTTAACCACTTCAGCCCCGGAAGGATTTACCCCCTTCCTGTCCAGAGCACTTTTTGCGATTCGGCACTGCGTCGCTTTAATTGACAATTGCGCAGTCGTGCGACGTGGCTCCGAAGCAAAAATGATGTCCTTTTTTTCCCACAAATAGAGCTTTCTTTTGATGGTATTTGATCATCTCTGCGATTTTTATTTTTTGCGCCGTAAACAAAATAAGAGCGACAATTTTGAAAAAAACGCATTATTTTTTACATTTTGCTATAATAATTATCCCCAAAAAATATATAAAAAAACATTTTTTTTCCTCAGTTTAGGCTGATCGTATTCTTCTACATATTTTTGGTAAAAAAAATCGCAATAAGCGTTTATTGATTTGCGCAAAAGTTATAGCGTTTACAAAATAGGGGATAGTTTTATAGCATTTTTATTAATAATTTTTTTTACTAGTAATGGCAGCGATCAGCGATTTTTATTGTGACTGCGACGTTATGGTGTATATGTCGGACATTTTTGACACATTTTTGGGACCATTGTCATTTATACAGCAATCAGTGCTATAAAAATGTATTGATTCCTGTATAAATGATACTGGCAGTGAAGGGATTAACCACTAGGGGGAAGGGAGGGGTTGAGTGTGTCCTAGGGGAGTGATTTCTAACTGTCAGGGGGGATGGGCTGGTGTGTGACGTCACTGATCTCTGCTCCGATGACATGGAGCAGAGATCCAGTGACACTTGTCACTAGGCAGAACGGGGAGATGCTGTTTACAACGGCATCTCCTCGTTCGTCCTCTCCGTGAGGCGATCGCGGGTATGCCCGCGGCGATGGAGTCCGCGGGACCCGCGACCTGATTCATGGAGATCACGGCAGCCACGTGCGCACACGGCGGCAAATTCAAAGTAACGTACGGGTACGTTACTTTGCGCAGCCATGCCATTCTGCCGACGTATATCTACAGGAGCCGGTCGGGAACTGGTTAACATCCACCAGCTCTGTGATGTCATCATGGAGGAGTGGAAGAGGACTCCAGTGGCAACCTGTGTAGTGCTTGTGAACTCTATGCCCAAGAGGGTTAAGGCAGTGCTGGAAAATAATGGTGGCCTCACAAAATATTGACACTTTGGGCCCAATTTGGACATTTACACTTAGGGGTGTGCTCACTTTTGTTGCCAGCAGTTTAGAAATTAATGGCTGTGCATTGAGTTATTTTGAGGGGACAGCAAATTTACACTGTTATACAAGCTGTACACTCACTACTTTACATTGTAGCAAAGTTTCATTTCTTCAGTGTTGTCGCATGAAAAGATATAATAAAATATTTACAAAAATGTGAGGGGTGTACTTTTGTGAGATACTGTATATACCATGTAGTATATATATATATATATATATATATATATATATATATATATATATATAGTCAACCATCACTGCAGCCCTCCACCAGTCGGGGCTGTATGGCAGAGTGGCCCGACGGAAGCCTCTCCTCAGTGCAAGACACATGAAAGCCCGCATGGAGTTTGTTAAAAAACACCTGAAGGCCTCCAAGATGGTGAGAAATAGGATTCTTTGGTCTGATGAGACCACAGTAGAACGTTTTGACCTTAATTCTAAGCGGTATGTGTGGAGAAAACCAGGCACTGCTCATCACCTGTCCAATACAGTCCCAACAGTGAAGCATTGTGGCAGCATCATGCTGTGGGGGTGTTTTTCAGCTGCAGGGACAGGACCACTGGTTGCAGGGAAAGATGAATGCAGCCAAGTACAGGGATATCCTGGACAAAAACCTTCTTCAGAGGGCTCAGGACCTCAGACTGGGCCGAAGGTTTACCTTCCAACAAGACAATGACCCTAAGCACACAGCTAAAATAACGAAGGAGTGGCTTCACAACTCCGTGACTGTTCTTGAATGGCCCAGCCAGAGCCCTGACTTAAACCCAATTGAACATCTCTGGAGAGACCTAAAAATGGCTGTCCACCAACGTTTACCATCCAACCTGACAGAACTGGAAAGGATCTGCAAGGAGGAATGGCAGAGGCAGAGGACCCCCAAATCCAGGTGTGAAAAACTTGTTGCATCTTTCCCAAAAAGACTCATGGCTGTATTAGGTCAAAAGGGTGCTTCTACTAAATACTGAGCAAAGGGTCTGAATACTTAGGACCATGTGATATTTCAGTTTTTCTTTTTTAATAAATCTGCAAAAATGTCAACAATTCTGTGTTTTTCTGTCAATATATATATATATATATATATATATATATATATATATATATATACAGTCAGTGTACAGTATATAATACAGTGTATTGAAGTGGTTAAGGGGAACCCTATGACAAAATTAAGAGAAAAAAATGGCATGAGCCATCAGAGGGGTGCGGGGTCAACTGGTTATTTCAGGGGGGGTGGCCCTGCCCTTGCCTATATAAGAGCTGTCACCATGAAAAGACAGCAGTCAGCAGATGCCTCCCATGGTGGCAGAGTATTTTCGTTTCTTTTTTCTAGATTTTGGGTCCACTGGCGCCGTGATTGAAGATGAATGGACATTACACAATGTAAAACACATGAGAAAGATGCACCACTTTACAGACAGACTAAGGGGACCCCTCAGGCACAATATTTAAAGGAATATTTCATTTTTATTGTTTCGCTTTAAGCATTATTAAAATCACTGCTCCTGAAAAAACAGCTTTTAAAAAAGTTTTTTTGCATTGATACATGTCCCCCGAGGCAGTAACCGGGTCCCCATACACTTTTTATGGCAATAACTTGCATATAAGCCTTTAAAATGAACACCTTTGATTTTTCACATTCGTGTCCCATAGACTTTAATGGTGTTCGCATGTTTGCACAAATTTTTGTCTGTTCACATGTTCTGGTGAGAACTGAATCGGGGGGGGTGTTCGGCTCATCCCTACTTCTGAGTTTGTACAATTGTTCCTATACTGTGGGCCCTAAACTAAAGCAAAGAACATATCTGCAGAAATCTGAGATGCAGGTAACAATGGTAAGCTGGCTATACAAGTATTCATTTTTTTTCATCAGCCAATGGGCTGATGAAAAAAATTAAAGAATTACAGAGTTCCCCATTCACACAATCGAGGCTGCTGTCAGGACCGTCTCGCGCTCCTGCTCCTCCTTCCCACATCCCAGTTTTGGCATTCTTGTCTGTCTGTCCACCTGCAAGGTGATTGACGTGGCCAGATTCTGGGTGGAGACCAAACCTCATATAAGCCAGCCAAGCTTGCAGTCTCATGCTTGTGATAGAGTGTGTAATACCTGATCAAGTTTGTCTGCCTTGCTCTGCTAGATTGGATTTTCCTGTGTATGACCTCAGATTGGATTTTCACTATTCGTTGAAACTCTGCCTGCCTTTTACCTGGACTGTCTTTGAACCACTCTGCCTGTCTGCCAACCACAAGTACATGTTTGCTTTGCCCAGTTCGCATCTGCCCCAGCATGGTGGCCAGGCACTATAGCATTGTGTAGTCCTGGGGCAACCGAATACTGGTAGGTCTGCTTGCCTTACGGGAAAGCTATAAGTGAAAAACACAGAAGCTAGCTATAGTGTCTGACTACCTGCGTTAGAGGTAATCATGACAGCTGCACTGATGGTTAGAGCAAGATTCTCCAACGAGCCCGTTTGATATCTGTCATTAAATCGACTGGTCTCTGATGGGAATGTACGTAGAGGGATCAAAATTTGACCGGTCCTTGTTATACCAGCTGAATTTCATATCCATTTATGGCCAGGTTAAGCCTAGAAATTATTTGGTTATAAAGGTTTTAGCAGGGTAAAGCCCCTAGTATAGGAACAGTTGTATACAGAAAGGAACAAATTATTTGCAAATTTGTTTAAACTCTTACAGCTGACTCGTATTAAAGACAATTTTGCTCTTCACAGTACTGACTCTTCCTCAACAGAGACACTGCTTTAAGGTGGCACACTGAGACATATCTATTTTACCAAAGATTTGTAGTGTAATCCAGCTCTCAGTAACTTTTTTATACCGGATGCCTAAAAGAAAAAAGGGTTTAGAGTCCTTTTCTGGACATCCACCCTTGGGATGGCATATAACAGATGATGACCATCTCACCACAGGTTGTCTCGTCATTATCTCACAGCTGATTCAGATAACAACACTTTATAATGTCTCTGCAAAATGCAGGCCGCTGGCCCCAGGTGCTTTGTGGTATATTATTTTTCTGTAGGAATGTCAGGGTAGATGTCAAAGTTATATGAATAGGGAGATTTAGCAGTATAGTTTGACTTCCAGAATATGCTCTCCCAGCGCTCAAAACCTGCACTACCTTCATCACCACACAATGACTTTAAAGTAAGCAGATAGTTAACTTAAATCCCCTCTTCTTTCTGTCTTACATTTGTGAGTCTTAAGGTGACCATAGATAGCAAAGATGATTGGACATGCAGGTCTTCAACAATTTTGGATACAGGTGTCCTCCTAAACATATCATTTGAGTGCTCATGTCAAGTAAATAGACTGGGGGAAATGGACAGACACCTGTAATACAGCTTTAGAAAACAAAAGTGCCAACCAATCCTATCATTATTTCTACCATAGACCAAAAAGAACAAAAACAATTCAGCTGCATGTGTTTTAAATGGGAGTGATCAATTCTGCACCAGCAAATATTTGCAAAATTCACATTCTCCGCTTTATAAATAGACCCCTTAATGTTATATGTGGCCTGTCTGTGGAAGCAGCTACAAAGCCAATCTATTAACTCTGTACAGTAAAAAATAGGTCTTCCGAGAGTCGCATGCGCGGCAGCTCAGAAGATGGCCGCCGGCTGCTAGAGCTCCGCTACACCGCGGCCCTTGTAATAGCCACCGGAGCGCCCTGAGCATTCCCCGAACCGCACAGCCGGGACACATTAGAGGGGGAGACCCCCAGGAATTGCTCGACCATAACGGTGCACATCCGGAGGAGCTTGGAGGGACAGATGAAGGCGGCTGGCATCCCGACCAGTTATGCCAAGATGGCGGCGGTCCCAAGAGGCACGCTCAGCACAGAGAGCACAGAGGTCTCCATAGCCGACCAGGACAATCAGCCTCCTCTGTCCCCAGGTATGGACTTTCCGCCCCTGCCCACATCTCCTTCATCTACTGAGTCCCTTTTGGGCAGGATGTGTCCGGGCCTCCCATCCACTCCTATGATGGATCCCCATACAGGGCTTCTATTGTCTGTATCAGAGACAGCTGCAGCCATTCCTGCACCTACAGACTTCCCCTCAATGATGGAGGCCTTCTCCCAGCTACTCTCCAAAAGTTTAGCCCTAAATGCAACCCAAATCACAGCATCCATTCATGCAGATCTGCAACAAATAGGGCAAAAAATAGACACTATTGAAAAGAAAGCGGACCAGGCGGTGTCACGCATAAATCAAAACTCAGCGAGGTTTCAGGATATGCAGGAACAACTGGAAACAGCATTTGCGAAAATCGAGGACCTCGGGAACAGGTCAAGACGCTATAACTTTCGCATCCGCGAGCTCCCCGAATCCGAAAAAGAGGTTTACAATTGTGTGAAAACCCTGCTGCGGAACATCATTCCTGATATTACAGAGCACCGCCTGGAACTCGATAGGGCTCACAGGGCCCTGCAACCCCCTCGCTCGGATGGTCTCCCCAGAGACATTATCGTTAAGCCCCATTTCTACTCTGTGAAGGAGGAAGTAATGAGGAGGGGCGCAGACAACCTTAACTTGCTGGGTCATAGGATTCAGATCTTCGCGGGCTTATCGCCATACACAGTTCAAAAAAGACGCTCCCTCAAACCATTGCTACAACTACTCTGATGGAAAAGGAAATATCGTACCGATGGTCCTTCCCTCTATGTCTGAATTTCTCCTACAGAAACAAAAACTATGGCTTCTCTTCCTTCGCAGAGGGAGAACACCTTCTTCTTCGTTTGGGCCTGATCCCCCTGGAACCATTGCCCTCCCAGAACAGCAGGAGCTCCACTTCGTCTATGAAACGACCCCCACCTGCAAGCCCGTTACAACCTACCTGGCTGAAGCAAAGTTCTAAGCGTTCAAAGGAAAATCTTCCCCACATGATGTCCTGCAATAGCCAAGGATCAGGGCTCTGATCCGGAATTCTCCTTTTGTCATTTTCAGAACTGCAGAGTCTCTCCTGGCTCTCCATTGGTCCCACTTCCGAGATCTCCCGCATTAAGGGTTTGACTGTTTTGGTATTAGTTAATGTTCATACCTTTATTCATGTTTACCCAGGTCAGAGATATACAGCTCCCACAACTGCGTTGGACTGGGTCAGAGACAAGGGGGTTATTTTGCCTAAATACCTCCGGTTTTTGTTGAAGGGTTTGTTTATGTTACATTTTTTATCTCTGAGAGCTTTAAGGCTCTCTATATGACCTCACCAGCGCTTATATTATGTGGACAATTTTTTGATATCCTGATTAGTTTTAAGTAAGGGTTAGGCTTATTATCCCAGCTCACGGTTTACACTGGACCGCCATGTAGGCCCAGGGCCCAGGCGATGCAGTGTATCCTCCCACTTTCTCTTCACGGCTGACAGACCTTATAATTCTTTAGTCTATGATCAACCCCGAAGATATGTGTTTATCGGTCTTCCCGGGCCCCAGGGTTTGGGGGGAAGGGGGTCCCAGGAAGAGAGTGGGATTTAGTGAGCAGCGCCCAGCTATTGGCAGTCTGCTTCTGTTTTCTTTTATAATAGTGGGAATGCTCGGTTCTTTTATGCAATGTTAGACTATTTTACAGTCTCCAGTTGGGTTACTCTTTGGGTGGCGGGGCCGCAGTGTTACAAATGCACCTCAAGTAGAAACCTAGTGCACTGCTAGTGCATTCGGTTTCTTGATCGGTAGTCCTACTGATCGGACTCCGAACCTCTTAAAAAAATTGTCAGCTCAACTTAAAGCAGAACACAGAGCAGACACGATAAAGTTAACAGCAGAATTTCAATCCCTCTCAAAAGCACACACTCCTGGTTCACTGGCCAACCTAGACAATGTTCGGCCACTGCTCAATTTGTCCTTAACTACAGCAGCCGAAAAGCACCTCAGGTGGACTGGGGTGAGGTTTTACTCTCAGAAATATAGGATGGGGTCGAAACTGGTGGTCAAACTTGACCCTAAACCTCGCCAACTAGCCTTCCCCAAAATTAAGTTGCAATCGGGAGACCTATCTCAGAACCCTACAAAAATTATGGAGGAGTTTCATCGGTTCTATTCGGATCTCTACCAACTGCACGGCCTCTCATCTGGGGAATCAAAAAACAGTTTCCTTGATTCATTGAATTTACCCGCAGTGTCTACAGAACATAAGGATCTGTTAGATAGCCCATTCTCACCATCAGAGGTACTAGACATGATCAAATCTTTGAAATCTGGTTCCTCTCCAGGCCCAGACGGGTTCTCTATTGGATATTATAAAAAAATTGGTGCTACATTGGCACCTCACCTCTCTAAGTTTTTTAACTTTCTCAGGACAGGTTCCCCTCGGGGAACAGATTTAAACACAGCATATATCTCGGTGATTCCCAAACCAGGAAAAGATACCAGCGAAGTAGGGAACTATCGGCCTATCTCGTTAATTAACAATGATATCAAAATTATGACTAAGATTTTAGCGAATAGACTAGCGAGTTTTATACCCTCCTATATTAACAGAGATCAGGTGGGATTTATACCAGGGAGGCAGGGTCCCGACCAGATTAGACGGTCCATTGATGTAATCTCCCTCCTTAAATCTCCATGGGATGGGAACCCTCCACAAACAGGTTTCTTACTGTCGATTGACCTACACAAGGCTTTTGACTCCATAGACTGGGGTTACCTGTCTGAGATTCTGAGAAGATGGGGCTTTGGCCCTCACTTTATGAACTTAATTCACTCCATGTACTCCAAACCTACTGCTCAGGTGAGATTAATGGGTAGATACTCAGATTCATTTTCAATTGGTAGGGGGACCAGACAGGGGTGTCCCCTTTCCCCACTCCTCTTTGCCATAGCCATTGAAACCCTAGCTATCACGATTAGATCTAACCCAGATATTAAAGGGGTTACCTGCGGAGACAGGGAACACAAATGCACCCTGTACGCGGATGACCTCTTACTCTACATAACTTCTCCGCTAATTTCTATACCAGTCATACTTAGCGTGCTAAACTCATTCAGTAGAATATCGAGTTTGAAGGTCACGGCCCTAAATGTCTCCTTACCACCCAAATTACTTTCACAGCTCTCAAATAACTTCACATTCTCCTGGGTTCATAAGGCTATCCCCTATTTGGGAATATACTTGACCCCGGATGTTAAAGATCTATTTAAAGCCAACTATCCCCCATTGATCACAAAGTGTAAGGGGGATCTTCAACATTGGTCAAGATGTGGTCTGTCCTGGCTGGGAAGGGTGCATGCCGTAAAGATGACTCTCCTACCTTGCCTCCTATATTTATTCCGTTTGCTGCCAATCCCCCTCCCGAAGAGTTTCTTGGGGAAATTCCAATCTGAGATTATCCGCTTTGTTTGGGGAAACAAGGGGTATAGATGTCCATCCAAAATACTTATACGCCTGAAATCACAAGGTGGCCTGGGTTTACTGGACGTCTGGGGATACTATCAGGCAGCACAGTTATCCCAAATCTCGATAATTTTTTCTATAGGCCCGAAACCGGAATGGCTCTATATGGAAAGGTGGGCAACACCCCTTAACACCATCGATTTCCTTTTATGGTGTGACCCCAAACAAAGACTGGCTATAATGGCTCCTACCCTTTCACACTCTATCTCCTTAAGCACTAAGTTATTCAAACACTCCTCTCTCATATCCCCTCTAAAACCATTATCACACATCTTCCATAACCCTAAATTCCCCCCAGGGATAAATATCCAGGCCTTCCGATGGTGGACAGATAAAGGTCTCTACCGGATAGGCCACTTCTTTTCCCAAACTGGCCCCCTTACATTATCCCACTGTATACACAAGCTTGACATGCCCAAATCGGAACAATTTAGATACACACAAATCTCTCACTTCCTAAATGCCATTTGGATCACTAGACCAGAACCTCCCTCATTTACCCCCTATGAGTATTGGGTCTCCAACTTTTCAGAACTGAAGGGAGGCATCTCTCTAATATACAACGCATTACAGACGAAACTGGACAAGCCGAGCTACACAAAGGCCTGGGAGGAAGACACGGGTGGATCGTGGCCGCCAACAGACTGGTTCAGGTCCTGGACGCGTTCCTTCAGAGGTATTTGCAACACCTCCCTTATTGAGGCTAATATAAAGGTTATGTCCAGATGGTACTATGTTCCCTCTAAATTAGCCTTGATCTATCCTGGGACTTCTTTGTGCTTTAGGGGTTGCGGGCTAGTGGGTTCTATGATACATATTTGGTGTACCTGTCCCCGCATTAGAACTTTTTGGCGGAAAATCTTCCAAATAATAAGCAAATTAGTAAAGGCACCAGTTGGACCCAGCCCCTACATAGCCTTATTCAACCACACCATCCCTGATTTAACTAAACATCTACAGGACCTTGTTGTATATGTTGTAATATGTTCACCGATTTATGTGGGACATTATTATATGTATGTACACATACAGTCAATATTGACCAGGCCAGAATTCAATTGACAATGGTTGATTTGTCCAACTGAATTTTAACATAGCAAGGGGACAGCTGAAGACCCTTTGATGTGTTAATCCTATGCAAGTCTATTTGAACATTTCAAAAGGGTGTTCAGGTGGTATCTGTTAATCTAATTACACATATCTAAGGACTTGTTGATGTTGATATGCGGGAGTGCAAATTGGGGCGGTTTATGACTACAGCTGTTCACGGCTGGGAGTTGTCTGTCTGAAAGACTAGAGTATATCAAAGACCTAAATGGAGACGGCCAATCAAATTGCTCAGCCATTCAATATCTAGTGAATATAAAATGGCATTCAGTCTATAGTTTAAGTTAGGCTTGTCTGTGTATGCACACACAGACCTAGGAGATGGGTCTCTGAATGATATACTCTGTCGGATTTTTTGTCATCTGTGGACTTTGGACTTTGTTCTGTGTTGGAAGTCAATAAAGTGCATCTCTCTGGAAGAATTGGGTTGCTGCGGAAGAGTACTTACTAATTAAGTATCGTACCCACGATACTACCACTATACCACAACATTATTAAATCACTACAGACCTCTCTTTCTTTGTACTGTTAGGAGCAAAAATCACTATAACTAAGGCCTGGAAGAAAACCACGGTGGCTCCTCAGCCTTGTAAACGGAAGGTGTCTTGGATAATGGCCCAGGAACAAATAGTAGCTAAGCTGAATGACAACATGGAAACATTCTATGCAATATGGGAACCTTTGGCCGCGTTCTGTAATATAGCTCTAATACCGGGGACAGAACCTGCTGCTGGACCTGCCCATGTTCTAAGCTGATCAACTCTCTACTCTTCTTTTTCTCTGTCCTCCCCTCTTGCACGTTCTTTCTTTCCTTTCTCTGGTTATTCTTATGCCCCGTACACACGGTCGGACATTGATCGGACATTCCGACAACAAAATCCATGGATTTTTTCCGACGGATGTTGGCTCAAACTTGTCTTGCATACACATGGTCACACAAAGTTGTCGGAAAATCCAATCGTTCTAAATGTGGTGACGTAAAACACGTACGTCGGGTCTATAAACGGGGCAGTAGCCAATAGCTTTCGTCTTTTAATTTATTCTGAGCATGCACGGCACTTTGTGCGTCGGATTTGTGTACACACGATCGGAATTTCCGACAACGGATTTTGTTGTCGGAAAATTTTATAGCCTGCTCTCAAACTTTGTGTGTCGGAAATTCCGATGAAAAATGTGTGATGGAGCCCACACATGGTCGGATTTTCTGACAACAAGGTCCTATCACACATTTTCCGTCCGAAAATCCGACTGTGTGTACAGGGCATTAGCCTCTCAGGCTCTTTTTGAAATGCTTAGATCTCTCAACCCCATTGGTTGGGGAAATCTTGGATAAGGCTGGATGGGACGTCGGGGGGATACCACCACCGCTAGTTAATTTTAATTTTCTCTTACATATGGACCTGGAGGAAGAGGGCACCACCATTTTGCCCTCTCTCTTGGACCTTTCATTACTGGAGACAGCGAGGGATGCTGGGAGGACCCTTTTCACACCTACAGGAAGATCCCATAGGGGTAGTGTGTGTGGGTCCCTGGCAGATCCTGGCGGGCTCTCCTCAAAAACAAAAATACACTTTTACATGGTATCCTTCTCGGGCAGTGTGGGATCCCCTCCGACTACCCTGACCTGAATACTAGGTCCGGATGTATGATTCCTAGGATTATTTTCCGGTAACTTTCTAAAATTTTCCTCAGTAATTATTTTGGTTTATTATTACCCTTATATAGCTTTTATGTGTCCTTCTCTTTTACCTAAATTTCAGCCTTACCCTTTTTGATCTGATCGACTGTAAAGTTTAGCTAGCAATCGCATGTAGCTGTATCAGGAATTTATTGTATTCTGAATTACGCAACTGTATGTTTTTATGTGAAATATTTCAATAAAAATCTTTAAACCTTAAAAAATAGGTCTTCCCCCCCTCATATGCCCCGTACACATGGTCGGATTTTCCGTCGGAAAATGTTCAATGGGAGCTTTTTGTCAGAAATTCGGACCGTGTGTAGGCTCCATCAGACATTTTCCATCGGAATTTCCATCATACAAAATTTGAGAGCTGGTTCTCAAATTTTCCGTCAACAAAATCCGTTGTTGGAAATTCTGATCGTGTGTACACAATTCCAATGCAAAAGGTTCCACGCATGCTCGGAATCAAGCAGAAGAGCAGCACTGGCTATTGAACTTCATTTTTCTCGGCACGTCGTACGTGTTGTATGTCACCGCGTTCTTGACGTTCGGAATTTCCAACCTACTTTGTGTGACTGTGTGTATGCAAGACAAGTTTGAGCCAACATCCGTTGGAAAAGAAACATGGATTTTGTTGTCGGAATGTGCGATCGTGTGTACGTGGCAATAGGGGAAGATTTACTAAAACCGGTGCACACAGAATATAATGCAGCAATGCATAGTAACCCGTCAGCTTGTTCGATTAAGCTTTGACAATAAAACCTACACTATATTACCAAAAGTATTCATTTTTTAGTGCCTTTTTTTCTGGTTTTTGGTTCTATAGACTTCAATGGATCAAAAACCTGTATTGAAAAACACAAAATTCACCCGTAATATGCAAACTGCAACCTGCATAGGTGTGAACCATGCCTAAACATCCTTTTTGCTGTTAATTAAGCTACACCACTTTGTCCTTGATAGGGGTGGGTGAACGGTTCGGTTGGAGCATGAGTTGGGACAGAACATTGGCTGTTTGTTCGTTCAATGAACACCCGAATTATCAGCGTGCTTGACCGTTTGTTCAGCCCGCCGAATAACCACAATGCACTGCACCACTGCACAGTGCATTGGAAGCCCTGATTGGCTGTAGCCATGAAAGCTTTGCACAATCAGGGCACAGAGCACTGTCAGAGCCATGATTGGAGAAAGTAATGATGACTCTATCCATTCATGGCTCATTGCTTTTAGTCCCGCCCCATACTATAAAAGTATTCTTTCAATAGCAGCCATTTGTAGTGTGATATCAGCCTGGAGAGAGATAAAACAGGGCTCTGTTCAGTGCAACTAGAGAGTTATTGTGCTATAGTGTGCTATTCTGATTCTATTGTCAGTGTAGAATATCAGTTTAGTGTGAATCTATAGTTGATAGTTCAGTCAGTGTCAGTGTAGTGACCATTTATTTTTACATTGGTGTCAGTTTATTTTGTCAGGGCGGGTTTACTGCAGTATATTTCAGTGCATGTTTAACGCTGTATATTTCTGTGCATTAAGTGCTGTTTAATTGAGTATATTTCAGTGCATTAGTGCACATTTAACGCAGTATATTTCAGTGCGTTACATGCTGTTTAACGCAGCATATTTCAGTGCCTTGCTGCACGTTTAACGCAGTATATTTCTGTGCATTACTACATGTTTAACGCAGTATATTTCTGTGCATTAAATGCTGTATAGCACAGTATATTTCAGTGTGTTAGTGCACGTTTAACGCAGTATATTTCTGTGTGTTATTTCATGTTTAATGCAGTATATTTCAGTGCATTATGTGCCATTTAACACAGTATATTTCAGTGCATTAGTACATGTTTAACACAGTATATTTCTGTGCATTACTGCATGATTAATGCAGTATATATCAGTGGGTTAGTGCACGCTTAACTCAGTATATTTCAGTGTGTTACTGCATGTTTAACTCAGGATATTTCAGTGAGCTATGTGACGTTTAACGCAGTATATTTCAGTGTGTTACTGCACGTTTAACGCAGTATATTTCTGTGCATTAGTGTGCGTTTAACACAGTATATTTCTGTGTGTTATGTGCCATTTAACACAGTATATTTCAGTGCATTATGTGCCGTTTAATGCAGTATATTTCAGTGCGTTACTGCACATTTAATGCAGTATATATCTGTGCATTACTGCACGTTTACCAAAGTATATTTCAGTGTGTTACCTGTCGTTTAACGCAGTATGTTTCTGTGTGTTATGTGCCATTTAACGCAGTATATTTTAGTGCATTACTGCCTGTTTAATGCAGTATATTTCTGTGTGTTAGTGAACATTTAACGCAGTATATTTCTGTGCATTACGCGCTGTTTAACGCAGTATATTTCAGTGCATTACTGCATGTTTAATGCAGTATAGTTCTTTGCATTATTGCATGTTTAACACAGTATATACCTGTGTGTTAGTGCACTTTAAACGCAGTATATTTCAGTGCGTTACTGCACATTTAATGGAGTATATTTCTGTGTTAGTGCATGTTTAAGACAGTATATTTCAGTGTGTTATGTGCCATTTAACACAGTATATTTCAGTGTATTATTGCATGTTTAATGCAGTATATTACCATGCGTTACTGCATGTTTAACACAGTTTACTTCTGTGCGTTAGTGCACATTTAACGTAGTATATTTCAGTCTGTTAGTGCACATTTAACACAGTATATTTATGTGCGTTACTGGATATTTAACGCAGTGTATTGCAATGTGTCAGTGCAGTTTTACTGCAGTATATTGTAGTGGAGTGGATTGTGTCATTGTAGTCAGTACTCGGATTAAAGTGCACAAACACCACTTTCCATTGATCAAAGTGCATCCATGTACACATTTCCACATATTTATTACATTTTGTTAAGAAGCACCCCCCTCTCCATCATGTCTGGGTGGCCAACAAGAGGGGGCAGACCTTCCCATGGCACTGTGAGGGGGCCAGCAGCATATGTGTCCACAGGCAAAGCTGGACGTGGTCAGTTCTCAGGCAGGGCATCATTTCCTCTGTTCAGTGATGTTGCCTGTGCTATCCAGGCACAGCATGCAGAGGAGGTGGTGGACAGGCTTACTAAACCATTCTCATCCTCCTCATCCTCAGTCACCCAAGCAGAGACTAGTGCACAGTCCACTGCAGCTGCCAGAGTGCCTAAATCTGCCTCCTTGTCCACAGCTGATCCTGCCATAGCTTCAGCATCAGGCATGGAGGAGCCAGCTGAGTTATTTGAACACAGCGTCAGCCACTTGGTCCTTGATGATGCACAGCCATCACTTGATTCATATGCTTGTTCTGAGGTTGGGAAAGGTAGGAACATGAGCCTACAGAGATGGGAGAACACTGGTACACAAATTGGCCGTCGTCCCCCCAGCTGCAGCGTATTGCCAAGTTGTCTCTAGTGGTACTGAGGATGGAGGAGATGATGATGATGAGGTCACTGACGCAACTTTGGTGCCGGATAGAGCAGGGGAGGAAAGGGAGGGTGAGGCACAACCCCAACAAGGCAGCCATCATGGAAGAGTAGAGAGCAGCCACCCTATTCTATTACATTGTGGAGCTGTTATCTCCTGGCCCAATTCTCACAGCTCAGCTGTCAGGGCCTTTTTTGCACATGTGCAGCTGACCGCACTGTTGCAATTTGCAAATATTGTCTCAAGCACATCAAGGGTGGCAAAAACACCAGATATTTGGGTACCACATGCTTTTAACCTCTACAAGGCATTTAAACTCCCACCACTCAGCTCGTTGGCAGGAGCACCTGAAAGCCACACAAAAGAGATGCAATTCTGTTCCTCTTCCTTACTCACCTCAGTCTACCCCACTATACCTCATGACCTCTCAGCAGCCTCCACTGACAGGGATTATGGTATAGCGCAGGGTATCCCAGGTACCTAAGGCACATCTGTCAATAGTACCCCACTAGCTGTAGTCTATAGCCAGCAAATTTCTCTACCCCATCTGCTGCAGCAAAAAAAATAATACAGTCACTGGCGCCCACATGCCCAGCGTCTAAATGCAAGCTTGTCAAAGCTGCTTGCTTTACAATTTCTGCATTTCCATCTGGTGGATTCTGCCCCCTTCCATGAATTTTCTGAATGCGCTGTACCACAAAGGCAGGTTCCCAGTTGCTATTTTTTTTCACATAAGGCCATTCCAGGTCTGTACCCACATGGAGGCAATGTTGTGGCTCTGTTGGGTAAGGCAGTCAGCTGCAAAGTCCACATTACTGCTGACATGTGGTCCAGTAAACATGGTCAGGGATGATATATTTCATTTACAGAACACTGGGTAACTCTGCTTGCAACTCGGAAGGATGCAAGACAGGGCTCAGTGTTGCAGCTTGTTGTCCTGCCACATCTCCATACATCTAGTGGTGATGATGCAAGATTTGTCAGCTCTACCTCCTCCATGCCCTCTTCTGCTGAATTGTCCTTTGAACCACAAGTACCCCCTAAGCATTCAAGGGGCTATTCAATGAGCCAGGCTAAAAGGTGCCATGCAGTGGTTCAGTTAGTGTGTCTAGGGGACAGGAACCATACCGGAGCAAAGATTCTTACAGCTCTGCAGGGGCAGACCCAGAGGTGGTTCATGCCATGCCAGCTGGTGTTAGGAATAGTGGTGTGTGATAATGGCACAAGCCTCTTGCCCGCACTTAGACAGGGAAAGTTGATACATGTGCCAAACATGTCCTTAATTTGGTGGTGCAGCATTTCTTAAATAGATCTGCTAAAGCAGGGCAGAAGAATCTGTAGCCATTTCAGGTGGTCATACACAACCAGTGCTCGGTTGGCTGAAATTCTGTGGGAATTCCACCTGCCCATAAACCGCCTGATTTGTGACATGCCCTCCAGGTGGAACTCGATGTTGGCGATGCTGCAGCTGCTGCACATGCAGAAGAGGGCCATCATTGAGTACCTGTGTGAGTATGGCACAATGACAGGCTCAGGCTGGCTCTGTTTTTTTTCACTATGCCAATGGCTGCTGATTAAGGATGCATGCACTATACTGTCACCATTTGAGGAGGCCACAAGGATGGTGAGCCGTGACAATGCATGCATCAGTGACACAATCCCTGTTGTGTTCCTGCTGGAGCAGACTCTGCGTGGCATTATGGACAGGACACTTGAGGCAGAGCAGCTGGAGGTAGAGGAGGACTTCCGTTCCTCTCAAGGCCCGCTTTATGCAGATACCATTCTTCCTATGCTACAGAACACACAAGAGGAGAGGGAGGAGGAGGATTCTGGTAGTTTTGGAGGCACTGAAGCAGAGGGAGACATACGTCAAACCTTAAGAGATGGTTTTCCATCCCCAGAACCCTTGGTAGTAGTACGTGGCTGGGAGGAGGCAGTTCCAGATACTGTAATCCTCAGTGACCTCGAGGAGTCTGCTTCGCATGCCTCCACAAACTTGCGGTGCACGGGCTCCCTCATGCTTCAAAGCCTGCGAGAGGACCCAAGAATATGTGGTATCAAGAAGAAGGATCACTATTTGTTGGCAACCCTCCTTGACCACTGTTACAAGGGGAAAGTCTCAGAACTCATCCCATCCCCACAGAGCGTGCAGAAGATGAAATCTCTTGAGGGCACCTTAAAGTTTATCTTTTCCCGACTCTGGTAGGTTACAGTGTCAAAATGTAGTTTTGAGGCTTCTGTTGATCAAAAGAGGAGCGGTGGAGAAGGGGGCCGCCTAAGTGATGCATTTTCAAGTTTTTTTTAGTCCTCACCGCCCAGGGCTGTCAGTTTCCACGTCCCATCAGCAGCATCTGCATCATATAGTGGGTGATTATCTAGAGTTGGAAACAGAGATGGAGAGCTTTTCAATTGATGATCCACTGAGTTATTGGGTCATGAGAATAGACCACTGGCCAGAACTTGCCCATTATGCAATTAAGCTGCTGGGCTGACCCTGCATCCAGTGTGCTCTCTGAATGGGCATTCAGTGCTGCTGGAGGTTTTGTTACTGATAGTAGAATGCATCTATCCACAGACTCCTTGGACAGTCTGACATTTATCAAAATTAATCAGTCCTGGATTGCCAGCAGCTATGAAGTCCCTGCATTACAATGTCGCTGATTAAGTGTTTTTGGGATGTGGAATCTCTTCAAGACTTCTAGGCTGCCTAGCATTGTGGGTGTTGATTTCATCTGGAATTTTTTTGATGTAGGTTTCATGGGCACTAATAACACCCAAAGACCAATTTTTCCGCACCAGTTTGACAGGTGCATACTATTTAAATTTTTGACAGCAAAGCCAATTCTTGTTTTCATCAAGAGTACCTCTATAGGGTTACGGTGTGAAGGTGCCACCAACACCCAAATACCAATTTTTCTGCACCTGTTCGACAGGTGCATATCATTTCAATTTTTGACAGCAAGGCATTTCTTGTTTTCATCAAGAGTACCTCTATAGGGTTATGGTGTGAAGGCACTACTGACACCCAAAGACCAATTTTTCCTGCACCTGTTTGACAGGTGCATATCTTTCAATTTCTGACAGCAAGGCCAATTCTTGCTTTCATCAAGAGTACCTCTATAGGATTACGGTGTGAAGGCACCACCGACACCCAAAGACCAATTTTTCCGCACCTGTTACTTCTATCCAAAGTCTGCAGAAGAGACACCAGAATTTATCCAAAAAAATCTCTAATCTTGTTCCCGGTGCACTACATTGTGGCCTCATCATATAGACTGGCTCCCTAAGCCATTGTTTACAAAATAAAGAAAGCTTGCAGGAAAAATATCATTTTTCTGGCTTTAGAAATGCAATTATTGCTGCAGCAGCTTCTATGCACAGTACAGATGTGCCACTTTACAGGTAGACTAAGGGGACCCCACAGGCACTATATTAAATGGATTTTTTATTATTATTGTTATTTCTCATTTTTATGCTTTTGCTTTAAGCGTCAGTAAATCACTGCTCATTTAAAAATGTATTTTTTTTACAAACTTTTTTTCATTGATACCCCCAGGGCAGTACTCAGACACCCAAAACCATTGTATGCCCAATTACTTGTATATAAGCCTTTAAAATGGGCACTTGATTTTTACAGTTTGGGTCACATAGACTTCAATGGGATTCATTATTCGGTCCCGAATTTTTGTTCTTTTGCAAACTGAACAGGGGGTCGTTCGGCCCATCCCTAGTCCTTAATATGTCTGGGTGCAAGCTCAGTGTCCAGTCATTGGGAGCCAAGTCAAATGGGGACTAATGCCGTGTACAAACGAGCAGACTTTTTGACCAGACTGGTCCGATGGACCGAGTCCGGCGGACAATTTGACCGAGTGTGGGCTTCATCGGACCTGCAGCTGACTTTCGGTCGAAAATCTGACGGATTTTAAATTTGGAACACGTTTCAAATCTTTCCGATGGACTCAAGTCTGGTTGAAAAGTCCGCTTGTCTGTATGCTAGTCCGATGGATGAAAACCAACGCTAGGGCAGCTATTGGCTACTGGCTATCAACTTCCTTTTTTTAGTCCGGTCGTACGTGATCATGTACGAATCCGTCAGACTTTGGTGTGATCGTGTGTAGGCAAGTCCGTTTGTTCGGAAAGTCCGTCGGAAGTCCGCCGAAAGTCTGTTGGATAGACCGTCGGACCAGTCCGGTCGAAAAGACCGCTCGTGTGTACGTGGCATTAGACTTGTTTTATCAGATCTGTATCTGCTCAACACACAAGAAAAGGTGTAAGTAAATGCCGATAAAATCCCCTACCATGTACTGTGGTTCCTTGTGTAGACCATTATGTCATTTCTGTGTCCTGTGAGAAGAATCAGGGTTGTTCACTGTGAAAATTGCAAAAAACAACAAAGGAGCAATAATAAAACACTAATGGTAAAAATAATGGTAGTGTAAGAATATTTATACGTATAGTATACTTGCTATGTCTAAAGCATACAAGCACTCCTACACTAAGCAACATTTGGACAATGTTAAAAGTGCTGCTTATAAAATCCCACATGTTGGAGAAATAGCCAAATATCTGCTGTCAATGTTGTGTGCATTGCATTGTAAATACTGAGAAAGTGGTGTTGATTTTCTAAGACTGGAGAGTACAACATCTGAAGCTGTGCATGGTATCCAATCAGCTTCTAACTTCAGCTTGTTCAGCTTAAGAAAAAAAAAAAAAACCTGGAAGCGAATTGGTTTCTATTCAGAGCTGCACCCGATTTTGTACTCTCCAATTTTAGAAAAAACAAACCCAATTTGCTTTGGTTGTTGGACCTGATTTTGGGACACAACTGCAAATAACTAGTAGATCTGTTTCACCAAAAAAATTTATTTAATGTTAGCCATGTGAAGTATTTATTAACTACCTCCCGCCCGGCGTATAAACAAATGACAGTGGGCGAGGTGCTCTCTTGTTCGGGGATGACGTCATATGATGTCATCCCACTCTCGCCGTGTTTGCGCGACTGCTGGGGCATGCAGTGCGGCAGTTGGTGGCACGATGTGTCCCCGAGACATGGCACACCCCCGATCTCAGTAAGGAGTCGCTGATACCCAAAGTCTACCTTGTGATGTCTGTGCATTGTAAAGTCCTATAACTGGCTTCTGTATTACCCATTACATTCACATTTTGAATTTAATTGGCGGTTGCAGGCTTTCTGTAAGTGAGATAAAGCAAAGACCTGCTGTGTTTGGGAATTCCTTATCAGCATTGCAAAGAGGGGTTTTCAAATTACAAGATTACCAACAAAAAGATGAACATATTATACCAATGTCTGACAAAAAAAAGGAAAGCCCTAAACAGGTAAACAATTCTCTGTTGGCCTTTCAAGTTTCAAGTAAAAGTGGAAATTTTAGAAGTGACATTATAATTGGGCTAAAATAATTTTTCATGTGTCTACATTGTAGTAAATTTCAAAGTTATTGTGCAGATAAATCCAAATTGGAAAGCCGCTGGCAAAAACAATACGTATAAGATTGTAAACAGCATATACAAACAGAAAATTGCTAAAATGACAAAGAAAAAAGTCCCATAAATATTACAATACTAATAGAAGTGATATAGTCCAATCATGAAACCAGTAGATCACTCCAAGGAAAATGTGAGGGATTAGGCGTTCAACATATATGAAAAAACACCTTTATAGTGAATATAGTATAAAAAGGTGAAACACCCAGGTGCGCCTTCACCATATAATATGAGATGGCCGCTTACCAGAGGAAATGGATTCTAGATTATAAGAGTCATGAGTACAGTATCATAGAATATCCTTAACCACTTATGGACCGCCTGCCGTTGTTATACGTCGGTACTTTGAAGAGGTGTATCGTTGTTATGGCAGCAGCTAGCTACTATAAATCCAGTATCCTCTTTTTCAGTGGGCAGTCCGCTTTCAGATAAAAGTGGTCTCTGCGGCGGATTTACCGCGAGTTTTACTTTTATCTGCGGGCCCCCCCCCCTCCCGGAGCCACCGGCAGCAGCAGAGGCAATCAGTTCCTGTGTCCTGTTAGGTATGGAGATGAGTGAGGGGAAGATAGCCCCCACTTGTCTCCATACCATTAAAGGGCGGAAGCGACGTCAAAACGTCATTTCCGCCCATAGCTCTTAAAGAGACTTTTTGTTATTTTCTTTTTTTTAAACAACATTTTATTACTTTTTTTATTTCATTTTAGTGTAAATATGAGATCTGAGGCATTTTTGACCCCAGATCTCGAATTTAAGAGGTCCTGTCATGCTTTTATTCTATTACAAGGGATGTTTACATTCAAAAATAAAAAATAAAAGGTAAAAGAAAAAAGAATTTTTTTTTTAAATGCGTCACATCCCACCAAGCTTGCATGCAGAAGCAAACGCATAGGTGAGCAGCGTCTGCATATGAAAATGGTGTTTAAACCACACATGTGAGGTAACGCCTATGGAGATTCCACCAGTGGGCTCAATTTTGAAGCGTGACATGTTGGGTATCAATTTACTCAGCGTAACATTATCTTTCACAATATAAAAAAAATTGGACCAACTTTACTGTTGTCTTATTTTTAATTAAAAAAAGTGTATTTTTTCCAAAAAAAGTGCTTGTAAGATGGCTGCGCGAATACAGTGTGACAGAAAGTATTGCAATGACTGCCATTTTATTCTCTAGGGTGTTATAAAAAATATATATATAATATTTGGGGGTTCTAAGTAATTTTTAAGCAAAAAAACTGTTTTTAACTTGTAAACACCAAATATCAGAAAGAGACTCGGTCCTTAAGTGGTAAAGTTCACCAGCCAATCATGCATATAAGATAAACCACAGAAACTCCAATATTTTGAAACTGTATAAAATGTATTAAAGATAAAAGATACCAACTACATAAAGGCAGGTAAAAATTATTTTATGCAATATATATTCGTCTCAGGATGGAAGCCGAAAGGTTGGTGGCCCAACACGTTTCATGAAAGATCACATCATCAGGGGCATGGGGGCCACACTTAATACAGTTAAGACCAAAATGGCCACCATTGCCATGTACAGTATTAGGTGGCCAAACCTTGTTTTTGATTACACAACCATAATGTGATGAGAGGCCAAGCCTTAGTTCGAAAACCAAAATGGCCACCGTTACCATATATTAGATGACCAGGCCTCCTTTCCTATTACACCACCATATTGTGATAAAAGGCCAAGCCTCATTTTGATCTCTATATGGAATTAGATAGCCAAGTCCCGTTTTAAGTTAAGCGGTCACATTAGGTATGTGCATTGGATTGGCCGGCCGTCATAGATGAGTGTATTGGGCTAAAAAACCAAGCCTCATCTTGAGATCCGTGGCTGTATTGTTCAAGAATGGCAAGACATATACTCAAGCCTCATTATCATTTCAGTGGCCATTTTAAGTGTTGAAAAAAAATTGTCTGTCAAGATAGATGGAGAAGTAGAAAATAGAACCTGGCAACTCTGATCTAAACTGAACCAAGTAACTGTATAAAATAAGTTGTATATTAAATAATGTATACTAAAAGTCAAATTGAAGGCTGGCAAGGAGTAAATAGCCAAACCTCATGTTAAAAAATAAAATAAACCAATTACACGGCTGTCTGATATTAAATGGAACTCTGCCCTCAAACAAAAGGTATGAGATGTTCAACACAAAAGAACAAAAGAGTACAATAGCTAAAAGATAAACAGTATAATCTTTGATTGGTAATAATGATGTGTGCATGCAACAATCCCTCAGAAACTTGCACAAAACTTCCAAATGTAATTGAATGGGAAAATGTAAGCAATACTGAAAAAGGTATTTATATCCCATTCTAAGTTCATGCCATGAGGTGTAGAAGATTTTAATTCATGGATCCGCTGAGTCTCAAGCTGGGAGACCCCCCTTTTGTTGGAATAACCTCTCCAAAGGGCAGTATATTTGTCAATTGCTATAAAAGATGTACGTCGCGGGTCCCTGTTATGACAACATGCAAAGTGTTTAGGAACAGAATGCTCGTTGGTATCTTTTCTGATGTTGTTGATATGTTCAACAACATGTACAGAGAAGGATCTGATCATTCTGCCAACATATTGTTTCCTACAGGTGCAGGTGCTCAGATAAACTACATTTTTAGTTGTACAGGTGATAAATTGTCTAATACATATCCCTTTTGGCAGTAACTGTGGAGGTAAACGTGCAAGTTTGTCTGCGACCTGCAGCACTGATTTGGCAGACTGCACATTTTATACAAGGATAATACCCTACTAGCTCATGGAAGAAAGTGGGTCTTTCTGGAGGATCAATTACATTGGGGGCTATTCTGGTCTGTAATGATGGTAGACCCCTAAAGACCGCTACAGTTTTGACTGGCAGTAGGGGACCAAAAACCCTAACATTTTTAATGTCTTTTAACCACTTAAGGACCGCCTCACGCCGATGTACGTCGGCAAGGCGGCACGGGCAGGCAAAATCACGTACATGTACGTGATTTGCCTCCCGCGGGTGGGGGGTCCGATCGGACCCCCCCCGCCGCCCGAGGCGGTCCCGTTCTGTCCCCCGGCGATCAGAGACGAGGGGGAGGCCATCCGTTCGTGGCCCCCCCCTCGCGATCGCCGCCGGCCAATGGGAACACTCCTTTGCTGCTGTATGCTAAACAGCAGCAAAGGAAGTGATGTCATCTCCCCTCGGGTCGGTAGTTTCCGTTCCGGCCCGAGGAGAGACGACATGTGAGTGAGTGCACCAACACACACACACACAGTAGAACATGCCAGGCATACAAAACACCCCGATCCCCCCCCCGATCGCCCCCCGATCCCCCCCCAATCACCCCCCCCCCTGTCACAAACTGACACGAGCAGTTTTTTTTTTTTTTTTTCTGATTACTGCTGTGTCAGTTTGTGACAGTTACTGTGTTAGCACAGTTACTGTTACCCCCCTGTAGGTCTAGGGTACCCCCCTAACCCCCCCTAATAAAGTTTTAACCCCTTGATCACCCCCCGTCACCAGTGTCGCTAAGCGATCATTTTTCTGATCGCTGTATTAGTGTCGCTGGTGACGCTAGTTAGTGAGGTAAATATTTAGGTTCGCCGTCAGCGTTTTATAGCGTCAGGGACCCCCATATACTACCTAATAAATGTTTTAACCCCTTGATTGCCCCCTAGTTAACCCTTTCACCACTGATCACCGTATAACCGTTACGGTTGACGCTGGTTAGTTCGTTTATTTTTTATAGTGTCAGGGCACCCGCCGTTTATTACCAAATAAAGGTTTAGCCCCCCGATCGCCCGGCGGTGATATGCGTCGCCCCAGGCAGCGTCAGATTAGCGCCAGTACCGCTAACACCCACGCACGCAGCATGCGCCTCCCTTAGTGGTATAGTATCTGATCGGATCAATATCTGATCCGATCAGATCTATACTAGCGTCCCCAGCAGTTTAGGGTTCCCAAAAACGCAATGTTAGCGTGATCAGCCCAGATACCCGCTAGCACCTGCGTTTTGCCCCTCCGCCCGGCCCAGCCCAGCCCACCCAAGTGCAGTATCGATCGATCACTGTCACTTACAAAACACTAAACGCATAACTGCATCGTTCGCAGAGTCAGGCCTGATCCCTGCGATTGCTAACAGTTTTTTTGGTAGCATTTTGGTGAACTGGCAAGCACCAGCCCCAAGCAGCGTCAGATTAGCGCCAGTACCGCTAACACCCACGCACGCACCGTACACCTCCCTTAGTGGTATAGTATCTGAACGGATCAATATCTGATCCGATCAGATCTATACTAGCGTCACCAGCAGTTTAGGGTTCCCAAAAACGCAGTGTTAGCGGGATCAGCCCAGATACCTGCTAGCACCTGCGTTTTGCCCCTCCGCCCGGCCCAGCCCACCCAAGTGCAGTATCGATCGATCACTGACACTTACAAAACACTAAACGCATAACTGCAGCGTTCGCAGAGTCAGGCCTGATCCCTGCGATTGCTAACAGTTTTTTTTGTAGCGTTTTGGTGAACTGGCAAGCACCAGCCCCAGGCAGCGTCAGGTTAGCGCCAGTACCGCTAACACCCACGCACGCACCGTACACCTCCCTTAGTGGTATAGTATCTGATCGCATCAATATCTGATCCGATCAGATCTATACTAGCGTCACCAGCAGTTTAGGGTTCCCAAAAACGCAGTGTTAGCGGGATCAGCCCAGATACCTGCTAGCACCTGCGTTTTGCCCCTCCGCCCGGCCCAGCCCACCCAAGTGCAGTATCGATCGATCACTGTCACTTACAAAAGACTAAAACGCATAACTGCAGCGTTCGCAGAGTCAGGCCTGATCCCTGCGATCGCTAACAGTTTTTTGGTAGCGTTTTGGTGAACTGGCAAGCACCAGCGGCCTAGTACACCCCGGTCGTAGTCAAACCAGCACTGCAGTAACACGTGGTGACGTGGCGAGTCCCATAAGTGCAGTTCAAGCTGGCTAGATGGCAAGCACAAGTAGTGTCCCGCTGCCACCAAAAAGACAAACACAGGCCCGTCGTGCCCATAGTGCCCTTCCTGCTGCATTCGCCAATCCTAATTGGGAACCCACCGCTTCTGCAGCGCCCGTACTTCCCCCATTCACATCCCCAACCAAATGCAGTCGGCTGCATGAGAGGCATTTTTATGTCCTCCCAAGTACCCCTACCCAACGAACCCCCCCAAAAAAGATGTTGTGTCTGCAGCAAGCGCGGATATAGGCGTGACACCCGCCATTATTGTCCCTCCTGTCCTGACAATCCTGGTCTTTGCATTGGTGGATGTTTTGAACGCTAACATGCACTAGTTGACTATTAGCGTAGGGTACAGCATTGCACAGACTAGGCACACTTTCACAGGGTCTCCCAAGATGCCATCGCATTTTGAGAGACCCGAACCTGGAACCGGGTTACCGTTATAAAAGTTAGTTACAAAAAAAGTGTAAAAAAAAAAAAAAAAAAATGAAATAAAAAAAAATAGTTGTTGTTTTATTGTTCTCTCTCTTTCTATTCTCTCTCTCTATTGTTCTGCTCTTTTTTACTGTATTCTATTCTGCAATGTTTTATTGTTATTGTTATTGTTATTGTTATTGTTATTGTTATTATGTTTTATCATGTTTGTTTTTCAGGTGTGTAATTATTTACACTTTACTGTTTACTGTGCTTTATTGTTAACCATTGTTAACCATTTTTTTGTCTTCAGGTACGCCATTCACGACTTTGAGTGGTTATACCAGAATGATGCCTGCAGGTTTAGGTATCATCTTGGTATCATTCTTTTCAGCCAGCGGTCGGCTTTCATGTAAAAGCAATCCTAGCGGCTAATTAGCCTCTAGACTGCTTTTACAAGCCGTGGGAGGGAATGCCCCCCCCCCCCACCGTCTTCCGTGTTTTTCTCTGGCTCTCCTGTCTCAACAGGGAACTGGAGAATGCAGCCGGTGATTCAGCCAGCTGACCATAGAAGTGATCAGAGACCAGAGTGGCTCCAAACATCTCTATGGCCTAAGAAACCGGAAGCTACGAGTATTTCATGACTTAGATTTCGCCGGATGTAAATAGCGCCATTGGGAAATTGGGGAAGCATTTTATCACACCGATCTTGGTGTGGTCAGATGCTTTGAGGGCAGAGGAGAGATCTAGGGTCTAATAGACCACAATTTTTTCAAAAAAGAGTACCTGTCACTACCTATTGCTATCATAGGGGATATTTACATTCCCCGAGATAACAATAAAAATGATTAAAAAAAAAAATATGAAAGGAACAGTTTAAAAGTAAGATTAAAAAAGCAAAAAAATAATAAAGAAAAAAACAAAACAAAAAAAAAACACCCCTGTCGCCCCCTGCTCTCGCGCTAAGGCGAACGCAAGCGGCGGTCTGTCGTCAAATGTAAACAGCAATTGCACCATGCATGTGAGGTATCGCCGCGAAGGCCAGATCGAGTGCAGTAATTTTTCCAGTAGACCTCCTCTGTAAATCTAAAGTGGTAACCTGTAAAGGCTTTTGAAGGCTTTTAAACATGAATTTATTTTGTTGCCACCGCACGTTTGTGCGCAATTTTAAAGCATGTCATGTTTGGTATCCATGTACTCGGCCTAAGATCATCTTTTTTATTTCATCAAACATTTGGGCAATATAGCGTGTTTTAGTGCATTAAAATTTAAAAAAGTGTGTTTTTTCCCAAAAAAATGCGTTTGAAAAATCGCTGCGCAATTACTGTGTGAAAAAAAAAAATTAAACACCCACCATTTTAATCTGTAGGGCATTTGCTTTAAAAAAATATATAATGTTTGGGGGTTCAAAGTAATTTTTTTGCAAAAAAAACAAAACTTTTTCATGTAAACAATAAGTGTCAGAAAGGGCTTTGTCTTCAAGTGGTTAGAAGAGTGGGTGATGTGTGACATAAGCTTCTAAATGTTGTGCATAAAATGCCAGGACAGTTCAAAACCCCCCGAAATGACCCCATTTTGGAAAGTAGACACCCCAAGCTATTTGCTGAGAGGCATGTCGAGTCCATGGAATATTTTATATTGCGACACAAGTTGCGGGAAAGAGACAAATTTTTTTTTTTTTTTTGCACAAAGTTGTCACTAAATGATATATTGCTCAAACATGCCATGGGAATATGTGAAATTACACCCCAAAATACATTCTGCTGCTTCTCCTGAGCACGGGGATACCACATGTGTGAGACTTTTTGGGAGCCTAGCCGCGTACGGGACCCCGAAAACCAAGCACCGCCTTCAGGCTTTCTAAGGGCGTGAATTTTTGATTTCACTCTTCACTGCCTATCACAGTTTCGGAGGCCATGGAATGCCCAGGTGGCACAAACCCCCCCCAAATGACCCCATTTTGGAAAGTAGACACCCCAAGCTATTTGCTGAGAGGTATAGTGAGTATTTTGCAGACCTCACTTTTTGTCACAAAGTTTTAAAAATTGAAAAAAGAAAAAAAAAAATGTTTTTTCTTGTCTTTCTTCATTTTCAAAAACAAATGAGAGCTGCAAAATACTCACCATGCCTTTCAGCAAATAGCTTGGGGTGTCTACTTTCCAAAATGGGGTCATTTGGGGGGGGGTTTGTGCCACCTGGGCATTCCATGGCCTCCGAAACTGTGATAGGCAGTAAAGAGTGAAATCAAAAATTTTCACCCTTAGAAATCCTGAAGGCAGTGATTGGTTTTCGGGGTCCCGTACGCGGCTAGGCTCCCAAAAAGTCCCACACATGTGGTATCCCCATACTCAGGAGAAGCAGCTAAATGTATTTTGGGGTGCAATTCCACATATACCCATGGCCTGTGTGAGCAATATATCATTTAGTGACAACTTTATGAAAAAAAAAAAAAAAAAAAAAGTGTCACTTTCCTGCAACTTGTGTCAAAATATAAAATATTCCATGGACTCAATATGCCTCTCAGCAAATAGCTTGGGGTGTCTACTTTCCAAAATGGGGTCATTTTGGGGGGTTTTGTGCCACCTGGGCATTCCATGGCCTCCGAAACTGTGATAGGCAGTGAAGAGTGAAAGCAAAAATTTACACCCTTAGAAATCCTGAAGGCGGTGATTGGTTTTCGGGGCCCCGTACGTGGCTAGGCTCCCAAAAAGTGCCACACATGTGGTATCCCCATACTCAGGAAAAGCAGCTAAATGTATTTTGGGGTGCAATTCCACATAGGCCCATGGCCTGTGTGAGCAATATATCATTTAGTGACAACTTTTTGTAAATATTTTTTTTTTTTTTTTTTTTTGTCATTTTTCAATCACTTGGGACAAAAAAAATAAATATTCAATGGGTTCAACATGCCTCTCAGCAATTTCCTTGGGGTGTCTACTTTCCAAAATGGGGTCATTTGGGGGGGTTTTGTACTGCCCTGCCATTTTAGCACCTCAAGAAATGACATAGGCAGTCATAAACTAAAAGCTGTGTAAATTCCAGAAAATGTACCCTAGTTTGTAGACGCTATAACTTTTGCGCAAACCAATAAATATACGCTTATTGACATTTTTTTTACCAAAGACATGTGGCCGAATACATTTTGGCCTAAATTTATGACTAAAATTTAGTTTATTGGATTTTTTTTATAACAAAAAGTAGAAAATATCATTTTTTTTCAAAATTTTCGGTCTTTTTCCGTTTATAGCGCAAAAAATAAAAACCGCAGAGGTGATCAAATACCATCAAAAGAAAGCTCTATTTGTGAGAAGAAAAGGACGCAAATTTCGTTTGGGTACAGCATTGCATGACCGCGCAATTAGCAGTTAAAGCGACGCAGTGCCAAATTGGAAAAAGACCTCTGGTCCTTAGGCAGCATAATGGTCCGGGGCTCAAGTGGTTAAAAATACCTTTTTTTTGATAATGCTGATTGGAAAATGTAGTGATAAAGGACCATCTGAATTGATTAGAGTCAATGGTTTTGACATTGTCTGTTAGTAAAGTCCTCCTTTCTAAATCCCTTACTCGATTAATTTCATTATCGAGGGTATATGTATTGTAAAGATTTTTCCATAAAACGGTCTCAAAGGATAGGTACTTGTTTATCATAATCTTTAATATTTGTGCAGTTGAGTCTCAAACAAATGAACTGACTCCGAGGTACAGACTGTAGCCAAACTTTGCCAAACAGCTGTCAGTTGGTATAAAAGAATTATGATCAGTGGATTTGAAAAAGGTGCCGGTGACCCGCCTGTTATGTTTTACCTTAACCACTTGCCACCCACCATATAGCAAAATGACATTGGCAAAGTGGTTTAGTTATCCTGATCAGACGTCATATGATGTGATCAGGATAACTAGCCATCGCACTCCTGCGGGGGCACGCAGAGTGGCAATCGTGGTGCGGCGTGTCAGTCTGACACACTGCAACTCCAATCTAGGTAAAGAGTCTCTGATGGAGACTCTTTACCACGTGATTAGCTGTTTCTAATCAAAGCTGATCACGGTGTAAACAGGAAAAGCCGTGTATCGGCTTTTCCTCACTCGCGTCTGTCAGATGCGAGTAGAGGAGAGCCGATTGGCTGCTCCTCTAAAAAGGGGGGTCTGCGTTGATTGATTGTCACTGCAGCATCCCGAGAATGCTCACCCAGGACCACTGGGTTCACCACCAGGACCACCAGGGATGCCCACCACTTGTGACCACCAAGTATGCCACACATGGCCACCAGAGATGCCAATCAGTGCCCACAATTGAAGGCAATCAGTGCCCATCACTAATGCCTGCCAGTGCCTGCCAATCAGTGATGCCATCAGTGCCATCTATCAGTGTACATCAGTGCCACACATCAGTGTCCATCAGCGCCACCTATCAGTGTCCATCCATGCCCATCAGTGCCGCCTATCAGTGCCCATCAGTGCCACCTTTCAGTGCCCAGCAGTGTCGCCTATCAGTGCCCATCACTGCTGCCTATGTGTGCCCATCAGTGCCACCTATCAATGCCCATCAGTGCAGCATATAAGTGGCACTTATCAGTGCCCATAAGTGCCGCCTATGAGTGTCCATCAGTGCCGCATATTAGTTCCCATCACCAGTGCCCATCAGTGCCATAATTGCCACCCTGAAAAAATTAAGGGACGGGTTTCCACGCTCACGGACCTGAAGGCTTGCAGTCTCCCCTTGCACTTACCCCCGAATGAGTGGCTCCTTTGATAACGTCGATGACAAAATGCATAAGACGGAGCTACGCACTGATGTCACACGCGGAAGTAGGAGAGTGTGGAACGCAGCTGAGGCGCACGCCGCGCAGCTGATGGTTCTAGACGCACTGCACTCTCCATACGAAACAGATTACACGCTGTGTGACTATTTGGCTCTTTTAGAAATAGCCCGGATTTTAATTTTAATTTTAGTTACTTTTATTTGCCTTATTTTTTGTGCTGTTATGATAGCTAAATAAACTATTTAAAACGTATCACACTATGGAGCCCTGTTTCTTCTATATGAGGATATACTGAAGGATACTTCACAGCTGGAGCGGTGGACCCTGAGGACCCATACACATCATATTGCTGCTTGTTACTACATGCCTACTACCCCTGCAGGGGTGCAGGGAGCTGGTGAGTGGGGATCTTTGAGGGGGAGCACCGCAAGTCACTGGATCTGATCAGCTGTTTTCACGAAAGTCACTTACCACAGATGTTTTTACTTCTTGATACTGGACTTTGATACACTAATTTTTTACATTTTAAAATATATATCTCTCTCACCAATTTTTTCACTAATTTTTTCACTAATTTTTCACGTTTTATATAATTTAATGTGCAGTCCTGCACTATATGACTAATGTTGGGACTATTTAATTCACCTTTTGCATAAAAGCACATTTGGACACAATTGGGGATCAACATAGGTTTTAAATCGTGGTGTTTTATTTTATTTTACTTTATTTTATTTATTTCTTGGATTGTCATATATTAATTTTTACAAGTTGTCACTTAATTAATCTATGATGATTAGCCACACGGTGTACACCTGCATGTAGGTATGAGACTGACTTGTTAGTACAGTCCATTCAGGTAATGCTGGACACCTAGATCCACTACCTAATGAGTGATAAAGGGGTTGTATTTAGTTTTTCTGATTTCTTTTTCCTTTGAGGTTCATTATATTATAAATCAAGGTACCCTGGTAAGGTAGCGCCATCTACCCCTAATTAACTTTCCTTTATAATTGCCACCCTATCAGTGCCCATCAGTGCAGCCTCCTCAGTCCCCATCAGTGAAGGAGAAAACGTACTTATTTACAAAGTTTTGTAATAGAAACAAAAAAAACTTTTTTTTTTTTAATTTTTCTGTCTTTTTTTACTTGTTTAGCAGAAAAAATATCCCAGGGGTGATCAAATACCACCAAAAGAAAGCTCTATTTGTGAGAACAAAATGAAAAAAATGTTGTTTGGGTACAGTGTGGCATGACCGTGCAATTGTCATTTAAAAAGCGACAGCGCTGAAAGCTGCAAATTGGCTTGGGCAGGAAGGGGGTAAAGTGCACTGTATTGAAGTGGTTAATTTCCAAATCTAAAAAGTGTATAGATCTCTCATTGGCTTCAAATGAAAGATAAATACCTCGATCATTCAAGTTCGGTCAAAGAGTATTGTAACAAATCAAGGTTTCCCTTCCATAGGAGGAGGATGTCATCTATATATCTTGCCCAAAGGATAAGTTCAGGCCTGGCATATGTATAGATGACATCCTCCTCCCATTTGGCCATGATAAGGTTGGCTACATTGTTCTGGTAAACTTTTATGTAACTGTCATGAAACAAAATTAGCCATGTAATATTTTTATTCTATGTCTTCTGCTATGTAAATGTGTGGTTTGGGTGGTTTTTAGTTACCTTTCAAGTTTGTAAGGTGTGTCTCATTGGTACGCATTAGAAACAATTTAATTGAATTTTCATCTGATATGTAAAATGGGAGACAGTCTATGGCAGTACAGTAACTAATAGAACAATATGGTACTACTCAGATGGGTTAAGTGTGAGAGTAATAATTGTATGTTTAAATTATTTACAAGCTGTGTGTTCACCTTATCCTCCCTGCAGAACCTTTCATGACCTTCATTTTGAACACTGATTTTGCAGGAATAGAAAGAGACAGGCATCTGTAGTAACATTTTCTAAAATGTAGTATATATATTAGCCCTGTACCATCAACATACACGCTTTAACTGCAAATACATTGTTAAATAAACTGTACTTCTCAGTGAAGTAGCAAGCAAATATTTTAAGAAAGATTTTGCCTTTTTTTGTTCTTGTGTCATACTTTAAAGTGTATTTTTAAACAAACAGCTACTTTATTCTCTGAATTTAGGTAAACATTTGAATTACATAAGATGCAATTGTTAAGCAGTCCTATTGAGATTCATTTCAAGACACTGTGGGAAAAGTGATTGCTCACATACAATTCATTTGCAAAGCACTTCTGAGTTGGGAGGTTTACAGCCGATCAGAAGTTGTTTTTCTGTACCGCTCCAAGCAAAAGATATGCCTCTTAATGTGTTTATTCACCATGAGAAAGCTTTTGAGGCTGCTGTTAAGGTTATTTTTGCGGCTTTTTAGTGGTCTTATTCTCAAGCTTCATAGACTTGTTTGTTGAATTCTACAGAGATTTTATTATTCTGTTGAAGATTTGGGACAAAAAATAGACGGTGTCATCAGTTTAACAGAGCAATTGAAATTCCTCAAAACCTTCCTGCTATAAATGGTTTGATACAACTTCTTCTTTTGCTATCTTACTACAATGACAAAGCAACCATAATTTATAAGTAGAAATGTGCCACTTTATTAATTTTACACTTTAATCTATGTGCTACTGTTCCATCCTCAAAAAGAATCAAAGAATTGTCTGCATTGCAGTAAATATTATAGTGTGAAAAAAAGACTTTACTGTGTCATCATCTGCAAAACAAAACATCTTCCATCATCCACTTTTGGGGATTTGCGGGTCCCCTTTTCAATGCACATGGAAAAGCTGTTGTTTTTTTTCCTGATATGCTGATGTTGGTACTCTCTCCCATGCACCAATTCAAACTCCCATCTGTCCCTATACAGGGAGATCATTCATTTTATGTCACAAAGCATTTATATTTGCTTGCCTTTAAATAACTGCCAAACCCTAGAAATATAACAAATGCAAAAGGACAATTTTCATTCAGAAGTTAAATTAACAGACTATAAGCATAGTCCAGCATAAATGTGCAGATATATAAAGGATAGTAACAGAGAAGATCTAATATGTTGTATGTGATGACCTGTTATGCTGTCAGTTAAAATGCTCTGCACTCCACCATATCGGACAGAATGAGTTTGTTCTTGTGGAAAAAAGTAGCAAGTGAAATTGGAATAAACTAAATGTGTAAATGTGAAAAAACAAAACTTATTTAGAAAAATGGTTATCCAACAAAGAAATTAAAAGTTATTTTTTTTATCACCACTCAATAGACAAATTCTTCAGATTCACTTGGTTGGCAGTAAGGTCATTTGGTCAAATGCCCCATTTCAAAATGCTGTAAAGCCTTCAAAAATATTTAAACGGAACAGCATTTAATTGACAGGAGGTTAAAAGGAGCGTGATAAGTGGTGTACAGAATTACTTAATTTAGACACAATTTCCTTTCTTAGCAAGTCTGATATCTTCATGCAGCATGAGGGAGGGTAAGAATCATGTTGCATGCATCTATGGAAAGGTGGGCATTGGCATTCCTCCAGTAATATGGACCTTTTTTGCATAATTAGTTTGTTGAAACTGTTTACATACCACAATTATTAAGGTCTGGAAACTTTAATTGGAAAATGTGGCAAAAAAAAAAAATTAAATCCATCCAGAGCAAGTCAAAAGTCTAATGCTGTAGGCGATTCACCTTACTCCAGAGCTCATAGCTGTGAAGAATTAACTGGAGAGCTTCTGTTTGCTCATATTTAAATCTTTATTTTTTAGGATCAAAATTTGATGTGGGACCCAGAAGAAAGAAGGCAATGCTCCATATCATAATTTTTTTCTAATAATATATCAATTAAACTGGTAGAAAAAAATCAGTGGTGTTTTAATTATAATAAAGGTTTTTCAACTTTGCATGTGGTCTACTAATGGCAAATAGAGAGAGCAAACTGACCTCATGCATTGCCTGAGATAACACTGTATTTATATATAAAAATCCAGCAAAATGTTTACAAACACATCAGAATTATAGGCATGTATCTATCAAGCAAATTCTACAGACATGACCTTCTTACATCTCTATTCTCAGATAGACAGATGGCAATATACCCTTGTCAAAATGCAGATGGTAAACTGTAGCACTTTTCAAGGCAATTTTCCCCAGAGCTTGTGAATTTTGTGAAATTTCACTTTGCAGAGAATGACTAATTACATGAAGCAAAAAAAAAAAAAAACCTGCATTTTTTGTTTGCACATGATGGGATGATGGACATCAACAGAGTTGTGCCTTATTCAATAAGCACAATGCAACTTTTCTTGCAAAACTAAGTCTTTTTGCCTTTGGTAAATAAACCCCTTTGTGTTGTCTTGAACTCACTGGACCAAGTAACCTGCATCCAAGTTGTCCCTTCTTGCCTTTTCCAGAACAGCATGGTGCCCTTCAGCAATATACTGATGTTGTATGTGAAAAAGTTTTTAGCCCCCTTATCAAGTTTGATATTCGTGAAGCAGGACTGCCTTTAACATGATTGCTGCCTCTCCATTTTTAGGCATAACATGTCTAGTGTATTGAGATCCTCACACGATGATATATTTTACCTAATATCAAAATAATAATATAAATAATTTTAATTAGCATATAAGCATTAAAATGATTGCATACAGTATTATTTTTATTATTATACATGATTCATATAGCACCAATAGTTTATGCAGCAATTTACAACTTGAGGGTAGACAGAAGGGATGAACTTCGAGTTCGAGTCAAACTCATGTTCGACTCAAACATCGGCTGTTTGCCAGTTCGCCGAACAGCGAACAATTTGGGGTGTTCGCGGCAAATTCGAAAGCCACGGAACACCCTTTAAAAGTCTATGGGAGAAATCAAAAGTGCTGATTTTAAAGGCTTATATGCAAGTTATTGTCATAAAAAGTGTTTAGGGACCTAGGTCCTGCCCCAAGGGGACAAGGATCAATGCAAAAAAAGTTTTAAAAATGGCTGTTTTTTCGGGAGCAGTGATTTTAATAATGCTTAAAGTGAAACAATAAAAGTGTAATATTCCTTTAAATTTCGTACCTGGGGGGTGTCTATAGTATGCCTGTAAACGGGCACAGACTGTTTGGAACAGTCTGACAGCAAAATGACATTTCAAAGAAAAAAAAGTCATTTAAAACTACTCGCAGCTATAATGAATTGCCGGTCCGACAATACACATAAAAGTTCATTGATAAAAACGGCATGGGAATTCCCCACAAGGGAACCCTGAACCAAAATTTTTTTAAAAAAATGGCGTGGGGTCCCCCTCAAAATCTATACCAGACCTTCCAGGTCTGGTATGGATTTTAAGGGAAACCCCGTGCCAAAATAAAAAAAAATGGCGTGGGGTCCCCCCAAAAATCCATATCAGACCCTTATCCGAGTAAGCAACCTGGCAGGCTGCAGGAAAAGAGGGGGGACGAGAGGGCGCCCCCCTCCTGAACCGTACCAGGCCACATGCCCTCAACATTGGGAGGGTGCTTTGGGTTAGCCCCCCAAAACACCTTGTCCCCATGTTGATGAGGACAAGGGCCTCATCCCCACAACCCTTGCCCAATGGTTGTGGGGGTCTGGGGGCGGGGGGCTTATCGGAATCTGGAAGCCTCCTTTAACAAGGGGACCCCCAGATCCTGGCCCTCCCCCTTGTGGAAATGGTAAGGGGGTACTTGTACCCCTAACGTTTCACAAAAAAAATGTCAAAAATGTTAAAAACGACAAGAGACAGTTTTTGACAATTCCTTTATTTAAATGCTTCTTCTTTCTTCTATCTTCTATGGTTTCTTCCTCCATCTTCTTCTTCTTCTGGTTCTTCTGGTTCTTCCTCCGGTGTTCTCGTCTGGCATCTTCCTCCTTCGTTTTCTTCCCTTCTTCTCCTCGGGCCACTCCGCATCCATGATGGCATGGAGGGAGGCTCCCGCTGTGTGACACTTCTCTTCTTCTGATGGTTCCTAAATAACAGGGGGGCGGAGCCACCCAGTGACCCTGCCCCCCTCTGATGCACGGGGACTTGAGGGGGACTTCCCTGTGGCATTCCCCGTGATGTCATAGGGGGCATGGGTCACCCGTTACGTAACCCTTGCCCCCTTCTGACATCACGGGGAATGCCACAGGGAAGTCCCGTCAAGTCCCTGTGCATCAAAGGGGGGCGGGGTCACCAGGTGGCTCTGCCCCCCATTATTTAGGAACCGTCAGATGAGAAGTGTCACACAGCAGGAGCCTCCCTCCATGCCATCATGGATGCGGAGCGGCCCGAGGAGAAGAAGAGAAGAAGATGCTGCAGAGGAAGATGCTGGATGAGAACACTAGAGGAAGAACCAGAAGAACAAGAAGAACCAGAAGAAGATGGAGGAAGAAACCGAAGGAAAATAAAAGATAGAAGATAGAAGAAAGAAGAAGCATTTAAATAAAGGAATTGTCAAAAACTGTCTCTTGTCATTTTTAACATTTTTGACAGTTTTTTTGTGAAATGGTAGGGGTACTTTTGTACCCCCTTACCATTTCACACAGGGGGGAGGGCCAGGATCTGGGGGTTCCCTTGTCCCCATCAACATGGGGACAAGGTGTTTTGGGGGGCTACCCCACAGCACCCTTCCAATGTTGAGGGCATGTGGCCTGGTACGGTTCAGGAGGGGGGTGCTCTCTTGTCCCCCCTCTTTTCCAGCGGCCTGCCAGGTTTCGTGCTTGGATAAGGGTCTGGTATAGATTTTTGGGGGGACCCCACGCCATTTTTTAAAAAATTTTGGCCGGGGTTCCCCTTAAAATCCATACCAGACCTGAAGGGCCTGGTATAGAATTTAGGGGGACCCCCCACGTCATTTTTTTTTTAAATTTTGGTTCGGGGTTCCCCTGTGGGGAATTCCCATGCCGTTTTTATCAATGAACTTTTATGTGTATTGTCGGACCGGCAATTCATTAATAGCTGCGAGTAGTTTTAAATTACTTTTTTCCTTTGAAATGTCCTTTTGCTGTCAGACTGTTCTAAACACAGGAAACATGCGCCCCTTTACAGACATACTATAGACACCCCCCAGATACAAAATTTAAAGGAATATTACACTTTTATTGTTTCACTTTATGCATTCTTGAAATCACTGCTCCTGAAAAAATGGCCGTTTTTAAAACTTTTTTTTGCATTGATCCATGTCCCCTGGGGCAGGACCCAAGTCCCTAAACACTTTTTATGACAATAACTTGCATATAAGCCTTTAAAATTAGCACTTTTGATTATTCATGTTCGTGTCCCATAGACTTTAACATTCTTTGCGTGTTCAAACACATTTTTTGCCTGTTCGCATGTTGTGACTAGGGATGAGCTTCGTGTTCGAGTCGAACCCATGTTCGACTCGAACATTGGCTGTTCGGTCGTTCGCCGAATTGCGAACGATGCGGGCCGTTCGCGACAAATTCGTGTGGCGCGTCACGGCCCATAATTCACTGCGGCATCGCAGTGCATTGCTGGCTGATGATTGGCCAAGCATGCACTATGACCCGCATGCTTGGCCAATCACAGCGCCGCCTGAACAGAGAGCCGTAATTGGCCAAAGCCAAGGAGGCTTTGGCCAATTATGGCTCAGGGGATTTAGTACACGCCCCACACTATACGGCGGCCCTGTGTAGTGTGTGCTCCGGCGTTCATTGAGAGAGAGAGAGAGAGACAGACAGTGACATTTGATTTGAGTTAGATAGGTTAGGCAGAACAGTCAGTCAGTTAGCTGCACTTACAGTGTATTGTGTATATATATGCATCCAAGGTGTTGCATATATATATATACACTGTATTCAGTTTAGCTAGATCCGTTCTTGTTATCTTCCTACTGACAGGCAGGCTTGTCTTGTTACAGTATTTACAGCTACCTGAAGAAAATTACTGGTGTTGTTTTGATCCTATTAGTACCACAGTCAGGCAGCTAGACTATTTACAGTTAGTGCAGTGCGTCCTGCTCACAGTGTTCAGCTAGATCCGTTCCTGCTATCTTCTTACTGACAGGCAGGCTTGTCTTGTTACAGTATATACAGCTACCTGAAGAAATTGCTTATGTTCTTTTGATCCTATTAGTACCACAGTCAGGCAGCTAGACTATTTACAGTTAGTGCAGTGCGTCCTGCTCACAGTGTTCAGCTAAAACTACAAGTTAGTGGGGTGCGTCCTGCTCACAGTGTTCAGCTAAACCTACAAGTTAGTGGGGTGCGTCCTGCTCACAGTGTTCAGCTAAACCTACAAGTTAGTGCGGTGCGTTCTGCTCACAGTGTTCAGCTAAACCTACAAGTTAGTGGGGTGCGTCCTGCTCACAGTGTTCAGCTAAACCTACAAGTTAGTGCAGTGCGTCCTGCTCACAGTGTTCAGCTAGATCCGTTCCTGTTATCTTCTTACTGACAGGCAGGCTTGTCTTGTTACAGTATATACAGCTACCTGAAGAAAATTACTGGTGTTCTTTTGATCCTATTAGTACCACAGTCAGGCAGCTAGACTATTTACAGTTAGTTCAGTGCATCCTGCTCACAGTGTTCAGCTAAACCTACAAGTTAGTGGGGTGCGTCCTGCTCACAGTGTTCAGCTAAACCTACAAGTTAGTGGGGTGCGTCCTACTCACAGTGTTCAGCTAAACCTACAAGTTAGTGGGGTGCGTCCTGCTCACAGTGTTCAGCTAAACCTACAAGTTAGTGCAGTGCGTCCTGCTCACAGTGTTCAGCTAGATCCGTTCCTGTTATCTTCTTACTGACAGGCAGGCTTGTCTTGTTACAGTATATACAGCTACCTGAAGAAAATTACTGGTGTTCTTTTGATCCTATTAGTACCACAGTCAGGCAGCTAGACTATTTACAGTTAGTGCAGTGCATCCTGCTCACAGTGTTCAGCTAAACCTACAAGTTAGTGGTGTGCGTCCTGCTCACAGTGTTCAGCTAAACCTACAAGTTAGTGCGGTGCGTCCTGTTCACAGTGTTCAGCTAAACCTACAAGTTAGTGGGGTGCGTCCACCTCACAGTGTTTAGCTAAACCTACAAGTTAGTGCAGTGCGTCCTGCTCACAGTGTTCAGCTAGATCCGTTCCTGTTATCTTCTTACTGACAGGCAGGTTTGTCTTGTTACAGTATATACAGCTACCTGAAGAAAATTACTGATGTTCTTTTGATCCTATTAGTACCACAGTCAGGCAGCTAGACTATTTACAGTTAGTGCAGTACGTCCTGCACACAGTGTTCAGCTAAACCTACAAGTTAGTGGGGTGCGTCCTGCTCACAGTGTTCAGCTAAACCTACAAGTTAGTGTGGTGCGTCCACCTCACAGTGTTAAGCTAAACCTACAAGTTAGTGGGGTGCGTCCTGCTCACAGTGTTCAGCTAAACCTACAAGTTAGTGGGGTGCGTCCTGCTCACAGTGTTCAGCTAAACCTACAAGTTAAGTGCAGTGCGTCCTGCTCACAGTGTTCAGCTAGATCCGTTCCTGTTATCTTCTTACTGAAAGGCAGGCTTGTCTTGTTACAGTATATACAGCTACCTGAAGAAAATTATTGATGTTGTTTTGATCCTATTAGTACCACAGTCAGGCAGCTAGACTATTTACAGTTAGTGCAGTGCATCCTGTTCACAGTGTTCAGCTAAACCTACAAGTTAGTGGGGTGCGTCCACCTCACAGTGTTCAGCTAAACCTACAAGTTAGTGCAGTGCGTCCTGCTCACAGTGTTCAGCTAGATCCATTCCTGTTATCTTCTTACTGACAGGCAGGCTTGTCTTGTTACAGTATATACAGCTACCTGAAGAAAATTACTGGTGTTCTTTTGATCCTATTAGTACCACAGTCAGGCAGCTAGACTATTTACAGTTAGTGCAGTGCGTCCTGCTCACAGTGTTCAGCTAAACCTACAAGTTAGTGGGGTGCGTCCTGCTCACAGTGTTCAGCTAAACCTACAAGTTAGTGGGGTGCGTCCTGCTCACAGAGTTCAGCTAAACCTACAAGTTAGTGGGGTGCGTCCTGTTCACAGTGTTTAGCTAAACCTACAAGTTAGTGGGGTGCGTCCACCTCAAAGTGTTCAGCTACAGCTACCTGTAGAAGGTTGGTGGTGTTCTCATACTACAGGCAGGCAGTTGATTTTGCTAGCTGCAGTATCAGTACATATATATATATATATATATATATATATATATATATATATCCCAGCTTAGTGCAGCTACAGGCCATTAGTATTTCTGGAAGGCCAAGAAGGAGAGGCAGACAGTCACAAGCCAATAAGAAAGGGCAAGAAGGCTCTGTGTCTAGTGCTGGTCATGGAAACGGTGCATCCTCATCAGCACGTGGCCGTGGGACATGCTTGGCCTTTTTTTCGGCAGCTGGCCGTTTTGAGCCACAACATGCGGAAGACTTGGTCTAGTGGATGACCAAGCCGTCCTCATCCTCCTCATCCTCTCTCACCCATGCCCAGGGTACTTTGTCTGGCAAAGCAGCGGCCTCTTCCCTCGGCTCAATGTCATCAGTGACTCCTTCCCTAGCCCCACCATGTCCTCCTGAGGAGTCCCTCGAACTGTTTGACCACAGTGTTGGGTACATGCTCCAGGAGGATGCCCAGCGTTTGGAAGGCTCTGATGATGATACTGAGCTCGATGAAGGCAGTAACATGAGCACGGACAGAGGGGATGCCCAAGAAGGACAGCAATCTGGCAGTCATGCTCCCCCTGCTGCAGCATACTGCCAGGTTTGCTCCAGTGATGAAGAGGGAGGGGATGATGAGGTCACTGACTCAACGTGGGTGCCTGATAGGAGAGAGGAGGAGGAGGCGGCACATCACCAACGAGGCAGGATGCCCTCCAGGGGCCAGCCTAAGGGCAGCACATTGACTGCATCACACCCCAAAGCTCCACATGTGCAGGGAGCTGCAGTCTCTGCGCGTTATTCAAAAAGTTCTTTGGTGTGGGCCTTTTTTGAGACGAGTGCATCAGTTTAAACCACTGCTATTTGCAACATATGTCTCAAGCGTATCTCGCGTGGCCAAAACATCTCCCGATTGTGTACCACATGCTTGACCAGACATATGTTGACCTGCCATGCAGTTCGTTGGCAAGCGTATCTAAAAGACACACACCAAAGAACAAAGAGGACCTCTCCTTGCTCCTCATCAGCTGAGATTTCCAACCCCACTATACCTTCAGTCCTCTCTGAGACCTGCACTGAGAGGAATGAAGGTGTAGAACTAGGTGTGTCACAGCGAAGTACTTGTGGGCAATCTGCTTTTGGTACACCAACGTCAGATTGTACCAGGCAAATTTCCCTGCCCCAGCTGCTGCACAGCCAAAAGAAGTTCGCTCCCAGCCATCCACATGCCCAGCGGTTGAATGCCAGCTTGGCAAAATTGCTAGCACTTCAACTGCTGCCTTTTCAGTTGGTAGACTCTGTCCCCTTCCGTGAGTTTGTGGAATGTGCGGTTCCTCAGTAGCAGGTACCCAAACGCCACTTTTTCTCACGTAAGGCGATTCCGGCTCTCTACCGGCATGTGGAAGGCAATGTCTTGGCCTCGCTGGACAGGGTGGTCAGCGGTAAGGTGCATATTACCGCTGACTCATGGTCCAGCAGGCATGGACAGGGACGTTACCTAAGTTTCACCGCGCATTGGGTGACTCTGCTGGCAGCTGGGAAGGATGCAGGACAAGGTGCAGTAGTGTTGGAGGTTGTTCTGCCACCATGCCTCCAAAATGCCACTACTAATGATTGTGACACACCTCTCTCCTCCACCCCTCCTCTTCTTCTTCCTCCATGGCCTCTTCCTGTGCTTTATCCTCGGAACCAGCGCTGCTCTGTAGCTGTTCAAGGGGCTACGCAAGTATGCAGGCCAAAAGATGCCATGCGGTGCTTGAGCTGGTGTGTTTGGGGGACAGGAGCTACACTGGGGCAGAGATTCTGTCAGCTCTGCAGAGGCAGGTTCAGAGGTGGTTTATGCCATGCCAACTTAAGGGAGGAATGGTGGTTTGCGACAATGGCACCAACCTCCTCTCTGCCCTCCGACAGGGACAAATGACCCATGTGCCCTGTTTGGCTCACGTCCTTAACTTGGTGGTGCAGCTGTTCTTGGGCAGGTACCCGGGCTTACAGGATGTCCTGAGGCAGGCCAGGAAAGTCTGTGTGCATTTCCGCCAGTCATATAATGCCAGTGCTCGGCTGGCAGACCTCCAAAAGTAGTTTAACCTGCCCAAGAACCGCCTAATCTATGACATGCCCACCAGGTGGAACTCAACGTTGGCCATGCTGCAGCGGCTGCACACGCAGCAGAGGGCCATCAATGAGTACCTGTGCGACTATGTTACCAGGACAGGGTCAAGGGAGCTTGTTTTTTTTTCCCCATGCCAGTGGGCCATGATCAGGGATGCATGCACTGTCCTGTCACCATTTGAGGAGGCTACGAGGATGGTGAGCAGTGACAGTGCATGCATCAGTGACACTGTCCCCCTTGTCCACCTGTTGGAGCACACGCTGCGTGGAATAATGGACAGGGCACTTGAGGCAGAACAGAGGCAGGAAGAGGAGGACTTCCTTAGCTCTCAAGGCCCCCTTTATCCAGACAGTGTTCCTGCGTGCCCGCCGATCACACAGGAAGAGGACGAGGAGGAGGATTAAGATTGTGTCAGTATGGAGGTGGAGCCTGGCACTCAGCATCAGCAGCAGTCTTTAAGGGATCAGTCCCAAGAAACACATGGACTTGTACGTGGCTGGGAGGAGGTGGCTTCGGACCATGTCGTCCTTAGTGACCCAGAGGACTCCGGACCGAATGCCTCAGCAAACCTACGCTGCATGGCCTCCCTGATCCTGCAAAGCCTGCGTAAGGATCCTCATATTCGTGGTATCAAGGAGAAGGACCAATACTGGCTGGCAACCCTCCTTGATCCACATTACAAGGGTAAGGTTGCGGACCTTATCTTGCCATCGCAGAGGGAGCAGAGGATGAAACATCTTCGGGAGGTCTTGCAGAAAGGTCTGTGCAACGCGTTCCCAGAGACTGGGAGGTTACAAACTCCTGTTTCTGGACAACGTGTTGCTGAGGCTTCAGTCAGTCAAAGAAGGAGCGGTGGAGAAGGTGGCCATCTGACCGATGCGTTCAGACAATTTTTTGGTCTGCAGCCCCAAGGTATGATCGGTTCCAGCAACCATCGCCAGCGTCTGTTTTACATGGTGCAGGAATACTCAGGGGCAAGATCAGACTTGGACACCTTTCCCACCGAAAATCCTCTGGGTTACTGGGTCTTGAGGATGGATCACTGGCCAGAGCTTGCACGGTATGCAATTGAGCTACTGGCCTGTCCTGCATCCAGCGTTCTTTCGGAACGCACATTCAGTGCTGCTGGAGGCGTGGTAACAGATCACAGGGTGCGTCTGTCCACCGACTCGGTCGATCGACTGACCTTCATAAAAATGAATCAGTCTTGGATCACCACCAGCTACCAAGCACCTGATGCTGATGTAACCGAATAATTTTTTTTGAAATCTCAGATCCCTTCAAAGACTGCCTATGCTGATGCTGAGTGACTATCCCTGAGTAATTATCCTCTTCCTCCTCAATCATCATGCTGATAGCTTGTAAGAACATTTTTGGTTCTGGGCGCCACCACCAGTGCCTAAGGCACAATTTTTCAGCCCCTGTTTAACAGGGGCGTGTAATTACAATTTTTGATGCAATACTTTGCACCGGGGCTCGTTCCTGCATTCCAGCTAGAGTGTCTGTGAGGGGTTGCAGTGTTGTGGCACCAGCACCAGTGCCTAAGGCCCAATTTTTCTGCCCCTGTTTAACAGGGGCGTGTAATTACAATTTTTGATGCAATACTTTGCAGCAGGGCTCGTTCCTGCGTTCCAACTAGAGTGTCTGTGAGGGGTTGAGGTGTTGTGGCACCAGCACTAGTGCCTAAGGCCCAATTTTTCTGCCCCTGTTTAACAGGGGCGTGTAATTACAATTTTTGATGCAGTACTTTGCAGCAGGGCTCATTCCTGCGTTCCAACTAGAGTGTCTGTGAGGGGTTGCAGTGTTGTGGCACCAGCACCCACCACCACCACCACCAAAGGCCCAATTTTTCTGCCCCTGTTCAACAGGGGCATGTAATTACAATTCTTGATCTAATATTTCACAGCAGGGCCCATTTCTGCACCCACCAAGAGCGAGTGAGGACTTACAGTGTTGTGGCACCAGCACCACCACCACCACCACCAAAGGCCCAGTTTTTCTGCCCCTGTTCAACAGGGGCATGTAATTACAATTCTTGATCTAATATTTCACAGCAGGGCCCATTTCTGCACCCACCAAGAGCGAGTGAGGACTTACAGTGTTGTGGCACCAGCACCACCACCACCACCACCAAAGGCCCAGTTTTTCTGCCCCTGTTCAACAGGGGCATGTAATTACATTTCTTGATCTAATATTTCACAGCAGGGCCCTGTGAGGGCTTAGGCTGTTGTGGCCACAACAACACCTAAGGCCCAAATTTCTGCTGAGTATGTAGGGCAGGCCCCTACTTTCAAACATCTAACATACAAATGACTCCTACTTGCAAACGGAAGGAGACAACAGGAAGTGAGATGAAATCTACCCCTAGGAAGGGACATTCTCTCCTGTAAGAGTTAATATGGGAAAAACATTTCTCCTTTCCACTGATGCTTTCCAATCCTTGTTCCACAAAAAAACCCAAATTCTCAAAAAACATTTGTCATTGGGACAAAAAGTGAGGTGAAATCTTCTAAAGAGGAGGAAAGACAGCAAAACAAATGTCACAGGGGTGATAAACCTTCCCTATGTTTTCCAAAAAGCTTAAAAAAGATTTTTTGGCTGGAGCTAAACACGTTAAAAATGTACCCATTCAAAATGACAAACAGATTCTACTTAACAACAAACCTACAGTCCCTGTCTTGTTTGTACCGCCTGTATACTGCTGTTCAGAGTATATAGGGCCTGGTGGCCCCACACCTTTCCTTATTTTAATTTTGGTGCGGGGTTCCCCTTAATATCCATACAAGACCCAAAGGGCCTGGTAATGGACTGGGGGGTACCCATGCCGTTTGTCTCACTGATTTTCATCCATATTGCCAGGACCCGACATTACATTAAACCCGCAAGCAGTTTTAAATGAGATTTTTTCCTTTAAAAATGACATTTGGTGCAGGGACTGTTCTAAACATGGGAAACACGCGCCACTTTACAGGCATACTATAGACACCCCCCAGGTACGATATTTAAAGGAATATTTTACTTTTTTTTTTTACTTTAAGCATCATTAAAATCACTGCTCCCGAAAAAACAGCCGTTTTTAAAGTTTTTTTTGCATTGATACATGTCCCCTGGGGTAGGACCCGGGTCCCCAAACCCTTTTTAGGACAATACCATGCAAATTAGCCTTTAAAATGAGCACTTTTGATTTCGAACGTTCGAGTCCCATAGACGTCAATGGGATTCTAACGTTCGTGCGCACTTTCGGTCCGTTCGCAGGTTCTGATGCGAACCGAACCGGGGGTGTTCGGCTCATCCCTAGTTTTGACCCAACATCAAACGCACCGCGCATGTGCGCTTCCGATTTAAACGGCGATAGTGTAGTTTTTTATCTTTTTTACTACATCTTATGTTTTATACCTTATTTTGCCAAATAACCAAGCCAAAGGTTATTTGCACCCGTTGCACATCTCCCTCTGTTTCTTTTTTTGGCACCATAACACCATTTTTTGTGCTGGATCCGTGGATGTTACTACGTTTTGCCCCATGAGAGGATATCCCAGGATAGGATTGTGGAAGGTGTCCATAGCTGCTGTCGGCTGGCTGCCCGGGAAGGAGTCCGATGCATTGGCCCAGCGGTGTCCTTTGAAGTATCCCTGTGGTGGTCCACTTACATCTGCTAAGCTTGTTTTGACCCCCCCGAATAAGGGCGGTCACAGGCTTTCTGGTAAGCCTTCAATTTATCTATCCGGTGGTGGGCAAACACTGAATGGTGAAGATTCATCCCTGAAACCTGCATAGAATATCTATACAACAAACACACTGATTTGGACTTTTATGTTTTTATTCACTTTTTTACAGTCTGTGTGTTTATGTACTGTGGAGCACTTTATATATTGTTTAATCACGAATGATTGTGATTTTGCCACTATTTTGTTAGGTTTGGTTATATTGATTAAGAGAATTTTTCACTATTATCCATAATAATTGGTTTATAAATTTCACCATTTATATATATTAATTAGTCCAGCGCTGCACTTCCTAAATTGTATTTATATCATGTTACCGGAAGTGTTATAGCGGCCATTTTCTTGTAGCCCGCTAATGTGTTTAATGCTTCATATTCCCATCGCACACGTTCCTGGTATAAGCTCTAATGGTCGGGTGCTGGGCGCTCTATCAAAAACAGAAGAGGACAAGCAGATCGATCTTAACAAACCAGTGGCGGTGCATTTTGTCAAACACAGACATCAAACACACGAACTAAGGGGTATGGTTATTGAAAATGTCCAACAACCTATTAGAGGAGGTGACCATGACCGTCAACTACTACAACGCGAAGCCTATTGGATCCATACCCTGGGCACGGTCCATCCTGGAGGACTTAACGCCAACCTATCATTTACTTGCTTTTTGAATGAGAGATAGCTAAACTGTGTCCTTAATTTGAACAATGATTGGACTAATTCCCTTTGACCTTGGAGTTTTTTCTTTTTCTGTGTTTATCCCCCTCTTCCTTTCCATAATGTTTACTCAGTTCCGTGCGATGGCCTTATGCCAATACAATATAGGACTATTTTGATCTGTTGTGATTTTTTTCCTTGGTATCTTTCCCTGTAATAATGAACCTTCCGATTCAATTTTTGAACTTAAGTAGCTAGGCCTCACACAACCAGGCTCTGAGTGTTCTCTCTTCCCCTCTCTTCCTCTACCTTTCCCGTTCTTTCTTTCCCCCCTTTTTCCTTCCTTTTTTTCTTTATTTCTCCTTCCCCCCTCCCCCCTTGATTACCACTTCTATTTATTTTTATTTTTTCTTTCCTTCCCACTATTATTACTTATTTTCATCTCTAATTTCATTAGTTTTTGTCTTCATTTAATTTTTCATTTATTAATTTTTGTTTTTCTATTTTTTATTCATTTTTATTTTATTTTATTTTATTTTCATTTTTATTTATCTTTAATTTTATTAATCTTTATTTATATCTGCTTCTCTTCGCCCACATCACTCACACTGCTCACATCCTCCCCTCCTCCCCGGATTGGATGCCGTCTGCCTTGATAGGTGGGGCCAGCGGGCGTTACTCGTTTCTATGACACCGGGGGCCCCAGCAATGCAGCGTCTCCCGTTGCCTAGCTACCGCCCCTGCATCACGCACACGCGGCCAGGGTGTCTGCCTAGTCCAATGAAATTACCCCCACATGAGCGCCGATCTGGCGCTGATTACATACTATTTTATGGCATCGGCGGCCCCTGGCACTACAGCGTCCCTGCTGCCTGGTTACCGCCACCACATCGCGCATGCGCGATCAGTGATTGCCATTCAAGTTTAATATATACATCCCCGTACTAGCGCCAGTTGACACCTTACGCAATCATGCTATAAACAGTTCTGTTCCCTAGCAACGGGCTCATCCCTGTATGAGCCCGTTTGGTGATCTGTTTTAAATATGCTATCTTTTTATTATGTTTATTTTTGAGTCTTTCTGGCAGGTTTTGTGACGTCATACCTCTCTGGGGGGGAGGGTTTTGTTCTTTTTTGACTTTTCCTTGATTTTTGATTAGTTGATGGTTATTTAAATTCTCTTCACTGGTATTATCACATGCCTAATGAAGGGGTCCTGCGCGACTCCGAAACGTTGCACCTTTTTGTGTTTTCTCTTCACTGGTATTATCACATGCCTGATGAAGGGGTCCTGCGTAACTCCGAAACGTTGCACCTTTTTGTGTTTTTGTCGTGCTGTATATGTTGCGATTTCACTGTCAATTTTATGTAATGTATCAGGTTGTTTGTCTTTGTCCTGAATTGATAGTTCTAATGTAGTTAGCTCTCTGTTGACCTGACACAATTGAATTTTAACTTGGACGCCACCGTGTGCTGATCCTTGGTGTGTTGGCAAGTATCTACATTGTGACTTGAACCAGTATCCAGCTGATTGTTGCTGCAGCACCCGACCTTTAGAGCTTATACCAGGAACGTGTGTGATGGGAATATGAAACATTGCTTGTGATTGGATTCTACATCTGCACCCCTGACGGCTCCCCCACTCTGGGGTTTTTCTCGTTTAATCGTGCCCATACACAGCGGGACACGACATCTACCAATCTTCTCCATCGATCATCCTTCCAGGAACACAGATGGAATCCGATGAAGCTACTTCTCAATCTGACAGGACGTTTGGCAACATATACAGTCAGGAAGAGATCGACACAATCCTCTTTCCCAGAGACGAAGGTAAAGCCTTTGGAATCGACACAGCCATCTATCTTTTTCATGAAATCAAACGATTAAGGAAGAGACAGATTGACCTTGAACTACACGGCCAGACGCTTTCTGAGTACTACAGAACAAAAAAGATACCACGTGGTTTCCGCATTAAAAATCAGCCCACGATTGGCCGCCATAAACGTGAGTTCTGTGAACGCTGGTGTGAAGTGGCCACCCAGAACTCACTTAACTTTATGCTGATTGTCATCGAAGAAGTTAAAATTCAATTGTGTCAGGTCAATAGAGAGCTAACTACATTAGAACTATCAATTCAGGAAAAAGACAAACAACCTGATACATTAAATAAAAATGAAAGTGAAATCGCAACATATACAGCACGACAAAAACAAGCCAAACGTGACAAGTTCAAATTGATCAATCAGGACTATCAGGAGGGAAGGGTATATCCCTGGCTCACGGAATTCAGTCGCCCAAAGCGCAGACTCTACACACGGCCCCCCCGGCAGACCATTCAGGAAAGACCGTGGTGCGACATCTGACAGCGATCTTCCCACAGAGAACCCATCGTCTGATAGGGACTCTGGCAAAACAGGAGGCGCCGAAGCCCCAACAAGTGGATCTCAGGATCCCCATTTTCACGAGACGTGCCCAGTGATTAACCTGTCGTCCAGATCTTTGTTGAACGGTGAGTTGCGACTTTTATCAAAGGGCCTTTCTTTCTGCCCTACTGCTCGATTCCAGAACTTTGACTTTGAGGTTGATATGTTTAAGTTTGAAAGAATGCTCAAAATTAAACATTTCCATACAGTACCTAAAACAATTTCCATAAGATCTGTTACACCATTCAAATTAAAGAGTACTTTTTTTCCATCAGGACATTTCCGCTCTATTGACAGCTTTATACAAACGATCAAATATGATGTGCATAAAAATGTTTCCAATAAGACATATACTAACCTGAGCCCTGAAGAATTTATTGCACTTAGGGCACTGAAGGAAGATAAAGGCGGGGCCATAGTTGTCATGGACTACAGGGAAGGTATGACTGCCATGTTGGCAGATTCAACAAGTTATGTTGCACTTCACCAGAATCCCGTACCCAGTATTAGAAATGCATTGAACTCCCTGATTAACCTTGGGAAAATGAATGGCTGGTTATCTGACGATACCGCTGAATTTCTATACAATGAACACCCCCGCTGTCCGGTCATTTATGGCTTACCAAAAATTCATAAAGGTTCGAACCCTCTGAAATTTAGACTTATTGTGTCTGGTACAGGGTCAATCACCCAACCTCTGGCTCAGCTACTTGACCATCTCCTACAACCTGTGGTAAAAAATTTACCAGCCTACATTAGGAATACAAGTGACTTCCTAGAAAAACTTAATGCATTCACGCACTTTGGCGATGGATGGAAACTTGCAACCATGGATATAGGATCCTTGTACACATGTATACCCAATGATGCTGGACTACAGGCCGTCAGACATTTTTTGACTAATATGGAACCAACACCCATACCCAAAGAGTTTCTCATCGAATGTCTGAATTTTGTACTTACAAACAACTACTTTTCATTTCAGGGCACCAAGTACGCACAGACCCGGGGCACAGCCATGGGGAGCTCAGCAGCCCCATCTTTTGCAAATCTCTTTGTAGGCCTACTTGAGGAACGTTACATTTATCCATCTGATGCCTTTACCAACTATATTAAATGTTGGTTTAGGTACATCGATGACATTTTCCTAATTTGGGCTGGCGAGGACGCTCAGTTCTTTGCTTTCGTTGATTTTTTGAACAGTATCTTTACAGGGGTAGTGTTCACGCCTGAAATCTCACCATACAGCATCTCTTTCCTAGATGTAATGGTCACTAACTCTCAGGGCTCTCTAGTCACATCTCTCTTCACAAAACCCACTGAGAGGAATACTCTCTTGCACTACCAAAGTGCACATCCCAAACATCTTCTCAATAGTCTGCCAATATCTCAATTTATGAGATTAGAACGTATTTGCTCTGATGAAGATGACAAACTACAGCAACTCAACAAGATGTACAAGAAGTTTCGGGAAAGAGGGTACCCTGTAGAAGTCCTTGACCATGCACTAACCAAGATTGGGACAACCCGCACTAAGTCTTCAGGGCCTTTAGATCGACCACTGTTCATCCACACATTCAATTGCGAATCTGACAATATTAGACAAGCCATTAGGAAAAATCTACATATTCTACAGACTGACAACTCATTGGCATATTAACTCAAAACGGGGCCTGTAATTGCACATAGACGGAACAAGACACTTCGTGACGTTCTTGTACAAGCTGACCCTAGACATAAATATGCTAAGACTATACCTAAAATTTCACAGAAGACTGGCTGCTACAAATGCCACAATTGCAATGTATGTAATTCCCTCATATGTGGCGAACACTTCAATCTCCCACATAGGGGTAACCGATATCACATAAAAGAGTACCTGAACTGTAACACTGACTACTGTGTTTACATTCTAAAATGCCCATGCGCACTCACCTATGTCAGCAAAACAAGGAAAGGAGGTTTCAAAAACACAGAAGCGATATTAGACTCACTCTATTAAAAACAGAAAAGGACAAGCAGATCGATCTTAACAAACCAGTGGCGGTGCATTTTGTCAAACACAGACATCAAACACACGAACTAAGGGGTATGGTTATTGAACATGTCCAACAACCTATTAGAGGAGGTGACCATGACCGTCAACTACTACAACGCGAAGCCTATTGGATCCATACCCTGGGCACGGTCCATCCTGGAGGACTTAACGCCAACCTATCATTTACTTGCTTTTTGAATGAGAGATAGCTGAGCTGTGTCCTTAATTTGAACGATGATCGGACTAATTCCCTTTGACCTTGGAGTTTTTTCTTTTTCTGTGTTTATCCCCCTCTTCCTTTCCATAATGTTTACTCAGTTCCGTGCGATTGCCTTATGCCAATACAATATAGGACTATTTTGATCTGTTGTGATTTTTTCACTGGTATCTTTCCCTGTAATAATGAACGGTAGCGGCAGATGATAGGGACTGGGACTGCCTCTTGCCCTATCTCATGTTCACTATACGGGAGGTACCCCAAGCCTCCACCGGCTTTTCCCCTTTCGAGTTGCTGTATGGCAGACGTCTGAGGGGCTTATTAGGTATAGCAAAAGAGTCCTGGGAACAAGAGGCAACCCCACTCAAAAGTGTAGTGGAACATATTGCTCAAATGCAAGACCGCATTGGAAAGGTCATGCCCATTGTTAAGTCCCACTTGCAACAGGCTCAGCAGGCTCAGGCTAGAGTCTATAACCATTCCGCCGGGATCCGAACCTTTAACTCCGGTGAAAGAGTTCTTGAGCTGGTACCTACAGTGGAGAGCAAATTTCTAGCAAAATGGCAAGGGCCATACGCGGTTGTAGAACAGGTGGGGGAAGTTAACTATAGAGACATCAGCCTGGTAAAAGGAAACCCTACCAAATCTACCATGTCAATCTATTGAAGCCCTGGAAAGACAGAGAATCCCCTGTGGTGCAAGCACCCTTGGCTTGCACAGGTCCTTCTACCATGCCTGGGGTAGAGATCGCTGAGGCCTTGTCTGTAAGCCAAAAACAAGAAACCAAGGAATTTCTGCTAAGAAATAGGGAGTTCTTCTCTGATCTTCCAGGGGTAACTTCAGTAATAAAGCATGATATTGTGACTGAGCCAGGGGTGAAATTTAACTTAAAACCTTATTGTATCCCAGAAGCTCGACGCCAAGTAGTTTCAGAGGAAATAAGGAGGATGTCGGATCTTGAGGTAATAGAAGAGTCCCATAGTGAGTGGTGTAGTCAAATCGTCCGTATTCCCAAGCCGGATGGAAGCATCTGATTTTGTAATGATTTCCGAAAGTTAAATGAGGTGTCAAAATGTATCCAATGCCCAAGGTAGATGAATTAATTGAGCGTCTTGGACATGCTTGATATATCACCACCCTGGACCATAGGAAGGGGTATTGGCAAATACCACTTACAGAACGTGCAAAGGAGAAGACAGCCTTTTCCATGCCTGAGGGCCACTGGCAGTACAAGAGGATGCCATTCGGCCTTCATGGGGCCCCAGCCACTTTTCAGAGGATGATGGATCGCATCCTTAAACCCCACCAAGCCTATGCATCTGCATACTTAGATGACGTGGTCATTTTTAGTGCAGACTGGGAGAGCCACTTACCTAAAGTGCAGGCTGTTATTAACGCCCTCCAGGGTGAGGGTCTGACAGCCAATCCTAAGAAGTGTGCTGTGGGTAGGGATGAGCTTCGTGTTCGAGTTGAACCCATGTTCGACTTGAACATCGGCTGTTTGATCGTTCGGCGAATTGCGAATGTTATGGGCCGTTCGCGCCAAATTCGTGTGGCGCGTCACGGCCCATAATTCACTGCGGCATCGCAGTGCATTGCTGGCTGATGATTGGCCAAGCATGCACTATGACCCGCATGCTTGGCCAATCACAGCACCGTTGGTAGAGAGAGCTGTAATTGGCCAAAGCCAGGGTGGCTTTGGCCAATTATGGCTCAGGGGGTTTAGAACACGCCCCACAATATATAAGGCCGCCTGCACGGCAGCCCTGTGTAGTGTGTTCCGGCGTGCTTAGATAGAGAGAGAGCGACAGTGTCATTTCATTTGAGTTAGCTAGATTAGGCAGGACAGTCAGTGAGTTAGGTGCACTTATAAAGTATTGTGTGTATATATATGTATCCCAGGTGTTGTATATATATATATATATATATATATATATATATATATATATATATATACACTGTATTCAGTTTAGCTAGATCCGTTCCTGTTATCTTCCTACTGACAGGCAGGCTTGTCTTGTTACAGTATTTACAGCTACCTGAAGAAAATTGCTGGTGTTCTTTTGATCCTATTAGTACCACATTTAGGCAGCTAGACTATTTACAGTTAGTGTAGTGCGTCCTCCTCACAGTGTTCAGTTAAAGCTACAAGTTAGTTTAGTGTGACCTCTGCACAGTGTTCAGCTAAAACTACAAGTTAGGGTAGCGCGTCCTCCTCACAGTGTTCAGCTAAAGCTACAAGTTAGTTTAGTGTGACATCTGCACAGTGTTCAGCTAAAGCTACAAGTTAGGGTAGTGCGTCCTCCTCACAGTGTTCAGCTAAAACTACAAGTTAGTGTAGTGCGACCTATGCACAGTGTTCAGCTAAAGCTACAAGTTAGTGTAGTGCGTCCTCCTCACAGTGTTCAGCTAAAACTACAAGTTAGTGTAGTGAGACCTCTGCACAGTGTTCAGCTAAAGCTACAAGTTAGTGTAGTGCATCCTGCTCACAGTGTTCAGCTAAAACTACAATTTAGTGTAGTGCGACCTCTGCACAGTGTTCAGCTAAAGCTACAAGTTAGTGTAGTGAGACCTCTGCACAGTGTTCAGCTAAAGCTACAAGTTAGTGTAGTGCGTCCTGCTCACAGTGTTCAGCTAAAACTACAAGTTAGTGTAGTGCGACCTCTGCACAGTGTTTAGCTAAAGCTACAAGTTAGTGTAGTGCATCCTCCTCACAGTGTTCAGCTAAAACTACAATTTAGTGTAGTGAGACCTCTGCACAGTGTTCAGCTAAAGCTACAAGTTAGGGTAGTGCGTCCTCCTCATAGTGTTCAGCTAAAACTACAAGTTAGTGTAGTGAGACCTCTGCACAGTGTTCAGCTAAAGCTACAAGTTAGTGTAATGTGTCCTGCTCACAGTGTTCAGCTAAAACTACAAGTTAGTGTAGTGAGACCACTGCACAGTGTTCAGCTAAAGCTACAAGTTAGTGTAGTGCGTCCTGCTCACAGTGTTCAGCTAAAACTACAAGTTAGTGTAGTGCGACCTCTGCACAGTGTTTAGCTAAAGCTACAAGTTAGTGTAGTGAGACCTCTGCACAGTGTTCAGCTAAAGCTACAAGTTAGTGTAGTGCGTCCTCCTCACAGTGTTCAGCTAAACCTACAAGTTATTTTTTTGCGAGCTCTGCAGTGTTCAGCTAAAGCTACCTGTAGAAGGTTGGTGGTGTTTTCCTGATCCGATCACTACCGCAGGCAGCTAAATAAGCTACAAGTTAGTGTAGTGCGAGCTCTGCACAGTGTTCACCTAAAGCTACCTGTAGAAGGTTGGTGATGTTTTCCTGATCCTATCACTACCGCAGGCAGCTAAAAAAGCTACAAGTTATTTTTTGGCGAGCTCTGCACAGTGTTCACCTAAAGCTACCTGTAGAAGGTTGGTGGTGTTTTCCTGATCCTATCACTACCGCAGGCAGCTAAATAAGCTACAAGTTAGTTTTTTGCGAGCTCTGCACAGTGTTCAGCTAAAGCTACCTGTAGAAGGTTGGTGGTGTTTTCATACTACAGGCAGGCAGTTGATTTTGCTAGCTGCAGTATCAGTATATATATATATATATATATATATATATATATATATATATATATATATATATATATATATCCCAGCTTAGTGCAGCTACAGGCCATTAGTATGTCTGGAAGGCCAACAAGGAGAGGCAGACAGTCGCAAGCCAATAAAAGAGGGCAAGCAGGCTCTGTGTCTAGAGGCAACAGTGCTGGTTGTGGAGACGGTGCATCCTCATTAGCACGTGGCCATGGGACACGCTTGCCAATTTTTTTCGGCAGCCGGCCGTGTTGAGCCGCAACAAGCCGTCCTCATCCTCCTCATCCTCTCTCACCCATGCTCAGGGTACTTTGTCTGGCAAAGCAGCGGCCTCTTCCCTAGGCTCAATGTCATCAGTGACTCCTTCCCTAGCCCCACCATGTCCTCCTGAGGAGTCCCTCGAACTGTTTGACCACAGTGTTGGGTACATGCTCCAGGAGGATGCCCAGCGTTTGGAAGGCTCTGATGATGATACTGAGCCAGATGAAGGCAGTAACGTGAGCACGGACAGAGGGGGTGTCCAAGAAGGACAGCAATCTGGCAGTCATGCTCCCCCTGCTGCAGCATACTGCCAGATTTGCTCCAGTGATGAGGAGGGAGGGGATGATGAGGTCACTGACTCAACGTGGGTGCCTGATAGGAGAGAGGAGGAGGAGGCGGCACATCACCAACGAGGCAGGATGCCCTCCAGGGGCCAGCCTAAGGGCAGCACACCCCAAAGCTCCGCATGTGCAGGGCGCTGCAGTCTCTGCGCGTTATTCAAAAAGTTCTTTGGTGTGGGCCTTTTTTGAGACGAGTGCATCAGATCGCGCCGCTGCTATTGCAACATATGTCTCAAGCGTATCTCGGCCAAAACATCTCCCGCTTGGGCACCACATGCTTGACCAGACATATGTTGACCTGCCATGCAGTTCGTTGGCAAGCGTATTTAAAAGAACCACATCAAAGAACAAAGAGGACCTCTCCTTGCTCCTCATCAGCTGAGATCTCCAACCCCACTATACCTTCAGTCCTCTCTGAGACCTGCACTGAGAGGAATGAAGGTGTAGAATTAGGTGTGTCACATCCAAGTACTTGTGGGCAATCTGCTTTCGGTACACCAACGTCAGATTGTACCAGGCAAATTTCCCTGCCCCAGCTGCTGCACAGCCAAAAGAAGTTCGCTCCCAGCCATCCACATGCCCAGCGGTTGAATGCCAGCTTGGCAAAATTGCTAGCACTTCAACTGCTGCCTTTTCAGTTGATAGACTCTGTCCCCTTCCGTGAGTTTGTGGAATGTGCGGTTCCTCAGTGGCAGGTACCCAAACGCCACTTTTTCTCACGTAAGGTGATTCCGGCTCTCTACCGGCATGTGGAAGGCAATGTCTTGGCCTCGCTGGACAGGGCGGTCAGCGGTAAGGTGCATATTACCGCTGACTCATGGTCCAGCAGGCATGGACAGGGACGTTACCTAAGTTTCACCACGCATTGGGTGACTCTGCTGGCAGCTGGGAAGGAGGCAGGACAAGGTGCAGTAGTGTTGGAGGTTGTTCCGCCACCATGCCTCCAAAATGCCACTACTAATGATTGTGACACACCTCTCTCCTCCACCCCTCCTCTTCTTCTTCCTCCATGGCCTCTTCCTGTGCTTTGTCCTCGTAACCAGCGGTGCTCTGTAGCTGTTCAAGGGGCTACGCAAGTATGCAGGCCAAAAGATGCCATGCGGTGCTTGAGCTGGTGTGCTTGGGGGACAGGAGCCACACTGGGGCAGAGGTTCTGTCAGCTCTGCAGAAGCAGGTTCAGAGGTGATTTACGCCATGCCAACTTAAGGCAGGAATGGTGGTTTGCGACAATGGCACCAACCTCCTCTCTGCCCTCCGACAGGGACAAATGACCCATGTGCCCTGTTTGGCTCACGTCCTTAACTTGGTGGTGCAGCTGTTCTTGGGCAGGTACCCGGGCTTACAGGATGTCCTGAGGCAGGCCAGGAAAGTCTGTGTGCATTTCCGCCAGTCATATAATGCCAGTGCTCGGCTGGCAGACCTCCAAAAGTAGTTTAACCTGCCCAAGAACCGCCTAATCTGTGACATGCCCACCAGGTGGAACTCAACGTTGGCCATGCTGCAGCGGCTGCACACGCATCAGAGGGCCATCAATGAGTACCTGTGCAACTATGGCACCAGGACAGGGTCAGGGGAGCTTGTTTTTTTCCCCACGCCAGTGGGCTATGATCAGGGTTGCATGCACTGTCCTGTCACCATTTGAGGAGGCCACGAGGATGGTGAGCAGTGACAGTGCATGCATCAGTGACACTGTCCCCCTTGCCCACCTGTTGGAGCACTCACTGTGTGGAATAATGGACAGGGCACTTGAGGCAGAACAGAGGCAGGAAGAGGAGGACTTCTTTAGCTCTCAAGGCCCCCTTTATCCAGACAGTGTTCCTGCGTGCCCACCGATCACACAGGAAGAGGACGAGGACGAGGGGGAGGAGGAGGATTATGTCAGTATGGAGGTGGAGCCTGGCACTCAGCATCAGCAGCAGTCTTTAAGGGATCAGTCCCAAGAAACACATGAACTTGTACGTGGCTGGGAATAGGTGGCTGCGGACCATGTCGTCCTTAGTGACCCAGAGGACTCCGGACCGAATGCCTCAGCAAACCTATGCTGCATGGCCTCCCTGATCCTGCAAAGCCTGCGTAAGGATCCTCGTATTCGTGGTATCAAGGAGAAGGACCAATACTGGCTGGCAACCCTCCTTGATCCACGTTACAAGGGTAAGGTTGCGGACCTTATCTTTCCATGGCAGAGGGAGCAGAGGATGAAACATCTTCGGGAGGCCTTGCAGAAAGGTCTGTGCAATGCGTTCCCAGAGACTGGGAGGTTACAAACTCCTGTTTCTGGACAACGTGTTGCTGAGGCTTTGGTCAGTCAAAGAAGGAGCGGTGGAGAAGGTGGCTGTCTGACCGATGCGTTCAGACAATTTTTTGGTCCGCAGCCCCAAGGTATGATCGGTTCCAGCAACCATCGCCAGCGTCTGTTTTACATGGTGCAGGAGTACCTAGGGGCAAGATCTGACTTGGACACCTTTCCCACCGAAAATCCTCTGGGTTACTGGGTCTTGAGGATGGATCACTGGCCAGAGCTTGCACAGTATGCAATTGAGCTACCGGCCTGTCCTGCATCCAGCGTTCTTTTGTATTGCACATTCAGTGCTGCTGGAGGCTTTGTAACTGATCACAGGGTGTGTCTGTCCACCGACTCGATCGATCGACTGACCTTCATAAAAATGAATCACTCTTACATCACCACAAGCTAACAAGCACCTGATGCTGATGTAACCGAATAATTTTTTTTGAAATCTCAGATCCCTTCAAAGACTGCCTATGCTGATGCTGAGTGACTATCCTGAGTAATTATCCTCTTCCTCTTCAATGATCACGCTCATAGCTTGTAAGAACATTTTTGGTTCTGGGCGCCACCACCAGTGCCTAAGGCTGACTGCTGCGGATGGGAGTCCGGGTGGTAAGGAAGGCAGGGCCGCTGGGACACCAACACTGATCCCACCGGGGCTAGAGCGTAGGATTCCTTGGGGCGCAGAGTCTAAGAACCAGAAGGTGTTCACCAGAGCCTCTAGAGGTGAGGAAGGACTGGGCTGCAACTGGCTCCAGGTTACTGCCCCCAGCGTCCCCCAGCTCACATCCACAGTAGGCAACAGGAGGATAGGGATAGTAAAGGAATAAGCCAAGGTTCAGGGTCACAGGCAAACATGGATAGTCGGGGACACGTCAGAGGTCAGGGTCACGAGCAGACAGGAATAGTAGAGAACACGCCAAAGTCGGTAACAGAAACAAACGTAGAGCACACGGCAGGCAGGAACAGGAAGCCAAACACACAAAGGTTGATCAGCAGGGCTGACCTGCAGTGCAGAGGTTAATATAGAGTTCTCTGATAGGAGCTGGGGTGGAGCCATGCTAGAGGAGAGTTATTAAAAGCAGTCAGGTGAGAGACAGCTGGTCTTTGGAGATGAACACATGGAAACAGGTAAGCTGACAAACAACCTCTATTGCATAACCATGACAGTACCCCCCCTCTTACGAGGCCTCCCCCTTCCTCGCCTGGGACCAGGTTTAGAGGGGAACTTCAAATGAAACTTCCTCAACAGACGAGGTGCAAAGACCTCAGAAGCCTTGATCCATGACCTCTCCTCAGGACCAAACCCCTTCCAAACCCCTTCCAAAGCACGAGGTACTGGAGAATGCCTCTACAGAGTCGGGAATCCAAAATTTGGCTAACCTCGTACTCCTGATTATCCCCAGAGACCGGCGCTGTGGTAGGACTAAAGGCTTCAGAAGGGCAACATGGAAGGAGTTAGAGAATTTGAGGCTTTTGGGAATCTGGAGCTTGAAACAAACCGGATTCAGTTTATAAGTTATGGTGTACGGACCAATGAATCTTGGGGCAAATTTGAGAGAAGGAACCCGGAGTTTGATGTTCCTGGTGGAGAGGCAGACTTTGTCTCCTGGCTGAAGAGAAGGCGGCTTACGCCTGCGACGGTCAGCAAAATTCTTAAATTTGTTGGCAGCTTTCTGGAGGGAATCATGAACGGCAGCCCACATGGAATTGAATGATTCCTGAATGGTAGCCAAGGCTGGAATGTCAGAAGAACAGGTCATAGGAAGAGGGAGTTGAAGATGTTTTCCATAAACAGTGATAAAGGGTGTTTTCTGAGAACTGACGTTGACATGATTATTGTGGGAGAACTCTGCCCACGGGAGTAGTGATGCCCAGTCATCGTGATGAGCCGCGACCAAGGTACGGAGAAAGACCTCCAACTCCTGATTAACCCTCTCAGTCTGGCCATTGGATTGGGGGTGGTAAGAAGAGGTAAAATCCAAGGTAATGTTGAGGGATTTGCAAAAGGCTCTCCAAAAACGGGACGTAAACTGAACACCTATGTCCGAAACAACATGGGAAGGAACACCAAGAAGGCGGAAAATCTCTCGTACAAAGATAGGAACCAAGGCAGAGGCAGAAGGGAGACAAGGAAGAGGAACAAAATGAGCCATCTTGGAGAACTGATCGTTTACCACCCAAATGGCTGTATTATTCTCCGACAGTGGAAGATCGGCGATAAAATCCATGGCGATGTGAGACCAGGGCTCCTTAGGAATGGGCAAGGGCATGATTAGACCAGCAGGGGCTTGTGTGGAAGATTTAGACTGAGCACAGACATGACAAGCCTTAACACAATCTTTTTTCCATTAAAGAAGTTTATTACAGAAATAATAAGTATACAATACAGATCAGAGAGTACAAAAACAAATAAAAGTGTTTCTGCTCAGGCAGAAATTTCAGTAAAAAGGCCTCAGTTTACATTTGTTTATGCAATGTTGATTCAGAACAATCAAAAAAAAAAAATTAAACAGTGTAATATCGGTTGTGTCGTTTACATAAACCTTATCAGTTCTGGAGTAAGCCTGTTCGATGTCACAACCCCTTTTGCTTAGGCCTATAATAATATTATATTCGATATTACGATTGACCCTCTGAATAGTGCAGAGAGATGAAAATAGGGGGAAAGATAAAGTAATAAGTGAAAGGAGGGTGAACGGAAACCGAAATTCTATGTGGGGTATGAAAGTGAGATTTGTGTATATTCAAGAATCATAGTATACAAAGAAAAAAAAAAAAAAAAAAAAAAAAAAAAGGGAAAGGTGAATGATCCTGAATGATCCTAGTTGGCCTCGACCACCCACGTCGACCAAGTGTGTAATCCAGTACAGATCCACTGCTAGGCCATATCTATAACTAAGTTAGCTCATCTCCTCAATCTGAGCACCAGCAATGTCAGAGAATGCTTGGGAGTATTTAAACTCGTTCCATGGGCGCCAAGTGTCAAGAAATTTTTCAACTTGTTCGTTTGCTTGCGCCAAAGTGTCTTCCATTTCATAAAATTCTGTAACCCTGTTTAGCCATTCCTTTGTTGTTGGTACACGAGTTGATTTCCAATAAATTGGGATGAGGGACTTGGCCGCATTCAATAAATGTTTTGTGAGCGAACGCTTGCATCTTTTCAGAGGCCAGCTCGAAATATGCAGCAAGCAACAGGCTGCGTCTAAAGGTAGGGTAGTCTCAGTGATTTTTTTGATGTATTCTCGTACACTGTCCCAAAAATGGGTAATCAGGGGGCAATGCCACCAAATGTGTAGTAAAGTTCCACTATCTCCCATACACCTCCAGCAACGATCTGAAGCCTGGGGAAACATCTTATTTAATTTTGTTGGAGTTAGGTACCACTGAGTTAAGAGTTTGAAAGCTGTCTCTTGTACCTTGGTGCTGATAGAGCACTTATGAGCTAAGATGCAAGCGTTCCTCCACTGATTCGGGGTTATGTTTACCTGTAAGGCTTCCGACCACCGCTCTCTGAGTCTGTCATCCATGGGTGTTTCCGTGTTCTGTAGCCACGCGTAAATAATTGAAGTGGCCCCACGTATTGGCTCTCCCTTAAGGCACACTGACTCGAAGTCCGTCAAAGGTCTGGTGAAGTCTCCCCCCTTGTTATTAGTGCTTACATAACTTCTAACTTGGAGGTAGGTCCAAAAGGGTAAGTCAGTCACATTGTCATCTCGTTTAAGTGTCTGAAAGTCTTTCACTTTGGCTTGGTGGTAACAATCTCTTGCTAAAAGAGGTCCGTCACTATGAGAGGATCTGAGGTGGGGGTTGCCTACCCCTGGGATGAAATCTGGGTTATCCCTCAGTGGGGTGAGTGGACCTAAGGCGGATGTGACTCCTGTGTCGGCGGGTATCTCATGAATCACTTTCAGAGTGGTCCCCGTTAAGGGATGTTGCTTTAGGTCGTCAGAGTATGAAAGCCATGGTCGCCAAGGCACAAAGGTGAGAGGGAGGGCCTGAAGGGCCATTTCCAGTTTCACCCAGTCCTTGGAATCTCTGTGACAGTGCCAGTCAATGACCCTTGCTCTGTAGTAGCCCTGTAAGTTGGGTACTCCCAACCCTCCCAATGTCTTCGCTTTCTGCAGAGTTTCAAGTTTGATTCTCGGACTTTTTTGTGCCCATATGAATTTCAAAAACATGGTTCTCAGTATCCTGAACATGTTGGACGGTATTTTAATCGGTAAAGTGCGCATAAGATAAAGGAGTCTGGGGAGGACCGTCATTTTAATGATAGCTGCCCTTCCAAACCAAGAGAAGGTTCCAGCGTGCCATTTGTGTAAGTCCGTTTCAATAGATTTTAAGAGAGGGGGAAAATTTTGTTCGTAAATTGACGATAGTTGAGGTGTTAAAAACACCCCTAAATATTTCAGTTTTTTGTGGTCCCATTTAAAGGGTGAGTTTTCTATTACTGAGGAGAGTGAGTGGTTGGGGAGGGAAATGTTCATGGCTTCAGATTTGGAATAGTTTATCTTTAGATTAGAGACGTAGCTATAATGTTCAAAGGTTTTCATAAGATTAGGGAGGGTGGTGTGGGGTCTAGATATGAAAAATAACAAATCATCGGCATAGGCGGCAACCTTGAACTCCCGCCCCCCCACCTGAAATCCCCCGATTGAATTATTTGCATTGACCTGTCTAATAAATGGCTCTAGTGTTAAAATGAATAAGAGTGGTGAAAGGGGACAGCCCTGTCTCGTTCCATTCGCTATATGTACCCGGTCCGAAAGGGTGCCGTTTATTTTCAATCTAGCCGAAGGGTTATGATAGAGTGCGGAGATCCGGGCTAACATCTTATCACCCAATCCAATATGTTTACAAGTGGATAGCATGTAGTCCCAAGCCACGCGGTCGAAGGCCTTCTCCGCATCCGTGGATAGGAGAAGGCCCCCAGACCCGCTGGACCCCATTTGGTGAATCAGTAGGAGGGCTTTGGTGACATTGTCTTTGGCTTCACGTTCGGGCATGAAACCTACCTGTTCCGGGCCAATTATTTTTTGGAGAAAGGGTCTCAGCCTGTCAGCCAGTATCCTCGCGAAAATTTTTACGTCCAGATTCAGTAAGGAAATAGGGCGGTAGCTGGCACAGTCGGAGGGGTCCTTACCTGTCTTCGGTATTACTGTTATGTAGGCTGAAAGTAAGTCTGGAGTGGTGGCTCTGGGTTCGGACAGGGCATTCAAGGCCGCCGCTAGAGGGTCTGTCAAGAGGTCTGTAAAAGTTTTGTAGTAAATGGCCGTGTACCCATCTGGGCCAGGACTCTTGCCTAGTTTCAAATTCTTAATGGCCATTCTAATTTCAGCCGTGGTTATTGTGTCTTCAAGGGTGTTAGCTTCCGTGGTGTCAAGAGACGGAAGGCCACTCTTGCTAAGATAGTCTTCTATTACTTGTGATCTATTACCGTCCATACCCGGTTGCTTGTGTTGTGGCGGTAAATTGTAGAGCTTTGAATAAAATGTGTGAAAATGTTTAGCAATCTCCTCTGTGGTGACATCTAGTGTCCCATTTTTTTTCTGTCTTATGCCTGTGATGTTATTGTTTTGGGTGTGTACTCGTAACGCCCTTGCCAATGTTTTGCCCGGTTTGTTGCCCCCCTCATAGTATATTTTTTTCCTAAAAAATAAAAAACGTTTGGCTTTAGCATCGAAAAGTGTCTGAAGTTGTTTCCTGGCTGCTAGCAATTCTGTGGCAGTATCCACTGCAAGAGATTGTTTGTGTAGGGATTCTAGCTTATGGATACGGCTTATTAGATTTTTGATTTCCCTTTCTCTCTCCTTTTTCCTTCTGGCACCCAACGAGATCAGTTCCCCTCTTAGTGTACATTTGTGAGCCTCCCAAATCATTAGTGGGTCCGTCCCTGGAGTGTTGTTCTGGGCGAAAAAATTTGACAGGGTCTCTTTGAGTTTGGGTAGGTGGGAGGGGTCCGAGAGTATCGAGGAGTTAAGTCTCCAAATCTGGGTCTTTTTTGGGGCTCTTGTCAAGTCTAACTTTACTGCTACTGGAGCGTGGTCAGAGAAGGATTGTGTGCCTATGCAGGCCTCAGTGAGAACAGGAAGGTCTTTTTGAGTTATAAACAGATAATCTATCCTTGTGTATTTTTTGTGGGGAGCCGAATAAAACGTATAGTCACGTCCCTGTGGGTTAAGGAGTCTCCAGGAGTCTACCAGTCCCAGCTTATGGAGAAGGGATTTAATACCTTTCAAGGTTTGGTACCTAATGTTAGTGTTGCCATTGGAGGTGTCTGTCAGGGGATTCAAAGGGATGTTGAAGTCTCCTCCCAATATCAGACACCCCCTGGCAAACTCCTGCAGCTTATGGGTCATCTGTTTACAAAATGGCAAATGGGCTGAGTTTGGAAAGTAGACATTTTCTATTGTGATGGGCGTTCCGCTGTAGTGTCCTTTCAAAAAAATGTATCTGCCTTCAGGGTCTATCAGTTGGTCCGTCAGGTCGAAAGGTGCATTTTTACTGACCAGTATTGAAACACCTTTAGTTTTAGCTAAGTTATTTGTGGCGTGAAAAACCTTTGTAAAGTTCGAGTCAGTGAGCCTGGGTACATGACCAGTCTTAAAGTGGGTTTCCTCTAGTAGTACAAAATGTGGCTTACCTTTTTTAATTTCCCTTAGTAATGTAGTTCTCTTCTCTGGGGTATTCAATCCCCGCACATTGTGGGATATTACTGTGGGGTTGCGCCCCAGAAGAGAGTAAGCCATGGTGTAGACTCAGGAGCGGTGCGAAACCTTGGTCTGAAAAAGAGATATCGGTGGTCAGTTAAGGCGATCTTAAGGTCGAGTACGTGGGCGGTGGCACCCCCCAGAATAAGTGACAATCAAAAAAAAAAAAAAAAAAAAAAATAAAAAGAAGGGGGGGGGAGTGGAAAGGGGGAGAAGGAAACGGAAAAGGAGAAAAAGAGCAGGAAGCAGGAAAGCAAGGAAGTGAAGGTGGGAAGAGGAGCGAGAATAATAAGGATTAGGTTCAACCTCTAGATAGAGCCCTATCTAGAGAACTGTAGTGCGTCTGCAAAGCTTAAAGCAGTGGCAGACCACTTGTGGGGGTAGGGGGAGGCGGCTGCCTGGTGTGTAAATCAAACAGAATAAGCCTTTAAGCTTGAACAGAAAACTTGTGAAGGGAATATCTGGCATAACCAACCTCCAACGAACACACAGCCTGTAACTAGAAAAAGATATACTTCTCTTAACTGAAGTAAAATATATATTAATTCACCCTGTAGAATAGGGGTGCCTCACCGGGCCCGCCCAAGGGATCCAAGAGGTCCCGTTGTCATTTGCACCCTCACGGCGTGAGGACCCAGCCGCTCGCCACCTCTAAAGTGTCACGACTAAGCTGGGGTCCCCCGCCGCGGGGGTCACAAAACTGCAGTAACTCAAACTGATGCCTAAACGTTATGGCAAACAATTGTGGTACGAGATTTGTGCAATAAGCACGCCTATGTCTGCTATGAGAACATGGAAGTCAGTAAAAATTTAACAAAATGAAAAATGAAAAAATGTATGTTGAATTGGGCAAGAAAAACTCCCTTTGACGTCAAAGCAGTTGGTCAGAGCGATGTGGAGGATCATAGGCTGAACAGCTTGGCATTAATCCTCTGCGTGTTCACAGTCCCAAAGAGCTCTTGGATTCGGTGTGTTGAATTTGGAACTTCCTGCTTTACTTGACTTCATTTTTTTGGACGACCTTTTTTCAGGTGTGGAAAATGGTGATCTGGATGGGCTCCTGTTGTGTGGTGGTAGGGCAAACTCAGCATACCAATCCGGCAAGTCCACTGGGTCAAGGCCAAGTCCTGCACAGAAATCAGGGAGGTCCGATGGGGTGCGTAGGATGTGCTGGTGCCCATTTGTCGCCACAATGAGGGCAAAGGGGAAGCGCCAGGTGTACCTGAGGTCTTTTTCACGTAGTTTGTCCAGGAGTGGGCGCAAGGCCCTGCGGTTTTTGAGTGTAATCTGTGACAGATCTTGGAATAGCATTATGGTTTCTCCATTGAAAATGATCCTCTCATTCCTCCTCGCTTTGCGCATTATGTCCTCCTTTAATTGAAAGCTTTGCAAGCAGCAAATGATGTCCCGGGGTGGTGCAGTGTCAGGGCCTCTAGGCCTAAGCGCTCTGTGTGCCCTAATGAAATCAATCACAGTCTCCTCTTGCCTTTCCAGTAGGCTGTTAAAGACCCTCTGTAGAGCTGGGGCTATTTGGTCTGCCTCCACTGTTTCAGGGATCCCCCTCACCCTAATATTGTTCCTCCTGCCTCTGTTGTCGAGGTCTTCCAGGTGTCTGTTTACGTCTATAAAGTGTTGGGAATGGGACACCGCAATCTTATCCATTCTGTCCAGGGCCTTATCTCTCTGTTTCCCCGCATGTTCCGCCGCTGCTAGCTTTTCAGTGAGGACAACCAGATTCGTTTTGAGATCGGTTATTGCGGCTGAAAAGGCCGATTTGATTTCGGCAGTAAAACCGGACATATCTGCGTATGTTAGGGGTTTATGGAGTCTTGATTTCCCCCTGTTCATGTCCTCATTAACGTCTGACTCACCGCTGAGGTCTTCCTCGTGGAGCTCTGCCTGCTGCGTCGGCGCCATCTTGGGTTCGGCCTTGCCGTTCTCAGCCTCCGACTTTTGTCTCAACAAATCCACGATATTCCTGGCTGTGGAATTCGTCAGCCCTTTGCGGGAACGAGTGTGTGGGGTGCCGTGTGGCTTCCTGGCTGGCATGGAGGGTTCTTGTAAAGGGTGTCAGGCTAACAGGCTGTGTGTCTGACGGAGCTCCTCTAATGTGCTGCCATCCAAGCCGCGCGCCAAGCCACGCCCCCTTAACACAATCTTTAACATCCGAGCGGAGGTTAGGTCACCAGTAGAGATGACTGATGAGCAGGAAGGATCGGAGAAACCCAGCATGACCTGCCACCTTGGAATCATGTCCCCAACAAAGGATCTTAGCTCTTAGCTTCGTGGGAACAAAGGTCTTGCCAGGAGGAATTTTTGATTCCAGGGTGGTAGTATGGGCAACAATGCATGAGGTCGGAATGATAGGCTCAGGATCAGGGGTGGACTCCTCGTCCAAAGTGTCAAATGACCTAGAGAGCACATCAGCCTGACCGTTGTTTGTACGTACAAGGTTTGTACGTAATCGTGAATTTAAAACGAGAAAAGAAGAGACTCCACCTGGCCTGTCTGGGGTTCAGACGTTTAGCATTCTGTAGGTATTGTAGATTCTTGTGATCAGTAAAGATCGTAATGGAGTGAGGATAACCCTCCAAGAGATGACACCACTCTTCCAACGCCAATTTAATTGCGAGAAGTTCCCGATCACCAATGCCATAATTTCTCTCTGCCTGAGAAAATGTTTGGGAGAAGAACGCACATGGTTGACGTCTCTTCTCAAAGAACTGAAGAAGCACAGCTCCCACCCCCATTGAAGAAGCGTCTACTTCAATAAAAAATGGGTCCTCAGGATTTGGTCTGCTCAAGAGAGGTCCAGAAACAAAGGCCTGTTTCAGATCGTGAAACACAGAGACAGCCTCGGGAGGCCAGTCTTTGGCATTCGCACTCTTCTTGGTTAAAGCGATAATAGGCGCGGCAATGGAAGAGTAATTCCTTATGAACTGCCTATAATAATTTGTGAAGCCAAGAAAGCGCTGTGTGGCCTTAAGGCTAGCAGGAAGGGGCCAGTTGGTAATGGCCGAGACCTTTCCTGGATCCATGCGAAGACCCAAACTAGAAACAAAACATCCCAGAAACAGGACCTTTAGGACATTCAAACGAACACTTCTCCAGCTTGGCATAGAGATTATTCTCTCTAAGGCGCTGAAGTACGGTGCGGACATGGTTCCTGTGAGCAAGCAGATTTTCAGAAAAGATGAGAATGCCATCCAGATAGATGACAACAAACTGGTATAGTAGATCCCTGAAGATTTCATTGACAAAGTTCTGGGACACAGCTGGAGCATTGCGCAAACCAAAAGGCATAACCAGGTATTCGTAATGCCCGTCCCTAGTGTTAAACGCATTCTTTCATTCATCACCTTCCCGTATTCTAATGAGATTGTATGCACCTCTGAGATCCAACTTGGTGAAAATGGAAGCCCCCTTCAACCTGTCAAATAGCTCAGATATTAGAGGTAAGGGGTATCGGTTTTTGATAGTCACTGCATTTAACCCTCGATAGTCGATGCAGGGTCTGAGGGTACCATCCTTTTTAGCAAAGAAAAAGAACCCTGCTCCTGCAGGCGACGAGGATTTCCGGATGAAACCTCTCTCCAAATTCTCGGCGACATACTCAGACATGGCCTGGGTCTCTGGAATAGACAGAGGGTAGTTACGACCCCTGGGTAGAGTTGCTCCAGGGACAAGGTCAATGGCACAGTCAAAAGATCTGTGGGGAGGAAGCACCTCGGCAGGCTTCTTACAGAACACATCCCGGTAATTGCTGTATGCCGAGGGAAGATCAGAAGATACGGATGTGGTAGCAATGGGAAGTCTCTCCTTGGGGACCACCTTGAGAAGACGAGAAACATGAAGGGCCCTGAGCCAGGATCTGCCCAGAGACCCAGTCCACATGTGAAGAGTGGAGCTGTAGCCAAGGAAGCCCTAATACAATGGGGGTAGAGGCCTTGGGTAGAATGAGGAAGGAAATCCACTCCTGGTGGAGTATCCCTACGGACATCCTAATAGATAGCGTCTGGAAACAGATAGGGCCCCCTGGGAGCACAGTGCCATCAATTGCCGAGACTACCAGTGGTGTAGCGAGGGGAGAAAGGGCAAGCTTCATAGAAGAAGCAGTTCTCCAGTCCATAAAATTGCCGGCAGCCCCGGAGTCCAGATATGCTAGGACCGATTGGGGAGAAGGGCCTACATGGAGGAACACCAGAAGAAGAAGACGAGAAGGTGATGTTTCTGGGTCCAATACTCCACCTACTAAATGTATTAGACCCGAGCGTTTCCCGGACGAAGCGAGCAGGAGTCACGAAAATGACCCTTGCCCCCACAATAAAGACACAAGCCCAGAGTTCTGCATCTAGCACGTTCTTCGTTGTTTAGTCTGGTCCGGCCCAGCTGCATAGGTTCCTCAGCAGGCAGAGGATGCTCCACAGGGCGACGGGAGAAGAGTTCTGGCTGATTAGGACCTAGGGGGTGCTGGCGTCTTTTTTCTAGGGACCTCTCCTGGAAACGAATGTCAATCTGATTGCACAAGGAAATTACATCGTCCAGACCAGCGGGGATGGCTCTTCCTGCTAATTTGTCCTTCACTCGGTCAGAGAGGCCATGTAAAAAGGTTGCGACCAGGGCCTCATTGTTCCAGCTCAATTCAGCTGTGAGGATACGGAACTGAAGCGCATATTGTCCCACTGAACAATATTCTTGGCAAAGGCGTAAAAGGGCACTAGCTGCTGAAGAAACCCGAGCTGGCTCCTCGAAGATATTACGAAAAAGCCTCAAGAAGTCGGACAGGCTGGAAACCACCGGGTCATTCCTCTCCCACAGGGGGGCCCAAGCTAAAGCTTCAGCAGAGAGGAGGGAAATTATATAGGCTACCTTAACCCGATCAGACAGAAAGTTTTGAGGCTGGAGCTCAAAATGAATGGTGCATTGGCTGAGGAAGCCCCTGCAGGCCTTGGAGTCCCCAGAAAAATGGAACGGAGCTGGCAGTGAATATGAATGTGTGGCTGTGACTGGTGCGATAGGTGCAGCTGCTGATTGTACTTGAGGCTGCAGGTTCGGGTTACCCAAGGAGGCCTGGAGCTGCTCGAAGTGGAAAGCCAGATCCTTAAGGAATCGCATCACCTGATTAGATTCCTGGGCCTCGAGTCTGCGAACTATGCCCTGCAATGGATCGGCTGCAGGAAGCGACACGTCAGCCGGGCCCATGGCTGATCAAACTGTCAGGTCACCTAGAGGCTGGGTGACAGATGCACACTGTTGGGATCAGGAGTGCACCACAAGGCAGTGGACCCTACGGCTGACTGCTGCGGATGGGAGTCCGGGTGGTAAGGAAGGCAGGGCCGCTGGGACACCAACACTGATACCCACCGGGGCTAGAGCGTAGGATTCCCTGGGGCGCAGAGTCTAAGAGCCAGCAGGTGTTCACCAGAGCCTCTAGAGTTGGGATGGACTGGGCTGCAACTGGCTCCAGGTCGCGGCCCCCAGGGTCCCCCAGCTCACACCCACAGTAGGCAACAGGAGGATAAGGATAGTAAAGGAATAAGCCAAGGTCAGGGCCACAAGCAGACAAGGACAACAGAGTTCACGCCAGGAGGATAGGAATAGTAAAGGAATAAGCCAAGGTCAGGGCCACAAGCAGACAAGGACAACAGAGTTCACGCCAATGTTCAGGGTCACAGGCAAACAGGGATAGTCGGGGGACACGCCAAAGGTCAGGGTCACAAGCAGACAGGAATAGTAGAGAACACGCCATAGTCGGTAACAGAAACAAACGTAGAGCACACGGCAGGCAGGAACAAGAAGTCAAACACACAAAGGTTGATCAGCAGGGCTGACCTACAGTGCAGAGGTTAATAATAGAGTTCTCTGATAGGAGCTGGGGTGGAGCCATGCTAGAGGAGAGTTAATAAAAGCAGTCAGGTGAGAGACAGCTGGTCTATGGAGATGAACACATGGAAACAGGTAAGCTGACAAACAACCTCTATTGCATAACCATGACAGCCCAATTTTTCAGCCCCTGTTAAACAGGGGCGTGTAATTACAATTTTTGATGCAATACTTTGCATCAGGGCTCGTTTCTGTGTTCGAACTAGAGTATCTGTGAAGGGTTGCAGTGTTGTGGCACCAGCACCAGTGCCTAAGGCCCAATTTTTCAGCCCCTGTTTAACAGGGGCGTGTAATTACAATTTTTGATGCAATACTTTGCATCAGGGCTCGTTTCTGTGTTCGAACTAGAGTATCTGTGAGGGGTTGCAGTGTTGTGGCACCAGCACCAGTGCCTAAGGCCCAATTTTTCAGCCCCTGTTTAACAGGGGCGTGTAATTACAATTTTTGATGCAATACTTTGCAGCAGGGCTCGTTCCTGCGTTCCAACTAGAGTATCTGTGAGGGTTTGCAGTGTTGTGGCACCAGCACCAGTTTCTAAGGCCCAATTTTTCAGCCCCTGTTTAACAGGGGAGTGTAATAACAATTTTTGATGCAATACTTTGCAGCAGGGCTCGTTTCTGCGTTTCAACTAGAGTATCTGTGAGGGGTTGCAGTGTTGTGGCACCAGCACCAGTGCCTAAGGCCCAATTTGTCAGCCCCTGTTCAACAGGGGCATGTAATTACAATTCTTGATCTAATATTTCACAGCCGGGCCCATTTTTGCGCCCACCAAGAGCGAGTAAGGACTTACAGTGTTGTGGCACTAGCACCACCACCACCTAAGGCCCAATTTTTCTGCCTCTGTTCAACAGGGGCATGTAATTACAATTCTTGATCTAATATTTCACAGCAGGGCCCTGTGAGGGCTTACGGTGTTGTGGCCACAACAACACCTAAGGCCCAAATTTCTGCTGAGTATATAGGGCAGGCCCCTACTTTCAAACATCCAACTTACAAACGACTCCTACTTGCAAACGGAAGGAGACAACAGGAAGTGAGATGAAATCTACCCCTAGGAAGGGAAATTCTCTCCTGTAAGAGTTAATATGGGAAAACTGTTTTTCCTTTCCACTGATGCTTTATCACCAATCCTTGTTTCACAAAAAAACCCAAATTTTCAAAAAACATTTGTCATTGGGACAAAAAATTAGGTGAAATCTTCTGAAGAGGAGCACAGACAGCAAAACAAATGTCACAGGGGTGATAACCCTTCCCTATGTTTTCCAAAAAGCTTAAAATAGATTTTTGGCTGGAGCTAAACACGTTAAAAATGTACCAGTTCAAAATTACAAACAGATTCTACTTAACAACAAACCTACAGTCCCTGTCTTGTTTGCACCGCCTGTATACTGCTGTTCAGAGTATATAGGGCCTGGTGGCCCCACGCCTTTCCTTTTTTTAATTTAGGTGCGGGATTCCCCTTAATATCCATACAAGACCCAAAGGGCCTGGTAATGGACTGGGGGGTACCCATGCTGTTTGTCTCACTGATTTTCATCCATATTGCCAGGACCCGACATTACATTAAAGCCGCAAGCAGTTTTAAATGACTTTTTTTCCTTTAAAAATTACATTTTGTGCAGGGACTGTTCTAAGCACGGGAAACACGAGCCACTTTACAGGCATACTATAGACACCCCCCAGGTACAATATTTAAAGGAATATTTCACTTTTTTTTTTTTTAACTTTAAGCATCATTAAAATCACTGCTCCTGAAAAAACTGACGTTTTTAAAAGTTTTTTTTGCATTGATACATGTCCCCTGGGGCAGGACCCGGGTCCCCAAACCCTTTTTAGGACAATACCATGCAAATTAGCCTTTAAATGAGCACTTTTGATTTTGAACGTTCGAGTCCCATAGACGTCAATGGGGGTCTAACGTTTGTGCGAATTTTCGGTTCGTTCGCAGGTTCTGGTGTGAACCAAACCGGGGGGGTGTTCGGCTCATCCCTAGCTGTGGGATTAGAGGAGGCCCGGTATCTGGGATACATTATTGGCAGGGAGGTAGTAAAACCCCAAGTCACAAAGATCCAAGCAATCCAAAGTTGGCCAAGACCACTGAATAAAAAACAGGTCAGGGCTTTTTTGGGGTTAGTAGGCTATTACAGAAGGTTTGTCCCCAATTTTGCTACATTGGCCGCTCCCCTTACAGATCTTACCAAGGGGGGAAGTCCACGGGAGTAACTTGGTCCCTAGAAGCTGAGAAAGCTTTCCAGAACCTAAAGACAGCTCTGTGTAATAGCCCTGTCTTAATCACCCCAGATTTCACACAGGAATTTATAGTGCAGATGGATGCTTCAGAAGTGGGATTAGGTGCAGTGTTGTCCTAAGTGGTGAATGGGGAGGAACACCCCATAGCGTTCCTAAGCAGAAAACTGACCCCTGCTAAAAAAAGGTATGCCATTGTAGAACGGGAATGTTTAGCTATCAAATGGGCTTTTGAAAGTTTAAAATATTATCTTTTATGGCGACAGTTTAGGCTCCTAACTGACGATGCCCCACTCAAATGGATGGCCCAAAATAAGGAGAAAAATGCAAGAGTTACCAGATGGTTCTTGGCTCTACAGAATTTTAAGTTTTTAGTAGAGCATAGATGAGGTAGCCAACAAGCTAATGCTGATGCCCTCTCCAGGGTTTACAGTCTGTTTGCCCAAGGTGCTCAACCCCCCGAGTTTGAGCAGAGGGGGGGGGATATGTAGCAGGGTGCCTGTAAAACGGGTTAAAATTACAGAAAATGTGAATGATGGGATATACAGTCCTCCACGGATTCTTAGATTTGCAATCTAAGATAATTCCAGCAAAGACTTCAGGGTAAAGAAGGATAGTTCTTTCCAGGGCTGGTTTTTTTGGGAGTCTGATAGAGATCCAGGTGGGACAGACTCCCAAGTCCGTGGACCGCAGTTTAATCTTTTCTTTTTAGGTCTTGATTAAGGCAGCTGGTCCTGCTCTCAGAGTGTGTGTCTCCATGTGAGGAGACATCTAGGAGCATGGCTGCTTGTTTTCCTTAACTTTGGATACAAAGTGTTTGCATTTGGAAGGACATTTATTACATAACCAAAGGACTGGTCAGACTACGGACACAGTAAGGCTCGGTAGAGCAGAAGTTTACTTTTTGTTTGATTGACAGCAATATGCCCTTTTTCTTCTGTTTGGAAATCTCCTGTGCATTAAACATGGTGTTTTCCTAAAGAGACTGTGATTTTGTCCGTGCCTTGAGTCTGATCCCCTACATACTGTAATGTTGTTTTGTTTTATTGTTAACCATCATTTGCTTAGCAGGTGCACCATTCAGTTGCAGGGCAGATTTATTCATCTTGACAGCAACAGCGTTTGCTCCCACGATACATAAAGCCATGACTCCAGCGCTGTAGGAGATGATTTCACCACCACAGTTTACAAAAACCATATATCCTGAAGCATGGGGGCAGTATTTGGGGCGCATGCCCCCATGCTTCGGCCTATATGTTTTAGGCCATTCAGCTGCAGCACTGATTTATTTATCTTGACAGCTTGACAGCACCAATTCTCTCATATGCCTTTGCTTCGTGAGATCCAGGAGAATAATCCTGATGATTTCAGGAACTTTCTCAGGATGACGGACCCCATTTTTCACCATCTGTTGGCTTTGCTGACCCCTTATATTAGCAGGCAGGACACCTGCATGAGGCAAGCCATCACTCTGGAGCAGAGGCTAGTAGCCACGTTGCGGTACTTGGCAACTGGGAGAAGTCTATAGGACCTCAAGTTCTCGATAGGCATCTCCCTCCAGGCTCTGGGGATCATTATCCCAGAGACCTGTTCTGCTATTATTCATCTCCTGCAGAAGGACCATATTAAGGTAAGTTTTCTCCATTAACATCACATTCTATGTATTTAATGTTTGCTAATGTATTGTATTTCTTTCATCATTCCCTAATTACCATGATTGTAATATGCTGTGAATGTCCCCTTTTGCCCTCATGCATGCTGTAATCTTTTATTTTTTGTTTAATTATTTTTTATTAAGAAAAAGGAAATAGAAATAAATGGTACAATGTACAACGTACAATACAGAAAAAATGCAGATGGGTGGACAAGCGTATTATGCCTTATTTCGTCAAGCAATTAAATGAGTATTGAACAAAAAGCACCAACATCCTGCTTAACATAGTCAGTCAAATTTCTGTAGCTACTATCGTTACAAAAAGTATTAAAAAATTTAACTAGTTGTCAGTAGAAAAATCGCCCTCCCTAATATGGGTTTAATATGAGCAGTGGTGTCTTGGTTATATAACAACCATATACTGACAAGGTACCATTAAGAATCTCAAACATAACAACAAATAAATAACAGAAAGAGAATATAGAGAGAGTAGAAGAAAAAATAGTGAGGGTGGAGGGGGAAAGGATAGGGGGGGGGGGTTGCCTCAGTCCGGACTCCTATTATACAATATTCACCATCTAAAACAGTTTACTTAGGATGTAACATAATTTCCGCAAATGCAGTTGTGTATTAAAAGGCAAACCAGCAGGACCATATTTTTTTTACATAATCATATTTATTCCTAAGCGAGAAGGTAAGATCTTCCATATAATATGTACGATCAACTTCCATTAGCCATTGGCGTAAAGTAGGTATATTTTTTTGTTTCCAGAATCTGGGGATAAGTGCTTTAGCAGCATTAAGGAGGTGAGGAGTTATAGATTTCTTATATACACCTACTGATTTGCATGTACAATGTAATAGTACAACTATCGGATCATTGGGAACCTCAGATCCTTGGATCTCTTTAATCCAGTAAAGGATAGTCAACCAGAATGGTCGTATCAACGGGCAGAACCACCAGATGTGGGCGTGGGTTGCACTCTCCCCACATCCCCGCCAGCACAGAGGGGAGATGTGTGGAAAGTATTTATGAAGAAGGACTGACGTGTAATGCCATCTTGTTACAAGTTTATAGTTCACTTCAGCTGTTTTAGTGGCTGAGGAAGAAATATGAGACATTATGAGAATAGTGGATTTTTGGGTTGGAGACAGTTCCTTCTGGAGTTCCTTTTCCCAATCTTGTAGGAAAGCCGGATCTCCTGTAGGGTTTAGTGTTTGCATTATTTAATAAAAGTGGGAGACAGGCTTCTCCACTGGTTGTGGCTCGGCAAGAGCTGCTTCAACAGGTGTCAGTTCCGTGAAAGGCCTGATGGGTTTAGGAAGAGAATGGACAAAGGCCGCAAGTTGTCGATATCTCCAATGATCCATAGGGGTAGCCATTGAGTTGTGCAGAATTGTGTTCAAGGGGATAACTCCCATCGAGGTAGTGACATGATGTAACTGGGTCAACGTCCCCAGGGTCCATGTATGAGTTTTGGGGTCTAAGTTCTCCGGCGGGAAATAGTTATGACCTGTCAGTGGCATGAGAGGATAATTATATGGCCAGTTATTTGTTTTGCAGAAAGAGTCTCACATCATAAGGGTGGAATGAGTAAGTGGAGAGGCCTTGGATGATAGGGCTCTATATTTCTGAGGAACCCATAGTTGCTTAAAGAGATCAGAGCCACTTAGTTCTGCTTCCAAATCTACCCAAAGCTTAGATGTTTTATGGAATCTCCAGTCAGAGATTCTGGTCAAGATGATCGCCATGAAATACTTTTTAAAGTCTGGTAAGGCTAAGCCTCCTTCTCGTTTAGATCTATTGAGAAGGGTCCTGGCAATCCTGGGACGCTTTCTGTTCCATATATATTTGCCAACCAGCGATTTTAATATTGTAAAGAAGCCTACAGGTATTCCAAATGGGATCATTTGAAATAGGAACAGCAACCTGGATAGTATGTTCATCTTAATGACCCCTATCCTCCCCAACCAGGAATGAGCCATCTGAGACCATTTTTGTAAGTCAGCTTTAATCGCGTTTAATAGAGGCAAGAAGTTTGAACGGAATAGGGCGTCTGGGTTCGGAGTAAGGTAAATACCTAAATATTTCATTTTGTGTGCCTGCCAGCTAAAGGGAAAGTAACTTTTCAATTGGGAAGCAGTCTGTGTGGGAATAGATATATTTAGTATCTCTGATTTGGACATATTAATTTTAAAATTGGAGATGACACCATACTTTGCGAATTCCGACATAAGATTAGGGAGAGATATAAGGGGTCGTTGTACATAAAACAAAATGGCGTCCGCATATGCGGCATATTTGTGTTCAGTTGGTCCTATGGTAATCCCATGTATAGAGGGGTTATGTCTCACAGTAGACAAAAAGGGCTCAAGCGATAGGGCAAATAAAATAGGTGAAAGAGAACAGCCCTGTTGAGTGCCATTATACAGAGTAAATGGGGCACTAAGGGTGCCATTCACTCTTAATTGGGCCGTAGGGAAATTATACAGTGCCTTTATAAGGGAGCCTTAATGCCCAGATGGGTCAGTGTTGCCATGAGGTAGTCCCAGTCCACCCTATCAAACGCTTTTTCAGCATCCGTTGATAGTAAGAGGGTGGGCTGGGACGACGCATGTGCTATTAGAGATAGGGTACAAAGGGAATTGTCCCTTGCCTCCCTACCAGGAATGAATCCCGTCTGGTCAGAAAAAACCCACTGCGGGATCAAGGGAAGGAGTCTATTCACTATAGCTTTAGCAAAAATTTTGGCATCAATGTTCAACAGTGAAATAGGACGATAACTTCCACATGCACTAGGGTCTTTGCCAGGTTTGGGAATAATAGTAATGTGTGCGTGGGTAGTTTCAGGTGTGAGGGACTCACCATCAGGGATCGCGTTAGCATAAGAGGTTAAATGCGGAAGTAGGATATCTGCAAATTTACGGTAATATGCTACAGAAAACCGTCCGGACCTGGGGCTTTACCATTTGCCATGGCTTTTAATGCAACGCGTAACTCCGAAGTGGTGAGCTCCCCATCCAGTGTGTCTAGTATATCAGGTGATAGTCTGGGTAGGTTAGCTTGAGCTAAATATTCCCTAATAAGCTTAGTTTTAGTGTCTCGATCCGTTATTGAATGTTAAACATGGTATAAGTGTTGAAAGAACTCCCGAAACTCTTTAGCTATTGATGGTGTGTCATGAACCAAATCATCTGCAGTGTTTTTAATTTTAGCTATAAAGGTGGCTGTTTTCTTTTGTTGCAGTGAACGTGCCAATAATCTGCTCGGTTTGTTACCCCATTCGTAAAAACGTTGGGCCACTATGCGAGCTTGTTGTTTTTGTTCTGTGTGGAAAAGGGACTTTAATTCTTCCCTTTTCAAAGTCAAATTGTGAAATACCGCTTGCGATTGTTTCGCTTTATGTGATTGTTCAAGGTCCTTAATCTCATTTAGCAACTTAGATTGTTGGAATTTCTGTTCCTTCTTTTTCCTAGACCCCATTTCTATAAACTTTCCTCTAATATGGGCCTTGTGCGCCTCCCATAGTGTGCCTGATGAAATGTCAGGGTGTTTATTTTCAGCAAAGTAAAGGGATAAATTCTCACCTATTTGTTTTCTATCTATTTCCTCATCTATGAGATGTTTGTTAAGCTTCCAATTGGCAGACCTGTGTGATAGGGAGGGGATTTTAATAGTTAGTGTAATCGGGGCATGATCTGATAGGGGAGATAAGTCAATATGAGTGTTGGTAGGGAGTGAGAGATGGTGGTGATCAATGAGAAAAAAGTCTATTCTGGAGTAGGTGTGATGTACCTGCGAAAAATGGGTATAGTCTTTCCTACGTGGGTGCATAATTCTCCATATATCATCCAACTGGGATTCGTGTAGGCGTTTGCGAATAAACAGTAAACGTTTGTGTGGAATATTAGTACTACCTCTAGACGTGTCTATGGCAGGTTCTAATGGGGTATTAAAATCTCCAGCCAGGAGGACACACCCGCGTGCGAAATCTCTAAGTTTTTTAAGAGTGGAGGAAATTAAGCCTGCTTGGTCTCGGTTGGGTGCATATATAGTTGCCAGAGTGCAGGCCATACTACCCAGGTTGCCTCTAATGAACAGAAAACATCCAAGTGGATCACTTAACATGATTTCAAATGTGAACGGGGTGCCCCTACGGAACCCAATGGCCACTCCTTTAGCTTTATGTACATCCGAAAAACTATAGTACCACATGGGGTACTGTTGAGAAAAAAGTTTTACCCGTGTGGAGTGAGTGAGGTGGGTTTCCTGTAGAAAAACAATGTCTCCCCGCAGGCGACCCAGCTCTCTGTATAACTTGTGCCTTTTCCCCGGGGCGTACAGCCCCCGTACATTAAAAGAGATAAGATTTACCTTAGCCATGAAGACCAGCAAGGGGAACCCACGTCCACTGTAACCTGAGGAGCCAGACCAGAGGTGGGGAAGAAGAATTTGAGAGGGGGATGGGCAGGGTGGGGGAGGTGAAGAAAAGTAAAGAAGTTATAAGAAAGAAAAGAAAAAAAAGAACGATCAATATCCATTACCAAATGAAATTTAGACCATTCGGGGGGTGGTCAAAAAGTGCACGCATTGAACTGCGGTGCATGGTGGGGCACACAGGCGGCACAACATCCCCACACCCGTCACCCAAATATGAGCTGGGGCATGGGGATGCCAGCCAACACAGCACCCCATAAACAAGGGAGTGAATGTCTCCGTGCATATGCACACAGTCACCAAGGTTGGTGTGGGCATCGTCGGGTTGCTCCGGCGCCAACACCAAAACATCACAAAGTGAGAATTGCAAATAACAAGGCACTTATGGTGCGTCATAGCCACAGTGACCCGATCATGAAATGCCAAACGCCTAGTTACTCGGAGCGTAAAACATATAACACTTGTTGATGAGTAAAAAACCTATAAAAAAGGAACATATATAAAAAGAAACAAAAGAAACAAAATTAGAGCCTGACATAAGACTGTCATGGCTACGCCATGCAGACATACGACTGAAGGCCTAAACAATAACCATCAAAGTCTGTATTATTACCAGGCTACATAAGACCCATTAAAAGGCAGATGCGACTCTGGTCGGTCAAAGTGGGCAAAGAGCTTGAGCCATCCAACTCATAGTGTCAACCCATTTCAGGTGAACCTCCAGATGCAGAAGAGCGATTTTTACGATCAACCTTTTGCCATCTTGATTCGGCATTAGCAGGCAGAGGTGGGATGTGATCTTGCCAGCCAGGAAGCTCCGGCGGAGAAATGTTAACATCCATACAGAATTTTTCCAGCTCCTCGGGGAATCGATCAATGCAGCAGGGAACCCCCATCTGTATTTAATCGAGGCAGCTCGCAATTTCTCCATCAAGAAACGCAAAGCTCTACGGCGCTCCAGAGTCTTCCTAGCAAGATCTGGGAAAAAAGATAGCATGGCGCCATCAAAATCCAGTGAAGCAGCATCTCTAGCTTTTTTCATGATGAGTTCTTTTTCCTCATAATAGTGGATCCTGCAAATGACATCGCGAGGGACATCTGAAGAGAGATTCCGGGGGCGAAGGGCCCTGTGCACTCGGTCTATTTTCAATGGGTAGTCTGCGGCCTGGCCCAATAAGCCGTTGAAAATGCCCCGGACGGAGGGGAGAAGATCCTCATCCCCAGTAGCCTCCGGCAAGCCTCTAATCCGGATGTTATTCCGCCTGTTGCGGTTTTCCTGGTCCTCAATTTTATACAGCGCCATTCTATGTGCTATAGTAAGTGCGCGGGTTGAGGTTTGTAAATGTCTAATGGCCGCCGCTTGGCGATCAAGACGCTGTTCCGACTCCTCTACCCTCTCTAAGACATGTGAGAGGTCGGCGCGAACTGCAGACACCTCCTTCTTAATGGCACGTTCTTGGCCTAATAGCATGGAAGCCAGCTCAGACTTAGTTGGAAGGTCGCTTACCAGTGCCTCTACTCCTGAACGTCTGGAGGAGTCCTCCTCTCCCTCCGAGCCGGCTGAGGATACTGGAGAGCGGTGTCTGTGTTCAGGCCTGCGTCGGGGGGCAGAGCCTGTACCGGAGCTCATGCCACCAGGAGAGCGGCCTAGGCCATCCATGTCCTCTGGATCCTCTGGTTCCGTGGCCAGGAACCGTTTAATCGATCCCACGGCATCTCCTTTTTTAGGCAGGGGCTTTCCAGATCTCTTCCGCATCTTTATGAGGTGGATGGGAGCGAGCAGATCAGTAGAAGGGCTGAAAATAATGTGTTGGCGCCGGAGCACGAGAGAGACACGTCCTCACCACTGCATAGCCAAACCACGCCCCCCTCCTGCTGTAATCTTTTATAATGCTTCTTTTTTGTCCTTCATGCATATTTGCCTTCACTAACCTTCCCAGCATGCTATCCTGGGCCCATATACACCTAGCCTGGTTACTTAACTGTGTATTTTGGCAGCTCCATTGTAGTGCTTTACCCCAAACACCCCCTAAAATGTGTACAAATGTTATTGTTGTCCTTAAATTCAGGCAGAGTGCCATAGGCTTTTTTTGGGGGGACCAAACTCATCTCGAACCCCCCCCCTCTAAATTTTTTTCTATGGGCCATCAGGGGAGGGGGGAGAAATCTGATAAGTGGGCCTTATATTTTTGTCTTTAAATACTCCTTAAAATAAATGTTATACTGATGTTGGCCAAGAATGTTTGTGTCTAATCTGCTTGCAATGTTATGTGCAAAAGTACTTTTTTTTTTTCTGTTTTGACTCCACAGGAGTGGAAACTGTGGAAACTGTGGAGTCAAATGGCAGACTGTGGCCTCCCATTTTGCCGACCGTTGGGACTTTCCCAACTGTGGAGGGGCTATAGATGGGAAGCGCATCCACATCAAGCCACCACCCCAGTTACTATTATAACTACAAGGGGTTTAATAGTATAGTGTATAGTAATGGCGGTGGTGTTGGCACAATATGAGTTCCTCTATGTGGACATGGGGAGGAATGGCCGGATGGAGGATGGAGGAGTCTTCGCCCAGATGGAGTTTTATCAACCTCTCCAGACTGGTAGCCTGGGATTGCAACCTGATGCGGACAACATTAAAGGACTCCCATTTTGTTTTTCTTGCTGATGAAGCGTTCGGTCTGGGCGAGCACCTGATGAGGCCATTCCCCCAGAGGACCCTTACCCCGGAGAGGAGAGTTTCTAACTACCAGCTGGCCAGAGCCAGAAGAGTAGTTGAGAATGTCTTTGGGATAATGGCCAGCCGGTTCCGCCTGTTTCTGACAGCAATACATATGGCGGAATACAAAATTAACCACATCTTCTTATCCTGCTGCATATTGCACAATTATTTAAGAAAAAATGCCCACAATTATCTTGCCTCAGTTGGGCCTGAGGCCAGACTTCCTGCAGATCCCCTGACGGGCCTGGATACTGGCTGTCCTGGCTTGGCACCCCAAAGCGCCCGTGAAGTTTGGGAGAAATATGTAAATTATTTTACGGGTAGGGGGGCTATTGTTATGCCAGACAATGTGTAAATTTTTTTTAATAAAAAAAATATATATCTGATAAAATCTTGAATTTTCTTTATTGCTTGTGTTTCTTTATGGCTGTCTCCTAGGCTCTTCTAGTGCACTTGTAGTGCCAAGTGGATTTTCCTTTAGTAAATAAGCCCCATTTTTACTGTAAACACAAAATTACTTAAAAAACTGGTATTGAGCATTGAAAGAAGAAGCCACACATTGTTGATTAGCAAACTTTTTACTCTGTGCACATTCACATATGTGTTTTAAAATGTTGCTGCAAAATGTAATTTTTTTTCTCAGTTTTTTTACAATTTTTTTATAAACATGCATGTTTCTAAACATAACATACCCAACTCTGGAACTTACAAAGTTCAACGTAGAAAAACTGAAGGCAATATCAGACATTATAGTGTCAAAAATGTCTGGATATTGCCTTCATCAGATGGGGTGATGTCAACTAGGGATGAGCCGAACACCCCCCGGTTCGGTTCGCACCAGAACCCGCGAACGGACCGAAAGTTCGCACGAACGTTAGAACCCCATTGACGTCTATGGGACTCGAACGTTCGAAATCAAAAGTGCTCATTTTAAAGGCTAATTTGCATGGTATTGTCCTAAAAAGGGTTTGGGGACCCGGGTCCTACCCCAGGGGACATGTATCAATGCAAAAAAAACTTTTAAAAACGGCCGTTTTTTCGGGAGCAGTGATTTTAATGATGCTTAAAGTAAAAAAAAAAAAGTGAAATATTCCTTTAAATATCGTACCTGGGGGGTGTCTATAGTATGCCTGTAAAATGACGCGTGTTTCCCATGTTTAGAACAGTCCCTGCACCAAATGTCATTTTTAAAGGAAAAAATCTCATTTAAAACTGCTTGTGGGTTTTATGTCATGTCGGGTCATGGCAATATGGATGAAAATCAGTGAGACAAACGGCATGGGTACCCCCCAGTCCATTACCAGGCCCTTTGGGTCTTGTATGGATATTAAGGGGAACCCCGCACCCAAATTAAAGTAAGGAAAGGTGTGGGGCCACCAGGCCCTATATACTCTGAACAGCAGTATACAGGCAGTGCAAACAAGACAGGGACTGTAGGTTTGTTGTTAAGTAGAATCTGTTTGTAATTTTGAACATTTTTAACGTGTTTAGCTCCAGCCAAAAAATCTTTTCTAAGCTTTTTGGAAAACATAGGGAAGGGTTATCACCCCTGTGACATTTGTTTTGCTGTCTATCCTCCTCTTCAGAAGATTTCACCTCACTTTTTTGTCCCAATGACAAATGTTTTTTGAAAATTTGGGTTTTTTTGTGGAACAAGGATTGGAAAGCATCAGTGGAAAGGAGAAATTGTTTTCCCATATTAACTCTTACAGGAGAGAATTTCCCTTCCTAGGGGTAGATTTCATCTCACTTCCTGTTGTCTCCTTCCATTCGCAAGTAGGAGTCGTTTGTAAGTTAGATGTTTGAAAGTAGGGTCCTGCCCTATATACTCAGCAGAAATTTGGGCCTTAGCTGTTGCTGTGGCCACAACACTGTAAGCCCTCACAGGGCCCTGCTGTGAAATATTAGATCAAGAATTGTAATTACATGCCCCTGTTGAACAGGAGCTGAAAAATTAGGCCTTAGGCACTGGTGCTGGTGCCACAACACTGCAACCCCTCACAGACACTCTAGTTGGAACGCAGGAACGAGCCCTGCTGCAAAGTATTGCATCAAAAATTGTAATTACACGCCCCTGTTAGACAGGGGCAGAAAAATTGGGCCTTAGGCACTGGTGCTGGTGCCACAACACTGCAACCCCTCACAGACACTCTAGTTGGAATGCAGGAACGAGCCCTGCTGCAAAGTATTACATCAAAAATTGTAATTACACGCCCCTGTTAAACAGGGGCTGAAAAATTGTGCCTTAGGCACTGGTGGTGGCGCCCAGAACCAAAAATGTTCTTACAAGCTATCAGCGTGATGATTGAGGAGGAAGAGGATAATTACTCAGGGATAGTCACTCAGCATCAGCATAGGCAGTCTTTGAAGGGATCTGAGATTTCAAAAAAAATTATTCGGTTACATCAGCATCAGGTGCTTGGTAGCTGGTGGTGATCCAAGACTGATTCATTTTTATGAAGGTCAGCCGATCGACCGAGTCGGTGGACAGACGCACCCTGTGATCGGTTACCACGCCTCCAGCAGCACTGAATGTGCGTTCCGAAAGAACGCTGGATGCAGGACAGGCCAGTAGCTCAATTGCATACTGTGCAAGCTCTGGCCAGTGATCCATCCTCAAGACCCAGTAACCCAGAGGATTTTCGGTGGGAAAGGTGTCCAAGTCTGATCTTGCCCCTAGGTATTCCTGCACCATGTAAAACAGACGCTGGCGATGGTTGCTGGAACCGATCATACCTTGGGGCTGCGGACCAAAAAATTGTCTGAACGCATCGGTCAGACGGCCACCTTCTCCACCGCTCCTTCTTTGACTGACCGAAGCCTCAGCAACACGTTGTCCAGAAACAGGAGTTTGTAACCTCCCAGTCTCTGGGAACGCGTTGCACAGACCTTTCTGCAAGGCCTCCCGAAGATGTTTCATCCTCTGCTCCCTCTGCGATGGCAAGATAAGGTCCGCAACCTTACCCTTGTAACGTGGATCAAGGAGGGTTGCCAGCCAGTATTGGTCCTTCTCCTTGATACCACGAATACGAGGATCCTTACGCAGGCTTTGCAGGATCAGGGAGGCCATGCAGCATAGGTTTGATGAGGCATTCGGTCCGGAGTCCTCTGGGTCACTAAGGACAACAACGTCCGCAGCCACATCCTCCCAGCCACGTACAAGTCCATGTGTTCCTTGGGACTGATCTCTTAAAGACTGCTGCTGATGCTGAGTGCCAGGCTCCACCTCCATACTGACACAATCTTCCTCCTCCTCCTCCTCCTCTTCCTCCTCTTCCTGTGTGATCGGCGGGCACGCAGGAACACTGTCTGGATAAAGGGGGCCTTGAGAGCTAAGGAAGTCCTCCTCTTCCTGCCTCTGTTCTGCCTCAAGTGCCCTGTCCATTATTCCACGCAGCGTGTGCTCCAACAGGTGGACAAGGGGGACAGTGTCACTGATGCATGCACTGTCAGTGCTCACCATCCTCGTGGCCTCCTCGAATGGTGACAGGACAGTGCATGCATCCCTGATCATGGCCCACTGGCGTGGGGAAAAAAAACCAAGCTCCCCTGACCCTGTCCTGGTGCCATAGTCGCACAGGTACTCATTGATGGCCCTCTGCTGCGTGTGAAGCCGCTGCAGCATGGCCAACGTTGAGTTCCACCTGGTGGGCATGTCACAGATTAGGCGGTTCTTGGGCAGGTTAAACTCCTTTTGGAGGTCCGTCAGCCGAGCACTGGCATTATATGACCGGCGGAAATGCACACAGACTTTCCTGGCCTGCCTCAGGACATCCTGTAAGCCCGGGTACCTGCCCAAGAACCGCTGCACCACCAAGTTAAGGACGTGAGCCAAACAGGGCACATGGGTCATTTGTCCCTGTCGGAGGGCAGAGAGGAGGTTGGTGCCATTGTCGCAAACCACCATTCCTGCCTTAAGTTGGCGTGGCGTCAACCACCTCTGAACCTGCCCCTGCAGAGCTGACAGAACCTCTGCCCCAGTGTGGCTCCTGTCCCCCAAGCACACCAGCTCAAGCACCGCATGGCATCTTTTGGCCTGCGTACTTGCGTAGCCCCTTGAACGCCTACGGAGCACCGCTGGTTCCGAGGAAGAGGCCATGGAGGAAGAAGAAGAGGAGGGGGTGGAGGAGAGAGGTGTGTCACAATCAGCATTTTGGAGGCGTGGTGGCGGAACAACCTCCAACACTACTGCACCTTGTCCTGCATCCTTCCCAGCTGCCAGCAGAGTCACCCAATGCGCCGTGAAACTTAGGTAACCTCCCTGTCCATGCCTGCTGGACCATGAGTCAGCGGTAATATGCACCTTACCGCTGACCACCCTGTCCAGCGAGGCATGGACATTGCCTTCCACATGCCGGTAGAGAGCCGGAATCGCCTTCCGTGAGAAAAAGTGGCGTTTGGGTACCTGCCACTGAGGAACCGCACATTCCACAAACTCACGGAAGGGGGCAGAGTCTACCAACTGAAAAGGCAGCAGTTGAAGTGCTAGCAATTTTGCCAAGCTAGCATTCAACCGCTGGGCATGTGGATGGCTGGGAGCAAACTTCTTTCGGCGGTGCAGCAGCTGGGGCAGGGAAATTTGCCTGGTACAATCTGACGTCGGTGTACCAAAAGCAGATTGCCCACAAGTACTTGGCTGTGACACACCTAATTCTACACCTTCATTCCTCTCAGTGCAGGTCTCAGAGAGGACTGAAGGTCTAGTGGGGTTGGAAATCTCAGCTGATGAGGAGCAAGGAGAGATCCTCTTTGTTCTTTGGTGTGGGTCTTTTAGATACGCTTGCCAACGAACTGCATGGCAGGTCAACATATGTCTGGTCAAGCATGTGGTACCCAAGCGGGAGATGTTTTGGCCACGCGAGATACGCTTGAGACATATGTTGCAAATAGCAGCGGTGCGATCTGATGCACTCGTCTCAAAAAAGGCCCACACCAAAGAACTTTTTGAATAACGCGCAGAGACTGCAGCGCCCTGCACATGTGGAGCTTTGGGGTGTGATGCAGTCAATGTGCTGCCCTTAGGCTGGCCCCTGGAGGGCATCCTGCCTCGTTGGTGATGTGCCGCCTCCTCCTCCTCCTCCTCCTCCTCCTCCTCTCTCCTATCAGGCACCCACGTTGAGTCAGTGACCTCATCATCCCCTCCCTCCTCATCACTGGAGCAAACCTGGCAGTATGCTGCAGCAGGGGGAGCATGACTGCCAGATTGCTGTCCTTCTTGGGCACCCCCTCTGTCCGTGCTCATGTTACTGCCTTCATCGAGCTCAGTATCATCATCAGAGCCTTCCAAACGCTGGGCATCCTCCTGGAGCATGTACCCAACACTGTGGTCAAACAGTTCGAGGGAATCCTCATGAGGACATGGTGGAGCTAGGGAAGGAGTCACTGATGACATTGAGCTGAGGGAAGAGGCCGCTGCTTTGCCAGACAAAGCACCCTGGGCATGGGTGAGAGAGGATGAGGAGGATGAGGACGGCTTGGTCATCCACTCGACCAAGTCTTCCGCATGTTGCGGCTCAACATGGCCAGCTGCCGAAAAAAAGGCCAAGCGTGTCCCATGGCCACGTGCTGATGAGGATGCACCGTCTCCACGACCAGCACTAGACACAGAGCCTGCTTGCCCTCTCTTATTGGCTTGTGACTGTCTGCCTCTCCTTCTTGGCCTTCCAGACATACTAATGGCCTGTAGCTGCACTAAGCTGGGATAGAACACCTGTAATTTTCTTCAGGTAGCTTTATATACTGTAACCAGACAAGCCTGCCTGTCAGTAGGAAGATAACAGGAACGGATCTAGCTGAACACTGTGAGCAGGACGCACTGTACTAAATGTAAATAGTCTAGCTGCCTGACCGTGGTACTAATAGGATCAAATAGAACACCTGTAATTTTCTTCAGGTAGCTTTATATACTGTAACCAGACAAGCCTGCCTGTCAGTAGGAAGATAACAGGAATGGATCTAGCTGAACACTGTGAGCAGGACGCACTGCACTAAATGTAAATAGCAGGAACGGATCTAGCTGAACACAGTGAGCAGGACGCACTGCACTAAATGTAAATAGTCTAGAAGATAACAGGAACGGATCTAGCTGAACACTGTGAGCAGGACGCACTGCACTAAATGTAAATAGCAGGAACGGATCTAGCTGAACACTGTGAGCTGGACGCACTGCACTAAATGTAAATAGCAGGAACGGATCTAGCTGAACACTGTGAGCAGGACGCACTGCACTAAATGTAAATAGCAGGAACGGATCTAGCTGAACACTGTGAGCAGGACGCACTGCACTAAATGTAAATAGCAGGAACGGATCTAGCTGAACACTGTGAGCAGGACGCACTGCACTAAATGTAAATAGTCTAGAAGATAACAGGAACGGATCTAGCTGAACACTGTGAGCAGGACGCACTGCACTAAATGTAAATAGCAGGAACGGATCTAGCTGAACACTGTGAGCTGGACGCACTGCACTAAATGTAAATAGCAGGAACGGATCTAGCTGAACACTGTGAGCAGGACGCACTGCACTAAATGTAAATAGCAGGAACGGATCTAGCTGAACACTGTGAGCAGGACGCACTGCACTAAATGTAAATAGCAGGAACGGATCTAGCTGAACACTGTGAGCAGGACGCACTGCACTAAATGTAAATAGTCTAGAAGATAACAGGAATGGATCTAGCTGAACACTGTGAGCAGGACGCACTGCACTAAATGTAAATAGCAGGAACGGATCTAGCTGAACACTGTGAGCTGGACGCACTGCACTAAATGTAAATAGCAGGAACGGATCTAGCTGAACACTGTGAGCAGGACGCACTGCACTAAATGTAAATAGCAGGAACGGATCTAGCTGAACACTGTGAGCAGGACGCACTGCACTAAATGTAAATAGCAGGAACGGATCTAGCTGAACACTGTGAGCAGGACGCACTACACTAAATGTAAATAACAGGAACGGATCTAGCTGAACACTGTGAGCAGGACGCACTGCACTAAATGTAAATAGTCTAGATAGAAGATAACAGGAACGGATCTAGCTAAACTGAATACAGTGTATATATATATATGCAACACCTGGGATGCATATATATATACACAATACACTGTAAGTGCAGCTAACTGACTGACTGTTCTGCCTAATCTATCTAACTCAAATCAAATGACACTGTCTCTCTCTCTCTCTATCTCTCAGCACACCGGAACACACACTACACAGGGCCGCCGTGCAGGCGGCCTTATATAGTGTGTTGTGTGTACTAAATCCCCTGAGCCATAATTGGCCAAAGCCACCCTGGCTTTGGCCAATTACAGCTCTCTCTACTGACGGTGCTGTGATTGGCCAAGCATGCGGGTCATAGTGCATGCTTTGCCAATCATCAGCCAGCAATGCACTGCGATGCCGCAGTGAATTATGGGCCGTGACGCGCCACACGAATTTGGCGCGAACGGCCCATATCGTTCGCAATTCGACAGACGGTCGAACAGCCGATGTTCGAGTCGAACATGGGTTCGACTCGAACACGAAGCTCATCCCTAATGTCAACCCTGTAAAAGCAAAATTTTGAAGATGCACACAAATTGGGAGGCAAAATGAGTATTTCCCTCCTGATCTGATGCCTAATGTCAACATGTTCTATCTCCCATCATGGGGGATCAATGGATGTGTTTTGGGGGTGCAACCCCTTCCTCTCACTAGGGATGAGCCGAACACCCCCCTGTTTGGTTCGCACCAGAACATACGAACAGGAAAAAAGTTTGTTCAAACACGCGAACACCGTTAAAGCCTATGGGACACGAACATGAATAATCAAAAGTGCTAATTTTAAAGGCTTATATGCAAGTTATCGTCATAAAAAGTATTTGGGGACCTGGGTCCTGCCCCAGGGGACATGGATCAATGCAAAAAAAGTTTTAAAAACGGCCGTTTTTTCAGGAGCAGTGATTTTAATAATGCTTAAAGTCAAACAATAAAAGTGTAATATCCCTTTAAATTTCGTAGCTGGGGGGTGTCTATAGTATGCCTGTAAAGGGGCACAGACTGTTTGGAACAGTCTGACAGCAAAATTACATTTCAAAGGAAAAAAAGTCATTTAAAACTACTTGCGGCTATTGCATTGCCGGTCCGACAATACACATAGAAGTTCATTGATAAAAACGGCATGGGAATTCCCCACAGGGGAACCCAGAACCAAAATTTAAAAAAAAAATGACGTGGGGGTCCCCCTAAATTCCATACCAGGCCCTTCAGGTCTGGTATGGATATTAAGGAGAACCCCGGCCAAAATTTAAAAAAAAAAATGACGTGGGGGTCCCCCTAAATTCCATACCAGACCCTTCAGGTCTGGTATGGATTTTAAGGGGAAACCCGTGCCAAAAAAAAACGGCGTGGGGTCCCACCAAAAATCCATACCAGACCCTTATCCAAGCACGCAACCTGGCAGGCCGCAGGAAAAGAGGGGGGGAGGAGAGAGCGCCCCCTCCTGAACCATACCAGGCCACATGCCCTCAACATTGGGAGGGTGCTTTGGGGTAGCCCCCAAAACACCTTGTCCCCATGTTGATGAGGACAAGGGCCTCATCCCCACAACCCTGGCCGGTATTTGTGGGGGTCTGCGGGTGGGGGGCTTATCAGAATGTGGAAGCCCCCTTTAACAAGGGGACCCCCAGATCCCGCCCCCACTGTGTGAAATGGTAAGGGGGTACAAAAGTACCCCTACTATTTCACTAAAAAACTGTCAAAAATGTTAAAAATGACAAGAGACCGTTTTTGACAATTCCTTTATTTAAATGCTTCTTCTTTCTTCTTTCTTTTATCTTCCTTCATCTTCTTCTTCTTCTGGTTCTTCTGGCTCTTCTGGTTCTTCCTCCGGCGTTCTCGTCCAGCATCACCTCCGCGGCGTCTTCTATCTTCTTCTCCTCAGGCCGCTCCGCACCCATGGCATGGGGGGAGGCTGGCGCTCTTCTCTTCATCTTCTTCTCTTCTTCATCTTCTTCTTCATCTTCTTCTCTGCTTCATCTTCTTCTCTTTTTCTCTTCTTCATTTTCTTCTCCGGGCCGCTCCGCATCCATGCTGGCATGGAGAGAGGCTTCCGCTGTGTGACGGTGTCTCCTCATCTGACGGTTCTTAAATAACAGGGTGCGGGGCCATCCGGTGATCTCGCCCCCCTCTGACGCACGGTGACTTGACGGGACTTCCCTGTGACGCACCAATTTGCTAAAGTAGTTCCTGCACTACTTTTGCCGATTTCAGGTGTGACTTCAATAGACATTTGTGTATGAAGCCACATAGATGTCTATCAAGTCGCACCTGAAACCACGCTGACCTTGCTACTTTGAAATCGTGCTACTTCAAGTGAAGTAGCGCGATTTCAAAGTAGCATCAATGTGAACCAGGGCAAAGAGATTGTATTTGTGCACCAAAAAACTATATTGAAATAAAATATAAGAGATATTGCACTTTCCCAAAACCACCACCCACAAAAACTAAAGAGAAAGAAAACTAGAAGAAAAAAAAACACCACAACAAAGCTCAATAATGCACTTTTATTTTACCAGCAGAAAAACAAAAACAAAAAAAATTTACATTAATTTACTAGCTTAAAAAAAATTTGGACAGGATATATGGTGCTACATTTGGCAATGGGATTTTAAGGGCCCTGCTCAAAGGAGCTTACAATCTAAAATTTGACAAACCCTTAGAGTGGACACAGCTTTAATTTCAGTGTATAACACATCACATTTTTATCCGCAAGATTATAGAAACATACTTAACAGTCATTCTTACAAAGCATTCCAACATAATATTACAAAAGACTTATTCAAAACACCCACCACCAGCCCACAATCCACACATACATACGTTGGTGACCATGTTCTGCTGGAAGCTGCATTTCGGTGTACACGATTAAACAAGATCAAAAACAGTAGGTCAGCAGATGCTTCCAAACGATGTTTGCATGATCAGACAGGAATCACAGCAAATCACAGCAAAAAACCTGACCTTCTCAGGCCAAACAAACCCCCCTCAGGATAAAGATCAAAGTCCATTTGCATCCACATAAACAAAGCAACATTTTTCAAAGCATATGTACCCGTGCAGTGTAAACCCTAAAATTTGAAATGTCCAAGTCCCTGGGCATGATTAGTGCTAATAAACATTAACATCAGTCCCTGGCTGCAATGAGCTTCCAATCTAAAGTCCAAAATTAACTTTCTTACATTAGAACCTATTTTGACAGGAGACAAATAAAATGCCAGCATGTCTTTGGATTGTAGTGAGAAACCCACACAGGGAGAACATATAAACTTCAACACAAGGATTAGCATGTTGGGGACTTGAACCAACATACCAGGTGCTGCTAGACAGAACTGCTACCCACTTAGCCACCAGGCAGCCCCATGCATGTTCTCTGCATCTCTGTGGTGTGAACCAGCCCTAAGTCCATAGCCATGCCCAGTGTCACAAGCAATATACAATATATTGGCCTAAGTATTGGGACACCTGCCTTTAAATGCACATGAACTGTAATCAGAGGCGGCGCTAGGCTTTGTGAGGGCTTAGGTAAATCTTAAGCCGCGTACACACGGTCGGACTTTTCGTCTACAAAAGTCCAACGGACGCTGACGGACTAAAGCTGGCTGGTAATCCGATCGTGTGTGGGCTTCTCCGGACTTTCAACTGACTTTTTTTGCCTCAAATCCGACGTACTTTAGATTTGAAACATGCTTCAAATCTTTCCGACGGACTCGAGTACGGTCGAAAAATCCGCTCGTCTGTATGCTAGTCCGACGGACAAAAACCCACGCTAGGGCAGCTATTGGCTACTGGCTATGAACTTCCTTATTTTAGTCCGGTGTACGTCATCACGTAAGAATTTGACGGACTTTTGTGTGATCGTGTGTAGGCAAGTCTGTTCGTTAGAAAGTCCGCCGCAAGTCCGTCGAAAGTCCGCCGCAAGTCCGTCGAAAGTCTGTCGGACAGGCTGTCGGACTTTTGTAGACGAAAAGTCCGACCGTGTGTACGCGGCATTAGACATAAGGCCCTACTTACTCCCATAATGGGAAAAATAACTCAAGCGATAGACCCCTAGCAATTTTGCTCTCCACCCCAATATCCCAAAAAACAAACATGCACATAGGCTTTTCTAAAAAAACACTTTAATAATGTACACATAAAAGTCTGGTTCACACTCACTGATTGTTCCAAGCTCACTGATTGGTTGTTAGAGGTTAGTGCACATCATTACTGCTCACTGATTGGTTGCTAGAGGTTACTGCACAATATTACCACTCAATGATTGGTGCTAGAGGTACCGAACATCATTACTGCCCACCCATTGGTTGCTAGAGGTTATTGCATATCATTACTGCACATTGATTGGTTGATAGAGGTTACTGCACACTATTACTGCTCACTGATTGGTTGCTATAAGTTACTGCTTATCATTATTACTCACTGATTGGTTGCTAGAGGTTACTGCACATTATTACTGCTCACTGATTGGTTGCTATAGGTTACTGCGTATCATTATCACTCACTGATTGGTTGCTAATGATTACTCACTGATTGTTTGCCAGAGGTTACAGTACATCATTACCTCTCGCTGGGTGGCAGGGCAGTATTGTGGTGTGTGATGCAACTGCTGGGGTTCAGTTGGTTGGATGACAGGATGCAGTTTCAGACGATGGTGGCAGCATTGGGGTGAGGGGCTGAGATCATATCTTGCCTATAAGGGGTAGAGTGATAGGATGCCAGAGGTGGGGTACAGGATGGATGAGGATGATAATGACAGGAGGCAGGGTGGTAGGATGCCAGAGGTGGGGTACAGGGGATGATGGGGATGATAAAGACAGGGGGTGGGGTGGTAGGATGCCAGAGGTGGGGTAGAGAGGGAAGATGGGCATGTTGATGAAAATGGGTGGGGTGATAGGAGGTCAGCAAAGGTGCATAACGATGACAGTGGGTGGGTAGGAAGCTGGCAGTAGGTACAGGGGGGATGATGATGGGGATAGGATGGTTGGATGCTAGAGGTGGGGTACAGGAGGAATGATGATGGAGGTAGGATGGTTGGATGCTAGAGGTGGGGTACAGGGGGATGATGAGGATGTTGATGACAGGGGAGGGGGCAGGGTGGTAGGATATCAGAGGTGGGGTATGGAGATGATGATGATGATAGTGGGTGGGGTGGTACGGAGCTGGCAGTAGGGTAAAGGGGGATGAAGATTACAGGGGGTCGGGTGGTAGGAAACTGGCAATGGGATACAGGTGGAATGATGATGACAGGGGTGGGGTGGTAAGAAGCTGGCAGTGGGATACAGGGGGACGAAGATTACAGAGGGTGGGGTGGTAGGACACCAGGCACAGGGGGATTATGATAAGGATGGAGATTATGATAGGATGTAGGTTGGTAGGAGGCTGACAGTGGGGTAAAGGGGGGAAGATAAGGATGATGATAATGGGTAGGGTGGTGTATGCTAGAGATGGGGTACATGGGGATGATGGGGATTTTGATGACAGAAGGCAGGGTGGTAGGATGTCTGAGGTGGGGTATGGGGGCGGTGATGATGACAGGGGGTAGGGTGGTAGGATACCAGAAGTGGGATACAGAGGAATGATGGGGATGCTGATCACAATGGATGAGGTGGTAGGATGTCAGCGGTAGGGTACAAGGGGATGAAGATGACAGAGGGGTGGGGGGTAGGAAACTGGCAGAGGGGTACAGGGGGGATGAAGATGACAGGGGTGAGGTGGTAGGAAGCTGGCAGTGGGGTACAGGGGGGATAAAGATGATGGGGGTAGGGTGGTAGGAAGCTGGCAGTGGGGATGAAGATGGTGGTAGGAATCTGGCAGTGGGGTGCAGGGTGGATGATGGGGGTGGGGTGGTAGAAAGCTGGCAGTGGGGTGCAGGGGGGGTGACGGGGGTGAGGTGGTAGGAAGCTGGCAGTGGGGTGCAGGGAGGATGAAGATGACGGGGGTGAGGTGGTAGGAAGCTGGCAGGGAGGATAAAGATGACGGGGTGAGGTGGTAGGAAGCTGGCAGTGGGGTGCAGGGAGGATGAAGATGACGGGGGTGAGGTGGTAGGAAGCTGTCAGTGAGGTGCAGGGAGGATGAAGATGACGGGGGTGAGGTGGTAGGAAGCTGTCAGTGAGGTGCAGGGAGGATGAAGATGACGGGGGTGAGGTGGTAGGAAGCTGGCAGTGGGGTGCAGGGAGGGTGAAGATGATGGGGGTGAGGTGGTAGGAAGCTGGCAGTGGGGTGCAGGGAGGATGAAGATGACGGGGTTGGGGTAGTAGGAAGCTGGCAGCGGGCTGCAGGGAGGATGAAGATGACATGGGTGAGGTTGTAGGAAGCTGGCAGTGGGGTGCAGGGAGGATGAAGATGACACAGGGTGGGGTGGTAGGAAGCTGGCAGAGGGGTGCAGGGGGGGATGAAGAGGGGTGGGGTAGTAGGATGCCAGGCACAGGGGGATTATGGTGAGGATATAAATGATGACAGGGGGGGATGATAGGAAGTATGATGATAGGGAAGTGGGATGCCAGGAACAGGGGGATGATGAGGAGGATTATGATTATGGCAGGGGTCAGTAGGTGGCATCATATGCCAGATGGCATACATAACTTCACTCAGGGCTGTGAGGTCATAGGCGGCTGGCAGCCTTGATTTTCGGGGTGCTCTCAGTCAGGAGGTGACATCACGGGTTGCTGTCAGCCTGTCAGTGTCGGGTAGTACCTTAAGGCTGTGACAGACTGGCTCCTCGATGAAACGGCAGCTCTGGCAAGTCCTCCATTGCAGGCTGATCCAGTCTGGAGAATAGAGCAGGGAGCTGCTCAGCCGCTGCATGCAGGAGATTCAATGAGCGCAGCAGAAGGGGAGGAGCCGGGGGAGGGAAATACATACAGCCACCCACTGACCCAGGACATCAAGCAGTTCTCAAGTGGTCAGTCCGCCCTCGGCTGGGAAAGGAAGTTGCAGACACCGCGTTCCCCCGTGTTAAAGACGGTTCGGGAACACTGACCGGGGGACATTCCCTCTCATTTCCACACACAACTTAAGCAAATCAGGCGGCGGCCGCGAGGCCCCTGGGAGAGCACGGGGTCTTAGGCTGCCGCCTAATTTGTCTAATTAGAGAGCCGCCTCTGACTGTAATGGCATCCCAGTATTAGTATTGTGTTCAAAACTCATTTGGCCCAACCTTTGCAGCTATAACAGCTTCAACTCTTCTTGTCCACAAGGTTTAGGAGTGTGTCTATGGGAATGTTTGACCATTCTTCCAAGTGCATTTGTGAGGTCAGGCACTGATGTTGGACGAGAAGACCTGACCTACAGTCTCCTCTCTAATTCATCCCCAAGGTGTTCTGTTGTGTTGAGGTCAGGACTCTGTCCAGGCCAGTCAAGTTCCTCCACCCAAAACTCACTCATCCGTGTCTTTATGGACCTTGCTTTGTGCACTGGTCCAAATGATTTGGTGGGGGGGATTATGATGTGGGGTTGTTTTTCAGGGGTTGGGCTTGGCCTCTTAGTACCAGTTAAGGGAACTCTTTAGGCGTCAGCATACCAAAACATTTTGGACAATTTCATGCTCCCAACTTTCTGGGAACAGTTTGGGGAAAGCCCCTTCCTGTTCCAACATGACTGCACACCAGTGCACAAAGCAAGGTCCATAAAGACATGGATGAACAAGTTTGGGGTGGAGAAACTTGACTGGCCTGCACAGAGTCCTGGCCTCAACTTGATAGAACACCCTTTGGCTGAATAGGGGTAGAGACTGCGAGCCAGGACTTCTCATACAACATCAGTGCCTGGTCTCACAAATGCACTTCTGGAAGAATGATCAAACATTCCCATAGGCACACTAAACCTTGTGGACAGCCTTCCCAGAAGCTGTTCTAGCTGCAAAGGGTGGGCCAAATCAAATTTTGACCCTATGGACTAAGACTGGGCTGCCATTAAAGTTCATGTGTGTGTAAAGGCAGGCGTCCCAATACTTTTGGCTAAATAGTGTATCTGGAAAAGACTTACAGTGGTGGTGGAACCCTCCTACACATAAATACTACATTTAGACATAGTACCTGGGAGATGAGACAACTTCTCTACATGAAGCAACATGGTTGGGATTTGAAACCAGACCCTCAGGGATACTAAGCAGAAGTGCTAACATCTAAGCCACGGAGCTGCCACATGTGAGAACCTCCTACATATAACTACACATAAATACACATAAAAACCACATAAATACTGCATTTCTTTGGACATACAAGTGATGGAATTACATTACTCAAGAGTTATTCTTCTTGATTTATTCTGTGATATTTGGTGTTTTTTTGTGGGTGAGAGTAGAATATTACCCTCAAATTTTTGGGAATTACATTTTGCTTTCTGATATTGGTACACATATCACATTTTTTGTGCTCAAATTATGAATATTTGGAAATAATAAAAAGCACAAAAAATTGTGATTCATTTTAAATTTGCATCAGCAATGGTATTGTTTGTGCATTGTAAAGACACCTGTGTGAGTTTGGGGTAAAGATTGTTGTGAGATTGCGAGTAACAAGTGAAAGTGACAGAGAAAAATATATTTTACCAAAACATCAAAACATTCCATATTCTAGTATTATTAAAAACTAAATATTTTAAGTAGAAACAACAATGTTGCAAAGGAAAATTTATTTCACAGAAAGATACATTTCATCTCAACATTTTTTTTTTTTTTAAATCAAAAAGGTGTTTATTGAACAAATTTCCATACATAGCTTCCATTGTACATACATCGTGCAACAACATACCATTATTTACTATTACATTCCAATCATCCTGAAATATTTCAATGCTCTATTACTTTATGGTCACTAACCATCAATAAAACCTCATGGGCCCCCCCCGAGACATTGCAATAGTCTTGACATTACCAGCTCCCTAGGACTCAATCCAGGGGTGTCTAACCATGGTGCCCAGATCCTCTCGAATCTATTGGGGCTGCCTCTGTGTTGGTAAATGTGCTTTTCCATAATCAAAGTGTTGCCCATATGAGTAATCCATGATCTCACTGAAGGTGGAGAGGTCGACTTCCAGCCAAGCAGTATAACCTTGCGTGCCTGGAACAGTGCCCTAGTGAGTGCTATTCTAGTCATCTCTTCCGGGACCGTATCCTCTAGGACTCCTAGGATGCAGTGAATTGGGTCAAGGGGAATGGTGGTCTGGAACACTCGGTTGAGTGTTTCCATGACCCCACTCCAATACCTATGGAGCTTCGGACATCTCCACAGTAGGTGGATGAGGTCCCCCTGGTGCCGCTCGCATCTGCCACATAAAGGATCAGTCCTCCTACCCATCTTGTATAGTTTAAGTGGGGTGTAATGCACTCTAAGTATTATATATAGTTGGGATACCTTCTGAGCCACGTTGAGAGAGCATATATTAATAGATTGTAAGATTTCTTCCCACTGCTCTCCCGTAATTGGGCCTACATCTTGCTCCCATAGGGATGGTGCCCTAGTCGGGTGTGTCTTCAAAAGTTGCATCAGTAGCATTTGATAGCAATATGAAATGAAACCTTTAGTTTCTGTGCTGGACTGTATCAGATGAAAGATAGGGGTGTTGGACAATGTCCAGGGAGTAGCACTACCTTGTGTGTCCACCGCATGTTTGAGTTGGATATATGAGTAATACATGTTATTTGGGAGGTTGTATTTATTTTGTAGCTCTGAGAACGTCAGCAGCCTGCCATTGCTAAATATGTGAGATAAAAGGATAACACCAAATGAGCGCCATCTGGGGCCCTGCTGCAGCTTTGCTAGCTCTACGTATGAAAGATTCCCCCATAATGGGCTGTATTCTGTGAAGCCTGTTACCTCCTGCAGCTGTCTTCCCTTGTTCCAGACTTTCTGTATTAAAGTAAGAGTGGGCGTTAGTTTATTGGATTTGTGAAACAATTGGGCCTCAAGGCCTAGCGGGATTGTTTCCGCTCCTGTCCCAATCAGCATTAACTGCGCCGATGAGCCAGGAGGGTCCCGGTTCATGGAGCCCACCAACTGCTGCAACTGAGCTGCTATGTAGTACAACCAAGGGTTGGGTACTGCCAGCCCTCCGCTGTCCTTAGGGTTTTGTAGCTGTTCCAGCTTAATTCTTGGTGTGCCTGAATTCCACAGCAATTTGCGGAAGAGAGTGTTAACCACCCTAAAAATCTTTAAGTGTATTACTATTGGGGAGTTGTGTAAAAAGTAAAGTAATTGCGGCATTAAAATCATTTTTATTAAGTTTGCTTTGCCCGCTAGTGACATTTTGAGCCTGTTCCATGTGTTGATTTTGTCTCTAAATCTGGATAGCAAGGGGTGTATGTTTAGGGGGCAGTATTCTGTTATTTTAGGTGAAATTTGTATGCCTAGGTATTTAAATGATGACGTTACCGGAACCGAGCAGGAGTCAGGTAGATTCACCTCACCCCCCTCGTCTAGCAGCATCAAAGCCGACTTAGACCAGTTAATTGTCAGGCCAGAAAAATAGCCGAACCCAGTAATGATTCTTGTCACCTCCGCTAAGGACGTTGTGGTATCCCCCAGGAAAAGCATCATGTCGTCAGCGTACAGCATAATCTTCTCGTGGAGGACCCCATATTTAAAGCCTGTAATCTGCTGACTTGCTCTTACCGCAGCCGCCAGCGGCTCGATGGCGATGGCAAAGAGCAGGGGGGACAGGGGGCATCCCTGCCTTGTGCCCCTGCCCAGAGCAAATGCATGTGACATCCTACCTGACATCCTAATAGTCGCCTTTGGGGAAGCATATAACAGTTTGACCCATGCTATAAACCGGCTTCCAAACCCTAGCTTTGATAGTACCGCCCACAGGTATCTCCAACCTACACTGTCAAACGCCTTATTGGCGTCCAAGGAGAGCAGAGCCCTGCTTCCTTTATTATCTGGCTGCAGCTGCATATTTAAAAATAGGCGTCTGAGGTTGGTGGCAGTGGACTTGTGCGGCATAAATCCAGCCTGGTCGGGATGTATTATGGATTCAATGATCCGGTTGACCCTAAGCGCCAGGGCCTTAGCCAGTATTTTAACATCACTTTGCAATAGTGAAATAGGCCTGTACGAGCCCGGGTCAACCGGATCCTTACCAGGTTTCAACAATAAAATTATATTGGCTCTAGTCATGGAGGTCGGCAAACTGCCTTTTTTAAGCGAATCATTAAACACTTCCAGCAGCTGTGGCATTATCCACTCACCATACTGGGTGAAAACCTCCATGGGGATACCGTCCTCCCCAGGAGCCTTGCACGTAGGGAAGGAACATGCCGCATGTTGTAGCTCTTCCAATGTCAGGGGTGCTTCCAGTGATTGCCTAGCCTCCTCAGATAGAGAGGGTAGATCAATCCCTGCAAGGTATGCCTCTAGCTCATCATCAGTGTAATCATCCCTCGCTACATATAGATCCTTGTAGAAGGATGCTAGCTCTGATAGAACCTGATCCAGGCCATTAACCATCTTTCCACCGGCCGTGCGAATTGCTCCAACCGCTGGAGACAGTTGCTGGGACCTGGCTATTTTTGCCAGTAGGCGTCCCGTTTTTTCCCCTTCTTCATAGAATGCTTGTTTGCTAAAGAACCTTTTGCGTTCTGCGGCGGAGGATCTCAAGCGGTCCAGCGAATCCTGGGCCGAAATCCACGCCTCCCTCGCAGACTCCGTGGGGTCAGTAACATAGGCAAGCTCTAGCTGGCGCACCTGGTCTCCAACCTGTTCCAATAGTACCGAGGAATTTCTCTTGACCATGGCTATTTCAGCAATAAATATTCCCCTGAGGTAGGCCTTAAAGGCTTCCCAGGTTTGAATTGTATCTGTTAAGTGTTTATGGGAGTTGAAGAATAATTCTATTTGATTAGAAATTCGTTCTGGGGAGTTGAATAATTTCAGCCAGAAGGCATTGAGTTTCCATGGCGCCTTGGGTAGTGAGGTAGGGGGTTGGGCACTCAGCCATACAGCCACAGGTGAATGGTCAGATACTCCCCGAGGGAAGTATTCTATCTTAGAGATATATTCTAGCAAATTAGGAGTGCCTATACTAAGGTCTATACGGGATAGGGATCCGTGAGTTTTGGAGAAGCATGAAAACTGCTTTGTATTAGGGTTACGGATGCGCCAGAAATCTGTCCAGCCCAGTTCAGTAACTAGGCGGCTGAGTGCCGTGCCCCTCCCACCTCCAGGAGAATGAACTGGGGGGTGCCTATCCAATTTTGGGTCAAGGTAGCAGTTAAGATCTCCCATGATTAACAGTGGGACATCAGGTTTGCCCGCCAGGTACATCAACAAAAGCTGTAGCACCTCCCGTGAGAACGGGGGTGGGATATATATAAAGGCTATAATCAGTGTTAAGGTGTACACTTTACAGTAAATGAAAACATATCTACCAGCACCATCTACTAGTGAGTCCAGTTCCTGGTATGCCAGAGCTTTGTGTATCAATACGCTCACCCCACGAGAGTAGGCGGTGTGAGTGGAGTGATAAGATTTGCCCACCCAGGCATACTGCAGGCAGCCCACATTATCCCCCAGGAGATGTGTCTCCTGGAGGGCAATAATAGCCGGATGGAATTTGCGCAAACCAGAGGAGATCATGACCCTTTTTAAGGGGTCATTCACTCCGCGCACATTCCATGATACTATGGGCGTGGATACCATTGCACATATTCAAAGATACATTTAACGGATATTCTTCTGGAAGTCAGAGCTGATCTGGTTATATGGTTACCCATGAGCATTAGAATGTGATTCATCAAAAAACATTTTTTCATTGAAAAATTGTCCCAATGGAAGCTAGGTGTTCTTGAAGGGTGGATAATCTCGCGCAACTGCGCGGCAAAACAGTGAAAAAAAACAAAACAAGAGTAGGAGCAGACTGAGTTGAGGGCCCTGGGTCCTGCCACGCTGTGGCGCATACCTCCAGAACCGTCCCGAAACTGCGGGCTACGTGGTCTGTCCTGATTGTGAATGCCAACAGGGCAATACAGCATTAGCCATGTATCCCATGGCTTCAAACATCTTCTACTTTTTCTGCACAGTGGCTTCCCCCGTGGGGGTCTGTGCAGCAAGTGGAAATAACTGGTTGAAAAAAATATAACAATATTTCCAGTGGTAGTCACTCGCTGCGTAAGCAATTGGTAATGTTCCTCTTCTGAATGAAAAACATGAACAGGAAAATGGACGCCCTGCTTTCTCTCGCATTTCTTCTGTCTTCTCTGGTTTACCCGGCTCCTTCTTCTCGACCCTGGTGGCGTATAGCTTGCTCATTCTGGTCTAACCAGGATGTTGCATCTTGCGCATTTTCAAAAAAGTGGTTCTGTCCGTTTGCCGTTATTCTCAACTTAGCCGGGAACATCATTGCGTAGGATAGCTGCAGCCTTTGTAGCCTCTTTTTTACTTCCATAAATTTTGACCTCCTGCGTTGTACCTCGGCGGAGAAATCCGGGTAAAAGGATACTTTAGTGCCATTGTGTTTAATGCTGCCTTTTTCCCTGGCCAGTCTCAGTATCACCTCACGGTCCTTGTAATTCAGGAGCCTGGCCAGCATTGATCTTGGAGGGTTCCCAGGGGGGAGAGGGCGTGGGGGCACTCTATGGGCCCTTTCCACTGTGTAGATGGGAGAGAAAGCTTCTTTGCCAAAGACTTCCTGCAGCCATTCCTCAATGAAAGTAGTGGGGTCACGTCCTTCCACTTTTTCAGGGAGTCCCACTATGCGCACATTGTTGCGTCGCAGACGGTTCTCGATTTCGTCAGTTTTATTAAGGGCTTGAAAGGCATTTTGTGTGGCCATCCTGACATCTCTGTTAAGAGGGGGCAACTGGTCCTCCACATCGCTCACCCGGCCCTCCACTGCTGTGGTTCTTTCCCTGATTTTTTGCAGATCTTGGCGCATAAGGGATACTGTTTCTTTCAGACCCCCAAATTTCTCCTTCAAATCATCAACTGAGGCAGTACATTTATGCACAGCATGCAGTATTTCACTCAAAGAAGGCTGTATACTGTCTTCTGAGGGGGAGTCAGATGGGTCAGACATGAGATCCTGCTGCAGATCTAATGGCACTGTGTCATCTAGCATGCTTGTATCTTCCCTGTTAGGCTGGGGGGAGTCAGGTATATGAGAAGTGGAATGTCCAGCCAGCTTTTGGGTATAATAAAGCATGTCCCTGGGTTGTTCCTTGCCTTTAGGGAGTTTACTGGACTTACCCCCCTGTTCGGATTTCTTTTCCAGGCCGCGCTGTGCTTTAGGAGGCTGAGACCGGCCGGCGCCATCTTGGTCAGCTTGGGACTCCCAGGCCTCGGTCTCCATTCGGTTCCCCCGGGTCATCATCAGCACTAAACGATCACCTGTCAGTACCGGGTGTCTCCAGGAGGTATCGGGAAGCTCTTTGGGACAAAAACGGGCGATTTTGGTGGTGAGGAAAGGATATTAGACAGGATTCTCAGCGGGAGCTCCGTGCAGCAGGTCTGCTCACATGCCTCGTCAGGCCACGCCCCCCCATCTCAACATTAAAATGTTTTTTTTTTGTGAAAGTTAGAATTGTTTCATTATAATCAATGGCTGAAACTTCATTTGGACTAAATAGAGCAGATTATCACTTCTAAAAAATGCTCTCTAATTAGCTTTCATTTTGGTATTTACTATAGCGCCGGCTAAAAAAGACACTTGAGTTAAAGTGAGAGTTATTTTCAGGTCTGAGCATGCTCAGTTGTGTTGGCACCTAGTTGTCCAAAATGGGGAATTTTTCACTTCTCAGACTTTTAAAGATATTTCAGTGTAGAAATCACTTTTTCACACAGTTTAAAAGCAGATTATCTTTAAATAATATACTGCATATTTCAGTACCATTTAGGCGATTATATCATGCTCTAAACATTATTTCCATGTGCACTACTCCAAGATTTAGCAGAGTAAGGGTTTGGGCACTATTTGGTTTCAGGGAACTATAGTAAATTCGATTTTGGGAATATTTTCTCACCAGCGCTATAGTGAATACCCTTTTTTACGCTAATTAGCGCTAATTACGGCAAATTAGCGCTAATTAACGCTAATTTGTGGTAATTAGCGCTAATTAGTGCCGCAGCTCTATAGTAAATGACCCCCTATCTCACTGACTTCCTCCACCTCTCCTTCCTCCAGATCCTCGGGGTGTGTTCTGAGTTCCCCTTGTTTCTGAGGTGGGGGGTTCCAGGTGTCCTCTGAGCGTTGTCCTCCGAGTCTCTTCTCCCCTATGGGAATGAAACAAAAGGTATACTTAGCACACATATATTTGAGTCCAGAAATAGGAATATGAAACATTGCTGGGAAGTGGGGTACAATTGTCTGTTTTGGGCAAAGTTCCAAGCTGAAGACATGATTTTTTACCTTACCAAAGCTGGAATACTTACCTTTTTGTGACAATTTTCACACAATGAGACACCCCAAGTATCCACTGGAGCACCTGTGTGGGACACCTTAAAAAGTTTGTTCTTGTGTCCCACACTAGTGCTCCTGAGTCCAGATGTATAAATAGCTGCTGAGTGTCCTCTTCTTACATTACACTGAATCAAGCTTGCATTTCATTCTAGTTACAAACACATCTAGACAGCAATGTACAAAACTTATACCAAATGTATTTAACCTGTATCTGCCCAAAACATCGTATTTAATGAGCGAACGATGTTTCCGACGACCGATTGCTGTGCTGAAAGTCACCATTTTAAACTGTACAACAGCTAAGAAAATCACATGGCGCAGCAAGTAAAAATAATAATAGGAACACAGGACAAGTATTTACTTTTTAGAAGCACTCTCTTGATTCTTCTATACTGATCCTGCTCCCTCAGTTTCAGGTCTGACCAGCGTTTCCTCAATTGCTCCTTGAATCGTCATAACCCAAGATTCCTGTGCAGACTCTTCACAACTTTAATCATGATCTTGGCCTTTCTCACATTTGGGTTTAGGTACGGTCCATGTTTCCCATCATAGTCGTTCCTCCTCAAGATGTCCACCATATCCACCATCTCTATAAAGGCCATATTTGAGGCCTTAAATCTTCTTCTCCGGGATCGGGTCGTTTCGGGCTCAGGGCTTTCCTCCTCCTCGTTACTATAATTACCACACACCTGCTCTTTCTCCGCCATGTCACTCCTACTGCGTGCCTAAAGATAAGGTGTGGGGAATAGACTAGAAAGAACATCAGGGGCGAGCGACGCGTGCGGAGTTTCACACATGCGCAGTGTATATCAAGCTAACACGCATGTGTCGTATGTACATTCTGTGTGTGCGGAGGAAGGAGGAACATAAGTTGCGAGCGTCCTAAACGAAGGTAAAATTTGAACTTGGCCCATCAGTGGCCTATACTGCTTCAAGATTGAGGCCTATATTGGGATAAGATTATGAGAGTTTTAGGCTGACATTAGTGTTTTTGTCTTGTGTATTGTCTTACAGCAAATATGAATCACTTTAAGGACCCAGAATTCATGGCCAGTTTCATAGACAGGTACAGGGAGATAAGGAATTTGTGGGAGGTAAAACACAGCTTATATTATAATAAACAAGCTAGGAGGTCAACGCTGGAGAAACTTCTGGAATTTGTGAAGACTCGGGTCCCCGATGCAACCATCCAGTTCTTGGAAAAGAAAATTGGGATCTTGAGGAACATGTATAAGAAGGAGCATATTGAGATCCAGAAATCACTCAGATCAGGAGCAGCAGCAGCGCAAGTGTATGTACCCAGGCTGTGGTACTTCAACAAACTGCGGTTTCTGGATGACCAGACTGAAGCCAGGGAATCACTTTCTACCCTTCCCTGCAGCCTTCCCTCTACCCTTCCCTCAACCCCAGCAGAGGCTGATGAGGAACAACCTGGGCCTTCCATCCTGGAAGAAGTGGATGTGCCCAGATGGAGCCAGGTATATTATTTTTATACATATTTATAGTCCTAATATTAATGATATTAACTAGATGTTATAATTGATAACTAATTAATGATTAAAACAAAGATATTTACATATCAATAGACAGTAGTGGCCAAAAATGTTTGGGACAAGATAGAAAAATGCTGGGGTCAGAATGATAGTCTTTTCTATTTATTAACATTCAATTTGCAAGTCATGAGCTAAAAATTGTGTGTGATTGTAGAAGCAAAAACTAAAACTATGTCCCTTTTTTATACACAGGATGAGCTCAGCCAGGAGGAGGGTATGGAAAGTGACAGGCAGGAGGAGGCTATGCCCAGTGTCAGCCAGGAGGTGGCTGTGCCCAGTGTCAGCCAGGAGGTGGCCATGCCCAGTGTCAGCCAGGAGGTGGGCAGGCCCAGTGTCATCCAGGAAGTGGGCAGGCCCAGTGTCATCCAGGAGGTGGGCAGGCCCAGTGTCATCCAGGAGGTGGGCAGGCCTAGTGTCAGCCAGGAGGTGGCTGGGCCCAGTGTCAGCCAGGAGGTGGCTGGGCCCAGTAGGAGCCTCACCCAATCCCAGGTGCCTCCCCTCCGCCTTACAACAAAAAGGCCCAGGAAGGGGACGAGGATGAAGGAGGCAGCACTGGGCCTCATTAGGGAAGCAAGTGATGTCCTCAGAAGCTCCTCTGATGCTGAAGAGGCCTATGGCTGCTATCTAGCCACAAGATTGATGAAATTGGAGGTGGGACAACGCTTCCTCTGTGAGGGAATTATTGTTGAGGCCCTTCAGGAGGGGTTGAGGGGCCAGCTGAGAGCAGCCTCGTATATGAGCTTGCCCACCCTCCTCCTCCTCCTCCTCCTGCCACAAGTCCACCACCAGAGCCACAGCCTCCAAGAAAGGCTGAAGGGAAGGCTGCAGGGAAGGCTGCAGGGAAGGGTGCATGGAAGGGTGGAGGGAAGACCTCAGTGAAGAGAAGAAATTGATGGCCTGGGTTCAGTCTGGTCTGACAGAAGATGCAGGCTGGTGTAGTACCACAGCCTGGGGTCATATATGTCATCTGCTGCTGGTCCTGATCTCTGGGAGTCCTGGACCAGATTGGGCTCCAAATTATATGGACTCCTCAAGCTAACAATTTTTTTTTCCACAGACTTGATGTGTGCCCTGGGGGCCAAAAGGATTTGCAAATTCCAAAAATTTCTCCAGCGTTGCCTTCTTCTTTATTTTGTTACCCAGAATATATTTTTTCTGGAAAAACTTGCCTATGTGTTTTTCTTAAAATAGGACAGTTTGTTTGTGAGTAGGCATTTCAAAAGGACAATGTCAAATTAACAAGGGACACCAACCAGTCTCCTTGAGGTAAAAAAATACAAGATAAGAATGTTATTGTGGTAACTTGACACACAAAAAAAATATAAAAAATTATGGAGATCACTAGAAAATAATTTTGCAATAATCAAAAAAAAAATTTGATTTCATCAAATCTTGATGAAATGAAAAAAGATGACTATAAAAAATAATTCTAAACATTATTATGGAGATCTGGCTTAAAAAAAATAAAGATTATTAATGGGGTCACGAGAAATAATAAAGAAATATGTTTGTGAGAACTCTGTGTGAATATCAGCAGCAAAACAAATTCATTATTCTAGCATTATAAAGCACAGAAGAATGCACTGCATTAAAAGATCACAGAATTTGCAGCGTGAGGAATGTGCTATCTCCATTACGAATGCTAGTTTTACCAGACCGAGCGCTTCCATCTCGTACTTGCTTTAGAGCATTCTTAATTTTTGATATGATGGAACAGCATACAGACGAGCGAGTTTCCCGATAGTAATTAGTTCCGTCGGAAAAATTTAGAACATGTTCTCTATCTAAGTCAGTCTGAATTTTTGACGGAAAAAGTCCGATGGGGCATACACATGGTGGGAATATATGATGAAAAGCTCCCATTGGACTTTCTCTGACGGACATTCCACTCGTGTGCACGCGGCATAAGGGTGTAAATTTTTGATTTCATTCCTCACTGCCTATCACAGTTTCGGAGGCCATGGAATGCCCAGATGGCACACACACCCCCCCCCCAAATGACCACATTTTGGAAAGTAGATACCCCAAGCTATTTGCTGAGAGGCATGTAGAGTCCATAGAATATTTTATATTTTGACACAAGTTGCGTGAAAAAGACAATTTTTTTTTGCACAAGGTTGTCACTAAATAATATATTGCTCAAACATGCCATGGGCATATGTGAAATTACACCCCAAAATACATTCTGTTGCTTCTCCTGAGTACGGGGATACCACACGTGTGAGACTTTTTGGGAGCTTATACTCCAAAAACCAAGCACCGCCTTCAGGCTTTCTAAGGGTGTAAATTTTTTATTTCACTTCTCATTGCCTATCACAGTTTCGGAGGCCATGGAATGCCCAGATGGCACAACCCCCCCCCAAATGACCCCATTTTGGAAAGTAGACACCCCAAGCTATTTGCTAAGAGGTACGGTGAGAATTTTGAAGACCTTGCTTTTTGTCACAAAGTTTTGAAAATTGAAAAAAAAAAAAACATTTTTCTTTTCTTTCTTCATTTTCAAAAACAAATGAGAGCTGCAAAATACTCACCATGCTTCTCAGCAAATATCTTGGGGTGTCTACTTTCCAAAATGGGTTCATGTGGGGGGGGGTTGTGCTATCTTGGCATTTTCTGGCCTTCAAAACTGTGATAGGTAATGAGGAGTGAAATCAAAAATTTACATCCTTAGAAATCCTGAATTGGTTTTCGGGGTCCTGTACGCTCCCAAAAAGTCCCACACATGTGGTATCTCTGTACTCAGGAGAAGCCAGCAGAATGTATTTTGGGGTGTAATTCCACATATGCCCATGGCATGTTTGAGCAATATATCATTTAGTGACAACTTTGTGCCAGAAAAAAAAGTTTGTAATTTTCCAGCAACTTGTGGCAAAATATAAAATATTCCATGGACTCAACATGCCTCTCATCAAATAGCTTGGGGTGTCTACTTTCCAAAATCGGTTCATTTGGAGGGGTTTTGTGCCAGCTTGGCATTTTATGGCCTTCAAAACTGTGATAGGTAGTGAGGAGTGAAATAAAAAATGTACACTCTTAGAAATCCTGAAGGCGGTGCTTGGTTTTCGGGGCCCTGTACGTGGCTAGGCTCCCAAAAGATTATTCAATCACTTGGGACAAAAAAAATAAATACCGTATTTATCGACGTATAACACACACTTTTTTCCCCTTAAAATCAGGGGAAAATCGCGGGTGCGTGTTATACGCCGATCCCCTGCGATCCCGAGCTGTCAGATCTTCAAAATCGCCGACCGCAATTTGAAAATGGCGCCGCCGGCGCCAAAATACACAGAGCCGGTCCTCGGCTCTTCTCGGCCACTTTCGGCTTCACTCAAGCGCCACCCGAACCTAGCCGAGTGTACTCGGCTAGGTTCGGATAGCTACGCTCACAGTCACGCCCATCCCGGGCGGGAATACGAGTGGAGCCGAAAGTGAACGAGAGCCGCCGAGAAGAGCCGGCGGCGCCATTTTCAAGCCCAGGATGGCAGGGGATCACAGGATCGAAGGCTGCACTGAGGAAGGCTGCACTGACAAGGCTGCACTGGGGAAGGCTGCACTGACAAGGCTGCACTGGGGAAGGCTGCACTGACAAGGCTGCACTGGGGTAGGTTGCACTTGGGAAAGCTGCACTAACAAGGCTGCACTGACAGGGCTGCACTGACATGGCTGCACTGACATGGCTGCACTGACAAGGCTGCACTGACATGGCTGCACTGACAAGGCTGCATTGACAAGGCTGCACTGACATGGCTGCACTGACAAGGCTGCACTAACAAGGCTGCGCTGACAAGGCTGCACTGACATGGCTGCACTGGGGCAAGGCTGCACTGAGAAGGCTGCAATGATGGGCATTTAAATGTAAGTTTTTTTCCCTTCAACTTCCCTCCTAAAAGTTTTTTTTTACTTAAAATTCTCTCCTAAACTTGGGGTGTGTGTTATACGCCGGCGCATGTTATACGCCAAAAAATACGGTATTCAATGGGCTCAACATGCCTCTTAGCAATTTCCTTGGGGTGTCTACTTTCCAAAATGGGGTCATTCGGGGGGGGGGGGTTGTACTGCCCTGCCATTTTAGCACCTCAAGAAATGAGATAGGCAGTCATAAACTAAAAGCTATGTAAATTAAAGAAAATGTACCCTAGTTTGTAGACGCTATAACTTTTGTGCAAACCAATAAATATACACTTATTGACATTTTTTTACCAAAGACATATGGCTGAATACATTTTGGCCTAAATGTATGACTAAAAGTTAGTTTATTGGATTTTTCTTATAACAAAAAGTAGAAAATATATATTTTTTTCAAAATGTTCGGTCTTTTTCCATTTATATCGCAAAAAATAAAAATCACAGAGGCAATCAGATACCATCAAAAGAAATCTCTATTTGTGTGAAAAAAAGGACGTAAATTTTGTTTGGGTACAGCATTGCATGGCCGCGCAATTACAAGTTAAAACAGCACAGTGCCAAATTGTAAAAAGTCCTCTGGTCTTTAGGCAGCCAAATGGTCTGGGACTTAAGTGGCTAAACAAGGTTATCCTGTTCAGTAGGCCCAGGATCTGGCAAGCTGCTAGCAGCTTTATGTTTGCAATAGTTGCTATGAGAGATTCTATCCTTCAGGCCTCATGCCTTTCGCTAAGCGCCATGCAAGAAGCTCCTGGCTAGTCCTCCTTTTTGCCATGAAACGGCTGTTTGGGGATGATTTGGGTGATGCATCCAAAGAATTTCTAGTGAAAAAAGTACACCTTTGCCATTTAAGAAAAGGAGTGAACATATTTCAGTTTAACAAGCTCCTTCTCCAGTGCCAGGGGCATCAGCCTCCAGGCAGTCACAACATCCTCTGCTGTCAAGTTGAATGTCGAGACAGATGGGGGACTTCCTCAATAGCTCCAGGGTACAAACTGGAGTTCCAAGAGTTCCCGTCTCCTCGTTTTATCAGATCAAAAGTTCCTAAGGATCCAGAGAAAAAGAAGTAACTAATATGCCAACCTTTTTTGTGTTGGGAGCAATCCTGGAAGAGTCAACTGTCCAAGAGAAGTGGTCCAGATCAGAAATGACCTTGCCCATTAACATTCTAGAGATTCGGGCAGAGCACTTGGTCCTGAGGGCCTGAACGTTCAGTTTACGGAATTGTCCTGTCAGGATACAATCCGACAATGCCACAGCAATGGCCTATATCAGTCACCAAGGGGGCACAAGAAGTTGTGTTAAGATACTTGATTAGAAGTCCGCGCTTAGGAAAATAATTATTAGAAGGGCTGCAGCCTCCCCTTAATTAATTCCTATTGGAAGTTAATTAAAAGTATGTAATGGAGAGATCTGGGGAATTGGCGCTGCCCTATTAACAGTAAGTATTACTTGGAGGTCAGAAAAATAAATAAATAAATAGAAATAGTGACAAAAAATGTGTATATGAAAAGAAAAGACTAGATGTATGTCCCTTAAGTGAATGTACCCCTATATATGCGCCAAAAATAAATGAATAAAATAATTAATTTATATAGTATAAGATCCTAAAGAGTGAACGTGCAAATCCTCTGTATTGTGTAAATAAATATTACAGTAAGTGGGTTGGGTTTACACTTGCTCCACCTCCAATGTGAAACTTTGCATATGCAATAAACCAAACAAAACAAAAAATAAAAAATTTTTGTTGAAATTAGTGAGTAGCCTCCTTTAAAATTATTGGGGTCCGTGAAAAAGCACACTGTTTGGGGGCTAACAGTGTCCGTATGAGGTTACCACATATCCCCAATATATATGGTGAATAAAGTGCACTGTGTATAAACTGAAACCAAAGTGCAAAAAACCTCTATAGTACAGTATATTAAATTTCCTCAAAAAAAATTTATAAAAAGATAGGAATCCAAACAGTTAACACTCAAATTAAAAACAGCGAATATGAATACAACATCTGTAAAACAGTCCCTGTATTGGACCCAGGCAGGAATAAAATGTCTAATTTGTAGAAACAGGAATAATTAAGAACATCAGGATCGGTTGACATGCATTTAAAAAAAATGCCCAAGGGGTGATAAGAGGTGACTTCCGTGCAAGTAGAAGCTGGTGACTCCAAGTGCTCCCCCCCGTGCTCCCCCACTCACCAGAATCCGTCACCCCCAAGGGGGTATTAGGCAGAGGAGTGGGTGTCTTTGGGTAGCTGCCTCTGATGGATGTCCCTCTTAGGCTTCACTGCACCATGAGTTTCTTCCGTTAGACCGGTAATAAGGGTCCCCTTATACTGATCCAGGCCCGGGTACCTCTGCTACTATCCACCTCCGTGCTGCTAGATCCTCCTCACGCAAAGAAATAGACAGGGGGCTGTCATAGGGAAGTACGTCCAGTTTATTAAAAGTTAAAAAGTACAATAAAAGCGTTACAATCACGGCTGTAAGCTAAGGATGGGATTGGGAAACAAATCCGAGCATGCGTCCCACCTTGCGTTCCAGCCGGCTCTTCCGGGTATGATGTGTGAGCGTGACTCCACCTTACGCGTTTCGTCATCAGACGTTGTCAAAGACGGTGTCGACGCTTCACGCTTCACACATAGATATAGTCCTCCCGGCTCTATCGAACCTCCCCTAATTATGTAAATACCGCTCGGGGGGTGTATGTGAATAACAGAGCCGCAGGTCTATATAATCATTGCAACAATATACCGCCTATCCGTCATAGTTCCTTCCACATTACATACTTTATCAGTAAAACCAGCTATCCATCTGCAAGATCTTTTGTTAGGATTGGGAAACCGTAATGCCCAAATATATTAGCTGTTTGTCTTAGTATTAAATGATCAAACACAAAGATATTTGGTTAGGCATACAAAATGCCAGATCAAAATGAGGATAACAGGAAATATTGTGTAATAAACCTTAATACAATAAGTACTAAAAAACTATAAAAAATTATTAAAAAATTATTTAAAAAATTATTTAACTGCTCCTAGGTGTCTAAAGAGTTATCTGATTATTATTATACTTTAATAAAATAAAAATAAAAATAAAAAGTAAAAAATATTAGTAAAAATATTATTAAAAATATATATAAAAAATACGTATGAGAAAAAAATTAGTTTATAATATTTTTATATATAAACTGGGACTGGATCACCATTAGTTGATGTATATAATTTATACCTCCCGCTATGCATTATATGCAGATTAGAATAAAAACCAGGGATACACAGAGAAGAATAAAGCTGTAAATAGTGGGTGGGCATGAAGGTGCCCACCATATAGGGTACCCAGTAATGTAATATGTGTTTTGTGTATACGGGATCAGAAATTGGCCTCTCATTAACCACAGATGTGTAGATTTGACCGTTGATGGACTGCGGGGAGTAGAAAAAGCAATGCATATGAACACCAATATGAAGCAGGAACAGATTAGTTACATTCTAGAGGGCCTAAAGTTGGCCATGGAATGTAACTATTTCTGGTACGATAAGAAATCTTATGTACAGACAAAGGGGGTTGCAATGGGGGCTCGCTACGCCCCCAGCGTTGCTAACCTATTTATGGATATGTGGGAGGACAAGTATATTTATAGTAAAAACATACCCCAGATTAAGATGTACAGGCGGTATATAGATGACCTGATCATCCTATGGGATGGAACACCAGAGAGCCTGACTAATTTTCTTGAGAATCTAAATATCAATAAGTATGGTATCACGTTTACTGGTAAGTGGAGTAATGAAAAAATTGATTACCTGGACCTGGAAATTTTTAAAGCAGGGGATTTGTTATCAACCCGCACATTTTTTAAAGCGACGTATCGCAATGGGTATATCCCCACCTCCAGCTGCCATCACCCACGATGGAAATCTAATGTCCCCAAAGGACAACTGTTGTGCATACATCGCAATTGTGACACACTGGAGGATTTTAGCAACCAGGCAGATATCCTGATTAAAAGGTTCCAAGAAAAAGGCTATGATAAAGACAGACTCCTTAAGCTGAAAACGGATATTATGAAGATGGAGAGATCCTCCCTCTTCTGTAATAAGAACAAAAATGATAATAAGGGAGCTGATATCACTTTTATCACCGGGTATAACAGCCAATATAGAGATCTAGAAAAAATAATAAGGAAATATTGGCGTTAAGTTCGTATACAGGAAAGCACCCAACCTAAGAAACCATCTTGTAAGAAATGTCATAGACCCTCCGCAGACCATTAAAATATGCCCGGACCTGAAAGGATTTTTCAGATGTCATAGGTGTTTACCATGCAAAGTGGCTAAGTGGCAACCTAGAAAGAAGACTACATTTAGATCATGCACCGATCACAAGGAATACCACATTAATCAACTAATTACATGTCGGAGCACGCATGTTACATATGTCATAGAATGCCCTTGCCACCTCCAGTACGTGGGCAGAACCACCCGCCCCCTCTTTGTTCGGATCAGAGAACACATTAAAAATATTAGAAAAGGGTTCCCTAAATATAGCCTGTCTAAGCACTTTGATGAGGTCCACCATAGAGATCCTAGTGGTCTTGTCTTCTATGGAATTGACACAGTGCAAGCAAACTGGCGGGGGGGCAATAGAGAGATCTCAATCTCCAGAAATGAAACCAGCTGGATATACCAGCTGGGATCTCTTGCCCCCAGAGGGTTGAACCTGGAAATAGACCTAAATTGTTTTATTGCTAATCCCTAAATCCCTTTAAAGCACTCAAGCTCTTAGTTAAACAGTTATCTTTCATAAAATAGGTTTCTGTAGTATAGAATAGAACCTACACGCTGCAATGCACTATTTGTACAATCAATGGAAGGTGGCATATACTGCAATCTGTTTTCAGAAGATTGGGGCTAGGGCCCCATCCTGACATGCCTGCCTCTAACTAATTGTAAGTGTGGCCACAGCCTATAGCCGATAAACATGCCAATTATGGAGGGGCTCAGGCCCTGTGGGAGGCTAACACATGGGTCAGGATGGTACATAGTACTCTCCTAACACCATGTATAAATTCAACGGTCAAATCTACACATCTGTGGTTAATGAGAGGCCAATTTCTGATCCCGTATACACAAAACACATATTACATTACTGGGTACCCTATATGGTGGGCACCTTCATGCCCACCCACTATTTACAGCTTTATTCTTCTCTGTGTATCCCTGGTTTTTATTCTAATCTGCATATAATGCATAGCGGGAGGTATAAATTATATACATCAACTAATGGTGATCCAGTCCCAGTTTATATATAAAAATATTATAAACTAATTTTTTTCTCATACGTATTTTTTATATATATTTTTAATAATATTTTTACTAATATTTTTTACTTTTTATTTTTATTTTTATTTTATTAAAGTATAATAATAATCAAATAACTCTTTAGACACCTAGGAGCAGTTAAATCATTTTTTTAATAATTTTTTATAGTTTTTTAGTACTTATTGTATTAAGGTTTATTACACAATATTTCCTGTTTATCCTCATTTCGATCTGGCATTTTGTATGCCTAACCAAATATCTTTGTGTTTGTTCATTTAATACTAAGACAAACAGCTAATATATTTGGGCATTACGGTTTCCCAATCCTAACAAAAGATCTTGCAGATGGATAGCTGGTTTTACTGATAAAGTATGTAATGTGGAAGGAACTATGACGGATAGGCGGTATATTGTTGCAATGATTATATAGACCTGCGGCTCTGTTATTCACATACACCCCCCGCGCGGTATTTACATAATTAGGGGAGGTTCGATAGAGCCGGGAGGACTATATCTATGTGTGAAGCGTGAAGCGTCGACACCGTCTTTGACAACGTCTGATGACGAAACGCGTAAGGCGGAGTCACGCTCACACGTCATACCCGGAAGAGCCGGCTGGAACGCAAGGTGGGACGCATGCTCTGATTTGTTTCCCGATCCCATCCTTAGCTTACAGCCGTGATTGTAACGCTTTTATTGTACTTTTTAACTTTTAATAAACCGGACGTACTTCACTATGCAAGCCCCCTGTCTATTTCTTTGCGTGAGGAGGATCTAGCAGCACGGAGGTGGATAGTAGCGGAGGTACCCGGGCCTGGATCAGTATAAGGGGACCCTTATTACCGGTCTAACGGAAGAAACTCATGGTGCAGTGAAGCCTAAGAGGGACATCCATCAGAGGCAGCTACCCAAAGACACCCACTCCTCTGCCTAATACCCCCTTGGGGGTGATGGATTCTGGTGAGTGGGGGAGCACGGGGGGGAGCACTTGGAGTCACCAGCTTCTACTTGCACTGAAGTCACCTCTTATCACCCCTTGGGCATTTTTAAATGCATGTCAACCGATCCTGATGTTCTTAATTATTCCTGTTTCTACAAATTAGACATTTTATTCCTGCCTGGGTCCAATATAGGGACTGTTTTACAGATGTTGTATTCATATTCGCTGTTTTTAATTTGAGTGTTAACTGTTTGGATTCCTATCTTTTTATATATTTTTTTTTGAGGAAATTTAATATACTGTACTATAGAGGTTTTTTTGCACTTTGGTTTCAGTTTATACACAGTGCACTTTATTCACCATATATATTGGGGATATGTGGTAACCTCATACGGACACTGTTAGCCCCCAAACAGTGTGCTTTTTCACGGACCCCAATAATTTTAAAAAGGAGGCTACTCACTAATTTCAACAAAAAATTTTTATTTTTTATTTTTTGTTTTGTTTGGTTTATTGCATATGCAAAGTTTTACATTGGAGGTGGAGCAAGTGTAAACCCAACTTACTGTAATATTTATTTACACAATACAGAGGATTTGCACGTTCACTCTTTAGGATCTTATACTATATAAATGAATTATTTTATTCATTTATTTTTGACGCATATATAGGTGTACATTCACTTAAGGGACACACATCTAGTCCTTTCCTTTCATATACACATTTTTTGTCACTATTTCTATTTATCTATTTATTTATTTATTTATTTTTCTGACCTCCAAGTAATACTTACTGTTAATAGGGCAGCGCCAATTCCCCAGATCTCTCCATTACATACAAGAAGTTGTGTGGCCCATAGAGAGGTGAATCATATTCTATCTTGGGTAGAAAACAATGTACTTTGCCTATCAACAAACTTCATTCTAGGAATAGAAAATTGGCAGGCGGACTACTTGAGTCGCCAGCAGTTGTTCCCAGGAGAATGGTTCCTTCACCCTGATATCTTCTTGTCAATATGTCAAAGATGGGGGATCTCAGGCATAGATCTGTTTGCGTCCAGGTTCAACAAAGAAATTGGACAAGTTTGTGTCAAGAACAAAGGATCCGCTAGCATGCTGAACAGATGCCTTGCTGTTCCTGTGGAATCAGTTCTCACTGATTTATGCATTCCCTCCTATTCTGCCTACGTCCACGACTTCTTCGCAGGATCAAGTAGGGAGAGAAGTCAGTGATTCTTGTGGCCCCCAGCATGGCCCAGGAGATCTTGGCATGCAGAGATCATAAGGATGGTGGTAGGGGTTCCATGGACCCTACCACCACGTCCAGATCTTCTCTCGCAAGGTCCAGTATTCCATCCTACCTTACAAACACTAAATTTAACGGTTTGGCTATTGAGACCCACATTCTGAAGAAACGTGGGCTGTCAAGTTCAGTGGTATCTACCTTGGTTAATGCAAGGAAACCAGCCTCCAGAATCGCATATTATAGAGTCTGGAAGGCATATGTCTCCTAGGATAAATCCAGGGGTTGGCACCCCAGGAGGTATGTCATAGGTAGAATCCTTGACTTTCTGCAGATGGGGTTAGAAATGAAGCTGGCCTTGAGTACTTTCAAAGGCCAGGTCTCGGCCTTATCGGTATTGTTTCAACGACCACTTGCTTCGCATTATTTGGTTCATAGTTTTTTTCAGGGGGTAACATGGCTTAATCCCCCAGTTAGGTCACCCCTGAACCCTTGGGAATTGAATTTAGTCCTGTCGGCGTTAGAAAAACAGCCTTTTTGAGCCAATACGACATATTCCCTTGGTCCTTTTGACAAGGAAACTATTTTTTCTGGTAACATATCCTCTGCAAGAAGGGTATCAGAGTTGGCTGCTCTTTCTTGTAAAGAGCCATATTATTATTCACAAGGATAAAGTATTGATTCCTCATCCTAACTTTTTACCGAAGGTAGTGTCAGGTTTTTATCTAAACCAGGATGTTGTTCTACCTTCATTTTTTTCCAGAACCCTGTTCTATGGAAGAAAAATCACTAGATCCTATTTTTTTTCAATCACTGGACAAAAATATTTACACATTATGGTTTAGAGATAATCACATAAGTTTACAAAACAATCAAGCCTGTGCCTGGGGTGGGCTTTGGCTGGGTCATGCCCATCCACCTACATTTAACTGCTGGCAATCTGCACCTTACCACCCTCCTGCCTTATTAAAATAGAAAGACGTAGTTCTGCACAGTGCTCCAATGGAGAGGTGCTGAAACTGGTAGTGACTGGTACAGTAAAACACCTTCATGTGCCCTTTGCAATTAGTCATATGATGTCTTTGTATGGAGCAAGGTCACTGAGCTGGTATTCATAAACTTCCTTGTCAACTGCGGATGATCTTCTGTAAGCATATTTTCAGTGGTACTATGAAGAACTATGTTTGCCTGCCTGAGTATTATGGGTCAGTAGGGGGCCAGCAATAAATTTCAGAGTGTCTCACTCAAGATGACACCATTGCTATGACCGCTGTTACCGCAGGTATGTGTAAAAGCAACATTGTTTATTGATTTATTTTATAGTATGAATATGTTTAAATATTACTAATGTAGATCCTCTGGATCAACTGTAGGTATAGGAGATTTATATTTATTTTTTTCTATTGGTTGAACTAAATGAACTTGTGTATTTTTTCAGCTTGCCTATGTAACTATGCAATATATTTTTTATCACATTTCTAATTAAAGCTATGATGTAAGGATGACAAGAGATGCAGGGGTGTGTAATCCCTTTCCACATAAATGACAGGCACAACAATTAATAAAGTGAGAGGGCAATAAAGGGGAAGTAATGCATTTAGTTAAACAATTGACTATGTGGGATATACACAGAGAATGGTTGGTGCCAGAAACAATTTTAATTTTTTTTTACTTGATTGAAATCCTATTCAAAAACCTACATAAAATCATTGTCCGGCCAATTAGCAGCCTTTAAAATGCTCATACTCCCTAGATTATTATATATATTCTGTACATTGCCTATACCACTCACAAACTCATACATTGCCTCGCTCCAATCAATAGTACGTAAATACGTATGGCAGGACAAAAACCCAATAAGTAGTCACGCAAAACTTATAAAACACAGATTAGCAGGTGGGATGGGCTACACTGACTTAAAAGACTATTATCTGGCCACCATACTATCCCAATTAAAAGAATGGGTAACTACACACACAACTTCACTATGGTATAACATCGAAATTACTATGATACCAGGACATAACCTCCAACAATGGCCAGCACAATCACCCATGTACCTCATCTCCACCTATATTCACTGACCATACAAGCATCGGTAAAGGTATGGAGAAAACTACATTCTTTCAAATGGTCACAGCTTCCCACCAAACCACTCCTAATTCCTCTTCGCACCCTCCAACTGATATCGTCAGACCTCAGTATACCCAAGTGGATACTGGAACAAGTTCACTACATCTCTGAACTCAGGGATATGATACTAAACAAAACCTTTGACCAAATACAAACTACATACAACACACCCAGTACTGATTACTTCAACATATATAGACTCCAAGATTGCCTGAGAGCACAATCACATTTAGAAGGTGTCCTGCCCACCAAACCATGGAATTACTACTTCCTACACAATACAGGCACCAAAGGCATCTCACTAATTTACCCTACACTTCAAGAAAATTAGTATTTCACAAATCTAAACCCTAAAGACTGGGAAGAAGATATGCAAACACACTTCTCTGACCAACAATGGCAATCAGCCTTTAAGTCAATATTCAAAGCCACTTGCTGCACCTCCTTATGGGAATTGTCACACAAAATATATCTAAGATGATACCTGATAACCACAGAAAATAGCTAAATTCCAAACAACTACTTTCCCTACCTGCTGGAGAGGATGCCAACACACAGGCACCTTATTACACACCTTGCGGTCCTGCCCTGCAATAACTAACCTGTGGACAGACATAGAACACATTCTGCAAGATATATTTCACTCAGCCATGACACTCACACCACAACTAGCTATCCTAAACGTAAACACAAAATCGCTTCCTCCTTCCTGGAGAATAGTAACCACTCACATTCTCCTGGTAACTAGACTGCTCATAACTAGATACTGGAAATCACAGATGAGCCCAACAATAACAAAAGTAATTATGCTAGTACAACTACATTACACTCATGAATCTATCTTGTCTCGTGGCAAACCCTCACATCTCAAAACAAGTAAATTATGGTTCCCCTGGGAACAATGGTATACAAAAAGACTAAATTGACAAGCTTTTGATAAACAGTTTGATACTCTGAATTGGTATATTCCCGCATATGTACCCACAGTGATGCTCCTACTTTATCTCACTACTTTCTCTTCCTCCTATCTCTCTTTATTTTCTTACTGTATACGCTTAATTATCTTCCCTCTTTCCTAATACCCATTTGTTAACCATAAGTTCATAACACTATTACTTGCTTTATTCTGAAAGTTATATGTTGGAACTATTTCTACAACTGTAATATTGCATAAGTTGTTTGAAGCTTGAACTTTTCAATGTCTCTATGGATGTAATTTTGAAAAATATTCAATAAAAATCTATTTGAAAAAAAAAACCTACAGAAAATAAAAAGCTTTCCAATAAATTCTCTTTAGACTGTAATTTGATTAATTTATCACCCAGAAGATCATATTATTTAAAAAGAAAGTGATTGCAAAGAGTTGAAAAATGTGGTTATTTTCTGTTATAGTTACATGATTTTTTTAGTTTGATTGTGTGAAGTGACTGAAAACATTCCACACATGCTTTTGTTTCCTGGATCCAGTGGGAATACTATTTACTTTTTTCAATTTATTGTACCATAGTCAAATAATCAGCAGTGTAAAATTGTTGCTATAGACAAGCAACGGTACCTGGTTGCCAGCAGAGGCTGCTGTTTAGAGAATGGTGGCCTGCTATGCAATTAAAGTGTTACTAAACCCAGGGCCCTGCATTCACTATATCTGGTCTCCCACAGTACACAGAACACGGAAATAAAATAATTTTAGTAAATATAAACTGCTAAATACCTTTTCTCTTCAGCAGTTAGAGCAGTCTTGTGACTTCTATCAGCGTCCAGCCAAGCACTTGTTAAAAAAGGAGGAGTTTTCTGACTGACCCATGAGACTGCAAGACCCCTGACTCTCTGTCTGGACAGTGCTAATTGGCCCTGTGCTGATCACATGCATCCTCCCAAGAAAAAAAAATGTCTTTATTTCTAACTCTTCTTAGAAAAGTTTTTCACCAATAGTTTAAGGGTGCTTTAAGAGTAGTGTGTGTTTTTTGGGTGTATCTACAAATGTGGGTTTGATTAAAAGCGGGCATGGCCTGTAGGGTGTCCCCAGATTTCTTTTGGAAAATATTGTCACTTTGGTCACAGGTTCACAGTCCTATAGTTCCATAGACATTAAGTTGCTTGCTTTATTCTCCAGCCAGTCAAGACACAAACTGAACCACACTTTGCACCTACCAGGATGAGTCTTGCATACGTAACAATTTGTTCTTATACTCCTAATACGTTAAATACTCTAGAAACCCTAGGGTTATGTAGTTCAGATTCTAAAAGATACAAGTAGGCAGAGGCTTTTATAACTGTCTTAAATGTCTTGTCTTTTTTCAACTAAAATTAAAAATAAACATATTGTGCTGCAATACCTTCCAGGATTTCCTTTATTTTATTCTGTAAATACCTTATTTTTAATCAAAACTTAAGATCAGCTGCTTAAAATAGAATGCAAAATGAGTGACCTGAAAAGCCATTGATGCAGGTAATTTTGCTCACAATTCTTTGAGAATACATCCCATGGTAGTTCTTATAATTTCCTTTCAAAACTTCTTTATAATGAGGTTACGGAATCTTTTGCTGAAATTCAGCGAATGAAGAACAATGGATGAAGTCACTTGCTTTATCCATACCATGTGATCAGACAAAGCTACATAGCTTTTGAGTTATGCAGGATTTATTTATCCAGTGAAGATCTCTGAAGGTTTCCTGTGTAAGAATAAAGGATTTAAGTAAGAAGTCACAACTTCTTTGATCTCTTAATTTTGTGAGGTCAATCTTAAGTTTGCATAGAACTTGAGAAACTGATTTTAGTTCATGCCATTCACGCAAAATATACACTCTTGCTAAGTTAACCTTTGTATGGCTTTTATTCGATTTATATTGATATAGTCAGGGCCACCATCAGGGCTGTTACTACTCTTGGTTGGAGCCTGATGTTTTAAAATCCATACAAATTTTATAACTGTATTTCCTGAGGCCATACATGTGATTTAGCTCTGCCCCTACATCCACCCACAGGACCTGTTTAAAGTGGATGTAAACCCAATGTCATCTTTTCTAAACTACTGCCATAGGGGTTATCTATAAGGATATACATGCCTCCTGAATGTATCTTTACCTGTCAAATGTCTCCCCTCTGTCTGTTATGAGAGCCAAGAAACTGCAGATTCTGTGGGTGGGTCTGTTGTTTGGAGCTCAGTGGGTGGATTCATGATGTCAGTAGACTCCCCACCCACCTCTACACTCCCCTTGTCAATATGCATGTTCATCCAGTGAAAAGACAGGAAAGTAACCACATGGCTTCAGCATGCCAAATCATGCTGAGGTGTGGAACAGCCAATCCTTGCAGAGCTGCTGAAGAAAGGAGCGGGGATGGGAATTAAAAAACAATGCATGTCTTAGGCTAGTGCACGAGATATGTAAATCACCTGTCACTCACAGCAAGGGGGAGGATTTGACAAAGTTTTCTCTGTTTGTCAAGATTTATCTAACTGAACAATAAAAGAGGATTGCTCAGAGCTGGGTTAACTCTGCATGGCAAGACTGGGCTCAAATGATAGGAAATCTTATACTCTACATTATGACATAAAAAAAATTGAATCTTTAAAAGGAAAGCTAAAACAACCCCCCCATTCTCCCTTTGTCCTTGATGTTGTGATAAGGCCAATGTTGCGATAAACAGTCAGCGCAGACCCCTCCTGTCAGGAGAGCTGCTGATCGGCTCTCCTCTACTCACATCTGTCAGACGTGAGTAAGGAAAAGCCGATCACCGGCTCTTCCTGTTTACACTGTGATCAGCTGTGATTGAACACGGCTGATCATGCGGTAGAGAGCCTCCATTGGAGGCTCTTTACCGAGATTGGTGCAGTGGTGTGTACGACTGACACACCGCACCACCAATCGCCGTGATGCGTGCCTCCACGGGCGTGCGGCAGCTGTTATCCTGAAGGAAGTCATATGATGCCCAGTCAGGATAACTGAACCACCGCCCAGCTGTCATTCTGCTATATGCCAGGAGGGAAGTGGTTAAGGCACAGGCCAGCTCTGAGCTCTCTGGCTCATATTGTTTTTTAGCACTCCAAAAATAGAAAATGGAGGGGGCGTGGCCTTGCACCTGAGCAGCATGGTGGCTTAGACAGAGAGATCCTCTATCCAGAGACCCAGATCAGCACTTCATCTGCGGGAGAACCTCAGCCCTTAGGCTCCATGATGACCGGGAGCAGCCGTTCGGCTACCTGGTCCCAGCAGGACTCCTTCACCCAGCTCAGCAAGAACATCCCAGTGATGTTTTGCACACAGCAAGCAGACTCACAGGCTGCGACTCAAGCCTCGGATCATAGTACGGCAGCCTACGCCAACACCGCAGGCTCACAGGCTATTCCACATACACCGAGCGTTCACGCAGGTATGTCTGCCTCACACCCCTCTCCTCTGCCTATCCAACTTACAACAGGTGGCTCTGGGCATAAAAAACACCTTGTCGGCGGCAATCTCTGACTTAAAAACAGACATCCAGAGGGTCCAGAGGTAGAGATAGTCAGCGTGGAACATATTCCAGAGGGTAGTATTGGGGGCATTAGTGATAGGTTGACCAAAGCACATAAACCCAAGGTAAGTATAGTAGCAAGTCCTAGTTGCAATCTCAGAACACCGAATAAGAGAATAATATGCGACCAGTCTAAATTACATGGCATGTTCACCAATGCCAGGAGTCTGGTGGACAAGATAGGTGAACTAGAGATACTGTTGTACGAGGAGGATTTGGATTTTGTGGAAATTTATTAGACCTGGTTCAAGAGCTCTCATGATTGGCTGGCAAACATTCAAGGGTATACCCTTTATCGCAAGGATAGGGAGGGTAAAAAAAAGGGGAGGAGCATGCCTATATATCAAGAATAATGTACAAGTGAATGTGAGAGATGACATCACTAAGGGAGCTAGGGAGGAGGTGGAATCCTTATGGGTAGAGCTCCAAAGGGATGAAGCTAACGGGAAAATAATACTGGGAGTATTATTTGTGATAGGAGATCTGTCTCCCCTTCCTCCCCCCTAACCTGAGGGAGGAAGGGGAGACAGATCTATCACAAATTGGATTAGCAGCAAGGATGGGAAGTGTTATCATAATGGGGGATTTTTATTATCCAGACATAGACTGGACGGAGGGAACCACGCATTCATCTAAGGCTCGCCAGTTCCTTGGGTCAGATGGTAGACGCACCAACTAAAAATAAAGCGTTACTGGATCTACTGATTACCAACAATACAGACCTGATCATGGGTGTGGAAATACGGGGCAATTTAGGTAACAGCGATCACAGGTCAATTGGCTTCAGTATAAATCACACAAATAGGAAACATAAGGGGAATACAAAGACACTGAATTTCAAAAGAGCCAACTTCCCTAAACTACGAACCTTGCTAAAAGGCATAAATTGGGATAATATGTTAGGAACAAAGAACATGGAGGTGAGATGGTTTTGCTTTAAGAGCATATTAAATAAGGGCATTAGCCAATGCATCCCATTGAGTAATACATTTAAAAGAGCGAACAAAAGTCCTGGATGGCTAAACTCCAATGTAAGAATGCATATAAAAGAAAAGGAGAAGGCCTTCAAAAAATACAAGGTTGAGGGATCATCGTTAGCATTTAGACTTTATAAAGAATGCAACAAGAAATGTAAGGGTGCAAAAAGGATGGCTAAGATAGAACATGAAAGACACATAGCGGAGGAGAGCAAAAAAAACCCCAAGAAATTCTTTAAGTATGTAAACAGTAAAAAAGGAAGGACAGACCATATTGGCCCCATAAAGAATGAGGAAGGACATCTGGTTACAAAGGATGGTGTAAGAGAACTATTAGTTCCCATCCGGTGCGGACATGGATGGCTGCAGATGCCAATGCGCATGCGTGTGTGCGACAGACGGCGTGCACGTGCAGGAGCACACCCACAATGCCAGTTGGTGCCAGCCGGCCTATTTAAAGAAGTGCTCTGCCCTCAGACCAGTGCTGGCTGGTCTTCAGCTGTACCCTGATACCTGAACCCTGCTACTACCTGCTTGTTACCTATTGATGAACCTGGCTTGCCTTGACTCTGCTTCTCGATCCTGTTTCTGCTCGGACTACTGGTTTCTGATCCTGGCTTCCCATTGGACTCTGTTTATGCCTGCTACCTTGCACTGCACTGCTCGCCTGTTACCAGACCCGGCTATCCATGTGACTTCGCTTCTGCCTGCTGCCTTGTACCCCGCTGACCGCCTGTTACCGAACCTGGCTACCCTCGAGACCCTGCTGTTGCCTCTGGCGTTTCTCCTTGTTATCCTACAAGTGCCTGCAATCACAGTCCTGTAACCTGCTGCGACTTCCTGCTGCAAGTATTCCAGGGACTTTACTTCACCTGATGTTCCAGCACCACAGTTCCTGTGGAGTGCCTCCTTAAGCCCAGCTGATCCTTGGCGCAGCACTGCTTATCCTGATCTGATGGTTTATCTACTCACCAAGATCGCATCCTCAGCCACAAGTCTCCGGGTCCGCAGCTGCAGGCACTCCTGTCCCTCCTGGTCCTCGGCTCCCGCTGTTCCACTTCCAGCGGGACCTGGACTGGAGATACAAGAGAGGCCGACCTTTTCATTTCAGTCTCCAACCAGGTACGTGACAGATGGGGAGATGTCTCAGTCTTCACGAGGGAATCAGTAACCAAAACTGTAGTGTTTATCCTAATGACACATTACAGGAAGCACCTCCATGGTTAACAGAGGACAGAATTAAAATTAGACTTGAGAAACTTAACATTAATGAATCCCCGGGACCAGATGGCTTGCAACCGTACTTAGGGAACTCAGTCAAGTCATTGCCAGACCATTGTTCCTAATTTTTACTGACAGTCTACTGACTGGAATAGTACCAGCTGATTGGAGAAAAGCCAATGTAGCACCAATATTTAAAAAGGGCCCAAAATACATCCCTGGGGATTACAGACCAGTTAGCCTAACATCAATAGTATGTAAACTCTTGGAGGAGATGATAAAGGGCCTATATACAAGATTTTAGTAATGAGAATGCTATCACTAGCAGTAATCAACATGGATTTATGAAGAATCGTTCTTGCCAAACCAATCTATTAACCTTCTATGAGGAGGTGAGTTGCCATCTAGATAAAGAAAGGACCATAGAAGTGATGTATCTGGATTTTGCAAAAGCATTTGACACAGTTCCCCATAAACGTTTACTATACAAAATAAGGTCCATTGGCATGGACCATAGGGTGAGTACATGGATTGAAAACTGGCCACAAGGGCGAGTTCAGAGGGTGGTGATAAATGGGGAGTACTCGGAATGGTCAGGGGTGGGTAGTGGGGTCCCCCAGGATTTTGTGCTGGGACCAATCCTGTTTAATTTGTTCATAGACGACCTGGAGGGATGGGTAAACAGTTCAATCTCTGTATTTGCGGACAATACTGAGCTAAGCAGGGCAATAACTTCTCCTCAGGATGTGGAAACCTTGCAAAAAGATCTGAACAATTTAATGGGGTGGGCAACTACATGGCAAATGAGGTTTAATGTAGAAAAATGTAAAAAAATGCATTTGGGTGGCAAAAATATGAATGCAATCTATACACTGGGGAGAGAACCTCTGGGGGAATCTAGGATGGAAAAGGACCTGGGGGTCCTAGTAGATGATAGGCTCAGCAATGGCATGCAATGCCAAGCTGCTGCTAACAAAGCGAACACAATATTGGCATGCATTAAAAAGGGGATTCATTCCAGAGATAAAACGATAATTCTCCCGCTCTACAAGACTCTGGTCTGGCCGCACCTAGAGTATGCTGTCCAGTTCTGGGCACCAGTCCTCAGGAAGGATGTACTGGAAATGGAATGAGTACAAAGAAGGGCAACAAAGCTAATAAAGGGTCTGTAGGATATTAGTTATGAGGAAAAGTTGCGAGCACTGAACTTATTCTCTCTGGAGAAGAGATGCTTGAGAGGGGATATGATTTTAATTTACAAATACCGTACTGGTGACCCCAAAATAGGGATAAAACTTTTTCGCGTAAGGGAGTTTAACAAGATTCGTGGCCACTCATTAAAATTAGAAGAAAAGAGGTTTCACCTTAAACTACGTAGAGGGTTCTTTACTGTAAAAGCGGCAAGGATGTGGAGTTCCCTTCCACAGGCGGTGGTCTCAGCGGGGAGCAACAATAGTTTCAAGGAACTATTAGATAAGCACCTGAATGACCACAACATACAGGGATATACAATGTAATACTGACATATAATCACACACATAGGTTGGACTTGATGTGTCTTTTTTCAACCTCACCTACTATGTAACTATGTAACATCAGAGCCGTAGCTTCCCTTTTGGAACATGTGGAGTCGGCCGCCATGACACATGGTGCTGCCATCCACCAGGTCCATTGGGCCAGAAATGTACATGTACAGCACCTTATAAACATGCACAGGCACATGGAAAATTTGGACAACAGGGGTCGCAGACGGAATCTGTGTATCAGAGGGATACCAGAGTCAGTGGAGGGTCCCCAATTGCAAACCGTGGTGTGGGCCATCTTTAACACCCTGTTAGGCAGACCACCTGGTGCCCCCGTCGAGATGGAAAGATGTAACAGAGCGCGTAGACCAGGGATCCTCAAACTACGGCCCTCCAGCTGTTGCGAAACTACGCGTCCCACGAGGCATTGTAAAACTCTGACATTCACAGACATGACTAGGCATGATGGGAATTGTAGTTTCTGAACAACTGGAGGGCCAAGACCCCTGGCTTAAGCCTAGGGGAAGAGACACTGACCCACCCTGAGACCTTGTATGCTGCCTTGTTAACTTCAATCAGAAAGAGGAAATACTGCGATTAGCCCGCAACTGTGCTCATTTGGACCATGTAGGGCGCGCATTCAGTTATTTCAGGACCTCTCCACCATAACTCTTCAGCACAGGAGGGATCTTCGCCCTCTCCTACAAGTCCTGCGGGAAAGACGTATTCCCAATCAGTGGAAGTTCTCTTTCTGCCTGCAAGCAACGACTGGAAATCGCACAGCATTGCTGCAGACACATCGGCGGATTTACAACTGTTCTGTGACACCCTGAGCATCCCAGCAATCAGCGTTCCTGACTGGTATGGCTCATTCATGTAACCAGAACCCTGGATCCCTACTCAACCTGATGACACCCCAAGGTCGCAAAGAAGCAGACAGAGATGACGCAGACCTTCAGCCCCTACCCCGCCAAGATTCCGTGGGGACATGGAGACAGATGAATTCCCATGAGTATCTCCATCATCAGTAAGACGTAGGACTGACCATTTATTCTACAGATGCTGATACGGTGAGCTGAACCTTGTAGTTTTTAGCCTTACCTTCACTTTCTAGCCTCTACCGTCTAATGACTGTCGATATGGATTGAATGGCCCTCTCTGTGCTCTGGAATAGAGCTGATGCTGCTGTGGGATTTGCTGGGTTATGGCAGGTGCAGGTACTGCCACTCTTGCCCTGATCGGTAACCTCAGTTGCACTGGCATTGGGGAATCAGATAACCTGCCCATGCTCGAGGGAACTCTTTAGCCAAAATGGACACCACTGCAGCCAGACTACATAACGAGTGTTCTTTCTACAGGGCCTTGTTACGACAAGGGGCAGGGGTGGGCTCTCTTTTACAATGCCCCTACAATCCTTAGGTCCTGGGCCCAACTCCCCTGCATTGCTGAAGGAAATCACTCCACACGGGGCTCCAATTACATCTTGGGGGGATGCCAGCTCCCCTCACCTTGCTATATTACAGATACCTGGCAGACTGCAGAAGGAGACTAAAAATAATATATAACAAGGGTAGTGGCGCTTCCTATGGGGTACTAAATGGGAGGGGTGGTTGTGGTGTACACGGGTAGTTACCCTCAGTAAACCCTAATAAAGGTACCTGGTAGCTACCAGGGACAAAATTTGTTACCGTAAGGGTATGTGTGTCTGTATCTAGACATACACACATACATCCATATACACCCGCATATATCAACAAAGATAATATTTCTAATGATGGTTCATACAGACCTAATTAAAAGGGGTGTGGGCTGAAGCCCCTGTAGCTGTGATACATATACCACCACTAGGTGAATGTAACCTTACATGTGCTCTCCTGCCAAAATAATCCGAACACTCTGCTAACCGTGCAAAGTGAACATACATAAAATAAGTTACCCAAACATTACATATTGTAATCAATTGGTGCAAATAAACATAGTGTGATCAAATTAAGTGCAAAGGAAACCAATATAACAGTTTTTCAGTGATAGTAGTCCATAAGGTAAAGAACTTGTTCAAATCCAGTATTCCAAACAATTTCGTGACTTGGGTGCTCTCGGGTAATTCCTGTGACTTTTGTGCTCCCCCTTCAGATCCCCACTCACCAGATCCAACAACCCCGTAGAGGGGCAACCAGCATAAGATGTCTCATTCACGGTCTCTTCTCCACGCTGATCAGGCGTGCTTTACAGGATGGTTTCCGTTGGTTATCCCAATAGATTCCCGGGTCCTCCGGTTTCAGATGGAACAATTTGCATGGGGTATTCCAACCACAATTTGCTCTCCCCCGCCGTCTTACCGTGTATACAGGTAGCTTTCTAATAGGTAGAATGTTCACAATGGCTCCCTCATGGAAAGGAAAAAATATAGGAAGCTTCCATGGTGTAGTATGTAAAAAACTTTTTTTATTCAAAAAAACTCCATCAACAATCAGCGGAGTATATTAGGCAAACTAAAGTGCATAAAAACCATAAAACAATAGGCTAGCTCAGACCGAAGCCTGAGAACAGACCCGTAGCAGTGTGGAAGGCGCGTACCGCCGGTTGAAGCTGTGTGCGCTCCACTGGCGTTCCAACTAGAGTTCGTGTCCGGAACTGGTGTGCGCTCCACCTGCGTTTCAGCTAGGGTCCGTAACCGGAAGTGACGTAGCGTGCGTGGCGTCGTTGTACGCGTTTCGTCATAGACGTCTTCAGCAACGATGCCAGCACGCCACGCGCTACGTCCATTTAAGGAGCCGTCAGTTTAGATCCGCCCCTTAATTTCTACCCCATCCAATCCTATCATACCAAGGCGGGGTGACACTCCCACCTAGGCTGGAGTGTCAGCAGGGATGGTCGTACGCCATTACTCATATTGCAGACCCGACTACTGGGTTAGAATCTCCCTCCTATATATTAAATAACGTTATCCCTAGCTCAGATGGGCCAGAACAGATAGTTAAGGAAGTGGGCATAAGAATAAGTATAAAATAAAATAAATAAAATAAAATAAAATTAAGATTACAATTAAAATAAAAATAATAATAATAAAAATAAAAATTAAATATATGGATATAACTATATACCCAGAACGTTGTGAAACAGTAAGTATGGGAAAATCATGAGGCTTATTATTGACCAGGTTAGTGAAGGAGGGGACCTGTCCATAGACTTGCTCTCAAACACTTGAGAGCAGGGGAGGAAAAAGGGGGATGTTGTTACAAGTCGGGACCACCAGTATTAGTTATAGTAAAAGTATACATAGGTTTCTATATTCCAAATATTTGGGGGTATAACCTTTTGGGGTTTTATTCTTTAAAGTCAACAGATTTTCTAGAAGGAAATTTGGGGTCGCCCCCCTATTCTATGTGTAAGTGGTTAAGAGGCTATGTATGCACTACCTTACACCTTATATCCATAGAGGGAAGAAACGATGGGTGTTCTTAGATATAAGTAGTGTACCCCTATCCCTCACGGGTTGGCCAGGAAACAGTTTAAGTCGATATCCAGGTTGAGGCCCCTCGGAGCAAGGGACCTCAGCCTGTATATCCATGCGGTTTCGTTTTGTGATATAAGTGTGGTTTTGTTGCCCCCTCGCCAGTGATCCCTCACACAGTCAATCCCATAGAAGATCATTCCTGTGGGGTCCCGGTTATGTACTGTGTCGAAGTGGCGGGAAAGATGGTGCTTTGGGAACCCTTTTTTGATGTTTTTTATGTGTTCCCGTATTCTCACATATAGGGGTCGGGTAGTTCTACCCACATATTGCATTTGGCACGGGCACTCGATGACATAGGTCACGTGCTCTGACAGGTGATGAGTTCCCTGATCTGATATTGTTTGTGATCTGATCTTGATTTAAAAGTTTCCCTTTTCCGAGGTTGTTTCTTGGTGACCCTACATGGTAGGCATTTTTGGCACTTGTAAAACCCTTTCATGTCTGGAAAAATCCGGGTCGTCTTAGGGGGGTTGATAACATTATGTACTAAAAGGTGTCGTAGATTGGGCGCCTTTCGGTATACTATCTTTGGTTTATTAGGTAATATACCAGCTAGTGTTCTATCCTCCTTTAAGATAGGCCAGTACTTCTTCAGGATCTGCTCAAATTCTTTGTATTGGGAGTTGAAACCTGTAATGAACGTCAGTTCTGCATTGTTTTTCTTCCTTTTGGGTTTTGTCAGTAAATTCTTGCAGTCTAGTTTTGCTACGCCCCCCTTCAGCTTATTCAACGAGTCTAGGTTGTATCCTTTTTCATGGAACCGCTCTACCAGGATGCTTGCCTGTTCCAAATAATCATCCATGGTTGCGCAGTTCCTCCTTAGTCTCGTTAGCTGGCCTTTGGGGATGTTACCCTTCCACTGGGGATGGTGACAACTGTTAATAGGGATGTATCCGTTTCTGTCGGTTGCCTTGAAAAAGGTTTTTGTACACAGGCCATCATTCTTCTTAAATATTTCAAGGTCGAGATATTCAATCCTTTGGGGGTCCCATTTCCCTGTGAAGGTTAATCCGTATCTGTTGTTATTCAGCCCTTGCAAGAACTTTTCAAAGGTCTCAGATGTTCCTTCCCAAAATATGATTAAGTCATCTATGTACCTACGGTACAGTTTCACTTGTGGTATATCTCTAGCATAAATGTATTCCTCTTCCCACATGTTCATGAGCAAGTTGGCCACACTTGGTGCGTACCTTGCGCCCATAGCGACTCCCTTGGTTTGAACATAGTAGTTTTGGTCGTACCAGAAATAGTTGCAGGACATCGCCAGCTCCAGGCCTTCAAGTATGAAATCTATCTGTTCTTGTCTCATACTAGTAAGCTCATGGAGAGCTTTTTCCACTCCAAGCAAGCCATCCTGTTGTACAATGCTAGTATATAGCGAATTCACGTCAATAGTAGCTAGTATATAATTTTGTGCCCCATCCATTTGCTGTAATTCTTCTAAAAGTTGGGCACTATCCCGTAGATACGATTTTCCCTTCTTGACAAGCGGTTTAAGGAATACATCAAGATACTCTCCTAGCCTAGAGAACACTGAATTAATACCACTAATTATAGGTCTTCCGGGTGGTTTGTGTAATCGTTTATGGATTTTTGGTGTATAATAAATCACCGGAGTTTTCGTGGAACTTGAGACCAGATATTCTGCTTCTTTAGTGTTTAGGATCCCAATCTGTTTTCCTTTGTTTACATAAGCTCTCAATTTCTTTTCATATGCACGCTTAGGATTCTTCCTAAGTTTGCTGTAGGTGTTTTCTACCTGAAGCAGGTTCCTCATCTCCTCCTCATAATCTTTCTTATTTAATATTACTAGCCCTCCCCCTTTATCTGCGGGTCTTATGACCACCTCCCTTCTCTTACTCAGAGATTTTATTGTTTTCCAGATATTTCTTGTTTTGTGGTTGTTCCGTTTTTCTAACTTCCTCAAATCGTCTTCCACCATTTTCTGAAATGCTTCCATGCATTGGTTCCCAGATGTTTTAGGGTTAAAGATGGAGTTGTTTTTCAAACTTGTTTGCTCGTATATTACTTCTCTCCTGGTTCTTGTATCAGTTTTTGTGAGGAAGTGTTTTTTAAGATTGAGTTTCCTCATAAACTTTTTCAAATCAATATAAGTTTCAAATTTATCCAGATGTTTTTCAGGCGCAAATTTGAGTCCTAAATCAAGAATTTTCATCTCATCTTCAGAAAATTGGACGTCACTGAGGTTAAAAATGCCCTTCCCTAATATTCTCGTCTTCGTTTTCTTCCTCCCTCCTCTGTTTCCTCTGGTCGTCTTCTTCTTTCTTCGGGTTCCATCCCTTGTCCTCCGTACCTCCTGGGGTGCTCCTGTTCCCTGTAAGGTTGGGGCACTTCCCTCATTCTGTCTTGATCTTCTCGGGGGTCCTTTCGCCCCATGTATGGTCCTCTCCATTCTGGGTTCCTGTAGGGTGGCCTTGCTCTCCATCTCCCTGGTGGTTTGTCTCTCCCCCAACGCCTGGGAAAATCCCTGTGTGGACCTCGATCTCTTCTATATTGTGATCCTGGGGTTTCTTCATAGTTGTATCTGTATTGGGCCCTCGCATTTTCCCTTAATGGGGAGAATCTGTTTCTTGTGGGTATGCCATATCCAGGTGTTTGAGGTGCTCTATATTCACTTCTTTCTTGGTAATTGCCACTGTGAGTTCTAGGTCTTGCCGTGTGTCTGTATGGTGTGGTTTGTTGTGCTCTATGAGGGAACTTAATATTGGTTCTTACTATCTGTTGTGGTGTGTTGTTAATCAGTCCCTCCATCTCCATCGATGTGTCAGGGCTGTCATCCGTCTCCAATTCCTCCTCTAGTAAGCCTGGGTCGCTACTCATGGTTTGCCATTTGTAAACATTCATACTCTGATAGTCGATCAGATCCCTTTTGTATTTTTTCTGTTTTTTTACTTGTATTTGGGTGTCGTATTTCTTTATAATTTCCTGGAGCTCTTTCTCTTTGTTAATGATGGTATTAATGAACCAGCGTTGATGGACGAATGGTACACCTTCCTCAATGGGTGTGAAAATGAGCTCTTAAACAAAATTCTTAAAAGAAGACAGTTTAAACTTAAAGGGGTCGAAGCTAATATTATTGATATTAAAAATCAATTAATACCCTTTACCAACCAGAATGAATATAAAAACAAAGAGAAAGAGCTCCAGGAAATTATAAAGAAATACGACACCCAAATACAAGTAAAAAAACAGAAAAAATACAAAAGGGATCTGATCGACTATCAGAGTATGAATGTTTACAAATGGCAAACCATGAGTAGCGACCCAGGCTTACTAGAGGAGGAATTGGAGACGGATGACAGCCCTGACACATCGATGGAGATGGAGGGACTGATTAACAACACACCACAACAGATAGTAAGAACCAATATTAAGTTCCCTCATAGAGCACAACAAACCACACCATACAGACACACGGCAAGACCTAGAACTCACAGTGGCAATTACCAAGAAAGAAGTGAATATAGAGCACCTCAAACACCTGGATATGGCATACCCACAAGAAACAGATTCTCCCCATTAAGGGAAAATGCGAGGGCCCAATACAGATACAACTATGAAGAAACCCCAGGATCACAATATAGAAGAGATCGAGGTCCACACAGGGATTTTCCCAGGCGTTGGGGGAGAGACAAACCACCAGGGAGATGGAGAGCAAGGCCACCCTACAGGAACCCAGAATGGAGAGGACCATACATGGGGCGAAAGGACCCCCGAGAAGATCAAGACAGAATGAGGGAAGTGCCCCAACCTTACAGGGAACAGGAGCACCCCAGGAGGTACGGAGGACAAGGGATGGAACCCGAAGAAAGAAGAAGACGACCAGAGGAAACAGAGGAGGGAGGAAGAAAACGAAGACGAGAATATTAGGGAAGGGCATTTTTAACCTCAGTGACGTCCAATTTTCTGAAGATGAGATGAAAATTCTTGATTTAGGACTCAAATTTGCGCCTGAAAAACATCTGGATAAATTTGAAACTTATATTGATTTGAAAAAGTTTATGAGGAAACTCAATCTTAAAAAACACTTCCTCACAAAAACTGATACAAGAACCAGGAGAGAAGTAATATACGAGCAAACAAGTTTGAAAAACAACTCCATCTTTAACCCTAAAACATCTGGGAACCAATGCATGGAAGCATTTCAGAAAATGGTGGAAGACGATTTGAGGAAGTTAGAAAAACGGAACAACCACAAAACAAGAAATATCTGGAAAACAATAAAATCTCTGAGTAAGAGAAGGGAGGTGGTCATAAGACCCGCAGATAAAGGGGGAGGGCTAGTAATATTAAATAAGAAAGATTATGAGGAGGAGATGAGGAACCTGCTTCAGGTAGAAAACACCTACAGCAAACTTAGGAAGAATCCTAAGCGTGCATATGAAAAGAAATTGAGAGCTTATGTAAACAAAGGAAAACAGATTGGGATCCTAAACACTAAAGAAGCAGAATATCTGGTCTCAAGTTCCACGAAAACTCCGGTGATTTATTATACACCAAAAATCCATAAACGATTACACAAACCCCCCGGAAGACCTATAATTAGTGGTATTAATTCAGTGTTCTCTAGGCTAGGAGAGTATCTTGATGTATTCCTTAAACCGCTTGTCAAGAAGGGAAAATCGTATCTACGGGATAGTGCCCAACTTTTAGAAGAATTACAGCAAATGGATGGGGCACAAAATTATATACTAGCTACTATTGACGTGAATTCGCTATATACTAGCATTGTACAACAGGATGGCTTGCTTGGAGTGGAAAAAGCTCTCCATGAGCTTACTAGTATGAGACAAGAACAGATAGATTTCATACTTGAAGGCCTGGAGCTGGCGATGTCCTGCAACTATTTCTGGTACGACCAAAACTACTATGTTCAAACCAAGGGAGTCGCTATGGGCGCAAGGTACGCACCAAGTGTGGCCAACTTGCTCATGAACATGTGGGAAGAGGAATACATTTATGCTAGAGATATACCACAAGTGAAACTGTACCGTAGGTACATAGATGACTTAATCATATTTTGGGAAGGAACATCTGAGACCTTTGAAAAGTTCTTGCAAGGGCTGAATAACAACAGATACGGATTAACCTTCACAGGTAAATGGGACCCCCAAAGGATTGAATATCTCGACCTTGAAATATTTAAGAAGAATGATGGCCTGTGTACAAAAACCTTTTTCAAGGCAACCGACAGAAACGGATACATCCCTATTAACAGTTGTCACCATCCCCAGTGGAAGGGTAACATCCCCAAAGGCCAGCTAACGAGACTAAGGAGGAACTGCGCAACCATGGATGATTATTTGGAACAGGCAAGCATCCTGGTAGAGCGGTTCCATGAAAAAGGATACAACCTAGACTCGTTGAATAAGCTGAAGGGGGACGTAGCAAAACTAGACTGCAAGAATTTACTGACAAAACCCAAAAGGAAGAAAAACAATGCAGAACTGACGTTCATTACAGGTTTCAACTCCCAATACAAAGAATTTGAGCAGATCCTGAAGAAGTACTGGCCTATCTTAAAGGAGGATAGAACACTAGCTGGTATATTACCTAATAAACCAAAGATAGTATACCGAAAGGCGCCCAATCTACGACACCTTTTAGTACATAATGTTATCAACCCCCCTAAGACGACCCGGATTTTTCCAGACATGAAAGGGTTTTACAAGTGCCAAAAATGCCTACCATGTAGGGTCACCAAGAAACAACCTCGGAAAAGGGAAACTTTTAAATCAAGATCAGATCACAAACAATATCAGATCAGGGAACTCATCACCTGTCAGAGCACACACGTGACCTATGTCATCGAGTGCCCCTGCCAAATGCAATATGTGGGTAGAACTACCCGACCCCTATATGTGAGAATACGGGAACACATAAAAAACATCAAAAAAGGGTTCCCAAAGCACCATCTTTCCCGCCACTTCGACACAGTACATAACCGGGACCCCACAGGAATGATCTTCTATGGGATTGACTGTGTGAGGGATCACTGGCGAGGGGGCAACAAAACCACACTTATATCACAAAACGAAACCGCATGGATATACAGGCTGAGGTCCCTTGCTCCGAGGGGCCTCAACCTGGATATCGACTTAAACTGTTTCCTGGCCAACCCGTGAGGGATAGGGGTACACTACTTATATCTAAGAACACCCATCGTTTCTTCCCTCTATGGATATAAGGTGTAAGGTAGTGCATACATAGCCTCTTAACCACTTACACATAGAATAGGGGGGCGACCCCAAATTTCCTTCTAGAAAATCTGTTGACTTTAAAGAATAAAACCCCAAAAGGTTATACCCCCAAATATTTGGAATATAGAAACCTATGTATACTTTTACTATAACTAATACTGGTGGTCCCGACTTGTAACAACATCCCCCTTTTTCCTCCCCTGCTCTCAAGTGTTTGAGAGCAAGTCTATGGACAGGTCCCCTCCTTCACGAACCTGGTCCATAATAAGCCTCATGATTTTCCCATACTTACTGTTTCACAACGTTCTGGGTATATAGTTATATCCATATATTTAATTTTTATTTTTATTATTATTATTTTTATTTTTATTGTAATCTTAATTTTATTTTATTTTATTTATTTTATTTTATACTTATTCTTATGCCCACTTCCTTAACTATCTGTTCTGGCCCATCTGAGCTAGGGATAACGTTATTTAATATATAGGAGGGAGATTCTAACCCAGTAGTCGGGTCTGCAATATGAGTAATGGCGTACGACCATCCCTGCTGACACTCCAGCCTAGGTGGGAGTGTCACCCCGCCTTGGTATGATAGGATTGGATGGGGTAGAAATTAAGGGGCGGATCTAAACTGACGGCTCCTTAAATGGACGTAGCGCGTGGCGTGCTGGCATCGTTGCTGAAGACGTCTATGACGAAACGCGTACAACGACGCCACGCACGCTACGTCACTTCCGGTTACGGACCCTAGCTGAAACGCAGGTGGAGCGCACACCAGTTCCGGACACGAACTCTAGTTGGAACGCCAGTGGAGCGCACACAGCTTCAACCGGCGGTACGCGCCTTCCACACTGCTACGGGTCTGTTCTCAGGCTTCGGTCTGAGCTAGCCTATTGTTTTATGGTTTTTATGCACTTTAGTTTGCCTAATATACTCCGCTGATTGTTGATGGAGTTTTTTTGAATAAAAAAAGTTTTTTACATACTACACCATGGAAGCTTCCTATATTTTTTCCTTTCCATGAGGGAGCCATTGTGAACATTCTACCTATTAGAAAGCTACCTGTATACACGGTAAGACGGCGGGGGAGAGCAAATTGTGGTTGGAATACCCCATGCAAATTGTTCCATCTGAAACCGGAGGACCCGGGAATCTATTGGGATAACCAACGGAAACCATCCTGTAAAGCCCGCCTGATCAGCGTGGAGAAGAGACCGTGAATGAGACATCTTATGCTGGTTGCCCCTCTACGGGGTTGTTGGATCTGGTGAGTGGGGATCTGAAGGGGGAGCACAAAAGTCACAGGAATTACCCGAGAGCACCCAAGTCACGAAATTGTTTGGAATACTGGATTTGAACAAGTTCTTTACCTTATGGACTACTATCACTGAAAAACTGTTATATTGGTTTCCTTTGCACTTAATTTGATCACACTATGTTTATTTGCACCAATTGATTACAATATGTAATGTTTGGGTAACTTATTTTATGTATGTTCACTTTGCACGGTTAGCAGAGTGTTCGGATTATTTTGGCAGGAGAGCACATGTAAGGTTACATTCACCTAGTGGTGGTATATGTATCACAGCTACAGGGGCTTCAGCCCACACCCCTTTTAATTAGGTCTGTATGAACCATCATTAGAAATATTATCTTTGTTGATATATGCGGGTGTATATGGATGTATGTGTGTATGTCTAGATACAGACACACATACCCTTACGGTAACAAATTTTGTCCCTGGTAGCTACCAGGTACCTTTATTAGGGTTTACTGAGGGTAACTACCCGTGTACACCACAACCACCCCTCCCATTTAGTACCCCATAGGAAGCGCCACTACCCTTGTTATATATTATTTTTAGTCACTAGAGAATCCCTAGGGAAGCTCTTTTAAGGGAGGCAGCACACCTAACTTAGTGTCCTAAGCGCAGCTTTTTGTTCTCAACCTCACACTGCAGAAGGAGACTACCTATGAATGCTGAAGATGTATGTTCCCTCTCTAATCTATCCTATACTTGTTGCGTGGTTCTGATCACCCAAGCGGGACAGCAAATATAGCAGTGGCCCAGGGGGCAATATGGCGATAGTGACAGGGACAGGGACACTAGGAATAACAGTCTTAGCAATGTGCTCATGTAGTTGGGTCCTGGCTTCTTAAATTTGTTCATGCCTTTACAGGAAATACAGGGCTGAGACTGTGGTACATTACTAAGCTTACACATGCTCAGGAGGGAAGGGACTGTGTTCACCGATTGCCATTAATGTTACTGTTACCATGTTCCTGTTTAATGTTACACTTCCTGAGCTCCCGATGTTACGAGCATCAAGCTGTTCTGGGGTTTGGTCACCGGGAACTCAGGGAGATGGTAGATTTAACCAGTTGTTGTTTCACCATTAAAAAAACGTGGGGGTCACTGGTGGGCTGTGGGACCAAGAGCCATCACTTCTTCCTGTTTTGTGTCTACAAGTACAGAGTGAGGGGTGAGAAGTTCTGTCCCGGGGACTGCGTTAATCATCCCCATGGGCAATTATAAGACTTTACTCATATATTTGTTTCCGTAGTTTGGTTGATATTGCCGCTTAACACAATATTCTGGGTAGTTGACCCAGGAAGGGCTGGGGTGCTGGGGTCTATGTGGCCTAGGCACACATCCAAAATTGATGTGTCTGAGCACAGGGGCCTCCGCGGACCCGTCTGGCACACGCGGCAGTGGGCACGCCCTCTGCCGGTGGTCAGGCGATATGTTACTATGTTCCATTGATAAGCTTGTTCATTCTGAGGTCTCCGGTCCGGTTGCTTTGGAGTGCTCCCGAGGGGGCCCTACGCACCTTTTTCGGGTGGGCCCAACTGGGATGTCCCCAAGTGCCCGGGTTCTCCCTCAGTATTCCTACCTGTATTCTGTGGTCTCTGGGTGATATAGTGTTTATACTTGTTCTAGTGTTAGGCTTCTTCCCCACCTCAAAGAGGCAGGGTCCTCCTTTGAAAATAGCCAGCATAGTTCTCTTCCCCCTTACCCTCCTTATTATCCCCTGACTAGGTTGTTCAGCAGGACTAGGATAACCTCCGGTATGTTCTACAAGATTCCCCATATTTGGGATATGTACCAGGTACCAGGTACCATTTAGATCTCTGAGCACTTTGAGTGCAACTACAAGCTAAGTGTAGGTTTCTGCTCTCCATTTTCTTTCCACTCTTTCCTCATTCCCTGTTAAACCCCTCCATTTTCCCTCTCCCAACCCCCACGGGCCCTCTCCACCTGCTTCTTAGGGGTGATACTGACATGTAGTCATGCCTAATAAAATGCCGTCTATGGTGCACTCCTCAGCTCCTCTATCACTCAAGGTTTACTCCCTTAATGCTAAAGGCCTTAATACCCTTCTTCCTGAAGCCCACCGACATAGAGCCCAAGTCATATTTTTGCAAGAAACCCACTTTAAATCAGGCTCCATTCCCTGCTTGTCCAACAGTCGCTTCCCGGAAGTTTATCATGCGACCTGTGCTACCTCCAAAATGAAAGGCGTCTTGATACTGTGCGCAAAGTCGTTCACGTTCTGCATTGAGGACCATGGCTGACCTAGAGGGTAGGTTAATTTTTCTGAAGGGGACCTGGAAGGGTAGGCCCGTAACTCTGGCAAACATATACTGCTCCAATTTCAAGCAGGTGACCTTCCTGAAAGATATTATCCTGAAATTTACAACATTTCAGACAGGCCTTCTAATCCTAGGGGGGGACTTCAGCATGGTCTTAGACCAGCACCTTGACACATCTACGGGCACCTCTTGCTTCCCATCTTCTGCTTTATGACATGTTAAACTCCAATTGGCTTCTCTCACACTCCATGACACCTGGCGCACTCTGAACCCACGAGGGAAAGACTGTACATTTTTCTCAACCCCGCATAATCATTACTCTAGGCTAGACTATCTCTTCATACCCCAGACGGACCTACCCTACCTCCATGACGCGACAATAGAGGCCATGGTGCTCTCCGACCATCACTCCAACCTTGCGATTCCCTCAGAGAGCAACGTCTACTAAGATCTGGAGAATAGATGCCTCCCTTCTCACTGATCCTGGCGATTTGGCCACCATCACATGGACCATTGGCAAGTATTTCCGCCACAATGGTACACCGGATGTATCCCCCATGACTCAGTGGGAAGCACACAAGTGTGTTGTATGTGGCCACTTGTTGGCCTTTGCAGCCAGGAAAAAGAAGGAGCACCAAACCCTGATCCGAACTCTCTCTGATAGAATCTCCACACTAGAAGCGCAACATAAAGGCTCAGTGGCTCTTAAGATAGCAAACGAGCTAGCTGACACAGGAGCACTCTTACTAGAAGAACTGTTCAAAAGGGCGAGGAAGCAACAGATGTTATCGCAAAAACTGTTTTACGAACAAGGCAACAAACCAGGTAGACTCTTAGCTAGGTTTACGCAAAAACACACCCTCGCTTCTACGGTCCATCATGTCGTAGATAGGTACGGGGTGACCCACTCTAAAAATTAGGACATTGCCTGCCAGTTCAATTCCTTTTATAGCAAACTTTATGACCTCAAATCAAATGAGCCTCGCCCGATAACAGCAAGCATGCGATCGGAGTTGTTAGAAGCATATATCTCGGTAATACCCAAGGAAAATAAGGACCCCACTAATGTAGCCAATTATAGACCGATCTCTTTTGTGAATGTTGATGTCAAATTATTCTCCAAGATTCTTGCAACCCGATTGACCTACCATGTACCAGCATGGGTGGGTCTCGACCAAGTTGGCTTTGTCCCTGGCAGAGAAGCCAGAGATAATACCATTAAAGCTCTAAACTTACATCACTGGCTTACCTCTACCCAACGAGAAGGGTTCTTCCTGGCAATGGATGTGGAAAAGGCATTCGACCAGTTGGCCTGGGACTACATGAACGCAACCGTAGAGGCACTAGGCCTGGGAATCTGTATGAGGGCTTTTATCGGGTCGCTATAAGTCAATCCCACAGTGAGAATTTGGGTCAATGGTCACCTGTCAGAGGCCTTCTCCATCCAACGGAACCAGAATGGGATGCCCCCTTTCACCGATACTATACATCCTCACCTTAGAATCTCTCCTGTGTTGCATCCGGGCAAATCCAAACATAAAAGGAATTGAAGTCCACCAACGAGAATATAAGATCGCCTCCTTTGCAGATGATGTCTTGCTCTTCCTTTCATCCCCATTGACGTCCTTACCCATTTTACTACAGGTCCTAGAACAGTTTCAATGTATCTCAAACCTAAAAATGAATTGCACAAAATCTTTTGCAGTGAATATTTCCCTACCCCCCAAGCTTGTACGCTTATGTCAGAGGAATTTCCCCTTCCTCTGGAAAACTGAAGCCATCACATATTTGGGTATCCAACTACCCGGTAAACTTGCAGATCTATACGCAAATAACTTTTTGCCAGAACATAAAACCTTACAACAGGACTTGAAAAGGTGCGATGTTCCCACTGTGTCCTGGTTTGGACTGGTCTCAATTCTAAAAATGACGGTGCTCCCTCGCCTATTGTACAAATTGCAGACTATCCCGATTCGCCTGCCACTTTCTTTTTTCGCAGTATATAAGAGGATATGTAGGGGTTTTCTTTGGGGAACCAAGGTGGCACCGATTGGATGGGCTAAGCTGGTGCTCCCAAATCTGGGGCAGCATAGGCCTTCCTGACCTCCAGCGATATTATTGGGTAGTCCCTTTAACCTGAGCAGTGGATTGGAAAATACATGCCAGATGCAAGAGGTGGGTTCTGCTTGAGCAATTGATTTCGGGAATGGACCTACACCTAACTCCCTAGTAGGGATGAGCTTCGAGTTCGAGTCAAACTCATGTTCGACTCGAACATCGGCTGTTCGCCAGTTCGCCGAACAGCGAACAATTTGGGGTGTTCGCGGCAAATTCGAAAGCCGCAGAACACCATTTAAAATTCTATGGGAGAAATCAAAAGTGCTAATTTTAAAGGCTTATATGCATGGTATTGTCATAAAAAGTGTTTGGGGACTTGGGTCCTGCCCCAGGGGACATGGATCAATGCAAAAAAAAGTTTTAAAAACAGACCTTTTTTCGGGAGCAGTGATTTTAATAATGCTTAAAGTGAAACAATAAAAGTGTAATATTCCTTTAAATTTCGTACCTGGGGGTGTCTATAGTATGCCTGTAAAGGGGCGCATGTTTCGCATGTTTAGAACAGTCTGACAGCAAAATGACATTTCAAAGGAAAAAAAGTCATTTAAAACTACTTGCGGCTATTAATGAACTGCCGGTCCGACAATACACATAAAAGTTCATTGATAAAAACGGCATGGGAATTCCCCACAGGGGAACCCCAAACCAAAATTTAAAAAAAAAATGACGTGGGGTCCCCCTCAAAATCTATACCAGACCCTTTAGGTCTGGTATGGATTTTAAGGGGAACCCCGCCAAAATTAAAAAAAATTGGCGTGGGGTCCCCCCAAAAATCCATTATTTGTATTTCACACTAGTCTGGCATTGCACTGCTGTTAGAGGAACTCATTGAACATTTCTGGGCCAGGAAATGTTATTGAAATGTATCCAAGGAGCCCTTTCTTTTTTTTTTTTTTTTTTTTTTCTTTGCTACTTCAGCTTTTGTCGTTTTGAGGTACTTTAATCAACTTTTCCGTTCATTTATTTCCCTCACGATTACATCATAGTAGCGCTTTTTTCCCTTTTTTTTTTTTTTTCTTTTTTTTTTTTTTTTCCCCTTCTGCTGCAGTCTTCCCTTTCCCCTTTCTATATACCTGTCAGTGGTCTATATCATCAGTTAGCACCTTCATTTTCCAAACCCACCTTACCGCGTATCCCTCCCACCCCACCCCCCCCCCCCAACCCCATCTCCCCCATCTACCAGTCGCTTTTCTGGGCCTTTCTCTCGGTTACTCCTCCGTCTTCTGGATGGGTTATCCTCTAGTTTTTCTCCTCTTCCCTGATGCCTACGTTCTCCTGCTCCCTAAGCTCCCACAACTTCAGCGTATCTCAACGTTTGTTTAAATTTCTCCCATTCTTGCCATTTTTCCCCATAAGCGTCCAAGCCCTCCCCGTCACTATACCTCAAGTACTCTAAGTTTTGAATCTCATTAACTTTATTACACCAACTCCTCATTGTGGGTCTCGTGGGTTTCTTCCAGTGTCGGGGGATAAGACTTTTGGCTGCGTTTAACATTGGCGGCAATAAACTTTTCAAATATTGTTTATTCGGGATATTTATCCCGTGGAACAAACAACTCCATGGGTCGTCTAGTAGCCTTAGATTAGTTATTTCTCCTATTATTTGCCTAATTTCCTCCCAGTACCTTCCAACTTCCGGGCATTGCCACCATACATGGGCAGTTGTCCCAATCTCTTTACACCCTCGCCAGCAGTATTGTGATTTTTCTTTTTGGATTTTATGCGCTTTGTCGGGGGTAATGTGCCATCAGGCTATGTTGCTCAAATGTGCTGATGTTCTATGTTGTACTCTGAGCCAGGCTCCTCTATATTTGAATATTTGAAAATTGGAATTTCTGTACTGTTTAATAAAATCTTTAATAAAAAAACAAATAGAAAATGTTACCTGAATAAATTTAAAAAAAAGGAAAGATCATAAAAAGTTCATAACTTGCAAATATTAAAACATATCAGCAAAATTTTTATCCCAAAGATTAACACATTTTTTATTTAATTCCATTAAAAAATTGTGAATTTTGGGCAAACATTATCAAACAGACCCCATAGATTAATTCAAATATTTCTTCTATTACAGTATGTAAAATATTGCATTTTGTGGAATCATGTTTGGAATTATTGATTATGATAAACTAAGTAGCAGAGAACAAAGTACATAATTTAAAAGAATATAGTTTGGAGACTTTTTGATAAAAACATATTACCGTATTCTATCTCAAATTGTGGAATATTGCATCTACTGTATATACCATCTGTTTTAATAGCTTTGTTCTATGAGTAAGGGAAGTTATGTTATTTTTTTATTATTTGTTTATAGGATAACGTTTGTGGAAGTAAAATTATGTAACTAAAATACACTAATGTATCCACTGCAAAAACAAAAGATATCAGAAGCAACAGACACATTCCACACAATGTTTCATGTCTGCAGGTTAACTGTGTTTAATTTTGTGATATCCAGATTTCTAGGTAAAGAAAAATATTTTTCCTCTTGAATACTAGACAGATACACAAAAGCATGTTTCATGACAGACAGGTGGTCTGTCAGTGTGTGATTGGAGTCAGACGGGTGCTGCCCACAAAAGAGAGTATTCTCTAATCAGTCTTTGCTCCTGTGTGATGCAAGAGCAGCTTGAAGCAGGATGTGTAAGGAATATGTGTTTAGGTCTGTCTGGCCTACACAGACAGGCCCCCAAGTCAGACTGATGTCTAAGAAAGGTTGATACTGGGGCAACTCTGTTCTAAGGATGAATAGCCAGGAGGTCAAAATACATTTGTGTTTATTGTTATGTGGGCAAAACACTGTTATGCTGGCATTTGGATGAATAAAAGTGGGCAAAAGGCCCTACAAAAGCAAAATACAGCTAAAGCGACGCAGTGCCAAATTGTAAAAAGTGCTCTGTTCAGGAAGAGGGTAAAATCTTCCGGGGCTGAAGTGGTTAATGTACGTAGCATTTGTCTTCAATGCTGCCTGCTTATATGTGGCTTCAGATTGGTTGCTTTCAGCTTGTGCCCTAAGACATCTCCTTTGATCCGATACATTTATGTTTCTTGTACATGTGTGCTTTCTCTTGTATGCTTGTGCATAGGTTATGATTATATGACTGTTTAGTGTAGATCTCTGAGAGCAAGATCATAGTTATTTACATTAAATAACTTTAAACAGGGGGCGTGGCCAGCAGCCGAGGTGAATGGCCGCAGTGTGAGAGAGCTCTGTCATCCACGGGCATACCGGAGCTCATAGAGCGACTCCTGAGCCTCAAAAAGTGGCGATTTTCATCCACAATGGGTCGGGCACATCCTGGGAGCATGTCCAGGAAAAGAAAAGAAATCGGGAAAATCAGCAGAATGACGGACTTTTATACGCTTCCCCGCAGCACACAGGCCCAAGATGGCGCCGGTAAGCATAACGGCGGAGAGCGTGGCAGGCTCTCTAGCTACAATAGCAACACACAACGCTCCATACCTCATCCTCACAAGGGGCCCCAAGGGAAATATACGAACTCCTTGTCATCTTCCTCCTCATCTAGCACAGTCAAGGCAAAACAACAACACATGCAGGGAGGAATCATGGCTGAGGAAGAAACAGACAAATCTCTTAATGACACCAGGGAGCTCCAGGACTCCATCTTGGAATTCCCTACTAAAAATCAGCCAGTAATTGACACAACATTAAAGGACATGTTAGTGTCTCTCCGCAGCACCCTACATGCGGATATATTAACCCTTACCAGTCATTTCAAAACAGAAATTAAGGCTGTCAACAACAGGGTTACCCATATTGAACATAAAATGGGAGAATTTGCTGGTGCCATCAATGAAGTGATTGATGCTCACAATGAGAAAGATGACGAAATACACCAATTAAAGTCCAAAATGGCCGACCTCGAAGATCGTTCGAGAAGAAATAACATAAAAATCAGGGGGATACCCGAGTCGGTAAAACCACCAGATTTAAGCGCTTATTTTCAGAATATCCTTCAAGAAATGCTTCCTGATGCCTCGGTGACAGACCTATCTATCGATAGGATTCATAGACTGCCAAAACCTAAGCATTTACCTGATCATCTGCCAAGAGATACAATTGCACGGATTCACTTTTACCAAACTAAAGAAAAGTTTCTTCAGTGCATGAGAAATCCTGACAACGCATTACCATGCATACAAGGCCTCTCCTTTTATACTGATTTGTCAGCATACACAATGCAAAGAAGGAAGAATTTGGCCACCATCACCAAAACATTGCGGAACCACCATATTGCCTATAGATGGGCTTACCCAGCAAAAATGCTAATTACAAAGGATGGTAAAACGTTCCCTATCCAGTCAGTGGAAGATGGTATATGGTTATTGAAGGAATGGGACATTCTAGACAAAACAGAGGATCCACCCTCAAGTGCCTCATCACCCCGTCCACATTCTCCCACCTGGCCACAAGATGCAACTGAATGAGGCTCAAGCTATACATGACCACTAATATACAAAGTTGTGCTCCGGTGCACCCGTGGAACTTTATTTAGCTCTCTTTTCACTCCTGAGAAGTTACGGGATAATATCCCAGCAGATTCAGTTGAATCGTTAAAATTTTTATTAGTTTTCTTTTTCTTTACTTATCATTGAAGATTTTTCTTTTTTTTGTATTAATCTCTCAGACAATACCTAGACAGCTTCACAACACCTGGACTCTGGTTCACTGTTAAAATAATTCATCTACAAGAAATCTTACTTCAGTCTATATTTCAACAAGACTAACAATCCAAGGATCTATATCATACCCACCCTTTAAGATAAACAACATGGGGTTTAAAATCTCTTAGCTTAATGTTCGCGGACTGAACAGTCCACAGAAAAGATCAATGCTATGGAAAGAAGCTCGACTCCTGCAAAGTGACATTCTTTGTCTTCAAGAGACTCATTTCTCTGCATCCAAAACTCCAAAATTTTCCCATCAAAACTTTCCAACAATTATTTGTTCCAATGCCCCAAAAAAGAAGAGGGGGGTAGCTATTCTCATCAAAGACACTATTTATTTTCGCCAGATCTACAAGGACGCAGATGAAATGGGTAGATTTATTATACTGGTTGGTGAGGTAAACAACACAGTATACACTATAGTAAATGTTTATTTACCTAATGTGAAACAAATCTCTTTTTTAAACAAAATTTGGAAACGAGTACGTGCAGTGCAAAAGGGGTACACCATAATTTGTGGAGATTTCAACGCTATACCAAACAAATTTTAAGATGTCTCGGCTGAGACCCCGAAGTGTCGGGAAAGAGTGACCCTTTCGCGCTTCATGGCCTCAGAAAGTCTACACGATGTGTGGCGATGTCAACACTCGACTGAGCGTGATTATTCCTACTTCTCGAGTGTGCATCGCACATATTCAAGAATTGATTTCTTTTTGGTGGATAAATTTCTGTTGCAGAACATTAGTTTATCCAATGCACACAACATTACGTGGTCAGACCACGCTCCGGTTTCTATAGTGGTGGAGGGATCTCGCACTGAGACAAGGGCAAATAGATGGAAAAACGTTACCTCTCTTTTTACACTTCCAGAACATAAACATAAAATTACTAAAGAACTGCACGAGTTCTTCACTACTAATGCCATGTCTGTGCCGGATCCCTTCACGGTCTGGAACTGTCATGAAGCTTACATAAGAGGTATCCTCATGAAAATGAGCAGTGTAGCTAAGAAGCAAAGAAACAAACAATTAAATGATCTACTCCTTCAAATAAAAAACTTAGAATCGGTAAATAAGAGAGCTCCTGATCCTAACACTAGCTCACAACTAGATAAAATCAGACATGATCTTAGACTGCTACTTATCTCCCAACACAAACATACGGTTCAAAAATAGAAGGCACATTACTATAGTCATGGTAACAAAGCAGGTAAATTGCTAGCAAATCAAGTAAAGGAAAAAACCATCAAACAAAAAATACCATTTATCTCACACCCAATTACAGGCACTAGACTATCCAACCCAAAAGATATTGCTAATGCTTTTAGGGATTACTATAATAATCTCTATAATCTAAAAGATAACACTTCTACCCATCAACCATCCCCTGAGTTGATCCAGACATTTCTGGACTCTATCTCAATGCCCAAATTGAATTCAGACCAATTACAGACTATCAATGCACCAATCTCCATGTCTGAACTTAATAAAACAATACTATCTCTCCCCAACAACAAATCCCCAGGCCCAGATGGTTTTTCATCCGAATATTACCGGACATTTCACTCCATACTAGGCCCACACTTATTAAACGTATATGCATCAGCTATATCTACATCTTCATTCCCTTCAGAAATGTTAACAGCCACAATTGTGACTTTACCCAAACCTGGGAAATCACTTGATACTCCACAAAACTTCAGGCCTATATCTTTGTTAAATGTAGACCTGAAGATTTATGCAAAGATCCTAGCCAACAGACTGGCCCAATTCTTGCCCACCTTAGTAAAACATGACCAAGTTGGGTTTATCCCAGGCCGTCAGGCACCAGATGCAACATGAAGAATTATTAATTTACTTCACGCAGCGGAATCCTCAGGCACACCTTCTTTGCTTCTATCATTAGATGCAGAGAAGACCTTTGATAGGATCCACTGGGGATATCTGAAACTCGTATTGGACAAATTTGGCATCTCAGAAACAATTAATTCAGCCATCTTAGCACTATATACTAACCCCTCTGCAATGGTATACACAGAAGGAATGTTCTCGGACAGTTTCAATATTACTAACGGGACAAGGCAGGGCTGCCCCCTGTCTCCCCTCATTTTTGCTTTGTTAATGGAACCCCTGGCCGAAAAAATTAGATCTCACCCTGACATTTCAGGTATTCCAATCTCCAAGCAAGCACATACTATCTCCCTTTTCGCAGATGATGTGATTCTATCCCTTTCCAATCCCAACACCTCCTTACAAACGGTACACAACATTTTGAACTACTTTAACCAAATTTCATACTACAAAGTAAATGCATCCAAATCTAACCTACTTGCCATAAACATAGAAGAAAACCTCCGCAAATCCCTATCTTTACGCTTTCCATATCCATGGGCTGACAAACCTATCCAATACTTAGGGATTCAACTGACAACACCAAGCCGCAATTTATTTAAAGTGAACCTGGTTCCTTTGATTTCCTCTATCCAACCAGAACTAACTAGATTAAAGTCCTTTTGTTTGTCTTGGATGGGAAGACTTGCGGCATACAAAATGCTTATTCTATCAAAAATACTGTATTACTTCAGAGCTCTCCCGATTTCTATACCAGCAAAGTTTTTCACAACAGCTCAGTCGCAGCTACATAAGTTTGTATGGGCAGATAAAAAACCAAGATGCTCTCAGTCTTCTCTTTCGAGACATAGAAAGGCAGGTGGAATGGGGCTCCCAATTTTAAGAGACTATTTTGCTGCTAGTATACTGGATCAAACAAAATATTGGTTCCAAAACCATTCTTCCAAACACTGGGCCACTATAGAACAAGCCTGGTTGAACCCTAATTCCTTGAGATCCACATTGCTAGCAAATTCATTTTCAAATACTCACCTCAAATCTAATTATCCCATTATACATCTAGTACTAGATACATGGAAGAAATTCTAAAATAAGACACAATACAGACCTTACGGAAATACCTACCCCACTAAATTCGATTTGCACACATATTAGAGATCTAAAAACAACACAGTGGGAACATAAAGGAATCACCCTAATCTCGGACATGTTTGACCGAGGTAAAATCATTCCCTTTAACGCACTAGCCCAAAAATATTCTCTTCCTACCTCTGACTATTACATGTACATAAGAATTACAACATTCTTGAAATCTCACCAGCTACACTCTATTAAAATTTCACATAAGGCATGGGTATACTGGAACGACAAATCTACCTCAAAGAAAGGAATTTCCTTATTCTACACTTTAATACAACAAAAAGACTCTTACATTAAATTGCCAGCACACCAAAAATGGGAGTCAGAACTTTCTACAACTTTTTCAGAAAAGCAATGGTTAGACGCTATTAAATCTAATAACTGCTTCACGAGATCTACAGCACATTGGGAGACAGCCCAAAAACTTCTACTCAGATGGTACTATACCCCCTATCTAACTGCAAAATTTTCTAAAAGCAGCTCCAATGAGTGTTGGCAAGGATGCGGAAAAGTAGGTACACTTCTTCACATGATGTGGGAGTGCCCCAACCTCTGGAGTTTTTGGAGAGCAATATTTAGATTAATATAAAAAATTATAGGTTTTATTAGGAAAGGTGAAGCAGAATTAGCCATTTTAAGTATAAACATAGACCAATACCCTCCTACTCTTAGGCCAATGGTGGTACAAATTCTGATGGCAGCCACATTGACAATCACTAGCAAATGGAAATCTAACAGCTCACCAAATATCAGTGATGTCGTTAGAAAAGTAGATGAAGCTTATAAATATGAACAGATTATGGCAAATATGCATGGAAATACACTCCGTTTGTACAAACAATGGCATCCTTGGATTAGATTCAGACAAATTGCATAAAAAACTGTCTTTGTATACTTTCTTTTTCCTTTTTCTTTTATTTTATTTTGTGTTAGGGAGCCAGAGTCCCTACCCTCTTCATTAATAATGTTTTCTTTTCTTTTTGATTTTTTTAGTTTAAGATATATATTCTCCAATTCATTATATTGATTGACAATATATATGTATGTTGATTATAATCAATCTACGTTTGTTTAAACATAAGATGCGGTTATAGCTTAAAGACCCTATGAGGATATGTTAAATGACCCTGTTTAATTGTTATGCCATTCCTGAAAATACTTTGTATGGTATAATATTGTGAATTATTTTTTTGAAAACTTTTAATAAAAAAATATTTGAAAAATAACTTTAAACAAAATATGTTGTTTCATGACTCTGTGTTATTTTTGTTTTGTACCCGTGAACTGGCTTCCACAAATGTGATGTGTTTTTGCTGGTTAGGGAAAATTAACCTCCCTGGCGGTATTCCCGAGTGTTGCTCGGGGTGAATTTTCATTACCAAAAGCGGTAACCCCGAGTGACACTCGAGATTGCATCGCAGGATCCAGGCAAAGTTACTTACCTTGTCCCCAGGATCCTGTGATGTCTCCCCATAATGTGTGCGAGCTGTGTCCTCCGCTCGATTCATCACGTTGCGAAGTGCGGGGACGGAGCCCGGCACCAAATTCAAAAAGTGAAAAACACAAAACACATACAGTACACTGTAATCTTACAGATCAATTCATTTCACCTCCCTTTTGCCCCTAATGCATTGTCCAGTGCCCTGCATGCAGTTTTATATTATAAATACCATTCTTTCTGCCTGTAAACTTGAGAATGTCTATAGCAACCAAAAAGTGTCCCTTTACGTCAAAAGCGGTTTTAGACCAGCTAGAAAACAGTGATAATAAATTAGAATCACTTGCAGAATTGAGTGATAGTGATTTGTGGGGATATTAGTCATCAAACACTGAAAGTATTGCCAGCGACAATTCTGCAACTGAGCAAATTTCATTGTTTTGATTTGTATACATTATTGAATAAATTTTATTATTATTATATTATTATTTGTTATAATTATTTATAGTAATTTATTATATTATAATTTATGATTTTGTGTGTCAAACGTTATCATACCCGGGATGTCTATTAGACTCTTGTTTGGACAGATTTAAATGTGTTATTACTAAGAATTACAGGCCTAATCATACCGCCAGGGAGGTTAAACTATACCTGTGCGTCTTTCATGCTGCTACTTGATAAGAGATACAAATAGTTTAAGGGTCAATGATACTTTTTTTCTTTCAGAACTGCTTTTTTTCTCTACATACAAGTCTATGGGGATTCAAATAGAGCTGATGCAGGTCAAACAAAAGCCACATTTTTACAGAATTGGATCAAATGCAGAGTCAAATGAAAGAACAATTATCTCAAAAGTGGTCAAATGCAGGTCAAATGAAAGCACAATTATTTCAGGAGTGGGTCAAATGCAGGTCAAATGAAAGCATAATTATCCCAGAAGCATCCCAAACTAATGTCTTATGGCCCGTACACATGATACAAAAATCAGACAAAAAATCCCACTTTCGAAACGATCATACGATAATCTGATCATTAGTACACAGCTTTCGATAGCTGATAACGACACTTCATCTGATATTATCCGATGGCGCAAACACAAAAAATTTTCTCGGCAGACAACACATTGTATGATAATCTTATGATTAGTATGATGTTCATCAAGAAAAATGTTAGTGCACTAGACAGCGCATGAGTGGAAACGAAAGAACGGCCTGGAAGAAAACCCCAGGATATGAAAAGAATACATGTATAAATAGCATAATGTCACTTTCTAGGAGAAAGCTATTATGTTTGGTATTCTTTGAGATTCAATCCCATTGTTTGACAATAAAATTATTTGACATATACATTTTTTAAATAAATGAAATACAATTAAATAAATAGTGTTATTTTTCATATTTGCACTGCCACCATCTAAAAAGCAATGGTGACAGAGTGATTCTGCACTCAGATGTCATGGCATTGTAGTCTATTCTTGGTGTAATGCTGTACATCAACAAATATTGCTCCAAAAGGGGCCAGGCCCCTCCTCTTTCTTTGCAAAAACAGCAATGACCAACAGGCCGGATGACTGGCACCAGACAGAAATACATGTAACTGGCAGTGGCACACTGTGCTACTGCCAGTGGCATCACTAGGTTTGATATCACTTGGTGCAGTAAAACCTGGAGTCGCCCTCCCAAAAAAATTTACATTACACAGCCCCCCACACACCTCTGGACCCCTTTGCATTACATAGCCCGCACCCCCCAAAGCTCTTCCCTTTCATATCTTATTCAGGCCTACAGAGCGGAAGACACAGGAGGGTGGAGAAGGGAGCAGGAGGCAGAATGGGATAGAGAAACAGCAGCACTGAATAGACAGCGGGAGCTGCTGGAATTAACCTTTCAAGTTTACCAGCAGATGACTGGTTGCTAGGTGGTCTTTTATGTTTCTCTCTCCCATTCTTCCTCCTGCTCCTTGCTCCACTCTTCTGTGTTAGTGAGTGGCGGAGGCAATCTGGAGGTCAGCCCAGGGTGTCAAAACTTTGGCAGGTGTCACCTGGGTGTGGCCCACTCCCCCATAGCGACGCCACTGGCTACTGCCAGGTGGCAGCCCAGACACGTGTATTAAGTGCAGAAGTAGACAACTGTAATCACCAAATACATTGTTTATTAAATAGTCCAAAATAAAATTAACCTATTTTGGTTAAAAATAAAGATCTAAACCAAAATAGCTCACTGAACAACAATTTCCAAAAATGTGCAGTAATATACAAATGTGCATTGTAATAGCTAAGATTTAAAAAATTAACTAGCAAATACAATCAAAAAGTGCAACATGATGCATTAACCAAAATCTTTAGAGTTGAGTGTAATTAAACTCCTGTAACCAAGTTGAACGTTGCCTTTCCATTGGATGGTAGGGCCAACTTGTTGTCTGCTGATGGGATAGCATGGGATGGGATGGCATGGGTGAGAATGCTGGTGTGATGGCTGTGGTGGTGGTATTGTTGGTGGTGTTGCAACTTGTTAGATTTGTCAGACAAATGTGTGCTTGGTGACAATTGCCCACTGACCCCTTTATGCAAGACTTGTAGGAGTAAACATTCAACCAAATTGCGTTGCTCATCAGACATTTTTCTAAATTTGTTAGCTGTAATGCCCCGTACACACGGTCGGACATTGATCGGACATTCCGACAACAAAATCCTCGGATTTTTTCCTACGGATGTTGGCTCAAACTTGTTTTGCCTACACACGGTCGCACAAAGTTGTCGGAATTTCCGATCGCCAAGAACGCGGTGACGTCAAGCACGTACGACGAGACTAGAAAAGGCCGGTTCAGAACCAAGCGCAGCACCCTTTGGGCTCCTTTTGCTAATCTCGTGTTAGTAAAAGTTTGGTGAGAGACGATTCGCGCTTTTTCAGACTCGTGGCTTTCAGATCGTTTTCTGCCGTTCAGTTTGTGCTTGTGGGTTTGTATCTGCTCTTCAGTGCATGCAAGCAACTTCCGCGTGACTTTAGTCACTGTATTCTTGTTCGTTCGTTACTGGTTTTCAGGTCGCTCTTCACAGGCCTTGCTGTTCTTCAGTGCGTTCTGTTACTTCGTTCTGAGCAGCCGACCGTTTTATAGCCATGTTTCGTATGCGTACTCCTCGTAGAGTTCGTGCTGTGCGGGGGCTTGGTGTTGGGGTCCTGACCTTGACACAAGTCCAGTCCATGAACAGGGTGGGGAGGAGTTCATGGACCAAGAATTGGTTGCTTCAGCGTGACCAGTTCTGTCATATGCCTTTGCTCTGTGAGATCCGTGAGAATAATCCTGATGATTTCAGGAACTTTCTCAGGATGACGGACCCCGTGTTTCACCGTTTGTTGGCTTCGCTGACCCCCTATATCAGCAGGCAGGATACCTGCATGAGGCAAGCCATCACTCCGGAGCAGAGGTTGGTCGCTACCTTGCGGTATTTGGCCACAGGGAGAAGCCTGCAGGACCTCAAGTTCTCGACAGGCATCTCCCCCCAGGCTCTGGGGATCATTATCCCAGAGACCTGTTCTGCCATCATCCAGGTCCTGCAGAAGGAGTATATGAAGGTAAGATTTTTATCCTTTTATATCACATTTTATTGTATTGAATGTTTGATAATATATTGTATTTCTTTCCTCATTCCCTAATTACCATGATTTTATTATGCTGTGAATGTCCCCTTTGTTCTCATGCATGCTGGATTTTTATGTAATTATTATTTGATGTCCTTCATACATATTTGCCCTTCAATAACCTCTCCAGCATGGTGTCTCCTGCCCTATATTCACCTCATGTAGTCACTTAACAATGTATTTTATCAGCTCCATAGTAGTGCTTTACCCCAAACACCCCCTAAAAAGTTTGGAAATGTTATTTTGGATTTGAATTCAGGCAGAGGGCCAGAGGCTTTTTTTTGTGGTGTCCCCAAATTTTTGGTAACCCTCCCTCCCCCCAACTGCTAAGTCAGCTGATCCCAATTCTCTATCCTCAATCATCTATCTGCTGACTTTGCCAAACCCATACACACTATACCCATCTCTTTACTGGTCAGATTTATGGATGAATTCCCCAAAGCATGTAGTGCAAGGGCCTGCCTGTATACTTTCCAATGGTACTGTTTAAAGTTTTTGTATCCTATTATTATCTTGACAGGTAATAGCAGAATGTCCAAATGTGCTCAAATGTGTACAGTGTGTATTTATATCTTTGTATTATGACACTTCTTACCTGTCCAGTGGGCTGCCAATAGTGTAACTAAGGAGGGGCTGTTCCAAGTAATACCCTGTATTTAGGCATTCATCTCTCAATGAAGTGAAGAGGGTTACCTGTCCAAGAGTGTCCCCCCCTATAATGTTAGAAATGGCCCATGAGAGGGGGGGGGGGGAATATGATAGGTGTACCTTATACTTTGTTGTTGTTAAATTCCCCTTAATAAATGCTATCTGGAGGTTGACCCATAATGTTTGTGTCTAATCTGCTTGCCAGGTTTCTGTGAAAAAATAGTAATGTTTTTTTTTTTTCCTCAACAGTTTCCTTCCACGCCACAGGAATGGCAGACTGTGGCCTCCCACTTTGCCCAGCGGTGGGACTTTCCTAACTGCGTAGGGGCAATTGATGGGAAACACGTCCACATCGTCCCACCACCCAACTCGGGGTCGTACTATTATAACTACAAGGGGTTTAATAGTATAGTGATGTTGGCTAATTACGAGTTCTTGTATGTGGACGTGGGGAAGAATGGCTGGATGTCCTGCTCCCGATTTCTGTGATGCCCTTACTTTATTTAACTCCTTTTTAAAAACAGTTCTCAGATTTGAAATGATGTTCCGCACATACTGCACTGTAGGATCAGGGCAAACAGTGTTCCACTAGCTTGCTGAGGGCCTCATGTTTCTTGTTGCAGTCTAAGTAGTCTTTGGATTTGACTTTCCAAAGGCAAGGAGTTAAGGGTTGGTGAACTTGTCAGTCATGCTTCCTGCAAAAAAAAATTGTAACGGTCAGGCATTAAGCACATAGCACATTGAGCACATAACATATCACAATAATGTCCTGTACACACGATCGGACATTCCGACAACAAAATCCATGGATTTTTTCCAACGGATGTTGGCTCAAACTTGTCTTGCATACACACGGTCACACAAATCTTGTCAGAAATTCCAAATGTCTGTACGACAGCACTAGAAAAGGAAAGTTCAATAGCCTATGTGCCACCCTTTGGGCTCCTTCTGCTAATCTCGTGTTAGTAGAAGTTTGGTGAGAGATGATTCGCGCTTTTCAGACTCGTGCTTTTTCGATCGTTACTGCTCTTCAGTTTTGCTTGTGGGTTCGTATCTGCTTTTCAGTGCGTGTAGTACGTATTTGATTTTGATATGCGTTCTTGTCCACTCATTTCTGATTTTCAGCTCGCTCTTCTCAGGTCTTTCTGTTTTTCAGTGCATTCTGTTAGTTCGTTCTGACCAGCCGACCGTTTTGAAGCCATGTTGCAGGTACATACTCGTCGTAGAGTTTGTGCTGTGCAGGGGCTTATTGTTGGGGTTCTTAGTAATTTGACCCAAGCCCAGTCCATGAACAAGCCAAGTAGGAGTTCATGGACCAAGAATTGGTTGCTCCAGCATGACCAATTCTTGCACATGCCTTTGTTGCGGGAGATCCAGGAGAATAATCCTGATAATCTCAGGAATTATCTCCAGATGATGGAGCCCATTTTTCACTGTCTGTTGGCTTTGCTGTCCCCTTATGTTATGATGCAGGACACCTGCATGCGGCAAGCCATCACTCCCGAACAGAGGCTAGTCGCCATGTTGCAGTACTTGGTGACAGCTAGAAGTCTGCAGGACATCAAGTTCTCGACAGGCATCTCCCCCCAGGCTCTGGGGATCATTATTCCAGAGACCTGGTCTGCCATCTTTCAGGTCCTGCAGAAGGACTATATTAAGGTAAGATTTCTCCTTTAACATCACATTCTATGTATTTAATGTTTGCTAATGTATTGTATTTATTTCATCATTCCCTAATTACCATGATTGTAATATGCTGTGAATGTCCCCTTTGTCCTCATGCATGCTTGAATTTTTTAAACTTCCTTTTTTGTCTTTCATGCATATTTGCCTTCACTAACCTCCCCAGCATGCTATCCTTGGCCTATACACACCTAGCCTAGTCACTTAACAATGGATTTTGTCAGCTCCTTTGTAGTGCTTTACCCTAAACACCCCCTAAAATGTGTCCAAATGTTATTTGTGTCCTTAAATTCATGCAGAGTGCCTGAAGCTTTTTTTGGGGGTCCCAAACTCATTTGGAACCCTCCCTCCCCCCAACCACTAAGTCAACCGATACCAATCCTCTATCTGCTGACTTTGTCCAACCCATACACACTATACCTACCTCTTTTGTGATCATATTTATGGATGAATTCACCAAAGAATGTAGGCCAAGGGCCTGCCTAAATACTTTCAAATGGTACTGTTTCAAGTTTTGTTCTCTTATTATCTTGATAGGTAATTGCAGAATGTAAAAATGTGCTTCAATTTGGACAGTGTGTATTCATATTTTTTTATTATGACACTTCTTACCTGTCCAGTGGGCTGCCAATAGTGTAAACAAGGAGGGACTGGCCAAAGTTAAACAAATTATTTATGCATTCAGCTCTCATGGAAGTGGAGAGGATTACCTGTCCAAAACATCTCCCCCCTATAATTTTTACAATGGGCCATCAGAGAGGGTGAGGAATCTGATAAGTGTACTTTATATATTTGTCTTTAAATACTCCTTCAAATAAATGTTATACTGATGTTGGCCAAGAATGGTTGTGTTTAATCTACTTGCAATGTTTATGTGCAAAATTACTATTTTCTTTTTCTTGTTTGACTCCACAGTTTCCTTCAATGCCACAGGAATGGCAGACTGTGGCATCCCAGATTGCCCAGCGGTGGGACTTTCCCAACTGCGGAGGGGCAATAGATGGAAAACACGTCCACATCGTACCCCCTCCAACTCGGGGTCATACTATTATAATTACAAGGGGTTTAATAGTATAGTGTTGTTGGCAGTGGAGTCGGTGAGTTTCTGTATGTGGACATGGGGAAAAATGGCCGGATGTCGGATGGTGGAGTCATCGCCCAAACAGAGTTTTACAGATGGCTCCAGAATGTCAGCTTGGGCTTGCCACCTCCGGAAGACAATGTGGCGGGACTCCCATTTGTCTTCGTCGCGAATGAAGCTTTTGCGCTGGGGGACCATCTTCTGCAGCCATTCCCGATGAGGACCCTCACCCTGGACCAGAGGGTTTTTAATTACTGGCTGGCCAGAGCCAGAAGAATGGTTGAAAATGCCTTTGGAATAATGGCCAGCCTGTTCCGCCTATTTCTGACAGCGATCCATATGTCAGAATATAAACTGAATTATATTGTCCTTGCCTGTTGCATTCTATACAATTTCCTACTGAAAAATGCTATAAACTATGTGGCCTCAGTTGGAAAAGGGGGCCGGTGTTCCAAATCCAACTACCTTGACCACAGTTGAACCTGGCCGTCCTGGCTTGCCCCCCAAAGCACCCACAAAGTTAGACAGAAGTATCTCGAGTACTTTGCAGGTAGGGGGGCCATTGATATGCCAGACAATGTGTGAAACTTTTATCAAATAAATATTTTTGGTATAAACTGAACTCATATTTCATTTGATTTACTGCTTGTGTTTCTTTTAGCTGTCTCCTTGGTTCTCCAATGGCCTTTTTTAATGGCCATTTTCTTCAATAGTGCAAATGTAATTTATTTGATACATGGGGTGACAATCTCATCTTCTGCAAAATATTATGTTGTGGGTCTGCTACACACACACCTTGTTTTTGTTGTTAATGTATGTAATGCATTAATGATAAAAATATTCTTCATTTTCAACACCATGAATGAATTTTGGGGAGTTACGAAAATGGTATGATTGTGGCAAATTATAAAGCGCTGTGGGAGTTATTTAACTAAAGGAAAATCTACTTTGCACTTGCACTGCAAAAGTACACTTGAAAGTGCACTTGTAGTACAAAGTGAACTTGCCTTTAGGAAATAACCCCCATTGTCACTGTAAACAACAACTTACTCCAAAAACTGTTATTGAGCATTGAAAGAAGAAGCCACACATTGTTGAGTCTTAAAATTTTTACTCTGTGCACATTTACATGTGCGTTAGAAAACGGTTTTTGAACAAACCAAAATATTTTAGTAATAACATTTTTGGTATAGACAGTACAAATAGCTTTTTTTGTTAAATAGGCATGTTTAAAACCATTAAAAAAATACCCAACTCAGGAACTTACAAAGTTCAACTTTGAAAAAATGAAGGAAAGATCAGATATTAGTATGTCCAAACTGTGTTGATCTTGCCTTCATCAGATGGGTTGATGTCACCCCTGTGAAAGCCAAATTTTGAAGATGCACACAAATTGAGAGTCAAAATGGGGATTTCCCTTCTGATCCCATGCCTAATGTCAACATGTGCTAGCTCCCATCATGGGGGATCAATGGACGTGTTTCAGGGGTGCAACCCCTTCCTCTCAGCTACTTTAGTTGCGAGGAAGGGGTTGCACCCACCAAACACGTACATTGATATCCCGTGATGGCAGATAGCACATGTTGACACACTGTGTGCATCTTCAAAATTTGGCTTTTAAGATACTTAAAAAAATTGGTGAAAAAATTAAGACTTTAGGTATTTTTTAGATTCTGCCTAAAACATCAATGATGTTTTTGGGCCTTTTTTCAACATCATTGATGTCTTCCTTGATCTTCTGTAAATCACAATTGCAGACCATGATCTCCCCGATAAGTATCTGTGCACTTGCACTTGTGAAATGAGTTTCTTCTTCCACAACATCCACATCACCTTAAATTAAAAAAACACACCATGTATTACAAATATACAGATATCTATTACCTGAAGCTGTGGTCTCAGACACTCACCTGTTGTGGTCACAATTTCACCAACTTCCAAAACCTCTCCTTCCTCCACATCCTTTGGTTGTTTCGGTGATATTTCCCTTTCTTTAGGAGGTTGTCCCAAGTCTTTTCTCCTGTGAATAATAAAAAGGTATACTTAGCACTTAGAATATGAAACATTGCTTGGAAGTGTTGTACAATTGTCTTTTTGGGCAGAGTTCCAATCTAAAGACATGTTTTTCCCTTTCTAAAGCTGGAATACTTACCTTTTTGTACAATTTTCACACACACGGAGACACCCCTAGTATTCACTGTAGCACTTGTGTGGGACACCCTAAAAAGATTGTTCTGGTGTCCCACACTAGTGCTCCTGAGTCCAGATGTGTAAACAGCTGCTGAGTGTCCTCTCCTTACACGTATTAGATTGTAAGCTCTTCTGAGCAAGGCCCTCTTAATCCTCTTGTATTTTATTGTATTGTAACTGTATTGTCTCCTTTTATATTGTAAAGCGCTGCGTAAACTCTTGGCGCTATATAAATCCTGTATAATAATACTAATAATAATAATACACTGAATCAAGTTTACATTTCGTTCTAGTTACAAACCCATCTAGACAACAATGTACTAAACTTATTTTAATACAAATAAGCCTAAACAAATGTAGTTAACCTGCATCTGCCAAAAACATCGTATTAGTGGGCGAACAAACAATGTTTACTAAGAACGATTACGGTGCCCACGGACCTGAAAGTTGCCATTTTAAACTGTACAACAGTTTCCAGTATCCTTCTGTACTGATCATGTTCCCTCAATTTCAGGTCTGACCAGCGTTATCTCAGTTGATCCTTGGATCGCCGTACCCCAAAATTCCAGCGCAAACTCTTCACAACTTTAGTCATGATCTTGGCCTTTCTGACGTTTGGGTTTGGGTAAGGTCCATGCTTCCCATCATAGTCGGCCCTCTTCAAGATGTCCACCATCTCCACCATCTCTACAAAGGCCATATTTGAGGCCTTAAATCTCCTCCGGGATTGGGACATTCGTGGCTCCAGGCTTTCCTCGTTGCTGCTGCTGTCTGCATGCACTTGCTCTTTCTCCGCCATGTGTTCTCTTCACTGCGCAGAAAGAGAAGGGGTGGGGAATAGACTAGAAAGAAGGTCAGGGGCGGGCGGAGTTTCACGCATGCGCAGTGTATATAAAGTGTAACACGCGTGCGTCATACGTACAATCTGTGAGCGGAGGAGGGAGTATCGGAAGCGGCGATCATTAGAACAAAGTACAATTTGAACTTAGGGCATCAGTGGTCTATACTGCTTATAGATTGAGGCCTATATTGGGACAAGATTAGGACAGTTTAGCCTGACATTAGGGTTTGCCTTGTGTTGTGTCTTGCAGAGAAAATGGATGACTTCAATGACCACAACTTCCTCCCCATATTCCTAGACAAGTACAGGGAGCTGCCCTGTCTGTGGCAGGTGAAACATCTGCATTATAATCATAAACAAAAGAGGCAGGCAGCGCTGGAAAAAATGCTGGAGTTGGTGAAGCCGGTGGTCCCCACGGCAAACATCACCTATTTAAAAGCCAAAATTGGTGGCCTGAAGAGCACTTATAATAGGGAGCGTAATAAGGTCCAGGAATCCATGAGATCAGGAGCAGCAGCAGATGCCATTTATGTTTCTAGGCTGTGGTACTATGACAGACTGCATTTTCTGTCAGACCAGACTGAAGTCAGGCAATCCCTCTCAACCCTTCCTGCCACTCTTCCTTCCACACTTCCTTCCACCCCAGCTGAGGCTTCCGACATCCAACCTAGGCCTTTCAGCCAGAAGAAGAAGTGTGGAAGCCCGGCTTGAGTAAGGTATAGCATTGTTCAACATATTTCTGGTGGTAAAATTAATGATGTTAACTAGATGTTATTATTGATCACTAATTGCTGATTTAATAAATTGTTACATATCAATAGACAGTAGTGGTCACAAATGTTTGGGACAAGAAGGAACAATGCAGGGGTCAGAATGATAATCTTTTCTATTTGGTAACATTCAATTTGCAACAGCCATGAGCTGAAAATTGCGTGTGATTGATGAACCCAATACTAAAACTATGTTCTTTTTTCATACACAGGAAAGCCTCAGCCAGGAAGAGGACATGGAATGTGGCAGCCAGGAGGAGGCTGTGGAATGTGGCAGCCAGGAGGTGGTGGGGGGTAAGTGGCAGCCAGGAGGTGGCTGGGCCCAGTATTAGCCTGACAGAATCCCAGGTCCCTCCCCTCCACCTTCCAACCAAAAGGCCCAGGAAGGGGAGTAATGTGCAGGAGGCAGCGCTTGGGCTGAATCGGGAGGCTAAGGCGGCCCTCAGAGCCACCCCCACTCTTCAAGAGGCCTTTGCCTCCATGACTGCCAGCTAAATGCAGGAAATGGAGGAGGGCCAACGCCTCTTGTGTGAGGAAATTATGTATATGACCCTAAATAAGGAGTTGAGGGGCCAAATCACAAGCAAAACACACCTGTGTGAGTTGGACCTTCCTCCTCCTCCTCCTCCACCTCCTGCCACACCTCCAACACCACAGCCACAGCCTGGGAGCAAGCGGGGAAGGAAGAGTGGAAGTAAGACAAGAAAGTGATGGCCTGGGTTCAGTCTGGTCTGACAAAAGATGCAGACTGTGGTATGAGCACAGCCTGGGGACATACTGTATATGTCATCTGCTGCTGTTCCTGATCTCTTGTAGTCCGGAACCAGGACTACAACACAAACTAACCTCCTTGAGGTTAAAAAAATACAAGATAATAATGGTGTTGTAGTAACTTGACACACAAAACAAAAAAGTTATGGAGAGCACTAGAAAAAAAACAAGGAGATCTTGATAAAAAAAACACTATAAACCTAAATTAAATACAATACTATGGAGATCTGACGAAAACCAAAAAAAAAAAAAAGATTCAGGAGATCACAAGAAACAATAAAGAAATCATTTTTACAGAAGTCTGTGTGAATATGAGCAGCAAAAAAACTTCATTATTCTAGCATTCTAAAGAAGAAGAGAATGTGCTGCATCAAAAGATTTCAAAATTTGCAGCGTGACAAATGTGCTATTTCTATTACGAACGCTAGTTTTACCAGAACGAGCACTTCTGTCTCGTACTTGATTCTGAGCATGCGTGAACTTTGTGCGTCGGAATTGTGTACACACGATCGGAATTTACCATGGATTCTGTTGTCTGAAAATTTGAGATCCAGATCTCAAATTTTGTGTGTCAGAAATTCCGATGGAAAATGTCCGATGGAGCCTACACACGGTCGGAATTTCCGACAAAAAGCTCCCATCGAACATTTTCCGTTGGAAAATCCGACCCTGTGTACAGGGCATAACAGTTATGTTAAGTAACCAGGCATGATCCCAATGCTGTCCAATGGTCAATGAAAATTCATGAAACCTACTTGATGCAGCAGCATACACATTAAAACTATTACATTTTCTCATATTCATGTCAAAAAATTAAAGGTTAACTTACCTTCGTTTGGTGAACAGATCACTCGAGTAGGGGATCAATCATACTAGCGAGGTGTTCAATGGGCGCTGTGACAGATCGTTCGGGTTGGCCGCGTGTTTTCTTTGGATGATATAGTGAACATGCGCCTGTTGCTCCGCCTCCGTTTGATAACTCACGCAGCAGTGTGGATGTGCCTAGGACATTGTCTGCGACACACAGGGAAGACAGCAGTTGCATGAAATGGCAGATGAGGAGAACAGAGGGGAGCCCTGACCAAAGGCCAGAGGGACATCTGGGAGAAAAGGGAAGGCAACAGCAATGTCCAGAAGTGAAATAGTGGATCTTGTATACCTGCTGGAGAAGCACAATTATGACGGCAAGCTTCAAAATTATGAGAGGCCCAACAGCAGAAAAGACGTCATCTTGGACAATGTTCTGAAAGTCTTAGGAAAGAAGCATGGAGTAGAGAGATCCAAAGACCAAGTCAGGAAAAGATGGGCAGATGTAAAACATCTTGAGCAGGACCAGTTTGAACAAATACATCTCACTCTTAATAAACAAAATATATATTTTTGGGATATCCAATGTGACAACAATGTATTGAAGCAATGTTATATGGTCTATACATGTATGACCTGTATCATTTTTTTCATGGAAAGTACAATTTTTCTTTCTTTTATTTTCTTTTCAATGTTACAGGAAAAAAAATAAAGTATAGAGCAAAACAGAGAGAAAGTCAAATAAGATTCCATGCTAACCTGTCAAGTAATTCCTTGGAGCAAGAAGATAACACAGAACATCATGTGTGCAGAACAACTAAATCAAGTAGGTACACTAGCATATACACACAAATTCATAAAATTTAAAAATATATATTTTTTAAGGCAAACACAAGAAGAGAAGACTGCATTTGGGTGATTTAAGGCAACAGATGAACATACTGATGAGGATAGTGGCATCACAAAGCTCGAAGAATCGTCTATACCAGAGTCTAGTCTAAAAGGTTAGTTTTTTCCTATCATAGTTTTATAATATATATGCCTGCTATTGGGTTACAGTCATTCAAAGTAGATTCCAAGCATTAGGTAAGTAATCTAGGAAGCAGTACTAGATTGGTAGGTGAGTATTCATAGACTACTACTTCATATCGATGGACCACTGCAGAGCTTGGAATTCTCCCATATGCGGAAGCAGGTACAGTACCTTGAAAAAGTATTCATACCCCTTGAAATTTTCCACATTTTGTTATGTTACAACCAAAAATGTAAATATTTTATTGGGATTTTATATGATAGATGAACACAAAGTGGCACATAATTATGAAGTGCCAGGAAAATTATAAATGGTTTTCATTTTTTTTTTTACAAATAAATATGTGGAAAGTGTGGTGTGCATTTGTATTCAGACCCCTTAACTTCTATACCCCTAACTAAAATCTAGTGGAACCAATTGCCTTCAGAAGTCACCTAAGCAGCAAATAGAGTCCACCTGTGTGTAATTTAATCACAGTATAAATACAGCTGTTCTGTGAAGCCCTCAGAGGTTTGTTAGAGAACCTTAGTGAACAAACAGCACCATGAAGGCCAAGGAGCACACCAGACAGGTCAGGAATAATGTTTTAGAGAAGTTCAAAGCAGGGTTAGGTTATAAAAAAATATCCCAAGCTTCTAACATCTCACGGAGCACTTTCCAATCCATCAACCGAAAATGGAAAGAGTATGGAACACCTGAAAACCTACTAGGACATGGCCGTCCACCTAAACTAAAAGGCCAGGCAAGGAGAGCATTATTCAGGAAAGCAGCCAAGAGGCCCCTGGTAACTCTGGAGGAGCTGCAGAGATCCACAGCTCAGGTGGTATAATCTGTCCACAGGACAACTATTAGTCGTGCACTCCACAGATCTGTGGAAGAGTGGCAAGAAGAAAACCATTGATGAAAGAAAGCCAAAAGAAGTCCCATTTGCATTTTTTTTCGAGAAGCCATGTTTGGGACACAGCAGAAATGTGGAAAAAGGTGCTCTGGTCAGATGAGACCAAAATTTAACTTTTTGGCCTAAAAGCAAAACGCTATGTGTGGCGGAAAACTAACACTGCATATCACCCTGAACACACTATCCCCACCGTGAAACATGGTGGTGGCAGCATCATGTTGTGGGGATGCTTTTATTCAGCAGGAACAGTGAAGCTGGTCAGAGTTGATGGGAAGATGGATGGAGCCAAATACAGGTCAATCTTAGAAGAAAACCTGTTAGAGTCTGCAAAAGACTTGAGACTGGCGTGAAGGTTCACCTTCCAGCAGGACAATGACCCTAAACATACAGCCAGAGCTACAATGGAATGGTTTAGATCAAAGCATATTCACGTGTTAGAATGGCCCACAGTCAAAGTCCAGACCTAAATCAAATTGAGAATCTGTGGAAAGACCTTACAATTGCTGTTCACAGACACTCTCCATCCAATCTGACAGAGCTTGAGCTATTTTGCAAAGAAGAATGAGCAAAAATGTCACTCTCTAGATGTGCAAAGCTGGTAGAAACATCCCCAAAAAGATTTGGAGCTGTAATCAGTAAAAGGTGGTTCTACAAATAAACTATTAGATAAGCACCTGATTGACTGCAACATACAGGGATATACAATATAATACTGACACATAATCACACATAGGTTGGACTTGATGGACTTGTGTATTTTTTCAACCTCACCTACTATGTAACTATGTAACAAAGTACTGACTCAGGGGGGCTGATTGCAAACGCACGCCACACTTTTCACATATTTATTTGTAAAAAATTTTGAAAACCATTTATCATTTTCCTTCCACAATTAATTGTCACTTTGTGTTGGTCTATCACATAAAATCCCAATAAAATACATTTATGTTTTTGGTTGTAACATGACAAAATGTGGAAAATTTCAAGGGTTATAAATACTTTTTCAAGGCACTGTAGATATAACACATTGTTTAGTTCTAACCTGTTCAGTTCACATAGTATGCCTGCGCTTATAATGTCATTGATGACTAGGGATGAGCTTCGAGTTTAAGTCAAACTCATGTTCGACTCGAACATTGGCTGTTCGCAAGTTCGCCGAATAGCGAACAATTTGGGGTGTTCGCGGCAAATTTGAATGCCGCGGAACACCCTATAAAAGTCTCTGGGAGAAATCAAAAGTGCTAATTTTAAAGGCTTATATGCAAGTTATTGTCATAAAAAGTGTTTGGGGACCTGGGTCCTGCCCCAGGGGACATGGATCAATGCAAAAAAAAGTTTTAAAAAAGGCCTTTTTTTAGGAGCAGTGATTTTAATAATTTTTAAAGTCAAACAATAAAAGTGTAATATCCCTTTAAATTTCGTAGCTGGGGGGTGTCTATAGTATGCCTGTAAAGGGGCGCATGTTTCCTGTGTTTAGAACAGTCTGACAGCAAAATGACATTTCAAAGGAAAAAAGCCATTTAAAACTACTTGCGGCTATTGCATTGCCGGTCCGACAATACTCATAGAAGTTCATTGATAAAAACGGCATGGGAATTCCCCACAGGGGAACGCCGAACCAAAATTTAAAAAAAAATGATGTAGGGGTCCCCCTAAATTCCATATCAGGCCCTTCAGGTCTGGTATGGATTTTAAGGGGAACCCCACACCAAAAAAAAAAAAAAACGGCGTGGGGTCCCCCCAAAAATCCATACCAGACCCTTATCCGAGCACGCAACCTGGCAGGCTGCAGGAAAAGAGGGATGGACAAGAGAGCGCCCCCCCTCCTGAACCATACCAGGACACATGCCCTCAACATTGGGAGGGTGCTCTGGGGTAGCCCCCCAAAATACCTTGTCCCCATGTTGATGAGGACAAGGGCCTCATCCCCACTACCCTGGCCGGTGGTTGTGGGGGTCTGCGGGCGGGGGGCTTATCAGAATCTGAAGCCCCCTTTAACAAGGGGACCCCCAGATCCCGCTCCCCCTGTGTGAAATGGTAAGGAGGTACAAAATTACCCCTACCATTTCACTAAAAAACTGTCAAAAATGTTAAAATTGACAAGAGACAGTTTTTGACAATTCCTTTATTTAAATGCTTCTTCTATCTTCCTTCATCTTCTTCTTCTGGTTCTTCTGGCTCTTCTGGTTCTTCCTCCGGCGTTCTCATCCAGCATCTCCTTCGCAGCGTCTTCTATCTTCTTCTCCTCGGGCCGCTCCGCACCCATGGCATGGGGGGGCTCCCGCTCTTCTCTTCATCTTCTTCTTCATCTTCTTCTTTTCTTCTCTTCTTCTCTTCTTCATTTTCTTCTCCGGGCCACTCCGCATCCATGCTGGCATGGAGGGAGGCTCCCGCTGTGTGAAGGCATCTCCTCGTCTGACGGTTCTTAAATAACGGGGGGAGGGGCCACCTGGTAACCCTGCCCCCCTCTGATGCACGGGACATTCCCTGTGGCATTCCCCGTGACGTCACAGGGAAGTCCCGTCAAGTCACCATGCATCAGAGGGGGGCGGGGTCACCAGGTTGCCCCGCCCCCCGTTATTTAAGAACCGTCAGATGAGGAGACTCCGTCACACAGCAGGAGCCTCCCTCAATGCCAGCATGGACACGGAGCAGCCCGGAGAAGAAAATGAAGAAGAGAAGAAGAGAAGAAAAGAAGAAGATGAAGAAGAGAAGAAGATGAAGAGAAGAGCGAGAGCCTCCCCCCATGCCATGGGTGCGGAGCGGCCCGAGGAGAAGAAGATAGAAGATGCCGCGGAGGAGATGCTGGACAAGAACACCGGAGGAAGAACCAGAGGAGCCAGAAGAACCAGAAGAAGAAGATGAAGGAAGATAGAAGAAAGAAAAAAAGCATTTAAATAAAGGAATTGTCAAAAACTGTCTCTTGTCATTTTTAACATTTTTGACAGTTTTTTAGTGAAATGGTAGGGGTACAGGGTTATGGGGATGAGGCCCTTGTCCTCATCAACATGGGGACAAGGTGTTTTGGGGGCTACCCCAAAGCACCCTCCCAATGTTGAGGGCATGTGGCCTGGTACGGTTCAGGAGGGGGGCGCTCTCTCATCCCCCCCTCTGCCAGGTTGCGTGCTCGGATAAGGGTCTGGTATGGATTTTTGGGGGGACCCCACACCGTTTTTTTTGTTTGGCGCGGTGTTCCCCTTAAAATCCGTACAAGACCTGAAGGGTCTGGTATGGAATTTAGGGGGACCCCCACGTCATTTTTTTTTCATTTTGGCCAGGGTTCCCCTTAATATTCATACCAGACCTGAAGGGCCTGGTATGGAATTTAGGGGGACCCCCACGTCATTTTTTTTTTAAATTTTGGTTCGGAGTTCCCCTGTGGGGAATTCCCATGCCGTTTTTTTCAATGAACTTCTATGTGTATTGTCGGACCGGCAATGCAATAGCCGCGAGTAGTTTTAAATGGCTTTTTTCCTTTGAAATGTCATTTTGCTGTCAGACTGTTCTAAACACAGGAAACATGCGCCCCTTTACAGGCATACTATAGACACCCCCCAGCTACGAAATTTAAAGGGATATTACACTTTTATTGTTTGACTTTAAGCATTATTAAAATCACTGCTCCTGAAAAAACGGCCGTTTTTAAAACTTTTTTTTGCATTGATCCATGTCCCCTGGGGCAGGACCCAGGTCCCCAAACACTTTTTATGACAATAACTTGCATATAAGCCTTTAAAATTAGCACTTTTGATTATTCATGTTCATGTCCAATAGACTTTAACGGCGTTCGCATGTTCGAACGAACTTTTTTCCTGTTCCCATGTTCTGGTGCGAACCGAACAGGAGGGTGTTCGGCTCATCCCTATTGATGACGATGAACACTGAAGAGTAGCTAGACACTTGACTGTCCCAGGACATTTTATTGTTTACTTATGTATTAAATCTGACTGTAAATAATGACACTTACTTGTTAAATTATCTTTGTATATTCAGGTTCTAGAACAACAGCGCAAGTGGAGGTTCATGCAATGACTAGTTCTGACAACACAATGCATATCCTGGAGGAGGAATCTTTGGAGAATGTGCGTGCAGATGTCATGAACACAACATTGGAGGACATTGCGGAAAGAGTATCATCCTCCAATAAGTGACATGTACATTTGTGTTTTATCAGTTCCAGTAACAGAGTAATAATTGGTACTATTCCCTTCACAGAACCTAGTTTGAATTCAACCACTATTGGTCGTTTATTTGCTGATTTTCTTCACTGCTGCGCTCAACTACAGCAAATCCAAGAAGCAACAAGTACCATCCTGTCATTGTTGCAAAATTTCATTGATATTCTAGCTAAATTGTTGGTCTATTTTGTATTTAGGCTTTGGAAAGCAATCCTAGCTGTTATTAATGTTTGAAAAATTTTCTACTGAGATTACTTTTGTAGCAGGTACCTCTCCAGGTTGTTTGAATCCATGAGGGAGAGAGCTGCCTGCTCGCAGCTGCATGGGCTTTTTAACACCCCTTCCTCTTTTCACACACACAGAGACACATAGAACTGCTTGCTCTGTAGCCTCCCTATTGGAAGAGACTGAGAACCAATCACCAGCAAACAGCAGCAGGGAAGTGTGGAACATGAAGTCTAAACACAGGGCAGCCTTATTGACTGTGTAAGGGGACAGGACTGTAAATCCCAGGCTGCACTGCTCAGAGTCAGGGGGTTCGTGGGAGAGACTATAAAAGATACTGGAAAAGATAACGAGGCCAAAAAGCCTTGTTCCTGGATCCCATCAGAAGTGCAACCCTCTGATGCTGTGTGTGAGGGAGATTGCGGCCTACCAAGGGGCACACAATCTGCAGCCTAGTCCAGAGGAAAAGAACCTGCACGCTCCAACAGGACGCTCTGCAGCCGCGTGGAACATCCACAGAAGAGGCCATTTCAACAGCTCGGAGACAGGACGCCATCGCGACACACCTGCAGCCAGGAGTGTCGGTCGATCGCTCTGTGAAGGACCACTGATTGCGTATAGGATTGGTGAGAAGGCTTTGCCCAGGAACCTTATTGCCTTCCATAAGATACCACACCTGAATACTGTGTACAGACACCTATTATCTGGTTCTCATAGAGGAGTACTACATCACAGCACCAGCTACTTACATTCCTCCTCATCGCTCTGTTATATGAGGGACCTTTATCCACAGAGCTCCTACATGCCGGTGATGAGATTAAACGCAAAGCTTTGCTCATAGAACATTACTGTGGTGGCTTTTAAAGGGGACATGCCACGGGTGTTTAAATTACTGCATTGTGTGTATTGGAAGTATTATAGGCCGGCCTGGGATTCCCTTTTAGCCATAGCATTCTACATGTATCAATAGAGGGTTTGGGGGAGCCTATTTAATCTGTGTACATTGTTATTTAACCTTTATTTGTTGCATAGTGTTACTGTTTCAACCAAGTCCTGGCTACTTACATAGGCCTTGGCTGACTAATGTTAATCAAAACTTTATTACGCTCCAAGTAAACTTCAAGAACAGAATTGTGTTGTGTATTATTATCAGGTTATTCCATTAGCCATCTTGCTAGGTGTGTCAGAAGGGCTGGGACAGTTCTTTGGGGTTGAGAGGCAGAGTAACGGACTGAACCAATAAAAGCAGCTCCTTTAGGAGTGTTGCTACACTTTATTATACAGTGCCTTGAAAAAGTATTCACACCCCTTGAAATTTTCCACCTTTTGTCATGGTACAACCAAAAAGGTAAATGTATTTTATTGGGATTTTATGTGATAGAACAACACAAAGTGGCACATAATTGTAAAGTGGAAGGACAATGATGAATGGATTTCAAAATGTTTTAAAAATAATTGTGAAGTGTGAAGTGTGGCGTGCATTTGTATTCAGCCCCCCTGAGTCAATACTTTGCAGAACCCTGCAATTACAGCTGTAAGTATTTTTTGGGTGTTTCTCTACCAGCTGTGCACATCTAGAGAGTGAGATTTTTGCCCATTCTTCTTTTCAGTCTTCTTTGCAATTTTCAAGTCTTGCCACAGATTCTCAATTGGATTTAGGTCTGGACTTTGACTGGGCCATTCTAACACATAATTATGCTTTGATCTAAACCATTCCTTTGTAGTGTTGGTTGTATGTTAACGGTCATCATCCTGCTGGAAAGTGAACCTCTGCCCCAGTCTCAAGTCTTTTGTATATTTATACACATATTTATTTGTAAAAAAAATTGAAAACCATTTATCATTTTCTTTACACTTTACAATTATGTTCCACTTTGTGTTGGTCTATCATATAAAATCCCAATAACATACATTTATGTTTTTGGTTGTAACATGACAAAATGTGGAAAATTTGTTGTTGTCACTTTATGTTCTCTGGACTCTCCATATGGCTGAGAACAGCAGGAGTTATTTCTTCCTTCTGCTGTCAATGGCAACATTTCCGACTATAGCAAGGTCTATCTGCAATACTGCCCAGCATATGAGGCTGCTTCATATGTTAGACACTGCGCAGAGAGAAGTAGGAAAATGTGGCCAGAGGACTTGAATAGGAAGTTAGATTGTCTTTTTTTTATATTTGCAGGCTTATTAGTGTGAAGGGCCATTTGCATTTGCACAATATGGCTAACATGTTAGCAGACAGACAAGACCTATCATAGTAAATAAGTAAATAAGTAAATAATGTTAAGCTCAAAACCATCTTTTGACATACTTTACATATTCCTAGGTTTGCCCTAACTAATATGTCCCTTAGTAACATGATTGGATGAGTGAGAGCATGTGACAACATTATCTCTCCTGTCAGAACAGTGCAGTGTGTTATATGCAGCTGCAGCTGCAGATCAATAGACAGCACATCCAGCGGACTCATATGCTAGTAAGGGACATAGTTTGGGTGGTACTAAACAAACTACAATGCTGTGAAAAAGTATTTGCCCCCTTTCCGATTTTTTATTTTTTTGCATATTTGTCACATTAAATGACTCAGATCATCAACATTTTTTATTATTACACAAAGATAACCTGAGTAAATACAAAATGCAGTTTTTAAATGATGGTTTCATTTATTAAGACAGAAAAGCTGTCCAAACCAGCCTGGCTGGTTGTGCCACTCTTGGTGGCAACAACTGCCATAAAGCGTTTGCGATAACTGGCAATGAGTCTTTCACATTGTTTTAATTCAGCCACATTGGAGGGTTTTACAGCATAAACAGCCTGTGTAAGGTCATGATACAGCATCTCAATTGGATTTGAGGCCAGGCTTTGACTAGGCCACTCCAAAACCTAAATTTTTCTTTGTTTGAACCATTTGGAGGTGGACTTGCTGTTGTGTTTTGGATCATTGTCCTGCTGCATAACCCAAGTGCACTTGAGCTTGAGGTCACAAACTGATGGTTGGACATTCTCCTTTAGGATTTTCTGGTAGAGCTCAGAATAAACATGGGTTTAGGCTTCCAGGTCTTGTAGCTGCAAAGCAGCCCCAGACCATCATGCTACTACCACCACCATGTCTGACTGTTGGTATGATGTTCTTGTTATGAAATGCTGTATTAGTTTTATGCCAGATGTAATGGGATGCACACCTTCCAAAAAGTTACATTTTTGTCTCAAAAGTCCACAGAATATTTGCCTAACAGTCTTGGGGATAATCAAGATGTTTTTGGTAAATGTGAGATGAGCCATTGTGTCAGCAGTGGCTTGATCTTGGAACTTGCATCCCATGGATGCCATTTTTGTCCAGTTTCTTTGTTATTGTTGAATCATGAACACTGATCTTATCTGAGGCAAGTGAGGCCTGCAGTTCTTTAGATGTTGTTCTGGGTTCTTTTATGATCTCCTGGATGAGTCATCGTTGTGCTCTTGGAGTCATTTTGGTTGGCCGGCCACTCCTGGTAAGGTTCACCAGTTTCAAGTTTTCTCCATTTGTGGATAATGGCTCTCACCGTGGTTCGCTGGCATCCCAAAGCCTTAGAAATGGCTTTGTAATCATTTCCAGACTCATACATGTCAATGACTTTGTTTCTAATCTGTTCTTGAATTTCTTAAGCTCACGCCATGATTTGTTGCTTTTTGAGATCTTTTAGCGTGTTTCACTTTGTTAGAAAGCTTCTATTTAAGTGTTTTTTTGATTCAACAGGTCTGGCAGTAATCAGGCCTGGGTGTGGCAAATTTAACTCAACTTTCAAAAAAATTGTAGTTAATCACAGTTAATTCATGGTTCAGCATGGGAGGGGGCAATTACTTTTTCACATAGGGCCAGGCAGGTTTGAACAGCTTTTTTCCCTTAATAAATGAAATAATAATGTAAAAACTGCACCTTGGATTTACTTGGGTTATCTTTGTGTAATATTAAAATGTGTTTGACGATCTGAATCATTTAAGCGTGAGAAATATGCAAAAAAATAAAAAATCAGGAAGCGGCAAATACTTTTTCACAGCACTGTATGTGCAAAATGTCCCAAGATAGAGTGGAACCTTTCAAAACACAAAAATGACTTGCAAAAATTATGACTACAATGTTCACTTGTTTGGAAAATAAAGTCAACTTTTTATTTTAAAAAAAATTACGAAGTAACCCAAAAAATTATGCTGTTTATATGAAATTTTTTTTAACAAAACTGAGAAATGCAATGACTCTGCTTCACTGCAATAAAAGTTTATTATGCAAAAAAATGTGTCTTGGGGGATTTCCCGGCGGAGCCTAGCGGAGCAGACATGCATTGTTAGAGCTCTGCACCGCTGAGGAGAGAAGAGAAGGACAAAGCGGAGCCTGCAGGCTCAAAAGGTATCCATTTGAACCTTTTTGCCCCAGGGAACAAACTGTGAAAGTTTGGGCAGGAAATATGGTACTGGGAGGAAACCGTGGCAGAAATAAAAATCACCTCACAAAGAGCTCACAGGCACTCACTGCAGCTGAAGCAGCTCCAGTCACCTCACAAGATACAGCATCAGGGCGCTCTCACAGACAGAAAATGTCACAGCAAGACTCTCCATTTGAGTCAGATACAGAACAAATCCTCTCACAAACTTTTCCACAAGCCTCCTCAGAATCCCCAGTAATATTATTACAATTTGAAAAGATGCTTCATAAGGCTTTAAAACAAACCTCAGACCAAATAACAAAAAGCCTAACCAAAGAAATAAGAGAGCTGGGAAACCGCACCGCAGCCTTAGAAATAAAAATGGATGAAATTGAAATTACAACCCAAGTAAATATAACAGAATTGGAACAATTAAAAGAAGAGAATTTAATACTTCAAACTAAGCTCAAAGATTACGAAAATAGAGCCAGACGTTCAAACTTGCGCATAAGGGGAATACCTGAAACTGTGACAGACCTGCAATCTACTATTACTGCTCTATTACAAGAACTAAAGCCAGATATCCCTATTGAACGTTTAGAACTAGACAGAGTACACAGAGCCCTCACAGCCAAAAAGAAAGATGGACCCCCACGTGATATAATCACAAAATTTCATTATTACAGAACGAAAGAATAAATACTAATTGCTGCAAGAGAAAAAAAGGAACTTAATTTTCAAGGACACAATTATCAAATTTTTGCTGACCTATCCCAACTTACTATTACTAAAAGACGATCCATGAAACCCCAACTAATGGAACTGCAACGCCACAACATTATGTATCAATGGGGCTTCCCCTTTTCAGTCAGATTTAACTACCAAGGTACAATTTACAGAAGCAGATCAGCAGATGAACTACAACAAACCCTTTTAAAATTAAATCTGACAGAACCCACAAGCAGCAACTCTCCCACACGCAGAAGAATGACATCATCTTTACCTTCAGGCAGCACCCAGAAAATTTCAGAACAAAATGGGAATCATCATTCTCACAAAAGAGGCCGTTATGCCACATCATCCATGGACCAAGAAGATTCAATGGACTGACATCCTAATTCCTGATATCTCTTCATTTATTATACTAAGAGATGGTTCTCTATAAAAAAACCTGTATTTATAACTGAATGTAACTGCATTCTGATAGTCACACACTGTGTGGGATCATGTTACATTCCAGTTATATTTCTTATTACTTCTGATTCATATAGCCTTAGAATATATAAGTGAAATAAGGAAATTCTTGTTCAGTTATATATTATCAGGTAATAACAATAGATTTATTACTTTTTAGGACAAATATGTTCAATAATCCAGAAGTAATGGAAGCTTTTTCTTTCGTTTCTTAAAACAAATATATTATTACCTAACTAGTTCCTAGAATTATGTTTTTGTTTATTCTAATCTGAAGCAATACAACCTCAATTTTATGAGTTAACATATCTAAACAGTTACATATGAATAAAATATGTAATTGTTTACTCTAAAATGGATAAAATCCCAAAATAATTCAAACTATCTTCATCAATACCAAAGTTATTAACAGTACCTTTCTAACTGAATTATTTAGCCTAGGGCAAGACTAACCATATACAACCACCCTGGAATAAATAATTTCAACAAAAAATATATTCTGCACTCCAATTAATGAAACATCATTTTGATGTCTTTTGACATAGCACTTCTTTCCTGTAAGCGGAAGATCCGTGTATCCCCATTAGCCCTCCTCATTCTCCCAACCATATTATGTGGGAGTGTGACGAAGGCACTTATTCCCCTGAGAGAGATATTTACTCTCTTTCACGGGTAAATTGTGATTACTTGCAAAAAATAATTTATACAATGTATCATCTAATCTCATATGTTTTTTGTTTACTCTTTACTCCAGAATTCACTGGTTTCTTTTCTATCTATTCATCTCTTCAGTCCACACAGGTTGATCTGCGCAGTCAGCTCTGCATAACAAAAAGTAAGTCAAAACTATTTGATCTGTTGCCATGGCACCACTGAATATACTTTCCCTGAATGTTCAGGGAATAAATGTCCCTCAAAAAAGGACCAAAGCCTTCCGTACTTTTCATAACAAGAAGGCTCACATAGTATGCCTCCAAGAAACACACTTCACCAAAGATTCTACTCCAAAATATATTTCTCCTTTTTATCAACAAATTTACACGGCTTCTGCCTGTACCAAGCAAAGGGGAACTCTAATTGCATTTCACCGATCCACACCATTCACCTTATCATCAGAAATTAAAGACCCAGAAGGTAGATACCTGATACTCATGGGTTATATAATGGATACAGCAATCACGGTGATTTCTTACTACGCTCCTAACAAACAACCTACACTATTCCTCTCACATATATTACAAGTGATTAATACACACAAAATAGGAACAGTGATAATGTGTGGGGATTCGAACCAGGTCCTCCTCCCATTTCTAGATAAATCACCTTTTACACCTTCCAAAATAACCTCTAGATTACCTTTTTCTCAACTTCTTTCCAAATACAATCTGGTAGATTCGTGGAGAGAAAGTAACCCAATGAAAAAGAAATTCACTTATTTCTCGCACCCTCATCAAACCTTCACCAGAATAGATCATATTTTTCTAACAATAAGAATGATACCAGAAATTATTGCATCAGATATAATTCCGATTCCGTGGTCTGACCATAATGCAGTATACACTACTATAGCCTCAGCCATACCAAAAGCGCATGACCCAACGTGGTACTTACCGGACATAATGCTCAAACACCCACTACATCAGATGGCCATTGAACAAGCGTTAAAGGAATACATATCAATTAATAATACAACAGACATCTCCCCAATAACACTGTGGGAAGCTCATAAGCCTGTCTTGCGTGGTACAATACAAAGACAAATGGCACTATTTAAACGGGAACGCAAAAATCTAGCAAAAAAACTAGAACTCAATTTTAATGCAGCCTACATATCATTTCAAGATAATCCATCTCAGAGTACAAAATCTCATCTGGAAAAATCTAGATTGGAATACGATCTATTTCTCACTGAGTCAGTTGATAAATCCCTCAAACGCTCCAAACACAATTTCTACATGAATACAAACAAACCAGGTACATATTTGGCTCGGGCATTAAATTCAACTAACAAATCTTTCAAACCAATACGTTTGAAATTATCAAAAAATGTTTACACTTGTAATCCAGTTAAAATAGTCCATAAATTTCACTCACATCTCGCAACTTTATACAAGACAAACAATGAATTTAATCCTACAGAGGCTGAATCCTTCTTCTCAAAAATAACCTTACCTGAGTTATCTCAGAATCAAAAAAGCAGTTTGGATGAGCCTATAACTATAGATGAAGTTGCTAACGCCATAAAAGACCTAAAACTTAACAAAAGACCAGGCCCAGATGGCTACTCGGCTTTATACTATAAAACATTCTCAGAAATACTCTCTCCCATTCTCACTGAAACTTTTAACAAACTTCTAGATGGACATTCTTTTCGGCAAGAAACACTAATGGCAATTGTTTGTATGATCCCAAAACCCCTTTCTGATGATACTTCCTGTGTGAATTATCGGCCTATCTCTCTGTTAAACCTCGATATTAAATTATTAGCAAAAATAATAGCAAAACGCCTCAATAGCATTATAGGAAAATTAATACATAGAGATCAAGTAGGCTTCATGCCAAATAGACAGGCAGGCGATAATATACGCAGGGCAGTGTTATTGGCACATATTGCTAAAAAACGGAAAATCCCTTTATGTTTTCTATCTCTCGATATTAAGCGGGCATTTGACACAGTATCCTGGCAATATATGCAATATTCATTACAAAAATGGGGTTTTGGACCCCACTTTTTAACATGGATCAAAACATTATATAATAAACCCAAAGCCTATATAAAATATGCTGGATACAAATCTGATGCCTTTAATATCGAAAGAGGTACCCGACAGGGATGCCCATTATCTCCCTTATATTTTGCCCTTATACTCGAACCCATGGCCCAATACATCAGAACAAACCAAACTATAACTGGCATTGAAGTAGGAGGTATTACACACAAATTATGTATATTTGCAGACGATATATTACTTTTTCTATCATCACCACAGGTCTCTGGTCCTAACTTAATACCAGCTCTTGATGGGTTTGCAGCCCTATCCGGCCTTATGATTAATCCTAAGAAATGCCTAGTGCTTAATATTTCACTCACAAACATGGAATTGATCCCGGCTAGGGCTGCACTCCCATTCACATGGGCAGAAAAATCAATCCCATATCTTGGAATTCATTTAACAGCATCTCATTCTGACTTATTCTCAACCAATTATCCTCCTGTATTAAGACAGATCACAAATCTAATAAAACAATGGTCGCAACTTCCTTTATCCTGGATAGGGAAAATTAATGCAATCAAAATGACTATTCTACCCAAATTGCTTTATCTATTCAGAGTCCTCCCTATTCCAATTCCTTCCTATTTTTTGAGAATAGTACAAAAAAGAGCAACTTCGTTTATATGGGGCTCTTCTAAACCACGTATACCTATACACACACTACATCTTCCCAAAAATAAAGGAGGCCTGGGATACCCTAATTTTACTAACTACTACAGAGCAGCACATTTGGCCAGTCTGTCCAAATACCATGCAAAACAGGAAATCCCATTATGGGTATTTATGGAGGCTTCAGAAAATGACCCTCTATTAATATCAAATTTATTATGGCTTGATCCTAAAGACCGCTTTAAAATTCATAATCCCATAACTAAACACTTCTTATCTCTCTGGGATAAACTAAAAACCAAATATCAGTTACAATCTCCACACAATCCTCTCCTTTCTTTTATCAGGAATCCGGCCTTTTATCCGGCATGGATCTTCCCAAATTCTTTTAAAGCTTGGACAACATCAGGCATTCAGACACTAAATGACTTCATAGCATCTAAATCATTCCTTTCATTCCCATTGCTTAGAGAAAAATATGATCTACCAAACTCTGAGATATTTAAATATCTCCAAATCAAAAATTTCTATACACCTGGGACGAACTTTAGAAGACACGGACTGGTCTAACATATGGCTCACATCTAAGTCATCTTCACCCAACATCTTAGCACTGGAGACAAATTATAAAGTCCTAACTCGCTGGTACCTTGTACCCGCTAGAGTGGCAAAATATTCACCTAATACCTCAGCTCTTTGTTTTCGAGGATGCTCAGAAATAGGCACATATTTACACATATGGTGGACGTGCCCAGTAATCCAAACCTTCTGGAAGGAAGTCTTCGTGATTGCATCTAAAATATTTAAAAAAATAATACAACCAGATCCATATTTAACTTTACTTAATCTAAAACCGGAATGGTTAACACTCTCTCAATTTAAACTTATGATCCAACTAATAACGGCTGCAAAACAAACAGTGGCCAAGGCATGGAAATCTCCTACATTGGTACTAGCAGAAACAATTCACAGAATGAATAATACAATGTCCCATGCTAAGATGGTAGCCATCGATCAAAATCAAATTCCAAAATTTGAAAAACTTTGGCATCCTTGGATAAAACAACAGTTCCTGTCAAACTTCAATGACTCTGTCCTGTTGCCATGGTAACAGATTAAATGACTTACAGAGACACCCATTCTAAGGCTTCAAAGAGAACTAAAAAGAATAATAATCTGACGAGCGGGACAACCTTGTGGACCATACCTCTACCTTTCAACCCTTTTTCTTCTTTCTCTTTCCTTTTCTCCACCTTACGATTAAAGCTCATTATCAGAATTTATTTGACCTATATACACTCTACTTGTAAACAATATGTATAGTAGGTATAAATCATTTAAATACCTACAAAAGTAGCTAAGGAAATGATATATATCTTTAATTTAGGTTTACGTGAACCCAATGTTTAATATTTGAAATTTCATGATATTTACCTATATAAACCCTACTGTAAAACAATGAGCTTACTTTATAGATCCTTGTAAACTTACTTTATGTATCTTTATAATATTGTATACTCAATAAACGTCTTTTGACAAGGAAAAAATGTGTCTTGTTTCTATCTAGATGTAGATGCCAATTAACACGGTATCTATAAATGTCTCGCATTTTTCACTAATCAAATTTACCTGATGTGAAAATGTCACTTGTGCAGGTTCAGGATCACCCTTTTCTAATCTTTCTCTCTTAGAATTTGGCAAACAGGACAAACCATTTAAGTAGTTTATTCAAAGCAGGCAACGTTTTTTTATTGTTATGGTTTCTGAAAATGCAAGTAAATACACATAACTAGAAAATGAACAAAGTTGCATGTTTTTGCTTTGCTAACGTGTTTTTCACAAATGGAATGTCCTGGAATGTCCTCGCTCCTCGGTCAAGAGATGTGAGTCCAGCAAGGCACTCCTGCCCTTCCACCGTCTCACGGCTTTCCGATCTGATGCTGCAGCAACATATCCCTGTGCATGTCAATGTAGGTAGTTGTGGAGGACACTGCATGCCATAACTATTGTGTCTATTTTGTACATGGCCAGGTTAATTGACGTTTGGAAAATGTAAAATCTGTTGGCCAGGATTCCAAATGCATTTTCAACCACCCTGCATGCCCTGGACAACCTATGATTAATGATCTTCTGATCTGGGGTCAAGCCACACATGGGGAAGGGCTTCAATAGGTGGTCTCCTAATATGAAGGCTTTGTCTGCAACAAAAACAAAAATTCATACCTTCCACATTCTGTGTAGTGCTAGGCAAATTAAGTGTCCCATTGTGGAGTTCCCTATAGAATTCCGTATGTTCAATAATACTGCCATCTGAGTGCCATCCGTTTTTACCTATGTCCATGTATAGGAATTCATAGTTGACATTAACAACTGCCATCATGACAATGCTGAAGAACCCCTTGTAGTTGGTATAAAAAGAGCCAGAGTTGTCAGGCGGAGCAATCCTAACATGCTTCCCATCTATTGCACCTCCACACTTTGGGAAGTTCCACATCTCTTGGAAGTTTTTTGGCCACCTCCAACCATTCCTCTGGGTTTTGGGGAAACTGCAAAAAAGGAATCAGATAGGATAAGTCAATCTGTGTGCTACAGACAACAATTTTTCACATAGCTAAATATAATACACATAGGTGTGCGCAGCCTATTGCATTATTGCACCTCAAAGCTCAAACACATATGCGTGTGTGCATGTGTGTATATATACTGACGATATCAGTAGGGCGGAGCATGGTGTCAGTACGGCAGTGCATGGTGTCTGTCGTTTTTATTTGTATTATTTTCTTTTGAATTATTTTATACAATTTGAATTTGATTTTTTTTTTAAATATTTTAGGAGCCCCATTAGGGGGCTTTGGTGCACAATCAGAGGTTTAAACAGGGGGAATCTCTGCCACACAGGGTGATAAGGATGTGCCCAGGCACACCCTGTGCACACAACTATGATTATACAGATGGAATTTTGGAAATGGTAATAAGCAGAGGTCAAAAGTAATCAATCACAAAAAAACAAATAAAACATTTTTTAAGGTCAGAAATGCAGATTACCTTGATATATTCTGTCTGTAGAGTAGTGAACAGCGCCTTGCATGTCTGAGGGATGATCTTGTCAAGGGCCTGAGGGTATATTCCTGTAGTAAATTTTAAGTCCTGCAGGCTTTGCCCTGTTGCCACCAGCCTTTGCTCTGCACTTATAGCTTCACGCATTGCTTTGTCCTGTTTCTGTATCCATGGAGTGACAGCTGACAAGAGTTGCTGGAAGCTCTCATCGTTCATGCGCAAATAATTGCGAAAATCATCAGGGTTGTTTTCCTGAATTTCACGGATGAGCTGCATGTGGGAATACTTGGCATGGTTCAGGAGCCATTCTTTACACCACGCACTTCACCTGGTCTTTTTTTTTAGATTGGGGGGGAAAAGAGGGAAAATTGGGACTTTAAATGAGGCCATGACTGGGTAGAGCCATGTGCCTCCATCCCTGTAACTCAGGCAATAAAAACACAATTGCGGCGGGGCAGCAAAGCAACTAAAAGGTGGGACTTTAAATGAAACCCATGATAACAAATTGAATAAGTTGGTGGAACATAAAATTTGTTTATTAGGGTGTAAAAAAACATGTTTAATAACATTGAATCACAGGTACAAAAAATGAATTGCATCCAATATCATGGTGCCGATTCCAAATAAATGAGTACTAGTCAAAACACGTTTAACAAACAAGCATATACATGATAGTTTTAGGGGGTCCACCAATTCTCAAAGCAGCATAGAAAGGTTTAAGTAGATAGCATCTGTACAGTCAATAGTCTAAAAACCCCATTGAGGTATAGGTTATGAGTACATGTCATAAATAATGTAACTGAAAGATACAATGTCAGGTAGCTCGACGCGTTTCGCGGCTTTAAACTGCTCTTCAGGAGCAGACAAAATGCAATATCTGAAATGAGAAGGTATACTGGCTAAGTAAGTTAGCTATGTCAAGGCGGGGGGGGTAGATAACCTCCCAAACCAAACCATTGGAATAACACAACTTACAGATATGTGTGCACGTGGAAGGAGAATGCCGCCCGCCATAAGCCAACCGAAGACACCGGTGCTGGGAGCCGAGGGAGCATGTCTGATGGCGACACCCACCACAAGCGAAATCCCCGGCGGATCCGGGCCCTCCGAGCGCCCCTGATGAATGGCAAGAGAGATGAGGTGTGTAGTGTGATGTGTAATGATAGAATTGGGGAATAGATAGAAGGATAGTGAGCTAGTGGAGAGGAAGTGATGAGTATAGAGGTGGAAGAAACACTGGTGGATAACCGGGAGTGAGGGTAGAGGATCATGGTGAGAGGTCCACACCAAAACACCCCAATGTGGGGGGAAAAAAGGGGGTAAAAAAGGGATAAAAGGAATAGGAAGGGTTGGGGAAGAAGGTGACCATGGGTGTCATTGTACCTGTGTGGAGGAGGAGGGAAAAAGTTTGATGCAGCAGTGCATGTGGAGTCGTTGTGGAGGAAGGTTCGCTCAAAGAGGCCCGGACCAAATGTGTTTCATTTAAAGTCCCACCTTTTAGTTGCTTTGCTGCCTCCGGCCGAAATTGTGTTTATATTGCCTGGTCTTTTTTTTTGGTTGAAAACATTCTGGATAGCCATAACACCAAGCATAGCTACTGTAAGGCTGGAATTATCTATGTTGCCAGTTTAATGCCGAAAAAATGTGCAGAACAATTGAATAAACATGACTGGACATGAAAATTCCAAATAACTCCGAACAAACAAGCTCAAGGCGTGGCTACAGGGGCCACACGTACATTACATGATTTCCCCTCACATGCTACAGCGTAGTTACGCATACAGCAAGCTATTGAAATATCGTACAATAAAATTCGTATTGTTAGTAAATTCTCCCTTTTGCGATACATTGGAGATTGAACTAGCAACCAAAAGTAAACATACGATCTGTCGTCCGATTTTCGAATCATGTTTATGGGCCATTAGGCACACTGCATTTGCCCATTGATGCGGGCTCTTAGATAGTTGCTTGTAGTTTTGCCTTGCAATGGCATCCTTTTTTTTACTCTGTGGCATTGCTGGTTTTATCAGAAGCATTGATGCAATATGTATTTCTTACTCTATTGTACTAATTGGTTGTCAGCCACCTCTACCATTTTTGGTTTCCTGCTTCAGCATGTTTATTAGAAAACCAAAATCATTTCTTTTAGAAAACTATTTGGTGTGGTCATACAACAACCCCTCTTAAAATACAACATATTTTTAATAAATAATTCTGAATAAACATACACAGCCTTAGAAAAATGTATAGCTTTAGGGCAATTTCAACCAGCTTTGGATCACAAAAATAACTTAGTAAATCAAAGCAACCTGCCATTAACAATTGTAATAATTCATGATTTGGATACAACTGTTTGGTGGTAGGTATCAGCATTCACATTAATTGTTTTTGTGGGTTAATTCTGGCTGAAAGTGTTGGAAGTTATTAGGTGTTATGCCCCGTACACAGGGTCGGATTTTCCGATGGAAAATGTGTGATAGGACCTTGTTGTCGGAAATTCCGACCGTGTATGGGCTCCATCACACATTTTCCATCGGATTTTCCGACACACAAAGTTTGAGAGCAGGCTATAAAATTTTCCGACAACAAAATCCGTTGTCGGAAATTCCGATCGTGTGTACACAAATCCGACAGACAAAGTGCCACGCATGCTCAGAATAAATAAAGAGATGAAAGCTATTGGCCACTGCCCCGTTTATAGTCCCGACGTACGTGTTTTACGTCACCGCGTTCAGAACGATCGGATTCTCCGACAACTTTGTGTGACCGTGTGTTTGCAAAACAAGCTTGAGCCAACATCCATCGGAAAAAATCCATGGGCTTTGTTGTCGGAATGTCCGAACAAAGTCCGACCGTGTGTACGGGGCATAAGAGTTCAGTTAAAGCAAGCCTTCAGAGCAAAATACTAGCCAGTACTCTCAGCCCATAGAAGGTGCTTCAAAGCTAGGCTTAGGGATTCCGTAAAGGATTACATTTAGGTTTAGGCCCATGTATCACTAACAATATTTTCAATTGTTGTAGCTCACCAGAGGCAGGATCTCTAAAATAGCAATAAGTATGCTCATCTGCATCTATTGAATCATGCCTTCGCTGGTTGAACCATTGCCACTTCCTCTCCCAGCAAGGTGGGGACCCTGTGTGAGATGTGAGTAATCTCTTTAACATTTAGGTTTTAGGATTAGGTTAAAGTTGAGGGGGTAAATTCATAGTTACATTTAGAGCTATTTTCCTCTTGAGCATTCTCCCTGACAATATAGTACCACCATCATCTAAATTACCGCTGGTGCAGTTATTGCTCCTCGCACATAAACTCATTGCACAGTGCTGGCTATCTCCTGGTCCTCCGACCTTTTTACGATGATGTAACACAGTTAATGCCATTTTAGAGAGAAATCTAGCATATCAAATTAGGGATTGACCTAAGAAGTATATAAAAAACTGTTCCCCCTGGCTAACATCTTCCTCATTATAGCCTGCTTTTCCACCTCTTCTCTAGACTTGTTTAACTAAATAATCTTTTATCTGTTAAACTAACTGCTGTTGAGAACTGCTTATGTCCATTGTCAAGCCTGTATTTCTGTACTCTGGGTCACCTTTCAATCTTACATGTCCTGCAATATACATCCTAATTTTCTACACATTTCATTGCACATCATGATATGTATATGTTCTTGTGATATTTCTGAACATTTCTGATCTATATGAGAAAAAAAATGTTTACCTCATATTATATATGCCCCTTCTACTTGTTTATTTTTATATTCTCTAAATCAAATGGATGTGATTCACAAATAAAATTAGAAGTATTTGGGAGCACTGCACACTCAGCCTCACCCTGTTCACAAAAATTGAGCCTGTGCAACAAATATCTGAGTGCCAGCAGATTGACAAGGTTTATCAGACTAGCTGGGTAGGTAATTCTTCATACACACACATAGAAAACATATGCCATTTACAGCATCTGCTATTGCAATTCTAACCTTTAAAAAAAGTCTGTATTGTTCACTGCCCAGACAGGACAGTAACAATATTTAAATGGTAGATTAAAGAGAGAGAATGCTCAATCTCTAATTAGAACATTCAGAAATTCAGCCTAATGATGTTTAAATATTGTTTTAATGAAAAGAAAAATGATGCTCAAAGATATAAAAAAAGACATACACAATAGGAAAATAAAAGGGTTTAAAAGTAAAAAATATTTAAATGGAATCCACCTTGTTTTTATTTCAGTGTACAATCTAGATAACTTGCAGAGTACATCCAATCTGATAATGAAGATAGAGAATCCGGACAGCTGCACTCTGATACAAACGCCTTTATTGTGTAAAATAACAAAAATTCATACAGTAGCGGGGTACAGGATGAAATATCTGATGAGTTTCACACTCCCAATAGTGCTTAATCATAGCTATACAACCTGTTTTAGACCGAGCAGTTTGTGTTGGTATTTTTTCCAAGAAAGAAAGAGATATGTTCATCCCTGAATGTCCAACAATGCCAGTGTTTCACCATCTTCCTAAAGTCCACAAGTGGTTAAATCCTCTTGTGGATAGACCACTTAATGAGCTTAATGAGTATCTGGGAGAATGGATAAACAGTCAGTTACAGCCTTTGGCAGTCAGCCTTCCCAGGTTTCTTAGGGACACCAATCAGCTCCTTATCAAACTGAAAGATTTTGAGTGGAAAGCCAATTACAGATGGATCACTTGTGATGTCACAAGTTTGTACTCCAGAATTCCCCACCCTTAGGGTATACAAGTCATCGCTTTTTTCCTTAACCACTTAGGATAACTGCCTGTGCGCGCCCGTGGGGGCGAACATTGCGGAGATCGTTGCTGCGGGGTGTCAGTCAGACACACTGCAACACTGCAACTCTCTGACGGAAACTCTTTACCACATGATCAGCCATGTCCAACCATGGCTGATCATTGTATCGGACGATCAGCAGTGCTGTCTATCACTGCCACCCATAAGTACCCATCAGTGCACCCATAAGTACCCATCAGTGCAGCCTTTCAGTGCCCATCAGTGTCACCTATCAGTGCCTATCAGTGGTCACCAGTGCCACTTATGAGTGCCCATCAGTGTTGCTTATCAATGCCCATCAGTCCTGCATATCCATGCCACCTATCAGTGCCGCCTATCAGTGCCCATCGTCAGTGCCCATCAGTGCCATCTCATTGGTGCCACCTTATCAGTGCCCATCAGTGCAGCTTATCAGTGCCCTTCAGTGAAGGAGAAAACTTACTTATTTACAACATTTTATAACAAAAACAAAGAAAAACTTTTTTTTCAAAATTTTCGGTCTTTTTTTATTAGTTTAGCAAAAAATAAAAACTGCAGAGGTACTCAAATACCACCAAGAGAAATCTCTATTTGTGGGAACAAAATTATAAAAATGTAGTTTGGGTACAGTGTAGCATGACCACGCAATCGTTATTTAACTACTTTAAGACCAGGCCTCTTTTTTAGATGTGTTGTTTACAAGATAAAAACAGTTTTTTTGTTAGAAAATTACTTAGAACCCCCAAACATTATACATTTTTTTCTAACACCCTAGAGAATAAAATGGCGGTCGTTGCAATACTTTCTGTCACACCGTATTTGCGCAGCGGTCTTACAAGCGCACTTTTTAAAAAAGAAATACACTTTTTTGAATTAAAAAATAAGACAACAGTAAAGTTAGCCCAATTTTTTTTATATTGTGAAAGATAATGTTACGCCAAGTAAATTGATACCCAACATGTCACTCTTCAAAATTGCGCTCGTGGAATGGCGACAAACATTTACCCTTAAAAATCTCCATAGGCGACATTTTTTTGGAGATGATAGCCCCCGCCGTGTTGTTCATTGTATCGGGCGATCAGGACAATCTCAATGTATGGCTCCACTATTTAAACGATAACAATCTTAATTTGAAGATTACGGGACATCTGTATGATGTCTCTATTGAGACCATCCATCTTTCTCTTAATTACATCAACATTATTATTCATGTAAATAACTTATCCCCTCCCCCCATCTTCTCTCCCCCTGTTTTAGCTACCTCATCCTTTATCCATCCATGGGAAAAAATCCCCCCCGCAATAAGACCAACAGTCATATATATCTATAGGTACACCTATCTATACAATCCATTTATATCCTAAATGCATCCCTTTTTTTCTTCCTTTCTCTTTTTCCACCTTTCTTCCCTGTTTTTTTTCCCTTTCTTCTCCCTCTCCCTTTCTTTTTCCTCTTTTTTCCACCTCTCTCTTCCCTCTCCCTTTCCCTCCAATTTTCTCCTCCTATCTTTTATTTACTTTCCCTTATTCCACCCTTTTTCACTTATCCTTCCCCACATTTTCTATAATTTGAAAAAGAACCATCCGAGGATCGGCGCATGCGCGAGAGCTCCGTGATGGCCGCTTAAGCCCGGAGCTCCGCACCACCCCGGACCGACGAGCGGCATAACCCCGGTCACAGCAGGCGCAGGTCCCACACGAGCATCCTCCCCGCTCGCTGATCAGCGGAGGCACAAGGTGAGATGTCCAGCGCACAAGCTCGCCGCGATTTGGGCCCGCAATTTGCAGCGGTGGCGGCAGATGGGTGCACCAAGATGGCCACCGACAGTTATACAGCTAGGCCTCACCCAGCCACACAATACAAGGGGACGGAGCAACGTCCCATACTCACCCCCCCGACCCTGACCTATGCCCAGGCAGCACAGGGAGGCCCCAGCACGCTCCAGTCAGCTCATCAGGGCCTGCAGCAGCACCAAGCCTCTCAGGGGGCTCACAGAGAAACACACAGTGGTGAGCAGAGGGAAGATGGCACTTCTCCCTCAGGCATACCCCCTCAATTTCCCTCATTGGCAGGCACCCCGCCTGGATACTCATTCAAGGGCATTTCTGCTATCCAAGAAGATCTTTTCTCGAAATTCTCTGCTCTGCTAGAAAAGGGCCTGGCCAACACAGCCTCCCAGATCACTAATGCAATCAAATCGGACCTCTCTAACCTGGGTTCTAGGATTGAGGCTATGGAAGACAAAATTGACCACACGGTCGCCAGAACCGACCAGAATGCCGCACACCTCCAGTCAATTCAAGAACAGCAGGGCACGGCCCTTTTAAGAATTGATGAACTCGAGAACAGGTCCAGGAGGTATAATTTCCTAATAAGAGACCTCCCTGAGTCATTTACGGATATCCCCCTAACGGTGCAGGACTTTATCTCAGAGCTCATTCCCAACATCCCGCCACATAGGCTAGAGCTGGATAGGGCTCACAGAGCCCTGGGACCCCCTGCGGAAGGACGGGTCCCCACGGGACATAATAGTTAAACCGCACTTTTACGCGGTCAAAGAGGAGGTAATGAAACAATCTCGTTTGAAGCCTAAGCTCCAACATCAGGGTCACCAAATTCAGGTCTTTGCAGACCTAGCTCAGTCCACAATACAGAGAAGACGTACACTCAAACCCCTCCTTTCAGTTTTGATGGAACGAGACATCAAATACCGATGGACATTCCCATTTGCTGTGAAGTTTTCCTTACAAGGCAAGACCCACGCTTTCTCCAATCTCCAGGAAGGTGAGAGACTTTTCATCTCCCTCAAATTGATATCCCAGGAAGCCCCCATGGAACTCTCATCATCCTCTTTGGGCTCATCTAAATGCCCCCCTCCAGGCAGCCCAGTCTCCCCTCTCTGGACCAAGGGCCCTTCCAAGAGGAGCAAGGACGGCAGACCCCCATAATGGGGCTTGATGACCCTCATCTTACACACCTAGACCTCCCACGGTCTTTTCTGTTCTGGATTGCCCTCCTCCATTGAATGAGCTCAAGCTCTCACACCTAACCCCATGGCCCAATTTGGGCCTCGGACACAGGTCACTTTATTTCCACCAACGTCTGGACACCGCCTGCTGAAGAGGTTCTCCGAAGTGGATCGCCTACTCATCAGACTAGCCACTAAAGTCAAAAAGGAGAGGCTGATAGACATTCATAGGCTAGAGCATAAATTTATTACCTTAAAAATCGAACACAAAAAAGCTCCGTCAAAAGATCTTAACGAAAAACTAGACGCGATAAGATTGGAACTCAACTTAGCTTTAACGGCCAAAGCCGAAAAGCACATTAGATGGAGCGAAGCAAAATTTTACTGCCACAAGGACAGAGTCGGGACAATGCTAGCCACGAAACTCTCCCCCAAGTTCCACTCTCACACTTTTCCCAAATTGCGCATAGCGGGCCAACCCCCTATGGCCAATCCTTCTAAAATTATGACAGCCTTCCACAAATTCTACTCTGAATTATACAAGACCACACAAAAACCGAGTGACATCTCGATAACTTCCTTCCTCTCGAATATTAAACTGCCCTCTCTCTCTAAGGACCACAGGGACCTTATGGAGGAGTCCTTCATCTCAGACGAGATAAGGGAAGTTATCAAAAAACCTTAAGACAGGCTCGGCCCCGGGGCTGGATGGTTTGTCAGTCCCTTACTACAAAAAGTTTGGGGATATACTGGCCCCCCATATGGCAAAATTTTTCAATTCTAAGAAAACAGGCTCCCCAATGGATCCCCACTTGAACACCGCTTTCATAACAGTTATTCCCAAACCCAATAAGAACCACGAAGAGGTAGAGAACTATAGCCCCATTTCCCTAATCAATAATGATCTCAAGATACTCACTAAAATCTTAGCCAATCGTCTCGCCTCCTTTATCAAGCAGTACGTCCATAAAGATCAGGTTGGTTTTATCCCGGGGAGGCAGGGCCCAGATCAAATTAGGAGAGCGGTGGACATTGTCTCCATTCTCCAATCTAATTGGGAGGGGGGCCCCAAACAGGCAGGAATGCTGTTGTCTTTAGACTTGCATAAGGCCTTCGACTCGATCGAATGGCCTTACCTTTTTTCTCTTCTGGAGAGCTGGGGCTTCGGGGCAGGCTTCTTAGGGACATTGCGATCCCTATACTCCAACCCGGCAGCAATAATCCGACTACAGGGCCAATACTCCAAACCCCTTCAAATAGCGAGAGGGACAAGACAGGGCTGCCCTCTTTCCCCTCTGATTTTCGCCATGGCCATTGAAACACTTGCGATAGCGATTAGATCAAACCCTAGTATTCAAGGTGTATCCTGTGGGGATCAAGTCCACAAGTGTGGGCTCTTCGCCGATGATACGCTCCTTTTCCTCCCCTGTCACATCACTCCTGAATTTATGCAAACTACTGAAAGACTTCTCTAGTACCTCAGGCCTTAAGGTCAACTATTCTAAATCATCGGCTTTAAACATTTCCCTGCAGACAGAAACTGTATCCGCCCTTCAAAGCTCCTTTGACTTTAAATGGAATGACCAATGGATAGACTATTTAGGAATTAAACTTTCAGCTAAAATGGAACAATTGTACCCCTTAAACTTCCCACCAATGTACCGTAAATTAGCGGCTGATCTGGGAACATGGTCCAGGGGAGAGGTCTCTTGGTTGGGCAGAGTTCATGCAGTAAAGATGACACTCTTGCCCAGATTGCTATACCTTTTCAGGGCCATTCCAATAAATATTAACAAAGAACACTTATCCAATCTCCAAAAAAAGATCACCAAATTCATCTGGGGGGGGAGAGGGCATAGATTCCATCAAAAAACCCTATTCCTTCCAAGAGCTCAGGGTGGCATGGGGGCTCCTCCTCAAACCAATCTATTAACCTTCTATGAGGAGGTGAGTTGCCATCTAGATAAAGGAAGGCCCGTAGACGTGGTGTATCTGGATTTTGCAAAAGCATTTGACACAGTTCCCCATAAACGTTTACTGTACAAGGTAAGGTCCATTGGCATGGACCATAGGGTGAGTACATGGATTAAAAACTGGCTACAAGGGCGAGTTCAGAGGGTGGTGATAAATGGGGAGTACTCGGAATGGTCAGGGATGGGTAGTGGGGTTCCCCAGGGTTCTGTGCTGGGACCAATCCTATTTAATTTGTTCATAAACGATCACAAGAAGGGGATAAACAGTTCAATCTCTGTATTTGCAGACGATACTAAGCTAAGCAGGGCAATAATTTCTCCGCAGGACGTGGAAACCTTGCAAAAAGACCTGAACAAATTAATGGGGTGGGCGACTACATGGCAAATGAGGTTCAATGTAGAAAAATGTAAAATAATGCATTTGGGTGGCAAAAATATGAATGCAATCTATACACTGGGGGGAGAACCTCTGGGGGAATCTAGGATGGAAAAGGACCTGGGGGTCCTAGTAGATGATCGGCTCAGCAATGGCATGCAATGCCAAGCTGCTGCTAACAAAGCAAACAGAATATTGGCATGCATTAAAAGGGGGATCAACTCCAGAGATAAAACGATAATTCTCCCGCTCTACAAGACTCTGGTCCGGCCGCACCTAGAGTATGCGGTCCAGTTCTGGGCACCAGTCCTCAGGAAGGATGTACTGAAAATGGAGCGAGTACAAAGAAGGGCAACAAAGCTAATAAAGGGTCTGGAGGATCTTAGTTATGAGGAAAGGTTGCAAGCACTGAACTTATTCTCTCTGGAGAAGAGACGCTTGAGAGGGGATATGATTTCAATTTACAAATACCGGACTGGTGACCCCACAATAGGGTTAAAACTTTTTCGCAGAAGAGAGTTTAACAAGACTCGTGGCCACTCATTAAAATTAGAAGAAAAGAGGTTTAACCTTAAACTACGTAGAGGGTTCTTTACTGTAAGAGCGGCAAGGATGTAAAATTCCCTTCCACAGGCGGTGGTCTCAGCGGGGAGCATTGATAGCTTCAAGAAACTATTAGATAAGCACCTGAATGACCGCAACATACAGGGATATACAATGTAATACTGACACATAATCACACACATAGGTTGGACTTGATGGACTTGTGTCTTTTTTCAACCTCACCTACTATGTATGTAGCTCTTCTGGTACTTGCAAGCTGCCAGGCTAGCCCAAATCTCTACAGTTGCAAGGTTTTTTTTCGTTTCTCTAAGGCAGAGAAGCCAGATTGGATTCAGATAGAGAGACGGGCAGCCCCCACATACACCCTGGACTTTCTCCTCTGGACTCCCCCCAAACAGAGACCCCCAATACTCTCCCCATCTCTATCTCAATCATTTCATTTATGGGATAACCTGAGGAAAAATACTGCCCTGATCTCAAGATGCCTGCCTTTGGCGCACATCTTCAATAATCCTGATTTTGCCCCTGGGTTGGATATTAAGGCTTTTCGTTGGTGGTTGGACAAGGGACTGTACCGAATCGGACATTTCTTTACGAATGAGGGTCCAATTTCCTTGGAGCAAGGTGTCAGGCTTCTAGAAATTCCGAACTCTGAGCGTTTGAGATTCCACCAAATAAGACATTTTCTTTGCCAACTTTGGAGAGGAGGAACTCCCTCACACAACGCCTTTATGCCATATGAATTATGGTGTGGTCGCTCATTGGAACAGAGGGGAGGGATTTCCGTCATATACCAGTCACTTGCCCTTCACCCCCAAAAGTCTCCTTATATGCTTGACTGGGAAAAGGAACTTGCTTTTGAATGGGAACCCTCTAAATGGAGAAGCTCCTTTGACAGAGCCTTTAAAGGTATTAAAAACATTTCCTTAATCGAAGGAAGTGTTAAGGTTATGACAAGATGGTACCTTACCCCTGCAAAGCTTTCCAGAATGTTCCCAACAGCTGACCCCAAGTGTTTTCGGGGGTGTCAGCTCTTGGGCTCAATGGCTCTTGTCTGGTGGGAATGTCCTAGACTCAGGCCCTTCTGGGATAAGATATTCTCCCTGATACGGAAAACAACACAGATTCAAATCCCGAAATCCCCGACCATAGCTCTTCTCAATGATAACTTGCCCAAGACTCCGAAGAGTTCACGTAAACTGATACTCTTCATCCTCCTAGGTGCAAAACTCACCATTGCTAAGGCATGGAAACAGCCCAAAGTCTCGGTGAAAGCTGCAATTCATAAAATATCATGGATTCTGGCCCAGGAGAAATTAGCCAGCATCTTAGATGACAAAAAAACGCAATTTGAAGCCATATGGGAGCCTTGGGCACAGTTCGTCGGCATCTCTCTTATACCCGGAGTCCAACCCCAAAACTAAAGGTGGACAACTTGTGGGGCGGGGGCCCCTCCTGACGGTCGGCTAACCTTCCTCTCTCTCTCTCCCCCTTTCTCTCTTTCTCTTCTACTCTTCTAGATTTAGTTCTCGTTGATTGGGTTAATCTGCTGGGGGAGACTAGGACAGATCCTCCTGTAACTGATGTAACGTTTTTTTGATCAAAGATCCTTTATATTGGGACAAATAACTGTCTTTCGTTTCATGGTTCACACTGATAGGTTATGGTCTCCAGTAATTAATATGACATTTTTTTTTTTTTCTTGATCCCTAGGGCCTTAGGACAATCGCTGGTAGGGGGAGCATGATCCCTTTAGGGGTGCTGGTGGGATCTCCTAGAGCCTCCCTTAGCAACGGTCAATCTTCTTAGTGGTCACTACTATATTTGTTCCAGTAACAATGTTTTAGGCATTGATCCTATACGCAAAAAATAGACATTCCCACTGTGCCTTTTCACTGTTAGCACATGAGCCCCAGCAGGGCTATATTATTTATCAAGTATTGTTACACGATATGTTGATACAAATCCTGTATTTTATTTTATCTTCTTGTTTTTGTAAAAAACTAATAAAAGATTTTGAAAGTAGAAAAAGAACCATCCACCCCTGGAGTTCCATCTGCTATTGCTATTATAAAAGGAGTCATTCCGGGCATGCCCAGCCACAAATCCCATATTTTATAAAAATTTTTTAATTGACCCCCTATTTCGAGAAACCTGCCATTCTTATAATAAAGTGTCATTAAGCTGTAGGCGCTATTCCTTGTATGTTGGCACATTCAAGGAAATCCATTTTTGTGCAATTAGCTTATGTGCAATAAACAACATCTTGTTAATTGCTATCCTAATTTTTGGTATGTATGTTTCTTTTTCTAGGCACCCCAGCAAACTTATTTTAGGATCCCTTTGTACCTGTATTTGGTATACCTGGTTAATAGTATCAATTATTTTTTGCCAGTACCTAAAAAATTTGGGACATTTCCATAGCATATGTATTAGGTCACCTGAGGTTTTCCTACATCGGGGACAGTCAGATGTATCTCATCTACCCCAGTAATACAATTTAACTGGGGTCCTATACACCCTATGAATTATGTATAATTGTGTTAAAGTTTGCTGGGGTGAAACTGATTGTACTTGTTCCAACATATTTTGCCATTGTTCATCTGTTAGATCTCCTAGGTCCTTTTCCCATCCCCGTCTAGCTTGACAGGTAGCCTATCCCTGGAGTTGGCCAATTAAATAGCCATATATTTTAGTAATGATGTCCTTTTTCAATTGTATCTTTGAGATTAGGTCCATTAATGGCATATTTTGAACTTTTAAATTCTTTCCTTTAAACTGGATCTGTAAAGCATGTCTTCATTGTAAATATTGAAAAAAGGTGTTGGGGGAAGGAAATATTCTTTTTGTAATTCTTGATATGTTTTTAGCACCCCATCAGAGTATAATTGGTCAATATATTGAAACTGAAATATATATAAACTGAAATGTCTTTAATTCCATTTTCTGCCATACTCTGTTCATCAACACTAATGTATTAGTGTTCATCAACACTTTGTATTGCGTTTCCAATGGATCCGGATTCCAATTGAGCTATTAAATGATTACAAGAGGGTTGAGTCAAAAGTATTGATTAAATTGGGTCCATCCTGTCTACATTGCCCCATCCCACCATCTGTTGCAGTTGAGAAGCAATAAAGTACATCTTTGCATTTGGCACAGCAAGTCCCACCTTATTTTTGGGAAGTTGTAATGTAATAAGCTTATTTCTAGGAATTTTACCCTTCCATATTAGGATACGGAACAGGGAATCTATTATTTTAAATCATTTAAGGGGAATAGGAGAATTATGTAGAATATAAAGTAACTGAGGGCCCCAGAACATTTTAATCAAATTTGCCCGTCCCACCAGAGATAAGGGTAATTTAGTCTATATTCTACTCTTTGCCTTAATTTTATCTAAAAGGGCATCACATTTTGATTCAAATATTCCTCGATTTTAAAGGAGACCCAAATACCTAGATACCTAAAAGACTTAGATATACTAATCTTATTTACCTTCTGTTGTAGGATTGGAGACATCTCATCTAGTGGGATTAATACAGATTTATCCCAGTTTATGCTGAAACCTGAGAAGGAGCCCAAGGTCCCTATCAAGGTTACAGCAGAAACTAGTGATTCATCTGCATCTCCCAGAAACAGCAGAGCATTGTCTGCTTACAAACAAAGTTTATCTTCCCTTTCTCCTCTCCTAAACCCTTTAATTAGGGGTGTTTGTCTGATTGTTATCGCTAGGGGCTCTATTGCTAATGCCAACAACAATGGGGATAGCGATCAGCCCTGTCTGGTACCCCCAGATGAAGACAAAAAGTTTGATATGGTACCAAAAACGAAATAAATGGATACGAGACTTTAAATGAGGCGTGTCTCTGTTGGTAAGGGTAGGTATGTAAATTAATCATATTAATAGCAAAAACTGATTGTAACCAATCCCCATTGGGTAGTTCCTATAATGAATAAATTAAATAAATAATTCTTGTCTACAATATAATGCATGATATAAACATATTCAATGCAAATAGTCACATATTTATTATTTAAACATGAAGAGGACATGATTAATACATAGGACAATAGTAGCAAAAATATTATATAATACATAATTGGCATAATAATCAGTACTTATTGTAAAAGGCATAATTAGAATAAAAAACCACAAAAGATAATAAAATTAATTTATGATGATACAAGCTATAACCTGGCACCCTTCAGTGTGGACTCAATGTGTTTCATGGCGTTTAAAGCCAATCATCAGGAGTGGGATGCTATGAGGTAAATGAAATAATAAATAGATAAGTAGATAGACCAAGATCTAACCTAACTTCTTTGTTTAAAAGTAGTATTTAAAAAAATACTAAATGGAACACTCACTTTTGGAAGAACGTATAAAAGCTTGTAATTGAATACAGGTACAAAGAGCGATGTGTGTGGGAAGATCCACCCAACGCATTTTGACTAAACAGTCATCACCTGGGGTGTGGACCCCCCACACCTACCTGCTTAAATAAGAATGATGACCCCAAAAACAGACCTGAAACTGGAAGGAACTCCACATGACGTCACTTCCTGTTTGAATCCCGGAAGGGAATCAATAGGGAAGGGCAAGATTATTCCAATACAACCGATAAACAGAAATATCGAAAGTGTGAATAAACAGCATTAATAGGAATCCTCCACACATAGATGGAAATATTCAGGCGGCTTTTAACCTTGTAGATTGGAGACTGATATCCAAGCCTCGTCATGAAAGCGAGGCCAGGAATCGCAACTCACATATCGCCGACCAATCCGTGAACAGTACAAAACCAAGCCTCGCTATGAAAACGAGGCCAGGGATCATAACTCACATATCGCTGACCAATCCGCGAACTCCACAAAACCAAGCCTTGCTATGAAAACGATGCTTGGAATGGTGAATTCCGTTTTGCACAACCAAGCCTCGCTATGAGAACGAGGCCGGGAACCCTTATGTCTACGGACCAATCCACGGATGGTACAAGACTGGAGCAACCGCAACCAAGCCTCATTATAAGAGAGGCGGAAGAGGTGCCGTCGTCGTCAACGGTGAAACGTCCACAGACCAATCACCAAGGGGGAAATGGTTCTAATGTTGACATCCAAGTCTCAGTATGAGGAATAGAATCAAGCCAACACCAATATGACATCAAAATTATAATCCCAGCTTGTGGTGCGGTAATACTTATTAATCATAAATATACCATATATTAGAATACTTATTAATCATAAATATACCAAATCGATAATACTTATTAATCATAAATATACCAAATTGCCAAAATTACGGCATCAAATGGAACCGGGGTCATCAATGGTACAAATGTTATAAACATACATATTAATACCCAGGCTAAAAATGGTACAAAGTATATATATATAAACATATTGTTAACGATTAAACACTGTGTCAATAGTGACATACACATAAAAGAATGTGCATTGAACCTATAAGGTTGAAAAGTGTTCTTAATACCAAGGATCCCCATATTGGTAACATTAAGCTCTATTTATAAAAGTTGATATCTCACTCCACATTCATCCCTTGTAGATGGTGGGTCTGCAACTCATATATCCAGAAGGTTTCCAATCTGGATACCCCTCTGATGTTGGCTCCATCCCTCCACGGGGCAATGTATCTATCTATGATCAAAACTGGGTCTCTGTTGGATGACAAGCATGATATTGTCGGTAATGTCGGGGGACTGTATGTTTGGTACTTCCAAGTTTGACCAAATTAATGTGCTCAGTAACCTTAGCTGTAAATGACCGTATAGTTCTGCCAACGTACTGCTTGCCACATGGGCAAGACAGTAGGTAAACTACATTGGTCGTGGCACATGTGCAAAACTGTTTGATGTTATAGACCTGGTTGGTTACAGTGGATCTAAACTCCTTGGTGGCTTTAGGTCCACACATGTTGTGATGACAGACCAAACATCTTTTGCAAGGATAATATCCTATCCAATTATGAAAAAAGGTTAGCCTGATAGGAGGGTTAATGATAGATGGTGCGATCTTACTCTTCAATGACGGTACACCTCGGTAGATAACCTTGGGTCTCTCAGGTAAGATAGGCCCAATGATTCTATTGTTCTTTAAAATCCCCCAATGTTGCTCAAAGATATCCTTAATCTGTTTGTGTTGGGTCAAAAAGTTTGTAAGGAAAGACCATTTAAAACCATCGTCCACATCTCTTTGAGGTTTGTCAACCAACAATGAAGCTCGATCAGTGTTTAGAACTTTAAGGAGGTCATTATCAACATCAACCTGATTATATACAAAAGTCTTTGTATGCAAATGCGCCATTTACGTTTGACCTCTAAGTTGTTGTCTATACGAGTAGCTTGTGAATGACTGATTTAGGGATGAGTGTGGCCGTGTATATTTATTTATTAACTAATCAGACAATTCAGCCAATCAAATCTGGTATATAACATTGATTAGGCATGAACTCATATTAACTAAACAGCTCTTTTGGTTTGTGTCCATCCCACACCATGCGATTTGCTTTTATCTATTTTTCATCATTTGATTTCCTCCTATCTATCCTTCTTTACCAATCTAAGATTTGTGCCTTTGTGACAGTTATTATGAATATCTCGTGGTTATTATGATAAGGGTTGAAAGTATGGAATTTATGAAAATTATTATGATATTCTGATGTTTACTTTTTTTGCTTCCTCCCATTGATAATCCCATTTATTTTATATTTTATATAATATCAATACATGTATATGTATATATCATCAGTTCATCAGTTTTTTATGTATACATATCATACAGGGCTCCTTCTTGTTTTGTGGTATTTCCTTAAGTGAGGTTTCTATGTTTTTCCTTTGCCCATCTAGGTCGCCTAGTCTCAGTTAATTAATTATATACATATTTCCTAACTACCTGGTATATTAGGTTATTTTATATTAGACTTTACAAAACTTTCTGGCAATCAATGAATGGGCATTGGTGCACATGATTTTTGTGCATGTTTTATACATATTTTAGTTTTTAAAATGTATGCTTTTATGCATACCTATTTTTTCATGTTCATACTTATCTGTATATATATTTTTTTTGCATTTTGGTGCTTATTATTACACATGTATATTTTTCTTCCACACATAAATGCACTTTATATTATTGATACCATTAAAAATCAGTTTTAAACGGTCTATGGACTGTATAAGCACTCTTAAAGGTATAATATATGCTCATTAAATCCAGTTGTTATATATAACTTTTTATACATAATTTTTTTGATTTGTTTAAGTTACCGTATATACTCGAGTATAAGCCGACCCGAATAAAAGCCGAGGCACCTAATTTTACCACAAAAAACTCAGGAACGTATTGACTCGAGTATAAGCCTAGGGTGGGAAATGCAGCAGCTACTGGGTAACAATGCCCATTTGCAGTCTCACTGTGCCCATCTGCAGCCTCACTGTGCCCATTTGCAGCCTCACTGTGCCCATCTGCAGCCTCGCTGTGCCCATTTGCAGCCTCACTGTGCCCATCTGCAGCCTCACTGTGCCCATCTGCAGCCTCATTGTGCCCATCTGCAGCCTCATTGTGCCCATCTGCAGCCTCACTGTGACCATTTGCAGCCTTACTGTGCCCATCTGCAGCCCCACTGTGCCCATTTGCAGCCTTACAGTGCCCATCAGCAGCCTCTCTGTGCCCATTTGCAGCCTCACTGTGCCCACCTGTACCTTTGATTACAAACAGCGGGTGTCTCCCGCTGTGTCATGCATCTGCTGTCTTAACTGTTCGGCGGCCGTCCACTGTAACAAAGCCCTGCCTCCTCCTCGTCTGTGATAAACGGAACACTGATTCAGTTTCCCAGCATTGTATCAGTGTTCCGTCTACCACGGATGAGGAGGAGGCGGGGCTTTGTGACAGTGGACAGCTGCTGAACAGTTAAGACTGCATGACACAGTTCGAGACCCTCACTCAAGTATAAGCCGATGGGGGCTTTTTCAGCATAAAAAATGTGCTGAAAAAGTCGGCTTATACTCCAGTATATATGGTAGTTATTATACTCTTGTTGTTATATATACATGGTTCTTTTCCATGTTTTTCTCCTGGCTATGTGTACTCTTTTTTCTAACCACATCTGTTTGTTATTTAATTAATTTAATTCATCATAATTGATCATGTAATCTATGTCATACTAGTATATATTTGTGACAAACCTTTGTGGTTGTGTAGCTATGATTAAGCATGATTAAGCACTATTGAGAGTGTTAAACTCGTCAGCTATTTCATCCTGTACCCTGCTGCTGTATGAATTTTTATTATTTTACACAATAAAGGCGTTTGTATCGGAGTGTGGCTGTCCAGATTCTCCTTCTTCATTACTACACACTAAGCCTGCACCTGCTGCTTCCACCCTGAGGAGAGTGTTACCTACAACACACCTGCCTAGAGCGGTAATCTTTCCTACATCCAATCTGATGTTTGCAAGAGTCTATGGAATTTTGAAAAAGTGACTCATTTAAGGCTAAGTTCACCCTTTTTTTTTCAATTCCAGCTCCCCTATGTACCAATATTAGGGATGGGCGAATGGTTCAGCCCCAGAATAAGTTCGGGCTGAACTTTGGTTGCTTGGACATTCGGCGAACAACGAACATTATGCAGCGTTCACGGCAAATTTGAAAGTCGCGGAACACCGTTAAAGTCTATGGGACACTAACATGAAAAACCAAAAGTGCTCATTTTAAAGGCTTATATGCAAGTTATTGTCATAAAAAGTGTATGGGGACCCGGGTCCCACCCCAGGGGACATGTATCAATGCAAAAAAAAGTTTTAAAAACTGCTGTTTTTTTAGGAAAAGTTATTTTAACAATGCTTAAAGTGAAACAATAAAAATGAAATATTCCTTTAAATATCATGCCTGGGGGGTGTCTATAGTGTGCCTGTAAAGTAGAAGCGGGGCTGTTGCAGCTTTTTTTTTCTTTTTTCAGCTCGTCGGGCGGTGTGAGAAGGACCTACATCATGGGACATTTTTATTTTTTTATCTTTTAATAAAGGACTTGTTCTTAAGTGTCTCATGTCTTTTTTACTATTTTTGACACTTTTTTTGTGAAATGGTAGGGGTACAATGTACTAATTCACATAGGGGGGGAGGCAGGGGGTGTTCGGCTCATCCTTAACCAATATACCATTAATGTACCTCTGTTGCAGAAAAATAAAAGCTTTCTTTGCTCTTGGGACATTTTGGCATGTTGCGGTGTTTGCATGACTTTTACCGTGAGTTTTGCTGCGTTTGATGCTTGTTTTTTCAAGTAGCAAAATGTGTGTTTGCTTCTGTGTTTGGGGTGCCATTAACGATTAATGACACTGAAGGTGTCACTAGTTTATTTTAGGTGTATAATGGTGGCAATACACTATACAATCTCTGTTCAATTTTCTTTAGATTTACCAAAACAATGGAATAGGAGGACCCACCTATCTATCCATTCACTCTGTATCCAATCAATCAGGCACTACATCAGGGATGTCCAACCCAAGGCCCCAGAAAGTTTAGCATGTGGCCCAGGCCCATCTGAAGTGCGAACAAAGCAGATAACAGCCTAAATTGACAAACCAGGCAAATGCACTCCTGGATGGATGCCGGGAATGCCATGCAAATATAGTTGAGGGTGCAGGCTGTGTGTGCTAATGGGTTCAGCTAGTGAACTCCTTCCTTTGTCCTATGCCAGCCTTAGACAGTTTGAATCCCACCAGCTGGTCCAGCAGGAACTGGCAGAAATTTGCCTATGTATGGTCAGGCTGAATGTACCCAAGTTGATCAATCGTTCAACTTGGGTACAACCAGCCTGCCTGTTCTACATGCAATTATCACTAGCAGCTATAATAACTGCTACCAATAATCACTGTGATCCCCCACAGTGATTAACTTTTCTATGGAACACACCAAGGGCTGAGGTAAGGGCTTGTACTAAAGAATATAGAAAGCTTTTATTTTTCTGCAACAGAAATACAATAAAGTGGAGCTCCACCCAAAAGGGGAAGCTCCGCTTGTTTGCCTCATCCTCCCTCTGTTGCCACATTTGGTTTTGACAGGTACCTGCCCCCACTGCCGGCTCATCTTGCCGCGGCCAACTCAGCCAGATGTTCACCCCCCCTCCTCCTTCCCCCATACATAGGAGAGGGAAGCCTCAGGTAATACATAAAGAAGAAACAAATCCCCCTACATAAGTTGTACGTGTTTATCTGCAGCCCCCTTTTCTCTACATCTTTTCAAAGTGCAGAATTTATAAAGCTTGTCTGAGCATTTAGAAAAAGGGGTGGAGAGCTGAAGTTACACTCTGCAGAGCTCAGTGAGGAGAGTTTAGAGAGCTGATTGGAGGGAAGCGACACACCCCCTTCACACAGCACATAGGAACAGAGATGAGTCACTCCCTGTCACCTTTTCTCTTGGTGTCAGGAAAACTTGTCACCAATAATTTATGATGATAACAGAGGAATGAAGCAGCAGACAGAAATAACACTTATGCCGCGTACACACGACCGGACGTTACGGCAGACTTTGTCCGGCGGACTTTTCGTCTGACTTTACGACGGACTTTCCAAATGAACGGGCTTGCCTACACACGATCAACCAAAGTCCGACGGATTCATACGTGATGACGTACAACTGGACTAAAATAAGGAAGTTCATAGCCAGTAGCCAATAGCTGCCCTAGCGTTGGTTTTTGTCCGTCAGACTAGCATACAGACGAGCGGAATTTTCGACCGGACTCGAGTCCGTCGGACAGATTTGAAACATGTTTCAAATCTAAGTCTATCAAACTTTTGAGAAAAATAAGTCAGCTGGAGCCCACACACGATCGTATTGTCCGGCGGACTCTTGTCCGCCGGACCAAGTATGTCGGAGAGCGCGGTCGTGTGTACGCGGCATTAGTTCTCTTAAATAAAACAAGTATACACTATAGAAAGATTGGCATTGTTCATATTTCCTGTCTGAGGTTTACAACCACTTTAACTAATGCCAGGCTATTTACAAGAAGGCCTTATCAGAAGTCCTTTAAATACCCTTGCTAGTGGAAGTTCATGATACCTCTATCTTCCATCTAAATTCTCTGCTTTTTGTCAAATGCGTCTTAAAGTGATAATAAATGCTTGCATAAGTGACCAGTCTCAGGTAATAAACTTTTGATTAATTAAATCTTCCTGCATAAGCTTTACCTGCTTATCTGTAGCCTTCTCTCCTCTACTGTCTTCCAAAGTATACAGTTTAGATGGAATTTTTAGATTCCAGGAGGCAGGGGTGGGTATCAGATGTCACACATTACACATTACAGAGCTGAGTGTAATCTGAGACATGAGTAGAGGAAACTAATACTTCTTTCTATATAGTCTCACTGGGAAACATGCACATCTGAGGCTGTCAATCACCTGCTGTGTCCTGGGGGGGTGAACTGTCTCCTGGGTTTCCTTGGTGTCTGCAAAAACTTTCAGAAGTGACTCATACAAATAGCAGAAGGAGGAGAGTACAGAAAGCATGCAAACTAAGTGATGTATGAGGATATGCTTTGTTCAATTTTTCATTTCAGAAGTTTACAACCACTTTAAACTGGCTTAAGTATGACTGCATAAAAAACGGAGATGGAATTTGATTCTGACCATTTTTGTTATCAAATTGTGACTTTTGGGTAAAATGAGAGTGGCACTGTAGTCAGTCAACGCAGTGCCGAATCGCAAAAAGTGCTCTGGTCAGGAAGGGGATAAAATACTCCGGGGCTGAAGTGGATAAGTTTAGTTATTCATTCCAGACTTATGTTTTACAGTTAGATTAGCTAATACTGTATTTCATTTCTTGCACAGTTTTATATTTTTTAAGGTGTAAATTTTTCCATTAAATTATTCATTTTCATATATGACGCTAGTAGCTAGCTCTACTACAGAAGTCCTTTTCGAATGAATAACATGCAGGAAATATATAAACCTAAAGAAAAACATGGTGTCAAGGGTATCTAGCGGCCAATATTCACTAACATAGCCTGAAGGTCTGCATTAAAGTCACATGCATCTGACAGAGAAGTCTCTATTTCTCTATATAGATGCTAGGTAAAAGGAAATGCAAAAACTGAATTTGCTTTTTTGGGCCTTCAATCATATCTGAACTGCATTTCACAAGCTGTTATTAGACAGAATATCTACTGTATCTGAGGATATATGCCACCCAACCCAGCATGCAAGCAATAGACATTGCCAATGAAACAGCTTGCTTGACAGATTAGTGTTAGTATTTGAGGCCTGAAACCAAATAGACAGGCAAAACCAAGTCCATCTCCACAGTAACAGTAACACCCTGGAAACATTCTGTGAGCAGATGAGCAAGTGACTAATGTGTCCACACATTACACATATTATTTTGCTAGATATGTTCAAGCATGTAGTTGTTTTTGACTCAAAAAGATATGCTAATCCATTAGCAAAAAGTAAGCATAGATGCAAAAAGACTACTTATGTGACAGGTTTATTAAAATGATTAAAATGATGATCCTGGAATAAAAAACAGTTCATGCAATGCAACCTGGTGCTGAACTTTTAATGTAAAAACACAAAGCTATATACAGTAGCTGTCTGTTATCTACAGTGCTAAAATATATTAATTGTTTCAGAGATCCGAGAGGAAACACAAGGGCTGCAAATCTTCAATCTATGTGTCTCCTTCTATGGCTAGGGGGCAAAGACAGATCAGCAATCCTGTGCCTTGCATGTGAGCTTAAAAAATGTAGGCCATTGTTTGATGTGCCCATGCATATGGGAAAACTTATATGACAATACTGGAGGGGTTATCAGTTTGAATGGCAGCTGCATAGCGTTGATGGCCCTGTACCATAAATCAATTTCAAAGTGAAAAATGGCAATATTAACATGTCATTGATGTATAATGCCAAAAAATTTAAGCATGAGCATGTGGGAACTGTAAATAAATTATATGAATCATGTAAATCAAGTATTTTTACACTTTAATTTACTCTTTTGAAAATTATACCATTCTTTAAATCTCCAAAGTGAACAAGAGATTTTTGAAAGAATTTAGGACTTTTAAATTCCATGGAAAGATCAATAACATATCTCTAGAGATACACACTGCATATAACAGTTGCAAATTGTGTAACTCTGTATAAGCCTATTACTACTTTTCTGAATATCAAGCAATCTATGAAAACATACAAGAGAAACTCCCACTAAATGAGAGATCTCAATCCATCTTTTGTTTGTAAATAAGCTACCTGGGGATCCTGGGTGACACAGTTGACTAATATGACCATATATAAAACCAAGCTGGCTTGTTAACATACAACACCCTTTGTCACTCAACCATTCCCCCCCTACAAAAAAACAAAAACAATTAAATGAAAACACCTACATGGTGAACAAAGACCTTTATTGAAAAAAACATAAGTAATGTTGTCCTATTTAAATCCAACATCAATATTGTCATGCAGCAATGTGGATCCTCGTCAAAAATATATATATAATTCCAACGTCAATCTCATTATGCAGCAATGTGGATCCTCATCAAGCACAATGACTTGATGCCCAAAAATGTTGGCAGTACCACCTTGCTGGTTTGTTGACAAACAGAAACCAACTAGAGATCTTTCATTTTGCGGTGGTTGGTTTGAAAAACAAACTGTGAAGTGCATAAAATTATTGCGCTATCCTGTAGTGAAAGCAGCTACATATAAATGTGACAAAAACAGTGCTAGAAAACTGTGTAAATACATAAATAAACACATAAATTAGTGATACAATCCGAGCGTGAATAAGTCCCAACTATAACACAATGGAAAACCAATAATAAAACCCAAGTGGGTCAATCCCAAGTAATGGCGGGTACACCACAAGTAAAGGATTGTTCATATGAGGAGCCAAGGGCGCCACAAACGGAAGTCATATAGGGAACCAGGAACACCAGGTTTGATATCTCTTACTGGAACCAATGGACTGGGATGTCAGCGACACCAGGTCAAACAGGCATAGATAACCGACAGCTCAATATGGCAGGTATGGTTTAGAAGATCCTGAAGTATCCGACTGAGGGACAGGAGCAGTCAGCGATGTCCTCAAGGGTCTGCTGGTTTTTATGAAAATAAATACCCGATTTTTTTTATCTGCACCATTGGAAGCCTTTTTCTTTTTTGCATATCTCTTGCATTATGAGCCTGCCTGACCCATCCATCCGGCCATCCATGGCCCAGTGACTGGCTCCATCTTTGTGACTCAATTGGGAGAACACTGGACCCTTGAGGACACCGCTGACTGCTCCTGTCCCTCAGTCGGATACTTCAGGATCTTCCGAACCATACCTGCCATATTGAGCTGTCGGTTATCTATGCCTGTTTGACCTGGTGTCGCTGACATCCCAGTCCATTGGTTCCTGTTTGACCTGGTGTCGCTGACATCCAGGTCCATTGGTTCCAGTAAGAGTACCCACTCTCATTTTCTTCTGTGATATCTGTTATCGATATCAAACCTGGTGTTCCTGGTTCCCTATATGAAGAATACCTCAGTTTGTGGCGCCCTTGGCTCCTCTTATGAACAATTCTTCACCTTGTGGTGTACCTGCCATTACTTGGGATTGACCCACTTGGGATTTATTATTGGTTTTCCATTGTGTTATAATTGGGACTTATTCACGCTTGGATTGTATCCCTCATTTATATGTTTATTTATGTATTTACACGTTTTTCTAGCACAGTTTTTTCATTAGCGCTACATTTTCACCCACTTGAAAAACAAACTGCCATGCCTATATTTAGTCAATGATGTCACCCAGCATATCTGGTTTATTTGTTGATGAACAGAAAGCAGATGGGGATCTGTGATTTGTGATACAGTTAGCAGTGGTCTAGCATCATCATGCAGCAAGCCATTGTGAAGGGTTGTAATGGAGGTGGGTCAACATAGTCGGGCTGCAGGTCACTGTGATTAAGTACTACATCCCTAGATGACATAATTGACATTTGGTTTAACATCAAGAGACATTGATAGTTTTCTAATTTTTATTTAATTTTTACTTTTTTCCTCTCAGTCTTCCGACCCCACGTACAATAAAATGCAAGCACACTGTACATAATCCATCACAACTTAACAATATATTTAAAACCCCCAAAGGCGCTCTGAATCTAGCAATATTCTGAACAGGAAAAACACATAGGGGACTATTTGTAATGTTCTTTCTTGTATTTTTTTCCACTTCAAAATGAATGTAGAACTAAAGACAAAAATATTTTTTTTAAATTTTGGATAGAGTAAGAGAGGTTTATAACTCCTGTCAGTTTTGTGTCCCATTTGGGATATTTCCCTTCACTTCCTGTCTAGCAGCCAAAACAAGAAGTGAGAGGAAATTCATCTAAAGCCAGGGAATTCTTAATTCTCACCAGGGCCACTAATATCAGTGTAAAATTTCTCCTCTATTCTGGTGAAAACTCAAGGTTATTTTTTACCTTCTCTTTTGGTGATACTAGTAAACAGGAGAAATAGAGAGGGCGAAGAGGGAAAAAAAGAGAGTGCTTTTAGTTTCACTTTAAACGTATTTATAACCTTGAAGAGTCATATTTCCTGCTTCCAGTCATTAGCTTAGCGCCTCCGATTAATTGTATTAGATTAGAAATTAATATTGCAAAAAAAAGAAAAAAGAAAATTGAATAGTATACTATTTGCCACTATAAAATTGCTATACCTGATTACTTCCTCTTTCAAATTGCAGGCTTTTGTAAAATTATGCTTAACATTTTAAGTTCTTTTATTTTTATCTCCAGATCTGTGATATGCTCTTTTTTAAGTTTGCATATTTCGAAGAAACAAGTCACTGGAAAATGGCTAGTGATCAACAAAAAAGGGGAACATGAAACTTTGAACTAGCAACTATTTTACAAATAGAACTGAAACAGATTGAATACTAATCCGGTACATTTAAAGGAAAAATAAGAGATAAGTGTCAGCATCCAAACCTGATTACAATGACATGGCAACCACACCAAACAAAAATCTGGAAATCCAAAACTGACTAAGTGGGAAGAAAAAGTGAAGAAAATGATTAAGAAATAATGTAAATGCAGTACTAAGAGGAAATACTGTAATAAGGCAAAAGCAGCAACCTATGATGCTCTAGATTTGATGCTGCTTACCACAGGTAAAGCAAAGGAAGAAATTTACAGTACTACCAATAACCAAACTTATTTTTACACAAAATAGAAGATGCAGTCTCACAAGAAAAAGATATGGACTAGCCCCATAAAGTGCTTTAGATCAAAAAAAAAATTGCAGGGTATGATTCTTGTAGGATAGTTACAAATTAGTTATTTATTTAGAATGTTCATCATCACCAAAACTTTCAAACAAGTAATCATCCTTGATATTTTTGAGACAGCGTTTTGAGAATTTATCTGAAACGAGGAAAAAATAGGACGCAATGGGCCTAATTCACTAAGAATAAAGAGAAAAAGTAATCACTCTACATCGAGTTACTCCCAATAAGCTTCAACTTGGTAAACATGCAAATGAAAAATGAGTAAGTGAGCATTAGTAAATTCCAAATTAGCATAGTCGTGGTTTGTGTGTGGCTATTTATTTATATTACAATTATTGTGCATAGTTTGTTTTCTTCTTTTGCTAACAAATGTTGTTCTGAATGATGATTGCAGAGTAATGTCTGCTATTCCAGTAGGTTACATGTATTTATCATTTACAGTTACATGTCTGTTATAGGTTATTTTTTTTTCATGTTACATTTCTTTTTTAGGAGACTATAGAGTTCTAATTATCTATGTTCATTCTTTAATCATACTAAGCTATTATGCAAGTCTAATCGTACTCATCAGATTGGCCTAGTGGTCTGCACTCATGAACAAAAAGCACTTTATACAAATCTGTAAGATTCACTTCTTCCTTTTTAAAGGATCCACTCTTCCTAATTTTAAAGGCTTATATGCATGGTACTGTCATAAAAAGTGTTTGGGGACCTGGGAGCAGTGATTTTAATAAAGCTTAAATTGAAACAATAAAACTGTAATTAGACATGTGCACACTGAAATATTTCGTTTCGGAATTTCGTTTTCGTCCGAAAAATACATTTATTTACTTACTCCCAAAATGCGTTTTTATTTATTTTGTTTTTCATTAAAAATTGCATTCGTCCGAAAATCCAAATTAAGGTCGAATCTGTCATTGAAGGCTTATGGTGTCTGTCGAATGTTCAAAGAAGATTCGACGGAGCAGCTAAACTGTACGACGCCATATAGTTTACCTGCTCCGTCGAATCTTCTTAGAAGTTTCAACAGACACCATAAGCCAAAGTACGTGTGTACTTAGTTCTAGCTATTTTACTGCTCCTCCTCTTTGGTTACAATCAGCCAATAAAATTCATCATCATTATTTTTTTATTTATCTTCTCTCCCCTACGTCAAATCTTTTTCTCCCCTACATCGAATCTTTTCTCCCCTACGTCAGATCTTTTCTCTCTATGTCGAATCTTTTCTCTCTATGTAGAATAATCTTAGACTAATAGAGTTAAGGTTAGGCACATTCGACCACAGGTTTAATGGACACAGATTGTTATTGTCATCATCATGTCGAATCACCTATCTATATTGAACTGTTGTAGCAACGAAAACGAAAATAAAGCATTTGTTTATGTCGGCTTTTTCGTTTTTCGGATTCTGCACTTTCGTTATCGTTTGTTAAAACGATAACGAAAATACCCGAAATTCGGACGAAAATGCATTTGAGCGAAAACGAATGCACATGTCTAACTGTAATATTCCTTTAAACTTCGTACCTGGGGGGTGTCTATAGTATGCCTGTAAAGGGGCGCATGTTTCCCATGTTTAGAACAGTCTGACAGCAAAATGACATTTCAAAGGAAAAAAAGTCATTTAAAACTACTTGCGGCTATAATGAATTGTCGGTCCGACAATACACATGAAAGTTCATTGAGAAAAATGGCATGGGATTTCCCCACAGGGGAACCCCGAACCAAGATTAAAAAAAAAATGGCGGGGGGGTCCCCCTAAACTCCATACCAGGCCCTTCAGGTCTGGTATGGATATTAAGGGGAACCCCATGCCAAAGTTTAAAAAAAAAATGGCGTGGGGTCCCCGTCAAAATCCATACCAGACCCTTCAGGTCTGGTATGGATTTTAAGGGGAATCCCACACCAAAATTAAAAAAAAAATGGCATGGGGTCACCAGGTGTGAATTGGTAATGGGGTACAAATGTACCCCTATCATTTCACAAAAAAAGTGTCAAAATGGTTAAAAAACACAAGAGATGGTTTTTGACAAGTCCTTTATTAATTTGTTCTTCTTTCCGCTTCTTCTTCCATCTTCTTACTTCTGGTCTTCCTTCGGTGTTCTTCTTCCTCCATGGAACGCCAACACGGATCCCCCCCAGGGTTAGAGCGTAAGATTCCCTGGGGTGCAGAGTCTAAGAGCCAGCAGGTGTTCAGCAGAGCCTCTAGTGGTGAGGATGGACTGGGCTGCAACTGGCTCCAGGTCGCGACCCCCAGGGTCCCCCAGCTCACACCCACAGTAGGCAACAGGAGGATAGGGATAGTAAGGGAATAAGCCAAGGTCTGGGCCACAAACAGACAAGGACAACAGAGTTTATGCCAAGGATCAGGGTCACAGGCAAACAGGAATAGTCGGGGACACGCCAAAGGTCAGGGTCACAAGCAGACAGGGAAAGTCGAGAACAGGCCAAAGTCGGTAACTGGGATCAGACGTAGGAAACACAGTAAGTACACACAAAAGCTAACACACAATGGTTGATCAGCACTGCTGGCTTGCAGTGCACAGGTTAATATAGGGTTCCCTGATAGGGCCTGGGGTGGGACCATGCTTAGAGGAGAGGTTAAAAAACCAGCCAGGTGTGAGTGGCTGGCCTCTTAGTCTGAACACATGAGGAGAAGGTAAGCTGACAGAGAAAGATTACTGCATAACCATGACACACAGGAGGCGTTGCAGTACACCTTGAAAACTCTGGAGCACTTTTGCACTTTTGTTGGATTGGAGCACATCAGTCACTTTATATGGACTTTGATTTTTGTTACTAATGTATTGTTTTTTCCTTTCACTTATGTTGTGTTTGCTAACGCTGTAAAATTCATATTATTATTACTTTGTTCAAGTGGTCAGCACTTTGTGTACAGCAGCTGCATTTATTATTTTCACTTATTGTTTGCTCTAATTTTAGGTTATGGTTAAAATATTTGTTACACTATCATATTTGTAACACCAACAGCGTGAGTTTATATATTTAGTAATATATTTCTATAGTGTGTAGTGTTGGCGTGGATAGAGAGATAGCTTGATTTAGATTAAGCAGGCAGGTTATTTAGTTAGTGGCAGTGAATTTGATATGTATCTCACAAAAGTGAGTACACCCCTCACATTTTTGTACATTTTCTAATATATATTTTCATGTGACAACACTGAAGAAGTGACACTTTGCTACAATGTAAAGTAGTGAGTGTACAGCTTGTATAACAGTGTAAATTTGCTGTCCCCTCAAAATAACGCAACACGCAGCCATTAATGTCTAAACTGCTGGCAACAAAAGTGAGTACACCCCTAAGTGAAAATGTCCAAATTGGGCCCAATTAGTCATTTTCTCTCCTCGGTGTCATGTGACTCGTTAGTGTTATGCCCCGTACACACGGTCGGACTTTGTTCGGACATTCCGACAACAAAATCCTCGGATTTTTTCCGACGGATGTTGGCTCAAACTTGTTTTGCCTACACATGGTCGCACAAAGTTGTCGGAATTTCCGATCGCCAAGAACACGGTGACGTCAAGCACGTACGACGAGACTAGAAAAGGCCAGTTCAGAACCAAGCGAGGCACCCTTTGGGCTCCTTTTGCTAATCTCGTGTTAGTAAAAGTTTGGTGAGAGACGATTCGCGCTTTTTCAGACTCGTGGTTTTCAGATCGTTTTCTGCCGTTCAGTTTGTGCTTGTGGGTTTGTATCTGCTCTTCAGTGCGTGCAGTCAGTTCGTATTGGAGTTTTCTGTGCGATCTTGTTCGCTCATTGCTGTTTTTCAGGTCGCTCTTCACAGGCCTTGCTGTTCTTCAGTGCGTTCTGTTACTTCGTTCTGAGCAGCCGACCGTTTTCTAGCCATGTTGCGTATGCGTACTCCACGTAGAGTTCGTGCTGTGCGGGGGCTTGGTGTTGGGGTCCTGACCTTGACACAAGTCCAGTCCATGAACAGGGTGGGGAGGAGTTCATGGACCAAGAATTGGTTGCTTCAGCGTGACCAGTTCTGTCATATGTCTTTGCTCCGTGAGATCCGTGAGAATAATCCTGATGATTTCAGGAACTTTCTCAGGATGACGGACCCCGTATTTCACCGTTTGTTGGCTTCGCTGACCCCCTATATCAGCAGGCAGGATACCTGCATGAGGCAAGCCATCACTCCGGAGCAGAGGTTGGTCGCTACCTTGCGGTATTTGGCCACAGGGAGAAGCCTGCAGGACCTCAAGTTCTCGACAGGCATCTCCCCCCAGGCTCTGGGGATCATTATCCCAGAGACCTGTTATGCCATCATCCAGGTCCTACAGAAGGAGTATATGAAGGTAAGATTTTTATCCTTTTATATCACATTTTATTGTATTGAATGTTTGATAAAATATTGTATTTCTTTCCTCATTCCCTAATTACCATGATTGTATTATGCTGTGAATGTCCCCTTTGTCCTCATGCATGCTGGATTTTTAGGTAATTATTATTTTAGGTCCTTCATACATATTTGCCCTTCAATAACCTCCCCAGCATGGTGTCTCCTGGCCCTATATTCACCTCATGTAGTTACTTAACAATGTATTTTATCAGCTCCATAGTAGTGCTTTACCCCAAACACCCCCTAAAATGTTTTGAAATGTTATTTTTGATTTAAATTCAGGCAGAGGGCCAGAGGCTTTTTTTTGTGGTGTCCCCAAATTTTTTGTAACCCTCCCTCCCCCAACTGCTAAGTCAGCTGATCCCAATTCTCTATCCTCAATCATATATCTGCTGACTTTGCCAAACCCATACACACTATACCCATCTCTTTAGTGCTCAGATTTATGGATGAATTCCCCAAAGCATGTAGTGCAAGGGCCTGCCTGTATAATTTCCAATGGTACTGTTTAAAGTTCTTGTATCCTATTATGATCTTGATAGGTGATAGCAGAATGTCCAAATGTGCTCAAATGTGTACAGTGTGTATTTATATCTTTGTATTATGACACTTCTTACCTGTCCAGTGGGCTGCCAATAGTGTAACTAAGGAGGGGCTGTTCCAAGTAATACCCTGTATTTAGGCATTCATCTCTCAATGAAGTGAAGAGGGTTACCTGTCCAAGAGTTCCTCCCCCTATAATGTTAGAAATGGCCCATGAGAGGGGGGGGAATATGATAGGTGTACCTTATACTTTGTTGTTGTTAAATTCCCCTTAATAAATGCTATCTGGAGGTTGACCCATAATGTTTGTGTCTAATCTGCTTGCCAGGTTTCTGTGAAAAAATAGTAATGTTTATTGTTTTTTCCTCAACAGTTTCCTTCCACGCCACAGGAATGGCAGACTGTGGCCTCCCACTTTGCCCAGCGGTGGGACTTTCCTAACTGCGGAGGGGCAATTGATGGGAAACACGTCCACATCGTCCCACCACCCAACTCGGGGTCGTACTATTATAATTACAAGGGGTTTAATAGTATAGTGATGTTGGCGGTGGTGTCGGCTAATTACGACTTCTTGTATGTGGACGTGGGGAAGAATGGCCGGATGTCCGATGGTGGAGTGATCGCCCAGACGGAGTTCTACAGGCGTCTCCAGAATGGCAGCTTGGACTTGCCACCTCCAGAGGACAATGTTGAAGGTCTCCCATTTGTGTTCGTTGCTGATGAAGCATTTGCGCTGGGGGACCACCTGATGCGGCCATTCCCGATGAGGACCCTCACCCCGGAACAGAGGGTTTTTAATAGGGATGAGCCGAACACCCCCCGGTTCGGTTCGCACCAGAACCCGCGAACGGACCGCAAGTTCGCACGAACGTTAGAACCCCATTGACGTCTATGGGACTCGAACGTTCGAAATCAAAAGTGCTCATTTTAAAGGCTAATTTGCATGGTATTGTCCTAAAAAGGGTGTGGGGACCCGGGTCCTACCCCAGGGGACATGTATCAATGCAAAAAAAACTTTTAAAAACGGCCGTTTTTTCGGGAGCAGTGATTTTAATGATGCTTAAAGTAAAAAAAAAAAAGTGAAATATTCCTTTAAATATCGTACCTGGGGGGTGTCTATAGTATGCCTGTAAAGTGACGCGTGTTTCCCATGTTTAGAACAGTCCCTGCACCAAATGTCATTTTTAAAGGAAAAAATCTCATTTAAAACTGCTTGTGATTTAATGTCATGTCGGGTCATGGCAATATGGATGAAAATCAGTGAGACAAACGGCATGGGTACCCCCCAGTCCATTACCAGGCCCTTTGGGTCTTGTATGGATATTAAGGGGAACCCCGCACCCAAATTAAAATAAGGAAAGGTCCCTATATACTCTGAACAGCAGTATACAGGCGTTGCAAACAAGACAGGGACTGTAGGTTTGTTGTTAAGTAGAATCTGTTTGTAATTTTGAACATTTTTAACGTGTTTAGCTCCAGCCAAAAAATCTTTTCTAAGCTTTTTGGAAAACATAGGGAAGGGTTATCACCCCTGTGACATTTGTTTTGCGTCTTTCCTCCTCTTCAGAAGATTTCACCTCACTTTTTTGTCCCAATGAAAAATGTTTTTTGAAAATTTGGTTTTTTTTGTGGAACAAGGATTGGAAAGCATCAGTGGAAAGGAGAAATTGTTTTCCCATATTAACTCTTACATGAGAGAATTTCCCTTCCTAGGGGTAGATTTCATCTCACTTCCTGTTGTCTCCTTCCGTTTGCAAGTAGGAGTCGTTTGTAAGTTAGATGTTTGAAAGTAGGGTCCTGCCCTATATACTCAGCAGAAATTTGGGCCTTAGGTGTTGCTGTGGCCAAAACACTGTAAGCCCTCACAGGGCCCTGCTGTGAAATATTAGATCAAGAATTGTAATTACATGCCCCTGTTGAACAGGAGCTGAAAAATTAGGCCTTAGGCACTGGGGCTGGTGCCACAACACTGCAACCCCTCACAGACACTCTAGCTGAACACTGTGAGCAGGACGCACTGCACTAAATGTAAATAGCAGGAACAGATCTAGCTGAACACTGTGAGCAGGACGCACTGCACTAAATGTAAATAGCAGGAACGGATCTAGCTGAACACTGTGAGCAGGACGCACTGACTGCACTAAATGTAAATAGCAGGAACGGATCTAGCTGAACACTGTGAGCAGGACGCACTGACTGCACTAAATGTAAATAGCAGGAACGGATCTAGCTGAACACTGTGAGCAGGACGCACTGCACTAAATGTAAATAGCAGGAACAGATCTAGCTGAACACTGTGAGCAGGACGCACTGCACTAAATGTAAATAGCAGGAACGGATCTAGCTGAACACTGTGAGCAGGACGCACTGCACTAAATGTAAATAGCAGGAACAGATCTAGCTGAACACTGTGAGCAGGACGCACTGCACTAAATGTAAATAGCAGGAACAGATCTAGCTGAACACTGTGAGCAGGACGCACTGCACTAAATGTAAATAGCAGGAACGGATCTAGCTGAACACTGTGAGCAGGACGCACTGACTGCACTAAATGTAAATAGCAGGAACAGATCTAGCTGAACACTGTGAGCAGGACGCACTGACTACACTAAATGTAAATAGCAGGAACGGATCTAGCTGAACACTGTGAGCAGGACGCACTGACTGCACTAAATGTAAATAGCAGGAACGGATCTAGCTGAACACTGTGAGCAGGACGCACTGACTGCACTAAATGTAAATAGCAGGAACGGATCTAGCTGAACACTGTGAGCAGGACGCACTGCACTAAATGTAAATAGCAGGAACAGATCTAGCTGAACACTGTGAGCAGGACGCACTGCACTAAATGTAAATAGCAGGAACAGATCTAGCTGAACACTGTGAGCAGGACGCACTGCACTAAATGTAAATAGCAGGAACGGATCTAGCTGAACACTGTGAGCAGGACGCACTGCACTAAATGTAAATAGCAGGAACAGATCTAGCTGAACACTGTGAGCAGGACGCACTGCACTAAATGTAAATAGCAGGAACAGATCTAGCTGAACACTGTGAGCAGGACGCACTGCACTAAATGTAAATAGCAGGAACAGATCTAGCTGAACACTGTGAGCAGGACGCACTGCACTAAATGTAAATAGCAGGAACGGATCTAGCTGAACACTGTGAGCAGGACGCACTGACTGCACTAAATGTAAATAGCAGGAACGGATCTAGCTGAACACTGTGAGCAGGACGCACTGCACTAAATGTAAATAGCAGGAACAGATCTAGCCTAATCTAGCTAACTCAAATCAAATGACACTGTCTGTCTCTCTCTCTATCAGCACACCGGAACACACTACACAGGGCCGCCGTGCAGGCGGCCTTATATAGTGTGGGGCGTGTACTAAATCCCCTGAGCCATAATTGGCCAAAGCCACCCTGGCTTTGGCCAATTACAGCTCTCTCTACTGACGGCGCTGTGATTGGCCAAGCATGCGGGTCATAGTGCATGCTTGGCCAATCATCAGCCAGCAATGCACTGCGATGCCGCAGTGAATTATGGGCCGTGACGCGCCACACGAATTTGGCACGAACGGCCCATAACGTTTGCAATTCGACGGACGGTCGAACAGCCGATGTTCGAGTCGAACATGGGTTCGACTCGAACACGAAGCTCATCCCTAGTTTTTAATTACCGGCTGGCCAGAGCCCGAAGAGTGGTGGAGAACACATTTGGAATCCTGGCCAGCCGGTTCCGATTATTTATGACACCCATCCATATGGCGGAGTATAAACTGAACCATATAATACTTGCCTGCTGTGTTCTCCATAATTTTCTACGAAAACATTCAGCCAACTATGCTGGCTCAGTTGGGCCTGAGGCCGGAATCCCAAATACATCAACAATGACGGCACTTGAAAGCAGCCGTCCTGGCTTGCCTTCCCTGAATGCCCGTGATGTCCGGTTACGATACCTGGAGTTCTTTGCGGGTAAGGGGGCTATCAATATGCCAGACAATATGTGACACCTTTTTCAAATAAAAAACAACCAAAAGAAATTCTTGGTGGACATTTACTGCTTGTGTTTGTTTTAGCTGACCCTGACAGAAATGTGTTGAGTGCAGAAAATGTCGTGATTGGGTAACCTTATAAAAAACAGTGTTGGCTGGTACTTCCCTAAATGCAAAAACACATTTCACTACAAGTGCACTTGCAACTGCACTGAACCTGCACTTGTAGTGCAAAGAGGATTTGCCCTTAGGAAATAACCCCCATTTGTGCATAAAACAACAATTACATCACCCCAAAAGTGTTGTAGTGTTGAGACAATAATCCACACATTCTTGAGTAAGGCACTTTTTTATACCTGCACAATCACATGCGCATTTAACAAAGGTTTTTAAAACAAACCAACATGTTTGTTGTATAACAATGTTTGCAGTAGCATTATGAAAAATCAAAATATCCATTTCAGATAAAACAGGCCTGTGTAAAACCAACAAGAAAGCCAAAAAAACTTGAACTTACAAAGTTCACATTAGGTAAAACCTGAAGGCTATATCAGACATCAGTATTTAGGAACTGGGTTTGATATAGAGTTCAGATGGGGGGAAATCACCCCTGGAAAAGCCAAATTTGGAAGATGCACACCAATTTACAAATGTCCACATGTGCTATCTGCCATCATGGGGGATCAAGGGACGTGTTTGGGGGGAGCAAGCCCTTCCTCAACGCTACTTTATAATTGAGGAAGGGGTTGCCCCCCCAAAACGCGTCCATTGATCTCCCATGATGGCAGATAGCACATGTTGGCACACTGTGTGCATCCTCCAAATTTGGCTTTTCAAAACATTGTAAAAATTGAAATTACTGAAAACCGGTCATTTTGTGGGGTTTAAATTCGCCCCAAAACATCAATGATGTTATTATTTTTTGTAATAACATCACGTATTTGTTGCTGGATGTTTTGCAATTGGAGATTACACCCCATGATCTCCCCTATCAGTATCTGGGCACTTTCAGAAGTAAAGCGTTCTGGATCCACAACATCACGATCACCTAAAAAGAGATAAAGAACAAAAAAAAAGGTCTCAAAAATCTGCCACCAGCCATCTCTTTTACCTGAGTCTGTGGTCGCAGACACTCACCTGTTGTGGTGCCAATCTCCACCACGTCTTCTTCTTCCTCCTGCTCAGCTTCTTGGGTTGGTATTTCCCCTTCTTCCAGAGAGGGGGGGTCTCTGGTCTCCTGGGATGAGGGGTGTCCGAGTCTTTTCTCCCCTATGTAAAACAAAAATGGTATACTTAGCACACAGATATTTGATGGCAGAACTATAGAAATAGGAAACATTGCTTGGAAGTGGGGTACAATTGTCTATTTTAGCCGAGTTCCAAGATGTATATTTTTTATTGCCCTTTGTCAAGCTGCAATACTTTACCTGTTTGGTACAAGCTTCACAGATGGAGACCCCCCTATAGTATACACTGGAGCACCTGTGTGGCCCCCTAATAAAAATGGTGTTCTTGTGTCCCACACTAGTGCTCCAGTGTCCAGATGTGAAAACAGCTGCTCAGTGTCCTCTCCTTACACACAATCTAGTTTGCATTTCATTCTAGTAACAAACCCATCTACACAAACAAATATTTGGCATCCAAGTAGGCCCCCAAATATGTGTGAAAATGCATATGGCCTAAACAATGGTGTTCTAGAGGCCGAAAGAAAAATGTTTGATACGAACGAATAATGTGCCCATGAACATTAAAGTTGACCTTTGGAAACGTTACAACTAATCAAAGCATATGGAGCAGAACGAACGTAATAAAGACAGAAAGAATAGGAACACAGCACAACTACTTACTTTTTTGCAGCACTCTCCGGATCTTTCGGTACTGCTCTGGCTCTCTCAACTTCAGGTCCGACCACCGCTTCCTGAGCTGATCTTTAGACCTTCGTACCCCGAAATTCCGCTCTAGACTCCTGACCACTTTCGCCATGATTTTGGCCTTTCGGATATTGGGGTTGGGGTAAGGCCCATATTTTCCGTCATAGTCGGACTTCCTCATGATGTCGACCATCTCCAACATCTCCCCAAACGACATATTTGTGGCCTTAAAACGTCTCCTTCTGGATCGGGACGTGCCTGGATCTGCCCTTTCCTCCTCCTCCTCCTCCTCGTTGCTACAATTAGCCCGCACCTGCTGTATGTCCGCCATCATGCTCTTCCCCCACTGCGCCGAACGAAAAGGGGCGGGGAATACACTAGAAAGAACGTCAGGGGCGGGCGGAGTTACACGCATGCGCAGTGTATATAAAGCGTAACACGCGTGCGTATTACGTTTGATCTGTGAGCGGAGGAAGGAGCATTGAACGCGGCGATCGTAAGAACGAAGGTAAGAGACAAACTTGGGCCTATACTGCTTCTATAGATTGAGGCCTATATTGTAACAAGATTAGGAGAGTTTGGTGTGACATTAGGCTTTGTCTTGTGTTGTGTCTTGCAGTGAACATGGATATGGTACTGAAAGATCAGGACTTCATTTCAGTCTTCATAGAGATGCTAAGGGAGCTGCCCTGTCTGTGGGAGATTAAACACCCCCATTACAAGAACCAAGCAAAGAGGAAGGCAGCACTGGAGCAATTGTGTGAAATTGTGAAGCAGGTGATCCCCACGGCAGACATCACTTTTTTAAAGATTTTCATTGGTGGCCTGAGGAGCACATATCTGAGGGAGCGCAAGAAAGTCCTGGATTCACAGAGATCCGGAGCAGCAGATGACATCTATGTCCCCAGGATGTTGTACTACGACAGGCTGCACTTTCTGGCAGGCCAGACTGAACCCAGGTCATCACTCTCCAGTCTTCCTTCCACGCTTCCTTCCCCCCCGGCTGAGGCTTCTGACGCCCAACCTGGGCCTTCCAGGCCACATGTGGAGGAGCCCAGATTGAGCCAGGTATAGCATTCCTCTAAATATTTCTGCTTGTCCAATCAATGATGTTAACTAGATGTTAGTTGGGAGTACTAATTTATGATTGTGATTGATGATGCAAAACATTACAACCATGTACCTTTTTCATACACAGGGAAGTCTCAGCCAGGAGGTGGCCGGGCTGAGCCGGCTGGCTGATCTGCAGGTCCCTCCACCCCCCCTGGAAACAGAAAGTGGCAGTAGGAGGAGTACCCTAGAGGAGGCTGCTATCAGATTTTTTTGTAGGGCTACAGAGGTCCTGGGAGCACCACACACCAGGCAGGAGAACATTGCTGCATTCATAGCCTATAAAATGCAGAGGATGGAGGAGGGCCAAAAAGTCATGTGTGAGGCCCTCATATTAGAGGCTCTGGCGAAAGGTATGAGGGGCCAAATTACACCTCAAACACACCTTCGCGATGGTCCTCCTCCTCCTCCTGCAGGTCCTACTCCTCCTCCAGGTCCTACTCCTCCTCCTGCCACATCTCCAACTGCACAGCCACAGCCCGGAAGGAAGTGTGAAAGGAAGACCAGACAGTGAGGACCCTGGATCCAGTCTGGTCGGCCAAAAGATGCAGCCTCTTGTGGTACCACAGCCTGGGGACACTGATGTCATCTGCTGCTATCCGGATCTCTGTGAATCGCGGACCAGACTGCCCTCCCTTACATATGGACTCCTCAGGCCACCAATTTTGAGGTTTAAGAATTGATGTCTGCCGTGGGGGTCCCAGGCTTCACTAATTTCTCCTGTTGATCCAGTGTTGCCTTCCTCTTTGTTTGGTTCTGAGCCCTTAATAAAGGATTTTTGTTTTGAATTATACTCTCCTATGTGTTTTACTTCAAAAATGATGGTTTGTTTGTGAGGATTCAGGTACATTTCTAATATACAATGTGAAATGAACAAGGGACACCAACAACAAAAAATCTCATGGAGATTAAATAATAAAAGATATCAATGGTGTTGGGGTAACTTGCCACACAAAACACACACAAAAATATTCTGGAGTAAAAATAAATAATGAACAAAGATCAACCTTGGAAAAAATCCAAACATTAAAGAAAAAAAAAAGGCTTAAAAACAAAAAAAAAAACCATAAAAAATATAAAACTGTCAGATGTGACAACTAATAACAATATATTGAGGGAATCCCACTAAAAAAACACAAATAAAACTTTGTGAGAAGTGTGTGTGAATATGAGCAGCAAAACTACTTAATTCTTGTCACATTATAAAGAAGAAGAGAGTGCGCTGTATTAAACCATTTTTTACATTGCAGCGTGACGAAAGTGCTGTATCCATTGCGAACGCTAAGTTTACCAGAACGAGCTGTCCCGTGTCGGAATTTCTTCTGAGCATGCGTGGCACTTTGTGCGTCGGAACAGGCCACACACGGTCGGAATTGACGCGATCGGATTTTGTTGTCGGAAAATTTTATCTCCTGCTGTCCAACTTTGTGTGTTGGAAAATCCGATGGAAAATGTCCGATGGCGCCCACACACGGTCGGAATTTCCGACAACACGCTCCGATCGGACAATGTCCATTGGAAAATCCGACCGTGTGTACGGGGCATTACAAGGTCTCAGGTGTGAATGGGGAGCAGGTGTGTTAAATTTGGTGTTATCGCTCTCACTCTCTCATACTGGTCACTGGAAGTTCAACGTGGCACCTTATGGCAAAGAACTCTCTGAGGATCTGAAAAAAAGAATTGTAGCTCTACATAAAGATGGCCTGGGCTTTAAGAAGATTGCCAAGACCCTGAAACTGAGCTGCAGCACGGTGGCCAAGACTATACAGTGGTGTAACAGGACAGGTTTCACTCAGAACAGGCCTCGCCATGGTTGACCAAAGAGGTTGAGTGCACGTACTCAGCATCATATGCAGCGGTTGCCTTTGGAAAATAAATGTGTGAGTGCTGGCAGCATTGCTGCAGAGGTGGAAGGGGTGGAGGGATCAGCTTGTCAGTTCTCAGACCATATGCCACACACTGCATCGAATTGGTCTGCATGGAAGGATGCAGGACAGTGTCTACAGTTTCTACTACACTTCTGGTGGTGTACACAGTATACAATACAGTGTAGTGTGGTGTTGCAAAACAAAAAATACATCATGTCCGGAAGGCCACCAAGGAGAGGCATACGCTCACAGGCCACTACAAGAGGGCAAGCAGCCTCTGTGTCTACAGTCAACAGTGGTGGTCGTGGACATTGTGCATCCTCTGCAGGTGGCTGTGGGGCACACTTGCCCTTTTTTTCTGCTGCTGGGGAATGTGCTGTACCTCAGTGTCAGGTTCTAAAATACTATTTCTTTTCACATAAGGCCATTACGGCTATATACCGGCATGTGGAAGGCAATGTTTTGGCCTAGTTGGACAGGGCGGTCAGCAGTAAGGTTCATATTACCTCTGACTCATGGTACAGCAGTCAAGGGACATTACCTTTCCTCCACGGCACACTGGGTAACTGCTGGCAGCTGGGAAGGATGCAGGACAGGGTGCAGTGTTGTTGGAGCTTGTTCAGCCACCACGCCTCCAAAATGCTAGTGGTGATTCTGCCACAGCTCTCTCCTCCATGCCCTCCTCTTCTTCTTCCTGTATGGCCTCTTCTGCAAATTTGTCCACTGAACCAGCGGTGCTCCATAAGCGTTCAAGGGGCTATGCAAGCAGTCAGGCTAAAAGATGCCATGCGGTGCTTGAGTTGGTCTGCCTAGGGGACAGGAGCCACACTGGGGCAGAGATTCTGTTAGCTCTGCAGGAGCAGGCTCAGAGGTGGTTGATATCACGCCAGCTTTAGCCAGGAATGGTTGTAAGCGACAATGGCACCGACCTTCTCTCCACCCTCTGACAGAGACACTTGACCCATGTTCCATGTTTGGCACACTTCCAGAATTTGGTGGTGCAGCGGTTCTTGAGCAGGTACCTAGGCTTACAAGATCTCCTGAGGCAGGCCAGAAAAGTCCATGGTCATTTCTGCCGGTCATACAATGCCAGTGCTCGACTAGCTGACAATCAAAGGGAATGTAACCTGCCCACCAACCGCCTCATTTGTGACAAGCCCACCAGATAGAACTCAACGTTGGCAATGCTGCAGCAGCTGCACACACAGCAGAGGGCCATCAATGAGTATCTGTGCGAGTATGGCACCAGGACAGGGTCAGGGGAGCTTAGCTTCTTTTCACCACGCCAGTGGCTACTGATCAAGGATACATGCACTGTCCTGTCACCATTTGAGGAGGCCACAAGAATGGTGAGCAGCGACAATGCATGCATCAGTGACACTGTCCCTCTAGTCTTCCTGTTGGAGCTCACACTTTGTGGAATCATGGGCAGGGATAACATTCAGCAGCAGTCTTCAAGGGATGGTTTTCAGTCCCCAGAAACCCAAGGAGTTTTACGTGGCTGGGAGGAGGTAGTTTCGGATCATGTGATCCTTAGTGACCTGAGGACTCAGAATCGATTGCCTTTGCAAACTTACGCTGCAGAGCCTCCCTGATTCTGCAAAGCCTGCGAAAGGACCCTAGGATTTGTGGCATCAAGAATACGGCATTAAACTTGCAGTAACGCAATGAAATATACAGTGTTAAACTTGCAGTAATGCAATGAAATATACAGTGTTAAACTAGCAGTAACACACAGAACTATATGGCGTTAAACTTGTAGTAACACACAATACTATATGGCGATAAACTTGCAGCAAAGCATAGAAATATAAGGTGTTAAACTTGCAATAAGGCACAGAACTATATGGCGTTAAACTTGCAGTAATGCAATGAAATATATGGTGTTAAACTTGCAGTAACGCAATGAAATATACGGCTTTACACTTGCAGTACGCAATGAAATATACAGCGTTATACTTGCAGTAACGCACAGAACTATATGGCATTAAACTTGCAGTAAAGCAATGAAATATATAGCGTTAAACTTGCAGTAACACCATGAAATATACGTTGTTAAACTTGCAGTAATGCACATAATTAGATGGCAGTAAACTTGCAGTAACACACATAACTATAGGGCATTAAACTTGCAGTAACATACATAACTATAGGGCGTTAAACTTGCAGTAATGAACAGAACTATATGGTGTTAAACTTGCACTATTGCAATGAAATATATAGCATTAAACTTGCAGTAACGCAATGAAATATATGGCATTAAACTTGCAGTAATGCACATAACTATAGGGCATTAAACTTGCAGTAATGCACAGAACTATATGGCGTTAAACTTGCAGTAAGGCACAAAACTATATGGCGTTAATCTTGCAGTAACACATTGAAATATATGGCGTTAAACTTGCAGTAACGCACAGAACTATATGGCGTGAAACTTGCAGTAACACACAGAACTATATGGAGTTAAACTTGGAGTAACGCTCAGAACTATATGGTGTTAAACTTGCAGTAACGCACAGAACTATATGGTGCTAAACTTGCAGTAATGTAATTAAATATATGGCATTAAACTTGGAGTAGTACTGGGGGCGTGGCCAACGCGGCATGTGAACAGACGTCTGGTCACAGAGCTCCCGCAGTGATCCTGATTTGATCCGGTTACCGGCACTTTATAACCCCCGTTTTTGGCTTGATCGTTCGGGGAGACCCCCCTCCACATTCCGCTCCAGCTCAGGTTTACTTGGAGGGTATGATGACTCGAGGACAGAGAGAAGAAGGTTCCAGGATGGATCCTTAAAATGGCGCCGCTCTACCGTCCACACAGAAACGTGACAAGCTGAAGGAGGGACAGAACAAGCAGCAGAAAGGCTCTAAGGATGGCTCCACTGATCACCCTAAGGATATGAGGTACTATGCTCAAAAACTGTCCGAGAAGTCAGGCCTGGCTGCAGCCCAGCCGCTAAGTGAATGCCCTGACTTTAATGACACTGAGGAGGAAGAGGGTGTAAGAGAACAGGGAGCAGGGGCCATGTTGACACAGGGAGAGGTCAGTGACGCTATAGCTGAGGAGCTTTATGAACCTGAGGAGGAGGAGGGGGTGAACAGCCCACACTGGCAGACATCTTAAAAGCAGTTAATAAATGTACAGCCTCTGTGAACAATTTACAAGTACGTTTTGGTGGTCTGAAGGAGGAGGTCAGTCTCCTCAGACAAGATATTCAGAAAATCCGAGAGCATACCACGGCAGCAGAAAGCAGGATAAGTGAGCTTGAGGATAAACTCCCTACACTGATTAGAGACTCTCAATCCACCACACGTTTAGCGAGAGCCACAGATACCCGCACTGAGGATTTCAAAAACCATCTCAGGCGCAACAATGTGCGCATAGTTGGCTTACCGGAGAAGGTGGAGGGCCGTGACCCCACGCAATTCATAGAACAATGGATGGCTGAGATATCTGGCACGGAAGCTCTCACTCACTTGTATGCTGTAGAAAGAGCTCACAGAATACCCACCAGACCTCTCCCGCCTGGAAACCCCACTCGTCCAATACTGGCCCGTCTCTTGAATTATAGAGACAGGGAAATCATTCTGAAATTAGCCAGAGAAAAGAGAAATATCCAGTACAATGGCACGCAGATTTAATTCTACCCAGATTTCTCGGCTGCAGTTCAGAAGAATCGCGCGCGGTTCTCTGAGATCAAAAAACGCTTGCAAAGAGTACAAGCTTCCTATGCAATGCTTTATCCTGCAAAACTCAGAATTACCCTAAGAGGCAGAGTACACTTTTTTGAACACCCGGCGGAGGCTGCAGACTGGCTGGACGCCAATGAAAATGAGTTCCGTCAAGATAGGCGACCAGAAGCGGAGATAGATTGACATCTTTAACAAAGGCCCAGGGGACTTTTCTTTCTTTGTTTTTCCCTCGGCTGAGGGTAGTGCTGGAAATATACATCGATTTATTCCTTATAAAAATGCGAGTTCGATGATGTGATGGATCATGGCAATGTACTTCCTAGTAAGTACCAGGAAATATGTCATTGCTGTTCAGAACCCCGTCAAGGGTTGGAGGGACCGGTTGTCCCATACAGTTTTGTTATCTCTGTTGACACATCGGTGTCGTGGATTACAGGAAATGGTTGCCCTTCGATGCGACAAGTGCATGTTGATGGACAACCCATTTCAGAAGAGGCACTTTTGTTTGGTTTACGCACCGCTGTGCGTTCTAAGGTACTCCTTCATACAAGTTTGTTCCAGAGCGATTGAGGTATCTTGGTATTCAGATCCGTGACTTTATTTTTCATTTGCTGGCAGATTAGTCACTTGTTAGCCCTTTCAGGGTATGACATGACGGTCCCCTCTCCCTCCCTGGTTGGGAGTCAGAGGAGCAACACATGGTTTTCCCCTGTTAATGGCTTACTAGTCACCCAAAAATGACGACAGTGACTGTTCTTTCATGGAACGTTTGGGGCCTGCAAGATCCCCTAAAGCGGACTATGGTATCATCTTTGCTAAGGAAACGTCTCCCGGCTATATGTGCTTTACAAGAGACTCACCTTACAGCCGACTCTCTGTCATGCATTAATTTTAGATGGGTGAACAAGGCATATCATTCCACTCACACCTCGTATTCTCGGGGGGGTGAGTGTATTGATACACGGCTCCATAGATTACGAGGAGTTGGATTCTGAGATTGATGCAGAGGGGAGATATGTATTTCTATGTTGCAAATTGTTTACCTTTAAATGTATACTAGCTTTCGTATATGTGCCCCCTCCATATAACAATCAGGTGTTGAGAGTCCTGGTGGCGTTCCAAATGAAGTATCCAGAGATACCGATGTATGCCTTTGGGGACTTCAACAACTATACGGATCCGTTGTTAGATAAGCATCCGCCTGTGGTGGGAGGGAAGGGGGTACACCGTACTGCTCTTAAGAAATTTATTGAGGAAGTAGGATGGAAAGACCCATGGAGAGCTAAAAATTCAGGGGTAAAACAGTTCTCTTGTTTTTCTAAAAGCTATTCATCACTATCAAGGATAGACTTATGCTTATGCACCAATGCGGCTGAACGACACATCTCTGAGGTGATTTATGCTCTCAGGAGTGTGTCGGATCACTCCCTATTGATTGTAACTTTGGAGGTGCGCCCCCCTTCTACGGTGGCAAAGGCCCCATGGAAAATGAACGCATTTTGGTTAAATCTCTTCCCTTCCCATGAGCAAATAGAATCTCATCATACATACAGCCGACGAATTGCTGGCCATGAACTGGGAAGCCTTTAAGGCTGTCCTGAGAGGCCTTTTCATAACTGAAATTCAAGCTATTAAAAGAAAGACACATGCTCAGAGGGAGGGAATAGAAAGCATGGCAGAGGATCTTGAGAACAAATTTATCACAGATCCAACCCAAGCTAACAAAGAGGCGTGGCTTTCGGCGCAAGATGCACTGTATAAAATCACGACATCTACAGCGGAGAGAAAGAGATTTTTTCATAAAGCAGCATTCTATGAAGAGGGTGAGCACACTGGACGCCTGTTAGCAACCATTGCCCATTCCCATCAAATCTCCCCCTCTATTGGGCCCTACCTACCCACCTTGGTGGGCTAACCAATGCTCCGGACCAAATCTTAGCAGAAGTGGTAAGATTCTATTCTTCCCTGTACGAATCTAAACAAACATACTCCTTAGACTCTTTATCTGAATATCTGGACAATATCCAGCTCCCTAGTTTGCAAATGACAGCTAATGTAGAACTCGATGCCCCTTTAACCGTTGAGGAGTTGCAGATGGCGACCAGTCTGTTCCCCAATTCAATGGCTCCGGGAGACAATGGACTTCCCATCGAGGTATATAAACAATATGGTGAGCATATACTTCCACACCTGTTGAAGGTATTCAATGCAGTGATACCGGGTGGTAACCTCCCTCAATCAATGACTAGAGCAAATATAGTTCTGATATTAAAACCTACTAAGGACCCCCTTGACCCGGGGTCGTACCACCCTATATCTCTTTTACAAACTGATGTAAAGATATTAGCTAAAGCATTGGCAATCCGCATGAATAAGGTCATATCCAGTATAATCCACTCGGATCAATCCGGGTTTATGCCCCAAAAGTCGACTGCGATAAATCTTCGCAGGCTTTTTCTCAATATCCAATCCCAGGCAGACAATAGGGGAGATAGAGCGTTGCTGTCACTGGATGCCCACAAGGTGTTTTATAGCGTTGAGTGGGACTATCTATGGGCAGTAATGCGAAAATTCGGAATTGGTGACGGATTTATTAAGTGGGTGCAACTACTTTACTCATCTCCAATAGAAGCCATTAGGGAAGGAGGAAGGATTTCATCACCCTTTAAACTATACAGAGGTACGAGGCAGGGTTGCCCCCTGTCTCCCCTCCTATTTGCTATGGCCATTGAGCCCCTAGCGGCTATGGTACGCACTAATCCCTTGATACAGGGTTTTAGATTTTGGGACATTCAAGAGAAGGTCATCATGTATGCAGATAATACCATGCTGCTACTTGGGGATACATCTATCTCACTGACGGAAGCAATGAGAGTAATTAGACAGTTTGGGAAGTACTCAGGTCTAGTTATTAACTGGACCAAGTCCTCTCTGCTACTGCTAGACCATGACCCGCCCCTAACCCAACGAAATATGCAGGACATCCCAGTCTCAACATCCTTTAAATATCTGGGCATAAAGGTTACAGCCCGCATACTGGACTATGTTAATCTAAACCTAACCCCTTTGATCAATAGATGTCGCGATCGTGTCAAAGTGTGGAGTAAATTGAAACTGTCCCAAGTAGGTAGAATAAACCTAATAAAGATGATCCTCATGCCACAATTGCTTTATGTGCTTCACAACTCTCCAATGGTTATTACTTTGAAAAAGTTTAGAATCATTAACTCCCTTTTCCGTTCATTTATATGGCTTTCAAAACCCCCTAGAATTAAACTTGAGCAGCTACAGCGTCCCAAAGACAATGGAGGCTTAGCGTTGCCTAACCCCTGGGTTTATTATTTAGCCTCCCAACTGCAACACATTGCAAGAGTCATAAGTCCCAGACAAGACTTGGAAATGAACCTGAGGGACTCTTCGGCCCAAATACTCTGGTTCACTTCCAAGAGGGAGGTAGCGGATGGATTAGAGGCCCTACAATACACTAAATTCAATAGGCTCTTCCCAACTTACGCTCTCATGCAGAAGATCTGGAACACGGTCAGGATGCTTCAGGGGGTGGAAGGCTTCACCAAGTATAGCCCCATCTGGGAAAACAATCACTATTCAGAGATAGCTAAAATACCTTATGGTCTAAAATGGAAACAATATAGAGTGTCACACACGGTACATATATTTAGAGACGGCAAATTGAGATCCTTCTCGGAGCTCAGAGAGGCCTTTCAATTGCCGGGATCTATGTTTTTTTTTTTTATAGGCAACTTAAACATGCGGTAGATGCACAGAGGAGTGCGGACATTTGGAACTTGGAGCCCACCTCCATTTTCAACCACCTAATTGCTATAACTACTTATAGAGGATTTATATCTGACTGCTATGCCATGCTTCTGAATCTTTTCCTAGGAGACGCGCCCCTAAGAGTTGTATCTCATTGGGAACAGGATGTTGGTGCTTTTGAGGAGGAACAATGGGAGGAAGCCTTGCAGGCAGTTCCCATGTGTTCGTTGAACGCTGCTCAAAAGCTCTCACAGCTTTATATTATCTCCAGAGTGCATTACACGCCGGCTAGATTGGCCCGTATGGGATTGGGCACTGACTCTACCTGCACCAGATGCTCCAGAGATCATGGAGATCTCATACATCTCCTGTGGAGGTGCCCAAAACTGCACCTCTATTGGAGGGGTGTTATTAACACTATTAATAGAGTTTTTCAGATATTGATACCTTTAGACCCTAAACCATGTTTGCTGGGGATTGTGGATGATCTCCTGACTGAGGATATCCTTAAACATGCTATTAGAAGAGCTTTGTTTCAGGCCCGTCTGCTTATCCTCAGGCACTGGAAATCCACAGACCCTCCCACGGTGCAAGAATGGATCACACAAATGGGGGCCACGCTCCGCATGGAAAAAATTATATACCAGCATAGGGAAGCTTCTAAAAAATATGAGAAACTATGGGCTCAGTGGCTGGATGTACCAGGCCTAGCGCCAGTGGATTTAGTAATTGATCGTTTATTCTAAAGATGGTTTTTCTTAGTTTTAATACAAACAGGATGTATGGTGAGCATTACATAAATAGCTATTACGGTAGGAGATAATAAGCGAAAAATTTCATTGAGGGAGTGTGGATCGCCCACAGTTAGATATATTTGATGAGAATTTTTTGATGTAATGTGCTATCTGCCTTTTCTATGTAAGATATGACTTCCAATCTGTAAATTGTTGTTTATGCTCTGGAACTGTATGTAATCATTCAATTTCAATAAAACCTTTTGTTTGAGAAAAAAAACTTGGAGTAACGCAATGCAGTATACGATATTAAGCTTGCAGTAACGCAATTAAATATAGGGTGTTAAACTTGCAGTAACGCAATAAAATATATGGTGTTAAACTTTCAGTAACACAATGAAATATACGGCATTAAACTTGCAGTAATGCAATTAAATTTTCAGCGTTATACTTGCAGTAATGCACAGAACTATATAGCATTAAACGCCATATATTTCATTGTGTTACGGCAAGTTCAACGCAATATATGAAATTGCGTTACTGCAAGTTTAACTTGCACAGAACTATATGGCGTTAAACTTGCAGCAACGCACAGAACTATATGGCATTAAATTTGCAGTAACGCACAGAACTATATGGCATTAAACTTGCAGTAATGCACAGAACTATATGGCGCTAAACTTGGAGCAACGCTCAGAACTATATGGTGTTAAACTTGTAGTAATGCACAGAACTATATGGTGCTAAACTTGCAGTAATGCAATTAAATATATGGTGTTGTTATGACTGATTTCTGATTGGGACTCTAAAACAAAGTTAATACTGCAGCTGCAGGAACAGATTCACAGGACTCAATCACTGTGTTTAAAATGTCCGTTCAGTGTCAAAATGTATTATTACATGTTATTTTATACATAGATAAGAAAGAGGTGGTGTGAAATGTTATTAAAAACTAACAAGTAGAAATATGTTATTAAAAGCTAACAAATAGAAATATATTATTAAAAGCTAGCCAATAGAACAATTGCAAAAGTAAAACATTGAGAAGGGAGGGGGGAGTAGAAAGCGTTTAGTAGGAGATGTGTCTGTGTGTTAGGTGAAGGTTACAGAACACATTTCAACAGTGAGAACAAAATGGAGTCTCTTGTGCTTAAATGAACAGTACTGTGAATGTCCATATCATTTCCCTCCTATTGTTTATTTGACACCATTCTTCTCCATGTTACATTCAGCCGATTGCTGGTAACTCCTATTACATTGGTGCAGAGAGACGGCGTCCTGTTCAGCATGTGTAGAACTCGGTCTGGGCGATGACTCCACCATCCAACATCCGGCCATTCTTCCCCATGTCCACATAGAGAGACTCATATGTCACCAACACCACCGCCAACATCACAATACTATTAAACCCCTTAATAGTTGAAATAGTATGACCCCGAGTTGGGTGGTGGGACGATTTGGATGTGTTTCCCATTAATTGCCCCTCCGCAGTTAGGAAAGTCCCACCGCTGGGCAAAGTGGGAGGCCACAGTCTGCCATTCCTGTGGCATGGAAGGAAACTGTGGAGTCAAAAAACAAAAAAAAATAGTCATTTTGCACTTAAACAGTGAAAGCAGATTAGACACAACATCAAGATAACATTTATTTGAGGGAGTTTTTAAAGACCAAAGTATAAGGTACACCTGTCAGATCCCCCCCCTCTCATGGGCCATTTCTAACATTTTAGGGGAGGGGGAGCTCTTGGACAGATAACCCTCTCCACTTCATTGAGAGATGAATGCCTAAATAATGTGTATTTATTGGCCAGTCCCTCCTTAGTTACACTATTGGCAGCCCACTGAACAGGTAAGAAGCGTCATAATACAAAGATATAAATACACATTGTACACATTTGAGCACATTTGGAAATTCTGCTATTACCTATCAAGATAATAATAGGATACAAAAACTTTAAACAGTACCATTTGAAAGTATTCAGGCAGGCCCTTGCACTACATGCTTTGGGGAATTCATACATAAATATGACCACAAAAGAGATGGGTATAGTGTGTATGGGTTTGGCAAAGTCAGCAGATAGATGATTGAGGATAGATAGAGAATTGGTATCAGCTGACCTAGCAGTTGGGGGGAGGGAGGGTTCTAAATGATTTGGGGACCCCCAAAAAAGCCTCTGGCACTCTGCCAGAATTTAAAGCACAAATCACATTTTAAAACATTTTAGGGGTGTTTGGGGTAAAGCACTACTATGGAGCTGATAAAATACATTGTTAAGTGACTACATGAGGTGAATATAGGGCCAGGAAACCATGCTGGGGAGGTAAGTGAAGGCAAATATGTATGAAGGACGAAAAAAAATTACAGAAAAATCAAGCATGAATGAGGACAAAGGGGACATTTACGGCATATTCCAATCATGGTAATTAGGGAATGAGGAAAGAAATACAATATATTATCAAACATTAAATACAATAAAATGTGATGTTAAAGGATACAAATCTTACCTTAATATACTCCTTTTGCAGGACCTGGATGATGGCAGAACAGGTCTCTGGGATAATGATCCCCAGAGCCTGGGGGGAGATACCTGTCGAGAACTTGAGGTCCTGCAGGCTTCTCCCCTTCTCCAAGTACCACAGGGTGGCGACTAGCCTCTGCTCCGGAGTGATGGCTTGCCTCATGCAGGTATCCTGCCTGCTAATATAAGAGGTCAGCAAAGCCAACAAACGGTGAAAAACGGGGTCCGTCATCCGGAGAAAGTTCCTGAAATCATCAGGAGTCTTTTCACGGATCTCACGGAGCAAAGGCATATGACAGAACTGGTCACGCTGGAGCAACCAATTCTTGGTCCATGAACTCCTCCCCACCCTGTTCATGGACTGGGCTTGTGTCAAGGTAAGGACCCCAACACCAAGCCCCCGCACAGCACGAACTCTACAAGGAGTACGTATACGCAACATGGCTAGAAAACGGTCGGCTGCTCAGAACGAAGTAACAGAACGCACTGAAGAACAGCAAGGCCTGTGAAGAGCCACCTGAAAATCAGTAACGAATGAACAAGAACACAATGAAAAATCAATGCAAACTCACTGCACGCACTAAAGAGCAGATACAAACCCACAAGCACAAACTGAACAGCAGAAAATGATCTGAAAGCCACGAGTCTGAAAAAGCGTGAATCGTCTCTCACCAAACTTTTACTAACACGAGATTAGCAAAAGGAGCCCAAAGGGTGCCGCGCTTGGTTAGCACCTGCCCTTTTCTAGTCTCGTCGTACGTGGTGTACGTGACCGCGTTCTTGGCGATCGGAAATTCCAACAACTTTGTGTGACCGTGTGTATGCAAAACAAGTTTGAGCCAACATCCGTCGGAAAAAATCCATGGATTTTGTTGTCGGAATGTCCGATCAATGTTCGATCGTGTGTACGGGGCATTAGTGTAATGTGTACCCTGCACAGTTGCACCTACAGTATTGCTACCTGAAGACAAGTGCTTGTGTTCTTCTTCTGATCCTATTAATAGCACAGGCAGGCTCTTTATGTATTTACAGTTAGTGTACTGTGTACCCTGCACAGTTGCACCTACAGTATAGCTATCTGAAGACAAGTGCTTGTGTTCTTCTTCTGATCCTATTAATAGCACAGGTAGGCTCTTGAAGTATTTACAGTTAGTGTACTGTGTACCCTGCACAGTTGCACCTACAGTATAGCTACCTGAAGACAAGTGTGTCAAGTCTGTAGTGTGAGGCCGGGTTGCTGAGAGGGCGCCCCTTGCGGCTGAGTGCAGCACGTCCCTGGATTTGGGTACAGGGAATGCGATGCACAGAGGTGCACGGGTTGCCATGAATACTGCAAGCTGGCTGGTTGGCTGTAAGTAGCTAGAGTGCGTTGTGGCAGCCGTGCGGAGAGAAGTCTTGAACGGTAACAGCAGGGTAAACCAGGAACAGGGTCCGCAGCCAGGCCAGGGATCAGATACCAAAAGACAGTCTGAGAGAAGTACAGGAACAAGCCGGGTCATACACAGAGGGCAGAAGATCGGAGAGTAGTCAGCCAAGCCGGGGTCAGAGCGAGGAGATAAACAGGAACACTGGTCAAGCCGGGCAGAGGTCAATCAGAGGTCTTCAGAGTTTACAAGGCACAGGAACACAGGAGCTGTTTGATAATCCAGCAAACTGCAAGTGTCAGTGGCAGGTTTAAATAGGCCAGAGGGGTGTGCCTACAAGATCAGGGCGTGCTCACTAGACTCGCCTGCCACCATGACGGTTACTGGCGGAATTGCCCATAACACGGCCATCTCCCTGACATTGCCCCCCCCCCAAGGGGCAACCTCCGGATGCCCAACCTGGCCCATCTTTCGGGGTAACGAACTCGGAATCTCTGCAAAAGTCTAGGAGCATGTATATTGGCTGCAGGTTCCCAAGAACTTTCTTCTGCTGGGTAACCCTTCCACTTTATAAGAAATTGAATGATCCTACCTCTCCGGTGGCAGTCCAGGATGGCCTCAACTTCATACTCTGTTTCATCTCCCACAGAAACTGGAGGTGGAGGATCTTCTTTCCTTCCTGAAAAAGGACTAGAGATAACAGCTTTAAGTAAGGAGACATGAAACACAGGGTGCACTTTATAAGAACTCGGGAGTGACAGTTCAAAGGCTACTGGATTGATCTCCCGTCTAATCTTGAATGGGCCAATAAATCTTGGTCCCAATTTCCAGGAGGGACAAGGAAGTTTAAGATTTGCCGAGGAGAGCCAAACCTCATCTCCAACCTTAAAGCTAGGACTCTCCCCCCTCTTTTTGTCATATTGTTCCTTGTAGTCCTCTTGGGCCTTTTGCATGGTTAACCGGAGAGTTTGAAAGTTAGTCTGAATGGATTTTATCCTGTCTTGAACTGCTGGAACTGAGGTCTCTGGAATGACATTAGGTAGAAATGAAGGATGGAACCCATAGTTGGCCCAAAACGGTGATTGATCGGTGGTTGAGTGTACTGAGTTATTGTATGCGAATTCCGCACAGGGGAGTATCAAGTACCAGTCATCCTGGGAAGTGGAGCAAAAACAGCGTAAATATTGTTCTAAGGTCTGATTAGTCCTTTCAGTCTGACCGTTGCTCTGGGGATGATAAGCAGAGGATAGGCAAACTTCAATAGACAAAACTTTGCAGAGCTCTTTCTAAAATCGGGAAGTAAATTGGACCCCTCTATCAGACACAATGCTGTCAGGAAGGCCGTGAAGTCTGACTATCTCTCTTATGAAGGCCTTTGCTGTGTCTGCAGCTGAAGGAGTACCTATCATAGGCACGAAGTGTGACATCTTGGACAGACGGTCTACAACAACTAGAATCGTTGTGAATCTTTCAGAGGGTGGCAGCTCTACTATGAAGTCCATAGATATATTCCTCCATGGTTGTTCTGGTACCGGCAAAGGACGTAGCAGACCCCAAGACTTAATGTTGGACCCCTTGTTTCGCTGGCAGGTAGTGCAGGAGCTTACATACTTTTTGCAATCAATTTTCAAGGTAGGCCACCAAAAGGATCGCTGAACAAGATCTATAGTTTTCCGTACACCGAAGTGGCCAGCAAGTTGATGATCATGTAAAGTTTGTAAGACCTGGATTCTTGCTTGTTGTGGGACAAAGATCTTGTCCTGATACCAGAGATACCCCCCCTGGCTTCTTAAAGAGGAAGTCTCTGGTTCCTGGCATTGGCAGGAGGCCTGTTCAAGAGAAGACCTTAGATCAGGTTGAATCAAAAGGAAGTTCTGTGGAGACAAGATTGTACTGGATGTTGTTTCTTCTGGGGTATCAGGAAACATTCGGGATAAAGCATCGGCCTTGCCGTTCTTGGAGCCAGGGCGGTAGGTGATGTGAAAGTTGAATCGTGAAAAGAACAGAGCCCAGCGAGCTTGACGGGGTCTCAGGCGTTTGGCAGTGCGGAGGTACTCGAGGTTTCTGTGATCGGTGAATATCATTATTGGGTGCGTGGCTCCCTCAAGAAGGTATCTCCACTCTTCTAAGGCTGTCTTAATGGCCAGAAGCTCACGATCACCTAAGTCGTAATTCCTCTCGGGTTGGCTCATTTTCCGGGAGGAGAAGGCCACAGGGTGCAGGAGCGACTTGGGTCCCAGGCGCTGTGAAAGTACTGCTCCTGTAGCTACCTCTGAGGCATCGACCTCTAAAATATAGGGCAGGGCAGGATCGGGGTGTCGAAGAATTGGTGCAGAAGTAAACAAAGACTTCAGTTTCTTAAAGGCAGATTGGGCTTCGGAGGACCACAGGAAGCGAACATGTAGGCGGGTTACTTGGGTTATGGGCGAGATGATGGAAGAAAAGTTCCTTATAAACCTTCTATAGAAGTTTGCAAACCCTACAAACCTTTGTACACCCTTCTTGTCTGACGGAGTTGGCCAGTCTAGGATTGCCTGCACTTTCTGTGGATCCATAGCTACACCACCGGTAGAGATGATGAGCCCTAGGAATTGTATGGATTTCTTTTCAAAGTCACACTTTTCTGCTTTCGCGTAAAGTCCGTGTTTTCTTAGTGTGAGTAATACTGTCTTTACGTGAGTCCGATGGAGCTCCAAGGTGGTTGAGAAGATAAGGATGTCATCCAGATAGATGATGACGAAGTAGTCAAGATATTCCCGGAAGATGTTGTTTATGAAGTGCTGGAAAGTAGCCGGGGCATTACAGAGCCCAAACGGCATCACCAAATACTCAAAGTGCCCAAACCTCGTTCTGAATGCCGTCTTCCACTCATCGCCCTCACGGATGCGAACGAGGTTGTAGGCACCACGGAGGTCGAGTTTGGTGAACACTTGAGCTGAACGAAGTCTCTGGAAGAGTTCAGGGACCAGTGGGAGTGGATATCGGTTCTTTATGGTGATTTTATTTAATTCCCTATAGTCCACACATGGTCTTAGAGTCTTATCTTTTTTTTCGACAAAGAAAATGCCGGCACCGGCAGGAGAAGAAGATGGACGAATGAAGCCCTTTGCCAAATTTTCATCTATGTACTGTCGTAGTGTCCCCAATTCCACTTCAGAGAGGGGGAATATACGTCCAAATGGAACTTCGGCCCCTGGAAGCAGCTCGATAGGACAATCATATGGCCGATGTGGTGGTAGAACCTCTGCCTTTTTCTTATCAAAAACGTCCAGGAATTCATGGTACGCCTGGGGTACATCCTGGTTGGTGGAGGATACCGACTGGACTGTCAGACAACTGGTGGTATCTCTGGATTCAGGGATGAGGCAATGTTGTTGGCAATAGGGGGAAGTGAACAGGACTTCCTTCTTAATCCAATCGATCTGGGGGTTATGGGCTTGGAGCCAAGGGATACCCAAGATAATTGGAGACATAGGTGAACTCAAAACGTCAAAACGTATGAATTCCCGATGGCCATCGGGAGAGGTAATAAGGAGAGGAGAAGTCTCTTGAGTAACAAGGCCAGAGTTAGGTAGGGTGCCATCTGCTAAACGGACTTCCAGACCCCGTTTCTTGTGGAGGAGGGGCAACCTAAGGTTCCTTGCCAGGTTCAAGTCCATGAAGCAACTGCATGCTCCAGAGTCGATTATAGCCTGGAGCCGGACCTCTTCTTCTCCCAACTGCAGTGAAATGGGAAGAACGAGTTGTGAGGGAGAAGTCCCAGAAACCTGGAAATATGCTGGAGAGTAGGTAGGTGGCTTCTTGAACTTCCTGGGACAGTTGCATAGAAAATGTCCATTTCCTCCACAATAGAGGCAAAGATTGGCTAGGATACGACGACGTCTTTCATCAGGAGTTAGTGCGGAACGTAACAGGCCAATCTGCTTGGGAACTGATCCAAAGGTGGGTGTACTGGCGGGTCTGCAGGTTCGTGATCGTTCGGACTGTCTCTCCCGCAAACGTCGATCCAGTTGGGTGGATAATTGGATGAGACCCTCAAGTGTAGTGGGAATCTCGATCCTGGCCAACTCGTCCTTGAGGGATTCGGAGAGTCCTAGACGGAACTGGTGTAGTAAAGCTGCCTCATTCCAGGCTGTGTCTGCGGACCACCGCCAGAAGTCCAGGGTATAGTCCTCTACTGGTCGCCCACCCTGCTGCAGAGAGTGCAGAGCGGCTTCAGCGGTGGCAGTACGCTGGGGATCTTCGTAAAGCTGTGCCATAGCTGCCAGGAATGCATCCACCGTGCAAATGACTGGACTCTTTTGTTCCCATAAGTTATGGGCCCAGGCCTGAGGTTCATCGGACAGCAAAGAGATGAGGAACCTGACTTTAACAGTCTCTAAAGCAAAAGTCCGTGGTTGCAGGGCTAGGTACAATAGACAGGCAGTCTTGAATGATCTGAACTTTTTACGGTCTCCGAAGAATCGCTCCGGAATGGGAACTCGGGGTTCTGGAGGCGGGAACATCATCAAGGGAGCCGCAGAGGTTTGTTCATGAGCAGGTGACTCTGACAGGTGTTGCAACTTATCCGTTAGTTGCAGATAACCTTCCTGTAATTTCTGAACTGCTTGGGTCAGAGTGATGGCTTGTTGGCACAAAGTCTCTAATGGGGACGCACCTCCGCCGGCCTCAGTCATGGCTGGATTATACTGTCAAGTCTGTAGTGTGAGGCCGGGTTGCTGAGAGGGCGCCCCTTGCGGCTGAGTGCAGCACGTCCCTGGATTTGGGTACAGGGAATGCGATGCACAGAGGTGCACGAGTTCCCAGGAATACTGCAAGCTGGCTGGTTGGCTGTAAGTAGCTAGAGTGCGTTGTGGCAGCCGTGCGGAGAGAAGTCTTGAACGGTAACAGCAGGGTAAACCAGGAACAGGGTCCGCAGCCAGGCCAGGGATCAGATACCAAAAGACAGTCTGAGAGAAGTACAGGAACAAGCCGGGTCATACACAGAGGGCAGAAGATCGGAGAGTAGTCAGCCAAGCCGGGGTCAGAGCGAGGAGATAAACAGGAACACTGGTCAAGCCGGGCAGAGGTCAATCAGAGGTCTTCAGAGTTTACAAGGCACAGGAACACAGGAGCTGTTTGATAATCCAGCAAACTGCAAGTGTCAGTGGCAGGTTTAAATAGGCCAGAGGGGTGTGCCTACAAGATCAGGGCGTGCTCACTAGACTCGCCTGCCACCATGACGGTTACTGGCGGAATTGCCCATAACACGGCCATCTCCCTGGCAAAGTGCTTGTGTTCTTCTTCTGATCCTATTAATAGCACAGGCAGGCTCCTGAAGTATTTACAATTAGTGTACAGTGTACACTGCACAGTTGCACCTGTAGCTACCTGAAGACAAGTGCTTGTGTGCTTCTTCTGATCCTATTAATAGCACAGGCAGGCTCTTGAAGTATTTACAGTTAGTGTACTGTGTACCCTACACAGTTGCACCTACAGTATAGCTACCTGAAGACAAGTGCTTGTGTGCTTCTTCTGATTCTATTAATAGCACAGGCCGGCTCTTGATGTATTTACAGTTAGTGTACTGTGTACCCTGCAGAGTTGCATCTACATTATAGCTACCTGAAGACAAGTGCTTGTGTTCTTCTTCTGATCCTATTAATAGCACAGGCAGGCTCTTGAAGTATTTACAGTTAGTGTACTGTGTGCCCTGCACAGTTGCACCTATAGCTACCTGAAGACAAGTGCTTGTGTGCTTCTTCTGATCCTATTAATAGCACAGGCAGGCTCTTGAAGTATTTACAGTTATTGTACTGTGTACCCTGCACAGTTGCACCTATAGCTACCTGAAGACAAGTGCTTGTGTGCTTCTTCTGATCCTATTAATACCACAGGCAGGCATTCTTCTACCTGCTGTATTCTCAGTATTCTCAGTATATATATATATATATACATCCCAGTTTTGTGCAGCTACATCTCACTGCAGTGCAGGCCATTAGTATGTCTGAAAGTCCAACAAGGAGTCACAAGCCAATAAAAGAGGGCAAGCAGGCTCTTTGTCTAGAGGCAACAGTGCTTGTCGTGGACACGGTGCATCCTCATCAGCACGTGGCGGTAGGACACGCTTGTCCTTTTTTCCAGCAGCCGGCCGTGTGGATGACCAAGCCGTCCTCGTCCTCCTCATCCTCCTCATCCTCTCTCACCCAGGCTCAGGGTATGTTGTCTGCCAACGCAGCCTCTTCCCTCTGCTCAATAGTATCAGTCACTCCTTCCCTAGCCCCACCATGTCCTCCTGAGCTGTCCCCCAAACTGTTTGACCACAGTGCTGGGTACATGCTCCAGGAGGATGCACAGCATTTTGAAGGCTCTGATGATGGTAGTCAGGTAGAGGAAGGCAGTAACAGGAGCCCAGACAGAGTGGGTGCCCAAGAAGGACAGCAATCTGGCAGTCATGTTCCCCCAGCTGCAGCATACTGCCAGCTTTTCTCCAGTGATGAGGAGGGATGGGATGATGAGGTCACTGATTCCACTTAGGTGCCTGATAGGAGAGGGAGGAGATGGAGGCACATAACCAATAAGGCAGGATGCCCTACAGGGGCCAGCTTAAGGGCAGCACACTGACTGCATCACACCCGCAGAGCTCCGCATGTGCAGGGCGCTGCTGTCTCTGCACATTATTCCAAAAGTTCTTTGGTGTGGGCCTTTTTTGAGACATGTGCATCAGATCCCACCTCTGTTATTTGCAACATATGTCTCAAGCGTATCTTGCGTGGCCAAAACATCACCCACTTGGGCACCACATGCTTGACCGGACATATGTTGACCTGCCATGCAGTTTGTTGGCAAGCGTACCTAAAAGACCCACACCAAAGAACAAAGAGGACCTCTCCTTGCTCCTCATCAGCTGGGATCTCCAACCCCACTATACCTCCAGTCCTCTCTGAGACCTGCACTGAGAGGAATTAAGGTGTAGATATAGGTGTGTCACAGCCAAGTACTTGCGGGCAATCTGCTATCGGTACGCCAACGTCAGATTGTACCAGGCAAATTTCCCTGCCCCAGCTGCTGCACCGCCAAAAGAAGTTCGCTCCCAGCCATCCACATGCCCAGTGGTTGAATGCTAGCTTGGCTAAATTGCTAGCACTTCAACTGCTGTCTTTTCAGTTGGTAGACTCTGCCCCCTTCCGTGAGTTTGTGGAATGTGCGGTTCCTCAGTGACAGGTTCCCAAATGCCACTTTTTCTCATGGAAGACGATTCCGGCTCTCTGCCTGCATGTGGAAGGCAATGTCTTGGCCTCGCTGGACAGGGCAGTCAGTGGTAAGGTGCATATTACCGCTGACTCATGGTCCAGCAGGCATGGACAGGGACGTTACCTATCTTTTACGGCGCATTGGGTGACTCTTCTGGCAGCTGGGAAGGATGCAGGACAAGGTGCAGTAGTGTTGGAGGTTGTTCCGCCACCACGCCTCCAAAATGCTGCTACTGGTGATTCTGACACACCTCTTTGCTCCACCCCCTCCTCTTCTTCTTACTCCATATCCTGTGCTTTGTCCTCAGAACCAACAGTGCTCCGTAGGCGTCCAAGGGGCTATGCAAGTACGCAGGCCAAAAGATACCATGCGGTGCTTGAGCTGGTGTGCTTGGGGGACACGAGCCACACTGAGGCAGAGATACTGTCAGCTCTGCAGGGGCAGGTTCAGAGGTGGTTGACACCACGCCAGCTTTAGCCAGGAATAGTGGTTTGTGACAATGGCACCAACCTCCTCTCCACCCTCCGACAGGGACAACTGACTCATGTGCCCTGTTTGGCTCACGTCCTTAACTTGGTGGTGCAGCAGTTCTTGGGCAGGTACCCAGGCTTACAAGATGTCCTGTGGCAGGCCAGGAAAGTCTGTGTCATATAATGCCAGTGCTCAGCTGGCTGACCTCCAAAAGGAATTTAACCTGCCCAAGAACCGCCTAATCTGTGACATGCCCACCAGGTGGAACTCAACGTTGGCCATGCTGCAGCGGCTGCACACACAGCAGAGGGCCATCAATGAGTACCTGTGCGACTATGGCAACAGGACAGGGTCAGGGGAGCTTGTTTTTTTCCCCTTGCCAGTGGGCCATGATCAGGGATGCATGCACTGTCCTGTAACCATTTTAGGAGGCCACAGGATAATGAGCAGTGATAGTATATGCATCAGTGACACTTTACTCCTTGTCCACCTGTTGGAGCACACGCTGCACGGAATAATGGACAGGGCACTTAAGACAGAACAACAGGTTCAGCACATGCATGTAATTACAATTCTTGATCTAATATTTCACAGCAGGGCCCGTTCCAGTGCCCACCAAGAGTAACTGTGAGGACTTACAGTGTTGTGGCAACACCACCACCACCACCACCACCAAAGGCCCATTTTTTCTGCCCCTGTTCAACAGGTGCATGTAATTACAATTCTTGATCTAATATTTCACAGCAGGGCCTGTTTATGCGCTCAACAAGAGTAACTGTGAGGACTTACAGTGTTGTGGCACCACCACCACCACCAAAGGACCAATTTTTCTGACCCTGTTCAACATGGGCATGTAATTACAATTCTTGATCCAATATTTCACAGCAGGGCCCGTTCCTGTGCCCACCAAGAGTAACTATGAGGGCTTACAGTGTTGTGGCAACACCAACACCTAAGGCCCCAATTACTGCAGAGTATATAGGGCAGGCCCCTACTTCCAAACATCCAACTTACAAATGACTCCTACTTGCAAATGGAAGGAGATAACAGGAAGTGAGATGAAATCTACCCCTAGGAAGGGATATTCTCTCCTGTAAGAGTTAATAATGGAAAAACGTGTCTCCTCTCCACTGATTCTTTATCAACAATCCTTGTTTCACTAAAAACCCCAAATTGTCAAAAAATGTTTGTCATAGAAAGTGAGGTGAAATCTTCTGAAGAGGTGCACAGACAGCAAAACAAATGTCACAGGGGTGATAACCCTTCCCTATGTTTTCCAAAAAGCTTAAAATAGATTTTTTTGGCTGGAGCTACACTTTAAAAATGTACCAGTTCAAAATTACAAACAGATTCTACTTAACAACAAACCTACAGTCCCTGTCTTGTTTGCACCGCCTGTATACTGCTGTTCAGAGTATATAGGGCCTGGGGGCCCCACGCCTTTCCTTTTTTTTTAATTTGGGTGTGGGGTTCCCTTTAATATCCATACAAGACCCAAAGGGCCTGGTAATGGACTGTGGGGGGTACCCATGCCGTTTGTCTCACTGATTTTCATCCATATTGCCGGGACCGGACATTACATTAAAGCCGCAAGCAGTTTTAAATGACTTTTATTCCTTTAAAAATGTCATTTTGTGCAGGAACTGTTCTAAGCACGGGAAACACACACCACTTTACAGACATACTATTGACACCCCCCAGGTACGATATTTAAAGGAATATTTCACTTTTTTTCCACTTTAAGCATCATTAAAATCACTGCTCCCGTAAAAACAGCCATTTTTAAAACTTTTTTTTGCATTAATACATGTCCCCTGGGGCAGGACCCGGGTCCCCAAACCTTATTTAGGACAATACCATGCAAATTAGCCTTTCAAATTAGCACTTTTGATTTCTAACATTCGAGTGCCATAGACTTCAATGGGGTTCTGAAGTTTGCGCAAATTTTCGGTCCGTTCGCAGGTTTTGGTGCGAACTGAACCGGGGGTGTTCAGCTCATCCCTAGTCACAGTCCTTCCCTCTGTCCAGAGGCATGCGGCAGGGTTGCCCCCTCTATGCGCAGCCCATAATAAATCCACTATTTGCCATTGCAATGGAACCAATTGCGGAGGCCCTTCACACCTCACTACATGTCAAGGGACTGCGTATTGGATGGCTGGAGGAGAGGGTGGCCCTGACCTCCTTCTTTTCCTCAATGATGTGGACTCCTCACTTAGGGGAGCCCTACAGGTCCTCTACTCATTTTCTGAAGCCAGAGGCCCCAAAGTCAATTGGGTGAAATCACTTCTGTTCCAAACAGACCCTGCAGCCAGCTCCAATGTTCCTCCTGATATTCCCTTACAATCTGTCGAGAGCTTTAGATATCTTGGGGTGGTGGTCTCCAGACAGGCTACAGACTTTATAGCCCTCAATTTATCCCCAGTGTGGTTGAAGGCATGGGAATCACTGCCACTCTCATGTTGGGGCGTGTAAATTTGATAAAAATGAAAAACCTGCCCAAATTTAACTACTTCTTTCGCAACTCCCTGCAATGGATTCCCAAACCCTTTTTCACCCTTCTAGATCGCCTCCTTGCCTCTTTTATATGGGCTCCCAGTCCCCTAGGTATAGTTGGTCCACATTGGTGTGCCCGTCCTCCCAAGGCGGTCTGGCGTGCTCGGATCTGTAAAAATATTTTCTGGCTACCCAGCTGGTCACCGCTGTTTGGTGGCTCCAGCCAGACACAACCAACCCAGCAACCTTAGTCAAGGCAGCTGTGGTAAAGTCACTAGAAGTGCTAAAATTTTTGCTCTCCCGTGGTCCCCAAGCCCCCTATCCATTGACACCCTCCACGCGCACCACGTTATGCGTGGGTGGGGCAGGTTTCAAAATAGAAAGATACCCTAAAAATGTGATATCCCCCGGTGCCCCTTTATTGCTGAATCCCACCCTTGAACATATCTGTAAATTGCCTGAACCCCATGCTTGGACCAGATTTAACATCAAAACACTGGCTCAGGTAATTGATAATCAATCCCTGGCCCCACTCTCCAAATTGACCTTTGATTTCAACATTCCACAGTCCTGCTTTTTTCATTTCCTTCAGCTTTCCCATGTCTTCAGCCGCCACTTTCCATGCTCTTCCCCCCAACTGGTCCAGTCTGCATTAGAAGACCTCCTTAGATCTGACTGTGCGAAAAAACCCACCTCCCAGCTATATTCCTATCTGATAACCACTTCTCTTCCAACTATGGAGAGACTCAGATCTAAATGGTTGCAAGACATCCCAGACTTCGACAATGATGACTGGGAAGACATATGGGACTTCCCCTTCAGCTCCCTTGTCTCATAAAGAGATCGACTGATTCAGTTCAAAATGGTCCATCGTGCATATTTTACCCCCCAAAGACTACACAAAATGAATCCCGACTTTCCCCCTGGGTGTTGGCGCTGCGGGGAACCCCTGGGACTTTACCCACATTTTCTGAATGTGCCCAGCTATCGTTGGGTATTGGCCAGAGATACTGACTTTCATAACCCAAGTCACCCAATTTCAGCTCCCCTGATATGAGGGGGAACTGGGGAGGGTCGGATGTGATCCTTCCATACAGGGTTGAGGAGTGACAGGCTTTGAAAGGGGTGTTGCAGCACATGGCAATGGCCAAATACCTCTGAGCCCAAAGCAGAGCTGTACAACCCTGGAAAGGGATTACCCAGGAGAAGGGAGAGACACCTGGGTTTATGCTGGTGGAACAGGGGGTCCGGAGGGGGAGTGTATTGGAGGGGACCTCAGTCTTCAGGAGGTGGAAGGAATCCCAGGAGGGACGGTTGAATCCCTGGAAGCTGAAAGTCGTGGTACTACAAAACCCAGCAGTGAATCAGCAAAAATCCACACAGGACTTGTGATGAATCCAGAGACAACCTCTACAGGGCAGGTGCAGTATGTTAACCCTTTGTATGTTGATCTTAATAATGAACTAAGTGTATTTCAATTAGAGTTAGAATAGTGGACTGGGACTTAAGAGAACATTTAAAAAGCACGTCCTACAAAAAAAGACATTAAATTCCTTATAACCGCTGTTGAATCATCCTGCAAACAGGCTGTGCTGGGGTTAAGGGAGGATATAGGGGCATTGGGGTACAGGGTAGAAGAAATAGAGATGGGCCAGTATGATATTAGACAAAGAGTGGCTGATATCCAAGATATGACAAAACATCATGAGGAAGTGTTGAATTCTCTGTTAGATCAAATGGATAATCAAGAAAATAGAGATCGTAGGCAAAATATACGTATAAGGGGCCTGCCTGAAATAAAACAACATTTTAAATTGCTTCCAAAGGTGACCAGTCTGTTCCAGTTAATTCTGGGGCCATCTGCACTGGATAAGATTGAAATAGACAGAGTCCATCGTGCCCTCACCCCTACCACCCAAAATGCACAAAAAGCAAGAGATGTAATTTGTAAACTACATAGATAGCCAGTGAAAGAAGCCATCATGAAAGCAGCCTATAATAAATCCACGGTTGATTTTGAGGTGCATAAATAGCCTTATTTCCAGATTTATCATAGAGAACTCTTATGCAACGCAGAATGATTAAACCCTTGTTGGAAGTTCTACAGCAGCAGCTGATGTTAAATATCGCTGGGGATATCCCTTTAAGCTTGTAGCAACCTAAAATGGGAAAACAGCAACACTTAAAAGGAAAGATGACTTGCAACACTTCATAGAGGTGCTGGATCTTCCCCTGGTGGACTTTCCGGATTGGAGATTGAATAACTATAAACCATCACTACAACAACCAGAACGATGGCAACAAGTGCCAGTTAAAGGTTGATGGAAAATCGATGTGGATAAAACAGGACTATAATCTGGTCATACAAATATATGCCTGAGTAGTGGTGTAAAGTGAAAAAGGATAAGAGGAAAGGAGCAGATTGCCTAGAGTTGACTGGGGGGGGGGTGTGATGTTTTGGGTGGGGTAAGGGGGGGAGAGGTTGTATTTTTCCTCTCTTCTCTCTTAATCCCCCACCACCCTCCCCCTTTTTTTTTATCCCTTTTATTACCCCCTTTTTTGGGGGGGAAGAGATGAGGGGGGAGGGTTGTTTTTCCCTCTGTCCTCTTATTCCCCCACCCCCTCACCTTTTTTTTACCCCCCCCCTTTTTTTCCCCTTCCTTCCCCCCCTAAATATTTTTTGTTTTCTCCCCTTTGGTGGGAATTTTTAAAGGTAATAGGCTAAAATACCACAAAAAAAATATATATATATATATAAAATGAAGCCCGGGGTTTACAAAGTACCCTGTTCATGTTTTTATTCTTTTCCCCAATATGTCAGTCCCAAGACATAGGAATTTGTTTTCTGCCAAAAAGCAAAAGGGGGGACTCCGGGCACAGGTGGTGCACCTCTGCCCAGATTCATCCTTCCTTTAGGGGGTTGTGCCACAGACAGTGGCATAGTAGGTAATGGTTTTTAGACGGTTTTGTGTGTTTTTCTTTCTCTTCCTCCTTCTCATCAGATGCATCCAAGGCGAGAGAGCTCAGAAGGCCGGGCGCAGACGCTGATCAGGCACAGCAGTATAATAAGAGGCTCATGGGAGTAATGAGAGAATGGCAGGTAGAATGAAGATTGTATGAGATAATGTGAGAGGACTTTGTTCGATTGGTAAGAGGGGCTGCCTCTGGCATGAACTGCAAGAGACGCACTTCGTGGCAGGGTCGATCCCTCACATGCCTCTTTTTCCATATAATCAATGGCTCAAGGGGACTAAGTCCATGCCCCACACTATATAAGGCCGCCTGCACGTTGGCCTCCTGTAGTGTGTCGTTGGAGTGGACGGAGAGAGAGTGTCATTTAGATTGAGCAGGCAGGCAGGTTATTCAGTTAGCTGCAGTGTATTTAATATATATACTTTCAGTCTCATATATATATATATATATATATATATATATATATATATATATATATATATAACTACTATGGTCCCTCGCGCTAAAGTGAGATAAAAGTAAATGTGGTGACAAACAAAAATGGGTTAAATGAACAAATCCTTAAGGTGGGTGATTTTTATGATGATATCTGAAATGACTGCAGCGAAATCGACAAGTGTACACATAGCACTCGACCCATGCAATAAAAGATAAAAGAGATTTCGCGCATAAAATCTATCATAAAAATAGTGATCACATCTACAATAATAATATTAAATAAAATAAATAAATGAGTAAATATTGACTGTTGAAAATCAGTAATAGGAACGAATAAAGTGCATCAATAAAAACTGGATTAAAAATAGATAAATGTGGCCCAATAACAAATCGCAAAAAATGTCATATATGTGCAAAGATGCAAAACCTGTGCTGAAACTCCAAATGTGTAAACCAACAAATTCCAATGGATGGCAAAAGCCAAATCGCATGAATGTGCAAAAATGCAAAAAACTGTGCAGCAACTGCAAACAGCGTGGTATATGATACTTCCAAATATATAAGACTATAAAAGAGAGTTCACAGAGAAGACAATATAAAGTCCATAACTTATGATGATAACGGAAGAATAATAATAGTGGTAATGGTGATCTTCATAAAACAACTGACGGTTCAACTAGGCTCTCTAAACTCTCACCTCAGAGTAGGAAAAAACAGGCATCAATGTAGATCTTTCCTTGTTGTAACGATAAAAGTCACAGGATGGTTGCGTTCCCCTCTGCTTACTGTCAGGCACCTATCAAAATAAACTGGGAGTATTTCCACCTAGGCTTGTGACAGCCCGGTGGGAGGAGGGGGAGGAGAGAGGAGGCCTCTGATGGTGTAGTATTTCAAAAGTATATTTTATTGGATTAAAAGCAAAGTGGTCTCTTACATGAAAACAGTATAAAAATCACATAAAACAGGAAGGAGCGGCGTCCGAGGCGCCTCCTTACGTGACTTCCGGTATAGTCAGCTCTCTGCCACGCCCTACGCGTTACGTCACCGCTCGTGACTTCAACTGGGGACGGACTGTATATATACAGTGGGGACGGAAAGTATTCAGACCCCCTTAAATTTTTCACTCTTTGTTATATTGCAGCCATTTGCTAAAATCATTTAAGTTCATTTTTTTCCTCATTAATGTACACACAGCACCCCATATTGACAGAAAAACACACAATTGCTGACATTTTTGCAGATTTATTAAAAAAGAAAAACTGAAATATCACATGGTCCTAAGTATTCAGACCCTTTGGGGGAGAAGAGTCTTGGTGAGAGAGGTAAAGAAGAACCCAAAGATCACTGTGGCTGAGCTCCAGAGATGCAGTCGGGAGATGGGAGAAAGTTGTAGAAAGTCAACCATCACTACAGCCCTCCACCAGTCGGGGCTTTATGGCAGAGTGGCCAGACGGAAGCCTCTCCTCAGTGCAAGACACATGAAAGCCTGCATGGAGTAAGCTAGAAAACACCTGAAGGACTCCAAGATGGTGAGAAATAAAATTTGTTGGTCTGATGAGACCAAGGTAGAACTTTTTGGCCTTAATTCTAAGTGGTATGTGTGGAGAAAACCAGGCATTGCTCATCCCCTGACCAATACAGTCCCAATAGTGAAGCATGGTGGTGGCAGCATCATGCTGTAGGGGTGTTTTTCAGCTGCAGGGACAGGACGACTGGTTGCAATTGAGGGAAAGATGAATGCGGCCAAGTACAGGGATATCCTGGATGAAAACCTTCTCCAGAGTGATCAGGACCTCAGACTTAACCTTTACCTTCCAACAAGACAATGACCCTAAGCACACAGCTAAAATAACCAAGGAGTGGCTTCACAATAACTCCATGACTGTTCTTGAATGGCCCAGCCAGAGCCCTGACTTAAAACCAATTGAGCATCTCTGGAGAGACCTAAAAATGGCTGTCCACCAACGTTTACCATTCAACCTGACAGAACTGGAGAGGGTCTGCAAGGAGGAATGGCAGAGGATCCCCAAATCCAGGTGTGAAAAACTTCTTGTATCTTTCCCAAAAAGACTCATGGCTGTATTAGATCAAAAGGGTGCTTCTACTAAATACTGAGCAAAGGGTCTGAATACTTAGGACCATGTGATATTTCAGTTTTTCTTTTTTAATAAATCTGCAAAAATGTCAACAATTCTGTGTTTTTCTGTCAATATGGGGTGCTGTGTGTACATTAATGAGGAAAAAAATGAACTTAAATGACTTTAGCAACTGGCTGCAATATAACAAAGAGTGAAAAATTTAAGGGGGTCTGAATACGTTCGGTCCCCACTGTATATATCCATTGTATCCAGTTTAGCTAGATCTGACTGCAGTCCGTTCCTGGTGTACTGTTTCTAATATACTTCAGGCAGGCAGGTGATTCAGTTAGCTGCAGTGTATTTAATATATATATACAGTCAGTCTTGTATATATATATATATATATATATATATATATATATATATATATATATATATATATATTTATCCACTGTATCCAGTTTATCTAGATCTGAATGCAGTGCGATCCTGGTGTATTGTTTCTAATATACTTCAGGCAGGCAGGTTATTCAGTTAACTGCAGTGTATTTAATATATATATACAGATAGTCTCATATATATATATATATATATATATATATATATTGTTGTGAATTCATGAAGAAATATATTTTATATTTACTGGCAGAAACATGAGAGATGCTAGGCCTCACCAAGTAGATGAACTGTTATGTTAAATAGTTGAACTGTTGCCCTCTTGGGAACCTTTAGGATAAAATGGACACTCTCATGTTTGAAAAAGCCTTCCTTTACTACCTCAAATATTGAAGACTTTTACAAGCATGTATTGTAAAGGAAGCTGTTGGAACAAAGACTATTCCTGTCACAAAACAAGGAGATATTTACATGGTATTGTGAAGAAACAAAAAAATGCCACAGGACACAAGGGTATCTTGCATAGAGATAACCTCACTCATTGTGTTCGAGTGGAGAACTGTTTAAATAGCTAACACCTTGGTTAACAGAACCATTGTATGAATTTTTAAGATGGTTCAGACAAACAAGTCAGTTCTAAACACCCAGTGAGAATGTTCAAGGTCCCTCTCAACACATTAGTGAAAGTTGAATATTGTGCTAGTCAAAAATAATATAAGGTATCAATAAGGTTATCATAAGTCATTTTAAACTATCTCTGACATTGTAGGTCACAGAGACATTATAATGTTGGCGTCGGCGGACCCAACAACTTTGCTATGAAGGAAATGTATATAAAGTGTGATTTTATAAGTAGAAGTGTTTTAGGTAACGAATTAGTATTAGGAAAAACATATAATCATGATTATAATCTTATAAGATTGTAGCCTACACTTAAGATAAACAAATGTTCAGTGGAGATACCAGAAGTTATACAGGTATCCATATAAATAATCATTTTATGTGGTATTGATGAAATATATAACAATGTGTGTGTTTCCTAGATAGACCAGTTTACAGATATACATTTATAGAGATACAGTTATATCACCAAGTTATGTAATGATGATTAATCAAACTTATACTGAGTGTATTTTACATTAGACCGAGTACCAGAATATTTAAAAGTATATACCTATCCTTACCATTATACACCTTATGAAAATAGGACGTATTAATTTAAAAGGATGGACTCAAAACATGTGTGAGACACCTGGTGGTTGAAGGTGGTATTATTTGAACTCACTAAGTTTCCAGAGGAAGTTAATAATTAAGTCTCCTAACCCAATGGGAAGTGAGCCACCTCCTTTTGGGCAGAGCCATTATAATTTTTATGGTCTTATTATCTGAAATGGTATTTAGAGGCAAGGAAGATGGGAGACAGGAGGCCAACGAATGAACGAACGGAAGGAGGAGAGAGCTCAGGGGGAGAGCTCAGGGATCCACCCTGAAGGGGGGACACTGGGACACACACACACTCCCAGACTGACACTCATGCACCATGCATGAATACATCTCTTTACATTCATGAAAATTCCTCAACACCCAATACTTAGAACTCGGAGGTCACAAGAAGTAAATCCTCTTTAGGAGTATCCATTTTGAAACTACGGCAGCCATCTTAACTCTGGTAACTAGCCCATAGGAACTGCAGCCATCTTGGAATGGGTAATTATGTCATGTTGATTTTATTTTGCATGATCTCTCAAATATTGATATGTTCTCACAAATATTGATGTATTGAATATTATACAGTTGATAATCATTCTCCCGAATCAATAACCGCCTTGTAGATTTTTCTCTAAAGATTCAGATTTTTCATTATATTTTTCTTTTTGCATAGTTGCCACATTTATTGACAAAGCAAACATCTAATTTATTTCACAATTTTAACCACTTACTTACCTGCAGCAAAGTAACGGTTGTACGTGTGAAATACAGATGTTATGTTTAATTGTCAAGTTCACAAGGTTTTTGATTCTACCGAGAAGTTATCATGGTGGTATTATGTCAAAGGGACGGTACGCCCATTTTTGCAAGTGTTTTTATTGATTTTCAAGACGTTCATGTAACGCAATCGGTATCTTAATTTCATGTGATTATTTGTGTTTGTTTACCAATAAAATTTCTATTTTGTGTGACCACACGTCTCCGTGAATAAGTTTCACAAGTATAGACTGCGTCACATAGATTGATTTTGTATCTTAAAAATATCTTCGTTAAAAATTACTCAAGGATAATTATTGTGCGGGAAACCTGTCCTTAAAAAGGCACAACTTATTCTGACTGAAAATTCACGACATAATGGAGGCACTGAGCTGAGATAACGTCGATGTTTTGTACAAGATCAATCATAGTTATGGTGGTGACATACATAATACTTTGCATGAAATTCTAATTATTAATTTTTTTTTGTGTTTGCCAAAAAAAAAAAAAAAAATGTCTGGTCAAAGTGAATTTCATGTTGGGGGGGATTATCAAGAGTCAGCCTTTAGTGGTAGTATGAGTACACAGAGAAAATTGGTACAAGTACAGGAAATGTTGGAAATAATTTCTAAAATTGAAATGACGGATCATGTCAGAAAAAGTTTGTCTAATGAGACTGGTCTAGAAGCATACATTAAAGACCGTAAAAGCCGCGCCAGTCAGTTAATGAAAGACATGTGGAACGCGGAAGGTCAAAGTGATGAACTCACAGACAGCTTCTCTAAGACAAAGGGAATAAAAAGGCTTGATCACCTTCTTTTGGAATTAAGTATTATCCTGCTGTATCTTCAGATTGAGTTCAAATATCAAAGTACCCAACAGAAAGATGATATCTTAGATTTTCTAGATAAAATTGAACAAGCAAAAAGGGATGCTAAAACAATTATGGACGGACTCCACCAAATAAGTAAAGAGTGGGAACAATTAATAGAGGAGAGGGAGAGTTTTCTGCTGGAAAACGAGTCTCCTGACGAAAATTGACGAGTAATAGGCAGTGGAAATTTAGGAAGTTGCCGAGTAATAGGCAGTGGAAATTCAGGAAGTTGGCATGAACCCCTAATTAAGCAATTAGAAAAAGTAATAGAACAAATGAAGTTTATGCCCCAGGGTAATACTCAGATACGCATCCCTGAAAGGGACGAGTTTGATAGTACTTCAGAATCTGACTCTGAATATGATTCTGACTCTGATCCTGAATATGAAGGTTGGGAGTCAGACGATGAGGAGGAATCGGAAAAAGAATCAATATCTTACCCCAAGCCATCTGTAGAGCAAAGGGGAGTAAAAAGTGAAGTACCACATGAAAGGGGATCTAATCAATTTTCTTTGGGATCAAAGAAAAAGCTAGACACCCCTAAACAAGATACCTCAGAAATAAAAAAATTTGTAAATGATGCTGTCCCAGTCTTTAGTGACGAGTCTGACAGTACTTCAGAATCTGACTCTGAATCTGATTCTGAATATGAAGGTTGGGAGTCAGACAATGGGGAGAAATCAGAAAAAGAACCAATATCCTACTCCAAGCCACCTGTGGAGCAAACGGTAAAAATTGAACCACCACATGAAAGGGGGTCTAATCAATTTTCTTTGGGATCAAAGAAAAAGCTAGACACCCCTAAACAAGATACCTCAGAAATAATAAAATTTGTAAATGATGCTGTCCCAGTCTTTAGTGACGAGTCTGACAGTACTTCAGAATCTGACTCTGAATCTGATTCTGAATATGAAGGTTGGGAGTCAGACAATGGGGAGAAATCAGAAAAAGAACCAATATCCTACTCCAAGCCACCGGTGGAGCAAACGGTAAAAATTGAACCACCACATGAAAGGGGGTCTAATCAATTTTCTTTGGGATCAAAGAAAAAGCTAGACACCCCTAAACAAGATACCTCAGAAATAATAAAATTTGTAAATGATGCTGTCCCAGTCTTTAGTGACGAGTCTGACAGTACTTCAGAATCTGACTCTGAATCTGAATATGAAAGTTGGGAGTCAGACAATGGGGAGGAATCAGAAAAAGAACCAATATCCTACCCCAAGCCACCGGTGGAGCAAACGGTAAAAAGTGAACCACCACATGAAAGGGGATCTAATCAATTTTCTTTGGGATCAAAGAAAAAGCTAGACACCCCTAAACAAGATACCTCAGAAATAATAAAATTTGTAAATGATGCTGTCCCAGTCTTTAGTGACGAGTCTGACAGTACTTCAGAATCTGACTCTGAATCTGATTCTGAATATGAAGGTTGGGAGTCAGACAATGGGGAGAAATCAGAAAAAGAACCAATATCCTACTCCAAGCCACCGGTGGAGCAAACGGTAAAAAGTGAACCACCACATGAAAGGGGATCTAATCAATTTTTTTTGGGATCAGAGAAAAAGCCAGACACCCCTAAACAAGACACCTCAGAAATAATAAAATTTGTAAATGATGCTGTCCCATTCTTTAAGGAAGAGGAATCCATGTGCGTTATTGACCACATCGAGACCTATGAAAATACCCTATCAGTTTTAGGCCTCGAAAATCTGGCTGTGCTCAAAAGTGCTTCCCACGTAGCAGAAAAGGAGCCAGATCACAACCACCCTGAGTTTAAATCCACATCTTCCAAGGCCCTACCTAACTACATAAAAGTGAGTTTAGCAAAAGGTTACAAAGGGGGGTGTCCACCGGAGTTGTTGGTAAAAGAGAGTAACAATTTGTATTCTTTCCAACAGACTGATGAAAACAAAGGGGGGCCTGAGCCCTCAAATAAATTTGTGAATGAAATTCATGTATCTCCTAAATCAGTACATGGTGAAACCCAGAAAAAGACATACGCTGACATAGTCAGAGGAAACGTGCCAAAGAGTTTCCCTAGTAGGAGACCAGATACCCCACCAAATAGAAGGGGGGAGCAAAGACCACCTCAGGAGTACCACCCATGGGATCCTGGCCCAAACTTTGAAAGAAACTATAGGGTGTATCTCCCACGGGTCAGAATTAGACCTAAGGGTAGACACCCTCACCAGTGTGATTGGCCCCGGGGGCCTACACTGGTAAATAGGGAGTAATCACAGGGTAGGACACCCCAAAATCCCCGGAAAAATAGGGAGCAACTAAGGCCCAGACAAATATCCCAAAATGAAGACAGTGGTTCTGATGGGGATATGTCTGATCAAACTGAGCCAGTAGTCCCTAGAAGACACAGAAACCGGGTCCCGCGACCCAATCATGATCAACCTGTGAGAAATGCAAAATCCAAAATCGTTCAAATTAGGAATATGTTACACGGTTTTGCTGTACGGAACATGAATAGCATTTCTTCAAGGGGCAAATCCTGTGGCCAACCAAGGGCCACAGAGCCTTTGAAGCGCCTATGTTAAAATAAATCAGAGGAATGCACTGAATAAAGGTATAGGAGACAGAAGTTCTAACACCATGTTTTTCCCCAGGTCACAGTAATGAGGATCCTGAAATCCCTACCGGGGGATGGTGGTTGTTAGATATTAATTATTCTCCTATTTTTCAGTGGTCACTTCATTCCTCTGACATACACAGGTCGCTCCAAACAGCCTAATTTCAAGAAGTCGCCTAAGACGGTGATTCCAGAGGAAGACCGAATCCTAAAGACATTAATATCAGGAGGCCTAAATGGTTTGATATTTTGGTAAAAGATGAGGAGTCACCCGCATAAGGTAGTTTGATTGCCTCAACAGATTACAAGTAAGCTAAAAAAAAAAAAAATATGGTTCTGAAGAATGTCAGTCAGTCATTCATGTCTGGTATCCACAGCTGTAAAGAAATGTCCTCATGTTAATAAGCCCTGAGCTTTGTCTCCCATAGCAAATGTTTCATATATTGTCATGCTATCCAGAGCATTTAGTTAAAGGACTGATGACACAATGGGAAAAAAAAAAAAGGGCTCTGAGGAAGCCCAGGATACCAGCTTAACATTGAGATCTCAAACACAGATCATGTAAAAAAAAAAAAAAAAGGAGACTATATATGTCTTTTCTAACGGAATCCATTTTCCCTTACAGGACTAAGATGTCCATGAGCCGGTCAACAGAACCGAGAGCCCAAAGTGTGTGAAACATCCAGCGAAGGAACCGTATGGGGGACTCCGGAACACCACTGATGGCCAGTCTACACGGACAAACCTCCCAGGACGGCCAAGACCCAAAGGTGCCCGAAGTGATCCATTTCCCGCCAACCAACGGATGACGGCCCTGAGATGCACACATCGATCACCAACCCATTTTGTGTTTTCCCTTCAAAGAATTACACCCACATGAAGGTGTCTACACCCTTTAAGCATAGATCCACAATACGGATCCATCTCCACAGCTAGATTTACAAGACCCGAATGAGGCCATCTTTCTTCAACGTTTTGCATTGGTGAAGTCTTTCAAACGACTCCCGGCATTTGAACATTTCACAAGGGGGGATTTGTTGTGAATTCATGAAGAAATATATTTTATATTTACTGGCAGAAACATGAGAGATGCTAGGCCTCACCAAGTAGATGAACTGTTATGTTAAATAGTTGAACTGTTGCCCTCTTGGGGACCTTTAGGATAAAATGGACACTCTCATGTTTGAAAAAGCCTTCCTTTACTACCTCAAATATTGAAGACTTTTACAAGCATGTATTGTAAAGGAAGCTGTTGGAACAAAGACTATTCCTGTCACAAAACAAGGAGATATTTACATGGTATTGTGAAGAAACAAAAAAATGCCACAGGACACAAGGGTATCTTGCATAGAGATAACCTCACTCATTGTGTTCGAGTGGAGAACTGTTTAAATAGCTAACACCTTGGTTAACAGAACCATTGTATGAATTTTTAAGATGGTTCAGACAAACAAGTCAGTTCTAAACACCCAGTGAGAATGTTCAAGGTCCCTCTCAACACATTAGTGAAAGTTGAATATTGTGCTAGTCAAAAATAATATAAGGTATCAATAAGGTTATCATAAGTCATTTTAAACTATCTCTGACATTGTAGGTCACAGAGACATTATAATGTTGGCGTCGGCGGACCCAACAACTTTGCTATGAAGGAAATGTATATAAAGTGTGATTTTATAAGTAGAAGTGTTTTAGGTAACGAATTAGTATTAGGAAAAACATATAATCATGATTATAATCTTATAAGATTGTAGCCTACACTTAAGATAAACAAATGTTCAGTGGAGATACCAGAAGTTATACAGGTATCCATATAAATAATCATTTTATGTGGTATTGATGAAATATATAACAATGTGTGTGTTTCCTAGATAGACCAGTTTACAGATATACATTTATAGAGATACAGTTATATCACCAAGTTATGTAATGATGATTAATCAAACTTATACTGAGTGTATTTTACATTAGACCGAGTACCAGAATATTTAAAAGTATATACCTATCCTTACCATTATACACCTTATGAAAATAGGACGTATTAATTTAAAAGGATGGACTCAAAACATGTGTGAGACACCTGGTGGTTGAAGGTGGTATTATTTGAACTCACTAAGTTTCCAGAGGAAGTTAATAATTAAGTCTCCTAACCCAATGGGAAGTGAGCCACCTCCTTTTGGGCAGAGCCATTATAATTTTTATGGTCTTATTATCTGAAATGGTATTTAGAGGCAAGGAAGATGGGAGACAGGAGGCCAACGAATGAACGAACGGAAGGAGGAGAGAGCTCAGGGGGAGAGCTCAGGGATCCACCCTGAAGGGGGGACACTGGGACACACACACACTCCCAGACTGACACTCATGCACCATGCATGAATACATCTCTTTACATTCATGAAAATTCCTCAACACCCAATACTTAGAACTCGGAGGTCACAAGAAGTAAATCCTCTTTAGGAGTATCCATTTTGAAACTACGGCAGCCATCTTAACTCTGGTAACTAGCCCATAGGAACTGCAGCCATCTTGGAATGGGTAATTATGTCATGTTGATTTTATTTTGCATGATCTCTCAAATATTGATATGTTCTCACAAATATTGATGTATTGAATATTATACAGTTGATAATCATTCTCCCGAATCAATAACCGCCTTGTAGATTTTTCTCTAAAGATTCAGATTTTTCATTATATTTTTCTTTTTGCATAGTTGCCACATTTATTGACAAAGCAAACATCTAATTTATTTCACAATTTTAACCACTTACTTACCTGCAGCAAAGTAACGGTTGTACGTGTGAAATACAGATGTTATGTTTAATTGTCAAGTTCACAAGGTTATTGATTCTACCGAGAAGTTATCATGGTGGTATTATGTCAAAGTACGCCCATTTTTGCAAGTGTTTTTATTGATTTTCAAGACGTTCATGTAACGCAATCGGTATCTTAATTTCATGTGATTATTTGTGTTTGTTTACCAATAAAATTTCTATTTTGTGTGACCACACGTCTCCGTGAATAAGTTTCACAAGTATAGACTGCGTCACATAGATTGATTTTGTATCTTAAAAATATCTTCGTTAAAAATTACTCAAGGATAATTATTGTGCGGGAAACCTGTCCTTAAAAAGGCACAACTTATTCTGACTGAAAAGTCACGACAATATCCACTGCATACAGTTTAGCTATATCTCACTGCAGGCCGTTCCTGGTGTACTGTTTCTAATATACTTCAGGCGGTGTACACAGTACTACTTTTCTGGTGGTGTACACAATACAGTACACCCATAGTTGTTATTACACTTCTGTTTGTGTACACAGTACCGTGCACCCATAGTGCAGTTGCTACTACTTTTTTGATGGTGTACACAGTACATAATACATATAGCGCACCCATAGTTGCTATTAGACTTCTGGTGGTGTACACAATACCGTGCACCCATAGTGCAGTTGCTACTACTTTTCTGGTGGTGTACACAGTACACAATACATACAGTGCACCCATAGTTGCTATTAGACTTCTGGTGGTGTACACAATACTGTGCACCCATAGTGCAGTTGGTACTACATTGCTGGTGGTGTACACAGTACACAATACAGTGTAGTGTGGTGTTGCAGAACAAAATCCCCATCATGTCCGGAAGGCCACCAAGGAGAGGCAGACGCTCACAGGCCACTAAAAGAGGGCAAGCAGGCTCTGTGTCTACAGTCCACAGTGCTGGTCATGGACATGGTGCATCTTCTGCAGGTGACCGTGGGGCATGCTTGTCCTTTTTTTCGAATAGGGAAGCTCACCAATCAGAGCCACGCTGTACCAACCAATGAGGCATCAGCATGTAGGATAGTCACTTAGCATAAGCAGTCTTCAAGGGATCCCACATCCATAGAAAAGTCAATCACTTACATCATCATCAGGTGCTTGATAGCTGCTGCTGGTCCAAGACTGATTCATTTTTATGAATGTGAGCCTATCAAGGGAGTCTGTGGACAGGCGCACTCTGTGATCCATTACAAACCCTCCAGCAGCACTGAATGTGCGTTCAGAAAGAACACTGGATGCAGGACAGGCCAGTAGATCTATTGCATATTAAGCTAGTTCTGGCCAGTGGTCCATCCTCAAGACCCAGTAACCCAATGGATGCTCTGTTGGAAAGGTCTCCAAGTCTGCTCTTGCCCCTAGATATTCCTGCACCATGTAATGCAGACGCTCGCGATGGTTGCTGAAAAATTGTCTAAAGGCATTGGTCAGCCGGCCACATTCTCCACTGCTCTTCCACTGACTGAACGAAGCTGTCATGGTTATGAAGTAATCTTTGTCTCTCAGCTTACCTCTCCTCCATGTGTTCACCTTTAGAGGCCAGCCACTCTCACCTGGCTACTTGAATAATCTCTCCTCAAAGCATGGCTCCACCCCAGCCCCTATCAGGGAACTCTATATTAACCTGTGCACTGCAAGCCTGCCTTGCTGATCAACCTTTGTGTGTTTAGCTTTCATGTGCATCTTGCTATGTCTTCTACGTCTGATTCCAGTTACTGATCTTGGCTTGTTCTCGACTATCCCTGCCTGCTTGTGACCCTGACCTTTGGCGTGTTCTATGTTTATCCTTGTCTGCTAGTCCCCCCGACCTTTGGCTTATTCCCTTACTATCTCTGTCCTCCTGTAGCCTACTGTGGGTGTGAGCTGGGAGACCCTGGAGGTCATGACTTGAAGCCAGTTGCAGCCCAGTCCATCTTCACCACTAGAGGCTCTGGTGAACACCTGCTGGCTCTTAGACTCTGTGCCCTGGGGAATCCAGGCTCTAGCACCTGTGGGATCTGTGTTGGTGTTCTAGTGGACCTGCCTTGCTTAACCACCTAAACTCCCATCTGCAGCAGTCAACCATAGGGTCCACTACCTTTGCGGTGCACTCCTGACCCCAACTGTTTGCATCTGTCACCTGGCCTCGGATGACCCGACAGAAGCCTCAGCAACTCGTTGTCCAGCACCAGGAAATTGTAACCTCACAGGACCTGGAAATGCATTGCACAAACCTTTCTTCAAGGCCTCCTGAAGATGTTTCATCCTCTGCTCCCTCTGCAAAGGCAGGATGAGTTCTGCAACCTTACCCTTGTAACGTGGATCAAGAAGGGTTGCCAGCCAGTAATGATTCCCTCTCTTTGATACCATGAATCCTAGGGTCCTTACACCGCATGGCCTCCCTGATTCTGCAAAGCCTGCAAAATTTGCAGAGGCATTCGATTCTGAATCCTCTGGGTCACTAAGGATCACATGATCTGTAACAACCTCCTCCCAGCCACGTACAACTCCTTGGGTTTCTGGAGACTGAAAACCATCCCTTGAAGACTGCTGCTGAGTGTTATGCTCTATGTCCATGCTGACACAATCCTCCTCCTCCTCTTCTTCCTGTGTGTTTGGTGGGCCTGCAGGAATAATATCTGGATAAAGGGGGCCTTGAGAGGTAAGAAAGTCCTCCTCTTCCTCACACTGTTCTGCCTCAAGTGGTCTGCCCATTATTCCATGAAGTGTGTGCTCCAACAGGAAGACAAGAGGGACAGTATCACTGATGCATGCATTGTCGCTGCTCACCATCCTCGTGGCCTCATCAAATGCTGACAGGACAGTGCATGCATCCTTGATCAGTAGCCACTGGCGTGGCGAAAAGAAGCCAAGCTCCCCTGACTCTGTCCTGGTGCCATACTCACACATGTACTCATTGATGGCCCTCTGCTGCATGTACTGCCGCTGCAGCATTGCCAACATTGACTTCCACCTGGTGGACATGTCACAAATGAGGCGGTTGGTGGGCAGATTGCATTCCTTTTGAATGTCAGCCAGCCGAGCACTGGCATTGTATGACCATTGGAAATGACCACAGACTTTTCTGGCCTGCCTCAGGAGATCTTATAACCCTGGGTACCTGCTCAAGAAATGCTGCACCACCAAATTCACGATGTGTGCCAAACATGGAACATGGGTCAAGTGTCCCTGTCTGAGGGTGGAGAGAAGGTTGGTGCCATTGTCGCATACAACCATTCCTGGCTGAATCTGGGGTGGCGTCAACAACCTCTGAGCCTGCCCCTGCAGAGCTGACAGAATCTTTGCCCCAGTGTGGCACCTGTCCCCTAAGCAGTGATTTAACCTTAAACTATGTAGAGGGTTCTTTACTGTAAGAGTGGCAAGGATGTGGAATTCCCTTCCACAGGCTGTGGTCTCAGCGGGGGGCATTGATAGTTTCAAGAAACTATTAGATAAGCACCTGAATGACCGCAAAATATGTACAATGTAATACTGACATATAATCACACACATAGGTTGGACTTGATGGACTTGTGTCTTTTTTCAACCTTACCTACTATGTAACTATGTAACTCATGCACTGCATGGCATCTTTTTGCCTGAGTGCTTGCGTAGCCCCTTGAGCACTTACGGAGCACCGCTGGTTCAGAGAACAAATCTGCAGAAGGGGCCATAGAGGAAGAAGAGGAGGGGGTGGAGGGAGAGAGCTGTGGCAGAATCCCCACCAGCATTTTGGAGGCGTGGTGGCGGAACAAGCTCCAACAATACTGAACCCTGTCCTGCATCCTTCCCAGCTGCCAGCAGAGTTACCCAGTGCGCCGTGAAGGCGCACTGGGTAACTCTGGCAGGGAAAACATCCCTGCCAATGCCTGCTAGACCATGGCAGGGAAAACATCCCTGCCAATGGCTGCTAGACCATGAGTCTGGCGTAATATACACCTTACTGCTGACCACCCTGTCCAACAAGACAAAAACATTGCCTTCCACATGCCGGTAGAGATCTGGAATGGCTTTCCATGAAAAGAAATGGCGTTTTGGAACCTGCAACTGAGGTACAGCACATTCCACAAATTCACGAAAGGGGGCAGAGTCTACCAGCTGAAAAAGCAGTAGTTGCAGTGCTAGCAATTTGGCATTCAAGCTAGCATTCATACTGTGAGCAAGTGGATGGCTGGGACCGAATTTCTTTTTACGGTTTAGCAACTGGGGTAGGGAAATTTGCTTGCTAAAATCAGATGGTGGTGTACTGCTAGCAGATTGGCTGCAAGTACTTGGGACACCTATTGCTATACCTTCATTCCTCTCAGTGCATATTTTTGAGAGGACTGGAGTAGGGTTGGAGATCCCAGATGAGGAGCAAGGAGAAGTCTGCCTTTTTTTTTGATGTGGGTCTTTCAAGTGCTGTTGCCAACGGATATTGTAATTATGAATATATTTAATTTATATTTAATTTATATTTAATTTATTTATATTTAATGAATATATTTAATTTATATTTATTTTATATTTAAATTATTTATATTTAATGAATATATTTAATTTAGCTTTTATCTATGTAGGGCGGAACATATTATCTTCACAGAAATCTCCGGTAGACCAGACAAGTCGGTGCCTAGGCTTGTGTATACAAACAATGGGATCCAAACCTCATTGTTTTACACATACTCACTTCAAAGGATCCCATGCTGGGATATGTAATGCAGGGAGGTCAACCCATAATCAATACTTAACTTCCTGGGAAAATGCAAGTTCCTGCTCAGAATAGTCACAAGGATTTGCATTAAAGGGGGCTGACTTATGCAAAGTATAGGGATTGGAGATTTAGCCAGTCCTTAACCACGAATAGGGAAGCTCACCAATCAGAGCCACGCTGTACCAACCAATGAGGCATCAGCATGTAATGATATACACAGACTAGATGGGAGGGAAACATAAACTTTTATGGGAGAGCAACCATCAGAATGGGACCTTGGTGCAAAGGGTAATTATGGGAAAGGTCTGCATTTTACTTGTATCTAAATATGTTTGCAGATTAATGTTTTCAGGAATATACTCTGTATTCCTTCATGTAATTCTCTTATTTTAACCTAATATTTTCTTTCTTGGTGTAGACTAATGATAGGTGGTTGTGTATTAGATAGACCTTCAACTACTCACCAATAAATGTTGTTAATGTGCTAAAGCTTTCACTCATGGTCAAAGAACTCTCATTTAACCCAAATCATATCTGAGATATATTAAATCTCAAATATAGTATAAGGGAAAAAGACTGCATGGGAGGTCATCATATGTCTGGCCATGCATGTGGTGCCCAAGCGGCTGCTGTTGTGGCCATGCTTGTTCCGCTTCAAACATAGGTTGCAAATAGCAATAGTGCGATCTGCTGCACATGTGTCCAAAAAGGCCCACACCAAGGAACTTTGCAAAATCAGCGGGGAGTCAGCAGTGCCCTGCACCTGCGGAGCTCTGCGGTGTGCTGCAGTAGGGTGGCTTCCCTTAAGCTGCCCCCTAGAGGACATCCTGCCTCATTGGAGTTGTGCCTCCTCCTCCTCCTCTATTCTATCAGGCACCCAAATAGAGTCAGTGACCTCATCATCCCCTCCCTCCTCGTCACTGGAGCAAACTTGGCACTATGCTGCAGCTGGGGAAACATGACTGCCAGTTTCTTGTCCTTCTTGGGCACCCCCTCTCTCTAGGCTCAGGTTACTCCCTTCCTCAACCTGGGAACCAACATCGGAGCCTTCAATCATCCTCCAGCAGCATGTACCCGACACTGTAGTTGAATAGTTCGGGGGACTCCTCCATGCATGATGGTGGGGCTACAGAAGGAGTGACTGTGGACAAGGAGCCGGTGGAATAGGCGGCTTTGCCAGCTGCATAGGAAGGAAAACTACTTTGAGCCTGGGTGACAGAGGATGAAGAGGATGATGGCTTTGTTATCCACTCCATCAACTCTTCTGCATGTTCTGGCTCAATAACACGGCCAGCAGCAGAAAAAAAGGACAAGTGTGCCCCACGGCCACTGGCAGAGGATGCACCATGTCTATGACCAGCACTGTTGACTGTGGACACAGAGCCTTCTTGCCCTCTTTTAGTGGCCTGTGAGCGTCTGCCTCTCCTTGGTGGCCTTCTGGACATGATGTATATTTTGTTTTGCAACACCGCACTACACCGTATTGTGTACTGTGTACACCACCAGAAAAGTAGTAGCAACTACACTACGGCTGCACTGTATTGTAATTAAATTTTTGATCTAATATTTCACAGCAGGGCCCGTTCCTGCGCTCAACAAGAGTATCTGTGAGGCTTTATAGTGTTGTGCCACCACCGCCTAAGGCCCAATGTTCCTGCCCTTGTGTAACAGGGGCGCGTAATTACAATTTTTGATCTAATATTTCACAGCAGGGCCTGTTCCTGCGCTCAACAAAAGTATCTGTGAGGCTTTACAGCGTTGTGCCACCACCACCACCTAAGGCCCAATTTTTCTGCCCCTGTTTAACAGGGGCAACTAATTACAATTCTTTATATAATATTTCACAGCAGGGCCCGTTCCAGCGCCCACCAAGAGTAACTGTGAGGGCTTACGGGGCAGGCCATATAGTATATACAGGCGGTCCCCTATTTTCAAACATCAGACTTACAAACGAGTCCTACTTACAAATGGAGGGAGACAACAGAAAGTGGAAATTTACCCCTAGGAAGGGAAATTCTCTACTGTAAGAGTTAATACAGGAAAAACCCAAAATTTTCAAAATCCAATTGTCAATGGGACAGAAAGTGAGGTGAAATCTTCTGAACAGGGGCGCAGACAGCAAAAGAAATGTTACAGGGGTGATAACCTTTCCCTATATTATCCAAAAAGCTTAAAACTAGATTTTTGGGCTGGAGCTACACTTAAAAAATGTACCTGTTCCAAATTACAAACAGATTCAACTTAACTGAACAACAAACCTACAGTCCCTATCTTGTGTGTAACGCCTGTATACTGCTGTTCAGAGTATATAGGGCCTGGGGGCCCCACACCTTTTTTTTTATTTGGGTGTGGGGTTCCCCTTAATATCCATACCAGACCCAAAGGGCCCGGTAAGGGGCTGGGGGGGGGGGCAATATTACATTAAAGCCGTAAGCAGTTTTAAATGACTTTTTTCCTTTAGAAATGTCATTTTGTGCAGGGACTGTTCTAAACACGGGGAAAATGCACCACTTTACAGGCATACTATAGACAACCCCCAGGCACGATTTTTAAAGGGTTATTACACTTTTACTGTTTCACTTTAAGCATTATTAAAATCACTGCTCCTGAAAAAACGGCCATTTTTAAAATATTTTTTTGCATTGATACATGTCCCCTGGGGCAGGGCCCGGATCCCCAAACACTTTTTATGACAATAACTTGCATATTAGCCTTTAAAATTAGCACTTTTGATTTTTCATGTTCGAGTCCCATAGACTTTAACGGGGTTCACATGTTCACACAAATATTTTGGCTGTTCGCATGTTCTGCCGCGAACCGAACCGGGGGGTGTTCGGCTCATTCCTAATCCTGAGGGACGCTTTCTTTTTGTTAAAGGACAGATCCAGGGCCAGTGTTATACCCTAGCTACTATATATACGCCCAATAGCCATACCGTTAAATTTCTATCTAAAAATTTGGATATCCTGGGGAAGTTTCGGGAAGGTCTATTGGTTATGGGAGGGGAAAACCTTTGTGTCTCATAAGGCGTTAAGATATGTTAAACAGCACCTTCAATCTCTGAATTTGGAGGACAGTTGGAGGGTACTGCATGAGCGAGACAGGGATTTCAGTTATTACTCTAAAATACACAATGTATAAAATCTATATATCTATAATATCAAGGATCGATATGTTGTTGATCGATCAATATTATCTGAGTCAATCACCATGTCAGACCATGCTCCAATGGTCTGATGAAAGAACATGGCGATTGAATCAACCTATTTTGTATGATAGAAAGAATGTGAAATCCTTGTCCCGCACAATAGAATTATATTTTGAGACCAATATATGAGACCAATATATCAGAGGAGGTGTCTTACCAAGTGGTATGGGAAGCCCACAAGGCGGTCATCATAGGAGAGTTAATTTCAATGGGTTTGTGTATTAAAAAAGAGAGACAGAAATAAATGGTCGGGCTCTTAGAGGAAATACATAAACTTAAAATTAAACATAAGGCCCATTTAAAACCCAGGGACGCGCAGAGACTGAAGAAACTTGCGGGCAGACTTAAAACAGCTTCTTAATTGAAAAGTTCAAAATAAACATAGATACTTTGCCCACTGATTCTATGAACAGGGGAATAAAGGTGAGAGACTATTGGCTAGACAACTAAAGAAAAAACAGGATTCATGCCATGTTTACACTATAAAGACAGGCGATAAGCAGATAGTGGACTCCCAAGCAAAAGCAGCTGAGTTTCATCGCTTTTATGTGTCTCTATATAACATAGACTCAGTTCCTGTGGGGGTGGAGGAGGGTGGACGTTTGGATAGAATACGGGAATATCTTGAGGCCTCAGGGCTACAGGCCATTCCATCTGTGGCCTTGGAGGAAATGGAAAAAGCAATCTCCATCGAAGAACTGGGTGGAGCAATTGCGGCTTTGCCATTAGGTAAAAAAACGGGACCTGATGGTTTTACAAATATAATAAAAGCAGCTCATAGACAAACAAACAGAACAAATAAGTCAAGAAATGATAAATAAGTCTGTGATATAAAAAAGCACCATCCAGTGTTTATAAATGGTGGTCCTATGGATGACAGACAGTCTCATGTCACTAGCACACACTTGTCTCCAGCAATTCTTCTATCCAGCGGACCAGTATACATACCCTTGTGAAGGGACTGCTTGTGTGACCTGACTGATTCACTCAGGGGTCCACATTTTGAAGTGAGCTGCTAGGATTCACTGAAGAAACTGCGGGCAGACTTAAAACAGCTTCTTGATTGAAAAGTTCAAAATAAACATAGATACTTTGCCCACTGATTCTATGAACAGGGGAATAAAGGTGAGAGACTATTGGCTAGACAACTAAAGAAAAAACAGGATTCATGCCATGTTTACACTATAAAGACAGGCAATAATCAGATAGTGGACTCCCAAGCAAAAGCAGCTGAGTTTCATCGCTTTTATGTGTCTCTATATAACATAGACTCAGTTCCTGTGGGGGTGGAGGAGGGTGGACGTTTGGATAGAATATGGGAATATCTTGAGGCCTCAGGGCTACAGGCCATTCCATCTGTGGCCTTGGAGGAAATGGAAAAAGCAATCTCCATCGAAGAACTGGGTGGAGCAATTGCGGCTTTGCCATTAGGTAAAAAAACGGGACCTGATGGTTTTACAAATATAATAAAAGCAGCTCATAGACAAACAAACAGAACAAATAAGTCAAGAAATGATAAATAAGTCTGTGATATAAAAAAGCACCATCCAGTGTTTATAAATGGTGGTCCTATGGATGACAGACAGTCTCATGTCACTAGCACACACTTGTCTCCAGCAATTCTTCCATCCAGCGGACCAATGTACATACCCTTGTGAAGGGACTGCTTGTGTGACCGGACTGATTCACTCAGGGGTCCACATTTTGAAGTGAGCTGCTAGGATTCACTGTTGGTGGTGGCCGTCACATGATCACCCTGTCTGTCATCCATAGGACTACCGTTTATGCACACTTGATGGTGCTTTTTTATATCACAAACTCTTTTTTATTTATCATCTCTTGACTTATTTGTTCTGTTTGTCTATGCGCTGCACTGCTTTTATTATATTTACTTACTGGAATTTGATATTTTGGCCCTCAGTGTTCAGCTGCTGTTTCATGGTAAATAATTTTTTGTGGTGATTGATTTGTTTGCTATATATGGTTTTACAAATATGTATTAGATAAAGTTTTCCTCAATCCTGTTGGTTCCTCTTTGCAGATACCTTAACTCTATTTTGGTCGCTAACCCATTGCCTCCAGAGGCATTGTTGGCTTATGTGTGACGGTTCTCCCAAAGGTAGGGAAAGACCCTCAGTGCTGTGCTAGCTACAGATCCATCTCCCTCCTTAACTCTGACACTAAGCTCCTGGCTAAAATTCTGGCCCTAAGGTTACAAGAACATATAGTTTAATAGATTCACCCAGATCAAACAGTCTTTATGAAGGGCCAAGAGGCTAGAGATAATACTATCTAGGCCCTGCATGTATTGTATTGGATGCATAATGGACCGAACCAGACCCCGAGTGTAGGAATTTCAATGGATGCTGAAAAAGCATTTAGTAGGGTCGGGTGGGAGTTTATGGTCAGAGTTTTGAGGTGGAAAGAGTGGATGATGAGATGGGTGACGGCACTGTATGCAGATCCTAGAGAAAGGGTTAAAGTTAATGGTAGACTATCAGATTATTTTGAGATACAGAATGGGACTAGGCAGGGATGCCCACTGTCCCCATTGTTATTTGCTATAGTGCTGGAGTCCTTTCTGTGCACGATTAGAGGAAATAGGAAGATCAAGGGGATTTGTATTGGATCAACGGACCATAAGCTCTCAGCCTACGCAGATGATCTACTGTTGTACCTCTTCTCTCCTCAAGAGTCTTTGACAGAACTGAAGTTGGAAATAGACAGGTTTTTAAATTTTAAAATAAATATTGAGAAATCAGTTTTGAAATCATGTGCCTTTGAGTATTAAGACCACCTTGCAACAATCTTTTCCTTTTGTTTGGCGCCTTGATTTTATATTCTATTTAGGGATCTATATCTCTTCAGATATAAAGCACCTATATGATCTAAACTATGGAACCTTGATGGTATTCATAATAAAAGACTTGCAAAAGTGGAGAAGTTATACTCTGACATGGTTTGGCAGGGTAAACACGCTTAAAATGAGTGTAATTCCCAGGCTTATTTAAGTTTTGCATACCATACCCATAACACTCCGACAGACATTCTTTAAACAAATATAAAGGTCTTTTATGACCTTTGTGTGGGAAAATAAACATCCCAGGTTGGCACACAACATTTTGAGGAGACCAAAACGGGAGGGTGGGGTGAGACACCCGGATATAGCGTTTTATTACAGAGCCATGGCCCTGGTTCTTATAATGAACTGGTGCCATGACTCTGCTGGTAAAATTTGGATGCCCTTGAAGAAAACATTAGCAGGTAGGAACTTGGCTGGAGCCCCCTTGATTCCTTATAGGCGGTTGTCAGAATATGCATCACCACTGACAAAGACAACACTATCCATTTGGGATGAATGAACTGTATGGGAAAGTTCCCCCCAATATCCCCTTTAACACCATTGGAAGGATTTCCCTGGTTTTCCCCAGGGAAATAGAAAGGAAATTTAGATCGCTGGGGAATGGAAGGGAAGGGTAATTGCACTGGTGTGGCCCCACAGGGTAAATTGCTTCCATTGGTGGATTTGGTTTGAATACTGGGGGGAAGTACCAATGGCTGTATGGAAATACCGTCAACTGACAGACTTGTTCAATAAGTGGAAGCACCAGATTAGGCCAGCGAACCCGCTTGCTAGTTTGAAGAATGGTGTGTTAACTTATCAGGGCCGGGTCATATGTTGTCTCGAATGTATAGGCTGGTTCTGAGCGCCCAAAATATGACAAGTCCCTATTTCATTTGAGAATGGGAAATAGAACTGGGCTATAATTTTACATCAGAACAGATTAAAAGGCTGATGGGAGCGACACACCATAATTCATAAGTTCCCATATACAGGAGATGTCTTATAAGTTCCTGACAAGATGGTATCAGTCTGACACACCGATACACCGATCTCGGTAAAAAGCCTCTGATGGAGGCTTTTTACCACGTGATCAGCCGTGTCCAATCACGGCTGATCGTGATGTAAACAGGAAGAGCCATTGATCGCATCTGACAGACAGAGTAGAGGAGAGCCGATTGGCTACTCTCCTGATTGGGGGGTCTGTGCTGATGCCTGCCCAGGACCACCAGGGTTCTGCCAGGACCAACAGGCATTTCCACCACACTGGACCACCAGGTATGCCACACTAGACCACCAGGGAAATGCCAATCAGTGCCCAGGCAGCTGCCAATCAGTGCCCATCCCCAATACCTGTCAATGCCAGTGCCATCAGTGATGCCTATCAGTGCCATCTAACAGTGCCACATATCAGTGCTACGTATCAGTGCCCATTAGTGCTCAGCAGTGCCACCTATCAGTGCCCAGCAGTGCCCAGCAGTGCCGCCTATCAGTGTCACCAATAAGTACCCATCAGTACAGCCTTTCAGTGCCCATCAGTGTCGCCTATCAGTGCCCACCAGTGCCACCCATGAGTGCCCATCAGTGCCACCTATCAATGCCCATCAGTGCTGCATAACAGTGACCATCGTTAGTGCCCATCAGTGCAACCTCATTGGTGCCACCTCATCGGTGCCGCCTTATCAGTGCCCGTCAGTGCTGCCTTATCAGTCCCCAATCAGTGAAGGAGAAAACATTTTTTATTGGTTTATCAAAAAATAAAAAACGCATAGGTGATCAAATGCCACCAAGAGAAATCTCTATTTGTGGGAACAAAATGATAACAGCACTGAAAGCTGAAAATTGGCTTGGGCAAGAAGGGGGTATAAGTACCTGGTACTGAAGAGGTTAACGTTTTCTGGGAGGAGAGAGCCCCTTGGATTAAGAAAATGACACTTAGACCTATAGAATTCTCTCTATTACATTTTCTTTTTCATGGGATGCCATCATCTGCTAGGTTTTATAAGAGAAGCGTTACTCCCCATTTGCTAAATGCAGCCAAAATATTGATACCTAGATTTTGGAAACAGTCTGGATGTCCCACTATAATGGATTGGAAAAGGGAGGTAGAAAAAATAATGGAAGCAGAGAGATGGATACATATGGTTAAAGACCAACAGAATACATTTAAAGATACATGGGCAGGATGGCTGTATTACTCCTCAGAAATAGGGGTGGATTAAACCCTTTTAGGGGCAATGCTGCATTGTGGATTGAATAGTATGTGAGATGCATCTGGTTGGGGGAAATTGGGAGGAGATGGGGGTTTTTTTGTGTTGTTTTTTGTGTTGTTTCTTTTTTCCTCCTCTGGGAGGCACAGTGGAGAGATGATTGATGCAATTAACCTCCTTAGAGGTATTCCCGAGTGTGGCTCGGGGTGAGTTTTTAGTACCAAAAGCGGTAACCCCGAGCCACACTCTGGATAGCATCACAGGATCCAGGCAAAGTTACATACCTTGTCCCCTGGATCCTGTGATGTCTCCCCACTGAGTGTGCGAGCTGTGTATCCGCTCGATTTATCACATTGCTGAGCTCCATTCCCTGCAAGCGCTGTGACGCACGGGGACGGAGCACGGCGCCAAATTCAAAAAGTTAAAAACACACAATACATACAGTACACTGTAATCTTACAGATTACATTACTGTATCAAAATATTTTACATGCCTTTTGTCCCTAGTGCTTTGTCCAGTGCCCTACCCATTCACCTAGGAAAAAAGTGTCAATAAAAAAACACACCACACAGTTTTTTAAAGTAATTTATTAGTCAGCTCCGGGGGGCTTCTTCCAACTTCGGGGGTCTTCTTCTGACTTCTCTGCTCTCTCCGGCATCTTCTCCCGGTGTCTGGCCTCTTCTCCCGATGTCCGGCCTCTTCTCCCGGTCTCCGGATCTTCTGCCGGGCTCCTCTGCTATCTTCTGCTCTTTTGCCGCCTCTTTTGCTAGCGGTGGCCCGGTCTTCTCCACCGTCTTGTTCCTTCTCTTCTCCCGATGTTCACACACCGCTCTCTCCCGCTGTAATGCTGTGTGAGCGGTGTGCGATGACTTATATAGGCATGGGGCGGGGTCACCAGGTGATGTCACCCAGTGACCCCGCCCTTATGACGTCACAGTCCCATCATGCCCTGGGACTGTGACATCATAAGGGGGCAGGGTCACGCCCCATGCCTATATAAGTCATTGCGCACTGCTCACACAGCATTACAGCGGGAGAGAGCGTCGTGTCAACATCGGCAAAAGAGCAGAAGATAGCAGAGGAGTCTGCCAGAAGAGTGGGAGAAGAACCGGACACTGAGAGAAGAGGCCTTGAGAGAGCGGAGAAGTTGGATGAAGACCCCTGAAGTTGGAAGAAGACCCCCAGAGCTGCCTAATAAATTACTTTAAAAACCTGTGTAGTGTGTTTTTTTATTGACACTTTTTTTCCTAGGTGAATGGGTAGGGGTATGATGTACCCCATACTCATTCACATAGGGTGGGGGACCGGCATCTGGGGGCACCCTTATTAAAGGGGGCTACCAGATTCCGATAAGCCCTCCGCCCGCAGACCCCGACAACCAACGACCAGGGTTGTCGGGAAGAGGCCCTTGTCATTATCAACATGGGGACAAGGTGCTTTGGGGTGGGGGGGCCGCAGGGCTCCCCCCTTCCCCAAAGCACCCACCCCCCTCATGTTGAGGTCATGTGGCCTGGTATGGTTCAGGAGGGGGGTGCTCGCTCGTCCCCACCCCCTTTCCTGACCGGCCAGGCTGTGTGCTCAGATAAAGGACTGGTATGGATTTTGCGGGGCCCCAACGCCGTTTTTTCGACGTAGGGGTTCCCCTTATAAATCCATACCGGACCTAAGGGAGGGCCTGGTATGCCCAAGGGGGGAACCCATGCCGGTTTTTTATTTAAAATTTGGCGCGGCGTTCCCCCTCATGATTCATAGCAGACAGCTGTCAGCACTGCCTGATGCTCATCGCGAAAGGAAAAAACTGTTTTTTCTTTCCTGATGAGCGAGCCAGCGCGACATTCACAGTACCCTGTCGCTGAGAACCGATGGGATCGCGCTGGAAACACAATCTCACAGTCAGGTACTGTATGTTGGCCAAGAATGTCTGTGTCTAATCTGCTTGCAATGTTATGTGCAAATGTACTAATTTTTATTTTTCTTGTTTGACTTCACAGTTTCCTTCAAAAACCACAGGAATTGCAGACTGTGGCTTCCCAGTTTGCCCAGCAGTGAGACTTTCTCAACTGTGGAGGGGCAATAGATGGGAAGCATGTCCACATAGTCCTACCCCCCAACTCAGGGTCATACTATTACAATCATAAGAGGTTTAATAGTGTTTAATAGGGTTTAATAGTATTGTGCTGTTGGCGGTGGTGTCGGCGACATAGGGGTTCCTCTATGTGGATGTAGGGAAAAATGGCCGAATGATGGAGCTATCACCCAGATGAAGTTCTTCAGACATCTCCAGAATGGTGGCTTGGGCTTGTCACCTCCGGAAGACAGCGTGGCAGGACTCCCATTTGTCTTCGTGGCTGATGAAGCATTTGGGCTGGGTGATTATCTGATGCGGCCGTTCCCAATGAGGACCCTTACCCCGGACCAGAGGGTTTTTAATTACCAGTTGGCATGAGCCAGAAGAGTGGTGGAGAATGCATTTGGAATAATGGCCAGCCAATTCCGCCTATTTCTCACAGCGATCAACATGGCGGAATATAAACTGAATCATATTGTCCTTACATGCTGCATACTCCATAATTTCCTAAGGAAAAATGCAACAAACTACATGGCCTCAGTTGGGGCTGAGGCCAGCTTTCAAAATCAAACAACCTTGACAGCTCTTGAAGTTGGCCGTCCTGGCTTGCCCCCCCAAAGTGCCCGCAAAGTAAGACAAAAGTATGTAGAGTACTTTTCAGGTAGGGGGCCATTGATATGCCAGACAATGTGTAAAACATTTTTTAATTACAATTTTTTTATAAACTGAACTCATATTTTATTTGATTTACTGGTTGTTCTTCTTATCTGTCTCCTAGGTTCTCCAATGGCCTTTTATTTTTGGCCATTTTCTTCAATAGTGCAAAGATTATTTATTATGATACATGAGGTGACAATCTCTTCTTCAGCTAACTATTATGTTGTGGGTCTGCTACACACACATTGTTTTTGTTGTTAAAGTGGAGTTCCACCCAAAAATGCAACTTCCACTTTTTGGATTCCTCCCCCCCTCCGGTGTCACATTTGGAACCTTTCAGGGGGGAGGAGGGAGCAGATACCTGTCTAATACAGGTATTTGCTCCCACTTCCTGGCATAGATCACCGCGGCGCTTGCTGTGATCTATGCCACTTCCGGCACCTACACTGTCCTCCCCCGCTGTATTCTAGGAGATACAGAACACAGCAGGGACCAGAGAGGACTCGCAGCGTGACTCGTGCATGCGCAGTAGGGAACCAGGAAGTGAAGCCGCACGGCTTCACTTCCTTATTCCCTTACCGAGGATTGCGACGGCAGCAGCTGAGAGCCGATGGACGGATCGGCTTCAGCTGCCGACATCGCGGGCTCCCTGGACAGGTAAGTGTCCATATTATTAAAAGTCAGCAGCTGCAGTATTTGTATCTGCTGGCTTTTAATATTTTTTTTCGGCGGACCTCTGCTTTAATGTATGTAATGCATTAATGAAAAAAGTAATCATCCTTTTCAGCTCCATTAATTAATTGCTTTGAGTCCCTAAAATGAACTGATTGGGGTAAATTTTAGAGCACTGTGGGGGTTATTTACTAAAGGAAAATCCACTTTGCACTACAAATGCACTTATGGTGCACTTGAAAGTGCACCGTAAGTGCACTTGTAGTGCAAAGTGGATTTGCCTTTAGTAAATACCCCCCATTGTCGCTGTAACTACAACAACTTGCTACAAAAACTGGTATTGAGCATTGAAAGAAGAAGCCACACATTGTTGAGTATAAAACATTTTACTCCGTGCACATTCACATCTGCATTAGAAAAGGGTTTTTTAACAAATCAACATCTTTGGTGTATAACATTTATGTGTGACAGTATATAGTCGTTTTTGGGTTAAACAGCCATGTTAAAAACCATAAAACATACACAACTCAGGAACTTGCAAAGTTCAACTTTGATAAATTAAAGGTAATATGTGACATTAGTATGTCAAAACTGTGTTGATCTTGCCTTCATCAGATGGGTTGATGTCACCCCTGTAAAAGCCAAATTTTGAATAGGCACACAAATAGGGAGTCAAAATGTGGATTTCCATCCTAAACCCATGCCTAATGTCAACATGTGCTAGCTCCCATCATGGGGGATTAATGGACGTGTTTCGGGGGTTCCTCTCATCTACTTTAGTTGCGAGGAAGGGGTTGCACCCACAAATCACGTACATTGTTATACCGTGATGGCAGATAGCACATGTTGACACACTGTGTGCATCTTCAAAATTTGGCTTTCAAATTACTTTAAAACTTTAGTAAAAATATAACGACAATCTGTTAATTTTTTGGGATGTTTTAGATTCTGCCTAAAACATCAATGATGTTGTTGAGTCTTTTTTCAACATCATTAATGTTTTCCTTGACCTTCTCCAATTCCCGATTGCACACCATGATCTCCCCTAAGGATCTGTGCACTTGCACTGTTAAAATTAGTTTATTCTTCCACAACATCCACATCACCTAAAAATAAAAAAACACACCATGTATTATAAATATGCATGCATATGTCTATTACCCAAAGCTGTGGACTCAGACACTTACTTGTTGTGGTCACTATTTCGCCCAATTCATGAACCTCTCCTCCCTTCACATCTTCTTCAGGGTGTGTGGGGATTTCCCCTTCTTCTGGAGTAGTGGGGTTCCTGGTGTCCTCAGATGTCCTGATTCTTTTCTCCCCTATGTGAATAAAAAAAAGGTATACTTAGCACACATATATTTGAAGCAAGAAATATTAATACGAAACATTGAAGTGACGTACAATTGTCTGTTTTGGCAGAGTTCCAAGCTGAAGATTTTTTCCCTTTCTTAAAGCTGGAATACTTACCTTTTTTGGTAAAGTATCACACATGGAGAGACCCCTAGTATCCACTGGAGCACCTGTGTGGGCCACCCTAAAAAGGGTGTTCTGGTGTCCCACACTGGTGCTCCTCAGTCCAGATGTGTAAACAGCTGCTGAATGTTCTCTCCTTACACTGAATCAAGTTTGAATTTCATTATAGTTACAAACCCATCTAGACAACAATGTACTAAACTTCTTTTAATACAAATAGGCATGAACAAATGTAGTTGATCTGCATCTGCCAAAAACATTGTATTAGTGGTCGAACAATGTTTACTATGAACGATTACTGTGCCCACGAACCTGAAACTTGCCATTTTAAACTGTACAACAGTAAAGAAAAGCACATGGACCAGCACTAAAGTATTAATAATAATAGGAACACATGACAAAATACTTACTTTTTTGCAGCACTCTCTTGATCCTTCTGTACTGATCTTGCTCCCTCAATTTGAGGTCTGACCAGCATTTCCTCAATTTCTCCTTGGATCATCGTACCCCAAAATTCCTGTGCAGACTTCTCACAACTTTAGTCATGATCTTGGCCTTTCTCACATTTGGGTTTCTGTACGGTCCATACTTCCCATCATAGTCGGCCCTCGTCAAGATGTCCACCATCTCCACCATCTCTACAAAGGACATATTTGAGGCCTTAAATCTGCTCCTGGATCAGGACATTTCTGGCTCCGAGCTTTTGTCATCCTCCTCACTGCTATTCTCACGCGCCTGTTGTCTCTCCGCCATGTGCTCTCCCACTGTGCTGAAAGAGAAAGGGAGGGGAATACACTAGAAAGAAGGTCAGGGGCAGAGTTTCATGCATGCGCAGTCTATATAAAGCATAACACGCATGCGTCGTATGTACGATCTGTGAGCGGAGGACGGAGTAGCGTAAGCGCCGATCATGCAAACGAAGGTACAATTTTAACTTGGGGCATCAGTGGTTAGTGGCCTATACTGCTTTTATTAGACATGTGCACTCCGTTTAGTTCCGAATCGAAATTCGGATGAAATTTTCATTATTCGGACATTCGGATGCATCCGAAAGACCGAATTACAATACTAACGAATTTAAACAAATCCGAAATGTTTCGAATCGAAAACCCACGGACGAAATTCGAATCGAATTCAAATCAAATTCGAAAACAAATTCGAAATATATTCGATTTGAAAACAAATTCGAAATCTATTCGACTCGAATTCGAAAACAAATTCGAATCGAATTAGAAAAAATATAAATTGATTTCTAAAAAAGAATACAATAAAATAGAATATAAAATAATAAAACAATAGAATAAAAATAAAAGAATATAATAGAATAGAATTTAATAGAATTTAATAAAATACAACAGAATATGACTAATCTTCTGAAATTCAAATTTCGAATAGTATAAATTCGAATTCGAAAATAGATTGGAAAATAACAAATATCAAAACAATGGAAACTAAAATAATATATATTATATTTTATTCTATGCAGTTCTGTTGTTTTTCTATTCTATTTTTTTCTATTATTTTATATTCCTAATATGAAATCATTCTATACTAAATTTCAATTTCGGAAGATGGTTATATATATATATATATATATATTTATTTATATATATATAATTCTATTCTTTTCTACTCTATTCTAATCTTATCTAATGGAATTTGAATTCATTCTATATGAATTTCGAATTTCAGAAGATGGTTATATATATAAATGTAAAACCATTTTCCGAAATTCAAATTTCATATAGAATGAATTTGAATTTGAATAGAAAAGATTAGAATAGAAAAAGAAAATATACAAGAAAAACAATAGAACAGAATAGAATAAAATATAATATATATATTTATTCTATTCTGTTCTATTGTTTTTCCATTCTAATCTTTTCTATTTGAATTTGAATTCATTCTATATGAATTTCTAATTTCAGAAGATGGTTATATATATAAATATTTTATAGAATAGATATATATATATATATAGAATAGAAACAGAAAATAGAGTAGAAAAACAATAGAACAGAATAAAATATAATATATATATATATATATATATATATATATATATATATATATATATATATATATATATATATATATATATATATATATATATATATTATTCATTCTTTTTTCTATTCTAATCTTTTCTATTCAAATTTTAATTAATTCAATATGAAATTTGAATTTCAGAAAATGGTTTTATATATATATATATATATATATATATATATATATATAAAAATAACCATTTTCTGAAATTCGAATTTGATATAGAATGAAATCGAATTTGAATATAAAAGATTAGAATAGATTAGAAAATAATAGAAAAGAATATCATAGAAAAACAATAGAACAGATCAGAAAAAAATTATATAATATATATATATATATATATATATATATATATATATATATATATATATATATATATATATATATATATATATATATACATATATACATATATACATATATATATATATATATATATATATATATATATATATATATATATATAAAACCATGTCCCGACATTCGAATTTGATATAGAATGAATTTGAAAAGAAAAGAAAAGAAAATAGACTAGAAAAACAATAGAACAGAATAGAATAAAATATAATATATATATTAGATTATTTTCTGTTCTATTGTTTTTCTATTCTAATCTTTTCTATTCGAATTTGAATTCATTCTATAAATATTTTATATATATATATATATATATATATATAAAACCATTTTCCGAAATTCGAATTTCATATTGAATGAATTTGATTTTGAATAGAAAAGTTTAGACTAGAAATAAAAAATAGACTAGAAAAACAATAGAACACAGTTGAGTAAAATATAATGTGTATATATATTATATTTTATTCTATTCTGTTCTATTTTTTTTTCTATTCTAATCTTTTCTATACACGCATATATATATATATATATATATATATATATATATATTTATTATTATGTTTTTTTGTAAACGCTACCAAAAATATGTAGAAGAATACGTATCGGCCTAAACTGAGGAAAAAAAATGTTTTTTTTATATATTTTTGGGGGATATTTATTATAGCAAAATCTAAAAAATAATGTGTTTTTTTCAAAATTGTCGCTCTTATTTTGTTTATAGCGCAAAAAATAAAAACCGCAGGGGTGATCAAATACCACCAAAAGAAAGCTCTATTTATGGGAAAAAAAGGACTTCAATTTTGTTTGGGAGCCACGTCGCACAACCGCACAATTGTCAGTTAAAGCGGCGCAGTGCCGAATCGCAAAAAGTGCTCTGGTCAGGAAGGGGGTAAATTATTCTGGGGCTGAAGTGGTTAAAGACTTGTAATTTTATTAGCTGTTTCAGTGCTTGCCATAGGTGCCATTTTCACTAGATACGCCTCTGGGAGACACACAGAGAGAGAATGTAATCATTTTTATTTACTGATGACGGATGCAGTCTGGGGTGCGCTCAATCCCTCTCACAGCTTTTACTGCCATGGTGACATGAAACCATGCAGCGTTCGTCTGGTTTGCTGAAGAGGAATATTATCTGAATCTGAATATTATCAAATTCGAAAATAGAAATATTTTCAAATGCGATTGAAATATTATCGAATACGATTGAAATAATTTCTAATACAGTTGAAATAATTTTGAATGCTGTTGAAATATTTTCGAATGCGGTTGAAATATTATCGAATCCAATTGAAATAATTTTGAATACAGTTGAAATAATTTCGAATGCGGTTGAAATATTATCAAATTCGGTAGAAATATTTTCGAATGCGATTGAAATATTATCGAATACGATTGAAATAATTTCTAATACAGTTGAAATAATTTCAAATGCTGTTGAAATATTTTCAAATGCGGTTGAAATAATATCGAATCCGGTTGAAATATTTTTGGATTCGACCGATTTTCGAATTCGGTCGAAAACGAAACTGAATTGAAAAACGAATTTAATGAATTAAACAAATCTAACTAAACTAAATTAATTAAATAACGAATTGAAATGAAACGAAACAAATTTTTCCATTTTGTACATGCCTAGCTTTTATAGATTGAGGCCTAATTTGGGAAAAGATTAGGAGAGTTTAGCCTGACATTAGGGTTTGTCTTGTGTTGTGTCTTGCAGAGAAAATGGATAAATTTAACGACCATGACTTCCTCCCCAACTTTATTGATAAGTACAGGGAGCTGCCCTGTCTGTGGCAAGTGAAATACCAATTTTATAACAACAAACTAAAGAGGAAAGCAGCGCTGGATCAACTATTGGAATTGGTGAAGCTGGTGTTTCCCATAGCAGACATCACCTATTTGAATTGCAAAATTGGTGGCCTGAGGAACACATATAATAGGGAGCGCAAAAAGGTCCAGGATTCCATGAGATCAGGAGCAGAAATAGATGACGTTTATGTCCCCAGGCTCTGGTACTATGACAGACTGCGGTTTTTGTCAGACCATAGTGAACCCAGGCCATCACTCTCAACCCTTCCTTCCACTCTTCCTTCCAACTCAGTTGAGGCTTTCGATGTACACCCTGGGCCTTCCACCCAGGCAGAAAATGTGGAGGAGCCCAGCATTGTTCTACATATTTCTTGTCAAAAAAATAATGATGTTACCTAGATGTTATTATGTATCACTAATTTCTGATTTAACAAAGTGGTTTACATATCAATAGACAATAGTAGCCAAAAATGATTGGGACAAAAATGAAAAATGCTGGGGGCAGAATGATAGTTGTTTCTATTTGTTAACATTCAATTTGCAACAGTCATGAGCTCAAAATTGTGTGTGATTGATGACCAAAAAACTAAAACTATGTCCCATTTTCATACACAGGAAAGTCTCAGCCAGGAGGAGGCAGTGGAAAGTGGCAGCCAGGAGGTGGCTGTGCCCAGCAGCCTGACCGAATCCCAGGTTTCTCCCCTCCACCTTCCAACAAAAAGTACCAGGAAGGCAAAGAACCTGGAGGAGTCAGCGACTAATTTGATTCGGCAGGCTACTGTGGTCCTCACAACAACCCCTAGTGTCCAGGAGTCCTTTGCGTGTATGACGGCCAGTAAATTGCAATTAATGGAGGAGGGCCAATGCCTCACCTGTGAGGTCATATTTCAGGCCCTAAATAAGGGGGTGAGGGGTTAACTCACCAATAAAAGCCACGTCTGTGAGTTGGACCATATGACTCCTCCACCACCTCCAGCAACACCTCCAGCAACACCTCCAACACCACAGCCACAGCCTGGAAGGAAGCGTGCAAGGAAGTCTTGAGAGTGATGGCCTGGGTTTGGTGTGGTCTGGCAAAAGACGCAGGCTGTTGTAAGACCACAGCCTCGGCAAATACATGTCATTTGCTGCTGCTACCAATCTCTTGGAGTCCTGGACTCCACTGGAGTCCTGGACTCCACTCCACTGGACAGGACTGGAGTCCTGTGCTCCCTATTAAATGGACTCCTCAGGCAACCAATTTTGTCTGTCAAATAATTGATGTCTGGGGTACAAAGGCTTCACCAATTCTAAATGTTTCTCCAGCGTTGCCTTCCTCTTTTTTTTGTTAGGACCCCTAATAAACTTTTAATTTTTGTTTGGACACATACTTGGCTATGTGTTTTACTTCAAAAGGGACAGTTTGTTTGTGAGTAGGCAGGTACATTTCAAAAATACAATGTCAAATTAACAAGGTACACCAACACCAACCGACCTCTTTGAGGTTAATAAATACAAGATAATAATGGTCTTGTGGTAACTTGACACACAAAATGAGAAAAAATATTATGGAGATCACTATAAAAAAAAAAGTAGATCACTATAAAAAAAAATAAAGATTATTCTGGAGATCTTGCGAAAAAACAAAACAAAAACAAAGATTATTCAGGAGATCACGAGAAATAATAAGAAATTAATTTGTCAGAAATCTGTGCGAATATCAGCAGCAAAGCAATTTCATTATTCTAGCATTATAAAGAAGAAGAGAATGCACTGCATTGAAAGATTTAAAAATTTGCAGCGTGAAGAATGTGCTATCTCCTTTACGAACACTAGTTTTACAAGACCGAGCACTTCCGTCTCGTACATGAATCCAAGCATCCAGAATTTTGTGCATCGGACTTGTGTACACATGCTCAGAATTTCAGACAACAAAGTTTTTTGTTAGAAAATTTGAGAACCTGCTCCCAAACATTTGTGTTCGGAAATTCCGACAGCAAATGTCTGATGGAGCATACACACGGTCAGACTTTTCAACAACGAGCTCACATCGAACATTTCCTGTCAGAAATTCCAATCGTGTGTACAGGGCATAGGAATTACAGGCCTTCAATATAAAATGCCAAATTTCCATGCAAAACATCGTACCACTTTGAGCATCAAAAATCTGAAATAATCATACTGCCAGGGAGGTTAAAGGAAGAGGATAAGTTATAAAAGTATATTAGGCACGGAATGGGCAACACGTAATGGAATCACATAAAGAAGGGTAGATTGAAATGAAAGGTGGAGAGGTATAAAAATGAAATGGTAGAGTGAGTTTATATTGAATTAAAACACTAAACATAACAGGACACGAAAATAGTAATTCAAAATTATACACTCTTTTTTCTTTTTTATTTATATATGTTTTTTTATTATTTATTTATTTTTTTTGTATTGTTGGTTGTTTGATCCATGTAATAGGGCGCTGTAAAGTCCCCTTCTTAATTATACTTTGAATAATGTTTTGAACAAATTGAGTTTTGGTTATGGTTAGGCAAGTGGGTGAGCTTTTTCCTTTTATTTATTTATTTATTTATTTAATTTTCATGGATCAAGGATCCGGTGTTTTTCGGGGTGGGGGGGTTAGTGTGGTGTATGTTAATGAAAATATTTATATGGATATATTGTGCAATGTGTATTTCTATGTTGTATGTTGAAATTTGTCTTAATAAAGAAAAAGTGATTATATAAAAAAAACTTGCAGTAACACACAGAACTATATGGTGTTAAACTTGCAGTAACGCAATTAAATATATGGCGTTAAACTTGCAGTAACACAATGAAATATAGGGTGTTAATCTTGCTGTAACGCACATAACTATATGGTGTTAAACTTGCAGTAACGCACTGAAATATATGGCGTTAAATTTGCAGTAAAACACAGAACTATATGGCGTTAAACTTGCAGTAACGCAATGAAATATATGTGGTTAAACTTGCAGTAATGCACAGCACTACACTCACACTGAACTATCACTAGATGCACACTAAACTGATATTCTACACTGACAATAGAATCAGAATAGCACACTAACTGTCTAATGGCACTGAACAGAGCCCTATTCTATCTCTCTCCACACTGCTATCACACCTCAAATGGCCGCTATAGAAAGAATACTTTTATAGTGAGGGGTGGGATTAAGAGCAATGAGCCATTTTTGGATTCAGTCAACATGACAGCGTCCAATCATGGCTCTGATAGTGCTTTGTGTCTCGATTTGGCAAAGCTTTCATGGCTTCAGCCATTCAGGGCTTTCAATACGCTGTGTGGCGGCGCAGTGCATTGTGATCATTTGGTGGGCCGAACGAATGGTCGAACGACCCTATAATTCGGTTGTTCTGAGAACTTCCGAACAACCAATGTTCAGCTCGAACTAATGCTTAGGCCAAACCGTTCATCCATCCTTACTTGATATATACTGTAGGTGTGTTGTAGCGTGTATGACACAAGTAACAATCTCAACTATATAAATTGTAAAAAAAAAAAAATAATAAAAGGCACGGCAAGTGCAATTGAATGATACTGTATTAAGATCACCAGGCCAATCTATCACATTTTGTCAAAGTTTGTCATGTTTGCAAGTAGCAAATTAAATATTCCATTAAATATGTACCATGACTTCCTTGCCATATACAGTAAACAATCCTGCATATGTTTATGAGTGAAATGACAACCACGACCGGATATTTGGCAAGAAAGGACCACTTTTTAATATCCTACATTCTACAAATGTTTTTTTCTATTTTCCTTTCTTTATTGGACAATTTTCATTCCTTTTTGTATTCAACTATATGAGCCAAAATAAATTATTTACACTTATTTGGTTTCTTGTTCTAAGCTCCATTCACACCCTCTGTGTTTAGGAAACTGCATTAAAACCAATCCCTAAATGTTTCCACACATGCTGAAACCTTTGACATTATACTTTTGCATCTGAGTTTGTTTTCAGAAAATTACACATCACGATGAGCAAAATATTTTTCTGAGTTATTTTCTAGATCACAGCTTTGACTTTATGTATGAGTGTACAATTCAGAAGAGCTTGCTAGGTGGCTGAAATTTCATTCTCATTCAATATTTTTTATTCATACTTTTCAATTTCTTGCTTTTGATTTGAAGTGATTTATGTACATATTTATTGCACTTTAAATATTGATGTTTTAGGATTTTCTGGTAAAATTCCTATTTTCAAAGTATATTATGAACATTATTAAGTGGGAAATAATAATTAGGGCTTGTTTTCATTTCCCACTGAAACTAGATCATTCAGTCATTGTGTATTGTAAGTATAACAACATGTTTGCTTTTTTACATGCATTGCTATGGGAACAATCCATTCTATACAACATTCTGTTCTAGCTCAGAAATTGCAGCTCTTAGTAGTGGCTATGCTGCTCATACATTAGGTAATGCATTAGGTATTGAGTACAATAGTAATGTTCTCATTATTAACCTATGTTTAAGTGCACCTGTATACAGACTAGGGATGTTTAACTGTTTACATATTCATTACAAGAACTCACTCAACACTCTAGGTGCTTTTATTGTGAAGTTATGCATTATCAAAGATCCTCAAATATCACAACAAAAACTCTAAAGTTATTTCATTCAGTTTATAAATGCTTAGAAGCACTTGCTGTGTTTTTAAAATATATGAGATTTCTGTGCATTTGTTGTGATCTTTGAATTTCTCCACAATGAATATAGCTACATCATTGAATAAGTCTTTTTTTAAAGCTCTTTCTCTGTTTGTTAAAAATTAGTAAATATCCCTAACACTTCACGTCTGGAGCAATGTTTTAATTTTTTCTGTTCATGTTAAAATCTGCATTTTTCCCTCCCAAATTACTTAATACTTTTTATTCAAATTAATTAATAACCCCCCTTGGTTATAGCATTGGCAGGGGACAGGTTCTCCTCATAGAAACATCATGGCTCTATTAGACCCCCAATGTCCTTCACTCAAGTGAATTAATCACAGGTCCAGCATTTCTGGGTTTATTGATTGCAGAGCATGTCAGGGAAAGGGTGTTCCTGATCTGCTCTCATTCACCACCCTGACATCATTTACTGTGGTCCTGGGCTTCCTGCAGACCCTACTAAACCCCTTCGTACTGGCTAGTGGAGAAGACCGCAGCACTGGGGCCTAAATTCTACATTAGCGTGCTTTAAACAGAATTTTGCAATCCCAACAAGTAAAGAAGAACACTGATGGGACCAGAGATCGAACACAAATTTGTTCATTAAAGACTAAACAAAGACAATGACTAAATAAAAATTATTGATTTTATTGTGGATAAACTGGCCGTGGTCCTTTGCTATTGGTATAAATTATCACACCAATAATATTTATTTATAACCGACTTTTAATTACTGTAACCATACCAATCATTTTCAAAACTATTTTACAGATCAATAGTTCAGCCATTGAAGCTCGAACTAGAATTTTACCACTCAACAACTATTCCCTTATATTACAAGGGGCCATTCCACATAGTACATAGTCTACATAGTAGGTGAGGTTGAAAAAAGACACAAGTCCATCAAGTCCAACCTATGTGTATGATTATATGTCAGTATTACGTTGTATATCCCTGTATGTTGTGGTCATTCAGGTGCTTATCTAATAGTTTCTTGAAACTATCAAAGCCCCCCGTTGAGACCACAGCCTGGGGAAGGGAATTCCAAATCCTTGCCGCTCTTACAGTAAAGAACCCTCTAAATAGTTTAAGGTTAAACCTCTTTTCTTCTAATTTTAATGAGTGGCCATGAGTTTTGTTAAACTCTTTGTATATTGAAATCATATCTCCTCTCAAGCGTCTCTTCTCCAGAGTGAATAAGTTCAGTGCTCACAACCTTTCCTCATAACTAATATCCTCCAGACCCTTTATTAGCTTTGTTGCCCTTCTTTGTTCTCGCTCCAATTCCAGTACATCCTTCCTGAGGACTGGTGCCCAGAACTGGACAGCATACTCTAGGTGCGGCCCTACCAGAGTCTTGTATAGCGGGAGAATTATTGTTTTATCTCTGGAGTTGATCCCCTTTTTAATGCATGCCAATATTCTGTTTGCTTTGTTAGCAGCAGCTTGGCATTGCATGCCATTGCTGAGCCTATTATCTACTAGGACCCCCAGGTCCTTTTCCATCCTAGATTCCCCCAGAAGTTCTCCCCCACCGGTGTATAGATTGCATTCATATTTTTGCCACCCAAATACATTGTTTTACATTTTTCTACATTGAACCTCATTTGCCATGTAGTTGCCCACCCCATTAATTTGTTCAGATCTTTTTGCAAGGTTTCCACATCCTGTGGAGAAGTTATTACCCTGCTTAGCTTAGTATCATCTTCAATGACAGAGATTAAACTGTTTACCCCATCCTCCAGGTCGTTTATGAACAAATTAAACAGGATTGGTCACAGCAAACCTGTGATCCTTTCCAGGACAGTAGAATGGTTTTCTTCACTTAGAAATGGAGGATGCAAAGAAGTCTCTTTGCATGGGTTGAAACGTGGAGATCCCCAAAAATGCCTAGGAGGCAGTTCTTGGGGTGAAGAATGTTTGGGAGGCCTATTGCTGATGAGATGAAAGACTTGGACTATTGGACAAGTCCAGAAACAGTGTAAAAAAACAATCTGCTGTGGAAGCCAATCCCATTTTATGTAACCTAGCAGGGGTTAGGTGGCATAGATTAATTTTTTTTGTATGTATGCTAATCTTTGGAGGATATTACTGAGGTCTTGTATGTGTCACTGAATTCTGACCAGTCACCCTCTGTACGTGTAATGTCCATAGAGGCCCATTTCGTCTGGGTCATGTGAAATCTAGGGTTACAGTCAGTCATAAGTGCAGCATAGTATGTGGAGATACGTTTAGTAGGGTCAGGGTGTCGTAGTGTTTTCTCTGAGGTATGATGACAGGGTTTTCTAAAGAGCCAAACTGGGCACGAATAACGTGTTGGAGTTGGTAATAGAAGAACATATATGAACATGGCAGGTTCCTGTCAAGTCCCTGTGCATTAGAGGGGGTGGGGTCACCGGGTGGCCCCGCCCCCTTTATTTAAGGACCGTCAGAAGAGGAGAAGCGTCACACAGTGGGAACCTCCCTCCATGCCATCATGGATGCGGAGTGGCCCGAGGAGAAGAAGGGAAGAAGACGCCGCAGAGGAAGATACCAGATGAGAACACCAGAGGAAGAACCAGAAGAAGAAGATGGAGGAAGAAACCGAAGGAAGATAGAAGATAGAAGAAAGAAGATAGAAGAAAGAAGAAGCATTTAAATAAAGGAATTGTCAAAAACTGTCTCTAGTCATTTTTAACATTTTTGACAGTTTTTTGTGAAATGGTAGGGGTAAGTACCCCCTTACCATTTCACAAAGGGGGGAGGGCCGGGATCTGGGGTTCCCCTTGTTAAAGGGGGCTTCCAGATTGAGATAAGCCCCCGCCTGCAAACCCCCACAACCACCGGGAAAGGGTTGTGGGGATGAGGCCCTTGTCCCCATTAACATGGGGACAAGGTGTTTTGGGGGGCTACCCCAAAGCACCCTCCCAATTTTGAGGGCATGTGGCCTAGTACGGTTCAGGAGGGGGGCGCTCTCTCATCCCCCCTTCTTCTCCTGCAGCCTGCCAGGTTGCGTGCTCGGATAAGGGTCTGGATTTTTGGGGGGACCCCACGCCATTTTTTTTTAAATTTTGGCACGGGGTTCCCCTTAAAATCAATACCAGACCTGAAGGGTCTGGTATAGATTTTGAGGGGGACCCCATGCCATTTTTTGTAAAAATTTTGGCCGGGGTTCCCCTTAATATCCATACCAGACCTGAAGGGCCTGATATGGAATTTAGGGGGACCCCCACGTCATTATTTTTTAAAATTTTGGTTTGGGGTTCCCCTGTGGGGAATTCCCATGCCGTTTTTATCAATGAACTTTTATGTGTATTATCGGACCGGCAATTCATTAATAGCCGCAAGTAGTTTTAAATGACTTTTTTCCTTTGAAATGTCATTTTGCTGTCAGACTGTTCTAAACACGGGAAAACGTGCACCCCTTTACAGGCATACTATAGACACCCCCCAGGTACGAAATTTAAAGGAATATTACACTTTTATTGTTTCACTTTAAGCATTATTAAAATCACTGCTCCCGAAAAAACGGCCGTTTTTAAAACTTTTTTTTGCATTTATCCATGTCCCCTGGGGCAGGACCCAAGTCCCCAAACAATTTTTATGACAATAACTTCATATAAGCCTTTAAAATTAGCACTTTTGATTATTCATGTTCGTGTCCCATAGACTTTAACGGTGTTCGCATGTTCGAACAAATTTTTTGCCTGTTCGCAAGTTCTGGTGCAAACCGAACAGGGGGGTGTTCGGCTCATCCCTACTTCCGACATACAATTCCTCTGATAATAAACCTTGAAGTGAAGGAGGTGTAAACACTCTTACCGGAGCAGATGGATTTGAATGCCAATGACACCGAATCAAACAGGCTTAGAAATCCAGATGAATAGCTCTCCCAGGTGGTAGTAGGGGCCCTGGATTTCCAAAGATATCTCCTCTAGACTGGAACGGCTGTAATGATATCCACTGGACCGAAGAAACAACACATCCAATGGGAACATTCAGATCTCTCATTAAATCAAAAAATATGGGAAAGAAAAAATGGAATGCTCAAATGGTGCAGATCAAAAGGGTAGATTTATTGGAACCAACCAATATACAGTAGTTAAAAAGTGATCACATGAAGAATAAAAGCAATATAGGGAACAAAGAGCGTTGTTCGATGCGTTTCATCCTAATTGGACGTCTACAGGGGCATCCTACATTGACATCTAATTCACTTTGTATTATTTACAGTGCCTTCAAAAAGTATTCGCACCCCTTGAAATTTTGCACCTTTTGACATGTTACAACCAAAAGTTTAAATGTTTCACTGGGATTTTATGTGATAGACCAACACAAAGTGGCAAATAATTGTGAAGTGGAAAGAAAATGATAAAGAGTTTTTAAACTTTTTTGCAAATAAAAATCTGAAAAGTGTGCAGCTGCAAATACAGCTTTAAGTCTTTTTGGGGATGTCTCTACCAGCTTTGCACATCCAGAGAGTGACATTTTTGTCCATTCTTCTTTGCAAAATAGCTCAAGCTCTGTCAGATTGGACGGAGAGCATCTGTGAACAGCGGGGGCGCTTTGGCGAATCGGCGCGTGCACGTGCGCGGCGTTTTGGCGCCAATCGGCCTATTTGAAGCTTGCCTCCATGCTGACCCAGTGCTGCCTGATCAAACAGCTCTGTACCTTGTTCCGTGATCATCCTGTGTTCCTGTATCCTCGTAGTGTTTACCCGTTGTGACCCGGCTTACCCTTTGGACCTTCCTTGATTGCTGCCTGAACCCGACCCCGGCTTGTCTGACCTTGTTTCTGCCTTACCCTCTTGTACCGCTGCTGCCAGCCCGTTGCCAACCTCTGCCTGTGTGTGACCAGCCTGACTAGTTCCTGCCCCGCATCAGCTCTATCCAGTCTGAAGATCCACCGGTTGCTTGCCAGACCATTGTGCTCCAGGACTCTACTTCAGGCTCTCATACCACTCCGCATTCGTGGCCTCCTGTCTACTCTACCAGGGGCCCCGAATCAGATACGTAAGGGAGCCTACCCTCTGCCCAAGTGGACTCACCTGTCTGGTAAGTGTGGGACCTGACAGTATCAGGCAGCCATGACTGAGTCCGGGCAGGGGGCCTCCCCCATGGATGAACTGTGCAGGCACCTAGCGGGCCTTACTCAAGCTGTTAAAAGCCTTCAGGAAGGCTACACCAGATTGGAAGGGCAGGTCCAGGCCCTCTCAGCCTCTCCTTCAGGAGCAGCGTCCAACCCAGCCTCGGCACCCTCTGTAGTGATGCTTCCACCAGAGCCCAGGGTACCTACACCCGAAAAGTTTTCCGGAGATCGCAGTAAGTTCCAGGCGTTCCGCAACGCGTGCGAACTATATTTTGCCCTGCAACCCCGTACGTTCTCCCTGGAAGCTACTAAAGTGGGGTTCGTCCTATCCTTGCTGACTGGTGAACCTCAAACCTGGGCCCACCATCTACTGAAGCAAAAGGCTCAATCTCTTGACTCCGTGAGTGATTTCTTCCTAGCCATGTCTCAACTGTATGAGGACCCTCAGCTAACGGCAACGGCTGAAGCCACTTTGCATTCCCTCCAACAAGGTCGCAGAGCAGCTGAAGATTACGCCGTGGAGTTTAGGCGTTGGAGCTCGGACACGGAGTGGAATGACGCTGCTTTGCGTCACCAATATCGGCTGGGATTATCAGATCCCCTAAAAGATGAACTGGCACGAGTGGGGGTTCCCCAGACATTAGAGGAGCTCATTAATTTGTCGATCCAAATTGACCGTCGCCTCAGGGAAAGACGCTCTGAAAGATCCGTTGGTCATCCACGTCTCACCTGAATGTTGCCCAGGGTCCCTAGTGCCCCGCACCAAGCTCCATTGGTCTCGTCTGCTTCCGCCCAGGAAGGCTCGGAACCTATGCAGTTGGGACTGCTCCGTCCCTCTCTGACTCCGGAGGAGAAGACACGAAGACGCACACTCAACCTGTGCTTGTACTGTGGAGAGCCCGGTCATTTTGCAAGAGCATGCCCCAATAAAAGACGTAAGTGTCTACCGTCCTCCTCATTGTGTGCACCTGTCCTACCTAGTGCCGGTAGCCATTTAACACTCTCCATTGTCTTACAGTTACCTGGAAGGAACATCCCAGTACCGGTCATCATTGATTAGGGGGCATGCAGTGGATTCATTGACCGGACCTTCGTTGAAACTCATCACATCCCCACTCAAACTAAAGCCCAAGGACTGGCAGTTTTTCTAGCAGACGGTTCCACCCTCCGTTCCAGACCCGTCACCCAAGAAACGGTTCCTCTTTTGGCCACCATTGGCCCGGAACATCAGGAACTATTACGCCTAGATGTCATCTCCTCTCCTCTCTTCCCAATTATCCTAGGAATACCTTGGCTACAGGCCCACAACCCTAGCATCAACTGGGCTACGGGCAAAGTTCAGTTTTCCTCTGAATATTGCAGACAAAACTGCTTACGGGGAATCCCATCAACCTCCTCCCAATGCCTGTGCATGGACTCTGAAACTAAGCTCTACCAAGACCTTCCTGAACCTTACCGGGATTTCCTAGACGTGTTCAGTAAAAAGGGGGCAGAAACCCTTCCAGCACATAGATCCTATGACTGCCCAATAGAACTTCTACCGGGTACCGAAGTTCCTTTTGGTAGGATCTTTCCTCTAACTGAGCAGGAGCTGGGCACCTTGAAAACTTACATAGACGAAAACCTGAAGAAAGGGTTCATTCGTCCTTCCACGTCTCCAGCTGGGGCAGGCATCTTCTTCGTGGAAAAAAAAGATCACTCCCTACGTCCCTGCATTGATTACCGGGAGCTTAACAAAATTACCATAAAAAACAGATACCCGCTACCCTTGGTTCCTGAGCTATTTCAGAGGTTAGGATCTGCTACCGTGTTTACTAAACTAGATCTCCGTGGAGCCTATAACTTGATCCGCATAAGAGAAGGAGACGAGTGGAAGACAGCTTTTCGTACTCGATTTGGTCATTATGAGTACCTTGTCATGCCTTTTGGTCTGTGCAACGCACCGGCAACATTCCAGCATTTTGTCAACGACGTCTTTCATGATTTACTGGATTTATATGTCATCGTTTACCTGGATGATATTTTGGTCTTCTCCGCCTCCCTGATGGAGCACCGCAAACATGTACGAACCGTACTCTCCCGGCTAAGACAGCATGGGCTTTACGCCAAACTTGAGAAGTGCGAATTTGAGCTCCAATCTATCCAGTTCTTGGGTTTGATCATCTCTCCTGATGGCATTAAAATGGATCCTCAGAAAGTATCCGCTATTCTGGAGTGGCCTGCACTGACTGACAAAAAAGGAGTACAACATTTTATTGGCTTCGCCAACTTCTACAGGAAGTTTATCAAGGGATTTTCTTCAATCATAGCTCCCATTACGGAACTTATTAAACAAGGATGCCGGTTCCACTGGACCCCTAAAACACAAGAGGCCTTTGAAAGACTCAAAGCGTTGTTCACCTCAGCCACTATTCTTAAGCACCCCAATCCTGCCTTGCCTTTCGTCCTGGAAGTGGATGCTTCCGAAGTTGCAGTCGGAGCTGTACTGTCTCAGAGACAGGGTGCCAAAGCACTCCTGTACCCAGTGGGATTCTTCTCACGTAAGCTCTCTCCTTCCGAGAAAAATTATGACGTGGGTGATCGGGAACTTCTGGCCATCAAGGCAGCTCTGGAGGAATGGCGTTATCTCCAGGAAGGTGCAGCACATCCCATCTTGGTCTACACAGACCATAAAAACTTAGAATATCTAAGAACGGCCAAGAGATTAAAACCCCGGCAGGCCAGATGGGCACTTTTTTTTTTCCCGATTTATTTTTCATATTACGTACAGACCTGGATCCAAGAATGTCAAATCCGACGCCCTTTCCCGAATGTTTCTCGACTCTGAAAGAACCCTGTCCCCAGACACCATTCTCCCTTCTGGAAATTTCCTAGTTCTACAGGAAGACATAATTTCTCAAATCAGGCGAGCCTCCTTGAGAATGCCCCCACCTGCTGAAGCCTGTGCCAAGGATGGACTGCTCTGGTTCAAGAATAGGATTGTGGTCCCTGAGGAGCTGAAAGCACGAGTACTAAGCTTGTGCCATGACCACAAACTTGCTGGTCACTTCGGCACACGGAAAACAATTGACCTTGTCCAACGCTCCTTCTAGTGGCCTCATCTTACCAGGGATTGTAAGGCATATGTGGAGTCCTGTGATACGTGTGCCAGAAATAAGACTAGCCGGTCAAGAGCATGGGGCCTACTGAAGCCATTACCAGTCCCAGAGAGACCTTGGGCCATGATTTCTATGGACTTCATCGTTGAGCTCCCACCATCAGAGGGTTTTTCGTCCATTTTTGTCGTAGTAGACAGGTTGTCTAAAATGGCCCATTTTCTCCCCATGAAGGGCACCCCCTCAGCCATGGAGACCGCCTCTATCTTCATCAAAGAAATCGTCAGACTACATGGAGTCCCGACCAATATAGTCTCGGACAGAGGCGTCCAGTTCACCTCCAGATTCTGGAGATCCCTTTGTGGTGCCCTTGAGATCGAGTTGTCCTTTTCCTCAGCCTACCACCCTCAGTCCAATGGACAAACCGAGAGGACGAACCAAACCTTGGAGCAATACATCCGCTGTTTTTCAGCTTTTTCCCAAGATGACTGGGCCTCCCTGCTTCCCATCGCAGAGTTTTCATATAATAACTCATTACACTCAGCGACTAATCAGTCTCCGTTCTATGCCAATTACGGTTTCCACCCGTCCTTCTTGCCTGGAGCATTTCCTGAATGCCCTGTTCCTGCAGTATCTGAGACCTTGGATTTTTTCTCCAACAACAATAAATTGCTACAGGAAACCATGACCAAGGCTCAGGAAGACTACAAGAAGATCTTTGATAGAAAGAGACGGGGAGAACTTGTGCTAGAACCTGGCAATTCTGTCTGACTGTCCACCGCAAATCTCAAGTTAGCTTGTCCATCTAGGAAACTGGGTCCTAAATACCTGGGTCCTTTCTTGATCAAAAGGAAGATCAACAATGTGGCATTTGAATTGGACCTCCCTAATTCCCTGAGGATACATCCAGTATTCCATGTATCTCTCCTAAAATCGGTCACTCCTAATTTCTTTCCTGGTCGTTGCATTGGTCCACCCAAACCTATTGAGGTTGATGGCGAAGAGGAGTTTGAAGTGGAAGCAATTCTTGATTGCAAAAGAAGGCGCAATCAGGTACAATATCTGGTAAAATGGAGGGGCTATGGTCCCGAAGATAATTTGTGGGAGCCAGAAAGCAATTTACATGCTAACGAACTTCTACAATCCTTCAAAATCTCTCATCCCGCAAAGATGGCCCAGCTGGGCATCCGGAGTCTGCCCTTGAGGAGGGGGCACTGTCAGAGAGGTTACCTGGTTGGGCGCCGGGGCGTGTTGGCGCTCGCGTTCCTGTCCGTGCTGGGGCGCGTGCCCCTGGGGGCGCCGGTGTGTCTGGGCTGGCCGACCGTGGCGTGCGGGGTGGCGTCCGGGCGTTCGTGCGTACGCGCGTTCGCGTTAGCGCGCGTCCGCCTGTGGGCGTTGCTTTTGACGCGACCCGGTTCGGTGGGCGTGCACGCCGGTGTCGGGGGCGCGCTCGGGCGCGTGCGGGGGCGCGCTTTGGCGAATCGGCGCGTGCACGTGCGCGGCGTTTTGGCGCCAATCGGCCTATTTGAAGCTAGCCTCCATGCTGACCCAGTGCTGCCTGATCAAACAGCTCTGTACCTTGTTCCGTGATCATCCTGTGTTCCTGTATCCTCGTAGTGTTTACCCGTTGTGACCCGGCTTACCCTTTGGACCTTCCTTGATTGCTGCCTGAACCCGACCCCGGCTTGTCTGACCTTGTTTCTGCCTTACCCTCTTGTACCGCTGCTGCCAGCCCGTTGCCAACCTCTGCCTGTGTGTGACCAGCCTGACTAGTTCCTGCCCCGCATCAGCTCTATCCAGTCTGAAGATCCACCGGTTGCTTGCCAGACCATTGTGCTCCAGGACTCTACTTCAGGCCCTCATACCACTCCGCATTCGTGGCCTCCTGTCTACTCTACCAGGGGCCCCGAATCGGATACGTAAGGGAGCCTACCCTCTGCCCAAGTGGACTCACCTGTCTGGTAAGTGTGGGACCTGACAGCGACCCTCTGCCCCGTCTCAAGTCTTTTGTAGACTCAAACAGGTTTTCTTCTAAGAGTGCTCTGTATTTGGCTCCATCCATCCTCCCATCAACTCTGACCAGGCTTCCCTCTTCCTGTTGAAGAAAAGCATCCTCACAGTATGATGCTGCCACCACCATATTTCATGGTGGGGATACTGTGTTCCAGGTGATGTGCAGTGTTGTTTTGCTTTTATGCCAAAAAGTTCAATTTTGGTCTCATCTGACTAGAGCACCTTCTTCCACATGTTTGCTGTGTCCCCCACATAGCTTCTCACAAACTGCAAACAGGACTTCTTATGTCTTTCTTTCAACAATTGCTTTCTTCCTGCCACTTTTCCATAAAGGCCAGATTTGTGGAGTGCACGACTAATAGTTGTCCTGTGGACAGATTGCTCTGTGAGATGTTCAAAGTTTGGGGTATTTTTTTAATAAATCTAACCCTGCTTTAAACTTCTCCACAACTTTATTCCTGACCTGTCTGGTGTGTTCCTTGGCCTTCATGATGATGTTTGTTCACTAAGGTTCTCTAACAAACCTTTGAGGGATTCACAGAACTGCTGTATTTATACTGAGATGAAAATACACACAGGTGGACTCTATTTACTAATTAGTTGACTTCTGGAGGCAATTGGTTCCACTATATTTTAGTTAGGGGTATCTGAGTAAAAGGGGCTGAATAAAAATGCATGCCTTTTTAGATATTAATTTGTAAAAAATGTTTAAAACCATTTATCATTTTCCTTTCACTTCACAATAATGTGCCACTTTGTGTTGGTCTATCGCATAAAATCCCAATAAAATACATTTACGTTTTTGGTTATAACATGACGAAATGTGAAAAATGTCCAGGGGTATGAATACTTTTTCAAGGCACTGTACCACTGGGTAATGGTACAGTGCCTTGAAAAAGTATTCATACTCCTTGACATTTTCCACATTTTGTCATGTTACAAACAAAAACGTAAATTTTATTGGGATTTTATGTGATATACCAACACAAAGAGGCACAAAATTGTGAAGTTGAAGGAAATTTTTAAAAGGTTTTCACATTTTTTTTACAAATAAATATGTGAAAAGTTTGGCGTGCATTTGTATTCAGCCCCCTTTACTCTGATGCCTCTAACTAAAATCTAGTGGAACCAAGTGCCTTCAGAAGTTACACAATTAGTAAATAGAGTCCACCTGTGTGTAATTTAATCTCAGTATAATAACAGTTGTTCTGTAAAGCCCTCAGAGGTTTGTTAGAGAACCTTATTGAACAAACAGCATCATGAAGGCCAAGAAACACACCAGGCAGGTCAGGGATAAAGTTGTGGAGAAGTTTCAACCAGGGTAAGGTTATAAAAAAAACTCAAGCTTTGAACATCTCATGGAGCACTGTTCACTCCATCATCCGAAAATGGAAAGAGTATGGCAAGACTGCAAATCTACGAAGACATGGCCGTCCACCTAAACTGACAGGCCGGGCAAGGAAAACATTAATCAGAGAAGCAGCTAAGTGGCCCATGGTACCTCTGGAGGAGCTGCAGAGATCCACAGCTCAGGTGGGAGAATCTGTCCACAGGACAACTAGTAGTCGTGCACTCCACAAATCTGCCCTTTATGGAAGAGTTGAAAAAAGAAAGCCATTGTTGAAAGAAAGCAATAAGAAGTCCCATTTGCAGAAGCCATGTGGAGCAAACATGTGGAAGAAGATGCTCTGGTCAGATGACACCAAAATTGAACTTTTTGGCCTAAAGGTAAAAAGCTAAGTGTGGTGGAAAACTAACACTGCACATCACCCTGAACACACCATGTTGAAGGGTTGCTTTTTTTGCAGCAGAGACAAGAAAGCTGGTCAGAGTTAATGGGAAGATGGATGGAGCCAAATACAGGGCAATCTTAGAAGAAAACCTGTTAGAGTCTGCAAAAGACATGAGACTGGGCAGAGGGTCGCCTTCCAGCAGGACAACAACCCTAAACATAAAACCAGAGCTACAATGGAATGGTTTAGATCAAAGCATTTTCATGTGTTAGAATGACCCAGTCAAAGTCCAGACCTAAATCCAATTGAGAATCAGACAAAACTTGACATGAGACTGGGGCGGAGGTTCACCTTCCAATAGGACAACGACCCTAAACATACAGACAGAGCTACAATGGAAAGGTATAGATTAAAGCATATTCATGTGTTAGAATGGCCCAGTCAAAGTCCAGACCTAAATCCGATTGAGAATCTGTGGCAAGACTTGAAAATTGCTGTTCACAGATGCTCTCTATCCAATCTGACAAAGCTAGAGCCATTTTGCAAAGAAGAATGGACACAAATGTCACTCTCTAAATGTGCAAAGCTGGTAGAGACCTACCTAAAAAGACTTGCAGCTGTAATTGCAGCGAAACGTGGTTCTACAAAGTATTGACTCAGTGCTGAATACAAATGCATGCCACACTTTTCAAATAATTGTTTGTAAAAAATGTTTAAAAAAATTTATAATTTTCCTTCCACTTCACAATTATGTGCCACTTTGTGCTGGTCTATCACATAAAACCCAAATAAAATACATTTACATTTTTTGTTGTAACATGACAAAATGTGGAAAATCTCAAGGGGTATGAATACTTTTTCAAGACACTGCATCTCTTTATAAATTATGATGTAAGGACTTTGAGGGATATTTCAGCCACGTTAATTATACAGTACATACTTGAATTGTATCAGGCTTTTGTGAATGTTCATGTGATTCCCTTTTTTTGCAATGTTTTATTATCACTATAGTTGAGGATTATTCCAGTCACATTGATTATACATGTTGATCTGTTATAATTAACAAATGTACATTATTATGGGTATAGGCGCAACAACATACACTTTTATTTTACTGATTCACATTGTGGGAACACAATTAGGTTGTGAGCAGCCACACATCACAAGATATATCAAATACATACATACTACTAGGTAGCATTGGGTAATCCATCCACTTTCTTAATAAGGGTGGGGGCTGATTTGTGGAATCAGGGGAATTGAGATAAGAGAGTAATGCCCTGTACACATGATCGGACATTGATCGGACATTCCGACAACAAAATCCATGGATTTTTTCCGACGGATGTTGGCTAAAACTTGTCTTGCATACACGCGGTCACACAAAGTTGTCAGAAAATCCAAACGTTCTGAACGCGGTGACGTAAAACACGTACATCGGGACTATAAATGGGGCAGTAGCCAATAGCTTTCATCTCTTAATTTATTCTGAGCATGTGTGGCACTTTGTGCCGCGGATTTGTGTACACACGATCGGAATTTAACCGATCGGATTTTGTTGTCGGAAAATTTTATAGCCTGCTCTCAAACTTTGTGTGTCGGAATTCCGACGGAAAAAGTCAGATGGAGCCCACACTCAATCGGAATTTCCGACAACACAATCCGATCGCACTTTTTCCGTCGGAAAATCCGACCGTGTGTACAGGGCATTAGGGTTATGGCTACTGTCAGAGAAGGTAGACTGCCAATTCTGAGGGTGAGAGTTAGCTGGGGGAGGGCCAGGGTTTGGGGAGATATCCCCAGAAGTTAGGAGTAGTAGTAGGGTTAGGGGGGGTAAAGTGGGAGTGAGATTTATATGAGGGCAGGTGATGCAGTGAATTCGAAGTGGCGACATTATGTGGGCTCAGAAAGAGCAGGAGGTGGTAAGTGCAGTAATATTGAGAGGGAAAAAGTAAGGGAGATATTGTGGGGTAGAGAGGGGGTTAAAGACATTTGAGTTTTAGGAGAGAGGGCTTTTTTACAAAAAGATTAGTATGAACATGTTTGAGGGTGGAGAGAGGGGAAAAAGAAGGCTGAGGGAAAAAGAAAAGAGCACTAATGTTTGTGCTTACTTTTGTAGAAGTGCTTTAGTTAAGGTGCCATGTTGAAAGTACCAGACACTTAACTCCGAAGTGTCACTTTGCATAAGCCCAACCTTGCAAGCCATCCTAAGAGTTGAACTGAATTTATACTGGGATGGGGTAGGAAGAGGTTAAACAATTATACAATTACGAGCTAATAAAAAGGCATATGATGAAAGTGGGGGTTTTCTGCCCTAAAGAGAGTGCAAAGCAGGATGTAGATAGCAAGATAAGACTAGGTGTTTGATCTTGGCCAGGCCCCATGTAAAAGTAGGTGTAATGCCCCGTACACACGATCGGACATTGATCGGACATTCCGGCAACAAAATCCTAGGATTTTTTCCAACGGATGTTGGCTCAAACTTGTCTTGCATACACACATTCACACAAAGTTGTCGGAAAATCCCATCGCTCTGAACGCGGTGACGTAAAACACGTATGTCGGGACTATAAACGGGGCAGTAGCCAATAGCTTTCATCTCTTTATTTATTCTGAGCATGCATGTGCGTCGGATTTGGGTACACACGATCGGAAATTCCGACAATGGATTTTGTTGTCGGAAAATTTTATAGCCTGCTCTCAAACTTTGTGTGTCGGAATATCCGATGGAAAATGTGTGATAAAGCCTACACGCGGTCAGAGTTTCCGACAACAAGGTCCTATCACACATTTTCCATCGGAAAATCTGACCGTGTGTACGGGGCATAACTCAAAACAGACCAGTATAAACAGCAATTTCAATGTCTTAGCATTGCAGAAGTTGATTTCAGTCATGAAAAGTAGCCCAGTGTTTCAGAGAGGAGTGAAGGCAGCGGTTACCGATGGTTACAGCAAGGCAGATGTGGACTGCAGACAGGCAAAGCGTCTTAGTGTTGTAGAGTGGAAGCAGTGGTTACCGGTGGTTACATTAAACTTGTCATGGGAGTATACAACAGTTTAACAACAATTTGAACAAGCTTACTTGGAAACGAACTTATTGTATGACACATTTGCTATTAAATATATCACCCAAAGGAATCTCCCACCAAGAGGTCCAAGGGCAGCAATGGTATTTAATTGTTGTTTTAATTGACTTGGACATGTAGGGACTGTAGGAAACTAACATAACACACAAATTCAAGATGGACTTCAAAGCCAAGGCAGACAGTACTGGCATCTCCTGTGATATTTGAGCTGCGGACACAGACTCTTCTGAACTGTGGCATAAGGAGACTTATGTCAGTATTTTAGTAGGAGGTATTGACTTTTCTTTGGTTCAGATGGACCTTCTGGACAGATCTCTGATTTCTCCTCAGATAGTTGAACAGAAGACCCCTCCTATCTTTCTTCCTCTTGGGTCTGAGGCAAGAAATCAGGACATTAGCTCTGAGAGTCCCTAAAAAAGTCTCAGTGCCAGCCACAGATTAAAAGGTAATAGCTCAGTTTTTTAGGACACCGAACCAGCTTCACTTAGGGGCAGAAGATGATTCTGGTGCCAAATTTCCCCTCTGAGCAATTTTGTAACACTGGTAAGCTGTACCGTTGATTTCAGATAATATAAGGCTAGCTTGTTCTTGCAGGGGCTAACCAGATTCCTCAGCATAACCCGATCACCTGGCTAAATGTCCTGAACTCTATCTCTTTGATTATATTTTTTTGTTATGCTGGCCTTAAGCAGCTGAAACATCTTGGACCTTGTCATACGCTGTTTTCAGACTCTTCCCTAGTTAATCCACATATCCTTGTTGAGTTGGAACATATATTTGGTTGATGGAAGCACCAAAGGCCAAGACCACTGGCAGTTGGGCTTCTCTCCCAAACATAAGCATATATAGGGAGTAATCAGTGTCATCATTCTCTGTACTATGATATGCATGCTCAACAACAGAGATGTGTCTGCGCCAATGTTGTTTATTTTTCGCTGTTACAATCCCCAGTATGTCAAGGAGGATGTGGTTGAATCTGAGTGTTCATTTGTGGGTAGTAGAGGATCTTTCCAGACTTCTGACCATCCAACAGATCTAGCAGCTGTTTGGTAGGCTCTCAAAGTCTTTGCCTTAATTTGATTGGATTCTTTGGGGCAGTCCACATGTAACAAAAAACTTCTCTACCAGAACCTTTTCCACTGTTGGAAAAGCGTTGGCATTTCCTTGTCCACACATATTGTCCTCCAGACACAGGAAATCAATGCACACTAATTCCATGTGTCCCACACTTTGGAGGTGGCCCATGGGGGCAGCTCTGGAGGACTAAGTTTTCCTCTGGTAGTGTAGAAAGGAATGACAGTAACCTTCAACTTTGGCCCCCATGCAGGGCTTGAAGAACTGGTTTCTCACTGATGTGAATGTGCTCCAGCGGACTTTGTTTCAAATCTATCCGACGGACTCTGCTTTCTAGCGTCTGTGTGCTAGTCCGATGGACCAAAACTCACACATGCTCTGAAGTAAGTACAAGACAGAAGCGCTTGGTTTGGTAAAACTAGCCTTCGTATTGAAGCGAGCACATTCCTCTTCTGTGATCTTTTAATACAGTGCTTTTTTTTTCTTTATAATGCAAGAGGAATGAAGTTGTTTTGCTGCTTTATGTTCACACAGAGTTCTCACAAACTACTTCCTTCATGATTTATCCTCATGCCATAACTAATATGATATATTTAAAAAGCCAGATCTCCATAAATAAATTATTAAATTAGATTTTGGACTCATCTTTCTTTTTTTTAGATTTAAATCTACAGTACCTGACCGCGAGATTGTGTTTCCAGCGCTGATAGCTGTCTGGTATGAATCCTGAGGGGGAACGCCGTGCCAAATTTTAAATGAAAAAACCGGCATGGGTTCCCCCCCAGGGGCATACCAGGCCCTTAGGTCTGGTATGGATTGTAAGGGGAACCCCCTATCCCAAAATCCATACCAGACCCTTATCCGAGCACGCAGCCTGGTTGGCCAGGAAAGGGGGTGGGGACGGGCGGGCGCCCCCCCTCCTGAGCCATACCAGGCCACATGCCCTCAACATGGGGGGGGGTGGGTGCCTTGGGGGAGGGGATTCCCTGCGGTCCCCCCCACCCCAAAGCACCTTGTCCCCATGTTGATGAGGACAAGGGCCTCTTCCAGACAACCCTGGCCGTTGGTTGTCGGGGTCTGCGGGCGGGGGGCTTATCGGAATCCGGGAGCCCCCTTTAATAAGGGGGCCCCCAGATCCCAGCCCCCCACCCTGTGTGAATGAGTATGGGGTACATGGTACCCCTACCCATTCACCTAGGAAAAAGTGACAATAAAAAAAAACACAGTACATAGGTTTTAAGAGTAATTTATTAGGCAGCTCTGGGGTCTTCTTCCGACTTCGGGGGGTCTCCTTCCGACTTCTCCCGGTGTTCGGCCTCTTCTCCCGGTGTTCCGCCTCTTCTCCCGGTGTTCCGTCTCTTCGGCCCCGCCGCTATCTTCTTCCAGCTCTTTTGCCAGCGAGGGGCCCGGTCTGCCGCCGCTGTCTCGCCGCCGCCGCTGTCTCGTCGCTTCTTCTCTTCTTCCAATGTTGACACGACGCTCTCTCTGGCTGGAATGATTTGTGCGAGCTGCGGAGCCATTTATATAGGTGGTGACCCCGCCCCCTTGTGACGTCATGGTCCCAGCATGCGCAGGGACTCTGGCGTCATAAGGGGGTGTGGCCCCAGAGTCCCTGCGCATGCTGGGACCATGACGTCACAAGGGGGCGGGGTCACCGCCTATATAAATGGCTCCGCAGCTCGCACAAATCATTCCAGCTGGAGAGAGAGTCAACATCGGAAGAAGAGAAGAAGCGACGAGACAGCGGCGGCAGCGAGACAGTGGAGGCAGACCGGGCCCCTCGCTGGCAAAAGAGCTGGAAAAAGATAGCGGCGGGGCCCGGGAGAAGAGGCGGAACACCGGGAAAGGAGGCGGAACACCGGGAGAAGAGGCGGAACACCGGGAGAAGTCGGAAGGAGACCCCCGAAGTCGGAAGAAGACCCCGGAGCTGCCTAATAAATTACTCTTAAAACCTGTGTACTGTGTTTTTTTTTATTGACACTTTTCCCTAGGTGAATGGGTAGGGGTACCATGTACCCCATACTCATTCACACAGGGTGGGGGGCCAGGATCTGGGGGCCCCTTATTAAAGGGGGCTCCCGGATTCCGATAAGCCCCCCGCCCGTAGACTCCGACAACCAACGGCCAGGGTTGTCGGGAAGAGGCCCTTGTCCTCATCAAAATAGGGACAAGGTGCTTTGGGGTGGGGGGCCCCGCAGGGCGCCCCCTCCTCCAAGGCACCCACCCCCCATGTTGAGGGCATGCGGCCTGGTACAGCTCAGGAGGGAGGGGGCCGCTCGCCCATCCCCACCCCCTTTCCTGGCCGGCAGGGCTGCGTGCTCGGACAAGCGTCTGGTATGGATTTTGGGGGGACCCCCACGACGATTTTTCAGCGTAGGGGGTTCCCCTTACAATCCATACCAGACCTAAGGGCCTGGTATGCCCCCGGGGGGAACCCACGCCGTTTTTTTTTATTTAAAATTTGGTGCGGCGTTCCCCCTCAGGATTCATACCAGACAGCTGTCAGCACTGCCTGTCACTCATTGCGAAAGGAAAACAAAGTTTTCCTTTCCCGATCAGTGAGCCATCTCGGTGCTGGCTCCCGCGACGGGGCTCGTAGGTGTCAAATTTCGCCGAGAAATGCGGCGAGATTGACACAATATCGCGGTCACCTACTGTATTTTACAATGTGTGCTAAATTTTTTTTTTTTTTTAGTTTTGGAGTTTCAAGTTACCACAATAACCTTAATATTTTGTGTTGTTTTAATGAACCTTAATGAGGTTGGTGTCCCTTGTTAATTAGACATTGGGGGGTTTATTTTCCAAAGGCAAATTCATTTTTCACTACAAGTGCAAATTGTACTTGGAATTGAATAGAAAGAGCATTTTGAAGTGCATTCGCTGTGGATCCGATGGGCACATGCAAGGAACCGCAAAAAACCTCTCTTGCACATGATTGTATGATAAAATCAGCAGAGCTTCCCCTCATTTCAGCTCTTCCCCTCAGATTTACAGCGACTGCACTTCCAACAAGTGCACTTGCAGTGCAATTTCTAAAGTGCACTTTTCACTAGTACTTTGCAGTTGATTTTCAAAATGATTTAGCCTTTTGGAAAAAACACACATAGTCTTTTTGACCTGTACCTGCCTACTCCCAAACCAAATGTCGTTTTGGAATCAAAACACATAGTCAATAATGTAAGGTAAAGAAAAAATCCATTTATTTTTGGAAAAAAAAATGAGGAAGGCAATATTGGAGACACTTTTGGAATCTGTGAAGCCTTTCGTCCCCCAGGACACACATCGAGTTTTAGGACAAGAAAATTGATATCTTGCGACTAGGGAGCACAGGGAGCACAGTCAGACCAGACAGAAGCCAGGCAATCACTTTTGACTCTTCCGTGGAGCCTTCCCTGCACGCTTCTCTGCAGCCTTCCCTCCACGCTTCTCTGCAGCCTTCCTCGGAGGCTGTGCCTCTGGTGGTGTACTTGGGGCAGGAGGAGGAGGAGAAGTGGCTTCATCTGCTAGATATGTTTTAGCAGTAAGCTCCCCTCTCAAGCCCTTCTGATAGGCCTGAAAAATCAGACCCTCACTGAGGAGGCGTTGCCCCTTTTCTTGTTCCAGCAATCTGCTGGCCATATATGTCCCATACGCCTCTTCTGCATTGGGTGGTGTGCTGATGATTTTGCTGGCTTCATGAATGAGGGCTAGTGATTTCTCCTCAGTTTGGGTAATTTTTCTGGGCCTTTTGGTGGTAATGCGGAGGGGAGTCACCTGACACTCCGTGCGGATTCTACTGGGCCCAGCCACAGCCTCCTCCTCTCTCCCACTGGGCAAGGCCTCCTCCTCTCTCCCACTGGGCAAGGCCTCCTCCTGGCTGAGCTCATCCTGGGTAAAAAAAAGAGACATGGTTGTAATTTTGGGTTACGCAATCACACACAATTTTCAGCTCATGACTTGCAAATATAATTCGAAACAAATAGTAAAGGCTATCTATTTGACCCCACCATTATTCCAGCTGCTCATCAAATACCTGAAGTACATAGGCGTGCCTGGGCACACCCTAATTGCCTTGTTTGGTGCATATTCCCCCCTGTTTAGACCACTGATATTTCATCCCAAAAAAAATGTTACAAAATAAAATACTTTAAAAAGAATGAAAATAAAACTACTGACACTGTCCACTGCCCTACTGACACCATCAGTACATATACACATGCATATGTATTTGAGCTTTGGGGTGCACACCCTAATGCAAGAGGCTGCGCACACCTATGCTGAAGTATATTTTTGGCCACTACTGTCTAGTGATATGTCTACATATTAATATTTGTGATGAAGTCATTTTTTATCAAGCACTTAAAAATTTGAGACGTTTACATCATTAATATTTACACAATCACAAATTCAACAAAAAGGATACCTGGCTGAAGCTGGACGCATCCACTTCATCAAGGATGAAAGGGCCCAGTTCTTCCTGGGACTTGCACAAAAAATTATATAAAATGGGAGAGTACACATACATGTATAGGGTAAAACAATGTTTATATTTATTCAAAACGTTCTTATATTAAAAGCAATGCAAACATTTGCAAACAACGAAAACATATATAGTAGACATAGTTCAAAGAGGTTTTAGTATCTATTTTTGTTAGCAGATAACAGATAACATTTATATGGTGGAGTTCTTTTCAAGCCCAACGCGTTTCGGGTAGATTCTATTTCAATCCTTCTTCAGGGGCATAGTTGAAAAGAAAGGTTCATCTAAATTGATTAGAAAACATATAATTGATCAATTGCCATATATATCTATATGCCAATTAGGGATGAGCTTCGAGTTTGAGCCGAACAGCGAACAATATGGGGTGTTCGCGGCAAATTCGAATGCTGGCGGAACACCCTTTAAAAGTCTATGGGAGAAATCAAAAGTGCTAATTTTAAAGGCTAATATGCAAGCTATTGTCATAAAAAGTGTTTGGGGACCTGGGTCCTGCCCCAGGGGACATGGATCAATGCAAAAAAATTTTTTAAAAACGGCCGTTTTTTTCAGGAGCAGTGATTTTAATAATGCTTAAAGTCAAACAATAAAAGTGTAATATCCCTTTAAATTTCGTACCTGGGGGGTGTCTATAGTATGCCTGTAAAGGGGCGCATGTTTCCTGTGTTTAGAACAGTCTGACAGCAAAATGACATTTTGAAGGAAAAAACTCATTTAAAACTACCGCGGCTATTAGATTGCCGACAATACACATAGAAGTTCATTGATAAAAACGGCATGGGAATTCCCCAAAGGGGAACCCCGAACCAAAATTAAAAAAAAAAAAAAGACGTAGGAGTCCCCCTAAATTCCATACCAGGCCCTTCAGGTCTGATATGGATATTAAGGGGAACCCCGGCCAAAATTTAAAAAAAAAAACGACGTGGTGTTCCCCCTAAATTCCATACCAGACCCTTCAGGTCTGGTATGGATTTTAAGGGGAACCCCGCGCCCAAAAAAAAAAAAAAAACGGCGTGAGGTCCCCCAAAAAATCCATACCAGACCCTTATCCGAGCACGCAACCTGGCAGGCCGCAGGAAAAAAGGGGGGGATGAGAGTGCGGCCCCCCCCTCCTGAACCGTACCAGGCCACATGCCCTCAACATTGGGAGGGTGCTTTGGGGTAGCCCCCCAAAACACCTTGTCCCCATGTTGATGAGGACAAGAGCCTCATCCCCACAACCCTGGCCAGTGGATGTGGGGGTCTGCGGGTGGGGGGCTTATCGGAATCTGGAAGCCCCCTTTAACAAGGGGACCCCCAGATCCCGGCCCCCCCCTGTGTGAAATGGTAAGGGGGTACAAAAGTACCCCTACCATTTCACTAAAAAACTGTCAAAAATGTTAAAAATGACAAGAGACAGTTTTTGACAATTCCTTTATTTAAATACTTCTTCTTTCTTCTATCTTCCTTCATCTTCTGGTTCTTCTGGTTCTTCCCCGCCCGCAGACCCCCACAACCACCGGCCAGGGTTGTGAAGATGAGGCCCTTGTCCTCATCAACATGGGGACAAGGTGTTTTGGGGGGCTACCCCAAAGCACCCTCCCAATGTTGAGGGCATGTGGCCTGGTATGGTTCAGGAGGGGGGGGGGGCCGCACTCTCGTCCCCCCCTCTTTTCCTGCGGCCTGCCAGGTTGTGTGCTCAGATAAGGGTCTGGTATGGATTTTTGGGGGGACCCCACGCTGTTTTTTTTTTTTTAATTTTGGCTCGGGGTTCCCCTTAATATCCATATCAGACCTGAAGGGCCTGGTATGGAATTTAGGGGGACTCCTACGTCTTTTTTTTTTTTTTTAATTTTGGTTCGGGGTTTCCCTTTGGGGAATTCCCATGCCGTTTTTATCAATGAACTTCTATGTGTATTGTCGGCAATGCAATAGCCGCGGTAGTTTTAAATGAATTTTTTCCTTCAAAATGTCATTTTGCTGTCAGACTGTTCTAAACACAGGAAACATGTGCCCCTTTACAGGCATACTATAGACACCCCCCAGGTACGAAATTGAAAGCTATATTACACTTTTATTGTTTGACTTTAAGCATTATTAAAATCACTGCTCCTGAAAAAACGGCCGTTTTTAAAAAATTTTTTTGCATTGATCCATGTCCCCTGGGGCAGGACCCAGGTCCCCAAACACTTTTTATGACAATAACTTGCATATTAGCCTTTAAAATTAGCACTTTTGATTATTCATGTTCGTGTCCCATAGACTTTAACGGTGTTCGCGTGTTCGAACGAACTTTTTTCCTGTTCGCATGTTCTGGTGCGAACCGAACAGGGGGGTGTTCGGCTCATCCCTAATGCCAATAACCGGTTGTAGGTTAAATGATCCATGGATCACTTACCTGTTGTGTTACCGTTGGTTTCTATGCAAAAAAGATCATGGTGATTACAACCAGGGGCGAGGAATGCTTGCGAAAGAGATGGCGTTTAGTTTAGTGTTCATAGATGAAGAATGCTGTTCTCTGGGTACTCCTATCTCATATATAGCACTTCCCCAATGAGAAGGGGGAGAAAGAAGGGGACGGGAGGTTTTTTGTTTGTTTTTGGTGGTGTATGTAATCTGTACCCATTCCACACCCTCAACTATGCCCAAATATCATGAAATAATACTGTGCCTGATATTTATGTTGTAAACTTTTGGGCTGTCTGTTTTTTGCACACACCATCCCCATATTATGAACTGCCGTGTTTCCATAAAAGCCAATCCTGACCCTCTCTCTTACTATGCTTTCATCAATGCAAGGCTAAGTATATATCTACTTTAAAGTTAAGATCTGATGGCCTCATGTGAAACCTCCACATTATAGTGGACTTACCACATCCAGTAATAATAGAATGGGGAAGCATGTGTGCGAATGTACAGATAGCCTAACAGTATTAATTTAACAATACCTCTAGCTTGTCAAACTCTCTGTGAATGTTTATTTAGTCGCATTGTTATGACGAACAAAGTGATTTTTTGGCTACATATGAATTGTGAACGAAGAATTATCTATCTGCTTTACAACTACTAGCTTACATGTCAATACTAATATCTATATGTTCATGATATAAATTGGTATGAATTGATTTGAAATGATACAACCAATGAATTTAAGCACAGTTAGAGTTTGCTATAATATAAACCTTGAAGCTAGATAAACTCCGTTATATATCTCATTGATAAAGATATTATGTGATACCTGTAACAGCCTGTATTATGTATGTCACTCTTTAGTCCTTGAAAGAGAGTTATTTAAAAGAACCAGTACTTTTTTGTCCATCTATAAGTAACCACCCACAAAAAGTACTTGTAAGTATACAAAAATCCGTAATTATGCGTTATGTCTGCGGTTCTTTGCTCACCCTCATATACAGATGGCTTACAATTGATACTTTCTTTCTTTATGTCATAAACTGTTCAAACATTAACACCTCTTTTTTGTTTGCCTTTCTCCCGGGCCCCCCCCGGGTGCGTCTGCCACTAGCGGTTACACGGCACGGAAAGCCGCCCAGCATCTCTAGCTGGGCGGCATTGTAGGAGGTTAACAGGGCAACACAACAACTTTGCCCTTCACCTCCATATTGCCACTCCAGCGGACATGCGCAGTCCGCCGGTGAGGCATTCCGTGCCGGTGGGACGGGTGTGTGTGACGCCGCCCCAACGTAACATGCGCGGTAGGGACGGCACCGCGCATCCCCGTCTCAGGGAGCAATTGAGGCTCTCCAGCTGACGAGAATTACCAGTCAGCTGAGCGCGATCATCGCGCCGGCTGATTGGAACTCGTCTTATATATAGATTGGCTCCACTCATTCCCAGCTCAGGCGTTGTACCTGCCGGATGCTGGGATGTGTGGCTGGCCAAACATGAACACTGTCTGAGAATAGGTATAAGAACTTTGTTTTTTAACCACTTAATATGTTGGACTTTTCCTTCTACTCTATAAATCTGTTTACTGTATATAAAACATTCCTTCTTGTTCATCATCATCTTTCTGTTACTTCACGGATTTGAAATGCAATACTAAAGTCATTATCATAGGTACCTGTGATCTCCCATTCATACACACGTATATGTGTGTGTGGGTATGTGTGTACATGTATGTATGTGTGTATGTGCATGTGCATATATGCATACAGTCCCTTTTATTTTGATCTTTTTACTTTGCACATCCCTTGCTATATAGCTTTTAAACATAGTGATGGCACAGTGTTATAACTGTCAATGCGCTTGAACATGAATTATATGAATGTACATAATGGGAGCCCACAGTGCAAAACAAACACAATCCTCGAGAATCCATTTTTTCTACCTAGAATGATATATTAGGAGCATCTTACCACACATATATATATTTTTTAAGTGGACTATGTCCAGGAACTACCAATACAATTAATAATACATATTCTCTTTACCTAGAATGACATATCAGTAGTGTTTCACCATACACAAACCTCTAAGTGGACTATGCCCAGAAATTATTAGCAAGTAATAACACATATTAACCAAAGATTATTGTTGCTCTCTTTGTTAAGCGAGAACTCTTTACTCATTCAAACTATGTGAACTTTTATTTATAGGATTGTTCCTCTTCGCTCCAGTATACCGCTGTGGCCCGCACGCATCCGTGGGAGGCAGGGGTAGGTGAACCTTTACATACACCACCAAAAACAAACAAACCCCCCCCCCCCTTCTTTCTCCCCCTTCTCATTGGGGAAGTGCTATATATGAGATAGGAGTACCCAGAGAACAGCATTCCTCATCTATGAACACTAAACTAAACGCCATCTCTTTCGCAAGCATTCCTCGCCCCTGGTTGTAATCACCATGATCTTTTTTGCATAGAAACCAACGGTAACACAACAGGTAACTGATCCATGGATCATTTAACCTACAACCGGTTATTGGCATATAGATATATATGGCAATTGATCAATTATATGTTTTCTAATCAATTTAGATGAACCTTTCTTTTCAACTATGCCCCTGAAGAAGGATTGAAATAGAATGTACCCGAAACGCGTTGGGCTTGAAAAGAACTCCACCATATAAATGTTATCTGTTATCTGCTAACAAAAATAGATACTAAAACCTCTTTGAACGATGTCTACTATATATGTTTTCGTTGTTTGCAAATGTTTGCATTGCTTTTAATATAAGAACGTTTTGAATAAATATAAACATTGTTTTACTCTATACATGTATGTGTACTCTCCCATTTTATATAATTTTTTGTGCAAGTGCCGGAAAAATCCACTCAGGGGAACCCTTTTTCTTAAAATAAGCTTTTTGGATGTGGCACGGCCTCCTTCCCTTTTAACCTAGGAAAACTAGTCACTCCCTCTTATGACAGTTCTTCCTGGGACTCCTCAGCTGGGGTGGAGATGGAGGGCAGGCTGGAGGGAAGGGTGGGGGAAAGGCTGGAGGGAAGGCTGGAGGGAAGGGTGGGGGGAAGGCTGGCGGGAAGGGTGGGTGGAAGGGTCGAAAGTGATTGCCTTGCTTCTGTCTGGTCATCTAGAAATCGCAGTTTTTGGTAGTACCACAGCTTGGGTACATAAACCTGGTCAGCTGCTGCTCCGGATCTAAACGACTCCTGGATCTTATTGTGTTTCCGCTTGTACATGTTGCGCAAGATACTAATTTTCTTGTCCACAAACTTGAGGTCTGCCTGGGGGACTCGAGCCTTCACAAATTTCAAAAGTGTGCCCAGTGTTGTCTTCCTTACATCTCTATTGAAATATAATGGGTGTTTGACCTCCCACAGGTTTTTGTTTTCCTGATACAAATCAATGAATCTTGACAAAAAATCAGCCTCCTTAAAGGGATTCATTTTTGCTGAAAGACAAGACACAACATAAAAACTGTAATGTCAGTCAGAACTCCCAGGATTATATTTGGCAGAATCTAGGGGACACATATAAACACACACACACACACAAAACACATTCACCAAAGACACATACACACCCCCACGTTTAATCTTACCTTCGTTTCTGATGCTCGCTACTTCCGCACGGACATACGTAGGCCATCGTAATAGCTTTATATACACTGCGCATGTGTCATGCTCCGCCTTCGTTGCGCAGTGGGAGTATATAGAGAAAGATGGCGGAGAGATTATCGGCAAGTAGCGCGGAGGAAAGCCCGGAGCCACAACCATCCACATCCAGGAGGAGATATAAGGCCACCAACATTGAGAAGGGAAGACTACGATGGGAAAAAAGGACCGTACACACGACCGAATATGCGGAAGGACAAAATAATGGCCTCAGTTGTCACCGCTCTAGAAGCAAAATTTGGCACTAAACGGTCTAAAGAACAATTGAGGAAGCGGTGGTCTGACATCAAAAGTAGGGAGCCGGAACAATATTGGCGAATAAGGAAGCTGCTTAAAAAAAGAAAGTACTTGTGTGTTCCTATTGAGATACTTAACTTGCATGCTGATCCATATTTTTTTTCGTTTATACAGCATCGTTCGTAAAGACCGTTCTTTGTAAAATACATATGATACTAAGAAAATGACGTATTTTTTTAGCCAAAAATAATGGTACAGGGTTGGACATACATTTAGGTCTTGAGAATTTGTCGTATTCCAAAAATGTGGTGATGTGGTGTAGATGTGTGAAAATATAATGCTTCTTCAAAAATGATTCAGTGTAATGTAAGGACAGGACACAGCAGCTGTTTCCACATCTGGACTCACGAGCACTAGTGTACTATGTGACCATAAAGAAATTTTTGAGGGGTAATACACATAGGAGATCATTGAGGTGTCGGCATCTGTAAAACTTGCATGAAAATGTGTATTGTTTTTAATTGTTGTTCAGAGGGAATTTTCATCTTGTCTTCTAAATTTTTGTGGCCAAAAAATGACAATTGTCCCCAACTCATAACCAACGTTTCATATTAATTTAAAAAAAAAGAAATATCACTGTGTTTTAACTATACCTTTTGTTTAATTATCATAGGGGAGAAAAGACTCAGACAACAGTCCAAGGATCCCAGGACCCCTCCAAGTCACCAGCCTGAAGCTGACATTACCCCAAGCCCCAGCCCAAGACCACGCCCACCCGACGAGCTGGAGGAAGGGGAGGTGGAGGAAGTGTGCGACATTTCAACTCCACTAAGTGAGTGACTGACACCCCAGTTTAAGGAAATCTATTTAGGCGTGCATATTTTAACCCATTTTTTTATCTACACATTTTAGGTGAGGTTCTGCTTGTGGAAGGCCAAGCGGCAGAGCCATTTAGCACAGACAGTGCACAAAGACTTATTATCCAGATAATGTTGTGGAATGGCCAAATTGATCGAATGCGTGACCAAATTGACAGCATGAGGAATCGGCTGGACACCATGCAACAGGAAATGAAGAACATGATTGATGTTTTGGGCAGAATATAATAACGTTTTGCCTAAAAACATCAATCATGTTCTTCATTTCATTGTCAAGTTTGTTTATTCTTAAATTTTGTAAGTTTAAAAAAAAACCAAAAAACAATTTGCAGATGCACATGGTGTGTCATCATGTGCTATCTTCCATCAGGGGATATCAATGTACTTGTTTTGTGCTTGCAACCCCTTCATCATAAAAATGTTAGTTTGTGAGAGGAACAAAGGGATTGCACACACAAAACATGTACATTGCTCCCCCATGATGGGAGATAGCACATGTTGACTTGAATCTTTTTTAATACCCAATTTTGAGCATCTGCAAATTGTAGGCTTTACAAGGGTGACATCACCAGCACCGTTATTAACATGTTGAACTTTGTAAGTTCTTTTTTTTTGGTATGTTTTTAAAAACACTGTTGTTAATTGTAATTTTGTAAACAAGGTCTATTTTTGTTGAAATATGCCTAAAATAACAAAAAAATAAAAATAAAAATAAAATAAACAAACACATTTCCAAAAATTGCACCTTTCAATGTGCACACAGTAAAATGTTTTTACTACTACAATGTGTGTGGCTGATTATTTATCAATAAGATGTTTTGCTGATTTTTGTATGGTTACAGTGACAAAGGGCCTTATTAACTAAAGGGAAATGCACTTGCCACTACAAGTGCACTAGGAGACAGACAAAACTAAATGCAAACAAGAACAAAAACAAGATATTTTAGTAAAAATTCATTTTCTTTATTTTTGTAAGAAATTATAGCTCTTGTTGAATAGCAATGGCCCCCGACCATTAAAATAATTAACATATCGGTCAGGCACTTGACGTGCGGTTTGGGGGGCCAAGCCAATATGGCCAATTTCCAGGCCTGTGAGTGTTTGGTCAACTACAAGTCCGGCCTCAGGCCCAACAGAGGTCATATATGTAGCAGAATGTCTTCTCAAATAATTATAGGGAATGCAGCAAGCCAGTATCCCATGATTTATTTTATAGTCCGTCAGATTTATGGCCGAGAGGAACAAACGGAACCGGCTGGCCAGAATCCCAAAGGCATTCTCCACAACTCTTCTTGCTCTGTCCAGCCAGTAATTAAATACCCTCCTCTCAGGGGTGAGTGTCCTTTGGGGGAATGGCCTCATCAAGTGCTCGCCGAGAGCAAATGCTTCATCAGCGATAAAAACTGAGGGGCGTCCATCCACATTTTGGTCATCAGGTGGCAATCCCAGGCCACCAGTCTGGAGATGCTGGCACAGCTCGGTCTGTGCAAACACTCCTCCGTCAGACATCCGGCCGTTCTTCCCCACGTCCAGGAACATAAATTCCAATTGTGCCGAGACCACCGCCATCAAAACTACACTATGGAACCCCTTATAGTTGTAGAAATAAGGTGGTGGCACAATGTGGACGTGCTTCCCATCGATCGCCCCGACACAGTTGGAAAAGTCCCAACGGTCAGCGAACTGGGAGGCCACAGTCTGCCATTCCTGTGTACTGGAAGGAAACTGTGGAGTGAAACAATAAAAAAAAATAAGATAAGTACTTTTAAAAATAACTTGGATATCAGATTACACAAAAACATTCTTGAACAACAGCAGTCGAACATTATTAATATGTGTTTTTTTTCTTTTAATTATAAAAAATATAAGACCCACTTATAAGATTACTCACCCACTCTGATGGCCCATTGATCAATTTGAATGTGGGGGGAGGGGTTCTAATTTGGATAAAAAACACACCTGACAGTTGCAAACATTTGAGAGGGTGGGGGAGGGGTTCTTATTTGGGTAATAAACACACCTGACAGTTGCAAACATTTGAGGGGGTGGGGAGAGGTTCTAATTTGGTTAAAAAACACACCTGACAGTTGCAAACATTTGAGGGGGTGGGGGGGTTCTAATTTGGGTAATAAACACACCTGACAGTTGCAAACATTTGAGGGGGTGGGGGAGGGGTTCTAATTTGGTTAAAAAACACACCTGACAGTTGCAAACATTTGAGGGGGTAGGGGAGGGGTTCTAATTTGCTTAAAAAACACACCTGACAGTTGCAAACATTTGAGGGGGTGAGGGAGGGGTTCTAATTTGGTTAAAAAACACACCTGACAGTTGCAAACATTTGAGGGGGTAGGGGAGGGGTTCTAATTTGCTTAAAAAACACACCTGACAGTTGCAAACATTTGAGGGGGTGAGGGAGGGGTTCTAATTTGGGTAATAAACACACCTGACAGTTGCAAACATTTGAGGGGATGGGGGGTTCTAATTTGCTTAAAAAACACACCTGACAGTTGCAAACATTTGAGGGGGTGGGGGAGGGGTTCTAATTTGGGTAATAAACACACCTGACAGTTGCAAACATTTGTGGGGGTGGGGGAGGGGTTCTAATTTGCTTAAAAAACACACCTGACAGTTGCAAACATTTGAGGGGGTGGGGAAGGGGTTCTAATTTGGGTAATAAACACACCTGACAGTTGTAAACATTTGAGGGGTGGGGGGGGTCAAACAGTACAATGGAGCTGACAATATACATTGTTCAAGGGACTAGAGGCTAGAGATATAAATGGACTCAGGATTGCATGGTGGGGAGGTTATTGAAGGTAAATATGCATGTAGGGCAAAAAATGATTAATGTAAAAATGCACGAAGATAAAGGGGACATTCACAGCATATTCCAAGCATGGTAATTAGGTAACGAGGACATTCAGACAATACATTAGCAAACATTTAATACATATCATGTAATCTTAAAGAATAAAACTTACCTTCATATAGTTCTTCTGCAGGACCTGAATGATGGCAGAACAAGTCTCTGGGATTATGATCCCCAGAGCCTGGGGGGAGATGCCTGTCGAGAACTTCAAGTCCTGAAGACTTCTCCCAGTCGCCAAGTAACGTAAAGTGGCAACTAGCCTCTGCTCTGCAGTGATGGCTTGCCTCATGCAGGTATCCTGCCTGCTGATATAGGGGGTCAGCATAGCCAGCAGACGTTCAAAAACGGGGTCCTTCATCCTGAGATAATTCCTGAAATCCTCAGGATTATTCTCACGGATCTCACGGAGCAAAGGCAATATGCGAGAATTGGTCATGCTGGCGCAACCAATTCTTCATCCATGAACTCCTCCTCGCCCTGTTCATGGACTGGACTCGGGTCAAAGTATTAACCCCAACACCAAGTCCCCACGCAGCACGAACTCGAGAATGAGTACGTCCACGCAACATGGCTTCAAAATGGTCGGCTGGTCATAACAAACGCACTGAAGAACAGCAAGGCCTATGAAGAGCGACCTGAAAATCAGGAATGAGCAGACCAGAACGGCCTGCTAGGCAGGTTACGAACTGACCAACACGCACTGAAAAGCAGATACAAACCTCACAAGCACAAACTGAACCACAGAAAACAATTGAAATAAGCTGAAGTGTGAAAAGCGCAAATCGTCTCTAACCAAACTTCTACTAGCACGAGATAAACACGAGATTAGCAGGAGGAGCCCAAAGGGTGCCGTAGTGGGGCTTGAACTTCATTTTTCTAGTCCCATCATACGTGCTGTACGTCACCGCGTTCAAAACCAGTGGACTTTTGGAGTGATCATGTGTGTCCAAGTCCGTCCGTTTTTAAGTCCGGCGCACCTAGCGGACAAAGTCCGTCGAAAAGTCTGCCGTGAAGTCTGCTCGTGTGTATGTGGCATTATATGCAAGTTATAGGCCATAAAAGAGCTATTGGATTCTGGGTACTGCCCTGAGGGACATGTATCAATGCAAAAACATTTTTTTTCAACAATCATTTTTAAAGGAGCAGTGATTTTAATAGTGTTCAAACACTTCAGCCCCAGAAGAATTTACCCCCTTCCTGACCAGAGCACTTTTTGCAATTCGGTACTGCGTCACTTAAATAACACTTTAATTGTGTGGTCGTGCGACGTTGTACCCAAACAAAATAGAGCTTTCTTTTGGTGGTATTTGATCGCCTCTGTGGTTTTTATTTTTTGCGCAATAAACAAAAAAAGAGTGACAATTTTGAAAAAAACGCATTATTTTTTACTTTTTGCTATCATAAATATCCCCCCAAAATATATAAAAATAACAATTTTTTTCCTCAGTTTATCTGATATGTATTCTTATACATATTTTTGGTAAAAAAAATTGCAATAAGCGTAAATTGATTGATTTGCACAAAAGTTATAGTGTCTACAAAAGGGGATAGTTTTATGGTATTTTTATTATTAATTTTTTTATTAGAAATGGTGGTGATCTGGCGGGACTGCGACATTATGGCGGACACATCGGACATTTTTGACACTATTTTGGGACCATTCTCATTTATACATCGATCAGTGCTATAAAAATGCATTGATTACTGTGTAAATGACACTGGCAGTGAAGGGGTTAACCACTAGGGGGCGATGAATGGGTGAAGTGTGTCCTTGGGAGTGATTCTAACTGTGGAGGGGAGGGGCTACAACACACATGACAGCAATCACTGGTCTCGATGACAGAGAGCAGTGATCTCTGTCCTGTCACTAGGCAGAACTGGAAAATGCTTTGTTTACAAAAGCTTCTCCCCATTCTACCTCTCCGTGACACGATCGCAGGCACCCGATGGACACTGAGTCCGAGGGACCTGTGGTCATGATCACGGAGAATGCAGCGTGCGCTTGCCCGCAGTGCCACTCCTTAAAGGGGACGTATCTGTACGCCCTTTTCCCCACCAGTGCCATTCTGCAGATGTATATCGGCGTGCGCTGGTCGGGAAGAGGTTAATGCACAACAATAAAAATTAAAAAAACCTTTAAATAGCTGGGGGTCCCCTTAGTCTGCCTGTAAAGTAGCGCATCTGTAGCATATATAGAACATCTTGCAACAAAATTGACATTTCTAAAGACCTAAAGAGTTGGTGATGATAGGGGATTCTATAATCAGAAGGACTGATAGAATAATTTGTTGCCAGGATCACCTCAACCGAATGGTTTGCTGTCTCCCTGGTGCCAGGGTTCGGCATGTGGTGGACTGGGTTGATAAATTACTGGGAGGGGCTGGGCATGACCCAGCTGTCTTGGTCCACGTTGGAACCAATGACAGAATATATGGAAGGTGGAGGCTCTTTAAGAAACATTTTAAAGAACTAGGCTGCAAGTTGAAGGGAAGGACCTCCAAGGTGATATTCTCTGAAATATTGCCTGTGCCATGCAGAACACAGGAAAGGTAGGGGGTGATTTGAGAGCTGAATGCATGGCTAAAGACCTGGTGTAAGGAGGAGGGATTTGGGTTTTTAGAGCACTGTCTGACTTTTCATTGGGGTGCAACATATATGCTAAAGATGGTTTGCACCTAAATGAAGGAGGTCTACTATGCTGGGGGAGAGGTTTATGGGAAGGCTGGAGGAGTATTTAAACTAGGATTGTGGAGGGAGGGTGAATTAGATTATAATAGGGCAGACAGGTCAGACAGGGGTCAGCCCCTATTGGTGGGTGGAATGGGGAAAGATGGGGGGAGGGCTATGGCAGATGATATGAAGGTTTCTATGTTACAAACAACCATTGAAAATGTGTAGGGGTTCTGGTGAACGTGGGATTACAAATACTCCTACAAAGAAGATTGGGATTACAAATACTCCTTCCCTAGAAGATATGCAACTATGTTTCAAAAAATGTAGAACAGGGTGGGACTTTTATTGTGCCTCAGAGGAGTTTGAAAAAATAGAATACAATACTATGATTATAGAAAAGTAAACAAATTTTATTTAACTGCCATAAGGCAGTACCTTCTAAAAATCAAGTTAAGATACATTACAGTCTTTATGATTTGAATTCAGGGTGTGCAGGACCCAAATATTTATATAAATAATGTAATTTATATATTATCAATCAATATTTTATTTGTAGATTTCATATGATATCCTACTGTGCTACTTTCAAGGCACTGACAAAGCGGAACTGTCCACAAAATGTGTAGGCCACACCTCTGTAAATGTTTGGGTCCTGCACACCCTGAATTCAAATCAGAAAGACTGTAATGTATCTTAACTTGATTTTTAGAAGGTACTGCCTTATGGCAGTTAAATAAAATGTGTTTACTTTTCTATGCTCATAGTATTGTATTCTATCTGTTCAAACTCCTCTGAGGCACAATAAAAGTCCCACCCTGTTCTACATTTTTTGAAACATAGTTGCAAACTATTGGAAATGGTACCATTTGTACTAAAATAAAAAATATACAACATATGTTTGCAAAATGTGACAATAAATTAAAGTGTTTGTTTACCAATGCCAGAAGTCTGCCAAGCAAAATAGGTGAGTTGGAAAGCTCTGGTGAACGAGAAGAACTATGGTCTAATTGGTATTGCTGAATCTTGGCTTCATTCTTCTCATGTCTGGGCTATTAATATTCCTTGCTATGCTCTCTTTCGGAAAGACAGGGTAAAACGGAGGGATGGTGGTGTCTGTCTCTATGTGAGAAGTGATCTCAAAGTGAGTGTGAAAGAGGACCTAGTTGATGGAGAGTGTGATGAGTATGAAGCCTTATGGGTGGAACTGTACATGGGTGTGCATACTACAAAGGTCGTCATTCGAGTTTGTTATAGACCCTCCAGTGTGAGTGAGGAGGTGGAGACTTAGCTCCTTGCTGTCAGGGCTGGGATCAGCCCTTCCTTCTCTGAGCTGGCTTCTCAGCTGTCGGCTAATTGCCAGCTCCTATCTCTCCACAGTTACTCAGCTGTTGATGATATCCTGCTAGTCAGTCCTGCCTACTTAAGCCGTTCAGCCCAGAGGATCTCTGCCTTCACCTTAGTCAACATCACAGAGATGCTCTACTGCATTCCTGTTAAAAGACTTGCTTGGCTGACATCCCTTCTGGCTCCAGATCCTGCTTGCTGTTTTACTACGTTCATCTCCAGCTCCCTGACGTTTGGCTTGTCTCACTATCCTTTTCAGTTTCTGAACTCTAGCTATGTTTTGACTACATTTGATCTATTTATTTTTATTATTAAGCAAGTGTGATTTAATTGTTCTTCTGTCTCGGTCTGAATTCATGGTTTCTGACAGTAGGCGAAAGACATCAATTCAGAAGATACAGTTAATCCACTTGTTGGTAATATTTTTTCCAGATTGGATGACCAAGATCACCGCATGGATCAGTTTGCCATGGCATTACAAACGCTCCCGAGTCACATGGCTCACTTGTAATCTCCCACTGTGGCTGCTCCAGTACAACCTGTGTTGCAGGCTGTCTGGTTTTGATCCGCTTCCCCAGTAATTTGGGGGCAATCCAGTCCAATGCAGAGGGTTTCTCAACCAGGTTGAGATATACTTTGAGATGCTGCCCCAGGTGTTTCCCACAGACAGAAGCAAAGTAGGTTTTGTGATATCTTTGCTTTCTTAAAGAGAGACTTGGCCTGGGCAAACCCTGTATGGGAGATGCAAAAACCTGTTGTCTTGAGTTACCCTGAGTTTGTGACTTCTTTTAGAAGGGTATTTGACTCTGGCATGCTCCGCTTTGCCATCCTCATTGACTCCAGACTCAGAGAAAGACTCTCTTTTAAGGAGTGCTTGCGGAAGTTTGCCTCTGAGCTTTGCAGTCCCACCCATGCCTCCCTCACCTCCCATGCCTCCTGGTACCGAGTCGGTCAGTGAATATGAATCCATGCACTTGAGCTTCATGCGTCTCTCTGCAGATGAGAGAACCTTTAGGAGGAGGGAGAGATTGTGCCTTTATTGTGGCCAGGCAGGTCACTTTTCGAAGTCTTGTCCTACCCCTCCAGGGAACGCCCGAACCTTACGGTCCTGTCACGGACAGACCTTAGGAGGCGTTGTTTCATCCCCAGTTATCCAGAAGGATAAGACCCTGGTTTCGGTCACCCTTTCTTGGGCTGAGTCATTCGTCAAGATACAGGCTCTAATTGACTCTGGGGCTGCAGGCCTGTTCATTGATGCTGTCTTTGTATCGAAGCACTTGATTCAGCTGCAGTTGCGTGACACTTCACTTGCCATTGAGGCTGCTGTTACAGCGTGAGGTACGGTGGATACACAAATTATCCACCCTCAAGCATGCTGGTTTGAATGATGCTTTTAGTTTCAAACCATTTCTTTAGTGATATATTCATGTTTTTTTCTTTCTTTTTTCCTTTCCCTCTAATTCTTCCTTTCTGTATGACCTAATCTGCACTACATTGTTTATTCAATGTTTGGTAATAATTAATCAATTTTTGTTAAATTCATGTCATATTTATGCCATGTACATCTACATACTTCCTTTTTCTTGTTTTTTCAGTGTGGGTGATATACAAACTTTCCCCGGGCTGCAAATTAATTAATTATGATGTTTCTATCATTAATTATATATATATATTTCTCTATTTAGCCATATCTATTTAGGTTTGACTATTTATATTGCTACCTTATAATGTGTCCTATCAGGGGGCCCTTGCATGTCTAGTTTGTTTCCTTAGTAGCCGTACAGAGCTCTAGAGATTTAAGTCCCTGACCTGCTTGGTTTGGTACCCCTTTTTTTTGCCAATAACATTTTTTTGTATCTACCATACTGTGTAGTGATCTATTTAGGCAGTCTTTAGCTGCCGTTGCCTTCACCTGTATGGCTATATCCGTAATTGGATCTAAATTCCCATTAGGGTTTTCCCTCTCACAAAATGGCACCGCTGACTGTCGCATCTATGACTTCATACTGAGCGTGCCACCTAACACCTGGCACATGCACACAGTCAGTGATGACGCGATTGACATTGCATTATGTGTGCCAATGATGGACCTCACTCGGGCATCCTCGTTATGCGTCCGCATCCCGGCGGTGACGTCAGATGGGAGGACTATATGAATGCGGCAATCTGCCAAGATCATCTGTCAGAGGCTCCATCTCTCCTATCCCTCTCCTCATTTAAAACATTTTTCCAACTTGGTAAGTTACCACTCTGTTTCTGCTTTGCTTTAAGCAGCTTCAGCGACTTTTTCAATAGTGATTTAGCCTCTATACCTTTTTCCTTTTTTGTCTCCTTGATTTTAGATTTGTACTCTTGTGAGCACAACTAACAAATCAGTGCCAACTACAAGCCATTCCAGCTCTGCATGTGTTGGTGTTCACATTGGACAGCTGGACATCTTACTTAAATGTTTAGATCTGCGCTGGATTTATTTTGAATCAACAGGATACCAATTGATGCTATTTCCTTTTTCATCCATTTAGAGGTCATTTCTTCATCTTAATATAACTGTTGTAGACCGATGGCATCTTTTGAATCAGAGGCCAACATCTGATTTTGATTTTTTCTTTCAAATATTTTTCTTACTTCCCTTCATTAGGGATATATAAATTCATTTCCTCCTGCGACCACTTGCAATCGGACACATAGGTGGGGCACTCTGAACTTATATGGGACGCATAATTTTTCCATTTCTTAATGAAGTTTATATGCAGCTCTTTGGCAACCCAGGTAAGATTTGTTTCCCTCCCACACCTATATTTATTTTTATGTCCCTTATTCACATGAATTTGTTATAAATGTAATGATTATTTATGTATCGGTAATTTACCAATATACCTACAGTCATTTATTTGTTTGTTTATGACAAATAATCAACATGAGATTTCACCTTTGTCTTTTTGTTATTCCTAGCATAACATGCATCTTACCAGAAACTCCTGAAAAAGCTCCAAGAGCAAAACATGTTGAGTGGTATTATTTGTATATGTGCCTCTTAGTGAAACTTATAACCTTGACACGGATGGTTCAATTTCCTCGTGTTTTTTTACTTTTATAATAAAATATCAAATTTCAGTGATGCTTTTATCGTGTCTTTACCTTGTTTCCATCCTTGAACACCGTTAAAGTCCCAGGGTTTATTACCCCCCTTCCCCCATTCTTTGCTATAGATAAATTATTGGGATGTGGTGTTTTTTCTGATTTTTCTGCCTTAGTTGTTATCTTGCCATTGAGGCTCTTGACAGGAGCCCCCTACAGCCTGCCCATGTGACTCATGAGATGGTTTCATTGTCCATGGCTGTAGGGGCTCTTCACCATGAGATAATCCAATTCCAAGTTATTTCCTCACATAAGTTTCTGCTGGTTATTGGTTATCCTTGGTTACAGAGGCACAACCCCTCTTTTGATTGGCTCCATGCTGAGGTTCACTCCTGGTCGCCACAATGCAGTAAGACATGCTTCCAGAAGGTAGCCAAGGTCCTGTGCACCTCTTCACTCTCCTCCCTGCCGGAGGAGTACCGTGATTTTAGCAATGTCTTTGACAAAGGTCGAGCCAGTAGTTTGCCTCCACACCGGCCGTATGATTGCACAATTGACCTTCAACCTGATGCCATAACCCCTCATGGCTGAGTTTACACTTTGTCGGTCTTGGAGGATAAGGCCATGGAGGAGTATGTTGCAGACACACTTTCTCGAGGTTTCATCCGCAAATCCTCGTCTCCTGCTGGTGCTGGTTTTTTCTCTGTAAAGAAGAAGAGTGGTGAACTGAGACCTTGTATTGATTATAGGGGTCTCAATCATTTCACAATTAAGAATGCCTATCCGATTCCGTTGTTATTTGACTGCCTCAAGGGAGCAACGGTTTTCATGAAGCTTGATTTGAGAGGGGCATCCAATCTCGTGAGGATTAAGGAGGGCGACGAGTGGAAAACTGCGTTTAATAACAGAACAGGCCATTATGAGTACCCCGTAAAGCCTTTTGGCCTTTGTAACGCCCTGGCAGTTTTCCGAGATTTCATTACCGATGTCTTCCGAGATTTGTTGCAGTTATGTGTGGTGGGCTATCTCTATGATATCCTCATATTTTCCAAGACCCAGGAGAGCCACCACACAGATGTCTGTCATGTGCTTCATAAACTAAGAGAGAACAATCTCTATTGTAAATTTGAGAAGTGCACGTTCCATCGTGCACTTCCAGGTTAAATTCCTGGATTATGTCATTTCCACTGCTGGTTTTTCGGTGGACCCAGAGAAACTTTCAGCAGTCCTACAGTGGCCCCGACCCATGGGTTTACGTCCTCTGCGGCATTTCCTTGGCTTTGCCAACTATTATTTGAAGTTTATTCGTAACTTCTCATCTCTGGTCAAGCCCCTAAATGATATGATCAGAAAGGACGGTAATCCACAGAGTTGGTCTCCGGAGTCTGTTAAGGTCTTTGAGAGTCTCAAGGCTGCCTTTTTCTGCTCCTGTGTTGGCACATCCTGATCCTACGTTACCTTCTATCCTTGAGGTTGATGCTTCTGAGACTGGAGTTGGCGCCCTTCTGTCTCAACGTCCTACCTCTGAGAGCGCCTTGCATCCTTGTGGCTACTTTTTCAAGAAATTGTCATCTGCGGAGTGCAATTACGAGATTGGTGACAGAGAGCTGTTAGAGATCATTTTAGCCCTGAAAGAATGGAGACATCTCCTCAAAGATACCACTGTGCCGCTTCTCATTCTTACTGACCATAAGAATCTCCCATTCTTGTCTGAGGCTAAACGCCTCTCTCCCAGAAGAGCGCGATGGGCTCTTTTCTTGTGATTTCTTGTTCCTGTGATTCCTCCTGATTGTATTCTGGCTATGGTTCGCACCAGTCTCACTTCTCCTTTGGGTGACAAAATTCTTACTGCTCAGGTCCATGCTCCTCCTGAGAAACCTTGTGACTGCTGCTTTGTCCCAGAGAGTCTCCATACTGCTGTGCTCCAGACTTACCATTCTCCCAAGGCTGCTGGCCACCCTGGAAAGAATCAACTCTTTTGGGACATTTCCCAACAATTCTGGTGGCCTAGTCTACGTGCCAATATAACTGCCTTCGTAACTGCCTGTTCCGTACTCAGAGTTATGCCCCGTACACACGGTCGGATTTTCGGATGGAAAATGTCCGATCGGAGCGTGTTGTCGGAAATTCCGACCGTGTGTGGGCTCCATCAGACATTTTCCATCGGATTTTCCGACACACAAAGTTGGACAGCAGGAGATAAAATTTTCCGACAACAAAATCCGATCGCGTCAATTCCGACCGTGTGTGGCCTGTCCCGACGCACAAAGTGCCACGCATGCTCAGAAGAAATTCCGACACGGGACAGCTCGTTCTGGTAAACTTAGCGTTCGTAATGGATAAAGCACTTTCGTCACGCTGCAATGTAAAAAATGGTTTAATACAGCGCACTCTCTTCTTCTTTATAATGTGACAAGAATTAAGTCGTTTTGATGCTCATATTCACACACACTTCTCACAAACTTTTTTCGTTACTATTTATCGGGATTCCCTCAATATATTTTGATTTCTCACATCTGACAACATATTTTTTTTTTTTTTTTTTTTACTTTAATGTAGAATCTTTTTTTGTGTTTCTCTTTTTATTTTTTATTTTTTTGGTGATTTTGATTTGTACTCCCGAAAATGTTTGTGTGTTTTTTGTGACAAGTTCACACAACACCATTGATATGTTGTTCTATTTAATCTGTAGGAGGAGATTGTTTGGTGTTGTTGTCCCTTGTTAATTTCACATTGTACTTTAGAAATGTACCTGAATACTCACCAACAAACTGTCCTTTTTGGATGAAAACACACACAGGAGAGTAGAATTTACCTAAAAATATTTTATTAAGGGGTCACAACTATAAAAAAACAAAGAGGGAGGCAACGCTGGAGAAACTGCAGAAGTGGGCGAAGCCTTGGACCCCCAGGGCAGACATCAATTATTTAAAAGCAAAATTGGTGGCCTGAGGAGTCCTTATCTAAGGGAGGGCAGTCTGGTCCAGAAGTCCCAGAGATCCGGAAAGCAGCAGATGACATCTGTGTCCCCAGGATGTGGTCATACGAGAGACTGCATCTTCTGTCAGACCAGACTTAACCCAGGGCCATCACTCTCAGGTCTTCTTTCCACGCTTCCTTACAGGCTTTGGCTGTGGTGGTGGAGTTGTGGCAGCAGGAGGAGGAGGAGGAGGAGGAGGAGGAGGATCGTCCCTCTCCATGACATCTGTCTTGGGTGTCAGTTCCCCACTCTCCCCCTTACGAAGGACTTTATAAATCAGGTCCTCAGAGATCTTGCGTTGGCCCTCCTGCATGCCCAGCAATTTGGTGGCAGCCATGCAGGCAAAGGCCTCTGCAGGACTGGGGAAGGCTCTGAGGGACGCCGAAGCCTCCTGGATCAGCCTGTATGCTAAATCCTGCACAGGACTGGGAGTGGCCTTCCTGGCCCTTTTATATGGCAGGCGGAGGGGAGGGACCTGAGACTCAGTCAGGCTGCGACTTGTCCCTGGCTTCTCTTGGCTGCCACTTAGCCCCGCCTCCTCCTGGCTGCCACTAATCCCCGCCTCCTCCTGACTGCCACATTCCACAGCCTCCTCCTGGCTGAGGTCTTCCTGTGTATGAAAAAGGGACATAGTTTTAGTATTGTTTTCATCAATCACACACAATTTTCACCTCCTGACTGCTGCAAATTGAATGTTAACAAATATAACAGACTATCCTTCTGAGCCCAGCATTTTGCATTCTTGTCCCAATTATTTTTGCCCACTACTGTCTATTGATATGTAAAACACTTTTTTTAAACAGCAATTAGTGATCAATAATAACATCTAGTAAACATCATTTCTTTATTGACCAGAAATCAGTAGAAGAATGCTATACCTGACTCCAGCTGGGTTCCTCCACTTCTTCCTGGCTGGAAGGCACAGGTTGGACATCGGAAGCCTCAGCTGGGGTGGAAGGAAGTGTGGAAGGAAGAGTAGAGAGGGATTCCCTGACTTCAGTGTGGTCTGACAGAAATCGCAGTCTCTCGTAGTACCACAGCCTGGGGACATAAACGTCATCTGCTGCAGCTCCAGACCTCTGGGAATCTGTGACCTTCTTGCGCTCCCTAAGATATGTGCTCCGCAGGCCACCAATTTTAGCTTTTAAATAGGGGATGGTTGCTGTGGGGACCACCGGCTTCACCAACTCCAGCAGTTTCTCCAGCGCTGCCTGCCTCTTCTGTTTGTGATTATAGTGGGGGTGTCTCACTTGCCACAGACAGGGCAGCTCCCTGTACTTGTCAATAAACAGGGGCAGGAAATTGTGGTCGTTGAACCCATCCATTTTCTCTGCAAGACACAACACAAGACAAACCCTAATGTCAGGCCAAACTCCCCTAATCTTGTTACAATATAGGCTTCAATTTCGAAGCAGTATAGGCCCAAGTTTAGATCCTACCTTCGTTAGCACGATCGGCGTCTCCGATGCTCCTTCCTCCGCTTACAGATCTATGTAAGATGCGCGCGTTACGATTTATACACACTGCGCATGCGTATAACTCTGCCCGCCCCTGACGTTCTTTCTATTCTATTCCCCGCCCCTTTTTGTTCGGCGCAGTGGAGGAAGAGCACATGGCAGAGAGACAGCAGAATAGTGCTAATTACAGCAACGAGGAGGAGGAGGAGGAGGAAAGGCTGGAGCCTGAAACGTCCCGATCCAGAAGGAGATTAAAGGACTCAAATATGTCCTTTGGGGAGATGTTGGAAATGGTGGACATCCTGAAGAAGGCCGACTATGATGGAAAGTATGGGCCTTACCCCAACCACAATGTCCGAAAGGCCAAGATCATGGCGAAAGTGGTCAGGAGTCTGCACCGGAAATTCGGGGTACGACGATCGAAAGATCAGCTCAGGAAGCGGTGGTCGGACCTGAAATTACGAGAACATGAGCAGTACAGAAAGATCCGGAGAGTGCTGCAAAAAAGTAAGTAGTTGTGCTGTGTTCCTATTGTTCTTGTGTTTATTACGTTCGTGCTGCTCCATGTGCTTTTAGGAACTGTTGTACAGTTTAAAATGGCAACTTTCATGTTCATGGGCACATTATTCGTTCGGATCACACATTTTTTTTTTTGGACTATAAAATACCATTGTTTAGCCCATATGCATTTGGCCACCATTTTGAGGCCCTATACTTGTCTTCAAAGAATTGGGTTATGTAGATGGGTTTGTTACTAGAATGAAATGCAAACTAGATTGTGTGTAAGGAGAGGACACTGAGCAGCTGTTTTCACATCTGGACACTGGTGTGAAGCTTGTACCAAAACAGGTAAAGTATTGCAGCTTGACAAAGGACACTAAAAAAGCTACATCTTGGAACTCTGCTAAAATAGACAATTGTACCCCACTTCCAAGCAATGTTTCATCTTTAGAGTTCTGCCATCAAATATCTGTGTGCTAATTATACCTTTTGGTTTTACATAGGGGAGAAAAGACTCGGAGGACACCCCTCATCCGAGGAGACCAGAGCCCCCCTCTGGAAGAAGGGGAAATACCAACACAAGCTGAGCAGGAGGAAGAAGACGTGGTGGAACTAGTCACCACAACAGGTGAGTGTCTGCGACCACAGGCTCAGATAAGAGATGGATGGCGGCATTTTTTTTAGACCTAATTTATTTTGGGTTTCCTTTCTTTTTAGGTGATCGTGAGGTTGTGGATGAAGATCCTTTCACATCCGAAAGTGCCCAGATCCTGATCGGGGAGATCATGGGGTGTAATTTACAATTGGAAAACATCAAGCAAAACATCAATGATGTTATTCCAAAATATAAAAACATCATTGATGTTTTGGGGCGAGTTTAAAGCCCCTCAAAATCACTTTCTTCTTTTGCCTGCTACAATGTGCGAAATGTTTTTGTGATTTTTCCCAAAGCCAAATTTGGAGGATGCACACAGTGTGCCAACATGTGCTATCTGCCATCACGGGAGATCAATGGACGCGTTTTGGGGGGGCAACCCCTTCCTCAATAATAAAGTAACGGTGAGGAAGGGCTTTCTCCCCCAAAACACATCCCTTGATCCCCCGTGATGGCAGCTAGCACATGTTGACATTGGGAAATTTGTGTGCATCTTCCAAATTTGGCTTTTCCTGGGGTGACTTCCCCCCATCTGAACGCAATATCAAACACAGTTCCTAAATACTCATGTCTGATATTGCCTTCAAGTTCTAACAAATGTGAACTTTGTAAGATCAAGATTTGTGTCTTTCTTGTGGGTTTTACACAGCCTGTTTTCTATAAAATGCACATTTTGATTTTGGATAATGACACCACAAAATATGTTATACAACAAACATGTTGGTTTGTCAGAAAAACCTTTGGTAAATGCACATGTGATTGTGCTGGTATTAAAAAGATTGTTCATCAAGAATGTGTGGATTATTGTCTCAACGCTACAACACTTTTGGGGTGATGTAATTGTTGTTTTATGAGAAAATGGGGGTAAATTCCTAAGGGCAAATCCACTTTGCACTACAAGTGCAGTTTCAGTGCAGTTGCAAGTGCACTTGTAGTGAAAAGTGTCTTTGCATTTAGTAAATAACAGCCAACAGTGCTTTGTATAAGGTTACACAATCACGCCATTTTCTGGACTCCACACATTTCTGTCAGGGTCAGCTAAAACAAACACAAGCAGTAAATGTCCACAAAGAAGAGCCTGGGGGGAGATGCCTGTCGAGAACTTGAGGTCCTGCAGACTTCTCCCTGTGGCCAAATACCGCAAGGTAGCGACCAACCTCTGCTCCGGAGTGATAGCTTGCCTCATGCAGGTATCCTGCCTGCTGATATAGGGGGTCAGCGAAGCCAACAAACGGTGAAATACGGGGTCCGTCATCCGGAGAAAGTTCCTGAAATCATCAGGATTATTCTCACGGATCTCACGGAGCAAAGGCATATGACAGAACTGGTCACGCTGAAGCAACCAATTCTTGGTCCATGAACTCCTCCCCACCCTGTTCATGGACTGGACCTGTGTCAAGGTCAGGACCCCAACACCAAGCCCCCGCACAGCACGAACTGTACGAGGAGTACGCATACGAAATATGGCTAGAAAACGGTCGGCTGCTCAGAACGAAGTAACAGAACGCACTGAAGAACAGCAAGGCCTGTGAAGAGCGACCTGAAAAACAGCAACGAGCGGACAAGATCGCACAGAAAACTCCGATACGAACTGACTGCACGCACTGAAGAGCAAATACAAACCCACAAGCACAAACTGAACGGCAGAAAACGATCTGAAAGCCACGAGTCTGAAAAAGCGCGAATCGTCTCTCACCAAACTTTTACTAACACGAGATTAGCAAAAGGAGCCCAAAGGGTGCCTCGCTTGGTTCTGAACCGGCCTTTTCTAGTCTCGTCGTACGTGCTTGACGTCACCGCGTTCTTGGCGATCGGAAATTCCGACAACTTTGTGCGACCGTGTGTAGGCAAAACAAGTTTGAGCCAACATCCGTAGGAAAAAATCCGAGGATTTTGTTGTCGGAATGTCCGAACAAAGTCCGACCGTGTGTACGGGGCATAAGACTCCACAAGACCTTCCAGTGGGCCTCCTACAACCCATACCCAATGAAGAGAGGCCCTGGACCCACCTGTCTATGGATTTCATTGTGGAGTTACCCAACTCCCAGGGCAACACATTTATCCTTATGGTGGTTGACCGGCTATCAAAGATGTGTCATTGTATTCCACTAAAGAAGTTGCCCACTACTAAGGAACTGGCTTTCATTTTTGCTTGGGAGATCTTTCGCTTACATGGTCTACCCAAGGCGATTGTCTCAGACAGGGGTAGTTAGTTTGTGTCCCGGTTCTGTCAAGCCTTTTGTGCACAGTTGGGAGTTCAGCTTGCTTTCTCCTCTGCCTATCACCCGCAGTCTAATGGGGCCACAGAATGAGCCAATCAGTCCTTGGAGCAATTCCTATGTTGCTATATTTCTGACCATCATAACAACTATTCAGACCTATTACCGTGGGCAGAGTTTGCTCACAAAAGTGCCTTAAATTCTTGCTCCCAATTATCCCCATTTTTGGTGAATTATGGTTTCCAACCTTCCATGTTGCCTGACTCGTTTGTTCCGCAGAGTATTCCTGCGGAGGAGCATCTCTGTGGTCTTTGTTCTACTTGGGCACAAGTCCAGGAGGCTTTGCGACATGCTAATTATAGGTACAGACTCCATGCTGACCGCAGACGTCTGCCTACGCCTTCCTACCAGGTTGGGGGACAGGGTATAGCTGTCATCTCGCAACCTCTGACTTTGTGTTCCCTCACTGAAGTTCACACCTCGGTTTATTGGGCCTTTCTGTATTCTTCGCAGGATTAACCCAGTGGCTTGCACATTAGACCTTCCTTCTAATATGTGTATTTCGACTGTATTTCATGTCTCCATATAAAAACCTTTTGTCTGCAACCGCTTTACCACCCCGGTGCTACGTCCTCATACTGTACAGGTTGAGGACCATGAGGAGTATGAAGTACAGTTCATTGTTGACTCCCGTAGGTTCCATGGGAGCATACAGTACCTGGTGCATTGGAAAGGATGCGGTCCAGAGGAACGCTCTTGGGTCTCATCCTTGGACGTACATGCCCCTGTCCTCCTCCGTGATTTCCATAGGCTTTTTCCCCTCAAGCCTGGTGGTACTCCGAGGGGGAGGGGTCATTGAGGAAGGAGTACTGTTAGGGCTGGGCTCAGCCCTTCCTTCTCTGAGCTGGCCGCTCAGCTGTCGGCTAATTGCCAGCTACTATCTCTCCATAGTTACTCAGCTGTTGATGATATCCTGCTAGTCAGTCCTGCCTACTTAAGCCGTTCAGCCCAGAGGATCTCTGCCTTCGCCTTAGTCAACATCACAGAGACGCTCTCCTGTTAAAAGACTTGCTTGGCTGACATCCCTTCTGGCTCCAGATCCTGATTGCTACTATGCTCATCTCTGGCTCCCTGACATTTGGCTTGTCTGTCTATCCTTTCCGGTTGCTATGTTTTGACTACGTTTGTTCTATTTACTTTTATTATTAAAAAAGTGTGATTTAACTGAACTTCTGTCTCGGTCTGATTTCATGGTTTTTGACACTAAGCTATGCAGTGGAATACCGTCCTTACAGGATGTCTCCAATTTACAAGCCGACCTCAAAGCACTGTCTAATTGGGCAACTAAGTGGTAAATGAGGTTTAATGTTGATAAATGTAAAGTTATGCACTTGGGGGCTAAGAATATGCATGCATCATACATACTAGGGGGAGTACAACTGGGGGAATCAATGATGGAGAAGGATCTAGGGGTTTTGGTCGATCATAAAATCAATAATAGCATGCAATGCCAAGCTGCGGTTTCCAAAGCAAGCAAAGTTCTTTCTTCTATTAAGAGAGGTATGGACTCCAGAGAGAGATATATCATTTTGCCCCTGTACAAATCATTAGTAAGACCTCATCTGGAATATGCATTTCAGTTTTGGGTACCAGTTCTCAAAAAGGATATTGGGGAACTGGAGAAAGTGCAGAGAAGGGCAAGCAAGCTGATAAGAGGCATGGAGGAGCTCAGCTATGAGGAAATATTTGAGGAACTGAATATATTCCCTCTTGAGAAGAGGAGATTAAGGGGAGATATGATCAACATGTACAAATACATAAGTGGTCCATATAGTAAACTTGGTGTTGAGTTATTCACTTTAAGGTCATCACAGAGGGCAAGGGGGCACTCCTTACGTCTAGAGTCAAAAAATATTTCATCTCCAAATAAGGAAAGGTTTATTTACAATAAGAGCTGTGAAAATGTGGAATAAACTCCCTCCAGAGGTGATTCTGGCAAGCTCAGTAGACTGCTTAAAAAAGGCCTGGATTCTTTCCTAAATGTACATAATATAACTGGGTACTGACATTTATAGGTAAAGTTGATCCAGGGAAAATCCGATTGCCTCTCGGGGGATCAGGAAGGATTTATTTTCCCCTGCTGTAGCAAATAGGAGCATGCTTTGCTGGAGTTTTTCGCCTTCCTCTGGATCAACTGTGCCTGAAGGATTTTTTTTTTTGTCAATCTGACTAGCACCTGTTTAATAAAAAAAAGAAAAAAAGGGCACCCCCCAATCCATACCAGACCCTTATCTTAGCATGCAGCCTGGCAGGTCAGGAAAGGGGGGGACAAGCAAGAGGCCCCCCCTCCTGAACCATACCAGGCCACATGCCCTCAACATCGGGGGGTGCCAGGTGATATCGCCAGGTGGCCCTGCTCTTACTTATATAAGAACTGTCAAATGGCAAGCCAGCCATTTGGCGGTTTGCCTTCACTGTAGGTGGAGCGATTTTTTTTCTTTTTCGTGTCCTGCAGTGGCTGCGGTGTCATGATTAATGATGGATCCACATTCTTTCCCTGGTGAAGAAAATACCCTTCACAACAGTTGGCCAGATTAAGAACACTCTCCAGGAGGTAGGTGTATGTGTGTCAAAGTCAACAATCAAGAGAAGACTTCACCAGAGTGAATACAGAGGGTTCACCACAAGATGGAAACCATTGGTGAGCCTCAAAAACAGGAAGGCCAGATTAGAGTTTGCCAAACAACATCTAAAAAAAGCCTTCACAGTTCTGCAACATCCTATGGACAGATGAGACCAAGATCAACTTGTACCAGAGTGATGGGAAGAGAAGAGTATGGAGAAGAAAAGGAACTGCTCGTGATCCAAAGCATACCACCTCATCAGTGAAGCATGGTGGTGGTAGTGTCATGGCGTGGGCATGTATGGCTGCCAATGGAACTGGTTCTCTTGCATTTATTGACGATTTACTGCTGACAAAAGCAGCAGGGTGAATTCTGAAGTGTTTCGGGCAATATTATCTGCTCATATTCAGCAAAATGCTTCAGAACTCATTGAACGGTGCTTCACAGTGCAGATGGACAATGACCCGAAGTATACTGCAAAAGCAACCAAAGAGTTTTTTTAAGGGAAAGAAGTGGAATGTTATGCAATGGCCAAGTCAATCACCTGACCTGAATCCAATTGAACATGCATTTCACTTGCTGAAGACAAAACTGAAGGGAAAATGCCCCAAGAAAAAGCAGGAACTGAAGACAGTTGCAGTAGAGGCCTGGAAGAGCATCACCAGGGATAAAACCCAGTGTCTGGTGATGTCTATGCGTTCCAGACTTTAGGCTGTAATTGACTGCAAAGGATTTGCAACCAAGTATTAAAAAGTGAAAGTTTGATGGATGATTGTTAATCTGTCCCATTACTTTTGGTCCCTTTAAAAAGTGGGAGGCACATATACAAACTGTTGTAATTCCCACACCGTTCACCTGATTTGGATGTAAATACCCTCAAATTAAAGCTGAAAGTCTGCATACAAAGCACATCTTGTTCGTTTTATTTTCAAATCCATTGTGGTGGTGTATAGAGCCAACAAGTTTAGAATTGTGTTGATGTTCCAATATTTATGGACCTGACTGTATATATATATATATATATATATATATATATATATATATATGAAGGCCAGTATGGTGGCCTGAAATTATGAGAGGTTCCAGTGCGCAGGACTACACATCACTATGCCAACTCTTCCAGCTCACCTCATGATCATGAGTCTGTGCATTAGATTGCAAGTGCATTGCAGCTTCTCCGTACATGGTCTTTGTCGGCGGTTGCAGCTCACTATTGCAGGTAGGATTCAAATCTTTCATAACATGTGCTATCTTGTGATTCGTTATGCTTCCTATCCCACATCCCTCATTAAAAAACCTGCCGCCGAGTTGTTGTCGCTTATGTCCGGACATCATTTGGCACAGGTGTAGTACATTCATAGGTTTCTTCTGCCTTGTTTGTCATCCCATCTTGAAACATACGATTCATTTGTAGATCCAAGCCTCCGAGCCACTGTCGGTCATTGTCCAATATCACTCGACATAGGCTTCACTGCTAATAGGATTCACTGTAAATGTTGTTACCGTCTCGTCCATTTGGAGATGAGCATGTATTGCTTGTACGGGTTCTGTGGCAGATTGAGGTGGTAATTAGACCCACTTGATGCCTTGCCTGCACCCTGATTAGGGTTCAGTGGTTGGTTTGTGTTCGGTTTTAGAGCTAGGGGTGGCATACACTCTACAACAAATTTGTATCAGATCCATTTAATACTACTTACTACCGATTTCTATTGGATTTGTTTCATACATTTATAACCAATTCGTATCGGAGTCATCTCTTTACAAACCGATTCATACAGATATCATTGCATACGTTCAAACCATTGTCTATCATGTTCCCCATTCATAAAACTGTCGTTACCACATGTCATAAGTTCCTTGCCTTATCCCCACTGCCTTCATTTAACTTATCGTATCATTCACATGTATTCGTACCTAGTCGGTTTCTCAAAAATCACTACCACCCAGTCGTAAAATATTCTACACTCCATGAGAGTCCAGTTGCACCGGCGACATAACGACTCATGTCAGCCCACTGCTCAGGCTGATTCATATCAAGTTGCATCGGCGGCAAGAATGATTCGAATCCACGCCACTCACTTACACTTCAGTCAGTTCCGAATCTAGTCGCACCAACGCCATAAAGACCCAAATCCTTGGCTCTACATACCACACCATTTCAGCCTGACCCAAATTTAGTCGCATCAGCATGACATCACGGTGGCACAACGATTCGGATCCTCGGTTCTGCACTCAACACCATTTACTCACTCTTCAGCCCAATCCAAATCTAGTTGCATCGGCATGACATTGCGGCGGCACAACGATTCGGATCCTCGGCTCTAAACTCAACACCATTTACTCACTTCAGTCCGATCTGAATCTAGTGGCATCGGCGTGACATGGCAGCGACACAACGATTCGGATCCTCAGCTTTACATTACTTGTTAAGCATAAACATACACATCTCATTCCATCTATTCTACTTTGTTGTGGTTGGTCATTCCTACATGCTCAAAATTCCGCTGTCTTTGTTTTCATCTTCCTGATAAGGCTGCTTACTTGCAATCGTTGCAAGCATCTCTGCAAGTGGCTCAAATCAGCCACTCTTTGTCTCCAGTGGCAAATCAGCCATTCACCTATTCTCTGTCGCTTCCCTGTTTAGGTAAGTAGAGTTTGAGTTGGTCCATCCTGCACCAGGTTTGGATGGTACTCCCTCAGAAAAAAAAAATAGAAGTGTGTTCATAAATTTAAAAAAAAACACACACTGATGACAGGGCTCGCACCTTCACCAGGGGGCCAGCCATGCCCCAAACAGCTCTATGCAACCCCCTTTTTAATCAATTTCCTATGTCACCTTACTACAGGTTCCCAGTCGACCCAGTTCTCGACCCCAACCAGGACTTCACAAGCTAGGGCATCAGGTCTGGTGCATAGTACAAGGGATCCTTCCCTGCATTTCCCTTAAGCACTCTTTCACAACATGTTTTACTTCACATACATGATTCGAGTTGCTCCTGAGGCGATAGTAACGTTCACATAATTCTGTGCACTTCACTCTGTTTTCAAAGCAAGATCCTTCACCGCGCAAACAAGGTCGCTAAACGTTAAGCTTGCTGGCAGTGCAAGCCTTAGCAGGCCGAACATATGTCAACAAGCTACAGAGTGCAACATTCCTACTTAGAATACCAGACTACAGCTCCCCGTCCCAGTACGCCCTGGGGGCACTGGTTCACAGGTTTGTGCCGATCACAGACGGGCACCCGAGCTATCGGTTACCCGGCCAGTCACCTCCTGGCTCACCTCGGTTGCCACGCATTCTTTTGAGTTTTTGAAATTTCCACTGGACAGCGTTCGTAGGCAAACTATGCCTGTCATTCCTTTTCCTGTCCTTCTCACTTTTCTCCTTTTTTTTCCATCTTTACCTACCCAACGCATCTGTCCTCTCCTGCCTTTTCAACTTATCTTAACATATGCACTTCCCCTCTCTTTGTCTTTTAGCCAAAGCCTTGTCACAGACCGACAGGGAAGACTTCGCCTTTGCCCCTCCATCACCCTCTGTGGGTTCAGAAAGCGGCGGCACTCAACCTCCCAGAGCTTGGACCATCCCCAATCTCACAGCAGAGCTGTGGTGCAGGGGTATTTCCTACCCTGCCACAGCCATGAAAGCAGAGCTTTTAGGCTGCTATCCCCACCGTCAGCCCAACCTGGCACCCAGACTTCTCCGCAGTCTATATCCTCGACTATCGCTCAGCTAAAAAAAAAAGGATTGGGACTTGCAATTACACTCACTGTTGGCTCCTTCATGTTTGCCTCTCATGCCATAAAGCACATCCTAAAGTCACGGACAGCATTAAGAAGCTAAATACATAATGACTAGGCCACATGCATGTCGGGTGGCTCGGGTTCTACCTATCCTCCCACCCAACTCCCTCAATGGCCTCCTTCCTCGTGCAGAGATGCACCTCAGGATTCCACACCGGCCTCATCACACTGCCTCACACGACTCACGAATGCAAGAACCTACTTTCAGCTGCCACCGATGAGTCACCTATCGCCATCTTGTTACAAACCAAACTGGACCGGGGGTACATGATCGTCCCTTTACCAAGTCACCTTTCACCTATTGGACTTGCCGAGGGCATGTATTCTAATAACTTTGTTAGTGTATGATTGGTCCGCGCCTCATTGTTCTCACATGCCAAGTTTGATCTCCCTAAAACCCTCAGAAGAATTTTCCCTTAAGTATTCATCAGTCGACCTAGCCATTCAAGCCATCTTTAGCATAGAAGTAGGCGCTTGGTGACCCAAAGCGGATATCTTATACGCTTTCAAATTACTGACCATCAAGCCATCCCTCTAGCGATGGCATAGGGATCAAGTGGAAAGACATATTATTTTGCCACCAAATTGTCATTTGGTTTTAAATAAAAAATAAATAATTTTTTTTTTAAAAACACAGCCCGTGTCTGTTCGATACTTTTTCCCAGTCCCCTTCCTGGACCCTGTGGCATCAGGCACATTGCCAGAAAGTAATCCACTATCTCAATGACTTCCTGCGCATCGAAATACCAGGTGAACCCCCAGTAGACGTTGACAGCTTAAGGGGGGTATTTGGTAATTTAATGTGCCCATAGCAGAGATTAAAGTGGAATGCCTGGCACAGTCCATCACCTTCTTGGATGTCGCGCTCGACGCATGGTCCATGCAGGTCAGCCTGCCTCCCGACAAGTTGACCCGCATTAGGTCGGTCATTCACACCTTTACCTTTACTCGAGGGTGTACCAAGAGACAGCTACAATTCTTGCTGGGCATGCTCAATTTCACCGTGAGGATCATCCCTCAGGGGCGGTCTTTCACCTCATGCCTCTTAGTTTCCTCCCACAGGTGCAAGATCCCAAACAAATTCCTAGGCTAGACACAACAGCAATAGCGGTTTTGCCAATGTGGGACAAATTTCTAACAAACTGGAATGGCATATCAATGTTCATTCTGTCAGCATCCTCTTTGTTACCTTGGGTAGCCACGGATGCCGCAGCCTCCACAGGCAACCAGAAATCCTCCTGATCCTCGGGTTCAGTCAGTTCTTCTCACTTTTCAAACTCTATCCCATTGTGGCTGCAGCTCAAGTCTGGGGCAGCACCTGGCTAGGGCAAACAGTGACGTTTGCCACAGACAATCAGACCACAGCCAATATCATAAATATAGGCAGGTCCAAATCGCTAGCCATCATGTCCTTCCGGGGCAGGCTGGTGCAACTATCCCTGCAGCATCAATTTAAAGTGCACTGCATCTATATCCTGGGCAAGTGCAATGTCTCGGCCAAAGCACTATCCCGCTTTAAATTTGCGTCATTTTTCTTACCAACCCTAGGGGCTAGACCTGTCTGAGTCTAGCCCATTGCTACCTTTCCTTACCAACCCTCTGAGTGGTAGCCAGTTCACCAGACACATTAGGATCATCTTGCTTAACTTAGGCCTTGACCTCGGCCGATAATCTGGATATTACTTCCGGATCGGAGCAGCGCTAGCAGCATCACAACATGGGGTACCAGATCATGTCATCAAGAGAACGGGCAGGTAGAAATTCCGCTTGCTTTGTCCGATACATTCAGAATCCACAAGCAGAAACATTGCAAGCCTTCAGCAAGCTTGCCCAGTAGTACGTTATCAGCTCAAATAAATAATTACCTCCCTAACCAAGTGTTTTGCCCCCTTCTCTTGGCATACCATCCAATAGACCAGGGCACACTTGGGGTCTACTTTATGTTGTTAGTCTTGTGACGTGTTTATGTGGTTCACATCCCTCCTGAAAATAGTTCGACCATAAATATATATGTGTGTATATATATATATATATATATATACATATATATATACATATATATATATATATATATATATATATATATATATATATATAATTATATATATGCACACGTTGACTTTTACCGGCTAGTGGCTAACAAACTCCCCTCTCCCCCCCACCACTATCAGAGGGATATCTATCCTCTTCAGTGGCTCCAATGCCCGGATCACTGGACATCGAGAGAGTGGTGAGTCTTCATCTGTAAGTGTGTCCATCTGGCCGGGTAAGTGATGGGATTGTACTCCCCACTACTCAAATTCTTCTGTCTGCTTTAATCTATTGCTGCATTGTCGGCTTTGGCAAGATAACAGTGAATGATAGGACTATAGTGTCCACAAGGAGATCTGTATACTGCACCAGCTAGTTTCTCATCATCTTTACTGTGATCTAGTTTCCATGAACTGCCGCTGCCATATTATTAAAAACACACTCCGTCTCCAGAATTCTACTGCAAGCCCTATAATAGGGCTATTCTCCCTGAAACACCCAGTTTTGCCTGGAATAGTACTTTATACACAATATTGGTGTTTCCAGCAGATGTGTGCTGAATTCCCAATGAACTTTCCCATTGATTAAATAGAGATTAGCTTCTTCATATTTGAGGATTTTTTTAACAGGGACTCATCCGCTTACCAGCTGGTTTACGATCTGAATGAGGGCCGAATGTTTATTGTGGCCATATGTGTCTTGATAACGTTATCATATTTTAATTCATGTGGTGGAGGTATTGTTCTCTTTTTTGAATATTTATATGGTGGAATTTTTCTAGCAAAGAAAATTATTTTTTTGTTAATACCTATTGTTCCTTTTTGAAGAATACCTTTTTGGACTCTTTAGTTCATCCCCCCTTTTTATCATATGCTGATTTGATTCAGATGAACACACCTTATCACTGAATTGTCTGCATATAGGTTAATAGTATCTATTACTGGACTGTGGAATTGTTATTTTCTAATACCGTATATACTCGAGTATAAGTCGTTCCGAGTATAAGTCGAGGCCCTAATTTACCACAAAAAAAATGGGAAAAACTTATTGACCCGAGTATAAGACGAGGGTGAGAAATGCACAGCTACTGTAAGTGGAAAAGAGGGTCAACAATGCCCATTTGCAGCATCACTGTGCCCATTTGCATGCCTCACTGTGCCCATTTGCAGCCATAGGTCCCCTGAACTTCAAACTCGGTAGTTAAGGGTTCCTAGATGCCCCCTAGCTGCAGTCAAAATTTGGGGTCTCTGAACCCAAAGGGTCCCGAAATGACATTGCTGCAGATGGACACAGTTGACTGAATTTGGGGCCCTGTATCTTGGGGCCACTTAGTGCTAAGAACCCCAAATTTGGTGTGCAAACCCAGTGGAACTAGCCACATAAAATTTCCAAAGCTGGGGTTACTAGCACCAAGTGGCCCTGAGATACAGGGCCCCAAAAATCAGTTCAGAAAATGTCAAGCACTTTTCTGCAGCAGAAAATGACATTTTCCAAACCAGTTTTGGGGCCCCGTATCTCAGGGCCACTTGGTGCTAGGAACTCCAGCTTTGTATATATTATGGTACCAGTTCCATTGGGTTTGCACACCAAATTTTGGGTTCCTAGCACTAAGTGGCCCTGAGATATGGGGCCCCAAAGTCGGTTCAGAAAATGTCAAGCACTTTTTTGCAGCAGAGAATGACATTTTCCAAACCGATTTTGGGGTCCCGTATCTCGGGGCCACTTAGTGCTAGGAACCCCAAATTTGGATATGTTATGGTACCAGTTCTACTGGGTTTGCACACCAAATTTGGAGCTCCTAGCACCACGTGGCCCTGAGATACGGGGCCCCAAAGTCAGTTCGGAAAATGAAATTTTTTGCTACAGAAAAGTGCTTGACTCAAGTATAAGTCGAGGGGGCAATTTCAGCACAAAAAAATGTGCTGAAAAATTCGACTTATACTCGAGTATATACGGTACTATTTATTTAACTTTTTCCCTCCCCAGAAACGTACATTACCACTTGCTTACTGGGCACTTAAACCCCCTTCCTGCCCAAACCAATTTTCAGCTTTCAGTGCTGTCACTTTTTGAATGACAATTGCGCAGTCATGCTACAGTTTACCCAAATTAAATTTTTTCCTTTTTTTCACACAGATAGAGCCTTCTTGTGGTGGTATTTAATTGCTGCTGATTTTTTTATTTTTTGCTAAATAAAACAAAAAGGGACCGAAATTTTGAAAAAAAAAACAGTTTCATAGTTTGTTATAAAATTTTGAAAACAGGTAATTTTTCTCCTTCACCGATGTGCGCTGATGAGGCTGCACTGATGGGCACTGATGGGCACTGATAGGCACTGGTAGGCTGTGCTGATGGGCACTGATATGTGGCACTGATGGGCACTGATAGGCGGCACTGATGGGCAGTGATAGGCACTGATGGGCAGTGATAGGCACTGATAAGGCGGCACTAATGGGTACTGATAGGTGGCACTGGTAAGCACTAATGAGGTGGGACTGATAGGTGGCACTGAGAGGTGGCACTGATTGGTGGCACTGATGGTTGGCACTGATGGGCACTGATGGTTGGCATTGATGGGTGGCACTGAAGGGCACTGATAGGTTGCACTGAAGGGCACTGATAGGTGGCACTGGTAGATGGCACAGTGGGCTCTGGCAGGTGACATTGGTGGGCACAGCCACAGCTTTCTGAGTGAGGGACCGATGTCTCTCTGACAGAAGCCGGTGATCTGCTTTTTTCCCCCTCATGCTGACAGCGTGAGGTAAAATAAATACTGATTACCGAGCTTCTGTTTAGATCACGTGATCAGCCGTCATTGGCTGATAGCTGATCACGTGGTAAGGGGCCGGGATCGACCCATTACACGGATCTGTGATCAGCCGAGTCTCATAGGTCACGCAGACTTCGCTTGCTTGGGAGGACATCCAGGGATGCCCTCCCGGCAATTAAGGCCCGCACTGCAGCTGTCTTTCGGCTATAGCACAGGCACCAAGTAGTTAAGGTAAGACTTCTGTGACAATCTTTTATTTTTTTACATCTGCAAGAGAGCCTATTCTCTTTAAAAACAACAGACTTACTTTGTGCATACAAAGGAGCATGGGCGAGCTCATGTCCATAATGGGGATGATATTGACCCAAATGAACCACTATGCCTCAAAATTGATATAGTCCAGAAATATTTGGACAGAAAAAAAGTGAATAAAGCACATGGACTAGATGGCATCCACCCACGTGTCCTAAATGAATTGAACTCCGTCATTTCAAAGCTATTGTTTCGAATTTTTAGTGACTCTTTAAATATAGGCACCACATTGGCCTTACGCCAAGCCAGTGGTAGTATTCTAGTCATTAAAAGGTGTCTTTACCAAGTAACTATAGACATGTTAGTTTAACTTCTATAGTTGGGAACATACTTGAGATTTTAATTAAAAAAACACATAGATAAGTTTTTCCTAGAAAAAATATTTTAACCAATAGACATCATGGATTCATGAAAAACAGAACAAATCTGATTTATTTTTAGAAAGCGGTAAGCAAAACCTTAGACAAAGGAAAAGCTGTGGACGTAGTATAATTGGATTTTTTCAAAAGCGTTTGACACAGTTCCCTCCACGCGGCTAATGTGTAAGGTAAAATCTACAGGCTTGGAAAAATCAGTTTGTAAATGGATAGAAAACTGGCTAAAAGACCAAATTCAGAGAATAGTGGTTCAAAATGGTTCATACTCTGAATGGTCTAAGGTTTTTAGCTGTGTACTCTAAGGTTCGGTGTTGAGACTATTACTTTTTGATATATTTTTAAATGATATACAGTCTGGGATTAAAGGTACTAGTAATTTTGGTCTTTGCAGATGAAACCAAGCTATGCAGTGAAATAATACCTTTACAGGATGTCTTCAACTTACAAAGTGATCTCAATGCACTGTTTAAATGGACAACTATGTGGCAAATGAGGTTTAATGTTGATAAACCCAAAGTTATGCAATTGGAGGTTAAAATATGCATGCATCATACATACTCCTGGGAGTATTACAAGAGGAATCAATTGCAAAGAATGATCTGGTTGTTCTGTTATATCAGAAGCTTAATAATAACATGCAATGCCAAGCTGCAGTTTCCAAAGCAAGGAAAATCCTTTCTTTTATTGAAAGAGGTATGGACTGCAGAGAGAGAGAGATAATTTTGCCCCTGTACAAATCATTAGTAAGACCTTATCTAGAATTTACAGTTCAGTTTTGGGAACCAGTTCACAAAAAGGATGCTGAGGAACTGGAGAAAGTTCAGAGAAGGGCAACCAAACTGATAAGAGGCATGGAGGAGCTCAGCTATGAGGAATGATTAGCTGAACTGAATTTATTATTTCTTGAGATGAGGAGATTATGGGGGATATGATCAATTCATATACATACATACGTGGTCCATATAGTGAACTTGGTGTTGAGTTATTCACTTTACAATCATGACAGAGGACAAGGAGGCATGCTTTACATCTGGAGGAAAATAGATTTCATCTCCAAATGCAGAAAGGCTTCTTTGGAGATTAATAGACTCCCTCAAGAGCTGGTCTTGGCCAGCTCAGTAGATTGTTTTAAAAAAGGCCTGGATTCTTTCCTAAATGCACATAATATAACTAGATACTAATATTTATAGGTAAAGTTTATCCAGGGAATATCTAATTGCCTCTTGGGGGATCAGCAAGATTTTTTTTCCCCTAATGATGCAAATTGGACCATGCTTTATTGATTATTGCTTAATTGATTCAGATTCCTCTGGATCAACTGTGGGTGTAGGATTGTGTATATGTAACTTACTGGCCAGATCACTAGGTGAAAATAAAGGAAAAAAGCCTTAAAAAGAAAGCAAATGAACCACCACACCTACTAATTGGTAAGCTGCAATTTAATAAATGTTTACTTTTGGGTTTAATACCACTTTAATCACTGTACTGCAAAATTATTTAAAGGTACTCTTATAAACTGTTCAATTTTTTAACCTTCAACCTTAGAAAATTGCACTATTTTTTATTTTAATTTTACATGTAATCTGCCCTCTCAATCCCCGTGGAATTAATAGCAAGTAATTCACAAAGTTTGCATCAACTTTTATTAACTGTTTAGGTAGAAAGTCTGAGAGAAAAAAAAAGATGTTGTGATCTGTTCATCCCGTATCAGATCTGTGGAGTCTCCCTCTGACATAGAAATAGCAAATAGGGAGTACAAACTATCCAATTGCTAATCAGTTCAGTTTTTCTGTCTTGTTGCTGTGAAAAAGCACACTAACTTATATTTTATGATGATATAACCTGCCTTGTCTTTCTGTCTTGCACCGGGGTCTAGTAAAAACTCTGGCTGCATGTGAGTATAATATTTTTGACTGCAACATAATAAACTGTTTTTTTTTTTAATCTATATAAAATATGCCTTATCTTTTACACTGACATAGTGGTTAATTATGTAAGCCAAGCAATTATGTAAACATGAAGTAAAGAAATACACATGTAATTTATGTGATGCAAGAATGTAGTGTCACTGATGCTATCCCCAAATCATAATATTCTGTTATTCCACACACAACTCTAATGCCCCGTACACACGGTCGGACATTGATCGGACATTCCGACAACAAAATCCTAGGATTTTTTCCGACGGATGTTGGCACAAACTTGTTTTGCGTACACACGGTCACACAAAATTGTCGGAATTTCCGATTGCCAAGAACGCGGTGACGTCAACCACGTACGACGAGACTAGAAAAGGCCATTTCAGAACCAAGCGCCGCACCCTTTGGGCTCCTTTTGCTAATCTTGTGTTAGTAAAAGTTTGGTGAGAGACGATTCGCGCTTTTTCAGACTCGTGGCTTTCAGATCGTTTTCTGCGGTTCAGTTTGTGCTTGTGGGTTTGTATCTGCTCTTCAGTGCGTGCAAGCAAGCTACGCGTTACTCAGTCATTGTGTTCTTGTTCATTCGTTGCTGTTTTTCAGGTCGCTCTTCACAGGCCTTGCTGTTCTTCAGTGCGTTCTGTTACTCTGTTCTGAGCAGCCGACCGTTTTCTAGCCACGTTACATATACGTACTCCTCGTAGAGTTTGTGCTGTGCGGGGGCTTGGTGTTGGGGTCCTGACCTTGACATAAGTCCAGTCCATGAACAGGGTGGGGAGGAGTTCATGGACCAAGAATTGGTTGCTTCAGCATGACCAGTTCTGTCATATGCCTTTGCTCCGCGAGATCCGTGAGAATAATCCTGATGATTTCAGGAACTTTCTCCGGATGATGGACCCCGTATTTCACCATTTGTTGGCTTCACTGACCCCCTATATCAGCAGGCAGGATACCTGCATGAGGCAAACCATCACTCCGGAGCAGAGGCTCGTCGCTACCCTGTGGTACTTGGCGACGGGGAGAAGTCTGCAGGACTTGAAGTTCTCAAAAGGCATCTCCCCCCAGGCTCTGGGCATCATTATCCCAGAGACTTGTTCTGCCATCATACAGGTCCTGCAGAAGGAGTATATGAAGGTAAGATTTGTATCCTTTAATATCACATTTTATTGTATATAATGTTTGCTAATGTATTCTATTTCTTTCCTCATTCCCTAATTACCATGATTGTAATATGCTGTGAACGTCCCCTTTGTCCTCATGCATGCTGGAATTTTATGTTTTTTTGTCCTTCATACATATTTGCCTTCACTTACCTCCCCAGCATGGTCTCCTGCCCTATATTCACATCATGTAGTCACTTAACAATGTATTTTATCAGCTCCATAGTAGTGCTTTACCCCAAACAACCCCTAAAATGTTTAGAAATGTGATTTGTGCTTTAAATTCAGGCAGAGCGCCAGAGGCTTTTTTTTGTGGTGTCCCCAAATCATTTGTAACCCTCCCTCCCCCCAACTGCTAAGTCAGCTGATCCCAATTCTCTATCTATCCTCAATCATCTATCTGCTGACTTTGCCAAACCCATACACACTATACCCACCTCTTTTGTGGTCAGATTTATGGATGAATTCCCCAAAGCATGTAGTGCAAGGGCCTGCCTGTATACTTTCAAATGGTACTGTTTAAAGTTTTTGTATTCTATTATTATCTTGATAGGTAATAGCAGAATGTCCAAATGTGCTCAAATGTGTACAGTGTGTATTTATATCTTTGTATTATGACACTTCTTACCTGTCCAGTGGTCTGCCAATAGTGTAACTAAGGAGGGCTGTTCCAAGTAATACCCATTATTTAGGTATTCATCTCTCAATGAAGTGGAGAGGGTTACCTGTCCAAGATCCCCCCCTATAATGTTAGAAATGGCCCATGAGAGGGGGGGATATGATAGGTGTACCTTATACTTTGGTGTTGTAAAATTCCCCTTAATAAATGATATCTGGATGTTGGCCAAGAATGTTTGTGTCTAATCTGCTTTCCATGTTTATGTGCAAAAATAATAATTTATTTTTGTTTTCCTCAACAGTTTCCTTCCACGCCACAGGAATGGCAGACTGTGGCCTCCCACTTTGCCCAGTGGTGGGACTTTCCTAACTGCGGAGGGGCCATTGATAGGAAACACGTCCACATTGTCCCACCACCCAACTTGGGGTCGTACTATTATAAATACAAGGGGTTCAATAGTATTGTGATGTTGGCGGTGGTGTCGGCTAATTACGAGTTCCTGTATGCGGACATGGGGAAGAATGGCCAGATGTCCGATGGTGGAGTCATCGCCCAGATGGAGTTTTACAGGCATCTCTAGAATGGCAGCTTGGACTTGCCACCTCCAGAAGAGAATGTGGAAGGACTCCCATTCGTCTTCATTGCAGATGAAGTATTTGCGCTGGGGGACCATCTTATGCGGCCATTCCCGAAAGGGACCCTCACCCCAGAACAGAGGGTTTTTAATTACCGGCTGGCCCGAGCCAGAAGAGAGGTGGAGAACACATTTGGAATCATGGCCAGCCGGTTCCGCCTATTTCTTACACCCATCCATATGGCGGAATATAAACTGAATCATATAATCCTGGCGTGCTGTGTTCTACATAACTTTTTACGTCAACATTCTGCCAACTATGCTAGCTCAGTTGGGCCTGAGGCCGGAATGATAAATGAAACAACCCTGACGGCGCTTGAAAGTGGCCGTCCTGGCTTGCCCTCCCTGAGTGCCCGTGATGTCCGGTTAAGATACCTTGAGTTCTTTGCGGGTAGGGGGGTCATCAATATGCCAGACAATTTGTGAAACCTTGATCCAATAAAAAAAAAAAATTTGCAAATCTTTGTTGACATTTACTGCTTGTGTTTGTTTTAGCTGACCCTGACAGAAATGTGGTGAGTCCAGAAAATGGCGTGATTGTGTAACCTTACAAAGCACCGTTGGGTGTTATTTACTAAAGGCAAAGACACTTTGCACTACAAGTGCACCTGAAACTGCACTGAAACTGCACTTGTAGTGCAAAGAGGATTTGCCCTTAGGAAATAACCCCCATTGTCACAGAAAACAGCAATTACATCACCACAAAAGTGTTGTAGTGTTGAGACAATAATCCACACATTCTTGATTAACAATCTTTTTAATACCTGCACAATCACATGTGCATTTAGAAAAGGTTTTTAAAACAAACCAACATGTTTGTTGTATAACAATTTTTGGGGTGGCATTATCAAAAATAGAAATTTCCATTTAAGATAAAACAGGTCTGTGTAAAACCAACAAGAAAGACACAAAACTTGAACTTACAAAGTTCACATTTGGTAGAACTTGAAGGCAATATCAGACATGAGTATTTAGGAACTGTGTTTGATATTGCGTTCAGATGGGGTGAAGTCACCCCAGGAAAAGCCAAATTTGGAAGATGCACACAAATTTCAGAATGTCAACATGTGCTAGCTGCCATCACATGGGATCAAGGGACGTGTTTTGGGGGAGAAACCCCTTCCTCTCAGCTACTTTATTATTGAGGAAGGGGTTGAACCCCCAAAACGCGTCTATTGATCTCTCGTGATGGCAGATAGCACATGTTGGAACACTGTGTGCATCCTCCAAATTTGGCTTTTCTAAAAATCGCTAAAACATTTTTAACATTGTAGCACACAAAAAAAGAAAGTGATTTGGAGGGGTTTTAAACTCTACCCAAAATATCAATGATGTTCTTATTTTTTTGAATAACATCATTGATGTTTTTCTGGAGGTTTTCCAATGCTAAATTACACCCCATGATCTCCCCGATCAGGATCTGTGCACTTTCTGATGTGAAAGGATCTGGATCCACAACATCACGATCACCTAAAAAGAGAGAAACCAAAAAAAAAACATGTATTATAAATATACCGGCATCCATCTCTTACCTGAGCCTGTGGTCGCAGACACTCACCTGTTGTGGTGACTAGTTCCACCATGTCTTCTTCCTCCTGCTCTTCTTGTGTTGGAGGGATTTCCCCTTCTTCCAGAGGAGGGGCTCTGGTCTCCTCGGATGAGGGGTGTCCTCTGAGTCTTTTCTCCCCTATGTAAAACAAAAATGGTATACTTAGCACACAGATATTTGATTGCAGAACTATAAATAGGAAACATTGCTTGGAAGTGTGGTACAATTAAGTGTGCTACAATTGTCTATTTTGGCAGAGTTCCAAAATGTAGCATTTTCAGTGTCCTTTGTCAAGCTGCAATACTTTACCTGTTTGGTACAAGCTTCACAGATGGAGACCCTCCTATAGTATACACTGGAGCACCTGTGTGGCCCCCCTAATAAAAATGGTGTTCTGGGGGGGCGCATGCGCGAAGCTTAACATGGAGGAGGCTTCCTCTTAGAGCTCCGCACTCCCCGCCGCAGACTTGAGACTCTACACCGCTCTCAGACCGTCTAAATGCTCTAGCTATCCAGCGATCCCCTCCCGCAAGTCCCGAGATACAACCGGGATGGTTCTAACAGGACACAAGGGCAAAAGCAGGTCCAAACTGATTAAGGAGGCCCTGGCCCGTGCCTCATCCAAGATGGCGGCGAAGGCTCTCGCCGCACGACATGCTGCATCTCCAGCCAGATCTGACCGAGCGGACAGCGAGGAGGATGAGGACACACATCCTGAATACAGCGGTTCTCCTGCTCCCTTACAACCAGGTATGTCACAGCCTGACTTCTTGAAACATATGGAAAAGATGCTTAATAAGGCCCTAAAAGTCACTTCTGACCAAATAGACTGTCAAGTGAGATAAGGGAACTAGGACAGCGCACTGCAGATTTGGAAACAAGGGTAGATGATATAGAGCTCACTCTCCAAGAGCATGCCCAGGAACAGGCGGCCCTCCGTGAAGAAAATGCCACATTATTATCACGCCTGGAGGACGCGGAAAATCGTTTGCGTAGGTCCAACTTACGCCTCAGGGGTATCCCTGAATTGGTCGAGGACATACAATCGTTCACCACAGCTCTCTTCCAAGAACTCTGCCCTTCTATACCCATTGAACGCCTGGAATTCGATAGAATCCACAGAGCGCTTACTCGTCGCCAGCAAGACGGCCCTCCACGGGATATAATAATCAAACTACACTTTTTCCGTACAAAGGAGCAACTTCTCACTGCTGCTTGTAACAAGCACACTCTCCAGTTCCAAGACCATAATTACCAACTTTTCTCTGACCTGGCACCCCTTACTATAGCTAAACGCCGAGCTATGAAACCACAACTACAAATTTTGATACAGCATCAGATAAAATATACCTGGCGTTTCCCTTTCTTCCTTCAATTTACATATCAGGGGCAGCAACACTCCTCCACCTCTCCAGAATCGCTGCAACGCCTTCTCGAAGCACTTCATCTGTCCCCTTCTCCACACCAATCTGAGACTGCTCTGCCGCGCACCCCAGCACGCTCAACATACCACCCTTATACTACCACACCAAAGCAGAACCAGCAAGGCCCCTCCTCGATCCACAAAGGAACCCCATCTCGTCAAGCAAACCTGTTTGATCCAAAGTCTCATACATCACGCTGATTGATTTTTGGTTAACCCCGGATCATCTTTCACACCACAAGAGAACTTCTGGTCATATTGTTACTAATATAATGACCGGAAACAGATGTGGTTTTACCTTGTTACAGAGTACAGGTGATGTTATACCTGTTAGAACTCTTACCAATCTGAGGCGCTCTGAATACGTCCCCCTTACTTTTATATACTTTTTATTATTTTTAATAACTTTCTTTTTTTTTTTATTTGGGGGACAAAAACCTTGGATATATCCTTTTTGATATGCTCCATTCAATTTTGTTCCTTCCCCACCTCTCTCCCTTTTTGGTTTGCACATGCCATTAACAGTAATTTAAGGCCTTGGTGTTGTTAACCTTTAAATGTTATGTTATATTCTGTTTATTACCCATTTTTTCCTTATCCTTTAGATAGGATTTAGGAGGTGATAGCTACCGGAATTTGAAGAATATTGATAAGATGACCTCCTTTACATTTTTGCAAACGTACTGGTAATCTTCAGTTTAACTGTGCCATCTGTCTCTCTCTTTCCACTCCCACTTTTCTCCCTTCTTCCCTTTCCCTTCTTCCTTGCCCCCATCCCCCTCCCCCCTTTACTTTTCTTCCCTCCCTTCCCGGTAGACCGCCTTCTTTTACCCTATTCTTTTTTCCCTCTCTCCCCAAGTGTTTACTGCATCTGCAGCTACTAAGCAACGGGGTGTCCTTGTTGCGTTCCACCACACTCTTCCGTTTATCTTAACTAATGAAATCAAAGACCCTGAAGGCCGGTACATTATTTTGGTTGTACATGTACAAGATGTGACAACTACTGTTGTCTCTTATTATGCCCCCAATACTAACCCCAACCCCTTTTTCTCTCATCTCCTACAAATTATACGAGCACACTGTAAAGGTACCCTCTTTCTATGTGGCGATTCCAACCAAGTACTACACCCACACCTAGACAAATCTCCCTACGCCCCTGGACAATATTCCTCTTCTCTATCATTTCGCAAACTCTTCCAGCAAGCTTCCCTACTGGATACTTGGAGAGAATGCAATCCTGCTAAGAAAAACTATACCTTCTACTCTTACCCGCATAAATCCTTCTCAAGGATTGACCATATATTTATACCAGTTTCATCCTCCCCAACTTTACTCCACTCAAACATACACCCAATCACTTGGTCAGACCACTGCGCAGTAGTCACAACAGTCTCCTCCCTGATCCCCCAATCCAAAGACCGTACATGGTGTATTAATGAGGCGCACTTGACTAATCAATCCTATTGTTTTGATATACAACTAGCCCTTAAAGAATATATACAGCATAATGCCACACCTGATATTTCGCCTGTCCTGTTATGGGAAGCCCACAAACCCGTGATTAGAGGGACCTGTATATCTACATCCACTCATCTCAAAAGAGATAAAAAACTTAAAACCCAACAATTAGAAGCTGAGTATCATCGTCTCTTCCTCCAATTCCAATCTGCTCCAACTGAACCCCATAGGATCTTACTTGAAAAAACGAAAGCTGAGTTGGATTTAATTTTAGCAGAATCAGCAGATAAAATCATTCGAAGATTTAATTACACAATCTATACTAAAGCCAATAAACCTGATTCCTTCCTGGCACTAAGACTCCATCGACCGAAAGGGGCGCATAATCCTATCAGACTCAAACTGGGCAAGGATAACTTCACGAGTAATCCTGTCAAAGTACTTGCAGAATTCCGTAGGAAGTTAGCTGAATTATATACCCCGACACGCACATTCTCGGCAACGCAAGCTGAGTCATTATTTCAAAATATCACCCTACCAAATCTATCAGAGGCTAACAGAGAGTCTATGGAGTGCCCCATTACGTCCGAGGAAGTCCTTCTTGCCATAAAATCTCTTAAACCCCACAAAAGACCAGGCCCCGATGGTTTATCTAGCTCTTATTTAAAAAAATTTGCCCCTACTTTAGCCCCCCTTCTTACTAACACCTTTAACTCTCTCCTTAAACAACACTCCTTTGGCCGAGATACGTTGTGCCCCTGGACGACGTCAGGTTTGACGAAACGGCGTAGGGAGAGCGGCGTGCTGACGCCACCAACATACCAACACGCAGTCCCGGAAGATACGGGCGTTTGTTTCAAGAGAGCCGGCCGGCTTGTTTACTTATTGATGCCTTATATATCCGGATCTGTGTAAGTGCATTACTTTTTTATTAATAAATGTTTTATACGTTTTACACTATGGAAGCCTTTCTTTTTTAACACATGATGGGCTTATGGATATGCTGATGAGACTAACTTAAGGAAAACACAGAGAATTCACCTGGCGTTCCACTTACTGCATCCTGTAGCTGGGTCATAAGCTAAAAAGCGCATTTGATCTCCTTACCAGAGATCGAGGGAGCTGGTAAGAGGCAGTTGGTTCATAGGTGGAGGACTGTCCTATCTTCTACACTTATTTCTGCGGTGGTTTTAAGTGTGTTGTCACCTTGATTGAAGATTTGAACACATACCTTTTGTGGACTCTATACAGATTGTCAATCTGATACCTGTACATTTGCTTTGGACGGACTTTAACATTATGTGTGCATACACTGAGTTTTGTTTCACTTAGCGCAGTTTTCTTTCTAATATATTATTTCTATGATACCCAAGCCTAACACAGACAACTTCTTATGGTCCAACTATAGGCCCATATCCTTACTTAATTTGGATATAAAGATATTAGCCAAGATAATGGCATTACGCCTCAATCCAATCATAGGTGGCCTAATTCATAAAGACCAAGTTGGCTTCATTCCAAAACGTCAGGCTAGTGATAACATTTGACGCGTCATTCTGCTCCAACACCTAGCCTGAACACGCCAGATCCCCATGCACCTACTCTCTCTCGATATTCGTAAGGCGTTTGACACAGTCTCATGGCCTTATTTTAACTACGTACTCCAGAGGTGGGGATTTGGTCCAAAGTTTTTGCAATGGGTTAATTCCTTATATAACCAACCACAAGCTTATGTTAAATACTCAGGATACCGTTCGGACTGTTTCCAAATTTTACGAGGTACTAGACAGGGGTGCCCCCTCTCTCCCCTCATATTCGCACTGGCGATAGAACCCCTAGCAGCCCTCTTAAGGGCAAATCCAAATATCAAAGGCCTTGATATAGCCTCCACATCACATAAGTTATGCTTATTTGCGGATGACGCGCTGCTATTTGTCACTTCACCTCGAACTACACTCCTCAACCTACTTTATCTCCTTGACAAATTTGCCCTAATATCAGGTTTGGAAGTTAATCAGTCTAAATCAAGGGCCCTCAACGTATCTTTACCACAATCTGAATTAGAACATATAAAGGAATTCTTCCCCTTCACTTGGGCTCCAGCTTCAATACCTTATCTTGGTATTAAACTAACCAGCGACCCAGACCACCTTTTTAAAACCAACTATCTCCCCATGTTAAAACACCTAACAGCCTTATTGGAAGCGTGGCGTCCAATATGTACTTCTTGGCTAGGCCGGATAGCGGCTGTAAAGATGTCCTTACTTCCAAAACTGCTTTACCTATACAGAGTCCTTCCGATTCCAATCCCCTCATACTACCACCGAATCATTCAAACACGAGTATCCAAATACATTTGGGGCCCAATTAGACCCAGAGTTTCTAAAATGGTACTGCTCCGTAGTAAAACCAAGGGTGGGTTAGGTCTTCCTAACTTTACGGGATATTATCACGCCACCCAGCTGGCCCAGATTACACTATTTCATGCACAAAATGAGATACCACTTTGGGTCAGTTTGAAAGCTGTTGACCTACACCCGCTCAAAATATCTAACCTACTATGGTTGCCCCCCACAACTCGTGGCCCAATTAGTAACCCTATAACAGGACACTCTCTTAAACTATGGGACAAACTCCAAGGTCCCTTTAAACTACAATCTCCGCACTCCCCATTACTTTCCTTTCTAGACCATCCGAAATTCTACCCAGCCCAAGTCAACCCGAGCTCATTTCAAATCTGGCACAGGGCAGGATTATATCGCATATGCGATTTTGTCTCAGGATCCGATATAAAGTCATTTGCCTCATTACAAAACCTAACTGATATCCCCAACACAGAAATCTTTCGATACCTACAGATATCCCATTTTATCCAAGCAACGATAAGTACACATACGTCACTAGATGACTTATCCCTTTTTGAAGGAATTTGCAACTCTGACCCTCACGCCCCTGGTCTAATTTCTCTTTTATATGCTCACCTGACCTCTCCCCCAACCAACCTTCCCCCATATGCTGCGCAGTGGTCCGCGGACCTTGCATTAGACCTTGATGCAGAGGACTGGTCTGACATTTGGTCCAATACGAAAATCTCCTCCCAAAACGTAATCCACAAGAGGCAAATTATAAAGTACTTATGAGATGGTATCTGGTTCCTGCCAGGATTTCCAAATTTCTCCCAAATTATCCAGCCACTTGTTTCCACGGCTGTAACGAGCGAGGTACCCATGCACATATATGGTGGTCATGCTCAATAGCACAGGAATTTTGGGCTGCGATCTTCCAAATGGCCTCTACCTTATTTCAACACCCAATTGAACCTGATCCGGCTATAGCGCTGTTGAATCTAATCCCCTCAGAATTCACCAGATCTCAGACCCGCCTTCTTCTTCAGCTCACAACAGCAGCTAAACAGACGATAGCCAGGGCCTGGAAAACCCCGAAACTTTCCCTAGCTGAGGCTAAAAATAAGGTTACCCAGGCTATGATTCATAGTAAAATAGAAGCCACGATACTTGATAGGATCCCCCAACATCTCAAAATTTGGAATCCCTGGACTGAACATTTTCTACCCCTAGATTTTGATCAGAGCCTCCTTAAACCCTAGCGACCCATTATAACAACAGATAGACCTGTTGGTTAACCGGATTCTCTTGCGCCCCCCCCGACCACCCCTTTCCCTCTCCCTATCCTTCTCTAATTCTTCTCTAATCTTTCCTATACTTCTCATCTTTCTGATTTTCTCTTCTTCACTCTCTTTTTCATCTTGCACTCTTTTTACAGGTAACTCTATTGTAGATTATATAAAGTCTACCAATTTTTGATCTTTTATATGTTCGCAGACTTACTTTCCATGTGTAAGTTCTATCACTTAACTCTCGCTATTGTTTTTATTTTTTTGTATAAATCCTGTTTTGTTATCTAGCCGTAACAGGAAATCGTTATATTTTGTTTTCACTTATCTCTGTGAAAAATTTGTCACTGGACCTCACCGCATAATTTACCCCTGAAAATTGTTATAACACAACCTCCACTGGGGTGTAAATATATAATGCCTAGTTCTATTATGTGACATATGTATTGCCTGTTAAACTTTATGTCTTATTCTCAATAAAAAAGTTTGAAAAGAAAAATGGTGTTCTGGTGTCCCACAATAGTGCTCCAGTGTCCAGATGTGAAAACACATCTACACAACCAAATTTCATACAAATTTCATAGTAGAGCGTAAAAAATGTGGCCAAATGCATATGGCCAAAACAATGGTGTTTTATAGGCCGAAAGAAAAATGTTTGATACGAACGAATAATGTGCCCATGAACATGAAAGTTGCCATTTTAAAATGTACAACACTTTTAAGAAAAGCACAAGGAGCAGCACGAACGTAATAAAGACAAAAAGAATAGGAACACAGCACAACTACTTACTTTTTTTACTCTCCGGATCTTTCTGTACTGCTCATGTTCTTGTAATTTGATGTCTGACCACCGTTTCCTGAGCTGATCTTTGGATCGACGTACCCCGAAATTCCGGTGCAGACTTTTGACCACTTTCGCCATGATCTTGGACTTTCTGACATTGGGGTTGGGGTAAGGTCCATACTTCCCGTCATAGTCGGCCTTCTTCAGGATGTCCACTATCTCCAACATCTCCCCAAAGGACATATTTGATGCCTTAAATCTTCTCCTTCTGGATCGGGATGTCTCCGGATCCGGGCTTTCCTCCTCCTCCTCCTCGTTGCTGTAATTAGCACGCACCTGCTGTGTCTTCACCATGTGCTCTTCCCCCACTGCGCAGAACTAAAAGGGTCGGGGAATAGAGTAGGAAGAACGTCAGGGGCGAGCCGAGTTACACGCATGCGCAGTGTGTATAAAGCGTAACACGCGTGCGTATTACGTACGATCTGTGAGTGGAGGAAGGAACATCGGAGGCGCCGATCGTGTTAACGAAGGTAAGATCTAAACTTTGGCCTATATTGCTTCGAAATTGAAGCCTATTTTGTAACAAGATTAGGAGAGTTTGGCCTGACCCTAGGGTTTGTCTTGTGTTGTGTCTTGCAGAGAAAATGGATGGCTTCAACGACCACAATTTCCTCCCCCTGTTCATAAACAAGTACAGGGAGCTGCCCTGTCTGTGACAGGTGAGACACCCCCATTACAACAATAAACAAAAGAGGCAGGCAGCGCTGGAGAAACTGCTGGAGTTGCTGAAGCCGGTGGTCCCCACAGCAACCATCCCTTATTTAAAAACCAAAATTGGTGGCCTGAGGAGAACTTATCTTAGGGAGCGCAAGAAGGTCACGGATTCCCAGAGATCAGGAGCTGCAGAAGATGACATTTATGTCCCCAGGCTGTGGTACTATGAGAGACTGCGATTTCTGTCAGACCACACTGAAGTCAGGGAATCCCTCTCCACTCTTCCTTACACTCTTCCTTCCACCCCAGCTGAGGCTTCTGATGTCCAACTTGGGCCTTCCAGCCAGGAAGAAGTGGAGGAGACCAGCTGGAGTCAGGTATAGCATTCTTCTACAGATTTCTGGTCAATAAATAAATTATGTTTACTAGATGTCATTATTGATCACTAATTGCTGATTTCAAAAAGTGTTTTACATATCAATAGACAGTAGTGGGCACCCAAAATTGGGACAAGAATGAAAAATGCTGGGCTCAGAATGATAGTCATTTATATTTGTTAACATTCAATTTGCAACAGTCAGGGGGTGAAAATTGTGTGCGATTGATGAAAAAAATACTAAAACAATGTCCCTTTTTCATACACAGGAAGACCTCAGTCAGAAGGAGGCTGTGGAATGTGGCAGCCAGGAGGAGGCAGGGCTAAGTTGCAGCCAGGAGGAGGCGGGGCTAAGTGACAGCCAGGAGAACCCTGTCACAATTCGAAGCCTGACCGAATCGCAGGTTCCTCCCCTCCGCCTTCCATACAAAAGAGCGAGGAAGGCGACTCACATGCAGGATTCTGCGCTCAGGCTCATTCAGGAGGCTTCTGCGTCCCTCAGAGCCTTACCCACTCCTGAAGAGGCCTTTGCCTGCATGGCTGCCACAAAACTGCAGGGCATGCAGGAGGATCAACGCAAAATATGTGAGGACCTTCTGTATAAAATCCTAAGCAAAGGGGTGAGTGGGGAACTAACACCCAATACCCACCTGAGTGAGTTGGCCCCTCCTCCTCCTGCCACAACTCCACCACCAGAGCCACAGCGTGGAAGGAAGCGTGGAAGGAAGACCAGAGAGTGATGACCCTGGGTTCAGTCTGGTCTGGCAAAAGATGCAGTCTCTTGTATGACCACAGCCTGGGGACACAGATGTCATCTGCTGCTTTCCGGATCTCTGGGACTTCTGGACCAGACTGCACTCCATTAGATAAGGACTCCTCAGGCCACCAATTTTGCTTGAAAATAGTTGATGTGTGTCCTGGGGGTCCAAGGCTTCACCCATTTCTGCTGTTTCTCCAGCGTTGCCTCCCTCTTTGTTTAGTTGTCAGCCCTTAATAAATGAAAGTTTTTTTACAATTATACTCTCCTATGTGTGTTTTCATTCAAAAAGGACAGTTTGTTGGTGACGATTCACGTACATTTCTAAAGTACAATGTGAAATTAACAAGAGACAACAACACCAAACAATCTCCTACAGATTAAATAGAACAACATATCAATGGTGTTGTGGTAACTTAACACACAAAACACACACAAAAATATTCTGGAGTAAAACTAAAAATAAAATAAAACAAAGGTCAGCCTTGAAAAAAATACAAACAAAAAAAAAATAATCTGCCTTAAAACAACAACAAAAAAATACAACACAAAAATAATGTTGTCAGATGTGACAAATCAAAATATTTTGAGAGAATCCCGATAAATAGTAAAGAAAGAAGTTTGTGAGAAGTCTGTGTGAATATGAGCAGCAAAACTACTTCATTCTTCTCACATTATAAAGAAGAAGAGAGTGCGCTGTATTAAACCATTTTTAACATTGCAGCGTGACGAAAGTGCTGTATCCATTGCGAACGCTAAGTTTACCAGACCGAGCTGTTCCATCTCGGAATTTCTTCTGAGCATGCGTTGCACTTTGTGTGTCGGAACAGGCCACACATGGTCGGAATTGACGCGATCGGATTTTGTTGTCGGAAAATTTTATAGCCTGCTCTCAAACTTTGTGTGTCGGAAAATCCGATGGAAAATGTCCGATGGAGCCCACACACGGCCGGAATTTCCGACAACACGCTCCGATCGGACATTTTCCATCGGAAAATCCGACCGTGTGTAAGGGGCATAAGGCATGTTCCAAGTATGTTATCTAAAGGAATTGCATATATTTTATGTTGCACTTTGAACCAGTCCAAAACGTCTTCTCTCTATTAAACAATAACTTTTATATATTTTTTCTTTGGTACATATCCCGCAGGTCCCTACTGCATGACTATAAAAGGTTCAATGCCAACTTGACCAGCAAATACCCTTCATATGGGAAATGATCTGCCCCAATTCCCCAAATATAAGATATTTGGTTCAATGCTTATTTAGTTTTATAAAGAATAAAGGCAGGGGGGCATGGCCGGATGAGATAGAGGGAGGATGTGTGGACGCTGTGCTCCGTCCAGGCAATTTCTATCCACTGCCATCCCTGCCTCATTTCCCCTTGAGGGAAGTTTATTTACCGCTGGGAACAACCTAAACCCTCTCCACTACAGATCTGGCTGGATCTTGACTGAAATCCAGCAAAGTCGGGCTTCCCTGGGCCTTCTGCCTGTCCTGCACTGAAGGCTACCGCCGGCATATTGGGGCCTACGGCCTGTCCGGGGCCTGCCGCTCTCCTACGTTGCGGACCAGGGGACAAGTAAAGGCCTTGCTGGGGACCCCCCATCCGGGACATCCGGGGCGCCACCGAGGAGAGCCGGATGCCCGTACTGTGAAGGAAAACCGAGCGGGACCTCTTCCCTTCATCCCGGATCCCCTCATGGCCTGCCGCCATTCCTAGGCCTATTATCATCCGGACACCTGCAGCCCTGGACTTTGTGAGTAAAAGGGCTTTCACCCGATCCTATTGCCGCTGCTGCCCTATACAGTATCTGACCCCCAGAGTCCCTATCCCCAGGCCCTAAAGATCCGGTTCGGGCCTGTGGGGAGCGGCGCCCTCCGGCCTCAGCCATTAGGAAAGACCGCAGCTTCGGCCTAGTCCTGGAAGCCGGTGGCCATCTTGGTACTCCAAGTACCCCTACAACCTAATCCCTTCAGTTTAATCAACTATCAATCACCTGCAAACATCAAATACTTCATTTACCTGCAAACTTCACAACTATCCTCTCAGCTCTCCCTGATATCTAATGTGACCACCTCCAGTTTGGCGTGCAGGGAAGCAGACATGTAAGAGGAGAACTTTGATCCACGTCTCTTTAATAGATGCTCCTACAAAGCTAGAAGTTCCTTATTAATCACAGGAGCGATATAATAACAAGATATCTGACCCTTCCTAACACTGCATGGGGAAGATTGGCTTCCAGAAGGCAATATATAGAGGCTTTATCCCACCGCCAAGGTCGCAGACCCCTAATAACATGGAGCGCTTTTTATATAAACAACGATTACGACCTCCAATGAACAACTGGGATCTTCGGACACTGCTGACTCACATATTCTGCCGGAAGGCATGACCCAAGATGATAACAGATCCCAATTTTCTCAGCACTCTCTCCCACCCGACCACCCCGTAGATGTAGTGACAGTAGCTGTTCTTGATACAAAGTTGAACTCATTACTACATGATCTAACCCGCAGCATCGCTAAAGAGGTGGGCAAAATAGTGCATGAGTTACGGGGTGAAACTGACCAGCTAGGTGAACGCACCAACACATTGGAGAACAAATTCGATGAACTGACCCAATATGTACATGTTCTCGAAGAGGACAACTCCAACCTGAAACATATAGTCTCCCTACTCCAGCTTCAACAGGAAGACCTGGAAAACCGTGAAAGACGCCAGAACCTGAGGATCAGGGGAGTCCCTGAAGCGGTGAGTGACAAGGAATTACGTCCCTACCTTTTAGGCCTATTCGTTACTTTAGCCCCACACATCCCGGACATAGACTGGCATATGGACAGGGCGCACAGATCTCTGGCCCCAAAACCTCCTCCTAATGTCAATCCTAGAGATATTATTGTCCGCTTCCACTTCTACGAGAGCAAGGAAGCCCTCACACTTGCAACGCGTAACAAGTCACGTATTGACTATAAACAATACAAGATCCAGATATTCAATGACCTCTCCCCAATCACTTTGGCCAAAAGGCGCAGTTTCAGTCCTGTCACTACTCATCTACAAAACCACCAGGTTCCTTACCCCAGATGATGGCTCCTTAGCTGAAACATGTCGGGTGGACCCCTCACGATCGCCGTTATTTGAGTTCTGTTTCGTTCTTCCAAATGTGAGTTTGTTTTTTATTATTTTAATAAACTAGTGTTTTAAAACGTTATTACGCTATGTGAGTTTTGTTTGCTCCTTGCATGGCATATGAAACTACACGTTTGGCTTTTGCTGGATTACCTATGGGAGAGGAAGCCGTGCGGACCCCTACTTTTTCTTTCCACCATCTGTTGATGACATCTGACAAGACGCATTTCCCAGAACCAGTGGTTATTATGCTTTTTTGACTTGTCTGGCGTACGCCATTTCAGGTCAATTTTCTCCGGTAAGCCTCCTCTACTCCTGGTGTTAGCCCTGGCACTGATGTACAATCTATGCACACTTGTGGTTTCCCTTCTGCCCACTCACCAGTTTTGGTGCGACTTTGGTGCGACTTCTGCCCACTCGCCAGATTTGGTGCGACTAAAATTCTGTGAATACCATCTGGCCATGCATCACCCCCTTTGAACTTTGTTGATGTTTTCTTCACTATTTTTCTACACATTTTTTATGGACTTTTAAAGTTTTATGTTTTTTATGTTTGGTGTCTGGCTCATGGAACCAGCACGGGTTTCTACTAATCACTGGCACATCTGATGATTAAGCATTATTGTGTATTTACTTTATATGTGATCAACACTGATTCATTTTTTGACACTATTCATTTTATGATCATACATTTTTTGGTAGTATTCACTATTTTTATATGTCTTTATTGTAATACACACGGCTGTGGATGTGATATATAGCGCCACACTTTTGTTTCTTTTGTTTTTTTCTGCCTTGAGTCTATAGGTGTGTTGGCTGCTTTTCACTTTCTTTCTAAACGTAGCGCTGTACTTAAATTTTATTTTTGCTATCCATTACATACAAACCTGCTACCAGCACTACCAGAGCTGATGAACTCTCTGGGTCCTTTAAACCTTTCTGCTGTGAAAAAGCCCCGAACCCAGAGCCCATCATTCCATCCAAACAGATTCTGGCAACAACCTCACTAAAACTACCACTCCTCATAGCAAAAACTCAGTTCCACCAAATCTCATCTCGTCAACAGGAATCTCATTTTCCTCACCCAACGCTATTGATGGTCGGGGGTTGGCAAGGATGTGAAGGGCTTTGTAAAGACTTGTACTACTTGTGCCTAGATTGAGAGTCAATCTAGTTCTCCAATGGGTCTTTTGCTGTCTCTTCCCTTTCCCAAGAAGTCGTGGGAGCATTTGTCCATGGACTTCATCACAGATGTTCTACCATATGATGGCTGCACTCATTTGGGTTGTGGATGATTCTTGAAGATGGCACACTTTGCTCCTTTCCTTGCCTTTCTTTCTATTGCAGATTTTGCACAAATTTTCATGTGAGAAATATTTTGACTGCATGGCTTGCTTTCCCGTACTGTCTCAGACAGAGAAGTCCAGTTCATATCCTGATTCTGGAGGGCACTCCGCAAATCTTTGGACATTAAACTTCAATTCTCGATTTAAAGTGTTTTATTGAGTTTTACACACAAACAATAAAGTAAATATACATATTGCATAGTCAGTATGTGATAACTTAATAATAAAAGCCTGATAAAAAAAAAAGAAAAAAAAGGGTAAATCTAACTGTCTCATAGTCATATAAGTTGTAATGCAAGTTGTTTCCATCAGGCATATTTAGTTGTCTCCGCGGTAGGTGACTACAGGTGCATACACTTGTATCTTGTGCGAGGAAGTCTTCCCCCTCCCATCGGGCACCCCGTTAGGGATCTTGCTGTGCCCTTCTGGGATGATCAAAGGCTCCCCCCCAGCAAGTTCCTGTCTCCTAAATTGACCTTATAGTCACCCACCCGGTCCCGATACCCATGAAGTCATAAGACCGTGTCATGCTGCTAAGATATGAAACATAAGAACAAGAAAACCTTATCTTAACTGTAAGTAACCTAAACATTTTAGGGAAGAAAGGCATCGTATTGTATCGTATTTCTCTCCTGAGTGCCCCACTTTGTGTTTATGCCTACTTCGCGTGTCTAGAAATTATCAACTGGATGAAATGAAACATTTTTCCCTTTAGGAGATATAACAGGGTCCTTCAAATTTCCAGAAGGCAGATATTCTAGAGGATCCCAGCGGGGATGTATCTTGATGCATATAAGGTAAAGAAAAGGCCTGTGAAGACTGAAGAGGCCCGATGACCCTTTTCTTAGAGGAAGGAAAACGTGTTAGAAAGAAGATTAGAGAAGTAAGAGAAGAATAGTGTCATTGTAAGCTATGTGAGCTTCCTGGTCCCATCTCCATTCCCGGAAAGAGTGGAATATTACAGTATCGTGCCCATGGTTCCCAAATAGCATTGAATTTCTCAACTGTATCCAACAGTTTTGCTACTATCTTCTCCTGGGACATTATCCATGAGACTTTTCTCTTACAACACTGAAAGGACACTGTTTGCCTTTTCCAGGCCTTTGCTATTGTAAGTTTTGCTCCCAATAAGATAAAGAAGGCTAATTTCTGGGAACTTTTAGTTATATCCGGTATGTTATGATTGTGTAACGCTATAGTTGGATCAGGTGATAACCATATACTCAAAACGCTGCCCATCTTACGTTATATTTTCTTCCAGAAGGTTCTAATACGCGGGCAGGTCCACCATATGTGTAACATAGTGCCTTCCAGTTTGCAGTCCCTAAAGCAGATTGGAGAAGTCCCAGGATAAAACGCAGCCAACCTGGCAGGCACATAGTACCATCTTGCCATCACCTTTAAGCTAGCCTCTATCAGAGAAATATTGCAAATACCTTTATATGAGCGGTTCCATCCTCTGAACCAGTCTACTGACGTCCAAGATCCATTCAAGTCCTCCTCCCAGGTCCTGGCGTATGTTGGTTTGTCCGATTTAGACATAAGTGCTGTGTATATTATCGAGATCCCCCCTTTTGGCCCATCGAGGTTAGAGCACCAATGTTTGTATGGTGTAATCGAGGGAGCAACATGTTTGTTGTTCCATATAGATTGTAGGCAGTGAGAAATTTGGTTGAATCTAAACTTCTCAGAATCAGGCATTTCCAATGTTTGTTTACAGTAATTCAGATTAATGGGACCCGTCGTTGTTAAATAGTGTCCTATTCTGTAGAGTCCTTTGTCTGTCCACCACTTAAACGCCTAATGTCTAACCCTGGTGGAAATGCAGTGTTGTTAAATATGTGAGATAGAGGTCTAAGTGGGGAAATTAGGGACGTTTGAGTGAAAAGTTTGTTACAAAGTGCGATCGAGTGAGATAGGGTGGGTGCCATAATAGCTGGTCTACTTTTTGGGTCGCACCACAAAAGAAAGTCAATGGTGTTACGAGGAGTGGCCTGCCTTTCCATAGACAACCAATCAGGTTTTGAGCCTCTTCCAAAAATGAGGGAAATCTGTGACAGTTGAGCAGCCCGATAATAACCCCATAGATCAGGCAAGCCCAGACCACCCTGCGAGCGCAAGCGTAGAAGGACGGTAGATGGACATCTGTAAACCTTACTTCCCCATACAAAGCAGATGATCGCAGATTGTAGTTTGTGAAGGAAACCTTTTGTCAGAGGGATTGGGAGAGAACGAAACAAATACAAGAGGCGGGGAAGCAATGTCATCTTGATAGCGTGTATTTTTCCTGCCCAGGAAAGACCATATTTAGCCCATTTATCTATCTCTTGTCTACATTTAAGTATCATGGGAGGGTATAAACTTCAATTCTCATTTGCCTGGAGCATTATTTCCATTCACTCATCTCTATCCACCATGATAACTGAGTCTCTCCTTTGACATGGCCAAGTTTGCTTTTATCCTGTAAACATCTTCAAGTACCAGCTCTCATTCCTTCATCCAGTAAAGTACCTGCTATGGCCATGATGCAAATGTCTTTCAATGTCAACTGTCCCAGGTAAAACAATGCCTGCTTGACTTAACCTCCAAGTATAAGAAGTTGGTGGATAGCACCACATCAAGTCACAAACAGTCTGGCTGACTATGAAAAATCTTCATCTCAAGAAGACTTTGGCCGAGTTTGCTCCACCCTACATTGGAACTTTTGACATTTCTTCTAAAGTCAATCCAGTGTATTTCAAACTTCTATCACCCCCCTCATCTCCATACAGTGTATTGTCAAGAAATGTGGCATGTCACATGACTAGGAAATATTTTAGAAACGGCCTGCTGCAGTTTAGCCACTATAGTCACTACTGTCCAGCTTGCTACAGTCTAGTCACTATGGTCCAATCCACTAGGCTTCCACTGCCTCTCTGCAAGGCCAGTTTCAAGTTCAGTGTCTCTGCTTCTTTTTTTTTCTATTTGTGCTAGCAGTTCCTATTTCAGCAAGCCTCTTCTTTAGCTTTCTGGACATCAATCTTTCTCCACATCCATACGTACCTATTGGGAGACCTGGGGGAAGCTTGCAGCTAAGTCTAAACTCCTGTAAGGGGGCACATGGCAGAATACCAGTTACCCCTTATGCCGTGTACACACGGTCGGACTTTTCAGCAACAAAAGTCCGACGGCCTGTCCGACAGACTTTCAACGGACTTTTGGCGGACTTCCGATGGACTTTCTAACGAACGGACTTGCCTACAAATGATTACAGAAAAGTCTGACAGCCTAGTACGTGGTGACGTACACCAAGTCTGATGAGACTATAAAACGGAAGTTCAATAGTTCCTACGACACCCTTTGGGCTCCTTCTGCTATCTCGTGTTTATCTCGTGTTAGTAGAAGTTTGGTGAGAGACGATTCATGCTTGTAAGATTCATATTTTTCAGATAGTTTAACTGTTGTTCAGTTTGTGCTTGTGAGGTTTGTATCTGCTTTTCAGTGCGTGTGGTCAGTTCGCATTGATTCATTCAGTGTCTTGTTGCTGATTTTCAGCTCGCTCTTCATAGGCCTTGCTGTCCTTCGGTGCATTCTGTTAAGTGCGTTCTGACCAGCCGACTGTTTTGAAGCCATGTTGCATGTACATACATATCGTAGAGTTCGTGCTTTGTATGTGCTTGGTGCTGTAGTTCATTCTTCAGCCCAAGCTCAGTCCATGGACAGGGCGAGGAGGAGTTCATGGATGAAGAACTGGTTGCTCCAGCGTGACCAATTCTGTCACATGCCTTTGCTCTGTGAGATCTGTGAGAATAATCCTGAGGATTTCAGGAACTTTCTCCGGATGACGGACCCCGTTTTTGACCGTTTGTTGGCATTACTGACCCCTTATATCAGCAGGCAGGATACCTGCATGAGGCAAGCCATCACTGCGGAGCAGAGGCTGGTCACCATGTTGCGTTACTTGGCGCCAGGGAGAAGCCTGCAGGACCTTAAGGTCTCAACAGGCATCTCCCCCCTGGCTCTGGGGATCATTATCCCAGAGACCTGTTCTGCCATCATCCAGGTCCTGCAGAAGGACTATATTAAGGTAAGATTTATCCTTTAACATCACATTTTATTGTATTTAATGTTTGCTAATGTAATGTATTTCTTTATTCCAACACTAATTTCCAAGATTGCAATATAGTGTGAATGTCCCCTTTTTCCTCATGCATGCTGTAATTTTTAATGCTCTTTTTTGTCCTGCATGCATATTTGCCTTCACTAACCTCCCCATATACACCTAGTATATTCAATTTAATGTATTTTGTCAGCTCCATTGTAGTACTTTACCCTAAAATTTATGCAAATGGTCTGTGTGTACTTAAGTTGATTAAGAATCCCCCCCCCCTTAAAATGTATGCAAATGATTTGTGTGTACTTAAGTTGATTAAGAATCCCCCCCCTTAAAATTTATCCAAATGGTCTGTGTGTACTTAAGTTGATTTTTTTTTTCCCTCTTTCTTTTTTTTTTTTTTTTTTAATCAAAATTTTTGTTTTATTTTAGAAAATTATTCTCATTATACATATAATTTGTGCATTTTGTTCAATAAAACATTACACATAGAATATACATGCCTATTCCTGCACTCATGCACTATTCTATGTCGTTCTTGTGTATTTACATCTATATCATATCACTCTATCTTCTTTTCCCTTTTCCCTCCCTTTCCCCCCTCCCTCTAATCTCATGGCTACATCCATCACCTATGTCTCCTAATATTTATTCACCGCATTCGTTTTTCCCTTTCTTCCCCCACCGATGCTTTTTCCTATCTAAATATTCAACCTTTACTCCTTCAGGCCTTTCTTTTCCTCTCCTCTCTGCCCTTTCCTCTCCTATACCTCCCCCATGGCTCTACATCTGAAGTCTTTCCACTACCAGTTGATGTGGTGCTAAATCCGCATCCCCCAACCATGATTGCCATATAGAGTCAAATTTACCCTTTTCCCTCCTACGACTATACGTCAATCGCTCTCTAGGAAGCAGAGAATTTACATAAGAGATCCACTGCTTCCCCGTGGGTACCGCTGGTGCCATCCAGTATTTTGCAATAAGTTTTCTGGCTAGGTACATCAATCTAGTTAACATGTAGTACATTCCTCTTGGGAACATTTCTGCATTTATGGCTCCAAGCAGGTACACTACCAGGTTTAGGGGGATAGGAACTTGCGCTAGTCTAGTAAAACACTGGGAGACTTCTTCCCAGTACCTATGTAGTTTAGGACACCTCCAAATTAGGTGTATAAAGTCCCCCTTATATATTCTACATTTAGGGCACAGAGGGGAGTCTCTTCCTCCCCATTTATATAGCTGCTCTGGTGTTCTATAAGCCCTATGCAAAATAAATAATTGTGACAATCTATGGGATGCGGACACTGATACCGCTGGAATAGATTCAAGTGCCATTTCCCACTGGTTTTCATCTATCTCCCCTATATTTCCCACCCATTTATTTCGACACTTTAACGAGGCATAGTCCTGAATAGGGATGAGCCGAACACCCCCCTGTTCGGTTCGCACCAGAACATGCGAACAGGAAAAAAGTTCGCTCGAACACGCGAACACCGTTAAAGTCTATGGGACACGAACATGAATAATCAAAAGTGCTAATTTTAAAGGCTTATATGCAAGTTATTGTCATAAAAAGTGTTTGGGGACCTGGATCCTGCCCCAGGGGACATGGATCAATGCAAAAAAAAGTTTTAAAAACGGCTGTTTTTTCAGGAGCAGTGATTTTAATAATGCTTAAAGTCAAACAATAAAAGTGTAATATCCCTTTAAATTTCGTAGCTGGGGGGTGTCTATAGTATGCCTGTAAAGGGGCGCATGTTTCCCGTGTTTAGAACAGTCTGACAGCAAAATGACATTTCGAAGGAAAAAACCCATTTAAAACTACCCGCGGCTATTGCATTGCCGACAATACACAAAGTTCATTGATAAAAGCGGCATGGGAATTCCCCACAGGGAAACCCCGAACCAGAATTAAAAAAAAAAATGACGTGGGAGTCCCCCTAAATTCCATACCAGGCCCTTCAGGTCTGGTATGGATATTAAGGGGAACCCCGGCCAAAATTTAAAAAAAAAATGACGTGGGGTTCCCCTAAATTCCATACCAGACTTTTCAGGTCAGGTATGGATTTTAAGGGGAACCCCGCGCCAAAAAACCCCCCAAAAAATGGCGTGGGGTCCCCCCAAAAATCCATACTAGACCCTTATCCGAGCACGCAACCTGGCAGGCCGCAGGAAAAGAGGGGGGATGAGAGTGCGGCCCCCCCACCTCCTGAACCTTACCAGGCCACATGCCCTCAATATTGGGAGGGTGCTTTGGGGTAGCCCCCCAAAACACCTTGTCCCCATGTTGATGAGGACAAGGGCCTCATCCCCACAACCCTGGCCGGTGGTTGTGGGGGTCTGCGGGCGGGGACCCCACAAGGGGACCCCCAGATCTGGCCCCCCCTATGTGAAATGGTAAGGGGGTACTTACCCCTACCATTTCACTAAAAAACTGTCAAAAATGTTAAAAATGACAAGAGACAGTTTTTGACAATTCCTTTATTTAAATGCTTCTTCTTTCTTCTATCTTCCTTCAACTTCTTCTTCTTCTGGTTCTTCTGGCTCTTCTGGTTCTTCCTCCGGCGTTCTCGTCCAGCATCTCCTCCGCGGCGTCTTCCATCTTCTTCTCCTCAGGCCGCTGCGCACCCATGGCATGGGGGGAGGCTCCCGCTCTTCTCTTCATCTTCTTCTTCATCCTCTTCTCTTCTTCCTTCTTCTCTTCTTCATTTTCTTCTCCGGGCCGCTCCGCACCCATGCTGGCATGGAGGGAGGCTTCCGCTGTGTGACGGAGTCTCCTCGGCTGACGGTTCTTAAATAACGGGGGGCGCGGCCACCCGGTGACCCCGCCCCCCTCTGGCGCACCATGACTTGACGGGACTTCCCTGTGATGTCAAGGGGAATGCCACAGGGAAGTCCCGTCATGTCCCGTGCGTCAGAGGGGGCGGGCCACCCGGTGGCCCCGCCCCCCGTTATTTAAGAACCGTCAGACGAGGAGATGCCGTCACACAGCGGGAGCCTCCCTCCATGCCAGCATGGATGCGAAGCGGCCCGGAGAAGAAAATGAAGAAGAGAAGAAGAGAAGAAGGAAGAAGAGGAGAGGATGAAGAAGATGAAGAGAAGAGCGGGAGCCTCCCCCCATGCCATGGGTGCGGAGCGGCCCGAGGAGAAGAAGATAGAAGATGCTGCGGAGGAGATGCTGGACGAGAACGCCGGAGGAAGAACCAGAAGAGCCAGAAGAACCAGAAGAAGACGAAGGAAGACAGAAGAAAGAAGAAGCATTTAAATAAAGGAATTGTCAAAAACTCTTGTCATTTTTAACATTTTTGACAGTTTTTTAGTGAAATGGTAGGGGTAAGTACCCCCTTACCATTTCACACGGGGGGGCTGGGATTTGGGGGTCCCCTTGTTAAAGGGGGCTTCCAGATTCCGATGAGCCCCCCGCCCGCAGACCCCCACAACCACCGGCCACGGTTGTGGGGATGAGGCCCTTGTCCTCATCAACATGGGGACAAGGTGTTTTGGGGGGCTACCCCAAAGCACCCTCCCAATGTTGAGGGCATGTGGCCTGGTACGGTTCAGGAGGGGGGGGCCGCACTCTCGTCCCCCCCTCTTTTCCTGCGGCCTGCCAGGTTGCGTGCTCGGATAAGGGTCTGGTATGGATTTTTGGGGGGACCCCACGCCGTTTTTTTTTTTTTTTTTTGGCGCGGGGTTCCCCTTAAAATCAACAAGAAAGCTTGAGTAGGGAAAGTTGGACTGAGGCCATCTCTACAGGTTACCACATCAAAACACGGCAAACACACTAAGTATTCATGTACACTTAGACTATACTTTTACAATGTTATAAATATGTTAATGTTTTATAAACAATTCAAATTAGTTCAGTTTTCCATACTAGTATGTTGTCTTCTCTTGCTGTATTCTTACCACAGAGCTTTAAGATGCAACATTCCTTATGTTATATACTTTGACTCTATGATACTATTGCTGTACCAGTTCTGTACAATTTATGCCTTTCAAATAAAGACCTTTTGAAACAAAAAAAACAAAAAAATCATTATAGAATGTGGATCAATAAAGTCTACACTGTATCTATCAGCATCTTTCACATCACCTCAAGTGGAGACAGATTTGGAAAGTGTCTGAACAATACATATTTGAATGCCATGGACTTCAACAATTCTGGCACCAAAATACAGATGGGACCTTATTTTTATTCTATTTGATTATACATTCCAAGAACTGTCACCTGAACAGAAGCGTCACACAGCGGAAGACTCCCACTGAGGCAGATCGTGCGGAGAAGAAGCAGGAGGAAGATGCGGGGGAAGAAGAAGATGGAGGAAGAAGAAGAACACCGAAGGAAGACCAGAAGAAAGAAGATGGAAGAAGAAGCGGGAAAGAAGAAGAGATTAATAAAGGAATTGTCAAAAACTGTCTCTTGTCTTTTTTAACCTTTTTGACACTTTTTTTGTCAAATGGTAAGGGTACATTTGTACCCCATTACCAATTCACACAGGGGGGCTGGGATCTGGGGGTCCCCTTGTTAAAGGGGGCTTTCAGATTCCGATAAGCCCCCCACCCACAGACCCCCACAACCACTGGGCAAGAGTTGCAGGGATGAGGCCCTTCTCCCCATCAACATAGGGTCAAGGTGCTTTGGGGGGCCGCTACCCCAAAGCACCCTCCCAATGTTAAGGGCATGTGGCCTGGTACAGTTCAGGGGGGGCGCTCTCTTGTCCCCCCTCTTTTCCTGCTGCCTGCCAGGTTGCGTGCTCGGATAAGGGTCTGGTATGGAGATTTTTGGGGGGACCCCACACCATTTTTTTTATTTTGGCAGGGGGTTCCCCTTAAAATCCATACCAGACCTGAAGGGTCTGGTATGGATTTTGAGGGGGACCCCCACGCCATTTTTTAAAAAATTTTGGTGCAGGGTTCCCCTTAATATCCTTACCAGACCTGAAGGGCCTGGTATAGAATTTGGGGGGACCTCCACACATTTTTTTTTAAATTTGGTTCGGGGTTCCCCTGTGGCTAAATCCCATGCTGTTTTTATCAATGAACTTTTATGTGTATTACCGGACCGACAATTCATTATAGCCGGCGCTAGCGCTAGAACTGTCATTTTGCACTCAGACTGTGCGCCAATTTACAGACATACTATAGACACCCCCAGGTACAAAATTTTAAGGAATATTACACTCTATTGCCCCGTACACACGGTCGGATTTTCCGATGGAAAATGTCCAATCGGAGCATGTTGTCAGACATTCCGACCATGTGTGGGCTCCATCGGACATTTTCCATCGGATTTTCCGACAATCAAAGTTTGAGAGCAGGCTATAAAATTTTCAGGCAACAAAATCCGATCGCGTCAATTCCGACCGTGTGTGGCCAGTTCCGACGCACAAAGTGCCACGCATGCTCAGAAGAAATTCCAAGACAGAACAGCTCGGTCTGGTAAAATTAGTGTTCACAATGGATACAGCACTTTCGTCACGGTGCAATGTAAAAAATTGTTTAATACAGCGCACTCTTTTATTCTTTATAATGTGAGAATAATTAAGTAGTTTTGCTGCTCATATTCACACAGACTTTTCACAAACTTCTTTCTTTATTATTTATCGGGACTTCCTCAATATATTTGGATTTGTCACATCTGACAAAATTATTTTTGGGTTGTTTTCTTTTTTTTATTTTAAAGGCTGTTTTTTGTTGTTTTTTTAGGTTTGTATTTTTTTCAAGTCTGACATTTGTTCTATTTTATTTTTAGTTTTACTCCATAATATTTTTATATTATTGTGTATGAAAAAGGGACATGGTTTTAGTTTTTGCATTATCAATCACAATCATAAATTAGTACTCCAAACGAACATCTAGTTAACATCATTGATTGGACAAGCAGAAATATTTAGAGGAATTCTATACCTGGCTCAAGCTGGGCTCCTCCACATGTTGCTGCCTGGAAGGCCCAGGTTGGGCATCAGAAGCCTCAGCTGGGGGGAAGGAAGACAAGGCAGCTCCCTGAACATATCAATGAAGATTGCCATAAAGTCGTTATCTTTCAAGATATCCATTTTCACTGCAAGACACAACACAAGACAAACCCTAATGTCAGGCCAAAGTCTCCTAATCTTGTTACAATAAAGGCCTCAATCTAGAAGCAGTATAGGCCCAAGTTTGGCTCTTACCTTCGTTATCACGATTGGCACCTCCGATACTCCTTCCTCCGCTCACAGATCGTACGTACTACGCACGCGTGTTACGCTTTATACACACTGCGCATGCGTGTAACTCCGCCCGCCCCTGACGTTCTTTCTAGTCTATTCCCCACCCCTTTTCGTTCGGTGCAGTGGGGGAAGAGCACATGGCGGAGACACAGCAGGTGCGTGCTAATTACTGCAAGGAGGGGGAGGAAAGCCCGGATCCGGAAATATCTGGATCAAGAAGAAGATTTAAGGCCTCAATTATGTCCTTTGGGGAGATGTTGGAGATGGTTGACATCCTGAAGAAGGCTGACTATAATTGAAAGTATGGACCTTACCGCAACCCCAATGTCAGAAAGGCCAAGATAATGGCGAAAGTGGTCAAATGTCTGCACCGGAATTTCGGGGTGCGACGATCGAAAGATCAGCTCAGGAAGCGGTGGTCGGACCTGAAATTAAGAGAACACGAGCAGTACAGAAAGATCCGGAGAGTGCTGCAAAAAAGTAAGTAGTTGTCCAGTGTTCCTATTGTTTTTATGTGTATTACATTCGTGCTGCTCCATGTGTTTTTAGGAACTGTTGTACAGTTTAAAGTGGCAACTTTCATGTTCATGGGCACATTATTCGTTCGTATCAAACATTTTTCTTTCGGCCTATAAAACACCATTGTTTTTGCCATATGCATTTGACCACATTTTTTAGGGCCTACTCGTATGAAACTAATTTGGTTGTGTAGATGTGTTTGTTACTAGAATGAAATGCAAACTAGATTCTGTGTAAGGAGAGGACACTCAGCAGCAGTTTTCACATCTGGACGCTGGAGCACTAGTGTGGGACACAAGAACACCCTTTTTATTAGGGGGCCCACACAGGTGCTCCAGTGTATACTATAGGGTGTCTCCATCTGTGAAGCTTGTACAAGACAGGTAAAGTATTGAAGCTTGACAAAGGACAATAAAAATTCTACATCTTGGAACTCTGCCAAAATAGACAATTGTACCCCACTTCCAAGCAATGTTTCATATTTATAGTTCTGCCATCAAATATCTGTGTGCTAAGTATACCTTTTTTGTTTCACATAGGGGATAAAAGACTCAGAGGACACCCCTCATCCGAGGAGACCAGAGACCCCCCACCTCTGGAAGAAGGAGAAATACCCCAAACACAAGAAGAGCAGGAGGAAGAAGACGTGGTGGAACTAGTCACCACAACAGGTGAGTGTCTGGCGACCACAGGCTCAGGTAAGGGATGGATGCAGCCATATTTATAATACATGTTTTTTTTTGTTTTCTCTCTTTTTAGGTGATCGTGATGTTGTGGATCCAGATCCTTTCACCTCGGAAAGTGCCCAGATCCTGATCGGGATGTAATGTTGCCTTGGAAAACATCACGAAAAACATCAATGATGTTATTAAAAAAAATAGGAACATCATTGATGTTTTGGGGAGAGTTTGAAACCCCTCCAAAGCCCTTTCTTTTATGGTGTACTACAATTTTTAATTTTTTTCGCGAATTGTAGAAAAGCCAAATTTTGAGGATGCACACAGTGTGCCAACATGTGCTATCTGCCATTACGGGAGATCAATGGATGCATTTTGGGGGTGCAACCCCTTACTCAATAATAAAGTAGCTGTGAGGAAGGGGTTACACCCCCAAAACACATCCCTTGATCCCCCGTGATGGCAGCTAGCACATGTTGACATTCATAAATTGGTGTGCATCCTTAAAATTTGGCTTTTCCTGGGGTGACTTCACCCCATCTGAACGCAATATCAAACACAGTTCCTAAATACTCATGTCTGATATTGCCTTCAAGTTCTACCAAATGTGAACTTTGTAAGTTCAAGATTGGTGTCTTTCTTGTTGGTTTGAAACATGCCTGTTTTATCTTAAATGGACATTTGTACTTTTTCTAATGCCATTTCAAAAATTGTTATACAACAAACATGTTGGTTTGTTTTAAAAACCTTTTCTAAATGCGTGTGATTGTGCTGGTATTAAAAAGATTGTTAATCAAGAATGTGTGGATAATTGTCTCAACGCTACAACACTTTTGTGTTGCTCCAATTGCTGCTTTATGTGACAATGGGGGTTATTTAATAAGAGCCAATCCACTTTGCACTACAAGTGCAGTTTCAGTGCAGTTTCAAGTGCACTTGTAGTGCAAAGTGTCTTTGCCTTTAGTAAATAACACCCAACAGTGCTTTGTAAGGTTACACAATCACGCCATTTTCAGGACTTACCACATTTCTGTCAGGGTCAGCTAAAACAAACACAAGCAGTAAATGTCAACAAAGATTTGCTTAATTTTTTTTATTTGATAAAGGTTTCACACATTGTCTGGCATATTGATGGCCCCCCTACCCGCAAAGAACTCAAGGTATCTTAGCCGTACATCACGGGCACTCAGGGAGGGCAAGCCAGGATGGCCACTTTCAAGCGCCATCAGTGTTGTTTCATTTATAATTTCGGCCTCAGGCCCAACTGAGCCAGCATAGTTGGCAGAATGTTGACGTAAAAAGTTATGTAGAACACAGCACGCCAGGATAATATGATTCAGTTTATACTCCGCCATATGTATGGGTGTAAGAAATAGGCGGAACCGGCTAGCCATGATTCCAAATGTGTTCTCCACCACTCTTCTAGCTCTGGCCAGCCGGTAATTAAAAACCCTCTGGTCCGGGGTGAGGGTCCTCATCGGGAATGGCTGCATAAGATTGTCCCCCAGTGCAAATGCTTCATCCGCAACAAAGATGAATGGGAGTCCTTCCACATTGTCTTCTGGAGGTGGCAAGTCCAAGCTGCCATTCTGGAGACGCCTGTAAAACTCCGTCTGGGTGATGACTCCACCATTGGACATCCGGCCATTCTTCCCCATGTCCACATACAGGAACTCGTAATTAGCTGACACCACCGCCAACATCACAACACTATTGAACCCCTTATAATTATAGTAGTACGACCCCGAGTTGGGTGGTGGGATGATGTGGACGTGTTTCCCATCAATTGCCCCTCCGCAGTTAGGAAAGTCCCACCGCTGGGCAAAGTGGGAGGCCACAGTCTGCCATTCCTGTGGCGTGGAAGGAAACTGTTGAGGAAAACAAAAAAAAATAGTCTTTTTGCACATAAACATGGAAAGCAGATTAGACACAAAACTTCTTGGCCAATATCAAGATAACATTTATTAATGGGAATTTTTAAAGACCAATGTATAGGGTACACCTATCAGATCCCCCCCCCCTCATGGGCCATTTCTAACATTATAGGGGGGGAGCTCTTGGACAGGTAACCCTCTCCACTTCATTGAGAGATGAATGCCTAAATAATGGGTATTACTTGGAACAGCCCCTCCTTAGTTACACTATTGGCAGCCCACTGGACAGGTAAGAAGTGTCATAATACAAGGATATAAATACACACTGTACACATTTGAGTACATTTGGACATTCTGCTATTACCTAGCAAGATAATAATAGGATACAAAAACTTGAAACAGTACCATTTAAAAGTATACAGGCAGGCCCTTGCACTACATGCTTTGGGGAATTCATCCATACATCTGAGCACAAAAGAGATGGGTATAGTGTGTATGGGTTTGGCAAAGTCAGCAGATAGATGATTGAGGATAGATAGAGAATTGGTATCAGCTGACTTAGCAGTTGGGGGGAGGGAGGGTTCCAAATGATTTGGGGACCCCCCCAAAAAAAGCCTCTGGAACTCTGCCAGAATTTAAAGCACAAATCACATTTAAAAACATTTTAGGGGGTATTTAGGGTAAAGCACTACTATGGAGCTGATAAAATACATTGTTAAGTGACTACATGAGGTGAATATAGGGCCAGGAGAGCATGCTGGGGAGGTAAGTGAAGGCAAAAATGTATGAAGGACAAAAAAAAATAAGTACATAAAAATATTATAAAACATATTATCAAACATTATAAAATAATACAATAAAATGTGATATTAAAAGATAAAAATCTTACCTTCATATACTCCTTCTGCAGGACCTGGATGATGGCAGAACAGGTCTCTGGGATAATGATCCCCAGAGCCTGGGGGGAGATGCATGTCGAGAACTTCAAGTCCTGCAGACTTCTCCCTGTCGCCAAGTACCGCAGGGTGGCGACGAGCCTCTGCTCCGGAGTGATGGCTTGCCTCATGCAGGTATCCTGCCTGCTGATATAGGGGGTCAGCGAAGCCAACAAACGGTGAAAAACAGGGTCTGTCATCCTGAAAAAGTTCCTGAAATCATCAGGATTATTCTCACAGATCTTACGGAGCAAAGGCATATGACAGAACTGGTCACGCTGAAGCAACCAATTCTTGGTCCATGAACTCCTCCCCACCCTGTTCCTGGACTGGACTTGTGTCAAGGTCAGGACCCCAACACCAAGCACCCGCACAGCACCAACTGTATGAGGAGTACATATACACAACATGGCTAGAAAACAGTCGGCTGCTCAGAACGAAGTAACAGAACACACTGAAGAACAGCAAGGCCTGTGAAGAGCGACCTGAAAAACAGTAACGAACGAACAAGAACACAATGACTAATCAAAGTCACGCGTAGCTTGCTGCATGCACTGAAAAGCAGATACAAACCCACAAGCACAAACTGAACAGCAGAAAACGATCTGAAAACCACGAGTCTGAAAAAGCGCAAATCGTCTCTCACCAAACTTTTACTAACACGAGATTAGCAAAAGGAGCCCAAAGGGTGTCGCGCTTAGTTCTGAACTGGCCTTTTCTAGTCTCGTCGTACGTGGTTGACGTCACCGCGTTCTTGCCGATCGGAAATTCCGCCAACTTTGTGCGACCGTATGTTCGCAAAACAAGTTTGAGCCAACATACATCGGAAAAAATCCTAGGATTTTGTTGTCGGAATATCCGATCAATGTCCGACCGTGTGTACGGGGCATTATTATTTTACTTTAAGCATTATTAAAATCACTGCTCCCGAAAAAATGGCTGTTTTTAAAACTTTTTTTGCACTGATACATGTCCCCTGGGGCGGGAGCCAGGTCCCCAAACACTTTTTATGACAATAACTTGCATATTAACCCTTAAAATTAGCACTTTTTATTTCTCCCATAGACAATTCACTATAGCCACTATTACTTCTTGACTTTTTTTTCCCTTTAGAAATGTCATTTTGCTGTCAGACTATTCTAAACACGGGAAAAAAGCACCACTTTTCAGGCATACTATAGAGCAGTGTTTCTCAACTCCAGTCCTCAAGGCACACCAACAGGTCATGTTTTCAGGCTTACCACTATTTTGCACAGGTGATTTGATCAGTTTCACTGCCTTAGTAATTACCAAAGCTGTTTCATGTGAGGGAAATCCTGTAAACATGACCTGTTGGTGCGCCTTGAGGACTGGAGTTGAGAAACACTGCTATAGACACCCCCCAGGTACAAAATTTAAAGGAATATTTCACTTTTATTGTTTCACTTTAAGCTTTATTAAAATCACTGCTCCTGAAAAAACAGACATTTTTAAAACTTTTTTTTGCACTGATACATGTCCCCTGGGGCAGGACCCAGGTCCCCAAACACTTTTTATGACAATAACTTCCATATAAACCTTTAAAATTAGCACTTTTAATTTCTCCCATAGACTTTAAGGGGTGTTTCGTGGCTTTCGAATTTGCCGCAAACACCCTAAATTGTTCGCTATTCGGCGAACAGGCGCACAGCCAATGTTTGAGTTGAACTCATATTCGACCTGAACATAAAGCCCATCCCTAAAAGAGAGCACACCAGACACCAAGAACAAATCCTCATAATAGAACCCATCTAGTTCCATGAACAATAGAAGAAGAGATAAAGGGGTGAACTAGAGGTCATAATTCAAAGTAGAAAGAGACTATATTTGGTGAATATTTCATACAGCTTATCCTATGTTACATTGCTAACAGGAACTACCCAGAGTGCAAGTTCCAAGTATTCAAAGAAGGGTGCTGAAAGGATAATCTTTGGACAGGATGAGTGAGATAAGGAGAAGAAGAGAGAATTAAAAAATAAAAAGGCACTATGGAGCATCTATAAGTAATAGTTTGCAGATGTTTATCGCAAAGGCACTTTAAGATATTTCTGCTAGGGTTCCCAGACAGCTACAAATTTGTCAGAAGTGTCCAGGAGAAGATTTGCTGTCTTTTCCTGGGTCATTATCCATGACATTTTCCATTTTGCTGCAGCAAAGGATATTGGGGGTCGCTTCCAGGCATGAGTGATCGTCATCTTAGCTCCCAACAACATGAAATGGATACGTTTCCGTAGGGGTTTACTACCAATGACCAGCCAGATATTCGGTAGAGCTAACTCGGGTGTTTTTGGCAGAGCTTGTCTGGTAACTTTGCGCAGCAAACAGAAAGTCTTATTCCAGAACCCCTGAATCCGAGGGCACTCCCACCAAGTGTGAAAGAATGAGCCCAAAATGTCCCATCCTCTGAAGCACAGTGGGGAAATGTTTGGGAATATATTGGCCAGGCTAGAGGCAACCATATACCAGCTTGTAAAAATATTTAGGTTGACTTCCATCAAGGAAGTGTTTACCATGCCTTTAAAAGCTTGTTTAACCAGGTTTCTGCTTCCCAACTGATTTCCACATCATGTTCCCAGTTCAGGGCATATGAGGGTTTTTCTAATTTCTCCACCAGTGCCGCATAGATTGATGAAATTCCTCCTCTCTAATCCATGGCTTCAGAACATCATCTTTCATACATAGTAATTCTCGTGGGTCGGGTTTTGAGTCCCAAATGGATGATAAGAAATAGTGAATTTGGTGTAGGAGAAACCTTTTGAGAAAGGGGGCATATCCTGCTTACTGACACAATGATTTAGCATCAGAGGTATGGTATGGTAATGGTATGTAATGGAACCGCCTGTCTCTCCATGTTGAACCAATCTGGTTTATTGCCAAAAGCATAGACAGTAGAGAATTCTGCCAATTGAGCCACCTGGTAGTATCTCCAGAGGTTTGGTAACCCCAGACCTCCACTTGTGCGTCTTCTATATAGTATGCTTTTAGGGCATCAGTAGCCTTTGTTTCCCAAAATAAATTTTGTTATCTGAGATTGAAGCTTCTCTAATTGATGCTTCTTTACTAGAATTGGAAGGGAGCGAAAAAGATATAGGATTCTGAGAAAGAGGGTAATTTTGACCAAGTGCACCCTACCCAGCCATGACAGGTTACCCTATCCCCAGCTGGACATGTCCGCACCCAATTTTTTAAACATAGGAGGGTAATTGCTATTATATAGTTGGTCTATATTGGCTGCCAAGTTGATACCCAGGTAAGGAATGTGAGACAAATTCAAAGTGGTCTTTTAGCTGTTCAACCAATGGTGCCGGGGTGGAAATGTTTAAGGCTGCCGATTTGGTCATGTTTGCTTTAAGTCCAGAGACCCTCCCAAAGTCCTGTAAGAGTTTAACAATATTATAAGTAGAAATAAGGGCAGAGGTGATGAACAGTAAAGTAGCAGGTCGTCTGCAAATAAGGCACATTTATGCGAACGTTGGCCACATCTCACCCCATGAATGTCAGGATGCTCCCTAATTGCAATTGCCAGGGTTTTGAATTGCAATGGCAAAATTGATAGGGAAGAGAGGGAATCCCTGTCGAGTCCCCTTTGAGATTGGGAAAGGGTCTGAAAAACAGCTTTGACTCTGACCTGGGCACTTGGTCGATCATTTAGAGCTCGTATAATTTGCAGAAATCTTGGGCCAAATCCCCATCTATTAAGGACCTCGAATAGGTATGACCAGTCAACAGTGTTGAGAGCTTTCTGTAGGTCTACTGATAGCAGGAACCCCTCCTGACGCGGACCCCCATCCCATTTCGACTGCAAAAGGAATACTATATCTACTGCTCTATTTTATCTGATCTGGGCCTTGTCTCCCCAGGATGAATCCCACCTGATCTTTATGAACATAGCTTCCTATAAATTTAGATAATCTATTGGCCAGTATTTTTGTCAGTATCTTTAGATCATTTTTGAGCAGAGATATAGGCCTGTAATTGCTGCCATCAGAGTAGTCCTTACCCAGTTCGGGGATAACTGAAACATAAGCAAGATTGGCCTCATTGTCCAGGGAGGACCCCTCACGAAGGGAGTTGAAGAATCTTGTTAAGAATAAAGTAATAGTGGGAGCGAAAACTTTATAGTACCGGGTAGAAAACCCATCTGGTCCTGGGGCTGAGCCCTTCTTCAAGTTTTTGATCACTTCCAATTGCTCCGATTCTGCGATTGGTTGATCTAGGTCTGTTCTATGTCTGTTTTCCAGCTTACCAGAGCAGAATTTCATCTAAAAAAGCAGAAAAACCTGAAGGTTGGGATCCCTACTCCCCCTTATATAGTTTGGCATAAAATTCATGAAGCGCGGCCATAATCCGCTGAGGATTTTGTGTAAGAGTTCCCACCTTGTCACGTATTTTAGGAAAGGAGAATGAGCTGGGCCTGGGGGACAACTTGGCAGGCATTTTGGGGCAGATTCTGTCTTTATGCAGATAGAAATGGGCATTCTTCCACTGTATATGTTTTTCTGCCTGGGTGGTCAAGGCAAGATAAAGGGCGACCCTCCCGGATTCCAGTAAAGCCTTAAGCCCCATACACACTATCAGATTTTCTGTTGATTTTTGTCTTCAGATTTACCAAAACCATGTAGTGCAAGGGCCTGCCTAATTGCATACAAATTGAAACTCCTAAGGTTTGACCTCATATTATATGGTTTTGGTAAATCTGAAGGAAAAAATCAGCAGAAAATCTGATAGTGTGTATGGGGCTTTAGACTTGGAAGTCGGGGTTCTTTTTATGGTTTTTGGATAGTGTAAGAAAGTCACGGTCTCGGTTTACTATATCTGCCTGTCTTTCACGCTTAAGCTTTGTGGAGAGTTGAATAATCTTACCCCTAATCACTACTTTATGAGCCCAAAGAGTTGAAGGGGTGACTTCCCCATTGTCGTTAACTTAGAAGTATTCCCCCAAGTCTTTATCTAGCATGGTGCAGTGGACTGGGTTAATTAGGATAGATTCATTCAAGCACCATCGATATGGTTCTTTGGAGCCCTGTGGATTCATTAGGAAGCAAATTACCATTGAGTGATCTGACAAAGGAGAATCCCTGATGATCGACTTGGTGATAAATAGGATTGTTGGACTTGCTGTAAAAATATGTTCTATTCTGACTAGAGTCGAATGGGGAGCAGAATAATGAGTATAGTCCTTCATAGATGGGTTAAATTCCCTCCAAATATCTACTAGCCCCTGGGAGTGAAGAAGTTTGGCGATTCTGAGACTATGCTTGGGAGGATGCAGTAAGTGAGTGAGACCATTTCCTGATTTGTCTAACATGTTATCTAGTGCAATATTTGAATCCCCTCCCATTAGTAGAGTGCCCACAAAATGAGGAGAGAGGGTGTTTATCATGGAGTGAAAAAAGTAGGGAAATTTGGCATGTATAAATTTCGGGTTATATTGTTTGGGGAAGTGTGTTTCCTGTAAGAGGAGTACCTCAATATGCTGGGAGTGGGAGAGCTAAAAATATTTCTGGCGCTTCAGTGGCGAATTCAGTCCTTGGATATTGTGAGAGGCTACCTTAAAGAGTGTTGGCGTGTCATGGGGTGAAGCCATGGACCAGAAGGGAAGTGAAAATCAACACTGTGTAGAGACCTACTTTCCCCCATGAGAAACCGGTCAGAAACCTTGTAAGGAAGACGAGGAGACAAACCATCAATAACAGCCTAAATTTATTGCTTCCATAGTGCCTGAAAGGAGAAAGAAAAGATAAGGTGAGCCAGGAAATGAGGAGTAGAAGGAGAATAGCAAAAAGAAAGGGCCCGGGGATGTCATAGGAATAGCTTCCCACTGGGCTCCCCAGTGACAAAGAGATGGGGACAGGCACACCTACCCCCACTCTAAGGCATAACCACACAAGATTCTGCCTCGGTGGCAGAACAACAGCTGCCGTCAGGGGTGTCAACATTCGACTCCTGAAGGCAGAGGAAGGAGCATAACTACCGCTCCAGCCAAAGTGAGTACCCAACACCAAGTTATAAAAATGAAATCCCCTGTAGTATAACTTAGCTATGCAAATAATGAGCCTGGGAGGCTTCTCCTCCCCCTGAGGCAGAATCCCCCCTCCGTAGTCCCTCGGGGAGAGCTAGGCACCTCCAATCAGAGTACAAAGCCTCCCTCCTCCATCTCCACAGGCAAGGGATCCGGCAACAACCAAGGGCCATTCTAGTAAATACAGGTAATAATGTTAAGGGACCAAAGACCCTGCTAAGGGGCATGGTGGGAGAGAGATCCTTACCGTAAGCCCAAATCCTGAGTCCCCTTGGACATCACGAAGGCCTGGTTATCATAAGGCTAATGAGAGACAGGCCAAACATACTATGAAATGTTAAACAAGTAACATACTGTCCAGTGAACTAAATAACCCATTAGAGAAACTGTGAATTCAAAGGTGAACAGATAGACTACCAAATGAAAAGGTGGGACTCCCTAAGAAGTGAAACCACAAGCTGATGCCCGTAACTACAAAGGATGAAAGGAATAATGTCGGAAGTTCAAGGTGGATGAGAGTCCTTGGATCTTTTTGGCTGTTGTTTCTGCCACATCGGAGCGATTGGACTTTGGGGTGAGGGACGCTTTGCCAATCCAGTATTCTTGTGACCTGAGAACGAGGGTGGATCCTGGGAAATGAGGCAAAGATGATCTAATAGCCACTCGCCATCTTAAAAAGTGGAGAAGCCACATGTCTTGCCTTTGTATACCAAGTAGAGGCGAAATGGGAATGACCACCGATATTTGATGGACTTTTGGGTTAAGACTTCAAGAAGCTGTTTCAAGGTTCTTCATTAAATAGTAGAAGGGGATAGATCTGCGAAGACTTGGATTGGGTGACCCTGGATAGACAGCTGAGACGCATTTCTAGAGGTGCGCATAACGTCCTCCTTTACACCCTAATAGTGAGGCTTAACCACTATGTCCCTGGGTAGGTCATCTGAGCGAGGGGGATGCAGAGCTCTGTGAGCTCTATCCAGCTATAAGCGGTGCTTCGAGATATCAGGAATGATGTATTTTATAAATGTATGAACCGCCTCTTGGATATGTCCGAAACATAAAGGTAAGAGCTCTTTAAAAATTGCCCCTATATTTTGTAAGCCGCAGGTAAAAGCTACGAGTGCAGAAAAGTCCATCCCACAGTCATCTAAAACAAAGCCCTTTGTTAAGAGGTGTTGTACCACTTTAAATAAGATAAAATGCCACTTATGCGGATTACTGGGTCACATCGCTAGATTCTGTCTATCCAGTTCCAGTCAAAAAGTCGGTAAGCATAATCCATATAGGACCACAAGACGTGATTTTGAAGTGTACTCTGCACGCTTCGCCACATGGCCTAGAGGTAGGAAGTATGGACCACCTGGGTCAGGGGTCCCATTCCAAACTCCTCACACGGGGCACCATATGTTTCGGACATATTTATACCTCACTTAAACGATTAACGATACAAATATAAGTGATTAAACCTTTGTTTTACACAGACAGCATATCCCTCAGATGTTCTCGGGCTGGACTGACTGTAACCATTTAGCCCACTCCCTTTTATATGCATTTTCCACCAATCAACAGATGCCACATATTGATTGGGTCAGAGATGTCACAGAATTCATGCTCGGACATTGCTGTTACAGTGCGACCCCCTCGGTGCCTACCAGTCTATGAATTAATGAACAATCTCCTTTGATCTCCCAGCCCAAACAGTCCCGACAGTAGTATGTTAATGGCCCCCTGGTGAGTTTATTACCACCTAGGGGACCTTTCCTGGTTCCCACTAGTGTATTGGAAGCATGTTAATGACCACCTGAAGAATGAATGCCAATACCCTTTGATCTAATCAAGGTAACTACATTTCTTAGGGTGAGTTTTGTTCTATCATGATATTAAGAAACATATTCCCATATATAAAATATATATATACCCACACATAGATACCCACATATACACGTAGATATATATATGTATATATATATATATATATATATATATATATATATATATATATATATATATATATATATATATATATACACATATACATAAACACACATACATCCTATGGGGCAAGGCAGTTTAAATTGGAGTCCTTGCAATGGTCCACTTGAATCTCATTGATATAAATATGATATCCAATATCTCCATCACAAAACCCACAAGCACAAACTGAACAGCAGGGGGGCCGGGCTGACGCACGGGGACATGACGGGACTTCCCTGTGACATTCCCCGTGACGCCACAGGGAAGTCCCGTCAAGTCACCGTGTGTCAGAGGGGGGCGGGGTCACCGGGTGGCCCCGCGTTATTTAAGAACCGTCAGAAGAGGAGAAGCGTCACACAGAGGGAGCCTCCCTCCATGCCACCATGGATGCGGAGCGGCCCGGAGAAGAAGATGAAGAGAAGAAGATGAAAAGAAGAAGATGAAGAGAAGAAGATGAAGAGAAGAGCAGGAGCCTCCCTCCATGCCATGGATGCGGAGCGGCCCGAGGAGAAGAAGGGAAGAAGACGCCGCGGAGGAGATGCTGGACGAGAACACCGGAGGAAAAACCAGAAGAACCAGAAGAACCAGAAGAAGAAGAAGATGAAGGAAGATAGAAGATAGAAGAAAGAAGAAGCATTTAAATAAAGGAATTGTCAAAAACTGTCTCTTGTCATTTTTAACATTTTTGACAGTTTTTTAGTGAAATGGTAGGCCCTTACCATTTCACACAGGGGGGAGGGCCGGGATCTGGGGGTCCCCTTGTTAAAGGGGGCTTCCAGATTCTGATAAGCCCCCCACCCGAAGACCCCCACAACCACCGGCCAGGGTTGTGGGGATGAGGCCTTTGTCCTCATCAACATGGGGACAAGGTGTTTTGGGGGCTACCCCAAAGCACCCTTCCACTTTTGAGGGCATGTGACCAGGTACGGTTCAGGAGGGGGGTGCTTTCTTGTCCCCCCCTCTTTTCCTGCAGCCTGCCAGGTTGCGTGCTCAGATAATGGTCTGGTATAGATTTTTGGGGGGACCCCACGCCGTTTTTTTTTTTGAAATTTTGGCACGGGGTTCCCCTTAATATCCATACCAGACATGAAGGGCCTGGTATGGAATTTAGGGGGACCCCCCACGTCATTTTTTTTAAATTTTGGTTCAGGGTTCCCCTGTGGGGAATTCCCATGCCGTTTTTATCAATGAACTTCTATGTGTATTGTCGGACCGGCAATGCAATAATAGCCGCAAATAGTTTTAAATGACTTTTTTTCCTTTGAAATGTCATTTTGCTGTCAGAGTGTTCTAAACACGGGAAACATGCGCCCCTTTACAGGTATACTATAGACACCCCCCAGGTACGAAATTTAAAGGGATATTACACTTTTATTGTTTCACTTTAAGCATTATTAAAATCACTGCTCCCGAAAAAAACTGCCGTTTTTAAAACTTTCTTTTGCATTGATACATGTGCCCTGGGGCAGGACCCAGGTCCCAAAACACTTTTTATGACAAAACCATGCATATAAGCCTTTAAAATTAGCACTTTTGATTTCTCCCATAGACTTTTAAAGGGTGTTCCGCAGCATTCGAATTTGCCACGAACACCCCAAATTGTTCGCTGTTCGGCGAACTTGCGAACAGCCCATGTTCGAGTCGAACATGAGTTCGACTCGAACTCGAAGCTCATCCCTAGTGGTGTATTATTTTAATAGACTATTTCAATAGCCTTTACAACAAAACAATGAAAATCAACAATTATGAAAAACTGATGAGCAGCTGATGAAAAACTGATGAATACTTCATCCATTTAAACTTGACTGAACTGATGAAAGTAATGGTCTGCATGTGTGAAAGGGGCCTTGAATCCATATATGTATGTTATCAAAATGTTTATTTTATGTGCATTGTTCTATTTATGTGCAATTCATTCACTTTAGCATAAGGTCAATAGAAAATGTATAGATATGTTTTTTGCTCACATAATGCTAGTATAACCTTCAACGATAGCCTTGGTGCAGTTCATTCTATCTATTTTATCACAATCTTGTTCTAGCTTTTGCACTGACTCATAGGCAGTTAAACATTTTCCTACTTTAATATTCATACTAACCTGTACAGTTTTGAGCTACTGTAGTTATCTATTAGGTTTTTTTTGCTACTTTTTCCATAGATTCTTTATGATACCCTTTATTTTGTTTATTGCTTTATCCATGTCATTAAACATTGACCACATATTATTCTGTGAAGTTTTAGTCATTCCTTCTTTCTTTCCTGTTTCTTAAATGACCCGTTTAATTTTCTGCATTCTGTGAAACATCCACAGATAGGCTGCTCCCACTCACTGCTTGCTGCTGCTGAACAGTAATTCTTTCTGGAAAAGCACTTTAACTGTCTTTTGCACTGCTGTGTATTAATAGTACAATTATCTTATAAAGAGATGGTTCATTAGCCCCTGCCTACACCAAGAATAAAAAAAACACTGGTCCTAAGTTGCTGCAGCAAGTATATGTCACTATATATCATCTTCTGCCATTCCTAACATGAGAAAACTTTTCATTAATAAAGCAATTTAAAAGGAAACTGCAATGTAGTTTAAGTGAGAAACTTGTGTCACTGCAATGTTTACTTGAAAGCAGTCTCAAAGGATTATTATATCTACAAGTGAGAACCTAGTCAGGCAAGTCAATGAAAGCAGTGGTAGGGCCATAATGTAGAGAAGTTGGGTAAGTGAACCATCGATTATACTGCACCGAGCTCTAGATCAGTGGTCATCCTTTGCATTAACAAGGAATAACCTAATGTGACGTGCACACGAGTGGAAAAATATTGGATGGTTTTTCGGATGGAATTCCACTCAAGCTTGTCTTGCATACACACGGTCACACCAAATTCCGACTGTCAAGAACGCGGTGACGTACAACACGTACGACGGGACTAGAAAACAGACGTTCAATAGCCAGTGCGCCACCCTTTGGGCTCCTTCTGCTAATCTCATGTTTATCTCGTGTTAGTAGAAGTTTGGTGAGAGACAATTGGTACTTTTCAGACTAGTGCGTTTCAGTCTGTTACTGCTTTCCAGTTTGTGCTTGTGGGTTTGTATCTGGTTTTCAGTGCGTGTAGTCAGTTCATATCTGTTTTTCAATGCGTTCTTGTCCGCTCGTTTCTGGTTTTCATCTCGTTCTTAACAGGCCTTTCTGTTCTTCAGTGCGTTCTGTTAGTTCGTTCTGACCAGCCGACCGTTTTGAAGCCATGTTGCAGGTACGTACTCATTGTAGAGTTCGTTCTATACCGGGGCTTGGTGTTGGGGTTCTTGCTTTGACCCAAGCCCAGTCCATGAACAGGGTGGGGAGGAGTTTATGGACAAAGAATTGGATGCTCCAGTGTTACCAATTCCCTTTGCTGTGGGAGATCCAGGAGAATAACCCTGATGATTTCAGGAATTTTCTCCGGATGACGGACCCCCTTTTTCACTGTCTGTTGGCTTTGCTGTCCCTTTGTATTACAAAGCAGGACACCTGTATGCGGCAAGCCATCACTCCGGAGCGGAGGCTAGTCGCCACGTTGCGGTACTTGGCGACGGGGAGAAGTCTACAGGACCACAAGTTTTCTACAGGCATCTTCCCCCAGGCTCTGGGGATCATTATTCCAGAGACCTGTTCTGCCATCAGGTCCTGCAGAAGGACTATATTAGGGTAAGTTTTCTCCTTTAACATCACATTCTATGTATTTAATGTACCATGATTGTAATATGCTGTGAATGTCCTCTTTGTGCCCATGCATGCTGTAAGCTTTTAATGCTCCTTTTTTGTCCTTCATGCATATTTGCCTTCACTAACCTCCCCAGCTTGCTATCCTGGGCCCATACACACCTAGCCAATCACTTAACAATGTATTTTGTCAGCTCCATTGTAGTGCTTTACCCAAAACACCCCCTAAAATGTGTCTAAATGTTATTGTTGTCCTTAAATTCAGACAGAGTGCCAGAGGCTTTTTTGGGGGTCCAAAACTCATTTATAACCCTCCCCCGCCTAAAATGTTTCCAATGGGCCATCAGAGGGGGTGAGGTCAACTTTATATTTTTGTTTTTAAATACTCCTTAAAATAAATGTTATACTGATGTTGGCCAATGATGTTTGTGTCTAATCTGCTTGCAATGTTATGTGCAAAAGTACTAATATTTTTTTTTCTTTTTTGACTCCGCAGTTTCCTTCAACGCCACAGGAATGGCAGACTGTGGCTTCCGAATTTGCTCTGTGTAGGGACTTTCCCAACTGCGGAGGGGAAATCGATGGGAAACACTTCCACATCGTACCATCACCCCACTCGGGGTCATTCTATTTTAACTATAAGGGGTTTCATAGTATTGTGTTGATGGTGGTGCTGTTGGCGACATATGAGTTTTTCTACGTGGACGTGGGGAAGAATGGCCGGATGTCGGATGTTGGAGTCTTTGCCCAGACGGAGTTCTACACACGTCTCCAGAGTGGTGGCTTGGGATTGCCACCTGCGGAAGAGAACATGGAAGGACTCCCATTTATTTTTATTGCTGATGAAGCATTTGGTCTGGGTGATCACCTGATGAGGCCATTCCCCCAGAGGTCCCTCACCCCGGAGAAGAGGGTTTTTAATTACTGGCTGGCCAGAGCCAGAAGAGTCGTGGAGAATGCCTTTGGGATAATGGCCAGCCGATTCCGCCTACTTCTTATGGCAATAAATATGGTGGAGTACAAACTGAACCACATAGTTCTAGCATGCTGCATACTCAACAACTTTTTAAAGAGAAATGCTCCGAATTATGTTGCCTCAGTTGGGCCTGAGGCCGGACTTCCAGAAACTACAATGACGGCCCTGGAAGCTGGCCATCCTAGCTTGCCCCCCCAAAGCGCCCGTGAAGTGCGTCAAAAATATGTTGATTATTTTACGGGTAGGAGGGCCATTGCTATGCCAGCACATTTGTAATTATTTTAGATATTAAAAAAAATTTGATCTGATAAAATCTTGATTTTGATTTACTGCTTGTGTTTCTTTTAGCTGTCTCCTAGGTTCTCCTAGTGCACTAGTGGTTTTTCCATTATTAAATAACACCCATTGCCACTGTAAACACCAACTTAATACAAAAACTGGTATTGAGCATTGAAAGAAGAAGCCACACATTGTTGAGTATAAAACCCTTTACTCCGTGCACATTCACATGTGCGTTGTAAAACTTTTTTTTTTTTTTTTTAAAAAACATCTTGTTTTTATAAAGTTTTACATTGAAAATATTTTTTTAGTAAATAAACAGGCACACAACTCAGGAACCTACAAAGTTCAACATTGAAAAACTGAAGGCGATATCAGACATTATAGTGTCAAAAAGGTGTTGATATTGCCTTCTTTAGATAGGGTGATGTCACCCCTGTGGGGGCCAAATTTTGAAGATGCACACAAATTGGGAGTCAAACTGGAGATTTCCTTCCTGATCCCATGCCTAATGTCAACATGTGCTAACTCCCATCATGGGGGATTAATGGACGTGTTTTGGGGGTGCAACCGATTCCTCTCACCTACTTGAGTTACGAGGAAGGGGTTGCACCCACAAAACACGTACATTGAAATCCCCTGATGGCAGACAGCACATGTTGACACACTGTGTGCATCTTCAAAATTTGGCTTTTAAAATGCGTCAAAAATTAGTTAGAAAAAATTGTTCACCAAAAATAGAAAATTGTGTAATTTTGTTGTTATTTAGATTCTTCCTAGTACATCAATCATGTTCTTCAGTTTTTGTTCTATGTCATTTGTTTTTTGCTTTATGATGTCTAAATCCTGACTACAAAACATTATGTCCTGGATTAGCCTTTGTGCACTGTCACTCGTGAAATGAGGAGATTGTTCTTCCACAACATGCACATCACCTAAAAGAAAAAATACACACCATGTATTATAAATACACAGGCATACATCTATTACCTGAATCTGTGATCTCAGACACTCACCTGTTGTGGTGACAATTTCAACCACCTCTCCTTCCTCTGGTTGTGATGTCCTCTGTTCCCCTTCTTCAGGAGGTAGGGTGTTCCTGGTGTCCTCAGAGGTCCGGAGTCTTTTCTCCCCTATGAGAATGAAACAAAAGGTATACTTAGCACACCAATATTTGAGTCCAGAAATAGGAATATGAAATATTGCTTGGAAGTGGGGTACAATTGTCTGTTTTGGCAGAGTTCCAAGCTGAAGACATGATTTTTTCCCTTACCAAAGCTGGAATACTTACCTTTTTTGGACAAGTATCACACATGGAGACACCCCAAGTATCCACTTGAGTACCTGTGTGGGACACCCTAAAAAGTTTGTTCTTGTGTCCCACACTAGTGCTCCTGAGCCCAGATGTGTAAACAGCTGCTGAGTGTCCTCTCCTTACATTACACTGAATAAAGTTTGCAATTCTTTCTAGTTTCAAACACATCTAGATAACAATGTCCTAAACTTCTTTTAATACAAATTAGCATGAACAAATGTAGTTAACCCTGTATCTGCCCAAAACATTGTATTTAGTTGGCAAATGAACGATGTTTCTCACGACCGATTACTGTGCCCATGAACAGGAAAGTAGCCATTTTAAACTGTACAACAGTAAAGAAAACCACATGGAGAAGCATGCAAGTAATAATAATAATAGGAACACACGACAAGTACTTACTTTTTAGAAGCACTTTTTTGATCCTTCTCTACTGATCCTGCTCCCTCAATTTCAAGTCTGGCCAGCGTTTCCACAATTGCTTCTTGGATCGTCGTACCCCAAATTTCCTGTGCAAACTCTTCACTAGGGATGAGCTTCGTGTTCGAGTCGAACCCATGTTCGACTCGAACATCGGCTGTTCGACCGTCCGTCGAATTGCGAACGATATGGGCCGTTCGCGCCAAATTCGTGTGGCGCGTCACGGCCCATAATTCACTGCGGCATCGCAGTGCATTGCTGGCTGATGATTGGCCAAGCATGCACTATGACCCGCATGCTTGGCCAATCACAGCGCCGTCAGTAGAGAGAGCTGTAATTGGCCAAAGCCAGGGTGGCTTTGGCCAATTATGGCTCAGGGGATTTAGTACACACCCCACACTATATAAGGCCGCCTGCACGGCGGCCCTGTGTAGTGTGTGTTCCGGTGTGCTGAGCGATAGAGAGAGAGAGAGACAGTGTCATTTGATTTGAGTTAGATAGATTAGGCAGAACAGTCAGTCAGTTAGCTGCACTTACAGTGTATTGTGTATATATATGCATCCCAGGTGTTGCATATATATATATACACTGTATTCAGTTTAGCTAGATCCGTTCCTGTTATCTTCTATCTAGACTATTTACATTCAGTGCAGTGTGTCCTGCTCACAGTGTTCAGCTAGATCCGTTCCTGCTATTTACATTCAGTACAGTGCTTCCTGCTCACAGTGTTCAGCTAGATCCGTTCCTGCTATTTACATTCAGTGCAGTGCGTGCTGCTCACAGTGTTCAGCTAGATCCGTTCCTGCTATTTACATTCAGTGCAGTGCGTCCTGCTCACAGTGTTCAGCTAGATCCGTTCCTGCTATTTACATTCAGTGCAGTGCGTCCTGCTCACAGTGTTCAGCTAGATCCGTTCCTGCTATTTACATTCAGTGCAGTGCGTGCTGCTCACAGTGTTCAGCTAGATCCGTTCCTGCTATTTACATTCAGTGCAGTGCGTCCTGCTCACAGTGTTCAGCTAGATCCGTTGCTGCTATTTACATTCAGTGCAGTGCGTCCTGCTCACAGTGTTCAGCTAGATCCGTTCCTGCTATATACATTTAGTGCAGTACGTCCTGCTCACAGTGTTCAGCTAGATCCGTTCCTGTTATCTTCCTACTGACAGGCAGGCTTGTCTGGTTACAGTATATAAAGCTACCTGAAGAAAATTACAGGTGTTCTTTTTGATCCTATTAGTACCACGGTCAGGCAGCTAGACTATTTACATTTAGTACAGTGTGTCCTGCTCACAGTGTTCAGCTAGATCCGTTCCTGTTATTTACATTCAGTGCAGTGCGTCCTGCTCACAGTGTTCAGCTAGATCCGTTCCTGCTATTTACATTCAGTGCAGTGCGTGCTGCTCACAGTGTTCAGCTAGATCCGTTCCTGCTATTTACATTCAGTGCAGTGCGTCCTGCTCACAGTGTTCAGCTAGATCCGTTCCTGCTATTTACATTCAGTGCAGTGCGTGCTGCTCACAGTGTTCAGCTAGATCCGTTCCTGCTATTTACATTCAGTGCAGTGCGTCCTGCTCACAGTGTTCAGCTAGATCCGTTCCTGCTATTTACATTCAGTGCAGTGCGTCCTGCTCACAGTGTTCAGCTAGATCCGTTGCTGCTATTTACATTCAGTGCAGTACGTCCTGCTCACAGTGTTCAGCTAGATCCGTTCCTGTTATCTTCCTACTGACAGGCAGGCTTGTCTGGTTACAGTATATAAAGCTACCTGAAGAAAATTACAGGTGTTCTTTTTGATCCTATTAGTACCACGGTCAGGCAGCTAGACTATTTACATTTAGTACAGTGTGTCCTGCTCACAGTGTTCAGCTAGATCCGTTCCTGTTATTTACATTCAGTGCAGTGCGTCCTGCTCACAGTGTTCAGCTAGATCCGTTGCTGCTATTTACATTCAGTGCAGTGCGTCCTGCTCACAGTGTTCAGCTAGATCCGTTCCTGCTATATACATTTAGTGCAGTACGTCCTGCTCACAGTGTTCAGCTAGATCCGTTCCTGTTATCTTCCTACTGACAGGCAGGCTTGTCTGGTTACAGTATATAAAGCTACCTGAAGAAAATTACAGGTGTTCTTTTTGATCCTATTAGTACCACGGTCAGGCAGCTAGACTATTTACATTTAGTACAGTGTGTCCTGCTCACAGTGTTCAGCTAGATCCGTTCCTGTTATTTACATTCAGTGCAGTGCGTCCTGCTCACAGTGTTCAGCTAGATCCGTTCCTGCTATTTACATTCAGTGCAGTGCGTCCTGCTCACAGTGTTCAGCTAGATCCGTTCCTGCTATTTACATTCAGTGCAGTGCGTCCTGCTCACAGTGTTCAGCTAGATCCGTTCCTGCTATTTACATTCAGTGCAGTGCGTGCTGCTCACAGTGTTCAGCTAGATCCGTTCCTGCTATTTACATTCAGTGCAGTGCGTCCTGCTCACAGTGTTCAGCTAGATCCGTTCCTGCTATTTACATTCAGTGCAGTGCGTCCTGCTCACAGTGTTCAGCTAGATCCGTTGCTGCTATTTACATTCAGTGCAGTACGTCCTGCTCACAGTGTTCAGCTAGATCCGTTCCTGTTATCTTCCTACTGACAGGCAGGCTTGTCTGGTTACAGTATATAAAGCTACCTGAAGAAAATTACAGGTGTTCTTTTTGATCCTATTAGTACCACGGTCAGGCAGCTAGACTATTTACATTTAGTACAGTGTGTCCTGCTCACAGTGTTCAGCTAGATCCGTTGCTGCTATTTACATTCAGTGCAGTGCGTCCTGCTCACAGTGTTCAGCTAGATCCGTTCCTGCTATTTACATTCAGTGCAGTGCGTCCTGCTCACAGTGTTTAGCTACATCCGTTCCTGCTGTTTACATTCAGTGCAGTGCGTCCTGCTCACAGTGTTCAGCTAGATCCGTTCCTGCTATTTACATTCAGTGCAGTGCGTCCTGCTCACAGTGTTCAGCTAGATCCGTTCCTGCTATTTACATTCAGTGCAGTGCGTCCTGCTCACAGTGTTTAGCTACATCCGTTCCTGCTGTTTACATTCAGTGCAGTGCGTCCTGCTCACAGTGTTCAGCTAGATCCGTTCCTGCTATTTACATTCAGTGCAGTGCGTCCTGCTCACAGTGTTCAGCTAGATCCGTTCCTGCTATTTACATTCAGTGCAGTGCGTCCTGCTCACAGTGTTTAGCTACATCCGTTCCTGCTGTTTACATTCAGTGCAGTGCGTCCTGCTCACAGTGTTCAGCTAGATCCGTTCCTGCTATTTACATTCAGTGCAGTGCGTCCTGCTCACAGTGTTCAGCTAGATCCGTTCCTGCTATATACATTTAGTGCAGTACGTCCTGCTCACAGTGTTCAGCTAGATCCGTTCCTGTTATCTTCCTACTGACAGGCAGGCTTGTCTGGTTACAGTATATAAAGCTACCTGAAGAAAATTACAGGTGTTCTATCCCAGCTTAGTGCAGCTACAGGCCATTAGTATGTCTGGAAGGCCAAGAAGGAGAGGCAGACAGTCACAAGCCAATAAGAGAGGGCAAGCAGGCTCTGTGTCTAGTGCTGGTCGTGGAGACGGTGCATCCTCATCAGCACGTGGCCATGGGACACGCTTGGCCTTTTTTTCGGCAGCTGGCCGTGTTGAGCCGCAACATGCGGAAGACTTGGTCGAGTGGATGACCAAGCCGTCCTCATCCTCCTCATCCTCTCTCACCCATGCCCAGGGTGCTTTGTCTGGCAAAGCAGCGGCCTCTTCCCTCAGCTCAATGTCATCAGTGACTCCTTCCCTAGCTCCACCATGTCCTCATGAGGATTCCCTCGAACTGTTTGACCACAGTGTTGGGTACATGCTCCAGGAGGATGCCCAGCGTTTGGAAGGCTCTGATGATGATACTGAGCTCAATGAAGGCAGTAACATGAGCACGGACAGAGGGGGTGCCCAAGAAGGACAGCAATCTGGCAGTCATGCTCCCCCTGCTGCAGCATACTGCCAGGTTTGCTCCAGTGATGAGGAGGGAGGGGATGATGAGGTCACTGACTCAACGTGGGTGCCTGATAGGAGAGAGGAGGAGGAGGAGGAGGAGGAGGAGGAGGAGGTGGCACATCACCAACTAGGCAGGATGCCCTCCAGGGGCCAGCCTAAGGGCAGCACATTGACTGCATCACACCCCAAAGCTCCACATGTGCAGGGCGCTGCAGTCTCTGCGCGTTATTCAAAAAGTTCTTTGGTGTGGGCCTTTTTTGAGACGAGTGCATCAGATCGCACCGCTGCTATTTGCAATATATGTCTCAAGCGTATCTCGCGTGGCCAAAACATCTCCCGCTTGGGTACCACATGCTTGACCAGACATATGTTGACCTGCCATGCAGTTCGTTGGCAAGCGTATCTAAAAGACCCACACCAAAGAACAAAGACGATCTCTCCTTGCTCCTCATCAGCTGAGATTTCCAACCCCACTAGACCTTCAGTCCTCTCTGCGACCTGCAGTGAGAGGAATGAAGGTGTAGAATTAGGTGTGTCACAGCCAAGTACTTATGGGCAATCTGCTTTTGGTACACCGACGTCAGATTGTACCAGGCAAATTTCCCTGCCCCAGCTGCTGCACCGCCGAAAGAAGTTTGCTCCCAGCCATCCACATGCCCAGCGGTTGAATGCTAGCTTGGCAAAATTGCTAGCACTTCAACTGCTGCCTTTTCAGTTGGTAGACTCTGCCCCCTTCCGTGAGTTTGTGGAATGTGCGGTTCCTCAGTGGCAGGTACCCAAACGCCACTTTTTCTCACGGAAGGCGATTCTGGCTCTCTACCGGCATGTGGAAGGCAATGTCCATGCCTCGCTGGACAGGGCGGTCAGCGGTAAGGTGCATATTACCGCTGACTCATGGTCCAGCAGGCATGGACAGGGACGTTACTTAAGTTTCACGGCGCATTGGGTGACTCTGCTGGCAGCTGGGAAGGATGCAGGACAAGGTGCAGTAGTGTTGGAGGTTGTTCCGCCACCACGCCTCCAAAATGCTGATTGTGACACACCTCTCTCCTCCACCCCCTCCTCTTCTTCTTCCTCCATGGCCTCTTCCTCGGAACCAGCGGTGCTCCGTAGGCGTTCAAGGGGCTACGCAAGTACGCAGGCCAAAAGATGCCATGCGGTGCTTGAGCTGGTGTGCTTGGGGGACAGGAGCCACACTGGGGCAGAGGTTCTGGCAGCTCTGCAGGGGCAGGTTCAGAGGTGGTTGACGCCACGCCAACTTAAGGCAGGAATGGTGGTTTGCGACAATGGCACCAACCTCCTCTCTGCCCTCCGACAGGGACAACTGACCCATGTGCCCTGTTTGGCTCACGTCCTTAACTTGGTGGTGCAGCGGTTCTTGGGCAGGTACCCGGGCTTACAGGATGTCCTGAGGCAGGCCAGGAAAGTCTGTGTGCATTTCCGCCGGTCATATAATGCCAGTGCTCGGCTGACGGACCTCCAAAAGGAGTTTAACCTGCCCAAGAACCGCCTAATCTGTGACATGCCCACCAGGTGGAACTCGACGTTGGCCATGCTGCAGCGGCTGCACACGCAGCAGAGGGCCATCAATGAGTACCTGTGCGACTATGGCACCAGGACAGGGTCAGGGGACCTTGGTTTTTTTTCCCCACGCCAGTGGGCCATGATCAGGGATGCATGCACTGTCCTGTCACCATTCGAGGAGGCCACGAGGATGGTGAGCACTGACAGTGCATGCATCAGTGACACTGTCCCCCTTGTCCACCTGTTGGAGCACACGCTGCGTGGAATAATGGACAGGGCACTTGAGGCAGAACAGAGGCAGGAAGAGGAGGACTTCCTTAGCTCTCAAGGCCCCCTTTATCCAGACAGTGTTCCTGCGTGCCCGCCGATCACACAGGAAGAGGACGAGGAGGAGGAGGAGGAGGAGGAGGAAGATTGTGTCAGTATGGAGGTGGAGCCTGGCACTCAGCATCAGCAGTCTTTAAGGGATCAGTCCCAAGGAACACATGGACTTGTACGTGGCTGGGAGGAGGTGGCTGCGGACGTTGTTGTCCTTAGTGACCCAGAGGACTCCGGACCGAATGCCTCAGCAAACCTACGCTGCATGGCCTCCCTGATCCTGCAAAGCCTGCGTAAGGATCCTCGTATTCGTGGTATCAAGGAGAAGGACCAATACTGGCTGGCAACCCTCCTTGATCCACGTTACAAGGGTAAGGTTGCGGACCTTATCTTGCCATCGCAGAGGGAGCAGAGGATGAAACATCTTCGGGAGGCCTTGCAGAAAGGTCTGTGCAACGCGTTCCCAGAGACTGGGAGGTTACAAACTCCTGTTTCTGGACAACGTGTTGCTGAGGCTTCGGTCAGTCAAAGAAGGAGCGGTGGAGAAGGTGGCCGTCTGACCGATGCGTTCAGACAATTTTTTGGTCCGCAGCCCCAAGGTATGATCGGTTCCAGCAACCATCGCCAGCGTCTGTTTTACATGGTGCAGGAATACCTAGGGGCAAGATCAGACTTGGACACCTTTCCCACCGAAAATCCTCTGGGTTACTGGGTCTTGAGGATGGATCACTGGCCAGAGCTTGCACAGTATGCAATTGAGCTACTGGCCTGTCCTGCATCCAGCGTTCTTTCGGAACGCACATTCAGTGCTGCTGGAGGCGTGGTAACCGATCACAGGGTGCGTCTGTCCACCGACTCGGTCGATCGGCTGACCTTCATAAAAATGAATCAGTCTTGGATCACCACCAGCTACCAAGCACCTGATGCAGATGTAACCGAATAATTTTTTTTGAAATCTCAGATCCCTTCAAAGACTGCCTATGCTGATGCTGAGTGACTATCCCTGAGTAATTATCCTCTTCCTCCTCAATCATCACGCTGATAGCTTGTAAGAACATTTTTGGTTCTGGGCGCCACCACCAGTGCCTAAGGCACAATTTTTCAGCCCCTGTTTAACAGGGGCGTGTAATTACAATTTTTGATGTAATACTTTGCAGCAGGGCTCGTTCCTGCATTCCAACTAGAGTGTCTGTGAGGGGTTGCAGTGTTGTGGCACCAGCACCAGTGCCTAAGACCCAATTTTTCAGCCCCTGTCTAACAGGGGCGTGTAATTACAATTTTTGATGCAATACTTTGCAGCAGGGCTTGTTCCTGCGTTTCAACTAGAGTGTCTGTGAGGGGTTGCAGTGTTGTGGCACCAGCACCAGTGCCTAAGACCCAATTTTTCTGCCCCTGTCTAACAGGGGCGTGTAATTACAATTTTTGATGCAATACTTTGCAGCAGGGCTCGTTCCTGCGTTCCAACTAGAGTGTCTGTGAGGGGTTGCAGTGTTGTGGCACCAGCACCAGTGCCTAAGGCCTAATTTTTCAGCTCCTGTTCAACAGGGGCATGTAATTACAATTCTTGATCTAATATTTCACAGCAGGGCCCTGTGAGGGCTTACAGTGTTTTGGCCACAGCAACACCTAAGGCCCAAATTTCTGCTGAGTATATAGGGCAGGACCCTACTTTCAAACATCTAACTTACAAACGACTCCTACTTGCAAACGGAAGGAGACAACAGGAAGTGAGATGAAATCTACCCCTAAGGAAGGGAAATTCTCTCCTGTAAGAGTTAATATGGGAAAACAATTTTTCCTTTCCACTGATGCTTTCCAATCCTTGTTCCACAAAAAAACCCAAATTTTCAAAAAACATTTTTCATTGGGACAAAAAAGTGAGGTGAAATCTTCTGAAGAGGAGGAAAGACGCAAAACAAATGTCACAGGGGTGATAACCCTTCCCTATGTTTTCCAAAAAGCTTAGAAAAGATTTTTTGGCTGGAGCTAAACACATTAAAAATGTTCAAAATTACAAACAGATTCTACTTAACAACAAACCTACAGTCCCTGTCTTGTTTGCACCGCCTGTATACTGCTGTTCAGAGTATATAGGGACCTTTCCTTATTTTAATTTGGGTGCGGGGTTCCCCTTAATATCCATACAAGACCCAAAGGGCCTGGTAATGGACTGGGGGGTACCCATGCCGTTTGTCTCACTGATTTTCATCCATATTGCCATGACCCGACATGACATTAAACCCGCAAGCAGTTTTAAATGAGATTTTTTCCTTTAAAAATGACATTTGGTGCAGGGACTGTTCTAAACATGGGAAACACGCGTCACTTTACAGGCATACTATAGACACCCCCCAGGTACGATATTTAAAGGAATATTTCACTTTTTTTTTTTTACTTTAAGCATCATTAAAATCACTGCTCCCGAAAAAACGGCCGTTTTTAAAAGTTTTTTTTGCATTGATACATGTCCCCTGGGGTAGGACCCGGGTCCCCAAACCCTTTTTAGGACAATACCATGCAAATTAGCCTTTAAAATGAGCACTTTTGATTTCGAACGTTCGAGTCCCATAGACGTCAATGGGGTTCTAACGTTCGTGCGAACTTGCGGTCCGTTCGCGGGTTCTGGTGCGAACCGAACCGGGGGGTGTTCGGCTCATCCCTACTCTTCACAACTTTAGACATGATCTTGGCCTTTCTCTCATTTGGGTTTAGGTAAGGTCCATACTTCACATCATAGTCGGCCCTCTTCAAGATGTCCACCATCTCCACCATCTATACATAGGCCATATTTGAGGCCTTAAATCTCCTCCTGGATCGGAACGTTTCCTGCTCCAGGCTTTCCTCCTCCTCGTTACTGCTATTACGCACCTGCTGTGTCTCCGCCATGTTCCTCTCCCACTGCGACGAAAGAGAAGGGGTGGGGAATATTCTAGAAAGAACGTCAGGGGCGGGCAACACGGGTGGAGTTTCACGCATGCGCAAAGTATATAAAGCAAACGCGCGTGTGTCATACGTACAATCTGCGAGTGAAGGAAGTGCTATTTGTGAGATTGAAGGTAACATTTTAACTTGGGACATCAGTGGCCTATACTGATTCGAAATTGAGGCATATTGGGATAAGATTAGGAGAGTTCAGCCTGATATTAGTGTTTTTGTCTTGTGTTTTGTCTTGCAGCAAATATGAAATTCAAAGACCCGGAATTCATGGGCCAGTTCATAGACATATACAGGGATATGAGAAATTTGTGGGAGGTTAAAAACCCCTTATATCGAAATAAACCAGCTAGGAAGGCATTGCTGGAGAAACTGCTGCAATTTGTGAAGACGCAGGTCCCCGACGCAGACATCAAGTTTGTGGATAAGAAAATTGATAGCTTGAGAAGCACGTATAGTAAGGAGCTTAATAAGGTCCAGGCTTCCATGAAATCAGGAGCAGCAGCAAAGGATGTGTATGTACCCAGAAACCGCATCCTACAACAGGATGCGGTTTCTAGAAGACCAGATTGAAGCCAGGGAATCACTTTCTACACTTCCATCCACCCTTCCTTCAATCCTTTCCTCAACCCCAGCTGAGGCTTCCGAGGACCAACCTGGGCCTTCCATCCTGGAAGAAGTTGAGGAGCCCAGCTGGAGCCAGGTATAGTATTTTTGAACATATTTATTGTCTGAAAATTATTGTTGTTAACTAGATGTTATTATTGATAACAAATGAATGATTGAACAAAAAGTGTTTGACATATCAATAGAAAGTAGGGGCCAAAAATGATTGGGACAAGAATGAAAAATGCTGGGCTCAGAATGATAGTCTTTTCTATTTATTAACAATTAATTTGCAACAGTCATGAGCTGAAAATTGTGCGTGATTGATGAACCAAAAACTAAAACTATGTCCCTTTTTCATACACTGGAAGACCTCAGCCAGGACGAGGCTCTGGAATGTGGCAGACAGGAGGAGGCGGGGGTAAGTGTCAGTCAGGAGGAGGCGGGTGTGTCAGCCAGGAGGTGGCCAGGCCCAGTAGCCTCACCCAATCCCAGGTGCCTCCCCTCCGCGTTACAACAAAAAGGGCCAGGAAGGGGAGTAACGTGGAGGAGGCAGCACTGGGCCTCATTAAGGACGCTAATGCGGCCCTTAAAACACCCCCCCCCCGAAGCTGAAGAGGCCTATGGCTGCTATGTAGCTGCAAAATTGCAGCAAATGGAGGAGGGCCAATGCCTCATGTGTGAGAATATTATTTTTCAGGCCCTTCAGAAGGGGTTGAGGGGCCAAATTAGTGAGAGCATGCACTTATGTGTGCTTGCCCATCCTCCTCCTCCTGCCACAAGTCCACCTCTAGAGCCACAGCCTCCAAGGAAGGCTGCAGGGAAGGTTGTAGGGAAGGCTGCAGGGAAGCATGGAGGGAAGGCTGCAAGGAAGACATGAAAGTGATGGCCTGGGTTCAGTCTGGTCTGACAGAAGATGCAGGCTGTTGTAGTACCACAGCCTGGGGACGTATATGTCATCTGTTGTGGTTCCTGATCTCTGGGAGTCCTGGACCACATTGTGCTCCTTATTATATGGACTTCCCAGGCTACCAATTTTTAGTTAAAAAGAGTTGATGTGTGCCCTGGGGTACAAAGGCTTCGCAAATTCAAGCAGTTTCTCCAGCTTTGCCTTCCTCTTTATTTTGTTATGAGCCAGAATAAATGGAGATTTTTTATATGAAAATACTTGACTATGTGTTTTTCTTCAAAAAGGACAGTTTGTTTGTGAGTAGGCAGGTACATTTCAAAAATACAATGTCAAATTAACAAGGGACAACAACCAACTTCCTTGAGCTTTAAAAATACAATATAATAATGTTCTTGTGGAAACTTGACACACACAAAAAAAATTATGGAGATCACTAGAAAATAATTTAAAAATAATCAAAAAAACAGGAGATCTTGATTTAAAAAAAAAAAAGATGACTAAGAAATACGTTTGTCAGAACTGTGCGAATATCAGCAGCAGAACAAATTAATTCTTCTAGCATTATAAAGAACAAAAGAATGCGCTGCATTAAAAGATCCAACAATTTACAGCGTGACAAATGTGCTATCTCCATTATGAATGCTGGTTTTACCAGACCGAGCGCTTCCGTCTCGTACTTGATTCTGAGCATGCGTGATTTTTTGTGCGTCTGAAATGCATACAGACAATCGCATTTTCGGATAGGAACTTTTTCCGACCGAAAAATAGAGAACATGCTCTCAATCTTTTGCTGGCTGGAATTCCCCCAGCAAAAGTCAGATGGAGCATACACACGGTCGCATTTTCTGACCAAAAGCTCTCATCGGAGTTTTGCTGGCGGCATTTCCGATTGTGTGTACACGGCTTAAGAGTACATTCACATCAAATGTGGGAGGACTGCACTGGGCAGCTATTCCAGCACAGTCCCACTGCATGACTAGGCAAAAGGTTACATCACTGCAGTGGTGTGCAGTCAAAAAAGTACTGCAAGTGCGCATGCGCGAGGGAGCTCCGCACCACTTCAGGCCAGTGGTGCCCACAGCACCCACTCTAGCCACAATCAGCCCAATTTTCTGAGGCGACTGAACCCCAGCACCACCGGAGAGCACCCCCCGCATGTCTAACCCAGCTTCCAGGTGCCCCGGCCTGGGTGTACCAAGAAGGCCGCCGTGGTAGACACAGCCACTCAGCCTTGTGTCTCCTTCATAGAAGGTCAGCTGGAACACAGGCAAGTCCTCTCCCCAGCACTCCTACACTTCCCGGACAAAGCCAGCAGGACATGATACCCTCCCCGGCCTCCACAGTGTCCCTACTCAGCCACTCATTCGGAGATCAAGCTTTCTCCCCAGCAGGGCCAGCAATGTCTGCATACACAGACTTTCCCCACCATGATGCCACTGCCCAAGATCATCCTTTTAATGTAGAGGATCTCTACCTCAAACTGCCTTCTCTCCTGGATATGGGGCTAGCCTCCACAGCAGCTAAAATCACTGAAGAAATTAAAGCAGATCTCTAGAACATAGGCTCCAGGATGGAGGCGATTGAAACTAAGCTGGATCAGACTGCTGCAGCCTCTCATCAAAACTTTGAACTCATTCAAACCCTCCAAGATCAATTGGACACTGCTGTATACCGCATTGATGATTTAGATAATAGGTCCAGGAGGTACAACTTCAGGATCAGAGGTCTGCCTGAATCTATCCTGGATGTCACAGCTGTGACACAAGACCTAATGAAAATGCTGATCCCGAATATCCCGACCCGCCGTCTGGATAGAGCCCATAGAGCACTTAGCCCCCCCAGGAAGGATGGCTCCCCCAGGGACATCATTGCCAAACCCCATTTTTACACAGTCAAGGATGCGATAATAAAGAAGAACCCTGAAACCACTTCTACACGCCCTCACACAGAGAGACATAAAATACAGATGGGCTTTTCCGTTCGCAGTAAAATTCACATATAAAGGCCAGAATCAATCCTTCTCCAACCTCGCCTCATCTGAAAAGCTTCTCCTCAGCCTGAAGATAATCTCCCAGGAGATGGACATGGAAACCTCTTCCCCCACCATGGGCTCGACCAAACAACCGCCACCAGTAAGCCCTCTGATTCCCCTTTGGAATAAGCCCAAGGCTCGCAGATCTTCCAACAATGGCCCTCCATGAATTCCTATCGGATGCAGAGTTTATATCCTAGTCGGAGACAGGCCAAAGAGATTAACTGATCTTCTTACTGCCAAGATTGACTTTCTCCCTTATCCCAGGATTTGTTTTCCTGGTGCTCACTCAGTGCCTCATTTACAGTTATGTTGCATTTTTCATTCATCCCGTTCCTTTCAGCAACGAGACTTCCAGAGACCCTCTGTCAACTTTGGATGTGAAGGACAAGCTGTCCTGACCTACTTAGTGACACTTACTCTGGAATCATTTTGGCTCAGCTTAGGAGCCCACAGGTAGGGATGAGCCGAACACCCCCCTGTTCGGTTCGCACCAGAACAGGCAAACAATTCTATGGGACACGAACATGAATAATCAAAAGTGCTCATTTTAAAGGCTTATATGCAAGTTATTGTCATAAAAAGTGTTTGGGGACCTGGGTCCTGCCCCAGGGGACATGGATCAATGCAAAAAAAGTTTTAAAACTGGCCGTTTTTTCGGGAGCAGTGATTTTAATAATGCTTAAAGTGAAACAATAAAAGTGTAATATTCCTTTAAATTTCATACCTGGGGGGTGTCTATAGTATGCCTGTAAAGGGGCGCATGTTTCCCGTGTTTAGAACAGTCTGACAGCAAAATGACATTTCAAAGGAAAAAAAGTCATTTAAAAATACTCGCTGCTATTAATGAATTGCCGGTCCGACAATACACATAAAAGTTCATTGATAAAAACGGCATGGGAATTCCCCCCAAGGGAACACCGAACCAAAATTAAAAAAAAAACTCGAAGCTCATCCCTACCCACAGGGCTCTCTCCCCCCCATGTCACTTGGTGTGATTAGGGGGTGGTTGTGACGAACAGGGATCTTAGGGTCAACTGAACCCCCCTTATGACTACATTGGTTACCAGTGTTTGTTTACAGCTCTGTTGACATTGACCAGATTGCCTCGATCCCATGTTTTAGGGTTTTCCAAAAATTATTTTTTCTTCTTACCAGGGCGCTCTAGCCTGGGGTGGCTCACATGCACCTCCTCCTATCCCTTAGACTCCTGGTGGTCTCTGGGGCATAGGACCTCCAGGCCTTGTTTGGCATGGAGATTTTTGTTCTTCAAAACTCTCTCACTCCTACGTGTGAGATGTCCTCTATGTTCCTTTTCTCCTCCCCGGGTTCCCACACACCCAGGAAGAGAAAACTCCCTCCTTCTATATCCCTCTTCCCTTTTCTTCTCTCTTATCCTTCTTCTTTGGAGCATCAACTAACCTTCTTCTTCCTTTCAGTTTGGGTACTCACCTGGCCTACACGATCTGAGAGACCTTATTGGAACAGACCAGGATTCCCATTTATTCCCATATGCCGGGACAGACTCCCAGAGGTAAGTGGCAGTGGGTATTTTTGCGCCCCTCATCTATGATTCCATAGCTGACCACACACAAAATGCTTTAAAGATAGCTACTTACAATGTCCAGGGCATGAATTCCCCACTCAAAAGGAGAAAGTTGTTTAACCATTTTAAATCTTCAAAACTAGATATTGTCATGCTTCAGGAAACCCACTTTCCAGCTCGGCACAGTCCCAAATTCCTCCACTCTCACTTCCCTAATTTTTTTCTCACCAGCGCAGAAAATAAAACTAAAGGGGTGGCCATTATATTTGCGAAATCCTGTAACTTTAACTGGATCTCTGACACAAAAGACCCAGGGGGCAGATTCATCATAGTTAAAGGAACGATCAAGGGACATCTTAACTCTTTGATGTCTTACTACACCCCTAACTAAGGCCAAGTGGCTTTTTTCAAACACCTCTTTGATTCCCTCTGCCCCATCCTGGAGGGTACGGTCATTTTCAGGGGGGACTCCAATGCTGCTTTTGATCAGAGTCTGGATAGATCTAGACCTCCCGCCTCCCAAATGACCTGACAGACCAAAGAGAGCCAAAAAAGGCCAAACTCATTCATGCCTGTGGCATGGCTGATGTCTGGAGAGAATTAAATCCCACCAAACGAGACTTCTCTCACTTCTCCAGCCCTCACAATTTATATGCCAGGTTTGATCACCTCCTGGTCCAGACCCACACTATCCCTCACATCACTAATTCACAAATCAAAGACACGGTCCTATCAGACCACTCTTTAGTTACCCTAAAGCTGCACCAGCAACACTCGAGACCAGGCCAAGGACACTGGAGATTGAATGATTCTCTCAGACCCAATGAGAGTCACCATGGTAGACAAGTCCCTAATGGTATACTTAAATCTTAATGAGACTGAGGGTCCATCCACAGAAGCTTTGTGGGCAGCCCACAAATCGTACATCAGAGGGGAAATCATTAATATGGCCACTCAAATAAAATGAGAAAGGGCAGCCAATATAAAGAGATTAGATGAGGAGTACACCTCATTACGAACCCAACACAAACTGCACCCCTCTCCCTCTTTACTGGATCACTTTACAAGGCCAGACTGGAGCTCAATCTAGCCCTCACGGTCAAAGTTGAAAAACAAATCCGCTTGAGAAAAAACAGATTTTATACCCAGGGGGACAGATTGGGATTCATGCTGGTTTTGAAACTATCTCCCTGATTTTGTTCCTTTGTAATGTCAAAGATTAGAGTCCCAGGTCAAGGCACCACAGCCAATCCCTCAAAAATCCTCAAGGTTTTCCATGGCTTTTACACCAACCTATACGGACCCCACAAAGCCAAAGATAATGCTTCCATCTCTGAGTATCCAGACAGCCTCCCCATCCCATCTCTCTCTGCAGAACATAGAGACATACTGGAATATCCCTTCTCTGAAGGAGAGGTGCAGTAAGTAATCGTAGCCCTTAAATCGGGATCAGCCCCTGGCCCAGATGGGCTCTCTAATCCCTACTACAAGACATTTCCCAACACCCTGATCCCCCACTTGAGAAAATTCCTTAACACAAAGATGCAGGGAACCCCACTTGATCCCCACCTTAACACTGCCTATATTGCAGTCATTCCTAAACAGGACAAAAACTCAGAAGAGGTTAGCAACTACAGACCCATCTCCCTTATCAACAGTGACTTAAACATCCTTACTAAAATTCGGACAAATCGTTTAGCTTCCTTCATTAATGCATATATACATAAAGATCAAGTGGGGTTCATCCCGGGAAGACAAGGCCCTGATCAGATTAGGAGAACCATTGATGTAGTATCAATTCTCCAAACAAACTGGGCGGGGGGTCATAAACAACCAGGCATGCTCCTCTCACTAGACCTTGAAAAGGCCTTTGACTCGGTCTCTTGGCCATACATTTTTGCGATCCTTGAGCGATGGGATTTTGGCGAAAGATTTATGGGCCTGATGCATGCTCTCTACTCAAATCCTAAAGCTTACATCAGGCTCCAAGGATATTACTCCAAGCCAATATCCATAGCGAAGGGTACTAGACAAGGCTGTCCACTATCTCCGCTTGTCTTTGTGATAGCTATTGAGACACTTCCATTTCCATTCGCCAAAACCCTAATATACAAGGAATTACTTATGGCTCTCAGATCCATAAATGCAACCTCTTTGCGGATGACATTCTCCTATTCCTCACCTCCCCTATAACCTCCCTCCACAACCTGTGACACACCTTAGATGAATTTGCCAAGATTTCAGGACTCCAAGTAAACTACTCCAAGTAAACATATCCCTTCAGTCTGACACCATTGCCCTCTTAAAAAAAGCTTTAAATTCGAATGGAGTGACTCCTCCATTAGATATCTGGGAATCAACCTCACGGCAAAAACTGAGGCTCTCTATGCCAGTAACTATCCCCCTGTGTATCGAAAACTGGAGTCAGATCTCATATCCTGGTCCAATAACAACCTTTCATGGCTTGGGAGAGTTAACTCTGTTAAAATGACGCTGCTTCCCAGGCTGTTATACCTGTTTCGTTCTCTTCCAATATCAATGAAAAAAAGAACATACTCAAATTCATGGGGAAAGGTGGGCTACAGAATCCCTCAACAAACTCTATACCCCACCTACACAAATATTACCTAGCAGCCAGAATAGCTCAAATGTCAGTTAACTACTCCAGGTACTAGAAACCGGATTGGGTTCAAATAGAAAAACAGGCAGTTCCACGATTTACCCTAGACTACCTGCTCTTAAGCTCCCCGAAAACCCGTCCCCCGATTATGCCCCCCACCCTTTCTCATACTTTTGCCCTCTGGGACTCTTTGCATTTAAACTCTTCTCTAGTGTCAGCATATAAACTGTTGACACACCTCTTTAACAATCTAGACTTCCCTCCATGAAGGAATATCCTAGCATTTAAATGGTGGTTGGATAAGGGACTGTACCAAATCAGACACTTCTTTATGGCTGCGGGTCCTATCACCCTCACTCGCTGCACCATAAAGCTTGACTTACCTTCTTCTGAAAGATTTAGGTTTGGACAGATTTCTCATTTCTTAAACATAATTTGGAAGGACAAACCCTTACCTCCTCGGTTCACCGATTATGAGCTATGGTGTGGTCAGGCCATAGACCAGAACTGGGGTCTCGATAGTCTACTCGTCTCTTACCTCCCAAACTGCTAAGTCGTCCTACATGCATTCCTGGGAGTCTGATTTCCAATTCCAGTGGGACCTGAGGGTCTGGCAGAAGGTAAGCTTCAACTTCTTCAAAGGCATCTTGAATACTACTTTAATGGAAGCAAGTCTAAAAGTTATATTTAGATGGTATTATACTCCTTCAAGATTAGCCTCTATTTTTCCTGCAGCTGATCCTCTGTGTTTCAGAGGATGCCAGCTGATAGGCACGATGCCACACATCTGGTGGGAGTGCCCCAGAATACGATCCTTTTGGAAAAAAATATTTAATATGATCGACAAGCTTGTGGGAAGCCAGATCCCCAGAACCCCAATGGTTGCCCTTTTCAACGCTTTTATCCCAAAAATACCAAAGCCTCCCGCAGGCTAATTCACTTCATTCTTCTAGGGGCTAAACTCAGTGGCAAAAGCCTGGAAAAATCCGAAAATATCCTTCCCAGCGGCAGTCAAAAAGTTCTCCTCCATAATGATGCAGGAGAAACTCTCCAGCGTACTGCTGGATACAGCTAGAAAATTTGAATCTATCTGGGAACTCTGGGCTAATCATGTGGGTACCCCATTGACCACTAATTCACTACCAGGCTAATTTAGGCTATGCACTCAGTTCGATGCTCCTGCCTTTCTCTTCCCCTATCTCTTTTCTTTCCTCCAGCCTTTTTCCCCTCCTTCCTCTCTTCCCTTTCCACTCTACCCCCTATGTTACAAAAGTTTAAAGAAGAAATCGACAGGTTGCCATATATTATTCCTTCATTTAGGAGTTTGTTATGGGTAACATGTACCATGGCAATTTTCACATCCTCCTAGGTAGAATTCGTCGGAGCTGGAAACTCATATTCCAGTACAGATAGTTCCCATATGGGGTGCCGGAGGGCGGGGGGACCCCTCTCCCGACTGTCTGGGAATTTTCCTTTTTCCTAAGTCACGCCATGGTTCTCTTATCTCAGGTGATCTAGTATGGATCTTGTTTATACTGTATGTACCATTTGTTTTTCATTCTGTACAGTGACAGTGATTTTCTAAATTTGCTTTATACATGATGTCGTTTTCAAATGTATTTCTCTTGTATCTTAAAATAAAATTTTTGAAATTAAAAAGTACTGCATGCAGTACTTTTTTTTTCAGCGCAGCACAGTACTAAGCAATCAACTGCCTTGAACTGCACTCCAATCAATAGAACGTTATAAAATGTCTGTGTAATATTTCAATAAACTTTGTTTAAAAAAGTCAACAGTGCAATGCGCTGAAATTGGCACATCAGCACTATGCTGATCTAGCCGGACCACACCACACATCAGTCATTGTAAATCAGCAGCTGGTGTGAATTAGCCTCAGGGAACTATCATGTGAGTGACTGCCACTGCTGAACTCTCTTTTTCAGAATGCTAGTTCTTTGGCTCTCATATTGTAACTTCAGCTTTAATACTTTCTAAGTCACTTACCCAGAACTAATATAGGAATAAGAATTAAAACATTTTTTGATAGAAAACAATATTAGCAATAGCAATATTAGCAATACCAATAGACATCATGGATTTACAAACACCATAATTGTCAAACAAATCTGCTTTCTATGAGGAAGTAAGCAAAAACTTAGGCAAATGAGTGACTGTGGATATAAAAGATTTTGCAAAAAGACACAGTTCCCCACACAGCCCCACACAGCTAAAGGTAAATTCTATAGCCTCAGAAAATGTAGACATTCTAGTGACATATTAGAGAAGAAATATGGCAATTGGCAACATGGACAGTTAAACAGAAGATTAAATTCAAACCAAAATTCCAGGTAGGGCTAATTTTGAATAGTTAACCTTGACCAATGTATGTATGCATGTGCCATACCAAGCTAATCTCAGTAGAAGCTGGAAATCATTAATACAGTGATTGTCGCAAGCTTCTGAATCCCTTGCCAAGCGGCTGCCCTGCTGCTTAGGTAATACAGTAGGTCGAATGCTCAGCACAGGCACCATTCAATGAACAGCTGGAGACTGCGACATCACTTCCCTACCTCTCCACCTTGTCTAAACAAAGAATGGTTTTTATTCATTGAGAAAAAATGCAGGTTTCTCTGAATAATATCTGTGCCGTGTGAGCAACCTTTTGTGTTCACTATACAGCAAGGTAGCTGCTCGGCACAGGACCTGAAAGACAGTGGCAATCACAGTAGTAGCAACAGTACTACAGTGATTTTCTGCTTCCATGGGGATCGGCTAGGTATGGCACATGGACAGTTACATTGGTCCAAGGTGGAGCAATGTAAATATGCAAAGATAAGCAGACATGGAATTTAGCTTTAAAGTTAAAAAGGTTGTGCTCAGAGCTAGTAACATTGATAGGATTACCATGATGTTCCATATAATTAACTTTGTGCAAAGCTATTCACATTATGTTCATTGCAAAGGATAGGTCCCCCCAGGAGCTAGTTCTATTCAGCTTTGCAGATTGTTTCAAAAAAGCTGGATGCATTCCTAAATTCACAGAATATAACTGTATATTAACAGTTATGAATAATAACACCAGAGATTGTCAATCCAGGGAATATTTTATTGCCTTAGGGGCTCAAGAAGGATTTTTTTTCTCCTGATAGGTAAAGGATTGTGGATATGGAAGTTTTCTTTATATTTTTTAGCTGAACTAGATGAACTTGTGAACTTTTTTCAACCTAACTATGCAGGGTCTTGTTTATGTAGGTTTTCTATTTATTTTTAGTTTCTTTTTTTTCTATTGGTACTTGATAAACTTTTTCAATGTAATTTTGTAAACTTGACTGATATACTTTAAAGTGATCACTTACTGTGGTTGTATTCCAATTTTGCATCAAACACGAGAGAGGAGTTGCACCCCGAAGCATTGCCTTGAAGTTAGGGATCAGGCCAGGAGAACAGTAGCAATAGCAGTAGAGAGGCTTCTGTCAATCAGCTTGATAAGTAAACAAGCAGGTCACCCTGGCAGATGATGCAGGCTAACCTGAGGTGCAGGGTCTAAGCACTTCCCCAGAGCTTCTGATTGTGGAGATGAGTTTTGCTGTGTGTTAGAACCAGGTCGCAGACCACAAGATTGACCCACCAGGAGCTGAATGAGCCAGGGTCCAGTAGTAAATATAGCAGGTAAGGATCAAGCAGAAATGTAGTTAGTAAACAAGCCAAAGGTTGGTAACAAGTGGTTCTAGGTTGAGAACAAGCGGAAGCGTAGTCAAGGAACAAGCTGGTAACGAGTGGTAGCGAAGATAACAACAACTGCAGGTACATAAAGAAGCAAGATGGAGAGAGCACAATAATCTGGCAAACAGGAAGTGCAAAGACATTGATTAAATAGGAAATTCATGGGAGGAGGAAGAAGTTCAAGGTTGACCAGAAACAAGGTACAAGAGAAGATCATCCAGGGGTTCAGACAGGATGCTATCCAGCATCTGAGGTGGCTCAGCAAGGAGAGCTACTGTTGGATGCAGCAGGGTTCAGATCGTGGTCCTGACAGTACTCCTCTCCTTCCAGGATGTCCCCTTGAAGTTTTCTGGCCAGGTTTGTGAGGAATCTTCTAGTGGAATTTTCTTGTTAAAGTAGGCGCATGAAGATTTTTTTTAGGTTCCAAAGAATTTTCTTCTGGACCATATCCTTCCCATTTAACCATACCATACCATATCCATACTGTAATTTGTTCCTAAGATCCTAGAATAAAGAAGTTTTTCAACCACAAATTCTTACCTTGCCCCTCAAGGTGGGAGGGGGTGGGAGAATTCTCCCAGAGGAGGGGTTTTCATGAAAAAGTTGGAGCAAGGATACATGAAACACGGGGGGAATCTTCATAATGTCGGGAAGTTTTAAGAGAAAAGTGATTAAGAGAGTTAATTTAAGCTAAAATCTGGAAAGGTCCCACAAAATGTTGGCCCAGCTTTGCAGATTGAATGTGTGCCTTCAAATTTTTGGTTGATAACCAAACTTTGTCACCCACATGAAGTCGCAAATGAGGCAGCTTTGCTTTGGCAGTAATGCTGTGGTTGGGACCATCAAAACCCTGATTCATAATGGTCACAAAAGTCTAAAGATTATGCCAAGTGGTGCTTTCTTGTTCTAGTTAAGAGAAAAGCCCAAGCTAAGACTTCCTTAGTCAGGAGGTTGATAACAGACAATAATTGATAAATAAAATAGCTGTGCTACCTTTAAGCAAAATAGATTGCTAACAAATAACTGGGAAAACACTGCTATTTAAAGGGTTTAAGGGTTTTATATGTAGCAATAACTCTCGGTGGAGCTGCTGGTTTAAAGCAGGCCTGTCCTCTTATCTCTTTACCCCTCTTAAATTGTTCAAACCCCTTGGCACAGCTGTAGTGCAGTGTTGTAATGATATGAGTATTGACTTTAACCCACAATATACACTTATATTTATATTTACCTCTACCTGGGTGTCTGTAGCTCCACCTGCAGGAGAAATAACAACACTGCACACAAACTTCAATAATAACCAAAAATAACTTCTTTCTTTGAGTAAGTAGTATATTTATATAAAGGGTTATTACAATGACTACACTATCACACCAACCTAGTGCAATAGTATAGCAAATAGTTATGGCAATTGGTAACATACACAAATATACCTAATTGTATATATCTATACCAGGGAGCTCCCTCTGCTCTAAACTGTAAAGTCACTATACTTAGTAAATAAATGCAGAGCCCTGCAATAAAAAAAATAGTCTTGACATCTTCAGTCTTTGCTAGCTAAGAACTTGTAATTGTAATCCACAAGGGGTTCCTCTTGGGTGTTGCGCAGTGTAAGGTAATACACTAAGGCAGTTATAATCCTGCCGACTGACTAAGTGTTCTCATATGAAGAAGACAAACATCTAACATCCGCTCTTGAATACTGAAGTCTATGCAGATGTACTGTTTTCCAACTTAACTTGTTCTGTGGGACTATCAGTCCCAGCAACACTCTGTAACAGTTCTAAGTGTGTGTGTAGTATTAAACAAACTTCCGGGTGTTAACCTTCTCACCACACGCGATCCAGGCAGATGGATGTCTCCATTTCAGAAGTTCACCACGCCGTCACACTGTTCCGTTCACTAACGACCAGGAGTCCTCGGTTACCTCCCCATGGTCTCCGGAACAATTACTTCTGCTGCTCCAGCACACTGTGATACGACGGCAGGATCCTTGCAGCTGCTCCGCTCCTTCTCAAAGTAGGCCGCAACCCTGTGGTGGGACACACACACCCACAGAGTCCTGCTGGCAGGCCACGCATCCCAGGAACAAGAGACCTAAGATGGCCGCTCCTTACCCTTTTATATCCTCCCACAATGCAGTTCAATTCTCCTCTTGCCCAGGAGCATTGTGGGTGGGTCACAGCTAAAGTTCCGAAGTAAACAATCAATCACTTCCATGTCACTTCACTTAATCATGAAACGTAAAAGTATTGTACCTTTTTAATTGTCCACAAGATGGCACTATAACAACTTATGTACTGCATAACACACATATGGCTAAAAACAACAGTTGTCAGCGCTACATCTAAAAGGGTTATTTTGATCATCTATTATAAGAACCACCTGCCAGTAGTGAAAGACTTGTTGATTAAAGGAATGTGGTATGTTTAACAAGTTTCTTTTAGCTTCCCAATTGATAAGTGGACAACCCTATTTAAATTGCGGATGAGACATAGCAACACCTCCTGATGACGCCCTGATGATGAAACCTGTAGGGATGGATGCGCAACATCACTTCATGTCCACTTGGTGGAAAGCACGTGGTGGAGCAGTGGCTTTCCTAACATACTAACAGCAGATAATTCTGGCCCATGTGAGTGTACACATTTTATGGTTTTGGAAACAAATTTTAATAAACAGTGTTACGCTATGAAATGTCTTCGGTTCCTTCTCTATTTTTATGGAATATGCTGATGGTGAAACATTACAAGAGACTGATCAGAGGCATTCCGTGCAGTTTGACCCACCTCAGTATATGTTCAGGGGGTCAACTACTTGCAGTGAGTGCAGTCCAGGGAAGGTACGCAAGTGGTGATAGAAGGGATATCACATCATCTTCAGCATGGAGCACAGTCACTTTTTTATAACAGCACTTTATGAGCAATTTATTTTGGACATTTAGCATTTTATGGAAAATATTGCACTGATAATGTATGATGATTTGTGTAAATATACTGGTTAGCGCAGCTATCTTAATTAATTACCTTCTTTTTCTCAGAAGTAAATGCAGGAGGTTGCATTTGGACAAAAATGCGACATTGGTTAAGGAAACCTCTGTAATGGCGGCAGCCTTCATTGACCTTGAGTGGTAGAGGCATATGTGCGCATCAGTTCAGAAACATACTGTAAGTCCAGCAGTCATCTCTGCAAAGCATGGATTTCTTCCTGTTGCCCTTTTACCACACTTTTCAGTTCTGAAAAATGTTCTTGGTAGGGAACACTGCACTTCAGCTCTGCAATTTGCTGCAAGAAAGGAGCCACAGAATTTGCTATAGCAGCTTCCATGTTTGGGCCAGATTATTCTATCACAAACAGGGGTCAAGCATGGAGACCAGTAGCTATAGAGAGGCACCCACCAACCAGCAGGATGAGCACACAAGCTGGTCACCCTGGCAGATGACGCGGGCTCATCTGAGGTGCAGGGTCAGAGCACTAATCAGTATTCAGAGAAGCTCCTAATTGTGGAGTTGGGTTTTGCTGCATGTTAGTACCAGGTTTCGGCCCTTAGAATTGCCCCGCCAAGAGGTGAGTAGCAAGTAACAGATATTGCAGGTAGGGATCAAGCAAAAGCGTAGTCAGTAAACAAACCAAAGGTTAGTAACAAGTGGTTGCAGGTTGGAATCAAGCAGAAGCTAAGTAGAGGAACAATCCAAAGGTTGATAACGAATGGTAGTGTCAGGAACCATGAATCAGACTGAGACAGAAATGCAGTCAAAATCACACCTTTTAATGTAATGGTAAAAATGGTAAAGATCAGTAAACTTAGTCAAAACATAAGCCAGGGATCGCAAGCCAAAGCGGGTGGTCAGACAAGCCAGTAATCAGGAAACCAGAGATCACCATAGTCAGAGGCAGATGAACAGGATCAGGAACCAGAAGGTATGTCAGCCAGGCAAAGTCTTTCACAAGAACACAGCAGAGCACAGGAACACTCCAGATATGTTGACAAGGCAAAGGCAAGAAAGGAAGGGACAAGGCAGTTTAAATAACAAGAAGGGACTGACGAGCACATAATGATTACCAGATGACCCACCGAGGAATCAATTGGTGCTGACAACTATCTGATAGCCTGAGCACAGAGAAAAGAGCTGCTAAGAGCCCAACCCTGACAGGTAGTGAAGATAAGGACAGCTGAAGGTACGCAAAGCAGCCAAATATCAGCTGGAAAGAGCACAATAATCTAGCAAACAGGAAGTGCAGATAAATGACTTAAATCAGGAAGTTCATGGGAGGAGCAAAGATTTCAAGGTTCACCAGAAACAAAAGCCAAGGCATGATTGTCAGACAGGGTGCTGTCCAGCATTTCAGATGGCACAGCGAGAAGAGCCACAGCCAGACACCACAGAGGTTAAAGGTCCAGATTTGGACCCTGACACATATGTTGAATTGTTCCTATTTAGATGACTGTCAGTCTCCCTTATTAAAAGGCAGTGTTATAGCTTAGATCTGAGATGTCCTAGGCAATGTGCTTGGTTTCGGGTTGATAGATGTACTCCCTCCCTTTGTATTGGCTTCTACTTGCACCTCCATGAGAAACTGACATTCTGATTTTCACCTTCTATTAAAGTGAGGGGTATACCTGGTTGACATGCAGTAAATGTACATGAGAAATATATTTGTTTATGGATTCTAATGTATTGATTTTGATTATTTTAGAGCAAATTGACCTTGTAGCTTCTGAAGAAGTGGCAAATTGTAACTAATTTATTGGAAACGCTTGAATGATTGCTATAAAGGATTGAGTTGTTTCAGTAAAATGGATGATGGAATCAGACAAAAATTTTTAGGTCTTTATAACTATATTGTTCTTGTTTTGTTATTTTAAAAATTGTTTTATGCTACAGTGTTTTTAAACTGCTTATCAATACAAACTTTACAAACTTCAAATCAGAATGACAAATGAGATATATTTCTCCCCAACATTTTCTTGCTACATCTTATTTTGGCAAAACCGATACAGTGGAAAGCTTCTTGTTTATCTAGGTAATCAAGAACATAAACCAAATATGGTCATGTCTTTGCTGACTTTTGATGGATGAATTGTTTTGGACCCTCTAGAGGTGTTTAACTATTTGATGGAATTTTTTTTGGAAACTTTACATCTCCAACAGATTTCTGTTCGACAACTAAGTGGAACCCATGTTAAGCTGCTAGAGGCTCCAATTACAGAGAAAGAAATATAGAAAGTTGTATCTATTTTTTGATAGATCCGAGGCACCTTGCACGGATGGTCTACCCATTCAGTTCTATGCAGCCAACTCAAATATCTTGACTAGACACGTGCAGGATGAAAAACTTTGTGTAGTTTTGTTTTGTTTCAATTCGTTATTTAACTAAATTTGTTTAGTTAAATTCGTTGCATTCGTTACATTCGTTTTTGGAATTCGTTTAGCTTCATATTCGAATTCGAAAAAATTTGCCCGCATTCGAACAAATTCGACCACATCCGAAAAAAACTATCAAATTGAAAAAACTATCAAATTCGAAAAAAACTATCAAATTCGAAAAAATTTGAAAAAAATGGAACCAAATTTGAAAAAGTAAAGTATATATAACCATTTTGCGAAATTTGTATAGAATGAAATCAAATTCCAATAGAAAAGATTCGAATAAAATAGAAAATAATATAAAAGAATAGCACAGAAAAACAATAGAACAGAAGAGAAAAAAATGTAATATATTCTATTCTAATCTTTTCTATTCGAATTCAAATTCGTTCTGTACAAAGTTCCAATTTTGGAAGATGTTTATATATATATATATATATAGTATTTTTATCTATTCTGTTCTATTGTTTTTTTCTATCCTAGTCTTTTCTATTAGAATTCGATTTCATTTTATTTCATTCTATTTCTATATAACCATTTTCCGAAATTCGAATTTCATATAGAATGAATTTGCATTCAAATAATAGAAAGGATTAGAATAAAATAGAAAATAATAGAAAAGAATAGCATAGAAAAACAATAGACCAGCATAGAAAAAATATTTTATATATATAAATATATATATATATATATATATATATATAAAAAACATCTTCCAAAATTCAAATTCAAATAGCAAAGATTAGAATATATATATATATATATATATATATATATATATATATATATATATATATATATATATATATATATATATATTCTTTTCTACTTTCTATTCTAATCTTCTCTACTCAAATTTGAATTCATTCTATACGAAATTCGAATTTCAGAAGCCATCTTCCAAAATTCGAATTTCGTATAGAATGAATTCAAATTCGAATAGAAAAGTTTAGAATAGAAAAGAATAGCATAGAAAAACAACGGACCAGAATAGAAAAAAATATAATATATATATTATATTTTTTTCTATTCTGTTCTATTGTTTTCTATGCTATTCTTTTCTATTATTTTCTATTCTATTCTAATCTTTTCTATCTTTTCTATCCAAATTTGATTTCAGTTTATATGAAAGTCGAATTTCGGAAGATGTTATATATACATATTACATTTTTTTCTATTCTGTTCCATTGTTTTTCTATGTAATTCTTTTCTTTTCTATTCTAAACTTTTCTATTCAAATGAATTCATTCTATACAATATTCGAATTTCGGAAGATGGCTTCTGAAATTTGAATTTCGTATAGAATGAATTTGAATTTGAATAGAAAAGATTAGAATAGAAAATAATAGTAATGAATAGACTAGAAAAACAATAGAACAGAATAGAAAAAAATATAATATATGTATATATATAACATCTTCAGAAATTCAAATCTCATATAGACTGAAATCAAATTTGAATAGAAAAGATTAGAATAGAATAGAAAATAATAGAAAAGAATAGCATAGAAAAACAATAGAACAGAATAGAATACAATATAATATATCTGTTATATTGTTTTCTTAGGCTATTCTTTTCTATTATTTTCTATTCTATTCTAATCTTTTCTATTCAAATTGGATTTCAGACTATATGAAATTCGAATTTCGGAAGATGTTATTTATATATATATATATATATATATATATATATATATATATATATATATATATATATATATATATATAATATTTATTTCTATTCTATTCTAAACTTTCCTATTCTAATTTTAATTCATTCTATACAAAATTTGAATTTCGTATAGAATGAATTCGAATAGAAAAGATTAGAATAGAAAATAATAGAAAAGAATAGACTAGAAAAACAATAGAAAAAAACAATACAAAAACAGAACAGAATAAAATATAATAAATATATATATATAATATCTATTCTGTTCTATTGTTTTATTAGTGTATTCTTTTCTACACTATTCTAATTCTAATTCGATTCAAGGTCATTTTATATGAAATTCGAATTTCGGAAGATGGTTTTATATATTGGAATTTGGTACAGAATGAATTCGAATTTGAATAGAAAAGATTAGAATAGAATAGAAAATAATATAAAAGAATAGCATAGAAAAACAATACAACAGAATAAAAAAAATATATAATATATTCTATTCTAATCTTTTCAATTTGAATTTGAATTAATTCTGTACCAAATTCCAATTTCGAAAGATGGTTTTATATATATATATATATATATATATATATATATATATATATATATTATATTTTTTTCTATTCTGTTCTATTGTTTTTTCTGTTCTAGTCTTTGAATTCGATTTCATTCTATTTCTAGATAACCATTTTCTGAAATTTGAATTTCGTATAGAAAGAATTTGCATTCAAATAGAAAAGATTAGAATAAAATAGAAAATTATAGAAAAGAATAGCATAGTAAAACAATAGATCAGCATAGAAAAATATAATATATATAGTATATATAGTATAATATATATAGATATATATAGATTTCTATTCAAATTCAAATTCATTTTTTACGAAATTCGAATCTCAGAAGCCATCTTCCGAAATTCGAATTTCGTATAGAATGAATTCAAATTTGAATTGAAAAATGTAGAATAGAATAGAAAAGAATAGCATAGAAAAACAATGGAGGGGTGTGGAGGCACCAACTGTGGTAGCTTGTTTATGCAAAAATGAAAGTTAGTGTAACAATTACACTTACTGGTTCGCAGGGTGGAGGTGTTTCTTTGAGATGGGAAGTGTCCTGGGATGTGCTGTTATCTTGTTTCCGGCTGGCATTTCATTCCTTCAGGCGTCTGGGTGTGGAGTCTGTAAACAGGCTGAACCACTGCATCCAGTGCATGGAAGCTCCACGCTGACCACTCTGGAGCGCGGAAGCGGAAATGACGTCACTGATGCACGGCAAACGTCCAGGCTGGTGTTGGGGATGATACAGGGATAGTACAGGCTACGCGCTCGGGGATCACAGCTCCTTCTACTGGCCTTTTTGCTCCCTGGAGGAGAGCAGCTTGAATATATAGTGGAGGCAATTAGGCAATTAGGCAATTAGGTTAAAGTGTGTGGGCTAGAGGTCTGTGGCTGTGGAACCACAACAGCCAGTGGACCCACAATCTTCCAAAAAGCACAAAAAAGTTGAAAGTAAAGTATGAAGAATTAAAAATATGATGAATTGGGGGTAAGTTTAATAAATATAAGGATAATAATAGTAAGTGGAATTAGAGGTAAAACATTTTATTTTAAGATAAAAAAATGTGGAAAATTAAAAATGAAATAAAAATAAAAAATAAAATGAAAAATAAAAATAGGAAAAAAACAATGAAAAATAGAAATAAAAATAAAAATAAGTTTAAAAATAAAAGTAAATATAAAATTAAAATAAAAATAAGAAATAAAAATGAAACAAAAAAATAAAAAATAAAAATAGAAATAGAAAATGGGAAAAAAAATAAAAATAAAAAATGAGATTAAAAAGCACTGAGATACACATTATGAGGATGAGGGAAGGGGGGACATGAGGGAAGGGGGGGGAGAGGGGGGTGCATTTGTTATATAGAACGATGGAGTTGCTATCTGGGTCCATGAGGGGACAGCGGTCCCTCAGGTGACTGGATGATACGACAGCAAAGGACCATGGGGGTATTTTTATGTTGTAAAAAACATCTACATGGTTTGTATAGTGATGGGCCAGGTGTATATATATATATATATATATACTAAGAAAGTGAAGAACGAATATATGATTGGAAAGGGGAAGGGGGGGAAGAAAAGTAAACTACAACAAAGAATGTGTTTCTAATTCTTCATTGAGTCCCCCTGGCGAGAGAGTACCCAATGAATATATCCAGTAGGCCTTCTGCTGACACAGGTTTTTAAAACGTTCTGCAGCAGGAAGACCTCTGGGCATGGCCTCGATGACCCAGACTCTGAGGCCCATGGTAGATTTTTGGTCTTCCTTCAAAAAATGAAGAGGGACACTGTGTTTGTCCTAGCCCTTTTCTATGAAAAGCCTGTGTTCGCCAAAACGTTGGCGTAGGGGGCGTATGGTCCTGCCCACATAAAAGAGACCACATGGGCAGGTCAGGCAGTACACCACGTATTCACTGGAGCAATTATAAAAGTCTTTTATGGTGTATGTTTTGTCTTTAACAGTGAAGTTTTTTTGTCCATGGTCAACACATTTGCACGTTAGGCATAATTTTTTCCGGCATTGGTAGATTCTCACTAATGGAATTAGGGGGATGTGTGAGGCTGGAGTGGGTGGGACTTTACAGATTTTACTGGGTGCTATCTTACTTTTAATATTTTTTGCTCTACGATATGAAACCTTGGGTAGTTGGGTGAGGGAAGAACCTAGAAAGGGGTCTCCAAGCAAGATGCACCAATGTTTGGCTAAGATGTTCTCCATCTTCTTGTGACAATCATGAAACTGGGTAGTGAAACGTGTTGGTTGTGGATTATCTGAAGTTTTGGGTTTTGGGTGGAGGTTTCTTTGCCTGTTGGAGGAAGGCCTTTTGTACCAGATGTGGTGGGTATCCTTTGTCCTGAAATTTGTAGGAAAGGAGTTTACCCTGTATGTGGTAATCTTCGTCCTTGGTGCAATTCCCCCGAATTCTATGGAATTGGCTCTTCGGTATGTTGTTGATCCATGTTGGATGGTGACAGCTCTGGTAGTGAATATAGGAATTCCCAGCGGTGGGTTTGACAAAGTTTGTAGCATGTATTTCAGATTCACTATGAAAAAGTTCTAAGTCCAAGATAATTAGTTTTTCAGGGTCTATGACATAGGTGAAGGATAACCCTAGGGAGTTGCAGTAGCAATGCTTGACAAAGGACTCTATACTCTCTGATGTGCCCTCCCAGATCAGAATGATATCATCGATGTAGCGCCCATAATATATGATATGGGCGGCAAATGGGTTGTTATGTGAGACGTATTGTAGTTTCCAGTAGCCCATAGTCAGGTTGGCGTAGCTTGGGGCAAAATTGGCACCCATGGCAGTGCCTTGAGTTTGTAGATAGAAGGTGTGGTCAAACTCAAAGTAGTTGTGTTCTAGACAGAATTGTGTAGCCTCCAGGATGTACTGTGCCTGTCTGGGATTGATGAGGGGGTCCTCGTAGAGAAAATATTCTACTGCTCTGAGGCCTACTGCGTGGGGGATGGAAGTGTATAGAGATGTAACGTCCAAGGATACCCACTGGTAGGTGGGTTCCCAGGTGTAGAAGGAAAGCATCTCCAATAGGTGGGTACTATCTCTAATATAAGATGGGAGGTGTTGCGCAAGGGGTTGAAGAAAATGGTCTATGTACATAGAAAACCCGCTGGTGATGCTCTCCATAGCAGCTACTATGGGATGGCCTGGTGGGTTGGACTGGTCTTTATGGATTTTTGGTAAATGGTAAAAATAGGGAGTTTTACGAAAACCTTTGATGAGAAATGACAGTTCAGCTTTGGAAATAATACCATCTTCTAGGGCTCTGTGGGCTAATTTTGTGGCTTTCTGGGTGAATTCTGGTAAGGGATCATGAGTGAGTTTGGAATAAGTGTTGGTGTCGGATAATAATCTGAGTGATTCCACCATGTAGTCTGAACTGTTCTGTATTACAATGCCGCCTCCCTTGTCTGCTGCCTTTATGATGATATTGTGGTTGTTGGTTAACTCATCCAGGGCCTGTTCTGCTTTAGAGAGGTTAGCTCTTTTCTTTAGAGCCGATTTACACATTTGGACAAGGTCGGTATACATGACTTGATAGAATACCTGTAGATAGGAGACCTGCACCTAGGTCCCTCTTCATTTTTTGAAGGAACACCAAAAATCGACCATGGGCCTCAGAGTCTGGGTCATCGAGGCCATGCCCAGAGGTCTTCCTGCTGCGGAACGTTTTAAACGCCTGTGTCAGCAGGAGGCCTACTGGATATATTCATTGGGTACTCTCTCGCCAGGGGGACTCAATGAAGATTTAGAAACACATTCTTTGTTGTAGTTTACTTTTCTCTCCCCCCTCCCCTTTTCAATCATACATTCGTTCTTCACTTTCTTAGTATATATATATATATATATATATATATATATATATATATATATACACCTTGCCCATCACTATACAAAACATGTAGAAGTTTTTTACAACATAAAAATATCCCCATGGTCCTTTGCTGACGTATCATCCAGTCACCTGAGGGACCGCTGTCCCCTCATGGACCCAGATAGCAACTCCACTGTTCTATATAACAACTTCACCCCCCTCTTTCCCCCCCCCCCACCCCCCCTTCCCTCATGTCCCCACTGAGCTCATCCTCATAATGTGTATCCCAGTGCTTTTTAATCTCATTTTTTAATTTTTTTTTTTCCCATTTTCTATTTCTATTTTTATTTTTTATTTTTATGTTTCATTTTTATTTATTATTTTTATTTTAATTTTATATTTACTTTTATTTTCATACTTATTTTTATTTTTATTTCTAGTTTTCATTGTTTTTTTCCTATTTTTTTTATCATTTTATTTTTTATTTTTATTTCATTTTTAATTTTCCACATTTTTTTCATCTTTTAAATAAATGTTTTAACTCTAATTCCACTTACTATTATCATCCTTATATTTATTAAACGTACCCCCAATTCATCATATTTTTAATCCTTCATACTTTACTTTCAACTTTTTTGTGCTTTTTGGAAGATTGTGGGTCCGCTGGCTGTTGTGGCCCATACACTTTAACCTAATTGCCTAATTGCCTCCACTATATATTCAAGCTGCTCTCCACCAGGGAGCAAAAAGGCCAGTAGAAGGAGCTGTGAGCCCCGAGCCCGTAGCCTGTACTATCCCTGTATCATCCCCAACACCAGCCTGGACGTTTTCCGTGCATCAGTGACGTCATTTCCGTGCTCTAGAGTGGTCAGCCTGGAGTGTTCCATGCACTGGATGCAGCAGTTCAGCCTGTTTACAGACTCCACACCCAGATGCCTGAAGGAATGAAATCCTAGCCAGATGCCTGAAGGAATGAAATCCGAGCCGGAAACAAGATAACAGCACATCCCAGGACACTTCCCATCTCAAAGAAACACCTTCACCCTGCGAACCAGTAAGTGTAATTGTTACACTAACTTTCATTTTTGCATAAACAAGCTACCACAGTTGGCGCCTCCACAACCCTCTTTTTTTCAACATTGATTATCAACAGAGGTAATGAACACCCTCTGAGGATGGCTGCCTCCTCATTCTAGAATTTACCTGCCTTATGTTAATGTGCTATTATAGCTACCATTGTACTATTCACCTTAGACATCACATGCTGCGGAGCGCCGGAGACCCCCCCCCCCCTTTTGTTTCTCTATAGAAAAACAATGAAACAGAATAGAAATTTTATATATATATATATATATATATATATATATATATATATATATACATAATATTTTATTCTATTCTGTTCTATTGTTTTTCTAGTCTATTCTTTTCTATTCTAATCTTTTCTATTCAAATTTGAATTCATTCTATACGAAATTCGAACTTCAGAAGCCATGTTCCGGAATTCGAATTTCTTATAGAACAGAAAATAATAAAAAAGAAAAGCATAGAGAACAATAGAACAGAATAATAAAAAAAAATTGTATATATATTATATATATATATATATATATACCGTATTTATCGGAGTATAACACGCACAGGCGTATAACACGCACATTCATTTTAAGAGGGACGTTTCAGGAAAAAAACTTAAATTTCAAATAAGGAACTTTGAAGCAAAATAAGGGTCAGTGCCCATCTGCAGCCTCACCATTGCCATCAATGCAGCCTGATCAATGCCCATCTGCAGCCTCACAAGTGCCATCAATGCAGCAACCTCACCATTGCCATCAATGTAGCAGCCTCACCATTGCCATCAATGCAGCAGCCTCACCATTGCCATCAATGCAGCAGCCTCACCATTACCTTCAATGCAGCAGCCTCGCCAATGCCATCAGTGCAGACTGATCGATGCCCATCTGCAGCCTAGAGGGGACAGGGGGGCGGGACGAGCGCCGACAGATTACGTACAGTGAGAATCTCCTATGATAGACAGAACAGTAGTCCAATGGCGGCCCAGGAGATGGGACTTCTTATTACAGAGGCCGCCAAGTAAACAGAGGATTCTCACTGTATGTAACCTGACGGCGCTTGTCCCACCCCCTCCCTGTCCCCTTCGAGGCAGCTAAAATTGAAGTATTGCCGTATAACACGCTATTTGCACCCGATTTTAATGGTGAAAAAGTGAGTGTTATACGCCAATAAATACAGTGTGTATATATATATATATTCTATTGCTTTATTATTTCATATTCTATTCTATTGTATTTTTCTAAAATCCTTTTTATTTTTTCGACTTCGATGCAAATTTGTTTTCAATTCGTCCGTTTTTTTTTTTTGGATTAGTTTAAATTCGTTACTTTTGCAATTCGGAAATTCGAATGCATCCGAATTTCCGAATAATTAAAAATTCGTCCGAATTTTGATTTGGAATGAAATGGAAGGCACATGTCTAATCTTGACCCTAAGACTATTAAAACTCTAAAATGTTATTTTCTGAGGTGCTCACATTGGTGGGTTTTATGCAGGATATTATATAATATATTATAGATTATTATTATTATTATTATATATATTATATTATAATATTGTTTTCAAAGCCACGTCACCCTGAATCTTATATAACAATTTCCATCTTGCAGATTGATGCAAATATATTATATTGTCTTAAATTCTATGCAGTCATCACATCTCTAATACACTGCAGCCAAAGCTTTGTACTTGTTAAAGTGGCACAGTCTGTGGGAAACGATGCAGAACTTTATGTTTGGTCTTAATTTTTAACATGGCTTTTAATCTTATATTCCCACCTTATAGCCCATGTAGGTCTCAGTGCCTGAACTGAATCTTTTCTTTTGTCTAGAGTAACTCGGTAGGGGTTTTCCCTGCCCCCTCTTACTTTACGCATTAGTAGCTGAGCCATTGGACCAGTGGTGGCTGGTGCTCAAAATTTTTTGGGGGCGCAAACAAACATCAATTGCAGCTTCACTGTGCCCATCAATTGCAGCCACTGTGCCCATCAATTGCAGCCACTGTGCCCATCAATTGCAGCCACTGTGCCATCAATTGCTGCCACTGTGCCCATCAATTGCAGCCACTGTACCCATCAAACACAGCCACTGTACCCATCAAACGCAGCCACTTTGCAAATCAAACACTGCCACTGTGCCATCAAACACAGCCACTGTGCCCATCAAATGCTTCCATTGTGCTCATTAAATGCCGCCACTGTGCCATCAAATGCCACCACTGTGCCCATCAAACGCAACCACTGTGCCCATCAAATGATGCCATTGTGCCATCAAATGCTGCCACTGTGCCCATCAAATGCTGCCACTGTTCCCATCGAATGCCGCCACTGTGCCATTAAATGCTGCCAATGTGCCCATCAAATGCAGCCACTGTGCCATCAAATGCCACCACTGTGCCATTAAATGCTGCCACTGTGCCCATTGAATGTCACCACTGTGCCATCAAATGCTGCCACTGTGCCATTGAATGCTGCCACTGTGATCCCCCCGCCTGCTTGCTGTCTGCCCGGCACTTACCCTGTCTCGTTGGGGCAGTGGGAGATGGCAGCGAGCAGTGTCATCTATGCATCTCCTCCCGTCCTCTCCTTCCGTCCTCTCTTCCTGATAGGCATCCAATCACAGCGCCTGTCGTTTCAGCTAATCAGGTGACGGGTAACAGACCTGAGCACCTGATTGGCGGAGAGGGGGTTCAGTGTTAGGAAAGTGAATATTAATTCACTTTTCTAACACACCTGGTGTGGCATGGCGCTCGCAGTTCACCTATTTTGAAGCCTATTACACCCTGTTCCAAATTATTGTGCAAATTCTATTTCAGTGTCACAAAGATTAAATATTTTGTTTTTCAGTTTAACTCATGGATGGCATTGTGTCTCAGGGCTCTTTTGATCACTGAAAACAATCTCGGACACCTGTGATAATTATTGTGATTACCTGTGATTGCCAGGTGAGCCCAATTAAAGGAAAAACTACTACAGGAGGGTGTTCCACATTATTAAGCAGAGCACCATTTTCAAGAGATTCTCAAGAGATTTGTGGCTGATTCAGAGCACAGACAGGTTTTGTGCATCTAAAGGCACATTGAGGAAGATTTCTGCCAGATCCATGCATTGGCTCAAGAGAGCAGCTGCTAAAACACCATTACATAGCAGCAAACAGATATTTGAAGCTGCTGGTGTCAGGGCTGGCTCAGCCCTTCCTTCTCTGAGCTGGCCGCTCAGCTGTCAGCTAATTGCCAGCTCTCATCTCTCTCCACAGTTAACCAGCTGTTGTGGATCTGCTCGTCAGTCCCGCCTACTTAAAGATCTCCAGCTCACATCATTCCTGCCTTCGCCTTGGTCACATCACAAGGAACCATCTCCTGCGTTCCTGTTTAAAGACTGGCTTTGCTGACATCCCTTCTGGCTCCTTATCCTGCTTGCTGTTCCTCTACTTGGATCCCTGACTTCTGGCCTGGCTGATTACCCGAGCTGGTTACTGAACTCTGGCTTGGCTGATTACCTGATCTGGTTACTGAACTCTAGCTTGGCTGACTACCCGATCCGGTTACTGGACTCTTGCTATGCTTTGACTACGCTTACTCTATTTACCTTTTTATTTTTATTAATAAACAAGTGTGATTTTACTGTACTTCTGTCTCGGTCTGGTTCATGATAATAATAATATGTAATCCTATGGGCCTCCACTGATTTCTAGACAAAATAAAAAACTCAAAACTAATACTTTTTTTGATGATCAGCTGCTAGTGTTACACATGTCTCATATATCATGCAAGAATCAAACGAAAATGTATAAATATGCTACGCTATCAAAAATGTAAATGTGTGTGATATATAACATAAAAGTGCAATCCATGCAATATTGCCAATAAAGTGATCATGTGCATACACTTAAAATGTTACATATGGCATCCAAAAAAAATATAGTATACAAAAATGTATAATTAATATTATACTTGCATCACAGTGAGTATATATAGCTGGACATATACTCAAAGATAAAGTACTACAATGTGCTAGTATAATATACAAATAACAATCAATAAACGTTCAAATTTATCCATGGGATTAAGTGCTGCAGTGTTTTGTGTGATATTCAAACAAAAAGTCCACAAGTTCTACAAAAATCATCCATGCAACCCAGTGAATGCAAAAGGCAAAGTGCTGCAACCACACACAGGCGCTCCCCCCCCAGGTGACAGCCGCTCACCCAAGGGCACGCGACCCCACTGCCAGGCCCAGCCAAAACACGCCCCGGAACCACAAAAGGGTCCAGAGTAAATCAGGATCCTTGGTTGGTGCCACTCTATAATAGTCAAAATGAGCGAGATAAGGCAGCCGATAACGGGGTGGTGTACTAATTGTTCCCGGCAGGTCCTCTGTCTAGCGTTCTGTCCTGTCCCCTTCCCCAGGACAGGACGGAACGCTAGACAGAGGACCTGCCGGGAACGATTAGTACACCACCCCATTATCGGCTGCCTTATCTCGCTCATTTTGACTATTATAGAGTGGCACCCTGAAGCGCCATGGCATTGTGAGTACCCAGTGTGGGTTTTTATTGCGGTTTTAATAAATGATTTTATATACTGCACCATGAAGTCCTTTTTCTTTTAATTGATTGCCAGACCGTTGTTCCTAATTTTTACAGACAGTCTATTGACTGGAATGGTACCAGCTGATTGGAGAAAAGCCAACATCCCTGGGAATTACAGACCAGTTAGCCTAACATCAATAGTATGTAAACTCTTGGAGGGGATGATAAGGGACTATATACAAGATTTTAGTAATAAGAATAATATCATTAGCAGTAATCAGCATGGATTCATGAAGAATCGTTCTTGCCAAACCAATCTATTAACCTTCTATGAGGAGGTGAGTTGCCATCTAGATAAAGGAAGGCCCGTAGATGTGGTGTATCTGGATTTTGCAAAAGCATTTGACACAGTTCCCCATAAACGTTTACTGTACAAAATAAGGTGCGTTGGCATGGACCATAGGGTGAGTACTTGGATTGAAAACTGGCTAAAAGGGCGTGTTCAGAGGGTGGTGATAAATGGGGAGTACTCAGAATGGTCAGGGGTGGGTAGTGGGGTCCCCCAGGGTTCTGTGCTGGGACCAATCCTATTTAATTTGTTCATAAACGACCTGGAGGATGGGATAAACAGTTCCATCTCTGTATTTGCAGACGATACTAAGCTAAGCAGGGCAATAACTTCTCCGCAGGATGTGGAAATCTTGCAAAAAGACCTGAACAAATTAATGGGGTGGGCGACTACATGGCAAATGAGGTTCAATGTAGAAAAATGTAAAATAATGCATTTGGGTGGCAAAAATATGAATGCAATCTATACACTGGGGGGAGAACCTCTGGGGGGATCTAGGATGGAAAAGGACTTGGGGGTCCTGGTGGATGATAGGCTCAGCAATGGCATGCAATGCCAAGCTGCTGCTAATAAAGCAAACAGAATATTGGCATGCATTAAAAGGGGGATCAACTGCAGAGATAAAACGATAATTCTCCCGCTCTACAAGACTCTGGTCCGCCCGCACCTGGAGTATGCTATCCAGTTCTGGGCACCAGTCCTCAGGAGGAACGTACTGGAAATGGAGCGAGTACAAAGAAGGGCAACAAAGCTAATAAAGGGTCTGGAGGATCTTAGTTATGAGGATAGGTTGCGAGCACTGAACTTATTCTCTCTGGAGAAGAGACGCTTGAGAGGGGATATGATTTCAATTTACAAATACTGTACTGGTGACCCCACAATAGGGATAAAACTTTTTCGCAGAAGAGAGTTTAATAAGACTCGTGGCCACTCATTACAATTAGAAGAAAAGAGGTTTAACCTTAAACTACGTTGAGGGTTCTTTACTGTAAGAGCGGCAAGGATGTGGAATTCCCTTCCACAGGCGGTGGTCTCAGCGGGGAGCATTGATAGGTTCAAGAAACTATTAGATAATCACCTGAATGACCGCAATATACAGGGATATGTAATGTAATACTGACACATAATCACACACATAGGTTGGACTTGATGGACTTGTGTCTTTTTTCAACCTCACCTACTATGTAACTATGTAACTATGTAACTATGTAATATACCGAGGTAAAAGTGGCACCCTTTGATGTTCCAGGGCACAAGTGTCGCCTGTTAAAATGTTTAAAAAGTTAAAATGTTGTTCAAAGTTTGATTGAATTAGCTTTTTGATTTCAGTTAATATGCTGCAAACACAACAAATGACAATTTTCAGTTCTTTGCAACCTATAAAGTGTTTTGAAACTTACTGTGTGTAATAATTTGGAACAGTGCATTGTAAGTTTTTTATTTTGAAAAAAAAAAAAAAAAAAACGTTATCATTAGGAGGTTTGTTCAATAAAATTTGAATTGTACTCTTAATAGTTGATAACATGAGAATTATGCTGACTGTCGTTTACATCAATTATTTAGGTAAATGAGAAAAATATCATTGGCATAATAATTTGGAACAGGGTGTAGAGCCTATGGCTCTAATCGGGTGCTTCAAAAACACCCCCCGCCACCGTAATTCAGGCGCCCGAGTGCCTGAATAGGGGGTGGCAGCAGCAGCCATGGATAGATTCATGCTATGCATGAATCTATCCATTGGTCATAGAGGAGGTGGCTGGAGAGGGGGCGGCACCCGTGCGCCCTTTTGGACACAAATATTTACACACATACAGATTTTCTGGGTTATACAGTCAACTTATATGACATGCTTTTGTATCTAGCTGATCAAAGACCTTCTTTGGGGGTAGCACTTGAAACTATTGATCATTTCAAAGAGTACTGTCTACTGTCTGTCTGACAATTAATTCACCTAAATCTTACATTTTACATCCAAACACTTTTCCTCCCATGGCTCATTTATTGTTTATAGAACCAATACCATTAGGTATTTGAGAATTCTGGTCTCTAGGGACTTGACAGATTATTTGAAATTAAATATTGAGCCACTGATAGCCTCTATTAAGGCCAAAATGCAAGTTTGGTAAAAATTACCCCTAGGGGTCTTGGTATTGCTTTTACCTTTCAATCCTCTATATGCTATGGTACCTTCCACTTTATATACCCGTAGGTAATTTAAAATAATTTTTGATGACCTTTCTGTGAGGTAAAGAGAAACATAAATTAACTTGGTCAACTCTTAAAAGACCACTGAACTTAGGTGACCCAGCACTACCTTTGCCACATCAGCAGATGTGCTGGATTTTTAAATATGGTAGCACTGCAAGGATGGAGAAATCATGGGTGATTGAAGCTCCTCTTTAATTTGTATTATTTAGAATTGCAGTTTTCTCATGTACCTCAGTGTGATCAAAAATCCCTTCAGAGTCCCATCCGTCATACATGTTCAATCTCTTTTTTTTGCGGACGATACTAAGCTAAGCAGGGCAATAAATTCTCTGCAGGATGTGAAAACCTTGCAAGAAGATCTGAACAAATGAATGGGGTGGGGAACTACATGGCAAATGAGGTTTATTGTAGTAAAATGTAAAATAATGCATTTGGGTGGCAAAAATATGAATGCAATCTACTCACTAGGGGGGAGAACCTCTGGCGGAATCTAGGATGGAAAAGGGCCTGGGGGGTCCTAGTAGATGATAGGCTCGGTAATGGCATGCAATGCCAAGCTGCTGCTAACAAAGAAAACAGAATATTAGCATACATTAAAAAAGGGATTAACTCCAGGGATAACGCAATAATTCTCCCGCTCTACAAGACTCTGGTCCGGCCACACCTGGAGTAGGCTGTCCAGTTCTGGGCATCAGTCCTCAAGAAGGATGTACTGGAAATGGAGTGAGTACAAAGAAGGGCAACAAAGCTAATAAAGGATTGTAGAATGAAGGGAGGGTGCACTAAAATAGCCACATCCAAAATATTCTGGAGACAAAAACAGGGGTAATACTAAGTATTACCAAAAAGGCGGACTTTATAGACTATGAAAACAATGGAGAAGATGAAGAATATCAATGAATAGTTTTATTGAAATTTACATAACATAGAATAATCAAAGGGAGATAAAAAGCATTGCATATATGCATCTGTGTTTAGATGCAGTGAGCACTTGTATGTCTATGCGTTTCACCGTTAGGCTTCTTCAGGACACGGCCAAGGTTCAAAGAAGAAACAGATAACAGAAATATTTCTTTATCTGAAATTAAATACAATGCCATTAAAATCACAGCTGATACAAAGACAAATTTGTATTAAAAAGAACATGTGTTGAGCACTTATAATAAATAGGGATGAGCCGAACACCCCCCTGTTCGGTTCGCACCAGAACATGCGAACAGGAAAAAAATTTGTTCGAACACGCGAACACCGTTAAAGTCTATGGGACACGAACATGAATAATCAAAAGTGCTAATTTTAAAGGCTAATATGCAAGTTATTGTCAATAAAAGTGTTTGGGGACCTGGGTCCTGCCCCAGGGGACATGAATCAATGCAAAAAAAAGTTTTAAAAACGGCCGTTTTTTCAGGAGCAGTGATTTTATTAATGCTTAAAGTCAAACAATAAAAGTGTAATATCCCTTTAAATTTCATACCTGGGGGGTGTCTATAGTATGCCTGTAAAGGGGCGCATGTTTCCCGTGTTTAGAACAGTCTGACAGCAAAATGACATTTTGAAGGAAAAAACACATTTAAAACTACCGCGGCTATTGCATTGCCGACAATACACATAGAAGTTCATTGATAAAAACGGCATGGGAATTCCCCACAGGGCAACCCCAAACCAAAATTAAAAAAAAAAAATGATGTGGGAGTCCCCCTAAATTCCATACAAGGCCCTTCAGGTCTGGTATGGATATTAAGGGGAACCCCAGCCAAAATTTAAAAAAAAAATTGACGTGGGGTTCCCCCTAAATTCCATACCAGACCCTTCAGGTCTGGTATGGATTTTAAGGGGAACCCCGCGCCAAAAAAAAAAAAAAAAAACGGCGTGGGGTCCCCCTAAAAATCCATACCAGACCCTTATCCGAGCACGCAACCTGGCAGGCCGCAGGAAAAGAGGGGGGGATGAGAGTGCGGCCCCCCCCCTCCTGAACCGTACCAGGCCACATGCCCTCAACATTGGGAGGGTGCTTTGGGGTAGCCCCCCAAAACACCTTGTCCCCATGTTGATGAAGACAAGGGCCTCATCCCCACAACCCTGGCCGGTGGTTGTGGGGGTCTGCGGGCGGGGGGCTTATCGGAATCTGGAAGCCCCCTTTAACAAGGGGACCCCCAGATCCCGCCCCCCCCCCCTGTGTGAAATGGTAAGGGGGTACTTACCCCTACCATTTCACTAAAAAACTGTCAAAAATGTTAAAAATGACAAGAGACAGTTTTTGACAATTCCTTTATTTAAATGCTTCTTCTTTCTTCCTTCATCTTCTTCTTCTTCTGGTTCTTCTGGCTCTTCTGGTTCTTCCGCCGGCGTTCTCGTCCAGCATCTCCTCCGCGGCATCTTCTATCTTCTTCTCCTCGGGCCGCTCCGCACCCATGGCATGAGGGGAGGCTCCCGCTCTTCTCTTCATCTTCTTCTCTTCTTCATCTTCTTCTTCATCTTCTTCTTCTTCTTCTCTTCTTCCTTCTTCTCTTCTTCATTTCTTCTCCGGGCCGCTCCGCAGCCATGCTGGCATGGTGGGAGGCTCCCGCTGTGTGACGGCGTCTCTTCGTCTGACGGTACTTAAATAACGGGGGGCGGGGCCACCCGGTGACCCCACCCCCCTCTGACGCACGGGACATGACGGGACTTCCCTGTGGCATTCCCCGTGACGTCACAGGGAAGTCCCGTCAAGTCACCGTGCGTCAGAGGGGGGCGGGGTCACCGGATGGCCCCGCCCCCCGTTATTTAAGAACCGTCAGACGAAGAGACGCCGTCACACAGCGGGAGCCTCCCACCATGCCAGCATGGCTGCGGAGCGGCCCGCAGAAGAAATGAAGAAGAGAAGAAGGAAGAAGAGAAGAAGAAGAAGAAGAAGATGAAGAAGAAGATGAAGAAGAGAAGAAGATGAAGAGAAGAGCGGGAGCCTCCCCTCATGCCATGGGTGCGGAGCGGACTGAGGAGAAGAACATAGAAGACGCCGCGGAGGAGATGCTGGACGAGAACGCCGGAGGAAGAACCAAAAGAGCCAGAAGAACCAGAAGAAGATGAAGGAGAAAGAAGAAGCATTTAAATAAAGGAATTGTCAAAAACTGTCTCTTGTCATTTTTAACATTTTTGACAGTTTTTTAGTGAAATGGTAGGGGTAAGTACCCCCTTACCATTTCACACAGGGGGGGGGCCGGGATCTGGGGGTCCCCTTGTTAAAGGGGGCTTCCAGATTCCGATAAGCCCCCCGCCCGCAGACCCCCACAACCAACGGCCAGGGTTGTGGGGATGAGGCCCTTGTCTTCATCAACATGGGGACAAGGTGTTTTGGGGGGCTACCCCAAAGCACCCTCCCAATGTTGAGGGCATGTGGCCTGGTACGGTTCAGGAGGGGGGGGCCGCACTCTCGTCCCCCCCTCTTTTCCTGCGGCCTGCCAGGTTGCGTGCTCGGATAAGGGTCTGGTATGGATTTTTAGGGGGACCCCACGCCGTTTGTTTTTTTTTGGCGCGGGGTTCCCCTTAAAATCCATACCAGACCTGAAGGGTCTGGTATGGAATTTAGGGGGAACCCCACGTCAATTTTTTTAAAAAATTTTGGATGGGGTTCCCCTTAATATCCATACCAGACCTGAAGGGCCTTGTATGGAATTTAGGGGGACCCCCACATCATTTTTTTTTTTTTTTTTTTTGGTTCAGGGTTGCCCTGTGGGGAATTCCCATGCCGTTTTTATCAATGAACTTCTATGTGTATTGTCGGCAATGCAATAGCCGCGGGTAGTTTTAAATGAGTTTTTTCCTTCCAAATGTCATTTTGCTGTCAGACTGTTCTAAACACGGAAAACTTGCGCCCCTTTACAGGCATACTATAGACACCCCCCAGGTACGAAATTTAAAGGGATATTACACTTTTATTGTTTGACTTTGAGCATTAATAAAATCACTGTTCCTGAAAAAACGTCCGTTTTTAAAACTTTTTTTTGCATTGATCCATGTCCCCTGGGGCAGGACCCGGGTCCCCAAACACTTTTTATGACAATAACTTGCATATAAGCCTTTAAAATTAGCACTTTTGATTTCTCCCATAGACTTTTAAAGGGTGTTCCGCGGCATTCGAATTTGCCGCGAACACCCCAAATTGTTCGCTGTTCGGCGAACTTGCGAACAGCCAATGTTCGAGTAGAACATGAGTTCGACTCGAACTCGAAGCTCATCCCTAATAATAAAGACATGGACGAACAAATAGACAGGTACCTTAGTTTGGATTACATTCTAAATATACCCAGAATTAGATGGACGAACTAAAGAAAAAAAAAGGCAATTAGAAACATATTGTAAAACCAAACATAGTGACCTGTATGTGGTATGTTTGTTGTATGGTTTATGTACTAAAACTGCATACTCCTGTACATATCATATTATTTATATGAACGCTATAGGAACTGATTTGTTGGTTATTATGACACTTTGCTTTGTATATTTAAGATAATTACTTTACTGCTAATTACTGTACACAATGGTTTTGATGTATCACTATGTTTTTGTATCCTTTAAAGTTGTGAGTATGCATCTCTGTTTTTTGTCTTTTTGCTTTTAATTGGACGTGTGTTGCCCTCGTGCATGATTCATGGACGATACATACCACATACAGGTCACTATGTTTGGTTTTACATTATGTTTCTAATTGCCTTTATGGTACTAAAAAAGCTGTCACCAGTCTATCATCATACTGCAGGGGCTGTTTTCTGTATTCATCTAATAAGGCTTTCTATCTAATGTCTATCTGTTTCATTCATGCAGATCTTCCCTGCAGGTCTTTGCACACTGGACGAGGGCTCTATCTGCCATACTGGCCAGTTCTATGTGTACTGCAGTACGTGCGACGTGTTACTTCTGGCTGGTCTTTCTTCGTTGTCTGTGACTGTTTTTGTTTTTGCTTTTGGATCTGGGTGTCTGGTGCGCATGTGCGCCTCGCTTGCTACGATGCCTGGACAGACACTCTTATGTGTTCCCCTCGGGTTCGTTGTGCTATTTGCACATGCTCACAAACACACAAGGCCTCATCTTTTTTTCCTACATTGCCCATAAGTCTTTGCTGTGATTGCGTCACATGACTTTTATGACGCTCAGCTGCTATACCCTTCACCATATAAACAGCCCTCAGACTTAGTTAAGCTCTGAGTGCAGGATTTGTCTGTCTCCCAGAGGCATGCTTTTTACATGAACTGCTGATGTAAGTACCGTATTTATCGGCATATAACACGCACCTAATTTTAAGAGAGAATTTTCAGGAAAAAAACTAATTTTAAATAAAAGAACTTTGAAGCAAAATAAGGGTAACTCAGAACTTTTTTTTATTAATATTTATACAACATATAAGGTAAATAACTTAACGGGAAAGTAAAATCAACTGTTTTACCGAAGAAACTTGGATTTTATGGTATATGTTTGAACAAAAGTTTAAAATCAAAATCGCTGCTGTCTGCGAAACCAGGAAACTCTTCATCCTCACTGCTATCTTCAAAATCGAACTGAACACTGCTGCATTGACTGCTACTGTCTTCATAAACCAGGTCGTCTTCTTTACCATCCAAAGCATTGCTTATGCCACATTTCTTAAAAGATTTGATAACAATATCTTCTTTAACTGCGTCCCACGAAGTCTTTATCCATTGACACACTTTTGAAATGCCAGGTCTTTTCATTCGCCCAGAATTGGTAACTTCGTGTTGGCTTTCATCACACATGTATTTATTCCATTCTTCATGCATGAAAGCTTTGAAGGGCTTGTTAATGGAAACATCTAATGGCTGTAGTTGTGATGTAAGTCCTCCTGGAATGACGGCCATTTCTGTTTTGCACATTTTCAATTCTTTCTTTGTTGGTTCTGTAAGATGAGATCTAAATGAGTCCAGTACTAACAAGGATGGCTTCTTTAACAAAGCACCCGGGCGCTTCTCCCACACGTTTCTAATCCAAAGTCTCATGCCTTCTTCGTCCATCCAACCTTTAGGATGAACATGCACATTAATTCCACTTGGAATTTTCTCCTTTGGAAGAGTTTTCCTTTTAAAAATGACCAATAGTGGTAGCTTGTTTTCATCTGCGGTGCAGGCAAGGACCACGGTATAACGATTTTTTTCATGCCCTGAAGTTTTGATTGTTACGGTTTTGGCACCTTTTGCTTCCACAGTTTTATTTAAAGGAACATCAAAAGTGAGGGGTACTTCGTCCATGTTGCCGATTTGACCAATTTCAAAATTGTGTCTTTTCCTTTGTTTGATAATGAAGTGATGAAACTGTATTATCTTCTCTTCATAATCATCCGGCATACGCTGAGCAATCCTGGTTCTTGTTCGCATCCGAAGCTCATGCCTCTTCATAAATCTTTGGCACCATGATGTTGTCCCTTTGAAATCCTGTATTTGCAACTGTTTGCTGATTTTCACTGCTTCAATGATGATCATTTTTGTTGATAAAGCAATGCCAGCTTTTCTATGATTTAGTACAAATTCCTTCACTTTTTCTTCTAATGTTGGCCATTTAACAATACCGCTGCGAAAATTGCATTTTGTTTTTGCTAATGTCTTTAGTTTTTCTTCCATTTTTCGCCACTCTCGTATTGTGCATTCTGTTGGTGGCTCTCCAAAATGCCTTGCTGCAGCCCTATTTCCATGTTGTTTGGCATATTCCACAACCTTTAACTTGAAAGCAGCTGTATATGCTCCACGCTTTTGTTTTGATGCCATTTGGGATACCAGTAGTAGTGAAATACTGTAAGTACACTAGTAAATGCAGTTGTTTAACTGAGGAGGCACTTATGATAGTGCAGAGTGCATTGTCTGGATGAGTCCGTGGTATTCTTTTTACTTAAATTTAAATAAAAAAAGTAAGGTAGTATTGGGTGTGTAAATTTACCAGTACTCTGTTGTACTATCTGTGTGTTGCAGGATGGCTGTGTGTAGTATGGTAAGGTAATATGGTAATAATGGTGTTATTATCATACTGGTGTAAGATCACTAGTGGACTAGTAGGGGCTGAAACCCCTGTGTCGTCTGCCCCCTCATCTCTTTGCTCCCCTCCCCATCAGACAGTGTGCGTCACTTTGCAGAGGGGGGCTTAGAAAAAACACACACCATCAGGCTCTCTGTCACTTTGTCCGCCTTTAAAACATTTGTACCTAAAAGGGTACAAGTTCAGGACATCCCCACAGTGCCTGATGGGGAGGGGGCAAATAGACACACACTCTGCTTTGTAGGGATGGGGGAGCAGGGAGTGTGCATCTTTTAGCTCCCCTCCCTGCTGTCAGGCAGTGTAATTCTTTGCCCCCCTCCTTGCAGTCATCTTGTCACTCTGGTTCCCTTTAAGACCAGTGCACACACTGCTGCCTGCCCTGTACACTGCCAATTGAACTAATGGTATTTGAAAGGTATGCTTAGTGCCGGTTCACATTACTGTGCTCTGCGAGATCGCATGTGATTCACACCACACTGCAGATCACATGCAATGTCCGAGTTATGCGATTTCAGTCATACAGATAGTATTGCTGAATTTTCATGCATTCAGACCAAACACGCACAGGACCCTTTTTTTGGTCCACACCAGAATTGGATCGCATGGGTGTTCACACCTATGCGATCCGATTCATGTCTGAACTGTCAGTTCGCAGTGCGATATGTGAGCTGAAATGGGGGTGTCATTAACAATGTATTGACATGCCCGAAGAACGCATATGGCAGTGTGAATTGCTGTGCGAGTCAGGTATGATGCGGGAACCTGCAGTGGATTTGCAGGGTTCCCTCATACCGGTATTTGATTAAGGCTTGATTCACCCTTGTGCGATGCGGGAACCCTGCAAATCCACTGTGGGTTCTAGCATCAAACCTGACTTGCACAACAGTTCACACTGCCATATGCGATCTGCGGGGCGTGTCAATACAAAGTTAATGATACCCACATTTCAGCTCGCATATCGCACTGCAAACTGACAGTTCGGACATGAATCGGATCGCATGAGTGTGATCCGATTCTGGTGTGGACCACAAAAATGGTCCTGTGCGAGTTTGGCCAGATTGTGATGCGATATCAGCCATACTATCAGTTTTGGCTGAAATCACATCGCACTGACATCGCATGTGATTTAGACTGCAGTGCACTCTAAATCACATGCAATATCGCAGAGGGCACAAGTGTGAAGCAGCACTGAGATAGATTTTTAACATTCTCACTTCATTAATGACAGATTCTCCAGATTATCCTTCATTGAAAGATTCTCCATTATTGCTAACTAACAATTCCCTTTTACATTATTTTCGTTTAATTTCCTATTTCTTGTAAGGGCTGTATTTCTGGGCTGGGACAAGGGTGTCATGTCAGGCAGTGTGTATACTGTATTTGCGCAACCTTCCTCCCCCCTCACCCCCCGCCGGAGACTTTTTTCCCAAGTTGTCATTTAAACTGCATGTGTACCTGCTTGCTCGTGTTGCAATCCAGTCAGAGCAAACTCTCGCGAGCCGTGCAGAGGGGTTACCATGGATATGACCTCACGGCCGCGAGAGTTAGTGAGAGAGAAAGTTTCCTCTGTGTGTGCTGCGGTGGGGGATGGCTGCCGGAGCTCTGCAATGCTTACAATGAGTGTCCCGGGACTCGCAGGTCCCCCAGGCTGTTTCCGATCGCGTCCGCTCGCCATTCGATCGATATACACAGTATGTACCAATGCATTTTTTTATACATCAGCGTATAGCACGCACACCCGATTTTCATCCGATTTTACGATAAATATGGTACTTTACTACCCATATTGACACACATACTTTTTTCTATCCTATTATTTAGTTTGATAACTTTATATTTATATATTTGATTTTTATATTTATAGACACAGTGACCGGCTGTTAAGCTTTACTTAGCTACTAGCATTGCTGAAGCCTAACTAAGCACATATGTCTCATGTATTGCGGACGCCACTCTAACCTTAATGGCCTCTTCCTGATGAGGAATACAAGCTTTCTCTGCCCCTGCGCACAGACCTAGCCAAATAAACAGTTTTTAGTAAGTTCTTTTGCCCTTACAGAGTATATGACAATGCCATATTATATTGGAAATGGTTATTTATTGGGTATATTTATTTTTCTTTAGTTCGTACTTGCAAAAACTCATCGCCCATCTAATTCTGGGTATATTTAGAATGTAATCCAAACTAAGGTACCTGTCTATTTGTTCGTCCATGTCTTTAATATCTGCAAGTGCTCAACAAATGTTCTTTTTAATACAAATTTGTCTTTGTGTCAGCTGTGATTTTAATGGCATTGTATCTCATTTCAGATAGAGAAATAATTCTATTATCTGTTTCGTGTTTGAACCTTGGCCGTGTCCTGAAGAAGCCTAACGGTGAAAGTCGTAGACATTAGGGCTCACTGCACCTAAACACAGATGCATATATGCAATGTTTTTTATCTCCCTTTGATTATTCTATGTTATGTAAATTTCAATAAAATTATTCATTGATATTATTCTTCCTTTCCATTGTTTTCATAGCCTATAAAGTCCGCCTTTTTGGTAATACTTAGTATTACCCCTGTATTTGTCTCCAAAGCTAATAAAGGGTCTGAAGGACATTAGTTATGAAGAAATGTTGCAAGCACTGAACTTTACCTACTTAAACTCTACAAACATCTGAGAATGTAGCTGTTCCAACTCACCCAGGACCTAATACAAAAGAAACTGCATTTCTGATGAATGTAAGAATTCCCAGTCTATTCCATCCAAAAAACTTGGGCCCTTCTCCAGCTCCTCCAATGTAGGAGCCACCATGTCTCAACCAATTATTCAATACAATATTATCAATCTTTCATCATATCCCCTCACAGCAGATGAAATATCTGTCCTTGCCAGGGGACTTACTTTTTGTCCCAATCGCAAAATCAATAAATTTGAAACAATAAAAGATTTACATCTATTTACATGAAAGCTTCAGTTACAGTGTATGTTCGATAAGACCGATGTAGATTCAAGTACTTTTCGATCTCTCAAGGAACGTCAAGCCTTGAATGATCTAAATGCACTCCTGGAAGAGAGTGACATCCGTGACCTCATAGACACGATAGACTTGGAATCCCTTTTAAATTCATCCACCAGCTCTATAACAAGTGATCAGACATCTTCTAAACTGAAGAAAAAAATCTGATCCTTACCCCCCTCCAAGCACCAACCAGGGCATACTAACCACTCAGGAGATAAAAGGCATGAATGCAAATACAAGCTTATCTGATAATTTAACAATTAAAGAAAAACAAGCGCTTGATGGGCTATCAAATAATTCCAATTTGGTTATTAAACCCTCAGATAACACAGGAGTATTGTACTAATGAGTAACGACAAGTATATATCAATGTGTATAAAGATACTGCATAATACTGATTGGTATAGACCCATTAAATTTGAAACACAAAACAAAGGGGTTCCCCTGGGTGGACTTTACTGGCACTTGCAACAAGTAAAAAGTATAGGAGTGTGTAGGAAATCAAGGGTAATATAACAAAAAAGGTACAAATTTTATTCGTATTCACAGATACATATGGATAAAAACAAGCAGTGAGTAATTTTGACTAACATAGTGCATAATACATGATAGCCATGATAAGCAAATAAACAAAATCAATGATGATGAAAAGACTCTTCTCAAGCCCGACGCGTTTCGAGGTACTTAATAACTGTACAATCCTTCTTCAGGGGCATGATCTGAGAGAGAGGGGTTCATCTGAGTAGATAGGGAAAGAGATAAGAGAAAAAAGAGGGTAAGGTAAAGGATAAAGCTGAGGGCAAATATTTAGTAGGGGGTATAGGGTGGTGAATTAAACACCTACCTGACTATGTGTGATTATTCACTTGTGAAAGTTTAGTTTTTTCTCTAAAAACAAGGAGAACCATGGAGGAAGGGCAGGATATGGGAAGAAGTATACGTATTATAGCAGGTATAAACGGGGATACTTAGGTGGTAAGAGGTGCAAGTTGGTGGGCTGCAGTCACCATGGAAGGGTGTAGCAGAAACTCCCGTCCCGCCCCTCCCGGGCGCGCACACACCAGAGCGGCGTGCTGAGGTCACAAATAGGCGTCCCTAAAAATAACAAAATATGGAAAGGACCTTAGAATAGGGTCCAACGTAAATGGATAGAAAGTACTAACCTAATGTGTAGATAGTTTAGTTCAAATTAGAGTATCAGTAAGGGGAAAATGTAAGGAATAATGAGTGAATATTGAAGTGCATCAAAGGTCGGTTGCATCAAAAAGAGCGGTAACAAAGAGGTGCGGCTCATAATATATCCTAGTGGCAGCATGTAGGTGTATATAAATAAATTTGGGGTTGGAGTTTAAACAAAGTATACAAGGTAAGTACATAGTTGCGCACATAGCGGATAGTTGTGCTGAACATGCGTACTGGGGGTACCCATAATACATAACATGTAGCTGGTATCTAAAAATTAAAAAGGATAAATTGATGCTGAGCCTGTGTGGAAATGCTTCCAAAACATTTTTTGCAGGGGCCAAAGTGGAAGATGACTAAAAAATAATACTGATGTATACTCAGTATGGAAAATGTATGGAAGTAAACATACTGGAGTAAGAAAAAACAACAAGCAGTGATGAAGAGACATACCTTAATAATGCAGGTTAGCAGACTCACAGCCAAGCGTCCGGTATGTGCAGCGGCTTGGTGTAGAGTGAGTGAGACTGGTATAAGTAGTGTGGCTGTCACTATCAGCTGGCGTCAACAATGAGGCACAGCTGTGTCGTGAACAGCGTAAGCCGGGACGCACTGTATTGACCCCCCGAGGCGAGCGTGCGAGGCGCCGCCCCAACCGCGCGTGCGCGAACGTCACGGCGTTTGGAGCAGCGTCACGCACACCCGCCCCACCGGCACGGAAGTGACACTCCGGCGAGAGCGCATGCTCGCCTGGAGTGCTAACATGGAGGCAGTGGGCGTGTGCTGGAAAGACGCCCAAATACCTCACTAGGCGCCGCCCAGGAATTCCTGTGGCGGCTTACCGTGCCAGGCAGCCGCTCCGGCCGGACGCGTCCCGAGGGAGGGGCGGGGAGAAGGAGAAACCGTCACAATAGGTGGCACAAAAAAGTATCAGCAATACCAATAAAAATTAAAGAGGAGTGGCTGCTGTCCAATCACACAGCCTAATTATAGTGTATGCCTCCAAGTATGGGGAAAACAAAAAAAGGGGGAAGGAGATGAAAGAAGGGAAAGGAGAAAAGGGAACATCACAGAGGAATATGGGATTAGACTAGGGATGGTGAATTGCTGCACAAAGCAGTGAACATGCTGGATTAATGCACAATAGGACAACCATGAGCAAAAACCAAAATATTTCAATACACATAGGCAATGTACATGTGCTAGCATGTGCAACAGATATATGCATATAATGGCAAGAAGTAAATAACAGACAAAAATACATTTTGTACATAGCCAAAATACTCTAAGAAATAGACGGTGGACATGAATATGACAATTTGCTATTAGAGACCCAAAGAAACGAAAATGTTAATATATGTATGGGAAAACAAAAATCATGGAGGGGGGAATAACCAAGCTGGCTGTGTGTCTAGATACGTGGTCCCCCTAAGGGGGGGGACCCCCCCCCTCCCCTTTCCCCCCCCCCCTTAGGGGGACCACGTATCTAGACACAATAATTTTTATTGGTATTGCTGATACTTTTTTGTGCCACCTATTGTGACGGTTTCTCCTTCTCCCCGCCCCTCCCTCGGGACGCGTCCGGCCGGAGCGGCTGCCCGGCACGGTAAGCCGCCACAGGAATTCCTGGGCGGCGCCTAGTGAGGTATTTGGGCGTCTTTCCAGCACACGCCCACTGCCTCCATGTTGGCACTCCAGGCGAGCATGCACTCTCGCCGGAGTGTCACTTCCGTGCCGGTGGGGCGGGTGTGCGTGACGCTGCTCCAAACGCCGTGACGTTCGCGCACGCGCGGTTGGGGCGGCGCCGTGCACGCTCGCCTCGGGGGGTCAATACAGTGCGTCCCGGCTTACGCTGTTCACGACACAGCTGTGCCTCATTGTTGACGCCAGCTGATAGTGACAGCCACACTACTTATACCAGTCTCACTCACTCTACACCAAGCCGCTGCACATACCGGACGCTTGGCTGTGAGTCTGCTAACCTGCATTATTAAGGTATGTCTCTTCATCACTGCTTGTTGTTTTTTCTTACTCCAGTATGTTTACTTCCATACATTTTCCATACTGAGTATACATCAGTATTATTTTTTAGTCATCTTCCACTTTGGCCCCTGCAAAAAATGTTTTGGAAGCATTTCCACACAGGCTCAGCATCAATTTATCCTTTTTAATTTTTAGATACCAGCTACATGTTATGTATTATGGGTACCCCCAGTACGCATGTTCAGCACAACTATCCGCTATGTGCGCAACTATGTACTTACCTTGTATACTTTGTTTAAACTCCAACCCCAAATTTATTTATATACACCTACATGCTGCCACTAGGATATATTATGAGCCGCACCTCTTTGTTACCGCTCTTTTTGATGCAACCGACCTTTGATGCACTTCAATATTCACTCATTATTCCTTACATTTTCCCCTTACTGATACTCTAATTTGAACTAAACTATCTACACATTAGGTTAGTACTTTCTATCCATTTACGTTGGACCCTATTCTAAGGTCCTTTCCATATTTTGTTATTTTTAGGGACGCCTATTTGTGACCTCAGCACGCCGCTCTGGTGTGTGCGCGCCCGGGACGGGCGGGACGGGAGTTTCTGCTACACCCTTCCATGGTGACTGCAGCCCACCAACTTGCACCTCTTACCACCTAAGTATCCCCGTTTATACCTGCTATAATACGTATACTTCTTCCCATATCCTGCCCTTCCTCCATGGTTCTCCTTGTTTTTAGAGAAAAAACTAAACTTTTACAAGTGAATAATCACACATAGTCAGGTAGGTGTTTAATTCACCACCCTATACCCCCTACTAAATATTTGCCCTCAGCTTTATCCTTTACCTTACCCTCTTTTTTCTCTTATCTCTTTCCCTATCTACTCAGATGAACCCCTCTCTCTCAGATCATGCCCCTGAAGAAGGATTGTACAGTTATTAAGTACCCCGAAACGCGTCGGGCTTGAGAAGAGTCTTTTCATCATCATTGATTTTGTTTATTTGCTTATCATGGCTATCATGTATTATGCACTATGTTAGTCAAAATTACTCACTGCTTGTTTTTATCCATATGTATCTGTGAATACGAATAAAATTTGTACCTTTTTTTTATATTACCCTTGATTTCCTACACACTCCTATACTTTTTACTTGTTGCAAGTGCCAGTAAAGTCCACCCAGGGGATCCCCTTTGTTTTGTGTCTTCAGATTATTGGACGTGGCACGGCCCTCTTAATCCTAAACTGGTTGGTCAACCTCTTTTCTGTTAAATTTGAAACAATCACTCGATTCAATGAGGAATTCTATATCCTAGTGGACAGAGCACTTAATAAGAATATAATTACTAATCAATTATGGAAATGTATTCGTACCACATTCCGAGTTATCCCCACGTTCTATTCCCTCCCCAAGATTCACAAAAACAAAACAGATCCTCCGGGTAGACCCATTGTATCGGGTAATGGGTCCATCACGGAGAATCTTTCTAAAGTGGTGGATGAATATCTAAGGCCTCTTGTGTCTGCCCTGCTGTCATACATAAAAGACACAATCCATCTACTTCAAATCATCGATGGTGTCCAGGTAACTGATCACACTATCCTGGTCTCGATCGATGTAGAAACACTTTAAAGCTCAATACCACATGATAAGGGCTTAAAATGTATCTAAAAAACTCTATCACAAACCATTCCTTCAAAAAAAACGTTTCATGAATTTATATTGCTGGCACTCGATTTTATACTTCGACACAATATTTTCGGTTTCCATGGCCAATATTTCCTCCAGGTGCAGGGCGTAGCCAGGGGCACCTGCTGTGCCCCTGGCTATGCCAACCTGTACCTGGGGGAATGGGAAAGAACCCTAAGCGAGGATGAGGATCTCTCTTTGTACCTGCGCCACACTACTTTGTGGCGCAGATACATCGATGACATCTTCATCCTATGGGAGGGATCCATCGAATCACTTCATACGTTTCTAACCATCTTGAACAACAATGAATACAACTTAAAATTTACGATGATCTATGATCATACATCTATAACATTCTTAGATGTTGAGATATTTAAAGATCCCAACAACCTCTTAGCTTGTAAACTTCATCGTAAACCTACATCTGGCAACACCATCTTGCACTCTGATAGCTTTCACCCAAGATCACTTATCAACTCCATCCTTTTAGTCAATTTCTTAGGATTAAGCGCAATTGTTCCAACAATGACGATTTCCTCCGAGAAGCCAGAGCCCTCAAAAATCACCTTCTAGATACAGGCTATAGCCATAGATGTCTAAAAAGTGCTTTCAATAAAGCCAATAGTGATAGACAAAATCTGCTACGATCACATAATAAACCTACCTCTGTCTCAAATCCTTATACTAGGATAATTACGACCTTTTCAAACGAACTTACAGAATTAAGACAAATCCTAATCAAATACTGGCAAGTTTTAACCAACGATCCAGTGGTGGGCCCCTTTGTATCTCCTGACTCGTTGGTCACCTTCCGACGTAATACGTCAGTGGGTGACCGTCTGGTCAGGAGTGAATTTAGGGGACTCACTCGTGGAGACCCGTGTAATACTCTTGGTACTTTCCCTTGCGGTTCGTGTGGCTATTGTCGATACATGGATACACCTAAGAATTCACATCTTCCCAACGGATGAATATTCTCCCCTAAACACTATGCTAACTGTCAGACCACATTTGTTGTGTATTTGATACAATGCGAGTGCGGCTGTTATTACATGGGAAAAACCATCCAAAAATTATGTAAATGTCTGTATCACCATATTACAGCTATGAAAACAAAAAATCCAGACTTTCCCTGGGGACGACATGTAGCCACAGTCCACAATGAATGTTTCCCAAAATTATCAGTTTTGATACTGGATCGTCTCCACCAAACCCCCAGAGGAGGTGATCTGAACAAATTACTCCTCCAACGGGAAATGAAGTGGATCTCGAATTTAAATGCCACCTCACCTCCAGGCTTGAACGAGATACTAAGCTTCAAACTCTTCTTACAGGGTTTCACATCAGGGGGTTACGAAGGTGATATGTAGGTTTATATACAGTATATGTTCCATGATTTTATTTACTCCTCATGATTAAATTTTCTGTCCGTTGTATTTAGACATTATTGAATATTAATACATTGTTTGTACATGTACAATACTGTCATTCTATGTACTCCATCACGGATATGCCCCTTCTTCTTGTGTCGGTGGCGCTCTGACGCCTGACGTCATCGCGTCTTTTGACGCGGTGACGCCGGACGCCATTGCGCCGGGGGAATCAGCATTCGGCGACAGTTTACCTCCCTGCTGACACTTCGGTCAGCTGGTGGAGGTATGTCGCCGAATTTGGTGCGGCCCCCTCCCTTTTCTTGATGATATTATTCCCATGTATGGGGTTTCCTGCCCCTTATAGGCAGTACCTTCACATCATTAGCTGGCATATATATCCCAGGGTGTTAGCATTTCTTAGCTACACACCTTGACCTCACAGCAAGGAGCAGATCAATTCTTATACAGACTTCAACCATGTAGTAAGTATATTATTCTCCTGCCCATTTATGCTGTAATTAATCTTTAAAGACACTTTATTTGTACAATTAACTATGTATTTCATGGACATGGTATCGGTACTCTTACGTATGTAAACACAGAGTTGCACTGTACAATTTACCATATCAACCAGCATCGGGCTGTGTTCAGTGCATCCATATGTGGTATATATTCTCTTTTTAATTTAATTTATTTTATCCGGCAGTATTTGCTGTACAAGTTTTTACCATATTGTCCCATGATCTACATATGTTTCCCTAGTCTATCGTCATCTCTCTCTCCCCTTTTAACTAGCATGTAGGGATGAGCTTCGAGTTCGAGTCGAACTCATGTTCGACTCGAACATTGGCTGTTCGCAAGTTCGCCGAACAGCGAACAATTTGGGGTGTTCGCGGCAAATTCGAATGCCGCGGAACACCCTTTAAAAGTCTATGGGAGAAATCAAAAGTGCTAATTTTAAAGGCTTATATGCAAGTTATTGTCATAAAAAGTGTTTGGGGACCCGGGTCCTGCCCCAGGGGACATGGATCAATGCAAAAAAAAGTTTTAAAAACGGACGTTTTTTCAGGAGCAGTGATTTTATTAATGCTTAAAGTCAAACAATAAAAGTGTAATATCCCTTTAAATTTCGTACCTGGGGGGTGTCTATAGTATGCCTGTAAAGGGGCGCATGTTTCCTGTGTTTAGAACAGTCTGACAGCAAAATGACATTTGGAAGGAAAAAACTCATTTAAAACTACCCGCGGCTATTGCATTGCCGACAATACACATAGAAGTTCATTGATAAAAACGGCATGGGAATTCCCCACAGGGCAACCCTGAACCAAAAAAAAAAAAAAAAATGATGTGGGGGTCCCCCTAAATTCCATACAAGGCCCTTCAGGTCTGGTATGGATATTAAGGGGAACCCCAGCCAAAATTTTAAAAAAAAATTGACGTGGGGTTCCCCCTAAATTCCATACCAGACCCTTCAGGTCTGGTATGGATTTTAAGGGGAACCCCGCGCCAAAAAAAAAAAAAAAACGGCGTGGGGTCCCCCCAAAAATCCATACCAGACCCTTATCCGAGCACGCAACCTGGCAGGCCGCAGGAAAAGAGGGGGGGACGAGAGTGCCGCCCCCCCCTCCTGAACCGTACCAGGCCACATGCCCTCAACATTGGGAGGGTGCTTTGGGGTAGCCCCCCAAAACACCTTGTCCCCATGTTGATAAAGACAAGGGCCTCATCCCCACAACCCTGGCCGGTGGTTGTGGGGGTCTGCTGGAGGGGGGCTTATCGGAATCTGGAAGCCCCCTTTAACAAGGGGACCCCCAGATCCCGGCCCCCCCCCTGTGTGAAATGGTAAGGGGGTACTTACCCCTACCATTTCACTAAAAAACTGTCAAAAATGTTAAAAATGACAAGAGACAGTTTTTGACAATTCCTTTATTTAAATGCTTCTTCTTTCTTCCTTCATCTTCTTCTTCTTCTGGTTCTTCTGGCTCTTCTGGTTCTTCCTCCGGCGTTCTCGTCCAGCATCTTCTCCGCGGCGTCTTCTATCTTCTTCTCCTCGGGCCGCTCCGCACCCATGGCATGGGGGGGAGGCTCCCGCTCTTCTCTTCATCTTCTTCTCTTCTTCATCTTCTTCTTCATCTTCTTCTTCTTCTTCTCTTCTTCCTTCTTCTCTTCTTCATGTCTTCTCCGGGCCGCTCCGCAGCCATGCTGTGGCATGGAGGGAGGCTCCCGCTGTGTGACGGCGTCTCTTCGTCTGACGGTTCTTAAATAACGGGGGCGGGGCCATCCGGTGACCCCGCCCCCCTCTGACGCACGGTGACTTGACGGGACTTCCCTGTGACGTCACGGGGAATGCCACAGGGAAGTCATGTCATGTCACCGTGCGTCAGAGGGGGCGGGGTCACCGGGTGGCCCCGCCCCCCGTTATTTAAGAACCGTCAGACGAAGAGACGCCGTCACACAGCGGGAGCCTCCCTCCATGCCACAGCATGGCTGCGGAGCGGCCCGGAGAAGACATGAAGAAGAGAAGAAGGAAGAAGAGAAGAAGAAGAAGAAGATGAAGAAGAAGATGAAGAAGAAGATGAAGAAGAGAAGAAGATGAAGAGAAGAGCGGGAGCCTCCCCCCCCATGCCATGGGTGCGGAGCGGCCCGAGGAGAAGAAGATAGAAGACGCCGCGGAGAAGATGCTGGACGAGAACGCCGGAGGAAGAACCAGAAGAGCCAGAAGAATCAGAAGAAGATGAAGGAAGAAAGAAGAAGCATTTAAATAAAGGAATTGTCAAAAACTGTATCTTGTCATTTTTAACATTTTTGACAGTTTTTTAGTGAAATGGTAGGGGTAAGTACCCCCTTACCATTTCACACAGGGGGGGGGGCGGGATCTGGGGGTCCCCTTGTTAAAGGGGGCTTCCAGATTCCGATAAGCCCCCCGCCCGCAGACCCCCACAACCACCGGCCAGGGTTGTGGGGATGAGGCCCTTGTCTTCATCAACATGGGGACAAGGTGTTTTGGGGGGCTACCCCAAAGCACCCTCCCAATGTTGAGGGCATGTGGCCTGGTACGGTTCAGGAGGGGGGGGGCCGCACTCTCGTCCCCCCCTCTTTTCCTGCGGCCTGCCAGGTTGCGTGCTCGGATAAGGGTCTGGTATGGATTTTTGGGGGGACCCCACGCCGTTTTTTGTTTTTTTTTTGGCGCGGGGTTCCCCTTAAAATCCATACCAGACCTGAAGGGTCTGGTATGGAATTTAGGGGGAAACCCACGTCAATTTTTTTTTAAAATTTTGGCTGGGGTTCCCCTTAATATCCATACCAGACCTGAAGGGCCTTGTATGGAATTTAGGGGGACTCCCACATCATTTTTTTTTTTTAATTTTGGTTCGGGGTTGCCCTGTGGGGAATTCCCATGCCGTTTTTATCAATGAACTTCTATGTGTATTGTCGGCAATGCAATAGCCGCGGGTAGTTTTAAATGTGTTTTTTCCTTCAAAATGTTATTTTGCTGTCAGACTGTTCTAAACACGGGAAACATGCGCCCCTTTACAGGCATACTATAGACACCCCCCAGGTATGAAATTTAAAGGGATATTACACTTTTATTGTTTGACTTTAAGCATTATTAAAATCACTGCTCCTGAAAAAACGGCCGTTTTTAAAACTTTTTTTTGCATTGATTCATGTCCCCTGGGGGAGGACCCGGGTCCCCAAACACTTTTATTGACAATAACTTGCATATTAGCCTTTAAAATTAGCACTTTTGATTATTCATGTTCGTGTCCCATAGACTTTAACGGCGTTCGCGTGTTCGAACGAATTTTTTTCCTGTTCGCATGTTCTGGTGCGAACCGAACAGGGGGGTGTTCGGCTCATCCCTACTAGCATGCAACCAATTGATAGAGATCAATTGACCTTACAAACTCCTTGTATTTAAGTATTTTCCTGTTGTGTATACAAGCACACACATTATAATCTTTCTCCCTTTCATGTCCTTTTGCGCTGCCAGCCTTCACCAATATAATATTTTAAATATATACACCTCTATCTATATATTACACCTCACTATATACGATATATTATATTCACATTTAGGATCCTGCACCTATTTTTTCTATGCTGTTCCTTGTGGATTCTGTGGGCCGGGCATACCCGACTGACTTTTGATGCGATGCTGCCATTTATGTAGATATATGGAAGAAATTCAATACAATATCCAACGTTAGTCTCAAACAGATGTGCCCATATATCGATTCACTCTTCATAAAAACATCCCTGACTGGCATTATGGGGATCAGAACCTGGAGTGCGCACTTGTTAAATCATCTATAGTTTTTGGTCCATGTAACAATTACAGCTGTGTGAACTAGTAAGTCTTCTTACTATTACCAACTATTTTTTTGCTCTTTCTTCCCAAGCCCCTATTCCCCGTACCTTCATTATTTATACTTCATCTTGATACATTTAAAATTATTTTGATTGGTATATTTTATTCATGTACTTTTCTAGATTATACAATACAACTTCACAGGAAACCCCTGAAGAAGGAATTACATCTATAATATTCTGAAACATGTTGGGTCTCTAAAACGTATCATGTATGCATGTGTTTCTTTTATTAGAACATGATATTAGTGCAATAGTTGTATGATATATCTACTGTTTTTAACTTCTATTTTGTGATAATTTTTGAATAAAGCATATATTTTTACAATTTTTGATCTCTTTATCTATACCAATCATATATTCACCATTGTTCACAATCTCGTGTTTCCTTCCCTTCTCACCCGTAAAATCCCTGGGGCAATTCTCCAATTTTTTCAAGCACTGAACTTATTCTCTCTGGAGAAGAGATGCTTGAGAGGGGATATAATATCAATTTACAAATACCGTACTGGTAACTCCACAATAGGGATAAAACTTTTTTGCGAAAGGGAGTTTAACAAGATACGTGGCCACTCATTAAAATTAAAAGAAAAGAGGTTTAACCTTAAACTACATAGAGGGTTCTTTACTGTAAAAGCAGCAAGGATGTGGAATTCCCTTCTACAGGCGGTGGTCTCAGCAGGGGGCATTGATAGTTTCAAAAAACTATTAGATAAGCACCTGAATGACCATAACATATAGGGATATACAATGTAATACTTAAATATAATCACCCACATAGGTTGGACTTGATGGACTTGTGTCTTTTTTCAACCTCACCTACTATGTAACTATGTTATAGCAAGCATTGAGACTCTACAATCCAGCATAATATGTCCAATGTATAATATGCACCTAAATAGCTTCCATGCATGCAATAATGTGTATTATAATCTAGATCTGTGCTTCCATCTTGATGTATGAATGTATGTCTGAATGAATTCCTCTAACACAGTCATGGCGAATCTTGGCACCCAAGATGTTTTGGAACTACATTTCCCATGATGCTCAACCACACTGCAGAGTGCATGAGCATCATGGGAAATTAGGTTCCAAAACATCTGGGGTGCCAAGGTTCGCCATCACTGCTCTAACAGCTCAAATGTATTTTTTAAAAGCCAGTGGTATGTGAAACACACCCAAAAATTCCACCTGGTGCCAAAAAAGTGCACACACATAAAGAGTGAAACACAAAAACGTGTAACGGTTGTTACACTGTCCTCCACTAGGGAAGAACCTTACCCTGATCCCCCGGGGCGTTAGGCTCCAGACAGGGACTGAGGTACTTCACATGGGTCCATCTGGCCAAAACCAGGTGGACCCCCCTTTCTCTGGAGGGGCTGCCAAAACAGACCCACCCAGGTACTAGGTGGGGCTCCCCCAAAGGGAGACTCCATAAGAGAGGGCGAACCAAGCCAAAAGGCCTATGTCCCCCCTCTCAAGACTTTCAGGGTTGGCCCAAGGACCCACACCCTACTCATCACACTGTTACAGAACGTGACAACACCAAACAAAAAAATACAAAAAAGTGACAAACATGGGGATAAATAAAAAGAAAGTGGGGAGAAAGAAGTGGGAGAGTGAAAAGTGACCATTGTGTAATACAATGGCCGGCCCTCCGGCCAGGAATAAAAATTTCCCCTGGTCCTAACCAAAAGGCTTGGCCCTAGAGGCACGTGCGAAAAAAGTGTGTATGGTGAAGTGACCTTGGTGCCAATTCTCAAAGTGCCCCTTAACACTTGTGAGATTATGGCACCCCTGAACTGCCACTTCAGGGGCACATTCACCACAGGCTTTTCTCTCAACCTTGACCAACAGCCCAGACCGATGCAGCCCCGCCCCAGCCAGGAAGGTATCAGAACATCATGAGAACCACATAGGGAGACCAAATGGCAAAATTTCCCCATAGGTCCCAGTGCTCCCACCTAATTATACCGGTACCGGCCAATTCCCCTCAATAACACTCAAAAGGGGCAGACTTTTCCAACTGAAAAACTGAAAGGGGCAGGAACGAAACAAATCTAGGCCAGAAGGCCAGGGACCCGACCCTTCAGCCTGGACCCAGTGGTTCTCCATCCCCATCAGAAGGCTTCCCTTTTGGCTACGAACCGCTCCAGGTTACCTTTACACCAGCAGGTTTTGCATAGCCACTGCCACCCCTGGTCCACTTTGCCGTAGAACAGGGACGGGAGCAAGCGCCACCTCCTGGTAACTGATAAGAACAGATACTACATTTCATCTTAGCCAAATGGCCAAGAAGCCGATTAGCCTACACTGGCCAACACTTACCTAGGACAAATCTTAAAAAAATGATAGAATTAAGTCCTTGGACCAAGTCTTCTAGGAACTACTGAATACCTCAGCCTTAATCAATATACCAAAGTTTTTTACTTGACACCATGTATGTAGCTAGCAAACTAATAGACCCACTCCCCAGTCACAAATGTGTGATTTTACAAGTGCTGTCTGGGACTGCATAATGCACAACAGCATTATTACCATAACTTTCTATGCGGTCCATTCATGCCTATGTGTTTCTCTGCTTTCTTGCAAACAAGTACAGGTCATTTAAAAAAAAAAACAAAAACATAAAAATGCAGACACACAAGTGTGAACTTGAAGCCTTAAACTTGGATGCAGACTCCATGCCCCTGCGATGACACACTGGATCAAAAATATTAATGATGTTTTACCCCTCTAAAAGGTAATTTATAGACACAGAGGTTGTGCAGCTAGATATCAAAAATGATTGTAAAGGCAGTTCTCTTCTTTTTCCTCCTGTAGCTCCATGGAATAACCCCCTTGTGTGTGGGATCCATTGCAAATCTCACCCTTGTAGGGAAATTATTTACATCTTACATCAATATATAACACCTAGGCATGCAGCATTACTGTCCCTCTTTTGCAACACATCACACTCAGACAAAGATATTTGTTTTTTTAAGCAGTACATGTATTTAATTTATGCTTTTGCATCTTATTTTTCCTTTAACAACGGTTTTCATTTAGTATAGCATCATGCTCACTTTTTGCAATGCTTTTATGTCTGCAGTTTATTGAAGAGGTTAAGTGGGACATCAATGTAATCACCAGGCATTTGTGATTCTACCTAGATGTGGAACTCTTGTTTTTTTTTTTTTTTTTTGTTCTTTGCACTGTAAACCCACATGAATTGTGACCAGCAATGCCTTCTAAATGTAATTCATTTTTCTCAATGTTTGTGTAAAACTGATGCACTTCTTTATTAAATGATGCAGTTTGAAAGGAAATAACTTCTATTAAACATGATTAAAAAAATCAGGACAAAATCTCAGTTCTTAAAGGAAGAATAATTGACATGGAGGATGTAGTTTATCCTTAAAACCAAGGTATGTTATATATCCAAAGGCAAATGCTAACACCGATAAACATAGACATTAATCATAGACTGTCAAAACAACAGTAAAGTTAAAACAACAGTAAAGTTTCTCTCTATATTAAGGAAAACTGAAATTTTTCTATGAAATACTTTGTGTAATTTTCCCTTCCAGATGGACTCAATGGCAGCCTACGTGTGGGGGTTAAATTCTTCCACTACAGGCACATGGAAATAGGCATCTTTTAAGTCGATTGAGACTAGCCAGTCACCTAGCTGCACAGCTTTCTGGATGGTAGACAGAGTCTTCATTTTGAATCTTTCGTGCTTTATAAACTTGTTTAAGTAGGTTAGGTCTATCACAGGGGGCCATGAGCCATTTTTATTTAACACTAGGAAGATAGGGGAGTACACCTCTTGGAATTCTTTGCCTTTCAGGACAGGCACCATGGCTCCCTGCGTCATCAGCAAATCTACATAGGACAGTAACACCTACTTTTTTTCTTCTGACCAAGGTAGCAGAGTAGGAATAAACCTGAGGGGAGGAGGACCGGTGAAGGACCATGTGTGGCTGAGGAGACCGTCTTGATGGCCCAGTAATCTGAGAATGAGGCCACCCAGACATGCCAGAAGAGAAGAAAACATGCCCCCACCCAACCCACCTGGTCAGGCCCAATCTCAAAATGACTTAGTCGGTTCACATCCACTGGACGCCTGCCTTTCGGCGGACATTTGGAAGGAAGTCTGGCCCCTCTTCCAATTCCTTCTGAAATCCCGGCCAGGCCTGTAGGAGCGTGCTTCCCTTGAATGCTCAGTGCTGCGTCTTCTCCGCTGGGGCATCTTCTGGTTGAACAGGCGTCTATCCTGGAGCAAGAAGCAGGACCTTCCACCCATGGCTCAGATTATTGAGCTATCCAGCCTGTTGCCAAACAAGGAGGGCCCTTCAAAGGGGATCCTACACCAGGCTTGCTTGGAAACTGGATCAGCGAGCCAAGGGCGCAACCATAAGGCCCGCTTAGCTGTGACCGAGGCTAGCGTAGTCCGGGCCAACAGGAAGATAAGATCGATGGAAGATCGATGGAAGAAAGATCTTCCCATATGAGGCCTCTTTGACTGCTGTAATCAGTGGTGAGACTAGGGCAAAGTTGAAGCCTCCAAGAAACTCATCTCCTTCCACTTCACTGTCTGAAGACCCAGGAGATGCATCATAAGGCTGGGATAGGCCTGGATCCTTTTGTGCCTCATCAGCCAGGGAGCCTGATATAGTGGTGGACTGTCTCCGAGTGCGGGTCTTACCCCATTCCTTTAGGGACTGCTGCATCACACACTTCACTAGAGACTTAATTTGTTGGTTTTCAGTATCCTTTTCCCCAACTGCCAGGGCATAGCATGGATCCAATTAAGATTTGTCCTCCGGGACTCGTGTCCCACATCCCCAGCAGGCTCTGTGATCAGAGTGGCTGTCGTGGCGGTGGGTGCGGTGTCTGGAGGTGGAATGAGAACCTCCTCTGCTGGTGGGTCCTAGACAGGGAGACATCTGGACCTGGATGAGGAATGCTGATGTTGCAGCCTGGCAAGGTCTCTGTCATCTCGAGCCCATGATTTGGCGGTCTAACCTGGAAGGGCTAAAAAAAAAGGAAGGCAGGGAGAAAGCGCAGAGGCTGGCGTTAAGACATTATCCAAACATGAGCTATCCTGGTGCCCTGGTCCAAGGCACCTTGCAGGAAGGTCAGTCAAAAGGATATCATAGCTGCCTGCAGGTAGCACCCAGTAAAACCTAGGACAAAAGCCAAGGAAGAGACTAGCAGCCATAATGACACCGAAAAGGCTGATACTTCCCCTTTAAGAAGGTCACTCTTCCGTGACCACAGTCCCAAGCTGGAGCCTTACCTAGTGTTGGAAATCCAGAGCTTGGAGAAGCTGCTGCACACTGCCCGCAGGGATTTCCGTAGAGACAGGGGCTTTTAAAATCACCGCTGCGTGGCTGCCAGGACCTCTGCTGAGCTGCGCATGTGCGAACCAAGCTTCTAGATCACTTGTGGCTTTGTGCATGCACAGACGCTCGTCCAGAAGTATGAAGCGTCCTGGAACACAGAAGCACTCCAGGTGCCATTAGAGGCCGGTACGGGGAACAGGGAGGAATAGCAAGACAAACAACACAAAGAAAAACATAAGCAGCTGCCATGGGGAGGACATTGCCAACTCCAGACCTTGCTAGCCGACTACACTGTGCTAGATACCCCATCCTGGGCATATGCAGGCAGCCCCCCCACCACTGGGTTTCAATGCCTGAAGCCACTCGCCCGCCAGCTGGGCCCTGGGCTTTTACCGCTTGATTGGTATGCCCAACTCTGGCCCACTCAGGGCATATTCATCATGACTGGACGCCAGGAGAGCAAATGTAAGTGCATTGTAGGTCCATAGAGGAGGACAAAAAAGGAACGCAGTCTATAGCTGTGAGCTCAAATTTATGGGAATGGGGTCCTATAACTGTAGAGAGGAGGCGGGGTTAACCCCCACAGTTAGGCTGCAATGGAGTCTATCAGGAAATATGAATTTTTCTATGTGTTTGCAATTGAGGGGTCTCATTGTGTTCTGACCCAACTCCTTTAACTGTGGGAATGCCAAAATCAATCCTGGCCAGAATAATTATTTATCAGGATAAAGATACCCTTCTACTGAGAGCCTTGACAATATTAAGTGGTGCAAATACATCACATGTCCACTTTTTTACGCAGAGGTGCGAAGAAATGGAAAAAGCTGGTTATAAAACCAGCCAAACTTTGATCCATCCAGAAGTCGTACACCAGATTAGCTAGTCAGCTGCAGACACTGATTAGTGTATTAAGACAGCGGAAAGTCCCATTGTCTGAATACAATGTCACAGCAGATGGGATTACTCCATCCACATTTATGTTCATTGAGGCCTATGGCTGAATGAAAAAATAAAAATAAAAAATGAATCATCTGTGACCAGCTTAAGTTCCAAAATAAAATGTATTTGGCGAAGCTGAAAGTGTCATATGATATATTTTATCCTGCAAGGCTAAGAATTGTTACTTGGGGAGAAACACACATTTTTGATACACCAGCTGATGTATATTTGTTGATTAATAAGAATGAGAAATGCTTATGAAATCATTGGCTGGAATAAAATTGCACCTGACAATACTAGAACACAATAGTTTTTAAATTCCCTTTTTTTTCTTTTGGGAGTATGAGGCATGTAGAGTAGAAGTATTATTCTCTTAAGGCCTGTACACACAATCGGACTTTTTGACAACAAACATGCAAATTAGCTGTTTTGGAGCAACATCCGACCGTGTGTACGCTCCATCGGACAAACTTTTTCTGTTTCCATCGGACTTTTGTTGGCTGTGCGAATGCACAAACTTTCAGGCAACAAAAGTCCGATGGAGCAAAGTCCAATCGTGTGTACACAAAACCATCAGACTTTTGTACAAACTACAGTACGCAGCCGCAAGAATGTTTTCAGCGCGATCCCATTGCGCTGGTTCTCGGCGACAGGGTACTGTACGCGCTGGCTGCAATAGAAAAAACACATTTTCCTACTGTGGCAGGCGCGAGAGGGAATTCCCCTCTGGGGGAATACCAGGCCCTTCAGTCTGGTATGGATTTTAATGGGAACCCCTACGCCGAAAAAACGGCGTGGCCCCCCCAAAATCCATACCAGACCCTTATCAGAGCACACAGCCTGTCTGGTCAGGAAAGGGGGTGGGGACGAGTGAGCGCCCCCTCTCCTGAACCGTACCAGGCCGCATGCCCTCAACATGGGGGGTGGGTGCTTTGGGGGAGGGGGGCACCCTGCGGCCCCCCACCCCAAAGCACCTTGTCTCCATGTTGATGAGGGCCTCTTCCCGATAACGCTGGCCATTGGTTGTTGGGGTCTGCGGGCGGGGGCTTATCAGAATCTTTAATAAGGGGGCCCCCAGATCCCGGCCCCCCACCATTTGTGAATGAGTATGGGGTACATCGTACCCCTACCCATTCACCTAGGGAAAAAAAGTGTCAATAAAAAAAACACACTACACAGGTTTTTAAAGTAATTTATTAGGCAGCTCCGGGGTCTTCTACTGACTTCGGGGGTCTTCTTCCGACTTCGGGGGTCTCCCCGGTCTCTTCTCCCAGTGTCCAGTTCTTCTCCACTCTCTCTGGCCTCTCCTCCCGGTGTCCAGATCTTCTCCGGCTCCTCCGCTATCTTCTCCTGCTCTTTTGCTAGCGATGGCCTGGACTTGTGCATTGTCTTCTTCCCTCTTCTCTTCTTCCAATGTTGGCACGACGCTCTCTCCCGCTGTAATGCTGTCTGAGTGCTCCGCAATGACTTATATAGGCGGTGGCCCTGCCCCCTTATGACGTCACAGTCCCGGGGCATGCTGGGACTGTGACGTCATAAGGGGGCGTGGTCACAGGGTGATGTTGACCATGCCCCCTTATGACATCACAGTCCCAGCATGCTCTGGGACTGCGACGTCATAAGGGGGCGGGGTCATCGCCTATATAAGTCATTGCGGAGCGCTGAGACAGCATTACAGCGGGAGAGAGCGTCATGTCAACATCGGAAGAAGAGAAGAGGGAAGAAGACGACACAGAAGTCAGGGCCACCGCTAGCAAAAGAGCGTCAGAAGATAGCGGAGCCGGCAGAAGAACCGGACACCGGGAGAAGAGGTCGAACACCGGGAGAAGAGGCCGGAGAGTGGGAGAAGAACCGGACACCGGCAGAAGAGGCCAGAGAGAGTGGCGAAGTAGGAAGAAGACCCCCGAAGTTGGAAGAAGACCCCCAAAGTCGGAAGAAGACCCCAGGAGCTGTTTAATAAATTACTATAAAAACCTGTGTAGTGGGGTTTTTTTTTATTGACACTTTTTTCCCTAGGTGAATGGGTAGGGCTACGATGTACCCCATACTCATTTACATAGAGTGGGGGGCCGGGATCTGGGGGCCCCCTTATTAAAGGGGGCTTCTGGATTCCGATAAGCCCCTGCCCGAAGACCCCGACAATCAACGGCCAGGGTTGTCAGGAAGAGACCCTTGTCCTCATCAACATGGGGACAAGGTGCTTTGGGGTGGGGGGCCACAGGGCGCCCCCTCCCTCAAAGCACCCACCCCCCCATATTGAGGGCATGTGGCCTGGTACGGCTGAGGAGGGTGGGTGCTCGCCCGTCCCCACCCCCTTTCCTGACTGGCCGGGCTGCGTGCTCGGATAAGGGTCTGGTATGGATTTTGGTGGGACCCCCATGCTGTTTTTTGGGCGTAGGGGTTCCCCTTAAAATCCATACCAGACCTAAGGGCCTGGTATGCCCCTGGAGGGGAACCCATGCCGTTTTTTTATTTAAAATTTGGCGTGGAGTTCCCCCTCAAGATTCATACCAAACACAGTGACTGGCATTGGCGGGGATCCAAGTCGGATCCCCGCACCAGTGTGAACCCGGCTCGAAAGGTGTCAATCTCGCCGATAAAAGCGGCAAGACTGCCACAATATTAGACAACAATACAGAAGTTGACCAAAGGGTGGTGGTAAAGAGCCGAAAAACCACGTGATTTGGTGAAAGTTGGCTGAAAAAGTTCTGCCGTTTGTGCGCAATACAAACTTTTTGGCCAACGCCCTTTGTATAAAAATCCAAGGGAAAGTTTGTAGGTGACCCCAATACATATAAAACAGTTGTTGCTGAAACAATCAGGGGGAATCAGAAGGCAAACCCTGGTCAGCCAATCTGGGTGAGGCCAGGGGGTGACCCCAGTACATATAAAGAGTCCAAACCAGCCAGATGGGGAGGCATGTAATATAGTGTAATATTAGGCTTTATTGGAGCTGCTGCTGTAACTGGAGTCCATATTATATGGGGCCCCCCAGAACAGGGAAATGACCCACAGGATTTCCAGACGCAACACATTGCCTGTGGGCTCCCTTTCGAGAATACATGATGAATGGGAACTAACAACTGTACTATATTCACTAGGCAGTGGAGGAGAGGAGACCCAAGGCAGCTAAGAAGAGTTGGGGCAGGTGAGAGGGGCGTAGCTAGCCGGAGTCCAAGATGGACGTGTGAGAGCAGAGCTCCAGCATCAGCGGGAACAGCGCGGCTCACAGCACCTTGCCCGGGCACGATTCTGAGCCCAAACCACGGCGTTCCGGTCCGCACAAACCCGGGGAACACAGCCATATAATGACCAGAAGGAAAAAGGAGGGGAACCGACCGATGCGCCTGATGGAGTTTTACTCCTATGAGGCCAGGCAAGATGGCGCCGGCTCGGCATCCATGCCGACATCCGCGGCTAAAAACAACAGCAAGCAACTGAAAACACAAAAAAGAAGCAGCCCTCCTAAAGACACAAGGTCTCCCCCAGCTACCCCATCAACAGGGAGTCCGGAGAAGTCCAGATTCAAGGCGGATGCCATGGATGACAACACTGAGGTGAGCTCTCCCCCTGACTCAGGAGATGATACCAGGGAGCTGCCTGACTCCATTGATGCATTCCCTACAAACAGGCCGGCCTGTCATAGATACTATGTTAAAAGAGATGTTAGTGTCACTGAGAGGATCGCTTCACTCAGATATGATCTCCTGTATGCACAAATTTAGCAATGAGATCAGATCGGTAACTAACAAAGTGACCCACATAGAACATAAAATGGGGGAATATGCCACAACAATAAACAACTTGGTAGATGCAAATGAAGCCAAAGATAAAGACATAGAAGGGATCAAAGCCAAAATGGCGGACATTGAGGACAGATCCAGAAGAAAAAACCTGAAGATCAGAGGGGTCCCAGAAACCGTTAAACAGCAAGATTTGAGGGAATATGCCATCCAGCTATTCACAGCCATTTTACCAGAACTATCGACATAAGATCTTACGGTGGACAGAATTCACAGGATACCTAAACCCGCCTACCTAGGTGATGATATACCGCGGGACGTGATTCTGCGTCTACACTTCTACCACACCAAGGAAAAAATAATGGCGGCTGCAAGGTAGAAGGAAACAATTCCATCGCCATATTCAAACCTGCAATTCTACGCAGATTTATCACAATATACGCTGCAAAAAAGGAGAAATATGACAACCCTAACTAAAGCACTCAGAAACCACAAGATAGGGTATAAATGGGGCTTTCCAACCAAACTGATCGTAACAAAAGAAGGCAAGGAGTATGTGATGGACTCCCTAGCAAAAGACATGGCACTACTCAGCTCATGGGGGATAATTTCAGACAACCAGCCACCCCCACGGTCAAGAAGCCCTAACACAAGCCCGGGCCCAGAATGGCGCACGGTTGACCGCAGGAATGCCCGCACCCACCACTAATATTAGCAAGGGCAATTCACATCACCAACAACCCGCGTTGGAGTACACATTTCCATTCCGTTAAGTTTGCTTAAACTTATTACCCTCAAGTTAATACCTGAGTGACTGAAAGTCACACTTTAATATCTTTGCTAGTTGGCTCACAGCCACAAATGTTGAACTTCGGTTCCTATTAACTTTTTTTTCTCACCCCGACAGTCAAGAACATTGCTTCAACCCTAGGAGGATATCGAATCACTCAAGAAAAGACATCTTTAGGACATCTCAACGACCCACAAGTAATCAACACCCAGGTCATGCACCTAATCGAAGTAAGTGACACTCACGTAATAAGTCATACACACCATCACAAAAATCGCATACATGGCAGTGAATTTCCTGACCATTAATGCAAAGGGACTTAACCACTCGCCAAGCGAAGGTCTTTATGGAGGGAAGCAATACAAAGAAATAGCGACATCCTATGCACACAAGAAACCCATTTTCACATTGATTCACCACCTAAATGCTCTCATCCGAGATTCCCCCATATTTTCTGTGCAAACGCGAAGGCTAAAGTGAAAGGGGTGTTGATCGCAATTAAGGATACAATCACATTCCACCTGCATATGATTTTATTGGATCCACATGGCCGCTACATAGTTATGGTGTGTGACATTAACTCCGAGACTTTCACTCTGGCAAACATTTATGCCCCAAATGTAGGGCAATCCAAATTCCTACACTCAGTCCTCAAGAAAATTGATCAGATACGCCAAGGAGCACTAGTGATTTGTGGAGACTTTAACATAGTGCCTGACTCTGTTCTGGATTCAACATCCAACCCTAAAAGAACTCCACCAACTCTACAACCTATACTTCGCAAGTATCTACTGTATGATGCATGGAGATGTCTCAACGCTAATGACAGAGACTACTCTTTTTTTTCCCACTGTCACAAATCTTACAGCAGAATAGACCTATTTCTGGTTGATAAACAATTGTTGTTTAAATGTAGAACTGCTAAAATACATAGTATAACTTGGTCGGATCATGCCCCAGTGGAACTACAAGTGGGGAATCCATCTACGCTCAAAAGCACGTATATATGGAGAGCCAACCCCAGGCTATACCAGCATGGCCCGACCAAGCTGTACATTGAACAGCAGATGAAGGAGTTTTTCTCACTTAATAGAGGGTCGGTCTCGGATTCATCCACCTTGTGGAATACCCAGAAGGCATTTGTAAGGGGGGTGTTGATGCAGCAGGGGGCGAGGGCCAGGAGGTTGAGGCAACAGCAGACAGCGAGAATCATGAACCAAATTGAAATTTTAGAAAAGCAAAATATGACACTTACTTCTCAAAAATTGACAGATCAACTTAACATGCTTCGTACAGAGCTGAGGCTAATACTACTGGAGGACTTTGAAAAGGCCTCTAGGAAGTTAAAACTAACATATTACACTAGCGGCAACAGAGCAGGAAAATTACTTGCCAATCAATTAAAAGGCCACAGATATAAAACACACATACCATATATCGTTCAGCCAAAGACACAAATCAAACACCAACACCTACAAGGAATAGCCGATGCCTTTAGCCACTATTACGGTTCCTTATATAATCTAAAGAATGACTCCACAATACCGCAGCCAACTATAGGAAATATAGAGACATTCCTACAAACTCTAGATTTACCTAAACTTACCACGGAACACCTTCATACACTGAACTCCCCTATAACAGAATCAGAAGTCAGTCTAACCATACAGTCACTGCCTACAAACAAATCCCCTGGACCAGATGGCTTCTCAGGGGAATATTATAAGGCCTTTCAAAATATACTAATCCCACATATGACAGAGATGTTCGGTGCTGCTATTGCCTCCTCGTCATTCCCTCCAGAGATGTTGAAAGCAACCATAATAGCATTACCTAAACCAGGGAAAGAATCGGATTCCCCACAGAATTTTAGACCTATATCCTTACTAAATACGGATATTAAGATTTATGCAAAATTACTAGCGAATAGGTTAATGAACATTCTTCCTGAAATTATTCATATAGATCAATCAGGGTTCACAAAGGGAAGGCAAACTTCAGATGCCACAAGAAGACTGATCAACGTAATTCACATTGCTGACAGGTGCTCCTCGCTTTGGACGCAGAGAAGGCGTTTGATAGAATACACTGGCAGTTTCTTTCTCAAGTACTGGGGAAATTTGGGTTTGACGGTTCTATATACTCAGCTATTATGGCCCTATACACACATCCATCAGCACAAGTACTCATAGCAGGAGCGCTTTCCGCCCCGTTCCAAATTACTAACAGGACGCGACAGGGGTGCCCCCTTTCCCCCCTGATCTTTAACCTACTAATGGAACCACTGGCAACCCATTTGCGATCACATCCAAGTATTTCTGGGATACAGATAGGCCAGAGAAGCCATACCATCAGCCTATTCGCAGATGACATCATACTGATGCTCACAAAAGCAGAAAACTCCCTACCATCAGTCCACAAGGCCCTACAAACATTCAACAGGGTATCATATTATAAAGTAAACAAATCTAAGTCCTATATCTTAAATCTAGGAATAGTGCCACAGGTTAGACATAAACTAGAACAAAACATACGGAAAAATGAGGGAATAAAATACTTAGGCATTACACTAACTCCTAAGTCTGGAGATCTATTGGCAGCTAACTACACCCCCTTTATGAAACAGCTACCCAACAAACTAAAAAAACTGGCAAAAACTGAAATTTCGTGGCTGGGCAGACTTGCAGCTTTCAAGATGCAAATTCTACCACAGATACTCTACCTATTTAGGACTCTTCCAATCCCACTACCAAACTCTTTCTTTAATTTCCTTTAACCCATAATAAATAGATATATATGGCAAGGAAAGAAGGCAAGATGTGCCTTCACCAAGCTTATAAAACACAGGACAGCAGGAGGGGTGGGACATGTACACATGCAGGACTATTACTTTGCAACTATACTAGCGCAAACAAGAAACTGGATAACATCTGATACGGGCCTGTCTACATTGTGGGCAGAGATAGAAAAAAAACAAATAAAAAACAGGTCACTGAAAGACTTTCTCATGACAGCGCATCTGAATTTCTCCCTAGATGTTAAGCTATCCCCAACCATACTTGCAGCAATAAGGGCATGGGGTTACCTTAGGAATTACCCAGATTGGACAGGAACATTAATACCACTTAAACTCCAGATCTCCGCACTTAGCCATATCATACCAGATATCAACTTAAAGGCATGGAAGAAGAAAGGTATACAACACATCGAGGATCTAGTAGAGGGTAGGTCAGTTAAATCATTCAACACTATACAGGAGGAATTTGGTATACCACACACAGAATATTATAAATATGCACAGATTACTCAAGTCCTGAAAAAACATCCCAACATATATACCACCTTACCAACGAAGATACTCCAATATCTAACACAAACCACAACAAAATTAAAAGGAATATCAACCCTATATCTAGGTCTCCAAGAAAAAAAGGTTTGCACCAAATCCCAAAACATTATAGCATGGGAAATGGAACTGGGACAATCTTATCTGGTGGAAAAATGGGAAACAACCTTTAATAACATATACAACTCCACTAAAAGCACTAACCTGAGGGAGATGCAGCAAAAAATTTTCCACAAGTGGTACCTCACACCCAGTCGTATAGCTAAAATTTATCACAACTCCTCCCCTGAATGTTGGAGACTATGTGGGGAATGCGGCACGTTGACCCATATCCTTTGGAGCTGCCCCAAGATAAAACCATTATGGAAGCAAACAGAAAATATAATACGAAACTTTTCGCAACAAAACCACCCATTAAATTCATCAATGGCTATTTTATCAATAAACCTAGAATCTATACCAAACCAGTTCAGAACAATAATATCTCACATATTGTTGGTAACTAGACTTACAATCCTCAGACACTGTAAAGATACAGAGCCTCCATCCATAACAGAAGTAATAACTACAGTCCACAACTACGGTACATATGAAGTTTTACATGCATTAGCTATGGGGAATTAAGAGAAGATATCCAAATTATGGTCACCATGGAATGTATGGTACTCAAGGCGAATGATTTCTTAAGGGTACGTGTAATTTGAATTAAGTTGTGTATCCAGGGGAAGCAATAAGACTGTTGGGACAAGTTCTATCTGTTTACTTGTTTTCTTTTCTTTATGTTACATTAAGTAAATATTAAGATCCGAGTTATATTATCTACAAAGGTACAAGAAATTATTAACCTACCAATATAAACAGACATAGTATATGTAATCGCTAGAAACATTAATAGCAAGGTTTAGTAAACATGGCTTCATGTCGAGGGATGCGACCATAATGAGAGATCGCTCAATCCAACGACGGGGAGTTCATAAATAAATACCACAACAGGATTATTGCATATACCTAACATGATGTAAAACACAGTTCATTGTAATGAGAAAATGTGTAAAAAGCTACAGTAATATAGAATGAAAGAGTTGGGGCAGGTGACAGAGTAAAGGAAAATGCTATCATGATATTAGCTTGTCAGTGAATTCTATTCAGTTGTTTAACTCCCAGTTTATTTTATGTAGCAGAACTTCGGGATAGTCCTAATTGTACTAGATGTGGACAGGATCTACTTACATATCGTACTACATATGCAGACAGCTCAGCAATAAATAGCACATATCATAAACGGGACTTTAGGCAGGGTAGACTTGCTGGTACTTGTGGTACACCACCACACAGATGTCAGTAGAACAGCAAAGATTGGTGTGTAGAAGGGTCATCTCAGAATAACAGAGAGTCTGATAACACAGGTGGGTCAGACAGAAGCACACCCTGTTTCCCCGAAAATAAGACCTAGCGTGATTGTCGGTGATGGCTGCAATTTAAGCCCTACCCCCCAAATAAGCCCTATCCTGTTTCCCCGAAAATAAGCCCTACCCTGAAAATAAGACCTCCAAGGACTTTAACTAGGGTTTATTTGGGGGGTAGGGCTTATATTTCAGCCATCACCGACAATCACGCTAGGTCTTATTTTCGGGGAAACAGGGTAGTTGAGATGAGTTTGGTCACACACAGGTAGATCAGAATCCAAACAATACACAATTACGTCAAGGACAGAGTAAGATCAGAGCTGGGTAAAGTAAGAGTACACCAGGTTGTTATCTTGAACACTGGTGGTTGGTACAACATGAACAGCAAGCAGCTGGCCAATCACTGTCATTTCTAGGAAAGAGCTGTCTTAGGTGAAATTTGCTCAGCCTAAAAGGGACAGCCCGAGCCCTGGTACTGACTCCCCCCCCTTTTTCCAGGGGTAGCTTCTGCACCTCTAGGCTTTCTTGGATGATGAAGATGAAACTTCCTCTTGAGTTATACAGTGTGATGATCACAACCTGGGCAGCAGGCACAGGTTCAGTGGCATCTGGCTCAGACTGTGTGTAGGCGCTTTTTCTACTGCAGATGGCTCTCTTAACCACAGTGGCATTGCAAATGGAGAGAAAGTCAAGAGGAAATTAGCTCCTCTAAGGTTTCCTGGGTCACAGGGAGCAACTATCCAACTAGATGCTGGTGCCCCATGTGACTCTATTAGCCATCTTGGGTCAGGCAGAGTCTAGCTAAGACCTTGTCTGCCAGACGTGGCGCGGATTTCACGAGTGGCTAGAGTAGAGACAGGTCACCCTTCTACCAGGGACAGTGCTTAGCATCAGGGAGGGGTTCCTGAGGAGTAGGGAAAGTGCAGGAACACACTATCCTACCTGGAAGCTCTCCACTTGGGTACGGACCCCCCAGGCCGCATTCAGCTCCTCAATCAAGACAGACACTGTCATCACATTTACAACCTTCTGACACTGACTCTTTGCTGCTGTATCCTGTGAGTGCTCTCGGTTGGGTTTCCTTCCCATTGGGCTTGTTATGTATTGCCATACTTCGGTTACAATAAATTCCTGTTTCTCTGTAGGTCCTGTTTAGGGATGAGCCGAACCCCCGGTTCGCACAAGAACATACCGAACAGGCAAAAAATTCGGAAGAACACACGAACAGCTGCAATCAGTTTTAAAAGACAATTTTTAGAAATGTAATTTTGCTGTGGTACTGTTCTAAACACAGGAAAAATGTGCTACTTTACAGGCATATTATAGACACCCCTAGGCACGATATTTAAAGGAATATTACATTTTTATTGTTTCACTTTAAGCATTAAAAAAATCACTGTTGCATTTAAAAAAAAACAAATTTTGCATTGATACATGTCCCCTGGGGCAGGACCCAGGTCCCCAAACACTTTTTATGACAATAACTTGCATATAAACCTTTAAAATTAGCACTTTTGATTTTTCATGGTAGTGTCCCATGGACTTTAACGGTGTTTCGGCGGCTTTCGAATTTGCCACAACATCGCATATTATTCGCTGTTCGAACAGGCGAACACCCAATGCTCGAGTCAAACTTACGTTCGACTTGAACATCGGGCTCATCATAGTCCTGTTTCTCTTTCTGCCACTACACCCACTCACATATGGAAATACTCTTCCTCCAGGAGGTGTAGCACCAGGTAATAGATCAATGGAACAGTCATAACTGTGATAAGGCAGTAAAAGTGCCAACCCTTTATAAAATAGATCCAGGTAGTCCTGGAATGCTGAGTGCAGATTTCTACATACTGATTGCACCGAGCCAAAATATTTCCTGTGCTACAATGAATCACTTGATTGTGACCATTAAGTCAAAGAAGGCCTAGAATCAAAGATGTGGATGGAGAGTTAATGAAAAGACAAGAAATCTTCTCCCGGTGTGAAGGTCCCACTTGTAGCTTAAAAGGATTAATGAGGGAAGCTGATTATCCACAAAATCAGGCAGATGAGACAATCAAGAGCATGAGTTTTTAGAAACAAGTGGGTAACAAGAGCTTTATCAAAAAAATTACCTGCAGCTCTGGAATCCACAAAGGCCGGTAGCTCATGAGACCACGTCCCATAGTTCATAACAGCAGGGATCTATAGGCGATTGTCCTTTTGAGGAGTTGAAAGCAGTTCTAGGGTGACCTTTTCACCAAATCTACATACCATGCATAAACTTTATGCTGCCATATAGATAACACACTTTATCAGTAAACCTAAATACAAACTAGTTTCTGCATACCTTATTAATAATAGTTTAATTGTTACCTCCTTAGTGCTCTGTTTGCTGTGTGAAAAACATTTTCTGACTTTATTTTTGCAGTACTAATTCCTTACACTACTTTCTGTCATTCCTTCTTCTCTTCACTTTCAATGACTAACACTTTGACCTTTATCTGTATGAAACTATTTCCATTATAGACACTTTAATGTCAAAAAAGTAAAAGCATGCATACATGTGAATGGCAAAATAATGTAAACATAGAATTTTGTATTGTCTCTGAATAATAATGATATAAATCTGCATTTCACAATTCTAGCATAGAAGACCTTCAGCCAAGATAAATGTCACCAGTAACCTTGTATAAGGATAAGTTATGTCCACCAGGAACTTTTTTTTCTTAAAGATATAGCAACACCTAGTGGCAACTGGTGGTATTTTTTTTGGGGGGGGCGGCAAACAGTGCACCCACAGACACCCCCCTCCCCCATCACTCGGGTAACTCACACCCCCCTCCCTCCGGTCGGGTCCGGAGCACTTACCCCATCTATGGGCAGGCAGCGCTTCACCCGGGCGACAGGCGGTGGGCATCATGGGTATCTTCCCGCTCCCCTGCTCTCCTCTGCGAGCATCACAATGGCTTCCATCTCCTCCCTCCTCCTCCGGGTATTCGTTCGCTATTGTTGCACAACTTGGTAGGCTCGGTTCGCAGTGCTCTGCGTTCCAAGCCCACACCTTTTTGAAGCCTATTAGAGCCTCTGGCTCTAATCACGAGCTTCAAACCCCCCCCACCACTGGAGTTCATGCATCCGGTGTCCTGCATGGGGGCTGGTGCATGGATAGGGGGGCAGCGCCCATGTACCCTTAATTAACAGCCGCCCCTGGCAACACATGATATAAAAGCTTCCCTCAGCTGAGTGCATGTTCCTCTGTACAGTGGTTTTTGGGTGGGTGATTAGGAAGAGATGTTCACTGATGAGTCACAATGTGAATGTAATGTTTAAAGAATTTTTGAATAAATTGTTTTGAAATGTATTGGAAACACTATTGGAGCTCTCCCCTTTTTTTCCATTTATGAGCTGTTTGATTCACCATTTATGAGCTGGAGATTGCTGCATATGATACATTAACCCTGTGGGGTAAAATTTGAGGCAAAATAATCTGGTGAGTCTAAACTTGGGGAAGTGGTGGCACGCTCTCACCTGGTACAGTGTGAAGATCTAGTAACCTCACATTACTGGAATACTATGCATTGGACCTCTATGAACATTCACACTATTTTGTTCATCTGGACTTTGATTAGAACTTTTTCAGTTCACTGGCACTGTTATCTCACTGGGTGTTATCTCAGTTAATTAGTCTAAGCACCTGTATGGTTATTAACTACTATATACATTTATTACACTGATTCATCATGTAGCGCGGCTATTTACCTTTTAAAATTTTAGGTGAAGTTGGTTATAGTATAAAATAAACAATTTTTAGAAAAGGAGGACTCTGAACAAAAAAAGAAAAAAAAGAAAAAATATAACCACGACCTTTCAGATTACACAAATAAAGTTGTCTTTAAGTGGCAGACCAAATTGGAAGATATTCTTGGGATTGATGGAGCGAGTCCACCTTCCCATCCCCCACTAATAGCTTCTGTTGTCTGACCTATACCACCTGTCTCTGAAAATAGAGGTGATAATAGGAACACTAATAGGAAGCAACCCCAGGGATATAATCAGAGGAACTACCACCAGTCTTCCCCCTATCCCAATAGAAAACAAGTCAATACTCGATCACAAGGTGCTCCTAATTATCCTCGCCCTAGGGACATCTCGCAATCTACACATCCAAAGGGCCCCCATGGGGGGAACAACAACAGGAATAGAAACCCCTCATACAAAAGATCACATACGGATAACCCTAATTCCCAAAGGACATTGGAATACAGGGGGGATCCCAGAGACGCGTGGTGTAATCCCCAGAAAACATGAGAACAAAGGGGTGACCCTAGAGATATATGGCATCAGAGACCTGGCCCGCAGAGGTCATTGGAATATAGGAATGACCCCAGAGATGAGATCCATCACCGTAATCCTGGGGGCATTACCCAAACCCCTAATGATAGATATGTCACCTTGGAAAATAGATTTGCCCCCCTTTCCAACTGTCGGGAAGATGTGTATGATGATAATTATGTCATCACACAACACCCTAATCAATCCAACAATTTCCCTATTCATCAAAGGAACTACTATCAGGATTCACCTCGAGATTTTTATGATAATACTCAGTCACGTTTTTTTCCCTTAAACAACAGAAACAAGAGGGGGTACGAAGACAGAGAGGCACTAGAGTGGGGAGGCGAGTCAGGGCCAAAAAAAAGAAGGCAATAGTGGTGTGTTCAATCTAAGTCAGACCCTTATCAGAAGGAGAACAAAGAATTTTAAGTCAAGGTCTAAAGTTCACTCCCCCACACAGACTGAACAGATTTGAGACGATTATCGACGTTCACAAATTTATCCGGAAGATGAACATTAAAAGGCATTTTATTCTGAACCCAATTGGTAACCGCAGTCAAATTGTACACCGGTTACCCACCCAACCAAGGACTAACCTTGTGGCTAACACTCCCTCTTCTAATGGGACAATGGGAGATGCCCCTGTTCCTATCAGGCATACCAATCTAAGCAATACCTCACTTTTCAACCCTCCCAGTTTAACTGCGCTGTCAGTTCAGGTATTTAAAGAACTTGTACTGAAAGATCTATTAACATTAAAGATTCCTAAACAGGGTAGCACTGATGGGTTTCAAACTAATCTCAAACAGATCTGTAAACGTAATGACATAGTAATCCGCCCTGCAGACAAAGGGGGTGGTATTGTTATTCTGGACAAATCTCAATACATAGAGGAGATGAACAGACTGTTATCTTATCGTTCTACATATACCCCCCTCGCATCTAACCTGACAGTTGGATTTAGGAAGCAACTTTCCAATTTGATTAATTATGGGTTTGAACAAGGGATTCTTAATAAAAAAGAAAAAGCCCATCTTATTCCCACCATTCCAAGAGTACCGGTTATCTACTATTTGCCTAACATACATAAAAATTCCACTCAACCCCCAGGCCGCTCGATAAGCGGCATAGACTCGGTAACTGCGAGGATTGGCAAATATGTAGATAACTTTCTCCAACCATTCATGATTACTACTCCTGCTTACTTACGTGATACTACATAAGTTTTAAATATATTGAAACATTATCATTGGAAGGAAGGTTGCATCTTAGCAACTGCTGACGTAGCCTCCTTATACACCAATATATCCCACCAACATGGTTTTGAAGCAGTTGAATTCTATCTTCAACAGGATATATCTCTATCCTCTCTACAGAGAGATTTTATTTTAGCGCTCCTGCGTTTCGCCACAAGCCACAACTATTTTTGGTTTGGTGGTGAGTTTTTTCTACAAACATGTGGCGTAGCAATGGGGGCTAAGTTTGCCCCTAGCCTGGCAAACCTATTCATGGCCCAATGGGAACAGGGATGTATAGACAACAATCCATCTAGAGAGTTGCGGTTATGGAAAAGATACATTGATGACGTGTTGATCATATGGGAAGGGGATTTCTCCTCCCTGGAAGCCTTCTTTGTGAAATTGAATCAGAACTATAGGGGTATCTCCCTGCAACATGAGGCAAGTCAGACACATAGTCATTTCTTATATTTAAATATTATGGTCAAAGAAGATGGTCACTTAACCACCAGTACTTATTTTAAGGAGACGGACCGCAACGCTCTCATCCCCCTGACTAGCTGCCATCACAAATCATGGTTAGCTGCTGTCCCCAAGGGACAGTTTCAGCGTATCAGGCGGAATTGTTCTGAAATTTCTGAGTTTTTTCAACAGGCAACTATTTTAAAACAGAGGTTCCTGAATAAAGGCTATCAGGAAGTAGATATTGATCAGACCATTACCAATGTGGCGGCCATGGATAGGGATGCTATGCTTAGGGGGATGAGAGAAAATAGCACAGCACCTGATAAATTTGGATGGTCGATGATCACCCGCTACTCCAACCAGCACTTTTCTATAAAAAAAATCTTTAAGAAACACTGGAATGTGTTGCAAAACGATAGAATACTCGGTCCTGTCATCCCTGAGCAACCGGTGATGATATTTAGAGGCGCCCCTTCTCTGAGACACAGTATTGCCCCTAATGTCATAGACACCGAAGACATTATCCTTTTTTCCTTTCAATGAAGGGTTTCTTTCCCTGCCGGAGATGTAGTATCTGTGAGATTAATGGATTTAGAGGGAGGAAGTGCGAGACCTTTCAATCTACCATAACAAATAAAACCTATGATATTGAATCATTTATAACCTGTACCACAAAATTTGTGGTTTATATGATCCAATGCCCATGTTCAAAACAATATATAGGCCGTACTAAAAGGGAGTTACATGTACGTTTAGCTGAACATGTAGGTAATATAAAACGAGGTTTTAAAAAACACACTCTATCTAGGCAGTATGACAAATACCATGACCGACAGTTGAAAGGAACACTGCAAATACTTATTAGAAGAAAAATCTCAGTGCAAAAGGGCTAGTATCATACTAGCACATATGCGGTAACTCAGCAAATACTTATTGGTGGCTCCAAGTAAAAAAATAAATGGTGAACAACCTCACCACCTAGTAGTACAACATGCTCAAACAATGAGTCATCAGTTCCAGAAAGGCAAAATGAAAAAATTATACAAAATATAACAGTATAATGAAATGTAATAAAGTGTGGTCTCATGGGCACTAAATCCGAATAGACTGAGGAAACAAAATTGCCTAAAACGTATAAAAAGCTATAAAATGAGTAAATGAGTGACAAATACAGTGTGGGTACAACAAAAAAAATATATATATATATATATATTGAACCAAATAAAAATATATAAATCCAAAAAAGTCCATGTGCATGAGGGCTAGTATCATTACAATATTTTTCATGTGCTAGTATGATACTAGCCCTCATGCTTATTATACTTTTTTAAATATATTTTGAATTTTTCAATCACCTCTCTATACATTTGAGCTAGCCCTTTCCCCTTCCTCTTCCCCCCTTCCCCTTTTTTATCACAGCGCAATCACCACTCACTTTATTCATACCACTTTTGTCTGTTTGGATCAGCCATTTAGGTGTTGCAGCAGTGCCCCTTAGCATAGGTATTTCTGACAGCGCAGGAGTTTCTTCATCATTTATCTGAAAGGAACACTGTTTTTGGCCATTGATATTGCCCTTCCACATTGGAGGGGTACCAATATGGTTATATCCGTCTCAAGACTTGAGACCAGATGGATTTTTAACATGAGAAGATTTGCATCCTTTGGCCTCAACAAAGATTGGGATATTAATTGTTTTATAAACAACTCTTAATTTGCCTTCAACTATTTTTTATTGTTTTTAGTCGTGATTTAATAAAACTCATTTTACTGTTTATTTTTTCTATACTCTTTTATGTATGATTATTAATAATTTTTGAACATATTTATAATATTGGATTACTCATTGCATTGATTCTCATTTATATTGAGCTGACGGTGTCACTATATAAATTTTTCATCGCTTCCCCCTACCTTCGCGTTCATTATCCACCTTTTATAATTTATACTTTTTTTGGTTTTGCTTTTCCGCCACTAGATGGCGATGATATCTATTGTCTCTATTTCTCTATTCCTATTAGTAGCCAACACTTAAGATGGATCTGCTACCCTTTCGTATATGATATAGCCCTGTCGCCAGTAGTAAAAATGGCGCCTTAGGGGTATATATACACGTTCGTAGTGATGACACATTCATTCGGCCAATCCCCTGAAGACATCCGTTCGTGACGAAATGCGTAGGGTGGAGCCTCGGACTGTGATGTCATCACGCCAGCCTTCCGTGACGGTGGTGAGACGAATGCTTTGGGAATAGGGAGAAGCGAATAGAGACACCACAGCTTTACTTGAGATTTTACCTCTTTTGATGACACATCATTTTTGTAAGTGCAAATCTTTCTTTTAATAAACAAGATTGAATTGACATACTGCACTATGGAAGTTTCTATTTTCTATTTTGAGCATTAATAGAATGAACGGCTGATCTGGAGACTAATAAGTTCTGGGGAGACTTTCAAATTCCCTGTGCTGGGAGAGACTGTTAACAGCAGTCATGGCTTTTTGGTAAGCAAGCTACCTCACTTTTGAGTGTTGACCTGAACACATGTTAGTCCGTATTAGGAAGATTGGAGTCACTGTTTCTGTTTTCTGCAATTCACCTTTTCTCCTGTGGAGGCATACTACATATTGATTTACTTAATGATCACTTTGGGACATTGCTTTAGTTTTCTTTTTTCCTATTTTTTCTTTTTTGGATTTTTTTCTTTTTTTAGGTTTATTGTTATGTTTTATTTCATTTATTATTTGAATTATCACTATTGAGTATTGCTGTATTATTTTAGATTTATTATTTAATTATAACTTTTAAATAAAATTTTTTGGGGGTTTATTTCACTATTTTGCAGTATTTCCCAACTTTTTTTAGTTCAATTATTTTTCTTCATTTTTAGCGCCGCACTTATCGCATTATTTATTATATTGGAAGTTTTTTGGTATTGAACTTTGGGTGCTGGCTGCTTCACACTCTTTATTATTTGTTAATTATTGAGCGCAGCGTTGACCTTAGGGTCTTCTTTTTTTTCCATAGTATAAAATAACACACATTAAACATCCTTTGATAGTGGAAACAGTGCATTTTTAAAAAAAAGGGAAATGAGGTAAAACATCCTTCTTTAAGGAGATATATCTGTGTAACTGGAATTAGGGTGTGATATTGAGTATTAATTTCTGATATGATGTTAACAATTTTATTCTTGATATAGATATATCTTAATTGGTTTAGACAACCTTTGGTTGTAAATGAAATATAGGTTATTTTGGAAAACTTGTAATATGGGGTTACTTTTGATTAAAATGAGGTTACTTTAGATTAAGATAAGGTTGTTAGCCTAGATGGATGGGATACATGAGAAGTATTTCTACAAAAATGAAATCTAAAGTTCTGATAATAACTAAATGTGCGGTCCATTATGTGAGAGTAGTAAATAAAATTAAAATTTAACAGGCCCATTACACCAAGTCCATACCCCCTCCTAGGATATGTGCCACCTGCAGCCAGCTGTTTATAGTTTTTGATCTGGCTGATGATTTTTCTTTTTTTTCGTATACAGTTTGTTGGTACTTTTTGGTTTTTATTTATTTTAATTTTTGAAATCCAAAGCAGAATGCGTGGATTGTGAAATTATGTGTCCCTTTTCCTTGTACAGTAAGTACAGTGGTAAGCTGAAGAAAACTTTGGATTTATGTATTTCTTTGCATGACCGCACGGTATTGTTATAATATATTATCTTGTGACATCAGGAAAATTATATAAATTGGAAACAAAGAAAGAACAGAGCAAGCTTGTGAGCTATTAAAAGAGTATACATTTATATATATGGTAGAGAATTAGAGAGCTTTTGGGGTGGTGCATGATTTTGGTTCTATTTGAAGGGCTAGAAGCGTTTTACTTTGGTGGGTAAACCAATCAAGCATGCTAAGTTAAAGCGGTTGTAAACCGCTGGACAAGTTTTTTTTTCTCTTACCTGCAAGGTAAAGGCATAGTGTGCTAGTACATTATGTAACACTTACCTGAAAAGGAACCATTTCAGCGATGCAATGTCACCACTGGAAGCCGCTTCCATCTTCACTCGTCTTCCTTCCATGTCTGCAGACTCTGGCTAAAGGTCCGCCATTTCTTAAATGTTCTACAGGACAATTTCATGTCCCAGTTGGTAGATTCCCCAACTAGAAGTATTGCATTGCTTGATCTTTTAATTACAAATGATACAGATCTGATTTCAGATGTGGAAATATGGGACAACTTGGAAACTAGCGACCACAGAATTATTACATTCCGCATAAATCATAGGAAAGGGAGGCACAAGAGGAGTACAAGAACACAGAATTTTAAAAGAGCCAATTTTTCTAAACTGCGCTCAATGCTGCAGGATATTAAGTGGGACCAACTCCTTGAAACAGGGAACACAGAGGAAAAATAGGAATGCTTTAGGAATATATTAAATAAATGTGTCACTGAGTGCATTCCAAGGGGTAATAAATACAGAAGGACAAAGGTTACACCTGGGTGGCCGAACCAAATTGTAAAATGTCATATTAAGGACAAAAAAATGGCCTTTAAAAAGTACAAAGTGGAGGGGTCATTGTCAGCATTCCAGCAATACAAGGAATGCAATGTAAGGTGTAAAAACGCAGTCAGGACTGCTAAAAAAGACTATGAGAGACAAATAGCGGAGGAGAGTAAAAATAATCCCAAGAGGTATTTTAAATATATTAACAGTAAAAAGGTGAGGTCGAAACACATAGGCCCCATAAGGAACGGGGATGGGGAAGATGGTTCCAGAGGACAAGGACAAGGCAGCTGTGCCTTCCCACAGGAAAAGGAGGGGTATACCGACCACGACAGTATTGTTAATAACATTGCAGGATCAACCCTTGTGGCTAACAGAGGCCGGAGTCCGGAAAGGATTAGAGAAGCTTAACATAAATAAATCACCAGGACCAGATGGCTTACACCCGAGAGTCCCTAAAGAACGCAGTGAGGTTATAGCTAAATCGCTATTCCTAATCTTCATGAACAGCATACTGACAGGATTGGTACCAGCTGATTGGCAAAATGCCCACGCAATGCCAATATTCAAAAAAGGGCAGAGATCTATTCCTGGGAACTATAGGCCTGTCAGTCTATCGTCAGTAGTTTGTAAACCATTTGAAGGGATGATAAGGGACCATATCCAAGAATTCGCTGATAAAAACAGTATCATTAGCAGTAATTAGCATGGGTTTATGAAAGGTCGCTCTTGCCAAACCAACCTATCAACCTTCTACAAGGAAGTGAGCTTTTGCAAAAGCATTTGATACAGTCCCCCACAAATGCTTAGTCTACAAGCTGAGGTCTGTAGGCACGGACCATAAGGTTAGTTCTTGGATAGAAAACTGGCTATGGGGTCGTGTCCAAAGGGTTGTGATAAATAACGTAGGCTCTGTCCTGGGACTAATTCTGTTTAATTTATTCATAAATGATATAGAGGATGGGATAAATAGTTCAATCTCAGTGTTTGCTGAGGACACAAAAACATGCAGGGCAATAACAACACAGCAGGATATAAAAGCTTTACAGGACCTGAATAAATTAATGGAGTGGGCTAATGCATGGCAAAGAAGTTTAACATTGAAAAATGTACGGTAATGCATTTGAGGGGTTAAAAAAAAGTTACTCATTAGGGGGCAAACCCATAGGAGATTCCAGGATGGAGAAGGATCTAGGGGTCCTAGCTGAAGACAGACTGAGCAATAGCATGCTGTGTCAAGCTGCAGCTCCCAAAGCCAGCAGAATATTAGCATGCATTAAAAAGGCAATTTACTCCAGAGATTAAACGATTATTCTGACACTTTATAAGACTTTGATTCGACCGCATATGGAATATTCCATCCAGTTCTGGTCACCAAGCCTCAGAAGGGATGTTCTGGAGCTGGAGAGAGTCCAGAGAAGGGCAACTAAATTAACATGGGGACTGGAGGACCTTAATTATGAGGAATGACTACAAGCGCTAAATGTATTCCCCCTGGAGAGGAGACGCCTGAGAGGAGATATGATAGCATTATACAAATGTCTCAATGGTGATCCCAGCGTAAGTATGAACCTTTTCAGTCCCGGGGAGTGTAAGAGGACACGGGGCCACACGATGAGACCAGAAGAGAGGCGGTTTAACCGTAAGCTGCCTAGGGGGTTTTCACTGTTAGGGCAGTAAGGATGTGGAACTCCATTCCACAATCGGTGGTGTCAGTAGAAAGTATGGATCATTTTAAAAGACTCTTGAATGGGTATCTTAGCAAAAACAATATATGGGGATATGGGAAATTATTTTATTTTTTCTTTACACACCTACACAGATTGAACTAGATGGATTGTTGTCTCATGTAATTCTGACTACATGATCTGAGTGTACAGCCAATTACTGTATAATTTTTTCTTATCAATCATTTGTTTTTATGTTCATGTTTTAGTCAAAATAAAAAGGTAATTTTGTAATAATATAGCTGCTCTCAGCTATTATATTCTCCCCAGTGGCTTTGCCTCCTAGGCTGAGACTAGCTCTGCCTAAGTATATGGAGGTCCCAGGTTAAAGGTGATATGAGGTATGGTTAGTGATCAAAATATAAAAATATTGATCAACAGATGGGAGTTTGTTAAGGAAATTGTAAAATCTGTATAGAATTGTATCCTATTTTGTACGTTTTCCTCATTATGCAAACTAATAATGTTTTCATTACATGTTTGCATTCTTTCAAGTCCTGATTAGAATTTAGCCTGTCTATGTTACGCCCCTTGTTACCATAAAAGTACAATTGCAATATTAATGTGATACCTACAAAATCATGTGTATAAAAAAACTTAAATTGCGTTGAATAAACAGAACAGTTATTTGGAAAGATGCTGGGTGTATCTTTTGTGTCTGTGAATAGGAATTTCCAGAACAGCTTGGTAATATTGTTTTTACCATATCCTGGACATTTTGGATTTCCATTTCACAAAACTGTAAGATTAGCAAACAAAAAAGAGATAATAATTAATAATTTGTTATTAACATACCTTAATGCAATGGGAAATAATATATACAGTATCTCACAAAAGTACACACCTCACATTTTAGCAAATATTTTATTATATATTTTCATGTGACAACACTGAAGAAATTACACTTTGCTACAATGTAAAGTAGTGAGTGTACAGCTTGTGTAAAAGTGTAAATTTTCTGTTCCCTCAAAATAACTCAACACACAGCCATTAATGTCTAAACTGCTGGCAACAAAAGCGAGTACACCCCTAAGTGAAAATGTCTAAATTGGGCCCAATTAGCCATTTTCCCTCCCCAATGTCATGTGACTCGTTAGTGTTACAAGGTCTCAGGTGTGAATGGGGAGCAGGTGTGTTAAATTTGATTTTATCACTCTCACTCTCTCATACTGGTCACTGGAAGTTCAACGTGGCACCTTATGGCAAAGAACTCTCTGAGGATCTGAAAAAAATTGTTGCTCTACATAAAGATTGCCTAGGCTATAAGAAGATTGCCAAGACCCTGAAACTGAGCTGCAGCATGGTGGCTAAGACCATACAGAGGTTTAACAGGACAGGTTCCACTCAGAACAGGCCTCGCCATGGTTGACCAAAGAAGTTGAGTGCACATGCTCAGCGTCATATCCAGAGGTTGTCTTTGGGAAATAGACCTATGAGTGCTGCCAGCATTGCTGCAGAGGTTGAAGGGGTGGGGGGTCAGCCTGTCAGTGCTCAGACCATACGCCTCACACTGCATCAAATTGGTCTGCATGGCTGTTGTCCCAGAAGGAAGCCTCTTTTAAAGATGATGCACAAGAAAGCCCGCAAACGTTTTGCTGAAGACAAGCAGACTAAGGACATGGATTACTGGAACCATGTGCTGTGGTCTGATGAGACCAGGATAAACTTATTTGGTTCTGCTGGTGTCAAGCATGTGTGGTGGCAACCAGGTGAAGAGTACAAAGACAAGTGTGTCTTGCCTATAGTCAAGCATGGTGGTGGGAGTGTCATGGTCTGGGGCTGCATTAGTGCTGCCGGCACTGGGGAGCTACAGTTCATTGAGGGAACCATGAATGCCAACATGTACTGTGACATACTGAAGCAGAGCATAATCCCCTCCCTTCGGAGACTGGGCCGCAGCAGGGCAGTATGCCAACATGATAACGACCCCAAACACCTCCAAGGAGACCACTGGCTTGCTAAAAAAGCTTAGGGTAAAGGGGATGGACTGGCCAAGTATGTCCCCAGACCTAAACCCTATTGAGCATCTGTGGGGCATCCTCAAACAGAAGGTGGAGGAGCGCAAGGTCTCTAACATCCACCAGCTCCGTGATGTCATCATGGAGGAGTGGAAGAGGACTCCAGTGGCAATCTGTGAAGCTCTGGTGAACTCTAACCCCAAGAGGGTTAAGACAGTGCTGGAAAATAATGGTGGCCACAAAAAATATTGACACTTTGGGTCCAATTTGGACATTTCCACTGGGGTGTACTCACTTTTGTTGCCAGCAGTGTAGACATTAATGACTATGTTTCGAGTTATTTTGAGGGGGCAACAAATTTATACTATTATACAAGCTGTACACTCACTACTTTACATTGTATAAAAATGTAATTTCTTCAGTGTTGTCACATGAAAAGATATAATAAAATATTTAATATTTACAAAAATGTGAAATACTATAGATATATATAGATAAATATCTATCTATCTATCTATCTATCTATCTATCTATCTATCTATCTATCTATCTATCTATCTATCTATCTATCTATCTATCTATCTATCTATCTATCTATCTATCTATCTATCTATCTATCTATCTATCTATATATTTATATATATATATATATATATATATATATATATATATATATATATATATATACTAAACAAAATTATAAACGCAACACTTTTGTGTTTGCCCCTATTTAACAAGAGCTGAACGCAAAGATCTACAACTTTTTCTATGTACACAAAAGGCCTATTTCTCTAAAATATTGTTCACAAATCTGTCTAAATCTGTGTTAGTGAGCACTTCTCCTTTGCTGAGATAATCCATCCACCTCACAGGTGTGGCATATCAAGATGCTGATTAGACAGCATGATTATAGCACAGGCGTGCCTTAGGCTGGCCACAATAAAATACCACTCTAAAATGTGCAGTTTTATCACACAGCACAAAGCCACAGATGTTGCAAGTTTTGAGGGAGTGTGCAATTGGCATGCTGACTGCAAGAATGTCCACCAGAGCTGTTGCCCTTGAATTGAATACTCATTTCTCTACCATAAGCTGTCTCCAAAGGCGTTTCAGAGAATTTGGCAGTACATCCAACCAGCCACACCAGCCCAGGACCTCCATATCCAGCATCTTAACCTACAAGATCGTCTGAGACCAGCCACCCAGACAGCTGTTGCAACAATGGGTTTGCATAACCAAAGAATTTCTGCACGAACTGTCAGAAACTGTCGCAGAAACTGTCTCAGTCAAGCTCATCTGCAGGCTCGTCATCCTCATCGGGGTCTCAACCTGACCGCAGTTCGTCGTCATAACTGACTTGAGTAAGCAAATGCTCACATTTGATGGTGTCTGGCACTGGAGAGGTGTTCTTTTCAAAGATGAATCCCTGTTTTCACTGTACAGGGCAGATGACAGACAGCATTTATGGCGTCATGTGGGTGAGTGATTTGCTGATGTCAGCATTGTGGATTGAGTGTCCCATGGTGGCAGTAGGGTTATGGTATGAGCAGGAATATGCTATGGACAATGAACACAGGTGCATTTTGTTGATGGCATTTAGAATGCACAGAGATACTGTGACGAGATCCTGAGGCCCATTGTTGTGGATTCATCCACGACCATCACCTCATGATGCAGCATGATAATGCTCGACCCCATGTTGCAAGGATCTGTACACAATTCCTGAAAGCTGAAAACATCCCAGTTCTTGCATAGCCAGTATACTCACCAGCCATGTCACCCATTGAGCACGTTTGGGATGCTCTGGATTGGCATATATGACAGCGTGTTTCATTTCCTGCCAATATCCAGCAACTTCTCACAGCCATTGAAGAGGAATAGACCAACATTCCACAGGCTACAATCAACAACCTGATCAACTCTATGTGAAGGAGATGTCCTGCACTGTGTGAGGCAAATAGTGGTCACACCAGATACTGACTGTTTTTTGGACCCCCCGGACCCCCACCCAACACAGTAAAACTGCCCATTTTAGAGTGGCCTTATATTATGGCCAACCTAAGGCACACCTGTGCAATAATCATGCTGTCTAATCAGCATCTTGATATGCCACACCTGTGAGGTGGATGGATTATTTTGGAAAAGGAGAAGTGCTCACTAACACAGATTTAGACAGATTTGTGAACAATATATGAGAGAAATAGACCTTTTGTGTACATAGAAAGTGTCGTAGATCTTTGCCTTCAGCTCATGATAAATAGGGGCAAACACAAAAGTGTTGCGTTTATAATTTTTCTCAGTGTATATATATATATATATATATATATATATATACACTACCGTTCAAAAGTTTGGGGTCACATTGAAATGTCCTTATTTTTGAAGGAAAAGCACTGTACTTTTAAATGAAGCTAACTTTAAACTAGTCCTAACTTTAAACAAATATACTCTATACATTGCTAATGTGGTAAATGACTATTCTAACTGCAAATGTCTAGTTTTTGGTGCAATATCTACATAGGTGTATAGAGGCCCATTTCCAGCAACTATCACTCCAGTGTTCTAATGGTACAATGTGTTTGCTCATTGGCTCAGAAGGCTAATTGATGATTAGAAAACCCTTGTGCAATCATGTTCACACATCTAAAAACAGTCTAGCTCCTTCCAGAAGCTACAAAACTGACCTTCCTGTGAGCAGATTGAGTTTCTGGAGCATCACATTTGTGGGGTCAATTAAACGCTCAAAATGGCCAGAAAAAGAGAACTTTCATCTGAAACTCGACAGTCTATTCTTGTTCTTAGAAATGAAGGCTATTCCATGCGAGAAATTGCAAAGAAATTGAAGATTTCCTACAACGGTGTGTACTACTCCCTTCAGAGGACAGCACAAACAGGCTCTAACCAGAGTAGAAAAAGAAGTGGGAGGCCGCGTTGCACAACTAAGCAAGAAGATAAGCACATTAGAGTCTCTAGTTTGAGAAACAGATGCCTCACAGGTCCCCAACTGGCATCTTCATTAAATAGTACCCGCAAAACACCAGTGTCAACATCTACAGTGAAGAGGCGGCTGCGGGATTTTGGGCTTCAGGGCAGAGTGGCAAAGAAAAAGCCATATCTGAGACTGGCCAATAAAAGAAAAAGATTAAGATGGGCAAAAGAACACAGACATTGGACAAAGGAAGACTGGAAAAAAGTGTTGTGGACGGATGAATCCAAGTTTGAGGTGCTTGGATCACAAAGAAGAATGTTTGTGAGACGCAGAACAAATGAAAAGATGCTGGAAGAATGCCTGACGCCATCTGTTAAGCATGGTGGAGGTAATGTGATGGTCTGGGGTTGCTTTGGTGCTGGTAAGGTGGGAGCTTTGTACAGGGTAAAAGGGATTCTAAATAAGGAAGGCTATCACTCCATTTTGCAACGCCATGCCATACCCAGTGGACAGCACTTGATTGGAGCCAATTTCATCCTACAACAGGACAATGACCCTAAACACACCTCCAAATTGTGCAAGAACTATTTACAGCAGAAGCAGGCAGCTGGTATTCTATCGGTAATGGAGTGGCCAGCACAGTCACCAGATCTGAACCCCATTGAGCTGTTGTGGGAGCAGCTTGACCGTATGGTACGCCAGAAGTGCCCATCCGACCAATCCAACTTGTGGGAGCTGCTTCTAGAAGCGTGGGGTGCAATTTCTCCAGCTTACCTCAATAAATTAACAGCTAGAATGCCAAAGGTGTGCAATGCTGTAATTGCTGCAAAAGGAGGATTCTTTGATGAAAGCAAAGTTTGATGTAAAAACAATGTTATTTCAAATACAAATCATTATTTCTAACCTTGTCAATGTCTTGACTCTATTTTCTATTCATTTCACAACGTATGGTGGTGAATAAGTGTGACTTTTCATGGAAAACACAAAATTGTTTGGGTGACCCCAAACTTTTGAACGGTAGTGTATATATATATGAATCTATGAGGTTGCCATTTTGTTTTTCTGTCATTACATATTACTTATATACCTTATCCATTTTTTTCAGGCCTCACCATCTCCTTTGTTGGCAGCCACTTCCATAATGTATCAGACACCTTCAGCGTGAAGGGCTTGCCAGCAGTTCAGCAGACATTGCGTAGTGTGAAAAGAATGATGGCCTCCTCAGCTATAGTTTTTAGGAGATGAATGGGAGTAGCATGACAAAATCTCATTTTTGTGTCTAGCAAACAGTCATCTTGACAAATGCTCATTTCATGTTTTAAAGGCACCTGTGTGGTTTATTGTTGGCATGACAGACCCACTTTAAAAAGCAAGTACATTCTTTAGACACAGTACAGCAATAACCATGAACAAGTCCCCATCATTTTCTTAAGAAAGATGACTTAACTTGCTACACTAGTGCTATGATATATTTTACAGAAATTAGTTTTGGCTGTATACCATGTATGTATTTTTCTATAAAGCGAAGAATGTTAGGTAGGAAGCCCTGCTAAAAAAAAATAACCTATCAGTATTTACTGCATACTTCAAAGTATAATTTGTTTCTAACAACAATAATTGTGTTACTTTAATGTTTGATTGAATTTTAAAGAAGTAAAGATTAAAAGAGCAGTTACCGTATCTATATCTTACAGTTTCTCAATAAAAAGTGAGAATCACAAATAATTGATGTAAACAACTGACAAACAAGTTTAAAAGCTTCTTAATTTAAAATAAAATGTATTTTTAATGTATCTACTTCTTTTTCAAAACAATAATTGAATAGATACAGGATGTAAAACTGAAAATTTATATCAAATACTTACCGTAATTTTCCTTTCCTGATGGACTCCATGGCAGCATACGTATGGGTTAATCCCGCCTCTCATACCTCATAGGACCCCACTCCCATAAATCTTTGCTTCCAGTCAGAGACCATGTTCCGTAACTTAGCCTAATCCAGCAAATGGGAGGGAACTCCTGCTGCCATGGAGTCCATCAGGAAAGGAAAATTACGGTATATATTTCATATAAATTTTCTGTTTTGCTGACAGACTCCATGGCAGCATATGTATGGGAAATGACTAGCCATACACACCCGGGTGTAAAATTGCTGGTTTAAAGAAAAAAAGGTTTATTTGGCACCGTCAACAGATAAGACATGCAAACCAAAATTAAGCGAAGACAAAGAAGCCGGTTCTACGCAATAGTGCGTCATAAATGTGTTGATTGACGACCAAGAGGCCGCCTTACAGATTACTTCCGGGGATACATGACGGGAAGCTGCCCACGACGTAGAAATGCTCCTGGTAGAATGAGCGGTCACTGCTTCCAGAGGAGCCAAACCCTTAGCCTTATAAGCCCCCTGTATAGCCTGAACAATCCAAGCTGCAATGATTCTGGAAGAAGCACGCAAACCTTTGTTTTTTCCATGGAAATAAATGAACAGATGATCAGATTTCCGAAAAGAAGCTGTGGCTTCTAAGTATTGCCTTAAAACTTCTCCAACATCCAAAGGGTGAATACTAGAGTTTTCAGTTGTCCGAAAAATTGGAAGAACAATCTCTTGATTCTCATGGAATACAGATGTCACCTTAGGAATCAAGACCACTCTATCAGGGAAGAAAGTAAGGAATGGTTCTTTGCATCCCAGAGAACTGATCTCGGAGACCCTCTTGGCTGATGGTTTGGCCACTAGGAAGACCGCTTTGAGAGAAAGATCCTTGATAGCTGCCTGATCCACAAGTTGTATTTCTCTTTCCGAAAAGAAATCCATGACCAAAGGAAGATCCCACTTGGAAAACCTTGGTTTTCTTTGAGGCCTGAGCCTTATTGCTCCTCTGAAGAACTGCCTCGTAAGGGGGTGTCTGGCCCAGGATATACCTGTGAAGGCAGAGATTGCGGAAACCTGAACCCATAAAGAACTTACTGATAAGGACAGATCCAGGCCTGATTGTAAGAAACCCAGAATATCCTGTATCTTTGGGTCAATACAGGAACCGTCAGTGGTGGAAACATAATCCGCAAATTTTGACCAAATTCTTTGGTAAACTCTATTAGTACCTGGTCTTCTGGCATTCAGTAAAGTTGCAATAGCTGTACTTGGACATCCTAGTGCTTCCAGCCTTCCCCTCTCAAGAACCAAGCCATCAGATGGAGCTGGAATGGGCATGGGTGAAGAGATCTTCCCTGCAATAGGAGATCTGGTCTGGAATGGAGAGGAATTGGGTTCCGGTAGCTGAGCTGTAACAGGAGGGGGAACCATGGTCTGTTGGGCCAATATGGAACAACTGCCACTACTTCGACTTCTTCCCACCTGAGCCTCGATAGAAATCGCAGAATGACCAGAACTGGGGGAAAGGCATAAGCCCTGTGGAATCTCCACTGGTCCATCAGGGCATCCACTCCGAAGGCCTGGGGACAACGACATCTCGTGTAGTATTTTTTTAGTTTGTAGTTGCAAGGGGATGCAAACAGGTCTACCTCCGGCGTCATTCCCAGAGACAGAATCCAATTGAAAACCTCTGTGTAGAGAGACCATTCATTGTTTTCCAGGGCAAACCTTGAGAGAAAGTCTGCCTGGACATTTTGAATTCCGGGAAGATAAACAGCCGTCAGATTTGTCAGCTTCGTCTGAGCCCAGGACATGATTGGACTCACTTCCCTTAGTAACGAGAGACTGCGGGTGCCCCCTTGTCTTTTGATATATGACACTGCTGTCGTATTGTCTAGCCTTAGGAGAACTGAGGCTCCTGATGTTAAGTGGAGAAAAGCTTGTAGAGCACAGAAGGCAGCTCGAAGCTCCAGAACATTCGAGACTACACCTCGGGATGGGAAATCTCACTTGCCTTGGGCTACCTCCGTCAGACAGAGAGTGCCCCAACCTCTGTTGCTGGCATCCGTTGTCACCGTGATCCAGGAGACAGGTGCTATGGAATGGCAATTGAGGAGATTCCTCCACTGCAGCCACCAGGGGAGGCTCTCCCGCATGGAAGGGGTTATCCGGACAAGATGATCTCGAGACCCCGGATCCCACTGTTGGAGAAAACCCTTCTGAAAGGGGCGCATCTTCCATTGTGCCCATTTCACCATGGGGGCTGTCGCCACCATGGTGCCAATTATCCTGAGACATTGTGAAGCTCTGAGAAGGGGTGATGACATTGCAAGATGAATTCTGTCCCGAATCATCAGAATTTTCTCTAGAGGCAAAGAGATGGTGCTCTTCACCGTGTTGGACTGGGCTCCGAGGAATATCAGAGACTGTGTTGGGTCTAGATGACTTTTCTCCCTGTTCAACAGCCAACCGGACTCTGTCAGGGTAGAGATGACCTGATCTCGATGTGACAACAGCTGTTCCCTGTCTTGCGAAAGCAGGAGTAGGTTGTCCAGATAGTGATGTAAACGGATACCTCTGACTCTGATTAATGCCACAACAGCTTTGAAAACACTCGAGGCGATGTTGTAAGCCTGAATGGGAGACATGTAAATTGGAGATGCCTCTGATCCACTGCAAAACAGAGATATTTCTGGAAGTCCTTTGCAATCGGTACATTAAAGTAGGCGTCTTTCAGGTCTATGGAAACAAGCCAATCGCCTGGTTGTATTGTCTGACGAATTGTTAGCAGTGTTTCCATCTTGAATTTTTCCTTCTTGATGAAGGAGTTCAGGTGTGTCAAGTCGATGACTGGCCTCCAGGAGCCATTCTTTTTGAGGACCATGAAAAGGGGGGAGTACACCCCTTGAAATCTTTCTTCTGTAGGTACTGGGATGAGGGCACCTTGAGCTATCAGTGAGTCTGTATATGACAGAAGAACTTGTTTCTTCTCTTCCAAGTGTGGTAGGACTGTGGGAACAAACCGGTGTATGGGTGGACTGCTGAATACCCACGAATGACCTGATGAGACTGTCTTGACCGTCCAGTAGTCCCTGATCGAAGCTGCCCAGACGTGCTGAAAAAGGAATAAACGAGCCCCAACTTGCTCCGCCTGGACAGGCTTCATATCAAAAGGACTTGGAAGCCTCCCGTCCTCCAGAAGAGGTTGTCTTTGAGGACTTCTGGGTTGATTTCTCTTCCATTTTTTTCTCAATTCGCGACCAGGCCTGTAGCGGCGGGCATCTCTAGTGTGCTCTTGATCTTAAAATACTAAAAAATTACTGCGCTTCCCTCTAACTACCAGCTGCAGTTCTAATTCTTAGGTTTAGAATAAATAGATAAAGTGTATAAAAGAACCGCGCTAAACACAAACCATACTTAAAATAATTGAGAATAAATATATAAAGTGATCAGAAATGCTAAACTCATATAGCAATATGATGTGAAAAAATGAAAAATAGTTGCGTTATGAACCACATAAAGGTAACAAATTAAGGCAAAAGATATACAAATGAATTGATGAAAAATTGATATATAGAAATAAGAAAAATAAAAAACACACACAGTCCGTGAAAATGAAGTGACTTCCAACTTCTTGATCTTGCCTGGGTTGAAGTCTTCTCTAAACCAAGAGGTGACGGTGCTTGCTAAAGCTGCATCCACATCATCTGTCCAGGACTCCATAGCTTTAGACAAGGCTGCAAGGGCTAAGGCTGGTTTACAAGCCATACCTGCCATGATATAGATGCGCTTCAGTATCGATCTTCCTCTCTAGACCATCCTTGAATGAAACGGTATCCTCCAGAGGAGAGTGACATGTCTCACCAACCTCATTAAAGCAGCATCAATGAGCGGAGCTGATTCCAGATGTTTTACCTCTTTACTCTTGAATGGATACATCTTAGCTACTTTGGAGATTAGCGAGTTTTTTCTCTCAACTTTACTCCATTCATCTGATAATTTCGCCCAGTTCACCCAGGAAGGGAAAATTTGGGAGATCCTTCTTGAGATGTTTGAAGTATTTCCTCTGTTTAGAGGGTGCTTCTACTGGTTCTTCCCATCCCAATGCGTCTTTAACCGCTTTAACCAACCGTGGCACCAGGGAAAAATCAAACCCCTGCGCCAGGATCATCCACCTTTGCCTCGCTGCCTCGTTCTGATCAGAGATTCCTGAACCACCTTTCTGACCAGAGCTTCTACCTGCTGGTCTCCAGCTCCTCTTTCCCTTGCAGCTCGGGAATAACATAGCTCACAGAGGGATTTTCCCTCTGGGACCTGAGCTTTACATCCCCAGCAAGCTCTCCTATCAGAGCGGCTAGAATGGCGGTGGGAATGACGCCCAGACGTGGACTTGGGCTCTTCGCTGTGACGTCTAGAAGCTGATCTAGGACACCTGGAACTTGATGAAGACTGCTGATGATGTGATCTGGAACGATCGATATCTTCACGTGCTGAAGGCCTATTTTCAGATCTAGAGGGGCTGAGGAAATAAAAGGAAATAAATAGAATCCAGAAAAAAGACAATTCCAAAAAAAAATCAAGCAGAAGGAAACAAATTCCTACCTGCAGCGTAAGTGTTGGCCACTGGGGGGCGGTGACACGTCCATAGCAGAAAGCCTGGCAACTGCAACGAACAGCCTTCAGTCAAACACAGGTAACACCAGTGAAATAAAGGCCTGGACAGCCAGAAGCACAGCTTCCTACCTTGTCAGAGACAGATCACTGCACCAGGAAGCCGCAGTTTTCACCCGCAGAACATCCCAAGGAATAGCTGTATTTGACAGCTATTTAAACTTGGCGCCGATGATGATGGCACTGCGCCCCCAGCGTCGTCCAGCTGAGCTCGCGTGCATGCGCGACTGCCGCCATTTCCCTGAACTACGCACGCGCAAAACCAAGCCTCGATCTCAGACGAGGTTCGCAGATGCGCAGAGAACCCGGAAGACGTGGCGAACTGGGACACAGATGCGTTCCAGCCGCCATAGAGACACGAAAGGAATACAGAGGAAAAGAACAAACAATACACACAAAAACTGCTGCCATGTACAGAACAAACAGTATACGATACCACCACAGCACGATCCTGATCTAGCCTGACTGGGGACGATCACCCACTGCAGGACCGGACCGGGCTTTTCAATAAGGGGCCTCCTGCTAATAGCAAGGACGTTTGACCAAGTTGCCGCTTGCCTGCCAATAGCAAGGCTAGGAAGCTCTTCATGGTATCGAATATGCTGCCCGTATCCACCCTGCTAATAGCTGGGACTGCTGGACTCCAGAACCGCCATCAGAACAATCGTGCAACCACGACCGGACCGTAGAAACTTTTATAAGGTAAGATACACCTTGGTCCTAGGAGGAGGACAAAAAAAGGAACACGGTCTCTGACTGGAAGCAAAGATTTTTGGGAGTGGGGTCCTATGAGGTATGAGAGGCGAGATTAACCCATATGTATGCTGCCATGGAGTCTGTCAGGAAAAGAAAGTTTACCAGTACAGAGCACAGCAAGCTGACCTGCCCCACTGAGGGTAGATTACTTTACCATAACCCCATAAATTCCCCTTGAGATGGGTTTGCCCTGGGATGATGTTCATATGAGTGATTTACAGTTTTTGGTCTCCTTCTTCTTGAGACACAATCACAATTCTAAAAAATATAGTATCTGGTATCTGCATATCAGATGACCTGTAAATTAACAGCCCTCTTGCTACAGGGATATTATTTTTTATCAAGACAAAAAATAAAAAAAACTGGCTTATCAGTGATTCCAAACTCAGAAAAGAATAGGTTCAGATTAATAAAAGTTAACAACTGTGACCCAAGTTCCTGTAGGCCTGCCAACTGCCAACTCATCTCCACTATAACTTTGTCTTAGGGAGGTAAGTGTAAACTGTAATACTGCTATCCCCTTCATTTATTGTATGAATAAATGTTTTAATTTAGGCCTCATGCACACAGGATGTTTATTTAACTCTTCTAGAAGCCAGCAGCGTTTTTTCAGACAAAATGCCTGACGCTTGTAAAAGTGTCTAAAGCTTTTAGGAGTTTTTACAGGCGTCAAGCTCTTTGGCATTAATTAATTTCATTGGTCAGAATAAATAATTTATTCTGGCCATTGAAATGAGTTAATGCTCAAGCAGTAAACGTGCCTAGCTTTTAGAAGTGTTTAGGTGCATTTAGCAGCTTTTAGCAGCTTCTAGTAGCATCAAACGTTTTTCTGCCCAACATAGGCTAACACGCAGGGGAGTTTAGAGGCAGGGAAAAAAAATGCCACATGCCTCTAAACTCCCCTGCATGTTAGGAGCAGCTGTAAAAACGTCCAGTGTGCATGGAGGCCTGTATATTTGTAAAACAATGTACTTTCAAAGGAAACTTCAGGTGTTATCATCAGAAAATGTTTATCTCTCAAGTAGTATTATCTCCAAAAATATCTCTAGGGTGCCATTATCACTTGTTACACTAAAATGTTTTTGCCAGGTAAATAGCTTATTTAAGATAACACCACTTTCTTTTCTGGTGAAGGAAAAAGCTAAATACATAGTCTATCAAGGCATGCATACAATTTGCTGAAAAAAAACATTAGCAAGTGTGTGTGACAAACAAATATACCTTTTAATACATTTTATAAAAGAGTCACTGGAAAATACACTGTCCACTAAGATAATAAAAAGTCTTTAAGGTTTTGTAAATAACAAGTAGTACATCCTGGATTGTTAGTATGTATGGCACATCCTTTTTAATTTTGTAAATAATTAGTTGAGCATGAGTCTGGTTTATGCAGTTGTGACTCAAGTATTAGTAGTGCCAGTTGTACATAAGAGCTTGTTCACATGAGGTGCTGCATTGGGCAGTGTTGTCCAACCTAAGCACAATGCAAAGACATTATATTCTATCAGTTTAATGTACACCACTGTACTGCAGTGGTTGGTTTGTGCTGAAAAAAAGTAGGACACACTGTAGGGTTGATTTACTAAAACTGAAAAGTGCTAAATCTTGTGCAGTTCTGCAAAGACCAGCTTCCAATCAGCTTCTAGGTTTTTTGGCAAAGCTTAATCGAACAAGCTGTAGTTAGAAGCTCATTGACTACCTTGCACTAGATTTTGCACTCTCTGGTTTTAGTAAGGTCCCTTTCACACTGCTCTGTGGCAAAATTGTGATAAAACGCATATGCGTTTTTACCACAATTTTACTGTGTTTCAGATGCATTTCCTGTGCGTTTCTGGTTTGATTTTGGGCCGCCTGCACCTGTGAAAAATGGACATGTGACTCAAAAATGCAAATCGCAGGTGTGTTTTTACCGCAATTTTCATTCATTTCAATGAAAAGCTGTGTGTTTGGTTCTGTTTTCAAAACTGTACCAAAGATATAGCGTGCAAGACTTTTCAAAACACACCGAAACCACAGCGCAGTGGTGTGAAAACTCCCATAAAATTTAAGGGGAAACATTTTTCCTGTGTTTTTCTTGAAAGATAAAAAAGCGGGAAAAATGTATCAGTGTGAAAGGGCCTTGAATCAACCCATCTGTATTTTTTTTCTGTGCAGCATGTTGCAATGCACTACACTGCATTGCAACAAGCTGCAGTGAATAAAGTTAATGAATTGTCATTAATGTGACATTTCAATTAAGTTAAAAAAATAGGGCCATGCATCATTCCAACACATTCTAATTGCTGCCTTTACAACGCACGACAGCAGCCTTGGTGTACTGTGCCTGCTGGTGTGAACGAGCCCTGAGCCCTGGTTCACACTGACTGCGGGAATGAAATCGTACGAGTTCACCTGAACTCGCACGATTTCATTCCCGCATGTCAGTCCCCGATTTTGGGGGCAATTTCAGAGACATCTGTGCGGGTTTCTGCACAGATGTCAATGAAAATCGCGCCCCAAATTTGCTAAAAACATACAGAAACTACTTTTGGGAATCAGTGCGGCGCCACAAATGCCATTGCCGTCAATTTCCGCCGCTTTGGTATGCAATTTGACATGTCAAATCGCATGCCAAATTGCATCAATGTGAACTAGGGCTAAAACTGCATAAAAACATCATATATTCATAGAAGCCCTTGAGAGTTTTACTATACCTTTTTCAGTGTACACTGGTGCAAATAGAAGCACTGCTTCATGTTTTATGCTGATAAAATGATAAAAGAAGGCCTTAATAAATAATCATTTAACCACTTCAGCCCCGGAAGATTTGGCTGCTCAATGATCAGAGCACTTTTTACAATTTGGCTCTGTGCTGTTTTAAATGGTAATTACGCGGTCAAACAATGTTGTACCCAAACAAAATTTGCGTCCTTTTTTTCCCCACAAATCGAGCTTTCCTTTGATGGTATTTTACTGGCTCTGCGATTTTTATTTTTTGCGATATAAATGGAAAAAGACTGAATATTTTGTAAAAACAAGATATTTTCTACTTTTTGTTATAAAAAAATCTAATAAACTAAATTTTAGTCATACCTTTAGGCCAAAATGTATTCAGACACATGTCTTTAGTAAAAAAAAAGTCAATAAGCGTATATTTATTGGTTTGCGCAAAAGTTAAAGCATCTACAAACTAGGTTACATTTTCTGGAATTTAGGCAGCTTTAAGTTTGACACTGCCTATCTCATTTCTTGAGGTCCTAAAAGGGCAGGGCAGTACAAAACCTCCCTAAATTACCCAATTTTGGAAAGAGGACACCCCAAGGAAATTGCTAAGAGGCATGTTGAGCCCATTGAATATTTTTTTTTGGTCACAAGTGATTGAAAAATGACAAAAAACAAAAAAAAAGTTACAAAAAGTTGTCACTAAATGATATATTGCTCACACACGCCATGGTTATATGTGGAATTACACCCCAAAATACATTCTGCTGCTTTTTTTTGAGTATGAGCATATGTAAGACTTTTTGGGAGCCTCACTACCCATCACAGTTTCAAAGGCCATAAAATGTCAAGATAACACAACCCCCCCCCCCCCAAATAACCCCATTTTGGAAATTAGACACCCCAAGCTATTTGCTGAGAGGCATGTTGAGTCCATGGAATATTTTATTTTTTGCCACAAGTTGCGGGAAAATGACAAACTTTTTTTTTTGCACACAGTTGTCACTAAATGATATAGTGCTCAAACATGCCATGGGCATATGCGAAATTACACCCCAAAATACATTCTGCTGCTTCTCCAGAGTATGGGGATACCACATGTGTAAGACTTTTTCGGAGTCTAACTGTGTACAGGACCCCGAAAACCAATCACCGCCTTCAGGCTTTCTAAGGGCGTAAATGTTTGATTTCACTCCTCACTGCCTATCACAGTTTCGGAGGCCATGAAATGCCCAGATAGCACAACCCCCCCCCCCCACCCAAATCACCCCATTTTGGAAAGTAGACACCCCAAGCTATTTGCTGAGAGGCATGTTGAGTATTTTGCAGATCTCGCTTTTTGTCACAAAGTATTTAAAATTGAAAATGAAAAAAAAAAACATTTTTCTTTTCTTTCTTCATTTTCAAAAACAAAAGAGCTACAAAATACTCACCATGCCTCTTAGCAAATACCTTGGGGTGACTACTTTTCAAAATGGGGTCTTTGGGGGGGGTTGTGCTATCTGGACATTTCAGGGCCTCAGTAACCGTGATAGGTAGTGAGGAGTAAAATTTGACCCCTTTAGAAAGCCTGAAAGGGGTGCTTGGCTTTTGGGGACCTGTAGGCAGCTAGGCTCCCAAAAAGTCTCACACATGTGATATACCTATACTCAGGAGAAGCAGCAGAATGTATTTTGGGGTGTCATATCACATATAACCATGGCATGTGTGAGCAATATATCATTTAGTGACTTTGTGTAAAAAATAAAAAATACAAAATTTAATTTTCCTGAAACTTGTGGCAAAATATAAAATATTCCATGGACACAACATGCATCTCAGCAAATAGCTTGAAGCATCTACTTTCCAAAATTGGATCATTTCATGGCCTCCGAAACTGTGATAGGTAGTGAGGAAGTGAAATCACAATTTTACACCCTTAAAAAGCCTGAAGGCGGTGATTGGTTTTCGGGGTCCTGTACACAGCTATGCTCCTAAAAAGTCTCAAACATGTGGTATCCCCGTACTCAGGAGAAGCAGCAGAATGTATTTTGGGGTGTCATTTTGCATATGCCCATGGCATGTTTGAGCAATATATAATTTGTCTACTTTCCAAAATGGGGTTATTTGGGGGAGGGGGGTTGTGCTATCTTGGCATTTTATGGCCTTTGAAACTGTGATGGCCAGTGAGGAGTTAAATAAAAAATGTACGCCCTTAGGAATCCTAAAGGCGGTGATTGGTTTTCGAGGTCCTGTATGCAGCTAGGCTCCCAAAAAGTCTTACATATGTTGTATCCTCATACTCAGGAGAAGCAGCAGAATGTATTTTTGGGTGAAATTCCAAACATGTCCATGGCATGTTTGAGCAATATATAATTTAGTGCCAACTTAGTGAAAAAAAAATAAAAAATAAAAAAAGTTTGACATTTTCCCAAAACTTGTGGCAAAATATAAAATATTCCATGGACTCAACATGCCTATCAGCAAATAGCTTGGGATGTCTACTTTCCAAAAAGGGATAAATTGGTTCGGTTTTGAACTGTCCTGGCATTTTATGCACAACATTTATAAGCTTGTGTCACACATCACCCACTCGTCTAACCACTTGAAGACAAAGCCCTTTCTGACACTTTTTGTTTATATGAAAAAATATTTTTTTTTGCTAGAAAATTACTTTGAACCCCCAAACATTATATATATATTTTTAAATCAAAGACCCTACAGATTAAAATGGGGGTGTTGCAATTTTTTTTTCACACAATATTTGCACAGCGATTTTTCAAACGCAATTTTTTTTAGAAAAATAAACACTTTTTTTATTTTAAGGCACTAAAACACACTATATTGTGTTTGTGGACAAATGTTTGATGTAATAAAAAAGATGATCTTATGCCGAGTACATGGATACCAAACACAAAATGCTTTAAAATTGTGCACAAACGTGAAGCGGTGACAAACTACACACATTTATAAAAGCTGTGATCGGTAGTGGGGAGTGAAATTAAAAATGTACGCCCTTACACAAACGTAGAGCGGCGACAAACTACACACATTTATAAAAGCTTTTAAAAGTCTTTACAGGTCACCACTTTAGATTTACAGAGGAGGTCTACTGCTAAAATTACTGCCCTCAATCTGACATTTATGGTGATACCTCACATGCATGGTGAAATTGCTGTTTACATGCGACACGAGACCGACGCTTGCGTGCACATAAGCACAGGGGGACAGGGGTGCATTTTTTTAATTAATATTTATTTTGCTTTTTTATTTTATTTTCAAACTGTTCTTTTCATTTTTTTTTCTTTATCATTTTTGTTGTTATCTCAGGGAATGTAAATATCCCCTATGACAGCAATAGGTAGTGACAGGTACTCTTTAAAAAAAAATGGGGTCTATTAGACCCTAGATCTCTCTTCTGCCCTCAAAGCAACTGACCACACCAAGATCGGTGTGATAAAATGCTTTCCCGATTTCCCAATGGCATTGTTTATATCAAGCGAAATCTAAGTCATGAAATGCTCGTAGCTTCCGGTTTCTTAGGCCATAGACATGATTGGAGCCATTCTGGTCTTTTTTTGTTTCAATAATTTTTATTGAAGATTTATGTATAAGATTGAACAGTCATTGTCATAAATCACATTCGAATTGCTATACAATCGAGAAAATTACATAGCAGTATTCATTCGTCAATCGTGGTTAAAACACTAGAACTATGACAGGTGTTAAAGGGAAGATAAAGTGTGTGGATCATTACCCCCATGTACCCCATATGGGCTCATGCTGTAACATGGGTGATTATGGGACCCTTCATTCCCCTTGGTGTAAAGATGTTTCAAAAAGTAAATTATTTAACAACTTAGAATAACATTAACAGTTCTTACCAAAGGATGGTAATAATACAGAAGTGTAGATTGTAAAACTTCCAAGTGTGAGGTTGTGAATGGATCGGTACATGTCTAGAGTACTTGTAGAACTTGAGTGTAATTATGAGAGCATTGTACTCGTAATGAACTGTATGTAACGTGTAACAGAGAGATTAGTAAATAAGGTAGTTGAAACTAAAATAAAAAAGAGGGGGGTGGAGGGGGGTAGGAGGCAGGAAGAGTAGGGAAGTGGGGTAGAGAGCAGTGCTATATACTCAGTGAGTGGAGCAATGCGGATTGAGTATGTGTTAGTAATATCAGAAAATTATCAGGTATGTTTTTGTGTGTACCAACTTGACCAGGGGTACCATAGATTGTGGATTTTGGAATATGAGGGTTTTCCCTTTGATATAATTGATTCATACGCGTAATGGGAGTGAACCAGTGTTATGACTTCTGTCAGCATTGGGGATAAGGTTGTTTTCCATCGTCTAGTTATGAGTAATCTGGTAACTAGGAGTATGTGTGTGATTACTAGTCTGAAAGGTGGTGGCAGTAATTCAGTGTTCAAGTTCAGCATGGCCAATTGTGGGGTAAATTTGATGGGAAGGTGACAGATATCTTGTATAATGTATTCCACCTCTTTCCAGAGGGTTTTTAAGGCTGGACATGACCATAGAATGTGAGATAAGGTACCTATGTGGTTACATTCTCTCCAACACTTGGATGAGGTTTGTGGATGGAATTTGGCCATTCTCTGTGGCGTTAGGTACCATCTTAGGTGTATTTTATGCATCAATTCCCAGAGAGAGGTGCAGCTAGTGGATTTATAAATGGATTGTAGGGCCTTTTGCCATTGTTGTTCAGAGAACTGTATCTGTAAGTCTTTTTCCCAGTCTGTATATGGTCTAGATTTGTGGAATACTGTTTTTTCTTGTAGTGTAGAATATATTAGTGAGGTGCCTTTAGTAGGTGTGTTGTTGGAGAAGTAGTAGTTCCATATTTTGAGTGGTATTTCTCCTTCTAATCGTGGGTGGGCTGAGAGACATTGTTGAATCCTGGCGCAATTAAAGAAATCTATGGAGGGTGCTTGGAATTGTGATTGGAGTTGGGTAAAGGGTTTAGGTAGTATCATAGCCCTGAGTTCTGCGGTGTAGGTATTTTGGTCTGCTATCCATTTGGGAATATTCAAATCAGGTGACAGTAATTGTAGGGTTTGGATAGGTATTGGAATGCTTTTGGTAGGTAATTGGGACCATTTTGCGGAGTGTAATATTGTCCAAGCTTTAACTGAAGCTTGTATGGTCGGTGAGTATAAACAAAGATTTGGGTGTTTGGTTGTAGTGCTGAATAATCAGTATTTAAGGTTGGGTCCTGGAGTCATGATGTTTTCAATGTTTCCCCATAGTGTGGTTGGGTGCGTGTTTACCCATTCCTTCATCTGAGACAGGATGGTGGCTAGATAGTAATCTTTAATATCTACGTATCCAAGGCCACCCGCTAGTTTGTGTTTGATAGTTTTGAGATGACTACATCTAGGTTTCTTGCCTTGCCAAATGTAGTGGTGTATAATTGATTGTAGAGATTTGATGTATGAGTTAGTAAGTGGAATAGGTAGTGTGCGGAATGTGTAGGGCAATCTAGGGAGTATGAGCATTTTAAAGGCAGCTAGTCTACCAGCCCAAGAAAATTCAAATTTTGAAAGTTTGAAGGTTTCCTTAATAAGCATCTGTTTCGCTTCAATGTAGGTGCTGCTAAAAATATTTCTGGTGCATTTGGTGAGTGTAATTCCTAGATACGATATACCTGTGTCTGCCCATGGGTAAGTATAGAAGTTACGTAGAAGGTTGCTAGTTGGCATCTAAACCTAGGTCCAGAATATATGACTTATTTTGACCTTGACCTTGTAATAAGAAATGGTACTAAATCTTTGTAACACAGATTGTATTGAAGCCAGGGAGGATATAGGGTTGGTTACCATCATGAAACGTCATCAGCAAACAGATTGATCTTGTGTTCTAATTTTCCAATTTTGAATCCTGTAATGGACTTGTTTAATCTAATATTTTCGACCAGGGGTTCCATTATTAAGTTGAAGATGATGGGTGATAAGGGGCAGCCCTGACGAGTGCCATTAGAAATTGGAAATGGTTTAGATAGCATCTCAGAGGTATAGACCTGGGCTGAAGGTTTCAAGTATAAAGCCATTATTGCGGAAAGAATGTGGCCTTGGAGACCGAATTTAAGGAGTGTAGCATGGAGATAGGTCCAATTGACTCTATCGAACGCCTTCTCTGCATCCAGGGATAGAAGCAGAGAAGGCGTTCGGTCAGACTCCACATTGTGGATTATATTAATGATTCTATGGGTTGCATCAAACGTTTGCCTACCTTTTGTGAACCTGGATTGATCAGGGTGTATTAGTGATGGCATAATATTTACTAACCTGGTTGCTATGAGTTTGGCATAAATTTTTGTGTCAAAATTTAGAAGCGATATGGGTCTAAAGTTTTGCGGTGAGGTAGGATCCTTGCCTGGCTTTGGTAATGTAATGATTAAGGCATTTAACATTTCCTGTGGGAGAGAAGAGGAGGAGGCAGCGTCATTACACATTTGAGCCAAAAAAGGAGCTAGAATGGTACTGAATTGTTTATAGTACTCCCCAGTGAGACCGTCTTTTCCAGGAGATTTATTAGATGGTAGGGATGTGATTGTATCTAAAACTTCCATTGGAGAGAATGGAGCATTTAGCATTGTTAGTTGATCGGGGGATACTTTGGGGAGATTAATTTCTTTTAAAAAGTTTTCTATATCTTCTAAGCAAGGTTGACTAATAGTGGAGTCATTTTTTAGATTATAAAGTGTTTCATAATAATGACTAAATGCTTCTGCTATGGCTTGAGGATCAGTTTTTGTCTTGTGGAGGGATGGTAGAGGTGAGATATCTTGCTTTTAATATGATGACCTTTGATTCTGAGTGCCATGGCTTTCCCTGCCTTATTCCTGGTGGAGTAGTGATTAGCCTTAAATCGTTTTTGGGCGCTATCATATGTTTCTAGTAGTAAGTTTCTTAATTCTTGTCTGAGAAGTACAAGTTTTTCTCTAAGGGCAGGATCAGGAGTTATTTGGTTTTGGGCTTCTGCTGTTTTAATTTGGGAGGTGATGGTGTCAAGACGCTGTGATCTCCTCCTTTTCTCTCTAGCTCCTATTTGGATAAGAATCCCTCTGATGACCGCTTTATGAGCGTTCCATAAAATAGTGTTTCTCGATGTCGATCCCTGGTTTAGATCAAAAAATTCTTCTAAATGTTTACAGATAGTGGCTGAATGTTCGGGTGATTGAATAATTGAGGCATTGGTTCTCCATAGCTTCGTACGTGAGGAAGTAGGCAAAGACTCGATGTTTATAGACACTGGTGCATGGTCAGACCACATTATTGTGTCTAAAGATGATTCAGAAATTTTGGGTAGAGTCCACTTGTCGTCTAGGAAGTAATCGATTCTGGTGTATGAATTGTGTCGATGGGAAAAGAAGGAGTAGTCCCTCTCAGTGGGATGGTGGCATCTCCATACACACATATAAGTCGTTGTTTCTTAGGAACTGTCCCATAGGTGAAGTAAGTCTAGTTTTGCGAGAGGAGACATCTAGGGAGTTATCCGATACGATGTTGAAATCTCCACAGATAATGAGGTTTCCTTGGCGGAATTTGGCGATTTTGGGCATCAGCTTAGAAAGGAATTTAATTTGTTTGGTGTTGGGCGCATACACCGTAACAATAGTGTATCTAGCATTGTCCAAGGTACAATCTAGGGCCAGATATCTGCCGTCTTCATCAACCATACTATTATGGAGCGTAAAGTTGATTGTGTGTTTGATTGCAATTAGAACTCCATTTTTCTTAGTGGGGCCTGGAGCATGGTAGATGTGGGGAAAAGATTTATTATTGCAGTGCGGCATTGCAGATTTTTTAAATTGCATTTCTTGCACACAGATAATGTCACATGAAGATTTCTGGGCTGTGCGCCATAATGAAGCTCTTTTTACCAGATGGTTTAGCCCTTTGGCGTTTAGTGAGAGGAATTTGGGCATCTTGGTGGGTGGTGTAAGATAGTATACGTGGTACGTTCTTACTCACAGTTAGTAGACAAGTTCTTCTACGTAGAAAGGTCTGGTGGTTGAGGTACTCGTGTCCTTTTTCTTCCGCGTGCTCTCAGGAAGGAAGAGATGTGTGGTAAAGAAAACTTTAGGGTGAGGAGAAAATAAAATTTAGTAAGGAAAAAAGGGCAAACAAAAATACAAGAACTGACAGCAGTTAAGTAAAACTGGTACTGCTGTGTTGTTGTGGGGTGTAAGTTCGTGGAGCAATTTGCAACGAGCAAGGCATCCGACCGGAGTTGTGGTAAAGTGGGTCATATGTGAGCCCACTATTCAGGTATAGGTTAGAGCTTACCGGAGTGTCGGTTGTCAGTGGAGTGTGGAGAGTTTTCACTATGGTTTACTTGTGCTGATTTAGGTGGGTCGGGAATAATTCCCCATAGGTGGAGTAATTTGAGGCCTTCCTCCACTGTGGAGATTTTATGCTTGGTCCCATTCTTGGTGACTATGATCTTGGTAGGAAAGCCCCATTGATAGGGGATCTTGTGGTTATTGAGTGGTTTGGTAATAGTGTTCAGTTGTCTCCTCAATTGACGAGTATGCTGTGAGAGGTCAGCGTACAATTGGAGATTAGAATACAGGGCAGGTAGCTGGTCCAGATGTCTCGATTTGAACAGAAGTTGGTCTTTAGCATGAAAAAAATGAATTCTCATCAGGACATCACGTGGGACTTCGGCCGGGAGATGCGGGGGTTTAGGGAGGCAATGTATTCGATCGATTATAGTTTCCATGGGGGTGAGATCAGGCAGGAGTGTGGAAATCAATTTCCTGGCATATGTGTTTAGATCATTCGGTAGGACAGATTCAGGGACCCCTCTGATCTTGACATGATTACGGCTCTGTCCTCGAGGTCCGCCATTTTGGCCCTCATCCATTGCTGTTCATCTCGTGTATGATCATGGGCATCTACAAGATCATTGACCGTTTCAGTCATTTCCCCTATCTGTTTCTCAACAATGTGCATTTTATGTCCCATATGGTTCATTTGTGAGGAGAATCTGAGGAACATTTTGGAGATGTCATTGTGAAGGGAGTTCAGAAGGGAGATGAGCATCTCCTTCATTGTAGTGTCTAATACAGGCTGGTTTGTGGTAGGGAAGGCTGCTATGGGGGATGGATGAGCTGGGGCTGCATCAGGTACAGGGCTCACCTCAGATACTGCTGAGTCTGCATCCAGGCGCATCCACGCTTTTGCAGGGCTGTTGCCGGCCGAGGAAGCAGGGGATGATGGTGAGGCATCAGGAGAGTGAAGTTGTGGAGTAATTTGCAGGTCATCCGCATCAGGGAGATCTGTATAGGCCGCCGAAGTTCCGCATTCAGGGCCGCAGACGCCATCTTGGATTTTCAAGTGTGTAATAATCTGTCAGCTTCTTCGGCTGACGGTATTCTTTCTGTTTGCGGTTCATACCGGGTAGTGTGGGGGAGTAATTCAGTGTTCTGGTGGTCTGAGCAGTCGCTGGGGGTTACCAGAATAGCTGTGTAACTACACGTCCATCTTGCTCGACAGTTGGCCACGCCCCCTCAAGCCATTCTGGTCTTTGATCAGCTCTATGGTCAGTGGCGGAACCACCGTCTTCATTCTCGGGTTCTCTGGTTGGACACTGAGAGCCAGAGAAAACCATGGAAGATGGCGGGAGTGGGGGACGTTCCCGCCCACTGCTTGTAAAATCAGTCTAGAGGCTAATTAGCTGCTAGGATTGATTTTACATGTAAGCCGACGGCCGGCTGAAAAGAATGATACCAAGATGAAACCTAAACCTGCAGGCATCATTCTGGTATAACCATTTAAAGTCCAGCAACATACCAGTACGTTGCTGGTCCTTGTTAGGCATATATTGTAATGTTCCTTTTTTCATGCAGCCTGTGGGCTGAATGAAAAAAAAGAGATTGATCGGTGGGTTTCCCCACCATTAGAATACCACCCTTCATACACCCACTTCTAATGATGGGCATACATGCAACATTTTTTTTAACTGTGGTGGTGAAATCACCTCCTACAGCGCTGGAGTCGTTCATTTACGTATCGTGAGAGAAAACGCTGTTGCTGTCAAGATGAATAAATCAGTGCTGCAGCTAAATGGTGTAACTGAAAAGCAAGCAATGGTAACAATAAAACATTAACTCAACAAAACAACTTTTTATCACAATCTGTGCCTAAAAGATATATGCCAAAGCATGGGGGCAATCCGCCCCTAATGTTAGGAGAAAATCCCCCCTCCACCCCCGCCCCCATGCCTTGGCATATATGTTTTTTTTTTTTAACTGTGGTGGTGAAATCACCTCCTACAGCTCTGGAATCACTGCTTTATGTATCGTGGGAGCAAATGCTGTGGCTGTCAGAATAAATAAAGTGTAAAGGGGTGAATACCGCGCTAGAAAGCAAAAACGAAAAAATAGCTGCAACAAAAACCGTCAAATATCTCTATGGTGAATAACAATCATAAAAACATAAGTTGCTCTTGTGGTATATACACTCAAAATGGAAAATGACATTTAAAAAGAGTGACATAAATTATATATGAATCAACTAATAATAATAGCAGTAAAAAGATTGTGATATATAAACTCAAAATGGAAAATGACATTTGAAAAGAGTGATATAATAAAATAACAGACCAATGTTTTTCCAAAACTTAGTGGGCTACTACAGATGTAAAAAATGTGTGGTATGTTCCATTAATGCTATCAGAGATAAGAAGATCATACGTTTCAATTCCTCAGCACCTCTCGTGAGTTCCCAATAAAGTCATTCATCACCTGTTCTACCCCGGTGTCGTATACCTTCTGACCTGTCCGTGTGGACTTCAATACGTGAGACGGACTGTTCGAGCGTTACATATTAGATTGAATGAGCATATTGGGAATATCAGGAGAGGCTTTAAAGGGCACCCTGTTTCAAGACACTATCTAGAAGTACACAAACAGGACCCCAAAGGGACCTCGTTTGTTGGTATTGATAGATTAAAAATACCTTGGAGAGGGGGACCCAAGTGACGTGCCATCTCCAAGCTAGAAATGGGGTGGATTTATAAAATCAGATGTCTTAGGCCTCTTGGGCTAAATGTAGACATTGAGATCAATTCTTTTATTGATAATGCATATTGGTGTCATATTCTAATTGTGAGAATTGTGGTTTTAACATGCCTTGGAGAACACCACCACGATATGATGCTAGTCATCTAACATACCATTTATTTTTTATGTCAGCATTATGGTGTCCTTTTCATTTTATTTTAATTCATTTGTCTTAAATGCCCTTTTGGCAGTTTGACTTGTTTTTGTCTGAAATTTGTATAATTCTATTTCTCGTATATTTAGATCTTTTGTTTAGATCTTCTCTCTGTAATTAACATCGGTGTTTGTATTGCGGTGTAATCCCATACACATCCAGATTTATATCAACATGGGTGTTTGTATTGTGGTTTAATTCCATACACATCCAGATTTGCCATTTAGATATATATTGTCTGATTTCCTTTTTTTCCTTTTTCACAGCGCTCTATGTGCGTGATGTTTATCAGATCGAGGTCTGGTGTTCTCTTACGCATTGTTTTTAATTGTAAATCACGTGACGGCACTCAGACTATAATGAGGTCTGGTTGCCATCTGGTGGTATAAAGGTGATCGATTCAGTGCGTCGCCCGTGCTCCTTTGAAGACGTCATCTATGATGAAACATGTAGGGCAGTGCTATGTACTGATGCCATCACTCCCCATGTGACCCTGGTACACGGGTGTTCATTTTGTTTTTTCTTTTAAGCTTGCCAGCTAATTTTAAATGTGTTTTTGCGGCGGATTTATGTTCCCGCCTGCTTTATCCTAAGCATTAAAGGCTTTTTTATCTACTTTATCACACTATTGGAGTCTTTCCGTTTTTTGTACTCACGGCCCTCCCGGCCAATGAGTGACACTTTCAAAGTGAAAGTCCGGTCCTTTCGCCTTTGATCATCACGGAGACGTGAGACTACGGAGCCACAGGAGACCCATTCGTCCCTGCAGAGGGCTATATCTGCCTGCGATTAGGAACTTGCTATTTAGGGGGTCCACCGTCTCTGGTAAGGGCATTGATATAATAATTGGGACTCACTTCCAACTGGGGACTTCTTCCATACCTTTTCTTCCCCTCTTTTCTTCTTCGGTGAAGGTGGATTAATCCTGGGTGTTTGTTTTTTCTCATCGGACTGGCTTCCTTCCATCAGTGCTTTGTCTCTGATCTGTGTATAGACTCAATGTTTTCCTTCCACTAGGTTTTTGTTTGATGTGTGTATGGACTCAACCCACTGCTCTTTTTATTGTTATTGTTATTTTTTAGTTGATTCGCATATAATTTACATCACTCTTTTCAAATGTCATTTTCCATTTTGAGTGTATATATCACAATATTTTTACTGCTATCATTATTTTTTAGTTGATTCATATATAATTTATATCACTCTTTTTAAATGTCATTTTTTTATTTTGAGTGTATATACCACAAGCGCAACTTATGTTTTTTACGGTCAGAAGAAATAAACCTGTGCTGCAGCTAAATGGTGTACCCACTAAGCAAATGATGGTTAACAATAAACATACAGTATAACAGTAAGACATACCATACCTGCAAAGCAAATACAATAAAACACGGTAAAAATAAAACATTACAGTTCTAAAATACAGTAACAATAGAGAAACAACACTAGAGAGTGAACAATAGAGCGGACAATAGAGAGCGAATGTAAGAGAGAGAACAATAGAGAGAGAAGAAAAATAAAATTACAACTCTTTTTGGCTTTTTTATTTTGTATTTGTTTTATGTGTTTTTTTTGCATTTTTATGAACTGTAAACTGTAAATGTTCCAGAGTAGGGTCTCTCAAAATGTGATGGCCATCTCATCTTTGGAGACCCTGTGTAAGTGTGCCCTAGGACTGTGCAATGCTGTACCCTACACTAATACTCCACTAGTGTGTGGTAGTGTTTGAAACACCAATGCAGAGACCAGGTTGGTCAGGACAGGAGTGACAATAAAAGAAGGTGTCACGCCTATATCCGCATTTTCTGAAGACACAATATCTTCTTTGGGGTTTTTTTTGGGTAGGGGTACCAGGGAGGACATATGGAAAATGGCTCTCATGCAGCCGGCTCACTGCATTTGCATTGGGAAGGTGGGCCACAGTGCCATCTGGAAACAGAAGGACTGTTATGATCTCTTCCTGGAATTTTAGGAAGGATCCAGTTATTCCTGAAGCTTTGTATAGCACAAATGTATTCAGCAGAGCCAATTGGAATAAATATACAGACACTTTTTTATACCAGCGTCTGGCCTTATGGGCAATCAGGTACGGCGCCAACAACTGGTCGTTGAGTTCCACCCCTCCCATGTTAAGGTTATATTAATGAACAGAAAGGGGTTTCTTCACAACGCCAGTCACCGTAGGAATTTGGACTGTCGTATCTCCGTGAAGGGAGGACAGAACAAAACATTCCGTGTATCCCTCCACTTCACTGCTAACAAATTATTACATTTCAACCAGGCTCTCTCCCCCTGTCTAAGTCGGGATTCTACAAGCCGTTGGGGGAACGCCCGGCGATGATATCGCATGGTGACACATGCACCAATTCCACAATCAAAAAGGTGACTAAAAAGTGTCACGCTTGTGCAATTATTGTCCACGTACAAGTGATACCCCTTTCCCAAAACGGGTGACACCAAGTCCCACACAATCATACCAGTGCTCCCTATGTAGTCTGGGTAGTTCTCCGGCTCCACATGACTATCTTTTTCCTCGTAAACCATAAAACTATATGTATTGCCTGTTGCCTTGTCACAGAACTTATACATCTTGACCCCATATCTAGCATGCTTGCTTGGAAGATACTGTTTTATAGACAAGAAGCCAGAAAACTTAATCAGGGACTCATCAACGCAGACAACTTGATCGGGAGTAAACAAGGCTGCAAACTGATGGTTGAAAGGGTTTACGAGGGGCCGAATTTTGTGGAGCCGATCGTATCCAGGGTCACCCCGAGGACAACAGTGTTCATTGTCATTGAAATGCATGAGTGGCCATGAGACTTGTTAAACTCCTTTCCGTAAAAAAGTTTTATCCCTATTGTGGGGTCACCAGTAGGGATGAGCTTTGTGTTCGAGTCGAACCCATGTTCGACTCGAACATCGTCTGTTCGCCCGTTCGCCGAATTGCGAATGATATGGGCCGTTTGCGCCAAATTCCTGTGGCGCGTCACGGCCCATAATTCACTGCGGCATCGCAGTGCATTGCTGGCTGATGATTGGCCAAGCATGCACTATGACCCGCATGCTTGGCCAATCACAGCGCCGTCTGAACAGAGAGCCGTAATTGGCCAAAGCCAAGGAGGCTTTGGCCAATTATGGCTCAGGGGATTTAGTACACGCCCCACACTATATAAGGCCGCCTGCACGGCGGCCCTGTGTAGTGTGTGTTCCGGCGTTCATAGATAGAGAGAGAGAGAGACAGACAGTGTCATTTGATTTGAGTTAGATAGATTAGGCAGAACAGTCAGTCAGTTAGCTGCACTTACAGTGTATTGTGTATATATATGCATCCCAGGTGTTGCACATATATATACACTGTATTCAGTTTAGCTAGATCCGTTCCTGTTATCTTCTTACTGACAGGCAGCCTTGTCTTGTTACAGTATTTACAGCTACCTGAAGAAAATTGCTGGTGTTCTTTTGATTCTAATAGTACCACAGTCAGGCAGCTAGACTATTTACAGTTAGTGCAGTGCGTCCTGCTCACAGTGTTCAGCTAAAACTAAAAGTTAGTAGGGTGCATCCTGCTCACAGTGTTCAGCTAAACCTACAAGTTAGTGGGGTGCGTCCTGCTCACAGTGTTCAGCTAAAACTACAAGTTAGTGTGGTGCGTCCACCTCACAGTGTTCAGCTAAACCTACAAGTTAGTGTAGTGAGACCTCTGCACAGTGTTCATCTAAAGCTACAAGTTAGTGCAGTGCATCCTGCTCACAGTGTTTAGCTAAAACTACAAGTTAGAGGGGTGCGTCCTGCTCACAGTGTTCAGCTAAACCTACAAGTTAGTGTGGTGCATCCACCTCACAGTGTTCAGCTAAACCTACAAGTTAGTGCGGTGCGTCCTGCTCACAGTGTTCAGCTAAAACTACAAGTTAGTGGGGTGCGTCCTGCTCACAGTGTTTAGCTAAAACTACAAGTTAGTGTGGTGCGTCCACCTCACAGTGTTCAGCTAAACCTACAAGTTAGTGTAGTGAGACCTCTGCACAGTGTTCATCTAAAGCTACAAGTTAGTGGGGTGCGTCCTGCTCACAGTGTTCAGTTAAAACTACAAGTTAGTGGGGTGTGTCCTGCTCACAGTGTTCAGCTAAACCTACAAGTTAGTGTGGTGCATCCATCTCACAGTGTTCAGTTAAACCTAGAAGTTAGTGCGGTGCGTCCTGCTCACAGTGTTCAGCTAAAACTACAAGTTAGTGCTGTGCGTCCTGCTCACAGTGTTCAGCTAAAACTACAAGTTAGTGGGGTGCGTCCTGCTCACAGTCAGCTAAAACTACAAGTTAGTGTGGTGCGTCCACCTCACAGTGTTCAGCTAAACCTACAAGTTAGTGTAGTGAGACCTCTGCACAGTGTTCATCTAAAGCTACAAGTTAGTGCAGTGCATCCTGCTCACAGTGTTCAGCTAAAACTACAAGTTAGAGGGGTGCGTCCTGCTCACAGTGTTCAGCTAAACCTACAAGTTAGTGTGGTCCGTCCACCTCACAGTGTTCAGCTAAACCTACAAGTTAGTGCGGTGCGTCCTGCTCACAGTGTTCAGCTAAAACTACAAGTTAGTGCCGTGCGTTCTGCCCACAGTGTTCAGCTAAAACTACAAGTTAGTGGGGTGCGTCCTGCTCACAGTCAGCTAAAACTACAAGTTAGTGTGGTGCGTCCACCTCACAGTGTTCAGCTAAACCTACAAGTTAGTGTAGTTAGACCTCTGCACAGTGTTCATCTAAAGCTACAAGTTAGTGCAGTGCATCCTTCTCACAGTGTTCAGCTAAAACTACAAGTTAGAGGGGTGCGTCCTGCTCACAGTGTTCAGCTAAACCTACAAGTTAGTGTGGTGCGTCCACCTTACAGTGTTCAGCTAAACCTACAAGTTAGTGCGGTGCGTCCTGCTCACAGTGTTCAGCTAAAACTACAAGTTAGTGCTGTGCGTCCTGCTCACAGTGTTCAGCTAAAACTACAAGTTAGTGGGGTGCATCCTGATCACAGTGTTCAGCTAAACCTACAAGTTAGTGGGGTGCGTCCTGCTCACAGTGTTCAGCTAAACCTACAAGTTAGTGTTGTGAGACCTCTGCACAGTGTTCATCTAAAGCTACAAGTTAGTGCAGTGCATCCTTCTCACAGTGTTCAGCTAAAACTACAAGTTAGTGGGGTGCGTCCTGCTCACAGTGTTCAGCTAAACCTACAAGTTAGTGGGGTGCGTCCTGCTCACAGTGTTCAGCTAAACCTACAAGTTAGTGTGGTGCATCCACCTCAGAGTGTTCAGCTAAACCTACAAGTTAGTGCGGTGCGTCCTGCTCACAGTGTTCAGCTAAAACTACAAGTTAGTGCTGTGCGTCCTGCTCACAGTGTTCAGCTAAAACTACAAGTTAGTGGGGTGCGTCCTGCTCACAGTCAGCTAAAACTACAAGTTAGTGTGGTGCGTCCACCTCACAGTGTTCAGCTAAACATACAAGTTAGTGTAGTGAGACCTCTGCACAGTGTTTATCTAAAGCTACAAGTTAGTGCAGTGCATCCTGCTCACAGTGTTCAGCTAAAACTACAAGTTAGAGGGGTGCATCCTGCTCACAGTGTTCAGCTAAAACTACAAGTTGGTGGGGTGCGTCCTGCTCACAGTGTTCAGCTAAACCTACAAGTTAGTGTGGTGCATCCACCTCACAGTGTTCAGCTAAACCTACAAGTTAGTGCGGTGCGTCCTGCTCACAGTGTTCAGCTAAAACTACAAGTTAGTGCTGTGCGTCCTGCTCACAGTGTTCAGCTAAAACTACAAGTTAGTGGGGTGCGTCCTGCTCACAGTGTTCAGCTAAACCTACAAGTTAGTGCGGTGCGTCCTGCTCACAGTGTTCAGCTAAAACTACAAGTTAGTGCGGTGCGTCCACCTCACAGTGTTCAGCTAAACCTACAAGTTAGTGCGGTGCGTCCTGCTCACAGTGTTCAGCTAAAACTACAAGTTAGTGATGTGCGTCCTGCTCACAGTGTTCAGCTAAAACTACAAGTTAGTGCGGTGCATCCACCTCACAGTGTTCAGCTAAACCTACAAGTTAGTGTGGTGCGTCCTCCTCATAGTGTCCAGCTAAACCTACAAGTTATTTTTTTGCGAGCTCTGCACAGTGTTCAGCTAAAGCTACCTGTAGAAGGTTGGTGGTGTTTTCCTGATCCTATCACTGCCGCAGGCAGCTAAAAAAGCTACAAGTTAGTTTTTTGTGAGCTCTGCACAGTGTTCAGCTAAAGCTACCTGTAGAAGGTTGGTGGTGTTCTCATACTACAGGCAAGCAGTTGATTTTGCTAGCTGCAGAATCAGTACATATATATATATATCCCAGCTTAGTGCAGCTACACGCCATTAGTATGTCTGGAAGGCCAAGAAGGAGAGGCAGACAGTCACAAGCCAATAAGAGAGGGCAAGCAGGCTCTGTGTCTAGTGCTGGTCATGGAGACGGTGCATTCTCATCAGCACGTGGCCATGGGACACGCTTGGCCTTTTTTTTGGCAGCTGGCCGTGTTGAGTCGCAAGACTTGGTCGAGTGGATGACCAAGCCGTCCTCATCCTCCTCATCCTCTCTCACCCATGCCCAGGGTACTTTGTCTGGCAAAGCAGCAGCCTCTTCCCTTGGCTCAATGTCATCAGTGACTCCTTCCCTAGCCCCACCATGTCCTCCTGAGGAGTCCCTCGAACTGTTTGACCACAGTGTTGGGTACATGCTCTAGGAGGATGCCCAGCGTTTGGAAGGCTCTGATGATGATACTGAGCTCGATGAAGGCAGTAACGTGAGCACGGACAGAGGGGGTGCCCAAGAAGGACAGCAATCTGGCAGTCATGCTCCCCCTGCTGCAGCATACTGCCAGGTTTGCTCCAGTGATGAGGAAGGAGGGGATGATGAGGTCACTGACTCAACGTGGGTGCCTGATAGGAGAGAGGAGGAGGAGGCGGCACATCACCAACGAGGCAGGATGCCCTCCAGGGGCCAGCCTAAGGGCAGCACATTGACTGCATCACACCCCAAAGCTCCACATGTGCAGGGCGCTGCAGTCTCTGCGCGTTATTCAAAAAGTTCTTTGGTGTGGGCCTTTTTTGAGACAAGTGCATCAGATCGCACCGCTGCTATTTGCAACATATGTCTCAAGCGTATCTCGCGTGGCCAAAACATCTCCCACTTGGGTACCACATGCTTGACCAGACATATGTTGACCTGCCATGCAGTTCGTTGGCAAGCGTATCTAAAAGACCCACACCACAGAACAAAGAGGACCTCTCCTTTCTCCTCATCAGCTGAGATCTCCAACCCCACTATACCTTCAGTCCTCTCTGAGACCTGCACTGAGAGGAATGAAGGTGTAGAATTAGGTGTGTCACAGCCAAGTACTTGTGGGCAATCTGCTTTTGGTACACTGACATCAGATTGTACCAGGCAAATTTCCCTGCCCCAGCTGCTGAACCGCCGAAAGAAGTTGGCTCCCAGCCATCCACATGCCCAGCAGTTGAATGCTAGCTTGGCAAAATTGCTAGCACTTCAACTGCTGCCTTTTCAGTTGGTAGACTCTGCCCCCTTCTGTGAGTTTGTGGAATGTGCGGTTCCTCAGTGGCAGGTACCCAAACGCCACTTTTTCTCACGGAAGGCGATTCCGGCTCTCTACCGGCATGTGGAAGGCAATGTCCATGCCTCACTGGACAGTGCGGTCAGCAGTAAGGTGCATATTACCGCTGACTCATGGTCCAGCAGGCATGGACAGGGACGTTACCTAAGTTTCACGGCGCATTGGGTGACTCTGCTGGCAGCTGGGAAGGATGCAGGACAAGGTGCAGTAGTGTTGGAGGTTGTTCCGCCACCACGCCTCCAAAATGCTAATGATTGTGACACACCTCTCTCCTCCACCCCCACCTCTTCTTCTTCCTCCATGGCCTCTTCCTGTGCTTTGTCCTCGGAACCAGCGGTGCTCCGTAGCCGTTCAAGGGGCTACGCAAGTACGCAGGCCAAAAGATGCCATGCGGTGCTTGAGCTGGTGTGCTTGGGGGACAGGAGCCACACTGGGGCAGAGGTTCTGTCAGCTCTGCAGGGGCAGGTTCAGAGGGGGTTGACGCCACGCCAACTTAAGGTAGGAATGGTGGTTTGCGACAATGGCACCAACCTCCTCTCTGCTCTCCGACAGGGACAAATGACCCATGTGCCCTGTTTGGCTCATGTCCTTAACTTGGTGGTGCAGCAGTTCTTGGGCAGGTACCCGGGCTTACAGGATGTCCTGAGGCAGGCCAGGAAAGTCTGTGTGCATTTCCGCCGGTCATATAACGCTAGTGCTCGGCTGGCGGACCTCCAAAAGGAGTTTAACCTGCCCAAGAACCGCCTAATCTGTGACATGCCCACCAGGTGGAACTCAACGTTGGCCATGCTGCAGCGGCTGCACACGCAGCAGAGGGCCATCAATGAGTACCTGTGCGACTATGACACCAGTCCTATGCACTGTCCTGTCACCATTTGAGGAGGCCACGAGGATGGTGAGCAGTGACAGTGCATGCATCAGTGACACTGTCCCCCTTGTCCACCTGTTGGAGCACACGCTGCGTGGAATAACAGACAGGGCACTTGAGGCAGAACAGAGGCAGGAAGAGGAGGAATTCCTTAGCTCTCAAGGCCCCCTTTATCCAGACAGTGTTCCTGCGTGCCCGCCGATCACACAGGAAGGGGACGAGGAGGAGGAAGATTGTGTCAGTATGGAGGTGGAGCCTGGCACTCAGCATCAGCAGCAGTCTTTAAGGGATCAGTCCCAAGAAACACATGGACTTTTACGTGGCTGTGAGGAGGTGGCTGCGGACCATGTCGTCCTTAGTGACCCAGAGGACTCCGGACCGAATGCCTCAGCAAACCTACGCTGCATGGCCTCCCTGATCCTGCAAAGCCTGTGTAAAGATCCTCGTATTCGTGGTATCAAGGAGAAGGACCAATACTGGCTGGCAACCCTCCTTGATCCACGTTACGAGGGTAAGGTTGCGGACCTTATCTTGCCAACACAGAGGGAGCAGAGGATGAAACATCTTCGGGAGGCCTTGCAGAAAGGTCTGTGCAAAGCGTTCCCAGAGACTGGGAGGTTACAAACTCCTGTTTCTGGACAACGTGTTGCGGAGGCTTCGGTCAGTCAAAGAAGGAGCGGTGGAGAAGGTGGCCGTCTGACTGATGCGTTCAGACAATTTTTTGGTCCGCAGCCCCAAGGTATGATCGGTTCCAGCAACCATCGCCAGCGTCTGTTTTACATGGTGCAGGAATACATAGGGGCAAGATCTGACTTGGACACCTTTCCCACTGAAAATCCTCTGGGTTACTGGGTCTTGAGGATGGATCACTGGCCAGAGCTTGCACAGTATGCAATTGAGCTACTGGCCTGTCCTGCATCCAGCGTTCTTTGGGAACGCACATTCAGTGCTGCTGGAGGCTTTGTAACCGATCACAGGGTGCGTCTGTCCACCTACTCGGTCGATCGACTGACCTTCATAAAAATAAATCAGTCTTGGATCACCACCAGCTACCAAGCACCTGATGCTGATGTAACCGAATATTTTTTTTTGAAATCTCAGATTCCTTCAAAGACTGCCTATGCTGATGCTGAGTGACTATCCCTGAGTAATTATCCTCTTCCTCCTCAATGATCACGCTGATAGCTTGTAAGAACATTTTTGGTTCTGGGCGCCACCACCAGTGCCTAAGGCCCAATTTTTCAGCCCTTGTTTAACAGGGGCATGTAATTACAATTTTTGATGCAATACTTTGCAGCAGGGCTCATTTCTGCGTTCCAACTAGAGTATCTGTGACGGGTTGCAGTGATGTGGCACCAACACCAGTGCCTAAGGCCCAATTTTTCAGCCCCTGTTCAACAGGGGCATGTAATTACAATTCCTGATCTAATATTTCACAGCAGGGCCCATTTCTGCACCCACCAAGAGCGAGTGAGGACTTACAGTGTTGTGGCACCAGCACCACCACCACCAAAGGCCCAATTTTTCTGCCCTTGTTCAACAGGGGCATGTAATTACAATTCTTGATCTAATATTTCACAGCAGGGCCCATTTCTATACCCACCAAGAGTGAGTGAGGACTTACAGTGTTGTGGCACCAGCACCACCACCACCAAAGGCCCAATTTTTCTGCCCTTGTACAACAGGGGCATGTAATTACAATTCTTGATCTAATATTTCACAGCAGGGCCCATTTCTGCACCCACCAAGAGCGAGTGAGGACTTACAGTGTTGTGGCACCAGCACCACCACCACCACCACCAAATGCCCAATTTTTCTGCCCTTGTTCAACAGGGGCATGTAATTACAATTCTTTATCTAATATTTCACAGCAGGGCCCATTTCTGCACCCACCAAGAGCGAGTGAGGACTTACAGTGTTGTGGCACCAGCACCACCACCACCACCACCAAAGGCCCAATTTTTCTGCCCTTGTTCAACAGGGGCATGTAATTACAATTCTTGATCTAATATTTCACAGCAGGGCCCATTTCTGCACCCACCAAGAGCTAGTGAGGACTTACAGTGTTGTGGCACCAGCACCACCACCACCACCACCACCACCAAAGGCCCAATTTTTCTGCCCTTGTTCAACAGGGGCATGTAATTACAATTCTTGATCTAATATTTCACAGCAGGGCCCTGTTGTGGCTACAACAACACCTAAGGCCCAAATTTCTGCTGAGTATATAGGGCAGGCCCCTACTTTCAAACATCTAACTTATAAATGACTCCTACTTGCAAACGGAAGGAGACAATAGGAAGTGAGATGAAATCTACCCCTAGGAAGGGAAATTCTCTCCTGTAAGAGTTAATATGGGAAAAACATTTCTCCTTTCCACTGATGCTTTCCAATCCTTGTTCCACAAAAAACCCCAAATTTTCAAAAAACATTTGTCATTGGGACAAAAAGTGAGGTGAAATCTTCTGAAGAGGAGGACAGACAGCAAAACAAATGTCACAGGGGTGATAACCCTTCCCTATGTTTTCCAAAAAGCTTAAAAAAGATTTTTTGGCTGGAGCTAAACACGTTAAAAATGTACCCGTTCAAAATTACAAAGAGATTCTACTTAACAACAAACCTACAGTCCCTGTCTTGTTTGCACCGCCTGTATACTGCTGTTCAGAGTATATAGGGCCTGGTTGCCCCACACCTTTCCTTATTTTAATTTGGGTGCGGGGTTCCCCTTAATACCCATACAAGACCCAAAGGGCCTGGTAATGGACTGGGGGGTACCCATGCCGTTTGTCTCACTGATTTTCATCCATATTGCCAGGACTCGACATTACATTAAACCCGCAAGCAGTTTTAAATGAGATTTTTTCCTTTAAAAATGACATTTTGTGCAGGGACTGTTCTAAACACGGGAAACACGCGCCACTTTACAGGCATACTATATACACACCCCAGGTACGATATTTAAAGGAATATTTCACTTTTTTTTTTTACTTTAAGCATCATTAAAATCACTGCTCCCAAAAAAACGGCCGTTTTTAAAAGTTTTTTTTGCATTGATACATGTCCCCTGGGGTAGGACCCGGGTCCCCAAACCCTTTTTAGGACAATACCATGCAAATTAGCCTTTAAAATGAGCACTTTTGATTTCGAACGTTCGAGTCCCATAGACGTCAATGGGGTTCTAACATTCGTGCAAATTTTCGGTCCGTTCGCAGGTTCTGGTGCGAACCGAACCGGGGGGTGTTCGGCTCATCCCTAGTCACCAGTACGGTATTTGTAAATTGAAATCATATCCCCTCTCAAGCGTCTCTTCTCCCGAGAGAATAAGTTTGGTACTCACAACCTTTCCTCATAACTAATATCCTCCAGACCCTTTATTAGCTTTGTTGCCCTTCTTTGTACTCGCTCCATTTCCAGTACATCCTTCCTGAGGACTGGTGTCCAGAACTATAAAGCATACTCTAGGTGCGGCTGGACCAGAGTCTTGTAGAGCGGGAGAATTATTGTTTTATCTCTGGAATTAATCCCCTTTTTAATGCATGCCAATATTCTGTTTACTTTGTTAGCAGCAGCTTGGCATTGCATGCTATTGCTGAGCGTCTCATCTACTAGGACCCCCAGGTGTGAGTCAGTTCATATTACATTAGATTCAGTCAGTGAGACAGGGAGAAGAGGGGGTGGAAAAGCCCTGTCAGGAGAATTAGTAGACCAGACTGTGTGGACTGCACAGAGATAACCCAAAACACATGTAAAGTGAATAATGATATTTATTAAGATAGATGATAAATAAGAAAATACAAACAGTGAGCAACCAACCCAACAAACCCACCAAGGGTGATACACGGCAGGTCAGCAGAACAAGGGATATTCCAGAAGCATAAAAGTTAGCCAAGCCAAGGTCATACACAGGAAGATCAGTAAATGAGGGACAGGGAACCAACAGGACAGAGAGGGGATGGATCGGGCTGAAGGGTACAGGAACACAGAAGGGACCAGGTCAGGATAAGCTCAGGAACAAGGTCGGATGCAGGCTCAGGATCGGTAAACAGGCAAACAAGGTCAGGGCTCAAAGAGAGAGATACCAAGGCAAGCATGTGAGGGCTTGCCGGGTATTTATGGGACTGACAATAATTGTCTTCATGTAACACCTGAGCGCAGGGAGTGTTGTCTGCTCCATACTGCCAGGATCCATCCGCTGGTGGACGTCAGTACTGCGGCCAAAAGATGAAATAACACCAGCAGGGAAAGATTCCCCTGACAGTTCAAAACTGCCTGGAGACACCTGCTGGTGGACCCCAGTACTGCACGCCAAATGATATATCTTACCAGTGGACGGACCCTTTCCTGACAAGCCCATTCAGACACTGACAGGCAGCTTTCTCACTTTTTGAGGCTGGAAAGCCTGTGTACATCATGGCGGCCATCTTGGCGGGGTCGCAGGTGACAGAGTGAGTCACCTGCTACACATGTTTGTATCATTTTAGCTCTTGCTTTGAAAAATAGCATGCCAACTTTAAAAAATAACTACAATGAATTCATCTTTTTGTTCCTTTTTGAAGTTCTTTTTTTTTTTGCTTTTGCACATGATCAGTTCACCACTAATAAATATTATATATCATTAATATAATTATTAATATGTTGAATAAGTGTTTTGGGAATCTGTGCCCTTTTCTCCAGACACATTATATAAAAGATGAATATGGAACAAAAACGGCTTACATTTCTCAACAGCAAATGAATAGGTATAGATGTTATAATAAATTAGGCTAAATCATAAAAATAAGAAGCTTATTCTGAAATATGAAAAAATGCTGTTGAGTTATGTCAATCATTTAATTGGGTAGAGGAAAACAGGAATCTCTATATGAAGGATAGTTATGGGAAACATTATTCCCCATCATAGAATGCAAATGTTTAAAAGCAACGAGAATCCTGGCCGGCAAGCAATAGTACAAAAACGGGATGTAAAAAACAGCGCATGATGTCAGCATGTCGCTACTCCCAGCGCGTTTCGTCACTAATCTGACGTCGTCCTGGGACACTCTCATTGCTTTTAAACATTTCCATTCTATGCTTGTAAGCATATTTTTATCTAAATAAAATACCACCTGGTTTTACCAATGGAGATTTCTTTCTATATTTTTTTGGACCATTATGAACACTTGCATCAAGCTGTTTCTGGTGGCTGTCCGCTGACCGCTGAACATATCCACAGTATCCAGTAATGCCTGTTTCATCAGCCATTGGAGGCATGGGGAGGATTAAAGGCCCTTGCTGGGTATTATCCACAAGCTCAAACAGCTTGTGCAGCTGGTAAGCTTGCACTCTATTTGGTGGTGGATTCACGTTGCTGTTCAAAAGTCAGAGAGGATTTCACTTTAATGTGTTGCTACAATCATCTATCTCTTCATTGAGGACTTCAGTATTTGTTTTTTTGTTCATATAATTTTATGTTTTTTCTCGCATACTATTGAATTTTTCACAGAATTAGTCCGACATTGGAAGACTTCATCTACGTCACATGATTTATTGTTTTTGGAACTTATCATCAGTCAATTTTTTTCATTTTATTCATTTATATTTATTTGTTATCACATTTGGATTAACACGTCATTTGAGAGTGCAGCTCCTTTTTTATTTATCCATTTACATCAGTTTACACCAGCATCCGTCATCATCCATTTTATGAAACTGATCAAAGCTATATTTTTCTCCCGTTAAAAAAAAATTGGACAAAAAACGGATATAAACTTACAAATGGTCAGTTTTTCATCCGTTTTTGCATTAGTAGTGAATGTAAAAAAAACTGATGAAAAACTGAAGAACGCGGATGAAAAATAGATGAAATACTGATGATCACAGATTAGAAATGGATGAAAAACTGATGACCACTGATGGAAAAATGGATGAAAAACTGATGAATACTTTACCCATTTAGGCCGGGGTTCATGCTTGTACGACAAACACTCTGACATTGGGAGCTCATGTCGCATGACGTGTGCAAATCAATGGTTCCCAAAAAGAGCTGTCTTAACTGGTCTGACACAAGTCGGTCCAACTTTGAAAAAGGTTCCTGCACTACTTTGGTCCAACTTTGATCCTACTTCAGCCCATTGAATCTCATTGAAGTTGGATCATCATGTTAAACTGATCCGACTTTGGCATGCGACTTGTACTCTGAGGATCTTGAAGGGGAACTCCATGCCAAATAAAAAAAATGGCCACATGCCCTCAACATGGGGGTGTGGGTGCTTTGGAGCAGGGGGGGCCCTGCGCTCCCCACCCCAAAGTACCTTGTCCCCATGTTGATGAGGACAAGGGCCTTGTCCCGACAACTCTGGCCAGTGGTTGTTGCGATCTGTGGGCAGCGGGGCTTATCGGAATATGAAAGCCCCCTGTAATAAGGGGGCCCCCAGATCCTGGCCCCCATCCTATGTGAATGAGTATGGGGTACATTGTACCCCTACCCATCCCCCTAAGAAAGTGTCCAAAATAAAAGCAGTACACAGGTTTTTGACAAAGTAATTTATTAAATCAGCTCCGGCATCTCTTCCGATTTCTTCTCCCCTCTCCAGCTCTTCTCCCTCCTCCCGAGATGTCTTCACCCTTTGCCAGTTATTCTCCCCTCTCTGGTTCCTCTCCTCTCTGCGCTGTCTTCTCCCTCTTTCGCCGGGGTCTCCTCTCTCCACTGATGTCTTCTGCCTCTGCCGGGTCTCCTCTCTGCACTGCCTTCTCCCTCTGTTCTCCCTCCAATCTTCATTCGACGCTCTCTCCCACTCTAATGCTAGGCCCGCAGTATGCCATTACTTATATAGTTATGGGACGGGGCCACCGGGTGACATCATCCGGAGGCGCCACCCCTTGTGACATCTCCACTCCATCATGCTTGGCAGTGACATCACAAGGGGCCGGGGGCCTCCCTAAAATCCATACCAGACCGAAGGGCCTGGTATGGTCTTGGAGGAGGAACCCCATGCCGTTTTTGTTTCTTAATTAGCATGGAGTTTCCCCTAAAGATTAATACCAGACACAAAGTGCCTGGTATTGTTGGGATCAAAGTCGGATTCATTGAAGTCGGGTGGATGTCGGACTTCAAGATCAGGGCAAAGTCGGATCCACAGTAGTACGACTTTTGTGTCGTACCAGTGTGAGCTCAGCCTTGGACGTGACTGAACTGATGAAACGAATGATCCACATGTGTGAAAGGGGCCTTAGTTTCTGCTTGTGAGTCTGCATTTTTACTGGAAATATAAGTAAGAACTCACTGATTACAAACTGCTACCACATGTATTAATATGTTCATGCAACTACTTTAAAATCCCTTAGAACCTTATTTACATTGCACACTTTTAAGTTGTCACATTTTTTTGCATATATAAACATGCATCACTATCACTTTTTTGGCTTGTTTAAGGTGCAGAAAAGAAACCTCTCAGTATTTAGTTGTATATAACAGTTTTAAATAAGTGTTTTTATCACATAACATGAGTGTTATTATTTGAAGAACTAAATGTATTGCTCGTAATAACTCAAGTTCACTTTTTTTTTCCTACAATAAAAAAATTAAGTAATATTTAAGATATATTTGTTGCAATATGTAATTTCTGGTTTCAGTTTGTTGTTTACAAGCTGATTGAATTCTTTTGAGGGCTAAGAATATATCAGGGGTCTGATTAGGGTGACCACATTTCCAAACTGCCATTCAGGGACACCCCCCCCCGCGCCGCCCAAAAAGGATGGTTTTTGGGACACGGAGGAAGAACGGAGGGGGACACAGAGGAAGAATGGAGGGGGACAGCAGGACGGAGGGGGAAAGCAGCAGAATAGAGGCGGACACGGAGGAAGAACGGATGGGGACAGCAGCAGAATGGAGGGGGACACGGAGGAAGAACGGAGGGGGACACAAAAGAAGAATGGAGGGGGACACAGAGGAAGAATGGAGGGGGACACGGAGGAAGAACGGAGGGGGACACAGAAGAAGAATGGAGGGGGACACAGAGGAAGAACGAAGGGGGACACAGAGGAAGAACGGAGGGGGACACAGAGGAAGAACAGAGGGGGACAGCAGGATGGAGGGGGACAGCAGCAGAATGGAGGGGGACACAGAGGAAGAACGGAGGGGGACAGCAGCAGAACGGAGGGGGACACGGAGGAAGAATGGAGGGGGACACAGAAGAAGAATGGAGGGGGACACAGAGGAAGAACGGAGGGGGACATGGAGGAAGAATGGAGGGGGACACGGAGGAAGAATGGAGGGGGACACAGAAGAAGAATGGAGGGGGACACAGAGGAAGAACAGAGGGGGACACAGAGGAAGAACGGAGGGGGACAGCAGGACGGAGGGGGACACGGAGGAAGAATGGAGGGGGAAAGCAGCAGAACGGAGGGGGACACGGAGGAGGAACAGAGGGGGACACGGAGAAAGAACAGAGGGGGACACGGAGGAAGAACGGAGGGGGACAGCAGCAGAACGGAGGGGGACACGGAGGAAGAACAGAGGGGGACACGGAGGAAGAACGGAGCGGGACACGGAGGAAGAACGGAGGGGGACACAGAAGAAGAATGGAGGGGGACACAGAAGAAGAATGGAGGGGACACAGAGGAAGAACGGAGGGGGACACAGAGGAAGAACGGAGGGGGACACAGAGGAAGAACGGAGGGGGACACAGAGGAAGAACGGAGGGGGACACAGAGGAAGAATGGAGGGGGACAGCAGCAGAATGGAGGGGGACATGGAGGAAAGATGGAGGGGGAGAGCAGCAGAACTGAGGGGGAGTGGGGGGGACAGCAGCAGAACTGAGAGGGAGTGGGGGACAGCAGCAGATCTGAGGGGGATGGGGGACAGCAGCAGAACTGAGAGGGAGTGTGGCTGTGTGGGGGACACAGCAGCAGAACTGAGGGGGGTCTGGGGACAGCAGCAGAACTGAGGGGGGTGGTGGGGGTCTCTGGGGACAGCAGCAGATTTGAGAGAGCGAGTGTGCTGTGTGCATGCATTGCTCACTGACTGTGGAAGTTACACTAACCTTTCAGGACCTACTCTGGCGGGCGGACCTCGTGGGTGGGAGGGAGCCGGAGGGAGGACTCGGACGAGGAGGCGGCTCAGTCAGAACTCAGTCACGGGCAGGCGGGCAGCTCGGAGTCGGCCCGGGTTGCGCTGCTGGCTGGCCGCTGGCAATGTGCGGCTGCTGTAGTCGGCTCGGCGGCGGCTCCCGGTCCGGGACTGGCAGGCACCACCACTGACTGGGGCTGGGCACAGGGCACTGGGCAGGCTAGTAAGCGTGGACTGGACTGGCTCTGGTGGCAGGCTGGCGGCTGCTCTCTCTCTCAGAGGCGCGCTGCTCAGCCATAGCGTGTAGAGTCTAGAGTGCGCCGTGCGGGTGCCCACTGCACTGACTCTCCCACGTGACTGACGGTGCCAGCTGACGTCACTGGTTGCTAGACGCGGGGCGGGCGGCCCTAGCCTAGCAACCAGTTAGCTGCGCATATCTGTGTGTGTTTAAGGAAGTATACTGTACTGTAAAATGATAAGGGTGGCAGTCGGACTGGTGCAAGCCGGCCGTGTGTTTTTTTTTTCATTCCGGAACACTGTATTGTCCTGGAATGAAGGTACCCGGGACACGGGACAAAAAACTCAAATAAGGGACAATCCCGGGCAATCTGGGACACGTGGCCACCCTAGGTCTGATAGACCACAGATTTCTCAGTAATGAAGTAAAGGAGTATGTTTTCTACTCATTCAAGTTCACCTGGGTACCATATGAAATTATTGGGGAGGAAAATTGTAGTTTAAAACCATGGGGTTGATTTACTAAAACTGGACAGTGCAAAATCTGGTGCATCTGTGCATGGTATGCAATCAGCCTGGAACTTTAGCTTGTTCAATTAAGCTTTGACAAGAAAACCTGGAAACTGAAGAGTTGGCTTTTACAGTAATTGCTGTTACAGGTTCCAAGAATGCAGCAAGGGCACACTTGGCAAGGACCAGCTGAAGAACAATAAATGGCTGAAGGACGATGAACTAGTCTTATTGGCTTCCTTTTGGTCTTTTACATTGTTATGCATCTGATAAGTTTAAAAATGACCTGTTCATCATGTTAGAAATCCTTTGAGCTTCTATGTTCCTGTGCATCCTGCGGTGTTAATTTAAAAAGTGTCACCAGCATTAAAAAGCTCTCCTCTGTGGGTTAAAAAACACCCCACCATGTTATGGAGACAAGGAAAGGAAGAGGTGTTGTGTAGTCCAATTTAGGAGTGAGCAGCCCAGGATGCAGTACAGTGAGTGTTGTCCCTCCTAGGACATGAAGTGTGTTGGGGTAGGGCCAGCAAGTGAAAATGAAGAAATAATGCATATAAAAGAAAACAAATACATTTGAAATGAATAAACTGCTATATAGTACATTTTTGGCTTGGGTTTGGATACATTTGAAAATAGGTTAAATGTTTTCAGCAGTCTTTTTGGCATGTGTTGTGACAAACTAGGTAGAAATCTGTTTTTTTTTCTTTAGTTTTACTTCAAGACACAATATAGAAAGTACATTTAGGTACAGTAGTACAGTTGGGTCACAAAGCACAACACAATATATAAAGCGACAAGTGTCCCACAAAAGAGGGACAGGTAATGCCTGACAATTAGGTGGATTTCTCTTTAGTAGTAGGACCTGCAGTGCCTTCTTCCAAACCTAATACAGCGTCATATTTATTTGATAGAGCTCATGGATCAGATGAGTTACTATATAAAGGATTAAAAAAGGAAGCCTTTTTCATGTCAAAGATACAGAGTAGAAAGTACCTGTCTGACTTCACCTTTATTAACAGACAGATAATGCTATATTGTTATAATTGTTAATATGATCCCAGTGAACACTTACTGTATCTGTCCAAAGGATCCATTGTGAATTGCATAATTACCAGGGAACAATGTAGAAAAGCATTTCTTTCCTCAAGTCCAATGATAATATCCTTATTATAAATTGCATATGACTGATTCTTTTCTGGAAGTCTACCATACGAAAAGCCAAGCAAATTATAAACTTCACAACTGTTAATTAAAGACTTCTATGCACTTTTAATTTTCTTTTCTTCTCATCCAACATTTTGATATCTAGATAAATAACCTTCTTCAATTTTAATTATCTTTCATAATTTAAAACAGATGACAGTAACATGTATTTGACTATTTTACTTATAAAATTAAATATATGAAAGAAATTGAAATTGCCATGTGTAATATTCAGTGCCTTGAATCACAAATTAGCTAAAAATACCTGCATGCTGATGACGACGAGCTGTGTACACACAACCAGACTTTTCGACCGAACTGGTCCGACGGAACAAATCCGTCTGACAATTCGATCGCGTGTGGGCTTCATCGGACATTTTCTGTCGAAAAATCTGTAGGACTTTAGAAACAGAACATGTTTCAAATCTTTCTGATGGACACGAGTCCGATCCGTTTGTCTGTATGCTAGTCCGATGGACAAAAAAGGACGCAAGGGCAGCTATTGCCTGTGTGTACACGGCATCATGCTCAATTTAAAGAGGACGTAAACCCTGATGGGTTTTACTTCCTCTTTTGCTCCCTGTATAGCCTGCAAATTAAAAGCATAATGGGCTAGTATGCATCACATACCAGCCCATTATGTGACACTTACCTCCAAAATAATCCAGCATCCATCTTCAAGCCCCTCTTCCTTCCGGCCACAGACTCCGGCTCTGTGATTCGCAGGAGCCGCGTGGCATCAGTCCTGTGCATGCGCACAGTAACGGCACACGCTAGGGAAGAAACGGCACGCAGTTTAGTTTCTTCCCCGCGAATGTGCCGTTCACTTTATCGGCGGACTACATGTTTAGGAGATATTTCCACTACCTATAGGTAAGCCTTATTCTAGGCTTACCTATAGGTAGAAGTTCCAAAAAAGGGTTTACAACCACTTTAAGAGCAGCTTGGGTTAAAATGTTTTAACCACTTAAGGACCGTCTCACGCCGATATACGTCGGCAAGGTGGCACGGGCAGGCAAAATCACGTATATGTACGTGATCTGCCTCCCGCGGGTGGGGGGTCCGATCGGACCCCCCCGGTGCCCGAGGCGGACCTCTTTTGTCCCCTAGCGATTGGAGGTGAGGGGGAGGCCATCCATTCGTGGCCCCCCCTCGCGATCGCCTCCAGCCAATCAGATCATTTCCTTTGCTGCTGTATGCTAAACAGCAGCAAAGGAAATTATGTCATCTCTCCTCGGCTCGGTATTTTCCGTTCCGGCGCCGAGGAGAGAAGACAGGAATGTGAGTAAAAGCACACACACACACAGTAGAACATGCCAGGCACACTAAACACCCCCAATCCCCCCCGATCGCCCCCCAATCATCCCCCAATCACCCCTTCCCCCTCCCTGTCACACTGACACCAAGCAGTGTTTTTTTTTTTTTTTATTTTTTTTTTTCTGATTACTGCATGGTGTCAGTTTGTGACAGTTACTGTGTTAGGGCAGTTAGGGTTAGCCCCCTTTAGGTCTAGGACACCCCCCTAACCCCCCCTAATAAAGTTTTAACCCCTTGATCACCCCCTGTCGCCAGTGTCACTAAGCGATCATTTTTCTGATCGCTGTATTAGTGTCGCTGGTGACGCTAGTTAGGGACGTAAACATTCAGGTTCACCGTCAGCATTTTATAGTGACAGGGACCCCCATATACTACCTAATAAATGTTTTAACCCCTTGATTGCCCCCTAGTTAACCCTTTCACCACTAATCACCGTATAACTGTTATGGGTGACGCTGGTTAGTTAGTTTATTTTTTATAGTGTCAGGGCACCCACCGTTTATTACCGAATAAAAGTTTAGCCCCCTGATCGCCCGGCGGTGATATGCGTCGCCCCAGGCAGCGTCAGGTTAGCGCCAGTACCGCTAACACCCACGCACGCAGCATACGCCTCCCTTAGTGGTATAGTATCTGAACGGATCAATATCAGATCTATACTAGCATCCCCAGCAGTTTAGGGTTCCCAAAAACACAGTGTTAGCGGGATCAGCCCAGATACCTGCTAGCACCTGCGTTTTGCCCCTCCGCCCGGCCCACCCAAGTGCAGTATCGATCGATCACTGTCACTTACAAAACACTAAACACATAACTGCAGCGTTCGCAGAGTCAGGCCTGATCCCTGCGATCCCTAACAGTTTTTTTGGTAGCGTTTTAGTGAACTGGCAAGCACCAGCCCCAGGCAGCGTCAGGTTAGTGCCAGTAGCGCTAACACCCACGCACGCACGTTACACCTCCCTTAGTGGTATAGTATCTGAACGGATCAATATCTGATCCGATCAGATCTATACTAGCGTCCCCAGCAGTTTAGGGTTCCCAAAAATGCAGTGTTAGTGGGATCAGCCCAGATACCTGCTAGCACCTGCGTTTTGCCCCTCCGCCTGGCCCAGCCCAGCCCACCCAAGTGCAGAATCGATCGATCACTGTCACTTACAAAACACTAAATGCATAACTGCAGCGTTCGCAGAGTCAGGCCTGATCCCTGCGATCGCTAACAGTTTTTTTGGTAGCATTTTGGTGAACTGGCAAACGCCAGCAGCCTAGTACACCCCGGTCGTAGTCAAACCAGCACTGCAGTAACACTTGGTGACGTGGCGGATTGGTAGAGAATAGGAGTATGTCATCCGCAAACAGTGCTGAGCGAAGAGTGTGGTTGCCTAAAGTGATGCCACTGATCCCATTATCCGAGTTTATTATTCTAGATAGGGGTTCGATCATTATGTTAAATAACAATGGGTCAAGGGGCACCCCTGTCTCGTTCCCTTTGCTAGGGGGATAGTGTCGGAGACAAAGTCAGAGGTGACAAGACGCGCAGTTGGGGAGGCATACATTTGCAATAAAAATCGCATAATTTGACCCGAAAATCCAAATTGTTCCATCACTCTAAAAAGCCAGGAGAAACTGATGTTGTCAAAGGCTTTTTCCGCATCGAGGGACATAATGGCAACGTCTTGGTCAGGGTGAGTTTTAGCATATTCTGAAGCCTTTAAAACCTTGCAAATGTTTATGGTAGCTGATCACCCTGAAACAAAGCCAGATTGGGCTGGGTGCAGTAGAGATGGAAGTAGGAGAGCTAAGCGCGATGCAATTATTTTAGACAGGATTTTTACATCGACGTTAATCAAAGAAATCGGACATTAAGATCCCGGTAATAGGGGATCTTGCCCTTTCTTGGACATTAGTTTGATGTGAGCCTGCATCCCTGTGGGAAGATAGGGCCCTCCGTCCCACATGGCTGCATATACATGTTTTAGGGTATCGGGAATAAAGTCGCTGGTCAGTTTGAAAAATTCTGCCGTGTATCCGTCAGGTCCTGGGGCTTTGGCCAAGGCCATGGACTTAATCGTGAGTCGGATGTCATCTACAGTAATAGGGGCATTGAGTGCCTCTAATTGTGCATTTTGAAGTTTGGGCAGACGTATTTTGGCCAGCAGAGCTGGTCAGTTGGGTCGGCTTTATATAAATTAGTCTAATACTCTGCAAGTAGTTTACTAATCTCGGCAGGCGAGGTAACCAGAGAGCCTGCCGCATCTCTGAGGGTAGAGATGTGCATAGGATGTCTAGGTCCTGAGCATAGTTTGGCCAGCAGCAGGGAGGGAAGGAAGGGGAAAATGAAAAAAGGGGGGGAAGGGAGGGAAATGGGTAGAGGATAACAAGGAAGGGTAGTCAGAGGGGGGAGTTTCAGGGAGGGAGGAATTTAAATTTAAACATTTAAACAGGCTTAGGATTAGGGATGAGCTTCGTGTTCGAAGCTACAAGTTAGTGGGTTGCGTCCTGCTCACAGTGTTCAGCTAGATCCGTTCCTGTTATCTTCTTACTGACAGGCAGGCTTGTCTTGTTACAGTATTTACAGCTACCTGAAGAAAATTGCTGGTGTTCTTTTGATCCTATTAGTACCACAGTCAGGCAGCTAGACTATTTACAGTTAGTGCAGTGCGTCCTGCTCACTGTGTTCAGCTAGATCCGTTCCTGTTATCTTCTTACTGACAGGCAGTATAAACCTGTCTTGTTACAGTATATACAGCTACCTGAAGAAAATTACTGGTGTTCTTTTGATCCTATTAGTACCACAGTCAGGCAGCTAGACTATTTACAGTTAGTGCAGTGCGTCCTGCTGACAGTGTTCAGCTAAACCTACAAGTTAGTGGGGTGCGTCCTGCTCACAGTGTTCAGCTAAACCTACAAGTTAGTGTGGTGTGTCCACCTCACAGTGTTCAGCTAAACCTACAATTTAGTGCAGTGCGTCCTGCTCACAGTGTTCAGCTAAAACTACAAGTTAGTGGGGTGCATCCTGCTCACAGTGTTCAGCTAAACCTACAAGTTAGTGGGGTGTGTCCTGCTCACAGTGTTAAGCTAAACCTACAAGTTAGTGTGGTGCGTCCACCTCACAGTGTTCAGCTAAACCTACAAGTTAGTGCGGTACGTCCTGCTCACAGTGTTCAGCTAAAACTACAAGTTAGTGGGGTGCGTCCTGCTCACAGTGTTCAGCTAAACCTACAAGTTAGTGGAGTGCGTCCTGCTCACAGTGTTCAGCTAAACCTACAAGTTGGTGTAGTGAGACCTCTGCACAGTGTTCATCTAAAGCTACAAGTTAGTGCAGTGCGTCCTGCTCACAATGTTCAGCTAGATCCATTCCTGTTATCTTCTTACTGACAGGCAGGCTTGTCTTGTTACAGTATTTACAGCTACCTGAATAAAATTGTTGCTGTTCTTTTGATCCTATTAGTACCACAGTCAGACAACTAGACTATTTACAGTTAGTGCAGTGTGTCCTGCTCACAGTGTTCAGCTAAACCTACAAGTTGGTGTAGTGAGACCTCTGCACAGTGTTCATCTAAAGCTACAAGTTAGTGCAGTGCGTCCTGCTCACAGTGTTCAGCTAAAACTACAAGTTAGTGCTGTGCATCCTGCTCACAGTGTTCAGCTAAACCTACAAGTTGGTGTAGTGAGACCTCTGCACAGTGTTCATCTCAAGCTACAAGTTAGTGCAGTGCGTCTTGCTCACAGTGTTCAGCTAAAACTACAAGTTAGTGCTGTGCGTCCTGCTCACAGTGTTCAGCTAAAACTACAAGTTGGTGTAGTGAGACCTCTGCACAGTGTTCATCTCAAGCTACAAGTTAGTGCAGTGCGTCCTGCTCACAGTGTTCAGCTAAAACTACAAGTTAGTTCTGTGCATCCTGCTCACAGTGTTCAGCTAAAACTACAAGTCAATGCTGTGCATCCTGCTCACAGTGTTCATCTAAACCTACAGGTTGGTGTAGTGAGACCTCTGCACAGTTTTCATCTAAAGCTACAAGTTAGTGCAGTGCGTCCTGCTCACAGTGTTCAGCTAGATCCGTTCCTGTTATCTTCTTACTGACAGGCAGGCTTGTCTTGTTACAGTATTTACAGCTACCTGAATAAAATTGCTGGTGTTCTTTTGATCCTATTAGTACCACAGTCAGGCAGCTAGACTATTTACAGTTAGTGCAGTGCGTCCTGCTCACAGTGTTCAGCTAAACCTACAAGTTAGTGGGGTGCGTCCTGCTCACAGTGTTCAGCTAAAACTACAAGTTAGTGTGGTGCATCCACCTCACAGTGTTCAGCTAAACCTACAAGTTAGTGCGGTGCGTCCTGCTCACAGTGTTCAGCTAGATCCGTTCCTGTTATCTTCTTACTGACAGGCAGGCTTGTCTTGTTACAGTATTTACAGCTACCTGAATAAAATTGCTGGTGTTCTTTTGATCCTATTAGTACCACAGTCAGGCAACTAGACTATTTACAGTTAGTGCAGTGCGTCCTGCTCACAGTGTTCAACTAAACCTACAAGTTGGTGTAGTGAGACTTCTGCACAGTGTTCATCTAAAGCTACAAGTTAGTGCAGTGCGTCATGCTCACATTGTTCAGCTAAAACTACAATTAGTGCTGTGCGTCCTGCTCACAGTGTTCAGCTAAACCTACAAGTTGGTGTAGTGAGACTTCTGCACAGTGTTCATCTAAAGCTACAAGTTAGTGCAGTGCGTCCTGCTCACATTGTTCAGCTAAAACTACAATTAGTGCTGTGCGTCCTGCTCACAGTGTTCAGCTAAACCTACAAGTTGGTGTAGTGAGACCTCTGCACAGTGTTCATCTCAAGCTACAAGTTAGTGCAGTGCGTCCTGCTCACAGTGTTCAGCTAAAACTACAAGTTAGTGCTATGCGTCCTACTCACAGTGTTCAGCTAAAACTATAAGTTAGTGTGGTGCGTCCACCTCACAGTGTTCAGCTAAACCTACAAGTTATTTTTTTGCGAGCTCTGCACAGTGTTCACCTAAAGCTACCTGTAGAAGGTTGGTGGTGTTTTCCTGATTCTATCACTACTACAGGCAGCTAAAAAAGCTACCTGTAGAAGGTTGGTGGTGTTCTCATACTACAGGAAGGCAGTTGATTTTGCTAGCTGCAGTATCAGTATATATATATATATATATATATATATATATATATATATATATATATATATCCCAGCTTAGTGCAGCTATAGGCCACTAGTATGTCTGGAAGGCCAAGAAGGAGAGGCAGACAGTCACAAGCCAATAAGAGAGGGCAAGCAGGCTCTGTGTCTAGTGCTGGTCGTGGAGACGGTGCATCCTCATCAGCACGTGGCCGTGGGACACGCTTGGCCTTTTTTTCGGCAGCTGGCCGTGTTGAGCCGCAACATTCGGAAGACTTGGTCGAGTGGATGACCAAGCCGTCCTCATCCTCCTCATCCTCTCTCACCCATGCCCAGGGTACTTTGTCTGGCAAAGCAGCGGCCTCTTCCCTCGGCTCAATGTCATCAGTGACTCCTTCCCTAGCCCCACCATGTCCTCCTGAGGAGTCCCTAGAACTGTGTTGGGTACATGCTCCAGGAGGATGCCCAGCGTTTGGAAGGCTCTGATGATGATACTGAGCTTGATGAAGGCAGTAACATGAGCATGGACAGAGGGGGTGCCCAAGAAGAACAGCAATCTGGCAGTCATGCTCCCCCTGCTGCAGCATACTGCCAGGTTTGCTCCAGTGATGAGGAGGGAGGGGATGATGAGGTCACTGACTCAACGTGGGTGCCTGATAGGAGAGAGGAAGAGGAGGAGGAGGAGGTGGCACATCACCAACGAGGCAGGATGCCCTCCAGGGGCCAGCCTAAGGGCAGCACATTGATTGCATCACACCCCAAAGCTCCACATGTGCAGGGCGCTGCAGTATCTGCGCGTTATTCAAAAAGTTCTTTGGTGTGGGTCTTTTTTGAGACGAGTGCATCAGATCGCACTGCTGCTATTTGCAACATATGTCTCAAGCGTATCTCGCGTGGCCAAAACATCTCCCGCTTGGGTATCACATGCTTGACCAGACATATGTTGACCTGCCATGCAGTTTGTTGGCAAGCTTTTCTAAAAGACCCACACCACAGAACAAAGAGGACCTCTCCTTGCTCCTCATCAGCTGAGATCTCCAACCCCACTATACCTTCAGTCCTCTCTGAGACCTGCACTGAGAGGAATGAAGGTGTAGAATTAGGTGTGTCACAGCCAAGTGCTTGTGGGCAATCTGCTTTTGGTACACCGACGTCAGATTGTACTAGGCAAATTTCCCTGCCCCAGCTGCTGCACCGCCGAAAGAAGTTTGCTCCCAGCCATCCACATGCGCAGCGGTTGAATACTAGCTTGGCAAAATTGCTAGCACTTCAACTGCTGCCTTTTCAGTTGGTAGACTCTGCCCCCTTCCGTGAGTTAGTGGAATGTGCGGTTCCTCAGTGGCAGGTACCCAAACGCCACTTTTTCTCACGGAAGGCGATTCCGGCTCTCTACCGCCATGTGGAAGGCAATGTCCATGCCTCGCCGGACAGGGCGGTCAGCGGTAAGGTGCATATTACCGCTGACTCATGGTCCAGCAGGCATGGACAGGGACGTTACCTAAGTTTCACGGCGCATTGGGTGACTCTGCTGGCAGCTGGGAAGGATGCAGGACAAGGTGCAGTAGTGCTGGAGGTTGTTCCGCCACCACGCCTCCAAAATGCTAATGATTGTGACACACCTCTCTCCTCCACCCCCTCCTCTTCTTCTTCCTCCATGGCCTCTTCCTGTGCTTTGTCCTCGGAACCAGCGGTGCTCCGTAGCCGTTCAAGGGGCTACGCAAGTACGCAGGCCAAAAGATGCCATGCGGTGCTTGAGCTGGTGTGCTTGGGGGACAGGAGTCACACTGGGGCAGAGGTTTTGTCAGCTTTGCAGGGGCAGGTTCAGAGGTGGTTGACGCCACGCCAACTTAAGGCAGGAATGGTGGTTTGCGACAATGGCACCAACCTCCTCTCTGCCCTTAACTTGGTGGTGCAGCGGTTCTTGGGCAGGTACCTGGGCTTACAGGATGTCCTGAGGCAGGCCAGGAAAGTCTGTGTGCATTTCCGCCGGTCATATAATGCCAGTACTCGGCTGACGGACCTCCAAAAGGAGTTTAACCTGCCCAAGAATCGCCTAATCTGTGACATGCCCACCAGGTGGAACTCAACGTTGGCCATGCTGCAGCGGCTGCACACGCAGCAGAGGGCCATCAATGAGTACCTGTGCGACTATGGCACCAGGACAGGGTCAGGGGAGCTTGGTTTTTTTTCCCCACGCCAGTGGGCCATGATCAGGGATGCATGCACTGTCCTGTCACCATTTGAGGAGGCCACGAGGATGGTGAGCAGTGACAGTGCATGCATTAGTGACACTGTCCCCCTTGTCCACCTGTTGGAGCACACACTGCGTGGAATAATGGACAGGGCACTTGAGGCAGAACAGAGGCAGGAAGAGGAGGACTTCCTTAGCTCTCAAGGCCCCCTTTATCCAGACAGTGTTCCTGCATGCCCGCCGATCACACAGGAAGAGGACGAGGAAGAGGAGGAGGAGGAGGAAGAGGAGGAGGAGGAGGAAGATTGTGTCAGTAAGGAGGTGGAGCCTGGCACTCAGCATCAGCAGCAGTCTTTAAGGGATCAGTCCCAAGAAACACATGGACTTGTACGTGGCTGGGAGGAGGTGGCTGCGGACCATGTCGTCCTTAGTGACCCAGAGGACTCCGGACCGAGTGCCTCAGCAAACCTATGCTGCATGGCCTCCCTGATCCTGCAAAGCCTGCGTAAGGATCCTCGTATTCGTGGTATCAAGGAGAAGGACCAATACTGGCGGGCAACCCTCCTTGATCGACGTTACAAGGGTAAGGTTGCAGACCTTATCTTGCCATCCCAGAGGTAGCAGAGGATGAAACATCTTCGGGAGGCCTTGCAGAAAGGTCTGTGCAATGCGTTCCCAGAGACTGGGAGGTTACAAACACCTGTTTCTGGACAACGTGTTGCTGAGGCTTCGGGCAGTCAAAGAAGGAGCGGTGGAGAAGGTGGCCGTCTGACCGATGCGTTCAGACAATTTTTTGGTCTGCAGCCCCAAGGTATGATCGGTTCCAGCAACCATCGCCAGCGTCTGTTTTACATGGTGCAGGAATACCTAGGGGCAAGATCTGACTTGGACACCTTTCCCACCGAAAATCCTCTGGGTTACTGGGTCTTGAGGATGGATCACTGGCCAGAGCTTGCACAGTATGCAATTGAGCTACTGGCCTGTCCTGCATCCAGCGTTCTTTCGGAACGCACATTCAGTGCTGCTGGAGGCTTTGTAACCGATCACAGGGTGCGTCTGTCCACCGACTCAGTCGATCGACTGACCTTCATAAAAATGAATCAGTCTTGGATCACCACCAGCTGATGTAACCGATTTTTTTTTAAATCTCAGATCCCTTCAAAGACTGCCTTTTCTGATGCTGAGTGACTACCCCTGAGAAATTATCCTCTTCCTCCTCAATCATCACGCTGATAGCTTGTAAGAACATTTTTGGTTCTGGGCGCCACCACCAGTGCCTAAGGCAGAATTTTTCAGCCCTTGTTTAACAGGGGCATGTAATTACAATTTTTGATGCAATACTTTGCAGCAGGGCTCGTTTCTGCGTTACAACTAGAGTATCTGTGAGGGGTTGCAGTGTTGTGGCACCAGCACCAGTGCCTAAGGCCCAATTTTTCTGCCCCTGTTTAACAGGGGCGTGTAATTACAATTTTTGATGCAATACTTTGCAGCAGGGCTCATTTCAGCATTCCAACTAGAGTATCTGTGAGGGGTTGCAGTGTTGTGGCACCAGCACCAGTGCCTAAGGCCCAATTTTTCAGCCCTTGTTTAACAGGGGCGTGTAATTACAATTTTTGATGCAATTCTTTGCAGCAGGGCTCATTTCAGCATTCCAACTAGAGTATCTGTGAGGGGTTGCAGTGTTGTGGCACCAGCACCAGTGCCTAAGGCCCAATTTTTCTGCCCGTTTAACAGGGGCGTGTAATTACAATTTTTGATGCAATACTTTGCAGCAGGGCTCATTTCAGCATTCCAACTAGAGTATCTGTGAGGGGTTGCAGTGTTGTGGCACCAGCACCAGTGCCTAAGACCCAATTTTTCTGCCCCTGTTTAAACAGGGGCGTGTAATCACAATTTTTGATGCAATACTTTGCAGCAGGGCTCGTTCCTGCGTTCCAACTAGAGTGTCTGTGAGGGGTTGCAGTGTTGTGGCACCAGCACCAGTGCCTAAGGCCTAATTTTTCTGCCCCTGTTCAACAGAGGCATGTAATTACAATTCTTGATCTAATATTTCACAGCAGGGCCCTGTGAGGGCTTACAGTGTTGTGGCCACAACAACACCTAATTTCTGCTGATTATATAGGGCAGACCCCTACTTTCAAACATCTAACTTACAAACGACTCCTACTTGCAAACGGAAGGATACAACAGGAAGTGAGATGAAATCTACCCCTAGGAAGGGAAATTCTCTCCTGTAGGATTTAATATGGGAAAAACATTTCTCCTTTCCACTGATGCTTTCCAATGTTCCACAAAAAAAACCCAAATTTTCAAAAAACATTTGTCATTGGGACAAAAAGTGAGGTGAAATCTTCTGAAGAGGAGGACAGACAGCAAAACAAATGTCACAGGGGTGATAACCCTTCCCTATGTTTTCCAAAAAGCTTAAAAAAGATTTTTTGGCTGGAGCTAAACACGTTAAAAATGTACCCGTTCAAAATTACAAAGAGATTCTACTTAACAACAAACCTACAGTCCCTGTCTTGTTTGCACTGCCTGTATACTGCTGTTCAGAGTATATAGGGCCTGGTGGCCCCACACCTTTCCTTATTTTAATTTGGGTGTGGGGTTTAAGACCCAAAGGGCCTGGTAATGGACTGGGGGGTACCCATGCCGTTTGTCTCACTGATTTTCATCCATATTGCCAGGACCGGACATTACATTAAACCCGCAAGCAGTTTTAAATGAAATTTTTTCCTTTAAAAATGACATTTGGTGCAGGGACTGTTCTAAACACGGGAAACACGCGCCACTTTACAGGCATACTATAGACACCCCCCAGGTACGATATTTAAAGGAATATTTCACTTTTTTTTTTACTTTAAGCATCATTAAAATCACTGCTCCCGAAAAAAGTTTTTTATTGCATTGATACATGTCCCCTGGGGTAGGACCCGGGTCCCCAAACCCTTTTTAGGACAATACCATGCAATACCATGCAAATTAGCCTTTAAAATGAGCACTTTTGATTTCGAATGTTTGAGTCCCATAGACGTCAATGGGGTTCTAACGTTCGTGCGAATTTTCGGTCCGTTCGCAGGTTCTGGTGCGAACCGAACCGGGGGTGTTCGGCTCATCCCTACTTAGGATAATGAAGGCCCATCTCCAGTGTCTAAACTACACATGTGCTGTGTCTGTGATTATTACTTGTGACCCTGGAGTGGACCTTCAAACACATAGTATGTGGCTACCCTGGCTACTGGGGTGGAAGACCGTAAAGCATAAAATAGAGAACTTTAAGCAACAGGCTGATATAAGTGTTTCATCATAAAGTTCAGTCATGACGATTTGGAGGAACATTAAAAATACCTATAACACAAAGGTGAAAAGAGAGATAAGGGGGCTAATACTACCCGTCCGTGGAAGCACAGGTGATGAGGGTGGTATTTTGGAGTCCTTCAGCGATTCCCAGAGTGGTCCTCTTGGTTGGTGAAGCGGCTGCGTTTGTATGGAGGTTTGGTCGGGCTTCGTGGATGTTTAGGAGGTGCAGTTGAGTAGGATGGAGATGTTGATGGTGAGCCCTCTGCAGCGGTGCTGTGTTCCATTTCAGTGCTTCTAGTGGTTAGGTAATTTTCCGCCTCATCAGGTGTGTTGAAGGTGAGGTGTTCTCCTTCATGAGTTTGGATGCGGAGGATAGCTGGATATGCTAAGGAGATCCGAATTTGGTTGTGATGAAGAGTGGAGCAGATCGACGAAAACGCTTTACGTTGTTTCATCACCTCCATGGAGTAATCCGTAAAGAGCAGCAATTTTGCGCCATCCACAAATAGTGAATGCGAGCGAGGAAATTTTTACGCTTATAGCATTCTTATCAGCATAGTTTAGGTATTTCACTATGACATGGCGAGGTTTGGCGTGGGTTTCTGAATACTGACCCATGCGGTGAGCTGGGAAGCTGGGATCGATTCTGGTAAGCCGATTATGCGCAAGTTGTTCCTTCTTGAGCGATTTTCCAGATCGTCGAGCTTGTCCCATATGTCCCTGTTCATGGCGGTGATGCGTGCAAGTGCCGCAGATGAAGCTGTGCATTCATCTTCAAGGGATGATATCCTCTCCTCCACGTGGGTGATGCGCTGTGCCTGAGCCTGGATTTCTATGTGGAGCTGCTCCAGCCCTCTGTGCACAGCTACGTCCACAGTGGCCATCAGTGAGGGTCCCAGCAGCGTTACCACAGCCTGCGCAATGGCAACGGGGGATGTGGGATCCATCCCTGTCAGCTCAGAAGCAGAGGGAGGCTGTGGCTGTATATGGAGCAGTTCTACTGTGCCTGGGGCTGCCGCCATCTTGGCTGTGTCGGCCGTTGTATCTCCCGCTGGGGGTACCGTGGAGGACACTGCCCGCGCAAAGGATCGCTCCACAAAGCGATCCATCTGTGCCTACTGAGGAGCAGGGATAGAGGGGGGTCCCCCCAAAGCAGTAGCGAGTTTGTATGCCGGGTATGTGAGGAGCGGTGCGGGAGCTGAAGCTATTCACCTCCTCCTCATGTGGCGCCGGAACCGGAAGTCTGTACAGGGGTTCTAATTCTTTTCCATTGTATCAATCCCACTGGATATCGAATGAGATAAAATACCGCATGGTTTCATGAGATAAATACTGCATTTTTTTTCAGAAAAAAGTTTTATTAACCGTTTCAGCCCCGGAAGATTTTATCCCCTTCCAGACCAGAGCACAATTGCGCGGTCGTGCGATGTTGTACCCAAACAAAATTGATGTCCTTTTTTTTCCACAAATAGAGCTTTCTTTTGGTGGTATTTGATCATATCTGCGGTTTTTATTTTTTGCACTATAAACAAAAAAAGAGCATCAATTTTGAAAAAAAAAACACAATATTTTGTACTTTTTGCTATAATAAATATCCCCATGTGTTTTTTAAAAAAGCTAATATTTTATCAGTTTAGGCTGATATGTATTCTTCTACATATTTTTGGTAAAAAAAATTTTTTTTATCTGGACTGCGACATTATGGCGGACACATCAGACAATTTTGACACATTTGTGGGACCATTGGCATTAATGCAGCGATCACTGCTATAAAAATGCATTGATTACTGTATAAATGTCACTGGCAGTGAAGGGGTTAACACTAGGGGGTGATCAGGGGGTTAATTGTGCTCCCTAATGTGTGTTCTAACTGAAGGGGGGAGGGGACTGACTAGGGGAGAAAGATTGCTGTTTATACTGTGTATGAACAGACGATCTGTCACTTCCTACCTCAGAGAACCAGGATCTCTGTGTTTACACATGTTCTCGCCATGTTACGAGTGATCGCAGGAACTCGGCGGTCATTGAGACCACTGGGTACTCACATCGGCTCCGGGGGTGAGCAGCAGGCCTAGTGGCCGCCTTAGGAACAGACGTAACATAACGACGATTCGTCTGCCTGTGCCATTCTGCCACAGTACAACACTTTGACACTACAACTACTTTGACTACAAGTCAAAATTAGACATGTGCAATTCGTTTCCTTACAAATTAGTTTTCGGATGAAATTCAGCATATTCGTTCATTTGGAAGCATCTGAATGAACGATAGACTCTTTTGACGAATGCATACGAAAACAAATTTTCAGAAAGAAAGAAAATCCGAAATAACGAAAATGTAAAAGAACGAAAATACGAAAGAACGAAAAACTATTTAACCTACGAGTTTCAATTACATTCAAGTAATTTAGTTTTTCGTATTTCCTTTTATAATAAATTATTAACTATTATTACAGTTTTTATTAATATTATTATTATTTATTATAAACTATTAAACTATAGGTATTGGAATTTCCTTTCAAATTTAGCTAAAGTAACTATTAGTGAACGTAACAAATATGAATGCATCCGAAATTACGAATTATCAGAAAGTAAGGAATGCTGCATCTAAATGAATGGAACATAACAGATATGAATGCATCCGAAATTACGAATTATCTGAAGTAAGGGATGCCGCATTTAGCCACTTACTGTCGCATTTTGAATAACACTGGTCATAGAACACTGTACCCAAACTAAATTTTTATATTTTTTCCCTACAAATAGAGCTTTATTCATTTCTATTATAAAATGTTGTTTTCTCCTTCACTGACGGGCACTAATAGGTGGCACTGATAGGCGTCACTGATGGGCACTGATAGGCGGCACTGATGGGCACTGATAGGCAGCACTGATGGGCACTGATACGTGGCACCGATGGGCACTGATAGATGGCACTGGATAGGCAGCACTGATGAGGAGCTACCGACAGGCATTACTGATTGGTATCTGAAGGGCACTGGCAGGCATTACTGATGGGGCACTGATTGGCACATTTATGGGCCCTGACAGGCGTTACTGATGGGTCACAGACGGGCAGCTGATGGGCACTGATTGGCAGCTGATGGGCACCTCTCATGGGGGCTGTGCTGATAATTAATATACTGATTATGAGCACAGACCCCCTCTTACAGGGAGAGCCGTCGATCGGCTCTCCCTGTCAGTGCAAACTGAGGGAAGCCGTTTACTGGCACTTCTTGGTTCATGCTGTGATCAGCTGTGATTGGTCACAGCTGATCACGTGGTAAGGAGCCTCCATCAAAGGCTCCTTACCACGATCAGAGATGCGATGTGTCAGAGTAACACACAGCACCACCGATCGCCACGTTGCATGCCCCTGCATATGACATCCAGTCAGGATAACAGAACCACCTCCTGGCCGTCATTCTGCTATAGGCCAGACGGGAAGTGGTTAAACGAATACGAATGCATCCAAAGTTACAAATAATCCGAAGTAAAGAATGCTGATCATAAAGAATGATCCAATAAATGGAAAACCAATGAAACGAAAATGAAAATAAACACATTTTTAAGTAGTGTACATGTCTAGTCAAAACCAATGGACGAATAACCACATAAAGAGTTTAAGAACACAAACCTATTATTAACTTGATGTATGTAAAAAAACATTCATATGGAATTCTTCAGCCTTTAGATGAATCAAGAGTTTCACATTTCGCAATGCCACTTTTTATGTAGAACAGATAATAGTCTGTTTTTGCTGTCGTTCCCTATCTCTCATTTTTCTTTTTCCATTTATGGCTCTCTGTCTTTGAGTCTTTTTAAGACATTTTAGACAATTAAATGCTGGTTTTGACATTGTCTTTTAATGTCATCATCGCTAGGTGGTTAGCTTCAATTATATCAGGGAATTATATCATTATCATCAGGGAAAAATAATTTAAAAAACAGGTATATTGGGTGGCATGGAAGGAAGATGGACGGTTGTTGAAAGAGCTTCAAAAGTGCACAGTTCCATGGGACTCTCTATTCCACAGGCCACAGAAAGCCAAGCTGAAAAGTTCTCTTTGCACCCACAGGCAGGTGAGCAGGCTTACGATTATAATTCTCATGAGGACACTAGAGTTTATTGAGCCAATTGCAGGTTTTTCTACCACTGGGCAACCCATTATTGATACTACCTTAAAGGATGTGTTAATGGTTGTGGGAGGGACACTACACAGGGACATGAGCCTGTATAACAGTGTAAATTTGCTGTCCCCTCAAAATAACTCAACATACAGCCATTAATGTCTAAACCGTTGGCAACAAAAGTGAGTACACCCCTAAGTGAAAATGTCCAATTTGGGCCCAAAGTTTCAATATTTTGTGAGGCCACCATTCTTACTTTCAATAGTTTTTATTGGTTATAAAGTAAATCAATTGACATGTTACATCAGAATATGGTAATGATAACTTAATCTGACAGCTTACAGTTGACCTCAGACAACATTAGTACAGTATTACTAATAAATAATACAGTAAGTTATCAGTTGAGTGTCACTGAGATGTTTGATACATATATAACTGTCTTGCGTTTAGACTAAAATATAAAGTAATGAAAGAGCATTTATATAACTTGTAAAGAGAGGTGTAACTAAGGTGAACATAAAGAAAATAATATTCTTACACCGTAGAACTAGTTCAGAGTGCTTCTTGTTCATTATCATTGTCTTCTTTTACTGTCTCGCATAAAATTATATTGAGTAAGAATCAATGCACTGGCGCCTCTTAGCTCAATTTCTTTTCCCCTTTGTACTTTACTCCTCAATATAGTTTATTGAAGTGAAACCTGTCCAAAAGAGGAACCCTAAAGGGTCCTGCATTGATCCTCAGTCAACCAACCCTTTGAGGAGTGTTTTAATGAGTTTCAAGCACATACAATAATGTAAATATAACCTCTACATAGTATAAGTGAGATACAGGGATAAAAAGAACTACAATACATACATCTAACTTTCTTGCAGTTATGGGAAATGCAATGAATTTTGTTTTCAGCAAACAAGGATAAATGTCTCCGTGGTGAGTGACTACAGTTGCCGAAGCTTGCATCCTGTGGAGGGAGGCCCTCTCTCCCCCCTGAGCACCCCGTCAGGGTTCTTGTTGTGCTCACTGGGAAGATCGAAGACCCTCTCCCCACCGGATCCCTTTCCCTGTGTTGTCCCCATCGACATCACCCCAGTCTTAGGACAAACGAATACTCAGAGCTATGTTATGCTGAGTATGTATAAAACTCCGGAACTAGAGATCCCTTTCTTAACTGTATGTGACCAATTCATTGTATGAACAAAGAGGTGTCTTATCTTGTTGTGATTCACACCTGTGTGATCTGCTTTGTGCATGTGTTTGCCTCGTATGTCTATATAAGTCATACAGTAGGAAATGAATAAGGCATCCCTTTTGGTAATAAGACAGTATGTTACTGTAATTTCTGTATGCATGTCCTATGCAATACCCCGTCATGAGAGGCCACCATTCTTTTCCAGCACTGCCTAAACCCTCTTGGGCATGGAGTTCACCAGAGCTTCACAGGTTGCCACTGGAGTCCTCTTCCACTCCCCCATGACGACATCACAGAGCTGGTGGATGTTAGAGACCTTGTGCTCCTCCACCTTCCGTTTGAGGATCCATCACAGATGCTCAATAGGGTTTAGGCCTGGAGACATGCTTGGCCAGTTCATCACCTTTACCCTCAGCTTCTTTAGCAAGGCAGTGGTCATCTTGGAGGTGTGTTTGGGGTCGTTATCATGTTGGAATACTGCCCTGCGGCCCAGTCTCTGAAGGGAGGGGATCATGCTCTGCTTCATTATGTCACAGTACATGTCGGAATTCATGGTTCCCTCAATAAACTGTAGCTCCATAGTGCCGGCAGCACTCATGCAGCCCCAGACCATGACACTCCCACCACCATGCTTGACTGTAGGCAAAACACACTTGTCTTTGCACTCCTCACCTGGTTGCCGCCATACACACTTGACACCATCTAAACCAAACAAGTTTATCTTGGTCTCATCAGACCACAGAACATGGTTCCAGTAATCCATGTCCTTAATCTGCTTGTCTTCAGCAAACTGTTTGAGGGCTTTCTTGTGCATCATCTTTAGTAGAGGCTTCCTTCTGGGACGACAGCCATGTAGACCAATTTGATGCAGTGTGCAGCATATGGTCCGAGCACGGACAGGCTGATCCCCCAGCCCTTTGACCTCTGCAACAATGCTGGCAGCACTCATATGTCTATTTCCCAAAGAGAACCTGAGGATATGATGCTGAGCACGTGCACTCAACTTCTTTGGTCAACCATGGCGAGGCTTGTTCTGAGTAGAACCTGTCCTGGTAAACCGCTGTATGGTCTTGGCCACCATGCTGCAGCTCAGTTTCAGGGCTTTGACAATCTTCTTATAGCCTAGGCCATCTTTGTGTAGAGCAACAATTCTTTTTTTCAGATCCTCAGAGAGTTCTTTGCCATGAGGTGCCATGTTGAACTTCAAGTGACCAGTATGAGAGAGTGAGAGCGATAACACCAAATTTAACACACCTGCACCCCATTCACACCTGAAACCTTGTAACACTAACGAGTCACATGACACTGGGGAGGGAAAATGGCTAATTGGGCCCAATTTGGACATTTTCACTTAGGGTGTACTCACTTTTGTTGTCAACGGTTTAGACATTAATGGCTGTATGTTGAGTTATTTTGAGAGGACAGCAAATTTGCACTGTTATACAAGCTGTACACTCACTACTTTACATTGTAGCAACGTGTCATTTCTTCAGTGTTGTCACATGAAAAGATAAAATAAAATATTTACAAAAATGTGAGTGGTGTACTCACTTTTGTGAGATACTGTAAATGAGGCTTTCCAACCAAATTGTTTAATAATAAAGAAAATTGCACTTTCACTGTCTCTTAAATGGATGAGGGCCTAAACCTGGGCATAAAATAGGCCTTCTCCCTGTGGTAGAAGATCCAACACCATCTAAATCCCTTGCAGGATGTATCTCTTTCATTTGAAAACAAGTTGAATAGGAGGCTTTTATCAACATAAAATAGGAAGGAGAGGATGCATGCATGTGGTTTCCTATATGGGTACCTGAACTGGGAGCTGCGAACCTGACTGGCTATCTCTAACCTTTTGCGGCAGCTCCGCAGCCACAGGACCCAGCGATCAGGGGTTTCTTACCCCAGGAGCACTCACAACTTTAATCTATGACAGGGGGAACGAACAGCAGGACTTTTCCTGAAGCCTGCTGAATACCCGTTCCTCGGTGGTCTTAGGCATGATGGCGTTGGCACCGACTGCAGCAGCTCCACATGGTATCAGAGCTTTAGTGGGTCCTGGCCCCGTGGCTATGGGCTCTCAACATTATGGCTCGAGCTCCCCAGTGGAAAAAAACTGTGGCTAGAGTGTTTCAGCGATAAGCCTTGGTCACAGCACTATGGTGCTGTGACCAAGGCTTATCACCAAAATGCTTTAGTCACTATTGATACTCGCTGATATGCAACAATAATAAATATAAGGATTTATGGATTTGACTGGTTTTCAATGCAGCTAGTATTCTGGTTCGTGAGAGCTAGTGTGTCCTCCAGCTTATTCTCCACTGCAACTATCCTGCCACCAAGCCCCTACAGATCAGCCTTGATGGTTGTAGTAATTTACTGTACTTTTTCAGGAGCTCTGAAAATTTAGTAAATGGAGCATTATGGTAGCTATCCTCCAGGGGAAGAGGGCTAATGACAGGTTCTGAGATGTGAGAGCAGGCAGGAGTCTGTAAAGGCTGTGAGGATTAGAGATCATCTATCTCTCAATGAGAGATTCAGTTTAAGCAGGGGACTTGTGGTGTTGTTGGTGGGATGTACACACTGGGGAGCTTAAGACATAATGTTGAGAGCCCATAGCCATGGGCCAGGACCCACTAAAGCTCTGGCGCCATGTGGAGCTGCTGCAGTTAGTGCCGATGCCATCTTGCCTGAGACCACCGAGGAATGGGTATTCAGCGGGCCTCAGAAAACAGTCCTGTTTTTCGTTCCCCCGCCATAGATTAAAGTTGTGTGTGCCCCCGGGGTAAGACACCTCTGATCACCGGGTCCTGTGACCACGGAGCTGCCTTAAAAGGTTTGAAAAGGTTATCAGAGCTTTTACTGGATTTACCAGAGAGTCAACTTAAATTGCAATAGAGCTCATCTTGCTCTCCAACCTGTTTGACCTGAAGGACCACCGCGAGATATCATTGTTAAACCACATTACTAAAGAACTTGTTACCCATATACTATATTTGAGATTTAATATCTCTCAGATATGATTTGGGTTAAATGAGAGTTCTTTGACCATGAGTGAAAATGTTTACACAATAACAAAAATGTATTGGTATATAGTAAAGTAGGCCTAGGCTAATGCACATGCTATCAAATTGTACAGGAAAAGGGTAAAAATCAAGGATTACATGAAGGAATACAGAGTACATTCCTTAAAACATTAATCTACAAACAGTAGGACAGAAAATACATACGAGCAACATATTTAGATACACATACAAGGGAGATTTCCCATATTTACCATTCCTATAGAGGTTCCATTTATGTGATTGCTCTGCCATAGAGTGTGTGTTTTCCTCCCATGTAGTCTGTGTGTATCATTACAGGCTGATGCCTCATTGGCATGGTGTGGCTCTGATTGGTGAGCTTCCCTATTCCTAGTTAAGGACTGGATATATCTCCAATCCCTATACTTTGTATAAGTCAGCCCCCTTTAATGCAAATCCTTGTGACTATTCTGAGCAGGAGATTAACGTGACCTTTTCCCGGGAAGTTAAGTATTGATTGCGGGTTGGCCTCACTTCATTGCATATCCAAACATGGGATCATTTGAAGTGATTATGTGTAGAACAATGAGGTTTGGGTCCCATTGTTTAGATACACAAGCCTAGGCATCGAATTGTCTGGTCTAACAGAGACTTCTGTGAAGATCATATGTAACGCCCTACATAGATACAAGCTAAATTAAATATATTCATAATTACAATATTTTACAGCTATTAATGGAGATTTCACATAAACTCATAAAGTAACAAACTTGTCATGCAAAAATCCAGGGAGCTGTCATCCCTCTCCCTATTGGGCCATACCATACAAATGTATGGAGATATTTCACCTTTTACAGCCCAGAAGCACAGAGTTCTGAAGTCCTTATTACAAGTCTTAACATGCAAGTTACTCAGATACAGATGGGCATTTCTATTTCGTCTTGCTTTTACCTATTCTAATCAACAATATTCCCACGAGATGGCTCCTTCCCTTGAGCCTCTTATCAGCGTGGCCCTGCTCCAGCTGATGGCCCTCTTCGTCCTATCCCTCCGCTGTGGAGTCAAGTATTGAATGGTCATTCGGCCAACTCCAGATCCCCTGAAGTCTATACTACCCTGTTTCCCCGAAAATAAGACCTAGCGTGATTGTCGGTGATGGCTGCAATATAAGCCCTGCCCCCCCCAAATAAGCCCTAGTTAAAGTCCTTGTAGGTCTTATTTTCAGGGTAGGGCTTATTTTCGGGGAAACAGGGTAGGGCTTATTTGGAGGGTAGGGCTTATATTGCAGCCATCACCGACAATCACGCTAGGTCTTATTTTCGGTGAAACAGGGTATGTGCTCCTTTTTGGGACAAGACGTCTCTTTTGGATACTAATTTTTGCCTACCCCCTCCCCCTTTTTTTGGGACTGTGTGTGGGGCCACGCATATTTAGTTTCTTGGGAACGTAAGATGCTCTGTTGATTGTTTTGTTCTGTTGTATCACTTACCTTCTATGGGTGACGGTTAGCTCTCTCGCCCCAATTCAGGGATAGGTGTGGGGTCTCTTGTCGAGGTGGGTTGTTACTGCTGTGGGGGATCTACTTCCATCCCTCTTACTGGCTGCCTGCACTCCTGTGGGTGTGGAGATGTCATTTTGGTCTCCCAATAGCAGCACAATTAACTATTACAAACAGCTGGGAAGCTACTATGGCCCCTAATTTCTCTGAAATAATTTACAGAGTCAATACCCACTTTAACTATGAAAAATGTATAGCATACAATAAACAAGGGTTAAAGGCCTTTTATACTAAATGGTCACTGTGGTCTTAGATATTTAACACTACTGGAACGTAGCAAAAACGGATGCTTTTTCTCGACTGGTGGGATAATTAGAAGCCTAACCATGCATGTTTTTATTGTTTCTGTTCTTTTTGTTTTTTTATTTTAAAAACTTTATACAATTTGTGACTTTTGTATGCAATGATCGACAGCTGTGTCAACACAATGTAATCTACTCTGTCAAAGTTTTGAGTATTCTTCATGTACTCTGTACTTTATTTTTGATAAAAAAATACTCTGATTAGTAAAGCTGTCTGCATCTAAGTATTGATAAAAAGAATTAAAATAAAACAGGCATAGCTAGTAGTAGATATTCACATTCAAATGGACTTCCGAAATGTAGTTGAGATTTTGTCACACACCCAAGTTGCTTCTTTAGTTTCACAGTGATTTTGTCTAGATTGAAATCATGTCATCAGTTTGCTATAGGCAGGAGGAAGCATTTCCTCAATATCTTCCTCCCCAGTGATCAGTATAACATTGTAACTTTAAATAAAGTCACCAAGTGAAAGGCTTCAGCAGCATTGTGATCTGTCACAGACATTTGTGATCATATCCTCCAGGATTTACATCATTGTGTCATGTCTAAGCTCGCATCTCAGCCTGTGAAGTACATGCTGACCCTGGATAAAGCCTAAATCAGGGCAGTGCTCTCCTTCTAGACAGAAAAGCAGATACAATTTATGTCAAGATGGGTACTGTGACCTCTGTGAGAGGAAATAATAGCTTGTAAATGTTACTTTTACACACCACTAAATATTCATGCACTTAATATAAATAAATATATCCGATCTGATGCACACAGTCCACATCAGTTAGGCTGGAAATAACCTTTAATATTTACATATATAGACAAAATTGGAATGACAGGACACATTAAAATAGTTTATTTAGGTTGTACAACATTTTTGGGTTAATAACCATGCAGGTATATTTAAATATATAAAGCTGTAGAACCATTTTTTGATCAGAAAACACAGACTTAGTCATGTAATGTCATTAAAAAATTGTATATATCACAAAGAGCTAGGATAACATTTATAGCCTGTCAGAAGTAATAGCGTTTTCTAGATTCTACAGTGGTATCATCATTTCATCAATTGATGCTAGAGATGCAGACAGACTATCCAATAAATACCAAATGCTTTAAAGTAAACTTAGATTCTCTTACAAAATATAGAGGATCTATTAAATCACCCTTTAAATGCCAATGAATATGGTTAATATTCAGTAATAAGCTGGACAAACCTGGGTTCAGTTTGAGCTGGGTTAGGTTCACATGACTAAAGTTTGAGTACCAAATCCAAACCCCACTGAAGTTAATAGAACTTAAATGTTAAAAAAACAATTATGGCCATTTTCCTAGCTAATAGGCAAGGTATTGTCAAACAAAATTTAAGAGGTGCTAGACACTGCCATGGAACATGCACTAAAGAAAACAGCGCTTTTTGAACTAACTCTTACTGATGTTGCACCTTCATTAGCACAAGGTAATGAAGAGATTCAAGCATTCAGATAGGTTTCCTATTATAAGGTGAATGTAGCTAAATGTCATGCATTAATGTCAGGCATTCCTAAATCCCAATTTAAGAGATTACAAACCCTGTTTCCTTGCTCTTGGGAGTCTGACTGTAATCAGTATTTGAGAAAACACCTCTCAACCCCTACCTCTAAATTATACACAGGTAATTATTGCAATGCAATCTACTTAAATCCATCAAGGGAGAATTAACTCAACTTTCCCAATGTAAGCTATCATGGGTAAGATGTATAACAGCCTTTAAATAATCATAGTACCCAAAATATTGTACATTTTTAGGATGGTTCCCATTGAAATCCTGACTCAATTTTTCAAAAATCAAGATAGGATTATAAAACACTATGTCTGGAGAGGCCCAAAGAGGGTAAATCCTTTTTAATATTATCACTAAACACAAACATGTTGGTGGCCTTGGGTTACTAGTTATGCAAGACTGTTATAGAAACGCACTGTTAGATCAAATGAGGGCATGGATCTACCCTTCCAACAAACAATATGTGACCCTTGAAAATGATATGCTTGCTAATAAGGACTTTAAGGCACTGCTTATAGCTACGGCATTACACATACCTGTGCACATATCACATCATCCCACTATAACAGTCACGCTCCACCCCTGGAGTTATTTACTAAAATATCAGGAAGATACTATGTCTCAGTTGATGAGCTCCCATTACAAGTATTTGACTTCTTAATTCCATCCTTCTCCCTTTCTTCTTTGCAGGCACTAGGTTACAGTGTATCAAAGGATGTCCCTGATGGAGTAAAATCTAAAGATATATTTCAATGAATACAGCACCTACTGCAGGATTTTATGGACAGAGCAGTACACTTATGCCCCGTACACACGGTCGGATTTTCCGATGGAAAATGTCCGATCGGAGCGTGTTGTCGGAAATTCCGACCGTGTGTGGGCTCCATCGGACATTTTCCATCGGATTTTCCGACACACAAAGTTGGAGAGCAGGAGATAAAATTTTCCGACAACAAAATCCGATCGCGTCAATTCCGACCATGTGTGGCCTGTTCCGACGCACAAAGTGCCACGCATGCTCAGAAGAAATTCCAAGACGGAACAGCTCGTTCTGGTAAACTTAGCGTTCGCAATGGATACAGCACTTTCGTCACGCTGCAATGTTCAAAATGGTTTAATACAGCACACTCTTTTCTTCTTTATAATGTGACAAGAATATATTAGTTTTGCTGCTCATATTCACACACACTTCTCACAAACTTATTTCATTACTATTTATCGTGATTCCCTCAATATATTTTGATCTCTCACATCTGACAACATATTTTTGTATATTTTTTATATATTTTTTGGCTTTAATGTAGATTCTTTTTTTGTGTTTGTATTTTATTTTTATTTTTTTTGCGATTTTGATTTGTACTCCCGAAAATTTTTGTGTGTGTTTTTTGTGTCAAGTTCCCACAACACCATTGATATGTTGTTCTATTTAATCTGTAGGAGATTGTTTGGTGTTGTTGTCCCTTGTTAATTTCACATTTTATGTTAGAAATGTACCTGAATCGTCACCAACAAACTGTCCTTTTTGGATGAAAACACACACAGGAGAGTATAATTTATCTAAAAAATTTTATTAAGGGGTCACAACTAAACAAAGAGGGAGGCAACCCTGGAGAAACTGCAGGAAATGGGTGAAGCCTTGGACCCCCAGGGCAGACATCAACTTTTTTTAAGCAAAATTGGTGGCCTGAGGAGTCCAAATCTAAGGGATTGCAGTCTGGTCCAGCAGTCCCAGAGATCCGGAAAGCAGCAGATGACATCTGTGTCCCCGGGCTGTGGTCATACGAGAGACTGCATCTTCTGTCAGACCAGACTGAACCCAGGGCCATCACTCTTTGGTCTTCTTTCCACGCTTCCTTCCACGCTGTGGCTCTGGTGGTGGAGTTGTGGCAGCAGGAGGAGGAGGAGGATCGTCCATCTCAATGACATCCGTCTTGGGTGTTAGTTCCCCACTCACAGCCTTGCGTAGGACTTTGTACAGAAGGTCCTCACAGAGCCTGCATTGACCTTCCTGCATGCCCTGCAGTTTGGTGGCAGCCATGCAGGCAAAGGCCTCTTCAGGAGTGGGTAAGGCTCTGAGGGACGCAGAAGCCTCCTGGATCAGCCTGAACGCTGAATCCTGCACGGGACTTGGAGTGGCCTTCCTGGCTCATTTATATGGCAGGCAGAGGGGAGGGACCTGAGACTTAGTCAGGTCCCTGGTTTCTCCTGGCTGACACTTAGCCCCGCCTCCTCCTGGCTGCCACTAATCCCCGCCTCCTCCTGACTGCCACATTCCACAACCTCCTCCTGGCTGAGGTCTTCCTGTGTATGAAAAGGGACATAGTTTTAGTATTTTTTCTATCAATCACACACAATTTTCACCTCCTGACTGTTGCAAATTGAATGTTAACAAATATAACAGACTATCCTTGTGAGCCCAGCATTTTTCATTCTTGTCCCAATTTTGGGTGCCCGCTACTGTCTATTGATATGTAAAACACTTTTTTTTATCAGCAATTAGTGATCAATAATAACATCTAGTAAACATCATTTATTTATTGACCAGAAATCTGTAGAAGAATGCTATACCTGACTCCAGCTGGGCTCCTCCATTTCTTCCTGGCTGGAAGGCCCAGGTTGGACATCGGAAGCCTCAGCTGGGGTGGAAGGAAGAGTGGAAGGAAGAGTGGAGAGGGATTCCCTGACTTCAGTGTGGTCTGACAGAAATCGCAGTCTCTCGTAGTACCACAGCCTGGGGACATAAACGTCATCTGCTGCAGCTCCGGACCTCAGGGAATCTGTGACCTTCTTGCGCTCCCTAAGATAAGTGCTCCTCAGGCCACCAATTTTAGCTTTTAAATAGGGGATGGTTGCTGTGGGGACCACCGGCTTCACCAACTCCAGCAGTTTCTCCAGCGCTGCCTGCCTCTTCTGTTTGTGATTATAGTGGGGGTGTCTCACTTGCCACAGACAGGGCAGCTCCCTGTACTTGTCTATGAACAGTGGCAGGAAATTATGGTCGTTGAACCCATCCATTTTCTCTGCAAGACACAACACAAGACAAACCCTAATGTCAGGCCAAACTCCCCTAATCTTGTTACAATATAGGCTTCCATTTCGAAGCAGTATAGGCGCAAGTTTAGATCTTACCTTCGTTATCACGCTCGGCGTCTCTGGTGCTCCTTCCTCCGCTCACAGATCGTATGTAATACGCACGTGTGTTACGCTTTATACACACTGCGCATGCGTATAACTCCGCCCGCCCCTGACGTTCTTTCTAGGCTATTCCCCGCCCCTTTTCGTTCGGCGCAGTGGGGGAAGAGCACATGGCGGATAGGCAGCAGGTGCGTGCTAATTGTAGCAACGAGGAGGAGGAGGACAGGCCGGAGCCTGAAACGTCCCAATCCAGAAGGAGATTTAAGGACTCAAATATGTCCTTTGGGGAGATGTTGGAAATGGTGGACATCCTGAAGAAGTCCGACTATGATAGAAAGTATGGGCCTTACCCCAACCCCAATATACGAAAGGCCAAGATCATGGCGAAAGTGGTCAGTAGTCTGCACTGGAATTTCGGGGTACGACGACCGAAAGATCAGCTCAGGAAGCGGTGGTCGGACCTGAAATTACGAGAACATGAGCAGTACAGAAAGATCCGGAGAGTGCTGCAAAAAAGTAAGTAGTTGTGCTGTGTTCCTATTCTTTTTGTGTTTATTACGTTCGTGCTGCTCCATGTGCTTTTAGGAACTGTTGTACAGTTTAAAATGGCAACTTTCATGTTCATGGGCACATTATTCGTTCGGATCCAACATTTTTCGTTCCAACTATAAAATACCATTGTTTAGCCCATATGCATTTGGCCACCATTTTGACGCCCTATACTTGTCTTCAAAGAATTGCGTTGTGTAGATGGCTTTGTTACTAGAATGAAATGCAAACTAGATTGTGTGTAAGGAGAGGACACTGAGCAGCTGTTTTCACATCTGGACACTGGAGCACTAGTGTGGGACACAAGAACACCATTTTTATTAGGGGACCCACACAGGTGCTCCAGTGTATACTATAGGGGTGACTCCATCTGGGAAGCTTGTACAAAACAGGTAAGTATTGCAGGTTGACAAAGGACACTAAAAAAGCAACATCTTGGAACTCTGCTAAAATTGACAATTGTACCCCACTTCCAAGCAATGTTTCCTATTTCTAGTTCTGACATTAAATATCTGTGTGCTAATTATACCATTTTTGTTTTACATAGGGGAGAAAAGACTCGGAAGACACCCCTCATCCAAGGAGACCAGAGCCCACCCCCCTCTGGAAGAAGGGGAAATCCCCCCAACACAAGCTGAGCAGGAGGAAGAAGATGTGGTGGAACTAGTCACCACAACAGGTGAGTGTCTGCAACCACAGGCTCAGGTAAGAGATGGATGGCGTCATATTTTTTAGACCTAATTTATTTTGGGGTTCCTCTCTTTTTAGGTGATCGTGAGGTTGTGGATCCAGATCCTTTCACATCTGAAAGTGCCCAGATCCTGATCGGGAAGATCATGGGGTGTAATTTACAATTGGAAATTATCAAGCAAAACATCAATGATGTTATTCCAAAATATAAAAACATCATTGATGTTTTGGGGCGAGTTTAAAGCCCCTCCAAATCACTTTCTTCTTTTGTGTGCTACAATGTGCTAAATGTTTTTGTGATTTTTCCCAAAGCCAAATTTGGAGGATGCACACAGTGTGTCAACATGTGCTATCTGCCATCACAGGTGGTCCCCCAGCGCAAATCAGCAACGAACACAAATAGGAGTCCTTCAACATTGTCCTCTGGAGCTGGCAAGTCCAAGCTGCCATTCTGGAGACACCTGGAGAACTCCGTCTGGGTGATGACTCCACCATCGGACATCCGACCATTCTTCCCCACGTCCACATACAAGAAGTCGTAATTAGCCGACACCACCGCCAACATCACTATACTATTGAACCCCTTGTAATTATAATAGTACGACCCCGAGTTGGATAGTGGGACGATGTGGACGTGTTTCCCATCAATTGCCCCTCCGCAGTTAGGAAAGTCCCACCGCTTGGCAAAGTGGGAGGCCACAGTCTACCATTCCTGTGGCGTGGAAGGAAACTGTTGAGGAAAAAACAATAAACATTACTATTTTTACTCTGAAACATGGCAAGCAGATTAGACACAAACATTATGGGGCAACCTCCAGATAGCATTTATTAAGGGGAAATTAACAACGCCAAAGTATAAGGTACACCTATCATATCCCCCCCCCCCTCTCATGGGCCATTTGTAACATTATAGGGGGTGTGTGGAAATCTTGGACAGGTAACCATCTTCACTTCATTGAGAGATGAATGCCTAAATACAGGGTATTACTTTGAACAGACCCTCCTTAGTTACACTATTGGCAGACCACTGGACAGGTAAGAAGTGTCATAATACAAAGATATAAATACACATTGTACACATTTGAGGACATTTGGACATTCTGCTATTACCTGTCAAGATAATAATAGGATACAAAAACTTTAAACAGTACCATTTGAAAGTATACAGGCAGGCCCTTGCACTACATGCTTTGGGGAATTCATCCATAAATCTGACCACAAAAGAGGTGGGTATAGTGTGTATGGGTTTGGCAAAGTCAGCAGATAGATGTTTGAGGATAGAGAATTGGGATCAGCTGACTCAGCAGTTGGGGGAGGGAGGGTTACTAAAAATTATTTCGGACACCACAAAAAAAAGCCTCTGGCACTCTGCCTGAATTTAAATAAAAAATAACATTTCCAAACATTTTAGGGGGTGTTTGGGGTAAAGCACTACTATGGAGCTGATAAAATACATTGTTAAGTGACTACATGAGGTGAATATAGGGCAGGAGACACCATGCTGGGGAGGTTAGTGAAGGGCAAATATGTATGAAGGACCTAAAATAATAATTACATAAAAATCCAGCATGCATGAGGACAAAGGGGACATTCACAGCATATTCCAATCATGGTAATTAGGGAATGAGGAAAGAAATACAATATATTAGCAAACATTAAATACAATAAAATGTGATATTAAAGGATAAAAATCTTACCTTCATATACTCCTTCTGCAGGACCTGGATGATGGCAGAACAGGTCTCTGGGATAATGATCCCCAGAGCCTGGGGGGAGATGCCTGTCGAGAACTTGAGGTTCTGCAGGCTTCTCCCTGTCGCCAAATACTGCAGGGTAGCGACCAACCTCTGCTCCAGAGTGATGGCTTGCCTCATGCAGGTATCCTGCCTGCTGATATAGGGGGTCAGCGAAGCCAACAAATGGTGAAACACGGGGTCCGTCATCCTGAGAAAGTTCCTGAAATCATCAGGATTATTCACACGGATCTCACGGAGCAAAGGCATATGAGAGAACTGGTCACGCTGAAGCAACCAATTCTTGGTCCATGAACTCCTCCCCACCCTGTTCATGGACTGGACTTGTGTCAAGGTCAGGACCCCAACACCAAGCCCCCAAACAGCACGAACTCTACGAGGAGTGCGCATACGAAACATGGCTAGAAAACGGTCGGCTGCTCAGATCGAAGTAACAGAACGCACTGAAAAACAGCAAGGCCTGTGAAGAGCGACCTGAAAAACAGCAACGAGCGGGCAAGATCGCACAGAAAACTCCAATACGAACTGACTGCACGCACTGAAGAGCAGATCCAAACCCACAAGCACAAACTGAACGTCAGAAAACGATCTGAAAACCACGAGTCTGAAAAAGCGCGAATCGTCTCTCACCAAACTTTTACTAACACGAGATTAGCAAAAGGAGCCCAAAGGGTGCCGCGCTTGGTTCTGAACCGGCCTTTTCTAGTCTCGTCGTACGTGGTGTACGTGACCGCGTGGTTGGCGATCGGAAATTCCAACAACTTTGTGCGACCGTGTGTAGACAAAAAAAGTTTGAGCCACCATCCGTCGGAAAAAATCCTAGGATTTTGTTGTCGGAATGTCCGAACAAAGTCCGACCGTGTGTACGCCCTATTAGACTGTAAGGTGTGGGACTACTTCCACAATTCCCTAGCCTTCAAGGAAGAGATCTTGTGGTTCTATGCCTGTTTGCAAACACACCCAATAATAGCTAAATTCTCGCCACAGCTTAATTGAGAGAAAGCCAGACTGCATCTTTACAGACAAGGAGTGGGAGACAGCCTTTAAATTCCTCTTTACAGTGTCCCACTGTACATCCCACTGGGAGACTGCCCTAAAGATAGCTCATCGTTGGTATCCCACACCATGCAAACTAACGATCATGTACCCTTCCTTCTCTTTCTCCTGACTGCTGGCATAAATGTGGGCAGAAGGGAAATCTCGTCCATGTACTATGGCATTGTAAGTCTATAGTTAGCTTTTGGAATTCAGATTTTATTCTGATTTCCACCATTACAGGTATATTTACTCCTCCTAATCCACAATTAGCATTACTAGCCCTGGAAATAGGAAGCCTTCCCACACAACTACGAACAATCATAGTACATACACTAACAGTAGCAGGCCTTCCCATACTAGCAATACTGAGAAATTTAAAAGGGAGTGGGAATCTTGGATAACTACCTATAGGCTTAAATATGTACTAGAAGTCTGAATGATAACATCTGTGCGATGGTGAGGTTTAACCCACTTAATTTTGCCCTCCTTGATGTGTCTGTGTAATGATGGTAATATTATTAATGTACAATAGCAGTCCTTGTATCTTCTTCCATTCTTTTCCTGTTTGGTTTTCTGTTGCTCTCCCTCATAGTATCAACACTTATACGCTGTCTCTGGCTGGTTGTAGCTTTAGATGCACTGGCTTTGTGAGAATTACAACTTTATATATCTTGTATTTTTGCATTGATGGTTAGTATTATCTTACATCCTCATTGCTCTATGTCAATCAAGCATATGTACCCAAACTGCTGTTTGTGCCTTTTTGGAGAATCTGTTTTTGTTAAAATCTTATTAACCACTTTGTCTACTGGGCACTTAAACTTACCAGACCAGCCGCGATTGCCTAGAGCTCCGCTCCCTCACAAAACGACGGCGCCCGCCATGCCTTCCTCAGCGCACTGACGGCCCCCAAAACAAGGGGAGACACACTACAAGGACCCGGCTACACGCCCATATGACAGGGGCACCGGTTAAACGCAACCTATGGCCACAATTGATGGAAGCAGAAGATGGCCGCCGCAACACAGGCAAAGCCACAGACACAGGATCACAGCTTCTCCAGTAAGGCGGACTACAGGTCAGAGCAGCCCCACTACCCCCTGCACCTCACCCCAGGAAGGCAAAGGGGATACCCACCTATCCTCACCCCCTCACCAGCCTCCACTGAATCCCCCATAGACCGCCCTCTGAAGGACTACTCTCTGTCTCCCAAGGATTTTCACACAGGGCACACAGGATACTCTCCTCAGGATTTCCAGGCCAGTGATCAGGCCCTTCAAATGGACACCCTCTTCCTCAGATTCTCTGATCTACTGGAAAAGGGACTAGCTCAAACAGCAGCTAAAATCACAGGAGATCTCAAGACTGATTTTATCAATCTAGGAGCCCAGATCGACACGATCGAACACAAAGTTGAAGAAACTATAGCTATCACTAACCAAAACTCCCCGCACATATGTACCGTGCAAGACCAACTCGACATGGCACGTATTGACGAACTCGAGAATAGGTCAAGACGATACAATATCAGAATCCGTGGCTTACCTGAAACGATTCAAAATATACCTGAAGCAGTACAAGACCTAATTAAACAGCTGCTCCCCTCCATCCCATCTCACCGCCTAGAGCTGGACAGGGCCCACAGAGCCCTGGGGCGCCCCAGAAAAGATGGTACCCCAAGAGATGTAATTACCAAACCCCATCATTACACAGTGAAGGAGGAAGTGATGAGACAGGCCAGAACCGCTCACACAGTCATGTGCATGGGTCACCAAGTGCAGATTTTTGCAGGTCTCTCACCCTACACGATCCAGAGGAGGAGATAATTGAAACCCCTACTTCTCGCTCTCACCCAAAGAGACATAAAATACAGGTGGGCCTTCCCGTTCGCGGTTAAATTTTCCGTTAAGGGAAAACAATTTGCTTTCTCATCCCTTCCAGAAGGAGAAAAGCTCCTTTTACACCTGAAAATCATCTCCCAGGAAGCTGATATGGACACAACCAATGCCGGAGCCATCTCCAACAAAAGACAAACCCCCCCCCAGCCCTCAATCTCCTTTGTGGTCTACAGGAAAAGCTAAGAAGGTCAAAGATAACAACCCATCTTGAAGCCAGTGATGACTTTGATATTACCTAACACATCCCGGGTGTGAAGCAGGGACCAGATGAATGATTCCCCCAACTGTGGGGATCCCTTGTGCCTAAATCCTAGGGCACGCTGGTCACCCGGGCACCGGTTACTGACTCTTCGGTTCACTTATTTTTCAATTTTTTGTTTCTTTTTTTCACTTTCCTCGTTTATCGCAGTGATTGTTGTCCACAAATCAACTACGTCTCACAAGGACAGAAGTTTTACCCCCACACTGCTCCTGAGAGTACTTTGGACACACATTAAGGGAAAACCTGAATAGCTCCCCCAATGGACGCTCTGCTGTGCTAGAAGGGGGTCTAGGGAGTTTGGGGGGAGGGAAATGTGCTAGCAGGGGAGGTGAGGGGTCTATAGCCAGTTAAGCTACTAGATACTAGGATATACTTACGTGAGGATACTATTTACATTAGAAGTTCATGTTATTTAGAGGGCGTCCGGTTTCGGGACAGACCACTTGCGCACCTATCTAACCCTTAGATACCCGTCGGTTTCTGAGGGTTAAAATAAGACCCCTAAGTTAGGGAACTTATATACCCCCCAGTATAATGGGACTTTATAGGCGAACCATACATGGATTAGATAAAAAATGTTTTATTTATTTGAAAGATCATAAAAACAAGATACATTTAGTAATAGATCTTAACAGGAGTATTTATACAATAAAATTTGCTATCCTGTAATAATTTTTGTATACTTCCATTCATAATAGAATATTTTCTCTAGAAGCCTGACATGTTTCAGGACGATGTCCCTTCTTCAGAGGCGTATTGCAGAGAGAAAAGTCGCATATATAGGAGATATTTCCCCCCCCCTCCCGTTTTTTGAATATATAAAAATATATATATATATACCTTTTCATACATCTCCCCTTCCCTAGGTCGATAAATTAAATGGAATCAAATTTGACTCTAATTTCATGATTTTTCATATTTTTTTCATATTTATTTTTCCACATATATTTTTTTACACATTTTTTCATTTATATTTTTTATTTTTTATTCATTCTCATTTATTGCTTCATATTATTTCTATCCTCTTTTTCAACCTAACTTACTTTTCTCCTTTTCTTTCCATCCTCCTTTTCAATCTAATTTCTATTTTTCCCCTTTTTCTTTTTTTCTTTTTTCCCCCTTTCTTCTTCTTTACATTGCCTCTTTCTATTCTCTCCCCTCCTCCTTCTTCTCTCTCTCTGTCCACATGATTGCTTTCTTTTTCTTTTCCTTCTTTAAATGTGTCAGCCTAGTTTCTTATCCTCACAAGTACCAGCTTGACAGGACGCTGTCATGCGCTGCGCTATGCGCAATGACACCACCCCCTGGGACGGCGTGACTCCGGAGTTTCCTCTCCTCTAGGATCTCCGGATACCCGCCCTCCCTGTATGCGTCGCTCCGTCTGACGCATGCGCACACTGCAGAGTGATATTCCTTCCTCTGCTGACACCTCCGGTTGGAATCTCACTGCGCAGGCGCCGGCGGCTATTTAAGCCGCGTCTTGGCGTCCTGCCCAGTGTGCTTTCCCACCATCTAACCCTCAGGACGCTTTTCGTTCCAGCTGCCTAAATATCATCCTTACATCTAATAAGTAAGTAAGACCAAAAATCTCCTCTCCTCTGAACTGTATGTTTTACCGCTCTGTGGCACTTCTCTAAGAGACAAAATTAAGCATACTTTGCCATACTTTCCTTACTTGCTGGCTCTATACCTACCTGACTAATGGCTCACTGATGTGATTAACTGATTAAATCTACATTCAATTCTTCTCCAATTAAAAAAGGCCCATCATTAATTCCCTATATACAGCAGGTCGGCAAGTATGTCTTCCTTTCTATATTCCAGAGAGCATGATCCTGATACACTGAAACATCAGCCACAATCTATGGTCCTCACATTCTTTGCATAAATGTAGAAAAAATAGTCTCCCCTTTCTTTTGGGTGAAGGGATAACAAAAGATGTATGGGATATATGCAAATTTATAGTTTTTTGAGAAAATTACTCACAAGTTTATTTTTCCTCTTCTTTAAAGGGCAATCTGGGATCCAACGAGGTTGTCCTTCCTTTTTTGGGGGGCCTTTGTGAGGCCATTTCTGAAGCCGACGGATAGCCTTTATCTTACACTGGCTGATCAGCCGACAACCAGTGTGTTTTTCATTTAAAAAGATCTAGTCTGCTACCCTATGCCAAATTGCAGGTTGGGGTGCAGTCATATATGTATCTTTCATTCTTGAAAACTTCTTGTTGGAATGTATGGTGGACATGGTGGGTTGTTAGGTTACTAAACCTTTGTAGTTCATATTGTTCCCTCTGTGCAAATTGTTTTCATTTGTTATTTCAGAATGTATCTCCTATATATGCGACTTTTCTCTCTGCAATACGCCTCTGAAGAAGGGATATCGTCCTGAAACATGTCAGGCTTCTAGAGAAAATATTCTATTATGAATGGAAGTATACAAAAATTATTACAGGATAGCAAATTTTATTGTATAAATACACCTGTTAAGATCTATTACTAAATGTATCTTGTTTTTATGATCTTTCAAATAAATAAAACATTTTTTATCTAATCCATGTATGGTTCGCCTATAAAGTCCCATTATACTGGGGGGTATATAAGTTCCCTAACTTAGGGGTCTTATTTTTTCCACTAATTCGGGATGTTGGCAACTTTTTGAAGGCAATTATTGATAATTCTTTCCTTCAGTGGTTCAATCCATTATATATTAGGTTTCTGAGGGTTAGGTTGTCTGTGCCTGGATGGGCCAGACATTTTCGGAATCTCTTCAGAAGGACACGTGGGGTTTCTCCTCCCCCGTGTCCTTTCTTTTTCTTCTAGGAGACCTTTACTATCCTTTTCTGTTCTTCCCTCCCTCCCTCCCGATCACAACATTGCATATAACTGCATTCTGTTTTTCAGATAACATTCACATCTTCGAGGAAGTACCTACCCATAACCCACCGACAAGGAACAATGATCTTCACGCCTTTGCCCAAGTGTCAACACATCTCAGGGTAAGTGGGGGCTGTTTACGTTGCATCTCTATCCTTCTGCTCCATGGCTGATAGCACCATAGCTCACCTACACATAGCATCACACAATGTTCAGGGACTCAACTCCCCGGTTAAAAGGAGAAAGGTCCTTGACTATTATAAACATCTCAAGCTAGACCTTATTATGCTGCAAGAAACACATTTCCCATCCAGGTATAGCCCTAAGTTTCTTCACCCACACTTCCCATAGTTCTTTCTAGCAAGCGCAAACAACAAAACCAAGGGAATCGCCATCTTAATCTCCAAAAACCATAAATTTGTGAAAATTTCTGAACATACTGACCCAGAGGGAAGGTTCCTCTTGGTAAAGGGCACGGTGGGAGACCATCTGTATTCACTGGTCTCCTATTATGCTCCGAACAGAGGACAAGCTAAATTTTTCGACTCACTCTTACACACACTAGCTCAGAAATTGGAGGGGACAATCATTCTTGGCGGTGATTCGAACGCAGCGTTCGTTCAGGGGATGGATAAGTCTAAACCCCCGCGGTCTCAACTCACACGTCCCACCAAAGAAAGTCTCAGAATCGCAAAGACGATACATGCACATGGCCTATCTGACACTTGGAGGGAACTTAATCCCAACAAGCGGGACTTCACTCATTATTCTTCCCCGCACAACACTTACGCACGGATCGACCACATCCTGACCCCATCCTCTATACTCCCATCAATACAGAAAGCCCAAATTAAAGAATCGGCCCTATCAGATCACTCCATTGTCTCCATAACAGTGAAAACAGGGGCCCTGGGTGGATCTAGGGGACTTTGGAGGCTCAATGAGTCGCTACTATCTGGCCCCATAAGAGTCAAGGAACTTGAAACAGCACTACAGGAGTACTTTAACCACTTGCCGACCGCCGCACGACGATGTACGTCGACAGAGCGGCACGGGCAGGCAAAAGGGCTTACCTGTACGTCCCTGCCTGCCCGCGGGTGGGGGGTCCGATCGGACCCCCCCCCGGTGCCTGCGGCGGTCGGCAAATGTCCCCCGGCGATCGGTGGTGAGGGGGAGGCCATCCATTCGTGGCCCCCCCCTCGCGATCGCTCCCAGCCAATAGGATCATTTCCCTGCCTCTGTATTGTACACAGAGGCAGAGGAAATGATGTCATCTCTCCTCGGCTCGGTATTTTCCGTTCCGGGCCGAGGAGAGAAGACTGTAATGTGAGTGCACCAAACACACACACAGTAGAACATGCCAGGCACACTAAACACCCCGATCCCCCCCCCGATCGCCCCCCGATCCCCCCCCAATCACCCCCCCCCCTGTCACAAACTGACACCAAGCAGGTTTTTTTTTTTTTTTTTTTCTGATTACTGCATAGTGTCAGTTTGTGACAGTTAGTGTTAGGGCAGTGAGTGTTAGGCCCCCTTTAGGTCTAGGATACCCCCCTAACCCCCCTAATAAAGTTTTAACCCCTTGATCACCCCCTGTCACCAGTGTTGCTAAGCGATCATTTTTCTGATCGCTGTATTAGTGTCGCTGGTGATGCTAGTTAGGGACGTAAATATTTAGGTTCGCCGTCAGCGTTTTATAGCGTCAGGGACCCCCATATACTATCTAATAAATGTTTTAACCCCTTGATGGCCCCCTAGTTAACCCTTTCACCACTGATCACCGTATAACTGTTACGGGTGACGCTGGTTAGTTTGTTTATTTTTTATAGTGTCAGGGCACCCGCCGTTTATTACCGAATAAAGGTTTAGCCCCCTGATCGCCCGGCGGGGATATGCGTCGCCCCAGGCAGCGTCAGATTAGCGCCAGTACCGCGAACACCCACGCACGCAGCATATGCCTCCCTTAGTGGTATAGTATCTGTATGGATCAATATCTGATCCGATCAGATCTATACTAGCGTCCCCAGCAATTTAGGGTTCCCGAAAACGCAGTGTTAGCGGGATCAGCCCAGATACCTGCTAGCACCTGCGTTTTGCCCCTCCGCCCGGCCCAGCCCAGCCCACCCAAGTGCAGTATCGATCGATCACTGTCACTTACAAAACACTAAACGCATAACTGCAGCGTTCGCAGAGTCAGGCCTGATCCCTGCGATCGCTAACAGTTTTTTTGGTAGCGTTTTGGTGAACTGGCAAGCACCAGCCCCAGGCAGCGTCAGGTTAGCGCCAGTACCGCTAACACCCACACACGCACCGTACACCTCCCTTAGTGGTATAGTATATGAACGGATCAATATCTGATCCGATCAGATCTATACTAGCGTCCCCAGCAGTTTAGGGTTCCCAAAAACGCAGTGTTAGCGGGATCAGCCCAGATACCTGCTAGCACCTGCGTTTTGCCCCTCCGCCCGGCCCAGCCCACCCAAGTGCAGTATCGATCGATCACTGTCACTTACAAAACACTAAACGCATAACTGCAGCGTTCGCAGAGTCAGGCCTGATCCCTGCGATCGCTAACAGTTTTTTTTGGTAGCGTTTTGGTGAACTGGCAAGCACCAGAGGCCTAGTACACCCTGGTCGTAGTCAAACCAGCACTGCAGTAACACTTGGTGACGTGGCGAGTCCCATAAGTGCAGTTCAAGCTGGTGAGGTGGCAAGCACAAGTAGTGTCCCGCTGCCACCAAAAAGACAAACACAGGCCCGTCGTGCCCATAGTGCCCTTCCTGCTGCATTCGCCAATCCTAATTGGGAACCCACCACTTCTGCAGCGCCCGTACTTCCCCAATTCACATCCCCAACCAAATGCAGTCGGCTGCATGAGAGGCATTTTCTTTACGTCCTCCCGAGTACCCCTACCCAACGAACCCCCCCAAAAAAGATGTTGTGTCTGCAGCAAGCGCGGATATAGGCGTGACACCCGCTATTATTGTCCCTTCTGTCCTGACAATCCTGGTCTTTGCATTGGTGAATGTTTTGAACGCTACCATTCACTAGTTGAGTATTAGCGTAGGGTACAGCATTGCACAGACTAGGCACACTTTCACAGGGTCTCCCAAGATGCCATCGCATTTTGAGAGACCCGAACCTGGAACCGGTTACAGTTATAAAAGTTAGTTACAAAAAAAAGTGTAAAAAAAAAAAAAAAAAAAAACACATACAAAAATATAAAATAAAAAAAAAATAGTTGTCGTTTCATTGTTCTCTCTCTCTCTATTCTCTCTATTGTTCTGCTCTTTTTTACTGTATTCTATTCTGCAATGTTTTATTGTTGTTATGTTTTATCATGTTTGCTTTTCAGGTATGCAATTTTTTATACTTTACCGTTTACTGTGCTTTATTGTTAACCATTTTTTTGTCTTCAGGTACGCCATTCACGACTTTGAGTGGTTATACCAGAATGATGCCTGCAGGTTTAGGTATCATCTTGGTATCATTCTTTTCAGCCAGCGGTCGGCTTTCATGTAAAAGCAATCCTAGCGGCTAATTAGCCTCTAGACTGCTTTTACAAGCAGTGGGAGGGAATGCCCCCCCCCCCCAACGTCTTCCGTGTTTTTCTCTGGCTCTCCTGTCTCAACAGGGAACCTGAGAATGCAGCCGGTGATTCAGCCAGCTGACCATAGAGCTGATCAGAGACCAGAGTGGCTCCAAACATCTCTATGGCCTAAGAAACCGGAAGCTACGAGCATTTTATGACTTAGATTTCGCCGGATGTAAACAGCGCCATTGGGAAATTGGGAAAGCATTTTATCACACCGATCTTGGTGTAATCAGATGCTTTGAGGGCAGAGGAGAAATCTAGGGTCTAATAGACCCCAATTTTTGCAAAAAAGAGTACCTGTCACTACCTATTGCTATCATAGGGGATATTTACATTCCCTGAGATAACAATAAAAATGACTTAAAAAAAAAAATGAAAGGAACAGTTTAAAAATAAGATAAAAAAATAATAATAATAAAAAAAAAAAAAAAAAAAAAAAAAAAAAGCACCCCTGTCCCCCCTGCTCTCGCGCTAAGGCGAACGCAAGCGTCGGTCTGGCGTCAAATGTAAACAGCAATTGCACCATGCATGTGAGGTATCGCCGCGAAGGTCAGATCGAGGGCAGTAAGTTTAGCAGTAGACCTCCTCTGTAAATCTAAAGTGGTAACCTGTAAAGGCTTTTAAAGGCTTTTAAAAATGTATTTAGTTTGTCGCCACTGCACGTTTGTGCGCAATTTTAAAGCATGTCATGTTTGGTATCCATGTACTCGGCCTAAGATCATCTTTTTTATTTCATCAAACATTTGGGCAATATAGTGTGTTTTAGTGCATTAAAATGTAAAAAAGTGTGTTTTTTCCCCAAAAAATGCGTTTGAAAAATCGCTGCGCAAATACTGTGTGAAAAAAAAAAATGAAACACCCACCATTTTAATCTGTAGGGCATTTGCTTTAAAAAAAATATATAATGTTTGGGGGTTCAAAGTAATTTTCTTGCAAAAAAAAATTATTTTTTTATGTAAACAATAAGTGTCAGAAAGGGCTTTGTCTTCAAGTGGTTAGAAGAGTGGGTGATGTGTGACATAAGCTTCTAGATGTTGTGCATAAAATGCCAGGACAGTTCAAAACCCCCCCAAATGACCCTATTTTGGAAAGTAGACACCCCAAGCTATTTGCTGAGAGTCATGTCGAGTCCATGGAATAATTTATATTGTGACACAAGTTGCGGGAAAGAGACAATTTTTTATTTTTTTTATTTTTTTTTTGCGCAAAGTTGTCACTGAATGATATATTGCTCAAACATGCCATGGGAATATGTGAAATTACACCCCAAAATACATTCTGTTGCTTCTCCTGAGTACGGGGATACCACATGTGTGAGACTTTTTGGGAGCCTAGCCGCGTACGGAACCCCGAAAACCAAGCACCGCCTTCAGGCTTTCTAAGGCCGTAAATTTTTGATTTCACTCTTCACTGCCATCACAGTTTCGGAGGCCATGGAATGCCCAGGTGGCAAAAAAAAACCCCAAATGACCCCATTTTGGAAAGTAGACACCCCGAGCTATTTGATGAGAGGTATAGTGAGTATTTTGCAGACCTCACTTTTTGTCACAAAGTTTTGAAAATTGAAAAAAGAAAAAAAAAAATTTTTTTTCTCGTCTTTCTTTATTTTCAAAAACAAATGAGAGCTGCAAAATACTCACCATGCCTCTCAGCAAATAGCTTGGGGTGTCTACTTTCCAAAATGGGGTCATTTGGGGGGGTTTATGCCACCTGGGCATTCCATGGCCTCCGAAACTGTGATAGGCAGTGAGGAGTAAAATCAAAAATGTACGCCCTTAGAAATCCTGAAGGCAGCGATTGGTTTTCGGGGCCCCGTACGCGGCTAGGCTCCCAAAAAGTCCCACACATGTGGTATCCCCATACTCAGGAGAAGCAGCTAAATGTATTTTGGGGTGCAATTCCACATATGCCCATGGCCTGTGTGAGCAATATATCATTTAGTGACAACTTTGTGCAAAAAAAAAAAAAAAAAAAAAAAATTTGTCACTTTCCCGCAACTTGTGTCAAAATATAAAACATTCCATGGACTCAACATGCCTCAAAGCAAATAGCTTGGGGTGTCTACTTTCCAAAATGGGGTCATTTGGGGGGGGGTTATGTCATCTGGGCATTTTATGGCCTTCAAAACGGTGATAGGTAGTGAGGAGTAAAATCAAAAATGTACGCCCTTAGAAATCCTGAAGGCAGTGATTGGTTTTCGGGGCCCCGTACACGGCTAGGCTCCCAAAAAGTCCCACACATGTGGTATCCCCGTACTCGGGAGAAGCAGCTAAATGTATTTTGGGGTGCAATTCCACATATGCCCATGGCCTGTGTGAGCAATATATCATTTAGTGACAACTTTTTGTAATTTTTTTTTTTTTTTTTTTTGTTGTCATTATTCAATCACTTGGGACAAAAAAAATGAATATTCAATGGGCTCAACATGCCTCTCAGCAAATTCCTTGGGGTGTCTACTTTCCAAAATGGGGTCATTTGTGGGGGTTTTGTACTGCCCTGCCATTTTAGCACCTCAAGAAACGACATAGGCAGTCATAAATTAAAGGCTGTGTAAATTCCAGAAAATGTACCCTAGTTTGTAGACGCTATAACTTTTGCGCAAACCAATAAATATACACTTATTGACATTTTTTTTACCAAAGACATGTGGCCGAATACATTTTGGCCTAAATGTATGACTAAAATTGAGTTTATTGGATTTTTTTTAGAACAAAAAGTAGAAAATATCATTTTTTTTCAAAATTTTCGGTCTTTTTCCGTGTATAGCGCAAAAAATAAAAACGGCAGAGGTGATCAAATACCATCAAAAGAAAGCTCTATTTGTGGGAAGAAAAGGACGCAAATTTCGTTTGGGTACAGCATTGCATGACCGCGCAATTAGCAGTTAAAGCGACGCAGTGCCGAATTGTAAAAAGTGCTCTGGTCAGGAAGGGGGTAAAACCTTCCGGGGCTGAAGTGGTTAAACTTAATAAAACGGAGGACACATCCCCGGAAATGCTCTGGGCAGCGCACAAGGCTTTCATAAGGGGTAAACTCATTCAGATCTCCTCGCAGATAAAAAGAGAACAAAGAGCCGAAATACTTCGGTTAGACACAGAATACAATAAACTCAAGGCGTCACACAAAAAAGACCCATCCAGGACCCCCTCCTCGCTTATCGACAAAGCCAGATTAGATCTTAACCTAACACTCACAGTCAAAGCTGAAAAGGCCATTCGCTGGAACAAACATAAATTCTACACACAGGCTGACAAAATAGGCCCCCTACTAGCAACAAAACTGTCTCCCCCCATCAAAACTCATGCTCTACCTAAGATCAGGGTAAATGGTCAACCCCCCACGACTAATCCATCCAAGATACTAGAAGTTTTCCAAGAATTTAACTCTAACCTGTAAAGACGACCTACTACACCCACCGCTGATTTAATCCCTAGCTTCCTGAAGGACCTTCCTATCCCCACCCTAAAAGACGCTCACAAACAAAGGATGGAATCACCCATAACGGAAGAGGAAGTATTGGGGGTCATCAAGGACCTCAGAAAGGGGTCCACCCCAGGTCCTGATGGTCTCTCCATACCCTATTATAAATCCTTTGCGCATATTCTATCACCTCACCTGACCTCCTTCTTTAACTCCAAGATCAGTGGAGACCCCCTAGACACTCACCTTAACACAGCCTTGATTACGGTCATACCCAAACCTGACAAGAACCTTGAGGATGTTAGCAACTACAGGCCGATCTCCCTCATAAATAACGACCTAAAAGTACTCACAAAAATATGTGGCCTCTTTCAGCAGGATAATATGCCCTGCCACATTGCAAAATCCATTGGATTGAGATCTGGAGATTTTGGAGGGCAAATCAACACCTTGAACTCTTGTTGTGTTCCTCAAATCATTTTTGCAGTGTGGCAGGGCATATTATCCTGCTGAAAGAGGCCACCACCATCAGGGAATCCCATTTCCATAAAGGGGTGGTCAGTAACAATGTGTAGGCAGGTGGTACATGTCAAGGCAACAACCACATGAATGGCAGGACCCAAAGTTTTCCAGCAGAACGTTACCAAAATCATCACACTGCCTCTTTTGTGTTGTCTTCTTCCCATACTGCATCCTGGTGCCATCTCCTCCCCAGGTGCTTTATATTGAGAAACACCGCTGCACCACCAGAGATGTCCCCACCTGAACGACACCATATAACATCCTATTAGGAACCTGTTTGATGCCTTTATTTATCTTATTTAAGGTGAGAGTCTAGAGAGCCCGGTTTCACCGGATCCCTTCAATTTCCAACACCACCATCACCTCTTCCCTCCACTTTATGGTCCCAGTGAAGAAGCACTTTATAAACTTTGGATTGATTTAAGCACATCAGCACTTTGGAAGATCACTTTATTATATGGAGCACTTTATTATCTTTGCACTACTATTCTAAGCTTGTAAGATAGTATTTATTTATACAGATGTATGCACATGTAATTCTGAATGTGATAGATTTGAAGCGCGAAATCACTTAATCATTTTAATCCTGCTGAGTGTTAGTGAACACTTTAGATTTTGCTGCAGTCCACAGAGACATCATCACTATTCCTATAGTTTTCACTTTTCGTATTATTTTCTATTTCTAGTCATCTTATATTGATTATTTACGATACTCACTTTAGCACGAGGGACTACACCACATATTCTGTAGAGCCAGGATCTTGTTATGTTTGTATTTGGATCCAGATATTCGTTAGTGAGTCTCCCTACAAGTTTCTAAGGCCAAGCAGACTACCGTAATATATTTCTGTTTGTAACTTTTAAGTGTCTTACCCTAGGAGGCACTCCCTCCTGAGCATATACGTATGATATTTCATAATTTGTATGTACTAATTAAAATAAAAACATTTTGAAAGTAAACTTACCAGACCAATTTTCAGCTTCCGGTGCTCTCACACTTTGAATAACAATTACTCAGTCATGTAATACTGTACCCAAATTATTTTTTTGTCCTTTTTTCATACAAATAGAGCTTTCTTTTGGTGGTATTTGATCACCTCTGGGTTTTTTTATTTTTTGCGCTATAAATGAAAAAAAGACCAAAAATTTTGAAAAAAAAAACACATTTTTCATAGTTTCTGGGATAAAATTTTGCAAATTATTAATTTTTCTTCATAAATTTTGGCCACAATTTATACTGCTACATATCTTTGGTAAAAATAACCCAAATTAGTGGATATTATTTGGTCTGTGTGAAAGTAAGAGAGTCTACAAGCTGTGGTGCAAATCATAAAAAATTGATCACACCTGATGTACTGGTGGCCTATCTCATTTCTTGTGACCCGAACAAGCCAGTAAAGTACAAATACCCCCCTAAATGACCCCTTTTTTGAAAGTAGACATTCAAAGGTATTTATTAAGATGCATGGTGAGGTTTTTGATGTTCTCATTTTTTCCCACAATTCTTTGCAAAATGAAGATTTTTTTTCCAACAAAATTGTCATTGTAATAGGTTATTTCCCTCACATGGCATGTGTATACCACAAATGACGCCCCAAAATACATTCTGCTACTCCTCCTAAGTATGGCGATACCACATGTGTGGGACTTTTTCACAGCCTAGCCACATAGAGAGGCCCAACATGCAGGGAGCACCATCAGGTGTTCTAGGAGCATAAATTACACATCTAACTTGTTGACCACCTATTACACTTTTGAAGGCCCTGGAGCACCAGGACAATGGAAACGCCACAAAATGACCCCATTTTGGAACACCTCAACGTATAATCTATGAGGCATAATGAGTCTTTTGAACGGTTCATTTTTTTCCAGAAGTTTTTGGAAAATGTGGAAAAAAATGAAAACGCGTTTTTTTTTACACAAAGTTGTCCATTTATAAGATATTTCCAACACATAGCATGTACATAGCAAAAATTACACCCCAAAATACATTCTGCTACTCCTCCTAATGCCGCGTACACATGATCGGATTTTCCGACAACAAATGTTCGATGGGAGCCTGTTGATGAAAATTCCACCGTGTGTAGGATCCATTGGACATTTTCCATTGGAATTTCTGCCAAACAGAATTTGAGATCTGGATCTCAAATTTTCCGACAACAAAATCCGTTCTCGTAAATTCCAATCGTGTGTACACAATTCCAACGCACAAAGCTCCACGCATGCTCTGAATCAATTATGACACGGAAGCGTCCGGTCTGGTAAAATTAGTGTTCCAATGGAGATAGCACATTCATCACGCTGCAAATTTTTTAATCTTTTAAATGCAGCGCATTCTTTTCTTCTTTATAATGCTAGAATAATGAAGATGTTTTGCTGCTAATATTTCTGAAAAAATATTTTTTTATTATTTCTCGCGATCTCCTGAATATTTTATTTTTTGGTTTTCGTCAGATCTCCATAATAATGTATTTAATTTTTGTTTATAGTGTTTTTTTTTTTCAAGATCTCCTTTTTTTTCTTTTTTTTTCTAGTGCTCTCCATAATATTGTTTTTCGTTTTGTGTGTCAAGTTAGCACAACAGCATTATTATCTTGTATTTTTTTAGCCTCAAGGAGGTTGGTTTGTGTTGGTGTCCCTTGTTAATTTGACATTGCATTTTGGAAATGTACCTGCCTACTCACAAACAAACTGTCCTTTTTGAAGTAAAATACATAGGCAAGTATTTGTGAAAAATAAATAGCCATTTATTATGGGTCATAAGAAAATAAAGAGGAAGGCAACTCTGGAGAAACTGGTGAAATTGGCGAAGCCTTTGTACCCCAGAGCACACATCAACTATTTTACAGCCAAAATTGGTAGCATGAGGAGTCCATATAATAGTGAGCACAATACGGTCCCGGACTACAAGAGATCAGGAACAGCAGCAGATGACATATATGTCCCCAGGCTGTGGTCATACAACAGCCTGCGTCTTTTGTTAGACCAGACTGAACCCAGGCCATCACACTCTTGTCTTCCTTCCACTCTTCCTTCCAGGCTTGCTTCCAGGCTGTATTTTTGGCAGGAGGTGGAGGAGGAGGATGATCGAACTCACACAGGTGGGTTTTGGTTGTGAGTTGGCCTCTCAACCCCTTATTTAGGGTCAGATACATTATTTCCTCACGGATGAGGCGTTGGTCATCCTCCATTTCCTGCATTTTACATGCAGCCATGGAGGCAAAGGCCTCTTGAAGAGTGGGGGTGGTTCTGAGGGCAGCATTAGCCTCCCAAATCAGCCCTGCCTCCTCCATGTTACTCCCCTTCCTGGGCCTTTTGGTTGGTAGGCGGAGGGGAGGGACCTGGGATTCGGTCAGGCTACTGGGCCGGCCACCTCCTGGCTGCCACTTACCCCCACAACCTCCTGGCTGCCACTTTCCCCCGCCACCTCCTGGCTGCCACTTTCCCCCGCCACCTCCTGGCTGCCACATTTCACAGCCTCCTCCTGGCTGTCACATTCCACGCCCTCCTCCTGACTGAGGCTTTCCTGTGTATGAAAAAGGGACATAGTTTTAGTTTTTTATTCATCAATCACATACAATTTTCAGCTCATGACTGTTGCAAATTGAATGTTAACAAATAGAAAAGACTATAATTCTGACCCCAGCATTTTTCATTCTTGTCCCAAACATTTTTGGCCACTACTGTCTATTGATATGTAAAACACTTTATTAAATCAGCAATTAGTGATCAATAATAACATCTAGTTAGCATCATTAATTTTACAACCAGAAATATGTTGAACAATGCTATACCTGACTCAAGCCGGGCTTCTCCACTTCTTCTTCTGGCTGGAAGGCCAAGGTTGGATGTGGGAAGCCTCAGCTGGGGTGGAAGGAATCATTGTAGGAAGAGTGAAAGGAAGGGTTGAGAGGGATTGCCTAACTTCAGTCTGGTCTGACAGAAAACGCAAACATGAACACAAGTATAGGCGCATCAACACAGAGATCATAAAAGTCCCAATACAAATCTGCTAGGAATTGACAATATAACTCTCCTAATCTTTTCCCAATATAGGCCTCAATCTAGAAGCAGTATAGGTCACTGATGCACCAAGTTAAACATGTACCTTCATTAGAATGATAGGCGCTTCTGCTACTCCTTCCTCCGCTCAAAGATCGTACGTACAATGCACCGTGTTACACTGCGCATGCATGAAGCTCCACCCGCCCCTGACATTCTTTCTAGTCTATTTCCTGCCCCTTGTCTTTCGGCGCAGTGGGAGAGCACATGGCGGAGAAAGAGCAAGTGCATGCAGACAGCAGCAGCAGCAACGATGAAAGCCCGGAGCCACGAACGTCCCGATCCCGGAGGAGATTTAGGGCCTCAAATATGTCCTTTATAGAGATGGCGGAGATGGTGGACAGCTTGAAGAGGGCCAACTATGACGGGAAGCATGGACCTTACCCAAACCCAAATATGAGAAAGGCAAAGATCATGACTAAAATTGTGAAAAGTCTGCACAGGAATTTTGGGGTACGGCGATCCAAGGATCAATTGAGGAAACGATGGTCAGACCTGAAATTGAGGGAGCAGGATCAGTACAGAAAGATGAAGAGAGTTCTTCAAAAAAGTATTTGTCATGTGTTCCTATTATTATTATTACATTTGTGCTGCACCATGTGCTTTTCTTTACTGTTGTACAGTTTAAAATGGCAAGTTTCAGGTTCGTGGGCACAGTAATCGTTCGTAGTAAACATCGTTCGTTCACCTACTAATACAATGTTTTTGCCAGGTGCAGGTTAACTACATTTGTTCAGGCCTATTTGTATTAAAAGAAGTTTAGTATATTGTTGTATAGATGGGTTTGTAACTAGAATGAAATGCAAACTTTATTCAGTGTAAGGAGAGGACACTCAAAGTTGTCCATTTATAAGATATTTCCAACACATAACATGTACATAGCAAAAATTACACCCCAAAATACATTCTGCTACTCCTCCTGAGTATGGCGATACCATATGTTTGAGACTTTCACACAGCCTGGCCACATACATGCAAGGAACACCGTCAGGTGTTCTAGGGACACATAGCATGCACATACCAAGAATTACACCCCAAAATGCATTCTGCTGAGCTAGGGTAAACAAAAGATTACCTGTGGTTTTAGTAGCGCAGTTGTCCACAGGAGGATAGCACTGGTCCAGGCAGCAGGCAGGGACTTGGTCAGCAAAAGCAAACACAATTGTCCAGGCAACAGGCAGGAATACTGTTCATAGACAGTACAGGCAGCCGGCAGGGATAGTGTCCATATACAGTCCAGGGTCAGTGCAGGCAAAGATTGTCAGCAGTGCCAAAATATTGGTCCTGGTAGTAGGCAGGAATATGGTCCATGTGGTGTGGTCAGTTCATGCGACAGGCAGAGGCATGATGGCATAGGTCCTACAGGCAGCAGGCAGAAGAAGGGCCTCGTTCAGGACAAAATGGGGGTGTATAAGGAAGCAAACGTATAAAAAAACCCATGCAAAGTTCCTTTAATAAATAAAAACCTCCCCTCTGGGTCTGTTTGTACTGCTGTGGAAATCAATGGACGTGTTTTCCCAAAAGCTATAGATACGCCCCTTGCCCTTGCGATAGGAGGTAGTGTATGGAACCATTGGTTATAGTGAGATAACGGTAGCTTAGGAACCGATCCCGGCATGAAGTGCGTCTCCTGCATGTAGATTATATCCACCGCCTGGTGACGCACCTCCTGCCATTGAACTCAACCCCCTTACATTATATGTCATAATCTGCAGTGAGTTATCCATCATTTATTTTCTTCAAAAATGTACAGAATCTATGCTTTTTTAACCCATTGCCAACTATTATCTTTTCTTTTTCTATTAGGGAATTTGTTCTAAAAACTAAAAATCCACATCCACCACAACATAACACCCTGCTACTTAGGGTGTACCATCTACCAGGAGGGTAATCCCCTGTGGGCATTCCCTGCCCTACCTTCACCCCCCCACCCCTCTGCTTAATGCAGATTATCCAATCCCTCATCAGGACCTACCTATTTGTACTGAGGGTACCCTTTCCCTCATTTATACCCTGGACTATTCTTTCTAATTTCTTTTTATATAGCTGCTTCCTTTTCATTCTATTACAATTTTTTCTATGCTCGGCACTGAGGAGGAAAGGGAGGAAAAAAATGGGAGAAAAAAAAGGAAGGGGGGTAAAAAAAAGGGGAGTAAAAAAGGGGGGGGTAAAAAAAAGGATATTCCCCCCATCCCCCCTCCTCTCCCCCGCCTCCTCCTCAGTGCTTCAGAACATTTCTATCTAAATTCTTTATCTAAGTCCTTTGTTGACTTTTTTCTGGAACTTGAGACCAAGGTTCAGGGCGTTGTATTATGCTATTTATATTGTTTCTTCTCCAATCTGCAAAGTCAATTAGCGGTAGACATGTGCATTCGTTTTCGTCCGAATGCATTTTCGTCCGAATTTCAGGTATTTTCGTTATCGTTTTAACAAACGATAACGAAAGTGCAGAATCCGAAAAATGAAAGATCTGACATAAACAAATGCTTTATTTTCGTTTTTGTTGCTACAACAGTTCGATATAGATAGGAGATTCGACATGATGATGACAATAACAATCTGTGTCCATCAAACCTGTGGTCGAATGTGCCTAACCTTAACTCTATTAGTCCAAGATTATTCTACATAGATAGAAAAGATTCGACATAGAGAGAAAAGATTTGACGTAGGGGAGAAAGATTCGACGTAGGGGAGAAAAGATTCGACGTAGGGGAGAAAGATTCGATGTAGGGGAGAAAAGATTCGACGTACGGGAGAAAAGATAAGTAAAAATAATGATGATGATGAATGTTATTGGCTGATTGTAACCAAAGAGGAGGAGCAGTAAAATAGCTAGAACTAAGTACACACGTACTTTGGCTTATGGTGTCGAAAGTTCTAAGAAGATTCGACGGGCAGGTAAACTATACGGCGTTGTACAGTTTAGCTGCTCCGTCGAATCTTCTTTGAACATTAGGCATGTGCAATTCGTTTCGTTCCGAATTCGTTTTTTAACGAATTTCGACAAATTTGTTAATTCGGGAATATCCGAATTAACGAAAACCCGTTTAATGAATTTTTTCTGAATATTCAGAAATTCGATAAAATTGGACATTCGTAAATTCGGGCATTCGTGCATTCGTACATTCGCAATTTACGAATGTACATTCGTACATTAATAAATTAGTGAATTCGTAAATTTGTAAATTAGAAAATTCGGAAATCTGAAATAATAGTTAACTAATATTAACTTAACTATTAGTAATTACTAGTAACTTTTGAATTATAGGTATTGTAATTTCCTTTCAAATTTGGCTGTTAGTGAACGTAACACATACAAATTTATCCGAAGTTATGAATAATCCGAAAAAACAGAATGGAACGTAATGAATTAATAATAATACATAACAATAATAATAATAACAACGTTTTATTATTATAATTTATTATTAATTTGTTCCGTTCCATTTGTTTAGATGCAGCATTCATTTTGGATAATTCGTAACTTCGGATAAATTCGTATTTGTTATGTTCACTGACAGTCAAATTTTAAAGGAAATTACAATACCTATAATTTAATAGTTAGTTACTATTTCAGATTTTTGAATTTTCAGGTTTTTGGATTTTCAAACTTCGAATTTACAAATTTCCGAATTTTCTAATTTACAAATGTACGATTTTACGAATTTACGAATGAACTAATTTACAAATGTACAAATGTAAAAATGTACGAATGTACGAATGAACGAATGTACGAATGAACGGATGTTCGAATGTACGAATGAACGCATTTACGAATTTAAGAAAGAATGAATTTACGAATCGCGATCATAACGAATGACCCGAAAAACAAAAAAAAATAATAAACGAATGAAACGAAAACGAAAATGAACACATTTTTTGGCTGTGCACATGTCTATTGAACATTCGACAGACACCATAAGCCTTCAATGACAGATTCGACCTTAATTTGGATTTTCGGACTAATGCAATTTTTAACGAAAACGAAATAAATAAAAACAAATTTCAGGAGTAACTAAATAAATTTATTTTTCGGACGAAAACAAAATTCCGAAACAAAATATTTCAGTGTGCACATGTCTAATTAGCAGGAGGTCCAATATCTCCACAAACTTTTTTAAATCATCTTTTGTAAGGAGTACCACCATTTTCCCATCTCGTGTGGCTATTAATCCAAAAGAAAATCCCCATCTATATCTAATTTCAGCCTTCCGCATTGCTTCCAGTAATGGACGCACCATTTTGCGTTGCATTAAAGTTCTGCGTGTTATGTCAGGAAATAAAGCAATTTGTGTCTCTTCAAATTTAATTAAGGGTGTGTCCCGTACCATCCTCATTATAATCTCCTTCACTGAGTATTTATGAATTTTACATATCACATCCCTTGGCCTTTCTTTATTCTGCTTTACAAGAGGAATAATACAGTAGACTCTATTTCCACTGGTTCCAACATGCTCGGCCCCAAAATCTGTGAGAAAAGTTTCTGTACTGTTGCTAGCAGATCTTTATTATTATATTTCTCAGGTAGGTCCCGTATCCTTATGTTCTGCCAGCGGTTCCTGTTCTCGATATCATCTAATTGGTCTCTATATGTATTCAACATATCTTCTTGCTGTTTAATGATATCCTGAACTTCTCCCATAGCTTGTTTAATTTGATCTTGGCCTTCTTCCAGCACTTCCACTCTATTTCCCACTGCCACTATTTCTTCCCTGAGGTCTTCCACTGCTTGCTTACATGACCTCTCCACTGTGAATATCAGTTTTTGTATGTCTATTTTTGTGGGTAATGCTCTTATCAGTTCTCTAATATCTCTAAAGTCCTGTTCTTACTGGTTCTGTCTCTGTCTCATTGTCCTCTGTGCAGAATATATACTCCTTAGCGGCGCCTTCCATCAGCTCAGCAGGGAATGCATGTGATGTTATTCCTTCTTCTAATTTATGATCTGTCTCTAGGGGTCCCACCTCTACCTCCGCGTAGCCCTGGTCGTCTCCCTCTGGATCTGCTAATGGAGTGTCAGTTATTAGTGGGTCACTTGAGCTTTCTTTTGGGGTTACTTTCGGGGTGATTCCCGATTTCTTTGCTACTTGTGTCTCTGTATCCTTAAGAGGCCTTGATATCTCCAACTTTTGTACTATCAGGGTGTCCCCCAGCTCATATTGTACCTCCTTGCCTTTTTTAAGTTCATTCCCCCACCAAATTTCTTCCATACCTTTGGATGTCTGTGGGCTGCTCCTTTGTTCCAGTTTGGTTGGCGCTGTATGTCCGTTTGCTTCCTTATACACCCCAAACAATGGCACGGTAGACTTCCTATTGAAAACGTTAAGAAAGTTGGAGAAGTTCAGGGAGGGATGCGTAATTTTTTTTGGGGGGGGGGATTTTAATATTACTCTGGACCCTGAATTAGACACTACATCAAGAAAAACAGTTTTCTCATATAAAGCACTTAAACAATTAAAAAAATATTTACAAAGTCTCCACCTGGTGGATGGTTGGAGGGTCTTTAATGAGAGGTTGAAAGACTATAGCTACAACTCAAAGACCCATAACGTATAATCTAGATTGGATCTATTCATGGTGGACCAGTATTATCTGGAATATGTTAGAGCCGTTACAATAGAACCAATAACAATCTCCGATCATGCACCAGTGGTGATGAAGTTTATTCCGGTATCTGTGAGTCAACGGGAGCGAATATGGTGATTAAATGAGTCATTGTTAGATGACGAGCAGATAGCAGAGGATATACGGAAGAAAATTATAAGCTATTTTGAAGAAAATACAGCCGGAGAGGTATCAGAGCAAATTAGCAAAAAAACAAACAAAAAATGTCCAGTACTCTGAGTGTCACAAAGACAATAGCAGCAGTCCAAAGTGAAAATTAAATAAAGAGTTTTAATAGATCCAGAATGTTAAAGAATTAGTGAATAATAAAACAATTGTCAAAAATAATCCCATGATGACAAAACATTATGCACTTGGATAAGAAATATAAAAATATAAAACAGACAGAAAAGTCCAATCAGTAACATATGAACAAATTGGTCCTGTCTGCCTTAGTTGGAAGCGATCGAATATACGCCCTTATGTCCCATTTCTCTTTATCCTCCTCTTTTTGTTTGTTTATTAACCCTGTTTTATCAATTGGTGAACTATTTCTAGGGTGACTTACCTAAATTTGATAGTTTCTGTGATGTTTGTAATTCCTGTGTTGCATGAGGGGATTGTAAATGTAGCTGTTGGAAGAATTCCTTAATGTCTGTTGTTTGTATTGGTTGTGCCCCCGTAGTATTTCTACTATTAACTTCCACCTTTTTTGCTACTAATCTGTATCCACCAGTTACGATTGGTCTAGCTGCACTGGTTCCCTTCCTGTTCTTCCCTCCCCTCCTTCTCCTCCCCCTCCCCTCTCCTGAGTTCAAGTGATGTAATGTAATTTTATATAATACATGTTATGTACCACAGAGTATGCTGATCATACTATATGTCATTCATCATATGCCCCAAGTGACCCCCCCCCCGGGTGCACACTCATTGGCGCTGGGTTTTTATTGTTGCTATAAGAACAAATGATATGGAAGGCCCACAAGGCCATCATTAGGGGGGAGCTGATAGCTCATGGGTCGCGAGTTAAGAAAAAGAAAAGGAAGGAGATGGAGGACTTAATAGGAAATATACATGAGTTAGAGATCAAACATAAAAACAGTCTTGACCCTGAGGAAGCTAAACAGCTGGAAACGCTTAGAATAACTATCCACATATCTTGATAGAAGGGAAAAGGACAAATATAGATTCTTTGCACATAGATTTTATGAACATGGGAACAAATGTAGTAAACTATTACCAGACAATTAAAAAAAACAAGACATTTCCCACATCCATAATATACGAATAGGTAATAAACAGATAATAGACACAAAGTCCATAGCTATGGAATTTGAGCAGTTCTACAAGGACCTATATAATATCCAACCAAATTTGTCAGGAAGAAGGGATTCAAGTGGAGGAAATTTGAAATTATATTAAAGAATCTGTATTATGACCCCTCACTTTGGAAGTGGTGGAGAGGTTAGAGGAGCAGATTACGGCAGAAGAAATAAAAAATGCAATAAAAAATTTACCAATGGGAAAGAGCCCAGGGCCGAATGGTCTAACAAATGCATACTATAAAAAATTTATTAATATCTTGACTATACCAATTTGCAATTATTTTAACCAACTTACAGCTACCAACCCGTTACCCCCAGAGGCTTTGCTGGCTTTTGTGACAGTAATACCAAAACCTGGGAAAGACCCACAATACTGCGCAAACTATAGACCTATCTCCCTTTTGAATTCAGATACCAAATTACTAGCAAAAATTCTAGCAACTAGATTACAGGATAAAGTAATACAGTTGGTACACTCTGATCAAACGGGGTTTATGATGGGACGAGAAACTAAGGATAACACCATCCGGGCCCTTCGTGTTCTCCATTGGATACAGAATGGACCTAATAAAACACCTAGGTGTTGTATATGTTCACCGATTTATGTGGGACATTGTTGTGTGTATGTACACATGCAGTCAATATTGACCAGGCCAGAATTCAATTGACTGGTTGATTTGTCCAACTGAATTTTAGCATAGCAAGGGAACAGCTGATATGTGTAAGTCTCATGCAAATCTACCTAGGGGTGTGAGGTGTGGGCTGTTAACCTAATTGAACATTTCAAAGGGTACATTGTTTAAAGGACCATAGAAGAAATATTTATTGATGGTAATTAGACCTGAGGGGGTAACAATGGGATCAGGAAGTGTTTTGGGTTGGCCTAGCAGAGACTCCCTCCTGTGGGGCTAATTTAACATAGGGGCTTGTGGATATGCAGGAATGTAGGTATTCCAAAAGGTATTCAAAAGGGTGTTCAGGTGATATACATATATCTAAAGGGGACTTGTTGATATTGATATGCGGGAGTGCAAATTGGGGCGGTTTATGACTGCAACTGTTCACGGCTGGGGGTTGTTGTCTGTTTGAAAGACTCAAAGTCCTAAATTGAAAGGCCAATCAAACTGCTCAGCCATTCAACATTTAGTGTATATAACACAGCATTCAGTCTATAGGTTTGGGGAGAGGAGAGAGGCTCGTCTGTGTATAGGTGAGTCTTGTCTGTGCATGGCTGGGAAGACTGAATAATATGGGTTTCTGAATTATATCTCCTCTGTCGGATTTCTTTGTCATCTGTGGACTTTGGACTTTGTTCTGTGTTGGAAGTCAATAAAGTGCATCTCTCTGGAAGAATTGGGTTGCTGCGGAAGAGTACTTATTAATTATCTATACACCCAATATTAATCACTACATTAGATCACTACACTGGTGCCGTGACAAGTGACCAGAAGAGCATTTTCGGACTTAGGAACAGAAGTCGGTGGTGACAACAATCCTGTGAGGTGGACAGAAGTGTGATGAAGAACCAAGAGCTGTGCTGTGACTCTATTGTCTGGTTGTGACATAAGAGAGTCTGATCTACAAAATTTAACAAGTTGGGAACCCCAGAATTATTCTCTGGAGACTGGAAACAACAACAAAAAAGAAAAAGGACTGTGTCGTGTACCAGAAGACCTGAACTGGAAGCTGAAGGAGTAACTAATGCGGTGAGTAAAATATTTCTTTTTTTTAATTATTAGTAATATAGTCAAAATGCTTACTCAGTGTGAAGCTAGTGTCAGTTCTGATAAAGTTAACAGATGGGTATTAAAATGTATTAAGCGCCATGGCGGTCCTTATGAAATTCCAGAAAAATGTAAGCAGACGTGGACGATGATGAAGGAATTTTTAGAGAAAAATGTTTTTGATAGCAAAATTTCAGAAAGTAAAAGAAAAGGTTGTATTATACAGGGCTTGTTATCTTGCTGTCTAACAATGGAAAGTTCTTTGAATTATAAGGTTGAGGAAATTACCCAGTTACAGAAGGCAGTTGATAATAGCAACAATGTTTGTGAGAGGTTACAAAACCAATCAGACACTGAGACAGTAAATTTAAAATTGCATGCGGTTACCATTGGAGAAGCTTTACTTGAGAAATCTAAACGTTGTGATGAATTATCAGAGGAAAATGAGAGATTAAAATTAAGAATTATGGAATTAGAGAAGAGATCTCAGGAATGCAGATATGCATCAAATCTTGGATTCAGCAATCTGCAGCAAACAGAACCTCATATTGAATCTGATAATGCATTACCAGCTGCCCCCACTGTGACTACCACCGTTTATAACAATAATAATAATACAGGTGAAGTTCAGCTTGTAATTAAGCCATTGAAACCAAAATTATTAGACGCAATTCTTAAAGAAATAGGAATGGTTCCATACCATGATTTGAACAGATTTTTAAAATGGTTTTGTGACGTGCAGCAAGTCAGAGATATGTACAACCTCAACCCATCTGACTTAGAAAGAGTTTTGCAACATTCTATAGGAAGTGGTCTTTGGATGAGAATTAAACAAATCTGTATTCAGCCTCTGAGGACAAGGGACATATTACTGGAATTATTATGTGTTTTGTATGGCGTACGTTCTGATGTTACTATTCATGGGAAGATCCAACAAATGCAAAATGAATCTCCCTATGAATTGTCACACAGGATAGCAACTATTATGGAATTATTGGTCGGTAATAATCTTGCATTTGAGCGTGGGGGCTTGATACATATGAGTATATTTCTAGATGCGTTGCATGAAGATATCAAACAAAATATTTTATTAGTTACCCCAAATCCTCGTGATTTAAAAGACATATTGTTGAGAGCAGACCATTTATGGAGAAAGTCAAATGAGCAGGCTGTCAAAATTGATTTAGCCACATTGTTTAGGACAAATACTGAACATAAAGATCAGAAGATAATATCCTATGATAACACCCAGAGAGGACACTCCGGGTCAAACATAGGTGATATTAATATGAAAAACAGAGCTGACCAAAATAATAATAAGAAAAAGTCCAAGACTTGGATACCGTTCTCTCAGTTAAAACATAAATATGACCACCTGAAAATTGAGTATGATAAGATGAGAGGGGAACGTGATAAATTATTACAGCAGTTGAAGGGGATACAGGGTGTCATAAATGCAGAAGATGTACATTCTCCAGATCTGTTTTTGAATGCAAATGACACTTCTCTAGCAGTGGGGGTGAATTAGCTTCAAACTGTATATGTGTAAATAGTGTTTTGTTTTAACTTCAAACAATGTTTAAGGACCTTGCTAATGAGTTTTTGTTGGAGAGTTTTGTCTTTCAGGTACGTCTGGAGATGCTCGTTTGCATGTGAATAGCAGAAGCACTAGAAGTATCTGAAATTGCTGGCTAGTGGGGGAGAAATGCTGAATAGACAATATATCACTATGCATGGAATTATAAAGTATTCATGGACTCTCTCGAAATTCATCAAGCAATGGACCTTTTTTTCTTTTTTCTTCAACGCCCTAATTTTTAATTTTTCTCCCTTTTCCTGATATCTTTTGCTTTTCATTTTTTATTTTCTTTATGTTTTATTTCTTGAACTTTATCTTAAAACCAAAGAGAAGCATTTTAACCTAAAATAATTTTCATAACATCTGTACATATTACATAATGCGTATTGGTCAATATATTTGACATCTAAGGTGAGATGCTGCACAATGGCTTGGCATAGCATAAATCATAGTATGTTGGGTGGTTTTCCTAAATTTATAAGAGGGGTGAGTGAAATTCATCACTCTAGTCATGATTTGAAACTTTGTTGATTCAGTTGTTTATAATATGCTAAAGGCTATGACATATATGGATGAAAAAGAAGTTTCTACCTTTCATGGTGAAGATACTGGCAAGAATTTCCACTGCCGCTTTGTCTGGACAGAAGATCTGATAAACACTGATGTCAAGCTGATTCTATCTGAACCATCGTGTGGGGGTATATGTATATGTTGGTATACCATTCAAGTGTAATTATGGACTGAATGATCCAAGTAACTGCTTTATTGAAGACAATGAGGGGTCGGCCTACAGCAAATTACAAAAGCAAATTGTGGCTGGCAATCAACAAATTCTGATACTTGACAGGTACACATCCCAGTCATCTTTGTTCAAATAGGAAATGGAAAGAAGCAGTTGTGAATTGTAAAATGCTTGCAAGATGGACTCATGAATGTCAAGTGCAAGAAAATAGTTTGAAGCACAGTTTTTATTGCCATATCCAAACCTATTGACCTTGAAAGTGAGTGCTGGCACATTCATAGTTCTTCTTACTATAAAAGATGAAAGTAGAGTGTTTGCGTAAAAGTATCTTTAAAAATGGAAAGCTTGAGCCTGGTTAAAAAAAATCCTGGACTTATGTGGATTGGAGTTCCCAGAGCAGAGCATACCAAGTTTACTTTCAGTGAGATGGTGAGAGATGTGATGAAGTCAGACCGAAGAATGGACTGTGACATCAGCTCGTCTTTGCGCAATATTCAAGATCTTGATGTGATATAAGGCCTAACAGCTATATGGGGCACTGATGTTTACCAAATCCATTTGCAGTCATGGTCTAAAAGTTATATTATCTAATAACTGTTTCATGGGGATATTTTAGAGGCTGGCGAAGAGAGATGTAACCAGTTTCAACTTCATATTTTATATGAGCCATTGTGAAGCATCCAGTACCTTAAATCATAATGATATTTTTTTGTTGTTTGATTTATGGGTCAGTTCTAGTAGTTAGAACCGACCCAAGTGGGGGTATATGTTGTATATGTTCACCGATTTATGTGGGACATTGTTGTGTGTATGTACACATGCAGTCAATATTGACCAGGCCAGAATTCAATTGACTGGTTGATTTGTCCAACTGAATTTTAGCATAGCAAGGGAACAGCTGATATGTGTAAGTCTCATGCAAATCTACCTAGGGGTGTGAGGTGTGGGCTGTTAACCTAATTGAACATTTCAAAGGGTACATTGTTTAAAGGACCATAGAAGAAATATTTATTGATGGTAATTAGACCTGAGGGGGTAACAATGGGATCAGGAAGTGTTTTGGGTTGGCCTAGCAGAGACTCCCTCCTGTGGGGCTAATTTAACATAGGGGCTTGTGGATATGCAGGAATGTAGGTATTCCAAAAGGTATTCAAAAGGGTGTTCAGGTGATATACATATATCTAAAGGGGACTTGTTGATATTGATATGCGGGAGTGCAAATTGGGGCGGTTTATGACTGCAACTGTTCACGGCTGGGGGTTGTTGTCTGTTTGAAAGACTCAAAGTCCTAAATTGAAAGGCCAATCAAACTGCTCAGCCATTCAACATTTAGTGTATATAACACAGCATTCAGTCTATAGGTTTGGGGAGAGGAGAGAGGCTCGTCTGTGTATAGGTGAGTCTTGTCTGTGCATGGCTGGGAAGACTGAATAATATGGGTTTCTGAATTATATCTCCTCTGTCGGATTTCTTTGTCATCTGTGGACTTTGGACTTTGTTCTGTGTTGGAAGTCAATAAAGTGCATCTCTCTGGAAGAATTGGGTTGCTGCGGAAGAGTACTTATTAATTATCTATACACCCAATATTAATTCATATATTCGATCACTACACTAGGGTATTGCTATCAATGGATGCCGAAAAGGCTTTTGATAGAGTGAACTGGGTATTTATGATGGAAGTACTAAGAGGAATAGGGCTGGGGGAACGGATGATGGGGTGGGTATCAGCACTATATGCTGGACCAAGGGCAAGGGTAAAAGTTAATGGGACCCTATCAGGAGGTCTGGATATACGAAACGGTACAGGGCAAGGGTGTCCACTGTCCCCAATATTATTTGCCGTCGTGTTAGAACCTTTCCTATGCAAAATAAGGGAAAATAAAGGAATAAGGGGAGTAAAAATAGGACCTAGAGAGTACAAAGTATCAGCTTACGCTGACAATTTATTATTTTTCCTTTCAAAACCCCAAGAATCCATTAAAGAAGTGATGCAGGAGGTGACAAAATATGGGAAATTATCAAACTTTAAAATACATTTGGAGAAATCGGTATTACTACCCTGTCATATGCCATCACCATTAACTACAACTCTGCAAAGCCATTTATCTGGAACAGGAAATCTTTGTTTTATTTGGGAGTACATATACAGTATCTGTGGATGTAAAACTACTATATGAATAAAACTATAGTCCCTTACTTGCCAAAATAACAGAGGATTTGCATAGCTGGAAAGGACATATGTTAACAATGTTTGGGAGGATCAACACCCTTAAAATGAGCATAATACTTAGATTATTATATATACTGTACACAGTACCCATACCACTCCCCCAAGTATTTTTTAAAAAGGTACATAAAGAATTCCTATCCTTCATATGGAAAAATGGAAAAGCTAGAATAGCATATAACATCTTACGCAGAAGGAAAGAGGAGGGAGGAGTAGGGTTTCCAGACATTGCAATGTATTACAAAGCAATGACTCTGGTACGCATACTAAACTGGTGTCATGACTCTGAAAACAAAGCATGGGATTGAAAAAAACAAGGCAGAAAGGGAATTAGCGGGGGCACCATGGATACCAGCCAAGGACAGGGGACTATCTAAATGGACATCTCCATTAACTCGAAACACATTGGCAGTATGGGATAGAATAAATAAAACGGGTAAATATGCTTCTAAAATATCTCCTTTAGCCCCATTGGGGGGTTATCCATGGTTCCCCCCTGAAGAAGAAAAGGGAGCGCTAGGTCCATGGGAATCAGGAGGGAACACAATGTGTTTAAGATATGCCCCCCTAGGCACTCTTATGTCCCAAGTAGAACTGATATCATTACAAGGAGACATGAAGATGGCAGGATGGAGATATAACCAAATGCAAAACTTTAAAAAAAAATAGAACACCAAATAAGGCCCCAAAATACATTAACCACATTTGAGAAGATGTGTATGAAGATATCAGAACCCAATCATTTATTGTCACAGATGTATAAACTAATGCTTAACGAACAAGAAACCACAACACCATATTTTATTAAAGTGTGGGAAAATGAACTAAACTGTACATTTAACCCATCACAAAGAAAAAAATTAATAGAAGTAACACACTCCTCATCTGTAAGCTCATCCATTCAGGAAATGTCATACAAATTTTTGACTAGATGGTACAGAACCCCAGTGCGATTAGCACAGATATATCCAAATGCAGATAATCGTTGCTGAAGGGGATGTAAAGATAGGGGTACATATCTTCATATTTGGTGGACATGTCCTAAGATCAAGGTATTTTGGGAAGAATTAGCTCCATGGATCAAAAGAATGTCAAATAAATGTATAGAATTAACACCAATACATTTCCTGTTCCATTGGACTATTGGATCCACAAGATCTTATAAAAATAGTCTCACACCACATTTACTAAACGCAGCAAAGAGGTTAATACCCAGGTACTGGAAACAGACTACATGCCCCACATTAGGAGAATGGAAAAGGGAGGTGAAGGAGATGGTGGAGGCAGAAAGATGGGTTTAAAAGACCAGAAATAAACAGGACAGATATGAAAAAATATGGGCAAAGTGGGAAAACTGAAAAGGTGTTAGATAAAATTAATTAGAAGCCATTGCCGGAAGTCAAGACAAACGGCTTGCCTTTAACCTTCTCCGGTTGCTGCTAGCTTCTGATCCCGGCTTGTCCTGACGCCTCTTCTGCCTGCTCCTTGGTCCTTCGATGCCTGCCTGTTACCGACCCGGCCTGCTACAAGACTACGCTTTGCCTGCTGCTCCTGTACTGTATCTGCCCGCCAGTGTATGACCCGGCCTGCCTGAAACCTGCTTCTTGTGTTCTGAACTACAGAACACCTCCCAGTTTTTGCTGCCTCCAGCTGTCAGTCTGGTCCTCCTTGCTGTTCCTCCTGAACTGCTACACCTCCTTGCTGTCCGCAGTCTTCAGTTACCAGCTTGCCTCTGCGGGACTACAATACACCTCCTTACCAAGTACAGCTTCCAGCTTTCTGTTGCTCCTGCCTCCTTCAGGGTCCCTGCTCCAGTCTGCAACTGGTCTCCTCGCAGCACATCAGAAGTCCAGATCAGCCCCTGCACCTGCAACCCATTAGGAACTTGTGCCCCTTTGCTCTCCCGAGACCCTGTCTGCTCTATCAGGGGTTCTCGAGCCAGAGGTATATGAGAAGCCACTCCCTGCATAAGTGGGCTCAGCCATCAGGTACGTGACAGTGGTTGAATAACAAGTCAGGGTCAGTTACAGAGCAAGTAGAGGCATAAGGGGTGTGAAGGTAAATGGCAGGAAGTGAGGGTTATGTTTACCATACTTCACTAATAATTTAGTGAAGTATGGTGACGGTGGAAACAGTCAACTATGCAGAGGTCTGGTTGAGAAGGACATTGGGGACAATAATAAGTGGTGTCTCTTCTAACTCCTCCTCTGGTGCTCACCCGGCATTTTTTCTGCCGTTTTAGGCCTGTTGGTCTGGGAGGGATTTTATCGGGAAAATGGCGTTCGGAGAGTCTGCTAATCACATCACATCGAATGTTTTCTGGTGGGCCGTTAGGGAATACAAAGGCAGTGGTGATTTCCTCCTGGTAGCCAAGGAAGGATTTGGGGCTTTCAGTGCAGTTGTGATAGATAACATAGCTGTTGTATATGGCCAAATTAAACAAATAAATTGAAACTTTTTATACCACTAGTATGTTCGTCTGGTGGCAAGGTAGGGTTCGAGCATTTGGTCGTTGAAGTCAACACCCCCCATTAACATATTGTATTTGAGGATACATGTTGGTTTTTGGATTGGGCCATTCCTCCTGGTGATCTAAACAAATGTATTGTTGTGGATTGAAGAAAGCACATAGACATCCCTTCTGTCCCTCCACTTCACAGCCAGAATTTCCTCATTCCGTGAACTCTCTGTCTCCCCTCTTCTTAGCTTCTTGTTGACGAGGCTTTGAGGAAAGCCCTTCCGGTTCTTCCTTACGGTGCCACATGCTGGAGTGTTCTCTCTGTGAAGGTTGCGGAACAGGGGCAATCTTGTATTAAAGTTATCTACATACAAATGGTAGCCTTTCTCCAGGAGTGGGTTTATGATTTGCCAAACAACTTTCCCCCTTGATCCGATGTAGTCTGGGCAATTAGGGGGATGCAGCTGGGTGTCCTTCCCTTCATATACCATAAAGGCATATGTATACACTGTGGCTCGTGGCACAATTTATAAAGATTCATCCCATAGCGGGCCCTTTTGGTGGGAATAAATTGCTTCATGCCCAGCCTGCCAGAAAATTTGACAAGGGACCCATCCACGCATGTGTTGGTCTGGGGTAAACAACCGGGGGAAGATTTCAGAAAAATAATTTGGTAGTGGCCGAATTTTATAAGGCTTGTCAAAATTTGGGTCATTTCGGGGAGGGCACTGGGTGTTATCATTATAGTGTAGAAATCTCATAATTATGAGATATCTGGTTCTGGGCATTACTGAGGAAAAGGTGGGCACGTGGTGGATGGGGAGGGTTAATCAATATGAACATAATACTTTTTTTTGGTTAGTCCCATACAGAATGTGAGGCTCAAAAAAAATTTAAACTCCTCCACTCTTAGGGCTCTCCACTCATAGGGACGGGCATAATAGGACATTGGGTTACTTGCTATGAATTGTTGTGCATACAGGTTGCACTGGGCCACAATTGATGCTAGCATGTCCTCAGTAAAAATTAAATGGAAAAAATCAATTGGGGAAAAATGTTCTGTGTTCACCTGGACTCCTGGCTGGGCAGTGAAAGGGGGAATGTTAGCTTCTCCTGAATTAGGAGGAAGCCACAAGGGGTTCTGAAGGGAATAGTGAAGGCTGGCATGGGACCTAACCCTTTGGGACTGAGGTGACACCCCACTGGTACGTGGCCTTTGCCGAGGTACTGCGGTGCTGGTGGATGGCACTGCCTCCTCACCAGAATGCCTTGGTCTGGCGGGCGGACTCTCATCCTCCTCTGAGGCAGTCAGTGTTCCACTGCTTAGGACAGGCTCGTAGTCCACGTCAGACTCAGAATCTGAATTTAAGGAGGAATCCGAAGCGGAGAGCTCCCCGTTGCTCTCGTCGGCTGCAAGAATATTGTACGCCTCCTCAGCTGTAAATGATTTTCTGGACATTGTTGGTGGGCACTGGTGACACTGATGACAGAAGACACTGATAACACGTGACACTGATGACAAATGGCACTGATTACACGTGACACTGATGACAGATGGCATTGATTACGCGTGACACTGATGACAAATGGCACTAATACGTGGCACTGATGACATGTGACACTGATGTGGCACTGGTGACAGATGACACTGATACGTGGCACTGATGACACGTGACACTGATGGCAGATGGCACTTATACGTGGCACTGATCACACGTGGCACTGATGAAACGTGGCACTGATGTGGCAGGTGACACTGACAGGTGGCACTGATGACAGATGGCACTGATAGATGGCACTGATGACAGATGGCACTGATAGATTGCACTGATGACAGATGGCACTGATAAATGGCACTGATGACAGATGGCACTGTGATACTAACAGTGGTGAGCACTGTGGCACCAATGGCACTGATGTGGCACTCTATGGACACTATTTGGGCTGATTTATACTGTTTTTACTGTAATTGACTCCTAAACAGTTGAGATCATCTCCTATTGGACACTCCGATCGAGTGCTGATTGGCCATTTAGCACGATTTGTGATTGGCTGTGTCCAAGGGACACGGCCAACACAGAATTTCCCTGATGCGCGCCCACGGCAGCACGCGGGGAGGGAGTAAACAGGAGGACATCTAGGGATGCCCTCCCGGTAATTGAGCACCGTGCTGTAGCCGTCTTTTGGCTATAGCGCGGACTCAAAGTGGTTAAAAACTCAATGTGTTAAAAAAGTGGTTTTTTTTTAAATTTGTCTGAGAGCAGCGATGTTATTATTACTTAAATTTAAACATTAAAAATTCAACTCCTGTGAAGTGGCAAATCTTTGTGATATATACAGCCTTCTACAACAACACTGACATATCAAAGAGATAACTGTGTTTAAATTTCAAGCAAAATTACATCTTCCAGCCACTGTTTGTAAACAAGGGAGCTGTTAAATCCCTTAATCTATACCGGACCCTTATCCTAGGTGAGGGTCTGGTATAGATGTTAATGGGGTACCCCCACACTCAAACAAAAGAGCAAGGGGTTCCTCATGAAATCATACCAGACCCTTCACACACACACACAAAAAAAAATATAAGGTCATATATTTCAAAATTAGCTATTGGAGTTTTTATAAGCACCCAATTTTATGGTACAAATAAAATAAAAAAAACAGAGGTGGGGCCTAATGCTGGGAGCTTCTCTGATCTGTGTCTGTGTTGTAATATAACCATGAGAATTGCCAGGATCTGAGTGACCAGCAGTTAGCGGCTTGCTTGCATTCCTTTGCCAGTTCACTTTGTCATAAGATATTGGTTGTTATATCACAAGCCTGCATTTGTACTGTTTTATGTGAGTATACTACATTATGTTTTAATAAACTTTAATTGAATGTTATCATACTATAAGGCATTTTCTTTGATGCCCAACTGATGGATTGAGGAACCGGAGGAGGAAAAGAGCAGTCTTTAAAGTGGAAGCCTTGGGGAATACCATCTTATCTGGAAGCATACAAGCTGTGTTTTCCCAATCTGTTATTCATGGTTGAAGTGAAAATATTGCATAATGGCCTGCCTAAGAAGGTCTTCAGCACAGCAGAAGGTTTTGTTTGTGAAGTTACCTGTCTCCTGACACCTTGGGACAGCTCACTTTTCATTAAAAGGAATCATTCCTAGAATACCAAGGACAAGACCCCTGCTGATGATGCTGAAAAATTATTTTTTCACTGTTATCTGGCTCCCCCAAAAAAGATGCTACCTGCTACCATTACCAGCTCCTTCCACCTCTCTTGGCCTATGCCTGTGCTCCTCTGTTGTTAATGTACCACACATATTTTTTCTACATCTGGACCTCAGCTGCCAATTTTCTAATGTTTGCTGCAGGATAAATCTTGTTTTGCACCTCAAAGTTTGTGGCCTATTGCTCATGCACTGTAAAGGTGCCATGGATAATGTTTCAACAGCTGGAACTTAGGTATCATATTTCTAATGTTTGCTGAAGGGTAAATGGTTCTTTTGTGTTTTCAGGTTTGTTGGCTATTCCAGTACATTAAAGCATTGAGAAAACCCCACTATCTGTTTGTTATGTATTCCCATTCACACCGAATGCTTAAAAAAAATAATTCTTATGCCCCGTACACACGGTCGGACATTGATCGGACGTTCCGACAACAAAATCCTCGGATTTTTTCCTACGGATGTTGGCTCAAACTTGTTTTGCCTACACACGGTCGCACAAAGTTGTCGGAATTTCCGATCGCCAAGAACGCGGTGACGTCAAGCACGTACGACGAGACTAGAAAAGGCCGGTTCAGAACCAAGCGCAGGACCCTTTGGGCTCCTTTTGCTAATCTCGTGTTAGTAAAAGTTTGGTGAGAGACGATTCGTGCTTTTTCAGACTCGTGGCTTTCAGATTTCTGCCGTTCAGTTTGTGCTTGTGGGTTTGTATCTGCTCTTCAGTGCGTGCAAGCAAGTTCCGCGTGACTTTAGTCACTGTATTCTTGTTCGTTCGTTACTGGTTTTCAGGTCGCTTTTCACAGGCCTTGTTGTTCTTCAGTGCGTTCTGTTACTTCGTTCTGAGCAGCCGACCGTTTTCTAGCCATGTTTCGTATGCGTACTCCTCGTAGAGTTCGTGCTGTGCGGGGGCTTGGTGTTGGGGTCCTGACCTTGACACAAGTCCAGTCCATGAACAGGGTGGGGAGGAGTTCATGGACCAAGAATTGGTTGCTTCAGCGTGACCAGTTCTGTCATATGCCTCAGATCCGTGAGAATAATCCTGATGATTTCAGGAACTTTCTCCGGATGACGGACCCCGTATTTCACCGTTTGTTGACTTCGCTGACCCCCTATATCAGCAGGCAGGATACTTGCATGAGGCAAAACATCACTCCGGAGCAGAGGTTGGTCGCTACCTTGCGGTATTTGGCCACAGGGAGAAGCCTGCAGGACCTCAAGTTCTCGACAGGCATCTCTCCCCAGGCTCTGGGGATCATTATCCCAGAGACCTGTTCTGCCATCATCCAGGTCCTACAGAAGGAGTATATAAAGGTAAGATTTTTATCCTTTTATATCACATTTTATTGTATTGAATGTTTGATAATATATTTTATTTCTTCCCTCATTCCCTAATTACCATGATTGTATTATGCTGTGAATGTCCCCTTTGTCCTCATGCATGCTGGATTTTTATGTAATTATTATTTTAGGTCCTTCATACATATTTGCCCTTCAATAACCTCCCCAGCATGGTGTCCCCTGCCCTATATTCACCTCATGTAGTCACTTAACAATGTATTTTATCAGCTCCATAGTAGTGCTTTACCCCAAACACCCCCTAAAATGTTTGCAAATGTTATTTTGGATTTAAATTCAGGCAGAGGGCCAGAGGCTTTTTTTTGTGGTGTCCCCAAATTTTTGGTAACCCTCCCTCCCCCAACTGCTAAGTCAGCTGATTCCAATTCTCTATCCTCAATCATCTATCTGCTGACTTTGCCAAACCCATACACACTATACCCATCTCTTTACTGGTCAGATTTATGGATGAATTCCCCAAAGCATGTGCAAGGGCCTGCCTGTATACTTTCCAATGGTACTGTTTAAAGTTCTTGTATCCTATTATGATCTTGATAGGTAATAGCAGAATGTCCAAATGTGCTCAAATGTGTACAGTGTGTATTTATATCTTTGTATTATGACACTTCTTACCTGTCCAGTGGTCTGCCAATAGTGTAACTAAGGAGGGGCTGTTCCAAGTAATACCCTGTATTTAGGCATTCATCTCTCAATGAAGTGAAGAGGGTTACCTGTCCAAGAGTCCCCCCCCCCTATAATGTTAGAAATGGCCCATGAGAGGGGGGGAGGGGGAATATGATAGGTGTACCTTATACTTTGTTGTTGTTAAATTCCCCTTAATAAATGCTATCTGGAGGTTGACCCATAATGTTTGTGTCTAATCTGCTTGCCAGGTTTCTGTGAAAAAATAGTAATGTTTATTGTTTTTTCCTCAACAGTTTCCTTCCACGCCACAGGAATGGCAGACTGTGGCCTCCCACTTTGCCCAGCGGTGGGACTTTCCTAACTGCGGAGGGGCAATTGATGAGAAACACGTCCACATCGTCCCACCACCGAACTCGGGGTCGTACTATTATAATTACAAGGGGTTTAATAGTATAGTGATGTTGGCGGTGGTGTCGGCTAATTATGAGTTCTTGTATGTGAACGTGGGGAAGAATGGCCGGATGTCCGATGGTGGAGTGATCGCCCAGACGGAGTTCTACAGGCGTCTCCAGAATGGCAGTTTGGACTTGCCACCTCCAGAGGACAATGTTAAAGGTCTCCCATTTGTGTTCGTTGCTGATGAAGCATTTGCGCTGGGGGACCACCTGATGCGGCCATTCCCGATGAGGACCCTCACCCCGGAACAGAGGGTTTTTAATTACCGGCTGGCCAGAGCCCGAAGAGTGGTGGAGAACACATTTGGAATCCTGGCCAGCCGGTTCCGACTATTTCTGACACCCATCCATATGGCGGAGTATAAACTGAACCATATTATACTGGCGTGCTGTGTTCTCCATAATTTTTTAAGAAAACATTCAGCCAACTCTGCTGGCTCAGTTGGGCCTGAGGCCGGAATACCAAATACATCAACAATGACGGCGCTTGAAAGTGGCCGTCCTGGCTTGCCCTCCCTGAATGCCCGTGATGTCCGGTTACGATACCTGGAGTTCTTTGCAGGTAGGGGGGCTATCAATATGCCAGACAATCTGTGACACCTTTTTCAAATAAAAAACAACCAAAAGCTATTCTTGGTGGACATTTCCTGCTTGTGTTTGTTTTAGCTGACCCTGACAGAAATGTGTTGAGTGCAGAAAATGTCGTGATTGGGTAACCTTATAAAAAACAGTGTTGGCTGGTACTTCCTAAATGCAAAAACACATTTCACTACAAGTGCACTTGCAACTGCACTGAACCTGCACTTGTAGTGCAAAGTGTATTTGCCCTTAGGAAATAACCCCCATTTGTGCATAAAACAGCAATTACATCACCCCAAAAGTGTTGTAGTGTTGAGACAATAATCCACACATTCTTGAGTAAGGCACTTTTTTATACCTGCACAATCACATGCGCATTTACCAAAGGTTTTTAAAACAAACCAACATGTTTGTTGTATAACAATGTTTGCAGTAGCATTATGAAAAATCAAAATATCCATTTCAGATAAAACAGGCCTGTGTAAAACCAACAAGAAAGCCAAAAAACTTGAACTTACAAAGTTCACATTAGGTAAAACCTGAAGGCTATATCAGACATCAGTATTTAGGAACTGGGTTTGATATAGCGTTCAGATGGGGGGAACTCACCCCTGGAAAAGCCAAATTTGGAAGATGCACACCAATTTACGAATGTCAACATGTGCTATCTGCCATCAGGGGGGATCAAGGGACGTGTTTTGGGGGAGCAAGCCCTTCCTCAACGCTACTTTATAATTGAGGAAGGGGTTGCACCCCCAAAACGCGTCCATTGATCTCCCGTGATGGCAGATAGCACATGTTGGCACACTGTGTGCATCCTCCAAATTTGGCTTTTCTAAACATTGTAAAAATTTACATTACATAAAACAGGTGATTTTGTGGGGTTTAAATTCGCCCCAAAACATCAATGATGTTATTATTTTTTTTAATAACTTTTTTTAATAACTTTTAATCACTGATTTGTTGCTGGATGTTTTGCAATTGGAGATTACATCCCATGATCTCCCCTATCAGTATCTGGGCACTTTCTGATGTAAAGCGTTCCCTCTCCCTCACATCACGATCACCTAAAAAGAGATAAAGAACAAAAAAAACAGGTCTCAAAAATCTGCCACCAGCCATCTCTTTTACCTGAGTCTGTGGTCGCAGACACTCACCTGTTGTGGTGCCAATCTCCACCACGTCTTCTTCTTCCTCCTGCTCTTCTTCTTGTGTTTGGGGTATTTCCCCTTCTTCCAGAGGGGGGGTCTGTGTTCTCCTGGGATGAGGAGTGTCCGAGTCTTTTCTCCCCTATGTAAAACAAAAATGGTATACTTAGCACACAGATATTTGATGGCAGAACTAGAAATAGGAAACATTGCTTGAAAGTGGGGTACAATTGTCTATTTTAGCCGAGTTCAAAGATGTCTTTTTTTTATTGCCCTTTGTCAAGCTGCAATACTTTACCTGTTTGGTACAAGCTTCACACATGTAACCCCCCCTATAGTATACACTGGAGCACCTGTGTGCCCCCCTAATAAAAATGGTGTTCTGGGGTCCCACACTAGTGCTCCAGTGTCCAGATGTGAAAACAGCTGCTCAGTGTCCTCTCCTTACACACAATCTAGTTTGCATTTCATTCTAGTAACAAACCCATCTACCTAAACAAATATTTGGCATCCAAGTAGGCCCCAAAAAAATGTGGGAAAATGCATATGGCCTAAACAATGGTGTTCTAGAGGCCGAACGAAAAATGTTTGATACGAACGAATAATGGGCCCATGAACATTAAAGTTGACCTTTTTAAACGTTACAATTACTAAAATCATATGGAGCAGAACGAACGGAATAAAGCCAGAAAGAATAGAAACACAGCACAACTACTTACTTTTTTGCAGCACTCTCCAGATCTTTCGGTACTGCTCCGGCTCTCTCAACTTCAGGTCTGACCACCGCTTCCTGAGCGGATCTTTTGATCTTCGTACCCCGAAATTCCGCTCGAGACTCCTGACCACTTTTGCCATGATCTTGGCCTTTCGGATGTTCGGGTTGGGGTAAGGCCCATATTTTCCATTATAGTCGGACTTCCTCATGATGTCGACCATCTCCAACATCTCCCCAAACGACATATTTGTGGCCTTAAAACGTCTCCTTCTGGATCGGGACGTGCCTGGATCCGCCCTTTCCTCCTCCTCCTCGTTGCTACAATTAGCCCGCACCTGCTGTATGTCCGCCATCATGCTCTTCCACCACTGCGCCGAACGAAAAGGGGCGGGGAATACACTAGAAAGAACGTCAGGGGCGGGCGGAGTTACACGCATGCGCAGTGTATATAAAGCGTAACACACGTGCGTATTACGTTGGATCTGTGAGCGGAGGAAGGAGCATTGAACGCGGCGATCGTAAGAACGAAGGTAAGAGACAAACTTGGGCCTATACTGCTTCTATAGATTGAGGACTATATTGTAACAAGATTAGGAGAGTTTGGTGTGACATTAGGCTTTGTCTTGTGTTGTGTCTTGCAGTGAACATGGATATGGTAGTGGAAGATCAGGACTTCATTTCTGTCTTCATAGAGATGCTAAGGGAGCTGCCCTGTCTGTGGGAGATTACCCACCCCCATTACAAGAACCAAGCAAAGAGGAAGGCACCACTGGAGCAATTGTGTGAAATTGTGAAGCAGGTGATCCCCACGGCAGACATCACTTATTTAAAGATCTTAATTGGTGGCCTGAGGAGCACATATCTGAGGGAGCGCAAGAAAGTCCTGGATTCACAGAGATCCGGAGCAGCAGATGACATCTATGTCCCCAGGATGTTGTACTATGACAGGCTGCACTTTCTGGCAGGCCAGACTAAACCCAGGCCATCCCTCTCCAGTCTTCCTTCCACGCTTCCTTCCCCCCCGGCTGAGGCTTCTGATGCCCAACCTGGGCCTTCCAGGCCACATGTGGAGGAGCCCAGATTGAGCCAGGTATAGCATTCCTCTAAATATTTCTGCTTGTACAATCAATGATGTTACCTAGATGTTAGTTGGGAGTAATAATTTATGATTGTGATTGATGATGCAAAAACTAAAACCATGTCCCTTTTTCATACACAGGGAAGTCTCAGCCAGGAGGTGGCTCATCTGCAGGTCCCTCCACCCCCCCTGGAAACAGAAAGTGGCAGCAGGAGGAGTAGCCTAGAGGAGGCGGCTATCAGATTTTTTTGTAGGGCTACAGAGGTCCTGGGAGCATGCCACACCAGGCAGAAGAACATTGCGGCATTCATTGCCTATAAAATGCAGAGGATGGAGGAGGGCCAAAAAGCCATGTGTGAGGCCCTCATATCAGAGGCTCTGGCGAAAGGTGTGAGGGGCCAACTTACACCTCACACACAGCTTTGGGATGGTCCTCCTCCTCCTCCTGCAGGTCCTCCTCCTCCTCCAGGTCCTACTCCTCCTCCTGCCACATCTCCTACTGCACAGCCACAGCCCGGAAGGAAGTGTGAAAGGAAGACCAGACAGTGAGGAGCCTGGATCCAGTCTGGTCGGCCAAAAGATGCAGCCTCTTGTGGTACCACAGCCTGGGGACACTGATGTCATCTGCTGCTATCCAAGTCTCTGTGAATCCCGGACCAGACTGCCCTCCCTTATATATGGACTCCTCAGGCCACCAATTTTGAGGTTTAAGAATTGATGTCTGCCGTGGGGGTCCCAGGCTTCACTAATTTCTCCTGTTGATCCAGTGTTGCCTTCCTCTTTGCTTGGTTCTGATCCCTTAATAAAGGATTTTTGTTTTGAATTATACTCTCCTATGTGTTTTACTTCTTCAAAAATGATGGTTTGTTTGTTGAGGATTTAGGTACATTTCACAATGTGAAATGAACAAGGGACACCAACAACAAAAAATCTCATGGAGATTAAATAATAAAAGATATCAATGGTGTTGGGGTAACTTGCCACACAAAACACACACAAAAATATTCTGGAGTAAAAATAAAAATAACATTGCACAAAGATCAGCCTTGGAAAAAATCCAAACATTAAAGAAAAAAAAAGGCTTAAAAAGAAAAAAAAAAAAACATAAAAAATATAAAACTGTCAGATGTGACAACTAATAACAATATATTGAGGGAATCCCACTAAAAAAACACAAATCAAACTTTGTGAGAAGTGTGTGTGAATATGAGCAGCAAAACGACTTAATTCTTGTCACATTATAAAGAAGAAGAGAGTGCGCTGTATTAAACCATTTTTAACATTGCAGCGTGACGAAAGTGCTGTATCCATTGCGAACGCTAAGTTTACCAGAATGAGCTGTCCCGTGTCGGAATTTCTTCTGAGCATGCGTGGCACTTTGTGCGTCAGAACAGGCCACACACGGTCGGAATTGACGCGATCGGATTTTGTTGTCGGAAAATTTTATCTCCTGCTGTCCAACTTTGTGTGTCGGAAAATCCGATGGAAAATGTCCGATGGAGCCCACACACGGTCGGAATTTCCGACAACACGCTCCGATCGGACATTTTCCATCGGGAAATCCGACCGTGTGTACGGGGCATTAGTGTTGTTTCTAAGGATAAGTGTCACACAGCTCTGAAGAAGTTAGCTGTCATTGGCATCAGTGTGACGTCAGCACATTCATGACAATTGTGGGATCGCAGCCCACAGCATGAGCAGCATACTGATGCGGCGGTAAAGTTACGGCAGAAAGTTTGTTGAAGGCAGGGACGGCACCCTATTCAGGGAATGGGCAGATCCAGGGTGGAAATTTTCTGGTAATTCAGAGAACGTAGCTCAAACTGAAGGGATGGGTGGAGGTACGAGGAAGCAGATGAAGCAGAAGAAATGGTGAGAGTGTCTCTACCTGCTTTATTGCACAGAATTAACTAATCAGCTGTGGACAGGCAAGTTCCGCTTTTTCACATTCTGCTTCAATCCCCCCTCCCCATTCTCCACTATATGGATGAATGACCTTCTGAGATAATACTATTTTTCAAAAGGCGATTCCCTGCAGTTCACCCTTGGACACTATAAGCCTATACAAGTGTAGCGGGCACCTACTTTTAAGTATGTGAATTTTTTTGTTAGTTTATAGTTTCAGGTAAATTTAGGCAGGCTTGTACCATTATAGCAGGCCTGTTTGTTCATTTGGGATTTAAGTGGCAGGTAGTTTGTATGCGAGTCCTGGCCAATCATTGATTTGTTGGATAATGCCCCGGGACTCTCAAATAAAAGACGTGTCACATGGTGAGCGAGGAGTTTCCTGTCCGAGCTTGGAGAGAAGCCCAGCCTGATTCCCGGACAGGGAGCCCCCCCTTGCAAGGAGGGTGGGGAACTGGCACCCGTGGAGGAGTAGATGACACCGTACAGCATGTAGTCACTGGTGTCATTGGCCGCCCCTGCGGGGAAGGGAGCATGCCATAAAGAAGGAAAGGGATCAAGGAATCATTGCTGAAGAAGTAGCAACTAAGCGGAGGACAACTGGGCGATCGATCGTTTATGAGTGGTACATGGACTATTGATCACGTGAGTGAAACCCCTAGCGAAGGGTAATGCCAGAGGCTGAGGGATGTTGGTACGCAAGTCAGTGAGACAGGTGGTCATGGCCTGTGCCTTTGGGTTCAACAATGCCCCGGGATTCCAATCAGTCAAGCGGGAGGAGTTATTCAGATTGACTTTTCTTTAGCTCAACTTGGAAGTACCATGCAGATGGGAAGTAGTGGTAAAAAGGTAGCGGTAAAGCTGCAAGCACACATAAAGAGAAACAGACTGTCCTTAAAAAGTTCTGCAGATGAAGAAGTTATTCAGAGTGACTCTTTATCAATTATTCCCTATGAAATCTACTTCCATCTTCCCTGATGAAGATATCGCATAAAGTGATTTCCTATTATCCGCAATGATTCTAGGTCTTTCCATGAAAGGAAAAGAAAAGATTACAAAGCAACAGAAGAGCATCTCAAAAGAACCCTTCTCCTATCCCAGTTCAGTTTACTTTAATAAAAGCAAGAGAAAAATGCAATATGGACTGTTTCTGATTTTATGGGCTGCGATAAGTCAGGTGGTAAACGTGAATTACGGATATAACAATTAATCAGCCGCTCCTTCGGGGGTAAGTGCTGCACAAGCCAATAACCAATGCCTTATATAGGTAGATGAGAGCCAAGCCCTTAATTATAAGGACTTTCAATCACTTTTTGGACTGAAATACCCAGTACAGGACTATAGGCCAGCCCTGAATATCTGGCTGTTAGCATGTCAGTGTGACTGGTGGAATGGATGTATGTGCAGCTGCGATCCTTCTTTTTTTTTTGTAATCATTATTTTATTTTATATCAAAAAGAAAAAACATAGAACAAGACATATCCAATAGTCTGTAAAAAAAAAAAAAAAAAGAAAATAGTATCATCGACCTTGCAGGGTCTCTTATACAAAACTTGTTCGATTAGACTAGTTGAACAGAAATATAATCATAAAATCAAAGGCATCTGATGTCATGTAAAGTAGCTCAATGGAGCGGATGGGGGAACATTCGAGGGTTTAAATGTAGCAGTCTATAATAGCTGTGGAGACATGTGATCTTATGTAGAATGTACCAGCCTGCCATGTCGTGTGTAGCTCATACATTGGTCGTAAGCTGAGAAGGTATATCCTCCGTCAAAATATCCGAGTAAACGGTCCCCCAGCCCACGATCGGGGCGGAGGAGGGGCTCCACAGCCTCCATCAAACCACCCTCCACCCCCCGCACGCTGGGGGGACCGAACAAAAAAAGATAACAGCGTGTATATCTGACGGGACCACCTATGATCCTGCAACATTAGGGGATGATCTCATGAGTATGGGTGCTTTCTGTGACAATGTCTAACAACAGCGTGTCATTTATTTCCCCATCCGGTAGCAGCAAATCAACCAAACATTCTACTTTGGTAGAATACATAAGATAAACAAAGGGGAAAAAGAAGGGAGATGAGGGGGAGACAGGGTTGGGGGGGGAACTAAGCGTACCTGTGATCCATAAGGATGTTTCGTCCATGTCCAAATTGGGTGTATCGCAACACGAGCCTCTATCCCACCCGCCTAGGCTCATTTGTAGGAACTCCTCAGGGTATGAGGCCTCTATCCTCTAGGGTTTCATTAGTCTGCGGGTTTTAAGGGAGGGATCTGCTAACTCTAATAATGCTGTGTCTAAGCTGGAGGGAACCCAGCATGGGTTGGAGACAAATTCAATCCAGGGTGCCCAAAGTGCTGAGTATCTTTCACAAGATCCACAGCAGGTCGCTATCCAGTCCTCAGCCTCACGTATCGCATTTACCCCTTCAATCCACTGTTCCCGGGTAGGGATACTGGGTTTTTTCCAGTTGGGAGTAGGCGCCTTGCTGCATTCAGCAGGTGGGGCAGCACACTTTTTTATACTGACTAAGTGAGCTTGTGGGTACATGCAAAAGAAAGTGCTTTGGAGAGAGAGGGACCCCCGACCCTGTTATTATTGTTTTTTATCTGATCTCGTATATCTTCCCAAAAGGGTTTGATTAGGGGGCAGTTCCACCATATGTGTATAAGAGTACCTCGGCGTCCGCAGCCACGCCAGCATTGTTCTGATATAATTGGGTAAATACGGGCTAAGTCTGCTGGCACACGGTACCAGCGAGACATTATCTTAAAATTAGTTTCTTCGGTTCGGGAGTCTTTGGAGGATGAGGGGGTCAGATAGTATAAGTGATTTAATTGTGTGACTGTAAAATCTTGCTCCAGGTCATTTTCCCACCACCGAATGTAGGCAGGTTTAAGTAGGGGAGCAGCAGCTCCTAGGAGTTGGTACAGTTCCGACACCATATGAGGGACAGGCTCTTCATTAGTGAAGAGGCGTTCATATGGGGTGAGGGTAGAGGGGTCTCTAATTGTGTGGATATGTTTTTCAAAGAAGTGGTGCAACTGTCTGTATCTCCAAAAGTTGAGTTGTGAGCCTCTGCACCCCACTGGTAGGTTTTCATAGCTCAGGAGCTTACTGTCCTTCATGAATTTGCCGCAACTAGCATTCCCATCCTCCACCGATGGCTCAAAAAATGCCATCTGTTCACCTGGGGGGGGAGCACTGGAACCCACCTAACGGTGCTAGCGGGGACATAGGGGGGGCCAACTTCAGCAATAGGTTTATTATATCCCAGACTGAGAGCACCTGAGCCGTCAGTGGGGAGGTTGTTTCAGAAAGCCCCCTATATTCCCGTGGCAACCACGGTGCATAAGCCAAATTTCTACCTGCCAGGCACTTCTCTAGGTTGACCCAGAGTTTGAAGTGCGTGTGGAAATGCCAGTTAAGAATTCTCTGAAGGACTATAGCTCGATAGTAATGTTTTATATCTGGGATTCCCAATCCGCCCTCTCATTTCGGGTGCTTTAGTATTCTTAGCGCTATCCTGGGTTTGCGTGCATTCCAAATGAAGTCGGAGAACAGACGGTCAAAGAAGGCTCTGGGTAGGGGGATCGGTAACATCTGTAAGTAAAAAAGTATGCGGGGCAAGACATTCATCTTTATAATGTTCACGCGACCTAACCACGTAAAGGCAGTCTGCGTCCATCGTGAAAGGTTCTCTTTGACCGTGGTCAGCAGTTGGGGATAGTTAGCTGTATACAAGGTGTCGAAACGATCCGTGAGTCGTATGCCTAGGTATTTTAAGTATTTTAGGATGATATGGTCCAAGTGAAAGGGAAGGAGGCTTTAAGGTTTGTAGTTAGTTGGGAGGACAAGCAGATAGGGAGAATCTCTGACTGGTTAATTTTGAAGTTGGAGATTGATGTAAGTACCGCTGTCAGATAAGACCAGTCAACACGGTCGAAAACTTTTTCCACGTCTGTAGTTAAAATCAAATAAGGCTGTGGGTCTGGATGGGTACGTGCCCAGTGTATGAGTTGGACCACTGTAAAGGAATTGTCCCTGGCCTCTCTACCTGTTATAAAGCCTGTCTGGTCAGGGTGGACAATTCCTGGTATGAGGTGTTTAAGTCGGTTAGCTAAAATTTTTGCTAGGATTTTTATGTCCAAATTGAGGAGGGAGATAGGGCGATAGCTCTGGGGGACGGTGGGGTCCTTGCCCTCCTTCGGGATCACAGTGATGTGAGCTAGAAGGGCTTCTGAATGGATATCTTTACCCCCTGCTATAGAATTGAAGTATTTGCACATAGGCGTTGCTAGCAAGGGGAGGAAAGTCTTATAGTATTCCTTGGTGAACCCGTCTGGGCCAGGACTTTTCCCATTGGGCAAGGACTCCACCGTTGCCCCAAGCTCTGTCATAGTAATTAGGAGTTCTAAAGCTGAAGATTGATTGTCAGTAAGTGGGGGAAGGCCAGCCGAGGATAGGTAGTTTTGTAACGCGTGCTGTCTAGCATCTTTCGTGGTGGCAGGGAAATCAGAGTCTAAATTATACAATATAGCATAATAGTCTCGGAACCCCGAGGCGATCCTGGAGGATTGCACCACCAGATCCCCTGAGGCTGATTGCAATTTATGTATGCATAACTGTGCCTGTCGCTTTCTAAGTGCCCGTGCCAGCATCCGTCCGCATTTGTTCCCTTGCTCGTAATATTTGTGGGACACATAGCGGAATTGTTTCTTAGTTTGTCTATCTAGAAAGCGTAGGAACTCCCTCAGTTCAGTAAGCTTCTTTAACACTTCAGAACTCCCATCAGCTTTATGTTGGAGTTCAGCCTTTTGAAGAGCTGTGTGCAATCTCAAAAAATCAGCCTGTCGCTCTTTTTTAAGTCTGGTCCCTTGGGAGATCAGTTCTCCTCATGCCATGGCCTTAAGGGCCTCCCACACTACCCCCTCACCCACATCGTAGTAAGTAATGAGTCAGAGTGTCAGAAACCCTCTTCACCACCACCACATCATCCAATAGATTGTCGTTCAATCTCCACGTCCAGGCCCTGTGTCCACTCGAAGGTAGAGTAAGGGCTACATTGACCGGGGCTTGGTCTGAAATAGAGATATTCCCAATAGATGCTTCCTAAAGGATATCTAGTGTGGTGCGATCCACATAGATGTGGTCAATGCGAGTGTAGACATCATGGACAGCAAAGGATCAGCATCAAAGGACAGGATTTGTGTATTGCGATAGCTGTACCTTTAGACTTTGGCGTCGGGGAGGTGCTGACAAACCACTGGTTAAAAAGATGTATAGGCAACCTAGGAAGTGATTGGGGCGTAAAGTGGGTCTCCTAAAGGAAGACCACCTGTGTCTTTAACCGTTTTAGTTCCCTCCATAATTTACTGCGCTTATATGGGGAGCAGCGACCTCTAACATTATATGTGCTTACCTGCAGTGTAGCCATGGGAAGGAGTGAAGGAGGACGAAGAGCCCAGGGCAGCGGCACACCCAATGCAGATGACAATATGGTATGTCACTCCTATGAAGGGAAGGGAGGGGAAAGGAAGTGAGATAGGAAAGAAAGAAAAAAAGACCGCATGAGACAAATATGAAAAGAGTCATAAATAAAACAGTGCGGCCGGAGCCGTCTAAACATAAGGAACATCTATAGGCCATGTTCGGGACCCTGTCCCCTGTAGGGGAGGGGGGCATGAACCTCGGCTCAAGATCCCAATAGGGATCAATACCCTAAAATAAAGAAGGGTGGTCTATGGAGGGAAACGTGGACCAACAATGAATAAGGGCGAAAGGGTTCCTGACTCCGCTCACCACATCTAACAGCGTGTGACATAAGGGGGGATCAGGTATACTACCCTTAGCTGGGGAAAATTTAGAGGAAAAGGGAATAGTTAAGACTATGGTAAGTGAGTAGAGCGCCAGCTTTGCACATGGGGCAGCGCCCTATTCTGTTAAACAGGGTTTTGTTTAGAGAGCAAATTTATTGTGGCAGGGCGAGTGAAAATAAACTTGGTTTTCAACCAGCTATGTAGAAAAGTCTCGCATGTAGCATTCAAAAGATGTGCCTCTCCTCCAGAGAGATCATGCCACTAGTCTCTAGCAGAGGTAGGGCCAGCTGACGTGTCTGCAATCCCGTCTGCGACTCTTGCGTTTGGCAGATTGCCATGTCTGGAGTGGCGGCAATTTGGCCACAGGAAAATCAGGCGATCCCCTCCAGTCTGGGAAGTCCACCGGGTCAAGATCCAGAGAAGACAGGAAGTTCGGTAGGTCATCTTTGGTACAGAGAGTCACGGTCCTGTCCTCTTTGGTGACTTGGAGAAAGAAAGGGAAGCCCCAACGGTACTGCATCTTGGATGGCTATCAGGAGAGGGCGAAGAGATCTGCGCTGCATTAAGGTGCGCCTTGAAATGTCTTGATAACAGGCCAGATGTGCGCTATCAAAGTATTTTCTGCATTATACGGTCCTTGAGTGTATATCTGTGCAGCTTGCAGATAATGTCTCTTGGATTGTTAACATCTTGGGAGGGGGGCTTCAGGGCCCTGTGAGCATGATCAATTTCAATGGTAGCTGTGGCAGGCAATTTTAGTATTTCTCTAAAGATCCCTTCCAAGGTGGGAATAATGTCCTTAGCCCCAGTTGATTCAGGCAGGCCTCGGATTCTAATGTTGGCTCTGCGATTGCGATTCTCCATATCATCTAATTGACAAAGTAGGGCCTCAATCTGATGGCTCTGTATAGTGCATTTGTCCTGCAGCTTAGAGATGACTGGGAGAGTTTCTTCAAATCTCTGCTCCAGAGATTCCATTCTGCCCCCTAAGTGAGTCGTGTCAGCTTTAAGCTGTGCTATGTCTTCTTTGAGGGCTCTTTCTACCCTGTCTGCTTTAGTAGGTAGAGACCAAATATGACGCCTGATGTCAGTCTCATCCAGGGGGTCTGGAGCTTCAAGATCGCCATCTGGAGAGGAGGGAGCGTCTGGAGAGGTCAGGGGGGATCGACTCACTTACCGACCTAGGGGATGGTATGGGTGAGCAGGCTGACCGGTTTGCGCGTGCAGCGGCGTTCTGTGAGGCCTTGGAAGTTTTCTGGGCCTTCGCTGCCAGCGCCATCTTTGGAGCCTCGCAGCTTCTCCCGCTGGTCCCAGGGAAGAAGGATTTCAGCTGTCCCTGTCTCGTGAGGTCATTCCGCAGTGGCTGCGAGGATGCCTGGTTACTCTGTGACATCCTTAGCGGCGGATTGGGTAGGATTTTCCCCCGTAGCAGTGGTTAGGTGCGGCGGTGAGACGGAGCTGTGAGGAGACACGTCTTCACCCTTCCATGGCCAGGACACACCCCGCGATCCTTCTTTTAATGACAACGTTGTCTTTTTAATAATTGCTCTGAAGGGTATATACTTAGATTTTTTTGCTAATATCATGGTGTGTTTTTTCTACAAATAAAATGTATTAAAATTAACCGTAAGTGTCCTGTAGCATTGGCCTTCTTGGAGAATCCTTTCTTCTCTTTTTGTATAAGGTGTCATACCTGACTGCAAGGTTTTTTGAACAATGTCAGAGTCCGTCCTAAGTCTGTCCTCATTAACATACAATGCATAACCCTTTGTTATGTAAGACAATATTCAAATATAGTTACATTGGCAATGAATATCTGCCTGCACAGTACAGACAGGATTAATTACACATCTGGCCAGCCCCCTCATAAATAGAGAACTAGTAGTATTTTTCCTTGCTAGGGGGTCCAGAAAAGAGCATCTAAAAAAGGTACACCACATTTTTATAAATGTTTTAAGGTATGCTATGTAAATGAGGACATGTAACAAATATGAAGTAGGTGTTATCCCAATTTGGCTGAAAAAGTTGAAATACACAGTGGGGTTAATTTACTAAAGGCAAAAAGGCTGTTCACTTTGCAAGGACATTTTTCCTTAGCTTAGTGAATGAGGTGAAGCTGATTTCTATCATTAAATCATGTGCAAGCGAAAATACAGATTTTGTATTTTTATTTTCCTTGCACACGTCTGGATATTATTTGAAAAGTGAATTTTCACCACATTCACTAAGCTAAGGGCAAATTTCCTTGCAAAGTAAATAGCCTATTTGCCTTTAGTAAATCAAACCCCATATATAATGCTATATAATGTCTTTATTTTGCATATAAAAACAATGTAAAACAGAAACAAAAAATGAAAGAATCCTGTTCAGGCTTTAAATTGACCTCAACAATTTCACACTTTCACACTGGGGCAGGGGGGCGTCGGTGGTAAAGCGCCGCTTTACCGTCATTTTTGCAGTGCTTTTTGGCCGCTAAGCGGGGCGCTTTTAACCCCCGCCGCCGGCCGAGCAAAGGGTTTAAAGTGCCGCAAAGTGCTGCTGCTGAAGCGCTTTGCAGGCACTTCAACAGCGCTGGCCATTGATTTCAATGACAGGGCCATTTTAGGAGCGGTGAATTCACTGCTCCCACAACGCCCCAAAGATGCTGCTTGCAGGACTTTTTTTCTCATCCTGCAAGCGCACTAGAGTTCTTTTTTTACACTGGGGTGGCCTGAGAGATGCTTTTCAGACACTTTACAGGTGATATTTTTAGCGCAAAAACGCCTGAAAAGCGCCCCAGTGTGAAAGTAGCTTATGTAGACCAGTATACAGTCAAAAACAAACAAGTTTATTATCCTATACTCAACATTAGGGATGAGCTTCGTGTTCGAGTCGAACCCATGTTCGACTCGAACATCAGCTGTTCGGTCGTTCGCCGAATTGCGAACGATATGGCCGTTCGCGCCAAATTCGTGTGGCGCGTCACGGCCCATAATTCACTGCGGCATCGCAGTGCATTGCTTGCTGATGATTGGCCAAGCATGCACTATGACCCGCATGCTTGGCCAATCACAGTGCCGCCTGAACAGAGAGCCGTAATTGGCCAAAGCCAAGGAGGCTTTGGCCAATTATGGCTCAGGGGATTTAGTACACGCCCCACACTATATAAGGCCGCCTGCACGGCGGCCCTGTGTAGTGTGTGTTCCAGCATTGAAAGAGATAGACAGAGAGACAGTGTTTGATTTGAGTTAGATAGATTAGGCAGAACAGTCAGTCAGTTAGCTGCACTTACAGTGTATTGTGTATATATATGCATCCCAGGTGTTGCATATATATATATATACACTGTACTCAGTTTAGCTAGATCCGTTCCTGTTATCTTCTAGACTATTTACATTTAGTGCAGTGCGTCCTGCTCACAGTGTTCAGATAGATCCGTTCCTGTTATCTTCTAGACTATTTACATTTAGTGCAGTGCGTCCTGCTCACAGTGTTCAGCTAGATCCGTTCCTGTTATCTTCTAGACTATTTACATTTAGTGCAGTGCGCCCTGCTCACAGTGTTCAGCTAGATCCGTTCCTGTTATCTTCTAGACTATTTACATTTAGTGCAGTGCGTCCTGCTCACAGTGTTCAGCTAGATCCGTTCCTGTTATCTTCTAGACTATTTACATTTAGTGCAGTGCGTCCTGCTCACAGTGTTCAGCTAGATCCGTTCCTGTTATCTTCTAGACTATTTACATTTAGTGCAGTGCGTCCTGCTCACAGTGTTCAGCTAGATCCGTTCCTGTTATCTTCCTACTGACAGGCAGGCTTGTCTTGTTACAGTATTAACAGCTACCTAAAGAAAATTACTGGTGTTCTTTTGATCCTATTAGTACCACGGTCAGGCAGCTAGACTATTTACATTTAGTAAAGTGCGTCCTGCTCACAGTGTTCAGCTAGATCCGTTCCTGTTATCTTCCTACTGACAGGCAGGCTTGTCTTGTTACAGTATTAACAGCTACCTAAAGAAAATTACTGGTGTTCTTTTGATCCTATTAGTACCACGGTCAGGCAGCTAGACTATTAACATTTAGTGCAGTGTGTCCTGCTCACAGTGTTCAGCTAGATCCGTTCCTGTTATCTTCCTACTGATAGGCAGGCTTGTCTTGTTACAGTATTTACAGCTACCTAAAGAAAATTACTGGTGTTCTTTTGATCCTATTAGTACCACGGTCAGGCAGTTAGACTATTTACATTTAGTGCAGTGCGTCCTGCTCACAGTGTTCAGCTAGATCCGTTCCTGTTATCTTCTAGACTATTTACATTTAGTGCAGTGCGTCCTGCTCACAGTGTTCAGCTAGATCTGTTCCTGTTAAATTCTAGACTATTTACATTTAGTGCAGTGCGTCCTGCTCACAGTGTTCAGCTAGATCCGTTCCTGTTATCTTCTAGACTATTTACATTTAGTGCAGTGCGTCCTGCTCACAGTGTTCAGCTAGATCCGTTCCTGTTATCTTCTAGACTATTTACATTTAGTGCAGTGCGTCCTGCTCACAGTGTTCAGCTAGATCCGTTCCTGTTATCTTCCTACTGACAGGCAGGCTTGTCTTGTTACAGTATTAACAGCTACCTAAAGAAAATTACTGGTGTTCTTTTGATCCTATTAGTACCACGGTCAGGCAGCTAGACTATTAACATTTAGTGCAGTGCGTCCTGCTCACAGTGTTCAGCTAGATCCGTTCCTGTTATCTTCCTACTGACAGGCAGGCTTGTCTTGTTACAGTATTTACAGCTACCTAAAGAAAATTACTGGTGTTCTTTTGATCCTATTAGTACCACGGTCAGGCAGCTAGACTATTTACATTTAGTACAGTGCATCCTGCTCACAGTGTTCAGCTAGATCCGTTCCTGTTATCTTCTAGACTATTTACATTTAGTGCAGTTTGTCCTGCTCACAGTGTTCAGCTAGATCCGTTCCTGTTATCTTCTAGACTATTTACATTTAGTGCAGTGCGTCCTGCTCACAGTGTTCAGCTAGATCCGTTCCTGTTAAATTCTAGACTATTTACATTTAGTGCAGTGCGTCCTGCTCACAGTGTTCAGCTAGATCCGTTCCTGTTATCTTCTAGACTATTTACATTTAGTGCAGTGCGTCCTGCTCACAGTGTTCAGCTAGATCCGTTCCTGTTATCTTCCTACTGACAGGCAGGCTTGTCTTGTTACAGTATTTACAGCTACCTAAAGAAAATTACTGGTGTTCTTTTGATCCTATTATTACCACGGTCAGGCAGCTAGACTATTTACATTTAGTACAGTGCGTCCTGCTCACAGTGTTCAGCTAGATCTGTTCCTGTTATCTTCTAGACTATTTACATTTAGTGCAGTGCGTCCTGCTCACAGTGTTCAGCTAGATCCGTTCCTGTTATCTTCTAGACTATTTACATTTAGTGCAGTGCGTCCTGCTCACAGTGTTCAGCTAGATCCGTTCCTGTTATCTTCTAGACTATTTACATTTAGTGCAGTGCGTCCTGCTCACAGTGTTCAGCTAGATCCGTTCCTGTTATCTTCTATACTATTTACATTTAGTGCAGTGCGTCCTGCTCACAGTGTTCAGCTAGATCCGTTCCTGTTACCTTCCTACTGACAGGCAGGCTTGTCTTGTTACAGTATTTACAGCTACCTAAAGAAAATTACTGGTGTTCTTTTGATCCTATTAGTACCACGGTCAGGCAGCTAGACTATTTACATTTAGTACAGTGCGTCCTGCTCACAGTGTTCAGCTAGATCCGTTCCTTTTATCTTCCTACTGACAGGCAGGCTTGTCTTGTTACAGTATATAAAGCTACCTAAAGAAAATTACTGGTGTTCTTTTGATCCTATTAGTACCATGGTCAGGCAGCTAGACTATTAACATTTAGTGCAATGCGTCCTGCTCACAGTGTTCAGCTAGATCCGTTCCTGTTATCTTCCTACTGACAGGCAGGCTTGTCTTGTTACAGTATTTACAGCTACCTAAAGAAAATTACTGGTGTTCTTTTGATCCTATTAGTACCACGGTCAGGCAGCTAGACTATTTACATTTAGTGCAGTGCGTCCTGCTCACAGTGTTCAGCTAGATCTGTTCCTGTTATCTTCCTACTGACAGGCAGGCTTGTCTTGTTACAGTATATAAAGCTACCTGAAGAAAATTACTGGTGTTCTTTTGATTCTATTAGTACCACGGTCAGGCAGCTAGACTATTTACAGTTAGTGCAGTGCGTCCTGCTCACAGTGTTCAGCTAAACCTACAAGTTAGTGGGGTGCGTCCACCTCACAGTGTTCAGCTAAAGCTACCTGTAGAAGGTTGGTGGGGTTCTCATACTACAGGCAGGTAGTTGATTTTGCTAGCTGCAGTATATATATATATATATATATATATATATATATATATATATATATATATATCCCAGCTTAGTGCAGCTACAGGCCATTAGTATGTCTGGAAGGCCAAGAAGGAGAGGCAGACAGTCACAAGCCAATAAGAGAGGGCAAGCAGGCTCTGTGTCTAGTGCTGGTCGTGGAGACGGTGCATCCTCATCAGCACGTGGCCATGGGACACGCTTGGCCTTTTTTTCGGCAGCTGGCCGTGTTGAGCCGCAACATGCGGAAGACTTGGTCGAGTGGATGACCAAGCCGTCCTCATCCTCCTCATCCTCTCTCACCCATGCCCAGGGTGCTTTGTCTGGCAAAGCAGCGGCCTCTTCCCTCGGCTCAATGTCATCAGTGACTCCTTCCCTAGCTCCACCATGTCCTCCTGAGGAGTCCCTCGAACTGTTTGACCACAGTGTTGGGTACATGCTCCAGGAGGATGCCCAGCGTTTGGAAGGCTCTGATGATGATACTGAGCTCGATGAAGGCAGTAACATGAGCACGGACAGAGGGGGTGCCCAAGAAGGACAGCAATCTGGCAGTCATGCTCCCCCTGCTGCAGCATACTGCCGGGTTTGCTCCAGTGATGAGGAGGGAGGGGATGATGAGGTCACTGACTCAACGTGGGTGCCTGATAGGAGAGAGGAGGAGGAGGAGGAGGCGGCACATCACCAACGAGGCAGGATGCCCTCCAGGGGCCAGCCTAAGGGCAGCACATTGACTGCATCACATGTGCAGGGCGCTGCAGTCTCTGCGCGTTATTCAAAAAGTTCTTTGGTGTGGGCCTTTTTTGAGACGAGTGCATCAGATCGCACCGCTGCTATTTGCAACATATGTCTCAAGCGTATCTCACGTGGCCAAAACATCTCCCGCTTGGGTACCACATGCTTGACCAGGCATATGTTGACCTGCCATGCAGTTCGTTGGCAAGCGCATCTAAAAGACCCTCACCAAAGAACAAAGAGGACCTCTCCTTGCTCCTCATCAGCTGAGATTTCCAACCCCACTAGACCTTCAGTCCTCTCTGAGACCTGCACTGAGAGGAATGAAGGTGTAGAATTAGGTGTGTCACAGCCAAGTACTTGTGGGCAATCTGCTTTTGGTACACCGACGTCAGATTGTACCAGGCAAATTTCCCTGCCCCAGCTGCTGCACCGCCGAAAGAAGTTTGCTCCCAGCCATCCACATGCCCAGCGGTTGAATGCTAGCTTGCCAAAATTGCTGGCACTTCAACTGCTGCCTTTTCAGTTGGTAGACTCTGCCCCCTTCCGTGAGTTTGTAGAATGTGCGGTTCCTCAGTGGCAGGTACCCAAACGCCACTTTTTCTCACGGAAGGCGATTCCGGCTCTCTACCGGCATGTGGAAGGCAATGTCCATGCCTCGCTGGACAGGGCGGTCAGCGGTAAGGTGCATATTACCGCTGACTCATGGTCCAGCAGGCATGGACAGGGACGTTACCTAAGTTTCACGGTGCATTGGGTGACTCTGCTGGCAGCTGGGAAGGATGCAGGACAAGGTGCAGTAGTGTTGGAGGTTGTTCCGCCACCACGCCTCCAAAATGCTAATGATTGTGACACACCTCTCTCCTCCACCCCCTCCTCTTCTTCTTCCTCCATGGCCTCTTCCTCGAAACCAGCGGTGCTCCGTAGTCGTTCAAGGGGCTACGCAAGTACGCAGGCCAAAAGATGCCATGCGGTGCTTGAGCTGGTGTGCTTGGGGGACAGGTGCCACACTGGGGCAGAGGTTCTGTCAGCTCTGCAGGGGCAGGTTCAGAGGTGGTTGACGCCACGCCAACTTAAGGCAGGAATGGTGGTTTGCAACAATGGCACCAACCTCCTCTCTGCCCTCCGACAGGGACAAATGACCCATGTGCCCTGTTTGGCTCACGTCCTTAACTTGGTGGTGCAGCGGTTCTTGGGCAGGTACCCGGGCTTACAGGATGTCCTGAGGCAGGCCAGGAAAGTCTGTGTGCATTTCCGCCGGTCATATAATGCCAGTGCTCGGCTGACGGACCTCCAAAAGGAGTTTAACCTACCCAAGAACCGCCTAATCTGTGACATGCCCACCAGGTGAAACTCAACGTTGGCCATGCTGCAGCGGCTGCACACGCAGCAGAGGGCCATCAATGAGTACCTGTGCGACTATGGCACCAGGACAGGGTCAGGGGAGCTTGGTTTTTTTTCCCCACGCCAGTGGGCCATGATCAGGGATGCATGCACTGTCCTGTCACCATTTGAGGAGGCCACGAGGATGGTGAGCAGTGACAGTGCATGCATCAGTGACACTGTCCCCCTTGTCCACCTGTTGGAGCACACGCTGCGTGGAATAATGGACAGGGCACTTGAGGCAGAACAGAGGCAGGAAGAGGAGGACTTCCTTAGCTCTCAAGGCCCCCTTTATCCAGACAGTGTTCCTGCGTGCCCGCTGATCACACAGGAAGAGGACGAGGAGGAGGAGGAAGATTGTGTCAGTATGGAGATGGAGCCTGGCACTCAGCATCAGCAGCAGTCTTTAAGGGATCAGTCCCAAGAAACACATGGACTTTTACGTGGCTGGGAGGAGGTGGCTGCGGACCATGTCGTCCTTAGTGACCCAGAGGACTCCGGACCGAATGCATCAGCAAACCTACGCTGCATGGCCTCCCTGATCCTGCAAAGCCTGCGTAAGGATCCTCGTATTCGTGGTATCAAGGAGAAGGACCAATACTGGCTGGCAACCCTCCTTGATCCACGTTACAAGGGTAAGGTTGCGGACCTTATCTTGCCATCGCAGAGGGAGCAGAGGATGAAACATCTTCGGGAGGCCTTGCAGAAAGGTCTGTGCAACGCGTTCCCAGAGACTGGGAGGTTACAAACTCCTGTTTCTGGACAACGTGTTGCTGAGGCTTCGGTCAGTCAAAGAAGGAGCAGTGGAGAAGGTGGCCGTCTGACCGATGCGTTCAGACAATTTTTTGGTCCGCAGCCCCAAGGTATGATCGGTTCCAGCAACCATCGCCAGCGTCTGTTTTACATGGTGCAGGAATACCTAGGGGCAAGATCAGACTTGGACACCTTTCCCACCGAAAATCCTCTGGGTTACTGGGTCTTGAGGATGGATCACTGGCCAGAGCTTGCACAGTATGCAATTGAGCTACTGGCCTGTCCTGCATCCAGCGTTCTTTCGGAACGCACATTCAGTGCTGCTGGAGGCGTGGTAACCGATCACAGGGTGCGTCTGTCCACCGACTCGGTCGATCGACTGACTTTCATAAAAATGAATCAGTCTTGGATCACCACCAGCTACCAAGCACCTGATGCTGATGTAACCGAATAATTTTTTTTGAAATCTCAGATCCCTTCAAAGACTGCCTATGCTGATGCTAAGTGACTATCCCTGAGAAATTATCCTCTTCCTCCTCAATCATCACGCTGATAGCTTGTAAGAACATTTTTGGTTCTGGGCGCCACCACCAGTGCCTAAGGCACAATTTTTCAGCCCCTGTTTAACAGGGGCATGTAATTACAATTTTTGATGCAATACTTTGCAGCAGGGCTCGTTTCTGCGTTACAACTAGAGTATCTGTGAGGGGTTGCAGTGTTGTGGCACCAGCACCAGTGCCTAAGGCCCAATTTTTCTGCCCCTGTCTAACAGGGGCTTGTAATTACAATTTTTGATTCAATACTTTGCAGCAGGGCTCGTTCCTGCATTCCAACTAGAGTGTCTGTGAGGGGTTGCAGTGTTGTGGCACCAGCACCAGTGCCCAAGGCCCAATTTTTCTGCTCCTGTCTAACAGGGGCGTGTAATTACAATTTTTGATGCAATACTTTGCAGCAGGGCTCGTTCCTGCGTTCCAACTAGAGTGTCTGTAAGGGGTTGCAGTGTTGTGGCACCAGCACCAGTGCCTAAGGCCTAATTTTTCAGCTCCTGTTCAACAGGGGCATGTAATTACAATTCTTGATCTAATATTTCACAGCAGGGCCCTGCGAGGGCTTACAGTGTTGTGGCCACAGCAACACCTAAGGCCCAAATTTCTGCTGAGTATATAGGGCAGGACCCTACTTTCAAACATCTAACTTACAAACGACTCCTACTTGCAAACGGAAGGAGACAACAGGAAGTGAGATGAAATCTACCCCTAGGAAGGGAAATTCTCTCCTGTAAGAGTTAATATGGGAAAAAAAATTCTCCTTTCCACTGATGCTTTCCAATCCTTGTTCCACAAAAAAACCCAAATTTTCAAAAAACATTTTTCATTGGGACAAAAAGTGAGGTGAAATCTTCTGAAGAGGAGGAAAGACAGCAAAACAAATGTCACAGGGGTGATAACCCTTCCCTATGTTTTCCAAAAAGCTTAAAAAAGATTTTTTGGCTGGAGCTAAACACGTTAAAAATGTACCCGTTCAAAATTACAAAGAGATTCTACTTAACAACAAACCTACAGTCCCTGTCTTGTTTGCACCGCCTGTATACTGCTGTTCAGAGTATATAGGGCCTGGTGGCCCCACACCTTTCCTTATTTTAATTTGGGTGCGGGGTTCCCCTTAATATCCATACAAGACCCAAAGGGCCTGGTAATGGACTGGGGGGTACCCATGCCGTTTGTCTCACTGATTTTCATCCATATTGCCATGACCCGACATTACATTAAACCCGCAAGCAGTTTTAAATGAGATTTTTTCCTTTAAAAATGACATTTGGTGCAGGGACTATTCTAAACACGGGAAACATGCGTCACTTTACAGGCATACTATAGACACCCCCCAGGTACGATATTTAAAGGAATATTTCACTTTTTTTTTTTTACTTTAAGCATCATTAAAATCACAGCTCCCGAAAAAACGGCCGTTTTTAAAAGTTTTTTTTTGCATTGATACATGTCCCCTGGGGTAGGACCCGGGTCCCCAAACCCTTTTTAGGACAATACCGTGCAAATTAGCCTTTAAAATGAGCACTTTTGATTTTGAACGTTCGAGTCCCATAGACGTCCATGGGGTTCTAACGTTCGTGCGAACTTTCGGTCCGTTCGCAGGTTCTGGTGCGAACCGAACCGGGGGGTGTTCGGCTCATCCCTACTCAACATACATATATTAGAAGATTTTTTTTTTGTTGTTCCTAGTAATCTGTTTGCTCTTCCTTACTAACTGTCATTATACTGTGACCTACAGTAAGCCAGTCACCCCAGATTTTAATAAACATGGTAATTTGACTAAACAGTCTTAGAAGTAAAGACTTGATTCCCACATGAGGAAAGCATTTCAGAGTACAAGGCCAAATCAATATAGGTTTAGAAATATATAGGTCAATATATAGGTCAATATAGGTCAATAAATGTGATGAAAAGGGATGGTAAGGTAATCATTTACTAAAATACTGCACACTCTGTGTTTCATATCAACAGGAATCACCCACTTGTTCATATTTTAGGTAGAAGACAGCCAATGTACATATGAAAAGTGGCCATAGATAGCGCCATAATAGCCTTTGATTTTGGACTATTTTGGCCGTTTCTATACCATACGTGGACAATATTGAGTGCCCTGGCCTCATAATCACACAAGCAGCTTTTCTAACCTTGAGAAATCTGCCTACAAGGAATCCCAGTATTTCCCTCTTCTCTGCACCATTATAATTGTGACAGGTAGCCATCCTAATTGACATCTGTCTGTGGATAGTCTTATAGGGCGTACACACGGTCGGGCTTTGTTCGAACATTCCGACAACAAAATCCTAGGATTTTTTCCAACGGATGTTGGCTCAAACTTGTTTTGTCTACACACGGTCGCACAAAGTTGTCGGAAAATCCGATCGTTCTAAACGCGGTGACGTAAAACACGTACGTCTGGACTATAAATGGGGCAGTGGCCAATAGCTTTCATCTCTTTATTTATTCTGAGCATGCGTGGCACTTTGTCCGTCGGATTTGTGTACACACGATCAGAATTTCCGACAACGGATTTTGTTGTCGGAAAATTTTATCTCCTGCTCTCCAACTTTGTGTGTCGGAAAATCCGATGGAAAATGTCCGATGGAGCCCACACACGGTCGGAATTTCCGACAACACACTCCGATCGGACATTTTCCATCGGAAAATCTGACCGTGTGTACGGGGCATTAGACAGAAGAATAACTGGTGAATAAAACATATACTTTGCCAGTCATTTAAGATAGATAGATAGATAGATAGATAGATAGATAGATAGATAGATAGATAGATAGATAGATAGATAGATATGCATAAAGATTACAGATAAGAGACCATTTTAAATTCCACTCCACCAAAAATATACCCAGTTTAACGACGCAAACCGTTTTAGGGTAAAAATATCTAGCATACAGTTTTCCTGCAAGGGGTGTTAGGGTTTTGTCCTCATGACTTTTAATTTTACTCTCTACTCTTCTTAACTGATAGACCCCTAGGGGGAGATTTACTAAAACTGGTGCTCACAGAATTTGGTGCAGCTGTGCAAGGGACGTGCAGTCAGGGGAGGCAGAGCCTCACCTACCATGAACATGAAAAAAAAGATGATCACGCTTTGAGGGTCATAGCTCAGCGACCTTTGATCACAGAGACCCCAAATTGTGGATAGCCATAGTCCTACCCCACCACTAGTCAAAATTTGGGATTCCTGGCACCTATGGTTCCGGAGATATGGGACTCCTTGATCAGCCTATCAGAAGCTACATACAGTACAGCCTGTTTAAATACAAGCTGGCACACACTGTTTGCAGCAGACTGAGAGGATGAGTTCACAGTGCCTCTCACTTCCTTTCAGAGGCATTGAGCTCAATGGACAGCTTGGAGACTTGGACCAAAAATGCTGCAGTGGAGGCTGTCCTCTCACTGTAGTGCCATAGAAGGGAGCATGTGTCTAAAAAACACATGCTCCCTTCCAGCCCAGCCCTCTTAACTGCAAGGAAAAAACATGGGTATAAGGTTTACCCATAATCCCATGTTTTTCTCACACAGTTAAAATAGTGTTCCGCCCAACAAAAACAATTAAAAGTCAGCAGCTACACATAGTGCAGCTGTTGGCTTTTAACAATAGGACACTTACCTGTCCTGGAGTCCAGCGATGTCAGCACCGTAGCTGATGTTTCCATCAGCTTTCGGGTGCTTCCGCCGCCATTGCGGGTAAGGGTACCCGGCAGTGTAGCCTTACGGCTTCACGCCGGGCACCCTACTGTGCATGTGTGAGGCCCCACTCCTCTCTCCTACTGGCCCGGCGACAGGGAGAGGAGGAGGGAGCCCTGTGGTGATGTCACGGGCCGTGGCTCGGACTCCCAGAAGTGGGAACAGGATACCTGTCAAAGACAGGTATCCTGTCCCCCCTCCCCCTCGAAAGGTGCCAATTGTGGCACCGGAAGGGGAGAGGAGACAAATGAGGAAAAGTTCCACTTTTGGGTGGAACTCCGCTTTAAGAGGGAGAATCTGCTGCTACTGTTGAAAAGGTACTTTTTTAATCAAGCTAATTAATATATTATTATGCTATATGTTATAACATAATAATTTATTATTTATCTATTTACTGTAAAATTACTGGTTTGAAGTTATAACTTCAAACGTCAGTAATTTGGTCGTTAAGCCACCTGCTTGAGTACAGTTTTTGAAAATATAGTAAATTACCTTAAAAACATACATAATAATTATTTGTATATTGCTTTAAAAAAAAAAAAAAAAAACTTTATATCTCTATTGAAACATTTTTCATTATAGATCTTAACATACATTTCCCCAACTCCACTCACCCCCTCCCACTCCTCCAACCAATCAGGGGAAAAGATAATACACCTAAAAGATACAGATACAGATTTCTCGGATGTTTGTTGAGTGGGGTGTACTAATATCTTCCACACATCCCATTCCATCTCTTCTTCGCATCCATCACCTTTTGCTCTCATTTACCCTACTCTCCCATTTCATTAGGTCACATCTTCCTTATACTTTTACCCTCCCTTTATTAAATATTTATGCCTCTTACATCCCACCAAGGTTTCCAAATGCTATCTTATTTCTATAAACCACCCTGTCTAACATATATCGCTTTTTCCTTCAGAATTATCTCATTCATGCCATGTTCCCATTCCCTACTGGATGGAGGCAGGGCCGATTGCCATCTCTGGGCTATCAATTTCCTTGCCTGAAATAAGCATCTCAAAGTTGAGGCTTGAATGTTTTCTTGGGTTTTCCTCTCCCTCTACCAGGCCTAGGACACCAAGCTTGACATCCAGGCCTGGGGAAACCCCAAACATGGTCTATAATTCCCAATACCTCCCTCCAGTAACGAAACAGCTTCAGGCACCTCCAAAACATATGGATTAGATCCCCCTCTGTTTACCCACACCTGGGGCATCTGGCATCCAGTCTACGACCGAACAGAAAAAGCTTCAAATATACCCGCCTTATATTCATGCTATTAGATCTTCCAGGTATAAATCCCAACTGGTCGGGGTGGACAAGTTTCTGTATGATTTTATTCAACCTAGCCGCTAAGACCTTGACAAGAATTTTTATATCTGAGCTCAGTAGAGAGATAGGTTTATATGAGAATGTATTAAGTGGATCTTTACTTTCCTTATATATCACTACTATAGTAGATTCCATCATAGATGAGGGGAGCTCTCCACCCCGTTGCCGACCAATTCAAGACCCACATCAGCACCGGGAGCAACACCTTCCTGTAATGCCGATATGTGTGGGCCGGAAGGTCATCAGGTCCCAGGGATTTCTGACCCACCTTCTCCTGCGTAACCCGCTGTATTTCCTCCATTGTTATAGGCAGATCTAATTCCTTCCTATCCATCTCAAAGAGAGAAGGGATCACCAAACTCCTAAAAAATACATCCATTTCTTCCCCCATTTCCTCCTGTCGGGGGCTATACAAATCCTCATAGTATTCTCTAAACCTATCCACTATTTCTGGTGTATGTGAAGATACCTTGCCCCCCCCTATGGTGATCGTTGGAACCACAGATGGGCGTGAGTTTGTCTTAACCAGGTGGGCCAGCATTTGCCCTGCACTTTCCCTCTCCCCAAAGGCAAGTCACTTCTGAAAAAGTTGTTTGTTCTCTACTTTTCTAAGCATCATGAACCAGTAATTCTGTTGGTCATCTGTCCAGCCCCTATCATCTATCAGGTGTTGGGTCATTAACATATTGTTCTTCCATTATTGTCACCCTCTCCCCGGCCACCTTTTCACATTCCTTGGTCTGTTTTTAAATTTTTGACACTTTTATCATTATACCTTGAAGGAAAGCCTTCAAGGTATCCCATACCACCCCCTCCGAGGCGGTACCTATATTTAGGTTCAATATATGTTTTATTGTTTTCACATTGTAAATAGAAAAGTACAAGAACTAGATCAGGACCCAAACAGAGGGTGTACCAATCTGAAAAATAAAAAGTGTAGACATTTACATAGTACATTCTTTACATGCATAGATATGACTGGAAAAGGTGTCAGTGACAAAAAGGTTCTGATACCATGCTGATGTTAGTATGTCAGCCTAACCCTCTAGCTTGGAAGCCCAAAAGGGATCCTGCCGCTCTGGAAGCCGAAGGGTCAGAAATATCCATATGTAACCTCAGAACCAGGGTTATTAGTAATTTTATGTCTTGTCTATCAGTGTCTTGGCTGCCTAAAATGCATATATCGGCAGTCAAGAGTGTATATTGGCACGTGGAATGATTATAAAAAAAGTAGGGATAGGAAGGAAGAAAGAACAGAAGAAGAGAAAGGATGATAAAGAGGGGGAACCCTGAGGAGGGGAGTAAGGAGGGGGGGTGTTGAGGCAGCGGGCCTCACATCCCAGTGGATGTAGTATTCACAGAAAAGTTAGAAGGGGAGAAAGTAGATCTCCTACTCTTAAGATGTATTTACTGATGAAAGTCTATTTTTCAATTTATCTGAAGTAGAGTAATGCCTCCAGATACTCCAGATGAACGAAAACTTTGCTTCTTTTTCTATAGATTTAGCCTGCATTTCCTCCATGAGCATGATGTAATTTATCTCAGCCACCCATTCAATGAGGGATGGAGGAGAAGTAGCTTTCCGGTGTCTGGGAATTAAGTGTCTCGCCGCACTTAGGAAAAATTTGAGAAGGCTATGTTTTTGGGATTTAAGGGTCCCTGGAAGTACGGAAAGAAGTGCTATGACTGGGGAGGGCATGATAGATTTGTCAAATATTTCATTAAAGATTTGAAAGATTTGCGTCCAGAAAGGCTGGATCACATCACAATCCCACCAGATGTGCTTATATGTACCCGTTGCGGAGTTACATCTCCAGCAGGTATCGGTTGCCAATGGGAACATAGTCCTGAGAGTAGTTGGGACCCGATACCACCTTGATAGTAATTTATCATTTTTTTCTTGAGTGTAACTCGAGATGGACGATTTATGGGTAAAAAGAAAAGCCTTACCCCATTCCGCCTCTGTTACGTCTTTCCCAAGCTCCTCCGACCATGCAGTGGTGTATTTAGGAAGGTTGTTGTAGATGTGGTCTAGTGACATCTTATATATCAGTGATAGGGTATGTCGTGGCGTCTCTGTGTATGTAGTTAGTTGTTCAAACCCTGTCAGAGGTCTGTGAATTAGATTAGAGTCGTGAAGTTTTTTGGAATAGGAGGTTAAGTGTAAACGGGTAAGCCATGTAACCCTAGAGGCAGCGGCGCTGTGAAGAGTCACGAAGGCCCCGCTTTCAGCGTCTACATATTGTTGTGCTGTGGGCCAAGGATCTCTAGTATAACCTTCCAAGCTGTGTGCAAGTCTACCTTCTGGGAGGGCTGGATTATCGAACAAGGGAGTATGGGGACTTGGTTCAGTAGATAGTGAGTATGCCTCCCTCACCATACCGCCAAGGCATCTCTGGTGAGGGGGGATAACATTGGAGCGGATTTATGAGTTTTATCGACTCCCCAGAGAAGTGCCCTGAGGTCGTCCAAGGACATATCCTGTTCTACCAAGGTTGATGCTTTAGTCAGATGGCGAGGGAACCACTCCAGAACTCGAGAGATTACTGCTGAAGTATGGTATACCTCAAAGTCAGGTAAGCCAACCCCCCCTTTATAAGTGGGGGCGCATAGAAGCTTATATTTCAGTCTGGGGTGGCTCCCTTTCCATACAAAGTGAATTGCCATGGTGCGGAGGACCCGAAAGAAGGCAGATGGGAGAGCAATCGGAAGAGCTTGAAAAAAAAAAAAGTAATTTTGGGAGTATGTCAATTTTCAATGCGCTCATACGTCCAAACCATGACACCGGTAGGTCCTTGCGTTCCTCAGAGAGGCGTTGCAGCTTATTTAGGAGAGGGCTAAAGTTTAGGGCATAAATTTCTGATATACATCTAGGTATAGCGGTGCCTAAATATGAGATGAAACGTGTCTGCCATTGGAATGGGAAGTTGGCTGTGAGAGTTGTCAGGATATTTTGTGTTAGTGAAAGGTTCAGTGCTTCTGTTTTAGAAACGTTTAATTTGTAGTTGCTAAAGTGGCCGAACCTATTAATTTCTGCTAGTATTGAAGGGATGCTAATATGGGGTTGGGTCACATAGAGAAGCAAATCCTCTGCGCATAAGGAAAGTTTACATTGGGAAGAGGGTGTCTGAATGCCATGTATATTTGGATTCATCCGGATGGCTTGGGCTAAGTGTTCAATCACTAAGGCAAACAGTAAAGGGAAAAGCGGACAGCCTTGCCTCATGCCGTTGGAAATTGAAAATATGTCTGATTGTGTACCATTCGTCAAAATAGTGGCCGTCGGTTTTGAGTAAAGAGACATGATACGTGCTAACATTCTAGGGCCTATTCCTATCTGGGAGAGGGTGGATTGAAGAAAGGACCAGCTTACCCTATTGAAAGCCTTCTCTGCATCGCAGGAAAGAAGGCAGGTTGGAGTGTGGGTGCGTTGGGCATATGCTATTAGGTGTATGGTTTTGGTGGTGTTGTCCCTAGCCTCGCGACCAGGGACAAAACCCACTTGGTCTCTGTGTATAATGTTGGGTAGGAATGGTGATATTCGATTGGAAAGGATCTTGGCAAAGAGCTTCAAGTCAATGTTTAATAGGCATATTGGTTTATAATTAGGGCATGAAGCGGGGTCTTTGCCTGGTTTCGGTATGACTACAATTTGGGCTTGGAGGAGGGTTGCAGAGGGGGTTATAGTCCCATTTATCGCTGAGAACGCCTTCGCTAGGAGAGGTGATAATAATAGTGGGAATGTTTTATAAAAATGTGGGGAAAACCCATCCGGACCAGGACTTTTGCCAGATTTGAGATTTTTTATGGCCTGTATAAAGTCTGTGTCAGAAAGGGCAGATTCCAGTTCTTCCGAATCGGAAGAAGGGATGGTAGGTAGGGCAGTTTCTTGAATGTATGAGGGGAGGTCTTGCGGAGGGGTACCTCCGTGGGGTTTAAAAGTTGGCGCCTGTGGGGGGAGATTATATAAAGAAGCGTAGTATTGGCGGAATTCCTCCGCTATTGCTGAGTTATTCATTAATTTCCCTTTAGTTGTTGAGTTAATAAAAGGGATGGGTTTCCTGATTTGACGGGGGTGCAATGTGTTTGCTAAGTGCCTACCGCATTTATTAGCTTGAGAGGAGTGAACAAAACGTCCCTTATTCTTTGCTACCAAGGAACGTTATGCAGAGATTTGTAGGAGGTCTCCCCTGGCGTTAGTCAGTTCTAATTGTGTGACCATGTCAGCTTTCCATTTATGTGAGTCTTCCAATGCAGTAATGGAGGCGAGGAGTCGTGCAATGTCTACCACACGCTCTCGTTTTAGTCTGGATCCATGTTAGATAAATTTGCCCCTGAGGACACATTTAAGCGCTTCCCATTTTATAAGTGGGTTAGTATCATCGTGTGCATGATCTGTAACAAAGTGTTTAATGGTCTGTATGATGTCCTGCACACACACTGAGTCAAATAACAGGTTATCATTAAGTCTCCAGGAGGTTCTAGTTTTACCTGACGGAATCCTCCCCAAGCTCAAGTGGATGGGGGCATGGTCAAACCAAAGCGTAAGACCTATAGAAGTGTCCGGTTTATAGTCCAATAACATCTGGGAGATGAAAATGTAGTCCAGCCTACTGTAAGAGGAATGTGCAGGAGAATAGTATGTATAGTCCCTGGCAGAGGGGTAAAGAACTCTCCACACGTCCACCAAGGAAAGCTCAGCAAAAATTGTTCGGATTTTGGTCAGAGAAGCTGAGGAAACAGAAGACTTACCGGTTGATGTATCGAGACAGGGTATCAAGGCGGCATTAAGGTCTCCTCCCAGGATCATGTTGATCGTGCGTGCTGAAGCGTTTTAGACGAGATGTAACAGAAGAGGGAAATTGTAGTTGGTCCTGATTGGGAGAATATATGTTAATGGCCGTGTATATCACATTTAAGTATGACAGTTTGAGAAAAACATATCTCCCTTGTGGGTCTATGTAGGAATCTAGCACATCTGGTGTAAACGTGGCATGGAATGCGATAGAAACCCCTTTGGACTTAGCTATTGGATTAGTACTGTGGAACCAGATGGGGTATTGCTTATGTAGGAAATGCGGGATTGTGTCTGACCTAAAGTGGGTCTCTTGGAGGAGGAGAATTTGCGTATGTAGTTTATGGAAATGGTACAAAATTTGCCGTCTCTTTTCCGGGGTGTTGAGGCCCCTACAATTTAAAGAGGAGACTTTCAAGGAAGGTAGCGTTGCTATGAGATGGGAGATGTAAAGGGGAGTGTTAGCTTGGATAAGAGTGAGGCCCGCTGCCCCAGAACAAAGAAGAGGGGGAAGGAGAAAGAGGTGGAGGTGTCGCCATCCAGTGGCAAACATAGGGAAAAAGAAAAAAGAAAAAGGGGGGGTGGAGGAGGTGAAGATGAGGTGAGAAAAGAAAGAAGAAATAATAAGGCCTAACTATAGTGTTGTAACCAACAAGTCAGCAAAACCCACTATGGGTGCTGAAAAAACCTAAGAGGGGGTACGTGTCAGCGCATGGAGGAGCCCGCACACACCGGGCAACAATAACTTATTTCTTCAATTAACTTGGTAGCTCAGAGTCCCCCACTGCAGCACATATTTTATGTAGCTAACCTCTTATGGGCCACCTCGGGGGGGAACCCCGGGAAAGCCCCGTGTAGTATAACAGCAGTGAGGGTCTGTTACTTAACTGCAGACAGGTCAAGTATATCAGCTTATTAACAAGAGAGGAAGGGGGGAGGGGAAGGTGAAGGAGGTGGGTACCGACAGGTGCAACCATTATCTAGAAGATTATCACATTACCATAATACAAAGTAAAATGACATAAAGTCTGTCAGTGCAATCAAAAGTGCGATAATAATATATCTATTCAAAGTCCCAACATAACTAGGAACCGGGACGATATCACGGGTTGGAGGCCTGTGAAGAAAAAGAGTGGTTAATCAAGAGGTAGGGGGAAGGAGTTCATCCTGCAGTCGACTTGGACGCTTCTACTTTTGAACGTTTGTTCTTCTTGGATTGTTTCTGCCAGCCAGTGTTGGTCTGAAATCCAAGGGTTGTTGCATGAAGTGGCCAGTCTGGTAATGGGATCTGTGGTAGCTCGAATGTTCCTAGGAACTTTGGTAAATCCCCCAATGTGCGGAATATTGCTGATTTCCCTTCATGAGATGCAGACAGGTTAAAGGGGAAACCCCAGTGATATTTGATGTGTTTTGCCTGTAGAGCTCCAGTGAGGGGTTTCAGAGCCCAACGCATGTCCAGGGTCAGCTTAGATATATCTGGGAGCAGTATTACTTGAGTGCCATTGAAAAAGATGGATTCCTGAGTACGTGCGGCTTGCATAATGGCGTCTTTGGTCGCGTAGAAATGTACTCTACAGATGACGTCTCTGGGGTGTTCTGGGGTTTCTAGGGCCCAGAGCTCTGTGTACCTAGTCCAGTTCCAGGGGGGCATCTTAGCCAAATATGGCTATAATTGCAGGGGCCAGGTCTTTGGTCTCCACGGATTTAGGAAGGCCGCGGATGCGTATATTGTTACGTCTGGCCCTATTTTCTTGATCATCCTGGTGGTCTATTAATTGTTGTATTTGCAGGGTGTGCTCATGTAGAATGGATTTATGGGTTTACAGAGTGGAGACCGTCTCCTTTACGCTGTGTTCAACTTCTTCCAGCCATTTAGTAACATCTCTGCGCAGCTCTGCTATTTCCTGCTTGTATGAGCGCTCCATTCTTTGCACACAGGCCTCAAAGTCATGCTTGTTTGGAAGGGCCTTGATGTAAGCCTCCATGTACCAGCTATTAAATGATCTGTGGGAGTCTGGGGAGTGACAAGCCGATCGGACTGACTCGTTCTCTGCAGGGGATCTGGCATGCTGTCTGTTTCTGGTGTGAGCTGTGAAGCAGCTCCCTGTGAGCCTGCATGTGAGCCTGAAGAGCGGGTAGGCGCCATCTTGGATGAGGGCGGGGCGTGGTGTTTAGACCCCAATCGGGTGAAAAATCTGTCTATATCCCCCTCTTTTTGTGGATCAGGGGTATGCTGGGTGTCTCCCACACCTCTCCCCAGTATCGACCTGTCGGCTGAATCTGTAAAGCGGTGTGAGCCTCGAAACGGTGTGTGCAGGAGCTCCAGCAAGGCACATCTGCTCACTCCATGCGCTAGGCCATGCTCCCCGCGGTACCTATATTTATATCAACAAATTGATTTAAATCCAGTATCCGGCTCACCCATCATCTCCATCCAGAAAGGGCTTATTTTCCATTCCCTGTGGCGGTTACCTTCCCCGAATTCTACTGACACTGTCACTGGAGAATGATCTGAGAGGCCTCCTGACATATAACTTACATTCTTTACCACAAATAATTCCTCCTCATTCCCCAGAACTAGATCGATTCTGGAGCATGTGGAGTGTGTCCTGGAAAAGCATGAGTACCGCCAGGCTTCTGGATTCCATACTCTCCAAATATTCCTCAGTCTAACCTCTCCCAAAAATTGGGACATCGTCGGTCATTCGCTGCGGTGCCCATTTGTGTCCCCAGGGAGATCCTATCCAATTTCCATGACCATATTATGGTCAATGGTCCATGACCATATTAAAATCCCCCATAGCTATCACCGGCACACCTGGCTTATCCAGCACAGACTCCATTAATTTACACGGAATTATAATGGTAAAAGGAGGACATACACATTAGCCAGCACATAGGTTCTATTCTCTATCTTACAAATCAGGAAGATATACTGCCCCAATTCATCAATCTTAATCTGCATGTAGGCAAACATCACCCCAGATCTAATCAAAATGCTCACCCCCCTAGAATAGGACGTGTGAACAGAGTGATACTGTGTTCGAAAATCTCCCCATCCCAACTGGGGTATGGAGATATTAGTGAGGGGTGTCTCCTGCAGGCAGAGCAGCCCAACCCCGTACATTTTTGCCATCGAGAAAACTGCAGCTTTTTTCCCTGGTTCTCACAAACCCTGGACTTTTTAGGAGCATAAAATTAACTTTTTTATCTGTGTACCATTAACCATTGATATTCAAATTTCTATAAATGTTGTGCAATTTTTCTTTGATAACCAATACCTATTCTTCTTAGTGTACTTTTTCTGTGACTTTTTGTGACCAAATATTGCCTGTAAAAAAAATGTCTTTATTCTTCATGCACCCCTTCAAGAACCTTTTATACCAGTCATACCAATCATACCATCTAATACTCTCTCGTGTCTCTCTCACCTTATCTCTAGGTTTATATTGGGGCTTTCTAATGTGACCTTCCCATATGTTCACCGTGTTAGATAATATTATCTTCATATTCAATCCCTCCCCCCTTCCTTTCCTCCCCCCCAAAAAGAACCATGTAAACTAACAAAAATAACACAAAGAAAAAAAGAAAAAAAAGACCCATACCCCTCTGTGAAAAGGGGTAATATGCACATTGTTCCCTCTATTGTATATTACTTACTTATAAGGATGAGCTCAGGCGTGTTTGCAACTCCACATGCCCCCACCCGACAGAAAGCTGACACTCCGCAGCACTAATCACTGGCAGCGAGACATTTCCCGATCCGCGGCTGCACAGATTGGGAAATGTCTCACTACTTGTGATTAGCGCTGTGGAATGTCAGCTTCCTGGACGGCGCAGGCACGTGGAGTTGCAAATACGCCTGAGCTCATCCTTACTTACTTATGATATTTAACCATTTACCATCAAGGCCAATTCTGACACTTCTCTCCTACATGTAAAAATCCAAATTTTTTTAGCTAGAAAATTACTCAGAACCCCCAAACGTTATATATATTTTTTAGCAGACACCCTAGGGAATAAAATGGTGGTTGTTTAAATGGTGGTTATTTTAACTTTTTATGTGACACAGTATTTGTGCAGCAATTTTTCTAACGTTTATTTAGAAAAAATGAATAACATTTTTTAAAAAACACTAAGGCCCCTTTCACACTGGGGCGGTGGGTGCGTCGGCAGTAAAGCGCCGCTATTTTTTGCAGGGCTTTGCCGTCAATTTCACTGTGCTATTCGGCCGCTAGCAGAGTGCTTTTACCCCCCTGCTAGCAGCCGAGAAAGGATTAAAATCAGCTGAGAAAGGGTTAAAAAGCACCCGCAAAGCGCTGCTATAGCATCGCGCTTTGCGGGCGTATAGCCACGCTGCCCATTGATTTCAATGGGCAGGAGTGGTGGTGGAGCAGTATACACACTGCTCCTTCACCGCTCCAAAGATGCTGCTAGCAGGACTTTTTTAGCGTCCTGCCAGCGCACCGCTCCAGTGTGAAAGCCCTCAGGCTTTCACATGGGAGAGACAGAAGCGGCTCTTTCAGGGCACTTTGCAGGCGCTATTTTTAGGCAGTGTACAGCCTGCAAAGCGCCCCAGTGTGAAAGGGGTCTAAAGTTAGCCTGATTTTGTTGTATAATGTGAAAGATGATGTCACGCCAAGTAAATAGATACCTATCATGTCACGCTTTAGAATTGCCCACACTTGTGGAATGGCGCCAAACTTCAGTACTTAAAAATCTCCATAGGCGACAATTTAAATTTTTTTACAGGTTACATGTTTAGAGTAACAGAGGATGTTTAGTGCTAGAATTATTGCTCTAGCTCTAACGTTCCTGGTGATACCTCACATGTGTGGTTTGAACGCCGTTTACATATGTTAAAACACGTTCTTATGCTGGTTAAATTAGTAAACTATGAGAACTAATGAAGATGCTATATATAATCTACATAATCAGAGAATGGTTCAGATTCTATTATTTTATTATATAGATCATATATGGCACTGTCGTTAGTTATCATAGTTTACTAATTTAACCAACTTAAGGACTTATTTTAATAAAATCAGGACTGTTCGTAGCTAATGAGAATCGAATACATAACTTGTGAATATGTAACCTGTGTGTATCTGGCTCTGATACTAGCTAGTGCCTCACCAGCCACTGACCTCACCGCATGTTCCTGAGCTGTGCATAGTAACCAATCAGCGTCTAGGTTTTATTGCCAATGCTTAATTGAACAAGCTGAAGTTAGAAGCTGGTTGGTTGCTATGCATAGCTGCAGCAGATTCTGTGTGTTAGTAAATCTGCCCCCCAAGTGATAAGCATTATTGACAGCTACTGAAATAAATACTGCAATGCACGAGAGGACAATGATCGATGTAAGCAAGCAGCCTCCAAAATACACTGTGGGAAATACTGATGAAATATCTGAGCAGCAGTGAAATGAAGCTTCCCCTTCTATAAACTGACTAACATGCTACTGCAATGCATTTATGTTGAGGCACTGCCTAATAGAACTAGCACTGCTGAATAGTTATGGCAAAAGTTGGTTGAAAGGAGATCTATTTTCTTCTAACTGTCACTGAATCAAATATCAATTTCTAAGTAGCATCTGCATGGGAAATGCAATGCATTTTTCTATAAATTTGTCATCCTGCTATACAGAAAATTGTCCAAAGGCAGCCACGTGTGACCATTATACATAAGGTAGTAGTCTTTTTAATATGATTGCCAAAAGTGAGATGTATTAAATTACATCAAAACATGACATTAATGAGGGTGCAGTGTGTCAGGGTGAAATAGCCCTTTTGGCAGGTAATGTACTTTTATATACACAACACTCATCTTGTACAGTCTTTCATTGGTTTCTTAATCATGCGTAACCTGCCTAAAGCATGAAAATACTAAGAGTGTGTGAACAACACATCAAATGCACACATCTATTACCTTGCTTTACAAAAGATTGCAAATTATGTAATGAAAGAATGCCTTGCAGATAAATATCATTCACAGGATGTTGAATTATATGTGTTTTCTTACTGTAATTTAACCTTGCTTATGTCACTCATATATGTTATATTGGGTTAATGAAAACTATTGGATTTTATACTTATTATTTAATTATTCCCCATTTCTTTTCTTTAAAAGTGAGATTTCTGTCAAGCAAATATTATTCTTATACAGAGAACTACTTTTCTTTAGAAATATATTCACTGTATATGTATCCTTTCTAGAACTAACTGCTATTCATTCAATGTCCCCTCCCTTAAGAAAAGGAAAACACATGGATGTGAAATAATTGAGCTAACACTTTCTAAATGATAGGATACAGAAACTCAAAATAAGCAATCAGCTCTTTAAATTCAGCAATTTTGTGTAATCAGACTAATGCTTTCTATACATAAGCAAATCTGTCAGTAATAAATACCAACAGTTCAACATCTGCCCATTCTCAATATGAACAATATATGCCTGTAGTGCCTTGAATTTTTCCTTGTGACGTTAACATACGCATTTGCACATTCCTATATACTAGCAGGCACTCTAGAAATATTCTTGGTGTGTGCTTATTGCAATATAGTTTTAACCACTTTCTACCCTGCCCATAGTCAAATGACATCTGAAGGAGGGATCTCCTATCTTGGACGGTGTCATATGACATCCTGGGCTTCCCAGTCGTCTAGGGAGCGTGCGCACCCGCCGTGTCACTCGGGAGCCGATGCACCTGAACGGCGGCCGCAATGTCTGGCAGGCACCTGCGATTGCCGGTAACCGAGCCACGTCCTGTCAGGAGAGAGGAGACCGATTGTGTGTTCCCAGTAGAGAGGAATACTGATCGGTCTCCTTCTCTTGTGAGTCCCCTCCCCCTACAGTTAGAATCACTCCTTAGGTAACACACTAAACCCCTTGATCGCCCCTAGTGTTAACCCCTTCCCTGCCAGTGACATTTATGCAGTAATCAGTGCATTTTTGTAGCACTGATCACTGTATAAATGTGAATGGTCACAAAATAGTGTCAAAAGTGTCCGATGTGTCTGCCGCAATATCACAGTCATGATAAAAATTGCAGATTGCTGCCATTACTAGTAAAAAAAATAAAATAATAAAAATGCCATAAATCTATCCTCTATTTTGTAGACGCTATAACTTTTGCCCAAACCAATCAATATATGCTTATTGCGATATTTTTTACCAAATATATGTAAAAGAATACATATCGGCCTAAACTGAGGAAAAAAAAAGGGTTTTTTTTTTTAAATTGGGATATTTATTATAGCAAAAAGTAAAAAATATCAGGAACACTCACAGATCCTTCAGCGTGTGGAGAGGTGTTTTCAGCTGAACTGACAGTGCCTATTAGGAAGGGCAGAGTGCAGCCTGGCAATCTCATGCCTGAAAGGGAAGATGTCCAGAGAGTTGCAAGTGCTATGCTTTCCCTCCTCATCAGGAACCTTTCCCTGATGATAACTCTGTTCCTACCAGGCGAGGTATCTGTCCCTTCCCTACCCACTTGCACAATGCGCACAAAACCCGGCAGCCAGGGGCCTTAAATAGACTCTGCCTGACTCAAGATGGCTGCTAGAGTTACATGGGGTGGCAGCATCCAATTGGATCACTTCCCCAGTGACCCAGGAAACCATGGAGAAGCCATGTTCCTATTGACTTCCTCTCCAACTGCAGTGCTGCTGCGGAAGAGCGCCACCTGCAGTGGAGAAAGAGACTGCACTTGCCTACAAACAATTGCATGCAAAAATAATTCTTTGGTTAAACTGCCTGTTTTAAGTTAAAAATTAACCAGTAATCCCATTCACAACAAGTATACCTTGACAAGTGCTTGTTAGAGGACCACACTTATTCAGTTCAGCTGCAGTATTATCATTTAGCTGAATAAAAGAGAAAGAATTGCGCTAGGTGCATGAAAAAATCAAAAAATTATAAATAAAAATTGTGAAAAAGGTCCTGCGCACTGTGCACTATAACCTTGATATAAGGGCACATAGAACAAATAAAGAAATAAAGAGTGCAGCGCTGGACTTATGACAAAAACATATGTGAGTGATAACAAATCAATTATTCAATCAATTAATCAAGATAGTAATCCACAATGAATAATTTCCAATCATTGATAGGAGATCAACAACAATTGGGTGCACAAAAATATTGAGTGTTGAAAAAAACAATAAATCAATAAAATAAAGTCCAAAATAGTGATGTGTAGAAATTCAATACAGGCTCCGGGATCAATTTTCCACCGTGTAGTGCTGCCTACCACCAAATGGTAAAAATGGAGGCTTACCAGAAAGCCTGTGACCTCCCTTACTCAGGGGGGTCAAAACAGGCTTAGTAGAAGTGGACCATCAAGGGAATACTCCAGGACACACTGCTAGGAAGAAACATCAACCTCCTGCATGGACGACCAGCTGGCAAAGTGCTGCACAAGGTGCTGTCACAGGATCGCTTTTCATAGAGCAGTCAGGTAGTGCTTCCACAACTTCAGCAAAAATGAATCATAAATGCCGAAAGAAAAAGGGGAGAGACTCCAATGGTGTAGAAAAACTTTTGGCTGGTTTATTAAAATATCAAAGGTAAAAACATAAAATCTTGCAGAGATGGAAAAAAAATGACAACACCGCCGTTTAAACTAAGAGCGCACATGCACGATGCATATTGCGTTGTGATCCTACGGCCGTTTCGTCACAACTGACATCATCAGGGGTACGCATAGACGCACGCGCATGCGCCTTATAAATCCAAGCCGCGCATTGGGAAGTGCCGCAATTGGCTTACTAAAAACGAAACCAAGCTTTGATTGGTTTCAAAGGTGTAGTTGCAACCTCATGAGAAAAACAGTCTAAAGGGGAAAGGGGAGGAACCTATCAGTTAAACATAGAGGCATCTCTACTTATAGTTAAATAGAGCAAATACTAAAGACCATAAAGGAGTATAGTCAATGCCATCTAGTGGATTTTTTAAATTATCATTTAGCTGCACTTTTTTATTTACAGTGCTCTTCAAGACATGGTATTTTTTTGAGACAGAAGAGTTGTATTTTGGGGCATGGCTTGGTAGACCTTGTTACTGGATGCTTGCTCTGTATTTCCCCCAGAAATTCTTCGGATTTTATCCTGTAGGCATCTTAATCTCCTGTTTGCTGGTGAAAACATACGTCTGCTGATTCAGTATTTTCCTTGGCATCAACTGGTGTACACGTTACCCCAATACAGCCACGACAAATCAAAATAAAGAACTGTAGAGGACCACTCCTCCCAATGGTGCATTTCCTCAAAGACGAAAGAAGAAATACAGGAAAGATGTGAAAAAACTGGAAATGTTTGCCAGCGTGCCACCAGCCAAAGGAACAACTGGAAAATCCAATCAGTGACACACGGCTTCTGAGCAGGATATGACAGTCTCTTGATTTGCTGCTATGGAATGAAGAACAGGCAACAATCCCTGGGGTATAGTAAGTACTCCAGATGGGCAGGGACACGGGGGGCCCATGATCTCCTGTTGCCTGGGGACCCCATGAGTTGTCAGTCTGCACCTGGTTATGTTAATGTGATAGGAGATGACATTGTGCCTCTCTGAAGGGATGGTCACGATACCCAATCAGTTAAATCTGGTCATGATTCATGGCTAGAAGACATAAAAACTTGTGTATAATCAATGTACACATTATTGGGGTGTCAGAGTACATGGAGAGGAGAAACCTTGATGATTTTATTGAGAACTAAGCAGTGTAAGTGCCATCCTGCTAGTCCATCAAAGAGAAATATGTGAGGAGCTCCAGCAATCTTACACAGGCAGAAAGACAAGCACTTTACAAGGTACTTATCTACCAATTCTAATATAACAATTAAGCCCTCTGATAAAGGTGGTAACATTGTTGTAATGGATAACCAACAATATGTAGAGATGTGTACTAAGATTTTGAACAATATAAAATGGTATCTCCCTATTACCAGTATATCTTTAAAAAGATTCATGATTAATTTTTTAAATGTATTGATTTTATCTATCTTAATGGGGTGAAGGATCAATGGGAATTTGTGCAATATCCACGCACACACCCATATTCTATTCTTTACCCAAACTTCATAAAAATTTGAATCAACCCCCTGGGCGCACTACCATTTCAGGCAACGGCTCCTTAACTGAAAATTTAAGTAGAGTTGTGGATGAATACCTTAGACCACATGTCTCCAGCTTACCTACTTACATACGTGACACCATACATCTGTTGCAACACATTGATGATTTATGTATTCCCACCTCTGTTTTTCTAGTGGGGGCTGATGTACAAGCACTCTACAGCTCAATACCCCACGATAAAGGCATTGCATGTATCAGGCAATCTCTTTCAACATAGTTGCCATGATTGTTTTTTTCAATACAATGCTTGTAAATTGGAGACATCCTGTAAGGACGTTATTCCACTGCATAGCTTGGTGTCATCTGCAAAGACAGAAATGTTACTTTTGATCCCAGACCCAATATCATTTATAAAGATATTAAAGAGTAAGGGTCCCAGCACTGAACCTTGGGGTACACCACTGATAACCTTAGACCATTCAGAGTAAGAATCGTTAACCACTACTCTCTGAATTCTGTCTTTTAGCCAGTTTTATATCCATTTACAAACTGATATTTCCAAGCCTGTAGACTTTAACTTACACATGAGCCGTGTGTGCAGAACTGTATCGAACGCTTTTGCAAAATCCAAGTATACCATGTCCACAGCCACCCCTCTGTCCAAGGTTTTACTTACCTCTTCATAAAAAGAAATCAGGTTTGTCTGACAATTTCTGTCTTTCATGAACCCATGCTGTCTGTTGCTTAAAATGTTTTTTACCAGCAAGAACTCGTCTATGTGGTCTTTTATTAAATGCTCCAGTATCTTCCTGACTATAGAAGTTAAACTAACAGGTCTATAGTTACTTGGTAAAGACTTTGATCCCTTTTTAAATATAGGCACCACGTTCGCCCTGCGCCAATCCAGTGGTACTATTCCCGTCATTAATGAGTCCCTAAAATATTAGATACAATGGCTTTGAAATTACAGAGCTCAATTCTTTTAGGATCCGTGGGTGGATGACATCAGGTCCAGGTGCTTTATCCACCTTTATTCTGTCTAAATATTTCTGGACCATATCCCTTTTGAGCCATTGTGGATCATTGGGGGCTGTGTCAATACCACCCCCATTATTGACATGAGATTCCCCATGCTCTTTTGTATACACAGAGCTGAAGAAAGTATTTAATAAATTAGTCTTCTCCTTGTCCCCAGTCACCCACTCTAGATTATTTTGTAAAGGGCCTACATGCTCAAATCTGACCTTTTTACTATTAATATATTTGAAGAATTTTTTGGGGTTTGTCCTACTATTTTTTGCGATCTGTCGTTCATTTTGAATTTTTGCACCCTTGATTTCCTTTTTACATATTCTGTTAAATTCTTTGTAGCATTTAAACGACACTAGTGTTCCTTCATTTTTATATTTTTTAAAAGCTCTATTCTTATTGTTTATAGCTTTTCTAACTTTGACCGTGAGCCACATAGGTTTTATTTTTAGCCTTTTAAACTTATTGCCCATGGGAATATACTTTGCAGTGAGGTTCCAAACAGTCTTTTTGAAGAATTCCCATTTCTGTTTTGTGTTTATCACTGCCAATATTCCCTCCCAGTCTAATGCCCCGTGCACACGGTCAGACTTTGTTCGGACATTCCGACAACAAAATCCTAGGATTTTTTTTGACGGATGTTGGCTCAAACTTGTCTTGCATACACACGGTCACACAAAGTTGTCGGAAAATCCGATCATTGTGAACGTGGTGACGTAAAACACAAACGTCGGGACTATAAACGGGGCAGTAGCCAATAGCTTTCATCTCTTTATTTATTCTGAGCATGCATGGCACTTTGTCCATCGGATTTGTGTACACATGATCAGAATTTCCGACAACGGATTTTGTTGTCAGAAAATTTTATAGCAAGCTCTAATGCCCCGTACACACGGTCGGACTTTGTTCGGACATTCCGACAACAAAATCCTAGGATTTTTTCCGACGGATGTTGGCTCAAACTTGTCTTGCATACACACGGTCACACAAAGTTGTCAGAAAATCCGATCATTCTGAACGCGGTGACGTAAAACACGTACGTCGGGACTATAAACGGAGCAGTAGCCAATAGCTTTCATCTCTTTATTTATTCTGAGCATGCATGGCAATTTGTCTGTCAGATTTGTGTACACACGATCGGAATTTCTGACAACGGATTTTGTTGTCGGAAAATTTATAGCAAGCTCTCAAACTTTGTGTGTCGTAAAATCCGATGGAAAATGTGTGATGGAGCCTACACACGGTCGGAATTTCCGACAACAAGGTCCTAGCACACATTTTCCGTTGGAAAATCCAACCGTGTGTACGGGGCATAAGTCCTCGAGAGCAGCCCTCATCCTTGGAAAATTTGCTCTCTTGAAGTTAAGTGTTTTTATCTTTCCCGTATGTATTTCTTGTTTACAGCTAACATCAAATGAAATCATGTTATGGTCACTGCTACCCAGGTGTTCCTTTATCTGAACATTAGTAATAAGCTCTGCATGGTTTGAGATTACCAGGTCCAACAGAGCTTCATTCCTAGTTGGGGCCTCAATAACTGGACCATAAAATTGTCCTGTACTAGGTTTATAAAGTTTTGCCCTTTAACTGTCCCAGCAGTGCCATTACTCCAGTCAATTTCTGGGTAGTTAAAATCCCCCATTATTATCACTGTCTCAGCCCTTGCAGCCCTTTCCATCTGTGCAAGGAGCTGAGTCTCCACCTCCTCGTTAACATTGGGTGGTCTATAACAAACTCCAATGATTAACTTTGAACTACTCACATCTATATGTAGTTCCACCCATAATGCTTCAGACTCATCACACTCTCCATCAATCAGGTCCTCTTTCACACTTGCTTTGAGATCACTTCTCACATAGAGACAGACCCCGCCACCTTTCCTTTGTACCACAGTTACTTTGTGTTTAATGGTTCCTACTTCCTCCAAGTACAGGGAGTAGCGATGGGATCATGCTCTTCCCCATCCTTTGCCAATTTGTACCTGGGGAAGTGGAGATGTACAGTTATGGAATCAGAGGAGTTCTCTATGTGTGTATGTTGGCCACATAGCCATGGCACAGATACATAGATGATGTGTTTACAGTATGGGATGGCTCATTTGATAAATTACAGGAATTTAAACATCAATGAGTTTACAATGTTTTATAGCCAGGAATCTCTACCTTTCCTTGATGTAACTATCTCCAAAAACAATGATAGCTGATGATAACAAATATTCTATATCGCACACCTACAGCCGGCAATACTTTATTGCATGCCAGAAGTTTCCATTCAAAGAATCTAATTGCCTCTGTCAGGGCACCATTGGCACCGAACCGGGGCGTCGGCGTACGCCTATGCGCCGGCGCGCGCCGTTGCGCGCTGCTCAGCAAATACCTGTTGTTCCTGGGCATCGGCGCGGCGCTAGGGCGTGCGCGCGTGCGGGCGTGCGCGCGTTCGCGATAGCGCCAGTTTGGCGCCAAAGTACACTTAAAAGTCCCCCTGTGCTTTGACACATTGCTGCTTCGTCTCAGCTTCGTGATTCTAGTATTTGTAATCTGATTGTTTGCTACCTATCTGACCCGGCTTGTTTGACCATCCGTCCTGCTCCAATCCGACCCGGCCTGTCTGACTATTCTTATGCTACCTGCCTGATACTGTTGCCAACCTCTGCCTGCCTACCGACTCTGCCTCTGCCTGCTGTATTTTGCCTGCCTCATACCCTCGCTGACCCGGATCGTCTGACCCTGCTTGTTCCTGTTGTCCTTGCTGTTGCACCTTCAGCTTCAGCTCCTGAGACCTCTGCACATCCAAGTGTTCCAGTCTGCTGCTTCCAGTCTCACCTGATCTGCAGTCCAGCCATCCCTGCGGGATCTCTCACCTCTTCAGCATCAGAGACTCAGCTCAACAGGCACTCCTACCCCACTGCGCTCAGGAGACCACTGTCCCCACTCCAGTGGCTCCTGAACCAGCGTTGTATGAGAGGTCTTCTCCTACAAAGTCAGGCTCTCCTACCAGGTACTTAACAGTACGAAGCAGCCATGTCTGAGCCTGCAGGAGATACCTCTCCATTGAAGGAGATATGCACACACCTGGCAGCCCTCACCCAAGCAGTGCAAGCCCTTCAGGACAATTATAACAGACTGGAGGGACAAGTCCAGAACCTTGCAGGGGTTAATCCTTCAACCTCCTCTTCACTGGCCGCCCCAACACAGGCTGTTCCAGGGCCTTCAGTGGTAATGCTTCCTCCTGAACCACGGGTCCCCACTCCTGAAAGGTTCTCCGGAGACCGGTCTAAGTTTCAAGGTTTCCGCAATGCCTGCCAGCTCTTTTTTGCCTTACAGCCCAGAACCTTTTCATTGGAAGCCACTAAAGTTGGATTTGTCATTTCCCTCCTCCAAGGGGAACCACAGACCTGGGCACACCGTTTACTTGAAGGGGACTCGGCTCCAACCCAATCCTTATCTGCCTTCTTCGAAGCCATGGCACAATTATATGAGGATCCTCAACTGACTGCCACAGCTGAATCTGCTCTGCTCGCGCTCCAACAAGGCCGCAAACCTGCGGAGGACTATGTTGCTGAATTCAGACGTTGGAGCGCGGATACCCAGTGGAACGACGCGGCTCTGCGTCATCAATTCCGCATTGGACTGTCTGAAAATCTAAAAGATGAACTGGCTCGAGTTGGTATTCCAAACACCTTGGAGGCCTTGATCACCCTAACCATTCAGATCGATCGTCGCCTCCGAGAACGCCGATCTGAACGAGCAGTTCAACCTAACCGCCCGACCTGGATGACACCACGTGCCCCGATTCCTGCATCCCGCTACTTACCTGTGCCAAGTTCACCTCCAGTCAATACCACATCAGATACCTCCGAACCAATGCAGCTAGGTCTGATGCGACCTGCCCTGACCCCCGAAGAACGTGCCCGACGTCGACAATTGAATCTGTGTCTCTACTGTGGAGGAACCGGGCATTATGTCCATAATTGCCCAATCAGAATGAGTAAGTGTTCATCTCCTATACCTACCAGTCTCTCTGCTTTATCCACAAATTCTACCCATCTTGCCATTCCTCTCTCGTTACAGCTTCAAGAAAAGACACTCCAAGTCAACGCAATTATTGACTCCGGGGCATGCAGCTGCTTTATAGACTTAAGTTTTGCCAACCTGCACAACATCCCTTTACAGACTAAAGCCCATGGACTCTCTGTCTTCCTTGCTGATGGCTCCCGTATCAGATCCGGACAAGTGACACAAGAAACCCTGCCATTACCCGCTACGACTTCTTCTCAACACAAAGAAGTGCTGACCCTTGACGCCATCTCCTCCCCTATGTTTCCCATTATCCTGGGCATTCCCTGGCTTCAGGCCCACAATCCACACATCCATTGGGCATCTGGAGAAGTAAAATTTCTGTCATCCTACTGTCAGGAACACTGTCTGGCGAAAGACTCGGATCCCCAAGCTACCCTGCTTTGTTTGGACTCCGACCAGGCAAATCGTCAGGCCATTCCCAAACACTATCATGACTACATGGATGTCTTCAGCAAAAAGGGGGCAGATTCTCTTCCACCTCATCGTCCCTACGATTGCCCCATCGAGTTGCTGCCAGGATCCGAAATTCCCTTTGGACGCATCTTTCCCCTATCCGAAAAGGAACAAGAAGTGTTGAAAGCATATATTGATGAAAACTTAGCCAAAGGATTTATTCGTCATTCTACTTCTCCAGCAGGTGCGGGAATATTCTTTGTTACCAAGAAGGACAAATCTCTCCGCCCGTGTATTGACTACCGAGAATTGAATAAGATCACGGTTAAAAATCGGTATCCCCTACCCTTGATACCCGAACTATTCCAGAAATTAAGGACTGCCTTCATTTTTTCTAAGTTTGATCTAAGAGGGGCCTACAATCTGATCCGCATTCGGGCTGGGCATGAGTGGAAAACAGCTTTTCGGACCCGATTCGGGCATTATGAATATTTAGTCATGCCTTTTGGACTCTGTAATGCCCCTGCAACCTTTCAACACCTAATTAATGATGTGCTTAGAGACTTTTTAGACCTCTTTGTGATCGCATATCTAGACGATATTTTGATCTTTTCGGAATCCCTAGATCTCCATCGGAAACATGTTTGTCAAGTGTTGGGTCGTCTCCGCTTACACAGGCTGTATGCAAAGGCGGAAAAATACGAATTCGAGCAACAGAGCATCCAATTCCTGGGATTGATTATCTCATCGACTGGCATCAAGATGGACCCACAAAAGGTTTCTGCCGTTCTGGACTGGCCGGTACCCCTGGACAAAAAAGGGGTTCAGCGATTCATCGGGTTCGCAAACTTTTACAGAAAGTTTATCAAGGGGTTCTCTGCTATAATCGCACCAATCACACAACTGACCAAGCAGAATACCCGTTTCTCCTGGAATCACCTAGCCCAAGAGGCTTTTGTGAACCTTAAGAGACTTTTTACTTCAGCACCTATTCTTAGTCACCCTGAACCATCCTTGCCATTCATTCTAGAAGTGGACGCTTCTGAGATAGCGGTCGGTGCGATACTCTCGCAACGAAAGGACAGTAAGGATGTTATGCATCCCGTAGGATTCTTCTCCCGAAAACTCTCCCCTGCGGAGAGAAACTATGATGTCGGTGATCGGGAGCTTCTCGCCATCAAGACTGCATTAGAGGAGTGGAGGTACCTGTTGGAGGGGGCTGTGCATCCAGTGCTAATTTATACTGATCACAAAAATTTAGAATATTTACGATCCGCTAAAAGGTTAAAACCCCGTCAAGCCCGTTGGGCGCTGTTTTTCTCACGCTTTTCCTTCCACATTACGTATCGGCCGGGTTCAAGAAATGTCAAACCAGACGCATTATCACGAATGCATGACAACCCAAAGGATTTATCTGCTCCAGATACCATTTTACCTGCAAACAATTTTTTGCTCATCTAAGCTGATCTTCTTTCTCAGATTAAGGAAGCATCTTCTGGAGCAGCCAGACCCTCAGGCCTTACCCTAAGTAGCAAGGACGGACTGTTCTGGAAAGGTAGCCAAATTTTTGTTCCTCAGGAGGTTCGGGTCAAGGTCTTGGCACTCCTTCACGATCACCCACTGGCAGGTCACTTTGGGGTTCGTAAAAGTCTGGAATTGGTACAGCGTACTTTCTGGTGGCCCAATTTGAAGGACTTTTGTGAGAGATATGTCAAATCTTGCCCTATCTGTACCCAGAATAAGACATCCAGGAGTAGAGCTTGGGGTCTGTTAAAACCCTTGCCAGTACCCGATAGGCCCTGGAAGATGATATCCATGGACTTTATTGTGGAGCTCCCATGTTCAGAAGGGTGTTCTGCTATTTTCGTGATAGTAGACTGTTTTACCAAGATGGCCCACTTTCTTCCATTAAAGGGAACTCCGTCAGCTATGGAAACAGCCCACATTTTCATTAAGGAAATCATTAGACTCCACGGAATTCCTGTAAACATAACCTCTGACAGGGGGGTACAATTTACCTCACGTTTTTGGAGAGCTCTGTGTGAATCTTTAAAAATCAAACTGGCCCTGTCTTCGGCCTATCACCCTCAGACCAACGGTCAGACAGAGAGGACCAATCAGACTCTTGAGCAGTACATCAGGTGTTTTACCTCTTTTTCACAGGACGATTGGGTATCCTTGCTGCCGCTGGCAGAATTTGCCTACAACAATGCCAAACACTCAGCCACCGGTCAATCCCCCTTTTTTGCTAATTATGGGTTCCATCTAACCTTTTTACCTGATTTCCTTCCAGAGTCCTCAGTCCCGGCAGTACAGAGTACGGTAGACTTCATCAACCATAACAACCAGATGTTGCAGGAAGCAGTATCCAAGGCTCAGACGGACAGCAAGAGGATCTTTGACCGGAAGAGAAGAGGGGAGTTGAAGCTTCAGCTTGGTGATCAGGTATGGCTATCTACAAGTAACATTAAACTAGCATGTCCCTCTAAGAAGTTGGCACCTAGATTTATAGGACCGTTTCCGGTCAAAAGAAAAATCAATGAAGTTTCGTATGAACTGACTTTACCTGACTCTCTCAAAATACACCCCGTGTTTCATGTGTCATTGCTCAAGCCTGCTGTACCTGATCCCTTCCCCGGTAGAGGAACTAGACCTCCTGAACCCATTGTGGTTGATGGCAACAAGGAATTTGAGGTCGAGGCTATCCTTGATTGCAGGAAAAGACAAGGACAGATCCAGTTCCTAATTAAGTGGAGGGGCTACGGCCCAGAAAGTAATTCTTGGGAACCAGATTGTAATGTGCATGCCAGGCGTTTAGTGCAAGCCTATTTTTCTAATCATCCGGAGAAGAAAAGACTTTTGGGCACCCGGAGGTTGCCCCTTGGGGGGAGGCAATGTCAGGGCACCATTGGCACCGAACCGGGGCGTCGGCGTACGCCTATGCGCCGGCGCGCGCCGTTGCGCGCTGCTCAGCAAATACCTGTTGTTCCCGGGCATCGGCACGGCGCTAGGGCGCGCGCGGGTTCGCGGCACTTGGGCGCGCGCGCGTGTGCACGTGGGCGCGTGCGGGCGTGCGCGCATTCGCGATAGCGCCAGTTTGGCGCCAAAGTACACTTAAAAGTCCCCCTGTGCTTTGACACATTGCTGCTTCGTCTCAGCTTCGTGATTCTAGTATTTGTAATCTGATTGTTTGCTACCTATCTGACCCGGCTTGTTTGACCATCCGTCCTGCTCCAATCCGACCCGGCCTGTCTGACTATTCTTATGCTACCTGCCTGATACTGTTGCCAACCTCTGCCTGCCTACCGACTCTGCCTCTGCCTGCTGTATTTTGCCTGCCTCATACCCTCGCTGACCCGGATCGTCTGACCTTGCTTGTTCCTGTTGTCCTTGCTGTTGCACCTTCAGCTTCAGCTCCTGAGACCTCTGCACATCCAAGTGTTCCAGTCTGCTGCTTCCAGTCTCACCTGATCTGCAGTCCAGCCATCCCTGCGGGATCTCTCACCTCTTCAGCATCAGAGACTCAGCTCAACAGGCACTCCTACCCCACTGCGCTCAGGAGACCACTGTCCCCACTCCAGTGGCTCCTGAACCAGCGTTGTATGAGAGGTCTTCTCCTACAAAGTCAGGCTCTCCTACCAGGTACTTAACAGCCTCTATTTCATGCAGACAATATTTAAAGGGTAACTCCACTTTGGAGAAAATAATAGCAAATAAAGAAAAAAATAATATAGTGTGTCCAATTGTGAATCAAGTCATATTGTAATTGAATGTTATTAAAAATTACATTTCATTTTCAATCTGCAGTCACTGTAAATTTCTATAAATGCAATGCAATATGGCTACATGAAGTTGTTCTGTACACAGAATGTATACTAACCACTCCCCAGAAACATCATTTCCTACTTGTGTGATTGGCTCACCAATTTTTCCCAAAAATCTGCCCAAGATACAAGACAGATTTCAGGCATCCCTGGAAAAAAAAAAGGAAAATTTATTATCAAATACTTATCGTAATTTTCCTTTCCTGATGGACTCCATGGCAGCCTACGTGTGGGTTAACCCCGCCTCCTCTCCAATGCTATAGGACCCCATTCCCATAAATGAGTACTCACCACTAGCTACTGCGTTCCGTAACTAGCCTACTCTATGACCAAATGGGTGGGAACTCCGTCTGCCATGGAGTCCATCAGGAAAGGAAAATTACGGTAAGTATTTGATAATAAATTTTCCTTTTTCCTGACAGACTCCATGGCAGCCTACGTGTGGGAAATAACTAGCCGACCACACGGGTGTGTATGTTAAATCAAACCAAATTTAATTTGTCCTATCAACCGATAGGATTCTCAAAGCAAAGTTTACAGAGGACAATGAAGCAGGCTCAATACAGTAGTGAGACATGAAAGTATTGATAGAGGCCCATGAGGCCGCTTTGCATATGGTGTCCGGGGCCACGTGCCGAGCTGCCGCCCATGAAGCCGCCATTCCCCTGGTGGAGTGAGCTGTCACCACCTGTGGAGGAGCCGAACCCTTCGCCCTGTACGCTTGTTGAATAGTCTGTACAATCCAAGTAGCGAGTGTCCTAATCGAAGCTTTTTTCCCCTTATTGCTTCCTGAGTGTAAAATGAATAAATGGCCAGAACGTCTGAAGGGAGAAGTTACTCTCAAGTATTCCTTGATTGCTTCCCCTACATCCAGACTCTGGCGACCTGAACGTAGGAAGGACTATCTCCTGATTATCATGGAACACCGAGGACACTTTTGGGTTCGAACCCAGCATAGGGATGAGGACTACCCGGTCCGGGAAGAACGTCAGGAAGGGTTCTTCACAACCCAGAGAGCCAATTTCAGAGACTCTTTTCGCCGATGTGACGGCTACTAAAAAGACCACTTTTGCTGAGAAGTCCTTAATAGAGAGCGGGGAAGGCCCGGTAGTACTGAGTCCTGAGATTGAATCTAGAACAAGTGGCAGGTCCCATTTGGGGAACCTGAATTTCCTTTGGGGCTTGAGCCTTGAAGCACCACGAAAGAATTGCCGGCTTAATGGATTAGTTGCCCAAGAGGACCCAGAGAAGGCAGACAGAGCAGAAACCTGAACTCTAAGCGAGCTGATGGATAATGGTAGATCTAAACCTGTTTGAAGGAAGCTGAGGATGTCTTGTACCTCCGGATGTCTAAAAGACCTGCCGTTAGAAGAGCAAAAATCCACAAACTTGGACCAGATCCTACTGTAGACTCTATTCGTGCTAGGTCTTCTTGAGCTCATGAGAGTTGAGATCACTGTGGGAGCGCAACCAAGCGAGATTAGCCTCTCCCTCTCAAGAACCAGACCATCAGTCTCAGTACTGCCGGGCATGGGTGCAGAACTGACCCCTGAGAAAGAAGGTCCGGCCTGAGAGGGAGAGGCACCGGGTTCCTGAAGCTGAGTTGGACAAGGAGAGGGAACCACGGCCTGTTCGGCCAGTATGGAGCTATCGTCAACACTTCGGCTGATTCCGAACGGAGCCTCTGCAGGAATCTCAGGATGACTGGAAGTGGCGGAAAGGCATAAGCCTTGTTGAATCTCCAAAGATCCGTCAGTGCGTCCGACCCGAGAGCCTGGCTGCAATGACCTCTGGCATAATACTTCTCCAACTTGTAGTTGTGACGGGAGGCGAATAGATCCACCTCGGGATTGATCCCTAGTGATGAGACCCATCTGAATGTCTCCATATGCAGGGGCCACTCGTTGTTGTCCAGTTCGGTGCGTGAGAGGAAGTCTACTTGGGTATTCTGGACTCCTGGGACAAACACCGCCGAAATGTTGCACAGGTTCTTCTGTGCCCAAGAAAGGATGGGCTCGACTTCCCGAAGGAGATTGGAACTCCGGGTACCCCCTTTCACGTAGGCGACTGCCTTTGTGTTGTCCATTCTTAACAGCACTGAGTTCCCTCTCAATAGGTGAGAGAAGGATTGAAGTGCACACCAGGCCGCTCTGTGTTCCAGGACGTTTGAACCCGGGACTGGGAGGCATGGATCCCATTTGCCCTGGGCAAGGTTCGAACCTCAGAGGGCTCCCCAACCCGTCCCGCTGGCATCGGTCGTGACCGTGATCCAGGAGATGGGGGCAATGGAGTGACATGTCAGGAGGTTCTTGCGTTGAAGCCACCAGAAGAGGCTGTTCCGCATTGAAGATGTCACCCGGATGACTTGACTCTTGTCCCCTGTTCTCCACTGCTGCAGGAACCCTGACTGGAAGGGACATAATCTCCACAAGGCCCACTTGACCATGGGAGATGTGGAGACCATCGTATCAATGATTTCTAGACACTGAGAGGCTTTCAGGTGTGTGGTATGTAAAGCCCGAGAAATTCTGTCCCGGACCACCGGAATTTTCTGTAGTGGAAGGGAAATAGTGCTTCTTACGGTGTCGAACTGTGCTCCCAGATATATTAGGCGTTGAGCCGGAATTAGGTGGCTTTTTGCTAGATTCAGGAGCCACCCGAAGCTGGATAGGGCGGAGATCACCTGTTCCCGGTGTGCCAGCAGCTGGTCCCTGCTTTGGGACAGAACCAGGAGGTCGTCGAGGTAGTGGTAGAGCCGCACCCCCTTTAACCTTATGAGAGCTACTGTGGCCAAGAGGATTTTTGAAAAGACCCGAGGGGAAGTTGTCAACCCGAAGGGGAGGCAAATAAACTGCAGATGATCCTGTCCTACTTGGAAACGTAGGTACTTGTGAAGCCCCTCTTCTACTGGGACGTGGAAGTAAGCGTCCTTCAAATCGATGGAAATCATCCAATCGCCTGGCTGAATAGCTTGCTGAATGGTCGCCAGAGTTTCCATCTTGAATTTCCCTTGCACTATAAACTTGTTCAGGTAGGTCAGGTCTATGACCGGGCGCCAAGAGCCACTCTTTTTTTGAACTAGGAAAAGAGGGGAGTATACCCCCTGAAACCATTCCTCCCTGGGGATGAGTACAACTGCTCCTTGAGACTTTAGAAGGTCCACATAGGACAGTAGGGCCTGTCTTTGTTCTTCCGACCGGGGTAGAAGAGTGGAGACAAATCTGGGAGGAGGAACATTGGAGAAGGTCCATCTGTGACCTGTCGAGACTGTTCTTATCACCCAAAAGTCCGAGATCGAGGCCACCCAGACGTGCCGGAAGAGGCTCAGCCGTGCCCCTACCCGACCCGCCTGGGCGGGCGCAATCTCAAAAGGACTTTGCCTGTTCTTTGGATGTCTGGCCTTTAGTGGACTTACGAAAGGAAGCTTGACCTCTGTTCCAGCTCTTCCTAAAGTCCCTACCGGGCTTGTAAGAGCGAGCTTCCCTGGATTGCACTGGAGAACGTCTTCTAAACTGAGGTTTCTTCCGACCAAGAAGGCGTCTATCCTGGGGAAGGAAGCCCGACTTGCCACCCGTGGCAGGCGATATGGCATCGTTGAGTTTATTGCCAAACAGTGAGGATCCCTCAAAGGGAATCTTACACCAAGCCTGTTTGGAAATAGGGTCAGCAAGCCAAGGGCGTAACCATAAGGCCCGCTTAGCCGTGACTGACGACAACATAATTCGCGCCAAAAGGCGTATCAAATCAATGGATGCCTCCCCCAAGAAGACTGCCGCTAGCTTTAATTCCGCAGCTGCTGAACTTCCTGCTAGCTCCTCCGAAATACCCTTAAGGAAGGAATCCACATTTTCCGTCCAAGCCTCCATGGCTTTTGACATGGTTGCCAGGGCCAAAGCCGGTTTGCAGGCCGTGCCGGCCAGCCCATAGATCCTCTTCAGATCCTGGTCAATCCTTCTCTAGAGACCATCCTTGAAGGATACCGTATCCTCTAGGGGAAGTGTGACATGTTTAGCCAGCCGCATTAGGGCAGCGTCCACAAGGGGAGCATTCTCTAGGTACTTTACCTCTTCCGACTTGAAGGGGTACAATCTGGAGGCTTTATTGACCATCGAGGACTTCCTGTCCGTCTTACCCCATTCCTCATCTATAATCTCTTTCAGCTCTGAAAGGAGCGGGAAACTTGAACGCTCTTTTCCAAGGTGTTTGAAGAATTTCTTCTGTTTAGCTGGGGGAGTCGCGGGATCCTCCCATTTAAGGGCCTCCTTGATTGCTTTAATTAAAGGTGACACCATGTTGAAATCGAAGCCTCCAATTTCCTCTTCTTCCTGAGGATCATCATCTGAGGAATCAAGAGAGGCCGCATAAGGTTGAGAAGTGCCCGGGTCATCACGGGTCTCATCAGCCGGAGGGCCAGACAGTGAAGTAGACCGGCTCAGCGTGTGGGGAGAGTCCAGCTCTTTTAGAGATTGCTGTACCACACGTTTAACTAGAGATTCCAAGTGTTGGTTCTCTGTTTCCTTTTCCCTGACCGCCCGGGCATAGCACCGATCACATAGTGATTTGCCCTCCGGAACTCTTGTTCCACATCCCCAGCAGGCCCTTCGATCAGAGCGGCTGTCATGGCGGTGGGAGCGGTGTCTGGAGGAGGAATGGTGGTGGTCTCCAGATGCAGAGTCTCGTCTGGATCTTTTTTTTAAATTCCTTTATTTTATTTCAACAATGCATGTTACAGTGTGATATACATGTTATCAAGATCTATAACATTTAGTGAGTGATACAAAAAAATAAAACAGAGGCATGAAGAGGACTTTAACAGAAAACTACTGTCGACTAAAGACGTGAACACATATTCATTCCTCTAGTTTACACGGTCTGCATAATGAAAATGAAAACAGAGCCTGAGTGTATGGGAAAGTCTAATGTTATGCTTATCATACTATCCATTTGCAAGCAGTTCCCTGAGATATGCCTCGTTTAAACTAAAGGCTCGTGTAGTTATCCTTAGACAACAGGCATATAGATAAAGCAAGGTAACAAAGAGAGAAGCTCTCCACTGACCGGGGGTGGAGATATTCCTTGGCGATCAGTAGAGTCCGGCAAGGGGCAACTAATGTAGAGTAATGAATACCATGATATTCAACATATCTGATCTAATCTTCCCTTAACCGAAAAAAATATAGGGGGTTGTGTGAGAACCTAGGGAGAGAGGGGGAGGGGGGAGGGGAGGGAAGGGGAGAAAAGCAGGAGACAGTAAGGAGGGAAGAGGCCAGAGAGAATGAGAGGGGAAGTGGAGGGGGAGAGGAAGAGAGAAGTAAAGAGAGGAGGGTGGCGGTGTCACCCTCCAGCCAGGCAGGGTCCTCGTATCTAGGAGTGTCCACATTAAGTCATCTCTCGGAGGTAGGCCTCGGTGTAGATGAAGTGTTGCCAGGGGCGCCAGGTCTCCCGAAAGGCTTCCTCCCTGTCATGCAGGGTGGCCGTAAGATCTTCCATGTCCCGCAGATCATTGACCCTCGCATACCACTGAATCTTCGTTGGTGGGATTACCGATCTCCAAAATAGAGGGATGCAGGCCTTGGCTGCATTAAGCAGATGTATGGTGAGTGAGGCTTTATATTTCTTGATTGAACTCCTAGAAAGGTGCAGTAAACAGGCCCCGGGGTCTCCCCCCAGTGCGACACCCGTCAAATGTTCGATCGTATCCGTCACCTCTTTCCAGAACGGTTTAATCTTGGGACAGTCCCAGAGAATGTGCAACATTGTTCCCTCTCCTGCTCCACAACGCCAACATAGATCTGGCACCTGCGGGAGGAACCTGTGAAGAGTGGATGGTACTCTGTACCATCTGGTCACTATCTTGTAGCAAGTCTCCTGGACCCTTGTAGCCAGAGAAGATTTTTGGGCAAAGTGTAAGATCTTTTCCCTTTGTGTTTCATCAAAGTGCGCTCCCAGATCCGTCTCCCACTTAGTAAGGAAGGGAGGTGCAAAACCTTCAGCCGGGGCGATCAAAGAGAGGTAGATCAGGGATAACGAGTGGCGTATGGGCTCTCTGCGGTGGCAGATACGTTCCAATTCCGTAAGTGGGCGTGGGGGACCTAGAGTTCGGGCGCTTCGGCGCAAAAAATTACGCAGTTGGAGACCACTCAGGAAGTCCAAAGGCCTGTCTAGGATTTCTATTCCCGCGGTTGTCTTGAGCTGGCCGCCGGGATCCAGGAAGTCATGGAGGTGTGGCCATCTATCTCCCTCTGATAAGGCTCTAAAGATCGGCCCCTGGCAGCCCGGCATGAAGTCTGGGTTACCCAGGATCGGCACCATAGGGGAAGGGATAGGTGAGATCTGGGTTTTGCGGAAGGTTTCTCTGATCACTCTCAATGTGTTTCCAAGAGTTGGGTGTTCGGCAATGGATTTCGGGATCGGAGTGGTAAGCCACGGCCAACTCCTGGCCGTACCGTCGGAGTCCTCCATCTCCATGGTGACCCATTGTTTGGCCTCTAGGTGACAGTACCAGTCTATCAATCTGGTAAGATGCGCTGCCCTATAGTAGGCTTTTATGTCTGGTAAACCCACCCCTCCCCTGCGTTTTGCCAAGTAAAGTAGTTGTAATTTTATGCGCGGCGGCTTGTGTGACCAGACAAATTCTCGGAGGAGTGCGTCGATTCGCTTGAAGAAGGAGGGCGGAAGATGAATGGGGAGGGCCTGTAGCAGATAAAGTATCCTTGGGAGGGCTGTCATCTTGATGGCATTACAGCGTCCAAACCACGTTAGAGTGAGGGCGTGCCAATGCTGCAGGTCTGTTTTAAGTCTGTGTAGGAGAGTGGCAAAATTTGCTTGGTACAGGTCGGCGGGGTCCGCGGTGATGACCACCCCTAGGTACGGAATGGAATCGGTTGCCCAGTGGAACTGGTAGTTCAGGCGCAATTGTCGGGTATTTTGCGAGCTCAGTGTGATGTTGAGCATGGAGGATTTAGACATATTTATTTTAAATAGGGACAGAGCCCCGTATTCCCTCAGAGAATGGAGCAAGACAGGGAGTGAGGCAATGGGGTCAGCCAAGAAGAAGATAAGGTCATCTGCGAATGCGGCGACCTTGTGGGTTCCAGATGTTTTACGGAAGCCCTCTATGTGGGGGTTGGCCCGTATCTTACAGAGCAGGGGTTCTAAGGTGAGAATGAAGATTAGGGGAGACAGGGGACAACCCTGTCTGGTACCATTCCGAATGTCGAAATAACCGGACCTGGTTTCGTTGACCCTGACCGCCGCTGTGGGGCTAGAATAGAGTGATAGGATCCAGCTGAGCATCGACGACCGAAGACCAATGTGTTCGAGAGTAGCTCTAACAAACGTCCAATCCACACGGTCGAAAGCTTTCTCTGCGTCTGTTGACAGCAGTAGAAGGGGTCGTCGCGTGGACCTAGCGGCATGTATGAGGTTCAGCACCCTAATTGTGTTGTCGCGTGGTTCCCGTTGAGGAACAAAGCCCGCCTGGTCTTTGTGAATTAGATTTGGTATATGTGGGAGCAATCTGTTTGCCAAGATCTTGGCAAACAGTTTCAGGTCGGTGTTTAGCAGAGCTATCGGTCGGTAGTTTCCACACCTAAGTGGGTCCTTTCCCTCTTTGGGGATGAGAGAGATGTATGCCCTAAGGGAGTCTATGGGGAAGGAGTTACCTTTCGTAATAGAGTTAAGTGCAGCCACTAATGGTTTGGAGAGCGTCTCGAAGAATGTTTTGAAGTAAGTTGAAGTGAGGCCATCCGGGCCTGGGGCTTTTTTTGGCTTGGAGCTCGCCATTGCCACCCCCAACTCTTCCACCGTGATGGGGTCTTCCAACCCCTCCACAGTGTCGGCCGGCAGAGATGGCATGCCTGAGGAAGCTAGATATTCATGTGGAGTGGATCCTCCAGTAGGGTTAGGGGCGCCGGGAGAAGTTTTATCTAGGTTATAAAGACCGCTATAAAATGAACGGAATTCCTCTGCTATTTCTGTTGAGGTAGAGACCCTCCGACCCGTGGGGGAGAGAATGTGAGGGATGAAAGTTTTGGTGCGGGGACCGCGTAAAGCTCTGGCTAGGAGTGAGCCAGGTTTGTTAGAGAATTCGTACATTGTACGACGTGACCATGCTAACCTCTCTTTCGTTTTATGCAACAGAAGCGAGCGAAGCTCTTCACGTGCTTTAAGTAACTCCTGGTATACGGAGCGTGCTAGGCTAGCCTTATGTGTGCATTCGAGGGTCTTAATCTGAAGTAGAAGTTCTTCAGCTCTACGGGTTCTTTCCCTCTTGAGACGTGCCCCAATACCTATCAAAATGCCCCTGATAACTGGCTTGTGTGCCTCCCACACCACCAAGGGATTGGGGACCGAGGCTACATTAAGTGCAAAATATTCCTGCAGTTTGGCTTGGATCTCCGCGCGTGTCTCTGCAGATTGAAGTAGTGATTCGTTCAGTCTCCACGAAGGTGGAGATTTAGACATTGGTCCCATTTGGAGCGTCAAGTGTATGGGGGCATGGTCAGAAAAAGAAATGACATCTATGGATGAGTCCACCACCCTTGGCAAGTCCTGATGGGAAAGGAGCAGGTAATCTAATCTTGAGTACGAGTGGTGAACTTGAGAGAAGTACGAGTAATCCCTATCCTTGGGGTGTAAGAGGCGCCAGGGGTCCATCAGACGAAGTGAGTGAATATCGGATTTAATACGTTTAAGGCGCGCGTATGAGAGATGAGAGGCACCCCGTGAGGTGTCCAACAGGGGGTCCATTGCGAAGTTCATATCGCCTCCAAAAATGAGCATCCCCTCTGTGAACTCAAGTAGTATGGGTAACAGCCCGCGCAGGAACCGAGCATGGTCGGCATTGGGGAAATAGATATTGGCAAGAGTGACCTGAATGTCCGATACCCTGCCCTTGATCAGGAGAAAGCGGCCCTGAGGGTCCGCCTGCTGTGCCCTGAACTCCCACTGTACTGACTTTGCCACTAAAATGCTAACCCCCTTAGATTTGGAGATAGGTGAGATGCTGTGGTATGCCGTCGGGAACTGATTGTTAGTCAGTTTGGGAATATGCTCGCCATGAAAGTGGGTTTCCTGTAGAAAGGCAATTTGGGTTTTAGTTCTGCGTAGGTCAGCTAGTAGCTGGGAACGCCTTTCCGGGATATTGAGGCCCCGTACATTAAGGGAGGTCACCTTTAGGAGAGCCATCGTGGCGGCCCGGGCGCTGAGGATCGTTGACAGAATGAGGAGGACAATTACCTCTGGTTTAGGTTCACGTCGCCTTCCAGCTAGAGGGCAACAACACCAGAGAATAAAGAGGAATAAAGAAGGTGAGAACAGAGTCAGAGCAGGAAGAGGAGCGGGTAGGTAAGGGGGGAAGGGGGAGGGGAGGGAGGGAGCAATCTAAGTTAGTCAAGAGACTACGCTATGATCTCCCGGCCGAGGCACAAAAGGGATTGTGCAGCAATCGGGAGATCGCCCTAAGGGGGGTGGTCGAAGCGTCAAAGTGCGCAACAAAAAAAAGGGAAAAAGATTTATCTTTGCTCACACTTAAGTGGGCAAGTCAAGCAATATGAGAGGGTACTTTTGGGAGTGGTAGGGAGATGCACTGAATGGGGGGCCTTCAGAATCAGAAACATTAAGAAAAAACAATATATTAAAAAACAATATATTAACCATCATAAGTAGGGTGTAATCTACCACAAAACTGGGCATAACAATCATAAACGAAACTGTGTTTAAGGCTAGTGTGTGCAACTAAGTAAACCTCTAACAGCCACGATCTACTGGCGTTGACGCACTGCAGAGGCGGCTAGGGGTCGAGGACCCCAGGGGTCAACTCACCCCCCTCCCGGGCAGGGCCAGGAGGGGGTCTCCACCGCCCGGCTGTCAGTGCGCCAAGGCAGCCTGACCAGATTTGGCTCATGAGAAGAATGTATGAGCCTCCTCCTCGTCGTCTACATTCATATCAAATAAACTCGAGTGGAGTGCATGAAGTCTGGCCTACAGCAAAAATACCACAGTTAAACAGTTGTAACAATGCGTCCCCCCTCCCTCTTCCCCCGTCCATATTTGAGAGTTAACCCATGGATAAGAGGGAAAAAAAAAAAAAAAAAAAAAAGGGGAAAAAAAGGGGGGGGGGGAGTCCTGGTGCATGGGTTTGAATGTTCCTGAAAAAAATCGCCATAAGGGGGGGGAAGGAGCGGGGCATCTGCCCATAAGAGGTACTGAAAGCCTTACCAAAAACCAAAAAGTGGTGAGAGTTTAGTCCTCAGAAGATGTTGGATGGGCTCTTCTGCCTTCTCGGTTTGGCGGGCGGGATCTTGGGCGTCGAGCTCTCTGTTGTCTGGGTGGTGCTGAACCTTGTGGGTTCTGGGAAAGCAGATAGTCAAACCAGTTGGGCACCTCGATCGCCGGCCTGGAAATGAAATGAAAGAGGGCAGGGAGTTGGTCTGGCGTTCGGAGGTAGAATTCCGCCCCCTGCCTCCTGACGATGAGATGGAAGGGGTGACCCCATCGGTAGGTGGCATCTGCTTCGCGGATGATTTCCAGTAGGGGTCGCATGAGCCCCCGCATGGTGCGAGTTTGTCTGGAGATGTCAGGGAAAATCCTGATGGGAGCCCCGTCAAAGTCTATTGGGCCCTTTTCCCAGGCAAGGCGAAGAATGTCCTCCTTGATAGTGAAAAAATGCACCCTGCATAGTACATCGCGAGGAGAGTCTAGTTCTGATGGTGATCTTTGTGCAGAGGGTGGGGGTCTGGGACCTGGTATACGGTGCACCCTGTCTAGTTCCAGGTCAGCTGTCGGTGGTTTGCCCAGGACCTGGTTTAAGATGGCGACCACTGTGGATCTGAGGTCTGGGCCCATGGTGGCTTCTGGGATCCCCCTTAGGCGCAGATTGTTCCGTCTGCTTCTATTCTCTCCGTCATCCAGGCGTAGCTGAACGTCGACAAGATGGCGGCGGAAGGCCCCATACTCCGACTCAAGTGTAGTGAGGCGCGCTTCTGTAGTAGATTGGGAGGCTTCGATCGTGGTGACTCTCTCCTCGACAACATCCACTTGCTGTTTTAGGTCATGCAGTTCTTTGGTTAGTGCATTGACAATAGAGGTGGCCATAGCGTTTAAGTCCTGTTTGGTGGGGAGGCCTGACACTATGTCTCTTAGAGAGCTTTCAACTAGGCCGCTTAGGTCATCAGCGTTCTCTGAATGCAGTGGCGTGTCAGTGGTTGTGAGAGCCGGGGAAACTATAGGAGAGGGTACTCTGTGTGGCAAGGGGGGAAAGTCTTCCTCCGCTGCAGAGGTAGTTGCCGGAGCGCCCTTCTTACTGGAGGGTGTAGCGCCCGCCGTGCTGACTCGAGGTGGCGCCATCTTGGTCTGACTCGCCGGTGAGGGAATCTGCTGTTGCCGTAGAAAGTAGTGTGAGATTTCGGGTCCCCTCCGTTCCTCAGTGGCCTGTGGGCGCCTGCAGCCTCCTGGCATGAATGGATGGCTTAGCTGATCGGTGCTACGGGTGATTCACGGCCCGTTTCAGTGTAGAGCTCCCAACGACGCGTTCTTACGTTTCCATAGCTAGGTCACGGCTCTCTCCTGTGATAAATTTTGAGTTAGAGTTTCTGTGTTTCATGCAGGCGTTAGGGGGCCTACACCAGGCAGTAGTGAGCAAGCGAGTGGTGGAGCCTGTGTGCAGGGTCAGGGGTAATCAAGCAGTAAGTGTGGTACAGTGTGTGACCCCTTTTAAAGATTTGTAATATTGGAGAGGGCACAGGAAGGGTACGGGCCCTGAAAAACCACGGTCGTGTCACCCCCAGCAACAGTACCTTGTTGTAGCTTCTGCAGACTGCTCTGTAGGATACAGGCTGGGAGGGAGAGGGAGGAACGGCTTAGCAATTTCACAATGTCCTTTTGTTGTTTATTCCCTCTTGGACAGCCCCCAGGACGGGTGGCAACTCTCTCCCCCAGAGCTCTGCAATCCAGGACAGTGTTATTAGGGCCCTGGCCTCCAAGATGGTTGCCGCTGCATGTAGCCTGCCAAGGGCCTTTATGGAGTTTCCTGCAGCCCCCTCTTGTGCTCTCCAGGTCCCGCTGCCGCCTTCAGGTAGGTGGCTCTTATGGGAAACTTGCGGTGGCCCCCTCTCCGCCGATTGCGGTACCCGAGGCCGGGGATGGCGGGGGCTGCACAGGCCGCAGGATGGCGGGTCGCGGCCGGGTTGTGGTGCCGACCGGGGGTCCTAGCAGTGCGGTCGCCAGCTGCCCGTCTCCTCCGGCCTGTCTCTCCTCCTACCTCCAGCCGCGACCGATGCGCGGAGCGCTGGGGTCCCCACGCCGCCAAGCGCGGCACTTTAGGCCGGGGATCGCGAGGCCGCCGCAGGCCGCAAGATGGCGGAGTGCCTTCAGGAAGAGATGCCGGCCTGTTACCTCGCTCTCGGGCTGCTGTCTTACTCAGAATTCTCCTCCCCTGTTGAGGATGGTTCCCTGCTACGCTTGGGGAGCCTTTTGCTGCTACAAGAGCTGGTTTTAAGGGCTGGATGGCTGTGGATAGAGCCAGGACCGGCGGAGCTGCTCTGAGACGCGTCCTGCTCCTTGCTGCATCCGGACACGCCCCCCCTCGTCTGGATCTTGAAGGAGACTGGCGTTGTGGCCTGGCAAGGTCTTTATCATTCTGGACCGCAATCTGAGGGTCCGATCTAGAAGGGCTGGGAGAAAAAAACACAGTAGGGACCAACATCAGATAACGCATGTACCATGCGACTGACTTTCCACCCCTCCCCTCTTAAGCACATACCTTGTGCGAGAGGGTTGGCCACTTAAAGGCGGTGAATTATCCATGTTTTTGCAGAAGAAGTGCGACACAATGCGGCTGGTCTGCAGAAAGAAAAAATGGCCTGAATGGGCCAATAACCAGTAAGGAGGAGTCTTTTGCCCTAAAGCGAATATAACATATCATAAAAAGGAGAAATTTTTTTTTTTTTTTTTTTATACATGAATTACACTTAGTAAAATATATAAAAAAATTTTTTTTTCAACATGAATCGAATTAAATAATTTTATTATATTATTCTTCTCCCCTTTTTTTTTTTTTTTCAGCATACACAGTGTATACCTATGTACTGCAAACACTCACCTAGCGTTGACCAGAGCTGGGCATGGGGAAGACCGCTCCACTCCCGTTCACTGTGAGGGAAATCCCACTGTGAGGGAGTCTCAGAGTAGAATTTGAAGCTCCCCGCCCATGACGTCACCGCCCAAGACGCGCCTGCACCGTAGGCTGACGATCGTACCGCGCATGTGCGGTTCCAGAGCATTACGCCGTACTACGCATGCGCGAGCCAAGCCTCGGTCCCGAGGAGGCTACTGCGCACGCGCGAACGGCGCGAACGCCGTACCCGGAAGTGCTGAGGCAAGCTGGAACGCACCAGCTCTCCAGCCGCCATGAGGGGCGGAAAAGGACCCACAAACGACCGGACTCCTGCAACAGAAGCCGGAGACACCTGGGGGAAGACATAATACACAGAGAAACACTGCCATGGAGACATACAAAATACTTCCGACCTTGCCAGCCGTTGATGCGTCCAGAATCTTTCGGCATACAGAGGCAACCATCCCTCCACCACAAGGGGAAAACCTTCAGCCTCAGACGCTACTCGCCCGCCCATGGCTGGGCCCTGAGCTGCACCGCAAGAGGTATACCATAATCCTGGATCCGTCCGACCGGACACGAACATCTTGAGTAGGTCCATTGGAGGAGGACAAAAAAGGAATGCAGTAGCTAGTGGTGAGTACTCATTTATGGGAATGGGGTCCTATAGCATTGGAGAGGAGGCGGGGTTAACCCACACATAGGCTGCCATGGAGTCTGTCAGAAAATGTAATTTTTGGTGAGATATTTCCAACTGCGCACTATATCTTTTAGCTTTTTGTCCTGTCATATAATGTTGTTGTATATTTCTATTTTGTATGTGTAGTTGGGGTTATCTCCCTGTTCCCCCTTCTTCACTTGCTACCCGGTGCACCAAGGCCACATTCGTATGCCTTGGTGCTTGTGCATGTTGGCCCTTTATCAAGTCTTGGAGTGCAGATATTCCACAAAAAGTTGAGGCCTCCTGTTCTGCACTCCAGTGAGATCTTCGTGTGCGTCAGTGGGCAGGGAATGCATGACGTTATCATGCCGGCAGTGTATTATGTCATTGCGCCTGCAGGCAGGGTGCAGCTGTGCACTGTCAGCTCAGAAGGCTGCATAGCTTTGCAACCCGGGCAGCGTTTGAATGGTCAGCCTCTGCAACTGGATTGCATATTGGCTGTCCATCCCCTCTAACAATTTTCTAACCATAATTGGCTATTCTTGGATCAGGCCCAGGCTCATATAAAGAGCACACCAGACTATGCTAATTTCACTATCATCTTGCTTGTATGTGCAGACCGTGTTAAGAGCAGGTAGATGGGTTCTCTCTGTGGGCACTTTTTCCCTGATGTCCTCCTATATGTGGTATACTATGGCTACTCCGGATCATATCACATGGTATTTATATGCCTAGTGCTTATGTATATTTTTTTTTTCCCTACAGATGTTTTCTCTATCTATTGGGCGGTCATCAGAGGACATTTTCCCATCTTGCAGCTCCTAGCTCACCACTCATTCATATAGAGTTGATTGCTCATTCCTCTTAGTATGCAGGGGAATGTAAGTGCCTTGTTCTGGACCCTTTTCCATTGGCATGTTTCACTGATACATTCCTTTTTAATTTGAACATATATTTATCTTATACTGTATACAATTTCTATTTTTTGTCAGTTATACCTTGACCACTGCCCTTGTTGCTTTATGGCGGCTACAGTAGCGGGAAGTTGGGGGATACTGGAGCCACCCCACATATTTCTCTCTGACAGACTAGTGGGACGGCACTGACGCTGCTTTTTATCTGATTTTAACTTGCAGCTGTATATGTCTTTTCATTGTGACCTGGACATTTTATAGATAGGTAACTCCTATCCTCACATTGATTAGTGGTTCCAAATAGGGATTAGCCCGATGTTCGAGTCAAACATAAGTTCGACTCGAACCTCAGGTGTTCGCCTGTTCACCGAATAGCGAACAATTTGGGGTGTTTGCGGCAAATTCGAAAGCTGCGGAACACCCTTTAAAAGTCTATGGGAGAAATCAAAAGTGCTAATTTTAAAGGCTTATATGCATGGTATTGTCATAAAAAGTGTTTGGGGACCTGGGTCCTGCCCCAGGGGACATGTATCAAATGCAAAAAAGTTTTAAAAATGGCCATTTTTTCAGGAGCAGTGATTTTAATAATGCTTAAAGTGAAACAATAAAAGTGAAATATTTCTTTAAATTTCGTACCTGGGGGGTGACTATAGTATGCCTGTAAAGTGGCACATATTTCCTGAGTTTAGAACAGTCCTTGCACAAAATGACATTTCTAAAGGAAAAAAGTCATTTAAAAGTACTCGCAGCTATAATGAATTGTCGGTCCTGGCAATACAGATAAAAGAAGTCATTGAAAAAAATGGCATGGGATCCCCCCATTCCAATACAAGGCCCTTTGGGTCTGTTATGAATTTTAAGGGGAACCCCGAACCAAAATTAAAAAAAATTGCGTGGGGTTCCCCCAAATTCCATACCAGGCCCTTCAGGTCTGGTATGGATATTAGGGGAACCCTGCTCCAAAATTTAAAAAAAATGGCGTGGGGTCCCCTCAAAATCCATACCAGACCTGAAGTCTGGTATGGTTTTTAAGGGGAACCCTGCACCAAAATTTTTAAAAAATGGCGTGGGTGTCCCCCCAAATATCCATACCAGACCCTTATCTGAGCACGCAACCTGGCAGGCCGCAGCAAAAGAGGGGGGATGAGAAAGGGGCCCCCCTGCTGAACCGTAACAGGCCACATGCCCTCAACATGGGGAGTGTGCTTTGGGGTAGCCCCCCAAAGCACCTTGTCCCCATGTTGATGGGGACAAGGGCCTTATCCCCACAACCCTTGCCAGATGGTTGTGGGGGTCTGCGGGCGGGGGGCTTATCAGAATCTGGAAGCCCGCTTTAACAAGGGGACCCCCAGATCCCAGCCTCCCCCCTGAGTGAAATGGTAATAGGGTACACATGTACCCCTACCATTTCACAAAAAAGTGTCAAAATGGTACAAATGACAAGACACATCTTGGGACAAGTCCTTTATTAAAAAATAAAAAAATAAAAATGTCCCACGAAGTACATTCATCTTCTCTCACTCCGTCGACGGACCGAAAAAGAAAAAAAAAACAAAGCCATGACCGACCCGCCTCCATGGGAGGCACCCGTCTTATGATGCATCCTCGCAGGTGACAGTTCTTTTATAACTGAGGGAGGGGCCACCTGGTTACATAAACGGGTGGCCCCGTCTCCCTCTGACACCCCGGGAAAGTCATAGGGAAGTCCATGTGCGTCATACGGCGGATGCCTCCCATGGAGGCGGGTCGGTCGCGGCTTTGTTTTTTTTTTCTTTTTCGATCTGTTGGCGGAGCGAAAGAAGATGAATGGACTTCATGAGACATTTTTATTTTTTAATAAAGGACTTGTCCCAAGCCGTGTCTTGTCATTTGTACAATTTTTACACTTTTTTGTGAAATGGTAGAGGTACATTTGTACCCTGTTACCATTTTACACAGGGGGAGGCCGGGATCTGGGGGTCCCCTTGTTAAAGGGGGCTTCCAGATTCCGATAAGCCCCCCACCTGCAGACCCCCATGACCACCAGGCAAGGGTTGTGGGGATGAGGCCCTTGTCCCCATCAACATGGGGACAAGGTGCTTTGGGGGGCTACCCCAAAGCACCATCCCCATGTTGAGGGCATGTGGCCTGGTACGGTTCAGGAGGGGTAGCGCTCTCTCGTTTCACCCCTTTTGCTGCAGCCTGCCAGGTTGTGTGCTCGCATAAGGGTCTGGTATGGATTTTTGAGGGGACCCCCACAACATTTTTTTTTTAATTTTGGCACGGGGTTCCCCTTAAAATCCATACCAGACCTGAAGGGTCTGGTATGGATTTTGAGGGGGACCCCCAAGCCATTTTTTTTAAATTTTGGTGCTGGTTCCCCTTAATATCCATACCAGACCTAAAGGGCCTGGTATGGAATTTGGGGGGACCCCCACGCAATTTTTTTTTAAATTTTGGTTTGGAGTTCCCCTTAATATTCATACCAGACCCAAAGGGCCTGGTAATGGACTGGGGGATCCCATGCCATTTTTTTCAATGACCTCTTTTATCTGTATTGCCACTTTACAGGCATACTATGGACACCCCCCAGATACGAAATTTACAGAAATATTTCACTTTTATTGTTTCACTTTAAGCATTATTAAAATCACTGCTCCCCAAAAAACAGGCGGTTTTTAAAATTTTTTTTTTGCATTGATACATGTCCCTGGGGCAGGACCCAGGTCCCCAAACACTTTTTATGACAATAACTTGCATACAGTGGGGACGGAAAGTATTCTCTGGGAAGGATGTTCAGCTTTTGGTAACAGGTAAAACAAGAAGTGGTATGTTATAAAAAAACAACTGTGGAGAACCCAGGTTCTATCCCATGCTCATTAACTAAGGCATCCATAACTACTTGTGACTGATGGCACAGCCCATGTGTCAAGCTGAAGGGAAAAGAGTGTCTGGCAGACATAAATGATCACCTTTTCCAAAGTCCTGTTTCATAAGAAGTTGCCCCCTGTGGACCACTTGTTCTTCTCATTCTGGGGTCCTTAAAATTGAATTATTAATCCCAGCTATACTGGGCCAGAACTAGGATGGAATCTGTGAGTTGCACAGACCCAGCAAGTGTCCGGGGCTGTAATGCAGCATCCTTAGAGTCGCCTGGTCTGCTGCCATGTTTGAGTTTTAAAGTTAATATGGTTACCTCAGCAAGAAGCTGGAAGGCTGAAAACAGCCAATCAATTAACTCGGCATGCCTTATTGGTTTAGCTGTCGAAGTAAAAACAAACTTCTGGCCCAAAATATAACCAAAAGCTCTTTAATTCTATACTATCTATATGAATATATACACTCTATTTATAGCTCACAGGCTTTGCTAAAACATAAAGTTCTTCTTCTTGAGCTGGGGAAAAAGGATCCAATGACTCTGAATACAGAGTATCCTTCTGTGTGATAAACTACATACTCAGTATAAAACCAGGAATCAAATCTACAAAAAAGTAAATATCTGTGTCTTCAGGAAGCGTGTCCTGCACTGGGCTCACAGCAGCTGATTCCTACATCATCAATTTAACACATGTGGTTTTTCTTTGTCTCCAGCCTCCTCCAAAAGAGGCAATAAGGTGGCTGGATTCAAATGTATGCGTTTTTCATTGTTAGATTTGTACATAAACAAACAAAACAAATTCATATTTTGAACCTTTCATTAGACAAACATTTAGTTAACTGTATATTTGCTGTGCAGAATGTGGGACCATTACACATTTTATATTTGACCAAAATAATGTCTGTAACTTTGTCTAATAGCACCTTTGCACCTTTGCATAAAGCTGCAGCTCTGATATATATTGGGGTGAACCCTTCATTACTGGGTCCAGCTTGCATAAATATATTACAATGGATTGTTTTCTATCATGCTGTTTGTGTAAGAACTCCAGTTTCATGTTTCAAAAAGACAACTTTTTCCTGGCAATATTATACATTTCTCATTGGTTGCTCTGTTGTTAGTTTTAGCTAGATAACACAAGTCTGTAGTTTCAATTTGACATTATTTTCCTGATGTCATAACATAATAAATGATAACAATATCCTGCGGTCATGCAGAGATGTAAATAAATCCAAAGTATTCTTCTGCTTATACCACTACACTTACAAGGAAAAGGGGCACATCATTTCACAATCCACACATTCTGCTTTGGATTTAAAAAATAAAAATTAATAAAAACAAAAGGACCAACAATCTGTATATGACAGAACAGAAAGCTCTCAGCCACATCAAAAACTATAAAACAACTGGCTGCAGGTGGCATCTATCATAACAGGGTGTGTGGACTTGATGTGATGGGTCTGTTATATTTAAATTTTATTTATTATTACTATCACATCATGGACCACACATCAAATTATTATTAGCCTTTTAGATTTCATCTTTGTAGAAAAACTTCTTATATATCCAATCCATCTTGGCTTTGACAAATATTATGGAGCTGTATTCCAATTAACAACCTCATCTTAATCTTTTTTTTCACTCAATAAATGTAAAATTACAAAATTGTTATCTTAATCTAAACTAATCCCATTTTACAAATTTCTTCATTAACCTGGATTTCATTTCCAACCAAAGGTTGTCTAAACCAGTTACAATATATCTATATTATTAATACAATTGTTAAACTCATATCAGAAATGAATACTCAAGTGATAAGCTCAATATCACACCCTAATTCTAATATATATCCAAAGATATATGTGCTTAAATTAGGACATTTTACTTAATTTTACTTAATTTCCCTTTTTTAAATGCACTGTTTCCACTATCAAAGGATATTCAATTTGTGTAATACATGGTTAAGTGTAACCTTCATTTTACCATGTTTGGAAAACAGATTAAAAAATAACTGTGATCACATTGTTTATCATTAGATTAACCACTTGCCGACCGCCTAACGCAGATATACTGCGGCAGAATGGCACGGGCAGGCAGAATCACGTACCCATACGTCGGCATTTGACTGGGAGCATTGAGAGGCGAGGGGGAGACCATCCGATCGTGCCCCCCCCCTTGCGATCGCTTCCAGCCAATCGGAATCCTCCCCTGCCTGTGTGTAGTACGCACAGGCAGAGGATGTGATGTCATCTCTCCTCGGCTCGGCAGTTTCCGTTCCGGCGTCGAGGAGAGATGACAAGTGAGTGCACCAACACACACACACACAGTAGAACATGCCAGGCACATAAAACACCCCCGATCCCCCCCCCGATCGCCCCCCGATCCCCCCCCAATCACCCCCCCCCGTCACAAACTGACAGCAAGCAGTATTTTTTTTTTTTCTGATTACTGCATGGTGTCAGTTTGTGACAGTTAGAAGTGGTAGGGCAGTGAGTATTAGCCCCCTGTAGGTCTAGGGTACCCCCCTAACCCCCCCTAATAAAGTTTTAACCCCTTGATCACCCCCTGTCACCAGTGTCACTAAGCGATCATTTTTCTGATCGCTGTATTAGTGTCACTGGTGACGCTAGTTAGGGAGGTAAATATTTAGGCTCGCCGTCAGCGTTTTATAGCGACAGGGACCCCCATATACTACCTAATAAATGTTTTAACCCCTTGATGGTCCCCTAGTTAACCCTTTCACCACTGATCACGTATAACCGTTACGGGTGACGCTGGTTAGTTCGTTTATTTTTTATAGTGTCAGGGCACCCGCCGTTTATTACCGAATAAAGGTTTAACCCCCTGATTGCTCGGCGGTGATATGCGTCGCCCCAGGCAGTGTCAGATTAGCGCCAGTACCGCTAACACCCACGCACGCAGCATAGGCCTCCCTTAGTGGTATAGTATCTGTACAGATCAATATCTGATCCGATCAGATCTATACTAGCGTCCCCAGCAGTTTAGGGTTCCTAAAAACGCAGTGTTAGCGGGATCAGCCCAGATACCTGCTAGCACCTGCGTTTTTCCCCTCCGCCTGGCCCAGCCCACCCAAGTGCAGTATCGATCGATCACTGTCACTTACAAAACACTAAACGCATAACTGCAGCATTCACAGAGTCAGGCCTGATCCCTGCGATCGCTAACAGTTTTCTTGGTAGCGTTTTGGTGAACTGGCAAGCACCAGCCCCAGGCAGCGTCAGGTTGGCGCCAGTACCGCTAACACACACGCACGCACCGTACACCTCCCTTAGTGGTATAGTACCTGAACGGATCAATATCTGATCCGATCAGATCTATACTGGCGTCCCCAGCAGTTTAGGGTTCCCACAAACGCAGTGTTAGCAGGATCAGCCAAGATACCTGCTAGCACCTGCGTTTTTCCCCTCCGCCCGGCCCAGCCCACCCAAGTGCAGTATCGATCGATCACTGTCACTTACAAAACACTAAACACATAACTGCAGCGTTCGCAGAGTCAGGCCTGATCCCTTCGACCGCTAACAGTTTTTCTGTAGCGTTTTGGTGAACTGGCAAGCACCAGCGGCCTAGTACACCCCGGTCGTATTCAAAACCTCACTGCAGTAACACTTGGTGACGTGGCGAGTCCCATAAGTGCAGTTCAAGCTGGTGAGGTGGCAAGCACAAGTAGTGTCCCGCTGCCACCAAAAAGACAAACACAGGCCCGTCGTGCCCATAGTGCCCTTCCTGCTGCATTCACCAATCCTAATTGGGAACCACCACTTCTGCAGCGCCCGTACTTCCCCCATTCACATCCCCAACCAAATGCAGTCAGCTGCATGAGAGCCATTTTCTTTATGTCCTCCCGAGTACCCCTACCCAACGAACCCCCCCAAAAAAGATGTTGTGTCTGCAGCAAGCGTGGATATAGGCGTGACACCCCCTATTATTGTCCCTCCTGTCCTGACAATCCTGGTCTTTGCATTGGTGAATGTTTTGAACGCTACCATACACTAGTTGAGTATTGGCGTAGGGTACAGCATTGCAGAGACTAGGCACACTTTCACAGGGTCTCCCAAGATGCCATCTCATTTTGAGAGACCCGAACCTGGAACCGGTTACAGTTATAAAAGTTACAGTTCAAAAAAAAAGTGTAAAAAAAAAAAAACACATACAAAAATATAAAAAAAAAAAAATAGTTGTCGTTTTATTGTTCTCTCTCTCTCTCTATTCTCTCTTATGTTCTGCTCTTTTTTACTGTATTCTATTCTGCAATGTTTTATTGTTATTATGTTTTATCATGTTTGCTTTTCAGGTATGCAATTTTTATACTTTACCGTTTACTGTGCTTTATTGTTAACTATTTTTTTGTCTTCAAGTATGCCATTCACGACTTTGAATGGTTATACCAGAATGATGCCTGCAGGTTTAGGTATCATCTTGGTATCATTCTTTTCAGCCAGCGGTCGGCTTTCATGTAAAAGCAATCCTAGAGGTTAATTAGCCTTTAGACTGCTTTTACAAGCAGTGGGAGGGAATGCCCCCCCCCAACGTCTTCCGTGTTTTTCTCTGGCTCTCCTGTCTCAACAGGGAACCTGAAAATGCAGCTGGTGATTCAGCCAGCTGACCATAGAGCTGATCAGAGGCCAGAGTGGCTCCAAAAAATCTATGGCCTAAGAAACCGGAAGCTACGAGCATTTTATGACTTAGATTTCGCCGGATGTAAACAGCGCCATTGGGAAATTGGGAAATTGGGAAAGCATTTTATCACACCAATCTTGGTGTGGTCAGAAGCTTTGAGGGCAGAGGAGAAATCTAGGGTCTAATAGACCCCAATTTTTTCAAAAAAGAGTACCTGTCACTACCTATTGCTATGATAGGGGATATTTACATTCCCTGAGATAACAATAAAAAAGATTTAAAAAAAAAATTAAAGGAACAGTTTAAAAATAAGATAAAAAAAATAATAATAATAAAGAAAAAAAAAAAAGCACCCCTGTCCCCCCTGCTCTCGCGCTAAGGCGGACGCAAGTGTCGGTCTGGCGTCAAATGTAAACAGTAATTGCACCATGCATGTGAGGTATCACCGCGAAGGTCAGATCGAGGGCAGTAATTTTAGCAGTAGACCTTCTCTGTAAATCTAAAGTGGTAACCCGTAAAGGCTTTTAAAGGCTTTTAAAAATGTATTTAGTTTTTTGCCACTGCACGTTTGTGCGCAATTTTAAAGCATGTCATGTTTGGTATCCATGTACTCGGCCTAAGATCATCTTTTTTATTTCATCAAACATTTGGGCAATATAATGTGTTTTAGTGCATTAAAATTTAAAAAAGTGTGTTTTTTCCCCAAAAAATGCGTTTGAAAAATCGCTGCACAAATACTGTGTGAAAAAAAAAAATGAAACACCCACCATTTTAATCTGTAGGGCATTTGCTTTAAAAAAATATATATAATGTGTGGGGGTTCAAAGTAATTTTCTTGCAAAAAAAAATTATTTTTTTATGTAATCAAAAAGTGTCAGAAAGGGCTTTGTCTTCAAGTGGTTAGAAGAGTGGGTGATGTGTGACATAAGCTTCTAAATGTTGTGCATAAAATGCCAGGACAGTTCAAAACCCCCCCAAATGACCCCATTTTGGAAAGTAGACACCCCAAGCTATTTTCTGAGAGGCATGTCGAGTCCATGGAATATTTTATATTGTGACACAAGTTGCGGGAAAGAGACATTTTTTTTTTTTTTTTTTTTTGCGTAAAGTTGTCACTAAATGATATATTGCTCAAACATGCCATGGGAATATGTGAAAATACACCCCAAAATACATTCTGTTGCTTCTCCTGAGTACGGGGATACCACATGTGTGAGACTTTTTGGGAGCCTAGCCGCGTACGGGACCCCGAAAACCAAGCACCGCCTTCAGGCTTTCTAAGGCCGGAAATTTTGGATTTCACTCTTCACTGCCTATCACAGTTTCGGAGGCCATGGAATGCCCAGGTGGCAACCCCCCCCCCCCCAAATGACCCCATTTTGGAAAGTAGACACCCCAAGCTATTTGCTGAGAGGTATAGTGAGTATTTTGCAGACCTCACTTTTTGTCACAAAGTTTTGAAAATTGAAAAAAGAAAAAAAAAAATTTTCTCATCTTTCTTTATTTTCAAAAACAAATGAGAGCTGCAAAATACTCCCCATGCCTCTCAGCAAATAGCTTGGGGTGTCTACTTTCCAAAATGGGGTCATTTGGGGAGGTTTGTGCCACCTGGGCATTCCATGGCCTCCGAAACTGTGATAGGCAGTGAAGAGTGAAATCAAAAATTTACACCCTTAGAAATCCTGAAGGCGGTGATTGGTTTTCGGGGCCCCGTACGCGGCTAGGCTCCCAAAAAGTCCCACACATGTGGTATCCCCATACTCAGGAGAAGTAGCTAAATGTATTTTGGGGTGCAATTCCACATATGCCCATAGCCTGTGTGAGCAATATATCATTTAGTGACAACTTTGTGCAAAAAAAATAAAAAAGTGTCACTTTCCCGCAACTTGTGTCAAAATATAAAACATTCCATGAACTCAACATGCCTCAAAGCAAATAGCTTGGGGTGTCTACTTTCCAAAATGGGGTCATTTGGGGGAGTTTTATGCCATCTGGGCATTTTATGGCCTTCAAAACTGTGATAGGTAGTGAGGAGTAAAATAAAAAATGTACGCCCTTAGAAATCCTGAAGGCAGTGATTGGTTTTCGGGGCCCCGTACGCGGCTAGGCTCCCAAAAAGTCCCACACATGTGGTATCCCCATACTCAGGAGAAGCAGCTAAATGTATTTTGGGGTGCAATTCCACATATGCCCATGGCCTGTGTGAGCAATATATCATTTAGTGACAACTTTTTGTAATTTTTTTTGTCATTATTCAATCACTTGGGACAAAAAAAATGAATATTCAATGGGCTCAACATGCCTCTCAGCAATTTCCTTGGGGTGTCTACTTTCCAAAATGGGGTCATTTGTGGGGGTTTTGTACTTCCCTGCCATTTTAGCACCTCAAGAAACGACATAGGCAGTCATAAATTAAAGGCTGTGTAAATTCCAGAAAATGTACCCTAGTTTGTAGGTGCTATAACTTTTGCGCAAACCAATAAATATACACTTATTGACATTTTTTTTACCAAAGACATGTGGCTGAATACATTTTGGCCTAAATGTATGACTAAAATTGAGTTTATTGGATTTTTTTTATAACAAAAAGTAGAAAATATCATTTTTTTCAACATTTTCGGTCTTTTTCCGTGTATAGCGCAAAAAATAAAAATGGCAGAGGTGATCAAATACCATCAAAAGAAAGCTCTATTTGTGGGAAGAAAAGGACGCAAATTTCGTTTGGGTACAGCATTGCATGACCGCGCAATTAGCAGTTAAAGCGACGCAGTGCCAAATTGTAAAAAGTGCTCTGGTCAGGAAGGGGGTAAATCCTTCCGGGGCTGAAGTGGTTAATTAACCCGGCACAATTTGTTATAAATGTTTTGTCTAAAAAACTGAAATTGGCATGGTGTCCTTCCAGCTTATCACTGATCTCTCATCCCAGCTACATTCTTTCATGAGAGCGCAAAGGAGGGAGTTACATCTGCATACATGACACACACAAGAGATAGAACTAAAGGTTCCAGCATTCACACACATACAGGAATATTTCTCTAAAATCTCTTACATTTTTCCCATTTGTACACAACACATGCATATCATTCTCTCACTTTCTTTTAACTCTTTAATATTTCCCTGCTTAACTTCTGATTTCCTTATTTTGTTCTGATATCCTTTGCATCCCATGTATTGTAATCCCATACTTTACATACTGTACCTTCTATGATCAGACGGGCAGCCATAGTGCTCATCCCAGCTTCCCTCTCTGACAACATATATAGTATTCTGTTTTAACTCTCATTTCTCTGTTTTGACTTTACTAGTTGTAGTGCCTGACCCCAAATTCATCCCACAACTTAACATCAAAATGTCCCTTTCTGTCTAGTGTTAATTGTCACCCTTGATCCATCCTGCTCACATAGATAGCTGTTTCTCTAGCTGTTTACTCTGCATGATTCTTAGTCCCCGTGGACTTTGGTAACCCAGTTACCCATTGTGGATCCATGTCCACTCTAACCAATAATCTAGGGGCTCAGTATAGGCGGAACCACACCTTCGGTTCATATATTTTATAGCGCTCCTCTTGAGCTGGGCATTTTTAAGGGTTTCTTACCCTTCATTCCCTTACTTAATTTAATGTCCATAATGACTGGCCAGTCTTCTCTATGTGTGGCTATACCCTCCTGCCTCTAAACTACTTTATCTAGCAGATGTACTACATATACCTGTGAACAGCACTATTCTTCCCTTTCTTATCTATAACACTCTGATGGACAGTAGACAGTGACAACATAACATATAACCACCAATCAATACAGTTCGATTAAGGGGAGTAAAATAGGTACCCTTTGTCCCGAAAATGCCTTACCGATCAAGGAAGTCTGATAACTCAAATGTAAGCAAAAGGCTCACCTCTGCTGGCTGATTATCAGAGATTCCCGGATCGTCTCAAGCTTCTTATTTCGGATTCTTAGGGTCACCTGTAAATCCTCCTAGGCAAAGCTCGCCATCTGACCTGGACATTTTATAGATAAACAACTCCTATCCTCATATTGATTAGTGATTCCAAATTAATAACTACTGCAGTAAGAAACAGACACAAAAGATACACTCCGCATCTTTCCAAACAACTGTTCTGCTTTATTATAATGCAATTGAAGGTTTTTATACACATGATTATGTAGATATCACATTAATATTAAAATTGTACATTTATGGTAACAAGGGGCCTATCATAGGCAGACTAATTCTACTCAGGACTCGAAAGAATGCAAACATGTAATGAAAACATTAATAGTGCCATGTGCACAGTGAGGGCAGTGTGCAATACATACAAAATAGAATACAATTATATACAGAACTTACAAATTTCCTTTACAATTGCATATTTAGGTCAGTATTGATTTCCAGTTATGACACCTTCTATTCCTCTATATGTCACCTTAAATATAAATTCTTTGTATTTTTTCAATTATAGTTATATTTTGTATCTGTACATGGCACCCCTGAGGAAGAAGGCCACTTTGAAACACGTTGGGTGCTTTACCTTCTGATCATTTATATGATCCTAAGATTACCTAATTGGCAAGGTGTTATGCTGCAAGCTATATGTGCAATATCTCATACTTAGCCGCATTTGTTTTTATTGTTTTTTGCCAGTAAAATGTTAACATTTATGATATACAGTATGTGTTTCCTTGTATTTCCATGTAGCCCATAATAGTCCCTCCTTTGGTATAGAGGGTATTCTCTTTATTCACAAATGTTTTAGGGATGATGATTACATACTAGTACCATACTCTACAACTTTTCCTAAAATATCTTTGCTTTCTAACTTCTCAGCAGAACTACAACATCAAAGAGCCAATATCTTGATGTTAAAAAGGGCAGAAATGTCAGAATTTGTTTTCTAGGATAACTGTATCAACCTTCACAAACTCCTTACTGTTTTAGGACGCTGCAGGCTGACTGTTTTACGGACGCTGCAAGTCAAACTACCATTTTTTACACAGAGTTGTCCAGCATGGAGTTTAATTATTTTATTTGTTTGTATTATTTAGGACCTGTTTGTTCCCCTTGTTTTGTACCCTTTTTTATTGTGCACTTTGAATAATTTCTGTTGTATATTTGTTAACATCTACATCCCATTGCCCTTTTTCTCTGATGTGGCAAAACATTTTGCACAATTTATGCAATTCCATCCAGGCATCTCAGTGCTATCTATTGGAGGTCATAATAATTATCTTAGCCCTGCTTTGGAAAGACAATCCCCCACTCAAACCTTCACACAGCCCAAAATGACTCCCTTTGCCAGATATACAGTCAGGTCCATAAATATTGGGACATCGACACAATTCTAATCTTTTTGCCTCTATACACCACCACAATGTATTTGAAATGAAACAAAATGTGCTTTAACTGCAGACTTTCAGCTTTAATTTGAGGGTATATAGATCCAAATCAGATCAACGATGTAGGAATTACAACAGTTTGTATATGTGCCTCCCACTTTTTAAGGGACCAAAAGTAATGGGACAGATTAACAATCATCCATCAAACTTTCACTTTTTAATACTTGGTTGCAAATCCTTTGCGGTCAATTACAGCCTGAAGTCTGGAACGCATAGACATCACCAGATGCTGGATTTCATCCCTGATGATGCTCTGCCAGGCCTCTACTGCAACTGTCTTCAGTTCCTGCTTGTTCTTGGGGCATTTTATCTTCAGTTTTGTTTTCAGCAAGTGAAATGCATGCTCAATCGGATTTAGGTCAGGTGATTGACTTGGCCATTGCATAACACCCCACTTCTTTCCCTTAAAAAAACTCTTTGGTTGCTTTCGCAGTATGCTTCGGGTCATTGTCCATCTGCACTGTGAAGCACCGTCCAATGAGTCCTGAAGCATTTTGCTGAATATGAGCAGATAATATTGCCCGAAACACTTCAGAATTCATCCTGCTGCTTTTGTCAGCAGTCACATCATCAATAAATACAAGAGAACCAGTTCCATTGGCAGCCATACATGCCAACACCATGACACTACCACCACCATGCTTCACTGATGAGGTGGTATGCTTTGGATCATGAGCAGTTCCTTTCCTTCTCCATACTCTTCTCTTCCCATCACTCTGGTACAAGTTGATCTTGGTCTCATCTGTCCATAGGATGTTGTTCCAGAACTGTAAAGGCTTTTTTAGATGTTGTTTGGCAAACTCTAATCTGACCTTCCTGTTTTTAAGGCTCACCAATGGTTTCTTGTGGTGAACCCTCTGTAAACTGTTTGACAGGAGAATTCAGTTTGTTGCAGACTGGCTGGTAAGAGAGCTTGGAATTTTTTTTTTGTTGTTTTTTGACATGCGTCGCCCTTTCCATGTGCTCCTTGCTGCAAAGGCCAGTTACAGACTGATTAGAATGATGTCATCAGTTGTAGGTAAGAAGGTTGCTTTATAGAGCCTTATCTCAACCCATGACCGCCAAGAGTGTAATAGGGCACGTTTGTACAAAGGTAAAAGGTGAGAAGCACCTGTAAATGTATTGGTTTGTGTATACACAGTCTCTAACACAAAATCACCAATTAGCAAACCACAGGCATGCTTTAACCACTTAAGGACCAGACCATTATGCTGCTTAAGGACCAGAGGACTTTTTAAAATTTGGCACTGCGCTGCTTTAACTGATGATTGTGCTGTCATGCAATACTGTACCCAAATGAAATTTGCGTCCTTTTCTTCCCACAAATAGAGCTTTCTTTTGATGGTATTTGATCACCTCTGCCGTTTTTATTTTTTGCGCTATAAACGGAAAAAGACCAAAAATTTTGAAAAAAAAAAGATATTTTCACTTTTTGTTATAAAAAAATCTAATAAACTCAATTTTAGTCAAACATTTAGGCCAAAATGTATTCGGCCACATGTCTTTAGTAAAAAAAATGTCAATAAGCGTATATTTATTGGTTTGCGCAAAAGTTATAGTGTCTACAAACTAGGGTACATTTTCTGGAATTTACACAGCTTTTAGTTTATGACTGCCTATGTCATTTCTTGAGGTGCTAAAATGGCAGGGCGGTACAAACCACCCCCCAAATTACCCCATTTTGGAAAGTAGACACCCCAAGGAAATTGCTGAGAGGCATGTTGAGCCCATTGAATATTAATTTTTTTTTTGTCCCAAGTGATTGAATAATGACAAAAAAAAAAAATTACAAAAAGTTGTCACTAAATGATATACTGCTCACACAGGCCATGGGGATATGTGGAATTGCACCCCAAAATATATTCAGCTGCTTCTCCTGAGTTTGGGGATACCACATGTGTGGGACTTTTTGGGAGCCTAGCCGCGTACGGGGCCCTGAAAACCAATCACCGCCTTCAGGATTTCTAAGGGCGTAAATTTTTGATTTTACTCCTCACTGCCTATCACAGTTTCGGAGGCTATGGAATGCCCAGATGGCACAAACCCCCCCCCAAATTACCCCATTTTGGAAAGTAGACACCCCAAGCTATTTGCTGAGAGGCATGGTGAGTATTTTGCAGCTCTCATTTGTTTTTGAAAATGAAGAAAGACAAGAAAAAAATTTTTTTTTTTCTTTTTTCAATTTTCAAAACTTTGTGACAAAAGTGGGGTCTGCAAAATACTCACTATACCTCTCAGCAAATAGCTTGGGGTGTCTACTTTCCAAAATAGGGGCATTTGGGGGGGTTTGTGCCACCTGTGCATTCCATGGCCTCCGAAACTGTGATAGGCAGTGAAGAATGAAATCAAAAATTTATGCACTTAGAAAGCCTGAAGGCGGTGCTTGGTTTTTGGGGTCCCGTACGCGGCTAGGTTCCCAAAAAGTCTCTTACATGTGGTATCCCCAAACTCAGGAGAAGCAACAGAATGCATTTTGGGGTGTAATTTCACATATTCCCATGGCATGTTTGAGCAATATATCATTTAGTGACAACTTTGTGCAAAAAAAAAAAAATTGTCTCTTTCTCGCAACTTGTGTCACGATATAAAATATTCCATGGACTCGACATGCCTCTCAGCAAATAGCTTGGGGTGTCTACTTTCCAAAATGGGGTCATTTGGAGGGGGTTTGAACTGTCCTGGCATTTTAGGCACAACATTTAGAACTTTATGTCACACATCACCCACTCTTCTAACCACTTGAAGACAAAGCCCCTTCTGACACTTTTTGTTTACATGAAAAAATTATTTTTTTTTTGCAAGAAAATTACTTTGAACCCCCAAACATTATATATTTTTTTTAAAGCAAATGCAGATTAAAATGGTGGGTGTTTCATTTTTTTTCCCACACAGTATTTGCACAGCGATTTTTCAAACGCATTTTTTGGGGAAAAAACACACTTTTTTAAATTTTAATGCACTAAAACACACTATATTGCCCAAATGTTTCATGAAATAAAAAAGATGATCTTAGGCCAAGTACATGGATACCAAACATGACATACTTTAAAATTGCGCACAAACGTGCAGTGGCAACAAAATAAATACATTTTTAAAGCCTTTAAAAGCCTTTACAGGTTACCACTTTAGATTTACAGAGGAGGTCTACTGCTAAACTTACTGCCCTCGATCTGACCTTCGCAGTGATACCTCACATGCATGGTGCAATTGCTGTTTACATTTGACGCCAGACCGACGCTTGCATCCGCCTTAGCGCGAGAGTAGGGGGGGCAGGGGTGCTTTTTTTTTATTTATTTATTATTTTTTTGCTTTTTTATCTTATTTGTAAACTGTTCCTTTCATTTTTTTTTAAATCATTTTTATTGTTATCTCAGGGAATGTAAATATCCCCTATGATAGCAATAGGTAGTGACAGGTACTCTTTTTTGAAAAAATTGGGGTCTATTAGACCCTAGATCTCTCCTCTGCCCTCAAAGCATCTGACCACACCAAGATCGGTGTGATAAAATGCTTTCCCAATTTCCCAATGCCGCTGTTTACATCCGGCGAAATCTAAGTCATAAAATGCTCGTAGCTTCCGGTTTCTTAGACCATAGAGATGTTTGGAGACACTCTGGTCTCTGATCAGCTCTATGGTCAGCTGGCTGAATCACCGGCTGCATTCTCAGGTTCCCTGTTGAGACAGGAGAGCAGGAGAAAAACACGGAAGACGGTGGGGGGGGCATTCCCTCCCACTGCTTGTAAAAGCAGTCTAGAGGCTAATTAGCCACTAGAATTGCTTTTACATGAAAGCCGACCGCTGGCTGAAAAGAATGATACCAAGATGATACCTAAACCTGCAGGCATCATTCTAGTATAACCACTCAAAGTCGTGAATGGCGTACCTGAAGACAAAAAAATGGCTAACAATAAAGCACAGTAAACAGTAAAGTATAAAAAATTGCATACCTGAAAAGCAAACATGATAAAACATAATAACAATAAAACATTGTAGAATAGAATACAGTAACAAAGAGCAGAACAATAGAGAGAGAATAGAGAGAGAGAGAACAATAAAACGACAACAATTTTATTTTTTTATATTTTTTTTTGTGTTTTTTTTACACTGTTTTTGTAACTGTAACTTTTATAACGGTAACCGGTTCCAGGTTCGGGTCTCTCAAAATGCGATGGCATCTTGGGAGACCCTGTGAAAGTGTGCCTAGTCTGTGCAATGCTGTACCCTACGCTAATACTCAACTAGTGTATGGTAGCGTTCAAAACATTCACCAATGCAAAGACCAGGATTGTCAGGACAGGAGGGACAATAATAGTGGGTGTCACGCCTATATCCGCGCTTGCTGCAGACACAACATCTTTTTAGGAGGGTTCGTTGGGTAGGGGTACTCGGGAGGACATAAAGAAAATGCCTCTCATGCAGCTGACTGCATTTGGTTGGGGATGTGAATGGGGGAAGTACGGGCGCTGCAAAAGTGGTGGGTTCCCAATTAGGATTGGCGAATGCAGCAGGAAGGGCATTATGGGCACGACGGCCTGTGTTTGTCTTCTTGGTGGCAGCGGGACACTACTTGTGCTTGCCACCTCACCAGCTTGAACTGCACTTATGGGACTCGCCACGTCACCAAGTGTTACTGCAGTGAGGTTTTGACTACGACCGGGGTGTACTAGGCCGCTGGTGCTTGCCAGTTCACCAAAACGCTACAGAAAAACTGTTAGCGATCGAAGGGATCAGGCCTGACTCTGCGAACGCTGCAGTTATGCGTTTAGTGTTTTGTAAGTGACAGTGATCGATCGATACTGCACTTGGGTGGGCTGGGCCGGGCGGAGGGGAAAAATGCAGGTGCTAGCAGGTATCTTGGCTGATCCAGCTAACACTGCGTTTTTGGGAACCCTAAACTGCTGGGGACGCTAGTATAGATCTGATCGGATCAGATATTGATCTGTTCAGATACTATACCACTAAGGGAGGTGTACGGTACGTGCGTGGGTGTTAGCGCTACTGGAGCTAACCTGACACTGCTTGGGGCTGGTGCTTACCAGTTCACCAAAATGCTACCAAAAAAACTGTTAGCGATCGCAGGGATCAGGCCTGATTCTGCTAACGCTGCAGTTATGCGTTTAGTGTATTGTAAGTGACAGTGATCGATCGATACTGCACTTGGGTGGGCTGGGCTGGGACGGGCGGAGGGGCAAAACGCAGGTGCTAGCAGGTATCTGGGCTGATCCCACTAACACTGCGTTTTTGGGAACCCTAAACTGCTGGGGACGCTAGTATAGATCTGATCGGATCAGATATTGATCCGTTCAGATACTATACCACTAAGGGAGGTGTACGGTGCGTGCGTGGGTGTTAGCGGTACTGGCGCTAATCTGACGCTGCCTGGGGCGACGCATATCACCGTCGGGCGATCAGGGGGCTAAACCTCTATTAGTTAATAAACGGCGGGTGCCCTGACACTATAAAAAGAAAACGAACTAACCACTGTCACCTGTAATGGTTATACGGTGATCAGTGGTGAAAGTGTTAACTAGGGGTCCCTGTCGCTATAAAATGCTGACGGTGAACCTAAATATTTACGTCCCTAACTAGCGTCACCAGTGACACTAATACAGCGATCAGAAAAATGATCGCTTACTGACACTGGCGACAGGGGGTGATCAAGGTGTTAAAACTTTATTAGGGGGGGTTAGGGGGGTACCCTAGACCTACAGAGGGCTAATACTAACTGCCCTACCACAGTAACTGTCACAAACTGACACCATGCAGTAATCAGAAAAAAAAAATTGCTTGGTGTCAGTGTGACAGGGGGGGTGATTAGGGGGTGATCGGGGGTAGATCGGGAGGTGAAGGGGGTGTTATGTGTGCCTTGCATGTTCTACTGTGATGTGTGTGTGTTGTGCACTCACATTGATGTCTTCTCTCCTTGGCGCCGGAACGGAAACTGCTGAGCTGAGGAGAGATGACATCACATCCCCTTCCTCTGTGTACTACACAGAGGCAGGGGAAGAATCTCATTGGCTGGGAGCGATCGCGAGGGGGGGCACGATCGGATGGCCTCCCCCTCATCTCTGATCGCTGCCAGACCAAAGGCGACCGCCTCAGGCACTGGGGGGGGTCCGATCGGACCCCCCGCCCGCGGGAAGGCAATCACGTACCAGGTACGTGATTTTGCCTGCTAGTGCCATTCTGCTGACGTATATCAGCGTGAGGCGGTCGTCAAGTGGTTAACCACTTCAGCCCCGGAAGGATTTACCCCCTTCCTGACCAGAGCACTTTTTACAATTCGGCACTGCGTCGCTTTAACTGCTAATTGCGCGGTCATCCAATGCTGTACCCAAACGAAATTTGCGTCCTTTTCTTCCCACAAATAGAGCTTTCTTTTGATGGTATTTGATCACCTCTGCCGTTTTTATTTTTTGCGCTATAAACGGAAAAAGACCGAAAATTTTGAAAAAAAATGATATTTTCTACTTTTTGTTATAAAAAAAATCCAATAAACTAAATTTTAGTCATACATTTAGGCCAAAATGTATTTGGCCACATGTCTTTGGTAAAAAAAATGTCAATAAGCGTATATTTATTAGTTTGTGCAAAAGTTATAGCGTCTACAAACTAGGGTACATTTTCTGTAATTTACACAGCTTTTAGTTTATGACTGCCTATGTCATTTCTTGAGGTGCTAAAATGGCAGGGCAGTACAAAACCCCCCCAAATGAACCCATTTTGGAAAGTAGACACCCCAAGGAAATTGCTGAGAGGCATGTTGAACCCATTGAATATTTTTTTTTTTGTCCCAAGTGATTGAATAATGACAAAAAAAAAAAAAAAATTTACAAAAAGTTGTCACTAAATGATATATTGCTCACACAGGCCATGGGCATATGTGGAATTGCACCCCAAAATACAGTCAGCTGCTTCTCCTGAGTATGGGGATACCACATGTGTGGGACTTTTTGGGAGCCTAGCCGTGTACGGGGCCCCGAAAACCAAGCACCGCCTTCAGGATTTCTAAGGGCATAAATTTTTGATTTCACGCCTCACTACCTATCACAGTTTTGAAGGCCATAAAATGCCAAGATGGCACAAAACCCCCCCAAATGACCCCATTTTGGAAAGTAGACACCCCAAGCTATTTGCTGAGAGGCATGGTGAGTATTTTGCAGCTCTCATTTGTTTTTGAAAATGAAGAAAGACCAGAAAAAAAATTTTTTTTTTTCTTTTTTCAATTTTCAAAACTTTGTGACAAAAAGTGAGGTCTGCAAAATACTCACTATACCTCTCAGCAAATAGCTTGGGGTGTCTACTTTCCAAAATGGGGTCATTTGGGGGGGGGGTTGTGCCACCTGGGCATTCCATGGCCTCCGAAACTGTGATAGGCAGTGAAGAATGAAATCAAAAATTTACGCCCTTAGAAAGCCTGAAGGCGGTGCTTGGTTTTCGGGGTCCCGTGCGCGGCTAGGCTCCCAAAAAGTCCCACACATGTGGTATCCCCGTACTCAGGAGAAGCAGCAGAATGTATTTTGGGGTGTAATTTCACATATCCCCATGGCATGTTTGAGCAATATATCATTTAGTGACAACTTTGTGCAAAAAAAAAAAAAAAAAAAAAATTTGTCTCTTTCCCGCAACTTGTGTCACAATATAAAATATTCCATGGACTCGACATGACTCTCAGCAAATAGCTTGGGGTGTCTACTTTCCAAAATGGGGTCATTTGGGGGGGGGGGGGTTGAACTGTCCTGGCATTTTATGCACAACATCTAGAAGCTTATGTCACACATCACCCACTCTTCTAACCACTTGAAGACAAAACCCTTTCTGACACTTTTTGATTACGTGAAAAAATTATTTTTTTTTGCAAGAAAATTACTTTGAACCCCCAAACATTATATATTTTTTTAAAGCAAATGCCCTACAGATTAAAATAGTGGGTGTTTCATTTTTTTTTTTCACACGGTATTTGCGCAGCGATTTTTCAAACGCATTTTTTGTGGTAAAAACACACTTTTTTAAATTTGCCCACTGCTTGTAAAAGCAGTCTAGAGGCTAATTAGCCGCTAGGATTGCTTTTACATGAAAGCCGACCGCTGGCTGAAAAGAATGATACCAAGATGATACCTAAACCTGCAGGCATCATTCTGGTATAACCACTCAAAGTCTTGAATGGCGTACCTGAAGACAAAAAAATGGTTAACAATAAAGCACAGTAAACGGTAAAGTATAAAAAATTGCATATCTGAAAAGCAAACATGATAAAACATAACAACAATAAAACATTGCAGAATAGAATACAGTAAAAAAGAGCAGAACAATAGAGAGAGAATAGAGAGAGAAAGAACAATAAAACAACAACTATTTTTTTTTATTTTTGTTTGTGTTTTTTTTGCAAACTTATAACTTTTATAACTGTAACCGGTTCCAGGTTCGGGTCTCTCAAAATGCGATGGCATCTTGGGAGACCCTGTGAAAGTGTGCCTAGTCTGTGGAATGCTGTACCCTACGCTAATACTCAACTAGTGAATGGTAGCGTTCAAAACATTCACCAATGCAAAGACCAGGATTGTCAGGACAGGAGGGACAATAATAGCAGGTGTCACGTCTATATCCGCGCTAGCTGCAGACACGACATCTATTTTGGGGGGGTTTGTTGGGTAGGGGTACTCGGGAGGACATAAAAATGCCTCTCATGCAGCCGACTGCATTTGGTTGGGGATGTGAATGGGGGAAGTATGGGCGCTGCAGAAGTGGTGGGTTCCCAATTAGAATTGGCGAATGCAGCAGGAAGGGCATTATGGGCACGACGGGCCTGTGTTTGTCTTTTTGGTGGCAGCGGGACACTACTTGTGCTTGCCACCTCACCAGCTTGAACTGCACTTATGGGACTCGCCACGTCACCAAGTGTTACTGCAGTGCTGGTTTGGCTACGACCGGGGTGTACTAGGCCGCCGGCGCTTGCCAGTTCACCAAAACTGTTAGCGGTCGAAGGGATCAGGCCTGACTCTGCGAACGCTGCAGTTATGCGTTTAGTGTTCTGTAAGTGACAGTGATCGATCGATACTGCACTTGGGTGGGCTGGGCCAGGCGGAGGGGCAAAACGCAGGTGCTAGCAGGTATCTGGGCTGATCCCGCTAACACTGCGTTTTTGGGAACCCTAAACTGCTGGGGACGCTAGTATAGATCTGATCGGATCAGATATTGATCCGTTCAGATACTATACCACTAAGGGAGGTGTACAGTGCGTGCGTGGGGGTTAGCGGTACTGGCGCTAACCTGACGCTGCCTGGGGCTGGTGCTTACCAGTTCACCAAAACGCTACCAAAAAAATTGTTAGCGATCGCAGGGATCAGGCCTGACTCTGCGAACGCTGCAGTTATGCGTTTAGTGTTTTGTAAGTGTCAGTGATCGATCAATACTGCACTTGGGTGGGCTGGGCTGGGCCGGGCGGAGGGACAAAACGCAGGTGCTAGCAGGTATCTGGGCTGATCCCGCTAACACTGCGTTTTTGGGAACCCTAAACTGCTGGGGACGCTAGTATAGATCTGATCGGATCAGATATTGACGCGTTCAGATACTATACCACTAAGGGAGGCGTATGCTGCGTGCATGGGTGTTAGCGGTACTGGCGCTAATCTGACGCTGCCTGGGGCGACGCATATCACCGCCGGGCGATTAGGGGGCTAAACCTTTATTCGGTAATAAACGGCGGGTGCCCTGACACTATAAAAAATAAACGAACTAACCAGCGTCACCCGTAACAGTTATACGGTGATCAGTGGTGAAAGGGTTAACTAGGGGGCAATCAAGGGGTTAAAACATTTATTAGGTAGTATATGGGGGTCCCTGACGCTATAAAACGCTGACGGCGAACCAAAATATTTACCTCACTAACTAGCGTCACCAGCGACACTAATACAGCGATCAGAAAAATGATCGCTTAGCGACACTGGTGAGGGGGGGTGATCAAGGGGTTAAAACTTTATTAGGGGGGGTAAGGGGGGTACCCTAGACCTACAGGGGGCTAATACTAACTGTCCTACCACTGCTAACTGTCACAAACTGACACTATGCAGTAATCAGAAAAAAAAAAAACCTGCTTGGTGTCAGTTTGTGACAGGGGGGGTGATTGGGGGGGGATCGGGGGGGCAATCGGGGGGGGGGGGATCGGTGTGTTTAGTGTGCCTGGCATGTTCTACTGTGTGTGTTTGTGTTGTGCACTTACTTACATGTCATCTCCCCTCGGCGCTGGAATGGAAACTGGCCAGCCGAGGAGAGATGACATCACATCCTCTGCCTCTGTGTACTATACAGAGGCAGGGGATGTTTCTCATTGGCTGGGAGCGATCGCGAGGGGGGGGCCACGATCGGATGGCCTCCCCCTCGTCTCTCAACTCTCCCAGCCAAATGCCGACCGCAGCTGGCACCGGGGGGGGGGTCCGATCGGACCCCCCACCCGCGGGAAGGCAATCACGTTCCAGGTACGTGATTTTGCCTGCCCGTGCCGCTCTGCTCACGTATATAGGCGTGAGGCGGTCGGCAAGTGGTTAAAGTGGTATTAAACACAAAAATTAAAATGTATTATGTTGAAGCTTACCAATCCTTTTTTGCTTTAGTTTTTTTTCCTTTATTTTTCACCTATTGATCTGGCCAGTAACATACTTCCTATCTAATGATGGCTCCTCTAGCTATAATAGAGCAATGGAGCTACTGCACTGTAATGAGAGATGGAGAGAATCAGAGAGTAGTGTTAGATGGACTATTAGATTTAGATTGTCTTTACATAAGTGACTAAAAATTTTAAGTCTAACTCTAGCTAACAATTTTAAAGCATTTACGGAAACTGTTGTTTTTTTTTTTTCCCTTTTGGAATAAAGGTTTTAACTAAATTAATAAAAAAATGGCACTTGTAAGAACACCTGTCAGTATTAAATAGTTTGTCTTAACCTTCTAACTTCCACCTTTGCTTCACAGCTTGGTCTGTTAATGGAAGCTGAATGGCAGCAGGATCAACAGGTAAAAAGAAAAACCTACAGGGGGACTCAGAAACATGACTGCTTTGTTCATGTCAGTGATAGGCTGGATCATAAATGTAATTTTAGTTTTGCCTTTGGTAATATTTTAGCTTTTGACCAAAGAGAACATATTGTTATATACCATAGACATCTGTCATATAACATTCAGGAAAAGTCCTTTTATGGACCTAACTGGTTACTAAAAAAAAAGTTCACCTTGGGACTACTAGCAGAAGTGCATGCAATGTCAAACATTTCAACTTTGTACATTCAGTGCAAATTGATGGCTTGTATAAATAATTGTGCAAACTGCTTGTCATGAGTTCAGCTTTTATTTTTTGCCTAATGACACACACACAAAAAAGCATATAGCATGAATCTCCAGGTGACCTATTTGAAAAGATTGCAGTACTTGCTGGGACTGGAAACAATATTTTCTGCTATAGGTGGCCCATGCACTTGTGTTAATGAATATAATTGAAGCACATCATGTATTAATAGTTTAATTGAAGGTTTTACTTATCCATGGGGAATATTTTTCTTTATTTCCTACTAATGAAAACAGCATGGTAGATAATCCATTTTTAAGCCAAGAGTAACTACCACAAATAATAATTAAACGTATGCAAAATTATAACATTTTAAAAGGCAGTATGTTTATAATCCATTTAAAATAATGTAATAAACACTAAATATATATGCAGACAAATATTAGTGAACATGACATTTTTTTAGATGGATCAAACAAGAGGCTGTACTAAAACATTACCTGAGTCCAAAGAAGAGAAGAGGCAGAGGAAGAGGGAAAAGAACAATCACTCTTAGGTACAGTAAATCCTATTTTCCAAACTATAGCTATTCTATTAGTTTAGAAAAACGGTCATTCAAAGACAAGCATATATCATATAACAGTATTTCTTCTAATTCCACATGGTTACAAATGCTGGAAATGCATCCAATATTGTTTCAGATGCAAGTGGGTAACAGGGTACATCATCAAAAATGGATGTGAAACACCGCACTAACAAATACGGCTAAAAGGAACTGCTGCATACAGTCTGACAAAAACAATGAATACAGATATAGAAAAAATGCAGCGCATAATGAGTGTGTGAGGAATCAAAACTCAAACAATTCTGAATTGGTGCTTGAAAAAAATAGTGCTTAAAAAACAAAAGCCAAAAGGCATATAATAAACATAAAGTTAATAAATGAATGTGAATATGAGAGATATAATGTCCCACTGCACAGGAGGGTGAGTATACTCCAAGGGGTGGTGGTATTCCGATAGTTGTCAGAAGTCAAACTTCACCATAAACCGACATTTCAACTGGATGGACCAATCATGGCAGAAATAATGAGTAAAAGACTCTTACCAGATCCCATGGATTTCCATGTCAGCGACAGGGAATCGCATGAGCAGTGTGCCACCAAAGGCGTGGAAAGGGAAGTCTTGACGCTCAAATCCTCTAGGCTGTAGTCTGCATGGATCTCCGGGAGCAACCAGGTAGGTCCTCACAGTAGACGGCCGAGGTGTGGATCATGAGGGCAAGAACGTCACTTGTGGAGCAATTATAGGCACTTAACCTCATTCAGAAGATATGGAGAGAGAAAAAATATGCCTCCACATGGTGCAGGTAAAAAGGGGTGTTTTTATTTCTAAAACAACCATAAACAATAAAAACGTGATCACGGTAGATAAAAAGAAATGGGCAACATGGAGGATGGTGAAGTTTGACTTCTGACAACTATCGGAATACCACCACCCCTTGGAGTATACTTACCCTCCTGTGCAATGGGACATTATATCTCTTATATTCACATTCATTTATTGACTTTATGTTTATTATATGCCTTTTGGCTTTTGTTTTTTAAGCACTATTTTTTTCAAGCACCAATTCAGAACAGGGTACAATATCATGTTAAATGGCAATCCTGGTGTCTGATTAGATAATTCAGCTTTTTAATGTAATTACAAAACACATGAATCAGAATTGTAGGATAAAAAAAGTAATACATTTAAAAAGTAAAGTAGGGGGTGTGGCTGGCTGCTGTTTGAGATGGCTGAATAGAAGGAAAACTCCAGTGAAAGAGGCCAAGTGCCAAGTGATAACCTCAGTACTGCACACTTACTAGGATCCTCTTTAGCATGACTAAAAGATGTAAAACGTCATCAGATCCAAAGAGGCTGAAGGATTTCTATTTGTCCTCAGTTGAGCACTCCCAGGAGCATGGCAGAAGTCCTCCTGCAGGCATGTCAGCATGCTACACAGATCACACAGAGGATTTGTCGGCAGCCACCTCACACCACTGCATCACTGCTCCACCTGCAACACTGGCTTGATTTACTAAAGGCAAATAGATTGTGCACTTTGCAAAGTGCATTTGTATCACTACATTTAAATAGCACACTTACATAACACCTGAAAAATTCCCTTTGCATTCAATATGGATGTAATCCTGTCTCGATTTTATGGTCCCGCTGTTCCCCTTATGAAGGGAATGTCCTTTTATGAATTTCTAAGCAAATCCCATGAATTTACTAAACCCACCACACTATTAAAGTTGAAACATGACGTGGGTTTAAAATACCCAAAATCAGCCTAGCAAATAGCTATTATAATGACATATAGATCTTCCTTTTGTTCAGATCACTGGGAATTGTTTCAAAAAAATATTGCATAGGTGGTTAATTACTCCCCACAAACTTTCTAAAACCTCCTTGGCCAACTTAGCGATGTGCTGGCAAAACTGTGGATCAGTAGATTCTCTGATCCATGTTTTGTAGTAGTCTATATTTATGAGGTCTCATTGGAACCAGGTCATTAAACTAATTTAGGAACTCAATCCTTCACCTATACTCCCTTCTTTTGACCTGGCAATCCTTTATCCTTTATTGGCTCTGTTCACAAAGTGATTAAGACGGTTGTCATACATGTTCTATTTTCTGCCAAGATCAGTCTCATGAGACATTCGAAATCTTCGGATATACCAGGTGTCTCTGACATAGTTAATGGTTTAAATTAAACTATTTCTGTGAAAAATAATTGTATGTTTAAATGTAATGGTTCTTGGAATTATTGGATCACTTGCTGACTATATAAACTTTGACATCTGTTAAATCATTACACTACTTTGCCATGTATTGCTCTTATGCTTAGGTTGTAAAGTCCAGATACCTATATGCATGACTTATAGTACTTTTCAGTTCAAGGATTCCTGTCTATCTAATAATTCCTTGAGAACAGTGTGGCTTACATATTTACAAATAATGCAAGTCTCTTTTGTAATTTTTATGTACATTTCTATCTATGTATAACTTTGTTACTTTCAATAAAAAGTATTGGTATAAAAAGTTAATTCATGGCATTCTCTCTGAATGCATTTATCTCTACAACCACTAAACTTCAGAGGAAGACCACTTCATTTGCATACTTGTAGTGTACCTGAGGGGGGTATTACTACCTGGTCTGCAACATACATTGAAAGTTGACAATGTGTATATCGGGTATAACAGAGGATGAAGGGTTCACTTTAATTATAGCTTGAGGGTGAAAGTATCTCATGAAAATAATACAGCAGCTGCATCTTTGTTTACTTTGCAGGAAAAAGTACATCAAGTATAACCTCACTTGGAAATAGTGTCTTTTATGGATAATACTATATGTTGATTTATTAGAGAATGTGATCTGTTGGAAGCTTTTACTATAGTATCATAAAACAACACTCTCCAAGTACATTAAGCTGAGTAATTGTGCTGCTTCCCTAGTCTCTGAATGTTTGAGTATATTTAGGTAGTTTCACATCGCTAGCAAACAGAAAGCAACATTATTCTGTGCAAATAAATAAATAAAGTTGATTATGTCTGTGATTGAATAAGATATCATTTTGCAGAATAAAGAAAACCAGTATGCATGGCACATGTCCTGAATTTTTAAAAGCAGGTGTCAGAAGAGTCCTAATGAAACATGGTTTGCATGAATTCCTAATTCAGTCATTGCTGCTTCAAGATTCAAAAAATTGCAGAATGTTTTACAAAATCTTTTATAAAATGCTAAATGCACCATTACATCTGTCCTTGTAACAAGCAAAATCATTCTGCTTTGAAAGTAAAATGAAGAATTGGGTTTGAGACTATGTACTTTAATAATATTTTAATATTTTTCCTGTAATGTTTGTATTATATATAGATTTTAATCCCTATAACTATTAATAACTATTTAAATTTACTGTTTAATTAAAACAGTGTAAAATGACATTTGTAATCATTGCCACTTCTCAATTTTTTTGTATTAGTAACATGAGTCATTGGTAGGTTGGAACATTATGGACTAAATTAGACATTACATCACACTATCCACAATATGACTTATAGTGCATTAGCATATTTATAACCTATTTAAGATTTATGTGGCACATATATTAATAAACTCTACAAGAAAGCTATAACCAGAAAGCTAATATCTAACTACAAAACATAATTGCAAGTAGAGGTTTAACATGCTATAAAGCTATACGTTTTTTCAGCATCCATAGCCAGGAATTAAGTCAGATGACAAAGAATATCATATTATTCTCAAAGTATACTGATAATGTTTGAGATTGCTATTTTTTCACATGGAATATAATTTCTGATGTTATTGCCTATTATTTAACCACTTCAGCCCCAGGAGGTTTTACCCCTTAATGACCAGGCCATTTTTTGCGATACGGCACTGCGCCTCTTTAACTAACAATTGTGCAGTCGTTGCGATGCTGTCCCAAATAAAATTGATGTGCTTTTTTCCCACAAATGGAGCTTTCTTTTGATGGTTTTTGATCACTTCTGCCGTTTTTTTTTTTTTGCACTATAAACAAAAAAGAGCAACAATTTTGAAAAAAAAAAAAAACAATATTATTTACTTTCTGCTATAAAACATGCCCAATAAAAAAAAATGTATAAAATTGAATTTCTTCATCAACTTAGGCCAATATGTATTTTGGTAAAAAAAAATCTTTAAAAAAGGGTATATTGATTGGTTTGCGCAAAAGTATACAAAGCGTATACTAACTATGGGATAGATTTATAGACTTTTTAATTCTTTTATTGTTTTTACTAGTAATGGCGGCGACTAGCAATTTTTAGCGGGACTGTGACATTGTGGTGGACAAATCTGACACTAAGTGACACTTTTTGGGGACCAGTGACACCAATACAGTGATCAGTGCTAAATAAATTCACTGTCACTGTATCAATGGCACTGGCCGGGAAGGGGTTAACATCAGGGGTGATCAAAGAGTTAAGTGTGCTCATAGGGAGTGATTTCTAACTGTATGGGGATGGTTTAACTGGAGGAAGAGACAGGATTAGCAGGAACACAAGATCTCTCTCTTCCTGTCTTGTTTACATAGGCAGCCCTTAAGCATATAATCACATGCCTGTACATCATCGCTTGTCATTGGTTCTGTTGCGCCCGCACTCACTGCCAGAGCCAATCAGCGGGTCCGGTGGCGCACACGCACGACCAGAGACGATGACAGGCAATGACATACAGGTACGTGATTATGTGCTTAAAAGGGCCGCCCTGCCGCAGTACATGTACGTAAATACGTAAATATGTTCTTTTAAATAAATATACTGTATATATATTTATCTTGGATTAAAAAATATTACAGATGGAAAAATAGCTTTTTCTCGGTAGTTTGGATAGCAGCGCTTGCTTTTTTTTATCCAAGAGTAGAAGGCCTAAACTGAATAAAGAAATTAGCATCCAGATGTAACAGCTATATTGTGGCACATTGTTTGTGAATGTCTTTTTTTGCAGTACCACACTGTACTGTGTAAAAAAGACTTCCAAGCCAAAGTTCAATACCAAGTGCGCCACCCTTTGGGCTCCTTCTGCAAATCTCGTGTTAGTAGAAGTTTGGTGAGAGACAATTCACGCTTTTCAGCCTCATGCTTTTCAGATCGTTACTGCTCTTCAGTTTGTGCTTGTGGGTTCGTATCTGGTTTTCAGTGTGTGTAGTCAGTTCGCATTTGTTTTTCAGTGCGTATTTTATATTACGTATTTGATTTTCAGTGCGTTTTTGTCCGCTCTTTTCTGATTTTCAGCTCGCTCTTCTCAGGCCTTTCTGTTTTTCAGTGCTTTCTGTTAGTACATTCTGACCAGCCGACCATTTTGAAGCCATGAGAACCCTCACCCTGGACCAGAGGGTTTTTAACTACGGACTGGCCAGAGCCAGAAGAGTGGTGGAGAACGCTTTCGGGATAATGGCCAGCTGGTTCCGCCTATTCCTTACGGCAATCAACATGGCGGATTATAAACTTAACCATATAATCCTTGTATGCTGCATTCTCCACAACTATTTAAGGAGAAATTCAATGAACTATGTTGCCTCAGTTGGGCCTGAGGCCAGACTTCAACAAGAAATTCTGACGGCGCTTGAAGCTGGCTGTCCTGGCTTGCCCCCCCAAAGCGCCCGTGAAGAAAGACAGAAGTATGTTGAGTACTTTGCGGGTAAGGGGGGCCATTGATATGCCAGAAAATGTTTAAGAAACATTTTAAAAATAAATATTTTAGTTAAACTGAAATAAGATTTCCTTTGATTTACTGCTTGTGTTTCTTTTAGCTGTCTCCTAGGTTAGCCAATAGGCTTTCTTTTTGGCCATTTTCTTCAATAGTGCAAATGTAATTTATTTGATACATGAGGTGACAATCTCTTCTTCAGCGAAATATTATTATGTTGTGGGTCTGCTACACACACACCTTGTTTTTGTTGTTAATGTATGTAATGCATTACTGATAAAAATATACAACATTTTCAGCACCATGAATGAATTTTGGTGACTCATGAAAATGGCATGATTGTGGAAAATTATAAAGCACTGTGGGAGTCATAGGCGTGCACACAGAGTGTGCCTGTTGTGCCCAGGCGCACCCTAATCACCCCGTGCACATTAGTGTTATCGCTCTGTGTAGCAGCAGAAACAGGGGAAAGATCTCCCTCTTACCGGCTCTGTCATAAGAGAAGTGATTATGCTCTTCTCTTTCACTGTTCCGGCAGGGAGATCAATGTGCCGGGGTCATATATATGTAGACACCCGCACACGCATGTGTGTTTGAGCTTAAGAGTGCACAACCTAATGCAATATGCTGCGCACACCTGTGGTGTGAGTTATTTACTAAGGGAAAATCCATTTTGCACTCCAAGTGCACTGCAAAAGTGCACATGAAACTGCACTGAAAGTGCAGTTGTAGTGCAAAGTGGATTTGCCTTTAGTAAATAACCCCCATTTCAGTGTAAACACCAACTTTTGCACTTTATCGTTTAAATATATATTATTTATTCACCTATTGTGGCTGTATATTAGCCCAGAACGGAACGTTATATAACCTGTTGGGAAAGATTAGCACGCCACCCTATACCGGCCACTGTTGCCCATTCGTTTCTGCTGTTTTAGTGTGGCGCCCTTAGGCTCCTTGTTACTGTGAGTACGGGATTTGTTTGTGATTTTAATAAATTTAGTACATACTGCACCATGAAATCCTTTTTGTGTTGATATATTGAGGTGCAAACGGGACTGCTGTGAGGAACAGAGGCACCAGTGCAAATCTATCCAGGACCCTACATATAACATCAAACCCATAGAGGTTCTAAGGCGCATTCGGACCAAGCTTAATTGCAAGGTCACACGTCCTAAGGTGAGGGGTTATCACCTGGGGGGGAGCACTTGTATGAGCACACCGCACTTTAGTTTGTGTTCACAATGACACATGAATGGATTGTGGAAGATCTGTGGACTGTTAATTTGTTCATTGCACAGCAACACAGCATTGAATTACATAGAATCACATGGATGCAGCACCAAATCGCATGAATGCATTTTTTTGTATTTTTACATTTTTTATTGTTTGAACATTGCACTAACACCATATTGCATATATGCAGCACTAAAATGCATGGATGCAACACTAAATCGGACTGTAAATTTGATTATTGCACAGCAACACTTCACTGAATTGCATAGAATCACATAGATGTAGCACCAAATCGCATGGATGCGTTTTTTGAATTTTTTAACTTTTTATTGTTTGAACATTGCACTAACACTATATTGCATAGATGCAGCGCTGAAATGCATGGATGCAACACTAAATCGCATGGATGTTTTGAATTATCTATTAATGTTTGAAAATTGCATATTAATGTATAGTATTAATAGATTTTGTATATTTTGTATGTTAAGCACAATATCACTTTATTAATATTTTAGTAGATATTTCTTACATTTTTATTTTGATAAGCGCAGCGTGTGTACTATTTGGTTTAACTATTTTGCATAGTTATGAGACATGCGTAATGTTAGCAGCTGATCATTTGCAAAGATACACTATTTTGGAGACCAGATTTGGTCGATTACCTGGAGGCTCACAGGACTGCAAATTAGCATTCTGTGTGATAGCGTTCAAAACAGTCACCAAAGACCAGGGTGGTCAGGATAGGAGGGACAATAAAAGCGTGTGTCAAGCCTAAATCCGCGCTTTCTACAGACACAACATCTTCTTTGGGGGTTTCTTTGGGTAGGGGTACCAGAGAGGACATGCGGAAAATGCCTGTCTTGCAGCAGGCTTACTGCATTTGCACTGGGAAGTTTGGCCAGAGCACTGTCTGGAAACAGAAGGGCCCTGATGATCTCTTCCTGGAATTTAAGGAAGGATCCAGTTCGTCCTGAAGCTCCGTATAGCACATGAGCATTAAGCAAAGCCAATTGAAATAAGTATACAGACACTTTTTTATACCAGCGTCTGGCCTTACGGGCAATTAGGTACGGCGCCAACAACTGGTCGTTGACGTCCACCCCTCCCATATTGTGGTTATATTCGTGGACACAGAGGGGTTTCTCCACAACACCAGTCACCATATTAATTTGGACAGTCATATCTGCATGAAGGGAGGAGAGAACGAAAACATTCTTGTTATCCCTCCATTTACAGCGAGCAAATTATTACATCTCAAGCAGGCTCTCTCCCCCAGACTAAGACGGGAATCTACAAGCCACTGGGGAAAGCCCCAGCGATTAGATCGCATGGTGCCACATGTGCCAATTTGATGATCAAACAAGTGACTAAAAAGTGTCACGCTTGTGTAATAATTGTCCACATACAAGTGGTACCCCTTTCCGAATAAGGGTGACACCAAGTCCCACACAATGTTGCTTCCTATGTAGTCAGGGCAGTTTGTCGGCTCTACGTAACTATCTCTTCCCTCGTAAACCATAAAACTACATGTATAGCCTTTGACCCTGTCACAGAGCTTATATATCTTGACCCCGTATCTGGCACGCTTGCTGGGAAGATACTGTTTAAATGAAAAGCAGCCAGAAAACTTAATCAGGGAGTCATCAACGCAGACAACTTGATGGGAAGTAAACAAGGCTGCAAAATGTTGGTTGAAGTGGTTTATGAGGGGCCGAATTTTGTAGAGCCGATCAAATTCAGGGTCACCCCGAGGACGACAGAGTTCATTGTCACTGAAGTGCATGAACCGCAAGATCTGCTCCTATTGTGTCCTGGTCATGGAGGCAGAGAACACGGGCGTATGGTGAATTGGGTCAGTGGACCAATATGACCACAACTCACTCTTTTTAGTTACACCCATGAGGAGGGATAGGCCCAGGAAGGTCTTAAATTCGGAGACCGTAATTGGTCTCCAATCTCTGGCAAGGGCCAGCTGGGGATTAGCGACGATGTATTGACCAGCATACAAATTGCTTTGGTCCACAATAGATCAATAGAGACCTTTGGTGAAAAACAGCGAATAAAAATCAAGTGACGTCAAATCAACTGTTTCCACCTGAATGCTGGGTTAGCCAGTGAATGGGGGAAGTACGGGTGCTGCAGAAGTGGTGGGTTCCCAATTAGGATTGGCGAATGCAGCAGGAAGGGCACTATGGGCTCGACAGACCTGTCTTTGTCTTCTTCTTGGTGGCAGCAGGACACTACTCGTGCTTGCCACCTCGCCAGCTTGAACTGCACTTATGGGACTCGCCACGTCACCAAGTGTTACTGCAGTGCTGGATGTACGAGCAGGATGTACTAAGCCGCTGGTGCTTGCCAGTTCACCAGAAGGTATAGCGGCGTTAGTACTGGCTCTCTGCTCCATACGAGGGACCTGCGGTTCTTGCACCTCAATGACAGCAGAAGAAGATCGGGGTCTGGTACACCTGACCTTGGCAGGGACCACAACTCCATCGTCAGAGCTATCTGTCAGAGTGCCACTGTCATCTACAGGATCGTATTCTGAGCCTGAATCTGACAGATGAATGACTTCCTCTTCACTATCTGTCATGCTCAGAAACGTGTAGGCCTATTCACTACTGTACCATCGATTTTGACATTTTGGTCTCTAAATTTAGTGGTACAGTAGTGAGACTCACAGGTAAAAAAGCTCCTGACTGTTAGAGACTGATTCAAACACTACCAAAAAAACTGTTAGCATTCGCAGGGATCAGGCTTGACTCTGTGAACACTGCAGTTATGTGTGTTGTGTTTTGTAAGTGACAGTGATCAATTTGATACTGCCCTTGGGTGGGCTGGACTGGGCGGAGGGGCTAAACGCAGGTGCTAGCAGGTATCTGGGCTGATCCCGCTAACACTGCATTTTTGGGAACCCTAAACTGTTGGGGACGCTAATATAGATTGGATCAGATCAGATATTGATCTGTTCAGACACTATACTACTAAGGGAGGCGTATGGTGCATGCGTGGGTGTTAGCGGTACTGGCACTGATCTGACGCTGCCCGGGGTGACGCAGACTCTATCTGACACTAAAACCTAACTTTGATCACCCGCTGGGTGATCAGGGGGTTAAACCTTTATTGGGTAAAATACGGCAGGTGCCCCGACGCTATAAATATAAATCTAGCTAAACTGTGTCACCCGGGACACATATACTGTGATCACAGGTGACAGGGGGTAATCAAGGCATTAAACCTTTATTGGGGGGGTCTCTAGACCTATCTGGGCCTAAGACTAATTACCCTAACACTGATTAGTGTCACTAATGACACTAGTACAGCAGTCAAAAAAAAAATCTGATTGCTGTACTGGGTGACACTGTGTCAGGTGGTGATCGCATGTCCGACGTAGCATAACGGTGATTCACCTGCCTGTGCCATTCTGCCGCAGTAGAACTGTGACAGCTGGTCAGGAACAGGTTAAAGGCTGGACATTATGTAAAAAAAGATTTATTAGGCCACACTATAAGAGGAAGTGAAGAGGCAGGTTTATTCTTGAATACGATATTTGAGTTTATTATTTGAAAGACACACATACTATGCAATTGCATGACAGTACTTAAGAAGTTTGGTAAAGTGCAATGTAAAAAGGAGAGATGGGGCAGGTTTTATCCTGAAATATAAATTAGAGTGTATTATTTAAGACACAATAGCCCAAAAATATGTTCATTGGCCTGACAGTATGTAAGCAGTGTGTTAAGGAGCAATATAAGAGGGAGGGATGAGACAGGTTTTATTTTGAAATAAACATTAGATTGCACTATTATTTAAGGGGCAACAGCCCTGAGTATTGTTAAGTGGCTGGAAAGTATGTAAAAATCTTTGTTAGGTTGCAAGAAAAAAGTAGATACAAGACAGGTTTTGGCTTGAAATAAACATAAGAGTGTTTTGTTTGAGAGCAAATCACTACAAATATTGTTCAGTGGCTGGAGAATGTGTAAACAGCTTGGTTAGGCCACAATATAAAAGGGAGATATGAGGCAAATTTTATCTTGAAATAAATGTTACCATGTATTTTTTGAAAGACAATAACTACAAATTTTGTTTAGTGGCTGGACAGTTAGTAAGCTGCTTGACAAGAGATTAAAGTGGCAGTTTTATCTTTAAATAAAAATTACAGTGCATTTTTCAGCTTGCGTAGGCCACATTATAAGAGGGAGAGAAGAGGCAACTTATGTTTTTAAAAAGTAAGGTCAAAATGTCCAGAGGTAGAGACAAAGCAGGTGTTATCCTAAAATAAACATTAGAGCACTAACCCACAAGCTAAGTCCAAAGGGGTGTCAATAGCCTTTTACAAATCGTTCCAACCAGAAGTTCTGGACTCCCTAATTGACCCCTCAGGTCGCTTTCTATTCCTCAAATTGAAATCTAACTCCTGTATCTTTACAGTGGCTAATGTATATGGACCGAACCAAGACCAGGGGGGCTTTTTCAGTCCTGAACAAATTGCTCTCTTTTGGCGGTCCCTGTTTCAGTCTAGTTGGAGATCTCAATGTGACCCTCTCTCCAGCCGTGGACACCTCCTCCGGTAAGTGCTCTATCCCACACTCCACCCTCACACACAAAAAATCACTGTTGCACTCCGCCCAACTGGTGGATGTTTGGCAAGTGCAACGCCCATTCAAGAGAGACTACAGTTGTTGCCCATAACTCCTATAGTCGCATTGACTATTTCCTAGTTTCCCAATAACTACTAAATATCCCACTTAAGGCATCCCTCGGTAACATTTTATGGTCCAACCATGCCCCCCACACACTTAAGCTTGGCCCACCCCCCTAAACCTCGCAAAGCATTCTCGTGGCGTCTGAATGACAACCTGCTGAAAGACACCCCGTGTATTGCTGGCGATTCGCAACTTTATCCAAAACCATCAAACTGACGATACCAATCCCCTCACTAAATGGGAATCACTAAAATGTGTACTTCGGCGGACCTTTATACAACACGGCTCCCACTTAAAAAAGGCCAGGTCTGCTGACATAACCCAACTTTTGTCCACTATCCATACCTTAGAACTCACTCATAAGAAAGACCTAGATCCCGCAACCTATGTAGACCTTTCCAACGCCCGCAGTGAGTTACTCCATATTTTAGATGCACACTCCCTCATAGTCAGAGATAAGGGACGCAATCAGCACTACATCTTGGCCAACACACGTTGCTAGAGTCCTACAACCCCCCGCACCCCATGCCAACCCATACCACACATTTGCACCACTGATTAACGAAAAATTCACAACCCTCGGGGTATTGCAGGCACCTTCCAATGTTATCACTCCCAACTATACAACCTCCCTATACGGACTGGACCGACCCCTGGGGGAGACCCACACCATTCCGACATGCGAAACTATATCTCAGAGACAGCTCTACCGCAAATAGATCCCACTGAATCTGCAGATAACCCTTTGATATTGTCTGACTTTTTATCCGCAATTAAGGGACTGAAATCAGGTAAATGCCCGGGCCCAGACAAATTTTCCCCTAGGTTCTATGTATTGTTCACCCAGCCCCTTGCCCCACTACTCACCACAGCGTTCAACTACATAGACAACTCCCGCATACCTTCTAGAGACCTCCTATCCTCCAATATTTCAGTCATACCCAAACCAGGCAAAGATCCCTCTCAGTGCAGTAGTTATCGACCGATTTCCCTTCCTAACTTGGACATTAAACTTTTCGCAAAAGTCCTGGCGAACCTCCTCTCACCCCTTCTGCCCTTCATTATCCACAGGGACCAGGTGAGATTTGTCCCTGGCTGAGAGGGACCACCAATAAAATAATCCACCTCATTTCCTACATCCGTCGATACAACCTGAAGGCATGCCTCCTATCCTTTGATGCCGAAAAGGCGCTTGACCGGGTTAATTGGCAGTTTTTACGCTTTTCCTTGAAACAGATAGGCCTTGGTTCTACCTTTGTGTCCAAGGTTATGGCACTATACTCCCGCCCCATGGCATCCGTCTTGGTCAATGGCTCCTCATCTACCCCGTTCCATATCTCTAACGACACCAGCCAGGGATGTCCCCTATCCCCCTACTTTTTGTCTTAGTGATAGAACTATTGGTAGGGGCCATCAGACAGAATGAAAATATAGTGGGGATCCAGACACCTTCCTCAGTCCACAATCTCTCACTTTACGTGCATGATCTCCTCGATTACATTCAGTAACCCCACATGTCCCTGCCCTCTCTGATGCAAGAATTTCACAGATTTGGAGAACTTAGCAACTTTAAACTCAACAAGTCCAAGACAGAAGCTCTTAACATATCCCTCCCCTTTTTTTCTTGCATTTCTCCCTTTCTCTCCCTCATCTTTTCCTTCTTTTTCTATTCTATTCTGGCCTGGGGGGCTTAGTTGGTTGTGCGATTTCCCTGTGTGCAGCCCCAGCATGCAGGGGCTGTTCTGGACTGTTTTTGCCCAGTCTCTGTCCATTTGGCAATTTCATGTGGCTTCCCAGATCCTCTGGTGGGCACACATCCCCCCTGAGTCCATCATCAGGGCTTAGAATGCCTAGTCTCCCCTCGGGCATTCCTGCTCCATCTCCTTCTATTGCTTGACTGGCATTGTGGTTGCCAGCGTCTGGGCAGGTGCCGCAGTGTTGCTAGGAGACGCAACACTGACTTCTCCAGTCTGTGCCCATTGGATCCCTGAGCGGCCGCGCCTGCGTGCCGGTGGAAGCGCGACGCATGATGTCACTTCTCCCGCATCGCCATCTTGGTTGTGGGCAGGGGTGGCGCCGTGCGCTGTGCACACGGGGGACCACGGTGTCAGCATTACGATGGGTGTGGGCGATTTTTATCACCCACACCTATCTTGTAGGCAGGGTTTGTGGCGCCTGATTGCTATTTAATAGCAATCTAGGTAACGCAGCACTAGTGCTGTGACTGTTGATGGGGCAACACACACCAGTCATACAGGACTTCAGGTAAAGTACATTTTTGGTATTTTTTTGCTCCTTGCTCTCAGATGAGAGTTTAAAATTTGGCCTATTATGCTGACACTTCACTCGGCTCAATTTGTTTGATGATGTGTATGTTTTGTTTTCTGCTTATAGACTGGCTCCCTGGAGAAAATTTATATATATGGGTCGCCATAGATCTGTGTAACCAGCTAACTGTGCCTGCAATATGGACCCTTGATGCACTTATCCCTGCTACCTTTCATCTTTTGCCATTGGGGATTCTAACCTGCATGTCCCCTGAAGTCTGTGGTGTTATCTTAGTTTGTCCCCATCCGTATACACACAGCACCCTTTGAAGGTATACAGTTTTATTTGAATTTTATATATTTTTTTTTCAGCATCATTACCTCTCTGATAGTATGATATATGGTTATGTAAAAACCTATTTGGGAAGATCTCCACTAGTATCAATATGGACTAATGTCTTGTTCAACCCCCAGGCCTACCTTTGTATGTGAGTTTTTTTGGCCCCATTGGAATCATTATAATGACTCTAATATAATTGCAGACCTTTGCAACCATTCTCTGAACTGTTTTCATTAGATCCCCTAGCCTCCAGCTGTTGCGGTCTTGGGCTGCATATTGGGTGTCCGCTATATCCACTCCCCCAGCAACCAGGAAGCCCTTTCTTCTTGTTTTTACCTACCTGCATCTATCTGACCGTCCCTATGTGATCCGTTGTCTGCTACTGTGTGTTTAGCGTGTAAGTATCAAGCAGTGCACATATATACATCTTTTATCAATTTTTATCTTTGTCTGGATCCATCTACTGCCATTGTATAGATGGAGAAACACTGCTGAAGTATGTCATTTTTTGTTGCTGAAAATATGTTCTTCTTTTATATTCTAAATTAATACATTTAGGATCAAACGCATATCAGAATATCCCTGAGGAAGGAGTTTTTTTCTCCGTAACGTGTAGGAAAATACTGTATGCATTTTCTAATTTTATATGATTATACCGTGTGTGCATACCTATTTGTGACTTTCCTGTAACATAATGCACCTTTGAACTTGTCTGCACAGATTTTTCTTATTTATGTCTATACATATTATGTGTCTTTTTTGATAAAGTATGTAATAAATGAACTTTTTGTATTTTTTTATGATACTCGGTGTCTCTCAGTCCATGTCTTTAAAGTCCCGCCCTTGAGGGGAAACCATTTGCAAATTTTAAGCTTGGGATGTAGGCTGGCACATACAGCAGACACTTACACAACCTCCACTCCCTTTTGATAACTGTCCAGGATCCTGGAATCGTTCCCCCGACCCTTTCCCAAAGTATCCACCATGGTGGAACAAGATCTCTCCACCCTTGACCTCCGGGCATTATTATGGGGACATAGACAGAAGCTACACCTCCTATCCACTTCCTCCCCGCTAACAATCATGGCACTACACCTGTGGTACAAGAAGGGTCTGTCGTCGCTGCTGTCCATGGATACCTCACCACACACACCATTATTTGACCAGCCTGCCCTCCCTCAGGATCATGGATCCAGAACAGTTGGCCCATATCTCCGCTCCACATGGCCTATAGCAAGTTCATTTGTAAACCCAAACCTAGGTACACCTGTTTACCAGGAGACCAGGGCAACTGGCTCACAGCTCTTTGCATATCCTCCTTTTACTCAGACTTATTCTCCTCTTCCCAAACTCATAGGCCCCTAACAGGATACGAACAACTGTGCTCTCTCTCAGACACACCCAAACACCTGCTCTCCACCATTTATAAACTGCATCACTCACTGATACATGATCAACCCCCCTCTTACACCATGAGGTGAGCCATGGCCCTGGGAAGAGAACTCTCCTCGACTGACTGGCAAAAGTCATTCCACTTTACGTACAATTCCTCTACCTCTTGTTATACCCAGGAGAAGAACTTTAAACTCCTATCCAGATGGTACAGAGACCCTCAATCTCTTCATAAAATTTTCCTTTTTGGTCCCTCCTTCCTGTTGGAGGTGCCAGGATGTGGAGGGAAATTACCTCCACATTTGATGGAAGCGTAGGATCATACAACCCCTCTGGTCTCAGGTTTCCACCATATACAGTGGACTATATGATCGGCCAACAACACTCACCCCAGAGATATCTCTATTATCCATGCTCCCTGCCTCCATAGCCTCTCAAAAACGTACTTTATTATGATTTTTCCTATTAGCCGCCAGACAACTTATACCCCTATTCTAGAAAACCACTACTACCCCTCTCCTGTCTTTCTGGGTCTCGGTGGTCAACGACATTATGCGCATGGAAGAGATGATAGCTTTGGACAATGATACCTTTAACAAATAAAAAATTCTCTGGCTCACTTAGATCGACTACTTCTGATTCCCTGAAAGCCTTGTTGACACCCCATAGCTAAGCCAAACGCACTTTATGACCCTGATTCCCCAATTTGTTGCACCAGGATCTGCTCACCCCCTCTATTCTTCCTTTCCCTCCTTATACACCTATACCCTTGCCCTTCCCAACCTCCAAATCCCCTTCCCCTCTACTTATTTTTCTCTTTACCTCCTCCCCTCTAATTCTAAGTCTTCCTGACTAGAACCCAGATGTTTTCATCCCCATCCCTCACATTTCATTTCGCAATACACCACGGGCTAAGTCGACGCCTTCTGGATAATGAATATACCCATATATTCCACTGGTTTAAAGCCTAGAGAGGATTAGATACAAGACCTACAAAGTATTGCCTCCTGTACTGAACATCTGGTTAATGTGTACAGTACCTGACTGTGAGAATGTGTTTCCAACGCGATTCCACCCCGCTGGTTCTCGGCGACAGGGTACTGTACATCTCGCGCTGGCTCGCTCATTGGGAAAGGAAAACTGTATTTCTCCTTTTGCGATGAGCGGCAAGCATTGCTGACAGGTGTCTGGTATGAATCATGAAGGGGAACGCCGCGCCAAATTTTAAATAAAAAACCGGCATGGGTTCCCCTCCAGGTGCATACCAGGCCCTTAGTTCTGGTATGGATTTTAAGGGGAACTCCCTATGCCGAAAAAACGGCATGGGGGTCCCCCCTAAAATCCATACCAGACCCTTATCTGAGCACGCAGCTCGGCCGATCAGGAAAGGGGTGGGGATGAGCGAGTGCCCCCCCTCCTGAACCGTACCAGGCCGCATGCCCTCAAAAATTTTTGGCATGTAAGAATCAAGCAGTGCACGTATATACATCTTTTATCAATTTTTATCTTTTTCTGGATCCATCTACCGCCATTGTATAGATGGAGAAACACTGCTGAAGTATGTAATTTTTTGTTGCTGGGGGGGCACCCTGCGGCCCCCCCACCCCAAAGCACCTTGAACCCATGTTGACAAGGGCCTCTTCCTGACAACCCTGGCCGTTGGTTGTCGGGGTCTGTACCCCTACCCATTCACCTAGGAAAAAAGTGTCAATAAAAAAACACACTAGACAGGTTTTAAAGTAATTTATTAGTCAGCTCCGGGGGTCTTCTTCCAACTTCGGGGGTCTTCCTCCGACTTCTCCGCTTTCTCCGGCCTCTTCTCCTGATGTGTCCGGTTCTTCTCCCTCTCTCCGGCCTCTTCTCCACTCTTCGGTTCTTCTGCCAGGCTCCTCCGCTATCTTCTGCTCTTTTGCCGCTCTTTTGCTAGTGGTGGCCCGGTCTTCTCCGTCGCCTTGTTCCCTCTTCTCTTCTTCTGATGTTGGCACGATGCTCTTTCTCGCTGTAATGCTGTGTGCGAGGTACGTGATGACTTATATAGGCATGGGGCATGGTCGCCAGGTGATGTCATCCAGTGACCTCGCCCCTTATAACATCACAGTCCCATCATGCCCCAGCATGACGCCAGAGCCGATGAGCATGGCCAGCGGCAAACGAGATCGCTCTACAGAGAGGGGATCTGCCAAAGTAAACAAGGCGGATCCCCGTTCTGTCAGGGAAGTACAGTGTGATCGTCTGTTCTTAGTGATCAGGAACAGCAATCTCTCTGTACTCCCAGTCAGTCCACTCTCCCCACAGTTAGAAACACCTCCCTAAGACACACTTAACCCCTTGATCTCCCTAGTGTTAACCCCTTCCCTGTCAGTGTCATTTATACAGTAATCAGTGCATTTTTATAGCACTTTTTCTTAAGGTTAAAAAAAAGGAGTTCATCAATCCATGCACCAAACCCCAGGCTTGTCACCACGTGAATAGAGACTCTCCCCTTTGGGGATAAACTCACCAGAAAACTCAAACATCCAAAATGTAAATCTTTGTGCCTCCACTTTTCAAGGACATCCACTGGTTATCTGTGTTATGTAAGCTAAGAGCAGCTCCAAAGTAGCAGGGTCATGTGAAAAAAGCAAAATTCACATAGCATAATCCCATTTAAACCTTTTTATTAAAGCTTTAACATGCCCCCCCTACAGAATAAACATACCAGATAAAATAGCATAAGAAGCATAAATGCAGACCGTAATGATGCCGCCGACTGCCAGCACAGAGGAAACCCCTGCGTCAATGATAACTGCCGCGCTTGGTTACTTCCTGGTTCCTCAGCTGTCGTGACCTGCAGGCGTCACTTCCAGGTATCATGGAGAGCACGCACTGATGCGTTTCGTCCCTTCTGACTTTGTCAAAGGGTGTGATCTCCACAATAAGCCAGCACCATTTAAACAAAGCGAGCGCGTGAGCCTTCCAACTGATTGGAGTGAAAATGACTCCATACTGTATGTATACACCCATAGATTAAAACATTATAGACTAGACAATTTCATTATAATGATGGACCGGTCATGGAATATTGGTTCAGAAGGTATAAAATCCTATGGCTTGTGCGAGTCACAATTTACCACATATCAACACCGACCATTCTAATCTTAATACTTATAATCAAATTGGTCTTATTGTACTAATAGCCGTCTCTTTTGACAAAGACCGAACAAATAGATTCCTCAAACCCACAATGATGCAACCTATTGCTGCTACTCTGGATACAAATCGCATAAAAATGCATAATGCTATCTAGCACAGAGCTGGCTGAATAAACCCCAACATATTATTGTTCCTGGACTATCTCATAAACTGCCATATGAACATCTGCAATATATTAGTGTTGCGACTTAAACAAGTCGCATGCATAAATCGCTAGCAATATTTAAATTGACAACATCATATTGGGCTATAATTTGTTCAAATATCCTTAGATTATATGATTATAACCAACATTACGACAGCTAACTTAGGTTCTATGACAAGGAACTTAGAAAGCTGATACTCAGGAACCATATATAGATCATGACAAAAATAAAAAATATTAAAATATTAAGAATAAAATTAAATAACATTATATTTAAAAAGAGGGAAGAAGACAAAGTTTTAATCATATATATTGTTTATGCATCACTAATTAAACAGTTTATATCCAATTCTATATTGAGGGCTCTCGGTGAGAGAGTATCTGTGAGAAATATCCACTGGGTCTCACGTTTAGATAGATCTCTCACCATATTGGATCCTCTCCATGATGGCTTAAGGCACTCAATGCCCCAAAATTTAAGACCAGAGTGGTCTTGTATTTGTTGTGTTTTAATTTAAAATGTAAAGAGATGTTATGGTCTTTAAAACCAATCTTTATGTTATAGATATGTTCGGTTTTTCTCACCCTCAACATTCTCTTGGTGCGGCCTATATATAAGAGCCCACATGGGCATTCTAAGGCATATACCACATGAGTAGTGTTGCAGGTGATGAACTGCCTAATATCAAAACTTTTGTTATTAGAGATAGATTTAAAGCTACTAAGGCCTCTAATCGGTCTGTTAACCTCACGACAGGCCTTACACCTTCTACATGCATAAAAACCTTTCTTACACTAAAAGGATGGAGGTTTACTTGGAGGGTCCAGTACTTTTTTGACTATCCGATCCCCATAACAAGGGGCTTTCCGATAGATAAACAGATGGACATCTGTCCCATATGCAGCATTTGTTTCGGTACGATGCTTGAGCGGTGGGAGGAGTCAGTTTCACTTCAATCAGCTTAAAGGCTTGTGCGCTCGCTTTGTTTAAATGGTGCCAGCTTATTGTGGAGATCACGCCCTTTGACAAAGTCGGAAGTGATGAAAAGCATCAGTGCGTGCTCTCCACGATACCCAATAGTGACGTCTGTGGGTCACCGACAGCTGAGGAACCAGGAGGTAACCAAGCGCGGCGGTTATCATTGACACAGGGGTTTCCTCTGTGCTGGCAGTCGGCGGCATTATTACAGTCTGCATTTATGCTTCTTATGCTATTTTATCTGGTATGTTGATTCTGTAAGGGGGCCTTGTTAAAGCTTTAATAAAAAGGTTTAAATGGGATACGCTATGTGAATTTTACTTTTTTCACATGACCCTGCTACTTTGGAGCTGCTCTTACCTTACATAACACAGATAACCAGTGGGTGTCCTTGAAAAGTGGAGGCACAAAGATTTACATTTTGGATGCTTGAGTTTACCAGTTTTCTGGTGAGTATATCCCCAAAGGGGAGAGTCTCTATTCACGTGGTGACAAGCCTGGGGTTTGGTGCATGGATTGATCAACTCCCTTTTTTTCACCTTAAGAAAATTTGCATCTTTCTCACTTGAAACGACTTTAACGGACTATTTAAATCATTTATTGATCCTACCATTTGTGTGCACAAGAAATTGTGTATAAATGTCATAAGGAATTTATAGTGACATAAGCGTTGCTATGATGTTTTAAAATTGCATTTTTTTGCATTTTTTATTTTCATAATTTGTTCTACATATTTGCTTTATTTTAAGTAGCTGCTGTTTAGGTTTTAAAGACTATAAGCTGTAATATAGGCATCTAAATACCTAAGAGGATTAATCATTCCTAGCGCTGAGCGGTGCATTTTGGGCCTTATTGTGTGCACCTGTGTGTTCAATTTTTATAGCACTGATCGCTGTATAAATGTCACTGGTCCCAAAAAAGTGTCTGATCTGTCGAGCGCAATGTCGCAGTCCCGCTAAAAATCGCTGATCACCGCCATTACTTGTAAAAAAAATAATAATAAAAATGCCATAAATCTATCCCCTATTTTGTAGATGCTATAACTTTTGCGCAAACCAATCAATATAGGCTTATTGCGATTTTCTACCAAAAATATGTAGCAGAATACATATTGGCCTAAACTGATGAAGAAATTTTTTGGGGGGGATATTTACTATAGCAAAAAGTTAAAAATATTTTTAATTTTTATTGTTTTTTTTCCCAAATTGTCTGTCTTTTTTTGTTCATATAAAAACGCAGAGGTGATCAAATACCACCAAAAAGAAAGCTCTGTTTGTAGGAAAAAAAGACAGCAATTTTGTTTGGGTATAAAGTCGCACAACCGCGCAATTGTTAGTTAAAACTACGCACTGCTGTATAGCAAAAAATGACCTGGTCATTAAGGGGGTATATCTTTCCGGGGGTGAAGTGGATTATTTGGGGGACAAAATCCACAAATATTGTACAGTGTGTCAGGAAAGACAAAATATACCCAGGCGCAGATGGAGAATTCCTATCAGCCAAACATATTGTCAGGAAAGAATCAATGTGCATAGGCTCATGAATATGCACAAACGGCAGATTCCTGTTAGGCAGAACCACACTCATGCAACTGAGAATGCACAAATGCGCGTGTGCGCCAGTGTGCACAAACAAAAAAACAGAAAAAAGGGCACCTCTGAGTGCAGAAAAACCTTTTAACTTTAATAGCCAGGGAATTAAAAACACTTACTAGAAGTAAGCAAACGTGAGCTCATCATGTAGTGAAAGGAATTCAGGCATCTTGTTCCAACATGCTCCAATCTGCAGCAAAATGTCTGGGGTCCCAGCCATCCACCAGAGGGAAGCCATGGAGAGAGGACCAGGGAAGAAACAGCTGCACTGTGTAGAACCAGCGTGGAACACTGGACTTGTAGATGACATCAGCGGAAGTGCACCTAGAACCAGCGTTCCATCACTAGATTGGCACCAAGTGAGCTATTTAAACACCTCTACTACACTAGGACCTTGCCCTATGGTCTACAACATTCTGCTACCTGTTTCTGTGCTTGATCTCTTGTTGCCGTTCTGCTAATCATCTGACCACGCTTGAACTCTGCCTGAACTGACCCCTGGCTTGCCCTTTGACCACATCCCTGCCTGATCCTTCTTTCTATCTGCTTACCATTGCCAACTCCAGCCTAAACCTAACCATTTTCTGCCTGTTGCTCTGTACCTGACATGCCTGCTAGTTTCTGACCCAGCTTGCCTGACTCTGCTCAGTGTCCATTCCATGGAGGCCATCCCTGCAGCCTGCCAAGTACCCGCTGTCTGCCGGCCTGCTGAGTGCTTGCTGCCTGTGACCTGCCAGCCACCAAGTGCCTGCTGACTGTCTTTCAGCTTACTGTGCCTCCTGCCCTGTGTCACGTTCCACCCTGCATCCAAGTGCACACAGACCTCTCATCTGCAACCGCCATCACTAGAACTGCCAGGCACACATGCCACTCCAGGCTCTTGTACCTCCTGTTACTGTATCATGGGCATGGAGCCAGAGATGTTCCTCTCCACATCAGGCTCCATCACCAGGTATGTAACACAGTGGCTGGACAGTATGTAAGCAGCTTTGTAAGGCCACACAGAAAGCATGAGAGAAGAGCAGATTGTATATTGAAATGAATATAAGACTATATTACTTGAAAGATGATAGCCAAAATATTGTTCAGTGATTGGGCAATATGTAAGCAACATAATAAGAACACAATTAAAGAGGGAGAGACAATGCAGGTTTTATCTTGAAATAAAAATGTTAATATATTATTTGGCCACAAATATTGTTCAGTGGCTGAAAAGTATGTAAGCAGCTTGATAAGGTTGCAATAACACGGGGAGAGACAAGGCAGGCTTTTATAATTACCATAAGAGTGTATTATTTGAAAGATAATAGCCACAAATATTGTACAGTGACTGAGCAGTATGTAAGCAGCTTAGTAAGGCAGCAAAATAAGAGGAACGGTCCAGGAAAGTTTACCTTTTAAAAAAATAATAGAGCCGGGGTCGGCAATCTATTAACTTGATTTTCAGTTCATTTGTTACCTTGTGTTGGCTACAGTGCACTTACATCTTGTAGTTGAATAAAACACACTAAACAATTAATCAAAATTATTTTTTTTCTGCTACCAGGTTTCGCATCCTCATTAGCCTATGTTTTACTATGTAATGTAATAATAGCTTACTTTATGATAATAAAAATGTAGGCCACTACCTCATCAGCTAAACTTGAGCTGAGTGACTTTTTCTTATGAATGCCTCCACTATTTTTTTGTTTTTTCAATGTACTCATTTTGAACATTGGTTTCCATCCATTACCATACTTATGCTTGCAGTCCATGACAATCAACCGTATTTCTTAGATTATAGTTACAGATTACAGTTTTTACATACAGTTTTTTTAATTCCTGGACAAAGTATGCAAGACCAATAATACTTCAATTGACTAGCCAGGGCAACCTGATTTTACTAAATCTGTTCATGGTATTATTTTTCATGGTATCCAGTTTTAAGACTCAATATGGTCATCATATTTAAGTTGTTATACCTTCTGTACCACATCTAAAACAGTTTGACAAAGTCCCCTATTATTGTTGCCATGTTGAATGGGCACTAGAATGCCCAAGTGTAAAATTATGTAAGAAGGTTTAATCATGACAGTTTCATGTCTGCCCTTACTAGCTGAAATGTACAATGAAGCTTGCAAAGTGATATGCATTAAAATAAAAAAAAATGATCTTTTTTAGAACTGTGACAATTCTCTACAAATTTCCACACGTGACCTTGGGATATGTTAAATAATCATTATCCTGTCTACTTTAGTACTAAAATACCATTATATTAACTAACAATGCAGCACTGAACAATTGTTAGTGGTCCTAAACACCATGTTAATTAATTCTTCAAACTAATCCTTCTACTGGTTGAGAATTAACAAAGTGGTTAATATTGCCTGCTTATGCTTAGACAAAGAAAAAGTCCTTTCCCACCAGGGGACCAAGCGCTTTGCCAAACATCCTTTGGACTCATCAGCACCTTTTCAAATGTCTCACATGCTCATATTTTTACTTTTTCAACTGGCCTTGCCTTTTCAGAGGACAGCTCTGTGTTCCTTGTCTTCAAAACTTCCTTCTTCAGCTTAATCTGAAGAAGATATTAGGACATTTGTATTGCCCATTTTATGATATATAAATCATAAAAGATATACACAGGCAAACACAGTTCTACAATCAACCAAGACTGCATGTCTTTACTTGATAAGCCCTGAAAATGCATTTTGAATACACCGGAATGGCCTACTGCCTTTTCTTGGTGTTTCATTTTTTTTTCTGTTCATGATCCTTATTCATTTTGACAGCTCTCCCATTAATGTTGTTCACGCCCACCGCTGCAAAAATTAAAAGCCAGCAGTTACCCATACTGCAGCTGCTGGCTTTTAATAATAGGACACTTACCTGTCCTGGAGTCCAGTGATGTCAGCACCGCAGCTGATGTTTCACCGATGTGGCACTGGGGGGGGGAAGACAAATCAGCGGAAGTTTCACTTTTCGGTGGAACTCCGCTTTAGGTGATTTATTAGAAGTAAATATCTCTGACTTTGCTTGACACATTACAAAAACATTTTTTTTGGGTGAGAATCTGATATTTATAACACAGAATCCACAGACAAATCATAAGTGTGCTTTAAGTCTTTATGTCAAATGACACAACATGTCAGTTAAAGACCATGAACCTAGGATGTTCTGCTTCTTTAGTTGGTTAGATATAAATAAACCTTGCACAGAAGTCCAGAAACAGCTCATTGTTCAGATGTAGGCACTTTATTTTTCTCAGTAGTTTCCCATATGAAAATTAAAGTTTTGAGTGGGACTATTGAGTCCAGTGGGCTGCACTCTTGCCCTTATATCACCCACTTTCTCTTAAAAGGCATAACCTTCCCCAAACTGCTGATAGTGACATATATATATACATACAATATTAAGTTGTTTCATCCCTACCAATAATAGCAATATGAAAGCACACTACCTGTCTGCAGGGACAAACTAACTTTGCAGCTCCTAATTGGATTATAGCTTGGTCCCCAAATGTTCACCTGCTAAAAGAACACCCAAGCCTGGTTTTTGGGAAGTACATTCAAGTATATCATCACATGATTAAATATTGTCTATCCCCTCCCTCACACCTGTTAACTGTGAGGAAGCATTACCATGAGAATAAGTCATATGATATCCTGAATATTAGGGGGATATACTCCGGGCAGCAGCTGTTGGGATTTAAAGTATTCATGGCAGAGGGTGTGTTGTAACTTACTTATTATTTGTTTGCCTTTTTCTTTTTTAATTGTATGGCTACTGTATCTCTTTTCCCTGGGGCTCATGACTGGGATTGTGGGGATAGAGAGCAGTGGCACCTCAATATTACTTTCCTAAAGTCCTTACACTTTACTGTTCAGCAAGCCTTGGCACCACTCTTATCGCTGCCAATCATCAGTTACATGAGACAGTGCTATCTGTGGTTCTGCTGAAGTTAAAGTGGCCAGCCTATTCATGCATCATGTACATAGTACTGAGGCTTTAATCTATGAAGCTTTGCAAACTAGAGAGGGTGCATAGGATGAATGGGTGAAAATCCCAAGTTGAATTTATCACCAATCTCATCATCATGATCATCATTGTCACCCAATTGCAGAAAAGGTCCCAATACCACTATTTATGGCAGAATCACCAAGTTTAAATCTATAAATTTAAAGCATATCACTACACCCACTTATTAGGCTTTCCTTAGTAATAGTAATTTGTAAAAAAGGAGGTAATGTGGCATTTTTTAAGATTTTCCTGGGGTGTGAAATTCAGTGGAACCCAGAATCCCTTGGAGAGGTTGGGAAACCCTTGCTTCAGCTCCCCATGCACCTCTTATGTCTAAGTCACCCTGTGTCTATTAGGGGCACAGGGTGACTAAGAAAATGTGGCCTGGATTACTTAAAATGAAACAGTAATATTTATCCACCATAACTCCCAGGAAATATACAAAGACTATTCCTGGTTTATTTGATTCTGAACTATACGTGTTATAGGCTGTTTAAATGATTAGTTAATTAGCTATGTTAATTCTGTTTCTGGTTACAGTTTGCTAGGGTAATATGATCAGAAGGGGGGGGCAGGGAAATGGTGTATATATTTGTGTGAGTTTGTCCAAAAAATGATTCCATGTTCAAGCTGTGTAACTGCGCTAGTCTCGTCTGGTTTTAGTTACAATATGTGGCTGTAATATCTGATATCTGAAGGTTCAGACTGCAGGAGGCTGTATACTGATGGAAGCACTTAAGCGGAGTGCGAGGGGGTTCAGTGACAGTGTTCCTGCCAGTCACCCTGCTTTCCTATTAAAAAACTGACCACACTAAGCAGGGGAACACATCGTGGTCAGTTCTCTAGCTGTGTTAGGAACTCAGCCTGCTCTCCTCCAATGATCAGATTTGTGCTGACATGCCCCCCTGCACAGCCATTCACTGGGAAGCTTAGTGTACTGTTGCTTCTCCTCCCCCCAGCTCTTATGCAGCTGAGAACAGAGGGAGCAGAGGGAATGTGATCACTTATAAAAAGGGGGAAAAGGGTATTTATAATGTTTTTTTATATCTATACACAAAAGTTTTGCTTTTTGTTTACATTTTAACCTGAATGGGCTGTTTTACAAGATGATTGTTTACAATCATTTTAAGGCAAGCAGGTCTACCAGTACTCAATTGCACAAAGCTTCTAGCACAAATGACAATGGGACTGAGCAAACATACCAGAAAGAGGTTCTGATAGTCTCAAAGCTGATCAGGCAGGGCCTGAGGCACCACAGGAGAATGTCCAAGGTAAGGGCTTACTGCGGGTAAGTGCTTTCCAGTAGAAAAGTCTGAGATCAGGCCGTGCATCAGGTAATTTTATAAAATGAATGAGGGTGCGTTTCCCTACACAGCAAATGCCACTGGTATAAATCAACTGTGTGTGTGTTTTACTTCAAGGAAGACATAGATTGAACAATTGTTGATGTTGATGGTCAGTGATTATCACAGGTGAAGTGAGCTCTACTCTGCAAACTCATACCTGTTCCTTCTAATCAGAGAAAAAAAAAACCTATACACTGACCCCACTCTGCAACCAAAGAAAAAAGGGGGGAGGGGTGTATTCCATGCAGAGCACAAAGCTAGAACTAAGAGCCCATTCACACAGGGACGACTTGCCAGGCGACCTAGTCGCCTGACAAGTCGCCTCCCATTCTGTGCTATGGAACCGTTCTAAGGGGAGCGACGCAAGTCGCTCGGACTTAGAAAAAGGTTCCTGTACGACTTCGGGGGCGACTTGGGGCGACTTGCATAGACTTCTATACAGAAGTCGTTTTGCAAGTCGCCCGGGCAGTCGTGTGCAGGTCGCCTCGGTGAGGCGACCTGCAAGTCGTGTTGCCCCTGTGTGAATGGGGTCTAAGAGGTGCAAAAAATAGTGAAAATTGTGTGAAACCAATTGTATAAACCATGGCAATAAAATAACTGCCTTGTGAAAATTACTTTCTCACACAATGACCTATATAATTGAGTAGTTGCATAGGTATTAAACATTACCCTGTTTCACTGGCTTCACCCTCTCTAATCAACAGACAGTGGAACTGGCTACTAAAACTTCAGAGATTGCTGGATAAATTGCTACAATTGAAAAGTGCACAGTGCAAACAAGCCTAAGTGGATATAGTAAAGTGCAAATGTTGTGCATAGAATACAAGTGAAAAAACAATCAAATTGATCAAAAATCACATATACAAAATGATATCAAGCATGTGACCAGTGAAAATTCAGAATATTGTGAAGTTCCAATTGAAATAAATATGAAGTTCCAATTGAAAAGTTAATTTCACAAGTTCCTTTCACAAAGTGTTGCTGTGCTGTAAAAACATAAGGTGCTGCAAACAGGTGAAAAACAGGATCCACCCCCCCCCCCATTTTGGTTGAATTCACCAGATCCAATGGACCCTCAAGCAGTACTGCAAACAAACAAGCTTAGTACGGTGAGCAGGGTGATGAGACGCCAACTCCAGGGTCCGATCCTTCCTTAGGTGTTTCAGGTTCGGACATAAGGAGCAAGAGCCCACATAGTAAAGTATGTCTTGCATATTCAATAAAAGTCAAGTTTACAATGTTCCATAGTTCCTCTGATTATGTCAGAGCCTGAAACACCCCAGGAAGGATCACACCCCAGAGTTGGCATCCCTCGCCCTCCCAAAAGGAGGGGTGTGGATCCTGTTTTTCACCCGTTTGCAGCACCTTATGTTTTTTTCAGCACAGCAGCACTTGTGAAAGGAACTTGCAAAAGGAACTTTTCAATTGGAACTTCATATGTTTATTTGCACAATATTCTGAATTTTCATCTTCTCACATGCTTGATATCATTTTGTATATTTGCACAATTTGATTGTTTTTTGTACTTGTATTCTATTCACAGCATTTGCCCTTTACTATATCCACTTGTTTGCGCTGTGGTATTTATACCTCTTTTTTCAATTTTTGACCTATGTCATGTACAGCAGCAACAAGTCCAAACATTAATTATCACATATAGTGCGGGTGATTTATTTTACAAATTGCTACAATTATCTCTGCCTGTACCATTTCTTCATACTGACTGTTGATGGGCTATAAATAAATAACTGGAACCCCTAGAACAATCTTTCAGTATAGAGATCCTAATATTATTCCTATATAATTGTCTCCAAATCTGCCTGCATAACAGGTAAACTCTCTCCTACCAATAGGTATAAAAACCTATAGTACTCTGGAGCACCTCAATTCCTTTGTAAAAGTCTCCAAAACTACCTTCCCATCAAATAAATTACCTCTATCCAAATGGCTAGTTCAAGGTCCCTATTTTGCTCTCGAGTAACTAAATTGGTAAGTCTTGCTACCTCAAAAGCTTGATAATTGCAAGCTATTAGAACTACTGACCAAATACTACTAACTACTAAAACTTAAATCAAACTTCCCTCCCCATAAAACCATGTGTAAGTAACCCCAAAATAAACAAAGGTGCCCCCCCCAAAAAAAAAGAAAACCCTACATGTTTTTCCTCAATTAAGAGCTTTGTCAGGGGTGTTAAAATAAAATATAAGGGTCACCAACATCAAATGTAAAAGAAAAATAAAGTGGGGATAAACTAATCCCACATAGTGAAAATGGCTTCTCCCCCCTCTGGCCATATATTTGCAATATTTTTCCAAGATGGCTACCACTCTGGCAGCACATTTTTGTATTGTCCTCATCTTGTGGAGGGAAGATATCTGTTCTCTGGATAGGAAAAATGTGAATGTATGGGAGTATTTATGAACAGGACTTATACTTGTCATCTTAAAATACTTCCAGTGACCCAGGTCCTCCTTTAGTCTGCCAACCTTTATATTACCATGTTGGCAGCCCCATACTTCACAGCACCATCTCTGCCTCCTGTTATTTACACAACCAGTATATATGAAAATAATATAACATATTTGAGATGTCCAGACGCACACTACAGAACACTACTCATGCAAAAATGGCAGATATGTAAAGCCCTAATTTAGCCCATGTGGAGAGCTGATGTGGTGAGTCGAACAGAAATATCCATCTCGCCTCTGTTTTTAACAGGATTTTATCTACATTTCTTTTTCTCGCCCCAAGTTGAAGTTGTTCAATGACCCAAAATTTCAAACACTCTGGTTTTCCCCCATGCGTTTGCCAATTGTGTCTTGCTATACATCTATCTTTCTTTAACAGTATGTAATTTACATGCTCTAGGACACAACACCTGAACTGGAGACTTGTTTTCCCCACATACTGTATATAAGTGGGCATGGATATTTCACAGCATATATCACCCCTTCTGGGCTACAATTGAAAAATGACTGTAACTTGATTATTTTACCATCCTTGGGGTTCCCAAATTCTTTTGCTGTAGGTATGTAGGAACAGGGCTTACAATGCCTACACTAATAACACCCCATCTGTTTTTCTGGTAGTGGGTTTTTTCATTGTACATGAGCATTTTCCAAGTGGCTATGCATGAGAATATCTCTCAAATTTCTCCCCATTCTGTATGTGAGCATAGGGTTTCTTGGAAGGATCTCTGATAAATCTTTATCATCATGTAACATGCTCCAATTGTGTTAATTGTGTTAAAGATCTGGCCTGATTGATTGGAATATGTTCCAATAATACGTGTGTATTTCTTGGGTCTCAATACGTTTCTCTTTGTGGTTAAGAAGAGATTCCCTAGGATATCCTTTACTTTGGCAAATTATCTTTTTAAGTCAGATACCTTACAACCCCTCTTCCTAAATTGTTCCACTACTTTTACTTTCAAACTCTCTGTACCAAATGATGCCTCAGTGGAACAGTTTCTCTTTGCATGCATAAACTGTCCAGTGGGGATACCTCTCTTTAGAGATGTAGGGTGATGCCAATTTTTTCTCAGTTTAGGCCGATGTGTATTCTTCTACATATTTTTTTGGTTTGTGCAAAAGTTATAGCGTCTACAAAATAGGGGGTAGATTTATAGCATTTTTATTATTATTTTTTTTTTTACTATTAATGACGGCGATCTGCATTTTGTATCATGACTGCAACATTATGGCGGACACATCGGACAATTTTGATACATTTTTGGGACCATTGGCATTAATACATTGATCAGTGCTATAAAAATGTATTGATTACTGTAAAAATGTCACTGGCAGTGAAGGGGTTAACACTAGGGGGCGATCAAGGAGTTAACTATGTTCCCTAGTGTGTGTTCTAACTGAAGGGGGAGGGGACTGAATAGGGGAGATGACAGATCGCTGTTCACACTTTGTATGAATAGACGATCTGTTACTTCTCCCCTCAGAGAACCGGGATCTTTATGTTTAAACACAGAGATCACGGTTCTCGCCGTGTTACGAGCGATCGCTGGTGCCTGGCAGTCATCGAGACCACCGAGCACTCGCATCAGCTCCGGGGTGAGCTGCGAGCATGTGGCCACCAGAGGAAGCAATGTAACATAACAGCGATTCGCCTGCCTATGCCATTCTGCGGCAGCTGGTCGGCAAGTAGTTAAAGCGGAACTTCAGTCATTTTTTCATCTTTCCATCTATTAAATCATCTGCCCTTGTTGTTTTAACTTTGGATAGTAAAATATTTTTTTCTGCCAGTAAATACCTTATACAGCCTACTTCCTGTTTCTTGTCTGGTAAAAAGCCTAGGCTTATGACATCATGCACAGCTCTCTCCCTCACTCTCGTGAGGGTTTGCCAGGAAGGGAGGAAGGTGAGTCATAAGAGGCCAGTGAGAGCTGTAGAGCTGGAGGTGTGTCTCTGTGTGTATCTGCATCTCTCGCAACCTCCTTCTGAATTCCTCTTCCATTACGACGTATCTGTACCTCTCCTCTCCTGCTATCCGGACCTTGGATCCAGGTGATGGTTTGGATGTGTTCACAGCAAGGAAGCACGATCCCACCGGTCCCTATACGGCTCTCAAGTAAGTCTTTCACCGTGGCTCTCCTGCAAGCTGGTTTGGAGTGTCCCAGTAATTGGAGAGCAAATCCCACCGATGCCAACCAATGTAACGAGCCCCTGCTTGCTTGGTTCCACTCTCCCGAAACTCCATTGTGGCTATTGAATCAGATTGCAGATCGCAACGTCTGATGGTTCGGTCATCCGATGCTCCGGGAATCGAACTACAGCTATGTGCCATTCGAATCCAGTTGTGATAGCTCAGAACAAACACCAGGCAGGCTGTATGTAAGTTCAAACAGGAATCTCACTTTTATTGATGCACACAACACACTTTTATACACAGCAGTTTGAACACCCCGCCCCCAACAACCACTTTCCTATTGGTCAATTGTAAAGTACACTCTAGTCTTTACTCAGGTCCTCTTGTCCATGCAAATGAGGACTTGAAACAGGGTCAGCAGAGATTGATCCGATAGCTTGAATAGGAGGACTGATATGTGTAATGACACAGAGAAGCCCCAGGGGGTAATTAAAGTACATAAACAAATGGACAAACACAGAACAATGCCTTCCTTTCAGACCATGGAGCCGTCTGGAGGGGGTTAGCCTTAAGACAGGGCAGAAGACCCCCCACCATGTAATAGAATCAAAGGAGAAGTACTTCAGTATTCCAAGCTTCATGACAATCCAGTATTCCAAGGTTCATGACAATACTCCCCCCTGGGAAACCACAGTCACAGTGGGACTCCGAACGGGTCAACTCGAGGATGTTGGAAAAGTAGTCTTAAGGTTCCAACAGTATGAATCGGTCACTCTATGTAATATGGCAAATACAGGGTTCCCAGAGTCTGTGTCTCTTGGGGGGATATGGACCTGAATCCAAAGTAACACCACCTCAAGGGTCCTCAGGCATACAGCTCACAAAGAGCACCGTTCCCCCAAATGCCAGGGCCCACGATCGGTTGGCAAGAGGCTAGCATTCAGTCCCCTCCAAAAGCCTCTGTCCTGGCTAGGTCTGTCACATTTCTCCCTTGTCGGCAGATGACTAACACAGGAGGAGACCCCAGACGGATTTACTCTGAAGTTAGTCCATAGTTCCAGTCCCCCAATGCCTGTACCCACACAGTACCCCAAACAAATTGTTCCAAACAGAGCATTACTTACCCAGCCAACCTCTGCCTCTCTCGGAGAACATGCCCGCCACTGGGGACAGGCCTGGACTGGCCCTTCTCCCTGGAGTCCTTTCAGCCACTGGAGAAAAGACAGGGTGACTGGGCTCACTCCATCATGCTGTTGGGGATCTGGGCCAACTGCCCAGCATCCCTGGGGTATACAAGTGGGGACTGAAGTCCCATCCACTTTTAGTAGGTGAAAATCCCACAGTGCTTGCAAAGCATGGCTGACATCCTCCTGTCTCAGTGTCACACCATTTTCTGGGGTTGTGTCAGTGGAGACCAAAGTCCCATCCACTATCACAGGAACTCCCTCTTCTGTTAGTTGAGATAAGAGGCCAGCAGCACTCTGCCCTGTTGCCAGCACTTCTGCTGGGGATCCCACATCCTCCCCCCTGGCTAACCATTGGGGCAGGAGGCTGTCTTCCTCCACTCCCAAACTGTGTAACTGCTATTGGGGAGGTGAGCCAGCTCCTTCCTTTTTCATTCCCTCATCTGGCTGTTGGGACGATATGTCTGTGGTACTGTTTCCCAGGTGCATAGATCTTTGCTGGTGAGGAAAGACCGCTTCCTCCACAATGGCCAACTGTTGGGGAGGCACAACGAACACCTCCTCTCCCTTCTCCCCTTGTATCCTGATCTGCTGCTGGGAAGTGACCACCTCCTTTTCACCCTGAGCCTCTTGAACCTCCACAGATGTGTGGCAGAGGTCTTGGACCCTCTGTCCGGTGGCCAGCGCTTCAGCTGGGGAAGTTCCTTCTGACTCCACAGATACTGCTGTTGGTGCTGGGCAGAGCACAGTGAAGTTTGGCCCTAATAACAGCTCTTCTTCTGCTGGAGGCTCACCAGGTTGTTCTTCCTCAGCAGAAAAGTCTATCAAATCCCCTGTCTCTGTAACTGGTGTCTGGGGATAAAGGTTCACCCTCTCCTGTCCGTGGAACCCAGAAGATGCTATCAGTGATGGGCAGAGGTTAGCAGAGCTCTGCCCTGTTGTCAGCACTTCAGCTTTGCGGATAGCGATCTCCAGATTTTCCACTGCTGATTCTCTGGCATTCTGCTGGACAGGCACATTCCTCCATCCAAGATCATCCAATGCAGAAACAGGTTCATCAAGGTCAGTCAGCACTTGCTCCATTCGCCATAAGACCTCCGCGTCCATAGCTGCAGGGGCAGGTTGGCAAAGCACACTGTTACTCTGCCACATTGTCGACTCTTCAGCCAGGATTTCAGGGTTGTCAACTGGTATTTCTTGATAGTCCCAGGCAAAGGGAGCCCCACCCTGCTGCTGAGAGGAGTCTAGCAGCTGTCTGTAGGCAATCTCCAGCTCCCATTCCTGAACGGCCAGAAACTCCAAATCTTCCTGTGCCCAGTGCACTTCCGAGACATTCAGTTTTCACTATCTGTGCTCCATTATTTCCTCCAAACGCCACTCTCCATCACTCCCAAAGTCAGGGTCCATGGACAGCCTCCAGTACAACAATCCCAGGCCATCATAGTCAAAGCCTTCCGTGGGGCTGTCATCCGCTGTCCACGGGCACACTTGGGCTACATACCACTGGAGGGCTCTGTAGCTCTTGTCCAACCGCATTTCTGCCCGGATCAGCCTGCTTAACTCAGCTGTCCACTCCTGGTTCGGTTGTTCCCCCAATAACAGCATTCGTACTTCATACTGCGACCAGTACCTTACATGGATGGAGGGGAGAACTTTTTCCTGGTGTCGCTGCTCACGGGCTAGCGCTTCCTTCCAGAGTTCGCAGCGGATAGAATCAAACCATTCCAGCAGGACCTGCTCTGACACTGGTCCTTTGTGCTGTATCTGCATCTCTCGCAACCTCCTTCTGAATTCCTCTTCCATGACGACGTATCTGTACCTCTCCTCTTCTGCTATCCGGACCTTGGATCCAGGTGATGGTTTAGATGTGTTCACAGCACGGAAGCACGATCCCACCGGTCCCTCCACGGCTCTCAAGTAAGTCTTTCACCGTTGCTCTCCTGCAGGCTGGTTTGGAGTGTCCCAGTAATTGGAGAGCAAATCCCACTGCTGCCAACCAATGTAACGAGCCCCTGCTCACTTGGTTCCACTCTCCTGACACTCCTCTGTGGCTATTGAATCAGATTACAGATCGCAACGTCTGATGGTTTAGTCATCCGATGCTCCGGGAATCGAACTACAGCTATGTGCCATTCAAATCCAGTTGTGATAGCTCAGAACAAACACCAGGCAGGCTGTATGTAAGTTCAAACAGGAATCTCACTTTTATTGATGCACACAACACACTTTTATACACAGCAGTTTGAACACCCGCCCCCAACAACCACTTTCCTGTTGGTCAATTGTAAAGTACACTCTAGTCTTCACTCAGGTCCTCTTGTCCATGCAAATGAGGACTTAAAACAGGGTCAGCAGAGATTGGTCCGATAGCTTGAATAGGAAGACTGATATGTGTAATGACACAGAGAATCCCCAGGGGGGTAATTAAAGTACATAAACAAATGGTCAAACACAGAACTTCCTTTCAGACCATGGAGCCGTCTGGAGGGGGTTAGCCTTAAGACAGGGCAGAAGACCCCCCACTGTGTAATAGAATCAAAGGAGAAATACTTCAGTATTCCAAGCTTCATGACAATCCAGTATTCCAAGGTTCATGACAAAAAGCAACACATGTGTGGTGCAGTTCCTCTTTGAATAAGCTTTACAAACTTTTTAAGTGAGTCTACTTTTTGAGGAATGTGTGGTGTACTCATTTCTAGGGCCATTATAAAATGTAGAATTTCTAGCATTCATAAACAAATCTGCATGTTTTTGGAGATGCTTTTACTGCATAAATACTGTATGTGAAAAGTATTCTATTGCAAAGAACAGATATCTATCTATCTTTTATATGCTGGGTCGGGTAAAATGTATACCTGAACTGGTGGAACACTTGACTGAAATACCTGTATCAGTTGATTACTTTTCAAAATGTCAAAAGATACATGATTTTCCAATATGTAAATGTTATGTGTTTTGAATTTTCAGGTATAACACTACAATCTGGTTGAAGATCATATCATATTTTAGGAGGTCTTTATGCAGAATCAGAGATACATTGCAAATTTTGCTTGATCACAAACTATCTTTGATTGTAGGAGGCTGGAATGCTTTGGCTGATTTAAAATGCATAAATGAAAATAGATATGGGCCTGTACCGCATCTGTATCTGTATGCTAATTCAAACCCATATTTGCTCTGGACTTTACATTTACCACTAAAGAATAGTTATATATAAAACCACCTTTTCATGTAATTTTTTATTTAACTTTATCACATACACAATATGATAAACAGAGAAAAAGGAAAAAAAGGCATAACTCAATGCATAAACAAGGAAGAGATTATAGGGTGTACAGTGGAGGGGAGTCAGCAACGCTACAAAACATATATAGGGATTGGCCCAAGAGAGAATCCTGAGTACACCTTCAAGATTTTCGCCCAAAGGTCATCCAGGTATCCCAACCTGATATTATACACAAAAGCTTACCAGACTCCGCTCGTGGTATACCCAGAAGAATTGGAAAAATCACTAAATAAGATTGATGTTTAGTGACGTTGCAGACTCTCTATGAATTTGATCTCATCTCCTGCTCAAGGTGACACAAAACTATTTTATGAAGACATCAAGATCTGTTTATACATTTCAGATGTTTTATAATGGAGCCAGCATTCCCATGTTTTGGTAAATTTCATTATTCTATCTTGCAAAAAGGGGGGAGAAGAAGGAGTTCTAGGGACTCTGCGGAAGCCCAGACCTGGTAAGGTCACGTATTTCCATCCCTAGGGGACATTAAATGAAATCATAACCTGGTAAGGTCATATATTTCCATCCCTGACAAGTCAAAACAAAGGAATTGGGGAAAGTGGGACTTTAAATGAAGCACTAGGTAGCACATAGATAGTTGAGCTGAACAAGGGAACTTTATTTTGTGTACATTGTTGGTAACCATACATATAATGTTGATATCAAAGTAATGGGTAAGCATTAGGGTACATATAATTGACCATAAAATGACAATACATATGTCTCAAATGCGATCATTGGTACAAGTTTAGACAAGATAATAAGAATAAAATGGTACATATGGTGATACAAAACCATGGGTAAAACCATAACAAAGTTCCCAAAGTTCAACCAGAATTGGGTTGGGTACAAATATGGTTGTGAGGTAATGCCTGCAGGACCTGAGGCCTCACTTAAACCTGTAGAGGTACACTTTACATAAAACGTTAAGGATCTGGATGTAATTGAATGAAAACAGCACATTAAATAGCTCTACGCGTTTCGTGGCTAATCCGCCACTCGTCAGGAGCATGCGTGTGATAATCTATAGTAGGAATGATAAGGAAAACAATCTGTCAATAATGATGGGGTAGGGTAGGGCCCCAATCAGCATCGAAGTGTGTACCTAGTGGTTGAGGTCCATCGGTTACCGGTACATTGACAGGGCACCAAGAACAACAGGCGGCGTTCCCTACCGGGGGCTGTGGTGGACAGCCCAGCGGGGGCAACCAAGCAGGCAGCAAGCAGGGCAGGCAGCAGCAAGACCCCAAGGCATCTCTAGGGGGAAACATAAGAGGAAAAAGGTGAGGGATGATGAGGTGGACTGGAACTGTGAGGTTGACAAGTGATGGAAGGGTAGAAGGGGGCCATGCAAGAGAAAGCTGAAAATCAAGGCGAAGCACTGGCAGCCTGAGGATGCCAGAGAAAGTGACCACCAACCAAGGTGGAAACAAAGCAGGAAACCAGTGCTGAGAGAGGGGAGGTGAGAAGTGCAAGGTGAACAAGTACCTGTATAGATGAGGAACCAAAGGAAGAGAGAGAGTCCAATGTGTGAAGTGGAGTGTAAGGAGAGCCTCGTGTGCTGGGACCGCCCGGAAGGACGCCCCTATAAGCACCACCAGAGGGCCGTCCACCACCATCACGCCGTCTTGCACGTTGCGGGGGAGGGGCACCAACAGTCGGAAGTGTTCTCCGACTCACCGGCAACCGATCTCCTCCGCTGTCAACAAGTGTGGAAGGCCCAACAGTGCCCACATGACGGCGCAGGGAACGCGTCAATAATCCGTAAAATGATCTGTCAATAATGATGGGGTAGGGCCCAAATCAGCATTGAAGTGCGTACCTACCGGTTGAGGTCCATCGGTTATGGTACATTGACAGGGCACCAAGAACAACTGGCGGCGTTCCCCTTCCGGGGGCCGTGGTGGACAGCCCAGCGGGAGCAACCAAGCAGGCAGCAATCAGGGCGGGCACAGGACCCCAAGGCATCTCTAGGGGGGAAATATAAGAGGAAAAAGGTGATATTATACACAAAAGCTTACCAGACTCTGCTCGTGGTATACCCAGAAGAATTGGAAAAATCACTAAATAAGATTGATGTTTAGTGACGTTGCAGACTCTCTACGAATTTGATCTCATCTCCTGCTCAAGGTGACACAAAACTATTTTATGAAGACATCATGACCTGTTTATACATTCAGATGTTTTATAGTGGAGCCAGCATTCCCATGTTTTGGTACATTTCATTATTCTATCTTGCGCTGTATAAGATCAATTTTTCTGTCGCTTCAATTTTGTTCAGTCGAAGAAACCATTCTCTCAAGGGTGGGCATCTAACCAGTATGTCAGGATACACAGTCTAGCAGTGTTAATTATATCAATTGTTAAGGATTTGCTATGTCCTACTGACTGACTAGTATGCTGAAATAAATATTGAGTGAACTCAGAGTATCGCCAGTCACTTTAGAGGCCATCGCATGGACATTGGCCTAGTATATGGTGAGGGATGTACAAGACCACCAGATGTGTAGGAACATGCCCTCCTCTGTTAAATATCTCTAGCATCTATCTGATACAGTTTGAAAAATGTATTGAAGTAAGGTTGGGTTTTTATACCAAGTGAAACTGCAACATTTTGTTGAGTGGTGACTCAAGGAGCCTCTTATGTATGAGCAGATTAATATGTTTCCATGCTTTGTTGACCAGATGACAATCCAGGTCAGCCTCTCATGCCCTACAAGCCAGACCAGAGTTAGCTTGGCTCCCAGCAAGTAAGGTGGACTAAAAATCAGAAATCAAATGCCTCTGTGGGGTATTCCAAATCATATCGCTTTGAATGAGATACAGTTTCTACTAAATATTGTTCTGCACATGGGAGAGTTTAAATAGTGATGCAGTTAGAAATATGTCCATAGAGGGAGGGCTAGAGGAGGCCAATAATGTGGGTCTGTTTTTAAATGTCAAGCCAGGTTGTGAAAGTGGTGAAATAGTCTTCAAGAATGCTTTGGACATACCTGGTGGGAAATATGTATTCTGTTGGAGTGGGTTAAGTGTACCTGGGACCAATAAAACTCCAGGCATTTGGTACGCTGACCAGAAAAATCTTAAAGTGGCTGTTATAAGCAGGTGCTTTATGTTCAAATTTTTACGATGACTGGTTGTCAACCAGGATGCCGACTGCAAGGGCTAATAAAACTACAATAGTGTAGCTCAAAAATGAAGAAGTCTTCTAAAAATGTCTGTTCCAAGGTCACCCAATTCTTCTACCTAGAATGGACAGACCAGTCTACGTTCCTCTAAACATTCCTCTAATGGATATGAAAAATAACTTAAATAAAATGGTTGGCATGGTCTGTAGGACATACAAAAGTCGGGTAGGAATGTTAATTTTTAGCACCACTGCCTTACCTACCTATTTTGAATCCCAGGATTGTAGGTCTTTCTAGATTTTCTATAGGAGATAAGTGCAGTTCTGTGCAAAAAGCTCTGAAACATCAGCAGGGAGTACAATGCCCAAGTGATATAATCTGCTTTCCATGTGAATGGAGAATTCTGTTTGCATGGTTTCACCTCCGACCAAGATAGTCCTAAATTAAGAACATAAGATTTTGAGTAATTCATTTTGTAAATTAGAAAGCAGGGCCTCTTCCAGGACCTCTATTAGATGACCCGCATGCTTGGCCAATCACAGCGCCGCCTGAACAGAGAGCCGTAATTGGCCAAAGCCAAGGAGGCTTTGGCCAATTATGGCTCAGGGGATTTAGTACATGCCCCACACTATATAAGGCCGCCTGCACGGCGGCCCTGTGTAGTGTGTGTTCCGGCGTTGAAAGAAATAGACAGAGAGACAGTGTTTGATTTGAGTTAGATAGATTAGGCAGAACAGTCAGTCAGTTAGCTGCACTTACAGTGTATTGTGTATATATATGCATCCCAGGTGTTGCATATATATATATATATATACACTGTACTCAGTTTAGCTAGATCCGTTCCTGTTATCTTCCAGACTATTTACATTTAGTGCAGTGCGTCCTGCTCACAGTGTTCAGCTAGATCTGTTCCTGTTATCTTCTAGACTATTTACATTTAGTGCAGTGCATCCTGCTCACAGTGTTCAGCTAGATCCGTTCCTGTTAAATTCTAGACTATTTACATTTAGTGCAGTGCGTCCTGCTCACAGTGTTCAGCTAGATCCGTTCCTGTTATCTTCTAGACTATTTACATTTAGTGCAGTGCGTCCTGCTCACAGTGTTCAGCTAGATCCGTTCCTGTTATCTTCTAGACTATTTACATTTAGTGCAGTGCGTCCTGCTCACAGTGTTCAGCTAGATCCGTTCCTGTTATCTTCCTACTGACAGGCAGGCTTGTCTTGTTACAGTATTAACAGCTACCTAAAGAAAATTACTGGTGTTCTTTTGATCCTATTAGTACCACGGTCAGGCAGCTAGACTATTTACATTTAGTAAAGTGCGTCCTGCTCACAGTGTTCAGCTAGATCCGTTCCTGTTATCTTCTAGACTATTTACATTTAGTGCAGTGCGTCCTGCTCACAGTGTTCAGCTAGATCCGTTCCTGTTATCTTCCTACTGACAGGCAGGCTTGTCTTGTTACAGTATTTACAGCTACCTAAAGAAAATTACTGGTGTTCTTTTGATCCTATTAGTACCACGGTCAGGCAGCTAGACTATTTACATTTAGTGCAGTGCGTCCTTCTCACAGTGTTCAGCTAGATCCGTTCCTGTTAAATTCTAGACTATTTACATTTAGTGCAGTGCGTCCTGCTCACAGTGTTCAGCTAGATCCGTTCCTGTTATCTTCTAGACTATTTACATTTAGTGCAGTGCGTCCTGCTCACAGTGTTCAGCTAGATCCGTTCCTGTTATCTTCCTACTGACAGGCAGGCTTGTCTTGTTACAGTATTTACAGCTACCTAAAGAAAATTACTGGTGTTCTTTTGATCCTATTAGTACCACGGTCAGGCAGCTAGACTATTTACATTTAGTACAGTGCGTCCTGCTCACAGTGTTCAGCTAGATCCGTTCCTGTTATCTTCCTACTGACAGGCAGGCTTGTCTTGTTACAGTATATAAAGCTACCTGAAGAAAATTACTGGTGTTCTTTTGATCCTATTAGTACCACGGTCAGGCAGCTAGACTATTTACATTTAGTGCAGTGCGTCCTGCTCACAGTGTTCAGCTAGATCCGTTCCTGTTATCTTCCTACTGACAGGCAGGCTTGTCTTGTTACAGTATTTACAGCTACCTGAAGAAAATTACTGGTGTTCTTTTGATCCTATTAGTACCACGGTCAGGCAGCTAGACTATTTACATTTAGTGCAGTGCGTCCTGCTCACAGTGTTCAGCTAGATCCGTTCCTGTTAATCTTCCTACTGACAGGCAGGCTTGTCTTGTTAAAGTATTTACAGCTACCTAAAGAAAATTACTGGTGTTCTTTTGATCCTATTAGTACCACGGTCAGGCAGCTAGACTATTTACAGTTAGTGCAGTGCGTCCTGCTCACAGTGTTCAGCTAAACCTACAAGTTAGTGGGGTGCGTCCTGCTCACAGTGTTCAGCTAAAGCTACCTGTAGAAGGTTGGTGGTGTTCTCATACTACAGGCAGGTAGTTGATTTTGCTAGCTGCAGTATATATATATATATATATATATATATATATATATATATATATATTCCAGCTTAGTGCAGCTACAGGCCATTAGTATGTCTAGAAGGCCAAGAAGGAGAGGCAGACAGTCACAAGCCAATAAGAGAGGGCAAGCAGGCTCTGTGTCTAGTGCTGGTTGTGGAGACGGTGCATCCTCATCAGCACGTGGCCATGGGACACGCTTGGCCTTTTTTTCGGCAGCTGGCCGTGTTGAGCCGCAACATGCGGAAGACTTGGTCGAGTGGATGACCAAGCCGTCCTCATCCTCCTCACCCTCTCTCACCCATGCCCAGGGTGCTTTGTCTGGCAAAGCAGCGGCCTCTTCCCTCGGCTCAATGTCATCAGTGACTCCTTCCCTAGCTCCACCATGTCCTCCTGAGGAGTCCCTCGAACTATTTGACCACAGTGTTGGGTACATGCTCCAGGAGGATGCCCAGCGTTTGGAAGGCTCTGATGATGATACTGAGCTTGATGAAGGCAGTAACATGAGCACGGACAGAGGGGGTGCCCAAGAAGGACAGCAATCTGGCAGTCATGCTCCCCCTGCTGCAGCATACTGCCGGGTTTGCTCCAGTGATGAGGAGGGAGGGGATGATGAGGTCACTGACTCAACGTGGGTGCCTGATAGGAGAGAGGAGGAGGAGGAGGAGGAGGAGGCGGCACATCACCAACGAGGCAGGATGCCCTCCAGGGGCCAGCCTAAGGGCAGCACATTGACTGCATCACATGTGCAGGGCGCTGCAGTCTCTGCGCGTTATTCAAAAAGTTCTTTGGTGTGGGCCTTTTTTGAGACGAGTGCATCAGATCGCACCGCTGCTATTTGCAACATATGTCTCAAGCATATCTCACGTGGCCAAAACATCTCCCGCTTGGGTACCACATGCTTGACCAGACATATGTTGACCTGCCATGCAGTTCGTTGGCAAGCGCATCTAAAAGACCCACACCAAAGAACAAAGAGGATCTCTCCTTGCTCCTCATCAGCTGAGATTTCCAACCCCACTAGACCTTCAGTCCTCTCTGAGACCTGCACTGAGAGGAATGAAGGTGTAGAATTAGGTGTGTCACAGCCAAGTACTTGTGGGCAATCTGCTTTTGGTACACCGACGTCAGATTGTACCAGGCAAATTTCCCTGCCCCAGCTGCTGCACTGCCAAAAGAAGTTTGCTCCCAGCCATCCACATGCCCAGCGGTTGAATGCTAGCTTGGCAAAATTGCTGGCACTTCAACTGCTGCCTTTTCTGTTGGTAGACTCTGCCCCCTTCCGTGAGTTTGTGGAATGTGCGGTTCCTCAGTGGCAGTTACCCAAACGCCACTTTTTCTCACGGAAGGCGATTCCGGCTCTCTACCGGCATGTGGAAGGCAATGTCCATGCCTCGCTGGACAGGGCGGTCAGCGGTAAGGTGCATATTACCGCTGACTGATGGTCCAGCAGGCATGGACAGGGACGTTACCTAAGTTTCACGGTGCATTGGGTGACTCTGCTGGCAGCTGGGAAGGATGCAGGACAAGGTGCAGTAGTGTTGGAGGTTGTTCCACCACCACGCCTCCAAAATGCTAATGATTGTGACACACCTCTCTCCTCCACCCCCTCCTCTTCTTCTTCCTCCATGGCCTCTTCCTCGGAACCAGCGGTGCTCCGTAGTCGTTCAAGGGGCTACGCAAGTACGCAGGCCACAAGATGCCATGCGGTGCTTGAGCTGGTGTGCTTGGGGGACAGGAGCCACACTGGGGCAGAGGTTCTGTCAGCTCTGCGGGGGCAGGTTCAGAGGTGGTTGACGCCACGCCAACTTAAGGCAGGAATGGTGGTTTGCGACAATGGCACCAACCTCCTCTCTGCCCTCCGACAGGGACAAATGACCCATGTGCCCTGTTTGGCTCACGTCCTTAACTTGGTGGTGCAGCGGTTCTTGGGCAGGTACCCGGGCTTACAGGATGTCCTGAGGCAGGCCAGGAAAGTCTGTGTGCATTTCCGCCGGTCATATAATGCCAGTGCTCGGCTGACGGACCTCCAAAAGGAGTTTAACCTGCCCAAGAACCGCCTAATCTGTGACATGCCCACCAGGTGGAACTCAACGTTGGCCATGCTGCAGCGGCTGCACACGCAGCAGAGGGCCATCAATGAGTACCTGTGCGACTATGGCACCAGGACAGGATCAGGGGAGTTTTTTTTTTTTCCCCACGCCAGTGGGCCATGATCAGGGATGCATGCACTGTCCTGTCACCATTTGAGGAGGCCACGAGGATGGTGAGCAGTGACAGTGCATGCATCAGTGACACTGTCCCCCTTGTCCACCTGTTGGAGCACACGCTGTGTGGAATAATGGACAGGGCACTTGAGGCAGAACAGAGGCAGGAAGAGGAAGACTTCCTTAGCTCTCAAGGCCCCCTTTATCCAGACAGTGTTCCTGCGTGCCCGCCGATCACACAGGAAGAGGACGAGGAGGAGGAGGAGAAGGAGGAAGATTGTGTCAGTATGGAGGTGGAGCCTGGCACTCAGCATCAGCAGCAGTCTTTAAGGGATCAGTCCCAAGAAACACATGGACTTGTACGTGGCTGGGAGGAGGTGGCTGCGGACCATGTCGTCCTTAGTGACCCAGAGGACTCCGGACCGAATGCCTCAGCAAACCTACGCTGCATGGCCTCCCTGATCCTGCAAAGCCTGCGTAAGGATCCTCGTATTCGTGGTATCAAGGAGAAGGACCAATACTGGCTGGCAACCCTCCTTGATCCACGTTACAAGGGTAAGGTTGCGGACCTTATCTTGCCATCGCAGAGGGAGCAGAGGATGAAACATCTTCGGGAGGCCTTGCAGAAAGGTCTGTGCAACGCGTTCCCAGAGACTGGGAGGTTACAAACTCCTGTTTCTGGACAACGTGTTGCTGAGGCTTCGGTCAGTCAAAGAAGGAGCAGTGGAGAAGGTGGCCGTCTGACCGATGCGTTCAGACAATTTTTTGGTCCGCAGCCCCAAGGTATGATCGGTTCCAGCAACCATCGCCAGCATCTGTTTTACATGGTGCAGGAATACCTAGGGGCAAGATCAGACTTGGACACCTTTCCCACCGAAAATCCTCTGGGTTACTGGGTCTTGAGGATGGATCACTGGCCAGAGCTTGCACAGTATGCAATTGAGCTACTGGCCTGTCCTGCATCCAGCGTTCTTTCGGAACGCACATTCAGTGCTGCTGGAGGCTTGGTAACCGATCACAGGGTGCGTCTGTCCACCGACTCGGTCGATCGACTGACCTTCATAAAAATGAATCAGTCTTGGATCACCACCAGCTACCAAGCACCTGATGCTGATGTAACCGAATATTTTTTTTTGAAATCTCAGATCCCTTCAAAGACTGCCTATGCTGATGCTGAGTGACTATCCCTGAGAAATTATCCTCTTCCTCCTCAATCATCACGCTGATAGCTTGTAAGAACATTTTTGGTTCTGGGCGCCACCACCAGTGCCTAAGGCACAATTTTTCAGCCCCTGTTTAACAGGGGCATGTAATTACAATTTTTGATGCAATACTTTGCAGCAGGGCTCGTTTCTGCGTTACAACTAGAGTATCTGTGAGGGGTTGCAGTGTTGTGGCACCAGCACCAGTGCCTAAGGCCCAATTTTTCTGCCCCTGTCTAACAGGGGCGTGTAATTACAATTTTTGATGCAATACTTTGCAGCAGGGCTCGTTCCTGCATTCCAACTAGAGTGTCTGTGAGGGGTTGCAGTGTTGTGGCACCAGCACCAGTGCCCAAGGCCCAATTTTTCTGCTCCTGTCTAACAGGGGCATGTAATTACAATTTTTGATGCAATACTTTGCAGCAGGGCTCGTTCCTGCGTTCCAACTAGAGTGTCTGTAAGGGGTTGCAGTGTTGTGGCACCAGCACCAGTGCCTAAGGCCTAATTTTTCAGCTCCTGTTCAACAGGGGCATGTAATTACAATTCTTGATCTAATATTTCACAGCAGGGCCCTGCGAGGGCTTACAGTATTGTGGCCACAGCAACACCTAAGGCCCAAATTTCTGCTGAGTATATAGGGCAGGACCCTACTTTCAAACATTTAACTTACAAACGACTCCTACTTGCAAACGGAAGGAGACAACAGGAAGTGAGATGAAATCTACCCCTAGGAAGGGAAATTCTCTCCTGTAAGAGTTAATATGGGAAAAAAAATTCTCCTTTCCACTGATGCTTTCCAATCCTTGTTCCACAAAAAAACCCAAATTTTCAAAAAACATTTTTCATTGGGACAAAAAGTGAGGTGAAATCTTCTGAAGAGGAGGAAAGACAGCAAAACAAATGTCACAGGGGTGATAACCCTTCCCTATGTTTTCCAAAAAGCTTAAAAAAGATTTTTTGGCTGGAGCTAAACACGTTAAAAATGTACCCGTTCAAAATTACAAAGAGATTCTACTTAACAACAAACCTACAGTCCCTGTCTTGTTTGCACCGCCTGTATACTGCTGTTCAGAGTATATAGGGCCTGGTGGCCCCACACCTTTCCTTATTTTAATTTGGGTGCGGGGTTCCCCTTAATATCCATACAAGACCCAAAGGGCCTGGTAATGGACTGGGGGGTACCCATGCCGTTTGTCTTACTGATTTTCATCCATATTGCCATGACCCGACATTACATTAAACCCGCAAGCAGTTTTAAATTAGATTTTTTCCTTTATTATTATTATTATTATACAGTATTTATATAGCGCCAACAGTTTACGTAGCGCTTTACAACTTGAGGGTAGACAGTACAAATACAATACAATTTGATACAGTAGGAATCAGAGGGCCCTGCTCCTTAGAGCTTACAATCTAAGAGGGGAGGTCAAGAGATACAAGAGGTAGTAACTGTGGGTGATGTGCTGATTGAGAAGATAAATGTACAGTTGTTAGGTGGGGGCCAGATAGGCTTCTCTGAAGAGATGAGTTTTCAGGGATCGTCTGAAAGTGGATAAAGTAGGAGAAAAACGGACGGATTGGGGTAGAGCATTCCAGAGGATGGGGGAGGCTCTGGAGAAGTCCTGAAGGCGAGCATGGGATGAGGTGACAAGGGAGTTTGAGAGCAGGAGGTCTTGGGAGGAGCGAAGAGAACGATTAGGTTGGTATTTTGTGACTAGGTTAGAGATGTAGCTAGGGGCCAAGTTGTGGATGGCTTTGTAAGTTATAGTTAGTATCTTGAATTTAATTCGGTGACTGAGTGGCAGCCAATGGAGGGATTGGCAGAGGGGTGTAGCAGACGCTGAGCGGTTTGTGTGGTGGATGAGCCTGGCCGCAGCGTTCATGATGGACTGAAGTGGGGATAGCCTATTTAGAGGTAAACCAATGAGGAGGGAGTTACAGTAGTCAAGGCGGGAGATGACCAGGGAGTGGATTAGAAGCTTTGTGGTGTCGATGGTTAGGAAGGGGCGTATCTTGGAGATGTTGCGAAGACAGAGGCGGCAAGCTTTGGATAGTGATAGAATGTGGGGTCGAAAGGTTAGTTCAGAGTCCAGGATTACACCTAGGACCTTGGCGTGGGGAGATGGGTTGATAGTTGAGCCGTTGATCTTGACAGGGAGATCAGGGGAAGTGGCACCTGAGGGAGGAAATATCATGAGCTCGGTTTTGGATAGGTTGAGTTTGAGAAAGTGATGTGACATCCAGGCTGATATGTCTGCTAATAAGTTGGTAATGCGTGAGGAGACAGGTGGAGAGAGCTGGGGGGTGGAGAGATAAATTTGGGTGTCATCAGCGTAGAGATGATATTTAAAGCCGTGGGAGGCAATCAACTGACCCAAGGAGGTGGTGTAGATTGAGAAAAGGAGAGGTCCGAGAACAGAACCTTGGGGGACCCCAACGGAAAAAGGAAGAGGAGAGGAGGAAGTAGAGTTGTAAGTGACACTGAAGGAGCGGTGGGATAGGTAGGATGAGAACCAGCGAAGAGTACAGTCACGGAGACCAAAGGAGTGGAGTTTTTCGAGGAGGAGGGGGTGGTCCACTGTGTCAAAGGCAGCAGAGAGATCCAGGAGAAGTAGTACAGAATAGTGTCCATTGGCTTTGGCCATTAGTAGGTCATTTGAGAGTTTAAGGAGAGCAGTTTCCGTGGAGTGTTGAGGGCGAAAACCGGACTGAAGGGGATCAAGAAGTTTATTCATGGTCAGATGGGCGCTTAGTCGGTTGTAGACCAGTCTTTCAAGAAGTTTGGAGGAGAAGGAGAGTAAGGAGATGGGACGTAAGTTGTTGAGATTGGTGGGATCCAGTGAGGGCTTTTTTAGTATGGGGGTGACTAGCGCATGTTTTAGAGAGTTTGGGAAGATGCCACAAGAGAGGGAGAGGTTGAAAATGTGAGTTAGAGAGCGTAGAATCGAGTCAGAGGGTGAGCGTAGCATTTGCGAGGGGACAGGATCCAGGGGGCAAGTGGTTAGATGAGTGCTAGATAAAAGTTTAGCAACCTCAGTAGTAGTAGCAGGGTTGAATGAGGGAAGTAATGACTGTATCTGTGGACATGGGGTGTTGCATGGGGGAGGTTTTTGCGCATTGGCGATCTCCTCATGAATTGTATCAATCTTAGTTTTGAAGTGATTGGCAATCTCCTGGGCGGTGATTGAGTTGGTGGGTGGAGGCAGTGGAGGACAGAGTAGAGTGTTGAAGGTAGAGAAGAGTTGACGTGGACTGGATGAGAAGGTGTTGATGAGTGTGATAAAGTAGGTCTGTTTGGCAGTGTGAAGGCAGGAGTAGTATTTTAGGAGGGCAGATTTATATTGTGTGAAGTCTTCCTGGGTCTTAGTCTTATGCCACAGGCGCTCAAGAGCGCGGCTACGTTTTCTGAGACTTCTGGTGTCATCTGTTTGCCAGGGTTGTAGCAGTCGGGGCCTAATTCTGCGTGTAGTGAGGGGGGCCAGCTTGTCTAGGGAGGAGGACAGTGAGCTGTTGTAAATGAAAGTAGCTAGGTTGGGGCAGGACAGGGGGGAGATTTTGTCATAGAGGTGATCAGTAGCAGAGTAGAGAAGAGAAGGGTTGAGGTGGCGAAGGTTTCTGCGTGTAACTGTTGGGCGGTTGGAGGGAGAAGAGGTGGAAGACAAGGAGAGAGCAAAACTAATGAGGTGGTGATCAGAGAGTGGGAGTGGATTGTTGGAAAGGTTGCACGGAGTGCACAGATAGGAGAAGGCAAGGTCAAGGGTGTTGCCGTTGGAGTGGGTAGGAGCCTGTATCCATTGCTTCAGGTCAAGCGATGAGGTTAGACTGAGAAGTTTAGAAGTAATAGTAGTATTAGTGTTGACAGGGATGTTGAAGTCCCCAAGAATAATTGTGGGGATTTCAGAAGAGAGAAAGTAGGGTAGCCAGGCAGAGAAGTCATCAAGAAAGGCTGATACCGGTCCAGGGGGCCGGTAGATGACAGCAATTCTTAGAGAAATGGGAGAGAAAAGACGAATGCAATGTGCCTCAAAAGAGGAGAGTGTCAGAGAGGGAGGTGGGTGAAGAACCTGATAGGTGCTGCATGGGGCTAGAAGGATTCCCACTCCACCTCCCTTCCGTCCACTTGGTCTGGGGGAGTGAGTCCAGAGAAGGCCCCCATGGGAGATGGAAGCAGGAGAAATCGTATCCGATTCATGAAGCCAGGTTTCAGTAATGGCAAGAAGGTTAAAGGAATTTGTGATGAAGAGGTCGTGGAGGGCGGTGAGTTTGTTGCAGACAGAACGTGCATTCCATAGGGCACAGGAAAAGGGGGGGCTGGTTTTGGAAAGAGGAATATGGACCAAGTTCTGTGGGTTGCGGCTCCTGCCAGAGGGTGTAGGGGGATGGGAGCGATGGGCAAAGACAGATGATGGTGGCCCAGGGTTTGGGGATATGTCACCAGAGATTAGGAGAAGCAGGAGGGTGAGGGAGGTAATGTGGGACTGTGATTTATGTGAAGGGGCATGTCTCAGAGTACTGGAGGTTTTATCAGTGTATGGATGTAGAATGAGCGAGAGTTGGTAAGAGCAGTAGTAGGGGGAAGACAGAAGGCAGGGTGATATGTATAAGCAGGTGGGTGGGGAGGGGGGGTGGAGGTAAGAGAGTTTGAGGAGAGAGGACAGGAGTGTCAGGAGCAGTGGTAGAGAGTGCATGTTACAGAGTGGAAGGACAGCTTAATAGAGAGATGGGTCACCTGCAGTCTGTTAGCTGCTATCCAGTGCAGATTGCTGTATTTGTTTGCTTCGTGCAATCGCTGAAGTGCAGAGAATGAAGTGCATAACACTTGTATAAAGAAACACTTAGAGGAAGAAGCCTTAAGGATAGAAGCCCCTGCAATGTGCAGCCCCAGCAATGTGCAGCCCCCTTAAGGATGCTCAAATATATACTGTTATAAGGGTGGGGTTGAAGTTCGTTAATTAATCATGAGTGACTATAAGAGTGCCTAGCAATCAAAGTGAACTTTTTGCTACAAAAGTCAGAATAGCAAGAGGCCAAGACAAGATCAACACATAAAACTTAGGTAAGACAGTTCAGAAAAACAAATAATGTCATGGTTGTTCGCACAGGGCAACAGATAGAGAAGGCCACATACCAGAGAGAGACACACACACAGAGACAGCAGGCAGATCCCAATTGCAGTTAACGGTGGAAGATGTGGATGAGCTGACACATACCAGAGAGAGACACACACACAGAGACAGCAGGCAGATCCCAATTGCAGTTAACGGTGGAAGATGTGGATGAGCTGACACATACCAGAGAGAGACACACACACAGAGACAGCAGGCAGATCCCAATTGCAGTTAACGGTGGAAGATGTGGATGAGCTGACACATACCAGAGAGAGACACACACACAGAGACAGCAGGCAGATCCCAATTGCAGTTAACGGTGGAAGATGTGGATGAGCTGACACATACCAGAGAGAGACACACACACAGAGACAGCAGGCAGATCCCAATTGCAGTTAACGGTGGAAGATGTGGATGAGCTGACACATACCAGAGAGAGACACACACACAGAGACAGCAGGCAGATCCCAATTGCAGTTAACGGTGGAAGATGTGGATGAGCTGACACATACCAGAGAGAGACACACACACAGAGACAGCAGGCAGATCCCAATTGCAGTTAACGGTGGAAGATGTGGATGAGCTGACATTTGGTGCAGGGACTGTTCTAAACACGGGAAACACGCGTCACTTTACAGGCATACTATAGACACCCCCCAGGTACGATATTTAAAGGAATATTTCACTTTTTTTTTTTACTTTAAGCATCATTAAAATCACTGCTCCCGAAAAAACGGCCGTTTTTAAAAGTTTTTTTTGCATTGATAAATGTCCCCTGGGGTAGGACCCGGGTCCCCAAACCCTTTTTAGGACAATACCGTGCAAATTAGCCTTTAAAATGAGCACTTTTGATTTCGAACGTTCGAGTCCCATAGACGTCAATGGGGTTCTAACGTTCGTGCGAACTTTCGGTCCGTTCACAGGTTCTGGTGCGAACCGAACCGGGGGGTGTTCGGCTCATCCCTAGTTAACAGTACAAAACCCAAATAAAGGTGGCATGAGCTGCTACTCCTCAAGAGTGTGGAGGACCCTCAGAGCCACCAATATCAGATATTACACAGAAAAAAATTATATATGAAAGCGTAATCAATGAAGTGACCTAAAGAGAATCAATATAAACTTTGAACAATAGTAATTATAGATGGGTGCTGCACTAACTTTAACTGCCTTGCAGAGAATGGTACTATTAATATAGAATGTACATAAACCAGATAACAAGAATAACATGGGATAGGCATAGTGCCCACCTAATCAAATGTAAAAAATACTGTATATAAAAAAGTAAGGAACCAAGTATATAGGAGAATACACTACAATAGGATACAATGACTGACCCGCTGTCACGTACCTTGTGGCAGAGTCTGACATGTAGAGGGAGAGCTCTCGTACAGCCCCAGCTCACTAGTGCTGCGACATTGGCCACGAGAGCACGGTGAGGTAAGAGTGTCTGCAAGATCTTCTGTTGGTTGCAGAAGTGTGTGGGAGGTGCGTCACCTGAGCTGGGCTGGATGGCTGAAGCAGCGGAGGGCAACAGGAACAGCAGATGCTGGCACACAGCAGATGTAGGACCAGTGTCACCAGGCACTTTGCAAAAGAGGACAGACGGATAACCGGATGCAGGGTCAGACAAGCCAGGTTAGCAACAGAAGATATAGGTATAAGCATAAAAAGCAGGCAGAGAATGGTCAAGAAGCAGGCAGAGGTTGGTAACAGGATATCAGGCAGATGGGAGATATAACAAAGTCTTTAACCACCTCAATACAGGGCACTTAAACCCCCTTCCTGCCCAGACCAATTTTCAGCTTTCGGTGCTCTCACACTTTGAATGACAATTACTCAGTCATGCAACACTGTACCCAAGTGAAATTTGTGTCCTTTTTCACACAAATAGAGCTTTCTTTTGGTGGTATTTACAGTGGGGGTCCACCTATCTATCGTTTTTTTTTTTTTAGTTCATTCACAAACTTTTCTTCTCAGCATTACATACTCACATATTGTGTGTAATATGTCCGCCTGTGTCAGATTTTGTCGGAAAGAATAACTTATATTATTCACTGCAGGCGGTTTCCATCTTCATTGTGGGCATTTGAAGCCCACAAGCATTTATTTCCTGGATGTGGTGAATGCTGTGCTCCCAGCATTCACTGCTCGTTCCCGCACATGCTCAGTGGCATCCTGGGAAGCCTGAGACTAGCTCCCAGGAGTCTGGGAGAGCCTAGAAACACGCCTACTCCCATGGATGGAGAACCAGGAAGTGCAAAGAAGAATAGAAAAATAAAAGGTAATTATGGCGATTTAAACGGCATGTCAGCATCTAGGCAAGGAAGAGAATACATACAGATATTGTTCAAAATTTGGGTGGAACCCCCGCTTTAATCACTAATGGGTTTTTGATTTTTTGTGCTATAAATAAAAAAAGACTGTAAATTTTGTGAAAAATTGCCTTTTTCTTTAGATTTTGTCATAAAATTTAGCAAATTAGTAATTTTTCTTCATACATTTTGGCCAAAATTTATACTGCTATATATATTTGATTAAAAAAAACAATTTAGTGTATATTATTTGGTTTTTGTGAAAGTTATAGAGTCTACAAACTATGGTACCAATTACTGAAAATCACTGTGGAAAAAAAATAAAAACGCATTTTTTTTTACACAAAGTTGTCCATTTATAAGACATTTCCAACACATAGCAAATACATAGCAAAAATGACACCCCAAAATACATTCTGCTACTCCTCATGAGTATGGCGATACCACATGTGTGGGACTTTTACACAGCCTGGCCACATACAAAGGCCCGACATTGAAGTTGCACCATCAGGCGATCTACGAGCATAAGTTGCACATCTCATTTCTCAACCACCTATTACACTTTTGAATCCCCCCGGAGAACCAGGACAATGAAATTGCCCACAAAATGACCCAATTTTGGAAAGCAAATACCCCAACGTATAATCTATGAGGCATAATGAGTCTTTTGAATGGTTATTTTTTTTCCAGAAGTTTTTGGAAAATGTGTAGACTATGTAGGAATTGTAAACGGCCAAATGGATGAGATAAATTGCTACCTTCTTGTACCAGAATCGGGACCTCCTTATTGACAAATAGGGCTGAATCATTTGGTCATTGAAATCCACCCCCCCATGTAGAGATTATAATCTTGGACACATGTCAGTTTTTCAATGGGACCTCATCTTCGCTGAACTACAACTGTAGTGTCATCAAGGAATGGTGGACATCATGTGTACGTTCCTGTTATCCTTCCACCTCAAGGCCAGCACTTCATTGCATCTCAGTGTTGCTCTTTCAACCCTTTGCAGCTTTTTGTTTACTATGGATTGTGGGAAGACCTTCCTATTTTTCCTTGAGGTTCCGCAGGCCAGGGTTTTTTTGATATATAGGTGTCTGAAAAGGGGCAGGCTGGTATAAAAGTTGTCAAGGTATATATGAAATCCTTTTTTCAGAAGTGGGTAAGCCAGGTCCCATAAGATTTTTCCAGTTGTGCCCATGTAGGCCGGGCACTCAGGGGGCTGGACCTGGGAATCTCTTCCTTCATATATGCGAAACGCGTACAGATATCCCGTGGCTCTCTCACAGAGTATTTAAAATTTTACTCCGTATTTGGCCTTTTTGCTAGGAATATATTGTTTTATTCCTAGCCGGCCTGAAAATGGTACCAGGGACTCATCCACACATATATGCTTCTCGGGGACATAGAGTTCTGCAAATCGTTGGGTAAATAAATTTATCAGTGGGCGAATCTTATATAACTTATTGGAATTTGGATGATTGTGGGAAGGGTACTGGGTGTTGTCGTTAAAATGAAAGAATCTTATAATCATCTCATATCGGGACCTGGGCATTGCGGCAGAATACATGGGCATATGGTGGATGGGGTTGGTGGACCAATAGGCATGTCCTTCATTTTTTTTGTAAGCCCCATGTTTAGGGTGAGGCCCAAAAACAATTTAAACTCCTCCAAATTCAAATCTCTCCACTCAAACGGACGGGCATAAGATGATTGGGGGTTGCTGGCAATATACTGCTGGGCATACAAATTTGTCTGGTCCACAATGAATTGCGGCAAAGTGTCGGGCAAAAACAGGTGAAAGCAATCGATCTCTGTGAAATTTTGGGTGTTGGCCTACACACCTGGGTGTGCTGTGAAAGAGGGAATAATTGGTGATCCCGAGTTGGAAGGCAGCCATGTTGGGTTGGGAAGACCATCTGGCATGTATGTAGCGGCCCTGGCTCTTGGGGGACGTGACACTTCAGTAGTTGGGGGAGTTGAATTTCCTGTGCTGGTACTCAGGTGTGATGTGGCAGCACTGGTACTGGGCCTGGGCATTTGTGCACGGGGCCTATCGCTGGCAGCAGCACTGGTACTGGGCCTTTGTTCCTGGGGCCTATTGCTGGCGGCAGCGCTGATACTGGGCCTTTGTTCCTGGGGCCTATTGCTGGCGGCAGCGCTGGTACTGGGCCTGGGAATATAATCCGTGTTGCTGGTGGCTGCCTGGTTTCCAGAGTGTCGTGCCCTTTTAGGAGGGACCCATTCTTCATCCGAATCATTACTACTCTTGATCGGTTCAAATGCCGAATTTGATTCGGAATCAGAATTGGAATTGGAATCTGATGAGAACTCCCTGGTGCTCTTATCAGTCATGGAGAGGATCTGGAATGCCTCATCACTAGTATATACTCTTTTGGATATGGCTGTGTGGTGGGTAGCTGTGCGACGGGTGACAAATGGGTGGCAGGTGACGGTCACTGATGGGCTGTGCGATGGGTGGCAGGTGACATTCACTGAGAGGTGATGATGGTGTGATGGGCGATGGTCACTAATGGGTGACAGGCGATGGTCACTGATGGGTGACAGGCCACGGACAGTGATGGGTGATGGTCACAGATGGTTGACAGGCAACAGTCACTGACAGGCAACAGTCACTGATGGGTGACAGGTGATGGGTGACAGGCCATGGTCACTGATGGGTGACGGGTGACAGGGCACGGTCACTGATGGGTGATGGGTGACAGGGCATGGTCACTGATGAGTGACGGGTGACAGGGCACGGTCACTGATGGGTGAGGGTTGCACCACTGATGGTCACTGATGGTAGTCTCTTATGTGACAGGTGCACTTTTATGGGGTGACTGTTGGGTGTCAGATGACAATTGGGGGGGTGATGGGACAGGTGTGGTGTTGGTGCAGACACTACTAAACATAGATCTGTAACTCACTGCTCCTGGCTCTTCTATCCTCACACTGGAAACGGTGTGTGAGGAGAGAAGAGCTGGTAACAGCTAGTGACAGCTCTATGTTTACATTTAGTGATCGGCTGTGAATGGATCACAGCCGATGACGTGGTACACAGCCCTGGCCAATGGCTGTGTACTATCGTCGGTGATGAGCAGTGTTCCTAGGAACACGCCGTCACTGACGTGCATGCGCAGAGCGCTCAGGATCGTGCGAATGCGCCATGCAATGCGGGGAGTTACCATTCGTGATCGTCCGTGACTTCATCACGGCCGATCACGTGGTAAACAGCCATGCCCAGTGGCTGTTCACCCCTGTCGGTGACGAGCGGTGTTTCTGTGACACACCGCCACCGACGGTACAGGGCTGCGCGCACACGATTGCACGCATGCCCTGTTTAAACGGACTACAGCAAGAGCCTTACCGTCCCGCCGTCATATGACAGTGGGTGGTAAGCTAGTAGTTAAGACAAGCCAAGGTCAGGATAGGTGGAGAGCAAGTTTGGTCAGGATAAGCCGGGTCAAACACAGATCACAGGAACAGGTATACAGTAGGGATGAGCTTCGAGTTCGATTCGAACTCATGTTCGACTCGAACATCGGCTGTTCGCCAGTTCGCCGAACAGCGAACAATTTGGGGTGTTCGCGGCAAATTCGAAAGCCGCGGAACATCCTTTAAAAGTCTATGGGAGAAATCAAAAGTGCTAATTTTAAAGGCTTATATGCATGGTATTGTCATAAAAAGTGTTTGGGGACCTGGGTCCTGCCGCAGGGGACATGGATCAATGCAAAAAAAAGTTTTAAAATGGTATGGATTTTAAGGGGAACCCCACGGCAAAATTAAAAAAGAAAATGGCGTGGGGTCCCCCCAAAAATCCATACCAGAACCTTATCCGAGCTTTCAACCTGGCAGGCTGCAGGAAAGGAGGGGGGGACGAGAGAGCGCCCCCCTCCTGAACCGTACCAGGCCAAATGCCCTCAACATTGGGAGGGTGCTTTGGGGTAGCCCCCCAAAACACCTTGTCACCATGTTGATGGGGACAAGGGCCTCATCCCCACAACCCTTGCCCGGTGGTTGTGGGGGTCTGCGGGCGGGGGGCTTATCGGAATCTGGAAGCCCCCTTTAACAAGGGGACCCACAGATCCCGGCCCTCCCCCCTGTGTGAAATGGTAAGGGGGTACAAGAGTACCCCTACCATTTCACAAAAAAACTGTCAAAAATGTTAAAAATGACAAGAGACAGTTTTTGACAATTCCTTTATTTAAATGCTTCTTTTTGCCGTGGGGTTCCCCTTAAAATCCATACCAATTTAAAACTTTTTTTTGCATTGATCCATGTCCCCTGCGGCAGGACCCAGGTCCCCAAACACTTTTTATGACAATACCATGCATATAAGCCTTTAAAATTAGCACTTTTGATTTCTCCCATAGACTTTTAAAGGATGTTCCGCGGATGGTCCCCCAGATCCCGCCCCCCCCCCCGTGTGAAATGGTAAGGGGGTACTTACCCCTAGCATTTCACTAAAAAACTGTCAAAAATGTTAAAAATGACAAGAGACAGTTTTTGACAAATCCTTTATTTAAATGCTTCTTCTTTCTTCTTTCTTCTATCTTCCTTCATCTTCTTCTTCTTCTGGTTCATCTGGCTCTTCTGGTTCTTCCTCTGGTGTTCTTGACCAGCATCTCCTCCGCGGCGTCTTCTATCTTCTTCTCCGGGCCGCTCCGCACCCATTCTGGCATGGAGTGAGGCTCCCACTGTGTGACGCGTCTCCTCTTCTGACGGTTCTTGAATAACGGGGGGCAGGGCCACCTGGTGACCCCACCCCTCTGACTCACGGTGACTTGACGGGACTTCCCTGTGATGTCACGGGGAATGCCACAGGGAAGTCCCGTCATGTCCTGTGCGTCAGAGGAGGGCGGGGTCACCGGGTGGCCCCACACCCGTTATTTAAGAACCGTCAGAAGAGGAGATGCGTCACACAGAGGGAACCTCCCACCATGCCAGCATGGGTGCGGAGCGGCCCGGGGAAGAAGAGAAGAAGAGAAGAAGAAAAGAAGAGAAGAAGAAGATAAAGAGAAGAGCGGGAGCCTCCCCCCATGCCATGGGTGCGGAGCGGCCCAAGGAGAAGAAGATAGAAGATGCCACGGAGGAGATGCTGGACGAGAACACCGGAGGAAGAACCAGAAGAGCCAGAAGAACCAGAAGAAGAAGAAGAAGATGAAGGAAGATAGAAGAAAGAAGAAGCATTTAAATAAAGGAATTGTCAAAAACTGTCTCTTGTAATTTTTAACATTTTTGACAGTTTTTTAGTGAAATGGTAGGGGTAAAGTACCCCCTTACCATTTCACACAGGGGGGCCCAGGATCTGGGGGTCCCCTTGTTAAAGGGGGCTTCCAGATTCCGATAAGCCCCCCGCCCGCAGACCCCCACAACCACCGGCCAGGGTTGTGGGGATGAGGCCCTTGTCCTCATCAAAATGGGGACAAGGTGTTTTGGGGGGCTACCCCAAAGCACCCTCCCAATATTGAGGGCATGTGGCCTGGTACAGTTCAGGAGGGGGAGCGCTCTCTCATTCCCCCCCTCTTTTCCTGCGGCCTGCCAGGTTGCGTGCTCGGATAAGGGTCTGGTATGGATTTTTGGGGGGACCCCACGCTGTTTTTTTTTTTTAATTTTGGCACGGGGTTCCCCTTAATATCCATACCAGACCTGAAGGGCCTGGTATGGAATTTAGGGGGACCCCCACGTCATTTTTTTTTTACATTTTGGCCGGGGTTCCCCTTAATATCCATACCAGACCTGAAGGGCCTGGTATGGAATTTAGAGGGACCCCCACGTCATTTTTTTTTTTAAATTTTGGTTCGGGCTTCCCCTGTGGGGAATTCCCATGCCGTTTTTATCAATGAACTTTTATGTGTATTGTCGAGCCGGCAATGCAATAGCCGCGAGTAGTTTTAAATGACTTTTTTTCTTTTGAAATGTCATTTTGCTGTCAGACTGTTCTAAACATGGGGAACATGCGCCCCTTTACAGGCATACTATAGACACCCCCCAGCTATGAAATTTAAAGAAATATTACACTTTTATTGTTTGACTTTAAGCATTATTAAAATCACTGCTCCTGAAAAAACGGACGTTTTTTAAAACTTTTTTTTGCATTGATCCATGTCCCCTGGGACAGGACCCAGGTCCCCAAACACTTTTTATGACAATAACTTGCATATAAGCCTTTAAAATTAGCACTTTTGATTTCTCCCATAGACTTTTAAAGGATGTTCCTCGGCATTCGAATTTGCCACGAACACCCCAAATTGTTCACTGTTCGGCGAACTTGCGAACAGCCGATGTTCGAGTCGAACATGAGTTCGACTCGAACTCGAAGCTCATCCCTACTCCCAGTATTATTTTCCCCTTAGCTTAATCCCTTTGGAGCTCTACCCATAAGGATTCCATCTCCTCCATAGCTCCCTTAGTGATGTCATCTCTCACATTCATTTGTACATTATTCTTGATATATAGGTATACCCCTCCCCCTTTTTTACCCTCTCTATCCCTACGATAAAGGGTATACCCTTGAATGTTTGCCAGCCAATCAGGAGAGCTGTAGAACCAGGTCTCTGAAATTCCCACAAAATCCAAATCCTCCTCGTACAACAGTATCTCTAGTTCACCCATCTTGTCCGTCAGGCTCCTGGATTGGTGAATATGCCACATAGTTTAGAACAGTCGCATATTATCCTCTTATTGGGTGCTCAGAGATTGCAAATAGGACTTGCTACTATACTTACCTTGGGTTTATGTGCTTTGGTCAACCTACCACTAATGCCCCCAATACTACCCTCTGGAATATGTTCCACGCTGACTATCTCTACCTCTTGACCCTGCCCCCATTGCCTAGTTTAAAAACCCCTCTAACATTTGGCCATCTTCATTCCCAGCTGATCTGCACCCTCCTCATTTAGGTGCAGTCTGTCCCTTCTATAGTACTGGTTATCAACTGAGAAGTCGGCCCAGTCCTCCAGGAACCCAAACCCCTCCTTACTACACCAGCTCTTCAGCCACTTGTTTACTTCCCTAATCTCCCTCTGCCTTTCTGGTATGGCTCGATGTACCGGTAGTTTTCCTGAGAATACTACCTTGGAGGTCCTTTTCCTCAATTTAGCTCCTAAGTCCCTAAAATTGTTCTTTAGGACACTGCATCTGCCTCTGACTTTGTCATTGGTGCCAACGTGCACCATGACAGCTGGGTCATCCCCAGCCCCTCCCAGTAATCTGTCCACCAGATCTGTGATGTGCCGAACCCGAGCGCCCGGTAGACAACATACTGTTCGGTGCTTCAGGTCTTTGTTACAGATTGGCCTCTCTGGTCTTCTAAGAATTGAGTCCCCTACCACCAGAATCTGTCTTTCCTTTCCCTTCACTTCTCCCCCACTCTCACTGGAGGAGTTCTTCCCCGGCAGCTAGGAGAGTCCCTCAGCTCCAGCAGTGCTGGTCCCTGACTGGTTTCACCAATATCACTCAATAGAGCATACTTATTGAGATGCTTCAGCCCTGGATCGGCCTAAATGGCACTCCCCCCTCTACCCTTCCTGCCTGTCACTGTCACTCTTTGCTAGTGCCTGCACCTCTTTGTCTCCACCCGCCTCTGTCCTGGCCCCAGCCGGCACCTGCCGTGTACGTTCCTTGCTCTCCTTTAGTATGGAGGGACTTCTCAGTGCTGACAGTTGCTTCCCCAGATTAAGAACCAGGGAAACAATGCACTTACATTTTGCACAGCAGTATTTACCCTCGATCAGATGATCAAGAAATATATACATGTCGCAAGATGTACAATGAGTCGCTTCTCCACACCCGCCGGGCATCGTACCTATTAAATTTAATAATGATTGGGGATTATACCCTGTCCAAAATACCAAAGAACTAGCTTCCTGACACTAATACTCAACAAGACAATACACAGGTACTCAACAAGACAATACACAGGTACTCGCAGACCTACGTGTAGTCGCAGACCACTCGCAGACCCAAGTGCACTCGCAGACCTACGTGCACTCACAGATCTACTCTATTATTCCACTGGACACAGCCGAGGGCTAATCACTGTACCCGCCTGCTGCCAGTACCATGTGACCGCTGTAACCAATCACAGCAGGTCACATAACAGTTGTATACAATGGAGGGCTTCATTTCAAGCCCTTTCAATTGTATACAATTGTGTTGCTAGCTGTGATTGGTTAGTGTGATCACATGGTACAGACTGCGCCAATCACAGCCTATCTGTACCATGTGATTAGCTCTGACCGATCACAGTTAATCACAACAAAAGTAACTGAATGAATTGATTTCATTAAGTAAACTGCATGCATATAGCAATGTAATGCACTGCTATATGCAAACATAATGTGAAAAAAATGCTGATCACTTTCCCAGAGTAGTACAATGTTACTATATACCCTGTTTCCCCGAAAATAAGACCTAGCGTGATTGTCGGTGATGGCTGCAATATAAGCTTTACCCCCCAAATAAGCCCTAGTTAAAGTCCTTGTAGGTCTTCTTTTTAGGGTAGGGCTTATTTTCGGTCAAACAGGGTATGGCTTATTTGGGGGGTAGGGCTTATATTGCAGCCATCACTGACAATCACGCTAGGTCTTATTTTCGGGGAAACAGGGTATTGCTCTGGTGAAAGTGTGATAATAAAAATCGTAAAGAAAAAAAGAAAAAAATATATAATAAAAATTTTTAAAAATCTAAAAAAAAAAGTTGTTTTTTTTTTTCATACTGTCACCAGTCAGTGTCCCTGTTATGTGATGATGCTGTACTGCACTGGTGAATTTTTTTTTTATTTCTTCATTTTCCAAAAACTTCTGACAAAAAATGACTTAAAAAAACTTGGAATGCCTCTTACTAAATATCTTGGACTGTCTACTTTCCAAAAAGGGGTCATCTGGGGAATATTTGTATTGTCCTGACATTGGTGGGCCTCTGGAAATTAGATAGGCCATCAGTACATCAGGATTAATGAATTTTCAGATGTATACCATAGTTTGTGGACTCTATAACTTTCCTACAGACTAAATAATATACAATAATTTGGGCTATTTTCACCAAAGATTATTATTTATGTGAATAAAATGCAAAACATTTAGGTGTAGTGTTGCATACCCGCACAATTGTCATTAAAATTAAAAGCTGAAATTGGCCTGGGCAGGGAGGGGGTAAAAGTGCCCTGTATTGAAGTGGTTAATATACCATACTGGCCAGGTATTCAAAAAACCAACTGTCGATTTTGTTTTTGTTTTACTAAGGGTCCTCTTTACATTTGTGACACCCTCTGCAAAGTGATCCTTGTGGATCGCTCTTCAGAGGGTGTTTTACAGGATGGGAGGAAGTATTATGTCACCTCATTAGCATCTGTTTTAACACCTAAAAACCTATACTTCCATGCTGCGGTCACGTGCAATGCAACCAGGTTAGTTCAATGGCTTGCGTCTGAATTTTTGATCTGTCGTACAAGAATTTTCGTAACATTAGCAACCTCTTCATTTTCGATATAAGATTAGCGTGCAAAAAAAAAAAACGGACGATCATTTGTCCGATAATCTCAACAGCAAAGAATCAATTCACTGGCAGTAGGCAAAGACAGAAACACAGATAATTGTTGGAATTTGGTGCCGTGAATTACATAAAATCCAGATTAAGACATACTGATTAGCCTCTAGTTTTAATTCAGTTACATTCTTTAATAAATAGCATTAGTAGTTCACTGATTGATTACACTTGTAGTCTGAAATTGCCCTTTCTGCACCTTTAAACAAAGCAAAAATAATGAAGCAACACTGGGATGAATGCATACACATGGAAGTAACATATCATGCATACATAAACCTCTGCACCGGACTAATGAGTAGCCTGATTTCAGCTCATGAACTTGTGAGAAATAGCAGTTAGGTGTTTATCAATAAGTATATAAATATGTAAAGGGCATCAAATCAATAGAGCTTTGATCCAGGGAAATGATACTTGCATAAATTTCCCAGAATGTTTAACATTCACAGGTGTTTGTAATCAAATCCTACATCTCTTCCTCAGGAAGCCTGGCATATACATCTCTATTCATGTCTTTCAAGTATCTATCCTAACTAAAATAAAACAGGAAATAGCAGCAGATACTTTTTCTGAGTCAGTGGTTCCCACTGCTACAAGGATCCAGGGGCTAGGAGGGAATAACAGAAAACAAAGTGTGACATTGAAGGACATATGTGGTCTCCATACAGTACTGTTGTGCACCACAAGTTTCTAACAAATACCTGGGGCTTATAAACTTTGTTTTAATTGGATGAGTCTTACTTTAAGATTTCAGGTTACAGTATATTTATGTTGAAGATCACAAAAACCTTTTTTTAATATACCCTACAGTCCCATATACATGGGCCAAATATTGTCCGAAACCAGTCAGTACAGTAGATACCATCCGACATTCAGCCCGTGTGTACAGGTTCTTGTTTGACAGAAGACAATCTCATGACCGGCTTCTGTCAAACAAGCATGCTGGAAAACCAGCAGCCGATCTGCATCTGATCAGCACTCCCAGACAAAAGGGGCAAGCGCTGACTGGCATATTCTGGTGGGGGGTGGACGGGGGTGGACCCCCTGTTAGAACACAATAGCTCAGTGGGGAGATTGCTGTAACCAATATAGCATCATTAGTACAGGACCTCCTCGGAAGCTCTTTGTTTTTTTTTGTTGAGCCCACTGAAACAAAAAAGTGAATCATGTGTACCAGGCTCTAGATGCTGCAGACTGGCAATTAATAATAGTCTATATCAGGCATTCTCAACCAGTAATCCTCCTGAGCTAGCTAGGGGTTCATTGAGCTGTGGCTGGCTCACCTCCAACCTGATGGTACCTGGGTAATTCCTGGTCCAATGCCACTTGGCAGAGGTTTTTAGCTGTCTGTAAGGGTGGCATTCTGGCCACCACTGTTAAGAAGGCATTCTTTCCACTGACACCCAGTGAAATAAGGGTTCCTGTAGAATAAAAACATTGAGTAAGGCTGTTAAAAATGAACATCAGTGAACAGTGATCAGTAGTGTAAAGTCTACAGAGTATGTTTATTTCCCTATGTGAAATGTGCCTAAAATTTAAATCTTTATGTTTATGTATACTTTCTAGCTGATTCGTGATTTTTAAATTCTCTAATTCTGGGTCGGCAACCAGCTGATCGCGATCTACCATTTGAGCAGGTGATGGGTAGATCATGTTCTTTCCTTGCTGACCCCATGACCCTGGACAGAACTGGGGGCAGAATTTACAGGAACTGATCCCTTAAATTTTCCTCCTGCAGCAGCTGAAAGTCAGCTTCTCCCCATGTCCCTCCCATTGATATTTAGCTAGTGCAGGAGAAAAATACAGGGTATCGGTTCCTGCAAATGACACCCCTCCTGTCCAGGTTCCCCTTCCTTCTGTTGCTCACGCCCCCCTGTGTGCTCCTCTGTTTCTCTTCACTCTCAAATTGCTGCCAGCTTACCCCCCTACCCCTCCTACCAGCCACTGTGGGGGATCATTTTACAATGGAGAGAGAGAGGGAAGGAGCCCTTCCATTTTTGAATGAACACAGTGAGTGATTCGTACCGATCACTCATTGTGTTAACTCATAACTGAAACATAGTAAACTGTGTTTACTATGCTTCATGTTTGTGAATGAACAGGGAGACTGTGCAGAGCAATTCCTGTTTAATAATTCTGTGCAACTGAGGCTGCAAAGATGGAGATTGAGGACCGTGTCCTCAATTACTTTCTCGGTCTCAAAAGTGAAACATCATTGGTCTGTTTAGACCCCTGATATTTTACCAAAGCCACGCAACAGGGATGTTAAAAAAAACCTGTAAAATTATAAAAAATTGTAAAAAATAATAAAAAAGTAAAATAATATAAATAAAAAACGACAATGCCATCCACTGCCCTACTGGCACCAACCAGTTGAGCTCTCTCATTCTAAAGCCATCGTATCCCATTTTTAGGCACTCATTAATGACTGGAATAGTACCACTGGATTGGCGTAGGGCCAATGTGGTGTCTATATTTAGAATGGGAACAAAGTCTTTACCAATTAACTATAGACCTGTTTGTTTAACTTCTACAGTTGGGAAGATAGTGGAGAGTTTATTAAAAGACCACATAGATGAGTTCCTGCTGGAAAAAAATATTTTAAGCAACAGACAACATGGGTTCATGAAAGACAGAAGTTGTCAAACAAATCTGATTTCTTTTTATGAAGCGGTAAGTGAAACCTTGGACAAAGGGGTGGCTGTGGACGTGGTGTACTTGGATTTTACAAAAGCGTTCGATACAGTTCCCCACACAAGGCTAACGTGTAAGGTAAAGTCTACAGGCTTTGAAATGTCAGTTTGTAAATAGATAGAAAACTGGCTAAAAGACCAAATTCAGAGAGTAGTGGTTAATTATCCATACTCTGGATGGTCTAGGGTTGTTAGTGGTGTACCCCAAGGTTCAGTGTTGGGACCCTTACTTTTTATTATATTTATAAATTATATAGGGTCTGGGATTAAAAGTACCATTTCAGTCTTTGCAGATGACACCAAATTATGCAGTGGAATAACATCCTTACAGGATGTCTCCAACTTACAAGCCGACCTCAATGCACTGTTTAATTGGGCGACTATGTGGCAGATGAGGTTTAAAGTTAATAAATGTAAAGTTATGCACTTGGGGGCTAAGAATATGCATGCATCATACATACTAGGGGGAGTACAACTGGGGGGATTCATAGTGGAGAAGGATCTGGGGGTTTTGGTTGATCATAAGCTCAATAATAGCATGCAATGCCAAGCTGCGGTTTCCAAAGCGAGCAAAATTCTTCCTTGTATTAAAAGAGGTATGGACTCCAGAGAGAGAGATATAATTTTGCTCCTGTACAAATCATTGGTAAGACCTCATCGGAATATGCAGTTCAGTTTTGGGCACCAGTTCACAAAAAGGATATCAGGGAACTGGAGAAAGTGCAGAGAAAGGCAACCAAGCCAATAAGAGGCATGGAGGAGCTCAGATATGAGGAAAGATTAGAGGAAATGAATCTATTCCCTCTCGAGAAGAGGAGATTAAGGGGGGGATGTGATCAACATGTACAAATATGTAAGGGGTCCATATAGTGAACTTGGTGTTAAGTTATTCACTTTACAGTCAACACAGAGGACAAGAGGGCACTCTTTATGCCTAGAGGAAAAGGGATTTCATCTCCAAATGTGGAAAGGTTTCTTCATAGTAAGAGATGTAAAAATGTGGAATAGACTCCCTCCGGAAGTGGTTCTGGTCAGCTCAGTAGATTGCTTTAGTAATGGCCTGGATTCTTTCCTAATTGTACATAATATAATTGGGTATTGACATTTATAGGTAAAGTTGATCCAGGGAAAATCCAATTGCCTCTCGGGGGATTAGGAAGGAATTTTTTCCCCTGCTGTAGCAAATTGGATCATGCTTTGCTGGGGTTTTTTGCCTTCCTCTGTATCAACTGTGGGTATAGGATTGGGTATATGGGATTGTATGATATTATTTTTTATTTATTTATTTATTTATTTTTATAGTTGAACTAGATGGACTTGTGTCTTTTTTCAACCTGACTATGTAACTAGGTAACTCTGTAACCTCTGCCCTACTGACACCATCCACTGCTCTACTGGCACTGTCCACTGTCCTAATGACACCATCCACTGCCCTACTAACACTGTCGACTGCTCTACTGACTGACACTGTCCACTTTTAAAAGTTAGGCTAAAGGCTAAGTTTATATTCATTTATTCTGTTTTTCTAAGTTTTCTTTACTATTTAGTTAGACATTGCTAGGTAATTTCTTTAAAAAAAAGGGGCGCCAAGCAACGGTGATCTTGAATCTCTTTCATGTTGTTCAGATAGATATCCACCGTCAAAACTAGCCTACCCCTGCTCTAATGCTTATCTTTTTTACAGGTCTGAAGCCTGACTTTAGGCAGATATAAAACACATAGACTAATGCAACTCTGCAATCTTTAATACATCAATAATTATATTTTTAAATGCAACTTATGCAAGTAGTATACGTAGAAGAGTAACAGAGAAATGAGCTATTCACTATGGCTCCTTCTTTTACTGTCCAGTCACAGACTGGGGTCAGTCCAGAATGACCTGGGCTCAGAAGAAGAGGGTTGTATGATGTTGAACATCATACTTGATTTGATTGTAGCCGTATTAGTGCAATTGTGACAGAGAAAATTGAGTACTGTCCGTGATACTTTTTTTATTTGCACTGACATACAATTTTTCAGGACAAGCTTTCGGGGTATGTCCCCTTCTTCAAGGTCCAAGCAGTTGAACATCAGAATGATTACATTTAGCAGCAACAAAAAAACTGGGTAAAGCTCTGGATTGAAGTTGAATTTACCAAAATTTACCAAAATTTTTGTAATTTTATATTTTAACGGTTTATTCATTTTTATCTTATCTTCTCTTTTGCTGGAATTCTGCTTTAAAAATGTGATCTATGATATGATGGGCTATATTCATGATCTGTAGCGGACTGACAAAATTAATATACCACCTAACATGATAAGGTCCTTCAGTGGGAGCTTGTTACACAGTAATTTCCACTATGAACTTTTGCTGTGGAGGGCCAAGATGTTCACATTTAGGCAAGTCACATTGACTGTTGTGGGGATAACGTATCTTAATAGGCACAAAATAAAATATCCATCAAGACAGGTTCAGGGCATTTACACTGAAGTGCACATCTGTCTAATTTTGTAAATTTAAAGTACAACAAAGATCAGCAGGTCCCAAGCTCTAAAACTGTTTTTAAATCTCTTTTCTTAATGGATGCATGTAAGATTCCACTATTTCAGTTTGGCTAGCTAAATAGAGGATAGTAATCATAAATATATAAACCTATTGTTTTCTGGGTGTTATTGTGTCAAAAATATTCTTTGACTAATTACAAGGTGAGCATATGTTCTATTGGGAATTGATACAGAAGATGGATGAGCTTACAATCTATTATGGTTTAAAGTGGTTGTAAAGTCTTTTAAAGTAATACACATGTTATACTTACCTGTTCTGTAATGGTACTGTACAGATCATCCCCAAACCTCCTGTTCTTGGGTCTCCTGCCAGTGCTCTAGGCTCCTCCTCTTCTTAGTGCACCGCTATAGGATGCTGCTTCCTAAAGGGGGGCACACCTGCTGGCTCGCTCTTGAGCCGGGGTGTGTGCGTCTATAGACTCACACAGTGAAGCTCAGCCCCGCCCCCACTCTCTACTCACAGGATTTGACTGGTAGCAGCAGGACCAAATAGCTCATGCTCCTCTTGACCAAGCTTCTGAGTGTGGGGAGAAGGGAGAGAAGAGATGCAGCTATGCACAGCACTGAAATAGTACAAGACTCAGGTAAGTATTTGGGGGGGTGGTCACAGAAAAGGGTAGAATGTTTTTTTCCTTAATGCAGTGAACGCAATAACCCTTTCGCTGCCAGGCCCTGTGCTCCATTTTGTACACTCAGGTGGCCAGACCATTTTTGCAATTTTTCCTTTGTTTTTTATTTTTCACTTATAGCTTTTAGAATTTGTGAAAGACCCCCCAAACAATACATTTTCTGAAAGCACATGATAAGTAGAGTAGAAAGAAGGTGCTACTAATTTTTTAGACCCCACGGTATTTGCGCAAATGTTTATCAAACCAATATATTTGCAAAAATTACACTAAAACCATTATTAGAAGATAAAAACACGGCAAATTTTACAAAATCCCTACTAAATATAAAAGCTTAACCTGTATTGAGTGAATAAATAACAAATATTTGTAACTTTTAAATTGCGCCTTTTTGCGAAATGGGGAAAATTGAACAGACGCAAAAGTGTGAATATCCAAATTTCTCTAAAAATCTGAAAGTTTTCATTTTTCCCTTACAGCTTTCAGAGACCCCCAAAACCATATATTTCCTGAAAGCATGTGACCTCTAGAATAAAAACAATGAGCTACCGATTTTTTAGACACCACGGTATTTGCACAAATGTTTATCAAACCAATATATTGGCAAAAAATACACTAAAACCATTATTAGAAGATAAAAAACACAGCTAATTTTACAAAATCCCTGCTAAATCCCTACTAAATATAAAAACTTAACCTGTATGGAGTTAATAATGAACAAAAAGTTTTAATTTTTACATTGCGCCTTTTTGCATAATGGTGAAAATCAAACATATGCAAAAATGTAAATATACAAATTTCGCTAAAAATCTGAAGGTTTTTAATTTTTCACTTACAGCTTTCAGAATTTGTGAAAGACCCCCAAAACCATATATTTTCTGAAAGCATATGACCTCTAGAATAAAAAGAAGGTGCTACTGATTTTTCAGACCCCGCTGTATTTGCGCAAATGTTTATCGACCCAATATATTCGCAAAAAATACACTAAAACCATTATTAGCAGATAAAAACGCAGCTAATTTGACAAAATTTCTGCTAAATCCCTACTAAATACAAAAGCTTAACCTGTATGGAGTTAATAAATAACAAATATGTGTAAATTTTAAATTGTGCCTTTGCAAAATGGTGAAAATCGAACATACCTAAAAATTTCTCTAAAAATCTGGAGGTTTTCATTTTTCACTTACAGCTTTCAGAATCTGAAAAGACCCCTCAAAATAGACATTTTCTAAAAGCACCTTTGCCACTGTAATAAAAAAAGTGCTACTGATTTTTTTGGCCCCTGCAATAATTGCGCAAATGTTTATCATATCCCTATTTTCACTAAAAATACACTAAAATCATTAATATTGCACATAAACATAACATAACTTACAAAATTCCTGCTAAATTAGTACTAAAGCCTCATTCACATGAGACATACTAAAGTGTATGCCCATGGGGGGGCCATGTTTACCCGCACAAGGATCTGTTGTTCCCAATCTGACATCCGTGTGGGTGTGGGTACATGACCCGAACACAGACAGTGTGTGAGCTCAGGAACATGCATGCGGAGCTACATGGATGTAAAATGGGGAGCAATGGCTCTGTTCATGCATGTGCTACATCCCAAATTACTTCAATGGCACTGTCTGCACAGTGATGCATGGAACACCTGTGCATCCCTGTAAAGGTACACTGTGTATTCCCTGCGTAAATAAGGCCTTAGGCCCCTTTTACACAAGCACACTGATCGGGTCTGCCTGTCCATTTTTCAGGCGGGCCCAATCGGACCACCCATTGTTCTCTATGGAGAGACTGATGTAAATGGACATGTGTTTGTTTGCACCCACCTACATCTGATCCAGTCTGCTAAAAACAGACGGATGGGGATTCCCTCCCCCATCCATCTAGCAGATCGTATCGGATGGCATCCGATCGAAATATACAGGCGGACCGTTTCCTTCCGACTGTCCCATAGAGAATAGCGAGCTGTGTCTGTGTCCGCTCTGCATCAGCGGAGCGGACACAGACCTGTCATCCGCCTGCTCAGCGGGGATCAGCAGACAGATCCCCCGCTGAGCAGGTGGATCTGCTTGACAAAGTCCGCTCCATGTGAAAGGGGTCTTACCAGGAGCGGCTGGTCCATTAGGGGCACTGGGGCACCGCTCCCCTGCAGGGAGCCAGACTCATACATTTGTATGAGTTGTTTTTTTTTTCAAGCCACATGATTAGAGCCTGAGTGTCACGTACCTGAAGGGAGACTGAATTGACAAGGTCGGCCTCTCTTGTATCTCCAGCCCAGGTCCTGCTGAGGAAGGAACAGGAGGAGCCTGAGAAGTGCTGAACCAAACAGGACACAGGAGCGAGGTCACAAGGGAAGCCGGGTTTGTTAAAAGACAGGTAGTATGGTACCAGGACATTAGGCAAAAGCAAGGTCAGATGAGAAGCCGGGATCAGGAGCCAGAGATCAGATAAGCAGGATCCAGAAGCAGGGTCAAACGGGAGCCAAGGTAAGGAACAAGTATTCAGACAGGAAATTCAGACAGGGCATTCCAGAATGGGGCAGATGGAGGAGATCTTTCTAGGAAATCAAATACAGAGAAGGAATCTCTTAGTGATGACCACCTTTGCCCCTATGGACTCCTAAGAGATCATTTCCCACGCGTCCTCATTGGATTGTGAGCAGGGTATCTTCAGTCTACAGTAACCAGCACCATCATAATCCACCCACCGCAATACAAGCTTGTTTGACACGCAGAGCGTATGCTCTGGCATGTTCAAACATTCTGGTAAGCCTCCTTACTCATGGTGGTGGTTTGACTACAGTCACTAATTTTCTCACGGATTTACACGTTTTCCGATTAGAACTTTTTGGTGTTAGATTACACTATTTTATTTTCACAGACTTGGATTTTATTCAACTGGAATTTTTTGTTATGTGATTTCACATGTATCATTTATACATGGACACTACTCTTTATTTTCATTCACTGTGTTAGTTTGTAATAATTTCATTTATATGTGATATCATTATCAATCATTTCACTGGTATCATTTATACATGAACACTACTCTTTATATTTATTCACTGTGTTAGTTCATAATAATTTCATTTTTATTATTGATGATGTTTTGTTTTTAACCCACCTTTATATAGCGCTACACTTTTATTTATATGTTTTCTGCTCCAAGGCATGGAAGGTACAAGGGAGGATATAGAAATGGAGGTTTACAAAATATTAGGGTATAAAGAAGATACAGAACAGGTGGTCATTTTTTTGCAGTAAATAAGGTATAAGAAACTGATATAGTTACATAGTTAGTCAGGTTGAAAAAAGACACAAGTCCATTTAGTTCAACCAAAAAAAAGGAAAAATACAATCCCACATACACAATCCGTCACCCAGAGTTGTTACAGAGGAAGGTGAAAAACCCTAGCAAAGCATGCTCCAATTTGCTACAGCAGGGGAAAAAATTATTTCCTGATCCCCCGAGAGGCAATTGGTTTTTCCCTGGATCAACTTTACCTATAAATGTAGTACCCAGCTATATTATGTACATTTAGAAAAGAATCCAGGACTTTTTTAAAGCAATCTACTGAGCTTGCCAGAAACACCTCTGGCAGGAGTCTATTCCACACTTTCACAGCTCTCACTGTGAAGAAACCTTTCCGTATTTGGAGATGAAATCTTTTTTCCTCTAGACGTAAAGAGTGCCCCCTTGTCCTCTGTGATGACCTTCAAGTAAATAACTCAACACCAAGTTCACTATTTGGACCTCCTATGTATTTGTACATGTTGATCATATCCCCCCTTAATACCCTCTTCTCGAGAGGGAATAGATTAATTTCCTCTAATCTTTCCTCATATCTGAGCTCCTCCATGCCTTTTATCAGTTTGGTTGAACATCTCTGCACTTTCTCCAGTTCCCCGATATCCTTTTTGAGGACTGGTGCCAAAAACTGAACTCAATATTCCAGATGAGGTCTTACTAATGATTTGTACAGGGGCAAAATTATATCTCTCTCTGGAGTCAATACCTCTCCTAATACAAGAAAGGACTTTGCTCGCTTTGGAAATTGCAGCTTGGCATTGCATTCTATTATTGAGCTTATGATCTATGAAAACCCCCAGATCCTTCTCCAGTATGGATCCTCCCAGTTGTACTCCCCCTAGTATGTATGATGCATGCATATTCTTAGCCCCCAAGTGCATGACTTTACATTTATCAACATTAAACCTGATAAAAAAGTAAGGGTCCCAACACTGAACCTTGGGGTACACCACTGATAACCTTAGACCATTCAGAGTAAGAGTCATTACCCACTACTCTCTGAATTCTGCCTTTAGCCAGTTTTCTATCCATTTACAAATTGATCTTTCCAAGCCTGTAGACTTTACCTTACACATGAGCCATGTGTGGGGAAAGCTTTTGCAAAATCCAAGTATACCACGTCCACAGCCACCCCTCTGTCCAAGGTTTTACTTACCTCCTCATAAAAAGAAATCAGGTCTGTTTGACAACTTCTCGGACCACCAAGAAAAATTGGTTAACTGACTCTAGAATCTCCCCAGGCATGTATAAATGTGGACATTGCAATATTTGCAAGTATGTCCACCAGACTAACGTGTTTCCAAATCCCAGTGGAGGAACTGACTATAAGATTAAACAGTTTATAAACTGCTCTACTACCCGGGTAGTTTATATGCTTATATGTCCATGCAATAAAATCTATGTGGGGAAAACAAAAAGAGCTTTAAGGGTAAGGATTCGCGAACATATTGCTGGTATTAAAAAGTTAAATGATGAACGCCCCATCTCACAACATTTTGCTAAATTCCATAACCGTGACCCAAGGGACCTAACGGTAAAAGGGATCTATAGGTTAAATTTATCTACAAGACGTGGCGACTTCGATACCATCCTCCTCCAGAAGGAAAAGATGTGGATGTACTATCTGGAAGCGATGGCCCCTAATGGGTTAAATATCTAATGCAGCCTCCAGCCCTTTCTTGAGAAGTAATTCATTGATTTCCCCTGCTGTCTTGATTTTTAACTTTTACTGCCTTATGTTTTTTGGTTTTTGGTTTTGTTTTTGTTTTTGTTTGGTTTTTGTATACATATATAGCTTTTTTGTTCTCTCTTACTTACCTCCTACCCTGGCTAAATGGTCTTAAAACTGCAGTTTAGTACATTTGAGGTGCAGTGTACTGCACAACAGATCACGGCTGATCATATAAAGCCAATTGCGATATGTTGTTCTGCTGAAATTTCTGCGATGAGTGGTAACCGTGTAAGACATCTGGTGGTCGTTAGATGTAATTACATCCCTCAATACTTAGTCTATTTAACCTCCGTTCACGGACCCCTCCTTTGCTCTGAGGAAACCAGCGGTGATTGGCTGGTGAAACGCGTCAGCACGTGACGTCAGCACGTCACCTCGGAGCCGCGAGCTTATGGTGTTTGAATGCCTGACATCATCTAACCGAAGGCGCTGACATAGTGGGACATCTCCTATTTGACGGCTAACGCTGTTTGGACTGACATCTGCAGCTATCATCTGGGGGTAGAGCCTACGATCTCAAGAGCTACTGAGCCATCAACTTGGTGAGAGAAGTATTACTCCAGTTTATACTTATAGTACAGCCTGAGCCGTTATTGCTCCCCCTGCTGCTTTCTACAAACATAGCTGCTGTATTTGTATGTCCTGGGTTCACTGCCAGCTTCAGCAATACTGCCGGTCACTGCTGTTGTCATACCTATGATATGGGTCTAGCTCCCGGACTGCCATAATTTTCATGATGTGCTGAATTAGTTTCTAAGTTACATTTAATCATTCATTCATCCACCCTTACCCTCATACCGCCATACTACCAATACTTGGATTGACTAAGGATTTATTTCACACGATACTGCCCAATATAGTAGGAATCTGCTGTGGTGATTGGTGTGTATATGGGGTATGCTTGGCCACGGCTCCGTTGTTTTTAATGATAACGTTATCTGGTTTAACTTGGTCTCTGGTATATTCCCTAATTTGCCCAATTTTTGTACTTTTGTGTGGTGTTTTGTAGCTCAATAAATGTATTGTTTTTTGCAGATTGTGTTTGGGTAATTTGCCTTCTTTGGGGGAACCTCTTTCTCCTAGTTGTTTTGTATGCTTTACAAGGCAACCCAAACTGCATCCAATAATTCTATGTGGATGAATATCTGATCCTATTAATTATCTAGAATTTATTCATTGGTGGTTGATCCAGGCAAAACTTTTTTCTTTTTATAGGATCTGTTTTCTTGGGGATTTATTCCCTTTCCTGCCTTTGTGATCCCCCCACCACACACTACTAATTAACTGTGTGATTCTACACAGTTGGCTTATATCGAGCTATACCAAGCTGTTTATAGGGTATATTTCATTTGACCCTTTACTCGCATATATGGCTTACATGATCAATCATGATCTTGATTTAGAGATTGATACTGCTTTTGATGTTGGTGTGGAGAATTGTGAAACAGAGAGAGAACCAATTAGAAAACTTTTTAAACACCATAAAAAACTTGTGATTAAATTCCTTAATCGCAAATGGGATATTTCCTCATTGAAATCACATATTTCCAATCAGATTATCCCCAGGGGTCTACGTGAGAGGGTTATACCTGCGGAGCACCTACACACCCCGAGATTTTTATCCGCTTGGAAGACTGAGTGTTTGAATAGAGGTCTATCCCTACTAAAACTCATTGTCGATGAAGAAGAAGCCCAACTGGAGGAGGTACGTGTGGAGCTTGATGCAAGTGCCAAATCATTAGAACCCTTTAAACAAGACCCTGAATTCGATAAAAACAATGAGTACATTAAAAAGGAGATAGAAAGGATCCAAAAAAGTTTAAAACACAGCAAACAAGAAAAGTTCCGACAGAACCAAGCTGACTGGGAAAGTGGGGATATCTTTAACCCCACAACCCAGAAGAGAAGTAGATCCCTCTCTAGAAACACAAGACAGCGACAACGTCAGTCCAAAACTAGAAATAGCTCCTCATCTGACAGTGAGTTTGATAGGGATACCTCTCAGAAAACTGTCTCTTTTTTAGAAGAACTAGAGGGGAAGGTGCCCGTAGAGATCCCGAAGCAAAAAATAGACAAAAAACAAGAAAACGAAGGAGACAAAGGAAAAATAGAAGGAAAGGGAAAGGAGAGAAACAGTGTACAGAGTCAGACGAGTGGGAGACTGAGAAACCAGAGGAGACGTTGAATATTTCTGACGGTACTCCTATGGATCTTAATGTAGTAATTAATGTAGTAAATCTTTCAGAGTTTCATCTCACTGAAGCACACATAAATCTACTTAAGAAGGGTCTTTCTTTCTCCCCAACGTCATCCATGAATGAGTTTGAGGTTTTCAAGGATGTCAGTTTATTTTTAAGGAAAGTCCTCTTCAAACTATGGCATACAAAACGGTTTAATGATCCCTTGACCTCAGAGTCCTCTCTTGATAAGGATGAAAAGGAAGCTATTGAATGCCTGATATCCTTACTGGGTGAGAACTATGACAGTGACTCGGATGAAAACTTATGCCACGTACAGAGAAGACCCTCTGATTTAAAAATTAGATCCATTAAAATGCCCCCATTATCTAAACACAAGTGGTTGCAGCTCTTTCTGGATCAAGTTAAATTAGACCTTATGAAAATTAATTGGAAATGGGTTGGCCCTAACAATCTTACAAATAGTGAAAGAAAAGCCTTGTTTGATTTACAAAATGCACCAAATCTAGTGATTAAGAAGAGCGACAAAGGGGGAAATGTGGTACTCCTAAGTGAGAAAATGTATGAGGATGAATCACTAAGGCTTCTTGGTGACACCTCTACTTACAAAAGACTCACCAGTTCCCCTGTTCTAGTTGATACACTTAATGGAAAACTTAAATTGGGAATGGAAGCGGGCCTCTTAACGAAAAAGGAATTATTTTTCCTAAGGGTTGATGAAATGACCATCCCTACCTTTTATATAATTCCCAAACTCCATAAATACCTTATCCATCCTCCTGGCAGACCAATTGTTTCAGCTATAAAAGGCCCCCTAGAAAAAACTGGCAAATACATAGATTCTCTGATCAAACATATGGTGAACTTGCTTCCTTCTTTTGTTCGTGACAGTAGAGATGTTCTTGTCAAATTACGACATTTTGTTATGCCCACAGATGCCCTCCTGGTGGGTATTGATGTGGAGAGCCTGTACACATCGATACCACACCATTGTGGCATTGAGGCTACAATGTTCTTTCTGGATCTTCATCACCCCCAACAGGGTGCTCAAAACGAATTCATTGGGGAACTTCTTGAGTTCATGCTCAATAATAATTTCTTCCAATTTCTTGGTCAATACTACCAGCAGATAAGAGGCACCAGTATGGGGGCACCATGGGCTCCCTCATACGCATGCCTCCACTTGGGACTCTGGGAGGGGATGACTGTCTATCAATCCTCTTTGTACCTCAGCCACTCTCTCCTGTGGCTGAGGTACATCGATGACGTTTTGATGGTATGGACTGGTTCAGTTAAACAACTTAAGGACTTTATGTCTGAACTAAACAGTAACAATCAAAATATACATCTGACCTATTCATACCATCCCGAGACACTCTCCTTCCTTGATCTATCTATACGGAGGTCTGGAAATGAAATTATTACCAGCACTTTTAGAAAGAAAACAGCAGCTAATACCTTATTGTCTGCCCAGAGTCATCATCCTAAACCATTAATTAATGGGATACCCACAGGACAATTCCTACAGATCAGAAGGAATTGTTCTGTGGAGGAGGAATTTCATCAAGAGGCGTACGAGATGTATCAAAGATTCAGACAGAGAGGCTACTCACATAGGTCCCTCAAAAAAGCCAAGAAAAAAGCTACCCTTAAAAATCGGGATGAACTCCTTTTGACCTCTGTAAAGTCTTTACACTTTAAAAATAAAGATAAAAAAGGAAATACTGAACAGAATTTCCCAAGGATCATTACTAAATATGGGTCCCAATGGAAAATGGTCCAGGGAGTTCTACAAAAACATTGGCATATCTTAAAATCTGCCCCTTTGATCTCTGAACTTGTGAGTTCAAGACCCCTCCTGACAGCTAAAAGATCCAATAATCTTGGTGACCTCTTGGTTCATTCCGAATACACTCGGACCACCAAGAAAAATTGGTTAACTGACTCTAGAATCTCCCCAGGCATGTATAAATGTGGACATTGCAATATTTGCAAGTATGTCCACCAGACTAATGTGTTTCCAAATCCCCGTGGAGGAACTGACTATAAGTTTAAACAGTTTATAAACTGCTCTACTACCCGGGTAGTTTATATGCTTATATGTCCATGCAATAAAATCTATGTGGGGAAAACAAAAAGAGCTTTAAGGGTAAGGATTCGCGAACATATTGCTGGTATTAAAAAGTTAAATGATGAACGCCCCATCTCACAACATTTTGCTAAATTCCATAACCGTGACCCAAGGGGCCTAACGGTAAAAGGGATCTATAGGTTAAATTTACCTACAAGACGTGGCGACTTCGATACCATTCTCCTCCAGAAGGAAAAGATGTGGACGTACTATCTGGAGGCGATGGCCCCTAATGGGTTAAATATCGAATGCAGCCTCCAGCCCTTTCTTGAGAAGTAATTCATTGATTTCCCCTGCTGTCTTGATTTTTAACTTTTACTGCCTTATGTTTTTTGGTTTTTGTTTTTGTTTTTGTTTGGTTTTTGTATACATATATAGCTTTTTTGTTCTCTCTTACTTACCTCCATCCCTGGCTAAATGGTCTTAAAACTGCAGTTTAGTACATTTGAGGTGCAGTGTACTGCACAACAGATCACGGCTGATCATATAAAGCCAATTGCGATATGTTGTTCTGCTGAAATGTCTGCGATGAGTGGTAACCGTGTACGACATCTGGTGGTCGTTAGATGTAATTACATCCCTCAATACTTAGTCTATTTAACCTCCGTTCACGGACCCCTCCTTTGCTCTGAGGAAACCAGCGGTGATTGGCTGGTGAAACGCGTCAGCACGTGACGTCAGCACGTCACCTCGGAGCCGCGAGCTTATGGTGTTTGAATGCCTGACCGGGAACTAACAGCTGACGGCCGGCTTACATCATCTAACCGAAGGCGCTGACATAGCGGGACATCTCCTATTTGACGGCTAACGCTGTTTGGACTGACATCTGCAGCTATCATCTGGGGGTAGAGCCTACGATCTCAAGAGCTACTGAGCCATCAACTTGGTGAGAGAAGTATTACTCCTGTTTATACTTATAGTACAGCCTGAGCCATTATTGCTCCCCCTGCTGCTTTCTACAAACATAGCTGCTGTATTTGTATGTCCTGGGTTCACTGCCAGCTTCAGCAATACTGCCGGTCACTGCTGTTGTCATACCTATGATATGGGTCTAGCTCCCGGACTGCCATAATTTTCATGATGTGCTGAATTAGTTTCTAAGTTACATTCAATCATTCATTCATCCACCCTTACCCTCATACCGCCATACTACCAATACTTGGATTGACTAAGGATTTATTTCACACGATACTGCCCAATATAGTAGGAATCTGCTGTGGTGATTGGTGTGTGTTAATGGGTATGCTTGGCCGCGGCTCCGTTGTTTTTAATGATAACGTTATCTGTTTTAACTTGGTCTCTGGTATATTCCCTAATTTGCCCAATTTTTGTACTTTTGTGTGGTGTTTTGTAGCTCAATAAATTTATTGTTTTTTGCAGATTGTGTTTGGGTAATTTGCCTTCTTTGGGGGAACCTCTTTCTCCTAGTTGTTCTGTTTGACAACTTCTGTCTTTCACGAATCCATGCTGTTGCTTAAAATATTTTTTTCCAGCAAGAACTTGTCTATGTGGTCTTTTATTAAACTCTCCAGTATCGTCCCGCCTATAGAAGTTAAACTAACAGGTATATAGTTACTTGATAAAGACTTTGATCCCCTTTTCAATATGGGCATCACATTTGCCCTGTGACAATCTGGTGGTACCATTCCAGTCATTAACAAGTCCCTAAATATTATGACAGAGCTTAATTATTTTAGGATCCATGGGTGGATGCCATCTGGTCCAGGTGCTTTATCCACCTTTATTCTGTCTAAATATTTCTATATATGAAAGACAAATAAACGTATATTATAGGATAAAACAGTAATATGTCAGAAAATATATACATAATATATTTACATAATCACACACATAGGTTGGACTTGATGGACTTGTGTCTTTTTTCAACCTCACCTACTATGTAACTATGTAACTATGTAACTATATACATTTCTTTATTAGTGCTTTAATATCTTTGCAACATATGAACGGGTTTATGTGGGGAAGGTTACTCAGGAGTATGGGAGCCCAAAGCATTTAGCCTGCCTAAGGCCATGTTTAGTTCCTAATCCAGGTCTGGTTAGAGTCATAGGCTTGATGACCTTGGTCAGTGTCCCCTGAATATACTTCAAAAGAAAATAATTTATTCTGTGAAACTACATTAAAGCTGATGTTTAATCTGCTCATATTTTGCTTTTCCTGGTTATGATCTCCCTCTGATAAACATGACATTTTTACATAAAACCTTAACATTTTTAATACATACCTTATTTTAGACTAAGTAATTAATGGGTAGGAGGGGGCGTGGCTAGATGCTTAGATTCACAGCTCGTCAGTGAGGGAGAGAACCAGAGTGACTCAGGCCCACCAAAGTGCACAATCCGACGCCATCCTCATTCCAGAGACACAAGACATCACCGCCAACCATGTCCCGCAAAAGGATGGACAATTACAAGCTGAAAAAGCTGACCACCTTCTTCTTTAGGGCCGGCAGGAAAGGTCAGTTACACTCAAGATGGCGCCAGCCCGGCCACACAGTGCGAGACCAATACAGATCTCCCTGATGAGATTGAGGAAAGCACAGACACCTCAGCACTGCCTACATCCCCCACACAAGACCTGGGAACAGATCACCTCACAAGCAGCCCTGCTAAGGCCCGAATGCAGCTGCCTCAAGCTCTAATCGAGGCCCAGGCTTTCAACCCCCTACAATCTAACCAGGCCCTACATAGATCCATGGCATCCTTTCCCACCACAGGACAACCAGTGATGGACACTACCCTAAAAGACATGTTAATGTCACTACAAACATCGCTGATGACAGACCTCTCCTCACTGTTCCATAAAATTTCCACAGATATACATAATCTGGATGACAGGGTCATAAACATTAAAATTGGTATTGAGGAATGCACCCCGACAGTGAATGACATCATTGATATTTATGAGGAGGTGAAAAAAGAACAAAACTGGGTCCGGGCCAAGCTGGCCAATCTAGAAGATAGATTGCGATGTAATAACTTCAAACTGTGAGGGGTCCCAAAATCTATTCTGCCAGCAGATTTACCCAGATATGCCAAAGAGCTCATGCACACTATCCTATCCGATACCTCTCCAAGAGATTTCATTGTCAACAGAATACATAGAATTGCAAAACAACCTCATCTGGCAGCATCAGTACATAGAGATGTGCTAATGAGGGTACATTTCTTTAATATCAAAGAAAATCTATTGGCAGGAGCCAGATCCAAATCACCACTACCCCCACCATATGAAGAAATACAGTTCTTCCCAGACCTATCCAAATACACGCTACAACTCAGAAGACACCTTAACCCTATCACAAAAAAAAGACCTTCACAGCCACAAAATTCATTACAAGTGGCGATACCCTGAAACACTACTCATCACCAGAAATAGCACCATGCATATCGTCAGCGATCTCCAGAAAGGCATGCATCTACTGCACACCTGGGGCATCATCTTGGAACCTCCCAAGGATGCGGATCTACCTCTGCAACAATGCAGATCATCAACCTCACGCCACAACCAGGGGAGAAAATACACCTGAACAAGGCTTAGCACAACCTCCAGATGGGCCAACATCACAGATCACTATCTCTCCCCCACTGCATCTTGTCAAGTACATAGTCTCTCTCAGTATTTAACTGTTTTTACCCCCATAGTCCGCCTCAAAGCTCTAATAAGAGATACAACCACTTAACAAAAATTTCACAAGTTCTACCTGTTATCTAACTTATTGCTCTTTTCGCAGTTCTAGTTTCCTTGTCAAAAGAAGTTTATTGAGTATACAATGTTATAAAGATACATAAAGTAAGTTTACAAGGATCTATAAAGTAAGCTCATTGTTTTACAGTAGGGTTTATATAGGTAAATATCATGAAATTTCAAATATTAAACATTGGGTTCACGTAAACCTAAATTAAAGATATATATCATTTCCTTAGTTACTTTTGTAGGTATTTAAATGATTTATACCTACTATACATATTGTTTACAAGTAGAGTGTATATAGGTCAAATAAATTCTGATAATGAGCTTTAATCGTAAGGTGGAGAAAAGGAAAGAGAAAGAAGAAAAAGGGCTAAAAGGTAGAGGTATGGTCCACAAGGTTGTCCCGCTCGTCAGTTTATTATTCTTTTTAGTTCTCTTTGAAGCCTTAGAATGGGTGTCTCTGTAAGTCATTTAATCTGTTACCATGGCAACATGACAGAGTCATTGAAGTTTGACAGGAACTGTTGTTTTATCCAAGGATGCCAAAGTTTTTCAAATTTTGGAATTTGATTTTGATCGATGGCTACCATCTTAGCATGGGACATTGTATTATTCATTCTGTGAATTGTTTCTGCTAGTACCAATGTAGGAGATTTCCATGCCTTGGCCACTGTTTGTTTTGCAGCCGTTATTAGTTGGATCATAAGTTTGAATTGAGAGAGTGTTAACCATTCCGGTTTTAGATTAAGTAAAGTTAAATATGGATCTGGTTGTATTATTTTTTTAAATATTTTAGATGCAATCACGAAGACTTCCTTCCAGAAGGTTTGGATTACTGGGCACGTCCACCATATGTGTAAATATGTGCCTATTTCTGGGCATCCTCGAAAACAAAGAGTTAAGGTATTAGGTGAATATTTTGCCACTCCAGCGGGTACAAGCTACCAGCGAGTTAAGACTTTATAATTTGTCTCCAGTGCTAAGATGTTGGGTGAAGATGACTTAGATGTGAGCCATATGTTAGACCAGTCCGTGTCTTCTAAAGTTCGTCCCAAGTCCTCCTCCCACCTCTGAACGTAAGAGGGTCTATTAAGATTTGCTACTCCATATAATTGATTATAAAGTGATGAAATTGTACCTTTAGCAAATGGATCTTTTGTACAGATTGATTCAAAAATGGATAATTGGGATAATGGTGTATCCCCCTTTAGGAATGGTGTATAGAAATTTTTGATTTGGAGATATCTAAATATTTCAGAGTTTGGTAGATCATATTTTTCTCTAAGCGATGGGAATGAAAGGAATGATTTAGATGCTATGAAGTCATTTAGTGTCTGAATGCCTGATGTTGTCCAAGCTTTAAAAGAATTTGGGTAGATCCATGCCGGATAAAAGCCGGATTTCTGATAAAAGAAAGGAGAGGATTGTGTGGAGATTGTAACTGATATTTGGTTTTTAGTTTATCCCAGAGAGATAAGAAGTGTTTAGTTATGGGATTATGAATTTTAAAGCGGTCTTTAGGATCAAGCCATAATAAATTTGATATTAATAGAGGGTCATTTTCTGAAGCCTCTATAAATACCCATAATGAGATTTCCTGTTTTGCATGGTTTTTGGATAGACTGGCCAAATGTGCTGCTCTGTAGTAGTTAGTAAAATTAGGGTATCCCAGGCCTCCTTTATTTTTGGGAAGATGTAGTGTGTGTATAGGTATACGTGGTTTAGAAGAGCCCCATATAAACGAAGTTGCTCTTTTTTGTACTATTCTCAAAAAATAGGAAGGAATTGGAATAGGGAGGACTCTGAATAGATAAAGCAATTTGGGTAGAATAGTCATTTTGATTGCATTAATCTTCCCCATCCAGGATAAAGGAAGTTGCGACCATTGTTTTATTAGATTTGTGATCTGTCTTAATACAGGAGGATAATTGGTTGAGAATAAGTCAGAATGAGATGCTGTTAAATGAATTCCAAGATATGGGATTGATTTTTCTGCCCATGTGAATGGGAGTGCAGCCCTAGCCGGGATCAATTCCATGTTTGTGAGTGAAATATTAAGCACTAGGCATTTCTTAGGATTAATCATAAGGCCGGACAGGGCTGCAAATCCATCAAGAGCTGGTATTAAGTTAGGACCAGAGACCTGTGGTGATGATAGAAAAAGTAATATATCGTCTGCAAATATACATAATTTGTGTGTAATACCTCCTACTTCAATGCCAGTTATAGTTTGGTTTGTTCTGATGTATTGGGCCATGGGTTCGAGTATAAGGGCAAATAATAAGGGAGATAATGGGCAACCCTGTCGGGTACCTCTTTCGATATTAAAGGCTTCAGATTTGTATCCAGCATATTTTATATAGGCTTTGGGTTTATTATATAATGCTTTGATCCATGTTAAAAAGTGGGGTCCAAAACCCCATTTTTGTAATGAATATTGCATATATTGCCAGGATACTGTGTCAAATGCCCTCTTAATATCAAGAGATAGAAAACATAAAGGGATTTTCCGTTTTTTAGCAATATGTGCCAATAACACTGCCCTGCGTATATTATCGCCTGCCTGTCTATTTGGCATGAAGCCTACTTGATCTCTATGTATTAATTTTCCTATAATGCTATTGGGGCGTTTTGCTATTATTTTTGCTAATAATTTAATATCGAGGTTTAACAGAGAGATAGGCCGATAATTCACACAGGAAGTATCATCAGAAAGGGGTTTTGGGATCATACAAACAATTGCCATTAGTGTTTCTTGCCGAAAAGAATGTCCATCTAGAAGTTTGTTAAAAGTTTCAGTGAGAATGGGAGAGAGTATTTCTGAGAATGTTTTATAGTATAAAGCCGAGTAGCCGTCTGGGCCTGGTCTTTTGTTAAGTTTTAGGTCTTTTATGGCGTTAGCAACTTCATCTATAGTTATAGGCTCATCCAAACTGCTTTTTTGATTCTGAGATAACTCAGGTAAGGTTATTTTTGAGAAGACGGATTCAGCTTCTGTAGGATTAAATTCATTGTTTGTCTTGTATAAAGTTGCGAGATGTGAGTGAAATTTATGGACTATTTTAACTGGATTACAAGTGTAAACATTTTTTGATAATTTCAAACGTATTGGTTTGAAAGATTTGTTAGTTGAATTTAATGCCCGAGCCAAATATGTACCTGGTTTGTTTGTATTCATGTAGAAATTGTGTTTGGAGCGTTTGAGGGATTTATCAACTGACTCAGTGAGAAATAGATCGTATTCCAATCTAGATTTTTCCAGATGAGATTTTGTACTCTGAGATGGATTATCTTGAAATGATATGTAGGCTGCATTAAAATTGAGTTCTAGTTTTTTTGCTAGATTTTTGCGTTCCCGTTTAAATAGTGCCATTTGTCTTTGTATTGTACCACGCAAGACAGGCTTATGAGCTTCCCACAGTGTTATTGGGGAGATGTCTGTTGTATTATTAATTTATATGTATTCCTTTAAAGCTTGTTCAATGGCCATCTGATGTAGTGGGTGTTTGAGCATTATGTCTGGTAAGTACCACGTTGGGTCATGCGCTTTTGGTATGGCTGAGGCTATAGTAGTGTATACTGCATTATGGTCAGACCACGGAATCAGAATTATATCTGATGCAATAATTTATGGTATCATTCCTATTGTTAGAAAAATATGATCTATTCTGGTAAAGGTTTGATGAGGGTGTGAGAAATAAGTGAATTTCTTTTTCATTGGGTTACTTTCTCTCCATGAATCTACCAGATTGTATTTGGAAAGAAGTTGAGAAAAAGGTAATCTAGAGGTTATTTTGGATGGTGTAAAAGGTGATTTATCTAGAAATGGGAGGAGGACCTGGTTTGAATCCCCACACATTATCACTGTTCCTATTTTGTGTGTATTATTCACTTGTAATATATGTGAGAGGAATGGTGTAGGTTGTTTGTTAGGAGCGTAGTAGGAAATCACCGTGATTGCTGTATCCATTATATAACCCATGAGTATCAGGTATCTACCTTCCGGGTCTTTAATTTCTGATGATAAGGTGAATGGTGTGGATCGGTGAAATGCAATTAGAGTTCCCCTTTGCTTGGTACAGGCAGAAGCCATGTAAATTTGTTGATAAAAAGGAGAAATATATTTTGGAGTAGAATCTTTGGTGAAGTGTGTTTCTTGGAGGCATACTATGTGAGCCTTCTTGTTATGGAAAGTACGGAAGGCTTTGGTCCTTTTTTGAGGGACATTTATTCCCTGAACATTCAGGGAAAGTATATTCAGTGGTGCCATGGCAATAGATCAAATAGTTTTGACTTACTTTTTGTTATGCAATGCTGACTGCGCAGATCAACCTGTGTGGACTGAAGAGATGAATAGATAGAAAAGAAACCAGTGAATTCTGGAGTAAAGAGTAAACAAAAAACATATGAGATTAGATGATACATTGTATAAATTATTTTTTGCAAGTAATCACAATTTACCCGTGAAAGAGAATAAAAATCTCTCAGAGGAATAAGTGCCTTCGTCACACTCCCACATAATATGGTTGGGAGGATGAGGAGGGCTAATGGGGGTACACGGATCTTCCGCTTACAGGAGAGAAGTGCTATGTCAAAAGACATCAAAATGATGTTTCATTAATTGGAGTGCAGAATATAGTTTTTGTTGAAATTATTTATTCCAGGGTGGTTGTATATGGTTAGTCTTGCCCTAGGCTAAATAATTCAGTTAGAAAGGTACTGTTAATAACTTTGGTATTGATGAAGATAGTTTGAATTATTTTGGGATTTTAACCTTTTTAGAGTAAACAATTATATATTTTATTCATATGTAACTGTTTAGATATGTTAACTCATAAAATTGAGATTGTATTGCTTCAGATTAGAATAAACAAAAACATAATTCTAGGAACTAGTTAGGTAATAATATATTTGTTTTACGAAAAGAAAGAAAAAGCTTCCGTTACTTCTGGATTATTGAACATATTTGTCCTAAAAAGTAATACATCTATTGTTATTACCTGATAATATATAACTGAACAAGAATTTCCTTATTTCACTTATATATTCTAAGGCTATATGAATCAGAAGTAATAAGAAATATAACTGGAATGTAACATGATCCCACACAGTGTGTGACTATCAGAATGCAGTTACATTCAGTTATAAATATAGGTTTTTTATAGAGAACCATCTCTTAGTATAATAAATGAAGAGATATCAGGAATTAGGATGTCAGTCCATTGAATCTTCTTGGTCCATGGATGATGTGGCATAACGGCCTCTTTTGTGAGAATGATGATTCCCATTTTGTTCTGAAATTTTCTGGGTGCTGCCTGAAGGTGAAGATGACGCCATTCTTCTGCGTGTGGGAGTGTTGCTGCTTGTGGGTTCTGTCAGATTTAATTTTAAAAGGGTTTGTTGTAGTTCATCTGCTGATCTGCTTCTGTAAATTGTACCTTGGTAGTTAAATCTGACTGAAAAGGGGAAGCCCCATTGATACATAATGTTGTGGCGTTGCAGTTCCATTAGTTGGGGTTTCATGGATCGTCTTTTAGTAATAGTAAGTTGGGATAGGTCAGCAAAAATTTAATAATTGTGTCCTTGAAAATTAAGTTCCTTTTTTTCTCTTGCAGCAATTAGTATTTGTTCTTTCGTTCTGTAATAATGAAATTTTGTGATTATATCACGTGGGGGTCCATCTTTTTTTTTGGCTGTGAGGGCCCTGTGTACTCTGTCCAGTTCTAAATGTTCAATAGGGATATCTGGCTTTAGTTCTTGTAATAGAGCAGTAATAGTAGATTGCAGGTCTGTCACAGTTTCAGGTATTCCCCTTATGCACAAGTTTGAACGTCTGGCTCTATTTTCGTAATCTTCGAGCTTAGTTTGAAGTATTAAATTTTTTTCCTCCCAGTACCATATTTCCTGCCCAAACTTTCACAGTTTGTTCCCTGGGGCAAAAAGGTTCAAATGGATACCTTTTGAGCCTGCAGGCTCCGCTTTGTCCTTCTCTTCTCTCCTCAGCGGTGTGGAGCTCTAACAATGCATGTCTGCTCCGCTAGGCTCCGCCTCCTGTCCCCACGCAGTTCTAGTTTCAATCCTGCGTGACTCAGCAAACGGTTTCCAACGTACGCACACCTTAACGATCAGTTAGCTGTCATCACTGATCGCCTTGTCTCAACTGTAATGCCCCGTACACACTGTCGAATTTTCCCAAGGAAAATGTCCGATCGGAGTGTGTTGTCGGAAATTCCGACCGTGTGTGGGCTCCATAGGACATTTTCCATCGGATTTTCCGACACAAAGTTTGAGAGTAGGCTATAAAATTTTCCGACAACAAAATTCGATCGCATCAATTCCGACCGTGTGTGGCCTGTTCCGACGCACAAAGTGCCATGCATGCTCAGAAGAAATTCCGACACGGAACAGCTCGGTCTGGTAAAATTAGCGTTCGCAATGGATACAGCACTTTCGTCACGCTGCAATGTTGAAATGGTTTAATACAGCGCACTCTCTTCTTCTTTATAATGTGAGAAGAATTAAGTAGTTTTGCTGCTCATATTCACACACACTTCTCACAAACTTCTTTCTTTTTTTTATTGGGATTACCTGAATATATTGTTATTTGTCACATCTGACATAACTTTTTCTTTTTTTTTTTTTTTTTTATTTAAAGCCATTTTTTTTTAGATTTTATGTTTGTATTTTTTCAAAGGCTGATCTTTGTTTAATGTTATTTTTAGTTTTACTCCAGAATATTTTTGTGTGTGTTTTGTGTGTCAAGTTACCACAACACTATTGATATCTTTTATTATTGAAGTTCAAGGAGATTGTTTGTTGTTGGTGTCCCTTGTTCATTTCACATTGTATATTTGAAATGCACCTGAATCCTCACAAACAAACTGTCATTTTTGAAGTAAAACACACATAGGCAAGTATATTTCAAACCAAAATTCCTTTATTAAGGGCTCAGAACCAAACAAAGAGGGAGGTGACGCTGGATAAACAGCAGAAATTAGCGAAGCCTGGGACCCCCAGGGCAGACATCAATTCTTGAACATCAAAATTGGTGGCCTGAGGAGTCCATATGTAAGGGAGGGCAGTCTGGTCCAGAAGTCCCAGAGATCCGGAAAGCAGCAGATGACATCTGTGTCCCCAGGCTGTGGTACCACAAGAGGCTGCATCTTTTGCCAGACTAGACTGGACCCAGGGTCCTCACTTTCTGGTCTTCCTTCCACGCTTCCTTCCTGGCTGTGGCTCTGCTGTTGGAGATGTGGCAGGAGGAGGAGTAGGACCTGGAGGAGGAGGAGGACTAGGAGGACCTGGAGAAGTAGGAGGAGGAGGAGGACCTGCAGGAGGAGGAGGAGGACCATGTGTGAGTTCATAAAGGTGTGTATCAGATGTAATTTGGGCCCTCAACCCCTTATTAAGAGCCTCCAACATTAAGGACTCACACATGAGTTGTTGTCCCTCCTCCATCCTCTGCATTTTACAGGCAATGATGGCAGCAAAGTCCTCCTCCACAGTGTGTGGTGCTCCCAGGGCCTCTGTAGCCTTCCAAAAGAGGCCTATGGCAGCCTCCTCTAGGGTACTCCTCCTCCTGCCACTTTCTCTTTCCAGGTGTAGGGGAGGGACCGGCATATCAGGCACCCTGCTCGGCCCGGCCACCTCCTGGCTGAGACTTCCCTGTGTATGAAAAAGGGACATGGTTGTAATGTTTTGCATCATCAATCACAATCATAAATTAATACTCCAAACTAACATCTAGTTAACATCATTGATTGGACAAGCAGAAATATTTAGAGAAATGCTATACCTTGCTCAATCTGGGCTCCTCCACATGTTGTTGCCTGGAAGGCCCAGGTTGGGCGTCAGATGCCTCAGCTGGGGGGGAAGGAAGCATGGAAGCCTATCGTAGTACCACATCCTGGGGACATAGATGTCATCTGCTGCTCCAGGTCTCTGCGAATCCAAGACTTTGTGGCGCTCCCTTACATATGTGCTCCTCAGGCCACCAATTAGGATCTTCAAATATGTGATGTCTGCCGTGGGGATCACCTGCTTCACAATTTCCAACAATTGATCCAGCGCTGCCTTCCTCTTTGTTTGGTTCCTGTAATGTGGGTGGTTGATCTCCCACAGACAAGGCAGCTCCCTAAACATGTCAATGAATATTGTCATGAAGTCACTATCTTGAAAGATATCCATTTTCACTGCAAGACACAACACAAGACAAACCCTAATGTCAGCCAAAACTCTCCTAATCTTGTTACAATATCGGCCTCAATCTAGAAGCAGTATAGGCACAATTATGTCTCTTACCTTCGTTCTTACGCTCGGCGCCTCCAATGCTCCTTCCTCCGCTCACAGATCGTACGTAATATGCACGTGTGTTACACTTTATACACACTGCGCATGCGTGTAACTCCGCCCACCCCTGATGTTCTTTCTAGTCTATTCCCCGCTCCTTTTCGTTCTGCGCAGTGGGGGAAGAGCACATGGCGGATACACAGCAGGTGCGTGCTAATTACAGGAACGAGGAGGAGGGGGAGGAAAGCCCGGATCCGGACACGTCCCGATCCAGAAGCAGATTTAAGGCCACAAATATGTCCTTTGGGGAGATGTTGGAGATGGTGGACATCCTGAAGAGGGCCGACTATGATGGAAAGTATGGGCCTTACCCCAACCCCAATGTCAGAAAGGCCAAGATCATTGCGAAAGTGGTCAAAAGTCTGCACCAGAATTTAGGGGTACGACAATCGAAAGATCAGGAAGCGGTGGTCGGACCTGAAATTAAGAGAGCCCGAGCAGTACCGAAAGATCCGGAGAGTGCTGCAAAAAAGTAAGTAGTTGTAATGTGTTCCTATTCTTTTTGTCTTTATTACGTTCGTGCTGCTCCATATGCTTTTCTTAATTGTACAGTTTAAAATGGCAACTTTAATGTTCATGGGCCCATTATTAGTTCGTATCAAACATTGTTCTTTCGGCCTCTAAAACACCATTGTTTAGGCCATATGCATTTTCCTACGGTTTTTAGGGCCTACTTGTATGGAAAATATTTGGTTGTGTAGATGGGTTTGTTACTAGAATGAAATGCAAACTAGATTCTGTGTAAGGAGAGGACACTCAGCAGCTGTTTTCACATCTGGACACTGGAGCACTAGTGTGGGACACAAGAACACCCTTTTTATTAAGGGGCCCCACACAGGTGCTCCAGTGTATACTACATCTGTGAAGCTTGTACAAGACAGGTAAAGTATTGCAGCTTGACAAAGGATAATAAAAATGCTACATCTTGGAACTCTGCCCAAATAGACAATTGTACCCCACTTCCAAGCAATGTTTCCTATTTATAATTCTGCCATCAAATATCTGTGTGCTAATTATACCATTTTTGTTTTACATAGGGGAGAAAAGACTCGGAGGACACCCCTCATCTGAGGAGACCAGAGACCCTGCACCTCTGGAAGAAGGGGAAATACCCCCAACCCAAGAAGAGCAGGAGGAAGAAGAAGACGTGGTGGAACTAGTCACCATAACAGGTTAGTGTCTGCGACCACAGGCTCAGGTAAGAGATGGATGCCGGCAGATTTTTGATACCTGTTTTTGTTTGGTTTCTCTCTTTGTAGGTGATCGTGATGTTGTGGATCGAGATCCTTTCACATCAAAAAGTGCCCAGATCCTGATCGGGGAGATCATGGGGTGTAATTTAGAATTGGAAAACATCCAGAAAAAAAATCAATGATGTTATTCAAAAAAATAATAACATCATTGATGTTTTGGGGCGAATTTAAAACCCCACAAAATCACTTTCTTTTTTTGTGTGCTACAATCCTAAAAATGTATTAGCGATGTTTCGAAAACACAAATTTGGAGGATGCACACAGTGTGCCAACATGTGCTAACTGCCATCACGGGAGATCAATGGATGCGTTTTGGGGGTGCAACCCCTCAATAATAAAGTAGCGGTGAGGAAGGGGTTGCTCCCCCAAAACACATCCCTTGATCCCCCATCATGGCAGCTAGCACATGTGTACATTCGTAAATTGGTGTGCATCTTACAAATTTGGCTTTTCAAGGGGTGACTTCACCCCATCTGAACGCAATATCAAACACAGTTCCTAAATACTCATGTCTGATATTGCCTTCAAGTTTTACCATATGTGAAATTTGTAAGTTCGATTTTTTTGTCTTTCTTGTTGGTTTTACACAGGCCTGTTTTATCTTAAATGGACATTTCTATTTTTGATAATACCACCCCAAAAATTGTTATACAACAAACATGTTGGTTTGTTATAAAAACCTTTTCTAAATGCACATGTGATTGTGCAGGTATTAAAAAGTTTGTTAATCAAGAATGTGTGGATTATTGTCTCAACGCTACAACACTTTTGTGGTGATGTAATTGCTGTTTTCTGTGAAAATGGGGGTTATTTCCTAAGGGCAAATCCTCTTTGCACTACCAGTGCAGTTTCAGTGCAGTTTCAAGTGCACTGGTAGTGCAAAGTGTCTACGCCTTTAGTAAATAACACCCAACAGTGCTTTATATAAAAGGTTACACAATCACGCCATTTTCAGGACTCCCCACATTGCTGTCAGGTTCAGCTAAAACAAACACAAGCAGTAAATGTCACCAAAGATTAGCTTTTTTTTTTATTTGATAAATGCTTCACAAATTGTCTGGCATATTGATGGCCCCCCTACCCGCAAAGAACTCAAGGTATCTTAACCGGATATCACGGGCACTCAGGGAGGGCAAGCCAGGACAGCCACTTTCAAGCGCCGTCAGGGTTGTATCATGTAGAATTCCGGCCTCAGGCCCAACTGAGCCAGCATAGTTGGCAGAATGTTGGCATACAAAGTTATGTAGAACACAGCACGCCAGGATTATATGATTAAGTTTATACTCCGCCATATGGATGGGTGTCAGAAATAGGCAGAACCGGCTGGCCATGATTCCAAATGTGTTCTCCACCACTCTTCTGGCTCTGGTCAGCCGGTAATTAAAAACCCTCTGTTCCGGGGTGAGGGTCCTCATCGGGAATGGCCGCATAGGATGGTCCCCCAGCGCAAATGCTTCATCTGCAACGAAGACGAATCAGAGTCCTTCCACATTGTCCTCTGGAGGTGGCAAGTCCAAGCTGCCATTCTGGAGACGCCTGTAGAACTCCATCTGGGCGATGACTCCACCATTGGACATCTGGCTATTCTTCCCCACGTCCACATACAAGAAGTTGTAATTAGCCGACACCACCGCCAACATCACAATACTATTGAACCCCTTATAGTTGAAATAGTATGACCCCGAGTTGGGTGGTGGGACGATGCGGACATGTTTCCCATCAATTGCCCCTCCGCAGTTAGGAAAGTCCCACCACTGGGCAAAGTGGGAGGCGACAGTCTGCCATTCCTGTGGCGTAGAAGGAAACTGTTGAGGAAAAAAAAAATTAGTATTTTTGCACATAAACATGGCAAGCACATTAGACACAAACATTCTTGGCCCACCTCCAGATAGCATTTAGTAAGGGGAATTTAACAACGCCAAAGTATAAGGTACACCTATCATATTCCTGCTCACCCCGCTCTCATGGGCCATTTCTAACATTATAGGGGAGGGGATCTTGGACAGGTAACCCTCTCCATTACATTGAGAGCTGAATGCCTAAATACAGGGTATTACTTGGAACTGCCCCTCCTTAGTTACACTATTGGCAGCCCACTGGACAGGTAAGAAGTGTCATATTTGAGGACATTTGGACATTCTGCTATTACCTGTCAAGATAATAATAGGATAGAAAAACTTTAAACAGTACCATTTGAAAGTATACAGGCAGGCCCTTGCACTACATGCTTTGGGGAATTCATCCATACATCTGAGCACTAAAGAGATGGGTATAGTGTGTATGGGTTTGGCAAAGTCAGCAGATAGATGATTGAGGATAGATAGAGAATTGGGATCAGCTGACTTAGCAGTTGGGGGGAGGGAGGGTTACAAATGATTTGGAGACACCACAAAAAAAGCCTCTGGAACTCTGCCTGAATTTAAAGCACAAATCACATTTCTAAACATTTTAGGGGTTGTTTGGGGTAAAGCACTACTATGGAGCTGACAAAATACATTGTTAAGTGACTACATAAGGTGAATATAGGGCAGGAGAGCATGCTGGGGAGGTTATTGAAGGCAAATATGTATGAAGGACTAAAAAAATAATTACAGAAAAATCCAGCATGCATGAGGACAAAGGGGACAGTCACAGCATATTCCAATCATGATAATTAGGGAATGAGGAAAGAAATACAATATATTATCAAACATTCAATACAATAAAATGTGATATTAAAGGATAAAAATCTTACCTTCATATACTCCTTCTGCAGGACCTGGATGATGGCAGAACAGGTCTCTGGGATAATGATCTCCAGAGCCTGGGGGGAGATGCCTGTTGAGAACTTGAGGTCCTGCAGGCTTCTCCCTATCGCCAAGTACCGCAGGGTAGCGACCAGCCTCTGCTCTGGAGTGATGGCTTGCCTCATGCAGGTATCCTGCCTGCTGATATAGGGGGTCAGCGAAGCCAACAGACGGTGAAATACAGGGTCCGTCATCCTGAGAAAGTTTCTGAAATCATCAGGATTATTCTGACGGATCTCACGGAGCAAAGGCATATGAGAGAACTGGTCACGCTGAAGCAACCAATTCTTGGTCCATGAACTCCTCCCCACCCTGTTCATGGACTGGACTTGTGTCAAGGTCAGGACCCCAACACCAAGCCCCCGCACAGCACGAACTCTACGAGGAGTACGTATACGCAACATGGCTAGAAAACGGTCGGCTGCTCAGAACGAAGTAACAGAACGCACTGAAGAACAGTAAGGCCTGTGAAGAGTGACCTGAAAAACAGTAACGAACCAACAAGAACACAATGACAAGTCACGCGTAGCTTGCTTGCACACACTGAAGAGCAGATACAAACCCACAAGCACAAACTGAACAGCAGAAAATGATCTGAAAGCCACGAGTCTGAAAAAGCGTGAATCGTCTCTCACCAAACTTTTACTAACACGAGATTAGCAAAAGGAGCCCAAAGGGTGCCGCGCTTGGTTCGGAACTGGCCTTTTCTAGTCTCGTCGTATGTGGTGTACGTGACCGCTTGGTTGGCGATCGGAAATTCCGTCAACTTTGTGCGACCGTGTGTATGCAAAACAAGTTTGAGCCAACATCCGTCGGAAAAAATCCTAGGTTTTTGTTGTCGGAATGTCTGAACAAAGTCCGACCGTGTGTATGGGGCATAAGTGTTAAAACTATCACCCACACCTTGATAACCATGCCACTTAACATCCTCTCAACCAATGCAAATGGATTAAATCATCCAGCCAAGATGTACTCACTATGGAACACAGCCAAGGATTTACAAAGCGACGTTGTCTGTGTCCAAAAGACACATTTTTTATCCACATCCACACTCCCTTGTACAAACATCCAATTCCCCCACATCTACAAAGCCTCTTACACCTCTAAAAGGGAAGTCCTAATAGCAGTAAGAGACGCTGTAGACTTCCACCTACAACAAGAAATATCAGACCCAAACAGATGCTACATAATTCTTGCATGTACCGTAAACAAGATCAACTACACACTACTGAACATCTATGCCCCCAACACCCATCAGATGAGATTCCTTCGGAAAACCATATGCAAAGCCCAGTCAGTTCGAAGGGGTCATCTAAAGATATACGGAGATCTCAATCTGGTATCTGACATAAATATGGATACTACATCAACAGCAAAGAGAAGAGAGTCCCCCCTGAAGAAATGTCTTGCCTCACATGACATATTTGATGTTTGAAGGTGCCATTATGGATCCGAGAATGACTATACCTATTTCTCCACACATCATAAGTCTTATTCGAGAATAGACATGTTCTTTACAGATAAATTGCTTTTACAATAATAAGTGCATCTGTAATCCACACCACAACGTGGTCATGCCATGCTCCTGTCACAATGTCTATTAACGATACCAAGCACCAATGGAATACATTCCTCTGGCATGCAAACCACTATATAATACAACATCCAAACTATTCATTGGAAATTATAGACCAATTAACTGAATTCTTTGATCATAATAGGGACTCAGTGGATGACCCCAACATGGTGTGGAATGTGCACAAAGCTTTTATTCGTGGTATACTAATGAAATTGAGTTCCCTCTGTAAAAAGAAGAGGTCTTAGTACATTGATACCCTTATTTCACAAATTGCAACTATAGAGAACCAACATAAGGCAGATCCACAACCGACGCAGTCAGCACAATTGATGTTATTGAGACAGGTACTGAGGTCACTTCTCCTCCACTCTTTCGAACATATACAACATAAAATAAAAACCACCTCATACTCTACCTCAAACAAAGCGGGAAAAAGGCTAGCACAATGCATTAAGGGGAGAAGAATCAAAACTATAATAATGCATTTATATCACCCACACACTAGAGACAAACTAACAAACCCCCAAGACATAACAAGTGCATTCAGCAATTACTACAGTGATCGCTACAACATTAGGAAGGACCCCTCTACATTCCAACCCTCTAGCAAAGATATGAACATATTTCTGCAACAAATCAAACTCCCAACATTGACAGATACACAGCTGTCTTCCTTAAATGAACCCTTTACAGAAAAGGAAATTCACTTGACAATCACCTCACTCCCTACAGGGAAGGCACCAGGTCCTGATGGTCTAACTGGAGAGTACTACAAGAAATTCTCCAACCACTTAATATCACACTCTTTAACAATGCTGCCTCCTCTTCTACCTTCTCAACTGAGTCATTGAATGCTCTAATTATAATACTTCAGAAACCAGGAAAGGAGCCGACCTCACCTCAGAATTTCTGTCCAATATCCCTACTAAATCTAGATCTAAAAATTTACACCAAAACAATAGCCACGCGACTGATAGACATAATGCTGATATTATTTACATAGATCAGTTGGGATTCACTAAAAGGAGACAGGTGCCAGACGCCACTAGACTAGATGATCAATGTGATTCACCATGCTGAGACTGATGGAACGCCTTCTCTGCTACTATCCTTGGATGCAGAGGGTATTCACAGAGTTCATTGGTCTTATTTACAGATGGTATTATAAAAATTTGGATTCAGAGACAATGTCGTTAGGGCCATTATGGCACTCTACACCACTCCGTCAGCACAAGTATATTCAGCAGACATGCTATCCCAACCATTCCCCATAAAAATGAAACTCACCAAGGCTGCCCACTATCCCCACTAATTTTCAACCTACTTATGGAACCCTTGGTGGGACACAATCGAATCCCTTAATCTCAGGTCTGATAATAGGCAACATCTCCCACAAGATAAGTCTCTTTGCAAACGATGTAATCTTAATTCTTACAAATCCGGCTTCTTCCCTGGCAGAGGTACAAAAAACACTGAACTGGTTCATTAAGGTTTATTACTACAAGCTAAATATGACCAAATCATATATTATAGATCTTAAATTCGACGCCACTACAAAAAAAAACCTGATACAGCTACAATATCCCTTTGCATGGCCTGACAAAAGAATTTCTTATCTCGGAGTTCATTTAACGAGATCTGTTAAAAGTCTCTTCTCATTTAACTTTAAACCACTCCTACCAAACTGCACACGGACACCCAATCCCTAAAAAAACAAGAACTAACATGGTCAGGGAGCCTTGTGGTATTCAAAATTATTTATCTACAGCAAATACTCTACCTATTCAGGACATTCTCCATCCCCTTGTCCTTCTTCAAATCTCTCCAAATCATATATAACATATCTGGAAGGGCTCAAAACCCAGATGTACACACTCAAAACTCATGAAACACAAACTAGCTAGAGGTTCAGGAACCATAGACTTTGAAGACTATTATTTACCATCAGTGCTGGCCCAGTTAACAGAATGGTTCCATCCACACCCTAATAAACTGTGGGGTCAAATAAAAAGTACATCAATCTTATACCCAACCCTACTGTCAGGGACGTGCCAGTGCCTTTCAGGGGAAAATGCGTGCGCACATGCACATGCGGGGTCTGTCCAGAGTGACACAGCAGAATTCCCCCACTGGTGTGCACCGGTGCGTTCCCGTGCGCACGCGCATGTCGTGCATGCGCGCTAGCGCTGTTTGGCACCAAGGGCCCTTTAAAAGTGTGACAGCTGCACTCATGTGATGCTGTTCGTCTGCAGCTCCGTACCTGTGTTTCTGAATCTGCCTGCTGATTGTCATTACTGTTATCGACCCGGCTACGTCTGACTCTTCTACTATCTCCAATCGGACCCGGCCTGCCTGACTCTGCTATCTTCTTGTGACCTGTTGCCGAATTCCTGCTTGCCTGACTACTCTGTGATTATCCATTTGCAATACCTGCCTGATCTCCTGCCAATCCGGACTGTCTGACTCTGCCTTTGCCTTTGCCTTGTATTGCTGCATTCCGGCCTTCTCATCCAGCTCCAGGTGCTGCTGCTTCAATACCTCCTACCTACCTGCCTGCCTGCTGATTCTCCTCTGCCTGCCAGCATCTGCAGCTCAGCCATCCCTGAAGGATCTCTACTCAGCTTCTGTGCCGGCCTCTGCAAGAACCTTCACCAGGCACTCCTACTCACTGTGCTCAAAAGACCACTGTTCCCACTCCAGTGGCTCCTGAACCAGCGTTGTAAGAGGGGTCTCCTCCTACCAGTCGGGCTCAACTACCAGGTACCTAACACCTACATTGGTCACTGATAAACACCCTCTTGGGCTCTAACATTTCGACAGCCATTTCCCCTGCAATGAAGGCCTCAGCCAAAGCATGGAGATCTAATATGGAATGGCACTAACACTCCCACCATCCCCAAGCTACTAATCCCAATTGAAGTTCTCCATAATTTATCCTCAGATCTGTCTCTAACCCAATGGGCTCAAAAGGGCATTAAATTCATTCAACTCACCCACAATGTGAATTTAACTTACCCCCTACGAATCTCTTCACATATACCCAAGCATTGCCTTAACGCAATCTCTCAATCTCTCCATCCTTTGGTCATGCAATCACATTAAAAAAATACTGGCAGAACATTTTTCAAGTCATAACAGACATCACAAAAATCCCTATACCTCCATTACCAGATCTGGCATTATTGAACCTTAATATGGATTCCATCCCCAAACCGTTTAGACATGTTACAACACATATCCTTTTGGCTGCCAGACTGAGCCTAACAAGACTGTGGAAAACAGACCAGGCACCATTCACTGCGCACACGCTTGACATGGTAAACCTTCACAACATTTATGAAACAATGATGGCCTCCAGTAGAGGTCTACTTGCTAAATCACAAAAAGACTGGAAACCATGGTCATAATGGTCTGGAGCAGCAAAGTTTTTATAACAAAAATATGATTTACCCTTAAGCTTAGTCATGACTGAGCTATAAGTTACGTTTATTAGTTCTCAGTTAAACCACATGGTATAACAATCAAAAAGTTCTTATGGGGGCGTGGTCTGGACATGGCTGAGTGAGGCTGCTTTTCTCCTGAGCTCCCGGCCTGTCCCAAAAACCCCGGCTAAATACACATCACTAGAGGCATGCTACCGACTAAACGGCATAGGACAAGAGCATCAACCCGGGGTACACCCGTTGGAAGGAGCCCAGGAGAGATCCGCCACTATTTTCAGCAATTACAAGGCACATCTCCGGGAGCCACCGTAGCGGCGCCGCGAGGCCTACCACGCGGTGAGCAGCGAAAAACCTCCAGACAGAGCGGACATCCCCCAGCAGTATCCTGTCTCCGGGACGCTGTTAACAATTCCCCGGAAGATAACGGAGGCTCTACGAGGGGCACAATGCCACTCCCACGATCTCCGGAGCCCATCATGCTCGAGCAGGACATTCGGGCCCTGCTTCAGGCCCTCCCCACCCGCTCCGACATTGAGGTGCTTATCCTCAAGCTGGAGGAGACACACCGGAGGGATATACAAGAAGTGAGGAGCGAGGTGGCTACGCTGGCTGAACGAATGACCACAGGGGAAACATCAGTGTCCTCCTTGGAAGGGAGAGTTGCAGCGCTCGAGCAGGAAAGGGATCATCATCGTGACTCCGCCGTCGCCTTGCAGCTACACCTGGAAGACATCGAGGACCGGAGTCGCAGGAACAATCTGCGGCTCCGGGGGATTCCAGAAGAAACAACTGCGGAGAACCTAGGAGAGACGGTCAAGGACATATTCCGTACAGTACTGGATAATCCTGAACTCAACATCGAATTAGACAGAGTGCATAGAGCCCTTGGGCCCAGGTCAGAAGACCCGAGCAAACCGCGGGATGTGGTATGCAGACTGCACCGCTACACTCAAAAGGAGACTATCCTCCGCCGTGTCTGGGAATATGGTGAAGTGGAAGTGAGAGGCAAGCAGGCCAGAATACTCCCAGACTTATCGAGGGCCACACTGAGACGCAGAGCCCTCCTCCGCCCTCTACTGGAACTTGCCTTGCAAAAAGGACTGTCATACAGATGGGGATACCCGCTGTCAGTAACGTTCCGCAATGACACAGGATCTTTCTCCCTTCAAAAAACCGCAGACCTACCAGCGCTCTTCAGATTCATGGATGCAGAACCGATCCAAGTACCTGACTGACTCCAGTTCCTGCCACGTCCACAAGGACGATCGGGACCCCTGAGACAGCACGGACCCCTCCCTCCTCGCCACCAAAGAAACAGAAGAAGACGCAGGACGGCATCAGAGGGAGAACCGCTTGAGTAGGCCTACGGCCACCCCTCCCCCTATCCAGCCTTACTCAGTTCAGGACAGACCGCAAGGAACTTAGCCCCCGCACACAGGGAACTGTTACTTGGTCACCCCCGCCGCTAAGAAAGAGAGGGAATTAGAAAAACCTTACCTTAATCTCCCCCTACCTAACCTCCCCTCCCTCCCTCCAGCCTCAAGAAGTACACTGGGCTTGGCGATGGTCGGCGACGAGACCTAGAAGATCCCTTGTCACACTAGAGGGAAGACGAAGGCCTAGTGTCTAATGGCATGTGCCCCTTTCCATAACTTAAGCCACACCTGAACTTGTTTGTTCTACGGCACAGTACCTGTCCTCTCCTGTCCATCGTATTTGGTCCTCCTGAACGGACTTTATGTAAGATTTTTTTTTTTTTTTTTTACTTTTTACTTTTTTGATCTGTTCGAAACCATGCGAACTAAACGGAGGCAGGATGTTGAGTTACAGGGGAACGGCAGGAGATGAACCTGCACCGATACTCACCGCCACACACCTCACGGTTTGAGACAAGCGTTCCATGGAACTACTGAGGTGACTGAAGCCACACATGGTGTGTTGACCCGGATTCTTACTGCAGTTACTGTTATTTATCATACTGCCAGGGCACAAGCCGGTCTTAAAGATCTGTCACTTAAGCCATGGGGGGAGGAGGGGACCCACCATAGGTTTGCCAGTAAACGGGGTTCTTGACCACGGAAAATGTTTGACCATTTCGTTAAGGCCTTGTGCGGGTTTGAACACTAATAATCCTGAGGTCTCATCCTGTACTTGAAACTGTTGAGCCTAGGTTGAATGTTCTCCTTACTATACAGTTTACTCTTGCTCTTAGTACATTCCATGCGGCCCAACCACTTTATATGTCACTGGATGGGGAGGTAAATAGGACTTTACATTATTGCACTTGCCGAGTTATTATGTTCACACAATTATGTTCGTTGGGCTCTAGGTAGGAGAGCCCCACCCTTGTATCAGGTTTTTCTTTTTTCTCCTTTTTGTGCCCTTGGTTATACCACGTTCTTTAAAGGTAGCATGTAGAATGCTAATGTGTCTAGAGTGCTACAACTTCTCAGCCTGTTATGTTAATGCTAATGACACTAAGTATACACGTATTGAATTCATAGTTGGCCGGGGGTGGAGGGAGAGGTTCGGGGGCTCACTCCCTGGCCCTGTCTTTCCACCGTCCCACATAGGATAGCGCTCCATTCCCGGTAATTTTTCCGGGGAGCGTAACAGCCTTATTGGCTAATTTAGTAACTGCACTAAGCTGCACTATCTAGTGACAGCCTCTTTATTTTCTCATTTACTCTCTCTCGAGTTCATCTATCTTCTTCTACTTGACCTGCTTTTTACTCCCCCCTCAATTCCTTACTCCCTCCCTGGGACTCAATCTTCAATCACCAGTAAACCCACTATCCACAACCATGACCTCCATAACCATAATTTCCCTTAATGTAAAGGGCCTCAACACGCCTGAGAAAAGACGCATGCTAACCAATGACATGAGACGTATGGGAGCGGACATTGTTTTTCTACAGGAGACCCACTTCAGGGAGGGTGCCCTACCAACACTACAGAACAGATTTTTTCCAGAGGTATACCACTCCAGGTACACAGAGGCTAAGTCTAGAGGGGTCTCTATCCTAATCTCATCTAAAATACCATGGTCACTTACGGAAGTAAAGTATGATAGAGAAGGTAGATTCCTCTTCGTAAAGGGGAAGATAGGGGACACAAAAGTAACTCTAGCTAACCTGTACGTCCCCAACACACAACAAGACAGATTCCTTAAACGTCACCTGGACCTACTATCACAATTCTCAGACGGACACCTAATCCTGGAAGGAGACCTTAATGTTCCCCTCACCCCTACGGAGGATACTTCCACTGGAACCTCCTCGACCTCGAGAGATCTACGTAAACGTATCGTTATGACGTTACACAATTCACAACTGATCGACGCCTGGCGCCTGCTCCACCCGGGGGAAAAGGATTTCACTTTCTTTTCTAAACCACATCAGACGCACTCCAGAATCGATTACTTCCTGATCCCCCACAGAGATTTACAAGCGGTTAGAGAGATCACTATAGGTTCAATCACATGGTCTGACCACGCCCCGATTACATTGCAGTATGTTCTCCCAGACATGAGGACGACACAGAAACCACCGTGGAGACTGAACGAGGGTCTATTGAAAGACCCAGAAGTTCTGGCCGAGATAACTAGAGAGATAGGACACTATTTCACCTCCAATTCTACCCCTGACTGTGACATAGGACTAGTGTGGGAGGTACACAAGGCCGTTGTCAGAGGGATACTCATCAAGCACGGCTCACGACTTAAATGACAAAGAATCGCACAATTGAACACTCTACTTAAAAAATTAGAAACACTAGAAGTACGTCATAAACAGACACCCACTAAACAACTGGAAATAGAGTTAGACACGACCCGTTCACAGATCACCGACCTACTGCGCTATAAAGCGAAAGCAGCGATACAAATTAGCAAAAGAAAACATTACGAATCAGGTAACAAATGTGGGCGACTGTTAGCCCAATCACTAAGAGAGCAGAAAATAGCTTCATACATACCCCATATTATATCTCCTACAGGCCAGAAAGCCTCTTTACCACAACAGATTGTGCAGGAGTTTAGCTCCTTCTATTCATCCCTATACAATCTAAAAGAGACACAAGCTACCCCCGAAAAAATGACAGAGTACATATCATCCTCCCTGATGCCGACCCTCCCGGATGACGCAAAATCCTTACTAGAAGACCCTATCACGCTAAGCGAACTACAACTTGCTTTAAAAAATTCTAAATCGGGTAAAGCGCCAGGCCCAGATGGGCTCACAATACCCTATTACAAGACCTTTCTCCCATCCCTAGGACAACACCTGGTTAGACTCTATAACAATCTAGGCTCTGGAGGAAAGTTCCACAAATCCACACTATAAGCACAAATCTCCATTATACCAAAAGAGGGAAAAGATCCAAGCCATTGCGGCTCTTACCGCCCGATCTCTCTTTTAAATTCGGACCTAAAACTTTTCACGAAGATCATCTCCATCAGGTTGCAACAACATCTTACCTCACTAATTCACCTAGACCAGGTAGGTTTCGTCCCAACTAGGGAAGCTAGGGACAACACGATCAAGGTCCTCAACCTTCTTCATATAGCTAACAACACCAAATCCCCATGCATCTTACTAGGAACGGACGCCGAGAAGGCGTTCGACCTGGTCAGCTGGAGGTTTATGTTTGCAACGCTGAAACACATAGGACTGGGTGACAAAATGCTACAATAGATCTCCGCAGTTTACACAGACCCATCGGCCAGAGTAAGAGCGAACGGCGTACTATCCGAAGCCTTCCCAATCACTAATGGGACCCGTCAAGGTTGCCCCCTGTCACCACTGCTTTTCGCGCTATCCCTGGAACCTTTCCTATGCCACATTAGATTGAACCCAGACATCACAGGAATAGAAGTAAATAAAAAGCAATTCAAGGTATCTGCATACGCTGACGACCTGATGTTCTCCCTCACGAACCCAACCATTTCTCTTCCCAACCTTATGAAAGAATTCCACATCTGTGGCCAATTAGCTAATCTGAAAATTAACTTTAGTAAGTCCGAAGCGATGGGCCTGGGAATCCCACAACCACATCTCACACAACTCCAAAATAGTTTCCACTTGAAATGGACCACTACAGCACTGAAGTATCTAGGGACGCACATTCCCTCGACATTCTCCCTATTGTTTAAGCTTAACTTCCCACCCCTATTAAAAAAAGTCCAACAAATGTTAGATAAATGGAATGGAGGTCTCCACTCCTGGTTTGGGCGTTGCAACATTTTCAAGATGACAATTCTACCCAAATTTTTGTACCTTCTGCAGACTATTCCAATACACATACCCGCTGACTACTTCAACCAAATACGAGCAACATTTATCAAATTCCTTTGGGCAGGGAAAAAACCACGACTACACAGGAAGATCCTCTCATTGCCCAAACGATACGGAGGACTGGCAATGCCTGAACTCCAATCCTACTATAGAGCTACACATTTGAGTAGGCTCACCGACTGGTGCAGACATACATCCACCAAACTATGGACACAACTTGAACAGGCACAAAGCGCATTCCCTATACATAGGATCCCATGGTGTTACACGACACTCCCTACAGACCTCAAACGCCACCCGTTAATAGGCAACACGGCACGGGTCTGTGCACATCTGATAGACTCGTCCCCCCTCTTTACCCGTAACTCACCACTCAAGCCCATTTTAGGGAACCCTTTATTTGAACCAGGATTAGAGGAAGGAAGATTTCGGGAGTTAAGGGAAGTGGGGATATACCAAGCCTCGCATTTCAGTGTTGGGGGGAGGTGGAAGACTATCACAGAGTTGTTCGACCCTGAAGGACAGTTCCGTCTAGATTTTCTGCAATCGCTACAGCTCCACCATTTCCTCAGTAGTATGCCACCACCCAATGCTACCGATCAAACCCTCACCCCCATGGAAGATTTATGCAAGGGAACGGAACCCTTGCTACACACACTTTCTCTAACCTATAGCATGTTAATCACTCCAACAGGAGATTATAAACCACAGGGCCTCTCCAAATGGGAAAAAGACCTAAATTGCCAGTTCACCACTAACAAAACTCAACACATCCTACAGTTCACCCACAAATCCTCCCTATGCACCAAAATTCAAGAAACAAATTTTAAAATCCTTACTCATTGGTACAGAACACCGTCTCTGCTTAACAGAATATACCCCTCGACACCAGATGTCTGTTGGAGATGCCAGGAGGGAAGGGGCACACTCCTCCATATTTTCTGGTCCTGCCCTAGGATCCAGAACTTCTGGAGAGAAGTCCGCCAATTAACGCAGAGATTCACAGACCGTGTTGTATCAGATGACCCAGCGTACTTCCTGTTACACGCCAATGACACCCCAGCACGGGTATACAAGAAATCGTTGGTAAGACACTTACTGGATGCGGCGAAAACATGCATCCCAATCCTTTGGAAATCCACCCAACCGCCAACCATAGCTCTCTGGCTCCAAAGAGTAGAGGAAATAAATCAGATGGAGGACTTAATTCTCACAAGCCAAAACAGACAGGAAGTATACTCCAAAACTTGGCAATTGTGGAATATGTTCAAGTATTCAGAAGAAGGCCAGGCACTCCAAGGTAGATGAGTTTAACATACACTCAGTTCCCAGGTTTAACTGCGAGTAGATACAGGCAAACACACATACTTACCATTCACTATCCGCATCCCCAACCCACCCCTCCTCCCTCCTCCTCAACGTGCAACCCCCCCCCTCTTTCCCCACCTCCCCTCCCTTCTAACCTTGTCCCTTTCCATATCACTTTTTCTAACTTAGTCTTCGTCACACTAGTGACTCTTTCTCTTTCTTGGTTCTTCCTCTTGTAATAATAAAATAAATAGGAAGCCGCTTGACCCGGGATTAAGTTACACCGCGGAGCTGAAGACACATGCAAGACACACTGACAGACAGAAGTCTAACAGAAATTACATGATAGATGGTTTCATAGTTTTATGCCACTACATGGAAAACAGGTCAGAAACTAGGTAGTAATTCAATCTGCATGTTATTGACCCTGTAATTTGTTTGTATGCCTCCCAAATTATGGAAAAGAGATGTCATATCTTTCATTTCTATCAGTGTACGATATATATTATTTTTTGTATTTCTGTATGTACCTATGTTGACTGAAGTCATACTTTTGTCGTGTGTCCCGGTGATCCAGTTTTCTAATATAAATAAATAATTAAAAAAAAAAAAAAAAAAAAGTTCTTATGCCCCGTACACACGGTCGGACTTTGTTCGGACATTGCGACAACAAAATCCTAGGATTTTTTCCCGACGGATGTTAGCTCAAACTTGTTTTGCGTACACACGGTCACACAAAGTTGTCGGAATTTCCGATCGCCAACAACGCGGTGACGTCAAGCACGTACGACGAGACTAGAAAAGGCCAGTTCAGAACCAAGCGCGGCACCCTTTGGGCTCCTTTTGCTAATCTCGTGTTAGTAAAAGTTTGGTGAGAGACGATTCACGCTTTTTCAGACTCGTGGTTTTCAGATCGTTTTCTGCCGTTCAGTTTGTGCTTGTGGGTTTGTATCTGCTCTTCAGTGCGTGCAAGCAAGTTCCGCGTGACTTTAAGTAGTCATTGTGTTCTTGTTCATTCGTTACTGTTTTTCAGGTCGCTCTTCACAGGTTTTGCTGTTCTTCATTGCGTTCTGTTACTTCGTTCTGAGCAGCCGACCGTTTTCTAGCTATGTTTCATATACGTACTCTTCGTAGAGTTCGTGCTGTGCGGGGGCTTGGTGTTGGGGTCCTGACCTTGACACAAGTCCAGTCCATGAACAGGGTGGGGAGGAGTTCATGGACCAAGAATTGGTTGCTTCAGCGTGACCAGTTCTCTCATATGCCTTTGCTCCGTGAGATCCGTGAGAATAATCCTGATGATTTCAGGAACTTTCTCAGGATGACGGATCCTGTGTTTCACCGTTTGTTGGCTTCGCTGACCCCCTATATCAGCATGCAGGATACCTGCATGAAGCAAGCCATCACTCCGGAGCAGAGGCTCGTCGCTACCCTGCGGTACTTGGCGACAGGGAGAAGCCTGCAGGTCCTCAAGTTCTCGACAGGCATCTCCCCCCAGGCTCTGGGTATCATTATCCCAGAGACTTGTTCTGCCATCATCCAGGTCCTGCAGAAAGAGTATATGAAGGTAAGATTTTTATCCTTTAATATCACATTTTATTGTATTTAATGTTTGCTAATATCTTTTATTTCTTTCCTCATTCCCTAATTACCATGACTGTAATATGCTGTGAATGTCCCCTTTGTTCTCATGCATGCTGGATTTTTAGGTAATTATTTTTTAAGTCCTTCATACATATCTGCCTTCACCTACCTCCCCAACATGCTCTCCTGCCCCTATATTCACCTCATGTAGTCACTTAACAATGTATTTTATCAGCTCCATAGTAGTGCTTTACCCCAAACACCCCCTAAAATGTTTAGAAATTTGATTTGTGCTTTAAATTCAGGCAGAGTTCCATAGGCTTTTTTTGTAGAGTCCTAAATCATTTTTCTAAACCCTCCCTCCCCCCAACTGCTAAGTCAGCTGATCACAATTCTCTATCTATCCTCAATCATCTATCTGCTGACTTTGCTAAACCCATACACACTATACCCATCTCTTTACTGGTTAGATTTATGGATGAATTCCTAAAAGCATGTAGTGCAAGGGGCTGCCTGTATACTTTCCAATGGTACTGTTTAAAGTTTTTGGATTCTATTATTATCTTGATAGGTAATATCAGAATGTCCAAATGTCCTCAAATGTGTACAGCAGGGATCCTCAAACTACGGCCCTCCAGCTGTTGCAGAACTACACGTCCCATGAGGCATTGTAAAACTCTGACATTCACAGACATGCCTAGGCATGATGGGAATTGTAGTTCCTGAACAACTGGAGGGCCGTAGTTTGAAGACCCCTGGTGTACAGTGTGTATTTATATCTTTGTATTATGACACTTCTTACCTGTCCAGTGGGCTGCCAATAGTGTAACTAAGAAGGGGCTGTTCCAAGTAATACCCTGTATTTAGGCATTCATCTCTCAATGAAGTGAAGAGGGTTACCTGTCCAAGATTCCACCCCCCCTATAATGTTAGAAATGACCCATGAGAGGGGGGGGGGATTAATATGGTAGGTGTACCTTATACTTTGGTGTTAATTTCCCCTTAATAAATGCTATCTGGAGGTTGGCCAAGAATGTTTGTGCCTAATCTGCTTGCCATGTTTATGTGCAAAAATAGTAATTTATTTTTGTTTTATTCAACAGTTTCCTTCCACACCACAGGAATGGCAGACTGTGGCCTCCCACTTTGCCCAGCGGTGGGACTTTCCTAACTGCGGAGGGGCAATTGATGGGAAACACATCCACATCGTCCCACCACCCAACTCGGGGTAGTACTATTTTAACTATAAGGGGTTCAATAGTATTGTGATGTTGGCGGTGGTGTCGGCTAATTACGACTTCTTGTATGTGGACGTGGGGAAGAATGGCCAGATGTCCAATGGTGGAGTCATCGCCCAGACGGAGTTCTACAGGCATCTCCAGAATGGTAGCTTGGACTTGCCACCTCCAGAGGACAATGTGGAAGGACTCCCATTCGTCTTCGTTGCGAATGAAGCATTTGCGCTGGGGGACCATCTTATGTGGCCATTCCCGATGAGGACCCTCACCCCGGAACACAGAGTTTTTAATTACCGGCTGGCTAGAGCCAGAAGAGTGGTGGAGAACACATTTGGAATCATGGCCAGCCGGTTCCGCCTATTTCTGACACCCATCCATATGGCAGAGTATAAACTTAATCATCTAATCCTGGCGTGCTGTGTTCTCCATAACTTTTTACGCAAACATTCTGCCAACTATGCTGGCTCAGTTGGGCCTGAGGCCGGAATTCAAAATGATCCAACCCTGACGGCGCTTGAAAGTGGCCGTCCTGGCTTGCCCTCCCTGAGTGCCCGTGATGTCCGGTTAAGATACCTTAAGTTCTTTGCGGGTAGGGGGGCCATCAATATGCCAGACAATTTGTGAATCATTTTAAATAAAAAAGAAAAAGCTAATCTTTGGTGACATTTACTGCTTGTGTTTGTTTTAGATGACCATGACAGCAATGTGGGAAGTCCTGAAAATGGTGTGATTGTGTAACCGTATACAAAGCACTGTTGGGTGTTATTTACTAAAGGCAAAGACTCTTTTTATACTACAAGTGCATTTGAAACTGCACTGAAACTGCACTTGTAGTGCAAAGAGTATTGCCCTTAGGAAATAACCTCCATTTTCTCATAAAACAGCAATTACATCACCACAAAAGTGTTGTAGCATTGAGACAATAATCCACACATTCTTGATTAAAAATCTTTTTAATAACTGCACAATCACATGTGCATTTACCAAAGGTTTTTAAAACAAACCAACATGTTTGTTGTATAACAATTTTTAGGGTGGCATTATCAAAAATAGAAATGTCTATTTACGATAAAACAGGCCTGTGTAAAACCAACAAGAAAGACAAAAATCTTGAACTTACAAATTTCACATATGGTAAAACTTGAAGGCAATATCAGACATGAGTATTTAGGAACTGTGTTTGATATTGCGTTCAGATGGGGTGAAGTCACCCCTTGAAAAGCCAAATTTGTAAGATGCACACCAATTTACCAATGTCAACATGTGCTAGCTGCCATCACGGGGGATCAAGGGACGTGTTTTGTGGGAGCAACCCCTTCCTCGACACTACTTTATTATTGAGGAAGGGGTTGCACCCCCAAAACGCGTCTATTGATCTCCCTTGATGGCAGATAGCAAATGTTGGCACACTGTGTGCATCCTCCAAATTTGGAATTTCAAAACAAACATCGCTCAAAATTTTTTCCAAAGGCACACAAAAAAAGATAGTGATTTTGTGGGGTTTTAAATTTGCCCCAAAACATCAATGATGTTATTATTTTTTAGAATAACATCATTGATTTTTTTCTTGAGGCTTTCCAATTCAAAATTACACCCCATGATCTCCCCCAAAAATCTGTCAGCATCCATCTCTTACCTGCGCCTGTGCTCACAGACACTCACCTGTTGTGGTGACAATTTCCAACACATCTTCTTCCTCCTCCTGCTCAGCTTGTTTTTGGGGTATTTCCCCTTCTTCCAGAGGTGGGGGGTCTCTGGTCTCCTCGGATGAGGGGTATCCTCCAAGTCTTTTCTCCCCTATGTTAAACAAAAATGGTATAATTAGCACACAGATATTTGATGTAAGAACTATAAATAGTAAACATTGCTTGGAAGTGGGGTACAATTGTCAATTTTAGCAGAGTTCCAAGATGTAGCTTTTTTAGTGGCCTTTGTCAACCTGCAATCCTTTACCTGTTTTGTACAAGCTTCACAGATGGAGACCCCCCTATAGTATACACTGGAGCACCTGTGTGCCCTCCCTAAAAAAAATTGTGTTCTTGTGTCCCACACTAGTGCTCTAGTGTCCAGATGTGAAAACAGCTGCTCAGTGTCCTCTCCTTACACAGAATCTATTTTGCATTTCATTCTAGTAACAAAGCCATCTACACAACCAAATATTTTTCATACAAGTAGGCCCTAAAAAATTTCGCAAAATGCATATGGCCTAAACAATGGTGTTTTAGAGGCTGAAATAAAATTGTTTGATATGAACGATTAATGGTCCCATGAACCTAAAAATTTCCATTTTAAACTGTCCAACAATTAAGAAAACAATATGGAGCAGCACGAACGTAAGAAAGACAAAAAGAATAGGAACACAGCACTACTACTTACTTTTTTGTAGCACTCTCCAGATTTTTCTGTACTGCTCGGGCTCTCTTAATTTGAGGTCTGACCGCCGCTTCCTGAGCTGATCTTTCGATCGTCGTACCCCGAAATTCCGGTGAAGACTTTTGACCACTTTCACAATGATCTTGGCCTTTCTGATATTGGGGTTGGGGTAAGGCCCATACTTTCCATCATAGTCGGCCTTCTTCAGGATGACCACCATCTCCAACATCTCCCCAAAGGATATATTTGTAACCTTAAATCTTCTCCTTCTGGATCGGGACGTGTCCGGATCTGGGCTTTTCTCCTCCTCCTCCTCGTTCCTGTAATTAGCACGCACCTGCTGTGTCTCCGCCATGTGCTCTTCCCCCACTGCGCAGAATGAAAAGGGGTGGGGAATAGACTAGAAAGAACGTCAGGGGCGGGCAGAGTTACACGCATGCGCAGTGTGTATAAAGCGTAACACACGTGTGTATTACGTACGATCTGTGAGCGAAGGGAAGAAGCATTGGAGGCGCCGATCGTAAGAACGAAAGTAAGAGACATACTTGTGCCTATACTGCTTCTAGATTGAGGCCTGTATTGTAACAAGATTAGGAGAGTTTGGCCTGACATTAGGGTTTGTCTTGTGTTGTGTCTTGCAGTGAATATGGATATCTTATTACAAGATAATGACTTCATGGCAATATTGATTGACATGTTCAGGGAGCTGCCCTGTCTGTGGGAGATCAACCACCCACATTACAGGAACCAAACAAAGAGGAAGGCAGCGCTGGATCAATTGTTGGAAGTTGTGAAGCAGGTGATCCCCACGGCAGACATCACATATTTGAAGATCCTAATTGGTGGCCTGAGGAGCACATATGTAAGGGAGCGCCAGAAAGTCCAGGATTCGCAGAGATCCAGAGCAGCAGATGACATCTATGTCCCCAGGATGTGGTACTATGATAGGCTGCATTTTCTGGCAGGCCAGACTGAACCCAGGTCATCCCTCTCCAGTCTTCCTTCTACGCTTCCTTCCCCTCCAGCTGAGGCTTCTGACGCCCAAACTGGGCCTTCTAGGCAACAACATGTGGAGGAGCCCAGATTGAGCCAGGTATAGCATTCCTCTAAATATTGCTGGGTATCCAATCAATGATGTTAACTAGATGGTATTTTGGAGTACTAATTTAGGATTGTGATTGATGATGCAAAAACTAAAACCATGTCCCTTTTTCATGAACAGGGAAGTCTCAGCCAGGAGGTGGCCAGGCCAAGCTGGCTGCCTGATCTGCAGGTCCCTCCCCTCCCCCTGGAAAGAGAAAGTGGCAGGAGGAGGAGTGCCCTAGAGGAGGCTGCCATAGGCCTCTTTTGGAGTGGCAGTGCCATCATTGCCTCAAAAATGCAGAAGATGGAGGAGGGACAACAACTCATGTGTGAGTCGCTACCTTAATAAAGGTATGAGGGCTCAAATTACATCTGAGACACACACAAAAATAGTCTGGAGTAAAACTAAAAATAACATTAAACAAAGATCAGCCTTTGAAAAAATACAAACAGAATATCTAAAAGAAAAATGGCTTTAAATAAAAAAAAAAAATATGTCAGATGTGACAAATAACAATATATTCAGGGAATCCCAAAAAAAAAAAAAAAAAAATGAGTTTGTGATAAGTGTGTGTGAATATGAGCAGCAAAACTACTTAGTTCTTGTCACATTATAAAGAAGAAGAGAGTGCGCTGTATTAAACCATTTTTAACATTGCAGCGTGACGAAAGTGCTGTATCCATTGCGAACGCTAAGTTTACCAGACCGAGCTGTTCCGTGTCGGAATTTCTTCTGAGCATGCGTGGCACTTTGTGCATCGGAACAGGCCACACACGGTCGGAATTGACGCGATCGGATTTTGTTGTCGGAAAATTTTATATCCTGCTTTCAAACTTTGTGTGTCGGAAAATCCGATGGGAAATGTCCGATGGAGCCCACACACAGTCGGAATTTCCGACAATACGCTCCGATCGGACATTTTCCATCGGAAAATCCGACCGTGTGTACGGGGCATTACACTACCGACAAAATAATGGATCGAATCCTTACAACACATATTTTTGGTGATAGTACCCCTCCCTCAGGCAACAAAAGTAATCCCAGTTGGGGTGCCTGGGCAGAGGATGTCACACTCTTATGCCGCGTACACACGATCGCACATTCTGACAACAAAATCAATGTTTTTTTTCTGACCGATGTTGGCTCAAACTTGTCTTGCATACACACGGTCACCAGGGATGAGCCGAACACCCCCCTGTTCGGTTCGCACCAGAACATGCGAACAGGAAAAAAATTTGTTCGAACACGCGAACACCGTTAAAGTCTATGGGACACGAACATGAATAATCAAAAGTGCTAATTTTAAAGGCTAATATGCAAGTTATTGTCATTAAAAGTGTTTGGGGACCTGGGTCCTGCCCCAGGGGACATGAATCAATGCAAAAAAAAGTTTTAAAAACGGCCGTTTTTTCAGGAGCAGTGATTTTAATAATGCTTAAAGTCAAACAATAAAAGTGTAATATCCCTTTAAATTTCATACCTGGGGGGTGTCTATAGTATGCCTGTAAAGGGGCGCATGTTTCCCGTGTTTAGAACAGTCTGACAGCAAAATGACATTTGGAAGGAAAAAACTCATTTAAAACTACCCGCGGCTATTGCATTGCCGACAATACACATAGAAGTTCATTGATGAAAAAAGGCATGGGAATTCCCCACAGGGCAACCCCGAACCAAAATTTAAAAAAAAAAATGATGTGGGAGTCCCCCTAAATTCCATACAAGGCCCTTCAGGTCTGGTATGGATATTAAGGGGAACCCCAGCCAAAATTTAAAAAAAAAAATTGACGTGGGGTTCCCCCTAAATTCCATACCAGACCCTTCAGGTCTGGTATGGATTTTAAGGGGAACCCCGCGCCAAAAAAAAAACGGCGTGGGGTCCCCCCAAAAATCCATACCAGACCCTTATCCGAGCACGCAACCTGGCAGGCCGCAGGAAAAGAGGGGGGGACGAGAGTGCGGCCCCCCCTCCTGAACCGTACCAGGCCACATGCCCTCAACATTGGGAGGGTGCTTTGGGGTAGCCCCCCAAAACACCTTGTCCCCATGTTGATGAAGACAAGGGCCTCATCCCCACAACCCTGGCCGGTGGTTGTGGGGGTCTGCGGGCGGGGGGATTATCGGAATCTGGAAGCCCCCTTTAACAAGGGGACCCCCAGATCCCGGCCCCCCCCCTGTGTGAAATGGTAAGGGGGTACTTACCCCTACCATTTCACTAAAAAACTGTCAAAAATGTTAAAAATGACAAGAGACAGTTTTTGACAATTCCTTTATTAAAATGCTTCTTCTTTCTTCCTTCATCTTCTTCTGGTTCTTCTGGCTCTTTTGGTTCTTCCTCCGGCGTTCTCGTCCAGCATCTCCTCCGCGGCGTCTTCTATCTTCTTCTCCTCGGGCCGCTCCGCACCCATGGCATGGGGGGGATGCTCCCGCTCTTCTCTTCATCTTCTTCTCTTCTTCATCTTCTTCTTCATCTTCTTCTTCTTCTTCTTCTTCTCTTCTTCCTTCTTCTCTTCTTCATTTCTTCTCCGGGCCGCTCCGCAGCCATGCTGGCATGGTGGGAGGCTCCCGCTGTGTGACGGCGTCTCTTCGTCTGACGGTTCTTAAATAACGGGGGGCGGGGTCATCCGGTGACCCCGCCCCCCTCTGACGCACGGTGACTTGACGGGACTTCCCTGTGACATCACGGGGAATGCCACAGGGAAGTCCCGTCATGTCCCGTGCGTCAGAGGGGGGCGGGGTCACCGGGTGGCCCCGCCCCCCGTTATTTAAGAACCGTCAGACGAAGAGACGCCGTCACACAGCGGGAGCCTCCCACCATGCCAGCATGGCTGCGGAGCGGCCCGGAGAAGAAATGAAGAAGAGAAGAAGGAAGAAGAGATGAAGAAGAAGAAGAAGAAGAAGAAGATGAAGAAGATGAAGAGAAGAGCGGGAGCCTCCCCCCTCATGCCATGGGTGCGGAGCGGCCCGAGGAGAAGAAGATAGAAGACGCCGCGGAGGAGATGCTGGACGAGAACGCCGGAGGAAGAACCAGAAGGGCCAGAAGAACCAGAAGATGAAGGAAGATAGAAGAAAGAAGAAGTATTTAAATAAAGGAATTGTCAAAAACTGTCTCTTGTCATTTTTAACATTTTTGACAGTTTTTTAGTGAAATGGTAGGGGTAAGTACCCCCTTACCATTTCACACAGGGGGGGGCCGGGATCTAGGGGTCCCCTTGTTAAAGGGGGCTTCCAGATTCCGATAAGCCCCCCGCCCGCAGACCCCCACAACCACCGGCCAGGGTTGTGGGGATGAGGCCCTTGTCTTCATCAACATGGGGACAAGGTGTTTTGGGGGGCTACCCCAAAGCACCCTCCCAATGTTGAGGGCATGTGGCCTGGTACGGTTCAGGAGGGGGGGCGCACTCTCGTCCCCCCCTCTTTTCCTGCGGCCTGCCAGGTTGCGTGCTCGGATAAGGGTCTGGTATGGATTTTTGGGGGGACCCCACGCCGTTTTTTTTTTTTTTTTTGGCGCGGGGTTCCCCTTAAAATCCATACCAGACCTGAAGGGTCTGGTATGGAATTTAGGGGGAACCCCACGTCAATTTTTTTTTTAAATTTTGGCTGGGGTTCCCCTTAATATCCATACCAGACCTGAAGGGCCTTGTATGGAATTTAGGGGGACCCCCACATCATTTTTTTATTTTGGTTCGGGGTTGCCCTGTGGGGAATTCCCATGCCGTTTTTATCAATGAACTTCTATGTGTATTGTCGGCAATGCAATAGCCGCGGGTAGTTTTAAATGTGTTTTTTTCTTCAAAATGTCATTTTGCTGTCAGACTGTTCTAAACACAGGAAACATGCGCCCCTTTACAGGCATACTATAGACACCCCCCAGGTACGAAATTTAAAGGGATATTACACTTTTATTGTTTGACTTCAAGCATTAATAAAATCACTGCTCCTGAAAAAACGTCCGTTTTTAAAACTTTTTTTTGCATTGATCCATGTCCCCTGGGGCAGGACCCAGGTCCCCAAACACTTTTTATGACAATAACTTGCATATAAGCCTTTAAAATGAGCACTTTTGATTTCTCCCATAGACTTTTAAAGGGTGTTCCGCGGCATTCGAATTTGCCGCGAACACCCCAAATTGTTCGCTGTTCGGCGAACTTGCGAACAGCCAATGTTCGAGTAGAACATGAGTTCGACTCGAACTCGAAGCTCATCCCTAACGGTCACACAAATCTTGTCGGAAATTCCGAACGTCAAGAACGCGTGACATATAACACGTACGTTGAAACTAGAAAAGGGAAGTTCAATACCAAGTGGGCCACCCCTTGGGCTCCTTCTGCTAATCTCTCGTGTTAGTAGAAGTTTGGTGAGAGACGTTTCACGCTTTTCAGCCTCATGCTTTTCTAATTGTTACTGCTCTTCAGTTTGTGCTTGTGGGTTCATATCTGTTTATCAGTGCATGTAGTCAGTTCGCATTTGTTTTTCAATGTGAATTATTATAGTACGTATTTGATTGTCAGTGCATTCTTATCCACTCGTTTCTGATTTTCAGATCACTCTTCTAAAGCTTTTCTGATTTTTAGTGCGTTCTCTTAGTTCGTTCTGACCAGCCGACCATTTTGAAGCCATGAGGACCCTCACCCCGGACCAGAGGGTTTTTAACTACCGGCTGGCCAGAGCCAGAAGAGTGGTGGGCAATGCTTTTGGGATAATGGCCAATATAATATAAACGTAACCATATAATCCTTGCATGCTGCATTCTCCACAACTCTTTAAGGAGAAATTCAATGAACTATGTTGCCTCAGTTGGGCCTGAGGCCGGACTTCAAGAAGAAACCCTGAAGCTGGCCGTCCTGGTTTGCCCTCCCCTAGGGACGACTGCGAAGTAAGACAGAAGTATGTCAAATACTTGGCGGGTAGAGGGGCCGTTGATATGCCAAAAAATGTTTAAGAAACATTTTCAAAATCAATTTTTTAGTTAAACTGAAATAAGATTTCCTTTGATTTACTGCTTGTGTTTCTTTTAGCTGTCTCCTAGGTTAGCCAATGGGCTTTTCTTTTTGGCCATTTTCTTCAATAGTGCAAATGTAATTTATTTGATACATGAGGTGACAATCTCTTCTTCAGCAAAATATTATTATGTTGTGGGTCTGCTACACACACACACCTTGTTTTTGTTGTTAATGTATGTAATGCATTACTGATGCATTATGTAATGTAATGATTACATCATTTTTAGCACCATGAATGAGTTTGAGAGTCACGAAAATGGCATGATTGTGGCAAATTATAAAGCACTGTGGGAGTTATTTACTAAAGGAAAATATACTTTGCACTCCAAGTGTACTGCAAAAGTACACATGAAACTGTACTGAAAGTGCACTTGTAGTGCAAAGTGGATTTGCCTTTAGTAAATAACCCCCATTTCAGTGTAAACACCAACTTAGTCCAAAAAATGATATTGATATTGAAAGAAAGAAGAAGCCACACATTGTTGAGTAGAAAACTTTTTACTCTGTGCACATTCACATGTGCGTTAGAAAAGGGTTTTTGAACAAAACAACATATTTTAGTAGCAACATTTTTGTTTTTGACAGTACAAATAGCCTTTTTTGTGTTAAAACAGGAATGTTTAAAACCATAAAACAATACACAACTCAGGAACTTACAAAGTTCAACTCTGACAAAGTGAAGGCAATATCAGACATTAGTATGTCCAAAATGTGTTGATATTGCCTTCATCAGATGGGGTGATAGCACCCCTGTGAAAGCCAAATTTTGAAGATAAAATTATAAGGTGACAAGTTACTAAAGCGCTGATAAGGATTGAGTGATCCAAATTATGTGAGATATAATATTAAAAGATGCCCAAATAATATAGCTGCAATTAAATATGTGACTTTCTACACAAATAAAATTAAAAAATATATAAATAAATAATTGCGCTGATATTAACCCAATAATATTGCACTGTGTGCCATCAAATAAATAGATAACATAAATATGTAAGCTGAAGAAAAATGTTTACAACAAAATGAAATAGTGAAAAAAAAAGTCCTCCGGTGAAAAAAATGCTGAATGAATTAATACCCACAAATAAATCATCCACTTGGTGCACACCAGAAAAAAATCAACAATAGATTTGCAGGACCAGATAATCAAGCTTGAATGTGTGACAACTGTTCCTATTAAACCATTCCACTGCTGCTTGTTATAGGTGAAACTCCCAGCTATCAGCAGACTTCCAAGACATAAAAAACAAAAAGGAAAACAAAACCATTGCACAGGTAACGTGGCAGAATGATCCCTATATGATTAGGGTAACTTCACTCACATTTCCCCGTAGGTAAGATCGCATATAAAATGATCAGCTGCATACAGCGTAACGCTGGAGACTCCTCATCCACCACCAGTGCACAAACACACACTGCTGGAAACATCACAGGCTCCTCCTCCTGACGCGTTGCGTCACCAGACACACGGGGACTTGACAGGGATTTCCCTGTGGCATTCCCCGTGATGTCAGAAGGGGGCGGGGTTACGTAACAGGTGACCTTTTTCAGAGGAGGGGCATTTATCCATGCAAACATTGCTATGCATGTAAAAACACTAGGCAAAGTGGTCAAAAATGCACAAGTTTTAAATCCACTAGTAATAATACAGAATATCAGATTAAAGATTTTATGTCATGCAAAACGGAGGGTGTGGTGTATGTATTACAATGCCCGTGCTCGTTACAGTATGTGGGAAGAACAAAACTTCTGATGTGGAAACGCATCAGGGAGCACATACAAAACATTAGAAAAGGATTCCTTAACCACTTAAGGACCGCCTCACGCCGATGTACATCGGCAAGGCGGCATGGGCAGGCAAAATCACGTACATGTACGTGATTTGCCTCCCGCGGGTGGGGGGTCCAATCGGACCCCCCCGGTGCCCGAGGCGGTCCCGTTTTGTTCCCTGGTGATCGGAGTGGAGGGGGAGGCCATCCGTTCGTGGCCCCCCCACTCGCGATCGCCGCCGGCCAATGGGAACACTCCTTTGCTGCTGTATGCTAAACAGCAGCAAAGGAAGTGATGTCATCTCTCCTCGGCTCGGTAGTTTCCGTTCCGGCCCGAGGAGAGAAGACAGGTATGTGAGTGCACAACACTACACACACACAGTAGAACATGCCAGGCATACAAAACACCCCGAACCCCCCCGATCCCCCCCCCGATCACCCCCCCTGCCACAAACTGACACCAAGCAGGTTTTTTTTTTTTTCTGATTACTGCTAGGTGTCAGTTTGTGACAGTTACAGTGTTAGCACAGTTACTGTTACCCCCCTGTAGGTCTAGGGTACCCCCCTAACCCCCCCTAATAAAGTTTTAACCCCTTGATCACCCCCTGTCACCAGTGTCACTAAGCGATCATTTTTCTGATCGCTGTATTAGTGTCGCTGGTGACGCTAGTTAGGGACGTAAATATTTAGGTTCGCCGTCAGCGTTTTATAGCGTCAGGGACCCCCATATACTATCTAATAAATGTTTTAACCCCTTGATTGCCCCCTAGTTAACCTTTCACCACTGATCACCGTATAACCGTTACGGTTGACGCTGGTTAGTTCGTTTATTTTTTATAGTGTCAGGGCACCCGGCGTTTATTACCGAATAAAGGTTTAGCCCCCTGATCGCCCGGCGGTGATATGCGTCACCCCAGGCAGCGTCAGATTAGCGCCAGTACCGCGAACACCCACGCACGCAGCATGCGCCTCCCTTAGTGGTATAGTATCTGATCGGATCAATATCTGATCCGATCAGATCTATACTAGCGTCCTCAGCAGTTTAGGGTTCCCAAAAACGCAGTGTTAGCGGGATCAGCCCAGATACCCGCTAGCACCTGCGTTTTGCGCCTCCGCCCAGCCCACCCAAGTGCAGTCTCGATCGATCACTGTCACTTACAAAACACTAAACGCATAACTGCAGCGTTCGCAGAGTCAGGCCTGATCACTGCGATCGCTAACAGTTTTTTTGGTAGCATTTTGGTGAACTGGCAAGCAAGCACCAGCCCCAGGCAGCGTCAGGTTAGCGCCAGTAGCGCTAACACCCACGCACGCACCGTACACCTCCCTTAGTGGTATAGTATCCGAACGGATCAATATCTGATCCGATCAGATCTATACTAGCGTCCCCAGCAGTTTAGGGTTCCCAAAAACGCAGTGTTAGCGGGATCAGCCCAGATACCTGCTAGCACCTGCATTTTGCCCCTCCGCCCGGCCCAGCCCACCCAAGTGCAGTATCGATCGATCACTGTCACTTACAAAACACTTAACGCATAACTGCAGCGTTCGCAGAGTCAGGCCTGATCCCTGCGATCGCTAACAGGTTTTTTTTGTAGCGTTTTGGTGAACTGGCAAGCACCAGAGGCGTAGTACACCCCGGTCATAGTCAAACCAGCACTGCAGTAACACTTGGTGATGTGGCAAGTCCCATAAGTGCAGTTCAAGCTGGTGAGGTGGCAAGCACAAGTAGTGTCCCGCTGCCACCAAAAAGACAAACACAGACCCGTCGTGCCCATAATGCCCTTCCTGCTGCATTCGCCAATCCTAATTGGGAACCCACCGCTTCTGCAGCACCCGTACTTGCCCCATTCACATCCCCAACCAAATGCAGTCGGCTGCATGAGAGGCATTTTTATGTCCTCCCGAGTACCCCTACCCAACGAACCCCCCAAAAAAGATGTTGTGTCTGCAGCAATCACGTATATAGGCGTGACACCCGCTATTATTGTCCCTCCTGTCCTGACAATCCTGGTCTTTGCATTGGTGAATGTTTTGAACGCTACCATTCACTAGTTGAGTATTAGCGTAGGGTACAGCATTGCACAGACTGGGCACACTTTCACAGGGTCTCCCAAGATGCCATCGCATTTTGAGAGACCCGAACCTGGAACCGGTTACAGTTACAAAAGTTAGTTACAAAAAAAGTGTAAAAAAAATATATATATAAAATTAAAAAAAAATAGTTGTCGTTTTTTTGTTCTCTCTCTCTCTATTCTGTCTCTATTGTTCTGCTCTTTTTTACTGTATTCTATTCTGCAATGTTTTATTGTTGTTATGTTTTATCATGTTTGCTTTTCAGGTATGCAATTTTTTATACTTTACCGTTTACTGTGCTTTATTGTTAACCATTTTTTTGTCTTCAGGTACGCCATTCACGACTTTGAGTGGTTATACCAGAATGATGCCTGCAGGTTTAGGTATCATCTTGGTATCATTCTTTTCAGCCAGCGGTCGGCTTTCATGTAAAAGCAATCCTAGCAGCTAATTAGCCTCTAGACTGCTTTTACAAGCCGTGGGAGGGAATGCCCCCCCCACCGTCTTCCGTGTTTTTCTCTGGCTCTCCTGTCTCAACAGGGAACCTGAGAATGCAGCCGGTGATTCAGCCAGCTGAACATAGAGCTGATCAGAGACCAGAGCGGCTCCAAGCATCTCTATAACCTAAGAAACCGGAAGCTACGAGCATTTTATGACTTAGATTTCGCCGGATGTAAACAGCGCCATTGGGAAATTGGCAAAGCATTTTATCACACTGATCTTGGTGTGGTCAGATGCTTTGAGGGCAGAGGAGAGATCTAGGGTCTAATAGACCCCAATTTTTTCAAAAAAGAGTACCTGTCACTACCTATTGCTATCATAGGGGATATTTACATTCCCCGAGATAACAATAAAAATGATTAAAAAAAAAAATATGAAAGGAACAGTTTAAAAATAAGATAAAAAAAGCAAAAAAATAATAAAAAAAAAAAAGAACCCCTGTCGCCCCCCGCTCTCGCGCTAAGGCGAACGCAAGCGGCGGTCTGTCGTCAAACGTAAACAGCAATTGCACCATGCATGTGAGGTATCACCGCGAAGGTCAGATCGAGGGCAGTAATTTTTGCAGTAGACCTCCTCTGTAAATCTAAAGTGGTAACCTGTAAAGGCTTTTAAAGGCTTTTAAAAATGTATTTATTTTGTTGCCACTGCACGTTTGTGCGCAATTTTAAAGCATGTCATGTTTGGTATCCATGTACTCGGCCTAAGATCATCTTTTTTATCTCATCAAACATTTGGGCAATATAGTGTGTTTTAGTGCATTAAAATTTAAAAAAGTGTGTTTTTTCCCCAAAAAATGCGTTTGAAAAATCGCTGCGCAAATACTGTGTGAAAAAAAAAATGAAACACCCACCATTTTAATCTGTAGGGCATTTGCTTTAAAAAAATATATAATGTTTGGGGGTTCAAAGTAATTTTTTTGCAAAAAAAAAAAAACTTTTTCATGTAAACAATAAGTGTCAGAAATGGCTTTGTCTTCAAGTGGTTAGAAGAGTGGGTGATGTGTGACATAAGCTTCTAAATGTTGTGCATAAAATGCCAGGACAGTTCAAACCCCCCCCAAATGACCCCATTTTGGAAAGTAGACACCTCAAGCTATTTGCTGAGAGGCATGTCGAGTCCATGAAATATTTTATATTGCGACACAAGTTGCGGGAAAGAGACATTTTTTTTTTTTTTTTGCACAAAGTTGTCACTAAATGATATATTGCTCAAACATGCCATGGAAATATGTGAAATTACACCCCAAAATACATTCTGCTGCTTCACCTGAGTACGGGGATACCACATGTGTGAGACTTTTTGGGAGCCTAGCCGCGTACGGGACCCCGAAAACCAAGCACCGCCTTCAGGCTTTCTAAGGGCGTGAATTTTTGATTTCACTCTTCACTGCCTATCACAGTTTCGGAGGCCATAGAATGCCCAGGTGGCACAAACCCCCCCCAAATGACCCCATTTTGGAAAGTAGACACCCAACGCTATTTGCTGACAGGTATAGTGAGTATTTTGCAGACCACACTTTTTGTCACAAAGTTTTGAAAATTGAAAAAAGAAAAAAAAAATGTTTTTTCTGGTCTTTCTTCATTTTCAAAAACAAATGAGAGCTGCAAAATACTCACCATGCCTCTCAGCAAATAGCTTGGGGTGTCTACTTTCCAAAATGGGGTCATTTTGGGGGGTTTTGTGCCACCTGGGCATTCCATGGCCTCCGAAACTGTGATAGGCAGTGAAGAGTGAAATCAAAAATTTACACCCTTAGAAATCCTGAAGGCGGTGATTGGTTTTTGGCGCCCCGTACGCGGCTAGGCTTCCAAAAAGTCCTACACATGTGGTATCCCCATACTCAGGAGAAGCAGCTGAATGTATTTTGTGGTGCAATTCCACATAGGCCCATGGCCTGTGCGAGCAATATATCATTTAGTGACAACTTTTTGTAAATATTTTTTTTTTTTTTTTGTCATTATTCAATCACTTGGGACAAACAAAATAAATATTCAATGGGTTCAACATGCCTCTCAGCAATTTCCTTGGGGTGTCTACTTTCCAAAATGGGGTCATTTGGGGGGGTTTTGTACTGCCCTGCCATTTTAGCACCTCACGAAATGACATAGGCAGTCATAAACTAAAAGCTGTGTAAATTACAGAAAATGTACCCTAGTTTGTAGACGCTATAACTTTTGCGCAAACCAATAAATATACGCTTATTGACATTTTTTTTACCAAAGACATGTGGCCAAATACATTTTGGCCTAAATGTATGACTAAAATTTAGTTTATTGGATTTTTTTTATAACAAAAATTAGAAAATATCTTTTTTTTTCAAAATTTTCGGTCTTTTTCCGTTTATAGCGCAAAAAATAAAAACCGCAGAGGTGATCAAATACCATAAAAAGAAAGCTCTATTTGTGGGAAGAAAAGGACGCAAATTTCGTTTGGGTACAGCATTGCATGACCGCGCAATTAGCAGTTAAAGCGACGCAGTGCCAAATTGGAAAAAGACCTCTGGTCCTTAGGCAGCATAATGGTCCGGGGCTCAAGTGGTTAAGCACAGTGTTTCACACCATTTTTCTCTATGCCATGACAAAAACCCAACATTGCTGAAATTTTGGGCTAAAGAAAAATATAGACCTCATTGGCGGGGTAGCAACAGGGTGAAAGAATTAAGTAAAAAAGAATCAAAATGGATATATAATATGTGTACCTAAACATAGACTTTGATCTTAATTGCTTTATATCGGATTTTTAACCTTTTGTAATTTAAAATTTTAATTTTTAATTCTTATATATAATTTTTTATATATAATTTTTAATTAGTAATTTTTTTCCATTATTTTATTTTTATCCATGTTTAATTGTTTCTGTCCAATGGGCATGGTAGGATGCAATTTTAATCATCACCTTCTGAGAGAGCTCTCTGTTCTGTTTGTATTTTAAAACATAAGTGTTTAGTTAATAATTAATGACTCAGGGCATTATCTTTGTTTTTATTTCAATTTTAAAACCTATTATTATATATATTTAGCGTCAGGTTTTATATGGACTATAATGATATCTTGTATGCTATTTTAAAAGTCAATAAAGATTGTTTAAATGGTATGATGATGCATTGACTCCCAGGTTACCATGGCAACCAGTACACACACTATATCGTTCAGGTCTGTCACATGGGCACCCTTGAGCCTGTGACGTTTCCAGCAGTGTGTGTTTGTGCACTGGTGGTGGATGAGGAGTCTCCAGCGTTACGCTGTATGCAGCTGATCATTTTACATGCGATCTTACCTACGGGGAAATGTGAGTGAAGTTACCCTAATCATATAGGGATCATTCTGCCACGTTACCTGCGCAATGGTTTTGTTTTCCTTTTTGTTTTATATGTCTTGGAAGTCCGTTGATAGCTGGGAATTTCACCTATAACAAGCAGCAGTGGAATGGTTTAATAGGAACAGTTGTCACACATTCAAGCTTGATTATCTGGTCCCGCAAATCTATTGTTTAAATTTTTCTGGTGTGCACCAAGTGGATGATTTATTTGTGGGTATTAATTAATTCAGCATTTTTTTCACCGGAGGACTTTTTTTTCACTATTTCATTTTGTTGTAAAAAATTTTTTTTAGCTTACATATTTATGTTATCTTTTTATTTGATGGCACACGGTGCAATATTATTGGGTTAATATCAGCGCAATTATTTATTTATACAAATTTTGAAGATGCACACAAATTGATAGTCAAAATGGGGATTTCCCTCCTGATCCCATGCCTAATGTCAACATGTGCTAGCTCCCATCATGGGGGATCAATGGACGTGTTTCGGGGGAGCAACCCCTTCCTCTATTTAGTTGCGAGGAAGGGGTTGCACCCCCTAAACGCGTACCTTGATATCCCGTGTTGGCAGATAGCACATGTTGACACACTGCGTGCATCTTCAAAATTTGGCTTTCAAAATTTTGGAGAAAGGTTAGAAAAATAGAAAGAATTTTATAAATGTTGGTGTGTTTTCGATTCTGCCTAAAACATCAGTCATGTTTTTGAGTCTTTTTTCCACATCATTGATGTTTTCCTTGATCTTCTGTAAATCCCAATTGCATACCATAATCTCCCCGATAAGGACTTGTGCACTCGCACTTGTGAAATGTTTCTTCAACAACATCCACATCACCTAAAAAAAAAAAACACCATGTATTATAAATATGCAGGCATCTATCTATTGCCTGAATCTGTGGTATCAGACACTCACCTGCTGTGGTCACTATTTCACCCACTTCAGCAACCTCTCCCCTTAATAAATCACTGGGACCAGATGGCTTGCACTCGAGGGTACTTAGGGAACTCAGTTAAGTAATTGCCAGACCATTGTTCCTAACTTTTATTGACAGTCTACTGACTGGAATGGTACCAGCTGATTGGAGAAAAGCCAATGTAGCACCAATATTTAAAAAGGGCCCAAAATACATCCCTGGGAATTACAGACCAGTTAGCCTAACAACAATAGTATGTAAACTCTTGGAGGGGATGATAAGGGACTATATACAAGATTTTAGTAATGAGAACGGTATCATTAGCAGTAATCAGCATGGATTCATGAAGAGTCATTCTTGCCAAACCAATCTATTAACCTTCTATGAGGAGGTGAGTTGCCATCTAGATAAAGGAAGGCCCGTAGACGCGTGTATCTGGATTTTGCAAAAGCATTTGACATAGTTCCCCATAAACGTTTACTGTACAAAATAAGGTCCATTGGCATGGACCATAGGGTGAGTACATGGATTGAAAACTGGCTACAAGGGCAAGTTCAGAGGGTGGTGATAAATGAAGAGTATTCAGAATGGTCAGGGTGGGTAGTGGGGTCCCCCAGGGTTCTGTGCTGGGACCAATCCTATTTAATTTGACCATAAACGACCTGGAGGATGGGATAAAAAGTTGAATCTATGTATTTGCGGACAATACTGAGCTAAGCAGGGCAATAACTTCTCCTCAGGATGTGGAAACCTTGCAAAAAGATCTGAACAAATTAATGGGGTGGGCAACTACATGGCAAATGAGGTTCAATGTAGAAAAATGTAAAATAATGCATTTGGGTGGCAAAAATCTGAATACAATCTGGGGGAGAACCTCTGGGGGAATCTAGGATGGAAAAGGACCTAGGGGTCCTAGTAGATGATAGGCTCAACAATGGCTTGCAATGCCAAGCTGCTGCTAAAAAAGCAAACAGAATATTGGCATGCATTAAAAAGGGGATCAACTCCAGAGAAAAAATGATAATTCTCCCGCTCTACAAGACTCTGGTCCGGCCGCACCTAAAGTATGCTGTCCAGTTCTGGGGACCAGTCCTCGGGAAGGATGTACTGGAAATGGAGCGAGTACAAAGAAGGGCAACAAAGCTAATAAAGGGTCTGGATGATATTAGTTATGAGGAAAGGTTGCGAGCCCTGAACTTATTCTCTCTGGAGAAGAGATGCTTGAGAGGGGATATGATTTCAATATACAACTACCATACTGGTGACCCCACAATAGGGATAAAACTTGCAGAAGGGAGTTTAACAAGACTCGTGGCCACTCATTAAAATTAGAAGAAAAGAGGTTTAACCTTAAACTATGTAGAGTGTTCTTTACTGTAAGAGCAGCAAGGATGTGGAATTCCCTTCCACAGGCGGTGGTCTCAGCGGGGAGCATCGATAGTTTCAAGAAACTATTAGATAAGCGCCTGAACGACCGCAACATACAGGGATATACAATGTAATACTGACATATAATCACACACATGGGTTGGACTTGATGGATGTGTGTCTTTTTTCAACCTCACCTACTATGTAACTATGTAACTCTCCTTCCTCCACATCCTCTGGTTGTTATTTTTGGATTTCCCCTTCTTTGGGAGGTTGAGGGTCCCTGGTGACTAGGGATGAGCCGAACATCCCCCTGTTCGGTTCGCACCAGAACTTGCGAACAGGCAAAAAATTTGTTCAAACATGCGAACACCATTAAAGTCTATGGGACACGAACATGAATAATGAAAAGTGCTCATTTTAAAGGCTTATATGCAAGTTATTGTCATAAAAAGTGTTTGGGGACCTGGGTCCTACCTCAGGGGACATGGATCAGTGCAAAAAAAGCTTTGCAAATGGCAGTTTTTTCGGGAGTAGTGATTTTAATCATGCTTAAAGTGAAACAGTAAAAGTGTAATATTCCTTTAAATTTCATACCTGGGGTGTCTAGAGTATGCCTGTAAAGGGGCGCATATTTCCCGTGTTTAGAACAGTAGGACAGCAAAATGACATTTCAAAGGAAAAAAAGTCATTTAAAACTACTCGTGGCTATTAATGAATTGAACCAAAATTAAAAAAAACTGATGTGGAGGGTCCCCCTAAATTCCATACCAGGCCCTTCAGGTCTGGTATGGATATTAAGGGGAACCCTGGCCAAATTTTTTTTTTTTTAAATGGCGTGGGGTCCCCCTCAAAATCTATACCAGACCCTTCATGTCTGGTATGGATTTTAAGGGGAACCCCGCAGCAAAATTTTTTAAAAAATGGCGTGGGCCCACCCAAAAATCCATACCAGACCCTTATCTGAGCACGCAACCTGGCAGGCCACAGAAAAAGAGGGGGTCGGGATCCCAGCCCTCCCCCTGTGTGAAATGGCAAGGGGGTACCCCTACCATTTCACAAAAAAACTGTCAAAAATGTTAAAAATGACAAGAGACAGTTTTTGACAATTCCTTTATTTAAATGCTTCTTCTTTCTTCTACCTTCTTTCTTCTATCTTCTATCTTCTATTCTGTATCTTCCTTCAGTTTCTTACTCCATCTTCTTCTTCTGGTTCTTCTGGTTCTTCCTCCGGTGTTCTCGTCCGACATCTTCCTCCGCGGTGTCTTCTTATCTTCTACTCCTCGGGCCGCTCCGCATCCATGATGGCATGGAGGGAGGCTCCCGCTGTGTGACGCTTCTCCTCTTCTGACGGTTCTTAAATAATGGGGGGGCGGAGCCACCAGGTGACCCCGCCCCCTCTGACGCACGGGGACTTGACGGAGACTTCCCTGTGGCATTCCCCGTGACGGCAAAAGGGGCGGGGTTACGTAACGGGTGACCTCACCCCCTCTGACGTCACGGGGAATGCCACAGGGAAGTCCCCGTCAAGTCCCCATGCGTCAGAGGGGGGCGGGGTCACCGGGTGACCCCGCTCCCCCCGTTATTTAAGAACCGTCAGAAGAGGAGAAGCGTCACCCACCGGAGCCTCCCTCCATGCCATCATGGATGTGGAGGGGCCCGAGGAGAAGAAGGGAAGAAGACGCCGACACCATGGAAGAAGATGCCGGACAAGAACACCAGAGGAAGAACCAGGAGAACCAGAAGAAGATGGAGGAAGAAACCAAAGGAAGATAGAAGATAAAAGAAAGAAGATAGAAAAAAGAAGAAGCATTTAAATAAAGGAATTGTCAAAAACTGTCTCTTGTCATTTTTAACATTTTTGACAGTTTTTTTTGTGAAATGGTAAGGGTACTTTTGTACCCCCTTACCATTTCACACAGGGGGGAGGGCCAGGATCTGGGGGTCCCCTTGTTAAAGGGGGCTTTCAGATTCCGATAAGCCCCCCGTCTGCAGACCCCCACAACCACCGGGCAAGGGTTGTGGGGATGAGGCCCTTGTCCCTATCAACATGGAGACAAGGTGTTTTGGGGGGCTACCCCAAAACACCCTCCCAATGTTGAGGGCATGTGGCCTGTTCAGGAGGGGGGGCGCTCTCTCGTCCCCCCCTCTTTTCCTTTGGCCTGCCGGGTTGCATGCTCGGATAAGGGTCTGGTATGGATTTTTGGGGGGACGCCACGCCATTATTTTTTTTTTTTTTTGGCGTGGGGTTCCCCTTAAAATCCATACCAGACCTGAAGGGTCTGGTATAGATTTTGAGGGGGGCCCCACGCCATTTTTTCTTTTAATTGTGGCCGGGGTTCCCCTTAATATCCATACCAGACCTGAAGGGCCTGGTATAGAATTTAGGGGGACCCCACATCATTTTTTTTTTAAATTTTGGTTCGGGGTTCTCCTGTGGGGAATTCTCATGCCGTTTTTATTAATGAACTTTTATGTGTATTGTCGGACCAGCAATTCATTAATAGCCGCGAGTAGTTTTAAATGACTTTTTTTCTTTTGAAATGTCATTTTGCTGTCAGACTGTTCTAAACACGGGAAACATGCGCCCCTTTACAGGCATACTATAGACACCCCCCAGGTACGAAATTTAAAGGAATATTACACTTTTATTGTTTCACTTTAAGCATTAATAAAATCACTGCTCCTGAAAAAACGGCAGTTTTTAAAACTTTTTTTTGCATTGATCCTTGCCCCCTGGGGCAGGACCCAGGTCCCCAAACACTTTTTATGACAATACCATGCATATAAGCCTTTAAAATTAGCACTTTTGATTTCTCCCATAGACTTTTAAAGGGTGTTCGCGGCTTTCGAATTTGCCGCGAACACCCCAAATTGTTCACTGTTCGGAGAACTGGCGAACAGCCGATGTTCGAGTTGAACATGAGTTCGACTCGAACTCGAAGCTCATCCCTACTGGTGACCTCAGACGTCCCAAGTCTTTTCTCTCCTATGTGAATAAAATAAAGGTATACTTAGCATACAGATATTTGAGGCAAGAAATAGGAATATGAAACATTGCTTGGAAGTGTCGTACAATTGTCTGTTTTGGCAGAGTTCAAAGCTGAAGACATTATTTTTTCCATTTACAAAGCTGTAATACTTTCCTTTCTTGTTAAAGTATCACAGATGGAGACACCCCTAGTATCGACTGGAGCACCTGTGTGGGACACCCTAAAAAGTTTGTTTCGGTGTCACACACTAGTGCTCCTACGTCCAGATGTGTAAACAGCTGCTGAGTGCCCTCTCCTTACACTGAATCAAATTTGCATTTCATTCTAGTTACAAACCCATCTAGACAACAATGTACTAAACTTCTTTTAAGACAAATAGTAATGACCAAATGTAGCTAACCTGCATCTGCAAAAAACATTGTAATGGTGGGTGAGCGAACAATGTTTACTACGAACGATTACTGTGCCCACGAACCTGAAACTTGCCATTTTAAACTGTACAACAGTAAAGAAAAGCACATAGAGCAGCACAAACATAATAAGAAGAATAGGAACATACGACAAAATTCTTACTTTTTTGTCGCACTCTCTTGATTCTTCTGTACTGCTCCTGCTCCCTCAATTTGAGGTCTGACCATAGTTTCCTCAGTTGATCCTTGGAACGCCGTACCCTAAAATTCTTCAGCAGACTTTTCACAACTTTAGTCATGATCTTGGCCTTTCTTACATGTGGGTTTGGGTACGGTCCATGCTTCCCGTCATAGTGGGCCTTCTTGAAGATGTCCACTGTCTCCAACATCTCTATAAAAGCCATATTTGAGGCCTTAAATATCCTCCGGGATCAGGACGTTTGTGGCTCATCGTTGCTGCTACTCTCAGGCACCTGCTCTGTCTCCGCCATGTGCTCTGCCACTGCTCCGAAAGACAAGGGGTGGGGAATATACTAGATAGAAGATCAGGGGCGGGCAGAGTTTCACGCATGCGCAGTGTATATAAAGCGTAACATGCGTATGTCGTACGTACAATCTGTGAGCGGAGGAAGGAGTATCGGAAGCGCTGATCGTTGGAACGAAGGTACAATTTTAACTTGGTGCTTTAGTGGCCTATACTGCTTCTAGATTGAGGCCTATATTGGGACAAGATTATGAGAGTTTAGCCTGACATTAGGGTTTGTCTTGTGTTGTGTCTTGCAGAGAAAATGGATCTATTCAATGATGAGGACTTTATCCCCAAATTCATTGCTATGTACAGGGAGCTGCCCTGTCTGTGGCAGGTAAACCACCCCTTTTATAACAATAAACCAAAGAGGAAGGCAGTGCTGGATCAATTGGTGGAATTTGTGAAGCCGGTGATCCCCACGGTAGACATCCCTTATTTGAAGGCCCTGTTTGGTGGCATGAGGAGCACTTATAATGAGGAGCACAAGAAGGTCCAGGATTCCCAGAGATCAGGAGCTGCAGTAGATGACATTTATGCACCCAGGCTGTGGTACTAAGACAGACTGCATTTTCTGGCAGGCCAGACTGAACCCAGGCCAGCACTCTCCAATCTTCCTTCAAGGCTTCCTTCCACCTCAGCTGAGGCTTCCGACGTCCAACCTGGGCCTTCCAGCCAGGAAGAAGTGAAGGAGCTCAGCTTGGTATATCATTGTTCAACATATTTCTAGTCAAATAATTAATGATGTTAACTAGATGTTATTATTGATCAGTAATTTCTGATTTTACAAAGTGTTTTACATATCAATAGACAGTAGTAGCCACAAATGATTGGGATAAGAATGAAAAATGCTGGCGTCAGAATGATAGTCATTTCTATTTATTAACATTCAATTTGCAACAGTCGTGAGCTGAAAATTGTGTGTGATTGATGAACCAAAAACTAAAATGATGTCCTTTTTTCATATACAGGAAAGTCTAAGCCAGGAGGAGGCAGTGGAAAGTGGCAGCCAGGAGGTGGCGGGGGTAAGTGGCAGCCAGGAGGGGGCCGGGCCCAGTATCCTGCCCAAATCCCATGTCTGTCCCTTCCACCTTCCAAAAAAAAAGCCCCAGGAAGAGGAGTAACCTGGAGGAGGCAGCACTTGGCCTATTTCAGAAGGCTACTGCGGCCCTCAGAACCCCCCCAATAATCAAGACGACTATGCCTACATGGCAGCCTACAGGAAGCAGGAAATGGAGGTGGGCCAACGCCTCTTATGTGAGGAAGTTATGTTTCAAGCCCTAAAAAAGAGGTTGAAGGGCGAACTCACAAGCCAAAGCCACGTTTGTGAGTTCAATCATGGTCCTCCTCCTCCTCCACCTCCTGCCACAACTCCAACTCCAGAGCCACAGCCTGGAAGCAAGCCTGGAAGGAAGACAAGAGAGTGATGGCCTGGGTTCAGTCTGGTTTGACAAAAGACCACAGCCTGGGGACATATATGTCATATGCTGCTGTTCCTGATCTCTTGTAGTCCTGGACCGGATTGTGTTCACTATTATAAGGACTCCTCAGGCCAACAATTTTGACTGTAAAATAATTGATGTGGGCCCTGGGGTACAAAGGCTTCGTAAATTTCACCAGTTTCTTCAGCGTTGCCTTCCTCTTTATTTTGTTATGACCCATAATAAATGGATATTTATTTTTCACAAATACTTGCCTATGTGTTTAACTTCAAAAAGGACAGTACATTTCAAAAATACAATGTCAAATTAACAAGGGACACCAACACCAACCTCCTTGAGGTTAAAAAATACAAGATAATAATGGTGTTGTGGTAACTTGACACAAAACAAAAGAAAAAATTATGGAGATCACTTAAAAAAAAAAATATTATTTACAAGATCACTAGAAATAATAAAGAAATCAGGTTGTCAGAATTCTGTGTAAATATGAGCAGCAAAACAACTTCATTATTCTAGCATTATAAAGAAGAGAATGCACTGCATTAAAGGTATTGCTTCTCTATACAATGCAGGCAGATCATAGTTGGTGAGAAGGTCCAGAAAACGCTGCACATAGCTCTCTGAAAGCATCACCGCACCCTGCTGCAGTTCTCTGATGTTAGAACAGCGATCTCCCCTGCTGAGCTATTGTGTTCTGACAGGGGGGCAACCTGCCAGAACACACCGATCAGTGCTCTCAGACATTCTTTGGTCATGAGCCTGCGGCAGAAGCTGGCTGAATGGCTGGCTTCCGTCGGACAGGCTGCCGTACACAATGGCCAAATGTCGGCCGGTTTCTATGGAACCAGCCGGTGCCGGCTGGCATTCGGCCAGAGTGTACAATGCTTAACTATTGAGAGAATTTATGCAAGTATCAAAATGTGTTGATGGGTGGGTGTCAGTCTGCAGGTGTGTAGGTTTCTAGACAGATTTCCTTCGGATACAAACTGCTCCAAATAACATTCACATGTGATGGTGAGCCTCTATGACTTGCCGCAGTCTTAAAAGCCCACTGTTGGAAGCTGCCAATTTCAGTACAGGAGAGAAGCCTGTACAACTGTACAAAACTGAAGGTAAGATTGGAGTTCAGCTTTAAGGGCTCTGTATGCAAAGGATTGCACAATTCAGACATCAGCTGTTTGCTAGAAATTTGTCTATGTGTATTTTAGAGAATTCACCTATCATTTCCAAAGAGGATGCACTTTATTCACCCTATTTGACCAGCTTTTAGATTCACCCATCATATGTAACACAATTTATCCATCAAAAGTAGCATACAACATAATACAGAGATTTCAATGACAAATAAGAATTGTGTATCATGCCAAAATTCAACAAGATTTTCTAATTTGCATTCCCCTATAACATACTGTAATAGAGAGTTTCCGATAACAAACATGAATTCACCATCAGTTGTCGCATTACACATAGGGCAAATCCTCTGTAACAACAATGGCCAAGTGGGCAAATCTTGTTTGGTAACTGCTGATAGGTGAATCTTGTTAATAATGACCAGCAAACCTTCTGCGAAAATTATGGGCGAATGGGGTAAATCCTCTGAAAAGTATGGGAGATTTGCATAAAATACTTACAGATGAATGGCATATAATATGGTTACCATTCCTCCACATTTTGAGAGGTCTGTCCCCATCCATGTCCCTGGCTGTGTTGTTTAGAATTCCACTGCACAGGCATCAACCAAATATGGCAGTGCAACTCCCTATCCACATGCACATAAATCCACCTCTCAGGTGGTAGGCTAGCTTTCATTTCCTCTGGCTTTTTAACTCATCAGTCACACTTCACAGTTGTCTTCACATTGGGTTTGAGTCCACGCAGATAAAAGCCAGAGAAAATAAAAGCTGTCCTGATTCCAATGAGACTGGATCCCACATGTCTAATGCCCTGTAAACGCGACCGGATTTTCCAGCAGACTAGGTCCCACGGTCTTTCGGCAGACTTCCGACGGACTTTCCAAACGAACGGACTCATAAGGGGCGGGGTCATGGGTGACACCACCCAGTGACCACGCCGCATGCCTATATAAGTCGTTGTGCACTGTGAACACAGAATTACAGCGGGAGAGAGCGTTTTGTCAACATCGGAAGAAGAGAAGAGGGAAGAAGACGATGGAGAACACCGGGCCACCACTAGCAAGAGAGCGGCAAAAGAGCAGAAGATAGCGGAGGAGCCCGGCAGAAGAACTGGAGAGCGGGAGAAGAACCGAAGAGCGGAGAAGAGGACGGAGAGCGGGAGAAGAATCGGACACTGGGAGAAGAGGCCAGAGAGAGTGGAGAAGTCGGAAGAGACCCCGAAGTCGGAAGAAGACCCCCGGAGCTGCCTAAAAAATTACTTTGAAAACCTCAGAGACGATGGTTCCGCGCTTAGGAAACAAGGAAGAAGAAAGAACTGCTGCCCCCCTAACACAGAATATCACCTAGGTGAGATTCAAATCAGAAAGAGTTCTATAATGAGTTCTATATTTGTTTATGTTTGTTTTAGCACTTTGCACTTTATTGTATAGTGTTTTGGTGTAGGAGCATTTCATTCATATCTAGCTCCTTATTTCACTACAATTTTTCACACATATATTTGTTGTATTCATTAATATATACTTTATATAATTTTTATTTACACGATTAATATTCAGTGCTTATACAGTAGAACAGCGCCAATTCCCTCATTATAGAACTCTACTTTGAAAACCTGTCTAGTGGTTTTTTTTTATTGACACCTTTTCCCCCAGGTGAATGGGTAGAGGTACGATTACCCCATACTCATTCACATAGAGCGGGGTGTCGGGATCTGGGGGCCCCTTATTAAAGGGGGCTCCCGGATTCCGATAAGTCCCCCACCCGCAGACCCCGACAACCAATGGCCAGGGTTGTCAGGAAGAGGCCCTTGTCCTCATCAACATGGGGACAAGGTGCTTTGGGATGGGGGGGCCGCAGGGTGCCCCCCTTCCCCAAAACACCCACCCCCCATGTTGAGGGCATGCGGCCTGGTACGGTTCAGGAGGGGGGGCGCTCGCTCGTCCCCACCCCCTTTCCTGACCAGTAGGGCTGCATACTCGGATAAGGGTCTGGTATGGATTTTGTGGGGACCCCCACGCCATTTTTTTGGCATAGGGGGTTCCCCTTAAAATCCATACCAGACATAAGGGACATTGTCGCCTCTTTCTCGTGCTCACTGCAATAGGAAAATGTGTTTTTCCTATGGCAGTGAGCGCGAGATGTTTAGTACCCTGTCTCCGAGAACTAGGATCGCGCTGGAAACATTCTCGTGGGCAGGTGCTGTAGCTGCCCTTGCGTCGTATTTGGTCCGTTGGACCAGCATACAGACGAACCGGCTTCCCGATAGGAACTGGGTCTGGCGGAGTTCCGGCGGAAAGATTTGAAACATGTTTCAAATCTAAAGTCTGCCGGATTTTCGACCGAAAAGGTCCGTCTGAAGTCCAATGAAGCCCACACATGGTCGGATTGTCTGATGGATTCGGTCCGTCGGACCAGTCCGGTTGAAAAGTCCGCTCGTGTGTACAGGGCATTAGTTACTGAGGCAGTATAAAATATTCGGACGGTGCCTTTTGCAGTGTGAATCTGCCTTCACGAGGGAAACCTTCATGGAGGGAGAGGATTGTGGGGCAGACACTTGACTTATCAAATCATGCCAAGAAGCACAGACATCTAAAAATCTAAAAATCTAAATTGTAAAAAAAAATGTTAAAAGTTACATCTGGGGCCTGACTCTGGGTAGGTGTATGAAAGCATTCATTCATAACTACAAAGCATAAATTAAAATCCTCCTAAAATATAAAGCTTGATTAGCTCAGCTTTGCTCAGATTTTGCGTGTTACTTATTCTTGACCTCATCTCTCTGTACCTTACTTACTCCTGCACTTTGTGCATTACTCTTTACCCACAACAAAGTAGGCTCAGGTTTTATTTAACCATACCCCTTTAAGCCCCTCACACTGCTACTACAATTTGGTCATGGCTACAACATGCCATGCATGCTCCCAGCATCATTTCTCTTCTAATGGCATCCAGGACATTTTGTCTTATTACCTGAATGACTACCTCTTTTTCCAAAAGTCTGTGATCAATTGCTTGAGGGCATTATAAAAAGGATGCATTTGGTTTTGTGGATTTTTCTACAAATGGGGCTGTGATATTGTTAGTGAGTTAAAAGTGGATGTGGTCAGTAGGGTGTCCCCAGTTTTTTATTTTGAAAATCTGGTAACAATAGTATACACTGTATGTGCTTAGGAGGTTATGAAACCAAAGAATTTATATTCCAACAGGGGAATAACAATTGTTTCTTTACTGCTTCATTAAAATGAAGACAAACGAAAAGGAAAGTGGTACATTTACATATGTATGTTTGATGTTGAGATACAATGTTCCATTAAAATGTATAGGTATAATAAAAACAAGAGTAGTGAATATGGCTTGTAAAAATGCACATGCATGATAATGTCTAATCAGGCTTTTGTTGCTAGAATTCCAGCTTAAGTAATATATTATTGTTGTCTTTGGCACCAAAAGGATTCACTTGAGATACGGGTTGTGTGCTGCAAGAAGGAAACCCCCATTTATTATTCATCAAACATTGAATTTCTATTCATAGTTTTTTTTTTCTATAGATTTTACAACATCATGGCAGTGTGAGTTTTACACAACTCAAAACAGAAATATGTGGTATTCCTTTGCGAACCATCTCTCTTTTTACTATTATTTACAAAGACACATGCCAATCTGTGCAACTAGACATCTATTTTATATTGTGCTTGTAAAATTCCCTCACTTCATATTCTAGTGTTGGGATAATCATCTGAATGAAGACTGTATACCACATATATATATATATATATATATATATATATATATATATATATATATATATATATATATATATATATACACACACACTAAGCAAAATTATAAATGCAACACTTTTCTGTTTCCCCTTATTTATCTTAAGCTGAACTCAAAAACTCAAAGGTCTACGATTTTTTCTATGTATACAAAAGGCCTATTTCTCTGAAATATTGTTTACAAATCTGTCTAAATCTGTGTTAGTGAGCACTTCTCCTTTGCTGAGATAATCCATCCACCTCACAGGTGTGGCATATCAACATGCTGATTAGACAGCGTGATTTTTGCACAGGTGTGCCTTAGGCTGGCCACAATAAAAGGCCACTCTAAAATGTGCAGTTTTATCACAGAGCACAATGCCACAGATGTCGCAAGTTTTGAGTGAGCGTACAATTAGCATGCTGACTGCAGGAATGTCCACCAGAGCTGTTGCCCTTGAATTGAATGTTCATTTCGCTACCATAAGCCGTCTCCAAAGGTGTTTTAGAGAATTTGGCAGTACATCCAACTGGCCTCACAACCGCAGACCACATGTAACTACACCAGCTGAGGACCTCCACATCCAGCATCTTCACCTCCGAGATCGTCTGAGACCAGCCACCCGGACAGCTACTGTAACAATCGGTTTGCATAACCAAAGAATTTCTGCACACACTGTCTGAAACTGACTCAGGGAAGCTCATCTGCAAGCTCGTCGTCCTCATCAGGGTCACGACCTGACTGCAGTTTGTCATCGTAAAAGACTTGAGTGGGCAAATGCTCACATTCGATGGCGTCTGGCACTTTGGAGAGGTGTTCTCTTCACGGATGATCCCAGTTTTCACTGTACAGGGCAGATGGCAGACAGCATATATGGTGTTGTGTAGGTGAGCAGTTTGCTAATGTTAACGTTGTGGATCGAGTGGCCCATGGTGGCGGTGGGGTTATGGTATGGGCAGGTGTATGCTATGGATAAGGAACACAGATGCATTTTATTGATGGCATTTTGAATGCACAGAGATACCGTGATGAGATCCTGAGGTGCATTGTTGTGCCATTCATCCATGACCTTCACCTCATGTTGCAGCATGATATTGCACGGCCTCATGTTGCAAGGATCTGTACACAATTGATTGAAGATGAAAAAATCCCTGTTCTTGCATGGCCAGCATACTCACCGGACATGTCACCCATCGAGCACGTTTGGGATGCTCTGGATCGGCGTATATGACAGCATGTTCCAGTTCCTACCATTATCCAGCAACTTTGCACAGCCATTGAAGAGGAATGGACCAACATTCCACAGGCCACAATCAACAACCTGATCAACTCTATGCGAAGGAGATGTGCTGCACTGCGTGAAGCAAATGATGGTCACATCAGATAGTGACTGGTTTACGGACCCCCTCAATACAGTAAAACTGAACATTTTAGAGTGCCACCCTAAGGCACATATGTGCAATAATCATGCTGTCTAATCAGCATCTTGATATGCCACACCTGTGAGGTGGATGGATTATCTCGGCAAAGGAGAAGTGCTCACTAGGGATGGGCCGAACACTCCCCGGTTCGGTTTGCACCAGAACATGCGAACAGGCAAAAAAATTGTTCGAACACTGGGAACACCGTTCTATGGGACACGAACATGAAAAATCAAAAGTTCTAATTTTAAAGGCTTATATGCATGGTATTGTCTTAAAAAGTGTTTGGGGACCCGGGTCCTGCCCCAGGGGACATGTATTAATGCAAAAATTTTTAAAAATGGCAGTTTTTTCGGGAGCAGTGATTTTAATAATGCTTAAAGTGAAACAATAAAAGTGTAATATTCCTTTAAATTTCGTACCTGGGGGTGTCTATAGTATGCCTGTAAAGCGGCGCATGTTTCCCGTGTTTACAACAGTCCGAGAGCAAAATGACATTTCTAAAGGAAAAAAAGTCATTTAAAAGTACTCGCGGCTATAATGAATTGTCAGTCCCGACGATACACATAAAAGTTCATTGATAAAAACGGCATGGGATTCCCCCACAGGGGAACCCGGAAGCAAAATTTAAAAAAATGACATGGGGCCCCCAAAAAATCCATTCCAGACCCTTATCCAAGTACGCAACCTGGCAGGCCACAGGAAAAGATTGTGGACGAGAGACCGCACCCCCCTCCTAAACCGTACCAGGCCAAATGCCCTAAACATTGGGAGAGTGCTTTGGGGTAGCCCCCCAAAGCACCTTGTCCCCATGTTGATGGGGAGAAGGGCCTCATCCCCACAACCCTTGCCCGGTGGTTGCGGGGGTCTGTGGGCGGGGGGCTTATCAGAATCTGGAATCCCCCTTTAACAAGGCAACCCCACGCATTTTTTTCACAAAAAATGTGTGAAAAAGGTAAAAAAAAACACAATACACGCCTTGGGACAAGTCCATTATTAAAAAAATAAAAAAATAAAACTGTCCCACGGAGTCTTCTTCTTCTTCTCGCGCTCTGACAGACCGAAAAAGAAAAAAAAAACGCACCTCGCCTACGATCTGCCTCCATGGGAGGCACACACCACAATGACCGGCTGCTCTCAGGTGACAGCTCTTTTGTAACTGAGGGCGGGGCCACACAATGACGTCGCCGGGTGACCCTACCCCCCTCTGATGCCCGGAGACATCCCTATGGCTTTCCTGTAGCGTCAGGGGGGCGGGGCCACCCGGTCCGCCCCACTCTGATGCACGTGGACATCCCTATGGCTTCCCCGTAGTGTCAGAGGGTTACGTAATCGAGTGACCCCGCCCCCCTCTGACGCTACGGGGAAGCCATAGGGATGTCCCCGAGTGTCAGTGGGGGGCGGGGTCACACGGCGACATCATCATGTGGCCCTGCCCTCAGTTATAAAAGAGCTGTCACCTGAGAGCGGCTGGTCATTACGGCGGGTGCCTCCCATGGAGGCAGATCGTAGGCGGCGTGCGGCTTTTTTTTTTTGCTTTTTTGGTCCATCAGCGTGCAAGAAGGAGAAGACTCTGTGGGACAGTTTTTTTATATTTTTTTAATAAAGGACTTGTCCCAAGGCGTGCTTTGTGTTTTTTACCATTTTCAAACATTTTTTGTGAAATGGTAAGGGTACATTTGTACCCCGTTACCATTTCACACAGGGGGGCTGTCAGAGACGTTACCTGGTTGGGCGTCGGTGTGCGCCGGTGCACGTTGGTGCACACGCTCCTGTGCATGCTAGTGCACGTGCTTCTGTGGGCATTGGTGTGCATGGTCCGGCTGAGCCCGGTGTGCGCGGTGGTGCCCGGATGCGCGCGCGTGTGCGAGTTGGCGTGCATCCACCTGTGGGCACTGGTCTGCATGCGCCTGGGGGTGCTGGTGTGCATGCCGGTGTTCAGGGGCACACGCCTGTGCGCATCTGCACGTGCACATTCGTGGCGTTTGGCGCCAATCAGTCTACTTAGGCCTGCTGCACACTCTGCTCGGTGCTGCCTGATCAACAGCTCCTGTGCCATAGTTCCCATTGCCTTTTCCGTGTTCCTGTCTTCCTGTGTACTGATCTCCTGATGACCCGGCTTGCCTATTAGATTCCCCTGACTTCTGCCTGTACCTGACCCCGGCTTGATTGACTCCACTTCTGCCTGCTCCTTTTGTACCTCTGCTACCCGCCTGTTGCTGAACCCTGCCTGTGTTGTGACCTGCCTGCCCTGCTCCTGCTAAGCATCTGTTGCCTGTGCTCCTGATTACTACCAGCTGCTTGAGGACCACCTTTCTTCTGGCACCTGGATTACTGCACTAGGCTCTCATACCACTCCGCACTCTCGTGCCTCCTGTCTGCTCTACCAGGGGCCGTGAGTCAGATACATAAGAGAGCCTACCCTCTGCCCAAGCGGACTCACCAGTCTGGTAAGTGGGAAGTCTGACAGGGGCTGGGATCTAGGGGTCCCCTTGTTAAAGGGGGCTTCCAGATTCCGATAAGCCCCCCGCCCGCAGACCCCCACAACCACCAGGCAAGGGTTGTGGGGATGAGGCCCTTCTCCCCATCAACATGGGAACAAGGTGCTTTGGGGGCTACCTGCCAGGTTGTGTGCTTGGATAAGGGTCTGGTATGGATTTTTGGGGGGACCCCACGCCATTTTTAAAAAAAAAAATTGGTGCGGGGTTCCCCTTAAAATCCATACCAGACCTGAAGGGTCTGGTATGGATTTTGAGGGGGACACCCTTGCCATTTTTGTTTAATTTTTGGTTTGGGGTTCCCCTGTGGGGGAATCCCATGCCGTTTTTATTAATGAACTTTTATGTGTATTGCCGGGACCGACAATTCATTATAGCCGCGAGTACTTTTAAATGACTTTTTTTCCTTTAGAAATGTCATTTTTCTCTTGGACTGTTGTAAACACGGGAAACATGCACCACTTTACAGAGATACTATAGACACCCCCCAGGTACGAAATTTAAAGGAATATTACACTTTTATTGTTTCACTTTAAGCATTATTAAAATCACTGCTCCTGAAAAAACTGCTGTTTTTAAAACTTTTTTTTGCATTGATACATGTCCCCTGGGGCAGGACCCAGGTCCCCAAACACTTTTTATGACAATATCATGCATAGAAGCCTTTAAAATTATCACTTTTGATTTCTCCCATAGACTTTTAAAGGGTTTTCCGCGGCTTTCGAATTTGCCACAAACACCCCAAATTGTTTGCTATTCGGCGAACAAGCGAAACACCCAATGTTCGAGTCGAACTTACGTTCGACTCAAACATCAAAACCATCCCTAGCGCTCACTAACACAGATTTAGGCAGATTTGTGAACAATATTTGAAAGAAATAGGCCTTCTGTGTACATAGAAAAAGATGTAGATATTTGAGTTCAGCTCATGATAAATAGGGGAAAACACAAAAGTGTTGCGTTTATAAATTTATATATATATATATATATATATATATATATATATATATATAATGTCTATTTATTAGCTATCTTGACTTTATTTATATACCTACTTAGGTACATACTAAGGTACAGTTTGTATGTTCTGTAATTCTAGCAGGTCTAACCACAAATAATAAGTATGGTATCTATAGTATATTCTCATTTCTACCAGAATTCTCTATACTAACAGAGTTGAAAAGCAGATAATGGTGCCATTCCATGCCACTAAGAGTTGAACATTCAACTAAAATACAGCAGGCAAGAAGCAGCAGTGGTCAATGCATTCTGGTGAAGTGGTAGGCACTAGCACTAGTGGAAGAGTGTTAAAACATCAGCTCTGAAGAATTGGGGCAGCACAGTCCCAGAGAGCCAATACACCTGGGCTCATGCACATTTTCAAATTCTTTGTGAATGTTTTTACACCAATTTTTTTTTGTTATGATTTGTTTTTCACTGAAGAGCTATTCAAGTAAATGTGCCAGGTGGAGTTTTACAAACTTTATGAAAAAGCCTCAGGCTACACATTTAGTTTGGGAGAAATAGCCAGCTAGAGTCCCCTGGATGCCCATCTTATATGGCTGGCAATAAAAGAATAGTGACCTTACGTCACTCTTATTCCATCTGGGATATCACTCCTATGTGCACAATTTTTATTGGATTTCAGCAATTAAATGGAATCATAAATGGGATGTTTATGTAATTTAATCCATCCACCCAAATACTTCAATGGAAGTTCAGAGAAGTGCTTATCTGTCCCAAAAACCTCTCTGCGTCTATGAATATAGTCCACTTATCGGATGGTGTAGAATTCAATGGCCAAATGATGAAGCGCTACCTGGAAACCCATAGATTAGTCTACTGGTACAAAAAAAGTGCCCATCCTATTTATTCCAATTAGCCAAGTGCAATTCAAATATAATTTATAGCTCTCTGGGAAGACCTAGCTACTTTCTAAAATATCAAAACGAACTAACAACAGATCTAATTTACCAGGAAGGTCCTGCACCTGAAAAGTTTATACCTGATCCCGTTAGCAGGCCACATGGATGAAGCTTCCCTAATGCTATCCCTTCTACCCAAAAGGATTGGAAACTCCCAAAAAAGATGCTGTGTAGGTACCAAAGATAGAATGAGATGTGACACACTTTATTATTGTCTGTTTTGTCCATTACAACCTGGCCTTTGCATAAAGGACTGCTTCAATCACTACCATGCCTGACTATGATATTAGTGAACGTATAGTTAGGTGTTTCTCATGTTCCTTACTAGCTGCCATTTGCCTGATCTCCTGTGTGCTGACCTCTTGTATGTGTATTGATCATGTTTCTACCTGTGGTCTAGACCACTCCTTTGCCTGCATAATGACCACATCTCTACCTACTGCCTGAACTGACACTGGCTGTTTAGCAACCGTTTTCTGCCTACCACCTAGATTGAGCTTTTGTCTGCATACTGCCCACATCTCTGCCTCTAGCCTAAACTCACTTGGGCTAGTTTTTCAGCCCATTCTGCCTGCCACCTGGACCAATTTTCTGTACTGACCCATCTGCACGTCCCACTGACTATATAATAGTATATAATAGTACTATATAAAATATAAGTCCCTGCAATACTCTGCAGACAAGTGCACTCCTGGAAAAACAGGTACACTATTGTTCACCTTTGGTTTAGTCTCCTGTACTTCCTGGTCAGTGAACATAGCATTGTGCTGAAGGCAGCCAAGTACCAGTGGGCCTGTGTGGCTTAGGCTAATGGAGCTGCCATAAACTAAGGTACATTTCCTGACCTCTCATACAGAGATGAGCATTACAGTACATTGTTTTTGATACAATGTTATTTGATTTCAATGATACACATGATGCATTTGTGAACCTTCCTCCTACACACACTTTGCTTTTCTCTATTGGGGTAGGGGGTACTTTTTGACTCCTAGTCATTTCAGTAGTGGCCCATTACAGGCAGGAACTCACATGACAACCACAACATACAGGGATATACAATGTAATATTGACACAAAAGCACACACACGGGTTGGACTTGATGGACTTGTGTCTTTTTTCAACCTCACCAACTATGTAACTATGTAGCTGCATAAGAGCTGGGGAGGGGAAACAGTACACTGAGCTTACCAATAAATGGCTGTGCAGTGGGGGCATGTCAGGACAAGTCTGATCATTGGAGGAGAGCATACTGAGTTCCCAGCATAGCTAGAGAGCTGGCCATGCTGTGCTCTCCTGCTTAGTGTGGTCAGTTTTTAACAGGAAAGCAGAGGGACTGGCAGGAACACCAGGGATTTCCCACAAAGGAAGCAATACAAAGAGAACAGGAGACTCTCTTATACAAGTACATGGTACAGCAGCCACATATCAGGATTATGAAGTGTTGGGGTAACAAATGCTTTAACAGTAGCACATGCCTTACCTTTCCCTTTTACTTCCTTTGTGGTCACTGATGCCAGCACCACCTCCTCAGGCAATACCAGCCCACCTTGCTGTCTCTCTCTCTACACCAGTCCGCCTGATTGATTTTTCACCAGCCCACCTGGTTGGCTCTCTGGAGATCTCCCAGGGGAAAAGGTCGAAGACTTAAGCCCACTGCTGTCTTCAAGGGAGACTGGCTACATGTGGCAGTTTCCGCCTTTGATGGTCCCCACCAGTGTTGAATTACTCACTCTGTCCTCTTTGCTCCCATGCCTCCAGGAAAGCCTCCTCCCTTGTGTCTTTGGCAGAATCTCTCCAGCACCCAAGCCCCAGGCCCAAGACAGGACACCCCCACACTAGGGGGTACCCCTCAGGGCCACCGACAGCCTCCACAATGCTGTATCTCTAACTTCCACCCAACTGATCTGCTGGCTATCAAATAGATCCATGTCTATTTATGGGGTAGTCCCTGCCCCCTGCCAGCCCACTTCTGGGGATTGGCCGAAGCCCACAAATATTCATGGCAGACCCTCCTACCTCCCACCCAGTAGTTTTTGAAGGCTCTCCAACCTTCCAGACTAGAGGGAGGCACCAGAGAGAGCTGCCAAGATGAGACATCCAGCCCTGGCCTCTATAAACCCTGATCTAGTGACTCGGGTTATTCCTGACCAGTGTATAGTTTGCCTACACTCTTACTACTAGTAGCACACACTAGAGGGTGCTACACAATGTCTGATACATAATTTGAAAAAAATCTTACACTTGCGATACCCTCATACTAGGAGGACTAACAGAATGTGCTTTGGTGTGTAGTTCTAAGCATACCCATGCTGTGTTTGAGAGATACCTTATTAAACTGACAACTTTGTGTCCAATTTTCAATGAATAACTACTTAATAAATGACTACTTAAAATTTGGCTTCTCTGGTAAGTATATACACAAAACATTATCATGATCCACAGGATAAAATCTGATTATTAACTGTATTAATCTGCTTGCCACCTGGCCATTGTACATTTACTGCGGCAGGGTGGCACGGGCAGGCTGGATCAGGTACATGTATGTCAACCCAGCCTGTTCCAGGTTAGGGGTGCGAGTGCCCGCTGCCAACTCATGCTGTCCCATGCTACAGCGGGATTTTGTCAGCACGTCCCGGCCAATGATTATGGCTGAGACCTGCTGATCGGCTGTAGCCAATCACAGCACAGAGTCTCGTGTTTACAAACACACAGGGCTCTGTACACAGGACAGCAATCTGGCTGTTATTTCTCCCTGCAATGCAAGGAGAAAAAACAGCCAGATCTGTTAGTAAAAGCTGCACATATTACACACATTACACTTGTTAGGCACACAGTTAACCCCTTGATTGCCCTTTGATGTTAACCCCTTCCCAACCAGTGTCACTATTGATGTCAGTGTCCGTTAGTGTACCTCCCAGCGAGAGTCCGTTAGAGCAAAATTGCCCCCCGCACTATCATAGAATCAATACACAGTGCCTTGAAAAAGTATTCATACTCCTTGAAATTTTCTACATTTTGTCATGGTACATCCAAAAAACATAAATGTATTTTATTGGGATTTTATGTGATAGACCAACACAATGTGGCACATAATTGTGAAGTAGAAAGAAAATGATAAATGGTTTTCAAAATTTTTTACAAATAAATATCTGAAAAGTGTGGCGTGCATTTGTATTTAGCCCCCTTTACTCTGATACTCCTAACTAAAATATAGTGGAACCAATTAACTTCAGAAGTCACCTAATTAGAGTCCACCTGTGTGTAATTTAATCTCAGTATAAATACAGCTGTTCTGTGAAGCCCTCAGAGGTTTGTTAGAGAACCTTAGTGAGCAAACAGCATCATGAAGGCCAAGTAACACACCACACAGGTCAGGGATAAAGGTGTGGAGAAGTTTAAAGCAGGGTTAGGTTATTAAAAATTATCCCAAGCTTTGAACATGTCACAGAGCACTGTTCAATCCATCATCCGAAAATAGAAAGAATATGGCACAAATGCAAACCTACCATGACATGGCCGTCCACCTAAACTGACAGGCTGGGCAAGGAGAGCATTAATCAGAGAAGCAGCCAAGAGGCCCATGGTCACTCTGGAGGAGCTGGGGTGGAGGTTCACCTTCCAGCAGAACAATGACCCTAAACATAGAGCCAGAGCTACAATGGAATGATTTAGATCAAAGCATATTCATGTGTTAGAATGGCCCGGTCAAAGTCGAGACCTAAATCCACAGAGTATATTTTCAGACTGTTTCTGTAGTATAAAGCACAGGATCTGGGTGCACAGTTTATCAGTGTGGCATACATAAGTAAATCCATATTGGTCTCCTCATCTTTCTTCAATGAAAAATAAGCATTTTTCTGACTGGTGATGGAAGTAAAGCCATAAATAACTTCTGTTTTAAGTAATCAATTATATTTATTTTTTTCTTCTTTAGCATTCAGTTCACTAAATTCAACCTTACCTGTTTTTATATTTTCATTATAAGAAACGCTCTTTCAATTTGTTGCAGTTCAAATCAGAAACAACAATATTTACAGCTTTCTTACACTTGTTTTTATGTATTTGTTACTGCTTATTTTCATGTTCCAAGAAGCAATCTAGTACTTGCTGAAAACATACTTTATTCCACACATTTTTGCATGTGCAGAAAAGGTCTACTTTATTTTACTCTGTAGCTGAGAAATAGTCTTACTCGCTGCAAAGAAAGGTGTTATTTTTGGTTCCATTTCATCTGCCTTTGGCTTTGTAACATAAAGACATAAAGTGAAAGCAGAGGAATTTTCTTAGTAGGAATTTACGTGTTGCCATTGGGCAACATTTCACGGAAATCAATGCGTGCATTGCCAGATCAATGAGTTCATTTTATTTTCAAGGACTGTATTTTGCAAATGCTTACAATTTAAAAAAATGTATATATTGTTGCCACAGCATATAATATGATAAAAAAAACCTCATAACAAATTTTAAAAGTTGTGTTTGAGAAAAAGTATGCTATATACCAACATAATAATACATAAATGTAACATTATGATATAATTATAAGTATAGATGGCCATGGATACTATCACTTCCTTGGGTGCTTTAATTCTAATGTTTAAAGAAAACAAAAAACAGCACAGAGTAGATAAATGTAATACATTACATGATGCAACATCACTGTTATAGGATTCCCCCAAAAAATGATAGCTTAAAGCAGACCTGGACCTAAAAAGTGAAGATCTGTTATCTTAGATGGAATATCTAGAAATGCTAACTGTGTCTAAGTAGCACCATGAAATATTTTACTTTTTTATTTAGTTCCTATTGAAAAATAGCAACACATTTCCTGTGCATTGCATAGCTGTATATCTGTAGTGGAATATCATCTAAAGCTGGCAATATACTGGTAGATTTATGAACGAAAGTTCTTATGAAAAATCTCACGACAAAAGTTGTTCAAAAGTACTTTCAATACTGTTTGTTTTTAAAATTCAATTTTAGTATAAATAGAATTTCCCAAATGAAAACCACATACACAGTTATGCCCCGTACACACGGTCGGATTTTCCGATGAAAAATGTCCGATCAGAGGGTGTTGTCGGAAATTCCGACCGTGTGTGGGCTCCATCTGACATTTTCCCTCGGATTTTCTGACACACAAAGTTGGAGAGCAGGAGATAAAATTTTCTGACAACAAAATCGGATCGCTTCAATTCCGACCGTGTGTGGCCTGTTCCGATGCACAAAGTGCCACGCATGCTCAGAAGAAATTCCGGCACAGAACAGCTCGTTCTGGTAAACTTAGCATTTGCAATGGATACAGCACTTTCGTCACGCTGCAATGTCAAAAATGGTTTAATACAGCGCACTCTCTTCTTCTTTATAATGTGCGAAGAATTAAGTAGTTTTGCTGCTCATATTCACACACACTTCTCACAAAGTTTTTTTTTTGTTTTTTTATTGGGATTCCCTGAATATATTGTTAGTTGTGACAACTGACAGAATGTTTTTTTTTTTTGTTTTTTGGGGTTTTAAGCCTTTCTTTTTTTTTATTTAATGTTTGTATTTTTTCCAAGGCTGATCTTTGTTCAATGTTATTTTTATTTTTACTCCAGAATATTTTTGTGTGTGTTTTGTGTGTCAAGTTACCCCAACACCATTGATATCTTTTATTATTTAATCTCAAGGAGATTGTTTGTTGTTGGTGTCCCTTGTTCATTTCGCATTGTATATTTGAAATGTACCTGAATCCTCACAAACAAACTGTCCTTTTTGAAGTAAAACACATAGGAGAGTATAATTCAAAACAAAAATCCTTTATTAAGGGCTCAGAACCAAACAAAGAGGAAGGCAACACTGGATCAACAGGAGAAATTAGCGAAGCCTGGGACCCCCACGGCAGACATCAATTCTTGAACATCAAAATTGGTGGCCTGAGGAGTCCATATGTAAGGGAGGGCAGTCTGGTCCAGAATTTGCAGAGATCTGGAAAGCAGCAGATGACATCTGTGTCCCCAGGCTGTGGTACCACAAGAGGCTGCATCTTTTGGCCAACCAGACTGAACCCAGGGTCCTCACTTGTGGTTTTCCTTCCACGCTTCCTTCCGGGCTGTGGCTGTGCAGTTGGAGATGTGGCAGGAGGAGGAGTAGGACCTGGAGGAGGAGGAGGACTGGGAGGACCTGGAGGAGAAGGAGGAGGAGGACCTGCAGGAGGAGGAGGAGGAGGACCATCGCAAAGGTGTGTCTGAGCTGTAATTTAGCCCCTCATACCTTTCTTAAGAGCCTCCAATATGAGCGACTCACACATGACTTGTTGTCCCTCCTCCATCCTCTGCATTTTATAGGCAATGGTGGCAGCAATGTCCTCCTCCACTGTGTGTGGTGCTCCCAGGACCTCTGTAGCCCTCCAAAAGAATCCTCTGCCAGCCTTCTCTAGGGAACTCCTCCTCCTGCCACTTTCTCTTTCCAGGGGGTTGGAGGGACCTGCAGATCAGCCAGCCGGCTCAGCCCGGCCACCTCCTGGCTGAGACTTCCCTGTGTATGAAAAAGGGACATGGTTTTAGTTTTTGCTTCATCAATCACAATCCTAAATTAGTACTCCCAACTAACATCTAGTTAACATCATTGATTGGACAAGCAGAAATATTTAGAGGAATGCTATACCTGGCTCAATCTGGGCTCCTCCACATGTTGCCTGGAAGGCCCAGGTTGGGTGTCAGAAGCCTCAGCCCGGGGGGAAGGAAGCGTGGAAGGAAGACTGGAGAGGGATGGCCTGGGCTCAGTCTGGCCTGCCAGAAAATGCAGCCTGTCGTAGTACCACATCCTGGGGACATAGATGTCATCTGCTGCTCCGGATCTCTGTGAATTCAGGACTTTCTTGCGCTCCCTTACATATGTGCTCCTCAGGCCACCAATTAAGAACTTCAAATAGGTGATGTCTGCCGTGGGGATCACCTGCTTCACAATTTCACGCAATTGCTCCAGTGCTGCCTTCCTCTTTGCTTGGTTCTTGTAATGTGGGTGTTTAATCTCCCACAGACATGTCAGCTCCCTTAACATATCAATAAATAGTGACATGAAGTCATTGTCTTTCACTAGCATATCCATGTTCACTGCAAGACACAACACAAGACAAAGCCTAATGTCAGACAAAACTCTCCTAATCTTGTTACAATATAGGCCTCAATGTAGAAGCAGTATAGGCACAAGTTTGCCTCTTACCTTCGTTCTTACGATCGGCGCGTCCAATGCTCCTTCCTCCGCTCACAGATCATACGTAATACGCACGTGTGTTACGCTTTATATACACTGCGCATGCGTGTAACTCCGCCCCCCTGACGTTTTTTCTAGTCTATTCCCCGCCCCTTTTCGTTCGGCGCAGTGGGGGAAGAGCACATGGCAGAGTCACAGCAGGTGCGTGATAATTACAGGAACGAGGACGAGGAGGAGGAAAGCCCGGATCCGGACACGTCCCGATCCAGAAGGAGACGATTTAAGGCCACAAAATATGTCCTTTGGGGAGATGTTGGAGATGGTCGACATCCTGAAGAAGGCCGACTATGACGGAAAGTATGGGCCTTACCCCAACCCCAATATCAGAAAGGCCAAGATCATGGCGAAAGTGGTCAAAAGTCTTCACAGGAATTTCGGGGTACGACGATCGAAAGATCAGCTCAGGAAGCGGTGGTTGGACCTGAAATTAAGAGAGCCAGAGCAGTACAGAAAGATCCGGAGAGTGCTGCATAAAAGTAAGTAGTTGTGCTGTGTTCCTATTCTTTTTGTCTTTATTACGTTCGTGCTGCTCCATATGCTTTTCTTAATTGTACAGTTTAAAAGGGCAACTTTAATGTTCATGGGCCCATTATTCGTTCGTATCAAACATTTTTCTTTCGGCCTCTAAAACACCATTGTTTATGCCATATGCATTTTCCCACATTTTTTAGGGCCTACTTGGATGCCAAATATTTGTTTGTGTAGATGGCTTTGTTACTAGAATGAAATTCAAGCTAGATTCTGTGTAAGGAGAGGACACTGAGCAGCTGTTTTCACATCTGGACACTGGAGCACTAGTGTGGGACACAAGAACACAATTTTTATTAGGGGGGCCACACAGGTGCTCCAGTGTATACTATAGGGAGGGCTACATCTGTGAAGCTTGTACTAAACAGGTAAAGTATTGCAGCTTGACAAAGGGCAATAAAAAAAAGTCATCTTGGAACTCGGCTAAAATTGACAATTGTACCCCACTTCCCCAAGTCCGACCGTGTGTACGGGGCATTAGAATTGTGTTTGTTTGAGAAAAAATTTCCATCCTGCGCCTTCAAATTTTCAGGAATTCATTGGGAGTATCTATCACACTTTCAATAAATTCCTCAGATTTCCTATGATATTAGTTCCAACTTACACCCAATTTTCTTTCTTTTACAGTTTAAACAAGCTGCTTGGGTTACTCTCTTTGCATTTGAAGTAACAGGACACCTTCTCTTAGAACAGTATTCCAGCGGTGGAAAGGCTCAAAATCACACTGTGTTGATATAGTAATATGGATGTGTATTTGACCTTTTTGGCATTTCTAACACAAATGATGCACAAATTGGAGGAGCAGTACAAATGTATATTTAGATCCAAATTATTAATTTTTTTTTTTTTTTTTTAAATGTACGGAAGTAACTTGGAAAATGGGGTGAGGGAGTTGGTGATGGTGCTGGTGGGTATGTGGATGGAACAGGGTGGGGAATAAATGAGTCAATGTTGTTTGTGTTCCCGGTTCTCAACTCCACCTGACAAAGTTCTGTAATTTTTTTAACAAACCCCCCAAAGCTCCAAAAGAACAATACCACCTCACTATCATCCGTTTTTCTGGAGAGGTCTGCCATGAGGTCCACCAGATTTTCATATTTTTGGGCCAGTTTCTGCCTCTGGTGGGTCTTGATATCACTGTCCTGCATAGAGCTTGTAGTAGGTGTGCAATCTTCCTTTTCTGGGACAGGCAAAGTGTATAAGGAGGTGGTGGCCATTGGTGGAAGGTCTTGGCTGTCTTCAAACTGTGCTACTGTATCTTCCTGGTCCTCCTCCACACCTACCAGTTCCCAGGAGCTTTGGATTCTGAAATTAGATTTATATTATGATTTGCTACATCATTTCTAGAATGGGTGGTAAGAAATCCAGGTCCTGTGCATGGACATATCTCACTGGAGCACTTTCTGCCTGGCTGCTTTTGAACACCCTAAATTGCCTCCTATAGCATGTGCAGTGAGTAAAATAAGTATTGAACACCTCACCCCTTTTCTAGGTAAATATATTTCTAAAGGTGCTATTGACATTAAATTTCCAACAAATGTCTGTAACAACCAATGCAATCCATACATACAATGAAACCAAAGCAAATAAGTTCAGAAATTAAGTTTTTTGTAATAAAATGGAATGACACAAGGACAAAGTATTGAACAAGCTAACTGAAATTTATTTAATACTTCGTACAAAATCCTTTCTTGGTAATGACAGCTTCAAAATGCTTCCTGTATGGATAAACTAGTCGCATGCTTTGCTCAGTTGTCATTCTGGGCCATTCTTCCACACAGTCTTAAAAGGCTGTGGGCCTCTTCTATAAACTCTGATCTTTAGCTCTTTCCATAGATTTTCTATTGGATTCAAGTCAGGCAATTGGCTGGGCCATTCTAGCAGCTTTATTTTATTTCTTTGAAACCAATTAAGACTCTCCTTGGCTTTGTGTTTGGGATCATTGTCTTGCTGAAATGTTCACACTCATTTCATCTTCATCATCCTGGTAGATGGCAGCAGATATTTATCCAGAATGTCTTGGTACATTTTATCATTCATCTTTCCTTCAATGACATTAAGTTTGCCAGTACTGTATGCTGAAAAACAGCCCCACACCATGATGTTCCCACCTCCAAATGTCACTGTTCTTATGGTGTTTTTGGGGTGATGTGCAGTGCCATTTGACCACCAAACATGGTGTGTATTATGGTATCCAAAGAGTTCAATTTTGGTCTCATATGTCCAGACTATATTCTCCCAGTATTTCACAGGCTTGTCTAAATGTTGTGCAGCAAACTTTAAAGGAGCTTCAACATGCTTTTTCTTCAGCAAAAGTCTTGCTTAGTAAGCGCGCATAAAGACCTGTCAGAAACGATGAAATAAGGCAGAGACAGAAGTAAAGTTAAATCACACATGTTTAATAATAAAAATAAAAAGAACAAACATAGTCAAAACATCCAAAACAGCCAAAGTTCAGTAACCGGAACGGATAGTCAGCCAAGCCAGAAGTCAGAGATCAATGTAGTGGAACAGCAAGCAGGATCTGGAGCCAGAAGGGATGTCAGCAAAGCAAGTCTAGAACAGGATTGCAGGAGTTTCTGTGATGTGACCAAGGCAAAGGCAGAGCTCCTCTTAACTGGATGGCTTAAGTAGGCAGGACTGACAAGCAGGATATCATCAACAGCTGAGTAACTGTGGAGAGATAGAATTAATTAGCCGACAGCTGAGTGGCCAGCTCAGAGAAGGAAGGGCTAAGCCCAGCCCTGACAAGACCATGGCGGTTGAGTGCATTACTTATTGTTTTCTTTGAAACAATTGTACCTGCTAATTCCAGGTCTATCCGAAGCCCTCCACAAGTGGTCATTGGCTCTTGGACAACTCTTCTGATAATTCTTTTCACTCCTCTCAGAAATCTTGTGAGGAGCCCCTGGTGGTGGCTGGTTTATGGTGAAATTATGTTCTTTCCACTTCCGGATTATGACCCCAACAGTGCTTACTGGAACATTCAGAAGTTTAGAAATCCTTCTGTAACCAATGCCATCAGTATGTTTGGCAACAATAAGGTTTGCAAAGGTCTTGAGAGAGGTCTTCGCTTTTCCCCATCATGAGATGTTTTTTGTGTGAAACCATGGTAATAAGACCCTTTTTTATAGGCCATCAGTTGAGACCGAACCAGCTGATATTAATTTGCACTGATAAGGGGCAGGATTGCTTTCTAATTACTGATAGATTTCAGCTGGTGTCTTGGCTTTCCATGTACCTGGTTCTACATGTGTTCAATACTTTTTCCCTGTGCCATTCCATTTTATTACACATAACCTAATTTCTGAACTTATTTATTTTGGTTTCTTTGTATGTACAGTATGAATTACATGGGTTGTTACCAACATGTGGTGAAAAATTCATGTCAATAGCACCTTTAGAAATATATTTACCTAGAAAAATTACCGTATTTATCGGCATATAACACGCACCCCCAAGTTTAGGAGGGAATTTTAAGGAAAAAAACTTTTAGGAGTAAAGTTTAAGGAAAAAAAACTTACATTTAAATGCCCATCAATGCAGCCTTATCGTGTCCATCTGCAGCCTTGTCAATGTCATTGCAGCCTTTTCAGTGTCAGTGCAGCCTTGCCCCAGTGTCCATTGCAGCCTTGTCAGTGCAGCCTTATCAGTGCAGCTTTGCCCCAGTGCAGAATTGTCAGTGCAGCTTTGCCAGTGCCGTTTGCCCCAGTGCAGAATTGTCAGTGCAGCTTTGCCCCAGTGCAGCCTTGTCAGTGCAGCTTTGCCCCAGTGCAGAATTGTCAGTGCAGCTTTGCCCCAGTGCAGAATTGTCAGTGCAGCTTTGCCAGTGCAGCTTTGCCCCAGTACAGAATTGTCAGTGCAGCTTTGCCCCAGTGCAGCCTTGTCAGTGCAGCCTTGTCAGTGCAGCTTTGCCCCAGTGCAGCCTTGCCCCAGTGGTCAGTGCAGCCTTGCCCCCAGTGTCCATTACATGCTTGGACAGATCGCCACCAACATACACAAAGCGTGTAGTTTTAAATATGGCGCCGCGGAGTTCGGAGGGACTCGGCGGAGCTGAACGAGCGCCGCTGAGATCACAGTGACTGGGCGGAGCCGAGATACACATAGCCGAGTGTTCTCGGCTCTTCTCGTTGCCGCTCACAGTCACGCCCAGTCCCTATGATGGACATAACACAGGTCCAATGGAGGGACTGGGCGTGACTGTGAACGGCGCCGAGAAGAGCCGAGAACACTCGGCTATGTGTATCTCGGCCCCGCCCAGTCACTGTGATCTCGGCGGCGCTCGTTCAGCTCCGCCGAGTCCCTCCAAACTCCGCGGCGCCATATTTAAAACTACACACTATGTGAATGTCGGCGGCGATCGCGGTGATCGCTCTGATAGATCACAATTAGAGGGGATCGCGTATAACATGCACCCACGATTTTCCCCTCATTTCAGTGTTATACGCCGATAAATAGGGTATGTTTTCAATACTATTTTAGCTGTTGTATATGTGTTTTTGAGGCTCTTCCACTTCTGTTTCTGAATAGTTAAAATATAGAAAATATGTATAATAGTAATATATGGATAGTTATAAGATGTTGCAGCATGATAATGTACGGCCCCATGTTGCAAGGATCTGTACACAATTCCTGGAATCTGAAAACATCCCAGTTCTTGCATGGCCAGCATAGTCACTGGACATGTCACCCATTGAGCATGTTTGGGATGCTCTGGATCTGCGTATACGACAGTCTGTTCCAGTTCCTGCCAATATCCAGGAACTTCGCACAGCCATTGAAGAGGAGTGGACCAACATTCCACAGGACACAATTAACAAACTTATCAACTCTATGCAAAGGACATGTGCCACCAGGGAATAAAAACCAGCCCTGGAAAAAATGTCATACCAGCCCCATAGCATTATTATACCAGCCCAACAGCATAACGCCATTATGTTCTTGTTCATAAAAGGGAAAACCATGCATTTTAAAGCACATTTGAAGAGCGTATTATATTTAGATAAGACAGATATGAAAGCACATAGGGCTAGGGGTATATATATATATATACAGTGGGGACAGAAAGTATTCAGACCCCCTTAAATTTTTCACTCTTTGTTATATTACAGCCATTTGCTAAAATCATTTCAGTTCATTTTTTTTCCTCATTCATGTACACACAGCAACCCATATTGACAGAAAAACACAGAATTGTTGACATTTTTGCAGATTTATTAAAAAAGAAAAACTGAAATATCACATGGTCCTAAGTATTCAGACCCTTTGCTCAGTATTTAGTAGAAGCACCCTTTTGATCTAATACAGCCATGAGTCTTTTTGGGAAAGGTGCAACAAGTTTTTCACACCTGGATTTGGGGATCCTTTGCGATTCCTCCTTGCAGATCCTCTCCAGTTCTGTCAGGTTGGATGGTAAACGTTGGTGGACAGCCATTTTTAGGTCTCTCCAGAGATGCTCAATTGGGTTTAAGTCAGGGCTCTGGCTGGGCCATTCAAAAACAGTCATGGATTTGTTGTGAAGCCACTCCTTCATTATTTTAGCTGTGTTCTTAGGGTCATTGTCTTGTTGGAAGGTAAACCTTTGGCCCAGTCTGAGGTCCTAAGAACTCTGGAGAAGGTTTTCGTCCAGGATATCCCTGTACTACATTCATCTTTCCCTCGATTGCAACCAGTTGTCCTGTCCCTGCAGCTGAAAAACACCCCCGCAGCATGATGCTGCCACCACCATGCTTCACTGTTGGGACTGTATTGGACAGGTGATGAGCAGTGCCTGGTTTTCTCCACACATACCGCTTAGAATTAAGGCCAAAAAGTTCTATCTTGGTCTCATCAGACCAGAGAATCTTATTTCTCACCATCTTGGAGTCCTTCAGGTGTTTTTGAGCAAACTCCATGCAGGCTTTCATGTGTCTTGCACTGAGGAGAGGTTTCCTGCTCTCCTCAGTGCCACTCTGCTATAAAGCCCTGACTGGTGGAGGGCTGAAGTGATGGTTGACTTTCTACAACTTTCTCCCATCTCCCGACTGCATCTCTGGAGCTCAGCCACAGTGATCTTTTGGTTCTTCTTTACCTCCCTCACCAAGGCTCTTCTCCCCCCAATAGCTCAGTTTGGCCGGACAGCCAGCTCTAGGAAGGGTTCTGGTCATCCCAAACATCTTCCATTTAAGGATTATGGAGGCCACTTTGCTCTTAGGAACCTTAAGTGCAGCAGAAATTTATTTGTAACCTTGGCCAGATCAGTGCCTTGCCACAATTACGTCTCTGAGCTCTTCAGGCAGTTCCTTTGACCTCATGATTCTCATTTGCTCTGACATGCACTGTGAGCTGTAAGGTCTTATATAGACAGGTGTGTGTCTTTTCTAATCAAGTCCAATCAGTATAATCAAACACAGCTGGACTCAAATGAAGGTGTAGAACCATCTCAAGGATGATCAGAAGAAATGGACAGCACCTTAATTAAATATATGAGTGTCACAGCAAAGGGTCTAAATACTTAGGACTATGTGATATTTCAGTTTTGATTTTTTAATAAATCTGCAAAAATGTCAACAATTCTGTGTTTTTCTCTCAATATAGGGTGCTGTGTGTACATTAATGAGGAAAAAAATGAACTTAAATGATTTTAGCAAATGGCTGTAATATAACAAAGAGTGACAAATTTAAGGGGGTCTGAATACTTTCCTTTCCCACTGTGTATATATATATATATATATATATATATATATATATATATATAACGGCAAATTCCAGGTAAAAGTGGTAAAGGTGTAGCACCAGAGACTCTGGGAATGTGGGGGGACTCTGAGGACCAGAGACGACCTTCCGCAGAAAGAATACACTAAGGTAAGGGGGGAACCTTTATATCAATGCCCCCTTACATTATTGTATTCACTCCCCCCTTACATCAGTGACCCCCGCCCCCTCAGACTTGCCTGGTGGCACTGTCACTGATGTCCTCTCAGGTGCACCTTGCAGGGCTCAGTCAGTTGGCTCCAGCTTGGTGGCTCTGGTTTTCCTATAGTCTCCTCTCCACAGTCCACACATGTCTGACTTCTCCCATGACCCCCATCCCGGCGGCGCTCCCACTCTTGACTCCTCTCCAGAATCCATCAAAGACTGCAGACATGATATAAGACAAGAGATGGTCAGAGGTTGCAGACATGATACAAGAGATTGTTAGAGGCTGCGGGCATAGTACAGGAGATGGTCAGAGGTTGCAGACATGATACAGGAGATGTCAGAGGCTGCGGGCATGGTACAGGAGATGTCAGAGGCTGTAGGCATGGTACAGACAATGTCAAGATGTCAGAGGCTGCGGGTATGGTACAGGAGATGTCAGATGCTGTGGGCATGGTACAGGAGATGTCAGAGGCTGCGGGAATGGTACAGGAGATAGTTAGAGACTGAGGACATGATACTAGAGATGGTAAGATATGTAGACATGATACAGGAGATGGTCAGAGACTGCAGACATGGTACAAGAGATCAATGCAGCCCCACTGTGCCCGTCAATGCAGCCTCACTGTGCCCATCAATGCAGCCTCACTGCCCATCAATGCAGCCTCACTGTGCCCATCCTTGCAGCCTCACAGTGCCCATTGCTGCAGCCTCACTGCCCATAAATGCAGCCTCACTGTGCTCATCAATGCAGCCTCACCGTGCTCATCATTGCAGCCTTACTGTGCCCATCATTGGAGCCTCACCGTGCCCATCATTGCAGCCTCACCATGCTCATCATTGCAGCCTCACCATGCTCATCATTGCAGCCTCACTGTGCTCATCATTGTAGCCTTACCATGCCCATAATTGCAGCCTTTCCATGCCCTCATTGCAGCCTTACCGTGCCCATAATTGAAGCTTTATTGTGCCCTCATTGCAGCCTGCCCATGTCCATAATTGCAGCCTTACTGTGCCCTAATTGCAGCCTGACCTTGCCCATAATTGCAGCCTTACCGTGCCCTCATTTCAGCCTGACCTTGCCCATAATTGCAGCCTTACTGTGCCCTCATTGCAGCCTCACTACAGTCAGTGCCTGTTACTGGATTACACACAGCGGGCATCTCCCGCTGTGTCACGGAGCTGAGTGTGAAAAGTTTGGTCGCGCTGTGACAAAAGTCAAAAGTCCCTCCCTCCTCCTAGACCTGCTCGTGTGATAGACAGAACACTGTGTCTATCACACGAGCTGATCTAGGAGGAGGGCGGGACTTTTGTCACAGCGCGACCAAACTTTTCACACTCAGCTCCGTGACCCGCTGTGCGTGACAGACATGTGAGGGAGGAGGAGGGAGGGTAGCGCTGCGATGCAGCCACAGCTTAGCCCAAAGTGGCCCCAGGGCAGGTAGCCTACTGGGAAATGTCCCGATATCCCGGTAGGCCAGTCCGGCCCTGTGTTCCACACTGCGTGAGGCAAATGGTGCTCACACCAGATGCTGGCAGGTTTTCGGACCACCCGACCCGCTCAATAAAGTAAAACTGCACACCTGTGCAAAAATCATGCTGTCTAATCAGCATCTTGATATGCCACACCTGTAAGGTGAATGGATTGTCTCGGCAAAGGAGAAGTGCTCACTAACACAGATTTAGGCAGATTTGTGAACAATAGTTGAGAGAAATAGGCCATTTGTGTATATAGAAAAAGTCATAGATCTTTGAGTTCAGCTCATGATAAATAGGGGCAAACACAAAAGTGTTGTGTTTATAATTTTGCTCAGTGTATATATATATTATTAATAATCTTATTTTTTTTGTTTTTTACCAATAATACTTAGAAACTGTTCAATCCTTGTCTAGTCTGCACTTTGCATTCATGGTGGGAAGCTACGTTATATAAGACACTTGCTCTATCCCATGAGATATCACGCATGATATGGTTATGGCAAAACCAACAAGGAGTGGTCATCTATAGCCAATCTTTTATGGTAGTGCTGCAATTTCCCCAATTGTGTTGTAGCAATTGGCAGGAAACATATAAGAATAATAAGAATAATCAAGCCAATATCGAGTGGCAGCAAGAACATTAAACATAAAAAAAGAAAAAAATTGATGGTGACTGATGCAAATATTGGCTTTTGCTATATTGACATAAGGTCATAAGGGAGCAACTCTGACTCTAGTATTTTTGGTCATTCTACCATTGGACAGCTTGTGTTGCACATTTTGGGGCATTGGGGTATTATATGGGGCAAAAAACACTCCAATCTGTCTGAAAAGAAGCACTTTTTTGAGAAACAGGTGTTTTGCTACAGGTGACAAATAGGGATGAGCCGATCAACCTCCTGTTCGGTTCGCAGCAGAACATGCGAACAGGCAAAAAATTCAGCAGAACACACGAACACCGTTAAAGTCTATGGGACACGAACATAAATAATCAAAATTGCTAATTTTAAAGGCTTATATGCAAGTTTTTGTCATTGTCACGGAACGTCCCACACTCCGCTTGAGTGCTTCCGTCATATACCACTTCCTCCCAGTCTGTATACAGATATCAGATATTCCAACCTCTCTGAGCATCAAGACAAGGCGACACTTGCTTGTTGCTACCATGAACTCACTTTATTCAGAACCAGAATACAGTCTTATATACACAGGAGAAGATTACTCTAACAATACAAACGTAACCTAATTAACATGAGCTAATTATCTCATCCTTTATACAGCCTAGGTGACTGAGACATGACCTTTCGCCCAGACTTGTGGTCACCGAGCTTCACACCATTATATCAACACAATAGCAGTCGTCCCGTCTCCTACATTGTATAGAGGACAATGTCATTAGCTCATTCAATTAACATAAACACAGGTTGATGACACCAGCATCTCCTCACAGGATGTGTCCCAACAGAATGAATCCATTGAAAATCCAGGGCCCATAATCAAAAGGCAACAGGCTTGCATACAGTCCTCTCCAACAGCCTCTGTTCTGGCTAGGTCTGTGACATTTCTCCCCTTTCGGCAGGAGACTAACACAGGAGGAGTCCCCAGACGGGTTGACTCCGAAGTTAATCCATAGTTCCAGTCCTCTACTGCCTGTACCCACACAGTACCCCAAACAAATTGTTACAAACAGAGTATTACTCACCCAGCCAACCTCTGCCTCTCTCAGAGAACATATCTGCCGCTGGGGAGAGGCCTGGACTGGCTCTTCTCCCTGGAATCCTTTCTGCCGCTGGAGAGAAGACAGGGTGTCTGGGCTCACTCTGTCATGCTGTTGGGGATCGGGGCCCACTGCCCAGCATCCCTGGGGTATACAGGTGGAGACTGAAGTCCCATCCACCTTCACAGGAAATCCATCCTCTGTTAGTTGAGGGCAGAGTCCAGCAGTCCTCGGCCCTGTTGCCAGCCCTTCTGCTGGAAACCCCACACCATCTGCTCTGGCTACCTGTTGGGGAGGGAGGCCGACTGCCCCACCTCCCTGGAACTCTGTAGTTGTTGCAGGTGATGGCCAGAGGTTGGTAGCACTCTGCCCAGTTGCCGGTGCTTCAACTGGGGAAGTTCCCTGTAACTCCACAGATACTGCTGTTGGTGCGGGGCAGAGCACAGTGAAGTTTGGCCCCAATAGCAGCTCTTCTGCTGGAGGCTCATCAGGTTGTTCTTCCTCAGCAGAAAAGTCTATTAAATCCCCTACCTCTATAACTGGTGTCTGTGGATAGAGGTTCACCATCTCCTGTCCGTGGAACTCAGAAGATGCCATCAGTGCTGAGCAGAGCGCAATGAAGTTTGGCCCTAATCCCAACTCTTCTGCTGGGGGCTCACCCGATGGTTCTTCCTCAGCAGAAAAGTCTATCAAATCCCCTGTCTCTGCAACTGGTGTCTGGGGATGGAGGTTCACCATCTCCTGTCCATGGAACCTCTGCTGGGCAAAGGTTAGCAGAGTTCTGCCCTGTTGTCAGCACTTCAGCTTTGGGGATGGCAATCTCCAGATTTTCCACTGCAGATTCTCTGGCATGCTGCTGGACAGGCACCTTCCTCCATCCAAGATCATCTAATGCAGAAACAGGATAATCAAGGTCAGTCAGCACTTGCTGCACCTGCCATAAGACCTCCGCCTCCATAGCTGTGGGGGCAGGTTGGCAAAGCACACTATTGCTCTGTCACATTGCCGACTCTTCAGCCAGGATTTCAGGGTTGTCAGCTGGTATTTCCTGATAGTCCCAGCCAAAGGGAGCCCAGCCCTGGCACTGAACAATGTCTAGCAGCCGTCTGTAGGCGATCTCTAGCTCCCATTACTGAATGGCCAGAAACTCCAAATCTTCCTGTGCCCAGTGCACTTCCGAAATGTTCAGTAGCCCTTCTCTGAAATCCATGATTTCGTCCACCCGCCGCTCCAAATTGTTGTAATATGTTGTAATGTTCACCGATTTATGTGGGACATTGTTGTGTGTATGTACACATGCAGTCAATATTGACCAGGCCAGAATGGCAATGACAGAATGGTTGATTTGTCCAACTGAATTTTAACAGCTGAAGACTCTTTGATGTGTTAATCTTATGCAAGTCTATTTGAACATCTCAAAGGGTATTCAGGTGGTGTACACATATCTAAGGGGACTTGTTGATGTTGATATGCGGGAGTGCAAATTGGGGTGGTTCACGGCTGTTCACGGCTGGGGGTTGTTGTCTGTTTGAAAGACTAAAGCTAATCAAAGTCCTAAATTGAAACGGCCAATCAAATTGCTCAGCCATTCAATATTTAGTGAATATAACACGGCATTCAGTCTATAGGTTTGGGGGAATGAGGCTTGTCTGTGTATGAGTGAGGCTTGTCTGTGTATGCACACTCGGACCTAAGACATGGGGTTCTGAATTATATCTCCTCTGTCGGATTTCTTTGTCATCTGTGGGCTTTGGACTTTGTTCTGTGTTGGAAGTCAATAAAGTGCATCTCTCTGGAAGAATTGGGTTGCTGCGGAAGAGTACTTACACCATCATCATTATATAAATGCCTAAATATTAATTATCATACCCATACTCTACATCATATCACCCAATATATATTAATATACTCGATCACTACACAAATCACTCCCAAAGTTAGGGTCCCCTGTCAGCTTCACAAACAACAGTCCCAAGCCGCCGTAGCTTAAGCCTTCCGTTGGGCTGTCATCCGCTATCCAGGGACATGCTTGGGATACATGCCACCGGAGGGCTCTGTAGCTCTCATCCAGCTTTATCTCTACCCAGACCAGCCTGCTTAATTCAGCTGTCTGCTTCTTGTGTGGTTTTTCTCCCAAAAACCACACCCGCAGTCCGTACTGCGACCAGTACCTTTCCTCGATGGAGGGGAGAACTTTTCCCTGGTGTCGCTGCTCACGGGCTAGCGCTTCCTTCCAGAGTTTGCAGCGAATATCACACCATCCCAGCAGGACCTGCTCCGATACTGGTCCTCTGTGCTGTATCTGCATCTCTCGCAACCTCCTTCTGAATTCCTCATCCATGGCGGCTGGTATCTGTACCTCTCCTCTCCTGCTATCTGGACCTTGGATCCAGATGGAAGTTTGGATGTCCCAGACTTCAGGAAGCTTTCCCGCTGCTTGCCACCAATGTCACGGAACGTCCCACACTCCGCTTGAGTGCTTCCGTCATATACCACTTCCTCCCAGTCTGTATACAGATATCTCATATTCCAACCTCTCTGAGCATCAAGACAAGGCGACACTTGCTTGTTGCTACCATGAACTCACTTTATTCAGAACCAGAATACAGTCTTATATACACAGGAGAAGATTACTCTAACAATACAAACGTAACCTAATTAACATGAGCTAATTATCTCATCCTTTATACAGCCTAGGTGACTGAGACATGACCTTTCGCCCAGACTTGTGGTCACCGAGCTTCACACCGTTATATCAACACAATAGCAGTCATCCCGTCTCCTACATTGTTTAGAGGACAATGTCATTAGCTCATTCAATTAACATAAACACAGGTTGATGACACCAGCATCTCCTCACAGGATGTGTCCCAACAGAATGAATCCATTGAAAATCCAGGGCCCATAATCAAAAGGCAACAGGCTTGCATACAGTCCTCTCCAACAGCCTCTGTTCTGGCTAGGTCTGTGACAGTCATAAAAAGTGTTTTGGGACCCGGGTCCTGCCCCAGGGGACATGTATCAATGCAAATTTTTTTTTTTTAAATGGACGTTTTTTCGGGAGCAGTGATTTTTTTAATGCTTAAAGTGAAACAATAAAAATGAAATATTCCTTTAAATATCGTGCCTGGGGGTGTCTATAGTATGCCTATAAATTAGTGCATTTTTCCTGTGTTTAGAACAGTACCACAGCAAAATGACATTTCTAAAGGAAAAATTGTCTTTTAAAACTGATCGCGGCTGTAATGAATTGTTGGGTCTCCGCAATATAGGTAAAACTCATTGAAAAATAGAGCATAGGATCCCCCCCAGTCCATTACCAGGTCATTTGGGTCTGGTATGAATAATAACCGATTGCTGCCCGCCGGCCGTCATATGACAGCCAGGCACCGCGGCTCTTGTTCTGGGTGGGCGTCATATGATATCCGTCCATTTAAACAGGGCATGCACGTGATTGTGTGCGTGCAGCCCTGTACCTTCGGTGGCGGTGTGTCACGGAGACACCGCTCGCCACCGAGGGGGGTGAACAGTCATTGGGCATGGCTGTTTACCACATGATCGTGCCGCCCCACTTTGCACGGCGCATGCGTGCGATCGCAAGCGCTCTGCGCATGCACGTCGGTGGCAGCGTGTTTCCAGGAACACTGCTCGTTACCGACGCTGGTAAACAGCCATTGGCTGGCGGCTGTTTACCACATGATTGGCTGTGATCCTTTCACAGCCGATCACTAAATGTAAATACTGAGCGGTAACGAGATATTATTGGGTTCTCCTCCTCACACACCGATCTTGTGTGAGAAGGAGTATGCGGTAACATCTCCTTACTGCTTACAGTGTACACCAACACACACTGATTGCCCCCCTAATAAAGAGGACCTGTCACCAATCATATAAGTACCTGTCACCACCCATCAAAGTACCTGTCACAGTTCATCTGAGTACCTCTCACAGTTCATCCGAGTACCTCTCACAGTTCATCTGAGTACCCGAGTACCTGTCACAGTCCATCTGAGTACCCGAGTACCTGTCACAGTCCATATGAGTACCAGAGTACCTGAGTACCTTTCACAGTCTATATGAGTACCAGAGTACCTGAGTACCTGTCACAGTCCATCTGAGTACTTGAGTACCTGTCACAGTCCATCTGAGTACCTGAGTACCTGTCACAGTCCATCTGAGTACCCGAGTACCTGTCACAGTCCATCTGAGTACCTGTCACAGTTCATATGAGTACCCAGTACCTGAGTACCTGTCAACGCCCTTCAGAGTACCTGAATACCAGTCAATAGCCCATCAGAGTCCCTGAGTACCTATCTGTAGCCCATCAGAGTACCCGAGTACCTGTCACCAGGCCATCAGAGTACCCAAGTACCTGTCACCAGGCCATCAGAGTACCCGAGATACTGTCACCAGCCCATCAGAGTACCCGAGTACCTGTCTGCAGCTCATCAAGTTACCCGAGTACCTATCTGCAGCCCATCAGAGTACAAAGAGTGCAAATGTCGGTGAGTGCACTGAATAAAACCCTTCAAACCAATAATGTATCCAAGTCTATATGAAAAGTAATAAGTACTTGTGCGCATACCAAAAAAACAAATTAAGAGAGCGGATAGATAAAAATAAAGTACTAAAAAATCATAAATGGACACAGACTCAATGAGGTAAAAAAGGTAGTAGCTGCCACGAATAACAGTGTTCACACACCAATAGACAAAATGAAAGGTATTAAATTGCGGCGCTTTGCTAGATGTTGAAACACTAAACCGCTATATATGTGCAACTCTCACCATACCAGGGAGATCCAAAAATAGTACCTCTAGGTGTAATTAAAGTAAAGCAATTAATATTCCACTAAATTGTGCAACCATAGGTCATAAAAACAAATATTGCATCAAAAAATTAATAATATCAAGCTAACGGGAAGCTCCTATATATTAGTGGATAAGAGAGGAAAGTTTCTGATCAATAAAATTCCTCAAAGTGATGGAAAAACAAGGGAACATAATGGTGAAGATATGTGATAAAAATGTAGCAGAAATCAAAAAAGTATTGAATTACCAATTGAAAGTGTAGCAAAAATCCAAAACACACATCCCAAGTGTCAAATGTCATCTAGAAAATGTAATAAAACAAAACAAACAAAACATATATGCTAATTAAGATATTTTGAAACTGCTCCACTAATAATGTGACAAATTAAATATTCAAAGAAAGCAATTGCTTGAAATAAATCATGTGCATAGATTCAAACAGTGCACCACATATAATGATCTGAAACTAAATAATAATAGCGATAACGTGCACCAAGTAAAGTATAACAATAAGTGCAGCTATCAGTTCCCAATAAGAAAGGATATGCGGCGCTTACTCATAAAGGTACATACATATGTATAACCATCAACCATACCAAGAGGCAACAAAGCCAGATCTCCAGGTATTGCTAATGTCTAATGTACTAATTGTTCACATTCTGTGTAATTACATAGGATTTGCTTTTGTTTTAGCTATTTCATCTTTTGATGCAATACTGGCTTTCTGTGACCTGTAATTGCACAAAGTAGTGGAAGATCAAATATTTAGACATTATCAATATGTCAATTTTTTGATGTCATTATCAATATTCATTTTTTGATGCAATATTGTTTTTATGACCTCTGGTTGCACAATTTAGTGGAATATTAATTGCTTTACTTTAATTACACCTAGAGGTACTATTTTTGGATCTCCCTGGTATGGTGAGAGTTGCACATATATAGCGGTTTAGTGTTTCAACGTCTAGCAAAGCGCGGCAATTTAATACCTTTCATTTTATCCAAGTCTATACTTTGTGGTATTATAGGAAACTTGCTGCGTGAACACCTGAGCCTAGGGCTTCAAGAAATCAAATGAGGAGAATGGCCAAGGATAATGAACTCAAGTTTATTATTCAATCTTATCAAAGACAGTGGTGTTACTTGTAGGAACTTTGCCCTTTACCTCTGACCGTCGACATCCCTACATGGTCAACAACACCCTTACCCGTATACAAGATGATCGTTCTTGGTGATGTGGAGGTGAGAAATGACACTAATATACTGAAACAACTGCTACCACAAAGCAGACTCGTCCTCAAGGACAAGTGTGGAAAACCATGGACCCCAACTGCTGTACCAGACGTGCCCAGGCTTGGCTTTGTTCCTGTTCTTTTGAGCGGTTGGAGTACATAGAGGGCTGTGCTGCTGCACACTCTAGAAACTGCCTGTTTGATTGCAAAAATTTTAACCGGCCTGGAAGAGAATAATTCATGGAGAAGGCTCAAAGGTCTGTGCATTGGGGGTTCCCTCATTCACTTGGCAGAAACAAGTTCAGTGCCGGACCCCTATCACAGGATGGTGTGTGAACCTCACAGATGGACTACTAACAATTGGAGAGGAAGACATTCGAGCCAGTATCCAGATGAATCAATTATCTATGGACATTGAGCAAACTGATCTTGGCAATTGGGACTCTTTGATTTCTCCTTTATTTAAGAAAATACCACCACTTACCGTTGAATTGGATACATTATTTAAGAGGGATAGTAGGAAAATTATAGAATTACAACAACTGGTGAAGGAAAATCTCATTAGTTCTAATAAAATTGCTAAAGAATTTCAGGAGCCTTGGTGGAGCATACCCAATAACACTTTTACTCACCCACTATTGAGAACTCTTTCCATGATTTTTTTATCTATTCAATTTATATTAATATGTTTTTTGTTTGGTTTATATTGTTGTGGTAGAAGACAACTAAGAACAATCCAGAGAAAGAAGGAAAGCATAGAGATGGCTTCAATCTTAATAGCCAGGGATGTCTGAGCAGTTTGGTTGTAAATCGATTCTGATTCGAACCAATCCAAGTGGGGATACATGTTGTAATATGTTCGCCGATTTATGTGGGACATTATATTATTATATGTATGTACACATACAGTACAATATTGACCAGGCCAGAATTCAGTTGACAATGGTTGATTTGTCCTAGCCAACTCAATTTTAACATATCAGGGGGACAGCTGATGACCCTTTGATATGTTGATCTTATGCAAGTCTACCTAGGTGTGTGAGGTATGGCCTGTTAACCTAATTGAACATTTCAAAGGGTACATTGTTTAAAGGACCATAGAAGAAGTATTTATTGATGGTAATTAGACTTGAGGGGGTAACAATAAGATCAAAGAGTATTTTGGGTTGACCTAGCAGAAACTCCCTCCTAGTGTACTAATATTTCAGGGGGCACTATTCAAGCTGGCAGTCAGTCTTGTCTGTGTTTGACTATGAAGGCGCAGACCTAGGAAAAATGGGACTCTGACTTATATACTCAGTTGGATTTTTGTCATCTGTGGACTTTGGACCTTGTTCTGTATTGGAAGTCAATAAAGTGCATTTCTCTGGAAGAATTGGGTTGCTGTGGAAGAGTACTTACATGATCATTATAATAACTACCAATTAGTTATCTACCCACGATACTACTATACGATATATCACTACATTATACTATATAATATATCACTACACCGAGTACCTATCTGCAGCCCATGCCTCATAGAATATACGTTGGGGTGTTTGCTTTCCAAAATGGGGTCATTTTGTGGGTAATTCCACTGTCCTGGTGCTCAAGGACCTTTAAAAGTGTGATAGGTAGGAATGAAATGAGATCTGTAATTTATGCTCCTAGAACGCCTGAAGGTACTACTTCAATGTTGGGCCTCTCTATGTGGCCAGGCTCTGTAAAAGTCTCACACATGTGGCATTGCCATACTCAGAAAGAGTAGCAGAATGTATTTTGGGGTGTCATTTTGCTATATACATGCTATGTGTTAGAAATATCTTATAAATTGACAACTTTGTATAAAAAAAATGTGTTTTACACACATTTTCCAAAAACTTCTGGAAAAAAATGAACCATTCAAAAGACTCATTATGCCTCATAGATTATACGTTGGGGTGTTTGCTTTCCAAAATTGGGTCATTTTGTTGGCAATTCCATTGTCCTGGTGCTCCAGGGCCTTCAAAAGTGTAATAGGTGGTTGAGAAATGAGATGTGTCATTTATGCTCGTAGAAAGCCTGAAGGTGCTACTTCAATGTTGGGCCTTTGCATGTGGCCAGGCTGTGTAAAAGTCTCACACATGTGGTATCGCCATACTCAGGATCAGTAGAAAAATGTCTTTTGGGATGTAATTTGTTGTATGCATATGCTGTGTGTGAGAAATAACCTGATAATATGACAATTTTGTAAAAAAAAAAAAAAATCTTAATTTTGCAAAGAATTGTGGGAAAAAAATACAACTTAAAAAAACTCACCATGCTACTTACTTAACACCTTGGAATGTCTACTTTCTAAAAAGGCGTCATTAGGGGGGTATTTGTACTTTTCTGACTTGTTAGTGTCTCAAGAATAGAGATACACCTGATATACTGAAGGCCTGATCAAACGTGATCAATTTTCAGTGATTAGCACCATAGTTTTTAGACTCTATAACTTTGACAAAGACCAAATAATATACACTAATTTGGGTTATTTTTACCAAAGCTATGTAGCAGTATAGATTTTGGCCAAAATTTATGAAGAAAAATTACTAATTAGCAAAATTTTATGACAGAAACAAAGAAAAAAGGCATTTTTTTCACAAAATGTATGGTCTTTTTTTATTTATAGCACAAAAAATAAAAAAACCCACTAGTGATAACATACCACCAAAAGAAAGCTCTATTTGTGTGAAAAAAAAGGACACAAATTGCATATGAGTACAGTGTTGCATGACAATGAGTAATTGTCATTCAAATTGTAAGAGCGCAGAAAGCTGAAAATTGATCTGGGCAGGAAGGGAGTGTAAGTGCCCTGTATTGAGTTGGTTAAGGGAAACCCCGAACCAAACTTTTTAAAAAAATTGCGTGTGGGTCCCCCTAAAATCCATACCAGGCTCTTCGGGTCTGATATGGAAATTAAGGGGAACCCTGCGCCGAATGTAAAAAAAAATGGTGTAGGGGTTCCCCCAAAATCCATACCAGACCCTTATCCGAGCACGCAAGCTGGCAGGCCGCAGGAAAAGAGGGGGTGAAAGAGCGCCCCCCTCCTGAACCGTACCAGCCCACATGCCCTCAACATGGGGAGGGTGCTTTGGGGTAGCACCCCAAAGCACCTTGCCCCCATGTTGATGGGGACAAGGGCCTCATCCCCACAACCCTTCCCAGTGGTTGTGGGGGTCTGTGGGCAGGGGGCTTATCAGAATCTGGAAGCCCCCTTTAACAAGGGGACCCTCGGATCCTGGCCTCCCCCTGTATGAATTTGTAATGGGGTACAAATGTACCCCTACCATTTCACAAAAAAGTGTCAAAATGGTAAAGAAGACAAGAGACAGCTTGGGACAAGTCCTTTAGTAAAAAATAAAAATGTCCCACGGTGTAAGTTCACGCCGCCCGACGGACCAAAAAGAAAAAATCTGCAACCGATCCGCCTCCACGGGAGGCTCCCGCCGAGTGATGCGTCTTTGCTGTGACAGCTCTTATATAACTGAGGGCGGGGCCACCCAGTGATGTAACCGCCCCCTCTGATGCCACGGGGGCTTCCCCATGGCTTCCCCATGGCGTAAGAGGGGGCAGGGCCACCGGTGACATAAACAGGTAACTCCGCCCCCCCTGTCACATCGAAGACATGTCACTCGGCAGGAGCCTCCCATGGAGGCGGTTTGGTTGTGGCTTTATTTTTCTTTTTCGGTTTTATTGTATTTGCTTTTCAGGTATAGTATGTCTTACTGTTATACTGTAATGTTACTTTGTTTTATTGTTAACCATCATTTTCTTAGCAGGTATGCCATTCAGCTGCAGCACGGGTTTATTTATTCTAACAGCAACAGCGCTTGCTCCCACAATATGTAAAGCCGTGACTCCATCGCTGTAGGAGGTGATTTCACCACCGCAGTTAAAAAAAAGAGCAGTGGGAGGGAATGTCCCCCCATGTCCCCCCCTCCCACCATCTTCCATAGTTTTCTTGGGCTCTTCTGTCTCAACAGGGAACCCTAGAATGCAGCCGGTGGTTCCGCCAGCTGCCCATAGAGCTGATCGGAGACCAGAATGGCTCCAATCATCTCTATGGCCTAAAAAAACAGAAGCTATGAGCATTTCATGACTCAGGTTTCGCCTGATATAAACAGCGCCATTGGAAAATTGGGAAAGCTTTTTATCACACTGATGCTTTGAGGGCAGAGGAGAGATCTAGGGTCTAATAAACCTCATTTTTTTCCAAAAAAAGTACCTGACAGTACCTATTGCTATCATAGGGGATATTTACAATCCCTGAGATAACAATAAAAATGATTACAAAAATGAAAGGAACAGTTTAAAAATAAAACAAAAAAGCAAAATAAATAATAATAATAAAAAAAAAGCACCCCTGTCCCCCTGTACTCACGTGCAAAGGCAAACGCAAGCATTGGTCTGGTGTCATATGTAAACAGCAATTGCACCATGCATGTGAGGTATCACCATGAAGGTCAGATCAAGGGCAGTAATTTTAGCAATAGACCGTCTCTGCAAATCTAAAGTGGTAACCTGTAAAGGATTTTAAAGGCTTTTAAAAATGTATGTAGTTTGTCACCGCTGCACGTTTGTGCACAATTTTAAAGCATGTCTGGTTTGGTATCCATGTACTCAGAACAAGATCATCTTTTTTATTTCATCAAACATTTGGGCAATATAGTGTGTTTTAGTGCACTAAAATTAAAAAATAGGATTTTATATAACAGCTTACCTGTAAAATCCTTTTCTTTCGATGGACATCACGGGACACAGAGCCTCAGTAATAACTGATGGGTTATGTAGGTACCATTAGGTATTGGACACTGGTCACACCCTAAGCAGGAAGTTCAACCCCCTATATAATCCCTCCCCTTACAGGGATACCTCAGTATTGTAGCCAAGCAATATAAGTATATTAGAAGTGGGGCGGGACCTCTGTGTCCCGTGATGTCCATCGAAAGAAAAGGATTTTACAGGTAAGCTGTTATAAAAAATCCTATTTTCTTTCTCAAACATCACGGGACACAGAGCCTCAGTAATAACTGATGGGATATCCCAAAGCAATGCCAACTGAGGGGGGGGAATCACAACCAAGTAGGGTGCAATCAGACTTGAGAACCTTGTACCGCTGCCTGCAGCACACTATGCCCAAAGGCGATATCCTCATGTTTTCTCACATCCACCTGATAAAATCTGGTGAATGTATGGACTGAAGACCAGGTTGCGGCCTTGCAGATTTGAGCCATAGAGTTCTGGTCATGCACTGCCCAAGAAGCACTAATAGCCCTTGTGGAATGTGCCCTGATCTGAAACAGAGGAATCTTCTGTTTCAAACCATAAGCCTGAATAATCAATTGTCAAATCCATTTAGAAATGGTAGCTTTTGACGCTGCCTGTCCTCTATTAGGACCTTCTGGCAGTACGAACAAAACATCCGTTTTGCGAATTTGAGCAGTTGCTCCCAGATAGGTTTTGACTGCTCTAACTACATCCAAAGAATGTATTGACCTCTCTTCCGGAGAACAGGGATCTGGAAAAAAGGAAGGCAGAACAATGTCTTGGTTTAGATGAAAATCTGAAACCACCTTCGGTAAGAAACTAGGATGAGGGCGCAATACCACTCTATCCTTGTGTATAATCAAATAAGGCTCTTTACAGGAAAGAGCTGCTAATTCTGATACTCTTCTAGCAGAAGAGATGGCTACCAGAAATATTAGCTTCCTTTTCAGCAAGACCAAAGGAATCTGACTTATTGGTTCAAAAGGCTGTTTCTGTAACACAGACAGAACTGTTATGGAGATTTGGCTGTACGCAGAGCACACAGCCAAATCTCCTGTTTCTAATCATAATAACAATTTCGTCTAATGATATAAATGCATCACACCTTTTGATTATATGTCTTTCCTTCTGCTGTAGCCCCTCCTCTGGTGTGTGCCCCATGCTCACAAATAGACCCAACACATGCTTCTTACATTCTCATCCCAGCAAAACTGCCTGCCACAGCCCTCAGTCTGCCTCCTTTATTCAAAGACAACAAAAGCAATCACAAACAGGAAGCCCCGGCCCCAACAGCCAATCGCTTCCTTCACAGGATATGACCTCAGCCTCACAGGATATGAGTGACCATATAAGGATTTAACAACAGAACACAAAACAACCACCAATTACTACAGGACATGATACAATATACTAAATGACAATGACTAAAGTTCCTCGTGCATGGGATATTATCTGCAGGTGTATGTCATGGCACCCCAAACATGCTGATCAGGCATACCAGGGGTTACAAGAGCCAACCACCGCTAAACCGATAATGTCTTTGCAGAGTGAACGCATCCCCACCAGACAATCGTTCTGTGCATTGCACAGGGGCCCTTTTCTGGCAGACATGTCCTCTCTCCGCAAACACCTCTCTCCAAACACCAGGAAGTTTTCCACTACCTAACAGGTTTCAACCAGCGTCAGTCTGCCCCAGTCAGCTCTTTAGAGCGGGCTGCGATTGAACAGACACTGGGAGACTCTTATGACAATACATTAATATAAAATTTTCCACAACAGTTCCCTCCTCTTGTCATATGATCCCATGTGTCCCTCGATGAATCCTGATCTTCTTCTTAGTCCATAAAAAGTAAAACACGGCTTGACATGTAGACTTTGTTGGAGATGACGTGGTGAGCTGTAGTAGTCGCCGGTCATTCTGGGATCCTCTGTGTCTTGTACGTGGGTCGGGCTTTGGGGCATCTCATCAGGGAAGATGTGGTCATCTGCTCAGGCCCTGGTCACGCGTCCAATCAGGCAACAGGAGCACCTCATCATGGCATATAGAAGGAATAGAAACAAAAACAACATGAGTATATATACCCCTACTTCCTTCACTATGATCCGCTGCAAAATAAAAATTAAATCCCCAATGATTCCCAAACCCTTAAAAAGGATTCCAACCTTCACTAGCTATAGCTCTGGCTTTGCCTTGTCGGGATCTAAACTTTATCCATATGGGCTTGAACTTTGTCACTGCTATTCCCGATCCAGATATAACAATCTTTACTTATGAATTTCCAGAAACCCTTGGACTGTGGGAACTTCCTTGTAGCTTCAACAGTTACATGCAATTGTTAAATAAGCTCAAGCCCCCACCGTGTACAAGCAATTCCCTTCCAGCTGTCCCTGTCATTCTTACCTTCTCTCGCGCTATCAGATCCTCACGATCGGCCGTGACATAAGATGCTGGGATGAGTTTCACCAGCACACATGAACCTCTTGCCTTACGGGAAATTACCTTATAAGCTGTAGATCCACATTAATACCAAACTACAGTTGAAGCACACTTGTGGGCTACTTAGTTATCCCGATACCAAAGCTGGCAAGAACCAGAGCTATTGTTAAAATTATAATTAATTTTACCCTCTAGAAATGTTTTGTTAAGTTCTTTTGACAGGTGTCTGTTTGGATTTTACTAGTCTGTCAAAACTCCTCACACCAATATGAACGTCACATATAGCATGTACCGCTCTCATCGCTGGGGCACTAATACCCGACCATGTGTCCTGTTCTCTTTCTTAGCTAGTTGGGATGCTTTTCATGGTTACCCTTGCCAAAATTTATTAAACAAAAAATATAAATTAACGAAGATACTCCTCTACTCTTTGTGGTTGATCCGCTTCTTGCAGTGGCTGGTATGGTCTCATCCCTCAAGCTTCTTTACAATGACCCAGTCACCTGGTTGGAATGAATGTAAACTAGTTATTGTGTCAGGGTCCAGGATGGACTCGTGAACCCTGTGGTGGACCTTTTGAAATTCATGTTACAGTGATTGCACCTACCCCATCAGCTGAGAATGTAGGTGACAGCTAATGAGGAAAGTACAAATCTGTTTTTGGCTGACCTCCAAACAAACCTCATGAAAATAACCCAGACATCGGGACTGTGGTCACTGCATAACCTGTGCGTGGCTTACCATCTGGGGTGTAATACCTGGAACCAGTGACAAAAAGGTTCTTAGCATCTGGGATGGGAGCCTCTTTCACCAGACTGCTGCTTGCTGATTCAAATTCTATCAAAGAAAGGCAGTCTTGGCACAAACTTGGTTAGAATTAGAGCGGTTAGTATTGTTGGTTTGAAAATGTGTCATTCTCACCACTCTCATCCCCCCCTTTTCTTCCCTCCTCATTACAAACTAGAGGAAGACATGCAGGGTTTAGAATAGTGCAGAATAAAACAGTGAAATAGACTATGACACTTTTACCTTCTTATACACCTGTACACACACTTCCAGAAACTCTTTGGACCTGAAAAGATACTTATAAACAAAAGTTATTAACTCTATCCTTCAAAGAATGGTAAACATAACAACATTCATGTAAATTGGTAAATTGTCACTGACATTCCACAAAACCGATAATAACTAAACCCATTGTAAATCTTACTTTCACAGGTTTTTTTTCTAAAATACAACAGCCGTGACACGCAGCCGTGACACGCGGTAGGTTCAAACATCTTGTTACCACATACAAACAATGAAACAAAGAAAACATTTAAATACAAATGTGGGGGAGATATTTCATAGCTCCCAAAAACGAAAATAAAAAAAATAAAAACGACCAGATGGAATGCTGCCTTCACTCTTTTAGCGATAGAAACAATTTGAAAAGCACAAGAGCATTTCGAAATCTTTGCATGGACCAGCCACACAAAGTTCAAAAATGGGCCTGTATATGTTTAATCACACAAACGTGTACTACGCATCCATCAACTCACTCATCATTACAGATTTCTGAAGCCGCAGCTGAACTACTTCCAAGGTATTTTTATTCTGGGGTCTCGTACCTCCAGACGTCAAAAGTACCTTCCAAAGGAATACACCTAACTGTACCCTCTGACCATATCTGCCAATCTTTAAGGGGTCTCATGTCCGGAGCCCCAAACCAGATCTCATGTGAAGTGCAGCTGTCTGACTGGTGTGGAGCCTCATTTTTTTCCTCCAACGCATGGACGGCACATTACCCATGACGATTCAAATCGCTTATGACGTTTCCTGCATCCAGGGCACCCTTGCACTAGTTTTCGGATCAATACTGCTTAGTGACTATTTTTACAGTACTGGCACCCGGTGTTCTCCGATTATTTTACACGGCCTCCCAGTGTGCTAGCGTACTAATCCTCACATTTACATGCTCTACAACCGGTTATCGGCAGCCCTATAAATGTGTTGTCAGACAAACTACAAAGCACCATGAAATCCTCCACTATTCAAAACAAAAACAATCTTATGGCTTCTATCTGTACCTCGATATTACAACAATAACTTGGATGCCTCCTGTTTGCTCTCTACCCAAAACTGTATTACAGTATAAACCTTAATTTAATTTAAAGATAAAAATGATTTTGTCCTTCCAAACACAAGTCAAAAGACCCTCCCACCAACTTCCTGTTGCACACCTGAGTAGGAAAAGGGAGGGGGAGGGGAAGCCGCGAATAGCTTCATATTTTGTCTATCAAGACATTAGAAAAATCTATGGCTAACATCAAAAAATAAAAACTTTTGTCCAGGAGTGGGTGGAATAAGCCCCCATATTGCAAATGGGAGGGAATCCCCCTTGACTCACATATCCCCTGGGAAGTCAAACCACAAGTTTTGACCGAAATACCACACAACAGTGTAACAAAAGCCAAAAACTGAAACTCCTGCAAAAAGACGGCTGAAGGAAGACCAAAGTCTTTTCCCTTCCACTGCAGGCCACAAACAAAATGGCGCCATTAACACATGAAATTTAGTTGTTGATCCTGCCAAAATTGAGATTTCTTCACTAGAAACATAAACTTCTTTAAAACAACTGGAATAAAAACTAAATGATTCTACTGGAACTGGAATTCAGTACAAAACCAGAGATATTTCGCTCGAGACTAAAATCAGCAGAAACAAAAAGGCAGTTGCAGCAATCGAAAATCGGTCCATGGCAAAATGGTGAATGAAACCTGGACTACAGAAAAATGGCCGACATTAACAAATGACAAGACAAACCAGGATTTCTTCCTACAAAAACTGACTACACAATTGAGACACCCATTTTAACACTTATCCCTAGACAAACACTTTAGGCTATGTCAATTAGGGCCTTTACTGAAATATAGGCATATTTAACTAAACAATATTGGGTGGCACAGTGGTGTAGTGGTTAGCACCCCCGCTCAGCAGCAAAAAGGGCAGCTGGCTTGAATTCCAACCATGACACCACCCGCCCGGTCTCTGCATGTCCTCCCTGCGCCTGTGTGGGTCTCCTCCGGGCACTCCGGTTTCCTCCCACACTCCAAAGACATGCTGGCAGGCCGATTGGCCTTAGTCCAAAATTGGCCCTAGTAAATGCAAACCAGGGACCCCGGACTGCGGGCTCCCCGAGGGCAGGGATCGACGTGAGCATGTGATGCACTTGTGGGTACCTTTAAACAAATATGAGCATCTCAATGAGACACAATGCACAGGGACAGGGACAACCGCAGACACACACCCACACTCAGGAAGGACTGGTGTCTCCACCCAACCCCACCAACCATGCAATTATGTAATATATCCAAAATGCCAAAGTTACATAAAACATGAAATAAAACGTCTTAAACAATACGCTCTATTTGACTCTGAGAGTTAGAACTCCCCCCATGCTATTACTTAGAAACCTGAGATACCCCCCCCCCCCCCGGGTGTAAACAGCTCCTATTGTGATGTCCCAACAATGCATGGGCACTTGGATATGTGACAGGCATTTCAACTTAAAACCAATATTCAATAAAGAAAACGCAATAGTTTCCTTGAAAAGTATGTAAACAGTACAAAAATAGATTATTGAAGATTTTGGTTCCGAATATGGGAAAAACACCCTCATAGATAGGCACCACATCCCTGAGCAAAGATTTAAATAAACATGAAAAGGACTAAAGGGATTTTGACGGTGTAGTTTTTTCTTCTTTAAAAACAGTTTATTGTTTACAGTCAATTAAAAAGGGAACATATGATTTGTATAAAGTAACAGACAAATTTCTTTTTACAACAATATAAGAACAAGGTGGTCAAATAGGGAGATGCCTATTTGACCACCTTGTTCTTATATTGTTGTAAAAAGAAATTTGTCTGTTACTTTATACAAATCATATGTTCCCTTTTTAATTGACTGTAAACAATAAACTGTTTTTAAAGAAGAAAAAACTGCACCGTCAAAATCCCTTTAGTCCTTTTCATGTTTATTAGTACAAAAATAGAATTCACTAAATGGTGCCTAGAAGCCAGATTGTAGCTTAAAGCACATGGCTTTGCACACACAAAGGAATACACAATGGAGCAGCTTCCCCTATAGGAAGGCCCAGAGGTCTTCAAAATGGCCGCCGATGCACATGGTGACCACAACAAAGGCCAGACCCCAACAAAATGGCGCATTTTCCTGCCAAAATTGACCAAGATGGATAAACATTTCAAAGTTCACACACAAAGGAATAGAAAATGGCTGACCGTAGTCACATGGTGGACAACAAGAGAACAAAAGGAAGTAGCAGACAAAAACCATTTTCCTGCCAAAACCAAAAATTTCTCCCAAAAAATTACACATTTGAGATACTAAATGAAGGCTTAGACAAACATTTAAAAGTGTGATAGGGCGTACACACGGTCGGACTTTGTTCGGACATTCCGACAACAAAATCCTAGGATTTTTTCTGACGGATGTTGGCTCAAACTTGTTTTGTCTACACACGGTCGCACAAGGTTGTCGGAATTTCCGATCGCCAACCACGCGGTCATGTACACCACGTACGACGAGACTAGAAAAGGCCGGTTCAGAACCAAGTGCGGCACTCTTTGGGCTCCTTTTGCTAATCTCGTGTTAGTAAAAGTTTGGTGAGAGACGATTCGTGCTTTTTCAGACTCTTGGTTTTCAGATCGTTTTCTGCTGCTCAGTTTGTGCTTGTGGGTTTGTATCTGCTCTTCAATGCCTGCAGTCAGTTCGTATTGGAGTTTTCCTGTGCGATCTTGTCTGCTCGTTGCTGTTTTTCAGGTCGCTCTTCACAGGCCTTGCTGTTCTTCAGTGCGTTCTGTTACTTCGTTCTGAGCAGCCGACCGTTTTCTAGCCATGTTGCGTATGCGTACTCCTCGTAGAGTTCGTGCTGTGCAGGGGCTTGGTGTTGGGGTCCTGACCTTGACACAAGTCCAGTCCATGAACAGGGTGGGGAGGAGTTCATGGACCAAGAATTGGTTGCTTCAGCGTGACCAGTTCTCTTATATGCCTTTGCTCCGTGAGATCCGTGAGAATAATCCTGATGATTTCAGGAACTTTCTCAGGATGACGGACCCCGTGTTTCACCGTCTGTTGGCTTCGCTGAACCCTTATATTAGCAGGCAGGATACCTGCATGAGGCAAGCCATCACTCCGGAGCAGAGGTTGGTCGCTACCCTGCGGTATTTGGCGACAGGGAGAAGCCTGCAGGACTTAAAGTTCTCGACAGGCATCTCCCCCCAGGCTCTGGGGATCATTATCCCAGAGACCTGTTCTGCCATCATCCAGGTCCTGCAGAAGGAGTATATGAAGGTAAGATTTTTATCCTTTAATATCACATTTTATTGTATTGAATGTTTGCTAATATATTGTTTTTCTTTCCTCATTCCCTAATTACGATGATTGTAATATGCTGTGAATGTCCCCTTTGTTCTCATGCATGCTGGATTTTTATGTAATTATTATTTTAGGTCCTTCATACATATTTGCCCTTCAATAACCTCCCCAGCATGGTGTCTCCTGGCCTATATTCACCTCATGTAGTCAATTAACAATGTATTTTTTCAGCTCCATAGTAGTGCTTTACCCCAAACACCCTCTAAAATGTTTGGAAATGTTATTTTTGCTTTAAATTCTGGCAGAGTGCCAGAGGCTTTTTTTTTGTGGTGTCCCCAAATAATTTTTAGTAACCCTCCCTCCCCCAACTGCTAAGTCAGCTGATCCCAATTCTCTATCTATCCTCAATCATCTATCTGCTGACTTTGCCAAACCCATACACACTATACCCATCTCTTTTGTGGTCAGATTTATGGATGAATTCCCCAAAGCATGTAGTGCAAGGGCCTACCTGTATACTTTCAAATGGTACTGTTTAAAGTTTTGGGATCATATTATTATCTTGATAGGTAATAGCAGAATGTCCAAATGTCCTCAAATGTGTGCAGTGTGTGCAGTATTTCTATCTTTGTATTATGACACTTCTTACCTGTCCAGTGGGCTGCCAATAGTGTAACTAAGGAGGGGCTGTTCCAAGTAATACCCATTATTTAGGCATTCATCTCTCAATGAAGTGAAGAGGGTTACCTGTCCAAGATTTCCACACACCCCCTATAATGTTAGAAATGGCCCATGAGAGGGGGGGGTAATATGATAGGTGTACCTTATACTTTGGCGTTGTTAAATTCCCCTTAATAAATGCTATCTGGAGGTTGCCCCATAATGTTTGTGTCTAATCTGCTTGCCATGTTTCTGAGTAAAAACAGTAATGTTTATTGTTTTTTCCTCAACAGTTTCCTTCCACGCCACAGGAATGGCAGACTGTGGACTCCCACTTTGCCGAGCGGTGGGACTTTCCTAACTGCGGAGGGGCAATTGATGGGAAACACGTCCACATTGTCCCACCACCCAACTCGGGGTCGTACTATTATAATTACAAGGGGTTCAATAGTATAGTGATGTTGGCGGTGGTGTCGGCTAATTACGACTTCTTGTATGAACTTTGAAATATTTATCCATCTTGGTCAATTTTGGAAAATGCGCCATTTTGTTGGGGTCTGGCCTTTGTTGTGGGCACCATGTGCATCGGCAGCCATTTTGAAGACCTCTGGGCCTTCCTATAGGGGAAGCTGCTCCATTGTGTATTCCTTTGTGTGTGCAAAGCCATGTGCTTTAAGCTACAATCTGGCTTATAGGCACCATTTTGTGAATTCTATTTTTGTACTGTTTACATACTTTTTGGACGTGGGGAAGAATGACCGGATGTCCGATGGTGGAGTCATCGTCCAGACGGAGTTCTACAGGTGTCTCCAGAATGGCAGCTTGGACTTGCCAGCTCCAGAGGACAATGTTGAAGGACTCCCATTTGTGTTCGTTGCTGATGAAGCGTTTGCGCTGGGGGGCCATCTGATGCGGCCATTCCCAATGAGGGCCCTCACCCCGGAACAGAGGGTTTTTAATTACCGGCTAAATCCTAGGATTTTGTTGTCGGAATGTCCGAACAAAGTCCGACCGTGTGTACGCCCTATCACACTTTTAAATGTTTGTCTAAGCGTTCATTTAGTATCTCAAATGTGTAATTTTTTAGGGAGAAATTTTTAGTTTTGGCAGGAAAATGGTTTTTGTCTGCTACTTCCTTTTGTTCTCTTGTTGTCCACCATGTGACTACGGTCAGCCATTTTCTATTCCTTTGTATGTGAACTTTGAAATGTTTATCCATCTTGGTCAATTTTGGCGGGAAAATGCGCCATTTTGTTGGGGTCTGGCCTTTGTTGTGGTCCCCATGTGCATCGGCGGCCATTTTGAAGACCTCTGGGCCTTCCTATAGGGGAAGCTGCTCCATTGTGTATTCCTTTGTGTGTGCAAAGCCATGTGCTTTAAGCTACAATCTGGCTTATAGGCACCATTTTGTGAATTCTATTTTTGTACTATTTACATACTTTTTGGACGTGGGGAAGAATGACCGGATGTCCGATGGTGGAGTCATCGCCCAGACGGAGTTCTACAGGTGTCTCCAGAATGGCAGCTTGGACTTGCCAGCTCCAGAGGACAATGTTGAAGGACTCCCATTTGTGTTCGTTGCTGATGAAGCGTTTGCGCTGGGGGACCACCATTCCCAATGAGGACCTGTGACGGGAGTCACTAATGGGGCACAGGGTGAATGAGAACCCCACTATGATCTGTGCTAGTCAGAGACTCAATGCTGTATATATGTGTACTGTTTGCTTTGCTAGTTTGGGGTGGGGCTGTATTCCAATGTTCTATTGTGTTTGTCTGCCTTGGATCACAGGATGTGTATTGCTGTGAGGAAAGAGGGAGGGGGGATTCCTCCAGCTGCCCCCCTGGTAAGACTGTTTACTGATGAGAAGTTAAGCACACCTGACCTGTGTGTCCATTGTCATTGGACAGTTTAACCCGCCCTGTTTTCCAAGGGTGGGGGGGGGAATGTTTTGAAGTGGGATCTGTATAACATGTGTTTTTTGGAATAAAGATTCATTCCTGCTTGAAACCTGAAGACAGAGCCGTGTCTCGTTTTTGGGGTGGATTATATGTATGGGTTCCTTGTTTGGCTGATTGGAGTGTTCGGTAGCTGCCTTTGTGTTTGGGTTTGAAATGTCCTAAACGACTTTAACCCCTTTCATACTCGGGGTGTCGTTACACTGGTGGCAAGCAGCGGGATGATTCCCACAGCCCAGAAGGACAGCTACAAGAGGACACAGGCCAATGGAAGCACGGTATGAACGGCTAAAGCGCTCTACTCTCAAGGACTTACTGGACCGACCGGCCAACAACCGTAAGAAGAGGGACATTATCGCAGAACTAGTCGAAATGGATAGAGCTGAAAGACCCAACATAGCCGAAAGACCCAGCATAACAGACAGGACACCCGAAGAGGCAAGTTTTGATCGGGCTGTTAACATAAGACTGGCACATTATGGCCCTAACCCTACAGCGGAGATCATAGACCGAGTTATAGCGGCTGTGGATGCAAATTGGCTACAGCAAAGAGGTGCTGCAGCAGCGGGAGTCACAGCAGCACCAACTGAAAGGAGAAAGGTACATTTTGCTGCTTTTAAAAATTTCAATGAAGCAGAAGGGGAGATTGATGGGTACCTTGCAGATTTTGAACGGCAATGTGCCCTACACCAGGTGCCCACAGAGGAATGGGTTACCATTTTGTCTGGGAAATTGTCCGGCCGGGCCAGTGAAGCGTTCAGGGCCATCCCAGACAAGGATATTATGAACTATGGGCTTGTAAAAGAAGCACTTTTGGCCAGGTATGCCGTCACACCAGAAGCATACCGGAGGCGGTTCCAAGAGACGAGCAAGCAGACTGGAGACTCAGTGGCATGCCACCTACACCGCACGGCATCCCACTGGGTCGCTGGATGCCAAGCAGTATCCGGGGAAGAGGTGCTGCAGCTGTTCCTGCTGGAGCACTTCTTTGACAAGCTGTCCCCAGAAGTCAGAGAGTGGGTCCGGGACCGAAAACCTTGCACCTTGTCTGAAGCAGCTCGCCTGGCGGATGAATACACAGACGCCCGCAAACTGGATAACCCTGGGGTCAAGACAACAGCTCGGGTGGATTATCGATCAGCGGCACCCCCTCCAGCTGGCGTCTACCAACCACAGTTGTACCGCCCTACAGCATCACCTCTAGCGGCCACTTATTCTCAGCAGCCCAGGTTCAACTCCCAGGACTACTCACAACCAATCAGGTGTTTCGGGTGTAAACAGCTAGGGCACAAAAAGCCAGACTGTCCGTTGAATCCAGCCAGGCAGTCCCAGTCGTGGAGAAAGCCAGCAGGGGGGAATCCCTGCACATCCATGCCTGCGGCTCACTGCGTTGAGGAGGAAGAACAGTGGGGCATCCTGCACGAGGCTGATCCAGTACAAGCAGCTAACCAGGACAACAGGCAGCAACACAGGCAGACCGTCCGGGTTAATGGAAAGGTAGCTAATAGCCTACGTGATACTGGCACCACCATGACCCTACTACGGAAGAACCTCATCCCAGAGAGCCAACACACCGGGGACACTGTAGCCGTAAGGGTAGCAGGAGGCACTATTTTCCAGCTACCCGTTGCCCGTGTTCACCTGGACTGGGGGGTTGGTTCGGGACATGTGAATGTGGGGGTGATGAAGGATTTGCCAGCGGATGTACTACTGGGGAATGATTTGGCCCCCCTCGTTTCTGCTTACGCCCCAATGGGCCCCGCTGAGGCCAACCCAGTGACTACCCGTGCCCAGACCCGTGCTATTGGAACCGGCCCGCTTGCTGCTGAGACCCAGGTAAGACTATCTTCCCCGACATGTACCTTAGATCAGGCTCCCCTAGGTTGGGATACCCCAGAAGCATTCTGGAGGGAAACCCGGGAGGACCCGACCTTACATAAGTATAGGGCTAAGGCAGATACTCAGGAAAAGGGAATAGATGGGGAGCTTTATGAATGGGTGGGGGATAGACTGTATAGGATCCCTAAGCCATCCCCGGGAAATAAAGTCCCTTCGCAGAAACGACAGCTGGTGGTACCTAAGAAATACCAGCTGGAGATTCTGTGAATTGGGCATGATGTACCACTGGCAGGACATCTAGGGTCCCGCCGCACAGCCCATAGAATTACACAGAATTTCTTCTGGCCCAATTTTAACCAGGATGTGTGACAGTACTGCAAAACGTGTGACACATGTCAACGGGTAGGTAAGCGGGGGGACCACCCTAAGGCCAGACTTATGTCCATGCCTATTATTGGGGAGCCCTTTTACCGCATAGCCGTTGACATTGTGGGTCCCTTGGCCAGGCCTAGTCCATCCGGGAAGAAGTATATTCTCACTGTGGTGGACTACGCCACCCTTTACCCAGAGGCAGTAGCTATGTCCAACATTGAAGCAGAGACCGTAGCTGATGCCCTGGTTAAAATATTTACCAGAGTGGGTTTCCCTAAGGAGATTCTCTCTGACCAGGGAACCCAGTTTACCGCTGTGCTCACCCAACAGTTATGGAAGGTATGCAATATTAAGCCCTTGCTGAGCTCACCCTACCACCCCCAGACTAATGGTCTCTGCGAGCGCTTTAACGGGACCCTCAAGCAAATGCTGAGGACCTTTTCGGACGCTTGCAGAGACTGGGAGAAATTCCTGCCTCACCTGTTGTTTGCGTACAGAGAGGTACCCCAGGAATCTACTGGGTTCTCTCCCTTTGAGTTACTCTATGGGAGAAGGGTTCGCGGACCCCTCGATCTCATTAGATGACACTGGGAGGGAGAGACAGAGCGGGAGGGGACCCTCATAGTGCCCTATGTTCTGGAACTCAGGGACCGCATGGCACAACTGTCTCTGATGGTAAGGGAGAATCTCCAGGCGGCCCAGGGGAGACAGAAGAGATGGTACGATCGGGGGGCACGACAGCGTATTTTCCAGGTTGGGCAGAAGGTCTTAGTGCTCAAGCCTGTGAAGACCGACAAGATGCAGGCATCTTGGCAGGGCCCATATAAAGTAGTAGCCCAGGTAGGTGATACTACCTATGTTATTGCCAGCTGTGCAGATGAAAGAATCCAGCAAACCTTTCATGTGAACATGCTGAAGGAGTATCAGGAACGGCAGGAGGATGTGGCTGCAGTATGTGCCCCTGCTGCGGACGACTCTGAAAGTTTACCCCTCCCTGACTTATTAGAGAGAGACCCCCAGACTAACCTCATTAGCCTCGTACAGCTAGGGGACCAGTTAAGCCCCACAAAGAAGGAACAGGCTAAGCGGCTTCTGTGGGAGAAACAGGCGACTTTCTCCCAAAAACCAGGCTACACGACCCTGGCTGTGCATAAGGTAGAGACCCCTGGACAAGCACCCCTGCGTCAGCCCCCCTACCGTATCCCTGAAGCAGTCCGAGAAGGAATGTGGAAGGAGATACAGGAGATGATTCAGTTAGGAGTCATTGAGCCCTCTGACAGCCCTTGGGCCTCGCCTGTAGTCCTGGTGCCTAAGAAAGATGGAACTACCCGGTTCTGCGTGGACTACAGGCGACTCAATGAGAAGACCACCACTGATGCCTATTCAATGCCCAGGGTAGACGAACTGCTAGATCGTATAGCCAGGGGACATTATTTAACTACAATAGACCTGTGTAAGGGCTATTGGCAGATTCCCCTGGCCGAGGATGCTATGCCCAAGTCGGCATTTGTTACCCCGTTTGGCCTGTACCAGTCTAAGGTCATGCCATTCGGGATGAAAAATGCCCCGGCTACCTTCCAAGGTATGGTGGATCGGCTCCTCGATGGCTTTCAGGATTTTGCATGTGCATACCTGGATGACATTGCGATCTACAGTGGGTCTTGGGAGGAGCACCTGGTTCACGTAGGGGTGGTTCTGGACAAGATTCGGGCCGCAGGCCTGACCTTGAAACCAGACAAGTGCCATCTAGGTATGGCAGATGTGCAGTACCTGGGACACCGAGTAGGGTGTGGGAACCAGAGACCAGAGCCAGTCAAGGAAGAGGCAGTAGCTAACTGGCCCACACCCCGTACTAAGACCCAGGTATTAGCCTTCTTGGGGACTGCCGGGTACTACCAGCATTTTGTCCCTGATTACAGTGCTATAGCCAAGCCCCTGACTGACCTGACGAAAAAGAATTTACCTAGGCAGGTCCTGTGGTCTCCAGCTTGTGAAGCCACGTTTCTAGCCCTCAAGCAAGCACTTGTAAATGCCCCTGTCTTGGCTGCCCCAGTACCTAACAAACGTTTCCTTGTCCACACAGATGCTTCCATGTTTGGACTGGGGGCTGTGCTGAGCCAAATCGGGGAGGATGGAAGAGAACACCCTGTCGCATACCTGAGCAGAAAACTATTACCCCGGGAAGTGAGCTATGCAGCAGTGGAGAAAGAGTGCTTGGCCCTGGTTTGGACCCTTAAAAAGTTGAACCCTTATTTTTATGGACAGGAATTTTCATTAGTCACTGATCACAACCCATTGGTCTGGCTTAACCGGGCCTCAGGAGACAATGGCAGGTTGCTGCGGTGGAGCTTAGCCCTGCAACCTTACAATTTCACCATCAGCTACCGACCCGGTAAGCAAAATGGCAATGCTGATGGGTTGTCCCGGCAAACCGACGTCACTCCGGCCTCCTAGTTCCGGACATCCCCAAGTTTACCCGAGAAGGATCAAGTCGGGTCTGCCGGAGTGTTCCACAAGGAGGGAGCCATGTGACGGGAGTCACTAATGGGGCACAGGGTGAATGAGAACCCCACTATGATCTGTGCTAGTCAGAGACTCAATGCTGTATATATGTGTACTGTTTGCTTTGCTAGTTTGGGGTGGGGCTGTATTCCAATGTTCTATTGTGTTTGTCTGCCTTGGATCACAGGATGTGTATTGCTGTGAGGAAAGAGGGAGGGGGGATTCCTCCAGCTGCCCCCCTGGTAAGACTGTTTACTGATGAGAAGTTAAGCACACCTGACCTGTGTGTCCATTGTCATTGGACAGTTTAACCCGCCCTGTTTTCCAAGGGTGGGGGGGGGGATGTTTTGAAGTGGGATCTGTATAACATGTGTTTTTTGGAATAAAGATTCATTCCTGCTTGAAACCTGAAGACAGAGCCGTGTCTCGTTTTTGGGGTGGATTATTTGTATGGGTTCCTTGTTTGGCTGATTGGAGTGTTCGGTAGCTGCCTTTGTGTTTGGGTTTGAAATGTCCTAAACGACTTTAACCCCTTTCATACTCGGGGTGTCGTTACAGGACCCTCACCCCGGAACAGAGGGTTTTTAATTACCGGCTGGCCAGAGCCCAAAGAGTGGTGGAGAACACATTTGGAATCCTGGCCAACCGGTTCCACCTATTTATGACACCCATCCATATGGCGGAGTATAAACTGAACCATATTATACTTGCCTACTGTGTTCTCCATAACTTTTTAAGGAAACATTTGGCCAACTATGCTGGCAAAGTTGGGCCTGAGGCCGGAATGATACATCAAACCACACTGACGGCGCTTGAAAGTGGCCGTCCTGGCTTGCCCTCCCTGAGTGCCCGTGATGTCCGGTTACGCTACCTGGAGTTCTTTGCGGGTAGGGGGGCTATCAATATGCCAGAAAATCTGTGAAGCCTTTTTATAATAAAAAAAAAAGAAATTCTTTGTGGACATTTACTGCTTGTGTTTGTTTTAGCTGACCCTGACAGAAATGTGTTCAGTCCAGAAAATGTCGTGATTGTGTAACCTTATTATACAATGCACTGTTGGCTGTTATTTACTAAATGCAAAAACACATTTCAATACAAGTGCACTTGCAACTGCATTGAACCTGCACTTGTAGTGCAAAGTGGATTTGCCCTTAGGAAATAACCCCCATTTTCGCAGAAAACAGCAATTATATCACCCCAAAAGTGTTGTAGTGTTGAGACAATAATCCACACATTCTTGAGTAACCAACTTTTTTATACCTGCACAATCACATGTGCATTTACCAAAGGTTTTTAAAACAAACCAACATGTTTGTTGTATAACAATTTTTGGAGTAGCATTATCAAAAATCGAAATGTCCATTTAAGATAAAACAGGCCTGTGTAAAACCAACAAGAAAGCCAAAAAACTTGAATTTACAAAGTTAACATTAGGTGAAACCTGAAGGCTATATCAGACATCAATATTTAGGAACTGGGTTTGATATAGCGTTCAGATGGGGGGAAATCACCCCTGGAAAAGCCAAATTTGGAAGATGTACACCAATTTACGAATGTCAACATGTGCTATCTGCCATCACGGGGGATCAAGGGACGTGTTTTGGGGGAGCAAGCCCTTCCTCACCGATACTTTATAATTGAGGAAGGGGTTGCACCCCCAAAACGCGTCCATTGATCTCCCGTGATGGCAGATAGCACATGTTGGCACACTGTGTGCATCCTCCAAAGTTGGCTTTTCAAAACATTGCAAAAATATTTAAAAGATTGGACCACAATCCAAAAAGTGATTTTGTGGGGTTTTAAATTCGCCCCAAAACATCAATGATGTTATTATTTTTTTGAATCACATCATTGATTTTTTTGCTGTATGTTTTGCAATTCGACATTACACCCCATGATCTCCCTGATCAGGATCTGGGCACTTTCTGATGTGAAAGGATCTGGATTACGATCACCTAAAAAGAGAGAAACAAAACAAAAACAGGTATCAAAAATCTGCCACCATCCATCTCTTACCTGAGCCTGTGGTCGCAGACACTCACCTGTTGTGGTGCCAATTTCCACCACATCTTCTTCTTCCTCCTGCTCTTCTTGGGTTGGTGTTATTTTCCCTTCTTTCATAGGTGGGGGGTCTGTGGTCTCCTCGGATGAGGGGTGTCCTCCGAGTCTTTTCTCCCCTATGTAAAACAAAAATGTTATAATTAGCACACAGATATTTGATGGCAGAACTAGAAATAGGAAACATTGCTTGGAAGCGGGGTACAATTGTCTATTTTAGCCGAGTTCCAAGATGTATTTTTTTTTTTCGTTTAAAATTTTTTTTATTTTGAAAATAGAGGGTGTACAGACATAGTATATAAATGATGACAAAAATGATGACATAGACCAATTAGTCCAATACAGTAATTATACATTAACCATATGTAAGTGGACAGAAAAATTAACTAGAGGCAGATAAGCTCTAAAATTCAAAACATTGTGCAGTTCTAGGTGTTTACTTGAAGTGTTACCTCCTGCTCCAATTGAACGGGAGGCATATCACCCAATTCACACTATGGAGAGGCCTATGAGATCCAACCAGCCGGTGGACCTCCACCCCTGTGGGAGCAATCTGTGGTGGTGCCTATCAGACCGGCTGGATCTCCTTCCTGTTGAGACCCTGAGGCCTCTCATATAAAGAAAAAACACACAAAAAAATAAATAAATAAAAAAAAAAAAAAAAAAAGAAAAAAATTCTGCCCCTCCATAGACCTGCCTAATCTTAATTCTAAGGCTCTGGTATTCAGGTTTTGGGTTTTGTAGAAATAGTCAATACCATAACTGAATTCGGAGAATAACAGAGAAATGGCTAACTGATCCAGAACCTCTTGTATCAGTAGGCAACATGGAACTAACTGGATAATAAAAGCCAACATGGGAGACAAGGGAGTCTCAATCAGAGAGAGAGAGAAAGGTGTGAAAAGAGGAAAGGAGGGGGGGGATAGAGAGCAGTCTCACTGTGTAGACCCTCCAGTCTCAGGCTCCAGAGACATGCCTGGGAACAGAGGGATCCCGCAGTATCTGGCCCAAGGTTCCCAAATATCAAAAAAGTGGCTACTTTTGTCATTCAGTTTGGCTACAATTCGTTCCTGAGCCATAATCCAAGATACCTTCCTCTTAAAACCGAGGATCGAAACTCTAGATTTTTTCCAACATTTAGCGATGGATACTTTAGCCTCTAAGAGGATGAAGAATATCAATTTCTGTGTTAGTTTAGAAATGTCCCTAATCCTCCCATTAAGCAGAGCAGTGATGGGGTCTGGGGTGATTACTTTTCCTGATACGGTGCTAATAATCCGGAACACTTTCTGCCAGTATGATCTAATTCACGGACATGACCACCATGTATGAAACATTGTGCCCTGTAGCTCGCACCCCCTGAAGCATAGGGGAGAGGTCCCTGGAAAAATGACTGACAGGCGAGCAGGGACATAATACCAACAGGTTATAACTTTAATACTAGCTTCTATCAGGGAGATGTTTAGAATACCTTTAGAAGATCTGAGGAATCCGATCGACCATTCCTCTAAAGAGCGGACGCAGTCTGTGCCCTCTTCCCAGGCTCGAGCATAGGCCGGTTTTTCCGCATTAGTTTTTAAAGCTGTGTATATTAGCGATATTCCTCCCCTCTGGATTATTGTGGATTATTACTGGATTATTGTGCACACCATTGTTCATATGGAGTCAATGAGGTACAGTCAGAGTTACGTGACCAAATTAATTGTAGATAGTGGGAAATTTGAGAGAATCTGAATCTCTCCGAGTCTGGCATTTCTAATTCTTTTCTACAGTGGGACAGAGTGATCGGGCACTTATGGGAAAGAAAGTGTCCTATTCTATAGAGGCCTTTGTCCGTCCACCATTTGAACGCTTTAATAACCATCCCAGGGGGAAAGTCTGCATTGTGGAAGAGATGTGATAGCGGTCTCATAGGAGAAATCAGGTTGTGATGTTTAAAAAGGCCTGTGCTGAGGGCAATAGAATGTGAGAGGGTTGGGGACATGATGGCTGGTCTCACTTTAGGGTCCCACCAAAGAAGGAAATCTATAGTGTTTAACGGGGTGGCCTGACGTTCCATAGACACCCAGCTAGGTTTTGGGCCTTTTGTGAAGACTACCGATATTTGCGACAGTTGAGCTGCTTGAAAGTAGCACCATAAATCCGGCAGTCCTAGCCCCCCTTGACTCTTCAGACGGTAGAGAATACTGGATGGGCATCTATAACCCTTATGACCCCAAACAAAGTGGAGAATCTCAGATTGAAATTTGTGGAGGGTTTGTTTCCTAATCGGGATAGGGAGGGAGCGAAATAGATAAAGGAGGCACGGGAGAAGAGTCATCTTTACCGCGTGAATCCTCCCCAGCCAGGACAGACCACATCTAGCCCATCTTTCCAGATCTCCTCTACACTTTCTGAACAAAGGGGGGTAATTAGCGCTGTAAAGGTTGGATATATCTGGTGTTATCTTAATACCTAGGTACAGAATCTCTGTTTGAGCCCAAGCAAACGTAAAGTTGGCAGGTAGTTGATTTACAATGTCTTGCGGGACCGAAATATTTATGGCTATCGATTTAGATAAATTGACCTTTAGGCCAGAGACCATGCCAAAATTCTGTAATATTTTGTAGATCACAGGGGTGGATGTGAGGGGGGAAGTGATATACAGGAGGAGGTCGTCTGCGTAAAGCGCACACTTATGCTCCTGATCTCCACAACGCACACTTCTAACATCTGGATTCGTCCTGACCGCGATCGCCAAGGTCTAGATGGCGATCGCAAACAGGAGAGGAGATAGTGGACAGCCTTGTCTGGTCCCCCTCCCAATTGCAAATTTCTCTGAGTATCTCCCTAAGAGCCTGATCTGGGCTGAAGGGTTAGAGTACAGGGATTTAAAAGTGTTCAGAAAACAGGGGCCAAACCCCCATCTGCTAGGTAAATCAGTCATGTAGGCCCAGTGTACGGAGTCAAATGCTTTATGTAGATCGATGGAAAGGAGGAAACCTTTTTGATGGGGTCCCCCGTCCCACCCAGATTTAAGAAGGGAGATAACGTTGATTGTTCTACGGATTTGGTCTGGGCCCTGTCTCCCCGGGATGAAGCCAACCTGGTCCTTATGAATATAAGTTGGAATAAAGCTTGCTACTCTATTTGCCAAGATCTTCGTAAAGATTTTGATATCATTATTAATAAGCGATATAGGCCTGTAGTTGACTATTTCACTAGGATCTTTTCCAGGCTTCGGTATTACAGTTATAAAAGCTGTATTAAGCTCATGGTCCAGGGGGGCTCCATCCCTAAGGGAATTAAAAAATTTAGTAAGATGAGGGGCTAGCGATGGGGCAAATTTTTTGTAATTGCCCGTAGAAAAACCGTCCGGTCCCGGGGCTGAACCCTTCTTCAGGGATCGAATCGTATCTAGTAGGGATGAGCTTCGTGTTCGAGTCGAACCCATGTTCGACTCGAACATCGGCTGTTCGGTCGTTCGCCGAATTGCGAACAATATGGGCCGTTCGCGCCAAATTCGTGTGGCGCGTCACGGCCCATAATTCACTGCGGCATCGCAGTGCATTGCTGGCTGATGATTGGCCAAGCATGCACTATGACCCGCATGCTTGGCCAATCACAGCGCCGTCAGTAGAGAGAGCTGTAATTGGCCAAAGCCAGGGTGGCTTTGGCCAATTATGGCTCAGGGGATTTAGTACACACCCCACACTATATAAGGCCGCCTGCACGGCGGCCCTGTGTAGTGTGTGTTCCGGTGTGCTGAGAGATAGAGAGAGAGAGAGACAGTGTCATTTGATTTGAGTTAGATAGATTAGGCAGAACAGTCAGTCAGTTAGCTGCACTTACAGTGTATTGTGTATATATATGCATCCCAGGTGTTGCATATATATATATACACTGTATTCAGTTTAGCTAGATCCGTTCCTGTTATCTTCTATCTAGACTATTTACATTTAGTGCAGTGTGTCCTGCTCACAGTGTTCAGCTAGATCCATTCCTGCTATTTACATTCAGTGCAGTGCGTCCTGCTCACAGTGTTCAGCTAGATCCGTTCCTGGTATTTACATTTAGTGCAGTGCGTCCTGCTCACAGTGTTCAGCTAGATCCGTTCCTGCTATTTACATTCAGTGCAGTGCGTCCTGCTCACAGTGTTCAGCTAGATCCGTTCCTGGTATTTACATTTAGTGCAGTGCGTCCTGCTCACAGTGTTCAGCTAGATCCGTTCCTGCTATTTACATTCAGTGCAGTGCGTCCTGCTCACAGTGTTCAGCTAGATCCGTTCCTGGTATTTACATTTAGTGCAGTGCGTCCTGCTCACAGTGTTCAGCTAGATCCGTTCCTGCTATTTACATTCAGTGCAGTGCGTCCTGCTCACAGTGTTCAGCTAGATCCGTTCCTGGTATTTACATTTAGTGCAGTGCGTCCTGCTCACAGTGTTCAGCTACATCCGTTCCTGCTATTTACATTCAGTGCAGTGCGTCCTGCTCACAGTGTTCAGCTAGATCCGTTCCTGCTATTTACATTCAGTGCAGTGCGTCCTGCTCACAGTGTTCAGCTAGATCCGTTCCTGCTATTTACATTCAGTGCAGTGCGTCCTGCTCACAGTGTTCAGCTAGATCCGTTCCTGGTATTTACATTTAGTGCAGTGCGTCCTGCTCACAGTGTTCAGCTACATCCGTTCCTGCTATTTACATTCAGTGCAGTGCGTCCTGCTCACAGTGTTCAGCTAGATCCGTTCCTGCTATTTACATTCAGTGCAGTGCGTCCTGCTCACAGTGTTCAGCTAGATCCGTTCCTGCTATTTACATTCAGTGCAGTGCGTCCTGCTCACAGTGTTCAGCTAGATCCGTTCCTGGTATTTACATTTAGTGCAGTGCGTCCTGCTCACAGTGTTCAGCTAGATCCGTTCCTGCTATTTACATTCAGTGCAGTGCGTCCTGCTCACAGTGTTCAGCTAGATCCGTTCCTGCTATATACATTTAGTGCAGTACGTCCTGCTCACAGTGTTCAGCTAGATCCGTTCCTGTTATCTTCCTACTGACAGGCAGGCTTGTCTGGTTACAGTATATAAAGCTACCTGAAGAAAATTACAGGTGTTCTTTTTGATCCTATTAGTACCACGGTCAGGCAGCTAGACTATTTACATTTAGTACAGTGTGTCCTGCTCACAGTGTTCAGCTAGAACTGTTCCTGTTATCTTCCTACTGACAGGCAGGCTTGTCTGGTTACAGTATATAAAGCTACCTTAAGAAAATTACAGGTGTTCTTTTTGATCCTATTAGTACCACGGTCAGGCAGCTAGACTATTTACATTTAGTACAGTGCGTCCTGCTCACAGTGTTCAGCTAGATCCGTTCCTGTTATCTTCCTACTGACAGGCAGGCTTGTCTGGTTACAGTATATAAAGCTACCTGAAGAAAATTACAGGTGTTCTTTTTGATCCTATTAGTACCACGGTCAGGCAGCTAGACTATTTACATTTAGTACAGTGTGTCCTGCTCACAGTGTTCAGCTAGATCCGTTCCTGTTATCTTCCTACTGACAGGCAGGCTTGTCTGGTTACAGTATATAAAGCTACCTTAAGAAAATTACAGGTGTTCTTTTTGATCCTATTAGTACCACGGTCAGGCAGCTAGACTATTTACATTTAGTACAGTGCGTCCTGCTCACAGTGTTCAGCTAGATCCGTTCTTGCTATTTACATTCAGTGCAGTGCGTCCTGCTCACAGTGTTCAGCTAGATCCGTTCCTGGTATTTACATTTAGTGCAGTGCGTCCTGCTCACAGTGTTCAGCTAGATCCGTTCCTGCTATTTACATTCAGTGCAGTGCGTCCTGCTCACAGTGTTCAGCTAGATCCGTTCCTGCTATATACATTTAGTGCAGTACGTCCTGCTCACAGTGTTCAGCTAGATCCGTTCCTGTTATCTTCCTACTGACAGGCAGGCTTGTCTGGTTACAGTATATAAAGCTACCTTAAGAAAATTACAGGTGTTCTTTTTGATCCTATTAGTACCACGGTCAGGCAGCTAGACTATTTACATTTAGTACAGTGTGTCCTGCTCACAGTGTTCAGCTAGATCTGTTCCTGTTATCTTCCTACTGACAGGCAGGCTTGTCTGGTTACAATATATAAAGCTACCTTAAGAAAATTACAGGTGTTCTTTTTGATCCTATTAGTACCACGGTCAGGCAGCTAGACTATTTACATTTAGTACAGTGCGTCCTGCTCACAGTGTTCAGCTAGATCCGTTCTTGCTATTTACATTCAGTGCAGTGCGTCCTGCTCACAGTGTTCAGCTAGATCCATTCCTGGTATTTACATTTAGTGCAGTGCGTCCTGCTCACAGTGTTCAGCTAGATCCGTTCCTGCTATTTACATTCAGTGCAGTGCGTCCTGCTCACAGTGTTCAGCTAGATCCGTTCCTGCTATATACATTTAGTGCAGTACGTCCTGCTCACAGTGTTCAGCTAGATCCGTTCCTGTTATCTTCCTACTGACAGGCAGGCTTGTCTGGTTACAGTATATAAAGCTACCTTAAGAAAATTACAGGTGTTCTTTTTGATCCTATTAGTACCACGGTCAGGCAGCTAGACTATTTACATTTAGTACAGTGCGTCCTGCTCACAGTGTTCAGCTAGATCCGTTCCTGTTATCTTCCTACTGACAGGCAGGCTTGTCTGGTTACAGTATATAAAGCTACCTGAAGAAAATTACAGGTGTTCTATCCCAGCTTAGTGCAGCTACAGGCCATTAGTATGTCTGGAAGGCCAAGAAGGAGAGGCAGACAGTCACAAGCCAATAAGAGAGGGCAAGCAGGCTCTGTGTCTAGTGCTGGTTGTGGAGACGGTGCATCCTCATCAGCACGTGGCCATGGGACACGCTTGGCCTTTTTTTCGGCAGCTGGCCGTGTTGAGCCGCAACATGCGGAAGACTTGGTCGAGTGGATGACCAAGCCGTCCTCATCCTCCTCATCCTCTCTCACCCATGCCCAGGGTGCTTTGTCTGGCAAAGCAGCGGCCTCTTCCCTCAGCTCAATGTCATCAGTGACTCCTTCCCTAGCTCCACCATGTCCTCATGAGGATTCCCTCGAACTGTTTGACCACAGTGTTGGGTACATGCTCCAGGAGGATGCCCAGCATTTGGAAGGCTCTGATGATGATACTGAGCTCAATGAAGGCAGTAACATGAGCACGGACAGAGGGGGTGCCCAAGAAGGACAGCAATCTGGCAGTCATGCTCCCCCTGCTGCAGCATACTGCCAGGTTTGCTCCAGTGATGAGGAGGGAGGGGATGATGAGGTCACTGACTCAACGTGGGTGCCTGATAGGAGAGAGGAGGAGGAGGAGGAGGAGGAGGAGGTGGCACATCACCAACTAGGCAGGATGCCCTCCAGGGGCCAGCCTAAGGGCAGCACATTGACTGCATCACACCCCAAAGCTCCACATGTGCAGGGCGCTGCAGTCTCTGCGCGTTATTCAAAAAGTTCTTTGGTGTGGGCCTTTTTTGAGACTAGTGCATCAGATCGCACCGCTGCTATTTGCAACATATGTCTCAAGCGTATCTCGCGTGGCCAAAACATCTCCCGCTTGGGTACCACATGCTTGACCAGACATATGTTGACCTGCCATGCAGTTCGTTGGCAAGCGTATCTAAAAGACCCACACCAAAGAACAAAGACGATCTCTCCTTGCTCCTCATCAGCTGAGATTTCCAACCCCACTAGACCTTCAGTCCTCTCTGAGACCTGCAGTGAGAGGAATGAAGGTGTAGAATTAGGTGTGTCACAGCCAAGTACTTGTGGGCAATCTGCTTTTGGTACACCGACGTCAGATTGTACCAGGCAAATTTCCCTGCCCCAGCTGCTGCACCGCCGAAAGAAATTTGCTCCCAGCCATCCACATGCCCAGCGGTTGAATGCTAGCTTGGCAAAATTGCTAGCACTTCAACTGCTGCCTTTTCAGTTGGTAGACTCTGCCCCCTTCCGTGAGTTTGTGGAATGTGCGGTTCCTCAGTGGCAGGTACCCAAACGCCACTTTTTCTCACGGAAGGCGATTCCGGCTCTCTACCGGCATGTGGAAGGCAATGTCCATGCCTCGCTGGACAGGGCGGTCAGCGGTAAGGTGCATATTACCGCTGACTCATGGTCCAGCAGGCATGGACAGGGACGTTACTTAAGTTTCACGGCGCATTGGGTGACTCTGCTGGCAGCTGGGAAGGATGCAGGACAAGGTGCAGTAGTGTTGGAGGTTGTTCCGCCACCACGCCTCCAAAATGCTGATTGTGACACACCTCTCTCCTCCACCCCCTCCTCTTCTTCTTCCTCCATGGCCTCTTCCTCGGAACCAGCGGTGCTCCGTAGGCGTTCAAGGGGCTACGCAAGTACGCAGGCCAAAAGATGCCATGCGGTGCTTGAGCTGGTGTGCTTGGGGGACAGGAGCCACACTGGGGCAGAGGTTCTGTCAGCTCTGCAGGGGCAGGTTCAGAGGTGGTTGACGCCACGCCAACTTAAGGCAGGAATGGTGGTTTGCGACAATGGCACCAACCTCCTCTCTGCCCTCCGACAGGGACAACTGACCCATGTGCCCTGTTTGGCTCACGTCCTTAACTTGGTGGTGCAGCGGTTCTTGGGCAGGTACCCGGGCTTACAGGATGTCCTGAGGCAGGCCAGGAAAGTCTCTGTGCATTTCCGCCGGTCATATAATGCCAGTGCTCGGCTGACGGACCTCCAAAAGGAGTTTAACCTGCCCAAGAACCGCCTAATCTGTGACATGCCCACCAGGTGGAACTCGACGTTGGCCATGCTGCAGCGGCTGCACACGCAGCAGAGGGCCATCAATGAGTACCTGTGCGACTATGGCACCAGGACAGGGTCAGGGGACCTTGGTTTTTTTTCCCCACGCCAGTGGGCCATGATCAGGGATGCATGCACTGTCCTGTCACCATTCGAGGAGGCCACGAGGATGGTGAGCACTGACAGTGCATGCATCAGTGACACTGTCCCCCTTGTCCACCTGTTGGAGCACACGCTGCGTGGAATAATGGACAGGGCACTTGAGGCAGAACAGAGGCAGGAAGAGGAGGACTTCCTTAGCTCTCAAGGCCCCCTTTATCCAGACAGTGTTCCTGCGTGCCCGCCGATCACACAGGAAGAGGACGAGGAGGAGGAGGAGGAGGAGGAGGAAGATTGTGTCAGTATGGAGGTGGAGCCTGGCACTCAGCATCAGCAGTCTTTAAGGGATCAGTCCCAAGGAACACATGGACTTGTACGTGGCTGGGAGGAGGTGGCTGCGGACGTTGTTGTCCTTAGTGACCCAGAGGACTCCGGACCGAATGCCTCAGCAAACCTACGCTGCATGGCCTCCCTGATCCTGCAAAGCCTGCGTAAGGATCCTCGTATTCGTGGTATCAAGGAGAAGGACCAATACTGGCTGGCAACCCTCCTTGATCCACGTTACAAGGGTAAGGTTGCGGACCTTATCTTGCCATCGCAGAGGGAGCAGAGGATGAAACATCTTCGGGAGGCCTTGCAGAAAGGTCTGTGCAACGCGTTCCCAGAGACTGGGAGGTTACAAACTCCTGTTTCTGGACAACGTGTTGCTGAGGCTTCGGTCAGTCAAAGAAGGAGCGGTGGAGAAGGTGGCCGTCTGACCGATGCGTTCAGACAATTTTTTGGTCCGCAGCCCCAAGGTATGATCGGTTCCAGCAACCATCGCCAGCGTCTGTTTTACATGGTGCAGGAATACCTAGGGGCAAGATCAGACTTGGACACCTTTCCCACCGAAAATCCTCTGGGTTACTGGGTCTTGAGGATGGATCACTGGCCAGAGCTTGCACAGTATGCAATTGAGCTACTGGCCTGTCCTGCATCCAGCGTTCTTTCGGAACGCACATTCAGTGCTGCTGGAGGCGTGGTAACCGATCACAGGGTGCGTCTGTCCACCGACTCGGTCGATCGGCTGACCTTCATAAAAATGAATCAGTCTTGGATCACCACCAGCTACCAAGCACCTGATGCAGATGTAACCGAATAATTTTTTTTGAAATCTCAGATCCCTTTAAAGACTGCCTATGCTGATGCTGAGTGACTATCCCTGAGTAATTATCCTCTTCCTCCTCAATCATCACGCTGATAGCTTGTAAGAACATTTTTGGTTCTGGGCGCCACCACCAGTGCCTAAGGCACAATTTTTCAGCCCCTGTTTAACAGGGGCGTGTAATTACAATTTTTGATGTAATACTTTGCAGCAGGGCTCGTTCCTGCATTCCAACTAGAGTGTCTGTGAGGGGTTGCAGTGTTGTGGCACCAGCACCAGTGCCTAAGACCCAATTTTTCAGCCCCTGTCTAACAGGGGCGTGTAATTACAATTTTTGATGCAATACTTTGCAGCAGGGCTTGTTCCTGCGTTTCAACTAGAGTGTCTGTGAGGGGTTGCAGTGTTGTGGCACCAGCACCAGTGCCTAAGGCCCAATTTTTCTGCCCCTGTCTAACAGGGGCGTGTAATTACAATTTTTGATGCAATACTTTGCAGCAGGGCTCGTTCCTGCGTTCCAACTAGAGTGTCTGTGAGGGGTTGCAGTGTTGTGGCACCAGCACCAGTGCCTAAGGCCTAATTTTTCAGCTCCTGTTCAACAGGGGCATGTAATTACAATTCTTGATCTAATATTTCACAGCAGGGCCCTGTGAGGGCTTACAGTGTTTTGGCCACAGCAACACCTAAGGCCCAAATTTCTGCTGAGTATATAGGGCAGGACCCTACTTTCAAACATCTAACTTACAAACGACTCCTACTTGCAAACGGAAGGAGACAACAGGAAGTGAGATGAAATCTACCCCTAAGGAAGGGAAATTCTCTCCTGTAAGAGTTAATATGGGAAAACAATTTCTCCTTTCCACTGATGCTTTCCAATCCTTGTTCCACAAAAAAACCCAAATTTTCAAAAAACATTTTTCATTGGGACAAAAAAGTGAGGTGAAATCTTCTGAAGAGGAGGAAAGACGCAAAACAAATGTCACAGGGGTGATAACCCTTCCCTATGTTTTCCAAAAAGCTTAGAAAAGATTTTTTGGCTGGAGCTAAACACATTAAAAATGTTCAAAATTACAAACAGATTCTACTTAACAACAAACCTACAGTCCCTGTCTTGTTTGCACCGCCTGAATACTGCTGTTCAGAGTATATAGGGACCTTTCCTTATTTTAATTTGGGTGCGGGGTTCCCCTTAATATCCATACAAGACCCAAAGGGCCTGGTAATGGACTGGGGGGTACCCATGCCGTTTGTCTCACTGATTTTCATCCATATTGCCATGACCCGACATGACATTAAACCCGCAAGCAGTTTTAAATGAGATTTTTTCCTTTAAAAATGACATTTGGTGCAGGGACTGTTCTAAACATGGGAAACACGCGTCACTTTACAGGCATACTATAGACACCCCCCAGGTACGATATTTAAAGGAATATTTCACTTTTTTTTTTTACTTTAAGCATCATTAAAATCACTGCTCCCGAAAAAACGGCCGTTTTTAAAAGTTTTTTTTGCATTGATACATGTCCCCTGGGGTAGGACCCGGGTCCCCAAACCCTTTTTAGGACAATACCATGCAAATTAGCCTTTAAAATGAGCACTTTTGATTTCGAACGTTCGAGTCCCATAGACGTCAATGGGGTTCTAACGTTCGTGCGAACTTGCGGTCCGTTCGCGGGTTCTGGTGCGAACCGAACCGGGGGGTGTTCGGCTCATCCCTAGTATCTAGTACCTCCTCCACTGAAAAAGGATCTTCCATCAGTTCTCTATGCTCATTAGATATTTTAGGTAGTGGAAGATTATCTAAGAAACCGTCGCGTTGTGGATGTGGGGTGTGATCCGTTGCTCTGTACAGCTTAGTGTAAAATTGAGAAAAGGCCTCCATAATCTTCGTCGGGTTTTGAGTCAAGTCACCTGCCAGGGTCTTAATTTTAGGAAAAGCTAACGTGCGTGGTTTAGGGGTAAGTTTAGTTGCTAGTCTAGACCCTATTCGATCGGATTGTTGGTAGAATCTGGCTCCAGTCCATCTTAGGTGTTTTTCTGCCGCCGAGGTCAGAGCAAGATTGAGGAGGGTACGGGATTGGTCTAGTTTGTTCAGAGATTCAGCTGTAAGAAGGCGCTTGTGCGCCTTCGCTGCCGTGCGATAGTCAGCTGTTAGTTTAAGGATTTCAGCTTTATAAGCTGCTTTTAGGTGGGAAGATAAACTAATGAAGTGTCCACGGAGGACTGCTTTGTGTGCTGCCCAGACGCATGTCCCCCGTTTGGTTGATGCTGAAATAGTCTTTAATGGCTTTTTCAGTTTCAGCGTGCAGTATGGGGTCACTGAGGAGTGATTCCTGTAGTCTCCATCGAGGGGGTCCTTTTGTGGGTCCCACTCTCTGGGCTACCACCAAAACTATTGCGTGATCCGACAAGGGGGAATCCAAAATTCTAGCGTTCATGATAAGTGGGATCGTACGAGAGCCTGAAAAGATGTGGTCTATCCTGGCGTATGAGTTGTGGGGGGCGGAAAAGTGAGTATAGTCTTTTTTGTGTGGATTAGCTTCCCTCCATATATCTATCAAACCCTCCTCGAACAGTAGGGCTGCTATCTTCGCACTTTGTTTAGATGGGCGTTTGGGTCTAGAATGTCCATTTGCAAGTCTGTCAAGGCCAGAGTCAAAGGCTATATTTGAGTCTCCTCCCACAAACACAGTACCTTTCAGGTGGATATGAAGTTTTTTGAGCATCGAATCAAAGAATTGTCTTTGACCCTTATTGGGTGCATAATAAGAAACGAAAGTGTAGTGTTCGCCATCTATGTTGCCCGAAACTAGCAGGAAGCGGCCCTGCGGATCAACTACCATCTCTGGTTGAGAAACATTTATGTGTTTAGCGAAGCAGATCGCTACTCCCTTGGTTTTGTTTTCGGTGGAAGCCAAGAAAAATTGGGGGTAATGTTGGTGTATGAATGAGGGTTTATAGCTAGACGGGAAATGTGTTTCTTGAAGCAGAAGGACATCAGCATGCATGGATTTATAAGTCTGGAAAGTTTTTCTACGTTTAACCTGCGAGTTAAGGCCTTGCGTGTTGTGTGAGAAAATTCTAAGGGGATGCTTTTGCTCAGAGGTGTTAGCCATAATCCAGAGGGGAGAGAACTATTTGGAGTATCTGAGCCTTACCCTCTCCTGGAGGATCAAGAGTAATGCGTGGGCCTCCAGCTGCAGTATCCGGATTGCTCCGACCTGGGAAGGTGAGCCAGAGATTCCATTTAATTTCTGAAGAACCTACAATCGAGATTGGACAAGTAGAGGGATAGGGGTGGGAAAAAGAGATGAAATGGGAGAGAGAAAAATGAAAAAGAATAAATGGTGAACATTGCGATGTAAACAACCATGAGATCAATCCTATCACAGTGGATTGTAACAAAAAGGGAAGGGGTCTCATACCCCTAACGACCCTAAGGGAGGGAGTGGAAGGTCGGTCCCTCCCTTGCATCCAGTTGGACTGGAGCAAACCAAGAAAAAAGGGGTGCAGCTAAGATCCCAAGGGACGCAAAAGTTCTCTTCGGAGCTAGGAGCAGCGCACTGGGTCCACCACAGCCCCAGCCCCTCTAATCCTATTGATTGAGGACTACAATGAGTCCATCAAAAACCTGTGACAGAGCGCTCAAAATGAATAAATAACCTTTATAAACTGAATGGTAGAGGAAAAAAAAAAAAAAAATTACATGCTATAAGACACTGATGAATTTGGCGAGCCAGGCTCCCACTCCCTAGTGACGGGAGCCTAGGTCGCTCAAGCCCAACTGGGCTCGATCGTGTGTATTTCTTCCCGGGGAGCCCCCTTGATCCTCCCAGCGCCCCTGAGCCAGACAAAAATCAAATAAACCAATTAAACATATAAAAAAAAAGAATCAAGAGAAAAAAATAAAAAATAAAAAAGACCCATAAACTTTGCCCTGGGAGCCCAGGATGGTAAAAAGGGAGAAGCGTCAGGCTCCATCTAGTGTTAGTAACGAAAACTGTCTTCTAAAGCAACCAGAAGAGTCTCGTGAGAGGATCACTGAAAAAGATTAAAAAAAACAAAAAAAAACAAAACCGGGATGAATCATCCCTGGTATCCGAAAGGCTGGGATTGACCTCAAACCAACTTCTGTTGGGATTCAAACCACCATCAAAGAGATATGATTCACGTCGGGAGATTTTCCTTTGATCTCTTGGGGCCTTGTTTCATCCAGGAAGGTTGAAGGGGACTTGCCGGAGGGGGTCTCTTGGTGGAGGAAGGGATCCCTTTGTTTGTCGGAGATGAGGAAGGATTTTGATTGATTAGTCCCAATTGTAGAAAAAGATGTTCGCCCTCAGGAAAGGTGGAAAAGGCGCAATTTCTGCCTTTATATGTGAAATTAACCAATCGAAAACAAACAGTCAGCGCAAAACTCAATGACTACTCACAGCAGCTGAACACTAAAGGCAAATATATAAACCCTTTTAAAACTAAGTATACTAATCAGTGCAGCGCTAAAATTAATAACTAAAACAATCAATAGATGAAAAGTTCATATGCTCGTATGTAAAAAACACACATGTAGATAGAGAGGCACACAGACGTCAGCGGTGATAAAGGGTGCTTCATGCAAAAGTTTGGGGTGCTCCTTGATCCGTGCTCACACCATTTGTTTAGCCAAACTGCTCACCTTGCATATTAGACCCCTGAACTAACAGGAAGGTCATAAGAGCTTTCACCACCTCTGGTGGTAATGGTAAACTTGTGGATGGAAGCCGGGCACCTCTCGAACTCCGCAGATAAGCCTTGTAACTCTCCCGTGACAACATATAATACAAAGAAAAAATCTAGTTCTCTCTGTATGACTTGTAAAAGGTATCATTTATTAAAAGACGGGTACTCACATAAATAGCACTTAGTCCAAGTGCTAGGATATAAAGCGTAAAAAGACTGGTAACAGCAAAGCTGGTAAGGTGGCTGTAGTGACATTAAGGGGAACTCCCGCACGCGTATCGTCCATAGGACTTCCTCAGCGGTAATGGAGTCCCACGATGCCACTGTAATTTATATAAATAGCCCCTTATCACATTCATCTGTGTAATTATAAAACGAGCGGTAAGCATCCAATCAGGACGCGCCACTCAATAGTAGGAAGTGTACACCTGGTGTGGTTACCATAGTGATCCCTAAAGCACGTCATGCGGCGAGGGACAAACATGGTAATCCGATTATGTAATTGAAAAGAACGAGCGGTGAGCATCCAATCGGAGCGCACCACTCGGACATGGGAGGTGTTTGATAGGCTGTGGCTCCATAGTGATCATTACGCCGCGACGGCGCAACGGCGGATCACATGACCGCCCACCTCGGAGGGTACCTCCCACCTTGGAAAAACATAAACAGAACTGAAAGATGTTTACCTGTTACCATGGTGATCCGGCGTCACGTCCGCAAAGCGGCCGGTCACACGCCAGTCATCGTCACAGCATACCGCCTTCCCGGGGCGGAGGAAACATACAGCCTCAAGCGTGTGTGGTTGTCACAGCAACCAAAAAAAGGGGGCTGGGCACACACCACGTCACTAATGCAAACCGAATGTCATTCGAAAATAGATTTAAAACATAACCAGACATACCGGTAACCAACCTACATTATAGAAGGGGTCACCCTGGGAACCAGCCTGGCTTAAGACTCCCTACAACTAAGAGGTTAATATTAATGTCTGCATGGTCTGTGGTCACCAATGCTCACCCAAAAACCGGCATCATAAATGAACATTATACCTCAAAGTTGTGGCCGGATGAAGACTAAAATATCTAAACAGGTGTCCAATCAAGGACATCCTAAATAAAAAGTGTATTGCTAAAAATAATGTTAAAAATAATTAGTCACTACAGCCACCTTTTACAATCTCCCAAATAAAACAGACACCAATTACATTAAACAACACTTAACACATAAAACTAAAAAAAACTAAAAAAAACTTAACACATAAAAAAAAAAAAAAACACAACAACAACTACCGATCAGAAATAAAACAATTCAAATCAAACTCGACATTGAGCCCCGTAGGTATTCCCACATGTGTTTCATATATCCAGAAAGACTCACGGCGGCTCAATTGTCTTATAAAATTGCCGCCCCTCCAATGGGGTGTTACTTTTTCAACTCCCCAGAACTTTAATTTAACAGGACTGCGTTTATGAAAGAGTTTAAAATGTTTGGAGACATTGTGGGAATCCAGGCCTTTCTTAATATTGGTGATATGTTCACCAATACGAATATGTAGGGACCTAGATGTTCTACCCACATATTGTAGGCCACATTCGCATTCCATGATATAAACGACTCCTGTTGTCGAACAGGTAATGAAATCCCTAATTTGATAAACCTTTTTTGTGGCTGTAGCTATAAACTCTTTACGTTTTTTAATATTGCCCTTGGTTTGTTTACATGGTGGGCATCGCCCACAGGCATAGAAGCCTGTCATAATGTTCGAAATCCTGTTTACACAAGTGAGAGGTGGGTCAATTACCCCCAGGGCCAATTTATCTCTTAAGGATGGTGCCCTCTTATAGACAAACTGGGGGTGAAATTAAGTCTCAGAGGAAATGACCACCTGTAGGGAATATCTCTTCCTTGCAGCAATAGGAGCAATGGTTTAAGGGATCTCCTCCGTTGGACCGTGTAAGGGGACAGATCAGCAAAAATCTGAATTTTATGTCCATGAATAGATAATTCCTTTATGTTTCTGGCTTTCCGCATAACCTCTTCCTTCACGGCGTAAAAATGTGGTTTAACAATTATATCTCTTGGGAGGCCATCTTTGCGTGGGGGTTGTAAAGCTCTGTGGGCCCTATCCAGCTCTAGGCGGTATTCAGGTATCCCTGGGATGAGGTCCTTGATGAGGTCTTTGACCGCAGACTGTACCTCTTGTTCGGCTTCCGGGAGCCCCCGTACCCTGAAGTTGTAACGTCTCAATCTGTTTTCGAGATCGTCTATTTTCGCAAAAGCCGTCTCGAGTTGATCCTACATTTCTTGGATACGCGCCGTATTCTGGTTGATGCGAGCCCCAGCTTGGTCAGCTTTTTGTTCAATATAGTCTAATCTGAGGCCAAACTGTTGCATGTCAGCGTGAATAGAGGATGTGATTTGAGCTGCATTCTGAGCTAGGCTTTTTGAAATCATGTGAGCAAAAGCTTCCATCATGGAGGGGAAATCTGTGGGGGTAGGGGCCGCCTCCTGTGCTTCACTGACCGACAACAGGAGGCCTGTCTGAGGATCCATCATGGGGGTGGATGGTAATCCAGTTTGCAGGCTTAGAAGGAGTGATTCTGTGGAGGCTGGTGAGTGATTCTGGGGTTGCGGGCTGTGCACAGTACCTGGAGTATGTGTGGAGAGGAGGTCCTGGTCTGCTATTGAGTCCTCAGCAGTAACAGCCATGCTGCGGTTCGGATGTGCGGCGGCCATCTTGGCATAGCTGAGGGGGCCGTTCGCGGCCGTCATCTTGCCAGTGAGGTTTCTTCTGGCTGTACCCGATGTCATAGGTGGGTTCCCGGGGGATTCCCCTACCCTGCAGTGCCGTTGATGATGCCGGGTGAGCGCTCTGTCAGCTCACAGGGGACGGAGAAGGCTGCGGTGGCGCGGAGCTTCAGATGCTGGTGGCCATCTTGGAAGCTGCCGCGCATGCGCTCGCAAGATGTATTTTTTTTATTGCCCTTTGTCAAGCTGCAATACTTTACCTGTTTGGTACAAGCTTTACAGATGGAGACCCCCTATAGTATACACTGGAGCACCTGTGTGGCCCCCTAATAAAAATGGTGTTCTTGTGTCCAACACTAGTGCTCCAGTGTCCAGATGTGAAAACAGCTGCTCAGTGTCCTCTCCTTACACACAATCTAGTTTGCATTTAATTCGAGTAACAAACCCATCTACACAAACAAATATTTGTCATCCAAGTAGGCCCAAAAAAAATGTGGGAAAATGCATATGGCCTAAACAATGGTGTTTTTGAGGCCGAAAGAAAAATGTTTGATACGAACGAATAATGGGCCCATGAACATTAAAGTTGCCCTTTTAAACGTTACAATTAAGAAAAGCATATGGAGCAGCACGAACGGAATAAAGACAGAAAGAATAGGAACACAGCACAACTACTTACTTTTTTGCAGCACTCTCCGGATCTTTCGGTACTGCTCTGGCTCTCTTAATTTCAGGTCCGACCACCACTTCCTGAGCTGAAGAGGAAGGCAGCACTGGTGCAACTGTGTGAAATTGTGAAACAGGTGATCCCCACGGCAGACATCACCTATTTAAAGATATAAATTGGTGGCCTGAGGAGTACATATCTAAGGGAGTGCAAGAAGGTCCTGGATTCACAGAGATCCGGAGCAGCAGATGACATCTATGTCCCCAGGATGTTGTACTATGACAGGCCGCATTTTCTGGCATGCCAGACTGAACCCTGGCCATCCCTCTCTAGTCTTCCTTCCACGCTTCCTTCCCCTCCGGCTGAGGCTTCTGACGCCCAACCTGGGCCTTCCAGGCCACATGTGGAGGAGCCCAGATTGAGCCAGGTATAGCATTCCTCTAAATATTTCTGCTTGTCCAATCAATGATGTTAACTAGATGTTAGTTGGGAGTACTAATTTAGGATTGTGATTGATGAAGCAAAACATTACAACCATGTCCCTTTTTCATACACAGGGAAGTCTCAGCCAGGAGGTGGCCGGGCCGAGCCGGCTGGCTGATCTGCAGGTCCCTCCACCCCCTACTGAAAAGAGAAAGTGGCAGTAGGAGGAGTGCCCTAGAGGAGGCTGCCAGAGGACTCTTTTGGAGGGCTACAGAGGTCCTGGGAGCACGACAGACCGTGGAGGAGGACATTGCTGCCGTCATTGCCTATAAAATGCAGAGGATGGAGGAGGGACAACAAGTCATGTGTGAGGCGCTCATATTAGAGGCTCTTAACAAAGGTATGAGGGGCCAAATGACAGCTCAGACACACCTTTGCGATGGTCCTCCTCCTCCTTCTGCAGGTCCTCCTCCTTGTCCTCCCTCTCCTCCAGGTCCTCCCAGTCCTCCTCCAGGTCCTACTCCTCCTCCTGCCACATCTCCAACTGCACAGCCACAGCCTGGAAGGAAGCATGGAAGGAAGACCAGAAAGTGAGGACCCTGGATCCAGTCTGGTCGGCCAAAAAATGCAGCCTATTGTGGTACCACAGCCTGGGGACACACACATGATAAAAGATATACACACAATATACTATGTATATATATATATATATATATATATATATATAGACACACAAAACACACACAAAAATATTCTGGAGTAAAAATAAAAATAACATTGAACAAAGATCAGCATTTGAAAAAATACAAACATTAAATAAAAAAAAGGCTTAAAATCCCCAAAAAAATTAAATTTAAAAAAAAATTATGTCAGATGTGACAACTAATAACAATATATTCAGGGAATACCAATAGAAAAAAAAAAAAAAAACTTTGGGAGAAGTGTGTGTGAATATGAGCAGCAAAACTACTTCATTCTTGTCACATTATAAAGAAGAAGAGAGTGCGCTGTATTAAACCATTTTTTACATTGCAGCGTGACGAGTGCTGTATCCATTGTGAACGCTAAGTTTACCAGAATGAGCTGTTCCGTCTTGGAATTTATTCTGAGCATGCGTGGCACTTTGTGCGTCGGAACAGGCCACACACGGTCGGAATTGACGCGATCGGATTTTGTTGTCGGAAAATTTTATCTCCTGCTCTCCAACTTTGTGTGTCGGAAAATCTGATGGAAAATGTCCGATGGAGCCCACACACGGTCGGAATTTCCGACAACACGCTCCGATCGGACATTTTCCATCGGAAAATCCGACCGTGTGTACGGGGCATTAGAGTTACGAAAAAGCACAACTTAGGAACACATGCTATCCAATGAAACAACCAAGCCACATAACCCACAATTACACGGCTGTAACATACCATCTCTTCTCAAACTCAGTTCACATCAGCTTTCACAGGAACAAGACATTGAGAGATACAGACAGTGAATGCTTGCATGTCTGTTCAGAACATTATAGTTCCCTTCCCCCAGGTCATAGCCCCTTTCAACACAAAAACAACAATGCCTGCCCCTTCACTAAACTCATGGCATCTTTACAAACAGGTTCAGCTACTTACAAAACTACTCAGCCACACACACACACACACATTGCAGGCTGCAAATAATCCCAATTCATACATTTCTATTTCTCATAAACTTATTACACAACATACAGTTACTTACACATACACACAGTCTCCTTACACAAAGATTTGAGATACAAATCACCCACACACACGCAGGCACACACCACACATATGATCAAACTTCCAGCATTATTTCAAAAGACGAAAAATGTGTTCTTTTCGCGAAGCAGAACCTCCCCAACACATCTTAATGATCCGATTCTGAAGGAGGTTCTGTTCACTCCTACTTTCTGGCTTGCCATTTTGTTATGGAGCTTTGGTTGTACGCAGAGCACACAGCCAAATCTCCTGTTTCTAATCATAATAACAATTTCGTCTAATGATATAAATGCATCTCACCTTTTGATCATATGTCTTTCCTTCTGCTGTAGCCCCTCCTCTGGTGTGTGCCCCATGCTCACAAATAGACCCAACACATGCTTCTTACATTCTCATCCCAGCAAGACTGCCTGCCACAGCCCTCAGTCTGCCTCCTTTATTCAAAGACAACAAAAGCAATCACAAACAGGAAGCCCTGGCCCCAACAGCCAATTGCTTCCTTCACAGGATATGACCTCAGCCTCACAGGATATGAGTGACCATATAAGGATTTAACAACAGAACACAAAACAACCACCAATTACTACAGGACATGATACAATATACTAAATGACGATGACTAAAGTTCCTCGTGCATGGGATATTATCTGCAGGTGTATGTCATGCACCCCAAACATGTTGATCAGGCATACCAGGGGTGACAAGAGCAAACCACCACTAAACCGATAATGTCTTTGCAGAGTGAACGCATCCCCACCAAATGATTGTTCTGTGCATTGCACAGGGGCTCTTTGCTGGCAGACATGTCCTCTCTCCGCAAACACCTCTCTCCAAACACCAGGAAGTTTTCCACTACCTAACAGGTCTCAACCAGCATCAGTCTGCCCCAGTCAGCTCTTTAGAGCGGGCTGTGATTAAACAGACACTGGGAGACTCTTATGACAATACATTAATATAAAATTTTTCACAACAGAACCAAGTTCAAGTCCCAGGGGTTTAGGGGTGCCTTAACCAGAGGATTAAGACGCATAACCCCCTGCATAAAGTTTCGGACCAAAGAATGCGAAGCAAGTGGCAGTTGAAACAATACTGATAAGGCCGAGACCTGGCCCTTGATGGTACTCAAGGCCAGCTTCATCTCTAATCCTAATTGTAGAAAATCAAGAATTCTACCTATGACATATTTTCTGGGATGCCAACCCCTGGATTCACACCAGGATATGTAAGCTTTCCAGACTCTATGATAAATCATTCTGGAAGCTGGCTTCCTTGCATTGATCAAGGTAGATATCAGAGAACCTGAAAGCCCACGACTCTTCAGAACGTGGGTCTCAATAGCCAAACCGGTAAATTTAGTGTTTGTAAGGCAGGGTGGAACACTGGACCCGGAGATAACAGGTCTGGGACTACCGGTAGGGTCCACGGGGAACCCACCGTTATTCTTACTATTTTTGCATACCAAGTCCTTCTGGGCCAAGCAGGGGCCACCAGAAGTACTGACCTCCTTTCTTGCCTGTTCGTGCAAAGGAGACGTGGCAGTAGCAGAATAGGCGGGAATGCATAAATCAGTGAGAACCGATGCCACGGAATCACCAACGCATCCATCCCGCAAGCAAGAGGATCCCTTGTCCTTGCCACAAATCTGTCTATCTTTTTGTTGAATCGGAAAGCAAAGAGATCTACATCTGCAAACCCCCATCTTTGGCATATGGCCCAAAAGACATCGGGATGCAGAAACCGTTCCCCTGGAAGTAACTGCTGGCGACTTAGATAGTCCGCCTGCCAGTTCTCTATCCCTGGAATGAAAACTGCCGATATGCATGGCACATGCGTCTCTGCCCAGACTAGGATCTGGTTCACCTCTCTTTGAGCAGCTCGGCTCCGGGTGCCTCCCTGATGATTGACATAAGCCACTGCTGTGGCATTGTCAGACTGAATCCTGACCGGGCAACCCTGTAGCCTGATAGTCCAGGCCTTTAGGGCTAGATATACCGCCCAAATCTCCAGAATGTTGATGGGAAAGGTCCTCTTGGTCTTGGACCATAGCCCCTGGATCGCAGATTGTTCCAGAACTGCTCCCCAACCCACCAGACTGGCATCTGTTGTTACCACCATCCAGGTAACTGGTAGAAAGGATTTCCCCTTCTGCAGGTTTTCGGGTATTAGCCACCAATTGAGGCACTGACGCACCGCATGAGACAGGTGCATCGGGAAGTCTAACGCCTGAACCTTCTTGTTCCAGGCTGACAGAATACTGTGTTGCAGCAGTCTTGAATGAAACTGAGCATAGGGAACTGTTTCGAATGAAGACATTATCTTTCCTAGCAGCCTCATACAAAGGCGAACAGAAGGACCCTTCTTGGTCCTGACTGTCAGAATCAGCTCCCTCAAAGCAGTAATCTTTGCCTGAGGAAGAAATACTTCCTCCAGGCCTGTATCTATGATCAGACCCGAATACTCCAGTCTTCTTACTGGATTTAGGAAAGACTTTTCTAGGTTGAGGATCCAACCTAGGTGTTCCAGATACTTGACCGTGGTCCTCAAGTTCCCGTTCAAGGAGGCTACCGACTGGTCTATCAAGAGCAGGTCATCTAGGTATGCTATAACAGTTATACCCTGAGCACTTAATCTGGCCAGAGGAGGAGCCAAGACCTTTGTGAACACTCGAGGTGCAGTGGCTATCCTGAAGGGCAGAGCCACAAATTGGAAATGGCGCCCTCCTATCTCAAAGCGCAGAAACTTCTGATGAGCAGGAAAAATAAGCACATGTAGATATGCATTTCTGATGTCTATCGATGCCAAAAATTATCCTCCCTGCAGGATGGAGACTACTGTCCGAATTGATTCCACGCGGAAGGACTGAATCCTTAGGAATCGATTCAGATCTCTTAAATCCAGAATGGGTCTGACACCCCCATTTGGTTTTTGGACCATAAAAAGGTTGGAATAGAAGCCCAATCCTTGATCCTTTGTGGGAACCACCATAATGACCTCTTGCGACAAAAGTCGCTCTAACGCTAGAAGGAGCGACTGCTTCTTCTCTGGATCTCTGGGGACACTTGATCTGAGGAAACGAGGAGAGGGAAATTCTTGGAACTCCAGCTTGTACCCTAAGGTTACCGTGGAGATTACCCATCTGTCCTGGAAGTCCTCCTGCCAGAGCTTTGAGAACTGTAGCAGTCTTCCCCCCACTCGAGCGAGCGGGGGCGCCCCTTCATGAAGAGGCTTTGGTGTCTTGTCTAGTAGACTTCTTCCCCCAGGACTTCTTTTGTCCCTGGGGTTGACTCTTGTTTCTTGACCCAGGCAGAGGAGGCCGTCGTGACTGCCTGGAGGCAGATGCCCCTGGCGCTGGGGAAAGAGTCCATTTGAAAGAGGGACGCTTACTCTTCTTCTTAACAGGTAAGAGAGTGCTTTTCCCACAGGAGATTCTCTTGATATAGTTATCCAAGTCTTCTCCAAACAACCTTGCACCACGAAAAGGAAACCCAGCCAACAGCTTCTTACATGGTGCTTCGGCTGACCAACTCTTCAAACATAAGATTCTACGCATATGCACCAACCCAAGTGAAAGACGAGAGGTTTGCATGATAGAATCTCTGATGGCGTCAACATAAGGCCGCTGGAAGGTTAGCGAACCCCTGGGCCTGCTGTTGAGGTATAACTTTGATGACCTGCTTAACAGTATTGACAGACTCCAATCACTGCTACTGCAGGTTGAGCCACTGATCCTGCTAAGTAAAAAAGATCCTTCAATAAGGATTCCATCTTTTTATCCACAGGATCTTTGAGCATCTGAGCGTTGTCTACAGGACAAGTCAGACTACTATTTATAGAGGAAATGGCCGCATCAATGGCTGGTATCCCCCACATTTTAATACATTTTTCTTCCATAGGATAAAGTATTGAAAACTTTTTCGGAGGAAGAAAACATTTATCTGGATGATCCCACTCAGAATAAAGGAGCTTTTCAAGTAAATTATGAACAGGAAAAGCATGTGCTGTTTGAGAAGGTTTCAGCGACCCAAAAGAAGAAGAAGATTCCTTAACTGATTCAGATATGGGCAACTTAAATGTGGAGCGGACCAATCCAGTAAGGATCTGTACTAAGACTTTCTCCTCTTGGGAAGCCGAAGAGGGTCCCTCTCCACCTGATTCCTCAGAAGATGAATCATCCGTCCCATCCCGATCCTCTGAAAGGAATTCTTCTCCTTTATCCCAGAGCTCCTCTGTCTGAGGGTCTTGGGGAGCAGAGGAAGGCCTAGTGCGCTTTCTTCCGCTGAGTGAAGATGTAATCACGGCCATTAATCTTTCCTCTAAACCAGTAATGGCTGAGGGAAAAACCTCTTGTGTAATGTATACAGGGGCTGACGTGCCAAAAGCAGGTGTAGGCCCTGACACCAATAGCTCTCCCTGGCTAGCCGTCCCTGGCCCCTCAGGGGGGGAGGATGCTGCAGACAGGGGGTCCTCAGAACCCGACCGAGATCCCCTAGTGTCTCTGGTTCTGGGGGTATTGGAACCTCTTCTACCCATAGTGCAAAGCAACAAGGTGGAGGTATCCAAAAGGAACACTGACTGCTGAGCGATGTAGTCTGGCAAAAGCCTTGCTACCAAATGCCCCGTCTGGTGTTACTTTAGTAAATGCAGCCTAGGAGAATGCCTGTGTCCCACCTTACATGCGACTGTCAGCTCTGTGTCCCTCCAAAGGCTCAGAGCACCTGTAAAGTGTGCTTTAAATAGTCCTGTTTCTGGCAATGTGAGCGTCTGAGCACGCTGAGGCTGTGCTGACGCTCCGCCCCCCCCTTTAGTTTTTTTTTAAAAACGTGCGCTTTCCGCGCGAGCCGCTTCCGGGACAAGCATGGAGGAAGGCTGGGGGTGGAGGTGGAAGGAGAGAGGCTGGCAGAGATGGAGTCTGCATGTGCAATGGCGGCCCAGCGGTCCGGCGGCGGCGGCGGCAGCAGCGGTGACAGTGCGGTGTAAAAACTGCTTTACAGCCCTCCTGTGGCCTCCCCCTATCCTGGGGGGAATATCCCAGAGGAGAAAACCCCCCATCCCATCCTACCTGGAGCCGGTCGGAGGAGCTTGTGCAGCGTCGAATGCTGAGACAGAAATCAGCATGAGAAGGTATGTGCTCTTGGCAGTCCCCGGTGGTCACAATAGGCATAGCATGCATTTACCTTAAAGGAGAAACCTACTAGAATTCAAAATTCTGTGGAATCTCCTCTTACCTTATCCAGCCGCAGGATTCTGTATATACAGACCCAATATTCACCTCTCACGGTGGGCTCCGTTTAAAAAAAACGTCAGAGACTGGGGCCCCCTACGAATAGGGGGATCCTGCAGTTCTGGCCCTGTAAAGCACCCAGCCAGAAATAAGGTGTTAAAGACCCTTTTCTGATATGCAGGATCCAGCTCTCTAAAAAGAAAAGCGTTACAGGTAAAACCTCATTTCTTCAGACACGAGGCCCGGGTACCATCCAATTCGGCCATGAAAAGACACTTTGAATGGATCCGGTTCACCTGGCTTGCCCCAGTATAGGATATCAGAATATTCCCCTTGGAGCTTCAGCACAGAACATCTTTACACGTCCAACACCTAAGACACTGGCGTAAAAACTGAGGTATCCCTGTAAGGGGAGGGATTATATAGGGGGTTGAACTTCCTGCTTAGGGTGTGACCAGTGTCCAATACCTAATGGTACCTACATAACCCATCAGTTATTACTGAGGCTCTGTGTCCCGTGATGTTCGAGAAAGAAAAAGTGTTTTTTTTCCAAAAAAATTGTGTTTGAAAAATCGCTGTGCAAATACTGTATGAAAAAAAAAGTTGCAACCCCCACCATTTTAATCTGTAGGGCGTTTGCTTTAAAAAAAATACATAATGTTTGGGGTTTGAAAGTACAGAACCCCGAAAACCAATCACTGCCTTCAGGCTTTCTAAGGGTGTAAAATAGTGATTTCACTTCCTCACTACCTATCACAGTTTCGGAGGCCCTGAAATGTCAAGATAGCACGACCCCCCCCACCCCCAAATGACCCCATTTTTGAAAGAAGACACTTCAAGCTTTTTGCTGAGAGGCATGTTGTGTCCATGGAATATTTCATATTTTGCCACGTTTCAGGAAAATTAAAATTTTTTTTTTTACACAAAGTTGTCACTAAATGATATATTGTTCTTCAAACATGTGGAATTACACCCCAAAATACATTCTGCTGCTTCTCCTGAGTATGGGGATACCACATGTTTGAGACTTTTTGGGAGCCTAGCCACATACAGGACCCCAAAAACCAAGCACCACCTTCAGCCTTTCTAAAGGTGTAAAATTGTGCTTTTACTCTTCACTACCTATCACAGTTACAGAGGCCCTGAAATGTTCAGATAGCACAAGCCCCCCCCCCCAAAAAAATGACCAATTTTGGAAAGTAGACATGCCAAGGTATTTGCTAAGGGGCATGGTGAGTATTTTGCAGCTCTCATTTATTTTTGAAAATGAAGAAAGAAAAGAAAAATGTTTTTTTTTTCTTTTTTCAATTTTCAAAACTTTATGACAAAAAGTTAGATCTGCAAAATACTCAACATGCCTCTCAGCAAATAGCTTGGGTTGTCTACTTCCCAAAATGGGGTAATTTGGGGGGGTTGTGCTATCCAGGCGTTTCATGCCATCCGAAACTGTGATAGGCAGTGAGGAGTGAAATAAAAAATGTACGCCCTTAGAAAGCCTGAAGGCGGTGATTGGTTTTCGGGTCCTGTACGCGGTTAGACTGCCAAAAAGTCCCACACATGTGGTATTCCCATACTCAGGAGAAGTAGCAGAATGTATTTTGGGGTGTAATTCCACTTATAACCATGCCATGTTTAAACAAAATATCATTTAGTGACAACTTTGTGTAAAAAAATTTTTTATTTTCTTGAAACTTGTGGCAAAATATAAAATATCCCATGGACTCAACATGCCTCTCAGTAAATAGCTTCTAGTCTTCTTTCCAAAATGGGTTCATGGTTCTTGTGCTATCTTGACATTTCATGGCCTCCGAAACTGCGAAAGGTAGTGAGGAAGTGAAATTACCATTTTATGCCCTTAGAAAGCCTGAAGGCGGTGATTGGTTTTCGGGGTCCTGTACACAGGTAGGCTCCCAAAAAGTGCCACACATGTGATATTCCCGTACTCAGGAGAAGCAGCAGAATGTATTTTGAGGTGTAATTTCACAAATGCCCATGGCATGTTCGAGCAATATATCATTTAGTGACAACTTTGTGCAAAAAAAAAAGTTTGTAAATTTTCCACAACTTATGGCAAAATATAAAATATTCCATGGACTCAACATGCCTCTCAGCAAATAGCTTGGGGTCTCTACATTCCAAAATGGGGTAATTTGGAAGGGGGGGGGTTGTGCGATCTTGCCATTGTATGGCCTTCAAAACTGTGATAGGTAGTAAGGAGTGAAATCAAAAATGTACTCCCTTAGAAATCCTGAAGGCGGTGCTTGGGTTTTGGGGTCCTAAAGGCGGCTAGGCTCCCAAAAAGTCTCACACATGAGGTATCCCCATACTCAGGAGAAGCAGCAGAATGTATTTCGGGGTGTAATGCCACATATAACCATGGCATGTGTGAGCAATATATCATTTAGTGACAACTTTGTGTAATTTTTTTTTGTCATTTTTCAATCACTTGTGACAAAAAAATAAAATATTCAATGAGCTCAACATCATCAATTTCGTTGGGATGTCTACTTTCCAAAATGGGGTCATTGGGGGGGGGGGGGTGTACTTCTCTGCCATTTTAGCACCTCAAGAAATGAGATAGGTAGTCATATGCTAAAAGCTGCGTAAATTCCAGAAAATGTACCCTAGTTTGTAGCCACTAGAACTTTTGCACAAACCAATAAATGTACACTTATTGACTTTTTTTTTTACCAAAGACATGTGGCTGAATACATTTTGGCCTAAATGTATGACTAAAATTGAGTTTATTGGATTTTTTTATAACAAAAAGTAGAAAATATCATTTTTTTTTCTTTTTTAGTTTATATCGCAAAAAATAAAAATCGCAGAGGCAATCAAATAGCATCAAAAGAAAGCTATATTTGTGGGCAAAAAAAGGACACAAATTTTGTTTGGGTACAGCATTGCATGACCGTGCAATTAGCGGTTAAAGCATCGCAGTGCCGAATTGTAAAAAGTGCTCTGGTCATTGAGCAGCCAAATCCTCCGGGGCTGAAGTGGTTAAAATCACTGCGCCTGAAAAAAGATCATTTAACCGCTTACTGACCGCCTGCCATCATTATCCGTCTGTATTTTGACATTAAATACCATTGACATTAAATATATGGCAGCAGATAGCTGCTATAAATCTTGTAATTTCTTAAATGGTGGCTCAGAGGCACTAAATAGAGTGAGGGAATGATGGCCCCCAATCGACTCAATGCCGTTGGATGATGGAAGCAACGTCAAACGTCACTTTCGCCCAATGGCCTTAAAGGGTATTTTTTATTTCTTATTACATTTAAGTGTAAATGTGAGATCTGAGGTCTTTTTGACCCCAGATCTCACATTAAAGAGGTCCTGTCATGCTTTTTTTCTATTACAAGGGATGTTTTCATTCCTTGTAATAGGAATAAAAGTAATCTAATTTTTTTTTTTAAAGGGACAGTGTAAAAATAAAAAATAAAAAGTAAAATAAATAAGAAAAAAGTTTGAAACCGCCCCGTCCGTGCTCACGCGCACAAGCAAACGCATATGTAAGTCACTCCCGCATAAGTAAATGGTGTTCAAACCACACATGTGAGGTATCGCTCAGATCGTTAGAGCGAGAGCAATAAGGCTATGTACACTTGATAGGATTTTCTGACAACAAAACCGTCGATTTTTTTCTGAAGGATGTTGGCTCAAACTTGTCTTGCATACACATGGTCACACAAATGTTGTCAAAAATTCCGAACGTCAAGAACGCGGTGACATATGGCGACCTGAGAAAAATGAAGTTCATTAGCCAATGCGGCTCTTCTACTTGATTCCGAGCATGCGTGAACTTTTGTGCGTCAGAATTGTGTACACAAGCTCGGAATTTCCGACAACAAGTCTTGTTGTCGGAAAATTTGAGCACCAGCTCTCAAACATTTGTTGGCGGAAATTCTGCCAACAAATGTTCTATGGAGCATACACACGGTCGGACTTTCCGACAACAAGCTCACATCCAACATTTGTTGTCGGAAAATTCTATCGCGTGTATGGCCCTTTATTCTAGCAAAATACCTCCTCTGTAACTCAAAACTGGTAACCTGTAAAAAATTTTCAACATCGCCTATTTTTAAGTGTCAATTTTGAAGCATGACATGTTGGGTATCAATTTACTCAGCATAACATTATCACAGTATAAAAAAAAATTGGGCTAACTTTACTGTTTTCTTATCTTTATGAATTTAAGAAAGTGTATTTTTTCCCAGAAAATTGCATTTGTAAGACCACTGTGCAAATACGGTGTGACAAAGTATTGCAATGACTGCAATTTTATTCTCCAGGGTGTCTGAAATATATATATATATATATAATGTTTGGGGGTTCTAAGTAATTTTCTAGCAAAAAAAATGACTAACTTGTAAACAACAAGTTTGAAAAATAGGCCTGGTCCTTAAATGTTAAAAAAATAATTGCATTAATACATGTTCCCCAGGGCAGTACCTGGACCCCCATATTTTAGTGCCAATTACTTGCATATAAAGCCCCATACACACTATCAGTTTTTCTGCTGACTTAGTCCTTCAGATTTACCAAAACCATGTAGTGCAAGGGCCTGCCTGATTGCAAACACATTGAAACTCCTAAGGTTTGACCTCATATTATATGGTTTTGGTAAATCTGAAGGACTAACTCAGCAGAAAAACTGATAGTGTGTATGGGGCTTAAGCCTTCAAAATGGTCACTTTTGGTTTTTCCTGTTCGGCACCCATAGACTTCAATGGGGTTCACCGTTTGGGTTAGAACTTTTCCCCTGTTCGGGAGTTCTGCTGGCCCTGTTCGGACAATCTTTATTGCCTATGCTGTAACCTAAAAATCAACCTCTTATCTGGAATTCTTCCTAAAAAATAGCAGTGCACTTCCTGCGATGAGAGGGTGCCTAGATACTTCTGTGCCTACAACCTCATAGCTGTATATCTACGGTGACCAGACGTCCCCGGTTTCCGGGGACAGTCCCCGGACTGAGGACATGGTCCCCGGTCCAAGACTGTCCCCTGATTTGTCCCCGGATTGCAGGCAGGGGCCGCCGGGTCCAACTGCGGGCTGCAGTCACAGCTTTTCTCCCCCTGCAGTGCCGATCCAGCCCAAATCCCCCCGAGCGGCACACAGCTGATTGCACACAGACACACAGCTGTGCTGGCCGCTCTGCTGAATAGAAGGAAGGTGAAGGGAGGGGGCGGGGCCCAGACTGACACTCGAGGAGCATTCAGAGGCCACACTACACCCGACCATTGGCTGCAGCCTGCAGGGAGACTACACGTGATGGACAGCCAGAACCAAACTGAGGTACAGAGAGAGGGAGAAGGGGTTACAGTATACAGAGAGGGAGGGGGGTTACGGTATACAGAGAGGGAGAGGGGGGTTACAGTATACAGAGAGGGAGAGGGGGGTTACAGTATACAGAGAGGGAGGGGGGGGGTTACAATATACAGAGAGGGAGGGGGGGGTTACAATATACAGAGAGGGAGGGGGGGTTACAGTATACACAGCGGGAGAGGGGGGTTACAGTATACAGAGAGGGAGGGGGGGTTACAGTATACAGATAGGGAGGGGGGGTTACAGTATACACAGCGGGAGAGGGGGGTTACAGTATACAGAGAGGGAGGGGGGTTACAGTATACAGAGAGGGAGGGGGGGTTACAGTATACAGAGAGGGAGGGGGGTTACAGTATACAAAGAGGAGGGGGGTTACAGTATATACAGAGGGGGTTACAGTATATACAGAGAGGGGGGTTACAGTATATACAGAGAGGGCAAGGGTTACAGTATAGAGAGAGGGCAAGGGTTACAGTATAGAGAGAGAGGGGGGATACAGAATATACAGAGAGATGGAGAGGGGATACAGTATATACAGAGAGATGGGGAGGGGGTACAGTATATACAGAGAGAGAGAGAGGGGTTACAGTATACAGAGAGGGAGAGGGGGGTTACAGTATACAGAGAGGGAGGGGGGGTTACAGTATACAGAGAGGGAGAGGGGGGTTACAGTATACAGAGAGGGAGGGGGGGTTACAATATACAGAGAGGGAGGGGGGGTTACAATATACAGAGAGGGAGGGGGGGTTACAGTATACACAGCGGGAGAGGGGGGTTACAGTATACAGAGAGGGAGGGGGGGTTACAGTATACAGATAGGGAGGGGGGGTTACAGTATACACAGCGGGAGAGGGGGGTTACAGTATACAGAGAGGGAGGGGGGTTACAGTATACAGAGAGGGAGGGGGGGTTACAGTATACAGAGAGGGAGGGGGGTTACAGTATACAAAGAGGAGGGGGGTTACAGTATATACAGAGGGGGTTACAGTATATACAGAGAGGGGGGTTACAGTATATACAGAGAGGGCAAGGGTTACAGTATAGAGAGAGGGCAAGGGTTACAGTATAGAGAGAGAGGGGGGATACAGAATATACAGAGAGGTGGAGAGGGGATACAGTATATACAGAGAGATGGGGAGGGGGTACAGTATATACAGAGAGAGAGAGAGGGGTTACAGTATACAGAGAGGGAGAGGGGGGTTACAGTATACAGAGAGGGAGGGGGGGTTACAGTATACAGAGAGGGAGGGGGGGTTACAGTATACAGAGAGGGAGGGGGGGTTACGGTATACAGAGAGGGAGAGGGGGGTTACAGTATACAGAGAGGGAGAGGGGGTTACAGTATACAGAGGGGGAGGGGGGTTATAGTATACAGAGAGGGAGAGGGGGGTTACAGTATACAGAGAGGGAGAGGGGGGTTACAGTATACAGAGAGGGAGGGGGGTTACAGTATACAGAGAGGGAGGGGGGTTACGGTATACAGAGAGGGAGGGGGGTTACGGTATACAGAGAGGGAGAGGGGGGTTACAGTATACAGAGAGGGAGAGGGGGGTTACAGTATACAGAGAGGGAGGGGGGGTTACAATATACAGATAGGGAGGGGGGGTTATGGTATACACAGCGGGAGAGGGGGTTTACAGTATATACAGAGAGGGCAAGGGTTACAGTATAGAGAGAGGGCAAGGGTTACAGTATAGAGAGAGAGGGGGGGGGGATACAGAATATACAGAGAGATGGAGAGGGGGTACAGTATATACAGAGAGATGGGGAGGGGGTACAGTATATACAGAGAGATAGTGCTGTTACAGTATACAGAGAGGGGGGCTTACAGTATACAGAGGGGGGTTACAGTATATACAGAGAGGAGGGTTACAGTATATACAGAGGGGGTTACAGTATATACAGAGAGGGCAAGGATTACAGTATAGAGAGAGGGCAAGGGTTACAGTATAGAGAGAGGGGGGGATACAGTATATACAGAGAGATGGGGAGGGGGTACAGTATATACAGAGAGATTGGGGTTACAGAGAGGGGGGTGTTACAGTATACATAGAGGGGGTTACAGTTTATACAGAGGGGGGGTTGCAGTATTTATATAAATAGTATATAATAGTATAGTATATAAATCCTGAATAATAATAATAATAGAGAGAGAGGGGAGATAAAGTATATATAGAGACAGGGGGATACGGTTTATACACAGAGGGGATACAGTATATACAGTATACACAGAGGGGGATACAGTATATACACAGAGGGGGATGCAGTATATACATAGAGGGGATACAGTATATACAGTATACATAGAGGGGATACAGTATATACAGTATACAGAGAGGGGGATACAGTATATACACAGATAGAGTGGGGATACAGTATATACACAGAGAGGGGGATACAGTATATACACAGAGAGGGGGGATACAGTAGATACAGAGAGAGAGGGGGTACAGTATATGCAGAGGGAGAAAGGGGAGTGGTACATTATATACAGAAAGAGGGGGGAGATGCATTATATACAGAGAGAGAGAGGGGGGTACAGTATATACAGAGGGGAGATGCATTATATACAGAGAGAGAGGGAGATACAGTATATAGAAATATATAATTATATATAATATCAATAAATGCATCTTATCTTCTTAACATTTGGTAGTCATATCCGAAAAAATTATTAGAAGTATTTTCTTTATCTCATGGGCAAAATGTGAGAAATAACATGTATATCATACAATCACTCCACAAACACATACACTGCATATATCATTTGATGAAAATATGCTTATAAAATACCATTTGCCAAAAAAAAAAATGTCCCTGGATTTCATTTTAAAAATCTGGTCACCTTATGTATATCTGCAGTGTGGGATCTAAGGTTCTGCTTCTTCTAGTTGCTATTGTGAGGGGATTTGGAGTGAGATTTAGAAATATGGTGATGTCACTAATGTGCTGATAACTGTTTTCCTTGGTAGAGGCTCTGACATTAGGAATCCAGGCCCTGACAAAATTAGGTTGGCCAACTCTACACAGAAATACAGTGCAAAAAAAGGCATGGTAAGTCAGCAATGGGAAAATATCAGTTACAGGGAGACCATTTACAATACTGGTCGCAGTCTACATGCTTATTTTAGGTATAGCTTCCACAGTCCAGTTGCTTTTTAATAAGCATTATTGCCACAATTAACTGAAGTATTAATTAATTATTAAAAAGTAATTATATCTCTGTTTTGGAATAAAAGCCTCACATGTATGGCAGGAGGCCAGTTTTGAAAGACCTTTTTTAATGATCGAATGTATATTAACCACTTGTGCACATCCCCCCCTTACAATGTATTGCGGACAGGTGGTCTGCACAGGCAAAGTGACATTGGTACATACTGGTACATCGCTGCCTGATCCACTCCACCCCGCCGACACTTGCTGTGAGTGTACACAGAGAAGTAGTCTGTCAACAGTTCCCGGTTAATGATTCATGGCCAGGACCTGCGGAATCGGCTATGTCCAATCACAGCCCAGAGCCCTGTGTTGACAATCAACATAGGGCTCTGTACAGAGCGAACAATCTCTCCATTTCATATGCCTGCAAACTAGGGATAAGAAACAAAGAGATCTGTTAGTAAAAATCCACACACATTGCACACATCACACATTGTTAGGCACACATTTAACCCCTTGATTACACGAGATATTAACCCTTTTCCAGTCAGTGTCATTAGTACATTGACAGTATTAGTACTGATCACTGTATTAGTGTCACAGGTGATGTCAGTTAGTCAGTTTTCACTCAATGTCAGTTAGTGTCAGATTGTCTGCCACACTATCACAGTCCCATTATAAGTTGCTGATCACATCATTAAAAAAAAAAAATAATAATAAAAATTCTGCCATAACTTTCAAGCAAATCAATCAATATACACTTATTGGGTTTTTCTTTTACCAAAGACATGTAGCAGTACACATTTTGGCCAACATTTTTGAAGAATTTTTTTTTTATTATTGTATATGTTTTTTAGCAGAAAGTAAAAAATATAGTTTTTGTTTTCAAAATGTTAAGGTATTTTTTTGTTTATATAATAAAGAATAAAAAACCCAGTGATAATCAAATAACACCCAAAGAAAGCTCTATTTGTGTGGGAAAAAATTATATACATTTTGTTTGGGTACAGCATTGTATTACTGTGCAATTACCAGTTAAAGTACTGCAGTACTAAATAGCAAAAAATGGCTTGGTCATAAAGGGGTAAACCTCTAGGAGTTGAGGTGGTTAATCCCTTTTGGCAAACAAAATTCTAGATATGTGGCTCACCTTGTGTAAAATGCAGTTTTGGCTGTGCATGAGTCTATATGCTGGAATGTGGTCAGCCCTGTTCAGCTGATGTAGTGGCATGCTATGGTATAAATGTAACAAAAGTTATTGTAATAAAATATGTATGCTTTCTGACTAGTCTGAATATATGCCACGTAGCTCTTATTTAAATGTTTCCATTATAATTTATATAATCTTGTACATTTATTTGCATTGTAGCATTTACCCACACCACCTACAGAAAGTCAGCACATTCCATCTTTTCAATAGACCATTTTGTTGATTGTTATAAATCGCAACATAAATACCATAAGACACCAAAAACACACAGCACTCAGCTGATGCCAAGATTTCAGCCTTTTTTACATCAAGATACATTATCTGTGCCTTAACTGATTTAATATTATCCTTACAAATTTCAGATATGAGGTTGACTTATTTTATAGCTGTTGTATATGTAACTTGTATCAACAATGGCATGCAGAGCAGATAAAGTTCTAAAAAAAAAATCCTTAGCTTGTTAATAATTCTGTGAAAAGCTTCAAACAATGAGGTCAATCTCTAACATGAATGAAAACATGAAACACTCAGCATCCTTGTTTTGCTGTAATGTACATAGGGGCATATTTCTAGGGGCATATTTATGAAAAGCAAGCAAATGGAGGCACATTCTTGTTACTGGATTTACCTGCATTTTCCTGCCATCCATGACAGAGGTTTAAAAATCTTCATCTGTAGTGCAATAAAAATATGGTGGAACTCAGCTTTACTGAGACCTGGAGTTCTCATTGAAAAATGGGAAAGTTAGAATTTGGCCAAACAGCAGTGTTTTTGACTTTGACTTTGAATGTCTTAGTGAATGTGGATGAAAAATATATTGATTAACCATATGAATATGAAATAAAAATGAAATATGAATAAAATAAACCTTTAAATTGCAGGAATGCAAAGGATATTTTGTGAATTGTTTACAGTATTTGCGCCTTAAATAAATATACCCAATCATATGTAATATATTTTTGGGTGCAAAAACTAGTGACATGAAACACCTCATATCGTCTACCTACATTCCTGTGTTCTCTAAAGTACCCGTGGAAAAGCATATTCTAGTACTTAAAAAGGGGCTGGCTATATACTATGTTCTATATAATATATACAGTATATATATATATATATATATATATATATATATATATATATAGTCATGGCCCTATGACCAGGGCCGTCTTTAATATTGATTGGACCCTGGGCATAAAAAAATGTGGGCCCCCCTTCCCCTCCATGCAGTTTCGCTCTCCACCTGCTTTAAGACATACAATAAAAAACAGCTAGACTAAAAATCAGTTTACTGAATCAGATCAGACAGCGATTGCAATTGGTTGCCAGAGGTTACAGTTTATTATTACCACTCACTGACTGGTTGCTATAGATTACAGCACATAATTTCTGCTTGTTGATTGGTTGCTAGAGATTACTGTACATCAATACTGCTCACTGATTGGTTGCTAGAGGTTACAGCACATCATCTCCTCACTGCCTGCACACCATGGACTGGGGAGGTGAGGGGGCCCATTAATAGACAGAAAACTCCTAGGGATCCTAGGACTCCTGGGATCAGTGGCAGTGCTGGGGGAGGGTGTGATCAATGGCAATGCTGATTTTTTTATACTAACTACCAATATAAAGAGGAGTTTCAACACTGACCACCTGTCAGGGCTGGCTCAGCAATTCCATCTCTGAGCTGGCTGCTCAGCTGTAGGCTGAGGCTGAATTCCAGCTCTCATCTCTCTCCACAGTTAACCAGCTGTTGTGGATCTGCTCGTCAGTCCCGCCTGCTTAAAGATCTCCAGCTCACTTCATTTCTGCCTTCGCCTTGGTCACATCACAAGAAACCATCTCCTGCGTTCCTGTTTAACCAGTTCAGTGCCGGGGACGACATCTATTGACGTCGCCCCTTTCCTTGCTCCCAGCGCGCTCTTGTGAGCGCGCCTCGGGGAAAATCTGTGTTGGCCGTGTCCCTTGGACACGGCCAATCACAGATCGCTGTAAATGGCAAATCACAGCGGCCGTTTACAGCGCGATCGCCGTGGCCAATGAGAGATGATCTCAAATGTAAACATATGAGATCATCTCTCATTTCCGGCTCTCTCTCTTCACACAGAGACAGCATGTCAGGAGAGAGAGGATCTGTGAACAGAGTGAGTGAATTTTTGCAGTAGAAAAAACAAAGTGTGCCCAAACAGTTCCAAAAAGTGACCACAGTGACAATTAGCATCTATAGCTAGTGCTATCTGTGCCCACCTGTGCGCATCAGTGCCCACTTGTGCCATCAGTGCATCATCTGTACCCGTCTGTGCCCATCTGTGCCCATCTGTGCAATCAGTGCTCATCTGTGCAATCAGTGCGCATCTGTGCCACCTCATCAGTGCCCATCTGTGCCACCTCATCAGTGCCCATCTTTGCCACCTCCTCAGTGCCCATCTGTACCAATCAGTGCCCATCTGTGCCGCCTCATCAGTGCACATCTGTGCAATCAGTGCATATCTGAGTCGCCTCATCAGTGCCCATCTGTGCCACCTCATCAGTACCCATTTGTGCCACTTCAACAGTGCCCATCTGTGCCACCTCAGCAGTGCACATCTGTACCAATCAGTGCCCATCTGTGCAATCAATCAGTGCACATCTGTGCCACTTCATCAGTGCCCATCTGTGCCGCCTCATCAGTACCCATCTGTGCCGCCTCATCAGTGCCCATTTGTGCCACCTCAACAGTGCCCATTTGTGCCACCTCAACAATGCCCATCTGTTGCACCTCAACAGTGCCCATCTGTGCCACCTCAACAGTGCACATCTGTGCAATCAATCAGTGCACATCTGTGCTGCTTCATTAGTGCCCATCTGTGCCACCTCATCAGTGCCACCTCACCAGTGCCACATCAGTGCATATCTGTGCCCACCTGTGCTGCCTCATTAGTGCACATCTGTGCAATGAATCAGTGCACATCTGTGCTGCTTCATCAGTGCCCATCTGTGCCGCCTCAGTGCCCATCTGTGCCACCTCATCACTGCCCATTTGTGCCACCTCATCAGTGCCAATCTGTGCCACCTCATCAGTGCACATCTGTGCAATCAATCAGTGCACATCTGTGCCACCTCATCAGTGCCCATTTGTGCTGCCTCATTAGTGTCCACCTGTGCTGCCTCATCAGTGCCCATTTGTGCCACCTCAACAGTGCCCATTTGTGCCACCTCAATAGTGCCCATCTGTGCCACCTCATCAGTGCACATCTGTGCAATCAATCAGTGCACATCTGTGCCACCTCATCAGTGCCCATCTGTGCTGCCTCATCAGTGTCCATCTGTGCTGCTTCATCAGTGCCCATCTGTGCCACCTCATCAGTGCCCCCAGACGAAGTCCTGTGTGACAAAACGCGTCGGGATGACTCCACTGCCGTCATTTTAACACACAAGCACTTTTTATACCCTGAGATGTAAGTGTTTCTCTTTAAATAAATTTTTATGTTTATACGGAATTACACTATATGGCCCCTTCTTCATTCTATGTGGCTTATTTCCGTGGATGTGTATACCTCTATATGGAGAAGATATCCCTGGGAAAGAACCGTTAGGATTCCACCTTCAGTTTGTCTTCGGGTTTCCCCCTCTATTGCCAGTGGGCAATCTAAGCCTGTTTGACCCATACAGCATACGCTTTGTGGGTCCCAACTTTCTGGTAAGCCTCCATTCACTCGGGTGGTGGTTTCTGCACAATCGTATGTCTACACACATTGGATCTCCTTGAAGGCTTCCACGACTACTATCTGTTTTTTTGTGTTCATCAATGCTGCAAAAAGTCTGCCTGACCCATATAATATTTACTCATTGTGGGTCCAATATTTCTAGCACGCCTTCATTCAGTTTTGGGACAGTATTGTCACTAATATATTTGTTGATTCACATGGTGACTTTAAATGGTTTATATCATGATGGACTTTGATGTATTCAACATGGACATTCACTAGCATGTAAAGTTATTTTGTGACATTTTTTATTATTTTCATTTTTTCACTTTTTGCATCACTTTCAGCGCTACACTTGTTTATATATGGTTTATAGCAAAATTTCTATTTGTTGTGTTAGCTGCTTAACCTTATTTTGAGCAAGCGCATGGTTTTTTGTTTTTTCGCCGAGGAGGCATACCGAATTCTTTCCACGTCCAACAAGAGCAACGGGGAGCTCTCTTTTTCGGATTCCCTTTCCAATTCGGATTCTGAGTCTGACGTAAATTGTGAGCCAGTCCTCAGTAGTGGAACACTAACAGACTCAGAGGAGGAAGCTATTCGGCCTGCCAAATGAAGGCGTTCTGGAGAGGAGGCAGTGGCATCCCCAGCACTGCAGTGCCATCCACCAGCACTGCAGTACCTCGGCAAGAAAGGCCAAGTACCAGTGGGGTGTCACCTCAGCCCCAAAAGGTTAGGTCCCATTCCAGCCTTCCCTATGCCCTTCAGAACCCCTTATGGCTTCCTTCTAATTCAGGAGAAGCTAACGTTCCCCCTTTCACTGCCCAGCCAGGAGTCCAGGTGGACATGGAGAATTTTATCCCAATTAATTTTTTTAATTTAATTTTTACGGAGGACATGTTGGCGTCAATTGTGGCCCAGTGTAACCTGTATGCACAGCAATTTATTTTGCAAAATCCAACATCATATTATTTCTGTCTCTACGAGTGGAGAGGCCTAACAGTGGAGGAGTTCAAGGTTTTTTTAGGCCTCACATTTAATATGGGACTCACCAAAAAAAATCAATTGCGTTCCTATTGGTCAACCCACCCCATCCACCACATGCTGCTCTTCTCCGCGGTAATGCCCAGAACCAGGTATCAGATGATCATGAGGTTCCTACATTTCAGTGACAATACCCAGTGCCCTCCCCGAAATGACCCAAATTATGACAGTCTTTACAAAATTCGGCCAATACTAAATTATTTTTCTGAAGTATTCCCCCAGCTGTTCACCCCGGACCAACACATATGCGTGGATGAGTTCCTTGTTAAATTTATCGGCAGGCTTAAAATTAAACAATTTATCCCCAGAAAAAGGGCCAGCTATGGGGTGAAGGTGTACAAATTATGTGACCAAGCCACAGGGTACACATATGCCTTCATAGTGTACAAAGGGAAGGACACCCAGCTGCAGCCCCCCAATTGCCCGGACTACTTGGGAACCAGAAGGAAAGTTGTTTGGGACCTCATATACCCCCTACTGGAGATACTGTATGTAAACAACTTCTACACATCTCTGCCCCTGTTCCACAACCTTCACCGGAAGAAGACGTCAGCATGTGGCACGGTAAAAAAGAATTGGAAGGGCTTTCCTCAAAGTCTTGTCAATAAGAAGTTGAGAAAAGGAGAAACGGCAAGTCCGCGAAACAAAGAGATTCTGGCAGTGAAGTGAAGGGACAGAAGGGATGTCTACATGTTGTCTTCCATCCACAATAACACCTACGTGGAAATCCCCAGAAGAAATGGCCCCATCCAAAAACCAACATGCATCCATTAATACAATTTGTTTATGGGGGGAGTCGAATTTCAACGACCAAATTTTGAAACCATACCTTGCCACAAGACGGACATACCATTGGTACAAAAAAGTAGCAATTTATTTTTTTCAATTGGCCATATTCAATTCCTATATCATTTACCGCAACTCCACCCAAAGCCCCCAACCCTTCCTTGGCTACCAGGAGGAAATTTACACTGCCCTTATATTCCCAAACAACCCACCAGAAAACATCCGATCAGATGTTGTTAGTCGACTCTCCGAACGCCACTTTCCAGATAAACTCCCTCCCAAACCAACAGGCCAAAGACGTCAAAAAAGATGTAAGGTGTGTACCAGAGCAGGAGTCAGAAGAGACACATTTTATTATTGTGCACAATGTCCTTCCCAACCAGGCCTCTGCATAGGTGAATGATTCCGCCGTTACCATACTTCAATAAATTATTAGTAAAGTATGGTAAACGTAATCCTCAGTTCCTGCCTTCACACCCGTTATGCCACTGACTGCTCTGTAACTGACTCTGGCTTGTTATCTGACTACGCTTCTGCCTGCCGATTTTGTACATACCGCTGCCTGATCTGGAACTGACCCTGGACTGTTATTCGACCATGTTTCTGCCTACCGATTCTGTACATACCTCTGCCTGATCTGGAACTGACCCTGGACTGTTATTTGACCATGGTTCTGCCTAACGATTCTGTACATACCTCTGCCTGATCTGGAACTGACCCTGGACTGTTATTCGACCATGCTTCTGCCTAACGATTCTGTACATACCTCTGCCTGATCTGGAACTGACCTTGGACTGTTATTCGACCATGCTTCTGCCCAACGATTCTGTACATACCTCTGCCTGATCTGGAACTGACCCTGGACTGTTATTCGACCATGCTTCTGCCTAATGATTCTGTACATACCTCTGCCTGATCTGGAACTGACCTTGAACTGTTTGACCATGCCTCTTGCCTGCCTCTTGGATTGATCTTGCACCCTGCAACTGGACTAGTGGGATTCAACACAGGGGTCTCACATATGTGAGGGACTCCAGAATAGTTTTTCTGGATGAAGAAAACAATTTTCTTTGTTTTCTCATTCCTAGATTAGGGTCTGGAGACTCAGAGGCTTCAAAGAGATTTGGGTGGGAGAAGCCTCTACCCCTGTCCCCATTCTGTCCTGAACGAGGCCCTACTTCCGCCTGCTGCCTGTGGGACTTACTGCCATCTTGCCTCTGTCTGTCGCACTGACCACAGCACATAGACCATGTTCCTGCCTACTACCAGGACCAATATTTTGGCACTGCTGACTAGGGATGAGTTTCGTGTTCGAGTCAAACCCATGTTCGACTCGAACATCGGCTGTTCGCCCGTTCGCCGAATTGCGAACGATATGGGCCGTTCGCGCCAAATTCGTGTGGCGCGTCACGGCCCATAATTCACTGCAGAATCGCAGTGCATTGCTTGCTGATGATTGGCCAAGCATGCACTATGACCCGCATGCTTGGCCAATCACAGCGCCGCCTGAACAGAGAGCCATAATTGGCCAAAGCCAAGGAGGCTTTGGCCAATTATGGCTCAGGGGATTTAGTACATGCCCCACACTATATAAGGCCGCCTACACAGCGGCCCTGTGTAGTGTGTGTTCCGGCGTTCATTGAGAGATTGAGAGAGACAGACAGTGTCATTTGATTTGAGTTAGATAGATTAGGCAGAACAGTCAGTCAGTTAGCTGCACTTACAGTGTATTGTGTATATATATGCATCCCAGGTGTGTCATATATATCTATATACACTGTATTCAGTTTAGCTAGATCCGTTCCTGTTATCTTCTAGACTATTTACATTTAGTGCAGTGCGTCCTGCTCACAGTGTTCAGCTAGATCCGTTCCTGTTATCTTCTAGACTATTTACATTTAGTGCAGTGCGTCCTGCTCACAGTGTTCAGCTAGATCCGTTCCTGTTATCTTCTAGACTATTTACATTTAGTGCAGTGCGTCCTGCTCACAGTGTTCAGCTAGATCCGTTCCTGTTATCTTCCTACTGACAGGCAGGCTTGTCTGGTTACAGTATATAAAGCTACCTGAAGAAAATTACTGGTGTTCTATTTGATCCTATTAGTACCACGGTCAGGCAGCTAGACTATTTACATTTAGTACAGTGCGTCCTGCTCACAGTGTTCAGCTAGATCCGTTCCTGTTATCTTCCTACTGACAGGCAGGCTTGTCTGGTTACAGTATATAAAGCTACCTGAAGAAAATTACTGGTGTTCTGTTTGATCCTATTAGTACCACGGTCAGGCAGCTAGACTATTTACATTTAGTACAGTGCGTCCTGCTCACAGTGTTCAGCTAGATCCGTTCCTGTTATCTTCCTACTGACAGGCAGGCTTGTCTGGTTACAGTATATAAAGTTACCTGAAGAAAATTACTGGTGTTCTATTTGATCCTATTAGTACCACGGTCAGGCAGCTAGACTATTTACATTTAGTACAGTGCATCCTGCTCACAGTGTTCAGCTAGATCCGTTCCTGTTATCTTCCTACTGACAGGCAGGCTTGTCTGGTTACAGTATATAAAGCTACCTGAAGAAAATTACTGGTGTTCTATTTGATCCTATTAGTACCACGGTCAGGCAGCTAGACTATTTACATTTAGTACAGTGCGTCCTGCTCACAGTGTTCAGCTAGATCCGTTCCTGTTATCTTCCTACTGACAGGCAGGCTTGTCTGGTTACAGTATATAAAGCTACCTGAAGAAAATTACTGGTGTTCTATTTGATCCTATTAGTACCACGGTCAGGCAGCTAGACTATTTACATTTAGTACAGTGCGTCCTGCTCACAGTGTTCAGCTAGATCCGTTCCTGTTATCTTGCTACTGACAGGCAGGCTTGTCTGGTTACAGTATATAAAGCTACCTGAAGAAAATTACTGGTGTTCTATTTGATCCTATTAGTACCACGGTCAGGCAGTTAGACTATTTACATTTAGTACAGTGCGTCCTGCTCACAGTGTTCAGCTAGATCTGTTCCTGTTATCTTCCTACTGACAGGCAGGCTTGTCTGGTTACAGTATATAAAGCTACCTGAAGAAAATTACTGGTGTTCTATTTGATCCTATTAGTACCACGGTCAGGCAGCTAGACTATTTACATTTAGTACAGTGCGTCCTGCTCACAGTGTTCAGCTAGATCCGTTCCTGTTATCTTCCTACTGACAGGCAGGCTTGTCTGGTTACAGTATATAAAGCTACCTGAAGAAAATTACTGGTGTTCTATTTGATCCTATTAGTACCGCGGTCAGGCAGCTAGACTATTTACATTTAGTACAGTGCGTCCTGCTCACAGTGTTCAGCTAGATCCGTTCCTGTTATCTTCCTACTCTATGTCTGGAAGGCCAAGAAGGAGAGGCAGACAGTCACAAGCCAATAAGAGAGGGCAAGCAGGCTCTGTGTCTAGTGCTGGTCGTGGAGACGGTGCATCCTCATCAGCACGTGGCCATGGGACACGCTTGGCCTTTTTTTCGGCAGCTGGCCGCGTTGAGCCGCAACATGCGGAAGACTTGGTCGAGTGGATGACCAAGCCGTCCTCATCCTCCTCATCCTCTCTCACCCATGCCCAGGGTGCTTTGTCTGGCAAAGCAGCGGCCTCTTCCCTCAGCTCAATGTCATCAGTGACTCCTTCCCTAGCTCCACCATGTTCTCATGAGGATTCCCTCGAACTGTTTGACCACAGTGTTGGGTACATGCTCCAGGAGGATGCCCAGCGTTTGGAAGGCTCTGATGATGATACTGAGCTCGATGAAGGCAGTAACATGAGCACGGACAGAGGGGGTGCCCAAGAAGGACAGCAATCTGGCAGTCATGCTCCCCCTGCTGCAGCATACTGCCAGGTTTGCTCCAGTGATGAGGAGGGAGGGGATGATGAGGTCACTGACTCAACGTGGGTGCCTGATAGGAGAGAGGAGGAGGAGGAGGAGGAGGAGGCGGCACATCACCAACGAGGCAGGATGCCCTCCAGGGGCCAGCCTAAGGGCAGCACATTGACTGCATCACACCCCAAAGCTCCACATGTGCAGGGCGCTGCAGTCTCTGCGCGTTATTCAAAAAGTTCTTTGGTGTGGGCCTTTTTTGAGACGAGTGCATCAGATCGCACCGCTGCTATTTGCAACATATGTCTCAAGCGTATCTCACGTGGCCAAAACATCTCCTGCTTGGGTACCACATGCTTGACCAGACATATGTTGACCTGCCATGCAGTTCGTTGGCAAGCGTATCTAAAAGACCCACACCAAAGAACAAAGAGGATCTCTCCTTGCTCCTCATCAGCTGAGATTTCCAACCCCACTAGACCTCCAGTCCTCTCTGAGACCTGCAGTGAGAGGAATGAAGGTGTAGAATTAGGTGTGTCACAGCCAAGTACTTGTGGGCAATCTGCTTTTGGTACACCGACGTCAGATTGTACCAGGCAAATTTCCCTGCCCCAGCTGCTGCACCGCCGAAAGAAGTTTGCTCCCAGCCACCCACATGCCCAGCGGTTGAATGCTAGCTTGGCAAAATTGCTAGCACTTCAACTACTGCCTTTTCAGTTGGTAGACTCTGCCCCCTTCCGTGAGTTTGTGGAATGTGCGGTTCCTCAGTGGCAGGTACCCAAACGCCACTTTTTCTCACGGAAGGCGATTCCGGCTCTCTACCGGCATGTGGAAGGCAATGTCCATGCCTCGCTGGACAGGGCGGTCAGCGGTAAGGTGCATATTACCGCTGACTCATGGTCCAGCAGGCATGGACAGGGATGTTACCTAAGTTTCACGGCGCATTGGGTGACTCTGCTGGCAGCTGGGAAGGATGCAGGACAAGGTGCAGTAGTGTTGGAGGTTGTTCCACCACCACGCCTCCAAAATGCTAATGATTGTGACACACCTCTCTCCTCCACCCCCTCCTCTTCTTCTTCCTCCATGGCCTCTTCCTGTGCTTTGTCCTCGAGAACCAGCGGTGCTCTGTAGTCGTTCAAGGGGCTACGCAAGTACGCAGGCCAAAAGATGCCATGCGGTGCTTGAGCTGGTGTGCTTGGGGGACAGGAGCCACACTGGGGCAGAGGTTCTGTCAGCTCTGCAGGGGCAGGTTCAGAGGTGGTTGACGCCACGCCAACTTAAGGCAGGAATGGTGGTTTGCGACAATGGCACCAACCTCCTCCCTGCCCTCCGACAGGGACAAAAGACCCATGTGCCCTGTTTGGCTCATGTCCTTAACTTGGTGGTGCAGCGGTTCTTGGGCAGGTACCCGGGCTTACAGGATGTCATGAGGCAGGCCAGGAAAGTCTGTGTGCATTTCCGCCGGTCATATAATGCCAGTGCTCGGCTGACGGACCTCCAAAAGGAGTTTAACCTGCCCAAGAACCGCCTAATCTGTGACATGCCCATCAGGTGGAACTCAACGTTGGCCATGCTGCAGCGGCTGCACACGCAGCAGAGGGCCATCAATGAGTACCTGTGCGACTATGGCACCAGGACAGGGTCAGGGGAGCTTGGTTTTTTTTCCCCACGCCAGTGGGCCATGATCAGGGATGCATGCACTGTCCTGTCACCATTCGAGGAGGCCACGAGGATGGTGAGCAGTGACAGTGCATGCATCAGTGACACTGTCCCCCTTGTCCACCTGTTGGAGCACACGCTGCGTGGAATAATGGACAGGGCACTTGAGGCAGAACAGAGGCAGGAAGAGGAGGACTTCCTTAGCTCTCAAGGCCCCCTTTATCCAGACAGTGTTCCTGCGTGCCCGCCGATCACACAGGAAGAGGATGAGGAGGAGGAGGAGGAGGAAGATTGTGTCAGTATGGAGGTGGAGCCTGGCACTCAGCATCAGCAGCAGTCTTTAAGGGATCAGTCCCAAGAAACACATGGACTTGTACGTGGCTGGGAGGAGGTGGCTGCGGACGTTGTCGTCCTTAGTGACCCAGAGGACTCCGGACCGAATGCCTCAGGAAACCTATGCTGCATGGCCTCCCTGATCCTGCAAAGCCTGCGTAAGGATCCTCGTATTCGTGGTATCAAGGAGAAGGACCAATACTGGCTGGCAACCCTCCTTGATCCACGTTACAAGGGTAAGGTTGCGGACCTTATCTTGCCATCGCAGAGGGAGCAGAGGATGAAACATCTTCGGGAGGCCTTGCAGAAAGGTCTGTGCAATGCGTTCCCAGAGACTGGGAGGTTACAAACTCCTGTTTCTGGACAACGTGTTGCTGGGGCTTCGGTCAGTCAAAGAAGGAGCGGTGGAGAAGGTGGCCGTCTGACCGATGCGTTCAGACAATTTTTTGGTCCACAGCCCCAAGGTATGATCGGTTCCAGCAACCATCGCCAGCGTCTGTTTTACATGGTGCAGGAATACCTAGGGGCAAGATCAGACTTGGACACCTTTCCCACCGAAAATCCTCTGGGTTACTGGGTCTTGAGGATGGATCACTGGCCAGAGCTTGCACAGTATGCAATTGAGCTACTGGCCTGTCCTGCATCCAGCGTTCTTTCGGAACGCACATTCAGTGCTGCTGGAGGCGTGGTAACCGATCACAGGGTGCGTCTATCCACCGACTCGGTCGATCGGCTGACCTTCATAAAAATGAATCAGTCTTGGATCACCACCAGCTACCAAGCACCTGATGCTGATGTAACCGAATAATTTTTTTTGAAATCTCAGATCCCTTCAAAGACTGCCTATGCTGATGCTGAGTGACTATCCCTGAGTAATTATCCTCTTCCTCCTCAATCATCACGCTGATAGCTTGTAAGAACATTTTTGGTTCTGGGCGCCACCACCAGTGCCTAAGGCACAATTTTTCAGCCCCTGTTTAACAGGGGCGTGTAATTACAATTTTTGATGTAATACTTTGCAGCAGGGCTCGTTCCTGCATTCCAACTAGAGTGTCTGTGAGGGGTTGCAGTGTTGTGGCACCAGCACCAGTGCCTAAGGCCCAATTTTTCTGCCCCTGTCTAATAGGGGCGTGTAATTACAATTTTTGATGCAATACTTTGCAGCAGGGCTCGTTCCTGCGTTCCAACTAGAGTGTCTGTGAGGGGTTGCAGTGTTGTGGCACCAGCACCAGTGCCTAAGGCCCAATTTTTCTGCCCCTGTCTAACAGGGGCGTGTAATTACAATTTTTGATGCAATACTTTGCAGCAGGGCTCGTTCCTGCGTTCCAACTAGAGTGTCTGTGAGGGGTTGCAGTGTTGTGGCACCACAGCACCAGTGCCTAAGGCCTAATTTTTCAGCTCCTGTTCAACAGGGGCATGTAATTACAATTCTTGATCTAATATTTCACAGCAGGTCCCTGTGAGGGCTTACAGTGTTGTGGCCACAGCAACACCTAAGGCCCAAATTTCTGCTGAGTATATAGGGCAGGACCCTACTTTCAAACATCTAACTTACAAACGACTCCTACTTGCAAACGGAAGGAGACAACAGGAAGTGAGATGAAATCTACCCCTAGGAAGGGAAATTCTCTCCTGTAAGAGTTAATATGGGAAAACAATTTCTCCTTTCCACTGATGCTTTCCAATCCTTGTTCCACAAAAAACCCAAATTTTCAAAAAACATTTTTCATTGGGACAAAAAGTGAGGTGAAATCTTCTGAAGAGGAGGAAAGACAGCAAAACAAATGTCACAGGGGTGATAACCCTTCCCTATGTTTTCCAAAAAGCTTAAAAAAGATTTTTTGGCTGGAGCTAAACGCGTTAAAAATGTACCCGTTCAAAATTACAAAGAGATTCTACTTAACAACAAACCTACAGTCCCTGTCTTGTTTGCACCGCCTGTATACTGTTGTTCAGAGTATATAGGGCCTGGTGGCCCCACACCTTTCCTTATTTTAATTTGGGTGCGGGGTTCCCCTTAATATCCATACAAGACCCAAAAAGCCTGGTAATGGACTGGGGGGTACCCATGCCATTTGTCTCACTGATTTTCATCCATATTGCCATGACCCGACATGACATTAAACCCGCAAGCAGTTTTAAATGAGATTTTTTCCTTTAAAAATGACATTTGGTGCAGGGACTGTTCTAAACACGGGAAACACGCGTCACTTTACAGGCATACTATAGACACCCCCCAGGTACGATATTTAAAGGAATATTTCACTTTTTTTTTTACTTTAAGCATCATTAAAATCACTGCTCCCGAAAAAACGGCCGTTTTTAAAAGTTTTTTTTGCATTGATACATGTCCCCTGGGGTAGGACCCGGGTCCCCAAACCCTTTTTAGGACAATACCATGCAAATTAGCCTTTAAAATGAGCACTTTTGATTTCGAACGTTCGAGTCCCATAGACGTCAATGGGGTTCTAACGTTCGTGCGAACTTTCGGTCCGTTCGCAGGTTCTGGTGCGAACCGAACCGGGGGGTGTTCGGCTCATCCCTACTGCTGACAATCTCTGCCTGCACTGACCGTGGACTGTATATGGACAGTATCCCTACCTGCTACCTGTACTGACTATGGACAGTATTTCTGCCTGCTGCCAGAAAAATTGTGTTCGCTGTTGCTGACCAAGTCCCTGCCTGCTGCCTGGACCAGTCCAGTGCTATCCTCCTGTGGACAACTGTGCTACTAAAACCACAGGTAATCTTTTGTTTACTCTTTGCTCAGCATAATGTATTATGGGGTATAATTCTTGGTATGTGCATGCTATGTGTCCCTGGAACACCTGCCAGTGTTCCTTGCATGTTGGATGTTGGGTGTTTCCATTGTCCTGGTGCTCCAGGGCCTTCAAAAGTGTAATAGGTGGTTGAGAAATGAAATGTGTAATTTATGCTCCTAGAACGCCTGAAGGTGCTACTTCAATGTTAGGCCTCTGTATGTGGCCAGGCTGTGTAAAAGTCTCACACATGTGGTATTGCCATACGCAGGAGGAGTGGCAGAATGCATTTTGGGGTGTCATTTTTGCTATGTAAATGCTATGTGTTGGAAATATCTTATAAACAGACAACTTTGTGTAAAAAAAAATGCGTTTTCATTTTTTTTCCACATTTTCCAAAAACTTTTGGAAAAAATTAACCGTTCAAAAGAGTCATTATGCCTCATAGATTATACGTTGGGGTGTGTGCTTTCCAAAATGGGGTCATTTTGTGGGCGTTTCCATTGTCCTGGTGCTCCAGAGCCTTCAAAAGTGTAATAGGTGGGTGAGAAATGAAATGTGTAATTTATGCTCCTTGAACGCCTGAAGGTGCTACTTCAATGTTAGGCCTCTGTATGTGGTCAGGCTGTGTAAAAGTCTCATACATGTGGTATTGTTATACTCAGGAGGAGTAGCAGAACGTATTTTGTGGTGTTATTTTTGCTATGTAAATGCTATGTGTTGGAAATATCTTATAAACGGACAACTTTGTGTAAAAAAAATGCGTTTTCATTTTTTTTTCCACATTTTCCAAAAACTTCTGGAAAAAATGAACCATTCAAAACACTCATTATGCCTCATAGATTATACGTTGGGGTGTGTGCTTTCCAAAATGGGGTCATTTTGTGGGAGTTTCCATTGTCCTGGTGCTCCAGGGCCTTCAAAATTGTAATAGGTGGTTGAGAAATGAAATGTGTAATTTATGCTCCTAGAACGCTTGAAGGTTCTACTTCAATGTTAGGCCTCTGTATGTGGTCAGGCTGTGTAAAAGTCTCACACATGTGGTATTGTTATACTCAGGAGGATTAGCAGAATGTATTTTGGGGTGTTATTTTTGCATGTAAATGCTATGTGTTGGAAATATCTTATAAACGGACAACTTTGTGTAAAAAAAAATTAACCATTTAAAAGACTCATTATGCCTCATAGATTATACGTTCGGGTGTTAGCTTTCCAAAATGGAGTAATTTTGCGTTTCCATAATCCTGGTGCTCTAGGGCCTTCAATAGTGTAATAGGTAGTCAACAAGTTAGATGGGTAATTTATGCTCCTTGAACACTTGATGGTGCTCCCTGCATGTTGGGCCTCTGTATGTGGACAGGTAGTGAAAAAGTCCCACACATGTGGTATTGTAATACTCAGGAGGAGTAGCAGAATGTATTTTGGGGTGTCATTTGTGGTATGCACATTCCATTTTTTTCTGGTCTTTCTTCATTTTCAAAAACAAATGAGAGCTGCAAAATACTCACCATGCCTCTCAGCAAATAGCTTGGGGTGTCTACTTTCCAAAATGGGGTCATTTGGGGGGGTTTTGTGCCTTCTTGGCATTTTATGGCCTCCGAAACTGTGATAGGTAGTGAGGAGTGAAATCAAAAGGATTCTACACAAGTACCAATGTAATGAGAATATTTACACTGACCTCCAATGTAATAAAGATATTTAGCCTGCGTTCACATTTGTGTGTGTTGGGAAAGCATGCAAAATCATTTTCCCGATACCACAGAAACATGCTGACCTTTAGCATATACACAGCAGTGCCATTAATTGTTAATGACACCGTCGCGCATCTGCTGACATGTGCCTTGGCACCGTGTGATTTTGAAATAGGGTTTGGGAGTTTCTTCCGAATTTGTAGCGCATAGAGCAGCCCATTGAAATGAATGGGCTGCCCTACACATGACCTACATCTTTATCCACCCTGTCAGTACACCTTTGCATCCTTAAACCCATGCTAACCTCTGCACCCAAAACATCCCCCATCCTCTCCACTCCCCCTCCCCTTTAACTCTACCTGCCTCCTCTGCTCATCTTTGCACCCATCTTACTTACCTCCATATATCTCCTCCTTGCTCACCTGTGCACCCCAAACTGTAATTCCTTCTCTGCCTACCTCTGCACACCCCACACAACCCTCCCCCACTAATTTGCTTACCTTTGCAGAACAGGCTGATGATAGGCTTAATGGTCACAGTTGTAGGCAGGACTTTCAAGCATGCCCCTTTACCTCCCCAGTGGGCAGCATTCAGTATAGGTGATGGTGGATATGACCTTAGGGGGCATGTTATACATATGAATACCGCCTCTATTTACATATGAATCATGCCGGTCTACCGCTATTTACATATGAATGCCGTCACTATTTACATATCAATGTCGGTATTTACATATAAACACAGGGACTGCAAGTGAGTCATCTGTACACAACAGTACGGCAGAGTTGGGCAGCATTAGTAACAGAACTTCACACTGAGATATCAGAACACAGCACGGGACTAAAACCTCAAGGGACAAGGGAATTTTAACTGGGATAGTTGCCAAGTATGAGGCAGATGCTTTGGGCCCAACAACAATGACAGGGCCCAGGGCAGCTGCCCCTTTTGCCCTGCCTTAACCACTTCAGCCCCGGAAGGATTTACCCCCTTCCTGACCAGAGCACTTTTTACAATTCGGCACTGCGTCGCTTTAACTGCTAATTGCGCGGTCATGCAATGCTCTACCCAAACGAAATTTGCGTCCTTTTCTTCACAAATAGAGCTTTCTTTTGATGGTATTGGATCACCTCTGCCGTTTTTATTTTTTGCGCTATAAACGGAAAAAGACTGAAAATTTTGAAAAAAAATGATATTTTCTACTTTTTGTTATAAAAAAAAATCCAATAAACTAAATTTTAGTCATACATTTAGGCCAAAATGTATTCGGCCACATGTCTTTGGTAAAAAAAATGTCAATAAGCGTATATTTATTGGTTTGCGCAAAAGTTATAGCGTCTACAAACTAGGGTACATTTTCTGGAATTTACACAGCTTTTAGTTTATGACTGCCTATGTCATTTCTTGAGGTGCTAAAATGGCAGGGCAGTACAAACCCCCCCAAATGACCCCATTTTGGAAAGGAGACACCCCAAGGAAATTGCTGAGAGGCATGTTGAGCCCATTGAATATTTATTTTTTTGGTCCCAAGTGATTGAATAATGACAAAAAAAAAAAAATTACAAAAAGTTGTCACTAAATGATATATTGCTCACATAGGCCATGGGCTATGTGGAATTGCACCCCAAAATACATTCAGCTGCTTCTCCTGAGTACGGGGATACCACATGTGTGGCACTTTTTGGGAGCCTAGCCGCGTACGGGGCCCCGAAAACCCAGCACCACCTTCAGGATTTCTAAGGGCATACATTTTTGATTTCACTCCTCACTACCTATCACAGTTTCGGAGGCCATAAAATGCCAAGATGGCACAAAACCCCCCCAAATGACCCCATTTTGGAAAGTAGACACCCCAAGCTATTTGCTGAGAGGCATGGTGAGTATTTTGCAGCTCTCATTTGTTTTTGAAAATTAAGAAAGACCAGAAAAAAATTTTTTTTTTCTTTTTTCAATTTTCAAAACCTTGTGACAAAAAGTGAGGTCTGCAAAATACTCACTATACCTCTCAGCAAATAGCTTGGGGTGTCTACTTTCCAAAATTGGGTCATTTGGGGGGGTTTTGTGCCACCTGGGCATTCCATGGCCTCTGAAACTGTGATAGGCAGTGAAGAGTGAAATCAAAAATTTACGGCCTTAGAAAGCCTGAAGGCGGTGCTTGGTTTTTGGGGTCCCGTGCGCGGCTAGGCTCCCAAAAAGCAACAGAATTTATTTTGGGGTGTAATTTCACAAATCCCCATGGCATGTTTGAGCAATATAACATTTACTGACAACTTTGTGCAAAAAAAAAAAATGTGTCTCTTTCCCGCAACTTGTGTCACAATATAAAATATTCCATGGACTCGACATGCCTCTCAGCAAATAGCTTGGGGTGTCTACTTTCCAAAATGGGGTCATTTGGGGGGGTTTGAACTGTCCTGGCATTTTATGCACAACATTTAGAAGCTTATGTCACACATCACCCACTCTTCTAACCACTTGAAGACAAAGCCCTTTCTGACACTTTTTGATTACATGAAAAAATTATTTTTTTTTGCAAGAAAATTACTTTGAACCCCCAAACATTATATATTATTTTAAAGCAAATGCCCTACAGATTAAAATGGTGGGTGTTTAATTTTTTTTTTTTCACACAGTAATTGCGCAGCGATTTTTCAAACGCATTTTTTGTGGAAAAACACACTTTTTTTAAATTTTATTGCACTAAAACACACTATATTGCCCAAATGTTTGATGAAATAAAAAAGATGATCTTAGGCCGAGTACATGGATACCAAACATGACATACTTTAAAATTGCGCACAAACGTGCAGTGGCAACAAATTTGATACATTTTTAAAAGCCTTTAAAAGCCTTTACAGGTTACCACTTTAGATTTACAGAGGAGGTCTACTGCAAAAATTACTGCCCTCGATCTGACCTTCGCGGTGATACCTTACATGCATGGTGCAATTGCTGTTTACATTTGACGCCAGACCGACGCTTGCGTTCGCCTTAGCGCGAGAGCAGGGGGGACAGGGGTGCTTTTTTTTTTTTTTTTATTATTTTTTTGCTTTTTTATCTTATTTTTAAACTGTTCCTTTCATTTTTTTTAAAAATCATTTTTATTGTTATCTCAGGGAATGTAAATATCCCCTATGATAGCAATAGGTAGTGACAGGTACTCTTTTTTGAAAAAATTGGGGTCTATTAGACCCTAGATCTCTCCTCTGCCCTCAAAGCATCTGACCACACCAAGATCGGTGTGATAAAATGCTTCCCCAATTTCCCAATGGCGCTGTTTACATCCGGCAAAATCTAAGTCATAAAATGCTCAAAGCTTCCGGTTTCTTAGGCCATAGAGATGTTTGGAGCCACTCTGGTCTCTGATCAGCTCTATGGTCAGCTGGCTGAATCACCGGCTGCATTCTCAGGTTCCCTGTTGAGACAGGAGAGCCAGAGAAAAACACGGAAGACGGTGGGGGGGGGGGCATTCTCTCCCACTGCTTGTAAAAGCAGTCTAGAGGCTAATTAGCCGCTAGGATTGCTTTTACATGAAAGCCGACCGCTGGCTAAAAAGAATGATACCAAGATGATACCTAAACCTGGAGGCATCATTCTGGTATAACCACTCAAAGTCGTGAATGGCGTACCTGAAGACAAAAAAATGGTTAACAATAAAGCACAGTAAACGGTAAAGTATAAAAAATTGCATACTGAAAAGCAAACATGATAAAACATAATAACAATAAAACATTGCAGAATATAATACAGTAAAAAAGAGCAGAACAATAGAGAGAGAATAGAGAGAGAGAGAACAATGAGAGAGAACAATGAAACGACAACTATTTTTTTTTATTTTTGTATGTGTTTTTTTTTTTTTTACACTTTTTTTTTGTAACTGTAACTTTTATAACTGTAACCGGTTCCAGGTTCGGGTCTCTCAAAATGCGATGGCATCTTGGGAGACCCTGTGAAAGTGTGCCTAGTCTGTGCAATGCTGTACCCTACGCTAATACTCAACTAGTGAATGGTAGCGTTCAAAACATTCACCAATGCAAAGACCAGGATTGTCAGGACAGGAGGGACAATAATAGTGGGTGTCACGCCTATATCCGCGCTTGCTGCAGACACAACATCTTTTTTGGGGGGGTTCGTTGGGTAGGGGTACTCGGGAGGACATATAAATGCCTCTCATGCACCTGACTGCATTTGGTTGGGGATGTGAATGGGGGAAGTACGGGCGCTGCAGAAGCGGTGGGTTCCCAATTAGGATTGGCGAATGCAGCAGGAAGGGCATTATGGGCACGACAGGCCTATGTTTGTCTTTTTGGTGGCAGCGGGACACTACTTGTGCTTGCCACCTCACCAGCTTGAACTGCACTTATGGGACTCGCCACGTCACCAAGTGTTACTGCAGTGCTGGTTTGACTACGACCGGGGTGTACTAGGCCGCTGGCGCTTGCCAGTTCACCAAAACGCTACAAAAAAAAGTGACAGTGATCGATCGATACTGCACTTGGGTGGGCTCGGCTGGGCCGGGTGGAGGGGCAAAACGCAGGTGCTAGCAGGTATCTGGGCTGATCCCACTAACACTGCATTTTTGGGAACCCTAAACTGCTGGGGACGCTAGTATAGATCTGATCGGATCAGATATTGATCCGATCAGATACTATACCACTAAGGGAGGCGTATGCTGCGTGTGTGGGTGTTAGCGGTACTGGCGCTAATCTGACGCTGCCTGGGGCTGGTGCTTGCCAGTTCACCAAAATGCTACCAAAAAAACTGTTAGCGATCGCAGGGATCAAACCTGACTCTGCGAACGCTGCAGTTATGCGTTTAGTGTTTTGTAAGTGTCAGTGATCGATCGATAATGCACTTGGGTGGGCTGGGCTGGGCCGGGCAGAGGGGAAAAACGCAGGTGCTAGCAGGTATCTGGGCTGATCCCGCTAACACTGCGTTTTTGGGAACCCTAAACTGCTGGGGACGCTAGTATAGATCTGATCGGATCAGATATTGATGCGTTCAGATACTATACCACTAAGGGAGGTGTACGGTGCGTGCGTGGGTGTTCGCGGTACTGGCGCTAATCTGACGCTGCCTGGGGCGACGCATATCACCGCCGGGCGATCAGGGGGCTAAACCTTTATTCGGTAATAAACGGCGGGTGCCCTGACACTATAAAAAATAAACGAACTAACCAGCGTCACCCGTAACAGTTATACGGTGATCAGTGGTGAAAGGGTTAAGTAGGGGGCAATCAAGGGGTTAAAACATTTATTAGATAGTATATGGGGGTCCCTGTCGCTATAAAACGCTGACGGCGAACCTAAATATTTACGTTCCTAACTAGCGTCACCAGCGACACTAATACAGCGATCAGAAAAATGATCGCTTAGCGACACTGGTGACAGGGGGTGATCAAGGGGTTAAAACTTTATTAGGGGGGGTTAGGGGGGTACCCTAGACCTACATGGGGCTAACACTCACTGTCCTACCACTGCTAACTGTCACAAACTGACACTATGCAGTAATCAGGAAAAAAAAAAAACCTGCTTGGTGTCAGTTTGTGACGGGGGGGTTATTGGGGGGGGATCGGGGGGGGATCGGGGGTGTTTAGTGTGCCTGGCATGTTCTACTGTGTTGTGTGTGAGTGTTGGTGCACTTACATGTCGTCTCTCCTCGGCGCTGGAACGGAAACTGGCCAGCCGAGGAGAGATGACATCACATCCTCTGCCTCTGTGTACTATACAGAGGCAGGGGATGTTTCTCATTGGCTGGGAGCGATCGCGAGGGGGGGGCCACGATCGGATGGTCTCCCCCTCGTCTTTCATCGCTCCCAACCAAAAGCCGACCGCCGATGGCACCGGGGGGGGGGGGTCAGCTCTGCTCACGTATATAGGCGTGAGGCGGTCGACAAGTGGTTAAAAACTGCTCTGCCTAAGACAGAGACAAATGTGGATCACATAAACACACGACAAGACTTACAACATAAATAGATCTGATGTGTGGCTTTGGTCGTAAGGTAGGTATGCCAAGAAAAGGGGGCAAAAATAACCAGGTAGGGAAGTATATGTTTATTGGCTTTAACCTTATTAAGCACGTTTGGAGAAGGCTTGGGTCATCTCCACTTGAGGGTTTGGAATATATCTGGCGAAGCAGGCAGACTTCCATCTGCCTAGTTTCTTGATCACATGGTCTGGTACTCCATGCTGAGATGCAGCTTAGGCTGCGCTGATCTGGAAGGAATGTCCAGAATACCGACCGGGGTCTAGGCCTACGTTGACCAGTAGGACCCTAACATATTTAATAAACTGGCTGCCAATCAGGGGGTTGACAGGAAAAGGCAGTAACGGGCTGGAGACTGACTGGCTGGATAGGTGAGAGAGTAGATGGTCAAGGATCGTTACTTGACACCAGGCGTTGATGGTCCGAAAGTAGTTGATATCCACTCCAGGTCTGGTTTGTTGCATTTTGAAGACGTAAGAGGAAGGACATAATTGTTTGGGAAGCGAGTCAGGAGGTGTCTGTACAGTATCTGACTACTGGTGCTACCAGAGGTGAACTAGGAAGCCGTTGAAGGCCAGGTAGATGGCAGCTTAGATGACTAGGCTGGGCAAAACCCCAAAGGGGGAATGTGTGAGGATTTCGAACATGCCCCTAAAGATATCGCTCGTGATGGGTAAGCGTTTGCCGTTGGTTGTGGGCTGCTGAATACCGCACAGGAGGGCTTTCACTGTATTGGCCACAGATTGCTTTCCAGGGTCCTGTAAGGACAGGAAATGCTGAATACCGGCTAGGTAGAGCCTGATAGTGTTATGAATGATGGCCAGCTGTGTGTGGCAATATGATATAAAGGCTAGGACATGAGTGACGTTGTCTGCTGTGGTTCCGGGACAAGCGTCTAGGAACCTAGGGTAGGTATTCCAGGCCGTGAGATAAGCCTTTAGTGTGTTGCTAGACAGTGAGTGGTTGATGAGCCGGGTCGCATAGGCAAGGTGTGGCTTCAATCCATTGTTAGTTGAGACCAAGATGGGATAGGAGTGGATGATGGGTGGACACCAGTTTCCTGCTGGAAGAATGAGACAAAATTGAAGCGAGTGGCAATGCTGCACCATTGCACTTGCCAGGGATATGCTCACAGTAAATGTTAAATTGGTGATGTAGTGATAATTGCACCAGCCTGCGCAGGAAGGACATGACGGGGAGTGACTTGGATCTACCCTTATTAATGATGTCGGCCGTAGCCTGGTTGTCTGTGGTGAAGAGCCCTGTCTGACCTGTCCTCATGTCGCCCCAGACTTGGGCCGCTCTCATGATGGGGTACAGCTCGAACAATGACAAAGATTGAGCAAAACCTGGAATCAGGCAGTTTTCTGGGGGTGAGGGTCTGGCAAACCAGTGATGGCCAAAAATTGAAGCAAAGCCTGTGGAGGCTGCAGCATCTGTGACTTCCTGCGGCGACTGAGCTGATACTGAGGGAATAAACATTGATATGCCATTCCAGTTGGTGAGGAACTCGTCCCACATAACTAAGTCCACTACTGCTGCTGGGTCTAGTCTGAGGACCTGGTCGGGGTCCTGCACTCGGGCGAGAAAGACTAAGAGCCATGAGATGAACGACCACCCCTGAGGAATAATCCTCATAGAGAAATTGCGCATCCCTATCAAGGACTGTAGCTGTCTTTTAATACACCCCTGTGACCGGGTAAAATCGTGAATGACCGACCTAACATGTACTAATTTGTCAGAAGGCAGGCTAGCCTGCATAGCATGTGTATAAGGGATGATGCCTAAGAAGAGATGAAATGTGTCGGGCCTTCCACTTTATGTTCAGATATAGGCACATTGAGATTGTTGAAGACCACTCTTAAATTGTCTACATCTGGCTGTTCGATGAGCAGAAAATCATCGAGGTAATGGATGACCCTCTGACATTGGGCCTGGTGTGAAGGGATCCAAGTGAGGGACTGGGCGAAAACGTCTGTCACGTACCTTTTAGCGGAGCCCGAAATGACGAGGGTGGCCTCTTGCACGGTCCCGGTCCTAGCACCCCTGGAGGTTGAGATAAGAACTACTAGGGCAACGGAAGGGTGCAGGTGCCTTCAGGTGGAAGACTGAAGTCCGGTAACACTGGAACCTCTGTTGAGAAGATGTAGACACTGATCATCGGACTTGTTCAACGGAAGCCAGATTAGGATCACTTGCAGAGTCAGGGACAGGCAGAAGTTGGCAACAGACTGGCAGCAGGGTACACAATCAGAAGGCAGGATCGTAGTCAGGGACAGGCAGAGGTTGGCAACAGGCTGGCAGTGGGGTACATGATCAGAAGGCAGAGCCAGAGTCATAAGTCCAAGCCAAGGTCAGTATAGGAAGGAGAGGCAGACAAGCAGGCAGGGAGGATTCCAAGAGAATGGTCAGAGGAAGCCAGGTTTTCAGGAACAAGGTCAATCAGGCAAAGCAGCAGACAGGAACTCAGGGACAAGCTGAAGACAATCCAGCACTGACACTAGGCAGACGCTCTGTTTAAATAGGGTGCTGTGCGCCAGGACTCGTTGATGCGTGTGTGCGTGCATATGCGTGCTAACGCACACTCGCTCATATGGGTTCTTCATTGTGCATGCCTGAGCCGGGCCTCACTCGTCACTGTCTAATAGGGCGTACACACGGTCGGACTTTGTTCGGACATTCCGACAACAAAATCCTAGGATTTTTTCCAACGGATATTGGCTCAAACTTGTTTTGCCTACACACGGTCGCACAAAGTTGTCGGCATTTCCGATCGACAACCACGCGGTCACGTACACCACGTACGACGAGACTAGAAAAGGCCGGTTCAGAACCAAGCGCGGCACCCTTTGTGCTCCTTTTGCTAATCTCGTGTTAGTAAAAGTTTGGTGAGAGACGATTCGCGCTTTTTCAGACTCGTGGCTTTCAGAACGTTTTCTGCCGTTCAGTTTGTGCTTGTGGGTTTGTATCTGCTCTTCAGTGCGTGCAGCAAGTTCCGCGTGACTTTAGGTAGTCATTGTATTCTTGTTCATTCGTTACTGTTTTTCAGGTCGCTCTTCACAGGCCTTGCTGTTCTTCAGTGCGTTCTGTTACTTCGTTCTGAGCAGCCGACCATTTTCTAGCCATGTTTCGTATGCGTACTCCTCGTACAGTTCGTGCTGTGCGGGGGCTTGGTGTTGGGGTCCTGACCTTGACACAAGTCCAGTCCATGAACAGGGTGGGGAGGAGTTCATGGACCAAGAATTGGTTGCTTCAGCGTGACCAGTTCTGTCATATGCCTTTGCTCTGTGAGATCTGTGAGAATAATCCTGATGATTTCAGGAACTTTCTCAGGATGACGGACCCCGTATTTCACTGTTTGTTGGCTTCGCAGGCAGGATACCTGCATGAGGCAAGCCATCACTCCAGAGCAGAGGTTGGTCGCTACCTTGCGGTATTTGGCCACAGGGAGAAGCCTACAGGACCTCAAGTTCTCGACAGGCATCTCCCCCCAGGCTCTTCTTTGTGGACATTTACTGCTTGTGTTTGTTTGAGCTGATCCTGACAGAAATGTGTTGAGTCCAGAAAATGTCGTGATTGTGTAACCTTATACAAAGCACTGTTGGCTGTTATTTACTAAATGCAAAGACACTTTTCACTACAAGTGCACTTGCAACTGCACTGAAACAGCACTTGTAGTGCAAAGTGGATTTGCCCTTAGGAAATTACCCCCATTTTCTCATAAAACAACAATTATATCACCCCAAAAGTGTTGTAGCGTTGAGACAATAATCCACACATTCTTTTTTTTTTTTTTCACGAAATCACTTTTTTATTTATTCAGATATTACATATTACAACCAGCATAAGATACACTGAATAAAATCAACCTGTAGGGCATTGTAGAATTCTTTTTTTTTTTTTTTTTTTTTTCAGTTTTAAAAGTGAAGTTTATTAAGAAATTGAAGGATTACATCAATCATGAGAAAAAAAAAAAAAGAGTACATTGCTCTCGAGTACAAATTATAAAAGTGGAACAGCAGTTATAAAAGATGTCAACAGTAAATTTTGGGTAAACATAGGCTTGTAACATAGCTAAATATGTTGCTATGGGCGTTGGGAGTCTCGGTATCGGAGCCCCTTCTGGGAGCTAACTGCTCCGATGAACCGGGTCTCCCTGAACCCATCTCGCCACTAACATGTGGGTAAACGTCCAAAATACAAATACACAACTACAGAATCCGGAAAAATAATAAAAAGGAGAAAATTGAAGGGAGCTTGTATCTCTATAACAATTGAATACCATGTCAGTAACGCATTTATATAATCATTACTATAAGAGAAAAAAAAGAAAGAGAAACCAGCTGGTCCGTCTATCTCTCAGGGTGGGTTAAATTTTGGTTGGATGATCTAGTCCAAAGCATGTTATGCTTGGGGGTTATAGGGGTGTTACTTTTAATAATCCGCCCTGAGGCTAGTAGCCAGGGTAATTGAAAGTACTGAGAGCCTAGGGAACCAGTATTGAAGTGTAGAGAAAGCAGAAGAGTGAAAGGGGGAAAGGAAGAAATTAGGAGAGACAGAGGGGAAAGAGAAGGTGAAAGGATTAGTTGATTGTCAGGAATGATGGGAAGGAAGTGCACAGGAGACCTCTAAGAGGGGGAGACTGAGAGCCCCTCAACTCAGAACCAGTCTTGTGTACTATCAATCACACATACAGAGGGTGTCCCACTAGAGTTGCCCAGGGTTCCCAAATAGTTTTGAATTTGTCTAGGGTGTCTAGGATAGTGTTGGAAATTTTTTCTTGCAGCATGATCCAAGTAATCTTTTGTTTGGCTAACCGAATGGACACTTTCGGTGATTTCCAGGCCCTGGTGATGGTCATTTTGGCCCCCACTAGAATAAACTGGATCAGCTTATGTGTATGTTTGGAAATTTTAGGTATGTGACCGTTAAGCAATGCAATAGTTGGATCTTGTTTCAGAGTACAACCGCAAGTTCTGCGGATAAGGGAGAAGATCTTGTTCCAGTACATTCTGATTTTAGGGCATTCCCATAGTATGTGTAAAAGAGTCCCCACATGACCGCATCCTCTGAAGCAAAGAGGTGACGTTTGCGGATAGAGTTTGGCAAGACGTGACGGTACCAGATACCAGCGTGTAAGAACTTTCAGCCCTGCTTCGTTAATTGAAGTATTAATCATACCTTTAAAGGAGCGGGCAAAATTAATATGCCACTTATCCAGGTCCCAGCTGAAGTCAAGATCTCGCTCCCAGCTTGTCATGTATGCTGCTTTTTCCGCGGGTTCCGCCAGAGAAGAGTAGATGAGAGAGATACCACCTTTGGTGTCTGAGGCTGAGGCACACCATTGTTCATAAGGCGTTACAAAAAGATGGTTTTCATTGTTCTTCCATACCCGATTCAAAAAATGTGAGAGTTGAAAGAACCTAAATTTTTCGGCTGAAGGCATTTCAAGTTTGGAAATACAATATGCTAGAGTGAGGGGACCATTGGAGTTGAAGAATTGACCAATTCTATAAAGGCCCTTGTCAAGCCACCATTTAAAGGCTCGAATCTCTAGGCCAGGTGGGAAATTATGATTTCTGAAGATATGTGCCAGGGGGTGCCATGTGGAGATGAGGGGTTTGAGCTTATGAAGGGCGTCACAAAGTTTCATTGAGTGAGACAATGTGGGTGCTAATATAGGGGGGCGTTTTTTGGGGATATTCCAAAGCAGAAAGTCTAAGGTGAAACCGGGGACCGCTTCTCGCTCCATGCTCACCCAGTCTGGTTTGGGTCCTTTCATGTAAATAGTTGAGAATTGGCTCAATTGTGCAGCCTGATAGTACCACCAAAGATTAGGGACCCCTAGTCCTCCCTTTTTTCTGGGCCTAAAAAGCACCTCTTTAGAAAACCTGTGGCCTTTTTTATCCCAAATGAAGCGGATTATGGCAGATTGTAGGCGTTGGATGTGCAATTTGGGGACTGGGATGGGTAAGGAACGAAAGAGATATAGTAACCTAGGTAGGAGTGTTATTTTAACTGCGTTCACTTTACCTAACCACGAGAGCTTATATAGCGACCATTGGGTCATGTCGTCTGTGAGCTTTTTAAACATGGGGGGAAAATTATATTTATAAAGAGTATCGATGCCGGACGTAAGGTTAATGCCAAGATAAGGAATAGATGTAGAATTCCATGAGAATGGAAAGTTACTCTTTAGGGTATTTACGATGTCTGGAGAAGAGGAAACATTGAGAGCGACTGATTTGGATACATTAACCTTAAGTCCGGAAGCTAATTCAAAGTCTTGTAAAAGTTGCAGTATGTTGGGGATGGAGATTAGGGGAGATGTGACGAACAGGAGGACGTCATCCGCGAATAGAGCGCATTTGTGGTAATTTTGCCCACAACGAACTCCATGGATGTCTGGGTGTTGTCTAATCGCGATGGCTAAAGATTCGATAGCCATCGCGAAAAGAAGGGGGGAGAGGGGGCATCCCTGCCTTGTTCCCTTCTGTATGGAAAATTTATCTGATAGATGTCCTTGCAATCTCACCTGTGCCTTAGGTTGATGGTAGAGGGCTCTCAAGATATTGATAAAGTTTGGGCCAAAACCCCATTTACCTAAAATTGTGAAGAGGTAGGGCCAAGCCACTGTGTCAAACGCTTTTTGGAGATCTATGGAGAGGAGGAGGCCTCCCTGAGGAGATCCCCCATCCCACCCGATCTCATTAGGGAGACTGCATTTATTGCTCTCCGTATCTGGTCCGGTCCCTGTCTCCCCGGTATGAACCCCACTTGGTCCTTATGTATGTATGTATCTATAAAAGAGGCTAGTCCATTGGATAATATTTTTGTCATAAGTTTTAGGTCGTTATTGATTAATGAAATAGGTCTGTAGTTACTGACTTCGCTGGGGTCTTTACCTGGCTTAGGTATGACCGAAACAAAAGCCAAATTGGCATTAGGGTCCAGCGGGGATGCTTTAGCTAAGGAGTTGAAAAGGCGGACCAGGTACGGAGAGAGGGAATCTATAAAAGTTTTGTAATAGTGGTTTGAGAAACCATCTGGACCTGGGGCTGAGTCTTTTCTGAGCCCTTTTATGACTGCTCGGATCTCGGATTCTTGAAATGGGGATTCCAGGATGGAACGGTGGGATTCAGAAATTTTAGGCAATGGGATCTTGTCTAGAAAAGCATCCAACTTTTGTTGAGAAATTGGGCAATCGTCGGAATACAGAATTTTACTTGGGTTTTGGGTGTGCGATCCGGATTGGGTTTTTATTTTGGGTAGGGCAAATGACCTATGTTTCGGGGTAAGTTTGGCCGCTAGCTGGGGGCCAAATTTGTTCACTCGAAGATAGAAACTGCCGCTGAGCCAGTGAAGGTGCTTTTCTGCGTTGGAAGTCAAAGCTGAGTTAAGAGATATTCTAATAGTATCTAGTTTAGATAGAGTGGTGGGATTGGGGTTCAGTTTATGGGACTTGCTGAGATTTTTGTATTCTTTCTCTAGTTTCATGATATCAATTTGCCGTTCTCTCTTTAATTTTGCTGCAAGTTGGATCAATTTCCCTCTGATTACTGCTTTGTGAGCATTCCAAAGCGTGTTAGGGGAGATGTCCTCAGTGTCATTCAATAGAAAATACTCTTTAATATCCTTTTCTATTATAGTACAGTGGACGGGATTAGCTAAGATTTTCTCATTTAGGCGCCATGTGCGTAGGCCTGATGGAGACAATGAATTGGATATTCCTAAAATTACTAGGGAGTGGTCAGACCACGGGACATCGTGGATAGAGGCGTGGTTAGCAATTTGTATGTCTGAGTTCAATATAAAAATGTGGTCGATTCTAGCATATGTCTTGTGGGGTGCAGAGTAGTGTGTATAGTCCCTTGTTGAGGGGTTTAATTCCCTCCATGAGTCAATGAGTCCCACCGAGTGAATAAGTCTGGCAATCTGGAGGCTTTGTTTGGGGGGTTGTTTGAGGTGAGGGATCCCCCGAGCTGCTTTATCTAGAATCTGGTCAAATGTAATATTGGAGTCCCCTCCCATAATCACCCTACCCTCAAAGTGGGGTGAGAGATTTGCCAGTAAGGAGGAGAAGAATTTAGCTTGGCCTTTGTTAGGGGCATAATATGAAATAAAAGTATAGAGGTTACTTTCAATCAATCCTTTGATTAGAATGTATCTTCCATCGTTGTCTTTCACGGTTAAAGTATGAGAAAAAGGAGTCTGTTTGGAGATTAGGATAGCTACTCCTCTTTTTTTCTCGCTAGCGTTTGCAAGAAAAAAAGTGGGGTATTTGTTGTGTAAAAAAGGAGGCGAGTAGTTTGAGGGGAAATGTGTTTCTTGGAGGAGCACTACATCTATTCCTCTTGAGTGATAACTTTGGAAAGCTTTGCGTCTCTTGACGGGGGAGTTGAGCCCTTGGGTGTTATGTGAGGCAACCTTAAGTGCCCTCTGTAAAGGAGGTGGGTCAGCCATATTCACAAAGAGAGTAACCCTGGTGTGTTAGGTGCGTTCTTACCCGGTTCCCTGATGATGCAGCGTGAGATCTGGGAGGGAGATCTTGCTTTCGCAGCGGAGGGCTCTGGATAAAGCCGGTCTCCTGTGCACATTCCTGTAATATAGAAAAGGGGAAGGAGGAGAAGAGGGGGAAGAGGGGAGAAAAAAGAAAATGAGAGAAGAAAGGAAAAATCATTACATAAAACAATCCAATAACTTCAAAAAAGACTAGGCGTAAGAGCCCAGAAAAGAGAGGAACTGGACTGAAAAGTTCAGTTCGAGTCTGAGACCCCAAAGCACAGAGGGTCTCAGAAAAACAGGAACAACCTCAGCCGAGGTTGTTAGTCTGATGTAACCAGTGGGAGGATCTCCCCTGATCACAACAGAGGGAGTGGCGATGCTAGCCCAGCCGAGCCGCCGGGACCCCATCTATTGGGGAAAAATGGAACCTAAAGAGTGTGAAAGACAAGAAATTCTAGATATATACCCAAGTAAAAGAAACGGAACATAAATGAGGAGTTGAGCCCAAACTCTAAAAGGAACATGGGCAAATCATTGCTTTAAACAAAAATGACAAAACAAAACCTGCCATAGGGGATGGTCAACTAGTAACTGGGAGGGGGGATGGAGGGTAGGAATAGGGATGTGGGAGGGAGGGGGGGGAGTGAAATGGGGTACAAACTTATGCCCTGGTGTTCCCGGAAGTCATTATAACCTCAAGTGCGGTCCATTATGAAAACCGAGGGTAGTTTAAAAAAAAAAAAAAAAAACAACCCGGGATCATCTGCTTCCATCTTCATTTTAATGAGGTGAGTGGGGAAAGATCCGTTAAGTGCGACCATCTTCACTGATGGATATGTGGGATCGGATGTGGTGTACGCAATGTACACAAATACCCCACATTCAGAGGGTATAACCTTAAGGAGAAAAGGAAGTCACATAGTCCTTGTAGAGCTGAGTAAAGATGACTTCATCTTGGAGGAAAGGAGTCGCGGTGACGCTTCGGTTGTTGTTTGTTCCAGAGGGGAGTGATGGGACTGCCTGGAGGGGGTCTCTTCGAGGAACTTGACTTGGATGGAGGATCCTGGGGGGAAGCTTCTTGAGAGATGAATCCAAGTCGCAGGAGTAAGTGTTCGCCTTCTTGGAATGAGGAGAATCCATACGATCTTTCCTTATGTTGAAACTGAAGGCGGAAAGGGAAAGTCCAGCGATATTTAATTGATTTCTGAGAGAGGATTTCAAGCAGAGGTTTTAAAGCTCTTCTCTTTAGAATTGTAGTTTTGGAGATGTCAGCGAAGACTTGAATCTTGTTTCCTTGAAAGGATAAGGTGTCCAGGTTCCGAGATCTTTTCATGACCTCCTCTTTGGTTTCGTAATAATGGGGCTTAACCACTATATCTCTCGGGAGCCCGTCCTGTCTGGGTGGTTGCAGTGCTCTGTGAGCTCTGTCAATCTCTAGTTTGCAGTCAGAGATATCTGGGATAAGCTCTTTCATGAAAAGCTGCACTGTGTCATGAATATTAGTTACAGATTCAGGGATACCTCGAATACGAAAGTTACCTCTCCGATTACGATTTTCCAAATCGTCAATCTTCCCTAGTGCCGTGTCAAGTTGTTCCTGCATCAATTGAATGCAGTCGGTATTCTGATTGGTACGCGCCACAGTATGATCCACTGCTTGTTCGATCAAATCAATGCGAGCCCCCAAGCTCTGTAAGTCCGCCTTTATAGACGTGGTGATGTGCGCTGCATTTTGGGCCAGGCCTGTGGCCAGCATGTCTGAAAAGCAATTCAGAAGTTGTGCCATGTCTGACTGGTGGGGAGAGTTCAGAGGTGCTGTCTGTTGCATAGCAGGGGATGGGGCTGGAGCATGCAGTGAGGGGATATGGAGCATATCAGATAGGGCCCTGTTAAAAAGGGAGTCTTTGCTGGAAGGATAGGCATTCTTGGGGGATATGTTACTCACAGAGGATCCCAGTGTGATGTGGGGAAGCTGTTCCTCCTCTGGGATGTCTGCAATGAGGTCTCCGTCTCCTGTGTCTGCCTGTGAAGAGGCCGCGGCCGCCATCTTAGATGTAGTGGGGTCGGGTAGGCCAAAGGAGAGTTTCCTGCTAGCCGCTGAGCGCTGTGATCGGTTGGGCATATAGATTTGTGCCTACGAGCCTCCTCTACCAGTGGGTGTTGATCCGGGACGGTTCCACTAAAAAATCCGGCGTCTGGGGACCGCGGAAGGCTCGGCTGTGACGGAGCTCCCGTTCAGAGCGTCTTCCCGGGAGTCCCGCGCATGCGCACTAATCCACACATTCTTGATGAACAATCTTTTTAATACCTGCACAATCACATGTGCATTTACCAAAGGTTTTTCTGACAAACCAACATGTTTGTTGTATATCAATTTTTGTGGTGTCATTATCCAAAATCAAAATGTCCATTTTATAGAAAACAGGCCTGTGTAAAACCAACAAGAAAGACCCAAATCTTGATCTTACAAAGTTCACATTTGGTAGAACTTGAAGGCAATATCAGACATGAGTATTTAGGAACTGTGTTTGATATTGCGTTCAGATGGGGTGAAATCAGCCCTGGAAAAGCCAAATTTGGAAGATGCACACAAATTTCACAATGTCAACATGTGCAATCTGCCATCAGGGGGGATCAAGGAATGTGTTTTGGGGGAGAAAGCCCTTCCTCACCGATACTTAATTATTGAGGAAGGGGTTGCACCCCCAAAACGCGTCCATTGATCTCCTGTGATGGCAGATAGCACATGTTGGTACACTGTGTGCATCCTCCAAATTTGGCTTTGGGAAAAATCACAAAAACATTTCTCACATTGTAGCACACAAAAGAAGAAAGTGATTTGGAGGGGTTTTAAACTCTACCCAAAACATCAATGATGTTTTTATATTTTGGAATAACATCATTGATGTTTTGCTTGATGTTTTCCAATTGTAAATTACACCCCATGATCTCCCCGATCAGGATTTGGGCACTTTCGGATGTGAAAGGATCTTCATCCACAACCTCACGGTCACCTAAAAAGAGAGGAACCCCAAAATAAATTAGGTTTCCAAAAAAATGCCGCCATCCATCTCTTATCTGAGCCTGTGGTTGCAGACACTCACCTGTTGTGGTGACTAGTTCCACCACGTCTTCTTCCTCCTGCTCATCTTGTGTTGGGGGGATTTCCCCTTCTTCCAGAGGGGGGGGGGCTCTGGTCTCCTCGGATGAGGGGTGTCCTCCGAGTCTTTTCTCCCCTATGTAAAACAAAAATGGTATAATTAGCACACAGATATTTAATGTCAGAACTATAAAGATGAAACAATTGCTTGGAAGTGGGGTACAATTATCTATTTTAGCCGAGTTCCAAGATGTAGCTTTTTTAGTGTCCTTTGTCAACCTGCAATACTTTACCTGTTTAGTACAAGCTTCACAGATGTAGCCCCCCCTATAGTATACACTGGAGCACCTGTGTGCCCCCCCTAATAAAAATGGTGTTCTTGTGTCCCACACTAGTGCTCCAGTGTCCAGATGTGAAAACAGCTGCTCAGTGTCCTCTCCTTACACACAATCTAGTTGGCATTTCATTCTAGTAACAAAGCCATCTACACGACCCAATTCTTTGAAGCCAAGTATAGGGCGTCAAAATGGTGGCCAAATGCATGTGGGCTAAACAATGGTATTTTATAGTCCGAAAGAAAAATGTGTGATCCGAACGAATAATGTGCCCATGAACATGAAAGTTGCCATTTTAAACTGTACAACAGTTCCTAAAAGCACATGGAGCAGCACGAACGTAATAAACACAAGAACAATAGGAACACAGCACAACTACTTACTTTTTTGCAGCACTCTCCGGATCTTTCTGTACTGCTCATGTTCTCGTAATTTCAGGTCCGACCAGCGCTTCCTGAGCTGATCTTTCGATCGTCGTACCCCGAATTTCCGGTGCAGACTCCTGACCACTTTCGCCATGATCTTGGCCTTTCTGATATTGGGGTTGGGGTAAGGCCCATACTTTCCATCATAGTCGGCCCTCTTCAGGATGTCCACCATCTCTAACATCTCCCCAAAGGACATATTTGAGTCCTTCAATCTCCTTCTGGATCGGGACATGTCCGGATCCGGCCTCTCCTCCTCCTCCTCCTCGTTGCTACAATTAACACGATCCTGCTGTCTATCCGCCATGTGCTCTTCCCCCACTGCGCCGAACGAAAAGGGGCGGGGAATAGACTATAAAGATAGTCAGGGGCGGGCGGAGTTATACACATGCGCAGTGTGTATAAATCGTAATACGCGCGCGTCTTACGTACGATCTGTGAGCGGAGGAAGGAGCATCGGAGACGCCGATCGTGCTAACGAAGGTAGGATCTAAACTTGGGCCTATACTGCTTCGAAATGGAAGCCTATATTGTAGCAAGATTAGGGGAGTTTGGCCTGACATTAGGGTTTGTCTTGTGTTGTGTCTTGCAGAGAAAATGGATGGGTTCAACGACCACAATTTCCTGCCCCTGTTTATTGACAAGTACAGGGAGCTGCCCTGTCTGTGGCAAGTGAGACACCCCCACTATAACCATAAACAAAAGAGGCAGGCAGCGCTGGAGAAACTGCTGGAGTTGGTGAAGCCGGTGGTCCCCACAGCAACCATCCCTTATTTAAAAGCTAAAATGGGTGGCCTGAGGAGCACGTATCTTAGGGAGCGCAAGAAGGTCACAGATTCCCAGAGGTCCGGAGCTGCAGCAGATGACATTTATGTCCCCAGGCTGTGGTACTATGAGAGACTGCGATTTCTGTCAGACCACACTGAAGTCAGGGAATCCCTCTCCACTCTTCCTTCCACGATTCCTTCCATACCAGCTGAGGCTTCTGATGACCAACCTGGGCCTTCCAGCCAGGAAGAAGTGGAGGAGCCCAGCTGGAGTCAGGTATAGCATTGTTCTACAGATTTCTGGGCAATAAATAAATGATGTTTACTAGATGTTATTATTGATCATTAATTGCTGATTAAAAAAAGTGTTTTACATATCAATAGACAGTAGTGGGCACCCAAAATTGGGACAAGAATGCAAAATGCTGGGCTCAGAATGATAGTCTGTTATATTTGTTAACATTCAATTTGCAGCAGTCAGGAGGTGAAAATTGTGTGTGATTGATGAAAAAAATACTAAAACTATGTCCCTTTTTCATACACAGGAAGACCTCAGCCAGGAGGAGGCTGTGGAATGTAGCAGTCAGGAGGAGGCGGGGATTAGTGTCAGCCAGGAGGAGGCGGGGCTAAGTGTCAGCCAAGAGAAGCCTGGGACAAGTCGCAGCCTGACTGAGTCTCAGGTTCCTCCCCTCCACCTGCCATACAAAAGGGCCAGGAAGGCCACTCCCAATCCTGTGCAGGATTCAGCATACAGGCTGATCCAGGAGGCTTCTGCGTCCCTCAGAGCCTTCCCCAGTCCTGCAGAGGCCTTTGCCTGCATGGCTGCCACCAAATTGCAAGGCATGCAGGAGGGCCAACGCAAGCTCTCTGAGGACCTGATTTATAAAGTCCTACGTAAGGGGGAGAGTGGGGAACTGACACCCAAGACGGATGTCATTGAGATCAATGATCCTCCTCCTCCTCCTGCTGCCACAACTCCACCACCACAGCCAAAGCCTGTAAGGAAGCGTGGAAGGAAGACCAAAGAGTGATGGCCTGGGTTCAGTCTGGTCTGACAAAAGCTGCAGTCTCTCGTGTGACCACAGCCTGGGGACACAGATGTCATCTGCTGCTTTCTGGATCTCTGGGACTTCTGGACCAGACTGCCCTCCCTTAGATATGGACTCCTCAGGCCACCAATTTTGCTTTTAAATAATTGAGAATTGGGTCCAAGGCTTCACCCACTTCTGCAGTTTCTCCAGCGTTGCCTCCCTCTTTGTTTTTTTATAGTTGTGACCCCTTAATAAAATTTTTTTAGGTAAATTCTACTCTCCTGTGTGTGTTTTCATTCAAAAAGGACAGTTTGTTGGTGACGATTCAGGTACATTTCTAACATAAAATGTGAAATTAACAAGGGACAACAACACCAAACAATCTCCTACAGATTAAATAGAACAACATATCAATGGTGTTGTGGGAACTTGTCACAAAAAACACACAAACATTTTCGGGAGTACAAATCAAAATCACCAAAAAAAAAAAAAAAGAGAAACACAAAAAAAGATTCTACATTAAAGGCAAAAAAAAAAATATATACAAAAATATGTTGTCAGATGTGAGAAATCAAAATATATTGAGGGAATCCCGATAAATAGTAACGAAAGAAGTTTGTGAGAAGTGTGTGTGAATATGAGCAGCAAAACTACTTAATTCTTGTCACATTATAAAGAAGAAGAGAGTGCGCTGTATTAAACCATTTTTAACATTGCAGCGTGACGAAAGTGCTGTGTCCATTGCGAACGCTAGGTTTACCAGAACGAGCTGTCCCGTCTCGGAATTTCTTCTGAGCATGCGTGGCACTTTGTGCGTCGGAACAGGCCACACACGGTCGGAATTGACGCGATCGGATTTTGTTGTCAGAAAATTTTATCTCCTGCTGTCCAACTTTGTGAGTCGGAAAATCCGATGGAAAATGTCCGATGGCGCCCACACACGGTCGGAATTTCCGACAACAAGCTCCGATCGGACATTGTCCATCGGAAAATCCGACCGTGTGTACGGGGCATAAGACTCCACGCATGCAAATTGGCATTAGAGGAACGGAGATTGGCAGCTGGCGCACGGGAACGAGCATTTGTTGTCGTGGTTCTCTGACAATGTCAAACAGCTACAGGCTGCTTTTAGGTCAGCTTGGTGGCAAAATAATAGGAATCCCTCCACTTCATGCCGTGCCACTGCCAGAGGGATGGCTCAATAGGCAGGTGTTTGAACACATCTGCGATATCTGCTTTGGATAGTCAGGTGCCGGTGCACCTTGATCTTAATTATGGCCTGGATGGCCAGATCAACTGATGCGTACTTGAGAGAAAATTCCTTGGAAGGGATCAGGGCATTCAGACTTGGGATATGTGAGAAATGAGGTGCCGACAAGTCGTAAACTAAGCAGAGTTTATTTGTGAACTTGCCCTTGACAAGCCCAATAGGGCTGACTCTCCAAATCCTGAAAGGGGCCGGATGCATGAATAGGGGGGGCGGCCATGGTTGGGAGGGGTGCCACCCATGCGCCCTTAATGGAAAGGCTGCCCCTGGAGTTCAACCTAGCTCCTAGCTGCAGCAATGTCAAAGGAAAAGATCCATAGGCCTCACATCATGCAGCAGACCCATGTACATGGAGTGAGATGATTTGCAGCCTCAGCCTGGACTCCAGCCAGGCCACGCCCCAATGCATTTAGCTCTTACCCTTGGAGCTTAAGGAGGCTGCGATTCATCTCACTCCATGCACATGGGTCTGCTTCATGATATGCGGCTCATTGATCTTTTCTTTTGACATTCTGAAGGGGTTACTAAGCATAGATAGGCTTGTGATACTGAATTGTAAAATATCCCCTTTTCTATACCTAAACTTTAAAAGGATGTGGTCACCATATGCTGTTGAAAGTTTTTCCAAAAGTGTTTAAAAAGTAATAGTAGTTGTAGGGTAACCTACCTGGGTAACTGATTTAAAGAGTTTATGTAGTTCTTCTAGTAATGTGATATGATTGCGTGATCTGATACATTTAAAGTAAAAAGTGTTAGCCTCCACTATTGAGTGTATCTGGGAGTTATATATTCCTGGTTCAAAGTGTGAGATGTTAACTACTGTCATACTAGTGGTGTTTTTTTTTACCATAGAGGAGATAAGGTTTAAGGTAGCTGCTACATGTAAAGTGGGATGTTGGGGTGCAGATTTAGCAACAGTATCTGTTCTGGATTGTAGCTAACCATGAGATACATTATAGGAGGGGTTGATAATGTTCTTGTTTTATTGTTACCCATTGTTTGTAGCTTTTTGGTGTATGTCTACACCAGTCCATGATACTTGCTAGTAGGGATGAGCTTTATGTTCGGGTCGAACATGAGTTCGACTCGAACATTGGCTGTTCGCCCATTCGTCGAAAACCGAACATTATGGGGTGTTTGCGCCAAGTTTGAGCGCCATGTAACGCTCCATAATGCCCCATAATGCACTGTAGGAGCGCAGTGCATTGCTGTATGATGATTGGCCAAAGCATGCACCATGACCTGCATGCTTTGGCCAATCCCAGCGCCCTCAGCTAAGAGAGCCATAATTGGCCAAAGGCAGGGTGCCTTTGGCCAATCATGGCTCAGGAGGACTAAGTCCACGCCCCACACTATACAAGGCTGCCTGCACGTCGGCCCCGTGTAGTGTGTTGTTGGCGTGGACAGAGAGAGAGTGTAATTTAGATTGAGCAGGCAGGCAGCTTATTCAGTTAGCTGCAGTGTATTTAATATATATATATATATATATATCCACTGCATCCAGTTTAGCTATATCTGACTGCAGGTCATTCCTGGTGTACTTTTTCTAATATACTACAGGCAAGCAGGTTATTCAGTTAGCTGCAGTGTATTCAGTATATATATATATATATATATATATATATATATATATATATATATATACTAACAGACAGTCTCATATATATATATATATATTTATATTCACTGCATCCAGTTTAGCTATATCTGACTATCTGAATGCAGGCCATTGCTGGTGTACTTTTTCTGATATACTTCAGGCAGGCAGGTTATTCAGTTAGCTGCAGTGTATTTAACCGTTTGCCACTCGCCAGCCGTCATATGACGGCCAGGCGGTGCGGCTCTCATTCTGGTAGGGCGTCTTATGACGGCCCTCCATTTAAACAGAAAATGCGCGCAATCGTGTGCACGCATCCCTGTTCCTTCGGTGGTGGCGTGTCATGGAGACACCGCTCGCCACCGAGGGGGGTGAACAGCCATTAAGCCGTGATGAAGTCATGGCCAATCACAGGTGGTACTGCCCTACTTTGCACCGTGCATGCACACGATCTCGAGCACGATGCGTGTGCACGTCGGTGGTGGCATGCTCCCGGGAACACTGCTCATCACCAACGCTGGTAAGCAGCCATTGGCCGGCAGCTGTTTACCACGTGTTTGGCTGTGATCCTTTCACAGCTGATCACTATATGTCAACAAACTGCGGTAACAAGATGTTACCGGGTTCTCCTCCTCACACACCGATCGTGTGTAAGAAGGAGATTGCGATAACATCTCGTTACCGCTTACAGTGTACACCAACACACACTGATTGCCACCCCAATAAATAGGACCTGTCACCACCCGTAAAAGTACCTGTCACAGTCCATCAGAGTACCCGAGTACCTGTCACCGTCCATCAGAATATCCGAGTACCTGTCACAGTCCATCAGAGTACCCGAGTACCTGTGACAGTCCATCTGAGTACCCGCGTACCTGTCACAGTCCATCTGAGTACCCGAGTACCTGTCACAGTCCATCTGAGTACCCGAGTACCTGTCACAGTTCATCTGAGCACCGAGTACCTGAGTACCTGTCACAGTCCACATGAGTACCCAAGTACCTGAGTACCCACTGCAGTCCATATAGTTACATAGTTACACAGTAGGTGAGGTTGAAAAAAGACACAAGTCTATCAAGTCCAACCCATGTGTGTGATTATATGTCAGTATTACATTGTATATCCTTGTATGTTGCGGTCGTTCAAGTGCTTATCTAATAGTTTCTTGAAACTATCAATGCCCCCCGCTGAGACCACCGCCTGTGGAAGGGAATTCCAGATCCTTGCTGTTCTTACAGTAAAGAACCCTCTCTGTAGTTTATGGTTGTGGTTAAGGTCCTCTGTTAACCATGCTTCCTGTGAAATGTCATGAGGATAAACACTGCAGTTTTGGTTACTAAAGCCCCCCGATTCCCTCATGAAGACTGAGGAGAAGAATAAATTCAATACCTTTGCCATGTCCCCATCCTCTGTAACCAGATGTCCTTCCTCATTCTTTATGGGGCCAATATGGTCTGTCCTCCCTTTTTTACTGTTTACATACTTAAACAATTTCTTGGGATTTTTTTTGCTCTCCTCCTATGAGTACTGAGTACCTGAGTACCTGTCACCTCCCTTCAGAGTACCCGAATACGAGTCACCAGCCCATCAGAGAACCCGAATACCTATCCGTAGCCCATCAGAGTACCCGAGTCCCTGTCACCAGGCCATCAGAGTACCCAAGTACCTGTCACCAGGCCATCAGAGTACTTGAGTACCTGTCACCAGTCCAGAGTACCCAAGTACCTGTCACCAGGCCATCAGAGTAACCGAGTACCTGTCACCAGCCCAATCAGAGTACCCGAGTACCTGTCACCAGCCCAATCAGAGTACCCGAGTACCTGTCACCAGCCAATCAGAGTAACCGAGTACCTGTCACCAGCCCATCAGAGTAACCGAGTACCTGTCACCAGCCCATCAGAGTAACCGAGTACCTGTCACCAGCCCATCAGAGTATCCGAGTACCTGTCTGCAGCTCATCAAGTTATCAGAGTACCTGTCTCCAGCCCATTAGAGTACCCGAATACCTATTTGCAGCCCATGCCTCATAGAAAATATGTTGGGGTGTTTGCTTTCCAAAATGGGGTCATTTTGTGGGTAATTCCATTGTTCTGGTTCTCAAGGACCTTCAAAGGTGTGATAGGTAGGAATAAAATTAGATGTGTAATTTATGCTCCTAGAACACCTGAAGGTACTACTTCAATGTTGGGCCTCTCTATGTGGTCAGGCTGTGTAAAAGTCTCACACATGTGGTATCACCATACTCAGGAAGAGTAGCAGAATGTATTTTGGTGTGTAATTTTTGCTATATACATGCTATGTGTTAGAAATATCTTATAAACTGGCAACTTTGTGTAAAAAAAAATGCGTTTTCATTTTTTTTCCACATTTTCCAAAAACTTCTGGAAAAAATGAACCATTCAAAAGACTCATTATGCCTCATAGATTATACACTGGGGTGTTTGCTTTCCAAAATGGGGTCATTTTGTGGGCAATTCCATTGTCCTGGTGCTCCAGGACCTTCGAAATGGTAATAGGTGGTTGAGAAATGAGATGTGTCATTTATGCTCGAAGGTGCTACTTCAATATTCGTCCTTTGTATGTGGCCAGGCTGTGTAAAAGTCTCACGCATGTGGTATCGCCATACTCAGGAAGAGTAGCAGAATGTATTTTGGGGTGCAATTTGTTGTATGCATATGCTGCGTGTGAGAAATAACCTGATAATTTGACAATTTTGTAGAAAAAAAAAAAACTTCATTTTGCAAAGAATTGTGGGAAAAAAGTACAACTTAAAAAAACTCACCATGCTACTTACTTAATACCTTGGAATGTCTACTTTCTAAAAAGGGGTCATTTGGGAGGTATTTGTAACTTCTTGACTTGTTAGCGTCTCAAGAAATGAGATTCACCTGATGTACTGAAGGCCTGATCAGATGTGATTAATTTTCAGTGATTGGCACCATAGTTTGTAGACTCTATAACTTTCACAAAGACCAAATAGTATACACTAATTTGGGTTATTTTTACCAAAGATATGTAGCAGTATAAATGTTGGCCAAAATTTATGAAGAAAAATTACTAATTAAAAATTACTAATTAGCAAAATTTTATGACAGAAACTAAGAAAAAGGCATTTTTTTCACAAAATTTACGGTCTTTTTTTATTTATAGCACAAAAAATAAAAAACCCACTAGTGATTAAATACCACCAAAAGAAAGCTTTATTTGTGTGAAAAAAAGGACGCAAGTTTCATATGGGTACAGTGTTGCATCACTGAGTAATTGTCATTCAAACTGTGAGAGCGCTGAAAGCTGAAAATTGGTCTGGGCAGGAATGCGGGGGAACGCAGTTCCAGCACCTCCAGCACATACTGTATGTAATTGTAAGGGGTGCTGGGGTGTGCTGCAGGGTCTATTGATGCCAGCTGCTGAGAGATCTATTCTACCTGGAGGGGATCTATTTTTTCAGGGGGGTCTATTCTTACTGGAGGGGGACCTATTGTTGCTGGTGGTGGGTCTTATATCGCTGAAGGGTCAGTTATGGCTGGGAGAGATCTACTGTTGAGGGAGGGGACTATTGTTGCTGGCTGCTGGAGAGTCTATTGATGCTGGCTTTGAGGAGATCTGTTGTTGCTGCCGGGGGATTTTGTTTCGGGTGGCCCGTTGTTAATGGGGGATCTATTGTTGCTAGAGGGGGCTTTATTGTTACTGGCTACAGGGGATCTAGTTTACTGCTTTTCTTGTTATCATTAACAAATTCCATACAAATTACTTATCGCCACAAAATTATACTTGGTTCTGTATTCTCTAAAAGGGCAGTAATGGGAGGTAGGTAGAAGGTGCTCGGAGATGGGTAGAAGTGAAGTAAAGGGGTGACTCAGAAAGGGGGAGTTGCTGCACCTATTCTCTGAGAAAAAAGTTCTGCTCGTATATATATATACACTGCAACCAGTTTAGCTATATCTGACTGCAGGCCATTCTTGGTGTACTTTTTCTAATATACTTCAGCCAGGCAGGTTATTCAGTTAGCTGCAGTGTATTTAATATATATATATATATATATATATATATATATATATATATATATATATATATATACAGTCTTGTATATATGTATATATATATATATATATATATATATATATATATATATATATATATATACTGTAATAGTGAGAGTCCCTGTCAATGTGAAAAGGGATGGAAAATGGACACAGAGTCTGCATGTCGGCGGACTGCAGTGCTACAGAGCATAGCTTTGAAAGGGAGAAAACTGTTTTGGCAGCTTTCTCCAGGTTTTGCTATGTTCAGATGCGGCTCTGTAGTTTGGAGATCCCACAGAGACTTGGGTGGGATGGGATCTCTAACCCTGTGTCCAGGTCTTATGGATAGCCAGCAGGTTGTGAGCCCAGGTGCACACAGCCCATATAATGAGGGGCTGGTGAGAGCAGAGAGTAGAGGAAGGTGGAGTGTGTGCAGCTTGCTGCTGCTGTATCAAGACAGACCTGTGTCTGAAAAGCTGTCTGCACTGTGTGAGACTACATCCCTGGTAAGGGGGGACTTCGTGTCTGAAGGACTGGGAAGGTTGGGATGGCTATAAGGGCCTGTGAGACCAGAGAAGGGTCTGGGAGGCTGGGAGAGCCAAGGCGACTAGCAAGTCCAAGGGGGACTGAAGGAAGTCTTGAAGTCTGGGGGACAGTAAGCAAACCCAGGGGTCTGGTGAATTCTGTTGAGGCCAGGAGTAGGCTATTTCAGCAGGGAACTGCAAGGCAAAGTAAGCCTAGGAGCCAGGAGGCTTGGCATTTTCGGTTGTATGAATTTACGGGAGAAGAACCCCTGTGTGGGAAATCCAGTGTATAAACTTTTATTTTGTTCCTGTTAATAAAAATGGGCTGCCATGCCCTCAAACCTGATAACTGACTGCTGTGGACTCACAACGTGAAGATGCATCTACCACTGAGCTAAACACCCCAATATCACAAGTGGTGGAGAATGCGGGCAAACAGACGATGAAACCTGGGTCTCTGCACCAGTAGTGAGTCATTTCAGGAACTGCTGCTAGCTGTGTGTGGCAGCCAGGAGAACGGTATTGCGCAGGAGTTCAATTGATGGACGGTGTTGCATACAGGCTTTGTACCTGTGGAAGTAAGCTCAGCGTGGCCTGAGAAGATGTCTCCACCTAGGAGGGCCAGTCCAGAAGGCCTAGTGATGTGCGAGACAGTGAATGAGTGGTTCAAGCGGAATTGCAAAGAGTGGGGCGCAGTGCAAGGGGCTGAGATTGTGGCCTCTGACTATGTGCAACCCATGCTACCTACAGAGGAGGTTGGGGACTTCCTGAAAAATGGATTTGATGGATTGGGAGCAGGATGACTACTGCACGTTTAAAGAGGAAATCCTTTTCAGGGGAGCCGTCCAGCGTTTCATGGTCCACCAGCAATGCTCCAGGATTGGAGAGGTGTCGCCGGGAGGCCAATGTATCCGGGAGTCTGAGAAATGCAAAATTTTGTGTCGTGGCCGCTTAGAGAAAGTGGTCAGCCCAGGAAGGAGGGAGCAAAAGTCTCCATCCTGCATGAGGTATAGTCAACCAGCTTTGGAGTGCAAGGCTGAAGTGTTGCTCCGTGACCACATAGGGGCGTCAGCCTGTGGAGACACCACAGATGAAAGACATCGCACTCAAGTGAAGGCTATGACACCAGCTGCAGGAACTGGTAAGACTGTTTCAGTTTAAGATACTAAACCCAGTGAAGTGGGAGTATGTCCAGTGGGGAGATCCGCAGTGCAAATGGACAAAGACTTGCTGCAGTGTGCTACCCAGAGCAGTGGAGAGGCGCAGCGTAAAGCCCAACTAGCTGCAGGGCTAGAGACTGGAAAGGACATGGGACCTTGCACGTGCCTGCTATAATTCAGCAGGTGATTGGAAAAATTGAGCTAGGGATGACCAAAACAGTGCTGGTGCTATGTTCCCTAGTTACAGGTGCTGCAGGGTTGCCCAGGAAAACTTCCAAGGAGCTTGCAGTGATGAAGCTGAGAGTTTCCCATTTCAGCTATGGAGCTGCCCAAATAGGTAAGAGTGCCCTTTTACAGAGAGCGGGTGCTGTGAAGAGTCGCTCAGAGGTTATGGTGGCTCATAGACAACCCACAAAAACGGCAGTTGTGTCTACATGCATTGAGAATGCTAATGATAGTGCTGACAAAAGTCTTACTATTGGTAAAGGTGATGTTGATTGTAATGACATTGAAACATGTATTTATGGAATGTCATATCTGAGAGGGAGGTTGGTAATGTGTTCACTACCAATGATGAGAGTAGATCTCACGTGACAGGCAGAGGCACAGGATTGTCCATGGTGGTCTCAGGAGGTCTCCATGTGATGGAGCCAGAGTCTGTCTAGGATGGTTCTGGTCCTACTCTGGTGGAACAAGGTTGGACTGAGTCACACAGTGAGAGTGTGTGGGCGCAGCCCCACAACCCCAAGTGTAACCCAGTTAGCAAGGGGTTAATTCAGCCTGTAAAAGCTGAGAGTTCAAAGCTAGATGTATTTGTAGTGCCACCAGAGCAAGGTGGTCAAAATAAGGTATTGCACATTGCCTTGGTTGAGGATGTAATCTCTGTGTGATGTGGGTAAAAAAATATTGTGTATACTATACAGTACACCCATAGTTATTACTGTTGGTGTACACAGTACCGTGCACCCACAGTGCAGTTGCTACTACTTTTCTGGTGGTGTACACAATACATACAGTACACCCATAGTTGTTATTACACTTCCGTTGGTGTACACAGTACCGTGCACCCATAGTGCAGTTGTTACTACTTTTCTGGTGGTGTACACAGTACACAATACATACAGTGCACCCATAGTTGCTATTAGACTTCTGGTGGTGTACACAATACCGTGCACCCCTACTGCAGTTGCTACTACTTTTCTGGTGGTGTAAACAGTAAACAATACAGTGTAGTGTGGTTTTGCTAAACAAAGTTTACAGCATGTCCGGAAGGCCACCAAGGAGAGGCAGATGCTCACAGGCCACTAAAAGAGGGCAAGCAGGCTCTGTGTCTACAGTCGACAGTGCTGGTCGTGGACATGGTGCATCCTCAGCACGTGGCCGTGGGGCACGCTTATCCTTTTTTCCTGCAGGTGGCCATGTTATTGAGCCACAACATGCAGAAGAGTTGGTGGAATGGATAACAAAACCATCTTCATCCTCCTTATCCTCTGTCACCCATGCTCAGAGTAGTTTGCCTGCCAATGCAGCTGCCAAAGCAGCCTATTCCATCGGCTCCATGTCAATAGTTACTCTTTACCTAGCCCCACCATCATGCACGGAGGAAACCCCCGAACTATTCGAACACAGTGTCAAGTACATGCTGCAGGAGGATACGCAGCGATTTGAAAGCTCCGGTGATGGTACCCAGGTTGAGGTAGGGAGTAACGTGAGCCTAGAGAGAGGGGGTGCCCAAGAAGGTCAAGAAACTGGCAGTCAGGTTCCCCCAGCTGCAGCATACTGCCAAATTTGCTCCAGTGACAAGGAGGGAGGGGATGATGAGGTCACTGGCTCTACTTGGGTGCCTGATAGAAGAGAGGAGGAGGAGGGGGCACATCTCCAACAAAGCAGGATGCCCTCCAGGGGGCAGCTTAAGGGCAGCCACCCTATTGTATCACACCGCAGAGCTAAGCAGGTGCAGGGCGCTGCTGACTCCCCCCATATTTTGAAAAGTTCTTTGGTGTGGGCCTTTGACACATGTGCAGCAGATCGCACCATTGCTGTTTGCAACATATGTCTGAAGCGTATCAAGCTTGGCCAAAACAGCAGCCGCTTGGGCACCACATGCTTGACCAGACATATGACGACCTCCCATGCACTCCGTTAGCAACAGCACTTAGAAGACCCACATGAAAGAACAAGGCGGACCTCTCCTTGCTCCTCGTCAGCTTGGATCAACATCCAATTTTAGCAGGCAAATTTCCCTAACCCAGTTGCTAAACCATTGAAAGAAATTCGGTCCCAGCCATGCACATGCTCAGTGTCTGAATGCTTGGCCAAATTGCTAGCACTGCAACTGCTGCCTTTTCAGCTGGTAGACTCTATCCCATTTTGTGAATTTGTGGAATGTGCAGTACCTCAGTGGCAGGTTCCCAAACGCCATTTCTTTTCATGGAAGGCCATTCCGGCTCTCTACCAGCATGTGGAAGACAATGTCTTGGCCTCGTTGGACAGGGCGGTCAGCAGTAGGTGCATATTAACGCTGGCTCATGGTCCAGCAGGCATGAATAGGGATGTTACCTTTCTTTCACGGTGCACTGGGTAATTCTGCTGGCATCTGGGAAGGATGCAGGACAGGGTTCAGTATTGTTGGAGCTTGTTCCACCACCAGGCCTCCAAAATGCTATTAGTGGTGATTCTGCCACAGCTCTCTCCTCCACCCCCTCCTCTTCTTCTTCCTTTCTGTCCTGTTCCTCTGCAGATTTGTCCTCGGAACCAATGGTACTCCATAGGCGTTCAAGGGGCTACGCAAGCACTCAGGCAAAAAGATGCCATGCGGTGCCTGAGTTGGTCTGCTTAGGGAACAGGAGCCACACTGGGGCAGAGATTCTGGCAGCTCTGCAGGGGCATGCTCAGAGGTGGTTGATGCCACGCCAGCTTCAGCCTGGAATGGTTGTATCCGACAATGGCACCAACCTCCTCTCCACCCTCCAACAGGGACACTTGACCCATGTTCCTTGTTTGGCTCACACCCTGAATTTGGTGGTGCAGCGGTTCTTGAGCATGTACCTGGGCTTACAGGATCTCCTGAGGCAGGCCAGGAAAGTCTGTGGTCATTTCTGCCGGTCATATAATGCCAGTGCTCGGCTGGCTGACATTCAAAGAGAATGCAACCTGCCCGCCTCATTTGTTACATGTCCACCAGGTGGAACTCAACCTTGGCAATGCTGCAGCGGCTGCACATGCAGCAGAGGGCCATCAATGAGTACCTGTGTGAGTATGACACCAGGACAGGGTCAGGGAAGCTTGGCTTTTTTTCGCCACGCCAGTGGCTAATGATCAAGGATGCATGCACTGTCCTGTCACCATTTGAGGAGGCCACGAGGATGGTGAGCAGTGATAGTGCATGGATCAGTGATACTGTCCCTCTTGTCTTCCTGTTGGAACACACGCTTCGTGGAATAATGGACAGGGCACTTGAGGCAGAACTGGAAGGGGACTTCCTTACCTCTCAAGGCCCCCTTTTTCCAGATAGCATTCCTGCAGGCCTGCTGATCACACAGGAAGAAGAGGAGGAGGATGATTGTGTCATCATAGAGGTGGAGGATAACACTCAGCATCAGCAGCAGTCTTCAAGGGATCGTTTTCAGTCCCCAGAAACCCATGGAAGGAGGTGGTTGAGGATCATGTGATCCTTAGTGACCCAGAGGACTCAGGATTGAATGCCTCTGCAAACTTACGCTGCATGGCCTCCCTGATCCTGCAAAGCCTGCGAAAGGACCCTAGGATTTGTGGTATTAAGGGGAGGGATCATTACTGGTTGGCAACCCTTCTTGATTCACATTACAAGGGTAAGGTTGCAGAACTTATCCAGCCATCGCAGAGGGAGCAGTGGATGAAACATCTTCGGGAGGCCTTGCTGAAAGGTTTGTGCAATGCGTTTCCAGAGCCTAGGGTGTTACAATTTCCTAGTGCTGGAAAACGTGTTGCTGATTCTTCGTTCAGTCACAGAAAGAGCGGTGGAGAAGGTGGCCAGCTGACCAATGCCTTCAGACAATTCTTCAGTCCTCAGCACCAAGGTCTGATCAGCTCCAGCAACCATCGCCAGTGTCTGAATTACATGGTGCAGGAATATCTAGGGGCAAGATCAGACTTGGGGACCTTTACAACAGAACATCCACTTGGTCTTGAGGATGGACCACTGGCCAGAGCTTGCTCAATATGCAATAGAGCTACTGGCCTGTCCTGCATCCAGTGTTCTTTCTGAGCACACAGTGCTGCTGGAGGCTTTGTAACCGATCACAGAGTGCGCCTGTCCACAGACTCTCTGTTGATCGACTCACATTCATAAAAATGAATCAGTCTTGGATCACCGGCTACCAAGCACCTGATGCTGATGTAACCGATTGATTTTTCTATGGATGTGGGATCCCTTGAAGACTGCATATGCTGAGTGACTATCCTATTATGCTGAGTGACTATCCTATTCCTCCTCAATCCTCATGATACTAGCTTATAAGAATATTTTTGGTTCAGGGCACCACCACCACTGCCTAAGGCCCAATTTTTCTGCCCCTGTTTAACAGGGGTGTGTAATTACAATTTTTGATCAAATATTTAACAGCAGGACTCGTTCCTGCGCTCAACAAGAGTATCTGTGAGGCTTTACAGTGTTGTGCCACCACCACCACTGCCTAAGGCCCAATTTTTCTGCCCCTGTAAAATAGGGACATGTAATTACAATTCTTGATATAATATTTCACAGCAGGGCCCATTCCAGCTCCCACCAAGAGTAACTGTGTTGGCTTACAGTGTTCGGGTACCACCAACACCTACCCAATTTTCTGCAGAGTGTATAGGGTAGGCCATATAGTATATACAGGTGGTCCCCTATTTTCAAACATCCAACCTACAAACGACTCCTACTTACAAATGGAGGGAGAAAACAGGAAGTGAGAGGAAATCTACCCCTAGGAAGGGAAAATTTTCTCCTGTAAAAGTTAATATGGGAAAAATGTGTCTCCACGGATGCTGTATCACCATCATAGTTTCCCTACAGTCCCTATCTTGTTTGTAACCCGGAGACCGTCTGTATACTGCTGTTCAGAGTATATAGGGCCTGTGGGCCCCATGCCCTTTTTTTGTAATTTGGGTGGGGGGTTCCCCTTAATATCCATACCAGACCCAAAGGGCCTGGTAATGGGCTGGGGGGACCTATGTTGTTTTTCTCAATGATTTTCATCTATATTGCTGGGACCCGACATTACATTACAGCTGAAAGCAGTTTAAGATTACTTTAATTCCTTTAGAAATGTCATTTTGTGCAGGGACTGTTCTAAACATGGGAAAAATGCGTCACTTTACAGTCATACTTTAGTCACCCCCCAGGCACGATATTTAAAGGAATATTTCACTTTTATTGTTTCACTTTAAGCATTATTAACCACTTGGGCACTTGAACCCCCTGAATAACCAGACCAATTTTCAGCTTTCGGTGCTCTCACATTTTGAATGACAATTACTCAGTCATGCAACACTGTACCTATGTAAAATTTTTGTCCTTTTTTTCACACAAATTGAGCTTTCTTTTGGTGGTATTTAATCACTGCTGGGTTCTTTATTTTTTGCGTTATAAAAGAAAAAAGACAGAAAATTTTGTAAAAAAATGCATTTTTCTTCGTTTCTTTTATAAAATTTTGCAAATTAGTAATTTTTCTTCATATATTTTGGCCAAAATTTATACCGCTACATATTTTAGGTAAAAATAACCCAAATCAGTGGATATTATTATTTGGTCTTTGTGAAAGTTATAGAGTCCAAAAGCTATGGTGCCAATATCTGAAAATTGATCACACCTGAAGTACTGATGGCCTATCTAATTTCTAAAGACCCTAACATGCCAGAAAAGTACAAATACCCCCCAAATGACCAAAAGAAGACTTTCCAAGGTATTTAGAAAGATGCATGATGAGTTTTTTGAAGTTGTCATTTTTTCCCACAATTCTTTGCAAAATCAAGATTTTTTTTCACAAAATTGTCATATTAGCAGGTTATTTCTCACACACAGGATATGCATACCACAAATTACACCCCAAAACACATTCTGCTATTACTCCCAAGTATAGCGATACCACATGTGTGAGACTTAAATACAGAGGCCCAACATGAATGGAGCACCTTCAGGCGTTCTGGAGTGCCCAGGCCAATTCTGACATTTCTCTCCTACATGTAAAAATCATCATTTATTTGCTAGAAAATTACACAGAACCCCAAAACATTATATATGTTTTTTTAGCAAAGACCCTAGAGAATACAATAGACAAAACAGTTTTGTGCTTTAAAAAAAACAAAACAGTAAAGTTAGCCCAATGTTTTTGCATAATGTGAAAGATGAAGTTATGCCGAGTAAATAGATACCTAACATGTCACCCTTCAAAATTGCACACGCTCGTGGAATGGCACCAAACTTCTTAAAAAACTACTTAAAAATCCCCATAGGCAATGCTTTAAAAAATTTTACTGGTTACATGTTTTGAGTTATAGAGGAGGTCTAGGGCCAAAATTATTGCTCTCACTCTGCCAATCACAGCGATACCTCACATGTGTGGTTTGAACACCATTTTCATATGTGGGAGGGACTTACGTATGCATTCGCTTCTGAATACGAGCACACGGGGACACGGGGGAAACTTTTTTTTTTTTTTTTTTATTGTTCATTTTACTTTATTTATATTAGTTTGATGCTTTTGTCCCAAAAATACATTTTTTGATCACTTTTATTCCTATTACAAGGAATGTAAACATCCTTGTAATAGGAATGTGGAATGACAGGTCCTCTTTACAGTGAGATATGGGGTCAATAAGACCCCACATCTCACCTCTAGGCTGGGAAGCCTGAAATAAAAAAAAAAAAAAAAACAATCCTGGCTTCGATCATAACGGTGAGTTGGTAGAAGCACCATAGGTCGGCGAGAGGGGGGACGTCCCCTCTCGCCTCCCGTAAGAATGATCAAGCAGTGGAACAGCCACTATGATCATTCTTATGGTGTAGGGAATCGCCAGCTGAAAAAGCTGATATCTGAATGATGCCTGTAGCTGCGGGCATCATGCAGTTATCCCCGCACAAAGTAAAGGACACAATATGATGGCCGGCAGGCGGGAAGTGGTTAAAACGCATTTTTTTTTTTAACACAAAGTTGTCCATTTATACAATATTTCTAATACATAGCATGTACATACCAAAAATGACACCCCAAAATAGATTCTCCTACTCCTCCTGAATACGGTGATACCACATGTGTGAGACTTCCACAGCCTGGCCGAGTACAGCCGAGTACAGCCGAGTACGGCAGGGTACGGCAGGGTACGGCAGGGTACGGCAGGGTACGGCAGGGTACGGCAGGGTACGGCAGGGTATGGCGAGGTATTGCAGGGTATTGTGGGGTATTGTGGGGTATTGCAGAGTATTGTGGGGTATTGCAGAGTATTGCAAAGTATTGTGAGGTATTGCGAGGTAATGCAGGGTATTGCGGGGTATTGCAGAGTATTGCACAGGGAATTGCAGAGTAGTGCAGGGATGGCTGAGCATGGATGGATGGATCCATGGCTGTGACTGCACATGTCACTGAGTAGCGCTGTGGGCACTACACATCCAGCCCACCTCGCAGACAACGCTGCTACCATCCGATCCCTCCCCCTGTGTACCGATCGGTACAGAGAGGGGAGAGAGGAACCGGCGTCATGACATGACGCCGGTTTGTTTACATGTGATCGCTCCGTCATTTGACGGAGTGATCACATGGTAAATGGCCGCGATTAGCGGCTGTTTACCGTGATCCATGATGCGCCGGGTCCCGGCGGTCACGGATGTTCCCGGGGGCGCGCGGGATCAGTTTTCCAGGATCACGTCATATGACGTGATCCCGGAGTTATCCAACCGCCCTGCTGCCGTCATTCGGCTATGGGCCGGTTGGTAACTGGTTAAAATCACTGCTCCCAGAAAAAAAAGTCAATTTTTAAAACTTTTTTTTGCATTGATACATGTCCCCTGGGGCAGGACCCGGGTCCCCAAATACTTTTTATGACAATAACTTGCATATTAGCCTTTAAAATTAGCACTTTTGATTTTTCATGTTCGAGTCCCACAGACTTTAACGGTGTTCGCACAAATTTTTTGCATGTTCTGCCTCAAACCAAACCGGGGGGGGGTGTTCGGTTCATCTCTACTGGCTAGGTGGGCCACTGGATAGTATTTAATGGGATCTGGGAAACCTATAACTCCATGGTCGTTAGAATAAGTGAGGGAATTTTGTAAATTCTCTATGAACCGCTTGAAGGAATGACTTTGGGATTCTTATTGCCAATGTTTGGAAGAGCTATTGAAGTCAAGAGAGAATTTATATTTTAACCACTTGACCTCCAGAAGATTTACCCCCTTCATGCATTTTTTGTATTACTTTAACTGACAATTGTGATGTGTGGGCCCTTGATAAGCCCAATAGGGCTGACTCTCCAAATCTGGAAAGGTGACTGCGAGAAGGCGCCGTTGATGAACCCCTTATCTAACCTCGTCGGTAGCAGGGCGTCTATGGCCCGAGCATCTGTAGCCGCTGACTGCAGGTTCTTGCCCATCCCAACTTGTCTACCTGCTACTGTTGTGGTGGACCTGGCAGGCCCTGGCTGAAGCTGGAGGTGGAAGGGAAATTGAAGGAGCGTCTTGTGGCTGTCTCAGAGCACCAATTTGCTGTGTGGGTGGAAGATTGGCAAATTGCACAGAGTGGGAAGACCAGCAAAGTGGGGACAAAACTTTCAGTTCCATGTCTGTGATGCTCCAGTCAATGTAGATCTGGAACTGGGCAAGTCTTGATGCTGCTTTGGCTGAAATCAACCGATGATAGTTGTAGAAGGCAAAACCTCCATATTTGTAAGCAAGATCTATCACTGCATGAAGGTATAAGTCCAGCTCCTCCCTCCTGCTGGGGGTGCTGAACAAAGGACATCTCTGAACATCCCAAAGCCCAGGGCAAACTCAGTGGCTGACAGCTTACGACTGAGCCTGGGGTCTTTCGACTTGACAACCACCGAGACGTCCCTCCAGGCGTGCAGTATGATTTGTTGTCAGCTAAGTCATGGGCTGAGGTGAGCAGGGATGCCAAATTGACTTCTTTGCCCTCCAATATACTCTTCCTGATGCTGTCTGGGACTAGATGAGTGGGGAGGACGATGGGTGTAGGGCCTGGTGTACCCGCAGAAGGAGAAGCTGTCATCAGGACCATGACCGGGTCAGAGAGAGTCGTAGGTGGGCGAATTTCCAAAAGTGTGACGCCGGTCTGGAGGTCCGAAACTGTTGCTGCTAAGGAGGAGACCAAAGAATGCAGCTGGGAAATGGCCCCGGAGATGGATTGCAGGGATGCCTGCTCGGTGCTGGGCCCAGCTGTAGCTGGAGGCGGGAAGAGGAGCCTGAAAATCTCTGCTTTCCTGGCCATAGCGGGAAAGGGACCATCCCTGTGTCTTAGCTCAGCAGTGAGTTTTGGGATGGTCCATTCCCTGAGGGACTGCATGCTGCCATGCTCTAAGCCCACGGAGGGTGAAAGAGGGGCAGGTGTGAAGTCCTCGCTGCCGGCCTGCGACATGGCTCCTGCTAGAAGACAAAATGCGGGTGTGCTCATGTTAAGAGGAGTCATAGCGTAGGATAGAGAGTGGAGTGGTAAAAAGAAAACTCAGAAAGAAGGAAAAGGAGAAGAACAGGAAAAGGAATGATAGCCGTGGACAGGAGCTGACAGTGTTCTGTTGCGGCAGAACTATGAAGAAATTTAGAAAACTCAGAAGAGTGTGAGGTGACCGAGGTGGGCCAGGAGGTGAATGGCCAGATAACCGATAGCTCGGTGCCTGTTTGTGGTGAGCGCAAACTTGTGGACCAGAACCCCAGGGCATACTGGGGTGAGAAGTTGAAGTCTAGTACGGCATATGTAGGAATGTTGCGGCCTGTAGTGGGTGACGTATGCTTGGCCTGCTAACACTTGCACTGCTAACAAGCCTAATGTTAAGCGACCTTGTCTGCGAGGTGAAGGGTCACCCTTTGAAAACAGAGTGTCATGTATAGACATATGTGACAGTAACTAACGCCTGGAGAGCACGTCCAATGATGTATGTGAAATAACGATATATGTGATAGAGAAACCCGTGAGCTACGCACCTGGCTGACGCTCTAGTAGCGAGGTCCTGGTTGGGATCGAAACTCAGTCGACCGGAAACACCTGCAGTAGGGGTGATTTCTTACTCTTTTTCTTTTTTTGCTGTCCCCCTGTATGCGACTGGCCCTGGTGAAGATGCAATCATCGCATTTTTTTTTTTCTTCTTTTTCTTTACCTGGGAAATAACATCCAACCTGGTACAGGATGGAACCTGAACTCAACTGACCTGAGGGAGAAATGACAGATGGAAAATAATGAGTGGCTCATATAAATGCCACTGGAGACGAGTGGCCGATTAAGTGCCACTTAAAATGAAGTGTGAGTGCCACTGAGTGTGCTTGCAGCGATTGCATAGAGTTATGCTGAGCTGTGTGTTTTGCAGCATTTGCAAGGAGATATGCTGAGATGCATGTTTGCAGCGATTGCAAATGGGTTAATGCAGAGGTGCGTGTTTTTGCAGCGATTGCAAGGAGTTTAGTCTGAGCTGCATGTTTGCAGCGATTGCAATGGGAATATGTTAAGATGCGTATTTTGCAGTCATTGCAAGAAAGGTAACCTACTGATGGGCGAAAAGGACAGCAGAAATTGTATGTGTAGGAATGAACTGTGACCCTGACTGGTTGTAATTATGTCTTGTGAGTGCAACCGATGCCTCCGACATGAATCGTTGTGCTGCTGATGCGACTGGACCCAAACGGAGTATAGTAGGTGTGCAATAAACCCGTGACGACTTGGTAGCAACGTTAGCGGAGTAAATCAATAGAACCGGTGTGAGCCACAACTGATGCGAACCGTTGTGCTGCCGATGTGACTAGGTTTGAATCGGATTGTGGACAAATTGTGTACAAATGTAAATGCGACACGAATCGGTTAGTAGAAATGACATAAGTAATGAATCGTAGATTTATGATAGGAACCGCTACAAATTGGTGTGCGGGATACCCATGATGCCAACCTTTGTGCCGCCTGTGCGACTTAGTTTGGATTGGACTGTGATGCATGTAGCTACCGATGTGATCTGAATCTGTCATTAGAAATTATATGAATAATGAATCGTAGGGTATAGTAGGAACCAATACAAATCGGTAAGTGAAATGCGACTGATGCGAACCGTTGTGCCGCCAAGGCGACTAGGCTTGAATCAGAGGAATGCATATGGCACGAAAGTGATATGAATCGGTGAGTAAAATGACATAACAACGAATTGTTTGTAGGGTACGAGAGTGAGTGAGTGAGCGAGATGCAAAGCGTTGTGCCGCTGATGCGACAGGATTTGAATCGGACTGTGGTAAGAGTGCAATGAATCCAATGTGAATCAAAGAAGAAAACAGTGAACGGCCGGTAACCGTGTGATGCAGCGCCAAGCGAGACGCATTTAAAACAAATAATTCTGCAATCAATACGTTAGTGAACTAATGACTGTGCACTGGAGACTTCTCGAACGATTTGTAAGCTCTGCAGCGTAAAACAGAACAAACGGAATGGGGAACATAACAAGAACATAAGCTGTTTGAACATGAAGCGACAAGGGGGGTTTCAAATCCAACCTGTGACAGTGAGCAAGACTTGATCGACAAACCACGAATAAGCAACCGCAACATACTGTGTTCGGAGCAACAGACTCACGAACACGCAGTGAGCTGAAGAGTCGACCTGGTGACGTAACTATTCGCGCACTGGAACCAAAAAAGAGCAAGGGCGAGTGGTCAGCTTAAATACCCTCTGGGCTCCTCCCATAAATTTAGACCACCATACTGGCTTTCTAATATAAATATATATATATATACAGTATCTAACAAGTGAGTACACCCCTCAAATTTTTGTAATTATTTTATTATATCTTTTCATGTGACAACACTGAAGAAATTACACTTTGCTTCAATGTAAAGTAGTGAGTGTACAAAACTCAACACACTGCCAATAATGTCTAAATCGCTGGCAACAAAAGTGAGTATACATGTCAGGAAAAGCCTTCTTGCAAACATTCCAGCAAACTGAAGTTCAAAAGAGGGCCTGTGCACAAAAGCGCCATCCGGCGCTCGCGCGCAATAGCGCCAATGGCGCACATGGGTGTACACGCATGCACAATAGCACCAATGGTGGTGCACGGGCGTGCGCGGTTGCACGCGCGCCCCCTGTGACAACACTTGGCGCCAAGATAGGCTATTTAAAGGGAACTGCTCCATTGCTGCCTTGCTGTCCAGTCTACAGCGTTCCTGAAGACCTCTACTGCCCTGTTACCTTGTACTCTGCATTTGCTGCCTGATACCTGTTGGATTGTTCCTGATTACTCTGTTTGCTGCCCTCCCTGATCTCGGCTTTGGACTTTGACTACTCTCCTGGATTTACCTTCTGAACCTGATCTGCCCGCCTGTGTTTGACCCGGCTTGCCTGTACCCTGCTGTCTACATCCTGCTGCTGGGCTACAAGACACCTCCCTGCTGTCTACATCCTGCTGCCGGACTACAAGACACCTCCCTGCTGTCTACATCCTGCTGCCGGACTTTAAGACACCTCCCTGCTGTCTACAATCCTGCTGCTGGACTACAGGACCCCTCCCAGCTGACTACCTGATTCAGCTCTCTGCTCCAGCCTTCCAGTCAGGCACTTGTGCCCCTTCGCACTCCCGAGCTCCTGTCATCACTACCAGGGGTTCCCGAGTTGGAGGTATACGAGAGGCCGTTCCCTGCATTCCAGGCTCTACTTACCAGGTACGTGACAATACCCCTAAGTGAAAATGTCCAAATTGGGCCCAAAGTGTCAATATTTTGTGTGGCACCATTATTTTCCAGCACTGCTTTAACCCCTTGGGCATGGAATTCACCAGAGCTTCACAGGTTGCCACTGGAGTCCTCTTTCACTCCTCCATGATGACATCACAGAGCTGGTAGAGGTTAGAGACCTTGCGCTCCTCCACCTTCTGTTTGATGATGCCCCACAGATGCTCAATAGGGTGTAGGTCTGGAGGCATGCTTGGCCAGTCCATCACCTTTACCCTCAGCTTCTTTAGCAAGGCAGTGGTCGTCTTGGAGGTGTGTTTGGGGTCAATATCATGTTGGAATACTTCCCTGCGGCCCAGGCTCTGAATCAAGGGGATCATGCTCTGCTTCAATATGTCACATTGCATGTTGGCATTCATGGTTCCCTCAATGAACTGTAGCTCCCCAGTGTCGCCAGCACTCATGCAGCACCACCCCATGACACCCCCACCACCATGCTTGACTGTAGGAAAGACACACTTGTCTTTGTACTCCTCACCTGGTTGCCACCACACACGCTTGACACCATCTGAACCAAAAAAGTTTGTCTTGGTCTCATCAGACTGCAGGACATGGTTCCAGCAATCCATGTACTTAGTCTGCTTGTCTTAAGCAAACTGTTTGCTGGCTTCCTTGTGCATCATCTTTAGAAGAGGTTTCCTTCTGGGATGACAGCCATGCAGACCAATTTGATGCAGTGTGAGGCGTATGGTCCGAGCACCGACAGGCTGACCCCCCACCCCTTCAACTCTGCAGCAATGCTGACAGCACTCATATGTCTATTTCCCAAAGACAACCTCTGGATATGACGCTGAGCACGTGCACTCAACTTCTTTGGTAGACCATGGCGAGGCTTGTTCTGAGTGGAACCTGTCCTGTTAAACCACTGTATGCTCTTGGCCACCGTGCTGCAGCTCAGTTTCAGGGTCTTGGCAATCTTCTTATAGCCTAGGCCATCTTTATGTGGGGCAACAATTCTTTTTTTCAGATCCTTAGAGAGTTCTTTGCCATGAGGTGCCATGTTGAACTTCCAGTCATCAGTATGAGAGAGTGAGAGTGATTTAACACACCTGCTCCCCATTCACACCTGAAACCTTGTAACACTACTGAGTCACATGACACCAGGGAGGGAAAATGGCTAATTGGGTCCAATTTGGACATTTGTAAAAAATATGTGAGGAAGGGACTTTGGACCTTTTAGGCACAGTCACACGGAAATAATTACAAAAATTTTTATTGAAAAGAATTATAAAAATATAAATTTGCATAAAATAAACACAAAGCATCTAAATACATTAATACTCAATGTAATCGTTGCTGTGTGGGACCATACACCTACAGAAAAACTCAGAAATATGGGCATCATTCCATGGTAAAGGAAGATCCGATACTATGGCTGAACAGCAAACAGACGGTATAATATTTCAACATAGAAATGTGCTCAACATGTTGTGCTTGCATTCACGCTTCTTCAGGAGCATAGAGTGTTGTGGCTAACAAAAATAGAAATAGAAAAAAAAATCATACAATTAATATAAAGTAATCTAACAACAAAGGTAAATGCCGTCAAACAACACAGCTAAATACCCTGTGATGCCAAACTCCAACAATGTAAGATAGGTGGAAGGGAACAATTATAGTCACTACGAGGGCGTACATAACATTGTAACAGAATGTAGAGGTAGGGGATTAATTTATGAATACTATATACAAAATTTTGAAAAATGGCCAGACATGCCATATCCAACAATGGTAACAATAAATATACTCAGGATAATTGGTCAGCAATTATAGCTCAACAATAACAATGTTAGTAAAGAAGAGGTAGTACTTACTGTATGTTTTGTATTGGAATGGAAAAATTTAAAACCCAAAACTAAAAGTAGAGACACCTACAAAAACGGTATTAGAGGCGCTAGGTAATGGGGGAACTATATAAAGCGAGGTCCAGTGTCAGCACTAGTTAGAATAATTGCCTATAAAGGAATATAGAATTTTTAATAATAAAGAAAAATGGCAATGGCCAAGGTACTTGATGGGGTAAATACTTTGCAAAACACTCACCCATTAGAAGGAAAACCCCAAACACAGTTGCTGTAGAGGCAGAGGGTGACGCCAAGGGACCCAAAGGAAATCATATTCAAGACAGGGAGTCCATTATATAGTAGCCCGGCAATATATTTAAATGTGCGCATAAAAGGACTGAGCCCCACACATGATAAACAGAGGGAGTGGGGGGGGGTTCAATAGGATAGCCTAAAAGGCAAACAGCAGGACTGAATAAATATGATAAAATAGACAGGACTCTGTAGTAGATTGAAAAAGCCCATAAGGGTAGAGAGATAATAGGGCACTATCAGCATGTAAAAGTGTATTGCCTGCTGTATCTTTTCTGAAAAGTGTGGAGGCCAAACAACTGTTACTATGCTTAAAAATGGTGAGATCAAGAAAGGTAATCTTAAAAACATCACTGGATACTGTAAATTTTAAATTAAATTGGTTATGATTCAAGATATCAATAAAAGTGTTAAGTGTGGCAGCGGTACCTGGCCAAATGATGAATATAAAAGCAAAGCATATAACAAGGCATTGCATCAATCACGCAATTCCTTGCTATACAAAACTAAGACTATGAAATTTAACCAAACCATAAGATACATAACCAGATACTCTGAACATCATGCGGAATTGCGTGACATTTTGACAGCACATTGGTCCCTGCTGTGGGATGATCCTGTTCTCGCCAAATACGTCAGCCCTACCCCTGATATTACCTTTCGGAGGTTAAGGTCTCTGCGTGACAAACTTACTTCCAGCCATTATGCCAATAACCAACTATCCCAATACTGTCCTAATGGCATCACTAGATGTGGCAAATGCACCTTCTGTCCTTGGATCCATACAGGCACTTGCTTCATACTCCCCAATGGTGAAGTTTTCATCCCCACTTTTCATGCTGATTGTGATACTCAAGGGGTGTTTACTTAATGACCTGTAAATGCAAAGCCTTCTATGTGGGTAAAACCGTTAGACACTTCCGATCCCGCATAAAGGACCATGTTTACTACTCTGCGGGTGGCAAGATGGTCACCTCAGTTAGTAGACATCTTGATCTGTACCACAAATTCGACACCTCGGTGGTTTCCTTTATTGCTCTTGTAGTCATCCCAAAGGACCCATGAGATGGCGATTGGGACAAACAGATCCTTAGGAGGGAAACTTTGTGGATAGAGCACCTGGATGCTATCCAGGCCTGTGGCAATAATGAGGCTCAGTCCTACAAACCATTTCTGTAACCCATTTGTTACTCTCATCTGTTATAGATATTGTGTTAAGTTACATATAAGATAGTTCTTATGTTGTAGACAATTATTGTCCTATTCTGGCCCTATGTCTCCAATTCCATACTGTGATCTCCTAGTCCACTCACCAAGCTGTCGTAGATCGCACCATCTATGCTTTATATTAGTAATCTGTTGGTTGCTTGGCTAGTGCATGGTTCCCAATTGGGCACCGATCACTGCTATTGCTATTTGTAACTATTAAGTTTTGTCTTTCTTTACATGTTTATTATTTCTATTATAGTTTTGTTGTATAGATTTGTGTATGTTCATCTAGCAGCATATCCCCTGTGTTCCTCTGGCTCACTCAGTGCAGGTGGGCATTTATAGGGTTACTTTTCAGTCACCACACGGCCGCCCAGTGTCACACCATTTTTCCATCTGTTGATGTGACGCAAGCTCTGGCCAGCGGGGGGAGCCTCCTGCTCTCCTTCTCCGCCGACCACTGCTATTCACTCCTAGTGCTTCCCCAAAATTGATGCAGCGTCATTATGTCCAGATGGCGCACTCACCGAGCGAGCGCATGCTCAGTGATGACTTCGGCCGGTCCAAATGAGGTCACATTGGGGCAGCCAATTTGCTGGTGACGGGTGGGACGTACATACAGATAATATGGAGAGTGATGGATGAAGGGCGCGTGATCAATAGCTCACATCAAAACATATAAAATGTATTCAAAGGAAATTAGAAGCAAATAAAAGCAATTGAATATACCAATACTACGTATCATGTAAACAGGTAAAAAAATATAAAAGGCATGGAAAATTTAAAATGGGTTAAAAATATATCATGAGCCCATGTTGAGGCGGGTGTTTAGAGTTGGCTGACGCGTTTCGAGGATAACCTTTTCATCAGAGCCTTTTGAGAACCAGGACGCAGTCTCTATATGCCAGTAGGCCAAAATATGTACATCAACATAATGGTTAGTTGGAAAAAACAGCCTGAAATGGGAAATGCGATTTTCTGTGTTCCATACCAGTCCACGTTCAAGCGTTCTATGTGATAGTTGATGGTGTGTGTGTTCTCCTTTAAATTTGTAGAGAAAGGATTGTGGGGTGGTGTGGACCTGTCACGGGCTGGGTGGAAGAGAGATTTTTCGACCTGTGTCCTCCTGGGAAAGTGCTGTCCAGTTTTTAGGAGGATGGAGGGGGGGGTGAAGATCTCATGAGAGAATATTGCAGCCGAGTGTGTCCGCAGCAGTCTCTCTGCCTCAGGTAAAGGAGGATTGCAGCTACATACAGTACATACAGTACATACAGATAAGACAGGGTCCAGGTATATTCCAACAGCTGACATTGCCTGCGGTCGCTGGATTATCTCAGCTCATTGGTCTCATTTGGTCCATGTTATTTAGGTATGTTTTGCCCTATTATCTCTCTACCCTTATGGGATTTTTGAATCTACTGCAGAGTCCTGTCTATTTTATCATATTTATTCAGTCATGCTGTTTACTTTTTAGGCTATCCTATTGAAAACCCCCCCACTCCCTCTGTTTATCATGTGTGGGGCTCAGTCCTTTTATGCGCACATTTAAATATATTGCCGGGCTACTATATAATGGACTCCCTGTCTTCAATATGATTTCCTTTTGGGTCCCCTGGCGTCACCCTCTGCCTCTACAGCAACTGTGTTTGGGGTTTCCCTTCTAATGGGTGAGTGTTTTGCAATGTATTTACCCCACCAAGTACCTTGGCCATTGCTATTTTTCTTTATTATTAAAAATTCTATATTCCTTTATAGGCAATTATCCTAACTAGTACTGACACTGGACCTCGCTTTATATAGTGTCCCTATTACCTAGCGCCTCTGATAACATTTTTGTAGGTGTCTCTACTTTCTAAGTACTACCTCTTCTTTACGAACATTTTTATTGTTGAGCTATAATTGCTGACCAATTATCCTGAGTATATTTATTGTTACCATTGTTGGATATGGCATGTCTGGCCATTTTTAAAAATTTTCTTTATAGTGTTTATAAAATAATCCCCTACCTCTACATTCTGTTACAATGTTCTGTACGCCCCCCGTAGTGACTATAATTGTTCCCTTCCACCTATCTTGCATTGTTGGAGTTTGGCATCACAAGGTATTTAGCTGTGTTGTTTGACGACCTTTACCTTTATTGTTAGATTACTTTATATTAATTGTATGATTTTTTCTATTTCTATTCTTGTTAGCCACAATACTCTATGCCCCTGAAGAAGCGTGAATGCACGCGCAACATGTTGAGCACATTTCTATGTTGAAATATTATACCATCTGTTTGCTGTTCAGCCATACTCTCGGATCTTCATTTACCATGGAATGATGCCCACATTTCCGAGTTTTTCTATAGGTGTATGGTCCCACACAGCAACAATTACATCGAGTATATATGTATTTAGATTCTTTGTGGTTTTTTTATGCAAATTTATATTTTTATATGTCTTTTCAATAAATATTTTTGTAATTATTTCTGTGTGATTGTGCCTAAAAAGTCCAAAGTCCCTTCCTCACATATTTTTTACAAATGTATTCATAGGACGTGGCACTTTTTTACTTTCTATGTATCCATAGTACCACTCTGTGCTTTGATACATTCTAATTGTTCATCCAATTTGAACATTTTCACTTAGGGGTGTACTCATTTTTGTTGCCAGCGGTGTAGACATTAAGGGCTGTGTAAGGGGTTATTTTGGGGGGACAGCAAATTTACACTGTTATACAAGCTGTACACTGATTACTTTACATTGTAGCAAAGTGTCATTTCTTCAGTGTTGTCACATGAAAGGATAGAATAAAATATTTACAAAAATGTGAGGGGTGTACTCACTTTTGTTAGATACTGTGTGTGTGTGTGTGTGTGTGTATGTATGTATGCGTATGTGTGTGTGTGTGTGTGTGTATGTATAAAAGTGAGTACACCCCTCACATTTTTGTAAATATTTTATTACATCTTTTCATGTGACAACACTGAAGAAATGACACTTTGCTACAGTGTAAAGTAGTGAGTTTACAGCTTTTATAACAGTGTAAATCTGTTGTCCCCTCAAAATAACTCAACAAACATCCATTAATGTCTAAACCGCTGGCAACAAAAGTGAGTACACCCCTAAGTGAAAATGTCCAAATTAGGCTCAATTTGCCATTTTCCTTCCCGGTGTCATGTGACTCATTAGTGTTAGAAGGTCTCAGGTGTGAATGGAGAGCAGGTGTGTTAAATTTGGTGTTTTTGCTCTCACTCTCTCATACCGGTCACTGGAAATTCTACATGGCACCTCATTGCAAAGAACTTTCTGAGGATCTGAAAAAAAAATTGTTACTCAACATAAAGATGGCCTAGGTTATAAGAAAATTGCCAAGACCCTGAAACTGAGATGCAGCATGGTGGCCAAGATCATACAGTGGTTTACCAGGACAGGTTCCACTCAAAACAGGCTTCGCCATGGTCATTCAAAGAGGTTGAGTGCACGTGCTCAGTGTCATATCCAGAGGTTGTCTTTGGGAAATAGAAGTATGAGTGCTACCAGCATTGTTGCAGAGGTTGAAGGGTGGGGGATCAGCCTGGCAGTGCTCACCACACACCGCATGCTGCATCATATTGGCCTGCATGGCTGTCATCCCAGAAGGAAGCCTCTTCTAAAGATGATGCACAAGAAAGCCCGCAAGCAGTTTGCTGAAGACAAGCTGACTAAGGACATGGATTACTAGAACCATGTCCTGTGGTCTGATGAGACCAAGATAAACTTATTTGGTTCAGATGGTGTCAAGCATGTGTGTCGGAAGCCAGGTGAGGAGTACAAAGACAAATGTGTCTTACCTACAGTCAAGCATGGTGGTGGGGGTGTAGACATGTGCATTTCGTTTCGTTCCAGATAGAAATTCGGACAAATTTTTCATTATTCGGAAATTCGGATGCATCCGAAATTCCGAATTACAAAAGTAACAAATTTAAACGAATCCGAAAACAAATTTGAATCGAATTCAAAAACAAATTCGAAAACAAATTTGAATCGAATTAGAAAAAAACAGAAAACGATTTTCTAAAAAATACAATATAATAGAATATAAAATAATAAAACAATAGTATCTATCTATCTATCTGTCTATCTATCTGTCTATCTATCTCTTTATCTGTCTATCTATCTATCTCTTTATTTCTTTTGATTCATTCTATACGAAATTCGAATTTCGGGACATGGCTTCTGAAGTTCGAATTTCGTATAGAATGAATTCGAATTTGAATAGAAAATAATAGACTAGAAAAACAATAGAACAGAATATAATATACATATATTTTTTCTATGCTATTATTCTTTATTATTTTCTATTTTATTCTAATCTTTTCTATTTGAATGCAACTTCATTCTATACGAAATTCAAATTTCAGAAAATGGTTATATAGAAATAGAATTAAATTGAATTCTAATAGAAAAGACTAGAATAGAAAAAAACAATAGAACAGAATAAAATATATATATAATATTTTTTCTATTCTGTTCCATTGTTTTTCTATGCTATTCTTTTCTATTCTATTCTAAACTTTTCTATACAAATTTGAAATCATTCTATGCGAAATTCGAATTTCGGAAGTTGGCTTCTGAAATTTGAATTTCGTATAGAATGAATTTGAAATTTGAAAAACAATAGAACAGAATATAATATATATATTTTATTCTATTCTGTTCTATTGTTTTTCTAGTCTATTCTTTTCTAAACCATTCTAATGTTTTCTATTCAAATTCATTTTATACGAAATTCGAATTTCGGAAGATGTGTATGTGTGTATATATGTATGTGTGTGTGTGTGTGTGTGTGTGTGTGTGTATGTGTATGTATATGTGTATATGTGTGTGTGTGTGTATATATATATATATATATATATATATATATGTATATGTATATATATATATATATATATATATATATATATATTTAATATTATTATACAGGATTTATATAGCGCTGACAGTTTACGCAGCGCTTTACAACATTAGGGCAGACAATACAAGTACAATACAATGCAATACGGGAGGAATCAGAGGGCCCTGCTCGTTAGAGCTTACAATCTAGGAGGGAGGGTTAAGTTATACAAAAGGGTAATAGCTGTGGGGGATGAGCTAATGGAGAAAATAGTGCAGTTATTAGATGGAGGCAGGATAGGCTTCTCTGAAGAGGAAAGTTTTCAGGGATCGCCTAAAAGTGGATAAATTTGGAGACAGTCTGACAGATTGGGGTAGGGAATTCCAGAGGATGGGCGAGGCTCGGGAGAAGTCCTGGAGGCGGATATGGGAGGAGGTGATGAGGGAGCTAGAGAGCAGGAGGTCTTGGGAGGAACGGAGATGGCGATTAGGTTGGTATTTTGAGACTAGGTTAGTGATGTAGCTGGGGGCAGAGTTGTGGATGGCTTTGTAACTTATTGTTAGTATTTTGAATTTAATTCGTTGGGCGAGTGGCAGCCAATGGAGGGATTGGCAGAGAGGGGTAGCAGACACTGAGCGGTTTGTAAGGTGGATAAGTCTGGCAGCAGCATTCATGATGGACTGCAGGGGGGATAGTCTGTTTAAAGGTAAGCCAATAAGGAGTGAGTTGCAGTAGTCAAGGCAAGAGATAACCAGGGAGTGAATCAGGAGCTTTGTGGTTTCATTGGTTAGAAAGGGACGTAGTTTAGAGATGTTGCAGAGGGTGAGGCGGCAAGCTTTGGAAAGTGATTGGATGTGGGGCTGAAAGGAGAGTTCAGAATCCAGGATAACACCTAGCACCCTGACATGTGGGGACGGGTGGATGGTTGTGCCATTGCTCTTGACAGAGAAGTCAAGGGAAGAGGCACGTGGGGGAGGAAATATTATAAGCTCGGTTTTGGACAAGTTGAGTTTGAGGAAGTGGTGTGACATCCATACAGATATGTCGGTTAGTAAGTTAGTGATGCGTGAAGAGACTGATGGAGTGAGTTGAGGGGTGGAGAGATAGATTTGCGTGTCATCAGCATAGAAATGATATTGAAAGCCGTGAGAGGCTATCAGCTGACCCAGGGAAGAGGTGTAGATTGAAAATAAAAGAGGTCCAAGAACAGAACCTTGGGGGACTCCGACAGAGAAGGGAAGAGGAGTGGAGGAAGTAGAATTGTAAGTGACACTGAAGGTGCGTTGGGATAGGTAGGATGAGAGCCACTGAAGAGCACAGTCACGGAGACCGAGGGAGTAAAGTTTTTTGAGGAGGAGGGGGTGGTCAACCGTGTCAAAGGCAGCTGAAAGATCCAGAAGTAGGAGTACAGAATAGTGTCCATTGGTTTTTGCAGTTAGTAGGTCATTTGTGAGTTTTAAAAGAGCAGTTTCTGTGGAGTGTTAAGGGCTAAATGCAGATTGAAGGGGATCGAGAAGGTTGTTTTTAATGAGGTGATCACTCAGTTGGTTGTAAACCAGGCGTTCAAGGAGTTTAGAGGAAAAGGGGAGCAAGGAGATAGGGCATAGGTTGTTAAGATTGGTAGGGTCCAAGGACGGCTTTTTGAGTATGGGGGTGACCAGTGCATGTTTTAGAGCGTCGGGGAAGATGCCAGAGGTGAGGGAGAGATTGAAGATGTGGGTTAGAGAGTGTAGGATGGGGTCAGAGGGTGACCGTAGCATTTGAGAGGGAATAGGGTCCAGGGGACAGGTGGTTAGGTGGGCGATAGAAAGGAGTTTAGCAACTTCATCTGTAGTAGCAGATTTAAATAGGGAGAGTGTCAGTTGTACCTGTTGACATGGGGTCTTAGCTGGGGGAGATACCTGTAGAATGGAGATTTCATCACGGATTGTATCAATCCTGTTTTTGAAGTGATTAGCAATCTCCTGGGCAGTGAGTGAGTCAGTGGGTGGAGGCGGTGGAGGACAAAGTAGAGAGTTGAAGGTAGAGAAGAGTTTACGGGGATTGGATGAGAAGGTGTTAATAAGAGTTGTAAAATAGGTTTGCTTGGCAGTGTGGAGGAAAGGATAGTATTTTTGGAGGGCAGATTTGTATTGGTTGAAGTCTTTGAGAGACTTAGTCTTGTGCCACAGACGTTCAAGAGCACCACTACGTTTTTTGAGACTTTTAGTGTCATCTGTTTGCCAGGGTTGTAGGGGTCGAGGCCTGATTCTGCGTGATTCTATTTTATTCTAATCTTTTCTATTTGAATGCAACTTCATGCTATACGAAATTAGAATTTCAGAAAATGGTTATCTAGAAATAGAATGAAATTGAATTCTAATAGAAAAGACTAGAATAGAAAAAACAATAGAACAGAAAAAAATATAATATATATATTGGAAATGGAATATATATAAAAAAAAGCAATCTTCCCAAATTGAAATTTGGTACAGAATGAATTTGAATTTGAATTGAAAAAATTAGAATAGAAAATAATAGACAAGAATAGCATAGAAAAACAATAGAACAGAATAGAAAAAAATATAATATATTCTATTCTAATCTTTTCTATTCTAATTCATTCTGTACCAAGTTCCAATTTCGGAAGATGGTTTTATATATATATATGTGTATATATATATATATATATATATATATATATATATATATATATATACATATAACCATCTTCCGAAATTGGAATTTAGTACAAAATGAATTTGAATTCAAATAGAACAGATTAGAATAGGATATATTATATTTTTTTCCATTCTGTTCTATTGTTTTTCTATGCTATTCTTTTCTATTATTTTATATTCTATTCTAATCTTTTCTATTTGAATTCACTTTCATTCTATTTCATTCAATTTTGCAAAATAGTTATATATAGTTTACTTTTTCAAATTTCGGTCAAATTTTTTCGAATGCGGTAGAATTTTTTTCGAATGTGGTAGATTTTTTTGAATACGGATGAATTTTTTGAATAAGAAACTAAACGAATCCCGAAAACGAATGTAACGAATGCAACAAATTTAACTAAACAAATTTAGTTAAAAAATGAATTGAAACAAAACTAAACACATTTTTTCATCCTGCACATGTCTATGGGAGTGTCATGTTCTGGGGCTGCATGAGTGCTGCCGGCACTGGGAAGCTACAGTCCATTGAGGGATCCATGAATGCCAACATGTACTGTGACATACTGAAGCAGAGCATGATCCCCTTCCTTCGGAGACTGGGCCGCAGGGAAGTATTCCAACATGATATCGACCCCAAAATCACCTCCAAGGTGACCACTGTCTTGCTAAAGAAGCTGATGGTAAAGGTGATGGACTGGACAAGCATGTCTCCAGACCTAAACCCTATTGAGCAGCCTCAAACGGATGGTGAAAGAGCGCAAGGTCTCTAACATCCACCAGCTCCGTGATGTCTTAATGGAAGAGTGGAAGAGGACTCCAGTGGCAACCTGTGAACCTCTGGTGAACTTCATGCCCAAGAGGGTTAAGACAGTGCTGGAAAATAATGGTGGCCTTACAAAATATTGACACTTTGGGCCCAATTTGGACATTTTCACTTAAGGGTGTACTCATTTTTGTTGCCAGTGGTTTAGACATTAATGGCTGTGTGTTGAGTTATTTTGAGGGTGCATGTTTTAGAGCGTCGGGGAAGATGCCAGAGGTGAGGGAGAGATTGAAGATGTGGGTTAGAGAGTGTAGGATGGGGTCAGAGGGTGACCGTAGCATTTGAGAGGGAATAGGGTCCAGGGGACAGGTGGTTAGGTGGGCGATAGAAAGGAGTTTAGCAACTTCATCTGTAGTAGCAGATTTAAATAGGGAGAGTGTCAGTTGTACCTGTTGACATGGGGTCTTAGCTGGGGGAGATACCTGTAGAATGGAGATTTCATCACGGATTGTATCAATCCTGTTTTTGAAGTGATTAGCAATCTCCTGGGCAGTGAGTGAGTCAGTGGGTGGAGGCGGTGGAGGACAAAGTAGAGAGTTGAAGGTAGAGAAGAGTTTACGGGGATTGGATGAGAAGGTGTTAATAAGAGTTGTAAAATAGGTTTGCTTGGCAGTGTGGAGGAAAGGATAGTATTTTTGGAGGGCAGATTTGTATTGGTTGAAGTCTTTGAGAGACTTAGTCTTGTGCCACAGACGTTCAAGAGCACCACTACGTTTTTTGAGACTTTTAGTGTCATCTGTTTGCCAGGGTTGTAGGGGTCGAGGCCTGATTCTGCGTGATTCTATTTTATTCTAATCTTTTCTATTTGAATGCAACTTCATGCTATACGAAATTAGAATTTCAGAAAATGGTTATCTAGAAATAGAATGAAATTGAATTCTAATAGAAAAGACTAGAATAGAAAAAACAATAGAACAGAAAAAAATATAATATATATATTGGAATTAGGGTTGTCCCGATACCACTTTTTTAGGACAGAGTACAAGTACCGATACTTTTTTTCAAGTACTCGCCGATACCGATTACCGATACTTTTTTTTAATGTCACGTGACAGTTTTTTTTTTTTTTTAACAATGCTTTCTTTTTTTTCAGGGGGGGGGGGGAGGGGTGAACGGTGTCTGTGTGTTTTTTTTTTTATTTACAATTTTTATTTTTTACAATAATAATTTTTTTATTCATTTTTGCAATATGTTTTTTTTTTTTTTTTTAAATCAGCCCTGTTGGGGGGCTTTGGTGAGATATCAGGGGTCTTAACAGACCTCTGATATCTCCCCCTTGAGACAGAGAGAATCGGAGGATAGAGATTCCCCAGTCCCTTTCTCTGCAGCCTCAGCTGCACTGAGAATGAATGGAGAGAAGACAGCGGCTCCTCTCCATTCATAAACTGACACATCGTAATCACAGGAGATTACAATGTTTCAGTTATGTGAATGGACAGAGTCAGCTGACTCTGTCCATACACAAAGGAAGGAGGAGGGGGACGGCGGACCGGAGGGGACAGCGGAGAGGCAGAGGAACGGAGGAACGGAACGGAGGGGGACAGAGAAGGAGAGGGGGACGGAGGAACGGAGGAACGGAACGGAGGGGGACAGAGAAGGAGAGGGGGACGGAGGAACGGAGGAACGGAACGGAGGGGGACAGATAAGGAGAAGGGGACAGAGGAACGGAACGGAGGGGACAGCGGAGAGGCAGAGGAACGGAGGAACGGAATGGAGAGGGACAGAGAAGGAGAGGGGGACGGAGGAACGGAACGGAGGGGGACAGATAAGGAGAGGGGGACAGAGGAACGGAACGGAGGGAGACAGAGGAGAGGGGGACAGAGGAACAGAGGGGGCATGGAGGAGGATGCAGTGACAGTCAGCGGTGATCGCGTGGGGAAGTTACAAGCACCGATCACCGCTGTATGTCACTGAAAGCCGCGGGGGGGAAGCTAGTAACTCCCCCACACGCCGATCACCGCTGACTGTCATAGTATCGGCGGAAGCATCGGGAGCATTTGCCCGAGTACAAGTACTTGGGCAAATGCTCGGTATCGGTGCCGATACCGATACTAGTATCGGTATCGGGACAACCCTAATTGGAATATATATAAAAAAAAGCAATCTTCCCAAATTGAAATTTGGTACAGAATGAATTTGAATTTGAATTGAAAAAATTAGAATAGAAAATAATAGACAAGAATAGCATAGAAAAACAATAGAACAGAATAGAAAAAAATATAATATATTCTATTCTAATCTTTTCTATTCTAATTCATTCTGTACCAAGTTCCAATTTCGGAAGATGGTTTTATATATATATATGTGTATATATATATATATATATATATATATATATATATATATATATATATACATATAACCATCTTCCGAAATTGGAATTTAGTACAAAATGAATTTGAATTCAAATAGAACAGATTAGAATAGGATATATTATATTTTTTTCCATTCTGTTCTATTGTTTTTCTATGCTATTCTTTTCTATTATTTTATATTCTATTCTAATCTTTTCTATTTGAATTCACTTTCATTCTATTTCATTCAATTTTGCAAAATAGTTATATATAGTTTACTTTTTCAAATTTCGGTCAAATTTTTTCGAATGCGGTAGAATTTTTTTCGAATGTGGTAGATTTTTTTGAATACGGATGAATTTTTTGAATAAGAAACTAAACGAATCCCGAAAACGAATGTAACGAATGCAACAAATTTAACTAAACAAATTTAGTTAAAAAATGAATTGAAACAAAACTAAACACATTTTTTCATCCTGCACATGTCTATGGGAGTGTCATGTTCTGGGGCTGCATGAGTGCTGCCGGCACTGGGAAGCTACAGTCCATTGAGGGATCCATGAATGCCAACATGTACTGTGACATACTGAAGCAGAGCATGATCCCCTTCCTTCGGAGACTGGGCCGCAGGGAAGTATTCCAACATGATATCGACCCCAAAATTACCTCCAAGGTGACCACTGTCTTGCTAAAGAAGCTGATGGTAAAGGTGATGGACTGGACAAGCATGTCTCCAGACCTAAACCCTATTGAGCAGCCTCAAACGGATGGTGAAAGAGCGCAAGGTCTCTAACATCCACCAGCTCCGTGATGTCTTAATGGAAGAGTGGAAGAGGACTCCAGTGGCAACCTGTGAACCTCTGGTGAACTTCATGCCCAAGAGGGTTAAGACAGTGCTGGAAAATAATGGTGGCCTTACAAAATATTGACACTTTGGGCCCAATTTGGACATTTTCACTTAAGGGTGTACTCATTTTTGTTGCCAGTGGTTTAGACATTAATGGCTGTGTGTTGAGTTATTTTGAGGGGACAGCAAATTTGCACTGGTATACAAGCTGTACACACAATACTTTACATTGTAGCAAAGTGTCATTTCTTCAGTGTTGTCACTTGAAAAGATATAATAAAATATTTACAAAAATGTGAGGGGTGTACTCACTTTTGAGAGATACTGTATATATGCTAGTGTAACTAGGAAGTATGTTGTGAGGTAGACTTTTGTGACCAGAAGGCCTTCACTAATGCTCCAGATAGAAGAGACAATCCATCTTAAAACAAAATATTTTCATGATGACATCTAAACACCTTCTGATTTAAGAAGGCCAGGTGTACTTCAAGTACTTTATTTCAAACTTTCATTTTAAATACTCATGGTTGTTATGTTTTTCAGAGGTGAATGTTGTGCATCACAGAAAATAACCATGCAAGTATCTAAGTATTTTAAATAAATGGTCTATTAAAACTCCTTGGTAGGTCTTACTTTAGATTAACTATGTAACAATATAAATGCATAGTTATGCCACTTGACAGGGTCACATATATTCATACATACAAACACATACACCAACAAACTCATAAATACACTCAAATGCACATTGTATAACCACATTCCTATAATGCCCCGTACTCACGGTCGGACATTGATCGGACATTCCAACAACAAAATCCTAGGATTTTTTCCGACGGATGTTGGCTCAAACTTGTCTTGCATACACACGGTCACACAAAGTTGTCGGAAAATCCGATCAATCTGAATGTGGTGACATAAAACACGTACGTCGGGACTATAAACGGGGCAGTAGCCAATAGCTTTCATCTCTTTATTTAGTCTGAGTATGCGTGGAACTTTGTGCGTCGGATTTGTGTACACACGATCGGAAATTCCGACAACGGATTTTGTTGTCGGAAAATTTTATAGCCTGCTCTCAAACTTTGTGTGTCGGAAAATCTGATGGAAAATGTGTGATGGAGCCTACACACGGTCGGAATTTCTGACAACAAGGTCCTATCACACATTTTCCGTCGGAAAATCCGACCGTGTGCACGCGGCATAACGCATTCTGTGTTTTTAAACATACAAGCTCATTTACTAAAGGATTTGAGAATGTGTGAGAGTTTACTCCAATTATCCAACCATGTGCAAATGAAATAAGTTATTAGGCATTTTTTTTCACACGATTGGACAATGTATGTGAATCGTCACACATTTTATAGTGTGAACATTTGCGATTCTTAAATTCCTCCATTAGTAAAGCAGCCTAATAGAGTAAGCAGCTTCTCCCTTTGTGACTGACTTAGTATGAAACTTTGTAGAATGTCACACAGCATAGGGAGGAAAGGAGATACGTCAGCTTTATTTAGCAAATCAGTTAAAGTATTACTAAAGGCAAAACATTTATTTTTTTTTTGTTTTGGATAAAGTGGAGATGGATTAAAACACCTGTCACTTTTTATTGCTGTCTGTGCCCCCATTAAGGAGATACACCTTCTCTATTTCTCCTGTTTACCATTATCATTGAACGTGAAAGTAAAAGAGAAGGCCACATTTTGGGTTGTCCTGGAAAAGTAATAAAGGAGAAATCTTCCAATGGGGACACTAGCTATGGTGACCTGGAGGTCCTCGAGGAATTCCCTTAATTTGCAGGGATTTTCTTTCACTTCCTGTTTGGCTATGGGACAGGAAGTCAAGGTGAATCTCTGTAATTTGGACACAGATTCTGTAAAATAGACACAGATGGCGAAGCAAAAAAATAAAGTTTTGCCTATAGTTCTACTTTAACCACTTCAGCCCCAGAAGATTTGGCTGCTTAACCCCCCTAGCGGTATTCCTGGCTCGGGGTGGATTTTCAATACCAAAAGCGGTAACCCCGAGCCAGACTCGGGATCGCATCACAGGATACTTGTAGAGGTTACTTACCTTGTCCCCTGGATCCTGCGATGTCTCCCCACTGTGATCTGTGAGCCGCCGTGTCTCGCTCGATTCACAGTGCCGAGCTCCGTTCCCTGTGAGCGTTGCGACGCATGGGGACGGAGTTCGGTGCCAAATTAAAAAAGTAAAACACACAGTATAGATACAGTATACTGTAATATTACAGTACTGTATCAAATAATTACACATCCCCTTTGTCCCTAGTGGTTTGTCCAGTGCCCTGCATGCAGTTTTATATTATAAAAACTGTTCTTTCTGCCTGGAAACTGGAGATTGTCCATAGCAACCAAAACCGTCCCTTTACATCCAAAGTGGTTTTAGACCAGCTAGAAAACAGCGATAATAAACTAGAATCACTCGTAGAATTGAGCGATAGTGATTTGTAGGGAGATCCGTCATCAAAAACTAAAAAGTAATGACAGGGACAATTCTGCAACTGAGCAAATTTCACTGTTTGATTTGATTAAATCTGATGATTGAATCATTTTTATTATTATTATTTTTATTATTATTATATTATTATTTGATATAATTATTTATAGTTATTTATTATATTATAATTTATGATTTCGTTTTTCAAACTTCATCATACCCGAGATGTCTACTAGACTCTTGTTTGGACAGATTTAAGTGAATTACTCCTAAGAATTACAGGCCTACAATATAAAACGCCAAATTTCCATGCAAAATAATTGTACCGCTTTCAGCACCTGAAATCTGAAATAATCATGCCGCCAGGGAGGTTAATGACCAGGCCATTTTTTTGCGATTCAGCACTGCGTCTCTTTAACTGACAATTGTGCGATGCTGTACCCAAACAAAATTGACGTCCTTTTTTTCCAAAAAAATTAGCTTTTTTTTGGTGGTATTTGATCCTCTCTGTACTTTTTTTATTTTTTGCTCTATAAACAAGAAAAGCGACAATTTTGAAAAAAAACACAAGATTTTGTACTTTTTACTAAAATAATTATCCCCATTTTTTTCTAAAAAAAAAAGCTATTTTTTTCCTCAATTTAGGCTGATATGTATTCTTCTACATATTTTTGGTAATAAAAATCACAATAAGCGTATATTGATTGGTTTGTGCAAAAGTTTTAGCCTCTACAAAATAGTGGATAGATTTATGGCATTTTTATTATTAATTTTTTTTTTTACTAGTAATGGTGGCGATCTGCGATTTTTATCGGGACTGCAACATTATGGCGGACACATCGGACACTTTTGCATGTTTTTGAAACCATTGACAATTATACAGCGATCAGTGCTCTAAAAATGCACTGATTACTGTGTAAATGTCACTGACAGGGAAGAGGTTAACACTAGGAAGAGTTCAAGAGATTATTGTGTTCCCTGACTGTGTGTTCTAACTGTGGGGGGAGGGGACTGACTATAGGAGATGACAGATTGTGGTTCCTAGCTATTAGGAACTCATGACCTGCCTCTCCTCTCCTCACAGAACAGGGATTTGTGTGTTTACACACACACGCCCCTGTTCTGCCTTTCGTGCCTGCGATTACGTGTGGCTGTTGGTCATCGTGACCGCCGGCTATGAGCTGCAGCACCCCCGCAATACAGCGGGCATGGGCGCCCGCTATCCCGCTTAAAGGAGTCGACGTACAGCTACAACGGATCGCAGGATCGTGCCGACCTGCCGCAGTATAATGACGGCGGCTGGTCTGCAAGTGGTTAAGATTAATTTGCTGAATATGTAAAAAAAGGCAAATAACTGTACCTGCTGCCTAAAATTGTAAATAGAAAATATCATGTGCAATATTTGAGATTTACCTAGCTGCTCCTCCTTTAGGAGTGGTATGAGAATAATCTCTCATGTTGTATTTGTTGAGCTGAGCCATTCAGTCTAATTTACTAAAGAAGCTGAGATTGCTCACATATCTAAATGAAATGGATACTAACATTTAAAGGTAAAGTTGATCCAGGGAATATCTGATTGCCTCTTGGGGGATCACAAAGGAATTTTTTGCCCCACTGGAGCAAATTGAAACTTTGCTGGGGTTTTTTACCTTCCTCTGGTTCAACTGTGGGTATAGGATTGTGTATAAGGAATTATGATTCCCCCCCCCTCCTTTTATTGGTTGAACTAGAGGGACTTCTGTCTCTTTTCAACCAGACTAACTATATACTATGAAATAAGCAAACAGGGATTTCATTTTCACATGATTGGACAAGTGAAGTGAATCCTCACAAAAGCTATTATGTAAACTTTCTTAATTCCTGTAGTAAATCAGCTTCAATATCAACAAAACTATCCACCTGTGATTTGATGAAGCCAATGCTGACATTTGCATTGTCGGGTGGATATTCACAACCAGAGCAACTGTAATGCCGTGTACACACGGCTGGACTTCCCGACAGAAAAAGTCCATTTGGAGCTTTCAGTCGGACATTCTGACCGTGTGTATGCCCCATCGGACTTTTTCTGTCGGCATTTCCGACGAACTCAGATATAGAACATGTTCTAAATTTCTCTGTCGGAAATGCCAACAGAGTTTAGACTGTTCGCAAGTCTGGCATTAGAAATCATAGGGCCCTGTGCAAGTTATCTGACACAGCCCCCACTCCCCAAAAATATCAAAACTATTTTTTCACTAAAGCAACACTAAAATAATTATTAGTGGACACAACATAACTTACAAAACTTATTCTAAATCTAAAAGATAAAGCTGTATTGAGATAATAAATAAAGCTGTGTATGTAAATGAGGTCTTGGGGCTTGATCACATGGGCACTGTGGCTTGTGCTGTGTGACTTAGTGGTTTGTTTTATGTGGCTATAGCTGTGTGCAGGGAGTTTGCTGTTGAATTAAGGGTGTCTGGGCCTTGTACAGAAGGGCTGGTGGTGTTATTGACTTGCCCTTTTAACAATCCTCCCAGGGAATAGTAAGTCTATGCTGTGGGCTGAGTAGGTCAACAGTGAAAAAAATCTTTTAACTGCACTGTACACTGGGGAGATACACTGAAGAGTATGCATATTCCTCCCCCCTTTCATACTTGGAAAATATTAACATGATTGTAAAGAGACAAAATGACTGTGAAAAGATTGGGCTTATCACTGAAGTCTGGGGGCAACCTTGAAATGCAGTGTGAGAAACCACTGAAGCATGGGACCCCATTCACTTTCTCCAAACATACCAATTTTACATTTCCTTATAACAAAATGTCTGTTGTTTACTGATAGCATGGTGCATTGCCTTATGGTTGCAATATTTCATCATGATAATTACCCTTATTTGGAATATAAATAGTCATGCAACATGAAAGAGAACTATTTACAGATCAAAAAGATTCCTTCAACAGTTTTATGCAGTGTATGCAGCTGCTTTAAGACTGTTCTGTAGGTTCCCTTTTATGATCTTTAAAATTCCTTACTACATTTGCCTCTTTAAGTCTTTCATTTCTTTTCCACGCCCCTTTTCTTGCAATGTGTGACAAAATCTCCCACAAACTTCCTTATTAATTGCATCACATGGATCAGAGCACCAATTGCTTTTGAAGATGAACCCATAGGCCATGTCTTTAGCCACAAAACTCCTTTGACTTTAACTAAATAAAACCTATGTGTTGTGGTACTCTGCACTACATAATTTCAAGCTTTGGCAGTGAAAAAGATGGCAATCATTATAGCGTGTCAAAAGCTGTCACATTAATATTCCAGTACAATTCTAAAATAATCCTCCATAAAAACAGACCATGTTGGCAAAACAAATTAAAACATGTGTTCATTACCAGAGGACAAGGCAGTATACACTGTATAGACTTTTTTCCAAACTTGTTTTCATCCTTTAACATTAATATGCTCAACTAATGTACTTTTTTTTTTTAATAGAATACACTCTTTAGAAGCTACAGCAGCAGACACTGGAGGTGATGTGCATATGCTTTCTAGCATGGAACACAGGCTATCATTTGGTCAGTAAAACTATCCTAATAAATCCTTCCTGTTCACACCATGACAGTTTTTTTAAATTGAATAAGACAAAATTGTGTCCTAATTCACTGTAAGGAGTCTTCAAATTTATTCCACTGAACCTTTACAGACAGATTCAAAAATCACAGATTTTACAAATCGTTTGTGAATTTAGGCTTATGTCCACACTACTGCGGGTGGTTGAAGTTGCAGGAATCGCAGTTGTTTCTGCCGCAGGGCTGCCAATCATTCTTAATGGCACCCTCATGCATCTAAAAATGCAGCAATGCAATTTCCATGCAATTTCCTGGCTGCTGCAGTTCAAAAATGGTGCAGGAAACTTTTTCCTGCATTAAACACAGGCACAGCAGCCAATTCACATGAATGCGCTGCCATGCCCAAGCAAATGTGGCCCAAGACAATTCATCTTCTTCCAATGTAGCCCAGGAAGGTCAAAAAGTTGGACACCCTGGTTTAGAGTCAACAGTTAGAAGGTTACATTTTCCCCATAAAAGAAGACTTTCAGTACTTACCTCTCCTACTGCCTATGAAACATATCTTGGCTCTCTTGAAGATCTACTGCTGCCCAAAAATCTTCTGCATCTGACACATTTCAGGGTACGTCAGAATGCCTGCTCACTTTGGTTCCATCCTTCGGCCACTACCCTACTACCTTCCTGCAGTGACAAAGCAGTCAGGGGGATAGAACTTTTAGGCTTTGTCATAGGTTAAGTTTTACACTATAAGTGAAGCCTTTCCATGGTTAGGTTAAGATTATATATATTACAGATTATACTGAGGGTTAAGGTGTCAAAGTATGTTTTATTTTGAATTGTTTGGGTTAAAGAAGTTTTAATCCCTTGTTTTAAAGTTAATATTGCCTTTTTTGTTCCTTTTTTTTATAATTACCTGTCTTATACCTATACAGTTTAGTCTTCTGTGCAGCGCTTCCCCAAGATGCTCAACTGCACTGCAGAGTGCATGAGCATCATGGGAAATGTAGTTCCAAAACATCTGGGGTGCCAAGGTTCGCCATCACTGGTATAGGGCAAGCAATGAAGTGATAAAAATGTAATTACAGGCCTTTCCTATGAAAATGAGTGGGTGGAGTCATAATCCATTTATATTCCAGGAAAAAAGGTTTCTTTGAGAGAGATAGATAGTTGGATAAATAGATAGACACTGTAGTTAAAGTGCTTTTAAACCCCATTCATGAAATTAGAATTAAGCACATATACTGTTTCTGTAGCGTTTACTTGTCTCTCCCCAAAGCTGTAAGTGTTTCCCTCTACTGCTTCACTCCTCTGTTATCAGTAAGGATGAGCCGAACACCCCCCGGTTCAGTTCGCACCAGAACTTGCGAACAGGCAAAAAATTTGGGCGAATACACAAACACCTTTAAGTCTATGGGCCATGAACATGAAAAATCAAAAGTGCTCATTTTAAAGGCTTATATGTAAGTTATTGTCATAAAAAGTGTTTGGGGACCTGGGTCCTGCCCTAGGGGACATGTATCAATGCAAAAAAGTAATTTAAAACTGATCACGGCTGTAATGAATTGTTGTGTCTTGGCAATAAAGATAACAGTCCATTACCAAGCCCTTTGAGTTTGGTATGAATATTAAGGGGAACCCCGAACCAAAAATTAAAAAAAATTGTGTGGCGGTCCCCCCAATATCCATATCAGGCCCTTAAGGTCTGGTATGGATATTATGGGGAACCCTGCGCCAAATTTAAAAAAATGGCGTAGGGCCCCAAAATCCATACCAGACCTCGGTATGGATATTAAGGGGAACCCTGAGCCAAAATAAAAAAATGGTGTAGGAGTCCCCCAAAATCCATACCAGACCCTTATCCGAGCACACAACCTGGCAGGCCGCAGAAAAAGAGGGGGGGCGAGAGCGCCCCCCTCCTCAACCGTACCAGGCCACATGCCCTCAATATGGGGAGGGTGCTTTGGAGTAGCCCCCAAAGTATCTTATTCCCATGTTCACAAAGGGGAGACTGAGAAATGGGGGTCCCCTTGTTAAAGAGGGCTTTCAGATTCCAATAAGCTCCCCGCCCACAGACCCCCACAACCACCGGGCAAGGGTTGCGGGGATGAGGCTCTTATAGGGACAAGATGCTTTGGGGGGCTACTCCAAAGCACCCTCCCCATGTTGAGGGCATGTGGGCTGGTACGGTTCAGGAAGGGGGGCGCTCTCTTGTCCCCCTCTTTTCCTGCGGCCTGCTAGGTTCCGTGCTTGGCTAAGGGTCTGATATGGATTTTGGGTGGACCCCTACGCCATTTTTTTAATTTTGGCATAGGGTTCCCCTTAATATCCATACCACACCTGAAGAGCCTGGTATGGATTTTGGGGGGACCTACACACAATTTTTTTTTTTTACATTTTTGGTTTGGGGTTCCCCTTATTAGTCATACCAGACTCAAAGGCCTGTTAATGGACGGGGGTTTTATATATATTGCCGAGACCCAACAATTCATTACAGCCGCAATCAGTTTTAAATTACTTTTTTCCTTTAGAAATGTCATTTTGCTGTGGTATTGTTCTAAATGCAGGAAAACTGTGCCACTTTACAGGCATACTATAGACACCCACCAGGCACGATATTTAAAGGAATATTTCATTTTTTTTGTTTCGCTTTAAGCATTATTAAAATCACTGCTCCCTAAAAAACGTTCGTTTAAAACTTTTTTTGCATTGATACATGTCCCTTGGGGCAGGACCCAGGTCCCCAAACACTTTTTATGACTAACTTGCATATAAACCTTTAAAATAAGCACTTTTGTTTTTTCATGTTAGTGTCCCATAGACTAATGGTGTTCTGGAGCTTTCAAATTTGGCGCGAACACTGAATAATGTTCGTTGTTCGCCGAATGTCTGAACAACCAAAGTTCGGCCCGAACTTATGCTCGGGCCAAACTGTTCATCAGCATGAGTCACCTCTGACAAGTTCTCTGACATATGAGATAGAATGAGCTAAAAATTTGTGTCGGGGAGGGTGCTTAGAGGGCGATAAGCATGGAGATTATCTATTGAGAATACAGCTCTGCATGTTCCTTCGTTCCTCTGCCTATGTGGAGGGGGTGTGTGTCCCTTTCATCCAATTGTCTCTCTCTCACGATGTAAGTGCAGTCTCTCCACTCTTCCCTATGTATTGCTGGCAAATGAATAAAGATTTTTAACATGATCTGCACCTTTGAAAGGGTGTAGAAAGGGGAAGACAGCAGATATACTGTACAAGTAAGATGTATTTAGGAGGTTTTGTTTCATCTCTATGTATCGTCTATTTACTTCAGTGGGTGTATGTGAGGGTTTACAACCATTTTATGTATTGTCTAAGGGTAGGTTTAAACAGAAAGAAAGGGAAAAATTTGCTATTACTGTAAACAAAATCCAAGTTACTAAATTATTTTCTCAGAATCGTTATTCTCATTTTGAATTGTATTGCCATTATTTTTTATAATCCTTTTTATACAAAAAAATACATAACTTGCATTAGAACATATTTGCAAGATATAACAAAGAAAAAAAATCGGATTAATTCTAAGCAATCTTGAACAGTTACTAGAACTGCCTAAGCCCTTAGTAAAGAAAAAAAAAAGTACAAGCAAAAAAAAATGAAAGGAATTCTTTATATTGGACTTATTTCAAGAGCTCAGTTTTGTGTGCTTTTAAGCCACTTTTGCAGAATGGCAGAAGTCTGAGGATGAGAAGCAAAACCCTGCAAATAATTTAGAAAATACGTGTTAAAGTACAATGTTTCTTTCTTAAGCCTAAAAGGAATATAGGAAAAATATATCAAAGATGCTATATTTGAAAATTGTTTCTTGAGTCCTTTAGTCCTTGGTTTAGCTATAATGAAATTCAAACCAGCTACATCTGTCGTATTGCACTGTTAATTAGTTTTCTATTTATTTAGCAGATCTTCAAGTGAAAAGCAATCTATTGTCAATGGATTGTTTGACTTCCATGCTAAATAGAATGCATTCCAATCCTCTGATGTTGAAACTAGCATGCGTCCAGCTCTCACCTCATTGCCATCTTAAATTAGCACCCAGCCTAATCTAAGTATGGGGAACTTTTTTCTTCAGTTCTGAAAAATCAGTACACAGACATTAGCGAATAAGTTTAGGGTTTTCCTCCAGGGTTACATTTCAATATTTGCTTATTTAACTTACAGAACTGGGAGATGCGGGTGTAAATTGATTAACATTGTATAAAGACCTTTTTATTTGCTAAACAAATATAAAGATAATTAACTTTAATATCTGTCAGAAGAAATTCAACTCATTCTGAAACAGATTGTTCAGGATGTATTAATGCAATTTGGAAATATTTTGGCTATTTAGTGTGAGGAAAATGTTTTTTTTTTCAGTTTGATGCAAAAATATAATTTCAAAGCCCACCTGTTTAAAATTTTAACGCACAACAGTAATCACTTTTGTGAAAATGATTGTAGCACTAACTCACGGTGGAGCTGCTGGTTTAAGCGGGTCTGTTACCTTCACTCTGCTTCCCTCTGTTTCACCGGCACTGGGTCTAGGGTTCTCTTGAGTTTACTCCTGGATAGGGATGAGCTTCGTGTTCGAGTCGAACCCATGTTCGACTCGAACATCGGCTTTTTGGTCGTTCGCCGAATTGCGAACGATATGGGCCGTTCGCGCCAAATTCGTGTGGCGCGTCACGGCCCATAATTCACTGCGGCATCACAGTGCATTGCTGGCTGATGATTGGCCAAGCATGCACTATGACCCGCATGCTTGGCCAATCACAGCGCCGCCTGAACAGAGAGCTGTAATTGGCCAAAGCCAAGGAGGCTTTGGCCAATTATGGCTCAGGGGATTTAGTACACGCCCCACACTATATAAGGCCGCCTGCACGGCGGCCCTGTGCAGTGTGTTCCGGTGTGCTGAGAGATAGAGAGAGAGAGACAGTGTCATTTCATTTGAGTTAGCTAGATTAGGCAGGACAGTCAGTCAGTTAGCTGCACTTACAGTGTATTGTGTATATATATATATGCATCCCAGGTGTTGCATATATATACACTGTATTCAGTTTAGCTAGATCTGTTCCTGTTATCTTCCTACTGACAGACAGGCTTGTCTTGTTACAGTATTTACAGCTACCTGAAGAAAATTACTGGTGTTCTTTTGATCCTTTTAGTACCACAGTCAGGCAGCTAGACTATTTACAGTTAGTGCAGTGCGTCCTGCTCAGTGTTCAGCTAGATCCGTTCCTGTTATCTTCTTACTGACAGGCAGGCTTGTCTTGTTACAGTATATAAAGCTACCTGAAGAAAATTGCTGGTGTTATTTTGAACCTATTAGTACTACAGTCAGGCAGCTAGACTATTTACAGTTAGTGCAGTGCATCCTGCTCACAGTGTTCAGCTAGATCCGTTCCTGGTATCTTCTTACTGACAGGCAGGCTTGTCTTGTTACAGTATATAAAGCTACCTGAAGAAAATTGCTGGTGTTCTTTTGATCCTATTAGTACCACAGTCAGGCAGCTAGACTATTTACAGTTAGTGCAGTGCGTCCTGCTCACAGTGTTCAGCTAAAACTACAAGTTAGTGGGGTGCGTCCTGCTCACAGTGTTCAGCTAAACCTACAAGTCAGTGGGGTGCGTCTACCTCACAGTGTTCAGCTAAACCTACAAGCTAGTGGGGTGCGTCCTGCTCACAGTGTTCAGCTAAATCCGTTCCTGTTATCTTCTTACTGACAGGCAGGTTTGTCTTGTTACAGTAAATACAGCTACCTGAAGAAAATTGCTGGTGTTCTTTTGATCCTATTAGTACCACAGTCAGGCAGCTAGACTATTTACAGTTAGTGCAGTGCGTCCTGCTCAGTGTTCAGCTAAAACTACAAGTTAGTGGGGTGCGTACTGCTCACAGTGTTCAGCTAAACCTACAAGTTAGTGGGGTGCGTCCACCTCACAGTGTTCAGCTAAAGCTACCTGTAGAAGGTTGGTGGTGTTCTCATACTACAGGCAGGCAGTTGATTTTGCTAGCTGCAGTATCAGTATATATATATATATATATATATATATATATATATATATATATATATATATATATATATATCCCAGCTTAGTGCAGCTACAGGCCATTAGTATGTCTGGAAGGCCAAGAAGGAGAGGCAGACAGTCACAAGCCAATAAGAGAGGGCAAGCAGGCTCTGTGTCTAGTGCTGGTCATGGAGACGGTGCATCCTCATCAGCACGTGGCCGTGGGACACGCTTGGCCTTTTTTTCGGCAGCTGGCCGTGTTGAGCCGCAACATGCAGAAGACTTGGTCGAGTGGATGACCAAGCCGTCCTCATCCTCCTCATCCTGTCTCACCCATGCCCAGGGTACTTTGTCTGGCAAAGCAGCGGCCTCTTCCCTCGGCTCAATGTCATCAGTGACTCCTTCCCTAGCCCCACCATGTCCTCCTGAGGAGTCCCTCGAACTGTTTGACCACAGTGTTGGGTACATGCTCCAGGAGGATGCCCAGTGTTTGGAAGGTTCTGATGATGATACTGAGCTCGATGAAGGCAGTAACATGAGCACGGACAGAGGGGGTGCCCAAGAAGGACAGCAATCTGGCAGTCATGCTCCCCCTGCTGCAACATACTGCCAGGTGTGCTCCAGTGATGAGGAGGGAGGGGATGATGAGGTCACTGACTCAACGTGGGTGCCTGATAGGAGGGAGGAGGAGGAGGAGGAGGAGGCACATCACCAACGAGGCAGGATGCCCTCCAGGGGCCAGCCTAAGGGCAGCACATTGACTGCATCACACCCCAAAGCTCCACATGTGCAGGGCACTGCAGTCTCTGCGCATTATTCAAAAAGTTCTTTGGTGTGGGCCTTTTTTGAGACAAGTGCATCAGATCGCACCACTGCTATTTGCAACATATGTCTCAAGCGTATCTCGCGTGGCCAAAACATCTCCTGCTTGGGTACCACATACTTGACCAGACATATGTTGACCTGCCATGCAGTTCATTGGCAAGCGTATCTAAAAGACCCACACCAAAGAACAAAGAGGACCTCTCCTTGCTCCTCATCAGCTGAGATTTCCAACCCCACTAGACTTTCAGTCCTCTCTAAGACCTGCACTGAGAGGAATGAAGGTGTAGAATTAGGTGTGTCACAGCCAAGTACTTGTGGGCAATCTGCTTTTGGTACACCGACGTCAGATTGTACCAGGCAAATTTCCCTGCCCCAGCTGCTGCACCGCCGAAAGAAGTTTGCTCTCAGCCATCCACATGCCCAGCGGTCGAATGCTAGCTTGGCAAAATTGCTAGCACTTCAACTGCTGCCTTTTCAGTTGGTAGACTCTGCCCCCTTCCGTGAGTTTGTGGAATGTGCGGTTCCTCAGTGGCAGGTACCCAAACGCCACTTTTTCTCACGGAAGGCGATTCCGGCTCTCTACCGCCATGTGGAAGGCAATGTCCATGCCTGGCTGGACAGGGCGGTCAGCAGTAAGGTGCATATTACTGCTGACTCATGGTCCAGTAGGCATTGACAGGGATGTTACCTAAGTTTCACGGCGCATTGGGTGACTCTGCTGGCAGCTGGGAAGGATGCAGGACAAGGTGCAGTAGTGTTGGAGGTTGTTCCGCCACCATGCCTCCAAAATGCTAATGATTGTGACACACCTCTCTCCTCCACCCCCTCCTCTTCTTCTTCCTCCATGGCCTCTTCCTGTGCTTTGTCCTCGAGAACCAGCGGTGCTCCGTAGCCGTTCAAGGGGCTACGCAAGTACGCAGGCCAAAAGATGCCATGCGGTGCTTGAGCTGGTGTGCTTGGGGGACAGGAGCCACACTGGGGCAGAGGTTCTGTCAGCTCTGCAGGGGCAGGTTCAGAGGTGGTTAACGCCACTCCAACTTAAGGCAGGAATGGTGGTTTGCGACAATGGCACCAACCTCCTCTCTGCCCTCCGACAGGGACAAATGACCCATGTGCCCTGTTTGGCTCACGTCCTTAACTTGGTGGTGCAGCGGTTCTTGGGCAGGTACCCGGGCTTACAGGATGTCCTGGGGCAGGCCAGGAAAGTCTGTGTGCATTTCCACCAGTCATATAATGCCAGTGCTCAGCTGACAGACCTCCAAAAGGAGTTTAACCTGCCCAAGAACCGCCTAATCTGTGACATGCCCACCAGGTGGAACTCAACGTTGGCCATGCTGCAGCGGCTGCAAACGCAGCAGAGGGCCATCAATGAGTACCTATGCGACTATGGCACCAGGACAGGGTCAGGGGAGCATGTTTTTTTTTCCCCACGTCAGTGGGCCATGATCAGGGATGCATGCACTGTCCTGTCACCATTTGAGGAGGCCACGAGGATGGTGAGCAGTGACAGTGCATGCATCAGTGACACTGTCCCCCTTGTCCACCTGTTGGAGCACACGCTGCGTGGAATAATGGACAGGGCACTTGAGGCAGAACAGAGGCAGGAAGAGGAGGACTTCCTTAGCTCTCAAGGCCCCCTTTATCCAGACAGTGTTCCTGCGTGCCCGCCGATCACAAAGGAAGAGGACGAGGAGGAGGAGGAGGAAGATTGTGTCAGTATGGAGGTGGAGCCTGGCACTCAGCATCAGCAGCAGTCTTTAAGGGATCAGTCCCAAGAAACACATGGACTTGTACATGGCTGGGAGGAGGTGGCTGCGGACCATGTCGTCCTTAGTGAACCAGAGGACTCCGGACCGAATGCCTCAGCAAACCTACGCTGCATGGCCTCCCTGATCCTGCAAAGCCTGCGGAAGGATCCTCGTATTTGTGGTATCAAGGAGAAGGACCAATACTGGCTGGCAACCCTCCTTGATCCACGTTACAAGGGTAAGGTTGTGGACCTTATCTTGCCATCGCAGAGGGAGCAGAGGATGAAACATCTTCGGGAGGCCTTGCAGAAAGGTCTGTGCAACGCGTTCCCAGAGACTGGGAGGTTACAAACTCCTGTTTCTGGACAACGTGTTGCTGAGGCTTCGGTCAGTCAAAGAAGGAGCGGTGGAGAAGGTGGCCGTCTGACCGATGCGTTCAGACAATTTTTTGGTCCGCAGCCCCAAGGTATGATCGGTTCCAGCAACCATCGCCAGCGTCTGTTTTACATGGTGCAGGAATACCTATGGGCAAGATCAGACTTGGACACCTTTCCCACCGAAAATCCTCTGGGTTACTGGGTCTTGAGGATGGATCGCTGGCCAGAGCTTGCACAGTATGCAATTGAGCTACTGGCCTGTCCTACATCCAGCGTTCTTTCAGAACGCACATTCAGTGCTGTTGGAGGCGTGGTAACCGATCACCCGGGTGCGTCTGTCCACCGACTCGGTTGATCGACTGACCTTCATAAAAATGAATCAGTCTTGGATCACCACCAGCTACCAAGCACCTGATGCTGATGTAACCGAATAATTTTTTTTGAAACCTCAGATCTCTTCAAAGACTACCTATGCTGATGCTGAGTGACTATGCCTGAGTAATTATCCTCTTCCTCCTCAATCATCACGCTGATAGCTTGTAAGAACATTTTTGGTTCTGGGCACCACCACCAGTGCCTAAGGCACAATTTTTCAGCCCCTGTTTAACAGGGGCGTGTAATTACAATTTTTGATGCAATACTTTGCAGCAGGGCTCGTTCCTGCGTTCCAACTAGAGTGTCTGTGAGGGGTTTCAGTGTTGTGGCATCAGCACCAGTGCCTAAGGCCCAATTTTTCTGCCCCTGTTTAACAGGGGCGTGTAATTACAATTTTTGATGCAATACTTTGCAGCAGGGCTCGTTCCTGCGTTCCAACTAGAGTGTCTGTAAAAGGGGGTTGCAGTGTTTGTGGCACCAGCACCAGTGCCTAAGGCCCAATTTTTCTGCCCCTGTTTAACAGGGGCAGGTAATTACAATTTTTGATGCAATACTTTGCAGCAGGGCTCGTTCCTGCATTCCAACTAGAGTGTCTGTGAGGGGTTGCAGTGTTGTGGCACCAGCACCACCACCACCACCAAAGGCCCAATTTTTCTGCCCCTGTTCAACAGGGGCATGTAATTACAATTCTTGATCTAATATTTCACAGCAGGGCCCATTTCTGCACCCACCAAGAGCGAGTGAGGACTTATAGGGCGTACACACGGTCTGACTTTGTTCGGACATTCCGACAACAAAATCCTAGGATTTTTTCCTACGGATGTTGGCTCAAACTTGTTTTGTCTACACACGGTCGCTCAAAGTTGTCGGAAAATCCGATCGTTCTAAACGCGGTGACGCCAATAGCTTTCATCTCTTTATTTATTCTGAGCATGCGCGGCACTTTGTCCGTCGGATTTGTGTACACACGATCGGAATTTCCGACAACGGATTTTGTTGTCGGAAAATTTTATCTCCTGCTCTCCAACTTTGTGTGTCGGAAAATCCGATGGAAAATATCCGATGGAGCCCACACACGGTCGGAATTTCCGACAACACGCCCCGATCAGACATTTTCCATCGGAAAATCCGACCGTGTGTACGGGGCATTACAGTATTGTGGCACCAGCACCACCACCACCAAAGGCCCAGTTTTTCTGCCCTTGTTCAACAGGGGCATGTAATTACAATTCTTGATCTAATATTTCACAGCAGGGCTTACAGTGTTGTGGCCACAACAACACCTAAGGCCCAAATTTCTGCTGAGTATATAGGGCAGGCCCCTACTTTCAAACATCTAACTTGCAAACGACTCCTACTTGCAAACGGAAGGAGACAACAGGAAGTGAGATGAAATCTACCCCTAGGAAGGGAAATTCTCTCCTGTAAGAGTTAATATGGGAAAAACATTTCTCCTTTCCACTGATGCTTTCCAATCCTTGTTCCACAAAAAAAAACAAATTCTCAAAAAACATTTGTCATTGGGACAAAAAGTGAGGTGAAATCTTCTAAAGTGAAGGAAAGACAGCAAAACAAATGTCACAGGGGTGATATCCTTTCCTATGTTTTCCAAAAAGCTTAAAAAAGACTGTACCCGTAAAAAATGTACCCATTCAAAATGACAAACAGATTCTACTTAACAACAAACCTACAGTCCCTGTCTTGTTTGCACCGCCTGCATACTGCTGTTCAGAGTATATAGGGCCTGGTGGCCCCACACCTTTCCTTATTTTAATTTGGGTGCGGGGTTCCCCTTAATATCCATACAAGACCCAAAGGGCCTGGTAATGGACTGGGGGGTACCCATGCCGTTTGTCTCACTGATTTTCATCCATATTGCCAGGACCCGACATTACATTAAACCCGCAAGCAGTTTTAAATGATGTCTTTAAAAATGACATTTGGTGCAGGGACTGTTCTAAACACGGGAAACACGCGTCACTTTACAGGCATACTATAGACACCCCCCAGGTACGATATTTAAAGGAATATTTCACTTTTTTTTTTTTTTTTTACTTTAAGCATCATTAAAATCACTGCTCCCGAAAAAACGGCCGTTTTTAAAAGTTTTTTTTGCATTGATACATTTCCCCTGGGGTAGTACCCGGGTCCCCAAACCCTTTTTAGGACAATACCAAGCAAATTAGCCTTTAAAATGAGCACTTTTGATTTCGAACGTTCGAGTCCCATAGACGTCAATGGGGTTCTAACATTCGTGCAAACTTTCGGTCCGTTCGCAGGGGGGTGATACTGAGCTCGATGAAGGCAGTAACATGAGCACGGACAGAGGGGGTGCCCAAGAAGGACAGCAATCTGGCAGTCATGCTCCCCCTGCTGCAGCATACTGCCAGGTTTGCTTCAGTGATGAGGAGGGAGGGGATGATGAGGTCACTGACTCAACGTGGGTGCCTGATAGGAGAGAGGAGGAGGAGGAGGAGGCACATCACCAACGAGGCAGGATGCCCTCCAGGGGCCAGCCTAAGGGCAGCACATTGACTGCATCACACCCCAAAGCTCACACCGGGGGGTGTTCGGCTCATCCCTACTCCTGGACAACACACGCACCAACACTGGGATACGTTTTCAATGCTTTATTAAAACAAACGACTTAGGAAGTAGCAGGAAAGAGGTAGAAAGGAAACTTGCAGAAGAAACTCTAATATTCTCTGGTAGGGTTCTTTTGACAAAATGTCCTGGTAGAATTCAAATACTATTTGAAATGTGCTCCCCTCGTGGAACACACTCCTTGCTCGTCTGGATAGGCCTCTCTCACCGGTCTAGCAGCCAGCACGCAGCACGAATCAAAGTCTCTGCCACAGACTTGTTTGGGAACAAAATCCGTACGATCCTCTGCCACAGGATGTATAGGTTTTTCTATAGTGAAAGTCAGTCACAGTGCTTGAACCTTTAAGCCGAGCCAGCAACACTATGCTGTATAGTCACTTTTGGATATGTCCTCCAACCGAGTCACCAGGCCCCTCTATAGACCAGCACGCTGCATGATCTCTCCAAGACGGGTCCTCCCCTGGAATCTCCTCGGTTGTCCAGCTTCGTCACACAGGACCGACAGCTCAGGACCATTCCTCGGCCGCGGTGGCAGGCTCCAGACAAGCCTCTGGACCCACCCCTGCGCCGCTGTATCGTGGGCCTCCCGAACGGAGGACCACGAGGTAGCTCCTTTAACGCATACCTGTCGGCCAGGAGGGCCAGCAGGTGGCTGTAAAATGAACCCTAAAACATGGCATCTGTCCCATAAATACCCTTGCCCAGAATGCAACTCGGAGGACCACCTCCACCGAGCGTGCCTCCGGGACAGAGGAACATCCATACGCTTCAACACGTTGCCTTTCCAACCCTGACCAGTGGCAACAGCGACACCCACCGGTCAGCACAGAAACACACACAACGTCAGCCAAGCTGGAACGGAGGCAAACTTTAACCTTCCTAACGCACAATTTACCTAACATGCGGTAGATTGCAAATCTGCCAGCGCTACATGATGTACAAACCATTTTTTTCCTGTGGGATTAGCATAGAAAAGCAAGGATTTCAGTAAACAGTTCATTTGGAGATGTTGGTTAAGGATTTCCTCACCCACTTTTCCTCTTGGAAATATGTATAGCAAAATTCCCATTCACATTCCAATTCACATGGTTACAATAAACAAAACAAAAGCCTTCTGGACAGCAGGATATAACAAAGGTTCCCAACCTCAGTCCTCAAATACTCCCAACAGGCCATGTTTTGGGAATTTCTCTAATGCTGCGTACACACGGGCGGACTTTCCGACCGGACTGATCCGACGGACCAAATCCGGCGGACAATCTGACCGTGTGTGGTCTGCATCGGACTTCCGACGGACCGTTTTGACGCGGAACTCCGCCGGACTCAGTTCCTAACGGAAAGCCCTTTCGTCTGTATGCTGGTCCGACGGACCAGATATGACACAAGGGCAGGGTACTGCCTCTCGCGCTCGCTGCAATAGGAAAAACAAATTTTCCTATTGCGGCGAGCGCAAGGCGACAATGTCCCTTAGGTCTGATATGGATTTTAAGGGGTACCCCCTAGGCCGAAAAAAGAGCGTGAGATCCCCCCAAAATCCAGACCAGACCCCTATCCGAGCACGCAGCCCGGCTGGTCAGAAAAGGGGGTGGGGACGAGCGAGCATCCCCCCTCCTGAACCGTACCAGGCTGCTTGCCCTCAACATGGGAGGTGTGGGTGCTTTGGGGGAGGGGGGCACCCTGCGGCCCCCCCAAAGCACCTTGTCCCCATGTTGATGAGGACAAGGGCCTCTTCCTGACAACCCTGGCCACTGGTTGTCGGGGTCTGCGGACCATTTTATTATTATTATACAGGATTTATATAGCGCCAACAGTTTGCGCAGTGCTTTACAACAACATAAATGCAGACAGTACAGTTACGATTCAATTCAATGCAGGAGGAATCAGAGGGCCCTGCTCATTAGAGCTTATAATCTGGGATCCAAAAAGTATCTTTGTTTACACAGCTACACACAGCCCTGCCCCTCCCCAGTAGCACTTTCTCTTGTGATGTGGGGTCAAGGAAATTTCTTCTCTTTCTCTGACCAGACAGAGACCTAACTTAAAGTGATATTAAATCCTCAGGTTTTTAGGCACTTTTGACTTAATTTAATCCTTGCCTATGCTCCAGTTTAAGTGTCCTGACTCTACAGTAATAATTTCATGCCCTGTCTGTCTCTTACCTGGTCTGTGTATCAGCCTTAGGGCCTGCACTCTCATACCTGCATGGTTAAGAAATATTTCCTCAGTGTGGCTCCACCCTAGCCTCAACAGGAACCACTATTTAACACTGTGCTCTCCAAGCCTGCCTTGCCGAGCATTATTGTGTGTTTGGTTTCCTGTCTCCTGCTTGCTGTGTGCTCTACGTCTGTCTCTGTTACTGATCTTGGCTTGTTTTTTGACTGCCTGCTTGTTACCCTGACCTTTGGTGTGTTCTCTGTCTATCCTTGTCTGCTAGTTGCCCCGACCTTTGGCTTATCTTCTGACTACACCTTGTTGTCCTGGATTGCTGCTTCCTCTCTATCCTCCTGTAGCCTACCATAAGTGTGAGCTGGGAGACCCTGGGGGCCGCGACCTGGAGCCAGTTGCAGCACAGTCCATCCTGACCACTAGAGGCTCTGGTGAACACCTGCTGGCTCTTAGACTCCGCACCCTGGGGAATCTTTGCTCTAGCTCCCAGTGAGATCTGTGTTGGTGTTCCACTGGCCCTGCTTTCTTGAACTTCACAGAGTTCCATTCGCAGAAGTCAGTCGTAGGGTCCACTACCTTAGCGGTGCACTCCTGACTGCAACGCTGTGCATCTGTCACCTGGACTCAGGTGACCTGACAATAAGCTGGTTCTGTGGTCACTGTTCCAGGTTTTCTGTTTAAGGGTGACTCCTTTCTCCTGTAGTATTCTGTGGAGCCACCCTTGTATGCAGGGACTAAAGCTGTGCCTAACTACATCAGGTGCATCAACAGAAAAAAATAGCCCTTTAGCCTAGGATGACAAGGCACTCGCATATACCCCCCTACTCCTACTCCTCCTTTTTTCTCCAAGCTAATGGACTATCAACTTCAGGGAAGACCAGAAGTTCAGGGTAGCAGCACTGATCGAGCAGGAGCCACCAGCATTGAAAATTGTGGGGTAAGAATTTTTACAAATAGTTTACTAGGAGTGTTTTTTATGGTGTTCATTGTGTCAAAATAAAATAAAACAGAACGGGGGGGTTAAAAATATCTTAATAGAAAAGCATCTGGCTGTCCAACATTCTTTCTGCCTCTGGATAGGGATGGGCCAAACACCCCCCAGTTCGTTCTGCATCCAGAACATGCGTACGGACCGAAAGTTTGTGCGAATATTCAAACACCATTAAAGTCTATGGGACGCGACCGTGAGAAATCAAAAGTGCAAATTTGAAAGACTAATATGCAAGTTATTGTCCTAAAAGGGTTTGGGGACCTGGGTCCTGCCCCAGGGGACATGTATCAATGGAAAAGAAAGTTTTAAAAGGGACGTTTTTTCGGGAGCAGTGATTTTAATGATGCTTAAAGTGAAAAAATAAAAGTGAAATATTTAAATTTCGTACCTGGGGGGTGTCAATAGTATGCCTGTAAACTGGTGCATGTTTCCCATGCTTATAACAGTCCCTGCACAAAATGACATTTCTAAAGGAATAAAAGTCATTTAAAACTGCTTGAGGCTTTAATGTAACGTCGGGTTCCGGCAATATGGATGAAAATCAGTGAGAGAAACGGCATGGGTACCCCCCCCCCAGCCCATTACCAGGCCCTTTGGGTCTTGTATGGATATTAAGGGGAACCCCGCACCCAAATTAAAAAAAGAAAAGGCGTTGGGCCCCCAGGCCCTATATACTCTGAACAGCAGTATACAGGTGGTGAAAACAAGACAGGGACTGTAGGTTTGTTCTTATGTAGAATCTGTTTGTAATTTTGAACAGGTACATTTTGTAAGTGTAGCTCCAGCCAAAAAATCTATTTTTAAATCTTTTTGGACAACATAGGGAAGGGTTATCACCCCTGTAACATTTGTTTTGCTGTCTGTGCCCCTGTTCAGAAGATTTCACCTCACTTTCTGTCCCAATGACAATTGGATTTTGAAAATTTTGGGTTATTAGGGAAGCTATGATTGGTGATACAGCATCCGAGGAGACACATTTTTCCCATATTAACTCTTACAGGATTGGATTTTGAAAATTTGGGGTTTTTAAGGGAAACAAGGATTGGTGATAAATCAGTGGTGGAGACACCTTTTTCCCATATTAACTCTTACAGGAGACAAATTTCCCTTCCTAGGGGTGGATTTCCTCTCACTTCCTGTTGTCTCCCTCCGTTTGTAAGAAGGAATCGTTTGTAAGTCGGATTTTTGAAAATAAGGGACCGCCTGTTTATACTATACGGCCTGCCCTATACAATCTGCGGAAAATTGGGCCTTAGGTGTTGGTGGTACCAAAACACTGTAAGCCCTCACAGTTACTCTTGCCGGGCACTGGAATGGGCCCTGCTGTGAAATATTATATCAAGAATTGTAATTACATGCCCCTATTAAACAGGGGCAGAAAAAATGGGCCTTAGGCGGTGGTGGTAGCACAACACTGTAAAGCCTCACAGATACTTTTGTTGAGCCCAGGAACAGGCGCTGCTGTAAAATATTAGATCATAAATTGTAATTACACGCCCCTGTTAAACAGGGGCAGAAAAATTGGGCCTTAAGCAGTGGTGGTGGTGCCACAACACTGCAACCCCTCACAGATGCTCTTGTTGAGCGCAGGAATGGGCCCTGCTGTAAAATATTATGTCAAGAATTGTAAATACATGCCCCTGTTGAACAGGAGCAGAAAAATTGGGCCTTTGGTAGTGTGGTGGTGGTGCCACAATACTGTAAGCCCTCACAGTTACTCTTGGTGGGTGTAGGAACAGGCCCTACTGTGAAATAGTAGATCAAAAATTGTAATTACACGTCCCTGTTAAACAGGGGCAGAAAAATTGGGTCTTAGGCAGTGGTGGTTGTGCCACAACACTGCAACCCCTCACAGATACTCTTGTTTCACGCAGGAACGAGCCCTGCTGCAAAATATTACAGCAAAAATAGCCACTGGTGGTGGTGCCAAGAACCAAAAATGTTCTTAGAAGCTATCAACATGAACACTGAGGAGGAATAGGATAGTCACTCAGCATCAGCATAGGCAGTCTTCAAGGGATCTCAGATTCATAAAAAAATTAGTCGGTTACATCAGCATCTGGTGCTTGGTAGCTGGTGATCCAAGACTGATTAATTTTTATGAAGTTGAGCCGATCAACCGAGTCAATGGAGAGGCGCACTCTGTGATGGGTTACAGAGCCTCCAGCGGCACTGAATGTGCGTTCCGAAAGAATTCTGGATGCAGGACAGGCCAGTAGCATACTGTGCAAGCTCTGGCCAGTGATCCATCCTCAAGACCCAGTAACCCAGTGGATTTTCAGTTGGAAAGGTCTCCAAGTCTGATCTTGCCCCTAGGTATTCCTGCACCATGTACAACAGACACTGGCGATGGTTGCTGGAACCGATCAGACCTTGGGGCTGCGGAATAAAAAATTGTCTGAACGCATCGGTCAGATGGCCACCTTCTCCACCGCTCCTTCTGTGACTGACCGAAGCTTCAGCAACACGTTGTCCAGGAGGACAAGGAAATTTTAACCTCCCAGGCTCTGGAAACGCATTGCACAAACCTTTCTACAAGGCCTCCCGAAGATGTTTCATCCTCTGCTCCCTCTGTGACGGCTGGATAAGCTCCACCACCTTACCCTTGTAACGTGGATCAAGAAGGGTTGCCAGCCAGTACTGATCCCTCTCCTTGATACCACGAATCCGAGGGTCCTTTCGCAGGCTTTGCAGGATCAGGGAGGCCATGCAGCATAGGTTTGCTGAGGCATTCGGTCACTAAGGATGACCTGATCCGCAGCCACCTCCTACCAGCCACGTACAAGTCCATAGGTTTCTGGAGCCTGAAAACAATCCCTTGAAGACTGCTGCTGATGCTGAGTGCCAGGCTCCACCTCCATGCTGACACAATCCTCCTCCTCCTCTTCCTGTGTCATAGGCGGGCCTGCAGGAATAGTGTCTGGATAAAGGGGGCCTTGAGAGGTAAGGAAGTCCTCCTCTCCCTCCCTCTGTTCTGCCTCAAGTGCCCTGTCCATTATTCCATGCAGCGTGTGCTCCAACAGGTAGACAAGAGGGACAGTATCACTGATGCATGCACTGTCACTGCTCACTATCCTCATGGCCTCCTCAAATGGTGACAGGACAGTGAATGCATCCTTGATCATTAGCCACTGGCGTGGCGAAAAAAAGCCAAGCTCCCCTGACCCTGTCCTGGTGCCATACTCACACAGGTAGTCATTAATGGCCCTCTGCTGCATGTGCAGCGGCTGCAGCATTGCCAACATTGAGCTCCACCTGGTGGGCATGTGACAGATGAGGCAGTTCTTGGGCAGGTTGCATTCCTTTTGGAGGTCAGCCAGCCGAGCACTGGCATTATATGACCAGCGGAAATGCCCACAGACTTTCCTGGCCTGCCTCAGGAGATCCTGTAAGCCCGGGTTCCTGCACAAGAACTGCTGCACCACCAAATTAAGGACGTGAGCCAAACAGGGAACATGGGCGAAGTATCCCTGTTGGAGGGTGGAGAGGAGGTTGGTGCCATTGTTGCAAACCACCATTCCTGGCGTGGCGTCAACCACCTCTGAGTCTGCCCCTGCAGAGCTGCCAGACTTTCTGCCCCAGTGTGGCTCCCTAAGCAAATCAACTCAATCACCGCATGGCATCTTTTTGCCTGAGTGCTTGCGTAGCCCCTAGAACGCCTACGAAGCACCACTGGTTCCGAGGACAAATCTGCACAGGAAGAGGCCATAGAGGAAGAAGAAGAGGAGGGGGTGAAGGAGAGAGGTGTGGCAGAATCACCACTACCAACATTTTGGAGGAGTGGTGGTGGAACGAGCTCCAACAATACTGCACCCTGTCCTGCATCCTTCCCAGCTACCAGCAGGGTTACCCAGTGCACCGTTAAAGAAGGGTAATGACCCTGCCCATGCCTGCTGGACCATGAGTCAGCGGTAATATGCACCTTACCGCTGACCACCCAACTAGGCCAAGACATTGCCTTCCACACATCGGTAGAGAGCCGGAATGGCCTTCCGAGGAAAAAAATTGGCATTTGGGAACCTGTCATTGAAGTACCACACATTTCACAAATTCTCAAAAGGGGGCAGAGTCTACCAGCTGAAAAGGCAGCAGTTGTAGTGCTAGCAATTTAGCCAAACTAGCATTCAGCCGCTGAGCATGTGGATGGCTGGGACCGAATTTCTTTCGCCAGTTTAGCAGGGTAGGGAAATTTGGGGTAGGGAAATTTGCCTGCTACAATCGTATGTTGGTGTACCGCTAGCAGATTGCCCACAAGTGCTTGGGACACCTAATTCTACACCTGCATTCCTCTCAGTGCAGGTCTCTAAGAGGACTGAAGTTATAGTGGGGTTGGAGATCCCAGCTCGTCAAGCATATGGTGCCCAAGAGGCTTCTGTTTTGGCCATGCTTGATACGCTTCAGACATATGTTGCAAACAGCAACGGTGCAATCTGCTGCACACGTCTCAAAAAAGGCCCACACCAAAGAACTTTTGGGAAAACGTGCGGAGTCAGCAGATCCCTGCGCATGTGGAGCTCTGCGTGTGATACAGTCGATTGGCTGCCCTTAAGCTGGCCCCCAGAGGGCATCCTGCCTCATTGGAGATGTGTCTCCTCCTCCTCTTTTCTATCTGGCACCCACGTAGAGCCAGTGACCTCATCATCCCCTCCCTCCTCACCACTGGAGCAAACCTGGCAGTATGCTGCAGCTAGGGGAACATGACTGCCAGTTTCGTGTCCTTCTTGGGCACTCCCTCTCTCTGGGCTCACGTTACTGCCTTCATCCTCAACTTGGGTACCATCATCAGAGCCTTCAAAATGCATCCTCCAGCAGCATGTACCCTACACTGCGGTCGAACAGTTCGGGGGAATCCTCAGAGAATGATGGTGGGGCTAGGGAAGGAGTGACTGATGACATTGAGCCAATGGAAGAGGCCGCTTTGGCAGCTGCATTGGCAGACAAAAAAACCTGAGCCTTGGTGACAGAGGATGAAGAGGATGAGGATGGCTTGGTCATCCACTCTACCAACTCTTCTGCATGTTGTGGCTCTACACAGCCAGCTGCCGAAAAAAAGGACAAGCATGCCCCACGGCCACATGCTGAGGATACACCATGTCCACGACCAGCACTGTTGGCTGTAGACACAGAGCCTGCTTGCCCTCTTTTAGAGGCCTGTGAGCGTCTGCATCTCCATGGTGGCCTTCCATACTGTACAAGTAGATTAGCAAAACAATGCCTGAAATTTACTAAAAACAGTACACCAGGAATGGCCTACAGTCAGGTATAGGTTTGGCTAGACTATATATACAAGCCTGTAAATATATAAATTAAATGAACTGCATCTCACTGAGTCACCTGCCTGAAAGTGTCTTTAAACACGCACTCCAGGAATGGCCTACTGTCAGGTATAGGTTTGGCTAGACTATATATACAAGCCTGTAAATATATAAATTAAATGAACTGCATCTCACTGAGTCACCTGCCTGAAAGTGTCTTTGAACACGCACTCCTGGAATGGCCTACTGTCAGGTATAGGCTTGGCTGGACTACAATGCAGTGGATATATATTTTATGAACTACACGTCACTGAGTCACCTGCCTGAAAGTGTCTTTTACTCCAGGAATGGCCTACAGTCAGGTATAGGCTTGGCTAGACTAGATTAGTAGGTTAGAAATAGTACAGCAGGAACGATCTGCAGTGAGATCTAGCTAAACTGGATCAACTGCCTACCTGAAGTAGATTAGAAATAGTACAGCAGGAACGGACTGCAGTGAGATCTAGCTAAACTGGATCAACTGCCTGCCTGAAGTAGATTAGAAATAGTACAGCAGGAACGGTCTACAGTGAGATCTAACTAAACTGGATCAACTGCCTACCTGAAGTAGATTAGAAATAGGACAGCAGGAACGGTCTGCAGTGAGATCCAGCTAAACTGGATCAACTGCATGCCTGAAGTAGATTAGAAATAGTACAGCATGAACGGTCTGCAGTGAGATCTAGCTAAACTGGATCAACTGCCTGCCTGAAGTAGATTAGAAATAGTACAGCAGGAACGGTCTGCAGTGAGATCTAGCTAAACTGGATCAACTGCCTGCCTGAAGTAGATTAGAAATAGTACAGCAGGAATGGTCTGCAGTGAGATCTAGCTAACTGAATAAACTGCCTGCTCAAAGTAAATGAAATGACACACTCTCTCTCTCTCTCTATAATGCGGCACACGCCGATGTACGTTGGCAGAATGGCACGGCTGGGCAAATGAGCGTACCTGTACGTCCCTTTAAATTTGCCGCAGTGCCACCGGCCGAGAGCTCTGTGAGTCGGGTTGCGGGTCCTGTGGACTTGATCGCCGCGGGGATACCCGCGACCGCCTCACGAAGAGGAAGAATGGGGAGATGCTAATGTAAACAAGCATCTCCCCATTCTGCCTATTGACAGTATCACTGATCTCTGCTCCCTGTGATTGGGAGCAGATCAGTGATGTGTCACACGTAGCCACACCCCCACAGTAAGAATTACTCCCCAGGACATACTTAACTCTTATGCCCCGTACACACGGTCGGATTTTCCGATGGAAAATGTCCGATCGGAGCGTGTTGTCGGAAATTCCGACCGTGTGTGGGCTCCATCGGACATTTTCCATCGGATTTTCCGACACACAAAGTTGGACAGCAGGAGATAAAATTTTCCGACAACAAAATCCGTTGTCGGAAATTCCGATCGTGTGTACACAAATCCGACGGACAAAGTGCCACGCATGCTCAGAATAAATAAAGAGATGAAAGCTATTGGCCACTGCCCCGTTTATAGTCCCGACGTACGTGTTTTACGTCACCGCATTTAGAACGATCGGATTTTCCGACAACTTTGTGTGACCGTGTGTATGCAAGACAAGTTTGAGCCAACATCCGACGGAAAAAATCCTAGGATTTTGTTGTCGGAATGTCCGAACAAAGTCCGACCGTGTGTACGGGGCATTACACTGTCCCCTAGTGGTTAACCCCTTCACTGCCAGTGTCATTTACACAGGAATCAGTGCATTTGTATAGCATGGATTGCTGTATAAATGACAATGGTCCCAAAAATGTGTCAAAAATGTCCAATGTATCTGCCATAATGTCGCAATCATGATAAAAATCACTGATTGCCGCCACTACTAGTAAAAAAAAAATATTAATAAAAATGCCATAAAACTATCCCCTATTTTGTAAACGCTATAACTTTTGCACAAACCAATCAATAAACGCTTATTGCGATTTTTTTTTTTTTTACCAAAAATATGTAGAAGAATATGTATCAGCCTAAACTAAGGAAAAAAAATGTTTTTTTTAAATATTTTTGGGGGATATTTATTATAGTAAAATGTAAAAAATAATGCTTTTTTTTTTTCAAAATTGTCGCTCTTTTCTTGTTTATAGCGCAAAAAATAAAAACCGCAGGGGTGATCAAATACCACCAAACGAAAGCTCTATTAGTGGCAAAAAAAGGACGTTAATTTTGTTTGGGAGCCACGTCGCATGACCGTGCAGTTGTCAGTTAAAGCGACGCAGTGCCGATTCGCAAAAAGTCTTTGGCCAGCAAAATGGTCCGGGGCTTAAGTGGATAGTGTGGGGCGTATACTTAAACCCCTGAGCCATAATTGACCAAAGGCTCCCTGCCTTGGCCAATTATGTCTCTGTTTGCTTACGGCGCTGTGATTGTCCAAAGCATCAGCCAGCAAACCACTGCGTTATGGACCATGACACGCCGCTCAAATTTGGCGCGAACGGCCCATAATGTTCGATCTTCGGCAAACGATCGAACAGCCGATGTTCGAGTCGAACTCATGTTTGACTCGAACAGTCAGCCCATGCCTACCTCTGGAGACCTTTTATCTTACAAATTAAAGTCTGGATCCAAAAAACCCATAACCCTGCAACCACTTCAAAGAATAAGGAGGAACTGATAACTGCTTTAGAAGCATCAAACCCATTTATTAATCTATATAAAGAGCAGATCAATCCATCCAAGGTACAAACACCCTAACGCATTTCACTTGGCAAGGAGCTTACCCATATGCCCCGTACACATGATCAGAGTTTCCGACGGGAAATGTTCGATGTGAGCTTGTTGTCGGAAAGTCCGACCGTGTGTATGCTCCGTCGAACATTTGCTGTCGGAAATTCTGAACACAAATGTTTGAGAGCAGGTTCTCAAATTTTGCGACCAAAAACTTTGTTGTCGGAAATTCCGAGCGTGTGTACACAAGTCCGACGTACCAAATTCCATGCATGCTCAGATTCAAGTATGAGACGGAAGCGCTCGGTCTTGTAAAACTAGCATTCATAATGGAGATAATACATTTGCCACGCTGCAAATCTCTAAATCTTTCAATGCAGTGCATTCTCTTCTTCTTTATAATGCTAGAATAATGAAGTTGCTTTGCTGCTGATATTCACACAGAGTTCTGACAAACGGATTTCTTATTATTTCTCATGATCTCCTGAATACTCTTTGTTTTTATAGTGATCTACTTTTTTTATAGTGATCTCCCTAATATTTTTTGTCGTTTTGTATGTCAAGTTAGCACAACACTATTATTTTCTTGTATTTAATAACCTCAGAGGTTGGTTGGTGTTGGTGTCCCTTGTTAATTTGACATTGTATTTTTGAAATGTACCTGCCTACCCACAAACAAACTGTACTTTTTGAAGTAAAAAACATAGGGGATCATGTAGTATAGCACTGCGGCGCTAATTCTCGCTAATTGCCGCCAATTAGTGCTAATTCGCAGCAATTAGTGCAAATTAGCATTAAAACAGTATTCACTATAGCGCTGGTGAGAAAATACTCCCAAAATCGAACTTACTGTAGTTCCCTGAAGCTAAATAGCACCCAAATCTTTACTCTGCTAAAAGCTGGAGAATTGCACATGGAAATAATATTTAGAGCATGATATAATTGCCTAAATGGTACTGAAATATGCTGTATATTATTTAAAGATAATCTGCTTTTAAACTGTGTGAAAAAGTGATTTCTACACTGAAATATCTTTAAAAGTCTGAGAAGAGATAAATTCCCTGTTTTTGTACAACTAGGTGCCAGCACAACTGAGCATGCTCAGACCTGCAAATAAACCTGCTCTCATTTTAGCTAAGTGTCTTTTTTACCAGGCACTATAATAAATACCAAAATTAGCGCTTGGCTAAAATGCGTTTTTGAGAATGAAAATCTGCGCTATTATAGTCCAATACAAGTTTCAGCCATTGATTCTAATGGTACAATAAATAAATACTTTTAATGAAATGAAATGTATCTTTCTCTGAAATAAATGTTCCCTGCAACAATGTTGCTGCTTCTATTTTGTTTTTTCTCATCTATTTTGTTTTTAAGAATACTAGAATGTGGAATGTTTTGATAAAATATATTTTTCTCTGTCACTTTCACTTGTTACTCTCCATCTCACAAAAATCTTTACCCAAACTCACACAGATGTCTTTATAAAGCACAAACAATACAATTGCTGATCCAAATTTAAAATGAGTAACAATTTTTTTTTATTAGTTCCAAAAAATCATAATTTGAGCCCAAAAATTGTAATATGTGTACCAACATCAGAAATCAAAATGTAATTCCCAAAAATTTGAGGATAATATCACTAAACTACTAATATCACTATACACTCACCCACAAAGAACCATTACCCTTGATTAATGTAATTCCATCACCTGTATGTCCAAAGAAATGCAGTATTTATGTGTATTTATGTGTAGGAGGCTCTCACATGTGGCAGGTCCATGGCTTAGAAGTTAGAACATCTGCTTAGCATCCCTGAGCGTCTGGGTTTGAATCCCAAACATGCTGCTGCATGTAGAGAAGTTGTCTTATCTCCCAAGTCCTAAAACTTTGTCTAAATGTAGAATTTTTGTGTAGGAGGGTTCCACAATTATTGTAAATCTTGCCAGATACACTATCCAGCCAAAAGTATTGGAACAACTGCCCTTACACACTCATGATCTTTAGTGGGAGCCCAGTTGTTGTCCATAGGGTTAAAAATTGATTTGGCCCACTCTTTGCAGCTAGAACAGCTTCTGGGGAGGTTAGGAAGGCTGCCCATAAGGTTTAGTGTGTCTATGGTAATGTTTGACCATTTTTCCAGAAGTGCATTTGTGAGGCCAGGCACTGATGTTGGATGAGAAGGCCTGGCTCACAGTCTCTACTCTAATTCAGCCAAAAGGTGTTCTTTTGGGTTGAGGTCAGGACTCTGTGCAAGCCAGTCAAGTTCCTCCACCCCAAACTTGCTCATCCATGTCTTTATGGACCTTGCTTTGTGCACTAGTGTGCAGTCATGTTGGAACAGGAAGGGGCCATCCCCAAACTGTTCCCACAAAGTTGGGAGCATAAAATTGTCCAAAAATGTCCAAAATGTCTTGGCATGATGATGCCTTAAGAGTTTTCTTCACCGGAACTAAGGGGCCAAGCCCAACTCTTGAGAAACAACCCCACGCTATAATCCCCCCTACACCAAATGATTTGGACCAGAGCACAAAGCAAGGTCCATAAAGACATGGATGAGTGAGTTTGGGGTGGAGGAACTTGACTGGCCTGGACAGAGTACTGACCTCAACACAACAGAACACCTTGGGGATGAATTAGAGTGGAGACTGTAGGCCAGGCTTTCTCGTCCAACATCAGTGCCTGACTTCACAAATGTACTTGGAAGAATGGTCAAACATTCCCATAGACACACTCCTAAACCTTGTGGACAGCCTTCCCAGAAGACTTAAAGATGTTGTAGCTGCAAGGGTGGGCCAACTCAATATTGAACCCTATGGACTAAGACTGTAATGCCATTACAGTTCATGTGCGTTTAAAGGCAGGCGTCCCAATACTTAGGCCAATATATTGTATATTGCTTGTAACACTAAACAGGGCTATGGACTTAGGGCTGGTTCACACCGCAAAGATGCAGACAAGGCTGCCTGCTGAATAAAGTGGGTAGCAATCCTGTCTAGCAGCACTGGGGTTGCTGGTTCAATTCCTCAACATGCTAATTCTTGTGTTGAAGTTTATATGTTCTCCCTGTGTGAGTTTCTCACCTCAATCCAAAGACATGCTGGCATTTTATTTGATGCCTGTCAAAATAGTCTCTAATGTAAGAAAGTTAATTTTGGACTTTAGATTGAAGCTCATTGAAGCCAGGGACTGATGTTAATGGGGGTTATTTACGAAAGGCAAATCCACTTTGCACTACAAGTGTGCACTACAAGCGCAAACTATAAGTGCAAAGTGCACTTGGAAGTGCACTTGGAAGTGCAGTCACTGTAGATCTGAGGGGAAGATCTGAAATGAGGGGAGGCTCTGCTGATTGTATCATCCAATCATGTGCAAGCTAAAATGCTGTGTTTTATTTCCCTTGCATGTCCCCCTCGGATCTACAGCGACTGCACTTCCAAGTGCACTTTCAGTGCATTTTCAAGAGCACTTTGCACTTGTAGTGCAAAGTGGATTTGCCTTTCGTAAATAACACCCAATGTTTGTTTGCACTAATCATGCCCAGGGACTTGGACGTTAGGGATGATCCGAACACCCCCCGGTTCGCAGAACCTGCGAACGGACTGAAACTTTGCACGACCGTTAAAACCCCATTGAAGTCTATGGGACTTGAATGTTCGAAATTAAAAGTGCTAATTTGTGTGAGGGTCCCCACCCTGAGGAGTTCTTGGAGAAATGGCTTAGGGGTATATTTGGGACAGAGACTTTTTCTCACCTCTTTGCTATCGAAAGAGCCCATAGAGTGCCGACGAGAGCCCCATTATCAGGGGGGTATCCCAGGCCAATAATTATGAAATTTCTTAACTACAAAGACAAGGCAACCTTGATGCGCAGGGCAAGAGAGATGGGAGATATCCTGCACAATGGAGTTAAAATCTTATTTTTTCCCGATTACTCCCCAGATCTGCAGAAACGAAGGGCTGAATTTAGGGATATCAAACGCAATCTACGGAACTACAAAATTGAATATGCCCTGCTGTATCCGGCACGCTTACGCATTACTGCCCTAGGGGCTACCCATTTTTTTGCTACATCAACAGGGGCTACAAAATGGCTTGAAGAAAACAAAAAGGACCTGTAGAGCCATGGGTTGAATAAGGCTGGTCAAAGCTTGGAAAAGAAAGGAGAATATATATTTCTGGGTTTTTTTTTTTTTTTCTCTTTTTTGTAGCATATAGCGGATGGCACGGGGAAGGGGGGGGTATATCAGATGGAAGCACGGATCAAGGATGGGGTTTCACTAATTATACACGCTCTGAGTGTTGTTTTGATGTTTTGGAATTGGGCTCTGGGAGGGAGGGAGGAGGGGAGGAGTTTGGAAGGTGTTGTTTTGATGCTTCGGAACTGGGTTGTGGGAGGGGGGGAGGGGGCGAGGAGTTTCGGAAGCAAGCCACAAAGTATTTGCTCAGTACTTAAGCAGAGTGTTTTTTGCTGAATGGATGGGAGGAAGGAAAAAGGTCACCAACAAAGCCCCCAGGGCTAGCCTAGGCAGGCAGGTGGGGGGGGTCACGAAAAAGGGTGGGGGGAATGGAGATAGATCAAGTAGAGGTTGGGGGGGGAGGGGGGTTTATAGTGAGACACAGGATTAGATACCAGGGTGAACGAAAGGCACACGTAGATAGGAGGAGGGGGCTTATAAAAATAAAGCATATTTGTACATGTTGTTCATATCTACAGTTAAATAACACAAGGGGAGGGAGTGGAGTGGTCCCTGGACGCGGGGGCCCCTCGCCAATTCCCCCTTTTTTCACTTTTTTTGTCACAATCATAGAGATGATGGCAAGCACCGTAGACACAATTATACGATTGAATTGCCCCTTTTTTTTCTTTTGGGGTGTTCTTTTTTCCCTTTTGGATTTAGAGTTATTTTTTTTTCTTTTTTCTTCTTCTTCTTCTTAGATGTCATTTAAAACTCTAAAAATAGGTTCTTGGAACATTAGGGGTATGGGCGATTCTGCTAAAAGGACAGCTGTGTTTTCGGCAATGGAGGATTATGGTGTTGAACTGGCTTGCCTGCAGGAAACCCACCTCACTAATGAGACCAAATTACATGCCTGGAGCAATAAATTTCAAGTACAGTACCACTCAGTTCATACCTCTTATTCAAGGGGGGTGAGTGTCTTGGTGAGGAGGGGTATCTCATTTTCCTGCAGGGAAGCCAGGATAGACACGCTGGGAAGGTATGTCTTTTTGAACTGTGTTGTGGAGAATAGGCCTCTGGTGATAGCAAACGTTTATATTCCTCCTCCGTTTAAGATGGATACCATGTTGGACCTGCTGGAATTTGTGGATAGTATGGTGGATATTCCTATAATAGTGGTGGGGGACTTCAACGCAGTTCTAGATAACAGCATGGATCGGTTCCCACCCTTGACCCGTGCAGAAAGGGTATCAGAGGGACGCCTAGGTCAACTTCTTGAAGAGGTGGGATGGTGCGACTTGTGGAGATCTCATAACCCAAATACTCGGCAGTATTCCTGCTACTCAGGGTCATATTCCACTCTCTCGCGTATTGACATGGCAGTGGGCAATAGCGAAGCCCTGAGATTAACAGGAAATATAGAGTACAGACCAAGGGGAATATCGGATCATTCACCCCTGACCTTAACCCTAAATCTAAGTATTAGATCTAGCCAGAAAAGGTGGACAATAAACCCACTATGGTTGGACCTGATAAGCAGCCCAGCAGAAATAGTCTCCAAATTAAAAGAGTTTGTAACATTTAACTCAGGTACAGCACCAGTAGGGGTAGTGTGGGATACCCTAAAAGCATACCTTAGGGGACTGCTACACCAACAGGTTACTATAGTAAAGAAAACATCAAGGGATTGGGAGGTGAGGGCCAGTAGGGAAGTCATGGAAGCAGAAGCACAATATGTGCTAGATCCAACACCTGAAAAAAGGAGACTTGGCTCAATAAACAACAAGAGTATAAAGAAGTAATTAATAGAAGAGCAGAGAATAAGAGACTCTTCCAGAAACAAAACTACTTTGGCGAGGGGGAGAAAGTAGGCCGGATGCTCGCTCTCTTAATTAAGTCTAATCTATCCTCATCGGCCATCTCTTCAATTAAGACGCCGGTTGGAAAGACTACATCTGATCCCGCCGAAGTCTTACAAACTTTCTTTACATTCTATAGAGATCTGTACAGGTCGCGCCGGGGTTCGAACCGGCGCGAGATGGACGGATTCCTAAAAGGGGTAGACCTGCCCGTAATCTCAGAGAGAGATAGGAGAGAGATGGACTCCCCCCTGGCTCTAGAGGAGCTGTAAAAGGCAGTCGCGGAGCTGTCAGGCCAGAAATCCCCGGGCCCGGACGGGCTGCCGCTGGAAATTTATAGGAAATACGGGGAGGTCCTGCTTCCGGAGCTTTTAAAAGTGCTGGAGCAGACGATCAAGGACGGAAGGTTGCCCCTATCGATGTCAGAGGCCGATATAGTAGTGATCCCAAAAGAGGGGAAAGACCAGTCGGAAGTTTCTGCGTATAGACCCATATCCCTGCTGTGCACAGATGTCAAGATTATCGCAAGGGTGCTGGCATCCAGATTAAACAAATATATTGCGAAACTTGTGCACCCGGACCAATCGGGGTTTATCCCCGGTCGGTCCACCAGCACAAACATCAGAAGGGCTTATCTGAATCTTCAGGTACCAACAGATAACGCGGGATCCAGAGCTATATTGTCCTTGGACGCTGCCAAGGCCTTCGATAGCCTGGAATGGGAATATCTCTGGAGGGTGCTGGAGAAGTTTGGACTTGGCCCTGTATTTATTAGTTGGCTAAAAATTTTATACAACCACCCAAGGGCAAGGCTCAAGATAAACGGCGAATACTCGGAAAGCTTCCCCCTCGAAAGAGGGACAAGACAGGGGTGCCCCTTATCTCCTCTGCTGTTTGTCTTGGCCATGGAGCCACTGGCGGGAGCAGTGAGATCATCACCTGAAATACAGGGATTCCAAAGAAAAGGGAGGGAAGAGAGAATAGCGCTTTTCGCAGACGACATTATATTCTTCCTTGGGGACACGACCTCCTCATTGAAGAAAGTGACGCAGCTAGTGGAGGACTTTGGAAAGTTCTCGGGATTAGCTATCAACTGGGAGAAGTCATCGCTACTACCGGTTGACCTATTAGCTAATCCTACTTCGATGTGTCTGCCTCAATTGAAGGTTACAGAGAAAATGAAATACCTTGGTGTTGTGCTGTCCAAGGACCCCGGTGCATTTATTGAGGACAATTTGGTCCCCTTCTTATCAAAATTCAAGAGAAAATGTGACACTTGGAGCAGACTCCCTCTGTCTGTGGCGGGTCGAGCCAACTTGATAAAAATGGTTTGGATGCCGCAGCTGTTATACCTACTCCACAATTCCCCTGTTTGGATCGGGGAGAAGTGGTTCCAAAAGATCCAATCCCTCTTCGGGGATCTAATATGGAAAAAAGGGCAGGCCAGGATTGGCCTACAGAAACTGCAGCGTCCCGACACGGAGGGGGGACTGGGGGTTCCCCAACCGTTCATATATTTCTTGGCAGCTCAGTTGCAACAATTGGGTGGTTGCGCCACTGAGGGAGGGGGAAGCAACAATGTTAAAATTATCCTACAGGGGAACTCACACAGCTCACTAGCAGGCGCACTGGAGGCAGACTCATTGCAAGGAGAAATCCCGACATTCAAAACGATCACTAGGGCTTGGCAGACAGCTAGGAAAATAATGGGGTATAAAGGAATCTCAGAATATTCGCCAATGTGGAACAACAAACAACTGCACGAATTACTAACAGTTAATAGGAATAAAGCGTGGGAAAGATGTGGGATAAGCCGGCTGACACAACTATATGAAGGGGATACTCTGAAATCTTTTGAGGATCTGAGACATGAGTACGGGATACCAAACCAGGCATTCTACAGCTACCTACAGATTAGGCATGCCCTGAATAAACAGTTCAGCGGACAACCCCCAACATGGTGCAGGATTCCATTACTACAAACTATAATTAAATCAGAGACCACCAAGGGCTTAATTACAGAGATATATACCCAACTAATAAAGAGAAGAAATGTGAAGGTTGGCTTATCAGGGGGAAGGGACAGGTGGGCGGCCGATGTGGGGGAGATAACGGACGAACAGTGGAAGAGGATTCTCGAATTTGGATCAGAGGTGTCGGTTTCTCCCTCGCAAAAAGCCTCCCACCTGTTGTTGCTGCACAGATCCTATTACACACCAAAAAAGCTGTTTATGTTTGGTCGTAGAACTAATGATGAGTGCCCTAGATGCAGAGGAACAGGCGACCTAATCCATATGGTCTGGAGGTGCCCAAAACTTGTTAGGTACTGGACGGAGATTCTAAAGAAAATAAATACTACGTTTAGAGTTAATTTAGAGCTTGATCCTAAGACCTGTGTGCTGGGTCACGTTAACAACAGGATGAGGGATAGAAACACCGCCGTAGCTACAGCAAGATGCTTGTTTCAAGCCAGAAAATTAATAGCACAAACCTGGCAATCAAGAACACCCCCAACCCCGGAAGCCTGGGTTGGAACTGTTAATTCTACAATATGGAGCGAAAGGACATTCTACATAAGGCTAGGCAATTATAATATGTTTGTGAAATTATGGAACCCGTGGATCCTAGCAATGCCATGCTCCTTACCAGTGCTATCTTAGCGCCGAGAACAATCGTCTTTCTACTAAGGCAGAGAAGTTGTATCAGACATAGTATAGTATATACTATAGTATAGAACCCCATAGCCAAAAGAAAACAATGAATAACAGCCTGATAAAAAGTGTGCCTCGGAATAATCAGGGTGGGTTATTGGGGGGTGGGGGGAGGGAGGTTTACTAGGGCGAAAAGCAATAATGCACAGCCACGTGTAGTAACAACAAGAGACAATGCGGCCGGCTGGCCGGTACGTACAAAGCAGATGTTATTAATTAACTTCTTTTTTCTCTTTTTTTCTCCCCTTTTTTTTTTTTTTTTTTTCTTTTTTTTTTTTTTTTCCTCTTGTGTTACACCTCTGTACTATTGTAATCACTCACATATGGAATGCACAAAGTAAAGGAAAAGTTTGAAAGGCCACAATGATGTGACTCAGTAAGAGACATATACGACTATCAATCTGAAAACTGTCTCGGCATTAAGTTAACTGAAGTGGCAGCAAAAAAAAAAGGAAAAAGAGAAAAAAAAAAGGAAAGAAAAAAAAAAAAGAAAAAAAGAAAAAAAAAAAAGTGCTAATTTTAAAGGCTAATTTGCATGGTATTGTCCTAAAAAGGGTTTGGGGACCCGGGTCAATGTATCAATGCAAAAAAGTTTTAAAAGCGGCCGTTTTTTCGGGAGCAGTGATTTTAATGATGCTTAAAGTGAAAAAAAAATGAAATATTCCTTTAAATATTGTACCTATGGGGTGTCTATAGTATGCCTGTAAAGTGGCGCGTGTTTCCCGTGCTTAGAACAGTCCCTGCACAAAATGACATTTTTAAAGGAATAAAAGTCATTTAAAACTGCTTACGCCTTTAATGTAATGTCAGGTCCTGGTAATATGGATGAAAATCAGTGAGACAAACGGCATGGGTACCCCCCAGTCCATTACCAGGCCCTTTGGGTCTTGTATGGATATTAAGGGCAAGCCCGCACCCAAATTTAAAAAAGGAAAGGCTCGGGGCCCCAGGCCCTCTGAACAGCAGTATACAGGCGGTGCAAATAAGACAGGGACTGTAGGTTTGTTGTTAAGTAAAATCTGTTTGTAATTTTCAACTGGTACATTTTTAAAGTGTTTAGATCCAGCCAAAAAAGCTTTTTAAGCTTTTTGGAAAACATAGGGAAGGGTTATAACCCCTGTGACATTTGTTTTGCTGTCTGTGCTCCTCTTCAGAAGATTTCACTTCACTTTCTGTCTCAATGACAAATGTTTTTTGAAAATTTGGGGTTTTTAGTGAAATGAGGATTGCTGAAAGCATCAGTGGAAAGGAGAAAAGTTTTTTCCCATATTAACTCTTACAGGAGAGAATTTCCCTTTCTAGGGGTAGATTTCATCTCGCTTCCTGTTGTCTCCTTCCGTTTGCAAGTAGGAGTCGTTTGTAAGTTGGATGTTTGAAAGTAGGGGCCTGCCCTATATACTCTGCAGAAATTGGGGCCTTAGGTGTTGGTGTTGCCACAACACTGTAAGCCCTCACAGGGCCCTGCTGTGAAATATTAGATCAAGAATTGTAATTACATGCCCCTGTTGAACAGGATCAGAAAAATTGGGCCTTTGGTGATGCTGGTGCCACAACACTGTAAGTCCTCACAGTTACTCTTAGGCACTGGAACGGGCCCTGCTGTGAAATATTAGATCAAGAATTGTAATTACATGCACCTGTTGAACAGGGCCAGAAAAATGGGGCCTTTGGTGGTGATGGTGCCACAACACTGTAAGTCCTCACAGTTACTCTTGGTGGGCGCAGAAACGGGCCCTGCTGTGAAACATTAGATCAAGAATTGTAATTACATGTCCCTGTTGAACAGGGGCAGAAAAATTGGGCCTTAGGCACTGGTGCCACAACACTGCAACCCCTCACAGATACTCTAGTTGGAGTGCAGGAATGAGCCCTGATGCAAAGTATTGCATCAAAAATTGTAATTACACACCCCTGTTAAACAGGGGCAGAAAAAATTGGGCCTTAGCCACTGGTGACAGTGCCCAGAAACAAAAATATTCTTACAAGCTATCAGCGTGATCATTGAGCCTCGATTCACACTGGGGCAACACGACTTCAGCGCAACTTTGCAAGGCAACTTCAAAGCGGCTTCAGCGCGACTTAATGCGTCTTCAAGTCGCCCCCAGTACAGGCGACTTTGGCTGTGGCCAATCACAGAATAATCAGCTCTCTGGGAGGGAGGGGTTTGCCTGGGTAAACTAATTTCTTTTCCTGTAAAGTCGCTTCAATATAGATGGAGATCCGACTTGGAGGCGACTTCCATTGAATTCTATGGGTAGAGGTCGCTTAGAAGTCGGATTGAAGTAGTACAGGAACCTTTTTTGAAGTCGGAGCGACTTCAGTAGTGTACATTAAGACGCTCTCATTGACTATAATGCATTTCCCAAACAAGACTTTGGGCGACTTGAGGGCTGACAAGTCGGATCCCAAGTCGTTGTAGTGTGAACCGACCCTGAGGAGGAAGAGGATAGTCACTCAGCATCAGCATAGGGAGTCTTGAAGGAATCTGACATTTCAAAAAAAATTATTCGGTTACATCAGCATCAGGTGCTTGGTAACTGATAGTGATCCAAGACTGATTCATTTTTATGAAGGTCAGTCGATCGACCGAGTCGGTGGACAGGCGCACCCTGTGATCGGTTACAAAGCCTCCAGCAGCACTGAATGTGCATTCGAAAGAACACTGGATGCAGGACAGGCCAGTAGCTCAATTGCATACTGTGCAAGCTCTGGCCAGTGATCCATCCTCAAGACCCAGTAACCCAGAGGATTTTCGGCGGGAAAGGTGTCCATGTCAGATCTTGCCCCTAGGTATTCCTGCACCATGTAAAACAGACGCTGGCGATGGTTGCTGTAACCGATCATACCTTGGGACTGCGGAATTAAAATATTGTCTGAACGCATCGATCAGACGGTCACCTTCTCCACCGCTCCTTATTTGACTGACCGAAGCCTCAGCAACACATTGTCCAGGAACAGGAGTTTGTAACCTTCCAGTCTCTGGGAATGCGTTGCACAGACCTTTCTGCAAGGCCTCCCAAAGATGTTTCATCCTCTGCTCCCTCTGCGACGGCAAGATAAAGTCTGCAACCTTACCCTTGTAACATGGATGAAGGAGGGTTGCCAGTCAGTAACGATCCCTCTCCTTGATACCACGAATATGAGGATCCTTCCGCAGGCTTTGCAGGATCAGGGAGGACATGCAGCGTAGGTTTGCTGAGGCATTCGGTCCGGAGTCCTCTGGGTCACTAAGGATGACATGATCCGCAGCCACCTCCTCCCAGCCACGTACAAGTCCATGGGTTTCTTGGGACTGTAAATAATCCCTAAAAGACTGCTGCTGATGCTGAGTGCCAGGCTCCACCTCCATGCTGACACAATCCTCCTCCTCCTCCTCGTCCTCTTCCTGTGTGATGGGCGGGCACGCAGGAACACTTTCTGGATAAAGGGGCCTTGAGAGCTAAGGAAGTCCTCCTCTTCCTGCCTCTGTTCTGCCTCAAGTGCCCTGTCCATTATTCCATGCAGCGTGTGCTCCAACAGGTGGACAAGGGGGACAGTGTCACTGATGCATGCACTGTCACTGCTTACTATCCTCGTGGCCTGCTCAAATGGTGACAGGACAGTGCATGCATCCCTGATCATGGCCCACTGGCGTGGGGAAAAAAAAACAAGCTCCCCTGACCCTGTCCTGGTGCCATAGTCACACAGGTACTCATTGATGGCCCTCTACTGCGTGTGCAGCCACTGCAGCATGGCCAATGTTGAGTTCCACCTGGTGGGCATGTCACAGATTAGGTGGTTCTTGGGCAGGTTAAATTCCTTTTGGAGGTCAGCCAGCCGAGCACTGGCATTATACGACCGGCGGAAATGCACACAGACTTTTGTGGTCTGTCTCAGGATATCCTGTAAACCCGGGTACCTGCCCAAGAACCGCTGCACCACCAAGCTGAGGACGTGAGCCAAACAGGGCACATGGCTCAGTTGTCCCTGTCGGAGGGCGGAGAGGAGGTTGGTGCCATTTTCGCAAACCACCATTCCTGCTGGTGTGGCGTCAACCACCTCTGAACCTGCCCCTGCAGAGCTGACAGAATCTCCCCCAGTGTGGCTCCTGTCCCCCAAGCACACCAGCTCAAGCACCGCATGGCATTTTTTGGCATGCGTACTTGCGTAGCCCCTTGAACGCCTACGGAGCACCGCTGGCTCAGAGGACAAAGCACAGGAAGAGGTCATGGAGGAAGAAGAAGAGGAGGGGGTGGAGGAGAGAGGTGTGTCAGAATCACCAGTAGTAGCATTTTGGAGGCGTGATGGCGGAACAACCTCCAACACTACTGAACCTTGTCCTGCATCCTTCCCAGCTGCCAGCAGAGTCACCCAATGCACCGTGAAACTTAGGTAACGTCCCTGTCCATGCCTGCTGGACCATGAGTCAGCGGTAATATGCACCTTACCGCTGACTGCCCTGTCCAGCGAGGCCAAGACATTGCCTTCCACATGCCGGTAGAGAGCCAGAATCGCCTTCCGTGAGAAAAAGGGGAGTTTGGAAACCAGAGGAACCGCACATTCTACAAACTCCACAATTCTACAATTCCAAATTCCACAAACTCACGGAAGGGGGAAGAGTCTACCAACTGAAAAGATAGCAGTTGAAGTGCTAGCAATTTTGCCAAGCTAGCATTCAACGCTGGGTATGTGGATGGCTGGGAGCGAACTTCTTTCTGCGGTGCAGCAGCTGGGGCAGGGAAATTTGCCTGGTACAATTTGACGTCAGTGTATCGATAGCAGATTGCCCACAAGTACTTGGCTGTGACAAACCTAATTCTACATCTTCATTCCTCTCAGTGCAGGTCTCAGAGAGGACTGAAGGTATAGTGGAGTTGGAGATCCCAGCTGATGAGAAGCAAGGAGAGGTCCTCTTTGTTTTTTAGTGTGGGTCTCTTAGGTACGCTTGCCAACGAACTGCATGGCAGGTCAACATATGTCTGGTCAAGCATGTGGTGCCCAAGCGGGAGATGTTTTGGCCACGTGAGATACACTTGAGACATACTGTATGTTGCAAATAGCAGCGGTGCGATCTGATGCACTCGTCTCTAAAAAAGCCCACACCAAAGAACTTTTGGAATAACGTGCAGAGACAGCAGCGCCCTGCACATGCAGAGCTCTGTGGTGTGATGCAGTCAGTGTGCTGCCCTTAAGCTGGCCCCTGGAGGGCATCCTGCCTCTTTGGTGATGTGCCTCCTCCTCTATCCTATCAGGCACCCACATGGAGTCAGTGACCTCATTCCCTCCCTCCTCATCACTGGAGCAAACCTGGCAGTATGCTGCAGCAGGGGGAACATGACTGACAGATTGCTGTCCTTCTTGGGCACCCCCTCTGTCTGGGCTCATGTTACTGCCTTCCTCTAGCTGAGTACCATCATTGGAGTCTTCAAAGCGCTGGGCATCCTCCTGGAGCATGTACCTAACACTGTGGTAAAACAGTTCGGGGGACTCCTCAGGAGGACATGGTGAGCCTAGGGAAGGAGTGATTGATGCCATTGAGCTAAGGGAAGAGGCCGCGTTGGCAGCTGCTTTGCCAGACAAAGTATCCTAAGCCTGGGTGAGAGAGGATGAGGAGGATGAGGACGACTTGGCCATCCACTCGACCAAGTCTTCCGCATGTTGTGGCTCAATACGGCCAGCTGCCGAAAAAAAGGCCAAGCGTGTCCCACAGCCACGTGCTGATGAGGATGCACCGTGTCCACATCCAGTACTGTTGCCTCTAGACAGAGCCTGCTTGCCCTCTTTTATTGGCTTGTGACTGTCTGCCTCTCCTTGTTGGCCTTCCAGACATACTAATGGCATGCAGTGAGATGTAGCTGCACAAAACTGGGATGTGTATATATATATATACCGATTATACTGCAGCTAGCAGAATCAATTGCCTGCCTGTAGTATTATTAGTATGAGAACATCTGCACTTGTCTTCAGGTAGCTATACTGTAGGTGCAACTGTGCAGGATACACAGTACACTAACTGGAAATACTTCAAGAGCCTGCCTGTGCTATTAATAGGATCAGAAGAAGCACACAAGTTCCTGGCTTCAGGTAGCTATACTGTTGGTGCAACTGTGCAGGGTTACACAGTACACTAACTGTAAATACTTCAAGAGCCTGCCTGTGCTATTAATAGGATCAGAAGAAGCACTTGGCTTCAGGTAGCTATATTGTAGGTGCAACAGTGCAGGGTTACATATTACACTAACTGCAAATACTTCAAGAGACTGCCTGTGCTAATAATAGGATCAGAAGAAGCACACACGCACCTGGCTTCAGGTAGCTATAGGGCTACTTCAAGAGCCTGCCTGTAGATAAACTGAATACAGTGTATATACAACACCTGGGATGTATATATATATATATATATATATATATATATATATATATATATATACACAATACACTGTAAGTGCAGCTAACGTGACTCGACCTGCCTACTCTATCTAACTTAAAACAATTGACACCATCTCTCTGTCTATCTAACTCTCTCCGCCGTAACACACTACACAAGGCCGCCGCGCAGGCGGCCTTAATTTAGTGTGGGTCATGTACTAAACCCCCTGAGCCATAATTGGCCAAAGCCTCCCTGGATTTGGCCAATTACAGCTCTCTGTGCAGACGGCGCTGTGATTGGCCAAGCATGCGGGTCATAGTACATGCTTGGCCAATCATCAGCCAGCAATGCACTGTGATGCCGCAGTGAATTATGGGCCGTGGCGCGCCACTCGAATTTGGCGCGAACGGCCCATAATTTTTGTAATGCGGTGAACGACCGAGCACACGATGTTCGAGTCGAACATGCATTCTACTTGAATACAAAGCTCATCCCTATTGGACGTTTAAAATTGTAGAGTTTACACTGCACAGGTACATATGCTTAGAAAACTGTTGCTTTGTTTATGTAGATGCAAATGGACTTCGATCTTTGGTCTGTAGTTGGAGATTTAATGCACAAAGCCAAGGGCTAACACAGATGTAAATAGTATTATGTGTTCCTGCTCATCAGGTGCAATCACTTTAGACATACACAAAGGGACAGATTGAAAGATACTGGTGGGCGTGTACTTCTATTGGGCGTGTGTCAGTGTGCTAACAATACAACCTACCTTATATAAAGGGCTACAGTAGGGGGATTCATTTGGCCTGAGAAGAGGCCAAGTTTTTGCTGTGATTTGTGGGGGAGAAGGAAAGATAGTGTGCATATTGACAAACGCCCAACTAGGGTTGTTTGCTTGTGCATTTATTCCAACAAAAGTGGGTTTATGTGGCCATGCTGTCAATGTTGTGTGTGTATTGTTCCTGTCTGACCGTGCAAACATGGTTTGGGAGCATGTGCTAACCTTCTACTCTTTGATCTCATTGCTTAATCATGTACACAGAAATGCAGCTTCCAGCAGAACATGGTCACCTATGTATGTGTTTGGATTGTGGGCTGGTGGTGGGTGTTATATTTTGAATAAGTGCTTTTTTTAATATTATGTTGGAATGCTTTGTAAGAATAATGACTGTTAAGTATGTTTCTATAATCTTGCAGATAAAAATGTGATGTGTTGCCTGTTATACACTGAAAGTAAAGCTGTGTCCACTCTAAGGTTTCGACAAATTTTAGATTGTAAACTCCTATGAGCAGGGCCCTTAAAACCCAATTGCTAACTGTTTTGCTAAATGTAGCACCATATATCCTGTATAATTTTTTATTTTGAAGCTAGTAAATGAATGTACATTTTTGTTTCTGCTGGCAAAATAAAAGTACATTATTGAGCTTGTTGTGGTGGTTTTTATTTTTTCCCTTTTCTTTCTTTTAATTAGTTTTGAAGTAGCGTGATTTCAAAGTAGCAAGGTCAGCACGATTTCAGGTGCTACTTGATAAACATCTGTATGGCTTCATACACAGATGTCTATTGAAGTCACACCTGAAATCGGCAAAAGTAGTGCAGGAACTACTTTTGCAAATCGGTGCAGTGTTGCATTGATTGGAACAGTGCCTTTGCTGCCAATAGGCTGTGACTTGTCATGTAATTTGATCTCTCAAATCGCATAACAAATCGTTCCAATGTAAACCTAGGCTTTAGCACACCTGCAAGTAAGTGATAAAGGTGGAATCTTTATATATATATATATATATATATATATATATATATATATATATATATATATATATATATATATATATATATATATATATATATATATATATATATATATATATATATATATATATATAAAGCTGTGGAGAATTGCAGGTAATGAAATCAGCTGGCGGATAGGCAGTGTTGTTATGTGTCAGCTCTGGTTCATGTTGGTGCAATTTGACATGTCAAATCGGTGGCAATTGCACAGTTCTAATTGGTGCTACTTTGGGGTGTAATTTGTATTGATATCAGTGCAGAAACCTGCACAGATGTCTCTGTTATTGCCCCCGCAGTCGGGACTGACATGCGGGAAAGAAATTGTGTGAGTTCAGCTAAACGATTTTCTCCCGCTGTCAGTGTGAACCAGGGCTCAAACTGGGCCTTTTGTCTTTGTAATTCACCTGCTGCTATCCCAGGGACACCATTTCTTATCAAACTCCCTTAAGTTTACCTTCAAATATCATATAGAAATACAGATTTGCATATCTGCAAATAAACAAAAATAAAAAATGCTAATCGTGGTTGCGCTCAAATATTCGCAGCTGCGATCAAAAGAGCGTGGTTTCACCTTCTGACCCGGAAGTTCCTGTGCTGGTCAGGATCTCCATCTAGGTGGACATGGTGAGGTCTCTCTTTAGTAAAGAGGAGGTGCTACTGACTTGCCAGGTAAGTGTAGGATATGTACTTGTGCTTACTCAGTGTGGGGATGGATGTGGTAGTTATATTTGGTGTGGGTGGGGTTCATTGATTTGGCATCACCACACATTTGCTTCCATCCCATGTGCACACATCACTTCCTACACTTGTTCTGCTGATGTAAATCAGTAAGGACTGTGCAAGAATAAATGACAGCTCCTTTCTATTAAAACATATATGACTTGTTTCACAGTTGGGCAACTTTCCCAGCAAATTTGGACCTCTGAGTTGCATGACAAGTTGTACCCCATGATTCTCAATGATAACCATTCATATCTGTGCTACTTTAAGTAGCACCAACTTCAAAGTAGTCCCTGTACTACTTTGGTGTGACCTTCATGTGACTTGAGGTACATAGGGCGCAATATTACACAGGCATTCCCAGAAGTTGGGGCCAAGTTGCAGTGGCAAAGTGGCAGCAAAATAGTTTGACTTTCAGGTCGCAGCAGTGTGGATGAGATTCAAGGATAACACCTTTGAATTTGGCCCTATTGTCACTTGTGCATCCTGAAAGTGGGGAAAATACATCCCTGTACTACCTTGGTTTGACTTTGATGCGATCTGAGGTCTATAAACCACAAGATTACACAGATATTGCTTCAAGTCATGGCAAAGCTGTGCAATTTTAAGATTGCACAAGTGCAAATTGGGCCTTATTTAAAGGTGTTATCAATTAATCTCATTAGGTTACTTTCACACTTGGGTGACTTTTCATGCAGCTTTGGATCTCAGAGTCACATGAAAAGTTGTCCCCCATGATTTCCATTCATATCTATGCAACTACACCCATGTTCACATAGCTCTGAATTAACATGTCAAATTGCAGGCCAAATCGGCGCCTATTGACAGCAATGGAACTGTCCGAATTGGTGCGACGCCACGATTCCCAAAAGTAGTTCCTGCACTACTTTGGGCGACTTCAGGGGGCAATTTCTTACCTCCCAACTTTTTTAAATGGGTATAAGGGACACCTATTAGCAAAAGTATGTAGGCATAGGACACACCTCCTAAAACACCTTCTTAAGGGAGAATTATTCCAACAAAAAAAATATTAGTTAAACCTTCAAGTGCTTTTTTTTTTAACTAATAATATTCCTTTAGATTGGCTTTGGAAATTTACAAATAAAGCAATTTAGAAATTAGATGAATGGTTAAGCACTGGGAAACCCTTTTTGAAAGATAAAAAGTGCATTTTATATACAACTATTCAGATCAGAACAAAATGAGGGACAGAGGGACTTTGTTCCAAATCAGGGACAGTTGGGACCTATATGATTTAACTAGACATCTGTCAAGGAAAGTGCACTGATGTCTCTGAAATCACACACAAAATCGGACTGAGGCCCGTTTCACACTTGTGTGACTTTGGACATCAGAGTCGCATGACAAGTCATACCCCATGATTTTCAATGTGTACCATTCATATCTGTGCGACTTCAAGTCACACCGACTTCAAAGTAGTCCCTGTACTACTTTGGTCCAACTTTGATGAGAGTTGAGGTCCATAGAATTCAAGTTTACACAGGCAATCCCTGGAATCGCGGCAAAATTGCCGACGCAAAATCGTGGAAAAATTGCACACCTTTCCCTCTGACTCCTGCATCCATAGACCTCAAGATTATACAGGCATTGCTTAAAGTCGCATCAAAATCGCACAACTTTCAGGTAGCACAAGTGTGAAAGGGGCCTAAGTCACTGTGCTGAGTAGGGATGAGCCGAACACCCCCCTGTTCGGTTCGCACCAGAACATGCGAACAGGAAAAAAGTTCGTTGGAACACGCGAACACCGTTAAAGTCTATGGGACACGAACATGAATAATCAAAAGTGCTCATTTTAAAGGCTTATATGCAAGTTATTGTCATAAAAAGTGTTTGGGGACCTGGGTCCTGCCCCAGGGGACATGGATCAATGCAAAAAAAAGTTTTAAAAACGGCCGTTTTTTCAGGAGCAGTGATTTTAATAATGCTTAAAGTCAAACAATAAAAGTGTAATATCCCTTTAAATTTCGTAGCTGGGGGTGTCTATAGTATGCCTGTAAAGGGGCGCATGTTTCCTGTGTTTAGAACAGTCTGACAGCAAAATGACATTTCGAAGGAAAAAACCCATTTAAAACTACTCGCGGCTATTGCATTGCCGACAATACACATAGAAGTTCATTGATAAAAACGGCATGGGAATTCCCCACAGGGGAACCCCGAACCAAAATGTAAAAAAAAATGACGTGGGAGTCCCCCTAAATTCCATACCAGGCCCTTCAGGTCTGATATAGATATTAAGGGGAACCCCGGCCAAAATTTAAAAAAAAAATGACATGGGGTTCCCCCTAAATTCCATACCAGACCCTTCAGGTCTGGTATGGATTTTAAGGGGAACCTCGTGCCAAAAAAAAAAAAACGGCGTGGGGTCCCCCCAAAAATCCATACCAGACCCTTATCCGAGCACGCAACCTGGCAGGCCGCAGGAAAAGAGGGGGGGACGAGAGTGCGCCCCCCCTCCTGAACCGTACCAGGCCACATGCCCTCAACATTGGGAGGGTGCTTTGGGGTAGCCCCCCAAAACACTTTGTCCCCATGTTGATGAGGACAAGGGCCTCATCCCCACAACCCTGGCCGGTGGTTGTGGGGGTCTGCGGGCAGGGGGTTTATCGGAATCTGGAAGCCCCCTTTAACAAGGGGACCCCCAGATCCCGGCCCCCCCCTGTGTGAAATGGTAAAGGGGTACTTACCCCTACCATTTCACTAAAAAACTGTCAAAAATGTTAAAAATGACAAGAGACAGTTTTTGACAATTCCTTTATTTAAATGCTTCTTCTTTCTTCTATCTTCCTTCATCTTCTTCTTCTGGTTCTTCTGGCTCTTCTGGTTCTTCCTCCGGTGTTCTCGTCCAGCATCTCCTCCGCTGCGTCTTCTATCTTCTTCTCCTCGGGCCGCTCCGGAACCCATGGCATGGGGGGAGGCTCCCGCTCTTCTCTTCTTCTTTTTTTCTCTTCTTCATTTTCTTCTCCGGGCTGCTCCGCACCCATGCTGGCATGGAGGGAGGCTCCTGATGTGTGACGGTGTCTCCTCGTCTGATGGTTCTTAAATAAAGGGGGCGGGGCCACTCGGTGACCCCGCCCCCCTCTGACGCACGGGACATGACGGGACTTCCCTGTGGCATTCCCCGTGACGTCACAGGGAAGTCCCGTCAAGTCAACGTGCGTCAGAGGGGGGCGGGGTCACTGGGTGGCCCCGCCCCCCGTTATTTAAGAACCGTCAGATGAGGAGACGCCGTCACACAGCGGGAGCCTCCCTCCATGCCAGCATGGGTGCGGAGCGGCCCGGAGAAGAAAAGAAGAAGAGAAGAGCGGGAGCTCCCCTCATGCCATGGGTGCGGAGCGGCCCGAGGAGAAGAAGATAGAAGACGCCGCGGAGGAGATGCTGGACGAGAACGCCGGAGGAAGAACCAGAAGAGCCAGAAGAACCAGAAGAAGAAGATGAAGGAAGATAGAAGAAAGAAGAAGCATTTAAATAAAGGAATTGTCAAAAACTGTCTCTTGTCATTTTTAACATTTTTGACAGTTTTTTAGTGAAATGGTAGGGTTAAGTACCCCCTTACCATTTCACACGGGGGGGCCGGGATCTGGGGGTCCCCTTGTTAAAGGGGGCTTCCAGATTCTGATAAGCCCCCCGCCTGCAGACCCCCACAACCACCGGCCAGGGTTGTGGGGATGAGGCCCTTGTCCTCATCAACATGGGGACAAGGTGTTTTGGGGGCTACCCCAAAGCACCCTCCCAATGTTGAGGGCATGTGGCCTGGTACGGTTCAGGAGGGGGGGCGCACTCTCGTCCCCCCCTCTTTTCCTGCAGCCTGCCAGGTTGCATGCTCGGATAAGGGTCTGGTATGGAATTTAGGGGGAACCCCACGTAATTTTTTTAAAATTTTGGCCGGGGTTCCCCGTAATATCCATACCAGACCTGAAGGGCCTGGTATGAAATTTAGGGGGACTCCCACGTCATTTTTTTTTTTAAATTTTGGTTTGAGGTTCCCCTGTGGGGAATTCCCATGCCGTTTTTATCAGTGAACTTCTATGTGTATTGTCGGCAATGCAATAGCCGCGGGTAGTTTTAAATGGGTTTTTTCCTTCGAATTGTCATTTTGCTGTCAGACTGTTCTAAACACGGGAAACATGTGTCCCTTTACAGGCATACTATAGACACCCCCCAGGTACGAAATTTAAAGGGATATTACACTTTTATTGTTTGACTTTAAGCATTATTAAAATCACTGCTCCTGAAAAAATGGCAGTTTTTAAAACTTTTTTTGCATTGATCCATGTCCCCTGGGGCAGGACCCGGGTCCCCAAACACTTTTTATGACAATAACTTGCATATAAGCCTTTAAAATTAGCACTTTTGATTTCTCCCATAGACTTTTAAAGGGTGTTCCGCGGCATTCGAATTTGCCGCGAACACCCCAAATTGTTCGCTGTTCGGCGAACTTGCGAACAGCCAATGTTCGAGTCGAACATGAGTTTGACTCGAACTCGAAGCTCATCCCTAGTGCTGAGTATTATTATACCCAGAATATAAAGTAGTCCCACAATCAAACACTAGTAAACGTATGTTCTCAATATAATTGTGCTCAAATGGCTGAAAATCACACAGATGGTATACCCTACTGAAATTAGACACAGCAGCATAAGCTGAAAAGAGGGCAAATGCCTATTAGCCAATGCCACATCAGCATGAGCATGGTTGTTACTATAATATTAATGCCTGAAATGCAAAACATTATTGTATAGAATCAAACATTAGTAAATGTATTTTCGCTGTAGGTGTGTGCTCAGCTTTGTAGCGTAGCGGTATGCCCTGCTGCCCTCAAAGGTTCAAGCCATGAGGTCAAATCCCACTGACAGAATCTCCTCCTGAAAGTGTGTGTTGTACTCAGCAGCATATTTAGCCAATGCTCGCACATAAGTTTGGTTTATTCCATATTTTAACTCTTCAAATGCATGCAATGGTATGTACTTATTCAATAATATTATGGTGTGGAATTTCAAAAATCAAGGAAAAAAACATCGTAGGGTCTCCCCAGTACATACCAGGCCCTTCAGCCCTCTGGTATGAACTTCAAGGGGAACCCCACACCAAAATGTAAAATAAAATTTACGTTGGGCCCCCCAAAATCCATACCAGACCCTGGAGGTCAGGATGGGGGGGCGAGCGAGCACCCTCCTCTTTTGAACCGTACCAGGCCACATGCCCCAAAGCACCTTGTCCCCATGGGACATTGTTGATAGGGATAAGGACCTCTTCCCGACAACCCTGGTCGGTGGTTGTCGGTCTGCGGGCAGGGGGTTTGTCATAATCTGGAAGCACCCTTTAACAAGGGGGCTCCCAGATCCTGTCCACTATGTGAATAGGTATGGGGTACATCGTACCCCTACCCGTTCACCAAAAAAAGAAGTGAAATGTACAAAAATCAATAGCCAGTTTTTTGACAAGTCCTTTATTGTAAAAAAGCTCAGAGCTGTCTTCTTCCCAGAGCCGTCTTTTTCGGACGCTGTCTCTCCCTCCTCCATCTTCTCCCCAAGCTGTATTCTCCCAGAGCTGTCTCTCCTGCCACTACCCTCTTCTCCATCTACTGTGTTCTTCCACACCGCCGTTTACTCGCTAATAAAAAAAAAACGCTCTTCTTCTGTGGCGGTCTTCCTCCGCTGGGTTGTCACCTGCTGTGTAGCGTCTCTTACATAGCCATGGAGCGGACTCTCCGTTTGACATTATCGGATGGCCACAGAAGACCGCCACAGAAGAAGAGAGGCTTTTTTTATTAGCAGGTAACCGGATGCGCTGAAGAACACAGCAGCGGGAGAAGACGGCAGCTGCAGGAGAGACAGCTCGGGGAGAAGACAGCTCGGGAAGAAGAAACATCAAACACTAGTAAATGTATTTTCTATGTATGATAGTGCTGCACCCAATAGGCTAATGGTCAGCACTTCTACCTTGAAAAACTCAGGCTTTGAAGGACTCATGGGTTCAAATCACACAGAGAGATACTAAAAGATTGAATTGGTGAAAAAAGGCAAATGCCAATTAACCAAAGCAGTATATGCTGAAAGTAGGTGAATGCCAATTAGCCAATGAACTTTAATTTGGCTGATTCTATTATATTAACTCTTCCAATGTATGCAATGGTATGTAAGTATTCAATAATATTATGGTGTGAAATTCCAAACACCACACACTAGCTAACAGGCAGTTTACATTTCTTTGTTTATTTTATTTTGCTTGTGCACTGAAAAAATAAACACAGCTGGTGGATGGTAGGTTGGCTAGTATTTGAACTTGTACCGCGAGTGCTGTGGAGACATCTGAGCAGACCACTAATACATACACTAATACAGTGAGCATCTCCTGTTTACTTGGCGGCCTCTGTAATAGGAAGTCCCATCTCCTGGGCCGCCCTTGGACCACTGTTCTGTCTATCATAGGGGATTCTCACTGTATGAAATCTGTCGGCGCTCGTCCCGCCCCCCTCCCTATCCCCTCTAGGCTGCAGATGGGCATCATTCAGGCTGCACTGATGGCAATGGTGAGGCTGCTGCATTGAAGGCAATGGTGAGGCTGCATTGATGTGGACTGATGAGGCTGCATTGATGGCACTTGTGAGACTGCAGATGGGCATTGATCAGGCTGCATTGATGGCAATGGTGAGGCTGCAGATGGGCGCTGACCCTTATTTTGCTTCAAAGTTCCTTATTTAAAATTTAAGTTTTTTTCCTGAAACTTCCCTCTTAAAATGAATGTGCGTGTTATACGCCTGTGCGTGTTATACACCGATAAATACGGTATATATTTGATGTCACTAAATGATATATTGCTCTCTTTTGTTAAAAAAATGATATATTGCTCACACATGCCATGGTTATATGCACAATTGCTCCCCAAAATAAATTTTTCTGCTTTTTCTGAGTACGAGGATACCACATGTGTGGGACTTTTTGGGAGCCTAGCCGCGTACGGGGCCCCCAAAAACCAATCACCGCCTTCAGGATTTCTAAGGGCGTAAAGTTTTGATTTCACTCCTCACTACCTATCACAGTTTTGAAGGCCATAAAATGCCCAGATGGCACAAACCCCCCAAATGACCCCATTTTGGAAAGTAGACATCCCAAGCTATTTGCTGAGAGGCATTTTGAGTCCCTGGAATATTTTATATTTTGCCACAAGTTGCGGGAAAATTACAAACTTTTTTTTTTCACAAAGTTGTCACTAAATGATATATTGCTCAAACATGCCAGGGCATATGTGGAATTACACCCCAAAATACATTCTGCTGCTTCTCCTGAGTACGGGGATACCACATGTGTGGGACTTCTTGGGAGCCTAGCTGCGTACGGGGCCCCGAAAACCAAGCACCGCCTTCAGGATTTCTAAGGGCGTAAATTTTTGATTTCACTCCTCACTGCCTATCTCTCACAGTTTTGAAGGCCATAAAATGCTAATACGTGATATCTGCCGTGGGAATCACCGGCTTCACCAATTCCAACAGTTGATCCAACGCTGCCTTCCTCTTTAGTTTGTTCTTATAAAATTGGTGTTTCACTTGCCACAGACAGGGCAGCTCCCTGTACTTATCAATAAAGTTGGGAAGGAAGTCATGGTGAATAAATGTATCCATTTTCTCTGCAAGACACAACACAAGACAAACCCTAATGTCAGGCTAAACTCTCCTAATCTTGTCCCAATATAGGCCTCAATCTATAAAAGCAGTATAGGACACTAACCACTGATGCCCCAAGTTAAAATTGTACCTTTGTTTGCACAATCAGCACTTACGCTACTCCTTCCTCCGCTCACAGATCGTACGTACGACGCACACATGTTATGCTTTATATACACTAAGAAAATTTGAAAGCCAAAATTTGAAAGCCAAATTTTGAAGGTGCACACAGTGTGTCAATATGTGCTATCTGCCATCACGGGATACCAATATACGCATTTTGTGGGTGCAACCCCTTCCTCACAACTAAAGTAGATGAGAAGAAGAGGTTGCACCCCTGAAACACGTCCATTGATCCCCCATGATGGGAGCTAGCACATGTTGACATTAGGCATGGGATCTGGAGGGAAATCCACTTTGACTCCCAATTTGTGTGCAGCTTCAAAATTTGGCTTTTACAGGGGTGACATCACCCCATCTGATGAAGGCAAGATCAACATAGTTTTGACATACTAATGTCACATATTGCCTTCAATTTATCAAAGTTGAATTTTGTAAGTTCCTGAGTTGTGTATGCTTTATGGTTTTAAACATGCCCTTTTAACCCAAAAAAGACTATATACTGTCACACATAAATGTTGTACACTAGGGATGTTGGTTCGTTAAAAAAACCCTTTTCTAACGCTCATGTGAATGTGCACGGAGTAAAATGTTTTATACTCAACAATGTGTGGCTTCTTCTTTCAATGCTCAATACCAGTTTTTTTAGTAAGTTGTTGTAGTTTACAGTGACAATGGGGGGTATTTACTAAAGGCAAAACCACTTTGCACTACAAGTGCACTTGCAGTGCAAAGTGGATTTGCCTTTACTAAATAACCTCCACAGTACTCTAAAATTTGCCACATTCGGGTCATTTTAGGGACTCAAAGCAATTAATTCATGGAGCTGAAAAGGATGATTATTTTTTTCATTAATGCATTACATACATTAACAACAAAAACAATGTGTGTGTGTGTGTGTGTAGCAGACCCACAACATAATAGTTAGCTGAAGAAGAGATTGTCACCGCATATATCCAATAAATTATGTTTGCACTCTTGAAGAAAACGGCCAAAAATAGAAAGCCATTGGAGAACGTAGGAGACAGATAAGAAACACAAGCAGTAAATCAAATGAAATTAGTTCAGTTTCTAAAAAATACATTTATTTAAAAAATGTTTTACACATTGTCTGGCATATCAATGGCCCCCCGACCCTCAAAGTACTCTACATACTTTTGTCTTACTTTGCATGTGCTTTGGGGGGGCATGCCAGGACGGCCAGCTTCAAGAGCCGTCAAGGTTGTTTGATGTTGAAAGCCAGCCTCAGTCCCAACTGAGGCCACATAGTTTGTTGCATTTTTCCTTAGGAAATGATGGAGTATGCAGCATGCAAGGACAATATGATTCAGTTTATATTCCGCCATGTTGATCGCTGTGAGAAATAGGCGGAACCAACTGGCGATTATTCCAAACGCATTCTCCACCACTCTTCTGGCTCTGGCCAGCTGGTAATTAAAAACCCTCTGGTCTGGGGTGAGGGTCCTCATCAGGAACGGCCACATCAGATGGTCACCCAGCCCAAATGCTTTATCGGCCACAAAAACAAATGGCCGAGCCACCATTCTGGAGACGTCTGTAGAACTCTGCCTGGGCCATGACTCCAACATTTTTCCCCACGTCCACATACAGGAATTCGTATGTTGCCGACACCACCGCCAACAGCACAATACTATTAAACCCCTTATCATTGTAATAGTATGACCCCGAGTTGGGGGGTGGGACTGTGTGGACACGCTTCCCATCTATTGCTCCTCCGCAGTTGGGGAAGTCCCACTGCTGGGCAAACTGGGAGGCCACAGTCTGCCATTCCTGTGGGTTTGAAGGAAACTGTGGAGTCAAACAAGAAAAATAAAAATTACTACTTTTGCACATAACATTGCAAGCAGATTACACACAAACATTCTTGGTCAACATAAGTATAACATTTATTTTAAGGAGTATTTAAAGACAAAAGTATAAGGTCCACTTATCAGATTCCTCACCCCCTCTGATGGCCCATTGTAAAAATTTTAGGGGGGAGATGTTTTGGGCAGGTAACCCTCTCCACTTCATTGAGAGCTGAATGCCTAAATAATGTGTATTAGATAACTAAGTGAATTTCGCGCAATATTCCAATAGTAACAGTGTCTAAATGCTAAAGAAAAGCTAGCAAAGGTTATGGTAACATAAATAACCGTGGGTGGATCCTAATGAGTGAAAGTCCTTGTATAAAGTGTTAAACAATGAATAAATTAGTAAAGTGCAGCCATATAATAAAAACCGTGAATGGATCCAGATAAATAAAATCTTATGTGAAGTGTTGTGGCCTTAAAATAAATATAAAGTGCAACCGTGACTGGATGACTGTGAATAAATACTAGTGTATAAAAATCTTATCACAAAATCCTTATAACATTGACTAAATTAATATGAAGTAAAATCCATCATAAGGGTGAATAATAGTAGTAAAATGATATCACAAGTGCACTAAAAACTCAGTGTAAAACTAATTCATCTAGCTGCGCCTTTAAAACTCAGAGTAGCAACATTACAAGATTGAAATGTGTAATTCATAAAGTCTAAGATAGATGGCGCTAATGAGTGGATGGAAAGTCCTTCTAATCAAGTCTGTGTGTGTTCTATATGATGATTAAATGATTCCTGCGGTGATGTCCTCTAGTGTAGTCTCTCTGGACTCTCACCTTAAGATAGTACAAATCGAGTGGTGGAAATAAGATCCGTGTAGTATGGGAGCGCTGCTTGGACACTTCTCCTTCTGTGTCAGTTGACTTTCTGGATTTTCTCCTGTATTCCCTCGGCTCCCTCCGCTCTGATGCAGCTCAGACAAGATAGAGATAGGGGAGGGGGAGAGAGAAGGCAGGCTCCACTAGTGTATTAACGTTTTTAAAACCAGGGGGATATTTATTTGATATGCTCTTACATTAAAAATAAAAAGTCAGGCAAAATACAGGACAGATGAGAAGTCTGGCGTTCTCAGCGCCCTCTCACTTGAATTGACAGCTGTGTGCCGCTCCAGCCAATCCCTACGCGTTACGACACGTCACGTGTCTTCATCTGGGGAACCGGATTGGCTGTTCTATGTTACCTTATATGTAGTATAACTGGAAATACTGAAACCGCCATTTTTCTTGTGGGTATACTATTAGACTCAGCGGTTCATGTGTTACAACCGGAAGTTACCAAGCGGCCATTTTACTTGTGATTTTGTGGGTTTTGTTCAGGGATCATTTATTATGTAGATCTGTTTCGTAACGCGTAGGGATTGGCTGGAGCGGCACACAGCTGTCAATTCAAGTGAGAGGGCGCTGAGAACGCCAGACTTCTCATCTGTCCTGTATTTTGCCTGACTTTTTATTTTTAATGTAAGAGCATATCAAATAAATATCCCCCTGGTTTTAAAAACGTTAATACACTAGTGGAGCCTGCCTTCTCTCTCCCCCTCCCCTATCTCTATCTTGTCTGAGCTGCATCAGAGCGGAGGGAGCCGAGGGAATACAGGAGAAAATCCAGAAAGTCAACTGACACAGAAGGAGAAGTGTCCAAGCAGCGCTCCCATACTACACGGATCTTATTTCCACCACTCGATTTGTACTATCTTAAGGTGAGAGTCCAGAGAGACTACACTAGAGGACATCACCGCAGGAATCATTTAATCATCATATAGAACACACACAGACTTGATTAGAAGGACTTTCCATCCACTCATTAGCGCCATCTATCTTAGACTTTATGAATTACACATTTCAATCTTGTAATGTTGCTACTCTGAGTTTTAAAGGCGCAGCTAGATGAATTAGATTTACACTGAGTTTTTAGTGCACTTGTGATATCATTTTACTACTATTATTCACCCTTATGATGGATTTTACTTCATATTAATTTAGTCAATGTTATAAGGATTTTGTGATAAGATTTTTATACACTAGTATTTATTCACAGTCATCCAGTCACGGTTGCACTTTATATTTATTTTAAGGCCACAACACTTCACATAAGATTTTATTTATCTGGATCCATTCACGGTTTTTATTATATGGCTGCACTTTACTAATTTATTCATTGTTTAACACTTTATACAAGGACTTTCACTCATTAGGATCCACCCACGGTTATTTATGTTACCATAACCTTTGCTAGCTTTTCTTTAGCATTTAGACACTGTTACTATTGGAATATTGCGCGAAATTCACTTAGTTATCTATTCATTAAGCGGTTGTGTGAGCACCATTAATTTTGCTGCAATATTCACATCTAATATTTCACATCACCTAGATTTTAATTTTTTACATCTACCAGCGCGAAGGAAATTCTTTATAATTTAAATAATGTGTATTACTTTGTCCAGCCCCTCCTTACTTACACTATTGGCAGCCCACTGGACAGGTAAGAAGTGTCATAATACAAAAATAGTAATACACACTGTACAAACTGAAGTACATTTTTACATTCTGCAATTACCTATCAAGATAAAAGGGGAACAAAACTTGAAACAGTACCATTTAAAAGTATTCAGGCAGGCCCTTGCACTACATGCTTTGGTGAATTCATCCATAAATCTAACTGCAAAAGAGGTAGGTATAGTGTGTATGGGTTTGGTAAGGTCAGCAGATAGAGGATTGATATCGGCTGACTTAGCAGTTGGGGGGGGGGTTCCAAATGAGTTTGGGCCCCAAAATAAAAAAATATTGCACTCTGCCTGAATTTAAGAACAACAATAACATTTGTACACATTTTAGGGGGTGTTTAGGGTACGCACTACAATGGAGCTGATAAAATACATTGTTAAGTGATTAGGTTAGGTGTGTTTGGACCCAGGATAGCATACTGGGGAGGTTAGTGCAGGCTAATATGCATGAAGGACAAAAAAGGAGTAGTAAAAGCTTCCGGCATGCACGGGGACAAAGAGGACATTCACAGCATATTACAATCATCGTAATTATGGAATGATGAAATAAATACAATACATAAGCAAACATTAAATACATAGAATGTGATGTTAAAGGATAAAACTTAAAAATATATAGTCCTTTTGCAGGACCTGAATTATGGCAGAACAGGTCACTATAATAATGATTCCCAGAGCCTGGGGGGAGATCCCAGTCGAGAACTTAATGTCCTGCACACTTCTCCCCATTCGCCAAGTACATCAAGGTGGCGACAAGCTTTTGTTCGGGAGTGATGGCTTGTGGCATGCAGGTGTCCTGCTTGGTAATATAAGGGGAAAGCAAAGCCAACAGACGGTGAAAAACGGGGTCCATCATCTGGAGACAATTCCGTAAATCATCAGGATTATTCTCCCATATCTCCCGCAACAAAGGCATATGAGAGAATTGGTCACGCTGGAGCAACCAATTCTTCGTCCATGAACTCCTCCTCGCCCTGTTCATGGACTGGACTTGGGTCAAAGCAAGAACTCCAACACCAAGTCCTTGTACAGCACGAGCTCTACGAAGAGTACGTACCCGCAACATGGCTAGAAAACGGTCGGCTGGTCAGAACGACTAACAGAACGCACTGAAAATCAGAAAGCATCTGAAAATCAGAAATGAGCGGACAAGAGCGCACTGAAAAACAGATACAAACTATTAAATAGAACGAACTGAAAGACAGGAACGAACTGACAACATGCACTGAAGAACAGATACTGACAAGCAGAAATGAGCTGAAAAGCACGAGGCTGAAAAGTGCGAATTGTCTCTCACCAAACTTCTACTAACATGAGATAAACACGAGATTAGCAGAAGGAGCCCAAAGGGTGGTGCACTGGCTATTGAACTTCCTTTTTATAGTCCCGTTATACGTGTTGTACGTCACTGCGTTCTGGACGTTCGGAATTTCCAACAGCATTTGTGTGACCGTGTGTATGCAAAACAACATCTTTCGGAAAAAAATCCACGGTTTTGTTGTCGGAATCTCCGATTGTTTGTACAGGGCATATAGGGGACTACCAATATAAAACATGTAAGAGTGTTTGTACCTTGGATAGATTGATCTGTTCTTTGTATGGATTAATACATAATTTTGAGACTTCTAATAAAATTAGTGTTTCCCCTTCTTCCTTGAAGCTGTTACAAAGACTGTCCTAGGCTCCTGTCATTGGTGTATATAATCAAAAGGGTGAACAGCGCTGATCAGCAGACAGCTCTGATCATTTGCCTCAGGGGCAAAGTAAAAACTTTTTATTATTGTTAAGGAAATTATAAAATTTTCACCAAGGCATACAGCAGTCAACTGATGGTCATGCAGACTTGGATTAAAAAACTGACAGTGCCTGGAGGCTGGAGCCGCATGGATGACACAGGGGCTTAGGGAAACGCAGTACAAAGCTGTTGAACAAAGAACACCGGAGTATTGCTGGTGGGGGGCCCGTCCAGGTTCGTAAGGCCAGGGGTCCAATGAAGGGGGAACCAAACTGCAGGCACAGGAACTGTTGAGGCCAGTAAACAGCGGCCACTCGCACTGTGTACGAAGCCCAGAAGTGATGTCATAGCCTGGCGGAAGTCAGCAAAGGGAATCTGAAGAGTATGGGCAAACCCTGCTGCTGGGGACAATTATTAACTGCCAATGCCAAGGGAGCAAAGAGAGTCACACATTGCTGACTGGAGACACTACATGTTTCGGGAACACACCCCTTCTTCAGGTTCATTGATTAATTGGCTGAGTGTGACAATAAATAGGGAAAATGACCCGGAAGTATAAGTGTGGGAGGGGGAGGAGCTAGCAGCCCCTGTCATCCATACGGCCCCACCCACCCAAGTGGATAGTAACAATACCCAGTGCACAATACTTTATCAACAATTGCATATCTTAAAAATACACATACACATGCATAAAAAATCATTCAAATATATATATATATATATATATATATATATATATATATATATATGAAATAAAAATAAATATATATGTGTATTTTGTATAATATACGCACAATACCGAGCAGCACAGTGGTTTAGGGGTTAGCACCCTCACCCAGCAGCAAACGAGGGCCGCTGGTACGAACCCCAACCACGACACCACCTGTCTGGAGTCTGCACGCTCTCCCTGTACCTGCATGGGTTATTTATAAATAATAATAGAATACACAGATAATGTCTATATCTCAGAAAATGCAAAAAACGGATGAAAACAGCTAAGGTATATTATATAACTGTACGAACTTTAAGTTCCTCGTTCAACCCATTGAGAGAAAGAGTATTGAGCTTATATATTCACATGGTTTTGCGTTGGCATAGGTGCAGTAATATTTTATTCTCCATCATGCCACCCAAAGGTACGAATTCAAGGGCTAGAACAGGCTATCAGCTATTTGGCTATCGCCCAAATTGCCCCCTCCGCTCCTTCCAGGACCTCCTGCTCTCTAGCTCCCTTGTTACCTCTTCCCATGCTCGCCTTCAGGACTTCTCCAGAGCCTCTCCCATCCTCTGGAATTCCCTGCCCCAGTATGTCCGATCAGCCCCTACCCTGTCCACCTTTAGGAGATCCCTGAAAACTCATTTATTCAGGGAAGCCTATCCCACACCCACATAAATGTCCCTGAAGCCACCCCCATCAAATCATTCTTTGCAGCTATTACCTTTTGTACCACCACTCCCTGCCTTTAGAATGTAAGCTCTATGAGCAGGGCCCTCCTGTACCTTTTGTATTGAACTGTACTGTAATTGTGTTGTCCCCCTTATACATTGTAAAGCGCTGCGTAAACTGTTGGCGCTATATAAATCTCGAATAATAATAATAATAGAACAGTCAGGTCCTTAAAGTTCATGCCATGATGAGTAGCAAGATGACGGGGCACACTATGCTCTCTGAAACCTTTTTAAATGAACCTGCAGTATTCACCATCCCTGATACGCAAGGTGTCACTAATCGTACTCACCGAGGTCGAGATGCCGAGAGCGGTTTTGCTCTTGCGACTAAGCGCAGCTCGCCCCCTGGAGTTGGTACAGGGAGAGAACGGCACGAAGAGGCACAGGCTCCCCAATGGACTGCGGAAGACTTGCTTGTGGAGCCTTGACGTAGACGAGCCGCTGTGCAGGTACTTAGCAGGTAAGGTGCAGCTGAAGACCACAGGCGGGAAATCCAGAACCAGGCTGGGGATCAAACACCGGGGTGGTGCTATGGCACTGCAGGATCTGCAAGGTAGGGAGACAAGAGAAGAGAGTCCAGGTACAAGCAATAGGGTCAGGCTAGGAGACAGGAGACAGTCCAGGTAGCAAGCCGAGGGTCAAACACAGGAGATAGGTGGGAATCCGATAAACAGGCCGAGGTCAAGTCCAGGAGAGAGGCAAAGAGAAATCCAAGGGCAAATCCGGGTCACAACGGGTAATCAAGCAGAGATACAGGACACAAGTTCAGGTAACACAGGAAGCTGAGACAAACCAGCAACTTGTGTGATTCCCTGAGTGCCTTTTATAGGCCGCCCAGGGAATCATGTTGGGTGTGCACCAAGCACGCCGAGCCACGAACGCGCATGCGCCGGAACGTCGTTCCTTAGGGAATGCGTGAGAAACGACCGGACCGGAACGAGGGCATCTTCTGACACAAGGTCCGGATGGTACAACCAATATATTAAAGGTTGCATGGACACTGCAGGACATAAACAACAAATTGGGTCAAACACCTGATGAATTGTCTAATAGAATATGTATTACCAGAACTATCCAAAAAGGAGGACTGGCTGTGGGTTACAAACTGACAGGTAAGACAACCTCTTTCCTTGCATTTAAATATTCCAACCCTATTGTCAAAATAGCACCTGATGTCCATGGTTCTGATGGAATAGTTTTTTTTAGGTTTGCTAGGAGCAATGCAATTTCTGAGAGTGCAAGCTCTCCTGAAGATGACCTGGGGGGCGGGTGGTAAATGCAGACCTAACCTAGGGTCTGAACAAAGAATAGGCCAATGCTTATGGATAATATTGGCAACTGCTTTATAATTGCCAATAAAACCTGTGATGAACCTGGCTCCCGAGTTATGAGGGGCTGCAATGGCTCTGTCGGCAGTCTGTTCGGTAAGACAGGATTCAAATGCTTCCTGCAAAAGGTCATCCGGGTAGCCTTTCTCTCTAAACTTGTTGGTAAGTAACCTACTCTGGGCAATGTACTCGTTATCCTCCATGCAATTCCTACGTAAAGAGGGTGATAGCAGCTCCCAAAGTGTAAGTAGGAATTACCCCCAACTGGTTTGGAATGGTTGATGGTATTAATTGAGCCATTCTCATGGGTCAATTCCAGATCCAAAAATACCAAATGTTTATGATCGATAACATGCGTGAATGTGAGTCCTAGGGGATTGCTATTACAATACATCACAAAGGCTGAAAAATCATCAACAGTCCCATCCCTAATGATAAGCATATCATCGATATACCTGCCATAAAGAATGAGATGCTTAGCATAGGGATTATTGTTCCAAATCGAAGAGTCCTCTCAAAAACCCATCCAGGCCCCCAAAGGGCCTGGTAGTGGACTGTGGGGGAATCCCATGCCGTTTTTTTCAATGACTTTTATGTGTATTGCCGGGACCGACAATTCATTATAGCCGCGAGTACTTTTAAATGACTTTTTTCCTTTAGAAATGTCATTTTGTGCAGGGACTGTTGTAAATACGGGAAACATGTGCCACTTTACAGGCATACTATAGACGCCCCCCAGGTACGAAATTTAAAGGAATATTTCTCTTTTATTGTTTCACTTTAAGCATTAATAAAATCACTGAAAAAATAGCTATTTTTGAAACTTTTTAAATCATGTCCCATGTACCATGTCCCCTGAGGCAGGACCCAGGTCCCCAAACACTTTTTATGACAATAACTTGCATATAAGCGTTTAAAATTAGCACTTTTTCATGTTCGTGTGCCATAGACTTTAACGGTGTTCACGTGTTCGAACAAATTTTTTGCCTGTTCGCATGTTCTGCTGCGAACCGAACCGGGGGGTGTTCGGCTCATCCCTAGTCACCAGTATGGTATTTGTAGATTGAAATCATATCCGCTCTCAAGCATCTCTTCTCCAGATGCTTAAAGTATAACTAAAGGCAAAACTTTTTTTTTTAGTTTTGGATAGAGTGGAGAGGAGTTAGAACACTTGTCACTTTTTATTGCTTTCTATGCCCCTGTTAAAGAGATTCCACCTCTCTATTTTTTCTGTTTACCATTAGTAAAAAGTAAATGAAAATCCCACAATTTGGGTTGTTCCCAGAAAAGTAATAGAGGGGAAATCTTCCAATGGGGACACTAGTTCTGGTGACCTGGGGTCCCCAAGGGATTCCCTTACTTTGTAGGGATTTCCTATCACTTTTGTGGGACAGGAAGTGAAGATAAATCTCTGCAATGGCACACAGATGGAGAAAAGAAAACTAACAGGGGTTATAACCTCCCTTACTCTATCCAAAATTTTAAAAAAAGTTTTGCCTATAATTCTACTTTATTAGTAATAATAGAAAAGTATACATTTTTTACAAAGCTTACCGTTCTGACCATTGTGCTAGAAGGATTCAGTTTATATTTAAATGTTCACCTTGGTTTGCCTACAAAATAGATTTGTAAATCATATGCATGCATCTTGAATAGAAGAGCTACTTTGGGGAGTGGCATGGTGATGTTCTATTATACTCTACCCCTACAGGGTTTTGACTCATCTTCCTTATGAGTTATGAGCTAAATGCAGAAGATTTATAAGTCTGTAAGTATGCATAGCTGCCAAATGTCATTAGCTGTGCTAGCTGAAAAATCCCATCAACATCATGGATTAAGATATGTCTGAACATATAACAGGAGACTAAAGATCTGAATGTACCCCTAGACACTAGTTGACAGTCTCCTGGTTCCATCTGTTTTTGGCCACATCGGCCTAGGGGTTCTAGGTTCTATGCAGCAGTGCCCAACATCTAACCACAATTGTTGGAAGACAAAGTGACAAAGTGACAAGTGCAGGTTACAGGAAAATAACTTTTTCCCCAAAGGAGTTAAGACGGCGATCCGACTTTGATCCAACTTTGATCCGACTTCAGTGATATTCAATGGGCTGAAGTAGGATCAAACTCGGACCAAAGTAGTGCAGGGACTACTTTGAAGTTGGCACGACTTGAAGTCGTACTAATATGAATGGTAGTCATTGGAAATCATGAGGCAATGACTTGTGAATGACATGCGACTTTGCAGTCCCAAATCATAGGACAAGTCGTACAAGTGTGAAGGGGGCCTTAAGGTTTTCTACAGGCAGCCCCCAGCTGCTATAAACAGGAATGCCCATGTGACTCTGACCAAATGGCTACAATACTTTAGGGCATATTTAATTTAAAACAAAATTGCATAACTATTTTACCTAAAACTGCATATATATTTGTTCTGTGTGAATTAATCAGCAGTTGCTCATTTATTTTACTGAACTTTCACCCTATATGTAAAACTGTGGCTGTTGATGTGACATTTTGAATGTGTACTCCTGTATTCAGAATATTCCTATGTGAGTGAACATTTATTGCATATACTCAATAAAAAAAAGTTATAAAAAACTGTGACTGTTATGCAAATAGGGCAAAATCAAATGTTCTTCAGACATTTTCTTCTCTAATCTAAAACTGGCCATAGATGGATCGAAATGTGACTAGTTCAGCAGGGACTGGCTGAATTTTGATCCATGTGTGGGTATCCCTGTTTGACAGGGCTCGATCCTTAGATTGACTTTTGTTAAACAGGAATGTTAAAAAAATGTTCTCGATCACTGGCTGCAGCCACTTGGCTGAGTTCCACTGTTAGACAACAATGTCTCAGAGATTTATTTATCCACCTTTCTTGTATGGATGGAGGAATACATTTGTTTTTGTTTTTTTCATTCAACCCACTGGCTGAAGGAAAAATCTATGGTCAGCTTAATGTTCTTAGGTTATTGTTTTAGGCTATTTTAATCAAATGTTGTTAGGCTATTATTTTAGGCAATTTTTTTTTCTAGTCAGATGCTCTTTTTATTAAGGTTTGAATGTACTTAGGGTTTTAGGGTATGGCACATTACAGTTTACATATCAGAAAATAAAATGTTGCACGTATTAAAAACTTTTGCCAGTATATTTTTCGTGACGTTTTCTTAAATGCTGAACACACATGATAAATAGACCCCTCTGAGGATTTTGAGAAGTCAGTAATGGCAGCCCCGATATTATTCTCTATTATTATTATTATTAATAATAATAATATTCGATATTATTCTTGTTCATCTAATGGGCCTGATTTATTATAAGGATTTTGCAAAACAGACCCTAACAGGACAGAATAGATGAAGAAGAGAAGGGAGAAGAGAAAGTGAATGCAGTGAATTTTTCAATTAGAAAGGAAGAGTTGTGTCTGTCTAGACCAAAAAAAATGTATAATATCCATTTAATAACAACATCAAAAATTGCATAAATCTTATGGTTTAAAGCTAACCTCCAGGATAAGCAAATAATGTCAAAATACATTTGTATTTTTACTTGAATCTTAGTGTGCTTTGTGTATTTCATCCAGGTCTATGCGTCTATGCAGTAATCCAGTATAAAACCTTTCCTCTGTATTGGAATGTCTTGTAATAAAGGCCGGTAGTTTTCTGCAGGCAACCTGTAGTTGGTGGACCTGCTGGGTCCCTCCCACATCTCTACTCTCTGTACAGGCAAGATACAGCTGTAATGATGTCACTGCTACTTTACAAGGCAATATCTGCATTTTTAAAGGCATTTGGTGGATGCAAAGTAAATGTATAACCTTCTGCTATTGAGGAATATATTTCAAAAAAAGTTTTTATGCCTGGAGTTCAGCTTTAAGATAATTTTTAGCTCTAGGTAACTGGAACTTCTCAGCAGGTTTGAAGGTTAAACTATAGTCTTGTAAGAACATTTCACTATTAAAAATGTGCTTCTGAACAAGTATAATTTTGACAAGTAGATTCTTTTCTAACTGTAGCTGCAAGTTTGAAGATTTAGGAGAACATTTTTAATCTCAAAAAATAGGTTGGATGTTTTATGGTACACATTTTAACCTATAGTAACTGACATAATAATTACAGAAATACAATAATAAAGGCCTAACACCTACATGTAATCTCACTAAAGTGTGAAAATTGTCAGGGAAGTGGCATTGAAGCATTTTCGCTACTGTTTTTTTTTTTTTTTTTATCTATTGCTAGTTTTCCAAGTATCTTTATATTTTATTTATCATAGCTAGATCTTACATTAAAACTATGGTCTGACTTCACTAGAGAGACCATTGTGTTATACAGCTAAACATATATTATTTTTAACCAATTAGGAGAAAGAGATACTGAGTTTAATATATTCACTTTTTCTGTACTAGGGCTCAGCATAAACATTTAAAACATGAAGGCTGCCACTTGAAAAAAAAGTCAAAGTTTTTGCCACTGTGCAAAGACCAAGGAGCAAATTGGAATACTGAAATTAAATTAACAGAGAAAAAAATTATTGAATGATCTGCAAGAAATGATTAATTTCTATAGTCACTGGCACAGAAGGTTAAACTCTATTCTCTTAGGAAGATGAATATCATATAAATCCCTGTACATTAACAATGTTAATGCTGAAATGTTGTTTTAAAGGAAAAGTACAATACCTGAAAATTTGGTAACCTAAAGTTAATAGATAACTGTAACTGTAAAGAAAATAGTTGTTCAACACATTTTTAAATGCTTTTTATCACTCATTATAAAATAACAGATAGTCACAACTAAGTGTAATTCTCCACAATAATATTATTTAACATGATAAAGGAGGGTGAGAAAGCACCACTCAGTACCATATGAGCAGAAAATATTACTTTAGTTCCTATTGTTCCTAACACCTAGATACAATTTGTAACACAGTTCAGGTTGACCCAATACCATCTAGTTCAACCGATAGAAAAAGTAAATAAGTAGAAAATCTCCATATACACAATCCTATAGATCCTGAGAAATACAAAAAAACCTATGGAGCATAATCCAATTTGCTCCAGCAGGGGGAAAAAACCTTCCTGATCCTTTAGGAGGCAATTAACAACTACTAAGACATACTTTTAAAGAAAATATAATTATGTAAGTCAGCTGTACTATTTTTAAAGATCTAGAAACAAAATAGAAGTGTTGTCAACTGTACTCTTTGATAGCACAGAAATGTAATCTTAAAGTAGATTAAGGAAATCTATAAAAAGTTGTTCTGGAAACATAGGTTTTCTTGTATTCATTTATAAGCACATATGAAGCCACTTTGTCACATTAGGGAAGCTCTATAATGTGTGAACCCTAAAATGGTTCAAAAGGTAGAAGGTTTTTATCTCAATGCATTCTATGCATTTAGATAAAAATACATCTGTGTGCAGCAGCCCCCTTCAGCCCCTCTAATACTTACCTGAGCCCATCTCTATCCAGGGATGGTGCACAAGAGGCTCAGCTGTCCGGAACTCCTCCTCCTCATTGACTGAGACAGCAGCAGGTGCCACTGGCTCCCACTGCTGTCAATCAAAGTCAGAGAGAGGGGGTGGAGCCAGGCCAGGGCTCTGTGTCTGAATGGACACACAGAGAGACTGTTCGGTTCGGGGTGCCCCCATAGCAAGCTGCTTGCTGTGGGTGAACTCAGCAGAAGGGAGAGGCCAGAGAAGATCTGTGCTGCTCTGTAAAATCACTGCACAGAGCAGGTAAGTATGACATGTTTGTTATTTTTAAACAAAAAAAAAAATAGAATTTAGTATCACTTTCACCCTATTTGAGCTTCCCACTTGTCCTTCTACCATCTGTGGTCAACAATGTAGGCTACTGTACCTCTTGGCAAACAGTCTTCTTTTGCAATATATATATTTTGAAGAAAACCAAAAGCTGCTGAAGGCTTATACATTTTAAAAGGTAACCGCTTTTCTGGCATATTGTTCCAATAAAAAAGAAAGGCTAACCAGAGATTTACTGTAAATATTTATAATTTCCAAGTTTGCTTTACATGTCATGGGCAGTGGTGGAGGTCATGAAGCAGTGGGTGGATAGACAATACGTGAAGTAACAAGTTCACCTAATTAAGAAGAATCAGATGGGACCATATCAGAAGGATTGAGAATGAGTACAACAGAAAAATAGGAAGAAGGAAGGTTCAATTTGTTACTACTTACAGTTATTTTCCAAGCTTCCTATACAGCCAGAGTTCATAAAATTGCACAGAAAAATCTAGAAGGTATTTCCATGCGATGTGCTGTCAGTTTGAAGGACCTATCCATAGGTAATCATTAAACAATTCAGACCCAAAAATCTAACATCCAATCAACAATGCCTTCTGATTCAAAGTGTATCACGTAAGTGCAATTGTTATATAACACCGAAAAATAGTAAAGATCATAGTAAAAGTTAATCTTAGATTAGGAATATCTTTTTTTTCTGAATGGTACATTATTGTGTAACATTTAGATAAGATTAACCTCTTGACACCCATGTAACGCATATGTGCATCAGCAAAGGGGGTGGGCTTTAACATCCACATGCCGCACATATGTGTCCATGGGTGGCAGAGCTTCCTGACAGCTCTCAGCTTTTGCTAATAATGATTGGGAGCAGGCTCTTGATCAAGTAACCACTGTGACAGTCAATCACAGTTTTCAAGTGATTGGCTGGTTCTTTCTGCCCCCCCAGGCATAAATACCCTGCTAAAGGGACACTGATTATGGGGGTTAAGTTGTTTGATGTTGATGCAGTAAACACAGATATCATCCAGAGCAACAGACATATTTGCTGGAGTTTGGGAATATTCCATTTTGTTTTTCGGTTTTGAACTAAACCCATTAACAAATATTTTACATACTGCATACAATTCCTTGTTTTCTTTTTTCAGGCTTATTTTCCTTTATTTTCATCATAGGATACTGCCAGTAGCACACTTTCTGTCCTAGGGTGACAACAGTCACTATGGATCACCTTCTCCTTTCCTAATATCCATAACACAGTGAGAGTTATTCTGTAGTTCCCAGAGAGATCTGTGAACAATGCTAACTGAAAACAGCCAGTAAAGGCAGACAGCACATGAATGTATCAGCTCACAATATTTCTGCCAGGATATACTTGTATTTTTTTTAACTTATTTAAAGTGGAGCTCCACCCACTTTTACAACTATTCAGCATCCCTCACTAAACTGTGCACTGTAAACGAATTGGATATTTTTTTTTCTCAGCACCTACTGTATATCTGCTGTATTAATTTTTCACTTCCTCCTCCCTGGCCGTGGCCCATCGCATCATTTCCTGTTTGCAATGGGAAGGGGTGGCAACTTCCTTTGACACTGCCGTTGCTATGGAAACCTGACCTTAAACCTATTACACTGCTTGTGCTGTACTGAGCATGTGCGAGATCTGCAAGGATGAGATCCAGGAAGAAATACAGTCTGGCTTCAGATGCCCACACTTAAGATGGCCACGGCCTGCTGTAAGTTTATAAAATAACAAACTACTGCTATAAACTAACAAAACAGACCTTAGTTTACAGACTAACTGTACTAGAATACATTAAGCTTGTGTATTATAGGGGTATTTTTATTTAAAAAGTATAATTTCGGCCGGAACACCACTTTAACAGATATATTAAACACTTCCAATGGTATATTTAACAAACCAAAATAAATCACAAATATGTAGGAGAAGTTCATTGTTAGGGTTTACATCCACTTTAAATACAATGTAAAAACATTATGTTGCACTGTCTTGATACATTGTACTGTTGATCAAGCCCAGTGACTGAACAATTCAGCAATTAACTCCTCTGAGACCTGCTAGAGCTGCTAAGCTGTAATAAAAAGCACTAAAACAGATCGCCCAAAAAGAAACGAGAACAGCGCAGGAAAAGGGTTGCTGAAGAAGCCCAAGAAGCAGAGGAAATGAGAAAAGAATTGGGACTGGGTGATAAATAAGATGACTTAAAAGCTTTAATTCAAAAAAGCAGAAGGATCGAGAAAAGGATCTTGATAGTTTTATGGCACAATTGTAAGTGAAATACTGCAACAATTCCAAAAAAAGGAGGGAAAAAAAACACAGGGGCAAAAAAAGGAAAAAAGTTATATTTTGTTCAATACTTCACTAATAGAAATACAAAGGCTTTATCATCAGACGACCTTGTCTCTACCTTTCTTTCCGCAAGCCTGTTACTACCAGTGTAGCAGTAGAAGACCACAGAACTTGTTGGGGGATGTGTGTCGGACTTACAGTAGAGTTAACAACCATAATGTTTAGTTCATATCCTGTATGTTTTGTACATATTTGTGTGTACACAGTGGGATTGTTGCTTGAAGAATATTTTTTGAGTAAGATGCAATAGTAAACCATTCTGACTTTGTTAAATGTACATTTGTATATTTCTACAGTTACCTTTTTGAGCGTGAATTATTTTATAAACTTAGGAAAGAAAAAGATTACATGGTACGGTTTAACTGCAGCTGGAATTTAGAGAAGTTGCTGTAATTAATACTTCCCTTGTTTTTTCTTTATAACCCAGACCCCCTAAAACATGTAAAGGTATTTTAAGCACATTGTATTTAAAAAAAAAATATTGTAAGCACTTGTCTCAGTATAGAAAACGTTTGTAAATGTGTGTAAATGTGTGTTCCATACTATTGTATACCTACATCTGTGTCCACAGTGAATACATTGAACAGTCCTGTTTAGGACTACCTTTTGTGTGTGTCAGAAACAACTTGTTACTATTTAGCTGCTTCTGACTCCCCCCATCCCCGTCTTACAGTATATTTTTGGAGTTTTTATTTTCTTTTATTTCACTTTTACTAATAGGTTAAAAAACAGCTTGAACTTGATGGTACAGACAAAGCTGCCCCATCTTTGCACACATATACCTTTTCCTTCTGCAAGTTTGCATGCTATGTATCCAGTGCACATGAAGGAGGTCATGGAGTGGATAACCAAGCCTGCCTCCATCTTCCATGACAGCTGCAAATGCACCATCTTCTTCCACTTTTTTCTTCTAATCCACTAATTAGCCTGAAAACTGAAATGGAGGGGATGGCTGAATTATTTCAGCACCGCATGAGTCAGTTGATGCAGTAATTCTTGTTATCAAATATAGAGGCAGACACTGCCAAGAGCATAGTGGGAGAAGAAAACCAGCAGGGAGAAGCAAGTGTCATTGATGTTCATGTATCTGCAGCTGTAGCAGCCAAGTTGACGCAAGTGATGAGAAGGGTGCAGATGATGAGGTGGCAGGCAGGGACGTGCAGTCAGGGGAGGCAGGCCATGAACATTAAAAAAAAATAAAAAATAAAAAAATAAGAATAAATTAAAAAAATCAAGCTTCGAGGGGCGGAGCTCAGTGACCTGAGGTCACAGAGTGTCAGAAACCATGAATCAGACCAAGACAGAAGTACAGTTAAATTACACTTGTTTAATAATAAAAGTAAACAGAACAAACGTAGTCAAAACATAGCCAAAGTTTGGTAACCGGAACGGATAGTCAGACAAGCCAGAAAGTCAGGAAGCCAGAAATCAGCATAGTGGAACAGCAAGCAGGATCTGGAGCCAGAAGGAATGTCAGCCAAGCAAGTCTTTAACAGAAGCGCAGGAGAAAGTCTCTGTGATGTTGACCAAGGCTGGGCTGGACGGCTTAAGTAAGCAGGACTGACAAGCAGGATATCATCAACAGGTGAGTCACTGTGGAGAGATAGGAGCTGGCAATTAGCCGACAGTTGAGCGGCCAGCTCAGAGAAGGAAGGCCTGAGCCCAACCCTGACAGTACCCCTCATGAACGACCACTCCCCCTCGGAAGACCACCAGGTTTGAGGGGAAAACGTCTATGGAAATTACGGAGGAGGACAGGGGCATGTACGTCTGAGGATGAGACCCAAGAGCGTTTCTCTGGACCGTACCCTTTCCAATGCACCAGGTACTTAATGTGCCCACGAAACCTATGGGAGTCAACAATGGACTGTACTTCATTCTCCTCATGGTTCTCAACCTGTACAGGGTGAGGACATGGCACTGAGGTGGTAAAGCAGTTGCAGACCAAAGGTTTTAATAAGGAGACATGAAATACATTTGAGATACGCATATTAGAAGGAAGGTCTAACGCGTAAGCCACTGGGTTAATCATGCAGAGATTATGGAAAGGCCCAATAAACCGAGGTGCAAACTTCAGAGAGGGAACACGAAGTCAGAGGTTGCGAGATGACAGCCAGACCCTGTCCCCAGCCTGGTAGGAAGGCACATGAAGGCTTCTGTGGTCAGCATGGAGTCTGTACCTATCATTAGCATGTCACAAAGCCTCCTGGATGTGCGCCCAAGTGGAATGAATACCACGGAGATGCTCCTCTAACACAGGAATACTATGCAGAACAAACAAGTCAGGCAACATGATGGTCAGAAATATAGCAACGTTTGAACTGCTCCAAGGACTGATTGCCTTGTTCTGCGGCCCCATTAGACTGCAGGTGATATGCAGAGGAGAAAGCAAGCTGAATTCCCAACTGTGCACAAATGGCTTGCCAGAACCGGGATACAAACTGACTACCTCTGTCCGAGACGATCACCTTGGGTAGCTCATATAAGTGAAAGATCTTCTGAGCAAAAATGGAAGACAGTTCCTTAAAAGTAGGCAACTTCTTAAGTGGAATACAATGAGACATTTTCGAGAACCAGTCAATCACCATAAGGATAACTGTGTTGCCCTGAGAGTTGGGTAACTCCACAATAAAAGTCATAGATAGGTGGGTCCTGGGCCTCTCTCCATTGGGTATGGGTTGTAGGAGGCCCACTGGAAGGTGTCGTGGAGTCTTACTCTGAGCACACACGGAACAGGCAGCTACGAAGGCGATTACATCAGAACGTAGACTAGGCCACCAGAATTGTTGGGAAATGGCCCAAAAGAGTTGATTCTTCCCAGGGTGGCCAGCAGCCTTGAGAAAATGGTAAGTCTGGAGCACGGCAGTACAGAGACTCTCTGGGACAAACCAGCGGTCACAAGGTTTCTCAGGAGGAGCATGGACCTGAACGGCAATAATTTTGTCACCCAAAGGAGAAGTGAGACTGGTTCCAACTTGTAGCCAGAATACGATCAGGAGGAATCACAGGAACTGGAACCGACTCCATCTTGGAAGTGGAGGAAAGTTGCCGTGACAAAGTGCCAGCCCTTATATTCTCAGTACTGGGTAAGAATGAGACAATGTAATTGAAACTTGATAAGAAAAGAGCCCATCGTGCCCTTCTGGGAGAGAGGCGTTTAGCCTTAGACAAGAACAGGCCTGGATTGGCCATAGGGAAAACCGGGCACTTGCTCAGTGGGCTGGGGCCGCCAGTCCTTTACGGGGCTCAAGGCAGCTGGGCTGCTCTTTGAGCCCGCACCACTCACCCAGCTTCTCCACGGCTGCCAGTTAAGCTCAGCCATCAGCGCCGGGGGGACGGAAACATGAAGGGGGAGGGGCTAGATGAAGACACCTACGGCCTCGCCCATATAGGTCAGCCGTCTGTGCCGGGAGGCATGAGTGCGAAGAGAGGAGGAGCTAGAGCAGGCACCATGGAGCCGACCAATAGGAGAAAACCTGAGTGCAGCCCCCCCGTGACCTGGATAGGAAGAGCAGTGGGGGCGGCTGCATATAGAATAATTATTCTTTTCATCTTCCTCCTGCAGTCTCTGAATACCTGTGAGAGCTAGAGGAGAAGCAGGCAGGAGGAAGATGGAGAGAATGATTCTTCTATATGCAGCCACCCCGACTGGTCCTCCTATCCTGCTTCTCTCTGCTGCCCCTCCCCCTGGGCTCTCCACCACCCACCCTGTGCTCTCCACATTACCCCATGCTCTCTGCTGCCCCCCTGTGCTCCCCCATGCTCTCCACCTTCCCCCATGCTCTCTGTTATCACCCCTGTGCTCTCCACATTCCCCCATGCTCTCTGCTGCCCCCTGTGCTCTCCGCCCCCCGTGCTCTCCACCTCCCCTCATTCTCTCTCCTGTCCCCTGTGCTCTCCATCTCCTCCATGCTCTCCGACACCCCCTGCTTGTGCTCTCCACATTCCCCCATGCTCTCCACTTCCCCCTGTGCTTTCCGCCCCCCCATGCTCCCTGCTGCCCCCTTGTGCTCTCCACCTCCTCCATGCTCTCCGCCACCCCCCCCCTGTGCTCTCCACATTCCCCCATGCTCTCTGCTGCCACCCCTGTGCTCTCCACATTCCCCCATGCTCTCTGCTGCCCCCTGTGCTCTCCACCCCCGTGCTCTCCACCTCCCCTCATTCTCTCTCCTGTCCCCTGTGCTCTCCATCTCCTCCTTGCTCTCCGCCACCCCCTGCCTGTGCTCTCCACATTCCCCCATGCTCTCCGCTTCCCCCTGTGCTTTCCGCCCCCCATGCTCCCTGCTGCCCCCTTGTGCTCTCCACCTCCTCCATGCTCTCCGCCACCCCCTCCCTGTGCTCTCCACATTCCCCCATGCTCTCTGCTTCCCCCTGTGCTTTCCGCCCCCCCATGCTCCCTGCTGCCCCCTTGTGCTCTCCACCTCCCCTATGCTCTCTGCCAGCCCCCCTGTGCTCTCCACATCCCCCATGCTCTCCCCCCCTGTGCTCTCCACATCCCCCATTGCTCTCCACCCCCCTGTGCTCTCCACATCCCCCATGCTCTCTGCCGCCCCCCTGTACTCTCCACATCCCCCCATGCTCTCCACCGCCCCCCTGTGCTCTCCACTTCCCCCATGCTCTCTGCTGCCCCCCTGTGCTCTCCACCCCCTATGCTCTTTCCTGGTCATCCCTCACCACCCTCCCACAACTCTGCCGGGTTCCCCCCTCCCCTCTCCCGGGGGATGCATCAAGGTGGAGAGTGAGGAAGGGGCCGGTTAACATGTTATGGGCTGCTCAATCCAAAATGCCCAGGCCTATTTTTTGTCCCAGTCCGGGCCTGGACAAGAATGTGAGATTCTTATAGTCAGTAAGAATGAGAACCTACACAGAGGTACCTTCGAGGAGATGTCTCCATTCTTTCAGGGCTAAAATGAACGCTAACAGCTCTCTGACCCTAGTCTTGTAATTGCACTCCGCAGGTGACAATTTCTTGGAAAAGTAGCCACAAGGATGCATAGTGCTCTCAGAAGTAGGATGTTGAGACAGAAGGGTTCCAACTCCAGTCTCAGAAGCATCAACCTCAAGGATAAAAGGTAACGTAGGATCAGGATGTGTCAACACACGAGCAGAAACAAAGGCAGCCTTGAGACTCTCAAAGGCCTTATTGGACTCCGGAGACCAACTCTGTGGGTTACTGTCCTTTCTGGTCATATCAGTCAGGGGCTTGACCAGAGACGAAGAGTTACGTATAAACTTACCATAATAGTTGGCAAAGCCAAGAAAACGCTGCAGAGGATGTAAACCCATGGGTCAGGGCCACTGTAGTACTGCTAAAAGTTTCTCTGGCTCCATCAAAAAAATAACAGCAGTGGAAATGACATAACCCAGGAATTTAACCTGTTCACAATGGAATTCGCACTTCTCCAATTTACAATAGAACTTGTTCTCTCTAATGCCGCGTACACACGAGCGGACTTTACGGCAGACTTTGCCCGGCGGATGGGATTTCTTTGGACAATTCGATCGTGTGTGGGCTCCAGCAGACTTTGTTTTCTCAAAAGTTGGACGGACTTAGATTTGAAACATGTTTTAAATCAATCCGTTGAAATCGAGTCCGGTCGAAAAGTCTGCTCTTCTGTATGCTAGTTCGACGGACAAAAAGCCACATTAGGGCAGCTATTGGCTACTGGCTATGAACTTCCTTGTTTTAGTCCGGTCGTACGTCATCACGTACGAATTCGACGGACTTTGGTGGATTGTGTGTAGGCAAGTCCGTTCATTCAGAAAGTCGGTCATAAAGTCCGTCAAAGTCCGCCGGGCAAAGTCTGCCATAAAGTCTGCTCGTGTGTACGCAGCATTAGTTTCTGAAGCACACAACAGACATCTGTGTGGTGGTCTCCAGGGACTTGGAAAATATGAGGCTATTGTCAAGATAAACCATCACACATAACTGCAACAAATCTCGGCGGACATTGTTAATAAATTCCTGGAAAACTGGCGGAGCGTTACAAAGGCCAAATGGCATTACGAGGTACTCATAATGTCCTGTTCTGGTATTAAATGCAGTTTTCCACTTCTTAATCCTCATGAGATTGTATGCCCCCTCTCAAATTAAGCTTTGTTAAAACCGTTGCTCCCTTGAGGCGGTCAAATAACTCCGTAATCAACGGAATCGGATAAGCATCCTTAATCGTGAAACGATTGAGACCCCTATAATCAATGGAAGGTCTCAGTTCACCACTCTTCTTCTTCACAAAGAAGAAACCAGGAGGAGACGAGGATTAGCGGATGAAACCTCGAGAAAGTGTATCTGCAACATACTCCTCCATGGCCCTATCCTCCAAGACTGACAAAGGGTAAACCCAGCCCACGAGGGGATATGGCACCGGGTTGAAGGTCAATTGCGCAATCATATGACTGGTGTGGAGGAAAACTACAGGATTGACCTTTGTCAAAGACATCGCTAAAATTGCGGTACTCCTCCGGCTGGAAGGAGAGTGAAGAGGTGTACAGGACCTTGTCTGGAAACATGTCTTACTAAATTGTGGTGACCAGGAGAGAACCTCAGCACAGAGCCAATCAAAAGAGGGGTTGTGCCTCTGTAACCAAGGATAACAAATAACCAGCGGAAACTTAGGTGAGGAAATAACTTGGAATTGGATTATCTCATGGTGAAGAGCCCCTATGGCCATGGTCAATGGAACAGTCTCATGAGTCACATGGGCAGGCTGTAGAGGTCTCCCGTCAAGAGCCTGAATGGCAAGTGAAGTGTCACGCAGCTGCAGCAGAATCAAGTGCTTCGATACAAAGGCAGCATCAATGAACAGGCCTGCAGCCCCAGAGTCGATTAGAACCTGTATCTCAATGGATGACTCAGCCCAAGAAAGAGTAACCAGAAACAGGGGCTTATCCTACTGGATAACTGGGGATGAAACAACACCACCTAAGGTCTGTCTTTGATAGGACCTCAAGGTTCGGCTATTCCCTGGACAGGTAGGACAAGACTTCAAAAAGTGACCTGCCTTGCCACAATGAGGGCACAACCTCTCCCTCCTCCTAAGGGCTCTCTCATCTTCAGAGAGACATGTTATGCCCAAGTACATGGGTTCACCTTCACTGACAGACTCAGTACCAGGAGGCATGGAAGGTGAGGGAGGCAAGGGTGGGACGGCAAAACTCAAAGCCAAAAGGTACAGGAGGCTTCCGCAAGCACTCCTTAAAGAAAGGTCTCTCGGAGTCTGGAGTCCAAAGCATGGCATACGAGATCAACCTCTACAGCTCAATGGGTATGTCTCAGGCTGCTATCTCATCTTTGATGTTATCTGAGAGACCATGAGAAAAAGCAGCCATGAGGGCCTCATTGTTCCACGCAACCTCTGCTGCTAGGGTACGGAGGTCAATGGCGTAATCGGCAACAGTTCTCGTACCCTGTTTGATGGACATGAGGCTTTTAGCAGCAGAAATTGAGCATGAGGAATGTCAAATACCCTTTTAAAGGAAGCCACAAAGTCTGGGTAACTCAAGACAATGGGTTTGGGTCTCCCAGAGGGGGTTTGCCCAGGCCAAGGCTATCTCAGAATGCAAAGGTATCACAGGACCTACTTTTGCTTCTGTCCGTGGGAAATGCCTGGGGCAGCATCTCAAAGTATATCTCAACCTGGTTGAGAAGCCCTCTGCATTGAACTGGATCGCCCCCAAATCGCTGGGGAAGTGGAGTAAAATCAGACATACTTCTTATAGAGGTAATACTCGAGGCAGGTGCCTGCACAGAGACTGGGGCAACAGCAGGGTCGGCCTGCAAAACAGGTTCTATTAGAGCGGCCACAGTGGGAGATTCCAGGTGAGACGTGTGACTCAGGAGCATCTGTAACGCCATGGCAAACTGATCCATGTGGTGATCCTGGTCATCCAGTCTGGAAAAAATATTACCAACAAGTGGATTAACTGCATCTTCTGAATTCATGGCCTTCACCTACTGTCAGAAACCATGAATCAGACCGAGACAGAAGTACAGTTAAATCATCCTTGTTTATTGATAAAAGTAAATAGAACAAATGCAGTCAAAACATACACAAAGTTCGATAACCTTAACGGATAGTCAGACAAGCCAGGAATCAGGGTAGTGGAACAGCGAGCAGGATCTGGAGCCAGAAGGAATGTCAGCCAAGCAAGTCTTTAACAGAAGTACAGGAGAAAGTCTCTGTGATGTTGGTTAAGACAGAGATCATCTGGGTTGGACGGCTTAAGTACGCAGGACTGACAAGCAGGATATCATCAACAGGTGAGTCACTGTGGAGAGATAGGAGTTGGCACTTAGCCAACAGCTGAGCGGCCAGCTCAGAGAAGGAAGGGCTGAGCCCAGCCCTGACACAGAGACCCCAAAGTAGGTACCAACGAGTGTCTGGGGAATGCCCAGGAAAAAGCCAAAGTCTACTTACCACCAGCTTGCAGACAACCAAATTTACCTATCTAACAGTAAGCGTTAAAAAAGGGGTTTAGTCCGCACGCATTTGCAAACGCATGCGTGAGCCACAGAGCCACGTCACGGCACCCGCGGCCATCTCGTACATAAAATAAACCATAAAATACGCATAGAATACATATATATGAATAAACAAAAGTGGCATAAATATATAGGGACAGACATAGTAGAAGCCTAATTATAATATTTATTTGTCAGAAATGAAACAGTTGAGGTCAAACTCTACGTTTAACCCCCTAGGAACTGCCACCCTGGTTTCATGGATCCATAGGGACTCTCGGCGACTAAGCTGCCTGATATAGTTGCCCCCCCTCCAATGTTTCGTAACTTTTTCTTTGCCCCAAAACTGCAATTTTTTAGGGTTCCTATTGTGGCAGATCCTAAAGTGCTTTGATACATAGTGGGTCTTGAGACCTCTTTTAATGTTATTAACATGTTCTGCTATGCGGACTCCCATGGGTCTGGAGGTTCTGGAAGTATTTTCCTTTCTTGAACAAAGAGAGGTGAAATTGAACAAAATTTTTTCAAATACCCTCTCTGCCAATACGTCAGATGACCTTTCCACTAACTTAAGAAAATTAGGTTATCTTTTTGAAAAGATTAAAGCATGGTGGGATATTGTGTCTTTTGAACAGTATATAAAGAGTAAATTAGTACACAGGAGGCTTAGGTGGGATCTTCCCCCCAACGACGGCCTTACTGATGAAGCATCTATACAAGAATGATATTAGATTTTTAATAACAAAGGTCAGGAACTTGAATTCTTCCTTATTAGAAAACGTAAAAAAATTGTATTATTGGATCAACAAATTACAGAACTTAAGAGTTTATTGGAACCGGCACAGAACTCTTCAGATTTTCCTAGATTATCGGGAGAGTTGAAAAATAAAATGGTGAAATGGGACAAAGAGGCACAAGAGAAAAGAGAAATAAGTATATCAGGGACTCGGGTGACTTTTCTAGGGGAGATGTTTTTAAATGGCAATCTAGATTGCAGACCCCAGCATCTGCACCTATGGTTTCCACACAACCGACCCCTAACGTGTTACCATCAGGTACCCCGAGACCCTATTATCAATCCCCCCAGTCTCAATCGTTTGTTTCCCAGGGAGCTTTCCCTAGAAAATCCACCAGTTTCAAAAAAAGAGGAAGGGATAATCCCCTTAGGAGACAGGGCGAATTACCATCAACACCCACCTTCCTATGACCATGGTCATAGAGGTGACAATTGGGGGCCTCCATGCCCCCCCCAGAGGTAGGAACCTGAGTAACATGTCCAATAGGGGTTCATACTCTGAACAGAATTCATATTATGGTGACTTCGATCATCAATATGAAAGGACCCCATTCCTATAAATAACAGATTTGCCCCTTTGTCTAAAGATGATGCTTACTACCAGAATCATTTTTTAGGGAACCTCCAGCCCCAATGGCCGGACCCAGGGGACTGCACACCGACAGGAAAAAGACAGGGGGGAAAAAGAAGACAAAGAGAGGGAAATGATCAGGATGGAAAACAAAAAAGACAAAAGTCCCATTAGGTACGGGCATTTTCAACATTAGCGGTGTTGATCTTTCGGATGATGAATTAAGAGTCTTAGACAAAGGCTTGAAATTCGCTCCAGCATGCAATCTTAGCAAATTTAAGACCTACATCAGTCTGCAGAAATTTGCAAGGACTTTGAATATAAAGAGATATTTCCTCTCCAAACCCAGTGAAAGGTCTGCCCTTGCAGGTTCTACAGCTCCTATTGGTATACATTCCAATCTGGTTAACAAGTCAGTTTTCAACCCTCCAAAGAATGATCACAGACACGTAGAGGTTTTTAAAAATATGGTCATTAGTGATCTAGAGGAGATGAAAGTGAGAAGAGTAGGAGACCCTTCTTATTTTAAAAAAGGAATTAGTGCATTGGAAAAAAAACAAGGATGTAGTTATTCGGCCCGCCGACAAGGGGGGTGGGTTAGTAATTATGAGTAAATTCTATTACGAAGGGGAAATGGATCGGTTTGTCAGACAGGAAGACATATCAAGTACTAAGTAAGGACCCTATCAGTCAGTTCAAAGACGAGTTGGAAGTTTTAATCTCCTTGGGTAAAACAAGAGGAGTTTTGAATAAAAAGGAAGTATCCTATTTAAACCCCAGTGCTTGTAGAAGACCAATTATCTACTTCTTACCCAAGATTCATAAGTATCCCAAGTCTCCTTCAGGCAGGCCCATCGTAAACGGCATTGACTCTGTTTCAGCACGCTTGGGCCAATACATAGACCATTTCTTGAAAAACCTTTGGTATCCACTACCACAGCATTCCTAAAAGATACCAAACATATCATTTTGCCTTGCCAGGAATTATTTCTGGTACGGTGGTAAATTCTTTCTACAGACGCTCGGGGTTGCGCCGCGTGTCATGAACATATTTATGGCACTCTGGGAGGAGGAATATGTCTTTGGTAGCAGACCGGCGCAGCTGGTCTGCTACCAAAGATATATAGATGATCTTTTTATGATCTGGGAGGGTGACTTGATCAGCCTCCAATTATTTATGTCCTGGCTTAATGGTAACACTAAGAACATCCGTCTCTCATGGAATGCTGATGCTTCAAGCATAGCCTTCCTTGATTTGGACATTTTTAAACACGGAGGTTCTTTTAGAACCAAGAATTATTTTAAACCAACAGACAGGAATAGTTAAATTCCCCTTGATAGCTGCCATCACAATTCATGGTTGCTTAACATCCCCAGAGGGCAGTTCATTCGCCTCCGATTATTTTTCACAAGCCAATGTCATGGCAGAAAAGTTTTTACAAAAGGGATATGCCAAGGCACTTATAACAGAGGAGGTGGAAAGGGTGGGCAATATGGATTGATCCTGCTTAGTAGCAGACTCTAATAAAAATAAGAACACAAAGCAGGACGACTTTCAGTATAGGATTATCCTAGATTATATTGTCCAACATAAGAAGGTGGAAAAAATCATTTTGAGATACTGGGATATCTTGAAAAAGGATAATATCCTAGGCCCAACTCTTCCTGCCCGCCCCAGATTTATCTACAGGGGACCACCGACCCTGAGGGATATTATAGCCCCTAGTGTAGTGGACCCCCCTGTGATTAAAGAGAATAGAATTTTCAATTTCATGTCAGGGTTCTATGCATGCGGAAAATGCCCAGCATGAAGGCAATGTAAATTTAACATCAAGAAAAAGAAAGAGTTTCGAGCTACTGCCACGGATAGAACCTATCAGATTAAAAACGTGATCACTTGTGACACTGTGGGAGTAGTGTACATGCTTCAGTGCGAATGTGGACTCCAATACGTGGGGAGAACTTCCAGACCCATGGGAGTCCGCATAGCAGAACATGTTAATAACATTAAAAGAGGTCTCAAGACCCACTATGTCTCAAAGCACTTTAGGATCTGCCACAATAGGGACCCTAAAAAATTGCAGTTTTGGGGCATAGAAAAAGTTACGAAACATTGGAGGGGGGGGCAACTATATTAGGCAGCTTAGTCGCCGAGAGTCCCTGTGGATCCATGAAACCAGGGTGGCAGTTCCTAGGGGGTTAAACGTAGAGTTTGACCTAAACTGTTTCATTTCTGACAAATAAATATTATAATTAGGCTTCTACTATGTCTGTCCCTATATATTTATGCCACTTTTGTTTATTCATATATGTATTCTATACATATTTTATGGTTTATTTTATGTACGAGATGGCCGCGGGTGTTACCATGTATATAAATTATATATTTATACCTTTTAATTATATGTATATTTTTCACAGAGTTTATATTTGATCCCTGCAGCTATTGGAGATCATTGCTTAACCATGTGGATTTTATTTTCATACTTATTGCAATTTTTTTAAAGGTTTTCTTTAGTTTTAACTAATTGCCATGTCTTCAGCTGGTGACTCTATCAAAGAATCATGTCGATTCTGTAGTGGTTACCGTTTCCGGTCATGGCACACACCCTGTGTGTATATTAGGCTTCTGGGTGATAGTATGGCTCCACCCTCGCTGATGAAGTCCTATTAATCGTAACGTCGCATACGGGGGCGGAGCTTAGATTCTGACGTCACCTGCTGCCATCTCTCAGCTGTTCGGACGCGAACAGGCTGCTTTTAGCTTGTACTGTGATCTATTCACTTGCACTTTTCAGTGAGTGTTTTATTGGAGTTTCATTTTAATTTATCAATAAACTGCCTTACACTGCTTTACAAAATGGACTACCCTTTTTTTCCCCTTATCTTTGGGATTGCTGCATTCCTCACTGCACTGGAGGTCTATCTGCTTCACTGCCACATTGGAGAGCTGCCTTTTGGTAATCACAGAGGATATCCAGAGGGGCCGTGCAGTGTCCATCCAGCTCTTATGGAACCCATGCCCATTTGCCCTCCTGTAATTTAAGAGGTCCAGCTTATCTGGTAAGCACACATACGTGTCCAAGTGGAGACAATCGGTGTTTCATACAGAAGGACCTGCTTTACTACGAGAGATTTATCTTTGAATATATGGACTGTGTTTATAGTTTATCATTTGCGCTGCACTAATTTTGTTTTATAGTTTGTTACATAGGCTTGGTGAATTCCTATAGTATTCAGCTTGCATTTATCTTGTATTTTTTTAGTTTGCGCTGATTGTCCCACGTTTTAGTTGAAAAGGTACTGTTATAATAAAGCTAAATCATATATTATTTTGCTATATGTTTATAAGATAATCATTTATTATTTATCTATTTACTGTGAAATTACTGGTTTGAATCATAACTTCAAACTTCTGCAATTTGTCTGTTAAGCCACCTGCTTGAGTACAGCTTTTTAAAATTTAGTAAATTACCTTAAAAACAATATATAATAATTATTTATATATTACTTATGGTAATTACCCCTTGCCACCCAGGCCAATTCTTACACTTCTCTCCTTCATGTAATAATCATCCTTTTTTTGCTAGAAAATTACTCAGAACCCTCAAACATTATATATATTGTTTTAGCAGACACCCTAGGTAATAAAATGGGGGTCATTGCAACATTTTATGTTACACTGTATTTGCACAGCAATTTTTCAAATGTGTTTTTTTTTGGAAAAAAAAACACGAAAGATAACCCGATTTTTTTGTATAATGTGAAATATGATGTTATGCCAAGTAAATAGATACCTAACATGTCACTCTTTAAAATTGCGCACACTTCAGTACTTAAAAATCTCCATAGGCGACGCTTTAAATTTTTTTACAGTTTACTTGTTTATAGTTACAGAGGAGGTCTAGTGCTAGAATTATTGATCTTGCTCTAACGTTCATGGAATGTAACCTGTGTGTATCTGGTTCTGATACTAGTCAGTGCCTCACCATCCACTGGCCTCACCGTATGTCCCTGGTGGCAGACCATCCATTAATGTCAAAGACTGCAGAGGAAGAACGAGAGGAAGAGGCACAGGATCAGCAACATGCACCGGGGTCTCTCTCTCCTACTTTAAAAAGATTAATGGACTGTTTACTTCTTTACTTTGGCCATCATCTTACCCTTGGATAGGGATCAAGGCACTACAAGAACCAGCAGCCTGGGGGAGCAATCATTATATCCATCAAAACCACTTTGAGAGCCTGAGGACAGGCCCATAAATGAATCTCATGGACAAGGAATGAGGTTTCACCATTCTCCTCTTTGTTACTATCCCCATTTAATGTCTATCCCTGGTCCAGCTTCGTGGGCTGTGAGGAGAAGGACAATCGATGATGTATCTGAAGGCAAATGAATGATGTTTGATCAACTCGATGGCAAATTTGCGCTCCCTAATTGGTACTTTTTCAGGTACCTACAATAACGTCACGCTTTTGTCTCATTCAGTTTAGTGATTCACCCCTTCTCATTATTCCAGTCCTTACAGCTGAGTGTTCGAGATGTACCTTCTCCTCAGCTGATTTCTCACGTTTTCTGGCTATGTCCTTTGAATTGATCCAACAACATTGGAAGAATGTCACCCAATTTATAACAAAGGTTATGGCCCTACCAGTTCTGATGACAATTCCATTTTTTTTGTTGGGGCTGATAGAGGGACGTACACTGGAAAAATTGATCTGTGGGAGATTCAATGGCATACTTGGTGAGCATCTATAAATAAGTTTGTTGCAGTACACTCCTTCCCCTTTTTTCTTTAGATCTTCTTGCTCTTTTTTCTCTTAGTGGATCTTACACTCGATATTGGCAAGTAGTATTATTATTGAGATTATTCTAGTTGGCCCTCTTTGTGACTATGGACCCTTATAGGTTATACGTCCCTTCATTTTTTGACTGCACAACCATGATGCACATTTCTTTATAAACCACATTGATATCTCTTTCCAATCTCTGTGAGGTAAGCTTTGGGGAATAAGTTCTATAGGTAGTACCTACATTGTTGTATTTTATTTAATGGTACAAGGCCTCCCTCTTTTGTCTGCGTTCCTTTTAGTGGTCAACACCTTTCATTCCTCTCCCCCCTATTGTTGATGGTCCTTCCAGGGCTGGTGGGATTTGGTCTGCACATTCTCACATCATTTTTTTCTGATTTTAAGATGCAGATGTTAGAGGTGGCACCTATCAATTAATTTTGAGATACATATACAGTATTCCTAAACTATATATATCTCTCTTTAACAAATAAAAAATTAAAAAGTGTGTGCTTGGGTTGTGGTGTGTATATATATATATATAAAACCCAAGCACTCACTTTTTAATTTTTTATTTGTTAGAGAGAGATACATATATATCCTTTACAAATATATAGATCTCCATTTTTTCTCCTATTTTTTAATTTATTTTATTGAATTAAATTTTTCATTTCTACATCTCCAATTATTAGTTAGAATGTGCATAATATGCTCATTATCACAATTCATTTGTTTATTTTATTACCACAACATTGAGTATACTCATGTTAGTCTTCATGTTTGTCTTCACAATTAATTCTTCTAGTTTGTTTCTTTATTGATAGGTCCGTCAGCCTATCATATCCCCTCCTTAGCCCTTTTTTCCTTTATAAGATTGATAGATGTGTTAGCCAATTATGGTCTGAAGAAGAAGCAGTTGCTTCAAAATGCATTACCGCTCTTTTAACGTCAGCACGCCAAGTAACGTCAGCACTGCGCCCGAAAAAAGGGCCGTTTTGAAAAAAAATTTTTTGCATTGATATATGTCCCCTGGGGCAGGACCCAGGTCCCCAAACACTTTTTATGACAATAACTTGATCAATGAGGAAAACGTTTTCTTCACCCTTTCTCCATTTGATGAAAATATCCTTGATATAGCGATAGTATCTAGTATCTAGTAGCTTTGGTTGTATGCTGTTCAGGAATTTGTCCTCTGGGTCAGCCATAAATAAGTTTGTATATTGGGATGCAATTTTACTTCCCATAGCAGTACCCATATCTAGATGTCATTGTTGAAAGCGAGGTAGTTTGTTAGTGTGTAAGAATGAATTCAATGAGATGTGTAACATAATTTCCTTAGCAGTGTATTTGTGGTTTGGTGAGGATGATAAGTCATAAGTGACATGCAGCCAACCCATTCTTGTGAGGTATGTTACTGTACAGAGATTCTACATCCATTACTTTCGCCTCATACTATTTCATGATAGACACTCCCTTATTCCTACCTCTTAAATTGCAGTCCAATCTAGCTGCTTATAAACTTTTCAGTCACTGTGGTATATGTGTGGTTTCTGTCTCTGAAAAATGGCAAGCTAATTTTTAAGGATAAAAATTGCCTTGTCTCTGGAATATGAAGTTGTGGTTTAACCAATTCAGCTCTGGAAGGTTTACCCCCTTCATAACCAGGCCAGGCCATTTTTTGTGATATGTTACTTTAACTGACAATGATGATCAAAAATTATGCCATTTTTTCCCCACAAATAGAGCTTTCTTTTGGTTGTATTTGTCCACCCTTTTTATTTTTTATGATATAAAAAGCAGACAATTTTGAAAAAAAACAATATTTTTTACTTTCTGCTATAAAACACACCCAATAAAAACATGTAAAAAATCTAATTTCTTCATCAGTTTAGGCCAATTTGTATTTATTTTGTTACTAGTAATGGTGGCAATTGTGACTTATAGCGGGACTGCGACATTGCGGTGGACAAATCTGACACTGGGTGACACATTTTGGGGGACCAGTGACACCAATACAGTGATCAGTGCAAAAAATATGCACTGTCACTGTACTAATGACACTGGCAGGGAAGGGGTTAACATCAGGGGTGTTCAAAAGGTTAAATGTGCCCCCAGGGGGTGCTTTCTAACTGTGTCAAGGATGCTTTAACTGTGGGAAGACAGAGATCCATGTTCCTGCTTAGCAGAAACAAAGGATCTCTGTCTTCCCTTGTCACAGAACGGCGATCTGCATTGTTTACATAGGCAGACTGCCATTCTACCTGGGAATGATCGTCAGGTCCCAGCAGACATCGGGTCCGCCAGACCCGCTGGTTGGCGTGCAAACCCAGGCGATGAGATCACATACAGGTACGTGATTTTGCCTGTAGTAGCCGCCGCACCGCAGTATATGTATGTGGGATGGTCGGCAAGTGGTTAAAAGTGGTCTTGTGTACTGTGTTTTGACATTTTATTGGTATTGGTACTGACAAAAAAATTACAAGGTATAGTAGAAAATATTTGTGGCAACGGCCAATTGGAATGAAGCTAACTGCTTTAGCCTTACTTTTTTTTTTGGAAGAATATATTCTTATCGCTTTTACATTTGTTGTGGCTTCAAATTCCACCTTTCTATTCAGGCCTATTACCACTGGATAAAATAAATCAGGTTTTGCAGCCAAAACAACCTAAAGAAGCCTTTTTTTAAAGTTAAAAATAATCCAATTAGGGTGCTTCTGCTGTATGTAAGCCAAGCATTTTGTAAAATGTAAAAAATTATTACACATGCAAAATACATGATGGCAGAATATCTTCACGATGACACTTTCTGGGAGAATCATATTGTTTCATAATACTAATGTGACAAACTAGGAAGTGCAAAGGGAGGGGGAGTTTATTGGGGTATTACGGTACCTAGGGGCGCTAAAGGATAACAGTACAGCCATTTCAACAAGAAAGAATGCAGCAACAAGGCATAGGTCCAGGGTTAACAATCAAGAGCACAATGAGAGACAAACGGCAGGGTCATGGGGCAGCAAAATGGCACAGCATGGAATCAGTTCAGAGTCTCAGTTTAGCAAGCAGGGCAGATCAAGGTACAAGCTGCAGGATCATGGGGAAGCAACATGGCACAGAAAGGAGTCACAGGGGCAGAAAGTCAGGCACAGCAAGGAACCAGCTGCAATATGGTGCCACAAAAATGTCCATGTCACAGTGTTGCAATCCAAGAAAAACAAGGAGCAAGGACACAAGGTAACAATTACAGGGCAGCAATCCAGGATACAAAAAAGGACAATCAGCAAGACCACAGGGCAGCAATAGGGTACATCAAAAGGGAAAGGTCCTAAGTCACAAGGCTACAATCAAAAAGCAGCAATCCAGGACATAGTGAGGAACGCTCACCAAGAGCAAAGGGCAGCAATACAGAATTTCAAAAGTGGTCCTACAGTTCCAGTTCACTGGCTGTTTTGGCTCAGTAGAGGGGTCCACACCAGATAGTGAGCAGCGTACTTCTAGATGTAGAACACTGAAACTTGGGAGGCATGGATGTCCTGGCATTAGCTTCCAGTCCACTAGGCCGTAGGCAGCAATGGCAAGGAGAGGCGAATAAGAAGAGAAAAGAAGCACTCAGAGGAGACTCCTGGGTCTATATGGGCAAAGGGGTGAGTCAGAAAGGTTCAGCAATACAAGCAGCAAGGGGCTCACAACAAAAGTCTCTATCCTCCTGGCCCCCGCTCAGGTATATATACCTGGATCAGGGTACATATCCTGCATAACATCAGGCTACCATAATGACAGCCTTCACCCAGTTCTGCCCTGGCCACATAGAAAAAAGAGTAAAGGAATTGGTGGCACTGGCTGGCATTTTCCTCCACACATCAAATAAATACAATTATTTGTAATTTGTTTTATTTTATTGGTACTTGTCCCCTATGGCATTGTTTAACACCCCCTTTTGTTTTGTTTAACAACCCCTTACCTATTGGCCTTTAAAATTGCCAGAATTGATTTTTAAGATTTACCCATTAACTTCAGTGGAGCTCAGATTAAAGTTTAAAATTTCCAGAATTTTTGATGACTTTGACAAACAGCCCTTGAATCAAACTGAAGCCAGTTCGCTCATTCCTATCATCAACCAAACAACACTTTTATTACAGTTTGACAAAGATTTACTGTATAATGTTATATGATTAGCGGGTGCATAGCTTTTGCAGGTGCATGTTTCATTTGTATTGCTAGTAATTCACATTATACACATTGTAGTAATATACATTTACATTCACATTTTCACCCAGCATACTAAAAATCACTTGATTTCCCCATCAACACAGCCAGCGCTGATCGGAGAATCCCTCCCGCATAATCCCGAATAATCACAACGCACTGATTATTGCTAGCAGTTATAGCCACTAGCAAATATTGCATGACAAAAATCCAACATGCTGGTTGTATCTAAGTCAATCAATGGATCGACTTGGGTACATTCAGCCTGCCCATAGATGGTTCAAATCTAAGTCGATCCCTGCTGAACCAGTTGAGATTTGAGCCATCTATGGCCAGCTAAATCCTTTTTTTATGCTTCTTTTGTAGATCATTAAAAGGTATCTCAAGGAAAACTGAGAGTCTTTTATATTTGATACTCTCCATGTAATAGTAAAAGTCCTCTACTCTCACATTTTCCATAGGTTCTCCCAGATAAAGACCTGCTTAAAAATCTGGTACTGTGGTTCCACTTTAAAATACCTCAATCATGGAAATTATCATATTCTTGTTGGACAGACATCTGTCCAACTGGCACTCCGCATAAAAGCAAGGTGGGATTCTGCTGGTGTTTTCAATGGGTTTTAGAAGTTGGAACCCTTTGCATATCACTACAGGTGTAAATCAGGGGAATTTTATTTTTGTGGTAAATCACTTTTAAAGAAAAAATATAATGGAGAAATTTATAGATTTGTAATTTTCAACACAAAAGCTGCATCCTAGATCTGAGGCATTCTAAAATCACTTTTGCATTGCTTTGAATAAAGTAATTGCCCTGATTCTAGTCTGGAGCCTGGACGAAAGACAACACTGGCTTTCATTTAAACCAGGAAAACATTTAGCATTATGATTGATTAACTTAAAGACAGTTGTCACACTTACAAGCAAGATATAATAATGTGTGTTTGTTACAGATTTTATAAGCACCTGCCTAATATACAGTATATGCCTTTGTTGCAGTTTAAAAATATTTTACAAACACGTTTATGTATTTTTGTATTTACATTTCTCCACATAGGATGAAAAACAAAATCAGTCAATGTGTTATAAGCAGATTTTTACAAATGCAGCAAAACATCTGCTTGTGGAAAAATATTGCATATATCAATAAATAATAAGTTATAAAATCTTTAAAAGCTCTATAAGAATGGAGGAAAACCGAATTTCAGCAAAATTTCATCTTCGTTTGTTGTTTATTTTTTGATCAACTTCTGCCGACTGAAGCATCCTTGCACATAAAACCCCATCTGTTAAAGTATTGTTGTGTGCCATATATGATTAGACAACAGACTTTTGAGGAACTTGGGTACAAGTTTATTGAGTTATACTTTTAAATGTAACACAGAGAGCTTCTAAGACTACATACAAGTCAATATACTACATTGTTAAATACACCTTGTAAGGTTCCTTGTATTTATCTTAAGAGGAGATTAAAGAGGAACTGCAGTCTGCTCATATAATTTATAATAAAAACATCTTTGCCATTCTAAAGCTTCCCTCCAACCACTTTGAATATTATTTTATATATACTGTGATTCTTTACTTGCCAAATATGCTGCAGAAATTTCCCTCCACTATTCTGGCTGCATCCCTTTTAACTGTGGGCAGCCGAAGCTGCTGCCTGTTCACTTCCTGGATTTACACAGACACACAGAGACACACCTCCAGCTCTGCAGCTCTCATTGGCCCTCTTATGACTCATCACCCCCCTCTTCCTGGCAAACTTTCACGAGAGTGAGAGAGAGCTGCGCATGATGTCATAAGCCTAGGCTAATGACTAGACAAGAAACAGGAAGTGGGCTGTATAAGGTAATTACTGGCAGAAAAAAATGTTTTACTATCCAAAGGTAAAACAACAAGGGCAGAAGATTTAATAGATGGAAAGATGAAAAAATTACTGAAGGTCCGTTTTAAGCTATTTTTTAATGTTACTTCCTTGTGCCTGTCACCAGGCTCAGCCATGAAGTACTGTATCAGCAACCGAAAAACATAAACAATGCTAAGATTTGAAGGTAAGATGCCTTAAGGCCTCATGCATGCTGGGTTTTTGCCGAGCTCTTCTGAGCACCTTTGCTCCTGGCAGAAAAAATGCAAGTGAAAAAAATGCGTGTTGAGGCATGTTTAGGCATGTCAAACTTTTGGGCCTTCATTCATTCCATTGGCCATTGGAATAAATTAAAGCGCAAGCACTAAACACTTTACACATGTTTACAGGCATTCAGGTTCATCAAGCATTTCATTTTTCTGGTCAAATGATCCTCACCTAAATGCGAAAGTGTTGTTTTTCAGCCTCTAAATGATCCTCTTCTAATAAGCAAGTAATTGCCTATGTGTGCATGGCCACATAGGTTGACATAGAGGTGGGCTTATAAGCTGAAAAAAAAAGTAAAACGCCTGAAAAATCTGAATTTTTTATGTCCTGTGTGCATGAGGCCCACAAATTTGCACACTTAAATAGGCGTGCATGTTTTTACCTATAGCGATGAAAGGGGAGTGCACACAGACAGCTCTAATACTGGTTTATCTCTAGGGAAATAGCAATCAGCAAAAATATATTGCATGGTTGATTGCTACTGTATTTCCTCAGAAGTACAATATTTTAGCCTGTATTTTGTGGTGTCTAAAAACAGCCATAAATCAATCACTCTAGCTAAAATAGACTGAATCAGGCAACAGTTATGTCTGTACCTGCCAAAATATTTTAAGTAGGCATAAATAAAAACTCCAGAAAAAAAAATTTAAATGTCTTTTGTAAAGTTAACATCAAGATTTGTTTTAAATTAATGAAAATGGTTGGTTGCTAATATTTACAAAATATAGAGGAAACAGAAACCCTGTTTGATTTTATAGGCACATTAAAAGACAAATGCACTGCCACTAAAGCGGTTGTATACCCGCAAAAAATTTTTTTTTCTACCCCTGTACAGCAAAAGGCATAATGAGCTAGTATGCACCCCATACTAGCTCATTATGAAATACCTACCTTAGAACGAGGCATCGGTATCTTACCTGGTCCACGCCGAGGGAGCTGTCATGTTGCCTCGGCGTGTCTTCCGGGTATCGCGGTTCCAGCACTGTGAGTGGCTGAAACCGTGATGTCGTCACACCCGCGCATGCGTGCGGGAGATTTCTTACTCGGCAAGGTCTGGCAGTTGCCGGCCTTCAGCCGAGAATCCCCTGTGCGCATGCGCCGCTGCAGTCAGCGGCTCATAGCAAGGGGAATATCTCCTAAACCGTAAAGGTTTAGGAGATATTTTTTTTACCTACAGGTAAGCCTTATTATAGGCTTACCTGTAGGTAAAAGTAAAAAAAATTACTATACAACCACTTTAATGATGTCCACTTGTGACGAAACGAGTCAGCAAGAGCTTAGCGGTTTGACGTCATCACACATGCTTGCTGCATGTTTTTATGATGGTCTTCTGACTTTTTAAGTACCTCAATATTCAATAGTCACTCGCGCTTGTCACAAATACCATTCCATGTAAGAAACAAATATTCATACCATATAATATGCTTTACATCTAATATAAAATGTGAACAAAATATAAAACAATATATAAAGTCCCATACACAAATTCCCAATGTGCAAGTGCAGGTGCTCTGTTTAAAATATTAAACTTGGTGCTTGATTCCAGTAGTGTATATAGTACCCCACATGGATTTACACTCACCAGATGTATCAACTATCACTGGTATGGTCAGATGCGCTTGTGGGGCATGTCCCCTTTAAATCCAGTACTCCTTATGTTAGGTTTGCTTGGTGTTGGAAACCCGATAATACCACTCAGGGGGAAATAATAAAAGAGGGAAGCCCATAATGTAAAACTGCTTGGATTTATTGAATATAAGGTAATGAGTACACTCATTTGTTATAGTGCCAGATTTAACCTGGTACCTGGTGTGTACAACATTGGTTGTTTGCAAGTGTAGCCTGCCGATCTGCTTCAGTGCTTGGAAGTGCGGCTCGGGTCCCAGTCCAAAGATGGCGTTGGCGGAAGTTACGTCATGATGATGGGGCTATAGCTTCAATACGTTTCCACCAGATTGGTTGTCCTCAGGAAGCTTCCTTCTAAGGAGCCCTTTTCAAAAGATAAACACAGAAAGAAATGTGCGCTAAGTGAAAAAAAAAAGTAATGCAGCAACCTTTATTCCAGACACAAAGGAAGTACAAAAATAAAAAGGTGGGCAAAACCAATATCTCTGTGGTGATCAAAACAAAAATATGTGTGGAAGAAATAAGGTTAACTCATATTAAACCATAATGGACAATATGCATCACATAAATGGTGAAATAACAGTCCCATAACAAATAATTCACCTTAGCATAACAAAGAAGTGAACTTTAAAGAGAAATATATAAAAGTCCAAATGTGAAATCTTGAAAATGATGAACGTCCACGTGTAAGAATCTTAAATCACCTCAAAGACAAGTGTGCCAGTTCTCTTACCAAACAGTAATGATCTCCAAATGATAGGAGATTAACAGCGCAGAAACCATCCAATTGGGAGGAGGGGGCATTACTCAGGATACCACCAACTCCACTACCTCCACGAACCTTTACTAGTTATCCAACGCCAGCACCTTAAAATCATAATGGGTAGAATCAAGAACAAAGGACCATAGAGTAGTATGCTAACCACATGATTTATTAAAAGCAGATATACTTACAAAAGTTACAGAATAACACAGGCAAAACATACCACACCAGGGATCAATAGTGGGTATATAACATCATATGCCACTCGGCTCACTCTACATGTGTTTCTTCTGGTGAAATGGATGTACCATGAAGACGTCTATTGCATCAGCAGTGAACACAATACTGCCAGTCGTGTCCAAAAACTGAAGATAATATTCCATTCACAAGCGTTCAGTCAGTGTAAGCATATCTCATTGGAGAAGGCGTATTGGAGCCAGGATCTGAAGAGAGGTGGATACAAGACTATGAGGATCCCTGCTCCTGGGAGTCCCTCACTGGAGTCGGTATGAAGACCAGTGTAGGTGCCACTGCTTTCCCTTCCATGCACCACCGAGAGAAGCTGTCATGTTCGCTCAGATTTTTGTCGAAAGAGATGCAGTTTGAAGGCAACATCTGCCTTCTTCCTCAGTCTACCTACTGCCCTAACCTCCGGGGTTATATGCAAGCCTCCGGTTAACCAGGGTTAACCCTTACTGCACCAGGAAGGATGTGGGAAAAGGCTATAAGATAGTTGCAGATTGTTGGTGCAAAGGTGGGATTGATGAGTGATAGATTTGTATTTGAATATACTTTTAATTCATCGGGTAAATAACTTTGTTTATCATATATAGAAACTGTACACATATACACATACTGTATACAAAATTGGTCTAGGAATTAATTTATTTTTTATATCCAAGGTATCCCACCTCTGCACTGACAATCTGCTACTATCCTATAGCTTTTTCCACATCCTTTCTGGTGCACAAAGAGTTAACGCTGGTTGACTGGAGTCTTGCAAATACAGTAATCCCAGAGGTTAGAGGAGTAGGTAGACTGAGGAAAAAGGTGGCTGTTGCCTTTGAAACACATCTCTCTCCACATACCCCATGCAAAGCTGTGATTGCTCCAGCAGTCTTCATACCGATTCCAGTGAGGGTTTCCTGGCTGCAGCAGTCCTCAAGGCTTGTATCCACCTCTCCTCAGATACCGGATCAAATGCACCTTCTCCGCTAAGATATGCTTACACTGACTGAGTTCTTTTGAGTGCAATACTATCTTCAGTTTTTAGACACTTGATGGATGGTATTCTGTTCACTGCTTATTTCTTTTTTTCCTCCCTTAAAGAGATAGCACAACACATTTGTATATGTTTTCCTGTATGTTATATTCAGATTTTTTTGTGAGTGCAGCTTCTCACTTGTTTATTGATTTGTCATATTTTACATACCAAGTGCAGAGTTTTACACAGTTTTCTAAATAAACAAATAAATCACACTCAAGATTCTATGTATGTTTGAGATCTTTGGATATTGTGCTAATTGTTTGAAACTGATAGCGGTTGCCCTTTAAAGCCCCTTACTGGGTGACAGAAGTATCCATGTGCAAAATTTTACAGCACATGACTACATACAAAGAAAGAAAGAAACCAAAGCAGAAATGCAACAGATATTTTTTGGTAAGAAGTAAAGGAATTAGGGCATCAGATGTGTAAAGGTATACAGCATAACAGACAAATGAAAATATTAGGCTTAGCATTGTAGTCCAATGTCTTTTAGCCTCAAAACCTCAGTCACACTTCAGCAGAGTCAGCAGGAACTGCCCAACTTTCAGTACATGTGTACTGCTGTCAGTTCAAGAGAAGTCAGTCTAAGGACCGGCTTCTGTCGAACGCTCTTGCTGGAAAACCAGCATTCAATCAGCACTTGCAGCCAATGACTGCACAATGGGGAGAGATCCCCACATCACTTATCATTGTGTTGATTTGGGGATCTGTCAGGTCGTCCCTTTCTTTCAACCCGCAGGATATACCCAGCTTTAGATAAAGATCATGAGATATTTTAGAAATCTTTCCTGCAAAAATTAAGATAATCCAAAGGGTTCATAAACCTTTTCTTACATCTCTATGTAAAATGTAACAATGAAATCCTAGAACCAATCTTACTTTTAGGTGAGACAGTTAATAATACAGCAAACTAAAGTAACAAAGCACATATTTAAATCTTGGATGAGTGTTTTTATTGTGCCTACTGAAAAAAAAAAGCATGCATACTATTCACTATTCACCAGTACAGATTTTCCTGAATGTCTCTATGCGTAGGGATGTGGAACAGCTAAGCTGGTATGAATGACATCATGCCCACATTTGCCAAGAATGAATGCATGAATTGTTCTCAACTCTATTGTATCATTCCTGGAATTTTTTATACATCTTGAACTTTTACAGTTCGAAATTCTTTTGACATTTTTTGTAATGGTCTTTTCTGGGTATTTGAGATAGACTGCTTAATTAGCAACAACATTTCTATATAATCCAATATGTAAATTATTTAAAATGTATAATGTCAAATGTATAGTAACATCCCTGTACAAGGACCCCTTTTTTCAAGTTTTAGAATGCATAATGCATTGTCCTTATGGTAGCTCCAGGGCAGTAAGAATTGTGTAGTAAAACAATCGCTGTCTGATATTGTCTAGTGCACTGGTATTCTTTAAGTACAATAAAAGATTCAGTAGTTCTTTCTGTTTTTTGTTCATCTTCAGCTTTAGAAATGTTTTATAATAGTATGCTTTATAATAGTATATTATGCAGTTAGTCTACTAATGTGCAGAACAAGGCTTTGCTTTATGTCTTATAACTAAACTGTTTAACATATGTAATATCCATATGCCTACAGATAGAAAAATACTTTGTAAACCTGTTTAAAATTCTTGAATTTCTGAATCAATGACTCCTGAAATGTGATCTGATCTCCATCTAAGTCATAGCCATTAATATTGACAGACTTATTTAACAGCAACCCACAAAGTATTTTATATAATATTACTTTAAAAATGGTTGCATATCAATGGGAAAAGTGCATGCACCCTTATAGTGACTAGCGGTGTCTAAATTATTGTCAGTAAAGCTATGTTATCACACTTCTATATAATATAACTATTTCAGTTCCAGTCAATTCTTTTGTTTTCTTGGTCGAACATCCTACTTAAGAAGAAAATAACTTTCCTAATATCCGAATATAAATTGAAATTCATTGGTTACTCAGTTATTGCAAACTATCCAATCCCACTGACATCGATCAGTATAATCACTCTACCAAACCTCATAGTTGGGATAAGGTTTAGGTGTTAGCATTACACTATGCACATTTACCAAAACAGTTAATTTTCAGCTCTTCTATCCCACAATTTTTGGCACACTTGAAACAAACATCAGTACTTTTTTAAGTAAAGTGCAATGTTCAAAATGGTAATCTCTCATGACACCACTCTTGTTTAGTGCTTATCTATGGAAGACTTATGAACACATGTCATCAAGTAGAGATGTTTGCAGATCTATAAGTGTCATCCTGGAGAAATGTGTCTCCTATTTGTGGAACATATGTTGTTTTGCTGATTGATCTTTATGGGAGGCTCAATCATATAAATATTATTATTATTATTATTATACAGGATTTATATAGAGCCAACAGTTTGCACAGTGCTTTACAATATAAAGGGAGACAATACAGCAACAATTCAATTCAATACAGGAGTGTTAGGAGGACCCTGCTCCTGTAAGCTTACAATCTAATAGGGAAGGGCTGGTGTAACAAAAGGTAGTAATTGTGAGGGATGAACTGATGAGGGAAATAGAAGATTCCGTTGTTAGCTGAAGGCAGGATAGGCCTCCCTGTAGAGATCAGTTTTAAGGGATTGCCTAAAAGTGGACAGAGTAGGAAATAACCAGACAGATTGGGGTAGTGAGTTCCAGAGGATGGGAGAGGCTCTGCAGAAGTCCTGGAGACGAGCAGGTAAGGAGGAGACAAGGGAGAAGACATGACAGGGACTAGAGGACAGAGTATTAATGTGCGTGACAAAGTAGGTTTGTTTGGCAGCATGGAGAGAGAAATTGTATTTTAACAAGGCAGACTTATATCAGGTTAATGCATGCTGGAATATGATTTTATGCCACAATTGCTCCAGTGCATGGCTATGTCTCTTAAGATTTCTGGTTTCGTCAGTCTGCCAAGGTTGTAATGGTCGGGGCCTGATACTTCTTGTAGTGAGAAGAGCAAGAGAATCCAGTGTGGATGAAAGTGAACTGTTGTAGACAGACATGGCCAGGTCAGTGCAAGACAGGGGTGAGATTTTGTCTCTGAGTAGAAAAGGGGAGGATTAAAGTGGCAAAGGTTTCTGCGGGTAACTGGTGAAAGTGATGGGGTTGCAGTCAGAGAGAGGAAAGTGGGTGTTGGTGAGGTTGTAGGAAGTGCAAAGATGGGAGAAAACAAGGTCAAGGGGTATTACCATCAGAGTGAGTCTGGGTGAGTGAGTCAGGTGGAGGCCTCCATGGGAAAGGGCTGATGGGAAAGGGCTGGGTGCGAGGCAGAGTCTGACAATTGAAGCCAAGTTTCTGTGATTGCAAGTAGGTTAAAGAAGTTGTAAACTCTTAAGGTGAAAAATCTTCTGCTCTGTAGCTGTCCCCCAGAGCACTTCTATTTCTTACCTGAGCCCGATTGTTCCAGCGATGGGGAGGAGCACAGCAGCTCCAGCCACTGTCAGGTTCTCATTGAATAGATTGATAGCAGCAGGAGCCATTGGTTGCCTCTGCTGTCAAACAAATCCAGTGACACGGAAGTCAAGGGCGGGGCCGAGTCCTGCTGTCTGTGTCAATGGACGCCACAGCAGGACTCGGGAGTGTGGCCACACGAGTGCCCCCATGGAAAGCGGCCCTTTGTGGGGCCACTCGCTGAGGAGGAGGAGCCAGGAGCGTTGCTGGGGATCCTAGAAAAGGGGGATTGGAACCGCTCTGTGAAAAACCCTTGCACAGAGGAGGTAAGTATAACATGTTTGTTATTTTAATTTGTTTTAAAAACAAACCTTTACAATCACTTTAAAGGAGTAGGAGACAAAAAGGTCATGGTCAGAAGTAAGCTTGTTGCAGACAGAGCGGGCATTCCAGAGAGCACATGAGAAGGGGGGTGGTTTTTGGGAGCAGGGGGATCAAGATTAGACTGAGAAGATTGTGGCTAATGCTGGAGGAAGAAGGGGGTCAGGTGTGGGGGGAGATACTGAAGGACCAGGATTAGGGGAGATATCCCCAGAGGTTAGGAGAAGGAGGGTGAGGAATGTAAGATGGGAGTGGGATGTGTATGAGTGCACATACTTCCCTGTCCTGGTGTTTGGGTTAGCAGGTGGGTTACGTATTAGCAGGAGGTGATGAGAACAGTAGTAGGGAGAGGGTAGAATGGAGGGTGATATGTACAAGTTTTGGGGTGGAAAAGAGGAGAAAAGAAGTGAGAATTTGGAAGAAGAGGATACTAGTATGAGAAGACAGAGTAGAGGGGGCATTTTATAGGGTAGAGGGGCTAGAATTCAGATTTGTAAGATGCTTTCCAAAGTGGTGGTTTTCGGTCGGTCCAGAGTGGAGCAGAGTTCTTTGTGGTATTTTCTTGCTGCTTTCGTTATCCTGCTTTAGTTAAACTGCTGTGTTCAACTGTTGATTACTCCTGCAGAAAAATGTACTCATACAAGAAATATTTCCCTGACTGTGACCGAGCCCCCTGTCTGTGACTTCCCCCATAAACTATGCTAAATTTATAGTGAGATGAATAATTAGCAACAGAAAAAAAGTGTGGAGTATAGAAAACAGCTATTTGGTGGTGATGAATAAATATAGCACTCACGTTTGATGGAGGAAGTATTGGCTTGTCATCTGTGGCAGATCTTAATATCTCTAGCAGAGATTGGCAAGCAAGTGGCTGGGGTTGTGCAGAGAAGCTTCTGGGTGGTAAGAAGAAAATGCTGGAGAATGGAGAGGCCAGTGACGTGGTGTGCATCAGCATCTGGGTTTCCTTGGCTTGCTTGACACTCTTCCAAGATGCAGAGTTTGGCAAGGAAGCAGCTAGGCAGAAAAAGACAGGAGCTCTGTGGCTGGGGAAGCTAAACCTCGTGCATCACTGTGGATCGGCGGCTTCTCGGTATCCTCAACTGGCTCGGCAATCTTCACTGGGATGAGGTGATGACGTCTCTCCATCAGGTTACGCGTTTCTGGTGGTTACACGTTTTTGGGCTCCACCCATTGGTCAAACCATAAGAAAATCCTTTCCCTATAGTTTGACTAAGGGGGTGAAGCCCCGAAATGCATAACCAGACCCTCTGACGGAGAGAAGTTTCGACCAGTATAAAGCAGTGTGGTTATCCCTACTGCATCATAAGGTACTTTAAGTATATATTACTTCATGTGTGAGTGTATACATACAGGTATATACAATAGATATAATATATATGAAATATATATAAAATAATAAAAAAAAAAAATATATATATATATATATATATATATATATATATATATATATATATATATATATATATATATATATTTATGGTTGGAGCCCTATGTCCGGTATGTACATGGATACCACTTATAGTAAAGACAGGACTTACCAACGGAAATAGACCTGAAAGTGTGGACTTACCATATGAAATGGACCTGAAAGTGTGCCTTGGTCTAATGGCCGGTATGCCAAAAATAAGGGGGCATACCCTGGTTTAAGAAATGATTATTCTGTAAGAGAAATGAATGAAATGAATAGTTTTGAGAAATGCTGTGAAATGGGGATGGGAGGGTGGGTATCGCGCACAGGAAACCGACAAGCACCACAGGTGAGCGGGCTGCTTAAGTACCCCCCGGGCTCCTCCCATAAATTCAGGCCACCATACTGGCCTTCCTACTTATGGTTGGAGCCCTATGTCCGGTATGTACATGGATACCACTTATAGTAAAGACAGGACTTACCATCGGAAATAGACCTGAAAGTGTGGACTTACCATATGAAATGGACCTGAAAGTGTGCCTTGGTCTAATGGCCGGTATGCCAAAAATAAGGGGGCAAAAACATTCAGGTAGGGTTATGATTTTATTGATTTCCATTATTTATTGAGCCAATTTGGAGAATGCCTGTGCCATCTCTGTTTGTGGATTGGGGATATACCGGGCGAAGCAGGCTGACTTCCACCTGCCCAGTCTTTTAATGATGTGTTCTGGAACTCCGTGGCGGGATGCCGCGGAGGCTGCTCCGATGCGGAAAGAATGTCCGGAATACTGACTAGGGTTAAGATGAAGATTGCGGAGAAGTATTCTTATGTGTTCCACAAACTGAGAGGCGTTTAAGGGTTTAACAGGGAACGGTAGAAGGGGACTGCTGTCTGGTTGTTCAGGCAGGAGTGAGAGGAGCCGGTTGAGTACGGCGACTGGACACCAGCTGTTGTCGGTTTTGTATAGATGAATGTTCGCTCCTGAGCCCGTTTGCTGGGTTTTAGAGACCTCGAGGTGCAGGATGAAGTGGTCTTGGTATCTAAGTAAGTGTCGTCTGCATAGTACTCGGTCTGTGGATTTGTTAGAGGTGAATTCTCCAGGGCGCAAGAACCCATAGTACGCTAGATATATCGCTGCTTGTAAGACGATGCTGCGGAGCAGACCGAATGGCGAGGTAGCTAGCATGGTTGACATGTCCCTAAAGATGGGTCCCGTAATGGGCAAGCGCTTAGTGCTGATAACTGGTTGGTGTTTCTGGATTCCCCTAAGAATGGCTCGTATGGCGTGAGATGAGAATAGTGAGGGTTTCGTGGGGTCTTCAAGCGCCATAAAATGTTGAATGCCGGCTAGGTATAGCCGGATGGTGTTGTAGGATAAGGCCAGCTGCGTGTGGCAGTGCGCAGTGAAGGCCAGTACCTGCTTGATACCTGTTGGCCCTTTACGGCAGGACGTGAGGAATTTGTTAAAGGCCTTCCACGCTGTCTGGTAGGCTTTAAGTGTGTTGTAGGAGAGGGAATGATTTATAAGTTGTGTAGCTCCGTGTAAATGATGAGCTAGTCCAGGGTCAGTTGTGACCAGACAGGGATAGGGGCCGACATCGGATCGGCATCGGGAACCTGGTTGAAAAAGGAGGAATAATTGAAACGTGACAGTGCGTCAGCGGCTGAGTTGTATCTGCCGGGAATAAATGTACAGTGTATATTGAACTGATGTTGTAAAGACAGTTGTACCAACCTGCGCAGGAAGGACATGACTGCTAGGGACTTGGACCTGCCTTTGTTGATGATGTCTGCCGTGGCCTGGTTGTCGGTGCTAAAGACTACAGTTTGTCCTGTCCAGTGGTGGCCCCAGAGTTGTGCGGCTGCCACTATGGGGTAAAGCTCAAAGAGGGCAGATGTTTGGGAAAAGCCGGGTATGATTAGTATCTGTTGAGGCCATGGTCCTGAAAACCAATGATGGCCAAAAATTGCCGCGAAACCTGTGGAGGCTGCGGCGTCCGTAACCACCTGGGGTGAATGGACCGAAACTACAGGTATGAATAGCGATATGCCATTCCAGGCGGACAAGAATTCCTCCCACATGGATAGGTCCGCTATGGCTGCGGAGTCTAAATTCAAAATCTGATCAGGGTCTTGAGTTCTCGACAGAAATCTGAGTAGGCGTGATACAAACGTGCGGCCTTGTGGAATAATTCGCATAGCGAAGTTAAGCATACCCAGGAGGGACTGCAACTGTTTTTTGGTACAGTCCTTGGTGTGTGTAAACTCGTGGAGGACTGCCCTAATGCGTGTTAGTTTGTCGAGGGGGAGACTGGCTTGCATTGCGCAGGTATCCAAGCTGACCCCGAGAAAAGTGATGCTATTTGCTGGGCCATCCACTTTGTGCTCAGCAATAGGAACATTGAGGTTTCCAAAAATTACCCTAAGTTTGTCGAGATCTCCTGGGGGCTTGCTGGGTGGTTCTATCAGTGGGAAGTCATCTAAATAATGGATGACTTCATGGCATTGACCCTTGTGTAATAGTATCCAACTGAGGGATTGGGCGAACGTGTCGAAGAGCCACGGGCTACTCTTCGAACCGAAGGTGAGCTTTGTAGCAAAATAATATGTTTCCTTCCACTTGATGCCATGCCAGCACCAAAGGGATGGGTGGATGGGCAGGAGTTTGAAGGCATCCGAGATGTCGGCTTTGGAGAGCCAGGCGCCTGTGCCTGCTTTGATGATCGCCTGTATTGCCATGTCCACAGAAGAATATTTTAGGGAAAACTCCTCGGAGGGGATCAGGGAATTGAGACTGGGTATGTGGGAAGAATGAGGCGCAGACAAGTCGTACACCAAACGCAATTTATTTGAAAACTTGCCCTTGACAAGCCCAATAGGGCTGACTCTCCATGTGTTGAAAGGGGGGCAACTGAAAGGGCCTATCACGTAACCTCGATCCACCTCTGCCTGTAAGAGCTGATCTATGGCTTGTACGTCAATGGCTGCCGAACGAAGATTGGCACATTCGTGGGTAGTGTGGGGAAGTGAAATGAGGCCGGTGTGAAAGCCTGCTGTGAAGCCTTGGATAAGGAAGGTGGCCAGGGAAGGGGTGGGATGTGAAGTGAGATACCATCCTAACCACAAGAGGTTGATCCGGCTTAGTCACGCCTTCTTGTGTTGCTTGACTTCGCACAGAATCCTGGGGTGTGCTCTATGACATATGGTGCAGAGGTGAAGTAGACGGCACTGGCTGAAGTTGCAGGACCCCTGATTAAAGTTATTACAGATGGCTGCCCCTCCCACGGTTCGGACTGGGCGTCCGAGTTTGTCCACCTGGGGCGTTGGTTCAGGGATCGGCTGAGCCTGTACTGATCCTGAGGTAGAGGGAAACTCGAAAGGCCGTCTGTTTGCCGTATTGGCACACCAGGTGGCAGTGTGGGTGGAGGACTGGCAAATCGCACACAGAGGTGAGCGTAAGCCGGCAAAGTGGCGGCAGAAGAGTTCTGTGTCCATGAGACTCCAGTCTGTGGTGATCTGGAACTGTATGAGTCTGGCCGCGGCCTTGGCTGAAAAAGAACGGTGGTAGTCGTAAAAGGCAAAACCACCGTACTTGTGGCCTAAGTCTACCACAGTATGGAGATACAAGTCCAGCTCTTCCCGCCTGCTAGGGGTGACTGAGCACAGGACATCTCTGAGCATGCCAAAGGCCAGTGTAAACTCTGAGACTGTTAGCTTGCGGTTCAATCTGGGGTCTTTAGATTTAAGGACCACTGATATGTCGCCCCAGGAGTAGGCTTTATTTTCTGCCAAATCATGCACGGAAATGAGGAGAGAGGCCAGGTTGACGTCCTTGCCGTCCAAGATGTCCTTCCTGATACTGGTTGGGACCAGGTGGGAGGGGTAGACAACGTGGCTTGAGCCTGAGGTACCTGCAGGAAGAGGTGTCAAGCTTTGAGTTGCCGTTGGGTCGGGGACAGCCGTGGCCGGTCGGGCCTCCAGAAGTGCAACCCTGGTTTGGACGTCTGCAACTGTGGTGGATAGAGATGACACCATTGTGTGTAATTGTGAAATGGCCGATGATATCGACTGAAGGGATGCCTGTTGGGTACTGGGTCCTGCTGCTGGTGGGGGAAAGAGGAGTTTGAAAAGCTCGCCTTTCCTTGCTGTGGCAGGGAAGGGGACACCTCTGCGTCTGAGCTCTGCCGTCAGTTTGGGGATAGTCCATCCCCTAAGAGATTGCACGCTGCCGCTTTCTGAAACCGGAGAAGGTGACAGAGGGGCCGCGAGGTCTTCGCTGCCGGTCTGAGACATGGTTGCTCTGGTGAGGATTATCTTGAACTTTTATCTCCTGGTTGACTGTAACCTATTAAGGGCGAGATGAATTTCAAGTTTTTTCTTTGATCCGCTGAGTCATACTTACCCGACTTGTTCTCCCATTCCCTTTTTTTTTTTTTTTTTTTTTTTTACCTGGGGGGATATCGTCCAACCTGGTGCAGGGTGGACCTACTGAACTTTGACTGACCTGAGAAAACGAAAAGGTGACAATTCGTGAAAGGATTGCTGACTGGTTTCTTGAAGCAACGATTTGTATGACAATGAAATGATTCGAAATGTTTGCCTTGATTATGAATGGACTCCATGACAGAGGTCCGGCCTGGTCGTCATCATTGATTCGACCGAGAACCGGGCTCTGGAGCATGTATTGAAATGAGGCAAGTGGAAACATTGGTGCACCCGGGACGATCTGGTGCTTATTTGATGCATCTGGATTCAAATCGGAGCACCGTATGAAATGAAATGAGAGAAATGATTATTAGACCGAGGCTTGAATTGGTTGTGCCGTGTTTGCGACTGGCAACCATCCGAGCTCTGGTATAGGTATGAAATGCTGTTTGGTACCAGCAAGGCATTCCGTAAAGAATCGGTGCATGTCAGATGCGACTGGTTCCAGAACGGTGATGCGTTGTGGGAGTGAAATGGTAGTAAGCTGCATGGCAGAGACATGGATCCATCCCCCGATGTCTGCGATTAGCTATGATCCGGACTTTGAAGCATGTATCAGAAATGAGGCCGAGCCCTGGGGTACGCCACCATGAACCGGTGCATTTCCATGCGACTGGATTTATGTGTGAACGTGATACGTGGAAATGAAATGATAACCATGACAGAAGGTACGAATTACTGATAAACGTAACTCTGGAGCATGTATAGAAATGAGGCCAGTCCTGGGGCACGCCGAGACGAATCGGTGCATTGTCATGCGACTGGATTCATGTCGGAACGTGATAGGTGGAATTGAAATGATAACCATGACAGAGGTATGAATGACTGAAAACGTAACTCTGGAGCATGTATAGAAATGAGGCCAATCCTGGGGCACGCCGACACGAATCAGTGCACTGCCATGCGACTGGATTCATGTCGGAACGTGATAGGTGAAAAATGAAATGATAACCATGACAGAGGTATGAATGACTGAAAACGTAACTCTGGAGCATGTATAGAAATGAGGCCAATCCTGGGGCACGCCGAGACGAATCGGTGCATTGCCATGCGACTGGATTCATGTCGGAACGTGATAGGTGACAATGAAATGATAACCATGACAGAGGTATGAATGACTGAAAACGTAACTCTGGAGCATGTATAGAAATGAGGCCAATCCTGGGGCACGCCGAGACGAATCGGTGCATTGCCATGCGACTGGATTCATGTCGGAACGTGATAGGTGACAATGAAATGATAACCATGACAGAGGTATGAATGACTGAAAACGTAACTCTGGAGCATGTATAGAAATGAGGCCAATCCTGGGGCACGCCGAGACGAATCGGTGCATTTACCATGCGACTGGATTCATGCCGGAACGTGATACGTGAAAATGAAATGATAACCATGACAGAGGTAGTAATGACAGACAATGACGTAACTCTGGAGCATGTATAGAAATGAGGCCAAATAACTGGGGCACACCGGAACGAATCGGTGCATCTTTTTGATGCGACTGGATTCGAATCGGAGCGCGGTAGGTGACTGAAATGAGAAATGTTTGAAATGATTTGAAATGATTTGAAATGTTAGAAATGAGTTCTAGAATGCTTCAGAAATGAGAAATGATTAGTATCGAACTGACTTGATCCGATAACTTGCAAATTGCGACTTGCTATGGCTGTTTACTGATGCATACTTTTAACACCGACATGCTAGAAATGGAGCGACGTCTGCGTCGCGGTGCTGTCGAAATGGTAACATATCGAAAGTACGAGCGATACATGTTACAATAGTGAAATGTGAGTAACGAAATTTGAAGGTACGGTTTAGTGACATGACATGAAACGAAAAATTCGATATACATTGCAGTTTATGAAAAGCGAGTGAAACGAAAATTTTTCGAAATTACGGTTTAGTGACCTGATATAAAACGAAAAGTCCGACGGGACCTTACCTGCGACAGCCAAGCCAGCCGCGTGGTACAAACTACGAACGAAAGACGCCGACTTCGAAAGTTTGAGAACGGTATCGAATACGGAATGCGAGGCAAGAACTTGCGGACGCTGGTATATCGAATAGTCGGCCTAGTGACGTATATCGCGCACAGGAAACCGACAAGCACCACAGGTGAGCGGGCTGCTTAAGTACCCCCCGGGCTCCTCCCATAAATTCAGGCCACCATACTGGCCTTCCTACATATATATATATATATATATATATATATATATATATATATATATATATAGTGGAGAGGCGACCCCAGGTCACGGTGTGTATTAGCACCTTCAGCCTGGTTTTTGCAAAAACAGGCATGATGATTGCACACCCATGGGCTGGGTTTATATTCCCCTCAGGAAGAGAGCTCAGGGCTCACACTTGGGAACAGCTCCACCCTACAGGCAGGTGGCCTGGTGTAGGAGTCGGGAGGGCTTTCAGGTGGAGACGGCTCCACGAAAGAGAGACAGGCGGTCTCTGGGAGCGTGTATGTCTGCAGGAGGCAGATGTGGCCCACGACCAAGCAGCATGCAGCTGAGCAGGTAAGCTCCAGGAGGGAGTTTGACTAAGTAAGAGTGAGTGAGCCAGGAGGCTGAAGTTTTTCTGTTATACAATGATGGTGGAACCCCCTGCGAGTGAAGACTCTCTGTGAAGTTTGTTTTGTTTAAATAAAATTGGGCTGCCACGCCCTTAAAAATACAGTCTGGACTGACCGGTGTTCCTGAAAATGCATACACCACTTGATATATATATATCAAAATATAAATACACCCCACACATTGTTGTAAATATTTTATTACATCTTTTCATGTGATAACACTGGAAAAAATGACACTTTGCTAAAATGTAAAGGAGTGTACAGCTTGTATAACAGTGTAAATTTGCTGTCCCCTCTAAGATGTCTCAACACACAGCCATTATAGTCTAAACCGCTGGCATAAAAAGTGAGTACACGCCTAAGGGAAAATGTCCAAATTGGGCCCAATTAGCCATTTTCCCTCCATGTGACTTGTTATGCCTGGTACACACGAGCGGACTTTACGGCAGACTTGGTCCGGCGTACTGGATTTCGTCGGACAATTCGATCGTGTGTGGGCTCCAGCGGACTTTGTTTGCTCAAAAGTTGGACGGACTTAGATTTGAAACATGTTTTAAATTTATCCGACGGACTCTTCTTTCTAGCGGACAAACCGATCGTCTGTGTGCTAGTCCGAGGAACTCAAACTGACGCATGCTCTGAAGCAATTACAAGACGGAAGCGCTCGGTCTGGTAAAACTAGCCTTCGTCTTGAAGCTAGCACATTCCTCTTCTGTGGTCTTTTAATACAGCCTTTTTTTAGGATTGATAATGCGAGAGGAATGAAGTTGTTTTTCTGCTTTATATTCACACAGAGTTCTCACAAACTACTTTCTTCATGATTTATCCTCCTGCCATGACTAATATAATATTTTGAAAAGGCCAGATCTCCATAAATTCTAAAAATTAAATTCGATTTTGGACTCATTTTTTTTTTTTTTTATTTCAACACTTATCTATTTTACAATGTGTGTTAAATGATAACCACATTTTTTGGGTGTTTTTGGTGTGTATTTTCAAGTTACCACAATAACATTCATATTTTGTGTTGTTGTAATGAACCTTAATGAGGTTGGCGTCCCTTGTTCATTAGACATAGGGGGGTGTATTTAACAAAGGCAAAATCATTTTTCACTACAAGTGCTAATTCTACATTGAATTCCACAGAAAGAGCATTTTGAAGTGCCTTCGCTGTGGATCCGAGGGGCACATGCAAGGAAGCCCAAAAAATGAAATGAATTTTTAATTTACATGATTTTATGAATAAATCAGCAGAGCTTCCCCTAATTTCAGCTCTTCCCCTCAGATTTACAGCGACTGCACTTCCAACAAGTGCACTTGCTGTGCAATTTCTCAAGTGAACTTTTCACTAGTACTTTTCACTTGATATTCGAAATGATTTAGCCTTTTGTCAAAAACACACATAGGGGTTGATTTACTAAAGGGAAAAAGACTGTGCGCTTTGTAAAGTGCAGTTGCCCTCTGCAAGAGCAGTTGCTCCAAAACTTTAGTAAATGTGCAGAAGCTCTGCTGACTTCCATCATCCTCTCTGCAAAGTGCACAGACTATTTGCTTTTCTCAAATCAACCCCATAGTCTTTTTGACCTGTACCTGCCTACTCCCAAAGAAAATGGCGTTTTTTAATCAAAACACATAGGCAATAATGTAAGGTAACCAAAAATGTATATTTTTTTATTTTCTACCAAAAATTAGGAAGGCAACACTGGAGACACTTTTAGAATCTGGGAAGCCTTTCGTCCCCCAGGACACACATCAAGTTTGAGGACAAGAAAATTGGTATCTTGCGACTATAAGGAGCACAGGGAGCACAGTCAGACCAGACAGAAGCCACGCAATCACTTTCGACTCTTCCGTGGAGCCTTCCCTCCACGCTTCTCTGCAGCCTTCCCTCCACGCTTCTCTGCAGCCTTCCTTGGAGGTTGTGCCTCTGGTGGTGTACTTGGGGCAGGAGGAGGAGGAGTGGCTTCATCTGCCAGATCTGTGGTAGCAGGAAGCTCCCCTCTCAAGCCCTTCTGGTAAGCCTCAAAAATCAGACCCTCACAGAGGAGGCGTTGGCCCTTTTCCAACTCCAGCAATCTGCTGGCTATATAGGTGCCATACGCCTCCTCGGCATTGGGTGGTTTGCTGAGGATGAGGCTTGCTTCCCGTATGAGGGCTAGGGATTCCTGCTCAGTTGGTGTCATTCTCCTGGGCCTTTTGTGGAGAATGCGGAGAGGAGGCACCTGACACTCTGTGTGGCTTCGACTTGGCCCAGCCACAGCCTCCTCCTCTCTCCCACTGGGCAAGGCCTCCTCCTGGCTGAGGTCATCCTATGTAAAAAAAATGGACATATAGTTGTAAATTTGTGTTAGGCAATCACACACAATTTTCAGCTCATGACTTTCAAATATAATTACACAAAATAGTAAAGGCTATCTATTTGACACCACCATTATTTCAGCTGATCAACAAGATCTGAAGTTAAAGTATATTTTTGGCCACTACTGTCTAGTGATATGTCTACATAATAATCTTTGTGCAGAAGTCATTTTTTATGAAGCACTTTCAAAATTAACACATTAACATCATTAATACCATTTACACAATCACAAATTTAAAAAAAAAGGATACCTGGCTGAAGCTGGGCGCATCAACTTCATCAATGCTGAAAAGGCCCAGTTCATCCTGGGACTCCTCAGCTGGGGTGGAGCTGGATGGAAGGCTGGAGGGAAGAGTGGAGGGAAGTCTGGAGGGAAGGGTGGGGGGAAGGGTGGAAAGTGATTGCCTGGCTTCGGTCTGGGCATCCAGGAATCGCAGTTTGTTGTAGTACCACAACTTGGGTACATATACTTGGTCAGCTGCTGCACCGGATCTGAGCGACTCCTGGATTTTATTGTGTTCCCGCTTATACATGTTACGCAAGATACCAATTTTCTTGTCTACAAACTTGAGGTCTGCCTGGGGGAGTTGAGTCTTCACAAACTCTAAAAGTGTGCCCAGTGTTGCCTTCCTAACATCCCTATGATAATATAGGGGGTGTTTGACCTCCCACAGGTTTTTCTTGTCCTGATAGAGCTCAATAAATTGGCACAAAAATTCTTCCTCTTTAAAGGGATTCATTTTTTCTGCAAGACAAGACAGAAGATGTCAGTCACAAATCACAGGATTAGTTTTGGTTGTAATCTAGGGGACACATACATACATACATACACACACACACACTTTAATCTTACCTTCGTTTCTGACGCTCGCTACTTCCGCACGGACATACGTAGACCATCGTAATAGCTTTATATACACTGCGCATGTGTCATGCTCCGCCTGCGTCGCCCACCTCTGACGTTCGTAAGTACGATGTTGGCCCCGCCCCTTCACTCTTCATTGCGCAGTGGGAGTAGATAGCAAAAGATGGCGGAGAGAATCAGTGGAAGTAGCGCAGAGGAAAGCCCGGAGCTCCAAACATCCACATCCCGGAGGAGATATAAGGCCACCAACATGGCTTTTGAAGAGATGGTGGAGATGGTGTCCATATTGAGAAGGGAGGACTACGATGGCACACGACCGAATATGCGGAAGGACAAAATAATGTCCTCAGTTGTCACCGCTCTAGAAGAAAAATTTGGCACAAAACGGTTGAAAGAACAATTGTGGAAGCGGTGGTCTGACATCAAAAGTCGGGAGCCAGAACAATATTGGCGAATAAAGAAGCTGCTTAAAAAAAAGTAAGTACTTGTTGTGTTTTACTATTGAGATACTTAACTTGCATGCTGATCCTTATTTTTGGACTTTATACAGCATCGTTCGTAAAGACCGTTCTATGTAAAATATATATGATACTTTAGAAAATGACGTTTTTCGCCAAATACGATGGGACAGGGTTGGACATACATTTATGTCTTGATAATTTGTCAAATTCCCACAATTTGTTGATGTGGTGTAGATGTGTTTGAAAATATAATGCTTCTTCAAAAATGATTCAGTGTAATGTAGGGACAGGACACAGCAGCTGTTTCCACATCTGGACTCATGAGCACTATAGTGTACTATGTGACCATAAAGAAATTTTAGAGGGGTAATACACATAGGAGAGCATTGAGGTGTCTGCATCTGTGAAACTTGCCAGAAAATGTGCATTGTTTATAATTGTTGTTCAGAGGGAATGTTCATCCTGTCTTCAAAATTTATTATGATGAAAAAAGGCAATTGGCCACAACTCATAACCAACGTTTAAGTTTATTTATTAAAATCTAAAATCTCACTGTGTTTTAACTATACCTTTTGTTCAATTCTCATAGGGGAGAAAAGACTCAGACAACAGTCCAAGGATCCCAGGACCCCCCCAAGTCACCAGCCTGAGGCAGAAGATACCCCAAGCCCCAGCCCAAGACCACGCCCACCCGACGACCTGGAGGAAGGAGAGGTGGAGGAAGTGTGCGAGGTTTCAAGCCCACCAAGTGAGTGACTGACACCCCAGCTTGAGTTAATGTATTTTGGCGTGCATATTGTAAACCTTGTTTTTATTCACTCATTTTAGGTGAGTTTCTGGTTGTGGAAGGCCAAGCGGCAGAGCCCTTCACCACAGACAGTGCGCAAAGACTGATTGGCCAGATAATGCTGTGGAATGGCCAAATCGATAAAATGCGTGACCAAATTCACAGCATGCAACTTCGCCTGGACTCCATGCAACAGGAAATGAAGAACATGATTGATGTTTTGGGCCGAATATAATCACGTTTGGCCTAAAAACATCAATCATGTTCTTCATTTCCTTGGGAAGTTTGTTTTTTTCCCAAAATGTTTTTTTAATATTTGGGGTATCCCCAAATTTACATTCCGATGCACACGGTGTGTCATCATGTGCTATCTTCCATCATGGGTTATCAATGTACTTGTTTTGTGTTTGCAACCCCTTCATCCTGAAAATTCTTTGGTGGTGATAGGAACCAAAAAAGGGATTGCACACACAAAACACGTACATTGCTCACCCATGATAGGAGATAGCACATGTTGACTTGACCCTTTTGTAAAGCTCAATTTTGAGCATATTCTAAATGAACGATTTCCAAGGGTGACATCACATGCACCGTTCTCTAAATGTTGAACTTTGTAAGTTCTTTAATCTTTTTTTTTGTTTATAAAAACACTGTTGTGTATGTAAATCTTTTTAGAAAGGTCTATATATTTGCTAAAATATGCCTTTAATAATTTTGTAAACAAACAATTTTTTTACACAACGTAAAAGATTTTAAACAAAAAACCATTAAAAAAAATGCACCTTTCAATGTGCACAAAGTAAAATTTTGTTCAGAATACAATGTGTGTGGCTGATTATTGAAGTCAAATTTTTTTGTTTGTTTTTGTGGGCCTGATTAACTAAAGCTAAATGCACTTGACACTACTACAAGTGCACTAGGAGACAGACATAACTAAATGCAAACAAGAATAAAAACAAGATATTTTTTAAAAATATTATTTTTTTAATTTTTGTAAGAAAATTACAGCTGTTGCTGAATAGCAATGGCCCCCCGACCATTAAAATAATTCACATAATGGTCACGCACTTGACGTGCGGTTCGGGGGGCCAAGCCAATACGGCCAATTTCTAGGCCTGTCAAAGTGGTATCCTGTTCCAGTCCGGCCTCAGGCCCAACAGAAGATATATATGTTGCTGAATGTCTCCTTAAAAAGTTATGCAAGATGCAGCAAGCAAGGATGAAGTAGTTTAGTTTATAGTCCGCCAAATGAATTGAAGAAAGGAATAAACGGAACCGGCTGACATCCCGCCCTTCTTCCCCACATCCACAAACAGAAAGTCCAAATGTGCCGAGACCACCGCCATCAAAACTACACTATGGACCCCCTTGTAGTTAAAGAAATAAGACCCCGAATGCGGTGGGGGCACAATCCGGACATGCTTCCCGTCAATCGCACCGACACAGTTGGGAAAGTCCCAACGGTCAGCGAACTGGAAGGCCACAGTCTGCCATTCCTGTGTACTTGAAGCAAACTGTGGAGTGCAAAAAAGAAAAAAAAATAAGATAAGGACTTTAAAAATAAAATTGGATATCAGATTACACCAAAACATTAGTGAACAACAGCAGTCAAACATTATTAAGATGTGTGTTTGTAATTGAAATGTTCAAAAACATAAGGCACACTTATAAGATTAATCACCCCCTCTGATGGCCCATTGATACATTTGAATGTGGGGGGAGGGGTTCTAATTAGGTTAACAAACACACCTGACTGGTTCAAACATTTGTGGGGTGGGGGAGGGGTTCTAATTAGGTTAACAAACACACCTGACTGGTTCAAACATTTGTGGGGTGGGGGAGGGTCAAACAAGACAATGGAGCAGACAATATACATTGTTCAAGGGACTATAGGCTAGAGATATAAAAGGACCCAGGATTGCACGCTGGAGAGGTTAATGAAGGAAAATATGCATGTAGGTCAATAAATGATTAATGTCCAAAAACAGGCATGCATGAAGATAAAGGGGACATTCACAGCATATTGAAAGCATGACAATTAGGTAAGAAGGACAGTTATACAATACCTCAAAAAACATTTAATACATATCATGTAATGTTAAAGGATAAAACTTACCTTCATATAGTCCTTCTGCAGGACCTGAATAATAGCAGAACAGGTCTCTGGGATTATGATCCCCAGAGCCTGGGGGGAGATGCCTGACGAGAACTTCAAGTCCTGAAGACTTCTCCCTGTCGCCAAGTAACGTAACGTGGCAACTAGCCTCTGCTCCGCACTGATGGCTTGCCTCATGCAGGTATCCTGCCTGCTGATATAGGGGGTCAGCATAGCCAGCAGACGCTCAAAGACGGGGTCCATCACCTGGAGATAATTCCTGAAATCCTCAGGATTATTCTCACGGATCTCACGGAGCAAAGGCATGTGCGAGACTTGGTCCTGCTGGCGCAACCAATTCTTCATCCATGAACTCCTCCCCACCCTGTTCATGGACTGGACTCGGTTCAAAGTATTAACCCCAACACCAAGTCCCCACGCAGCACGAACTCGAGAATGAGAACGTCCACGCGACATGGCTTCAAAACGGTCGGCTGGTCAAACAAACAAACTTATAACAAAACGCACTGAAGAACAGCAAGGCCTATGAAGAACGACCTGAAAATCAGGAATGAGCGGACCAGAACGGCCTGCAAGGCAGGGTACGAACTGACCAACACGCACTGAAAAGCAGATACAAACCTCACAAGCACAAACTGAACCGCAGAAAACGATCGAAATAAGCTGAAGTGTGAAAAGCGCGAATCGTCTCTAACCAAACTTCTACTAACACGAGATAAACACGAGATTAGCAGAAGGAGCCCAAAGGGTGCCGTAGTGGGGCTTGAACTTCCTTTTTATAGTCCCGTCGTACATGCTATACGTCACCGCGTTCCAAACCAGCGGACTTTTGCCGTGAGCGTGTGTGGCCAAGTCCGTCCGTTTTTAACCACTTAACAACCGGCCCATAGCCAAATGACGGCTACAGGGCGGTTGTTTAACTCTGGGAGGGCGTCCAGGGACGTCCTCCCAGAATTCTGCTCTCGCGCGCCCCCTAGGGCACGCACTCGAGAGCATCCGTGACCGCCGGGTCCAGAGGACCCGGCGCATCACAGATCCCGGTAAATGGCCGCTGATCGCGGCCGTTTACCATGTGATCGCTCTGTCAAATGACGGAGCGATCACATGTCAACAAACCGGCGTCATCTGATGACGCCGGTTCCTCTCCTCCCCCTCTCCTCCCCTCCTGTGTACCGATCGGTACACAGTGACCGGAGAGGCGGATGGATGGATGGCTGCAGCGTTGTGGGCTGCATCTGTAGTGCCCACAGCGCTGCACAGAGACATCCAGCCATCCATCCATCCATGCTCAGCCATCCCTACTACTCTGCATGCTCTGCAATTCCCTCTGCAATGCCCCACAATACTCTGCCATACCCCGCAATACCCCTGCAATACTCTGCCATACCCTGGAATACCCCTGCAATACTCTGCCATACCCTGGAATACCCCTGCAATACTCTGCCATACCCTGGAATACCCCGCAATACTCTGCCATACCCTGGAATACCCCGCAATACTCTGCCATACCCTGGAATACCCCTGCAATACTCTGCCATACCCTGGAATACCCCGCAATACTCTGCCATACCCTGGAATACCCCGCAATACTCTGCCATACCCTGGAATACCCCTGCAATACTCTGCCATACCCTGGAATACCCCGCAATACTCTGCCATATCCTGGAATACCCCGCAATACTCTGCCATACCCTGGAATACCCCTGCAATACTCTGCCATACCCTGGAATACCCCGCAATACTCTGCCATACCCTGGAATACCCCGCAATACTCTGCCATACCCTGGAATACCCCGCAATACTCTGCCATACCCTGGAATACCCCGCAATACTCTGCCATACCCTGGAATACCCCGCAATACTCTGCCATATCCTGGAATACCCCGCAATACTCTGCCATACCCTGGAATACCCCGCAATACTCTGCCATACCCTGGAATACCCCGCAATACTCTTCCATACCCTGGAATACCCCGCAATACTCTGCCATACCCTGGAATACCCCGCAATACTCTGCCATACCCTGGAATACCCCGCAATACTCTGCCATACCCTGGAATACCCCGCAATACTCTGCCATACCCCGCAATACTCTGCCATACCCCAAAATACCCCGCAATACTCTGCCATACCCCGCAATACTCTGCCATACCCCGCAATACCCTGAAATACCCCGCAATACTCTGCCATACCCCGCAATACTCTGCCATACCCCGCAATACCCTGGAATACCCCGCAATACTCTGCCATACCCTGGAATACCCCGCAATACTCTGCAATACCCTGAAATATCCCGCAATACCCAGCCATACTCTGCAATACTCAGTGATACCCAGCCATACTCTGCAATACTCAGTGATACCCAGCCATACTCTGCCATACCCAGCCATGCTCTGCAATACCCCGCAAAAATCTGCAATACTCTGCCATAACCCGCAATACTCTGCCATACCCAGCCATACTCTGCAATACCCCGCAATACCCAGCCATACTCTGCAATACTCGGTGATACCCAGCCATACTCTGCCATACCCAGTCATACTCGGCGATACTCTGCAATACCCAGCCATGCTCAGCCATACCCAGCCTCTGTATGTGACCAGGCTGTGGAAGTCTCACACATGTGGTATCGCCGTACTCAGGAGGAGTAGGAGAATCTATTTTGGGGGGTCATTTTTGGTATATACATGCTATGTGTTAGAAATATTGTATAAATGGACAACTTTGTGTTAAAAAAAAAAAAGCGTTTTAACCACTTCCCGCCTTCCGTCATACGACGTCCTTGACTTTGTGCGGGGATATCTGAATGATGGGTGCAGCTACAGGCATCATTCAGATATCATATTTTTCAGCCGGCGATTCCCTATACCATGAGAATGATCATAGTGGCTGTTACACTGCTTGATCGTTCTTACGGGAGGCGAGAGGGGACGCCCCCCTCCCGCCGCCCTCCGGTGCTTCTACCGACTCACCGCTACGATCGAAGCCAGGATCTTTTTTTTTTTTTTTTTTTAATTTCAGGAACAGCCTAGAGGTGAGATGTGGGGTCTTATTGACCCCATATCTCATGGTAAAGAGGACCTGTCATGCCATATTCCTATTACAAGGGATGTTTACATTCCTTGTAATAGGAATAAAAGTGATCAAAAATTTTTTTTTTTTTGGAAAAAAGTGTCAAACTAAAATAATTAAAGTAAAATGAACAATAAAAAAAAAAAAAATTTTTTTAAAGCGCCCCTGTCCGTGTGCTCGCATGCAGAAGCGAACGCATACATAAGTCCCGCCCACATATGAAAACGGTGTTCAAACCACACATGTGAGGTATCGCTGCGATCGGTAGAGCGAGAGCAATCATTTTGGCCCTAGACCTCCTCTGTAACTCAAAATTTGTTACCAGTAAAAAATTTTAAAGCGTCGCCTATGGGGATTTTTAAGTGGCGAAGTTTGGCACCATTCTACAAGCGTGTGCAATTTTGAAAGGTGACATGTTAGGTATCTATTAACTTGGCGTAACTTCATCTTTCATATTATGCAAAAACATTGGGCTATCCTTACTGTTTTGTTTTTTTTTAAAGCAAAAAACTGTTTTTTTTCCAAAAATATCGTGCGAGATAAAAAGTTGCAATGCCATGCTACCACACCCGATTCTAAATCAAAAGGAGTCACGATACTAATAAGCAGAGACACACCATTTAAACTAAATGAACAGTTATGTGACCCTGAGGGCAGATTTGTGTTCTTGAAGGGCACATACAATGACTTGCCTTTGACTCTCGCCAATGTATACTTCCCAAATAAGTCTCACATAACTTTTTGCCAACTTATCGTGAGGAGGCTACAGGAGTTCGCCGATGGTTGTATTATACTTGGGGGGGATTTTAATATACCTCTAAACCCACTTCTAGATACGTCCAATGGAAGGACTTGCATAACTTATAAAATTCTGAAAAAGATTAAATCACTCCTTCACAAGCTCCAGTTGGTGGACTCCTGGCGCTTCCTTAATCCCGATGGTAGAGATTACACCCATTTCTCGATACCTCACAACAGATATGCCCGGCTGGATTGCATATTTGTCCCTCAGAGAGATCTATCAAAAATTTCCGCTGCAAAAATAGGTACACAAACAATATCAGACCACGCACCTATCTCACTGACACTGGACTTACAGAACTCAAGTAGAAGACAACAGACATGGAGACTGAACACGTCTCTATTATCAGATCCGACACTCTTACCTGTACTTACAAACAACATAACCGACTTCTTCAAACATAACAACACACCTGGGACAGATCCACTACTTGTATGGGAAGCACATAAATGTACCATACGAGGAGTTCTGATAGGGATGGGTTCAAGACGCAAAAAGGAAAGAGATGCCCAGATTAGAAAATTACTCACCCAAATTGAGTCACTGGAAGTATTACATAAACAATCTCTATCGGAGACCTCAGCCAAGAGCCTCCTAGAGGCAAGGAAGGATCTACAGCAGATTCTCCACACTAAAGCCAAACGGATTCTCTTCTTTAAGAAGCGGCTCTATTATGAGTCAGGCGACAAAGCTGGGAGGTTCCTGGCGAGGGCCCTCAAAGAACAAAATTCAAGTAATCAGATAGCTGGTATCAGATCCAAAGAAGGAAAGCTCGAGGTAAAACCTGAGGCAATAGCTAAACACTTCCACGCTTTCTACACGAAGCTTTATAACCTGCCCCCACAACACAAACCTCCACAAATGCTAGGAGATAGGACACAAATCATACAAGACTACATAAGACATAGCGGACTACCATCTCTACCCAGGGATGATACAGATCTTCTAGAAGCCCCAATCACAACAGCGGAGGTCAAACAGGCCATCAAATTACTAAAACCGGGCAAGAGCCCAGGCCCCGACGGATATTCCGCCACATATTACAAATCCTTTATGGAGATTTTGACTGAACCCTTAAAAGATGCATTGAACGCCTTATCTAAGCCAAGACATGTTACTCCTGGTTTTCTCTCTGCCCATATTACGGTTATACCGAAAGAGGGCAAGAACCCAGAGGAATGTGCTAGCTATCGTCCCATCTCTTTGTTGAACCTCGATGCTAAGCTGTTTGCGAAGATCATTGCATCGAGGATGGGACCGCTGCTCTCAAAACTAATTGGCTTGGAACAGGTGGGCTTTATGCCAAACAGGGAGGCCAGAGACAATGTTACTAAAGCTCTCTTACTAACACAGGCTGTGAGACAACGGAAGATCGAAGGTTTTCTCCTCTCAACAGACGCGGAGAAGGCCTTCGATCGTGTGGCATGGGACTTCATGCTGGCGGTGTGTGGAGGGGTGGGCTTGGGTCCGAACATGTTGCATTGGATCTCGGCCCTTTACCAGAACCCAACAGCGGAATTAAAAATAAACGGAATTCTCTCAGAAAAAGTATATATTAAAAATGGGACTAGACAGGGCTGTCCCCTGTCTCCCCTTTTATTTATTCTCTCACTAGAGCCCTTTATTAGAACAGTGCAAAAAAACACAGCAATACAAGGTTTCCAGATTAAAAATAAAGAGTACAAAATAGCTGCATACGCAGATGACTTATTGTTCTTCTTAACGAAACCGACTACGACACTCCCTAACCTGTTACAAGAATTTGCACACTACGGATTTATATCCAACCTAAAAATTAATTATACAAAGTCAGAGGCTCTGAACCTCTCCCTTCCAGACAATGTACTCAAATTAACTCAGGCAAACTCAACATTTACTTGGGATAATACCAAATTAAAATATCTAGGAATTTGGCTTACTCCATCTCTAAAAATAACATATGAGAGAAATTTTGTGACCTTTCTAAAAAATTGTGCGAAAGATCTAACAGTTTGGAATGAAAACTATTTCTCTTGGTTCGGCAGAGCAGCCATAATAAAAATGGTCATACTGCCCAGATTTTTATATCTGACCCGCACACTACCGATAGAGATACCTCAGAAATTTTTCAATGAGCTTAATACATTGGTCACGAGATTTCTCTGGCAACATAAAAAACCCAGAATCAAACTAGGCACCCTGGTCAAACCCAAAGATCTAGGAGGAATCCAATTCCCGAACTTCCGCAGTTACTACCAGGCCTCACACATAACCAGAATCATAGACTGGCATTGCCATGAGTCGGAGAAGGATTGGGTATCACTAGAGACAACGCTTGCCACGCTGCCACTTAGATACCTGCCATGGTCCCCTATCAAAACATTACCTCATGCCGTTAGGTTACACCCTATCATTGGTACCACACTGAAGATCATTGCTGGACTAGCTAAACAAAAAAAACTGACCTCAACACCCAGCCCTCTGACGCCCCTGACAGATAACCCAGACTTTGTCCCAGGTCTACATAACCCGACTCTTGAGACGAGTCCGGCGGGGGATCCCTTACTGGCTGGAGACTGCTATCATGAAAACAAATTCAGAGACTGGTCGTCTTTTAAGACAGACTTAAACCGACCCCAAATGAAACTATGGACATATTTCCAATTAAGAAGCTATTTAGGTAACATTAAGGAACCTCTAACACTACACAGACCCCTGACAGCTTTGGAGTCGGTATGTCGTGAGGGAACCCCAATTAAAAGGGCCACTTCTGTAGCGTATGAGTGGATGAGTCGCTCGGGGACTGAGATATCGGACGGGCACAGGAGGAGATGGTCGGAAGAACTTGAATTGGAGATCTCAGACAAACAATGGAGGTATGTGGCTGCCTTAGCACATAAATGTTCCATAAGCACGAAATTGCAAGAGACAAATTACAAACTGCTGACCCACTGGTACAGCACTCCTGATAAAATACACAAATGGGATACACAAAAGCCAGACACATGCTGGAGATGTCTCTCTGAAAAAGGCACACTAACCCACATCTGGTGGCAATGCCACAAAATTGAACCATTCTGGAATGAAGTTAAGGTTTTAATTAAAAAGATTACAGAAACCAAAGTGGAACTGACACCAGCATGCTGTCTATTACACCTGTCTAACACCTCTTTTAAACGCTACAAACGCTCGTTGACGATACATCTCCTCAACGCAGCCAAATCTCAAATACCTCTGCATTGGCTCTCTACATCTACTCCAACTGTTAGGGACTGGCTGGCGAGAGTCAGTGAGATCCACGAAATGGAGGATGTATTGGCCCAAGACAAAGGTCATATCGAAAGATTCCACAAAACATGGCAACCCTGGTTGCTTTTCAAATACTCTGCAGAATTCCCTTCCTGAATTAGGTATGGGAGGGACCTTGCGGTCCTGGGCGGGTGCCCTTCCTCTGTATTATATTTCTGCCCTTCACATCAGCATTTCCTTTATCTTCACCTACTTCTTTTTTTTTATATCCAACTTCTTAACACTTCTTGGCTGTTCTATAGCCTATTTCCTCACTGGTATATACCTTGGAAATCCGTACTTCTCTTATAGACGTGAATTAGATTGTCTCAGAGAATCATAGAGACCACACTCTTGCTTGTTCTCAACAATAAACAATTTGAACAATGGATAAGAAATGTTTGTCGCAATGGCTTGCGAAGTGTAGACAGAACTATTATGTTGTATTTCTTTTTATTACAGTCACAAAGTCAGCTTAGTGGAAATAACTTCAGTAATGCGATGTCTGTTAAACATTTAGACTTCTACACGAGTTTCACACTAACTGTTTTTTTTTTTCTTTATTTTGTAAAAAGACGAAAAGTACGCAGTTGCACCTGCAAAATTTGCAATATACAGTGTATTCTTTGTTACTATTCTTTATTTTTTCAATAAACTTGAAATGATAAAAAAAAAAGTTGCAATGACCGCTATTGTATTCTCTAGGGTCTTTGCTAAAAAAACATATATAATGTTTTGGGGTTCTATGTAAGTTTCTAGCAAATAAATGATGATTTTTACATGTAGGAGAGAAATGTCAGAATTGGCCTGGGTGCTCCAGAACGCCTGAAGGTGCTCCCCTGCATGTTGGGCCTCTGTATGTGGCCATGCTGTGTAAAAGTCTCACACATGTGGTATCGCCATACTCGGGAGTAATAGCAGAATGTGTTTTGGGGTGTAATTTGTGGTATGCATATGCTGTGTGTGAGAAATAACCTGCTAATATGACAATTTTGTAAAAAAAAAAAAAAACGAAAAAAAAAAACTTGATTTTGCAAAGAATTGTGGGAAAAAATGACAACTTCAAAAAACTCATCATGCATCTTTCTAAATACCTTGGAATGTCTTCTTTCCAAGAAGGGGTCATTTCGGGGGTATTTGTACTTTTCTGGCATGTTAGGGTCTCAAGAAATGAGATAGGCCGTCAGTACTTCAGGTGTGATCAATTTTCAGATATTGGTACCATAGCTTGTGGACGCTATAACTTTCACAAAGACCAAATAATATACACTAATTTGGGTTATTTTTACCAAAGATATGTAGCGGTATAAATTTTGGCCAAAATATATGAAGAAAAATTACTAATTTTCAAAATTTTATAACAGAAACGAAGAAAAATTCATTTTTTTACAGATTTTTCGTTTTTTTTTCTTTTATAGCGCAAAAAATAAAGAACCCAGTGGTGATTAAATACCACCAAAAGAAAGCTCTATTTGTGTGAAAAAAAGGACAAAAAATTCATATAGATACAGTGTTGCATGACTGAGTAATTGTCATTCAAAATGTGAGAGCACCAAAAGCTGAAAATTGGTCTGGTTATTAAGGGGGTTTAAGTGCCCAGTGGTCAAGTGGTTAAGTCCGGCGCAAGGAGCCAACAAAGTCCGGCGAAAAGTCCGCCGGGCAAAGTCTGCCGTAAAGTCCTCTCGTGTGTATGCGGCATTAGTGTTACAAGATCTCAGGTGTGAATGGGGAGCAGGTGTGCTAAATTTGGTGTTATCGCTCTCACTCTCTCATACTGGTCACTGGAAGTTCAACATGGCACCTCATGGCAAAGAACTCTCTGAGGATCTGAAAAAATTCAATTGTTGCTCTACATAAAGATGGCCTAGGCTATAAGAAAATTGCCAAGACCCTGAAACTGAGCTGCAGCAAAGTGGCCAAAATATACAGCGGTTTAACAGGATGGATTCCACTCAAAACAGACCTCGCCATGGTCGACCAAAGAAGTTGAGTGCACGTGCTCAGCGTCACATCCAGAGGTTGTCTTTGGGAAATAGACGTGTGAGTGCTGCCAGCATTGCTGCAGAGGTTGAAGGGGTGGGGGGTCAGCCTGTTTGTGCTCAGACCATATGCCGCACACTGCATCAAATTGGTCTGCATGGCTGTCATCCCAGAAGGAAGCCTCTCCTAAAGATGACATACAAGAGAGCCCGCTAACAGTTTGCTGAAGACAAGCAGACTAAAGACATGGATTACTGGAACCATGTCCTGTGGTATGATGAGACCAAGATAAACTTATTTGGTTCAGATGGCGTCAAGCGTGTGTGGCGGCAATGAGGTGAGGAGTACAAAGACAAGTGTGTCTTGCCTACAGTCAAGCATGGTGGTGGGAGTGTCATGGTCTGGGGGTGCATGAGTGCTACCAGCACTGGGGAGCTACAGTTCATCGAGCAAACCATCAATGTCAACATGTACTGTGACATACTGAAGCAGAGCATGATCCCCTCCCTTCAGAGACTGGGCTGCAGGGAAGTATTCCAACATATTAACGACCCCAAACACACATCCAAGATGACCACTGCCTTGCTAAAGAAGCTGAGGGTAAAGGTGATGGACTGGCCAAGCATGTCTCCAGACCTAAACCCTATTGAGCATCTGTGGCGCATCGGCAAGCGAAAGGTGGAGGAGCGAAAGGTCTCTAACATCCACCAGCTCCGTGATGTAGTCATGGAGGAGTGGAAGTGGACTCCAGTGGCAACCTGTAAAGCTCTGGTGAACTCCTTGCCCAAGAAGGTTAAGGCAGTGCTGGAAAATAATGGTGGCCACACAAAATATTGACAGTTTGGACCCATTTTCACTTAGGGGTGTACTCACTTTTGTTGCCAGAGGTTTAGACATTCATGGCTGTGTGTTGAGTTATTTTGAGGGAACAGCAAATTTACATTGTTATATAAGCTGTACACTCACTACTTTACATTGTAGTAAAGTGTCATTTCTTCAGTGTTGTCACATGAAAAGATATAATAAAATATTTACAAAAATGTGAGGGGTTTACTCACTTTTGTGAGATACTGTATATGTACATAGTTGCTGGGATCATAATGATGGACCTAAATGGTAATTAATGTTCAAATTTGGAGCAGTGCTTGGTGGTCCAATTATTGCAGCCCTGTATGAAAGTAGGCATTACTCATATGACAGTAAGTATAATTAACTCCAAGGGGTTAAGGACATCCTAGCTAATACATCTGCCACCTCAACAGATGTATTAAAAAGAAAGTTTACCTTATAAATGTGCCGGCATACTGTATTTTAAACTTAAATATGTTGATCTCCCCTACTGTCAACGATATATATGAATGCCTTATGTAACATTGTCTATTTTTACTATGGAGATTGTATGGTTTAGTGTGCAGGTAATTGCTTTTGTATATGCAACACATACCATGACAGATGCTTTTCCTGCTGTGTTAGGAAAGTGGAAGGATATTTTTAGTTTATTTATGTATTTTATGCACAAACCTTTTTCTGTTATGCAGCTTCTGAAGATTTCTCTCTCTAATTTATAATTTTATAGCCTCATGTATTTTCATCCTTTGTGTATCACTGTGCATGTGTTTACACACAAAAATACAGAATGCAGGCAATGCATTCCATCATCTTTTTTTTCTCAGTAAATTACACAATCTGTTTCTTCTGTATAGCAAACAAAAGGCTGCTATTTAATAACCGGGTTTCCTTGTGAAAAAATGGTATTGACAGAGCCTAGAATGGATTGCTCAGATTGTAAAACTGACATATACAAATGAGAGCATTAAGAACAACAATGAGGTAGTCCTAGTAAGTTAGCTACTTTTCTGTTTTGTGTGTGACATCCAATCAGAATAAACTGCAATATACAGACATAGGTCTGTAAAGCAGAACTCCAAGCAACAATACTAATCTAACTCTTTTACCTGCATGCATCCTTTAAAAAAATCCCACACTCTTCTTCCCTGAGATCATGGTAATGGACATAAGTAATATCATATGTGGTTGCTCAAGTGCCACCTCCTTAGTAACCTGTCCTCTCCAGTCCTGTTAATTGGACAATAAAGGAAGCACATATCCTCCTATATGTTTCTATCTTAGGTTTAAACGCCACTGTGCATGGAATTAAAGAAAATGAATATAAATTAATATTTACTTACTTATATTAGTTTTTATTTAAATACTTGTCTACTGGGTCAATTCTGACACTTCTCTCATATACAGTATCTCACAAAAGTGAGTACACCCCTTACATTTTTCTAAATATTTTATTCTATCTTTTCATATGACAACACTGAAGAAATGACACTTTGCTACAATGTAAAGTTGTACAGCTTGTATAACAGTGTAAATTTGCTGCCCCCTCAAAATAACTCAACACAGAGCCATTAATGTCTAAACCGCTGGAAACAAAAGTGAGTACACCCCTAAGTGAAAATGTCTAAATTGGGCCCAATTAGCCATTTTCCCTCCCCGGTGTCATGTGACTCTTTAATGTTACCAAGTCTCAGGTGTGAATGGGGAGCAGGTGTGTTAAATTTGGTGTTATCACTCTCACTTTCTCATACTGGCCACTTGAAGTTCAACATGGCACCTCATGGCAAAAAACTCTGAGGATCTGAAAAAAAGAATTGTTGCTCTACATAAAGATGGCCTAGGCTATAAGAAGATTGCCAAGACCCTGAAACTGAGCTGCAGCATGGTGGCCAAGACCATACAGCTGTTTAACAGGATAGGTTCCCCTCAGAACAGGCCTCGCCATGGTCGACCAAAGAAGTTGAGTGCACATGCTCAGCGTCATATCCAGAGGTTGTCTTTGGGAAATAGACGTGTGAGTGCTGCCAGCATTTCTGCCGAGGTTGAAGGGGTGGGGGGTCAGCCTGTCAGTGCTCAGTCCATATGCCGCACACTGCATCAAATTGGTCTGCATGGCTGTCATCCCAGAAGGAAGCCTCTTCTAAAGATGATGCACAAGAAAGGCTACAAACAGTTTTCTGAAGACAAGCAGACTAAGGACATGCATTACTGGAACCATGTCCTGTGGTCTGATGAGACCAAGATAAACTTATTTGATTCAGATGGTGCCAATCGTGTGTGGCGGCAACCAGGTAAGGACTACAAAGACAAGTGTGTCTTGCCTACAGTCAGGCATTGTGGTGGGAGTGTCATGGTCTGAGGCTGCATGAGTGCTGCCGGTACTGGGGAGCTACAGTTTATTGAGGGAAATATGAATGCCAACATGTACTGTGACTTACTGATGCCGAACATGATCCCCTCACTTCAGAGACTGGGCCGCAGGGCAGTATTCTGACATGATAATGACCCCAAACACACCTCCAAGAGCACCACTGCCTTGCTAAAGAAGCTGAGAGTAAAGGTGATGGACTGGCCAAGCATGTCTCCAGACCTAAACCCTATTGAGCATCTGGGGGGCATCCTCAAATGGAAGGTGGAGGACACAAGGTCCCTAACATCCACCAGCTCCGTGATGTCGTCATGGAGGAGTGGAAGAGGACTCCAGTGGCAACCTGTGAAGCTCTGGTGAACTCCATGTACAAGCGGGTTAAGGCAGTGCTGGAAAATAATAGTGGCCACACAAAATATTGACACTTTGGGCCCAATTTGGACATTTTCACTTAGGGGTGTACTCACTTTTGTTGCCAGTGGTTTAGACATTATTGGCTGTGTGTTGAGTTATTTTGAGGGGACAGCAAATTTACACTGTTATACAAGCTGTACACTCACTACTTTACATTGTAGCAAAGTGTCATTTCTTCAGTTTTGTCACATGAAAAGATAGAATAAAATATTTACAAAAATGTGAGAGGTGTAGTCACTTTTGTGAGATATTGTATGTAAAAATCTGTTTGTTTTTTTTTGCTAGACAATTATTTAAAACCTCCAAACATTACATATTTTTTTTTTTTTTTAGCAGAGGCCCTAGAGAATAAAATTGCTGTCATTGTAATTTTCATGTCACACGGTATTTGCACAGTGTCTTTTTAAGTGCAATTAAAAAAAATACACTTTAATAGAAAAAAAGGACATAATATATAACCAAATTTGTAAAATATGAAAGATGATGTTTTGCAGAGTAAATAGATACCGAACATGTCATGCTTTAAAATTGCACATGCTCGTGGAATCATGTCAAACTACGGTACTTCAAAATCTCCATAGGCGACTCTTTAAATTTTTTTACAGGTTACCAATTCAGAGTAACAGAAGAGGTCTAGTGCCAGAATTATTGTTCTCACTATAACGTTCATGGCAATACCTCCCGTGTGGTGCGAACACCGTTTACATATATGGGCATGACCTACATATGCACTCACCACTGTGCTAATTTATTTATTTTATTAAAAAAAAATTGTATTTACACTGTCCCTTTAATGTTTTTTGATCACTTTTATTGCTATCACAAGAAATGTAAAACACATGTGCTAACAACACAGCATGACAGGTCCTCTTTATAGAGAGATGTGGGGTCTATAAGACCCCACATCTCTCCTCTACAATGGAAAGTATAAGATCAAAAAAAAAAAAACATTGATCTAATGCTTTGTTTTTTTAAATGGCATTGTTTACATAGGACTTGAAGTGACGGCTAATCAGTTCACTTTTTGCGGTTAGAAAACCGCGGCTGGAAAAAATACCAGAGTTATGGCATATTGCTGCAGCCACTTCCAAGTGGCTGCAGGAAGTGGCTAAAATATCTTTTACACTTTGTTCATGAAAAAAATAACTGAAGTACAGTTTTATGTTGTACATGTATCAATAACTAATGCAATGATGTTACTTAATGCACATACAGTAGTTTGCACTAAGGAGTATATAGTAGCTCCCCTTCCCCAATCCTAAATGGTTTGCAGTGAGGTAGAAAGAAATCCTGGATAGCCGCACTCTGGGATAAGGACATTAAAACAATACTGATCCCATTAAAAAACTACACCTGATAAAAGAATGGAGAAGAATTTAATGGGATCAGTATTGTTTTAATCACACTGAGAGGGTGGGTTTGCTATGCAGCGCGGTGATTGGTTGTTTTACCGGCATGCATACCCCGCCCCCCCCTCTTTTACTTTTTCACTTTTCTATTTATACCACACTACTACTATCCCTCTCTAGCTACGAATAAGCATCCAAATGATGTGAAACGCATTAGCAGTCTACCACCCTGTACGTCTCTGCCATTGACTGTATTGTTGGATTTTATTGAACTAAAGATGTCCTTATCCCAGAGTGCGGCTATCCAGGATTTCTTTCTACCTCACTGCAAACCAGCAAAGCCAGCACCTGGAACCTGTTCTTACTAGGGCGGTGTCATTCCAGAGCAAGAGTGTTTGTGAGCTGCATTTCCTTTTTTCCAATCCTAAATGGTTAGGGGAAAAAAAAACAACTGAAAAGCTTTACTCAAGAAAAAAGAGAGTTACTTTTTTGGGGTATTTTTGTTTTCTATTCTTTTATCACTTGCAGACTTGCTGAACTTGTGTGGCCGTCGGCCTGCCCAAATTCTCAACTTCTTTGAACAGACAGAAAGTAATAATCATATTTGGTCCATGATATCAACTGGGATCCCTCTGTGCTGTGTTTACATTACTACAGTGGCAGGGATCTGTCCCATATTGATGGTTGTCAGGATGTCCTGATTGATGATGATTTACATTGCAGGACACTATGACTGATGGTGGATTTGCAATTCTGGATGACATGATTGACATGGATTTAAATCTGGTGACATTAGTAACTTTTTTGTTGTATTTTTTTAATGATATTGTTATTAAAGGATCTTTTCTAAGGTGTGTGTGTGAATATTTAAATTGTATAATTGTAGAAATGTGTAAGGGTTTCTAATGTATCCCTGTACTAATTTCCATGAGTTGGGGTGGATATCTGGGGGCCTCCTTATTATAAAAGAGCTTTCATAATTAACTTTATGATTTCCTCAATAACCCGTATATCCTTATTGGGGCATTGCACATGAGAAAAGGCCCTTGTCTTTCAATACTGGGACAAGTTGCCTTATAAGGGCAAAGAGGCATGCTGAAAGGCATGTGGCCTGGTCCGATTCAGGAAAGGAGATGGATGCTCACTGCCTTTCCTTTCCTGGCCACCCAGGATACATGTATGGAAAAGGATATCATTGAAATTGTAATGGGGAAACCTATGCCGTATTTTCAATTGACAATACATATTAAAAAAAAAAAAACACCCAGGCCCAGTGCCCAGTCCTTCTGCTTTCCTTGTGTCTCACTGAGAGCAGGAATCATAATCTCCATACATGCTTTCATCACTAACCTTGTTCAACACTTTTCCTCACAGCAGACATCATCAGGAGCAGTGGTAATAGCATTTATCTAACAACATTTAAGCATCCTCTCCCAGCAAACTGTAGCAATCATTCATTAGCTCAATAATTAATTATTTCATGCACAAAGTAAACTTTTTATGTGTGTATTCAATAGAAAAATTCTCTGTCTATATCATAAATGGTCATTTGGAGATAAACCAATAATTTACCTAGGTCTAACTATAAATATAATATAATCAATATAATGTAAAAATAATCTTAAAATTAGATCCTAAACAAATCATATAAACACCACTGTATTTGAGAAATAGTGGTACTACCCTCTTTGCTAAAAATATAAAATTCCACATCTAAAAATTAGGCGAGCCATAGCTTTGATGGTGTTATCCCTATTTTAAAAACAGGTATTAAATCAATGGTAAACTACCATATCAATAAAACTCCAATAACAATCACCAGAATACCTTTATATATTTCCTTCTATCAATCATTGAACAGAAAACAGTTCAGGTCTATTTCACCATCAGGTTCTTAGGGTTGTAATGAACCTAGTGTATAAAGCCATTTAGTCGATTTTACATTTTTACATTTATTTTTCATATTCTACCCCTTCCACGTTTCGACTCTGTACTACTACATAAAATTTGAAACTACTTGAATCTTTATTATAAACACCCTAAAATGTCTTTCTACACTATAATTTTTATATGCTTTCTTAATATTATTTACATGTACACTAATTGTCATGTACCTTGTGGCAGAGCCTGATGTGTCGAGGAAAGCCTCTCGTACAGCTCCAGCACTGAGACCACTGATGTTGCGTCAGTGGCTGCGAGAGGGCAGTGAGGTGTGAGTGCCTGTAAGATGTTCCATCAGCGATGGCAGCAGGTAACAGGTGCGTCGTCAGGGACAGATCAGATCACTGGAACAGCTGATGGCAGCAAATCCCAGACTAGGCAGACAGCAAGAGGCAGATGCTTGATGGGCAGCTAGCAGGTGGCTGGTGCAGCAGGATTGGTAACACTCAGCAGGTGAAGAACCAGCAGGTAGAGCTGGATAATAACTGGATTAAAGGTCAGACAAGCCAGGTCAGCAAAAGACGGTCAGATATAAGCCTAGACGGCAGGCAGAGAATGGTCAGGGTACAAGCAGTGGTCATCAATGTATAAGCAGGCAAATGAACAGGAGACAGGAGTCCATACAGGAACAGATGCAGGAACACAGGTAATGGCTGCAGAATCAAACAGCAGTGGCTAATAGTACTGCTACAGTTTAAATAGCTTTCATTGGCGCCAACAATAGCGGCGGGCATACTTTCATTCGCATTTGCGCATGGTTATGCACAGGAAAATGGGCACCCACACATATGCGCTTGTGCACCTGTGGATGTCTAGAGGGTTCAGCTGTACTAGCACTAGTGCCTTCTTCACATTCATCTAGTATAACTTAGGTGTTGAATGTCCTAGATACTGAAGCCCACAATTGCATGTAATAAACTGTTTAATACTATATATTTTTTCTGATGTCCAAAAACATCCTGATTAGATTATCTGATTGCTCCCTATAATTCTTTTACATTGTACAGTTTCTCCTAATTCTTATTTTCTGACAATCCGGAATAGCAGAAATCTATTTTGGATGATAGCATCTTTTTATTGGTGTATACAGTGTAGTCATAGTTCTTTGTACACAATTTCCCCTGAAATGCAAAGATATGCAAATCTAAAAATGTACCTTTATAAAATCACTAGTTCTTGAAAACTGCATCCCATACTGGTTTTCGTTCTCTAGAGAAATTTATTATTCTTGTTCCCCTTCAATATTATTAAATCATCTATAAATCTTTTCCAAACTTTCAATTCAGGCAACATATTTCAAAAAAACGTATTGTTTTTTTTCCTTTGTCCCCATGGCATTCTTTTGTAGGAAAAAATGTATTATTGTACCAAAAAGAGTTTTTTTTCTTATTACTTAATCCAAGCCTTTATGTATAAATACTACTGGTGGGAGGCAGTCTCTGATATTTATTCAAGGGCCCATTTAGCTGGCCCATTTAGCTGCCATCAACCTATCTTTATATTTAATATTTGTATACAACAACACAACATCAAAAGTTGCAACAATTTATTCCTCATCATATGGGATACCCCAAAATAATCGATGAGAAGATATCAAAGCAAATACTTGGCTTCTTATTTATTTAATGTGCCTTTTTTTCTATTTTAATGAACTCTTTCAATTCTGTATGGTAAATCTTATAGGGACTTTTGATAATTTTTCATATGTATCTGAATCTCCTAGTAATCTTTCCATCTCGTCCTGATAATATATTATTGCAGCCACCCCTCTACTTTTATCAGCTGACCTTACCCTCCATCCTTCTTTATTTCTAGATCTTTTATTCCCCTTCTAATAACTTAATCTTCATTATATCATTTCATATATAATGATCTATTAGTTTGTTAAAGAGCTTTCATAGTACAGGGTTTTATATAAGTTCAGCACTGTGCAGTATTCTATTTAATATTTATCACATATCCACTATAGATATAGTGCAGCAGCTTGGTACACATCAGTGGTAGTTTAGTTTTTAGTGCATAATAATTTTGTATATATTGCTTATTACTGTAGAAACATATTAATGCAATAAGACTCCTAGACTCTAAGAAGAAGCATAGACCGCTATGGAAATCTTTTCTTTTTAAAAGGAGAAAAAAATAATTTATAGGACATTTTTAGTAACACACTCATTAGTGGAATTAAAGGGACTTTGGAAGGAACTTTTAAGCACCTTAAACATACAATGGACAAACAATTGCAATTGAGGTGGGATTTAATAAAATTTGAAAGATATGTAAAGGAAGTGATTATACCCAGAAGGCTCAGGTGGGATATTTCCCCAACTATTGGAGTCATTGAAGAAATGGTATAACTTTTTTAAATCTCTCTGAATTCAAACCACTGAGTTATTTAACCACTTCAGCCCCGGAAGGATTTACCCCCTTCCTGACCAAAGCACTTTTTACAATTCGGCACTGCGTCGCTTTAACTGCTAATTGCGCGGTCATACTTTCATTCGCATTTGCGCATGGTTATGCACAGGAAAATGGGCACCCACACATATGCGCTTGTGCACCTGTGGATCTCTAGAGGGTTCAGCTGTACTAGCACTAGTGCCTTCTTCACATTCATCTAGTATAACTTAGGTGTTGAATGTCCTAGATACTGAAGCCCACAATTGCATGTAATAAACTGTTTAATACTATATATTTTTTCTGATGTCCAAAAACATCCTGATTAGATTATCTGATTGCTCCCTATAATTCTTTTACATTGTACAGTTTCTCCTAATTCTTATTTTCTGACAATCCGGAATAGCAGAAATCTATTTTGGATGATAGCATCTTTTTATTGGTGTATACAGTGTAGTCATAGTTCTTTGTACACAATTTCCCCTGAAATGCAAAGATATGCAAATCTAAAAATGTACCTTTATAAAATCACTAGTTCTTGAAAACTGCATCCCATACTGGTTTTCGTTCTCTAGAGAAATTTATTATTCTTGTTCCCCTTCAATATTATTAAATCATCTATAAATCTTTTCCAAACTTTCAATTCAGGCAACATATTTCAAAAAAACGTATTGTTTTTTTTCCTTTGTCCCCATGGCATTCTTTTGTAGGAAAAAATGTATTATTGTACCAAAAAGAGTTTTTTTTCTTATTACTTAATCCAAGCCTTTATGTATAAATACTACTGGTGGGAGGCAGTCTCTGATATTTATTCAAGGGCCCATTTAGCTGGCCCATTTAGCTGCCATCAACCTATCTTTATATTTAATATTTGTATACAACAACACAACATCAAAAGTTGCAACAATTTATTCCTCATCATATGGGATACCCCAAAATAATCGATGAGAAGATATCAAAGCAAATACTTGGCTTCTTTTTTATTTAATGTGCCTTTTTTTCTATTTTAATGAACTCTTTCAATTCTGTATGGTAAATCTTATAGGGACTTTTGATAATTTTTCATATGTATCTGAATCTCCTAGTAATCTTTCCATCTCGTCCTGATAATATATTATTGCAGCCACCCCTCTACTTTTATCAGCTGACCTTACCCTCCATCCTTCTTTATTTCTAGATCTTTTATTCCCCTTCTAATAACTTAATCTTCATTATATCATTTCATATATAATGATCTATTAGTTTGTTAAAGAGCTTTCATAGTACAGGGTTTTATATAAGTTCAGCACTGTGCAGTATTCTATTTAATATTTATCACATATCCACTATAGATATAGTGCAGCAGCTTGGTACACATCAGTGGTAGTTTAGTTTTTAGTGCATAATAATTTTGTATATATTGCTTATTACTGTAGAAACATATTAATGCAATAAGACTCCTAGACTCTAAGAAGAAGCATAGACCGCTATGGAAATCTTTTCTTTTTAAAAGGAGAAAAAAATAATTTATAGGACATTTTTAGTAACACACTCATTAGTGGAATTAAAGGGACTTTGGAAGGAACTTTTAAGCACCTTAAACATACAATGGACAAACAATTGCAATTGAGGTGGGATTTAATAAAATTTGAAAGATATGTAAAGGAAGTGATTATACCCAGAAGGCTCAGGTGGGATATTTCCCCAACTATTGGAGTCATTGAAGAAATGGTATAACTTTTTTAAATCTCTCTGAATTCAAACCACTGAGTTATTTAACCACTTCAGCCCCGGAAGGATTTACCCCCTTCCTGACCAAAGCACTTTTTACAATTCGGCACTGCGTCGCTTTAACTGCTAATTGCGCGGTCATGCAATGCTGTACCCAAACGAAATTTGCGTCCTTTTCTTCCCACAAATAGAGCTTTCTTTTGATGGTATTTGATCACCTCTGCCGTTTTTATTTTTTGCGCTATAAACGGAAAAAGGCCAAAAATTTTGAAAAAAAATGATATTTTCTACTTTTTGTTATAAAAAAAATCCAATAAACTAAATTTTAGTCATACATTTAGGCCAAAATGTATTCGGCCACATGTCTTTGGTAAAAAAAATGTCAATAAGCTTATATTTATTGGTTTGCGCAAAAGTTATAGCGTCTACAAACTAGGGTACATTTTCTGTAATTTACACAGCTTTTAGTTTATGACTGCCTATGTCATTTCTTGAGGTGCTAAAATGGCAGGGCAGTACAAACCCCCCCCCAAATGACCCCATTTTGGAAAGTAGACACCCCAAGGAAATTGCTGAGAGGCATGTTGAACCCATTGAATATTTATTTTTTTTGTCCCAAGTGATTGAATAATGACAAAAAAAAAATTACAAAAAGTTGTCACTAATTGATATATTGCTCACACAGGCCATGGGCATATGTGGAATTGCACCCCAAAATACATTCAGCTGCTTCTCCTGAGTACAGGGATACCACATGTGTGGGACTTTTTGGGAGCCTAGCCGCGTACGGGGCCCCGAAAACCAAGCACCGCCTTCAGGATTTCTAAGGGCATAAATTTTTGATTTTACGCCTCACTACCTATCACAGTTTTGAAGGCCATAAAATGCCAAGATGGCACAAAACGCCCCCAAATGACCCCATTTTGGAAAGTAGACACCCCAAGCTATTTGCTGAGAGGCATGGTGAGTATTTTGCAGCAACTTGTGTCACAATATAAAATATTCTATGGACTCGACATGACTCTCAGCAAATAGCTTGGGGTGTCTACTTTCCAAAATGGGGTCATTTGGGGGGGTTTTGAACTGTCCTGGCATTTTATGCGCAACATTTAGAAGCTTATGTCACACATCACCCACTCTTCTAACCACTTGAAGACAAAGCCCTTTCTGACACTTTTTGATTACGTGAAAAAATTATTTTTTTTTTGCAAGAAAATTACTTTGAACCCCCAAACATTATATATATTTTTAAAGCAAATGCCCTACAGATTAAAATGGTGAGTGTTTCATTTTTTTTTTCACACGGTATTTGCGCAGCGATTTTTCAAACGCATTTTTTGTGGAAAAAACACACTTTTTTAAATTTTAATGCACTAAAACACACTATATTGCCCAAATATTTGATGGAATAAAAAAGATGATCTTAAGCCGAGTACATGGATACCAAACATGACATGCTTTAAAATTGCGCACAAACGTGCAGTGGCAACAAAATTAATACATTTTTAAAAGCCTTTAAAAGCCTTTACAGGTTACCACTTTAGATTTACAGAGGAGGTCTACTGCTAAAAATACTGCCCTCGATCTGACCTTCACGGTGATACCTCACATGCATGGTGCAATTGCTGTTTACATTTGACGCCAGACCGACGCTTGCGTTCGCCTTAGCGCGAGAGCAGGGGGGACAGGGGTGCTTTTTTTTTTTTTTTTTTTTTCTTTATTATTTTTTTGCTTTTTTATCTTATTTTTAAACTGTTTCTTTCATATTTTTTTTAAATCATTTTTATTGTTATCTCAGGGAATGTAAATATCCCCTATGACAGCAATAGGTAGTGACAGGTACTCTTTTTTGAAAAAATTGGGGTCTATTAGACCCTAGATCTCTCCTCTGCCCTCAAAGCATCTGACCACACCAAGATCGGTGTGATAAAATGCTTCCCTAATTTCCCAATGGCGCTGTTTACATCCGGTGAAATCTAAGTCATAAAATGCTCGTAGCTTCCGGTTTCTTAGGCCATAGAGATGTTTGGAGCCACTCTGGTCTCTGATCAGCTCTATGGTCAGCTGGCTGAATCACCGGCTGCTTTCTCAGGTTCCCTGTTGAGACAGGAGAGCCAGAGAAAAACACGGAAGACGGTGAGGGGGGGGCATTCCCTCCCACTGCTTGTAAAAGCAGTCTAGAGGCTAATTAGCCGCTAGGATTGCTTTTACATGAAAGCCGACCGCTGGCTGAAAAGAATGATACCAAGATGATACCTAAACCTGCAGGCATCATTCTGGTATAACCACTCAAAGTCGTGAATGGCGTACCTGAAGACAAAAAAATGGTTAACAATAAAGCACAGTAAACGGTAAAGTATAAAAAATTGCATACCTGAAAAGCAAACATGATAAAACATAATAACAATAAAACATTGCAGAATAGAATACAGTAAAAAAGAGCAGAACAATAGAGAGAATAGAGAGAGAGAGAACAATAAAACGCCAACTATTTATTTTTTATTTTATATTTTTGTTTGTGTTTTTTTTTTTTTTACACTTTTTTTTGTAACTAACTTTTATAACTGTAACCGGTTCCAGGTTCGGGTCTCTCAAAATGCAATGGCATCTTGGGAGACCCTGTGAAAGTGTGCCTAGTCTGTGGAATGCTGTACCCTACGCTAATACTCAACTAGTGCATGGTAGCGTTCAAAACATTCACCAATGCAAAGACCAGGATTGTCAGGACAGGAGGGACAATAATAGCGGGTGTCACGTCTATATCCGCGCTTGCTGCAGACACGACATCTATTTTGGGGGGGTTTGTTGGGTAGGGGTACTCGGGAGGACATAAAAATGCCTCTCATGCAGCCGACTGCATTTGGTTGGGGATGTGAATGGGGGAAGTACGGGCGCTGCAGAAGTGGTGGGTTCCCAATTAGGATTGGCGAATGCAGTAGGAAGGGCATTATGGGCACGACGGGCCTGTGTTTGTCTTTTTGGTGGCAGCGGGACACTACTTGTGCTTGCCACCTCACCAGCTTGAACTGCACTTATGGGACTCGCCACGTCACCAAGTGTTACTGCAGTGCTGGTTTGACTACGACCGGGGTGTACTAGGCCGCTGGCGCTTGCCAGTTCACCAAAACGCTACCAAAAAAACTTTTAGCGACCGCAGGGATCAGGCCTGACTCTGCGAACGCTGCAGTTATGCGTTTAGTGTTTTGTAAGTGACAGTGATCGATCGATACTGCACTTGGGTGGGCCGGGCGGAGGGGCAAAACGCAGGTGCTAGCAGGTATCTGGGCTGATCCCGCTACCACTGCGTTTTTGGGAACCCTAAACTGCTGGGGACGCTAGTATAGATCTGATCGGATCAGATATTGATCCGATCAGATACTATACCACTAAGGGAGGTGTACGGTGCGTGCGTGGGGGTTAGCGGTACTGGCGCTAACCTGACGCTGCCTGGGGCTGGTGCTTACCAGTTCACCAAAACGCTACCAAAAAAACTGTTAGCGATCGCAGGGATCAGGCCTGACTCTGCGAACGCTGCAGTTATGCGTTTAGTGTTTTGTAAGTGTCAGTGATCGATCGATACTGCACTTGGGTGGGCTGGGCTAGGCTGGGCGGAGGGGCAAAACGCAGGTGCTAGCAGGTATCTGGGCTGATCCCGCTAACACTGCGTTTTTGGGAACCCTAAACTGCTGGGGACGCTAGTATAGATCTGATCAGATCAGATATTGATCCGTTCAGATACTATACCACTAAAGGAGGCGTATGCTGCGTGCGTGGGTGTTAGCGGTACTGGCGCTAATCTGACGCTGCCTGGGGCGACGCATATCACCGCCGGGCGATCAGGGGGCTAAACCTTTATTCGGTAATAAACGGCGGGTTCCCTGACACTATAAAAAATAAACAAACTAACCAGCGTCACCCGTAACAGTTATACGGTGATCAGTGGTGAAAGGGTTAACTAGGGGGCAATCAAGGGGTTAAAACATTTATTACATAGTATATGGGGGTCCCTGTCGCTATAAAACGCTGACGGCGAACCTAAATATTTACCTCCCTAACTACCGTCACCAGCGACACTAATACAGCGATCAGAAAAATGATCGCTTAGCGACACTGGTGAGGGGGGATGATCAAGGGGTTAAAACTTTATTAGGGGGGGTAAGGGGGGTACCCTAGACCTACAGGGGGCTAACCCTAATTGTCCTAACACTTCTAACTGTCACAAACTGACACTATGCAGTAATCAGGGAAAAAAAAAAAAAACCTGCTTGGTGTCAGTTTGTGACGGGGGGGGGTGATTGGGGGGGGATCGGGGGGCGATCGGGGGGGGATCGGGGGTGTTTAGTGTGCCTGGCATGTTCTTCTGTGTGTGTTTGTGTTGTGCACTTACTTACATGTCATCTCCCCTCGGCGCTGGAACGGAAACTGCCGAGCCGAGGAGAGATGACATCACATTCTCTGCCTCTGTGTACTATACAGAGGCAGGGGATGTTTCTCATTGGCTGGGAGCGATCGCGAGGGGGGGGCCACGATCGGATGGCCTCCCCCTCGTCTCTCAATGCTCCCAGCCAAATGCCGACCGCAGCTGGCACCGGGGGGGGTCCGATCGGACCCCCCACCTGCGGGAAGGCAATCACGTTCCAGGTACGTGATTTTGCCTGCTCTGCTTACGTATATAGGTGTGAGGCGGTAGGCAAGTGGTTAAAGGGACAAAAATGAAAATTTGATAATTTCTAGAAATATTATGGATTTTGGGGATTTTAAGGAAAAACTCACCTTTTAAGAAACTACCAAAGTTCACGGAACTTTTAAGAAATGTAGAGGAAGCCCTGAAAAATAAATATTTAGAACCGAGGAATAAGAAATACTGTATATCAGAGATAGTTCTGATTAAAGTCCAAACGCAATATTCCCCATGCTTGCATTCAAGAAAATGTCTGTTCAGTAATGCTGGGTGCTGTAATGACCATAGGCTGAAGACTGTGGATGATCAAAGATCACTTTCCTGATGAAGAGGCACTGCATGGCTCCAAAATGTTGCTGTATGCTTACCATGTGACTACGAAAATAGAGCTTTGGACTCTTTTGAGGAATTCTTGGTGTGCTGATGATACTTCTTAAGTTCTGATTAAAGGGAGCAACAAAGTGTGTGCCTGGCAAACTTTAACATCTTCCCGCCTGCCATATAACAGAATGACGGTTGGAAAGTGTTTGTATTATCCTGACTGGGGGTCATATGACGTACACCAGGATAAGCCACCAGCGCGCGCCTGCAGGGGCGCGCAACGTTGCGACCGGTGGTGGGGTGTGTCACTCTGACACCCCGCATCTCAGATCCCTGTAAAGAGCCTATGACATAGGCTCTTTACCATGTAATCAGCTGTGTCCAATTACAGCTCATTACATGGTAACCAGGAAATGTAGTTTATCGGCTTTTCGTCTACTCGTGCTGACAATGCGTGAGTAGAGGAGAGCCAATCGGCTGCTCTCCTGACAGGGTGCCTGCGCTGATAATCAGCACATTTATTATCAGTGCAGACCAATCGAGGGTGCCCACCAGAGCCCACCAGGGATGCCCACTAGAGACCACCAGAGATGCCCACTGGAGCCCACCAGGAATGCCAATCAGTGCCAATCAGTGCCTCTTCGAAATGCCAGTCTGTGCCCATTAGTAATGCCTGTCAGTGTCTCCTAATCAGTGCTGCCCATCAGTGCCATCAGTGCCACCCTTCAGTGCCCTTTAGTGCCACCTATCAGTGCCCATCTGTGCTGCATATCAGTGCCCAACAGTGCTGCCTATCAGTGCCCATCAGTGCCACCTATAAGTGCCCATCAGTGCCACCTATGAGTGCCCATCAGTGCCACCTATGAGTGCCCATCAGTGCCACCTATCAGTGCTGCATATCAGTGCAACCTATCAGTGCCCATCAGTGCTGCATATAAGTGCCTCATCATTAGTGCCCATCAGTGCCACCTCATCAGTGCCTGCCAGTGCAGCCTCATCAGTGCTCACTAGTGAAAGACAAAACTTACTTATTTACAATGTTTTATAACAGAAACACAGGAAAACTTTTTTTTTCATAATTCTCTGTATTTTTTATTTGTGGCGTAAAAAATAAAAAACGAAAGATCAATTTGTGGGAACAAAATGATAAAAAAATTTGTTTGGGTACAGTGTTGCATGACCACGTAATTGTCATTCAAAGTGCAACAGTGCTGAAACCTGAAAATTGGCCTGGGGTGAAAGTGCCCTTTATTGAAGTGGTTAACAAATATGTAATGTAATATGTTGTACATCAGAAGCTTCATCACAGAAAGGCTTATTTAATGAGTGAATGGGTAACTTACTTCATAATAAAAGCTGAATACCAGGGGTATGGGAAGTTAAAATGGTTGAAAAGGTAAACCAATGCAGGTAAGGGCAAAGGAAGATCAGAATAGAAATTATAATATTCCAATTCATAATTTTATCTGTTAGTTGACCATAGAAACAGCAGGTGGCCTTCAAAGGAAGCTAAAAAATGATGCCTCTCTATCTGGGCCCAAAATAAAAGCTAACTCAGGAGTGGGATATATTATTTACACAGTGGATTGAAAAACCAGCCAGTATTTAATCCCCAAAATGTATTGAATCAGTGTCCAAAATTTTTCAAGCACATGGTCGATTATGACATTAGGAGGTGAAAAGTAAAATATATAATGTGGGTGAGGATATTAGAAAAGGAACAGAAGATCTGGGACATATGCTTTATCTTAACACATAAACTATAAAACTATCTGTAGCCCATAAAGCATAAGCAAAAAAAAAACAAAAACTTTAAATTCATCCCTAGATGGTAGAGATAACTTGATGTTATAGATTGCTTTTTTACATCCTGTCTGGACATCTATTTGTATTGTCAAAAATGTAACAATTCAAAGACACATATTTGGTGGGCATGTCCTTTGATTAAAGAATTTTGGACAAGAATTCTCAAAATGTATTTTAGGATTGTAGTAGCATGTATCCCTAATATCCCAAAAAATAATTCTACTTTCAATTATACAAGATACCATTAAATTTGCAAAAAAATATGCCCTTAGTCACTCTCTTACTGTAGCCAGAGCAATTATTCCCCAACACTGGAAATCTACCACGATAACAAGCATGGTGGAATGGGCTACAGAATTAGACTTCATAAAAGATTTGGAACATCTTCTCTACAAAGAGTCAGACAGTTTGGAACGGTATATGTTAACTTGGGCCTCTTGGTCAATATTTCTTTTGACAGCGGCACCCCCAATTTGCTTGTTTCCGTTATCTAGTTATAGGGCTACCCATTCATTAGACCCCAGTTTTTCCATTGGTTGTTAATTTGTTGATTGCAGGTCTTGTTCACATGGTTTATTTATGTACAATAACAATGGAAAAATTTTGCGCTTCAAATCTATCACATAATAAATATATACAGTATATACTCGAGGCCCCAAATTTACCACAAAAAAATGGGAAAAACTTATTGACCCGAGTATAAGACGAGGGTGAGAAATGCGCAGCTACTGTAAGAGGAAAAGAGGGTCAACAATGCCCATTTGCAGCCTCACTGTGCCCATTTGCAGCCATAGGTCCCCTGAACTTCAAACTCAGTAGTTAAGGGTTCCTAGATGCCCCCTAGCTGCAGCCAAAATTTGGGGTCTCTGAACCCAAAGGGCCCCGAAATGACATTGCTGCAGATGGACACAGTTGACTGATTTTGGGGCCCCGTATCTCGGGGCCACTTAGAGATAGGAACTCCAAATGTGGTGCGCAAACCCAGTGGCACAAGCACCATAAAATATCCAAAGCTGGGGTTTCTAGCACCTAGTGGCCTTGAGATACAGGGCCCCAAAAATCGGTTCAGAAAATGTCAAGCATTTTACTGCAGCAGAGAATGACATTTTCCGAACCGATTGTGGGGCCCCGTATCTCGGGGCCATGTAGGGCTAGGAACTCCAGCTTTGAATATGTTATGGTACCAGTTCCACTGGGTTTGCACACCAAATTTGGGGTTTCTAGCACGAAGTGGTCCTGAGATACGGGGCCCCAAAGTCGATTCAGAAAATTAAATTTTTTGCTGCAGAAAAGTGCTTGACTCGAGTATAAGTCGAGGGGGGCACTTTCAGCACAAAAAAATGTGCTGAAAAATTCGACTTATACTCGAGTATATACGGTAAGCTGACATATCAATAGACATGTGTAGCTGTGGTGGCTGTGAAGATATACATACACTGGTGAATAAAAAATAAATGCACAAAATTTATAATGTAATAGTCCCAATTGTGAATAATATCTTCTTATCATTAAGTGAAACAGTTCTTGAAAAAATGTGACATGTGACTTTGGTTAGATAAGGAGAAAGATAATGATGGTGGTCTATATGAGGGGAGATCCGGTGCAGGCGGGCTCTCTAAACATTCACCTTAAACAAAATAGATACAGGTATCAAGAGGTATCTTTATGGGGTTCTGTGAGAAGTTGTAAGTTGGTTGTCCGGGTGGGCGTCTCTTAGTGGATAGACAATCCTCTTAGCATATAGAGACCTATCAAAACAAAAGAGGAGTAGCCCACCTGGGCTCCACAGATCCGGTGGGATGGACAAGGGAAGGGAGAGAGAGAGGCCTCCAATGGTGTAGTAATTTAAGTAAAAGCAAATTTATTAAGTACTGCGAGTGGTCTCTTACATTAAAAATACTTTAAAATTGCATGTAACAGCATAAAAGACTCAGGAGCAGCGTCTGAGGCGCCTCCTTACTGACTTCCGGTACGTCTGTTCTCTGCCACGCCCTACGCGTTACGGCACCGCTCGTGACTTCTTCTGGGGAACCGGATTGGCTCGAGAGGGATGTCATTTATATTGTGTTACCGGAAGTTACAAGTCGGCCATTTTTCTTGTGGGCAATGTGTTTGTATTATCGCGGCCCTCTTTGAGGTGGCAATTTGTATGGAACAGCGGCCATTTTACGAAGGATCGGGCTAGATAGGGCACGCTAATGAGTACGATCTGCCGCGGTGCTCTTGTTTGTTCAAAATTGTCCGTGTGAAAATAAATCAATCAGATACATTTTAGAGGGCATAGATGAAATTGGAACTAATGGATTATTGTGCCAAAAATGTATAAAAGTGAATATATGTCGGCCATTTTCTTGTGGTTCCTATTAATGAACAGCTTATGGTCATTAACTATATCAATGAAACCACACATACGGCAGCCATTTTTGGGTGGTTAACTGTGATATCGTCCGCCATATTACTGTACGCAAAGATGTTAACTTAAAATATGTGATCTTGAAGGTAAATAATGTGGATAAAATCGCTAGTGGAGGTAACAGTCGTGACCAGAGTCCCCAAGGAGATGTCTTTACATTAAAATGTTCATTATTGCAAATAAGGACATATTATAAGTATATAAATCTGCAATAAATTATTAATCTTGTTATGACAGCAACCTTCCTATTAAAATGTTTATAAATAACTGTAATAAAATATTTTCCTTATAATTGCAACAACCATTTTGTATAAATTGAGGTAGAAATATGATTATAGTTATAATTGACGTATATTTATCTTCTTATTAAAACAGATAGTATCTTTCCAGTATAATACATGTTAAAAATATTCCAAATGTTGAAAAATTAAACAAATATTAAAAATGTTAAAAATGGTATTAAAAATATAACAGATCCTAAAAAATAGTTAAAAGTTACTTAAGAAACAGTTTAAGTCAAACTCTACGTTCATTCCTCTAGGTGTAAGTGTGCGTAGAGTATGTATCCAATATGACTCCCTTTAACTTATGCTTCTAATTTTATGGCTACCTCTCCATGAACCTTTGTATTTCTTTATACCCCAAAATTGGAGGTAGGAGGGATCTTGATTGTGTGCTATCGCAAAGTGCTTAGATACATTGTGTTTGGGGTTACCTTTTATGATATTTTGGATGTGTTCCTTAATCCTTACTTTGAGGGCTCTCTTGGTTCGCCCCACATATTGTAATTGACAACTGCACTGTAGAACATAGACCACCCCCTCTGTGTGGCAGCCTACAAAATCCCTTATTTTGTATGTTTCCCGTGTTGTGGTGCATGTGAATTCCTTTCTTTTACCCTGGAATTTCTGAGCGTGACTACACGCAAAACAGTTTCTACAAGGATAGAAGCCTTTACCCGAAAAAAAAGGAGTAAGGTGCCTGTTGTGGAGGTTCAATAACCGATTTGACCACCATGTTTCTAAGCGTAGGTGCTTTCTTGTATATGATATTCGGTCGTTCCGGTAATATTAGACTTAGATCTTTGTCATTTTTGAGAATATGCCAATGTCGCTGAATGATTCGTGATATTTGTTTATATTGTGCACTATAGTCTAAGATGAGATTCTGTATATCTTGATATGTTGTTTCTCTGGGGTATTTTGCCAGCATTTTAGTTCTGTCCATGTTCTTCACTTCTTCTATTTGGTTTTGTATCCAAGTAGGATCGTATCCTTTTTCCTTGAATCTGGACCCAATTAGTTCAGCTTGTTTCTTATAGTCTTTTTCTTTCGTACAGTTTCTTTTGATCCGGACAAATTGTTCTTCGGTATATTGTATAGCCATGTTTTATGATGGCAGCTGTCTGTGGATAGGTAGCTGTTGGTGTCTACTTCTTTGAAAAAGGTTTTAGTAACAAATTTATTTCCTTCCAGACTTATTTTTAGATCGAGAAATTCCACAGTTTTTTCATCAATATTCCATGATAGATGTATGTTCTTTTCGTTTTGGTTCAGTTTTTCTAGAAACTGTTCAAGTGCTTCTCTTTTGCCATTCCAAACTATGATCACATCATCGATGTATCTTTTGTATAGGTTCAGTTTTGGTGGGGTATCTTTATAGATGGATTGTTCCTCCCACTGGGCCATAAAGGCGCTGGCCACGCTTGGTGCAAACTTGGCCCCCATTGCGATGCCTATAGCTTGTTTATAATAAGCTTGATCGTGCCAAAAGTAGTTACATTTTAGGCAAACATCTAAGCATTTGATGAGGTATTTTCTCTGTTTGCAAATGAGGTCACTGTAATTTCTGAGAAGCCACTTTGTTGCTGAACATGCATCGTGATGTTTTACTATAGTATATAGCGAGCTTACATCCGCTGTGGCTAGTATTGTTCTTCCTTCTAATGCTGGTGTTGTAGTTAACAATTGTAACACATGCTTTGTGTCTTGTAAATAAGCTGGTGTTAATTGCACTGCTGGTTGAATAAATTGGTCCAGATACTGTCCTACTCGAGATGTGAGGGAGTCTATCCCATTCACAATTGGTCTACCCGGTGGGTTGTCTAGGGATTTATGAATTTTTGGGACAGTGTAGATGACTGGTATCCTACATGCTTCCGGGATGAGATACTTAGATTCTTTTTTATTAAGTATTTCTTTTTTCACTCCTAATTGTATTAGATGTTCTAATTCTTTTTTATATTTATTCGTAGGATTGCCTAATAGTTTGATGTACGTGTTCTCATCTTGTAGTTGTCTCTGTAGTTCGTTAAGGTATTGTTCCTTCGATTGTATCACTGTTGCTCCTCCTTTATCAGCCGGATGTATTACGATATCCTTTCTTTCTTTTAGTGATTTGATACCTTTCTTGATGTGTATGGGATCTGATACTTTTTTCACTTCCAGAGATTCTAGATCTTTGAGTACTAATCTTTTGAACACTTCAATATGTTGGTTATCTGAAACCTGGGGGTTAAAGATTGAATTGTTCCATAATGTACTGCGTTGGATTGTTGAGGGGGTGTTTCTCATCGTGTTGGTCATTCTGTAAGGATTTGATAAGTAATATTTTTTCAGGACAGTTTGTAGGACAGTATCTGGACCAATTTATTCAACCAGCAGTGCAATTAACACCAGCTTATTTACAAGACACAAAGCATGTGTTACAATTGTTAACTACAACACCAGCATTAGAAGGAAGAACAATACTAGCCACAGCGGATGTAAGCTCGCTATATACTATAGTAAAACATCACGATGCATGTTCAGCAACAAAGTGGCTTCTCAGAAATTACAGTGACCTCATTTGCAAACAGAGAAAATACCTCATCAAATGCTTAGATGTTTGCCTAAAATGTAACTACTTTTGGCACGATCAAGCTTATTATAAACAAGCTATAGGCATCGCAATGGGGGCCAAGTTTGCACCAAGCGTGGCCAATGCCTTTATGGCCCAGTGGGAGGAACAATCCATCTATAAAGATACCCCACCAGAACTGACCCTATACAAAAGATACATCGATGATGTGATCATAGTTTGGAATGGCAAAAGAGAAGCACTTGAACAGTTTCTAGAAAAACTGAACCAAAACGAAAAGAACATATAGCTATCATGGAATATTGATGAAAAAACTGTGGAATTTCTCGATCTAAAAATAAGTCTGGAAGGAAATAAATTTGTTACTAAAACCTTTTTCAAAGAAGTAGACACCAACAGCTACCTATCCACAGACAGCTGCCATCATAAAACATGGCTATACAATATACCGAAGGGACAATTTGTCCGGATCAAAAGAAACTGTACGAAAGAAAAAGACTATAAGGAACAAGCTGAACTAATTGGGTCCAGATTCAAGGAAAAAGGATACGATCCCACTTGGATACAAAACAAAATAGAAGAAGTGAACAACATGGACAGAACTAAAATGCTGGCAAAATACCCCAGAGAAACAACATATCAAGATATACCGAGTCTCATCTTAGACTATAGTGCACAATATAAACAAATATCACGAATCATTCAGCGACATTGGCATATTCTCAAAAATGACAAAGATCTAAGTCTAATATTACCGGAACGACCGAATATCATATACAAGAAAGCACCTACCCTTAGAAACATGGTGGTCAAATCGGTCATTGAACCTCCACAACAGGCACCTTACTCCTTTTTTTCGGGTAAAGGCTTCTATCCTTGTAGAAACTGTTTTGCGTGTAGTCACGCTTAGAAATTCCAGGGTAAAAGAAAGGAATTCACATGCACCACAACATAGGAAACATACAAAATTAGGGATTTTGTAGGCTGCCACACAGAGGGGGTGGTCTATGTTCTACAGTGCAGTTGTCAATTACAATATGTGGGGCGAACCAAGAGAGCCCTCAAAGTAAGGATTAAGGAACACATCCAAAATATCATAAAAGGTAACCCCAAACACAATGTATCTAAGCACTTTGCGATAGCACACAATCAAGATCCCTCCCACCTCCAATTTTGGGGTATAGAGAAATACAAAGGTTCATGGAGAGGTAGCCATAAAATTAGAAGCATAAGTCAAAGGGAGTCATTATCGGCGTATAACACGCACCGGCGTATAACACGCACCCCAATTTAGGAGGGAATTTTAAGGAAAAAAAACTTTTAGGAGGGAAGTTGAAGGGAAAAAAACTTACATTTAAATGCCCATCATTGCAGCCTTCTCAGTGCAGCCTTCTCAGTGCAGCCTTGTCAGTGCAGCCTCCCCCAGTGCAGCCTTGTCAGTGCAGCCATGTCAGTGCAGCCTTGTCAGTGCAGCCTTGTCAGTGCAGCCTTGTCAGTGCAGCCATGTCAGTGCAGCCTCGTCAGTGCAGCCATGTCAGTGCAGCCTCGTCAGTGCAGCCATGTCAGTGCAGCCTCGTCAGTGCAGCCATGTCAGTGCAGCCTCGTCAGTGCAGCCATGTCAGTGCAGCCTCGCCAGTGCAGCCATGTCAGTGCAGCCTCGTCAGTGCAGCCTTCCCCAGTGCAGCCTTCCCCAGTGCAGCCTCCCCCAGTGCAGCCTCCCCCAGGGCAGCCTTCGATCCCCTGTCTTCAAAATCGCCGACCGCGATTTGAAAATGGCGCCGCTGGCGCCGAAATACACAGAGCCGGTCCTCGGCTCTTTCCGGCGGCTCTCGTTCCCTTTCGGCTCCACTCGTAGTCCCGAGCGGAGCTATCCGAACCTAGCCGAGTAGGTTCGGATAGCTCCGCTCGGGACTCCGAGTGGAGCCGAAAATGAACGAGAGCCGCCGGAAAGAGCCGAGGACCGGCTCTGTGTATTTCAGCGCTGGCGGCGCCATTTTCAAATCGCGGTCGGCGATTTTTGAGTTGTGCAGCTCAGGGGATCGGCGTATAACACGCACCTGCGACTTTCCCCTGATTTTAAGGGGAAAAAAGTGCGTGTTATACGCCGATAAATACGGTACATACTCTACGCACACTTACACCTAGAGGAATGAACGTAGAGTTTGACTTAAACTGTTTCTTAAGTAACTTTTAACTATTTTTTAGGATCTGTTATATTTTTAATATCATTTTTGACATTTTTAATATTTGTATAATTTTTCAACATTTGGAATATTTTTAACACATATTATACTGGAAAGATACTATCTGTTTTAATAAGAAGATAAATATACGTCAATTATAACTATAATCATATTTCTACCTCAATTTATACAAAATGGTTGTTGCAATTATAAGGAAAATATTTTATTACAGTTATTTATAAACATTTTAATAGGAAGGTTGCTGTCATAACAAGATTAATAATTTATTGCAGATTTATATACTTATAATATGTCCTTATTTGCAATAATGAACATTTTAATGTAAAGACATCTCCTTGGGGACTCTGGTCACGACTGTTACCTCCACTAGCGATTTTATCCACATTATTTACCTTCAAGATCACATATTTTAAGTTAACATCTTTGCGTACAGTAATATGGCGGACGATATCACAATTAACCACCCAAAAATGGCCGCCGTATGTGTGGTTTCATTGATATAGTTAATGACCATAAGCTGTTCATTAATAGGAACCACAAGAAAATGGCCGACATATATTCACTTTTATACATTGTTGGCACAATAATCCATTAGTTCCAATTTCATCTATGCCCTCTAAAATGTATCTGATTGATTTATTTTCACACAGACAATTTTGAACAAACAAGAGCACCGCGGCAGATCGTACTCATTAGCGTGCCCTATCTAGCCCGATCCTTCGAAAAATGGCCGCCGTTCCATACAAATTGCCACCTCAAAGATGGCCACGATAATACAAACACATTGCCCACAAGAAAAATGGCCGACTTGTAACTTCCGGTAACACAATATAAATGACATCCCTCTCGAGCCAATGCGGTTCACCAGAAGAAGTCACGAGCGGTGACGTAACGCGTAGGGCGTGGCAGAGAACAGACGTACCGGAAGTCAGTAAGGAGGCGCCTCAGACGCTGCTCCTGAGTCTTTTATGCTGTTACATGCAATTTTAAAGTATTTTTATTGTAAGAGACCACTTGCAGTACTTAATAAATTTGGTTTTACTTAAATTACTACACCATTGGAGGCCTCTCTCTCTCCCTTCCCTTGTCCATCCCACCGGATCGGTGGAGCCCAGGTGGGCTACTCCTCTTTTGTTTTGATAGGTCTCTATATGCTAAGAGGATTATCTATCCACTAAGAGACGCCCACCCGGACAACCAACTTACAACTTCTCACAGAACCCACTAAAGATACCTCTTGATACCTGTATCTATTTTGTTTAAGGTGAGAGTTTAGAGAGCCCGGCTGCACCGGATCTCCCCTCATATAAACCACCATCATTATCTTTCTCCTTATCTAACCACAGCGGATGTGTCACATTTTTTCAAGAACTGTTTCGCTTAATGATAAGAAGATATTATTCACAATTGGGACTATTACATTATAGATTTTGTGCATTTATTATTTATTCACCAGTGTATGTATATCTTCACAGCCACCACAGCTACACATGTCTATTGATATGTCAGCTTATATATTTATTATGTGATGAATTTGAAGCGCAAAATTTTTCCATTGTTATAGTTTTGTTGGGTGTTATGTGTACACTTTTTGATTTCGCTGCAGTCCTTAGAGACATCATCACTTTCCATTCACAGTGGCACTATTGTTTATTATTAATTTTGGATTGATCACATTCCTTTTACTCACTTAGCACGAGGGATCACCATTATTATTTATGTACAATAACATCATCTGTGTTTTAATCAAATTTGAGTGGTTGAGCATTTTTTTCTTTAGCTTTGGGCTTTTCAATTTCAATTCTCACCTAATTTTAGGCTAAAGTTTCTGGTACTGTTTAAGAGATGATGGAGAATTGACTGGACTCCCCCCACCCCAACTCTTTTTTTCCCTTTCCGTACCTGTCATGCCCTTTACCTCCATCTCTCCATCCCCTATTGTTTACTAAATACTCACCTAAATGTTATTCCACATGTTTCTTTCCCCAACAATTTTTTTCTGTGGATTGTAGTATGTTTACTACATTAAACCTCCACACAAAATTATTATCCAGTATTTTCTTTTTTATGCAGTATATGAATACGATCCCCTTGAGATTAGTAAGGCAAACCAGGCTTAACTTTGTTCTGAGGTCATTGTCAGTTTGTTAATACATATAATACTAATGTCTTACCTACATAGTAGGATTGATAATGGTAGGACTCCAGTTATTTATTACCTCCCAAAATACATAAGAGTAGGAAGAAACGCTCAGGTCAACTGATTGCGCAACTGATTGCGAGAGGAATTGATTCTATACATTCTCGATTATGAGAATATATTGATTTCCACTTGCAACCCTTGGTGGAAAACAAAACAACAAACTATTTGAGGAATAGTAAACATCCATTGATAATTTGGAGGGTATCTCACATGATGAGGAATATATCTTTGCAACTTATGATATGGTTTAATTGTATAACAATAATAAACACTCCACTTGCAGAGCAGACTAAGGAGAATGCAGGGTTAGGAAGAATCTTGGCACTGGTTTGTAGATGCTGCTGGAGGTTGTGTACCCATCAGCACTGTAATTTCCTGAGCAGTCTTATCTGGGCAGAGTTTTTTTTTAACTACTTAAGGACCGGCCCACATATATATACTAGAGCAGGGTGGCCCTTTAGTGTGAAATCATGTACCTGTATGTGATTTTTTCCTCTGGTTCTGGGACGTGCACACGCACCACTGACGACCTGCTGTGATTGGACTTACTGGGACCCACTGAACGTTCCCGAGGCAGACAGAACAGAAAATGTAAACAAGGCAGATCGCCGTACTGTGACAGGAAGAGAAAGAGATCTTGTGTTTCTGCTAAGCAGGAACATGGATCTCTGTCTTCTTACAGTACAAGCACCCCCCACACAGTTAGAAAGCACCCCCTAGGAACACATTTAACCATTTGATTGCCCCTGATGTTAACCCCTTCCATGTCAGTGTGATTAGTACAATGACAGTGCTTAATTTTTTGCACTGATCACTGTATTAATGTCACTGGTCCCCAAAAAAAGTGTCAAAGGTGTCACTTAGTGTTTAATTTGTCCGCCGCAATGTTGCAGTCCCACTATAAGTCAATGATCACCGCCATTAGTAGTAGAAAAAAATGGCATAAAAATATCTCAAAGTTTTTAGACGCTATAACTTTTGCAGAAACCAATCAATATATGGGATTTTTTACCAAAAATAAGTAGCAGAATACATATTGGCCTAAACTGATGAAGACATTTGATTTTTTACTTTTTTTTATTAGGTATGTTTTATAGCAGAAAGTAAAAAATATTGTTGTTTTTTTTTCAAAATTGTCGGCCTTTTTTTGTTTATAAATTGGTTTTGGTTAAAAAAAAATTTGTTTATAAAAATAAAAACCACAGAGGTGATCAAAAACCACCAATAGAAATCTCTATTTGTGAAAAGAAGGACATACATTTTATTTGGGAATAGCGTTGCATTATTCAATACATTTCAACAGAGACAATTGATTGATACATATAAATATATGCCCTCCTTCCCCCCTCCGCCCCCCCTTACCTCCCTCCACCCTGCCCCCTTGTCGGATTACCTCCCATCCCCTCATCCTTTCCATATCTCCATGATTTCCCAACTGTTCCACTAATCACTTTCTAACCATTTTCCCCAAGTACTATTGAATCTTTCTACCTGTCCCTCTTCTCTACTACTAAGGTATTCCATTTTAAAAATACACTCTATTCTTTCAAACCATTCTTTTATGTTTGGTTTTCCTGGGTCTAGCTATTTTTTTGGTATTAGTCCTTTTACTGCATTTGGTAACTATGAAATCATGGTTTTCTTATATATTTTTTTTGTTGTTTTAGTATTGCGAAACAAACAAGTCAATAGGTCATTTAGTATCTCTTTCCCCAAAATTTGCCTCATATAACATTGTATCTCTTGCCAATACTCCTGTATTTTTTGACATTCCCACCAGATATGGGTCATAGCACTGATCTGATTACAGCCTCTCCAAAATAGTGTAGATTTATCTTGTTGGTATTTTTGGGTTTTATCTGGCGTTATATTCCATCTTACTAAACACTTGTAGTTCATTTCTATCGTGTTTAAATCAGTTGCATAGTCATACACCGCTCCCATTACTTTTCCCACTTGTTGTTCTTACAATTGTGTATCCAGTTCCCGTTCCCATTTTCCAATTAATGGGGGTATCTCCGATCCCCCAGATCCGTAAGTATAGCATAAATCTGACATATCCCATGTTTCAGTGGTGTCTGTACACTACATAATTGTTCTATTGAGTTCAATTTCCCTCCATCTCTAATTGGCTGCAGTAATGTAGTTACAAAATGCTTTAACTGTAGTTATCCCCATTCATTGATCTTCAATAAATCACCCCATTACCTTTATCTACTTCGTCCTTTAATTGTGGGTTTCTTATCCAACTTCCAAAAAGTTTCCCTTTCCCAGGTAAAAAAAAAAAATTTGTTTCTGATAGTAAAATTAGTGGTGAGTTGTATTCCCATTTTTCTTGTCTATAAATGAAATCCCAAACTTTGAAAACATTTATTGTCAACTCATGTGCACCCTTATCCAGTGTATATTTTTGTGGTATCCAAATATTCTTATTCAAATGTGTCCCACTGTATTTTCCATCTTGACCCATCTTTTTTCACTTTTTGTATTTGCCCATTTTATCATTCGTGTTATTATTACCGCTTTCTAGTATCTTCTAATATCTGGTGTTGCCAAACCCCTGTGTTTTTTCTCTCTACTTATTAGCGCATACTGAACTCTAGGTTTTTTTACCTTGCCATAAATATCTTAAAATCATTGTTTTTATTATTTAAATAAAACTCTGGGGGAGTGCTATTGGTATAATTTGAAACGTGCACAATATTTTCAGGAGAATAACCATTTTCAGTATGTGTATCCTTCCCATCCAGGACAGCTGACATGTTGTCAGTTTAATTCCAAGATACGTTAATTCTCCCCCCCCATGCAAATGGGAATTCTGTCTGTAATACTAATTCTTCTTTTTTGTCCAAACTTATGTTTAGTATTTCCGACTTTACTGGGTTGATGTTAAAGTTTGAGAGTTCCCCATATCTTTTCAATTATTTTATTAGATTTGGAAGTATCGTTTTGGGCTTAGATATACCGTATATAAAAGACATCATTCGCGTATGCCGCGACCTTGTGTTCCTTCCCCCCCACTTTCACCCTTCCTATGTCCACACTGTTCCATATAGTTGATTGAAGAGGTTCCAGCGATAGTACATACAGGAGGGTTGAGAGCTGGCACACTTGTCTTGTTCCTTTAAACATCTCAAAGGGTGGTGACATATTTCCATTAACCTTTACCAAAGGGTGGTTGTATAGATTTTTGATCCAATGGATCATTTTAGGTCCTACACCCAGGTTGCATATTGTATCCAGCATGAATCCCCAGTGTACCCTGTCGAATATCTTTTCCGCATTTATTGACAGGAGTAGCGCTGGGGATTCCCTGCTTCTTTCTTTTTGCAAAATTAACAGTGTTCTTACGCCATTATCTTTTCCTTTTCTGCCCGGTATATCCATGCTTGATCCGCATGGATCCATTCCAGCACCAGCTTCTTTTATTCTTGTTGTTAATACTTTTGCATATAGCTTTGTATCTGTGTTCAACAGTGCTATTGGTCTATATATAGCAGATTGTTGTATCCTTTCCCTTCTTAGGTATTACTGTAATGTGTGCTAACAACAATTCTCTCCTCATCTCCTAATTTGTTCAAATAGTCACATATTTTTGGAATTAGATGCTCCTTAAATTTTTGTAGTATCTAATAGTACAGCACCAAAATAGAGCCCAGGCCCAATGAATTTACATTTTTTTGCTGTTCTGATTTCTTCCTGTATTATCGGTTCTTCTAGGGCCTGCAATTTTTCTGCTTCGATTTTAGGTAGTTTTGCCTCTCTTATGCCGCATACACATGGCCGGACTTCCCGACAGAAAAAGTCCGATGGGAGCTTTCGGTCGGACATTCTGACCATGTGTATGCCCCATCGGACTTTTTCTGTCGGCATTTCCGACAGACTCAGATATAGAACATGTTCGAAATTTTTCCGTCAGGAATGCTGACGGAGTTTAGCCCATTGGCAAGTCCGGCGATGTGTACGCGGCATTAGATATTCTTGTATTTTTTGTTTTCTTATTTTTTCTGCTTCTTGTGTCTCTTTATTCCTTACTGCATATAGGGTGCTGTAGTATGTTTGGAAAGCTTTTGCAATTTCTAATGTTTCGTATACTATCTCTCCTTTATAATTTTTCATCTTTTCCATATAATTAAATGCTTTTTTATTTTTTAAGGTTTTTGCAAGATATTTTCCTGATTTATTCCCCTATGTATACCTGTCTTTCGCCACTTTATTTCTTGTTCTGTTGATCTATTTTTATTATTAATGTCTGCGTGTTTTAACATTGAATCCCTTTTTATGAACTTGTTCCAACTCATATATTTCCTTTATTCCGTCTTTTCTATACCTTTTAATCTCTCTTGCTTTTTCCTAGCTCCTATAGAAATCAGCTTTCCCCTAATATAGGCTTTGTGCGCTTCCCATATAGTGGCCTTTGCCCCCTCAGGTTACTAATTTAGCAGAAAATATTGTTCTATTTAATTTTTTATTATTTTTTCTACTTCTATATCTTCTATCAGGTCTTCATTCAGTCTCCATGTACTTGTCTTATTCTGTGTCCCCTTGAGCTTCAACCTCATCACTACTGGAGCATGATCCAAGACCGATGTTATCCCAATAGAGGTTTCTTCTACCGCTTCCAGAAGTCTATGCTCCACCAGTATGTAGTCTAGCCTCGAGTATGTATGATGCACTGAAAATTGGTTGGTATAATCTTTTGTTCGTAGGTGTTGTGCCTTCCAGACATCCACCAGCTGGCATTTATGGTGTGTTTTCTTTACAAATCTTAGTTGATGGTCTCAAATTTCTTCTGCATCAGATGTACTATCTATCCATACAGAAGTTAAAATCTCCAGCAAGGATTAGGTTGCCCTTCTTAAAGTCTATTAGTTCACTCTCGACCTCTTTCATATTTTGGACTTTTATTAGGGCAATACACATTTGCCAGCATGCACTCCATCCCCTGTAAATTCCCTTTTAGGAAAAAAAACATCCCTCTGGATCTACCCTCCTATCCTCCAACACAAACTTGACATCTTTTGCCAGTCCTATTGTGACTCCTTTTGCTCATCTAATTGGGAAGTCACCGTAATACCATGTAGGAAAAAAATTTGAGTATAGTTTAAGGTTTGTATCTTGTGCTATGTGTGTCTCTTGTAGGAATATTATATTTGCGGAGTACCTTTTGATTTCCCTTAGTGCCTTATGTCTTTTCTCTGGGGAATACATCCCTCTTACATTGTTTGTAAAACATTATATGTCAAACAATTTAGAGTTGTCATGTCACCGTTTCATCTCCACGTCCCCCAAGAGGAACACGGGGGGGGGAGGACCCACCTCTCAGAGAACACAAAAGTAAGGGAATTTCCTGGGTGGGAATTTCCAACACTTTATCCAAATCCCTTCTCCCTCCCCACTCCCTCCCACCTTCCCACTCCTCCCCCTCAATGATCTTGTAAACTGGTATCATGACCTCTTCCTGGTCTTTGAGCAGCTCCATGTTGTACTCTTCTGGGCCCTCCCTGCCCATCTGCTCCTTTTTCTCTATGGTGGTGCTCTATCTGATGCTCTCCCCTGGCCCACTCCCTCTTGTATGGGGGTGTAGGTCTGGAGCCCACCAGTCATCCAGGCCCTCCATCCTATTCTGTCCTAGTTTCCCCTACTTTATCCCCCACTCCAGTCCAATACACTCTTTTCCTTGTTCTTCTCATCATGTAGTTTTTTTTTCTTGGGTATCAGTAGCCATTGATCTTCATCCTGTGTTGTTTTTTCTATCCTAACTCTAGTCCATCCTGGTATATCTGGAACCAAGATTTCCAGTTTCTTACAAAAGTCTTGTAGTTCTTCCGTAGTTTTGCCATACGTCCGTCTTTGCAGCCTACCAGGCAGGATGGGAAACCGCAGTTATATCTTATGTCATTATTTTGCATCAGTTCTAGTAGTGGTTTTAATAACCTTCTTCTTAAAGTCTCCTGCGATAGGTCTGCAAAGATCTGAAGATTAGTACTTACATATTTTAGTGATATTTTACCCCTTATGTTTCCCCAAATTATTTTTTTTTCTTCAAAATCATGGAATCTTACGATTCCATCTCTTGGGGCATCCATGGAAATGCCTTTTGTTTTTCTGATTCTGTGTACTCTTTCTTTCCTGGACCTCCCCATGTCAGCCTACTATGGGTCAGCTCTGCCCCTCTGACCCCTCCAGGACCACCTTTTTTCTAGCCCATGAAGGGCGGCTGTCGGACCAGCCCAGTGTTCTTTTTTCGTCCTCGCTCCGGACGCCTTTTAGAAAAAAAAAAAAATGAGTGAAATCCTGGTTGGGTTAAGCCTCTCCCGATACAGAAAACTCCCCCAGATGGGCTGTAAATCTCCCAAGGTGGTGGGTTCTCGTGGTGCAGGGACGTTTACTAAACAGTTTAAATAACTGTGCTGATCACTGGCAGACAGAAACAGGCAGGTGTGGGGCTGTGTGCAGCGGTTTACCTGGCTTTCCCTGGTGGCTAGCGGTCGGCTGGGCTCTGTAGTTCACCCCTCGTGTGTGAGCGGCGCTGAGCGGAGCGGGTGACGTCACGACGCCTTCCCTTCTCGTGCGGTTGCCTAGCAACCACCGGGACACTCCTCACTGACTCACACCGCTGCCAGCCTTAAGGGGCCGTGTTTCCAGGCTCTGGCTTCCCTGCATTCTTCTCAGCACTCCAGCTTGTCCGGCTGCTCTGCATTGAGGTAGGCTGTCATCTCTACTAATGCTGCAGACTTCAGAGACAGAATTCAGAGAGTAGTGGTTAATGATTCTTACTCTGAATGGTCTAAGGTTATCAGTGGTGTACCCCAAGGTTCAGTGCTGGGACCCTTACTTTTTAATATCTTTATAAATGATATTGAGGCTGGTATCGAAAGTAACATTTCTGTCTTTGCAGATGACACCAAGCTATGCAATGGAATAACTTCCTTACAGGATGTCTCCAATTTACAAGCCAACCTCAATGCACTGTCCAATTTGGCAACTATGTGGCAGATTAGGTTTAATGTTGAGAAATGTAAAGTTATGCACTTGGGGGCCAAGAATATGCATGCATCATATATGCTAGGGGGAGTACAACTGGGGGAATCCGTGGTGGAGAAGGATCTGGGGGTTTTGGTAGATCATAAGCTCAATAATAGCATGCAATGCCAAGCTGCGGTTTCCAAAGCGAGCAATATCCTTTGTTGTATTAAGAGAGGTATGGACTCAAGAGAGAGAGAGCTATAATTTTGCCCCTGTTCAAATCATTAGTAAGACCTCATCTGGAAAATGCAGTTCAGTTTTGGGCACCAGTTCTCAAAAAGGATATCGGGGAACTGGAGAAAGTGCAGAAAAGGGCAACCAAACTGATAAGAGGCATGGAGGAGCTCAGCTATGAGGAAAGATTAGATGAACTGAATTTATTCACTCTTGAGAAGAGGAGAATAAGGGGGGATATGATCAACATGTTCAAATATATAAGGGGTCCATATAGTGAACTTGGTACTCTCTGTATGGTCAACCCAGAGGACAAGGGGGCACTCTTTACGTCTAGAGGAAAAGAGATTTCATCTCCAAATACGGAAAGGTTTCTTCACAGTAAGAGCGGTGAAAATGTGGAATAGACTCCCGCCAGAGGTGGTTTTGGCCAGCTCAGTAGATTGCTTTAAGAAAGGCCTGGATACTTTCCTAAAGGTACATAATAAAACTGGGTACTAACATTTATAGGTAAAGTTGATCCAGGGAAAATCTGATTGCCTCTTGGGGGATCAAGAAGGAATTTTTTCTCCTGCTGCAGAAAATTGGAGCATGCTCTGCTGGGGTTTTTTGCCTTCCTTTGGATCAACTGAGGGTATAAAATTGGGTATATTGGATTGTACAATATTTTTTTTTAATTGTATTTATTGGTTTTAAGGTTGAACTGGATGGACTTGTATCTTTTTTCAACCTGACTAACTATGTAACTTGCTGTGTTTGATACCACTGTACACTCTGCATTGATCCACACACATGCCTTCCAGGTCCATCTGCCTGCCTGTTTTCTGCCTATTTGCACTGAAGAACCCATGGAAAGGTTTTTACCCATGCTTTTCCTTTATATATATATATATATATTTTTTTTTTTATTTTTTTTTCGTAAGTGTTTTTTGTATGTATATATATATTCAGATTTTATTTTATAATTTTTTAATTTTAATTTTTTACATTTTTAATTTTTTTCTTTTTAAAAGAGAGCACCTCTTTTGTCTTTACAGAGAGAAAAGCCCAGTGCGAGCTAAATGCCCGCAAAGAGGCACTAAGGCTGCTGCACTGCCTCAGAAAAGTAAGAAAAAATCAAGACATGCCAAATCGCAGGGTCGTATGCAGGTTTCCTCAAGTTCTCGGTATTCCAGATCCCCTTCTCCTGTGCCTCATTGCAGTCGCTCATGCCTGAGCCAAATGGGATTAGACCATCGAAAAGCCTCCGGAAAGACCAGATCCATTCGCAAGCACAGGGTGCAGTCTTCATCTTCATCTAGGTTCTCCTCTCCAAGTCATTTGGAGGAAGCACGCTGTTGGGCCTGTGTGGCTGAAGCCCTTCCAGGAAAGTTGGTCTGCGCTTCCTGTCTTCAAGAAGCTGCGCGAGATAGAGCATCTGAAGCTCGTCAGGTGAAGTCTTGTATTAAATCTGCAGTCAGGGAAGGGCTAAGAGGTACGTCCAAGCAAAGCGCTCGACCAGCATCCTCTACGGCAGATTCGGATTAGGAGGCAGGCCGAGAGTCCGACTCCGATTCCTCAGAGGCCGAAGTAACCCCTGAATCACGCACCATCGATTTTGCATTAGTCCCCATATTCGTGGAAGCAGTGAAAGACACATTGCAGTGGCAGGAGGAAACCCCTCTGCTGAAAAAACAGCGGAAATACTACCCAGAACTGAAGAAGTCCCTGCCTTCCTTTCCCCTCATTTTTGAGATCCAGGAAATATTGGAGGATGAATGGGCTAGGCCGGAAAGAAAGTTTAGCATCAATAACAGATTGTCAAAATTGTATCCATCCAGCCAGAAGGATGCGGAGTTGTGGAACACTACCCCCAGGGTGGATGCCTCACTGCAGCGTTTGGCCCGTCATATCACTCTACCATTAGAAGATTCAGTCTCTTTCAGAGATCCCATGGATCGTAGAGTGGACACGGATTTAAAACGATTGTATTCAGTGGCGGGGGTGGTGTGCAGGCTGGCGTTGGCCCTTACCTCTATGGCTGCAGCCCTCAAAAGTTGGGTATCGGAGTTGGATGGTGGTTCCTCAGAAGTATTGAAGCTGGCGGTCCCTCGCCCCTGCAATTTATTAAAACATCTGTCGAATTCCTGGCAGAAGCGGCTGTTTACCAGGTCAGAATGACGGCGAAGATCATGGCCCACTTCGTGACAGCTCGAAGAGCATTATTGTTAAGGCATTGGTCGGCAGACAATTCTTCAAAACAGAGCCTATGTTCAGTGCCGTTTGATGGTAAACTACTTTTTGGTAAACCTTTGAAGTCAGCGATCCAACGCGTATCCGGGGATAATCAGGCCTAATACCGCAAGAAAAGAGAAGACAGCAGCAGCCTTTTCACCCATTAGGAGGTCCAGGGAAGTTTTTAAGGAAGCCAGTTCCTACAGACCTGGCAGGCCATTTTCCAGACAAAGGAGAACAGCTGGTTCATCCTTTCCTAAGGCCTCCAAGTCCAAACCCTGCCAAGCCACGAAGGCCTCTGACAAGACCTTTTGCCCCTCATGTGGGAGCGAGGCTCGCTCAGTTCAAGAGGGTTTGGACGGACGAAATTCAGGACGCATGGGTTTTGGCCATAATTCGAGATGGCTATCGTCTCCAATTTGGCTCAAGACCGCCACAGCCCCTGTTTATCGAAACCCGACTCCCACCTTCCTCGGAGAAGAGGCTCTTTTTGTAAAATTATATAGACGAATTGCTGACAGCGAAAGCCATCATCCCGGTGCCACAGCAAGAACGGGGTCTAGGAGTTTATTCTCCGTTGTTCCTAGTATCGAAAGCTTTGGGAGGTTTCAGACCCGTATTAGATCTGAAGGCTTTAAATTCTTACATGAGGGTTCCACCTTTCAAAATGGAGTCGTTGGAGACAATAATATCCGTGGTGAAAGAAGGAGACTGGATGGCCTCCATCGACCTGGCAGACACCTATTTACAGATCAATAAATAAAGTGATGCACTAGAGTGTGCTGGGTGTGCCCATGTGATGACACAACCAATAGTGTATCAAATATATGTGAAAGCGTATTCAACACTAATAAATTATTAAATTAAAAATAATCACAAATCAATAAGTGTCAATAAATATAATATTAAAGTGATGCGCTAAAGTGTGCTAGGTGTGCCCATGTGATGACACAAAAATTGTGTATCAAATATATGTGAAAGCATATCCAGCATTAATTGGTAAAAGATAAATAGATAGATAGATAGATAGATAGATAGATAGATAGATAGATAGATAGATAGATAGATAGATAGATAGATAGATAGATAGATAGATAGATAGATAGATAGATAGATAGATAGATAGATAGATAGATAGATAGATAGATAGATAGATATGGTGCATAAGCAGATACGGCAAACCTAATACATGCATCATATGCAGAAACAGATTCCAAAAAGTGCCATGTGTCAAACAAACTGTAAAGTGCTAAGTGCCACACAGTTCATATATACAATATATACTAAGGAACTACATAAATATTAAGCATATAAATAGTCCTGCACATGGATAATGAATGCTTGTACAAGATCTTCAATGGTGGTGTATTCAAAACATGCTCAAATCTCCACGTGCCACAGATCATGCAATGGCGCAATACAGGTGACCCCCCCAAGGTAATACGCTCACCTCAGAGACTGTGACTAAGTCACTAGACAAAGTCAGAAAGCACTTTTAACCACTTGACGACCGCCTCACGCCGATGTACGTCGGCAAAGTGGCACGGACAGGCAAAATCACGTACAGGGTACGTGATTTGCCTTCCGCGGGTGGGGGGTCCGATCGGACCCCCCCCCGGTGCCCGAGGCGGTCGTCCTATGTCCAGCGGCGATCGGTGATGAGGGGGAGACCATCCGTTCGTGGCCCCCCCCTCGCGATCGCCGCCGGCCAATGAAAACGCTCCTTTGCTGCTGTATGCTAAACAGCAGCAAAGGAAGTGATGTCATCTCCCCTCGGGTCGGTATTTTCCGTTCCGGCCCGAGGAGAGACGACAAGTATGTGAGTGCACAACACTACACACACACAGTAGAACATGCCAGGCACACAAATCACCCCGATCCCCCCCCCGATCGCCCCCCGATCCCCCCCCAATCACCCCCCCCCCCCTGTCACAAACTGACACCAGCAGTTTTTTTTTTTTTTTTTTTTTTTTTTTCCTGATTACTGCTAGCTGTCAGTTTGTGACAGTTACTGTGTTAGCACAGTTACTGTTACCCCCCTTTAGGTCTAGGGTACCCCCCTAACCCCCCCTAATAAAGTTTTAACCCCTTGATCACCCCCTGTCACCAGTGTCGCTAAGCGATCATTTTTCTGATCGCTGTATTAGTGTCGCTGGTGACGCTAGTTAGTGAGGTAAATATTTAGGTTCGCCGTCAGCGTTTTATAGCGTCAGGGACCCCCATATACTACCTAATAAATGTTTTAACCCCTTGATTGCCCCCTAGTTAACCCTTTCACCACTGATCACCGTATAACCGTTACGGGTGACGCTGGTTAGTTTGTTTATTTTTTATAGTGTCAGGGCACCCGCCGTTTATTACCGAATAAAGGTTTAGCCCCCCGATCGCCCGGCGGTGATATGCGTCGCCCCAGGCAGCGTCAGATTAGCGCCAGTACCGCAAACACCCACGCACGCAGCATACGCCTCCCTTAGTGGTATAGTATCTGAACGGATCAATATCTGATCCGATCAGATCTATACTAGCGTCCCCAGCAGTTTAGGGTTCCCAAAAACGCAGTGTTAGCGGGATCAGCCCAGATACCTGCTAGCACCTGCGTTTTGTGCCTCCGCCCAGCCCACCCAAGTGCAGTATCGATCGATCACTGTCACTTACAAGGCACTAAACGCATAACTGCAGCGTTCGCAGAGTCAGGCCTGATCCCTGCGATCGCTAACAGTTTTTTTGGTAGCATTTTGGTGAACTGGCAAGCACCAGCCCCAGGCGTCAGGTTAGCGCCAGTACCGCTAACACCCACGCACGCACCATACGCCCCCCTTAGTGGTATAGTATCTGTACGGATCAATATCTGATCCGATCAGATCTATACTAGCGTCACCAGCAGTTTAGGGTTCCCAAAAACGCAGTGTTAGCGGAATCAGCCCAGATACCTGCTAGCACCTGCGTTTTGCCCCTCCGCCCGGCCCAGCCCAGCCCACCCAAGTGCAGTATCGATCGATCACTGTCACTTACAAAACACTAAACGCATAACTGCAGCGTTCGCAGAGTCAGGCCTGATCCCTGCGATCGCTAACAGTTTTCTTGGTAGCGTTTTGGTGAGCTGGCAAGCACCAGCCCCAGGCAGCGTCAGATTAGCGCCAGTACCGCTAACACCCACGCACGCAGCATACACCTCCCTTAGTGGTATAGTATCTGAACGGATCAATATCTGATCCGATCAGATCTATACTAGCGTCACCAGCAGTTTAGGGTTCCCAAAAATGCAGTGTTAGCGGGATCAGCCCAGATACCTGCTAGCACCTGCGTTTTGCCCCTCCGCCCGGCCCGGCCCAGCCCACCCAAGTGCAGTATCGATCGATCACTGACACTTACAAAACACTAAACGCATAACTGCAGCGTTCGCAGAGTCAGGCCTGATCCCTGCGATCGCTAACAGTTTTTTTGTAGCGTTTTGGTGAACTGGCAAGCACCAGCGGCGTAGTACACCCCGGTCGTAGTCAAACCAGCACTGCAGTAACTCGTGGTGACGTGGCGAGTCCCATAAGTGCAGTTCAAGCTGGTGAGGTGGCAAGCACAAGTAGTGTCCCGCTGCCACCAAAAAGACAAACACAGGCCCGTCGTGCCCATAATGCCCTTCCTGCTGCATTCGCCAATCCTAATTGGGAACCCACCGCTTCTGCAGCGCCCGTACTTCCCCCATTCACATCCCCAACCAAATGCAGTCGGCTGCATGAGAGGCATTTTTATGTCCTCCCGAGTACCCCTACCCAACGAACCCCCCAAAAAAGATGTCGTGTCTGCAGCAAGCGCGGATATAGGCGTGACACCCGCTATTATTGTCCCTCCTGTCCTGACAATCCTGGTCTTTGCATTGGTGAATGTTTTGAACGCTACCATTCACTAGTTGAGTATTAGCGTAGGGTACAGCATTGCACAGACTAGGCACACTTTCACAGGGTCTCCCAAGATGCCATCGCATTTTGAGAGACCCGAACCTGGAACCGGTTACCGTTATAAAAGTTAGTTACAAAAAAAGTGTAAAAAAAAAAAAAAAATATGAAATAAAAAAAATAGTTGTTGTTTTATTGTTCTCTCTCTCTCTATTCTCTCTCTCTATTGTTCTGCTCTTTTTTACTGTATTCTATTCTGCAATGTTTTATTGTTATTGTTATTGTTATTGATTGTTATTGTTATTGTTATTGTTATTATGTTTTATCATGTTTGTTTTTCAGGTGTGTAATTATTTACACTTTACTGTGCTTTATTGTTAACCATTGTTAACCATTTTTTTGTCTTCAGGTACGCCATTCACGACTTTGAGTGGTTATACCAGAATGATGCCTGCAGGTTTAGGTATCATCTTGGTATCATTCTTTTCAGCCAGCGGTCGGCTTTCATGTAAAAGCAATCCTAGCGGCTAATTAGCCTCTAGACTGCTTTTACAAGCCGTGGGAGGGAATGCCCCCCCCCCCCCACCGTCTTCCGTGTTTTTCTCTGGATCTCCTGTCTCAACAGGGAACCTGAGAATGCAGCCGGTGATTCAGCCAGCTGACCATAGAGCTGATCAGAGACCAGAGTGGCTCCAAACATCTCTATGGCCTAAGAAACCGGAAGCTACGAGTATTTCATGACTTAGATTTCGCCGGATGTAAATAGCGCCATTGGGAAATTGGGGAAGCATTTTATCACACCGATCTTGGTGTGGTCAGATGCTTTGAGGGCAGAGGAGAGATCTAGGGTCTAATAGACCACAATTTTTTCAAAAAAGAGTACCTGTCACTACCTATTGCTATCATAGGGGATATTTACATTCCCCGAGATAACAATAAAAATGATTAAAAAAAAAAATATGAAAGGAACAGTTTAAAAGTAAGATTAAAAAAGCAAAAAAATAATAAAGAAAAAAAAAAAAAAAAAAAAAAACACCCCTGTCGCCCCCTGCTCTCGCGCTAAGGCGAACGCAAGCGGTGGTCTGTCGTCAAACGTAAACAGCAATTGCACCATGCATGTGAGGTATCACCGCGAAGGTCAGATCGAGTGCAGTAATTTTTCCAGTAGACCTCCTCTGTAAATCTAAAGTGGTAACCTGTAAAGGCTTTTGAAGGCTTTTAAACATGTATTTATTTTGTTGCCACTGCACGTTTGTGCGCAATTTTAAAGCATGTCATGTTTGGTATCCATGTACTCGGCCTAAGATCATATTTTTTATTTCATCAAACATTTGGGCAATATAGCGTGTTTTAGTGCATTAAAATTAAAAAAAGTGTGTTTTTTCCCCAAAAAATGCGTTTGAAAAATCGCTGCGCAATTACTGTGTGAAAAAAAAAAATGAAACACCCACCATTTTAATCTGTAGGGCATTTGCTTTAAAAAAATATATAATGTTTGGGGGTTCAAAGTAATTTTTTTGCAAAAAAAAAAAAACTTTTTCATGTAAACAATAAGTGTCAGAAAGGGCTTTGTCTTCAAGTGGTTAGAAGAGTGGGTGATGTGTGACATAAGCTTCTAAATGTTGTGCATAAAATGCCAGGACAGTTCAAAACCCCCCCAAATGACCCCATTTTGGAAAGTAGACACCCCAAGCTATTTGCTGAGAGGCATGTCGAGTCCATGGAATATTTTATATTGCGACACAAGTTGCGGGAAAGAGACAAATTTTTTTTTTTTTTTTTTTTTTTTTTGCACAAAGTTGTCACTAAATGATATATTGCTCAAACATGCCATGGAAATATGTGAAATTACACCCCAAAATACATTCTGCTGCTTCTCCTGAGTACGGGGATACCACATGTGTGAGACTTTTTGGGAGCCTAGCCGCGTACGGGACCCCGAAAACCAAGCACCGCCTTCAGGCTTTCTAAGGGCGTGAATTTTTGATTTCACTCTTCACTGCCTATCACAGTTTTGGAGGCCATGGAATGCCCAGGTGGCACAAAACCCCCCCAAATGACCCCATTTTGGAAAGTAGACACCCCAAGCTATTTGCTGAGAGGTATAGTGAGTATTTTGCAGACCTCACTTTTTGTCACAAAGTTTTGAAAATTGAAAAAAGAAAAAAAAAAATTTTTTTTCTTGTCTTTCTTCATTTTCAAAAACAAATGAGAGCTGCAAAATACTCACCATGCCTCTCAGCAAATAGCTTGGGGTGTCTACTTTCCAAAATGGGGTCATTTGGGGGGGTTTTGTGCCACCTGGGCATTCCATGGCCTCCGAAACTGTGATAGGCAGTAAAGAGTGAAATCAAAAATTTTCACCCTTAGAAATCCTGAAGGCAGTGATTGGTTTTCGGGGTCCCGTACGCAGCTAGGCTCCCAAAAAGTCCCACACATGTGGTATCCCCATACTCAGGAGAAGCAGCTAAATGTATTTTGGGGTGCAATTCCACATATGCCCATGGCCTGTGTGAGCAATATATCATTTAGTGACAACTTTATGAAAAAAAAAAAATAAAAAAATAAAAAGTGTCACTTTCCCGCAACTTGTGTCAAAATATAAAATATTCCATGGACTCAATATGCCTCTCAGCAAATAGCTTGGGGTGTCTACTTTCCAAAATGGGGTCATTTGGGGGGTTTTGTGCCACCTGGGCATTCCATGGCCTCCGAAACTGTGATAGGCAGTGAAGAGTGAAAGCAAAAATTTACACCCTTAGAAATCCTGAAGGCGGTGCTTGGTTTTCGGGGCCCCGTACGCGGCTAGGCTCCCAAAAAGTCCCACACATGTGGTATCCCCGTACTCAGGAGAAGCAGCTAAATGTATTTTGGGGTGCAATTCCACATAGGCCCATGGCCTGTGTGAGCAATATATCATTTAGTGACGACTTTTTGTAAATATTTTTTTTTTTTTTTTTTTTTGTCATTTTTCAATCACTTGGGACAAAAAAAATAAATATTCAATGGGTTCAACATGCCTCTCAGCAATTTCCTTGGGGTGTCTACTTTCCAAAATGGGGTCATTTGGGGGGGTTTTGTACTGCCCTGCCATTTTAGCACCTCAAGAAATGACATAGGCAGTCATAAACTAAAAGCTGTGTAAATTCCAGAAAATGTACCCTAGTTTGTAGACGCTATAACTTTTGCGCAAACCAATAAATATACGCTTATTGACATTTTTTTTACCAAAGACATGTGGCCAAATACATTTTGGCCTAAATGTATGACTAAAATTTAGTTTATTGGATTTTTTTTATAACAAAAAGTAGAAAATATCATTTTTTTTCAAAATTTTCGGTCTTTTTCCGTTTATAGCGCAAAAAATAAAAACCGCAGAGGTGATCAAATACCATCAAAAGAAAGCTCTATTTGTGGGAAGAAAAGGACGCAAATTTCGTTTGGGTACAGCATTGCATGACCGCGCAATTAGCAGTTAAAGCGACGCAGTGCCAAATTGGAAAAAGACCTCTGGTCCTTAGGCAGCATAATGGTCCGGGGCTCAAGTGGTTAAGCCACCCCGGGCTCTGTGCAGATTCCAGGATCACAGGCTCCAGCATGGAAACAGTTAGTGGATGAGAAGAAAGGACCATATAGCGTAATACGTTTTTAAATTATTTATTCCAACCAGATAAAAAACACTCACCCCAAAAGGGGGTACTCACATTTCCAGGGTGCGTCAGTGCACCACCCTATAGCAAGCATGTATATTAGGTACAGCAGCGAGGATATGGCGTCCATCTCAACACTTTCAGCGATCGCTGCCTAACACTCTGTCTTCTATCTGGATGCCTATTTACATGTTCCCATCTATCCTGCTCATCATCATTTCCTCAGGTTTGCAGTGGAAGACTCTCACTACCAGTTTCGGTGCCTCCCATTTGGCCTTTGCACGGCACCCAGAACCTTTTCGAAGGTGCTCTCAGCCGTCATCGCAACCCTCAGAATCAGAGACATTCAAATTTTTCACTATTTGGACGATCCGCTACTGCTAGCCTCTTCAGAGCATCTTCTCCTTCAGCATGTGGCCCTCACCTGCGAAACGCTGGCTTGGTTCGGCTGGGAAGTCAACTACCAGAAGAGGCAAATGCAGCCAACCCAGGTTTTAGAATACCTGGGGGTGAAATTCGATACAAATCGGGGTCGAGTCTTTCTCCCTCTGAGGAAGATTCGGGACATTCAGATCCAAACCAGGAGATTAATGACCAGTTCATTCCTTGCAGCGAGAGAATGCATGCGCTATCTCAGAGTGTTATCAGCCATGATCCCGGTAGTTTCATGGGCCAGGTGGAAAAGAAGAACTTTTCAGTGCAATTTCCTTCTCCAATGGGATCGTCACTCTGTGATGCAGACGATATACATTCCAAGGGCGATAAGTCAATCCCTCCTTTGGTGGACAGTCTCACGCAACTTGGTCTGGGGTGTATTTCTTTGACCTCCGGATCTGGTGGTGCTGACTACCGATGCCAGTCTCCTGGGTTGAGGAGCTCACTGCCTGGGCCAGCAGGCTCAGGGTCGATAGCCCCCACACATCTCACAAACATCAAACTTCCTGGAATTAGAGGCTGTTTGGCGAGCTCTTCTACCCCTCTGACCACTCTTGAAAGATCAAGCGGTAAAAATATTGTCGGATAACAAGACCACTGTCGCGTACGTGTCCCACCAGGGGGTCACCAGGAGGCCTTCTTCAAGTCGTGTGCCAGTTGTTCCAGTGGGCAGAGAAGAATCTCATTTCCCTGATGGCAGCCTATCCCCCAGGGCCCGAGCATACCTTGTCAGACCAGTTGAGTCGGAACTTTGTGGATCCCGGCGAATGGGCCTTGAATCCGAAATTCCTGCAAAAGATCTTCAGACTTTGGGGGTTGCCTGTAATAGACCTCGTGGCATCGATAAAGAATGCCCAGCTTCCTTGCTTCTTCTCTCGAACATACCATCCACAAGCTTACAGCCAAGATGCTCTGTCCAAACCATTGGACTTCCCCCTGGTGTATGTGTTCCCTCCGCTTCCTTTAATCCTCAAGACCCTGTTGAAGATTTACAGGGAGAGGGTCACAGCCATAGCAGTTCTACCATTCTGGCCCAGGAGGCCATGGTTTCCACTAGTGTGGAGAATGAAGTTGTGTCAACCAATCCCGCTGCCACCTTGCCGGGATCTCCTGCTCCAAAACAGAATATGTCACTCAAACCCCAGGAGGCTGAGGTTAATGGCATGGAAATTGAGAGGAGATCTCTCAGGGATTTAGGCCTCTCAGAGCAAGTGTTGAACACCTTGTTACAGTCTCGTAAAAAGTCAACAAACTCGACCTATCACTGGGTATGGAAGGCTTTCCGACGCATCACAGCAGAGAGGGGGTGGCAGCCCGAATCTCCTTCAGTCTCAAACATCTTGGAATTTCTCCAGCAGGGTCTGGACAATGGCCTGGCTTATAATTCTCTGAAGGTCCAGATTTCCGCCCTTTCGGCAATGACGAATTCCAGGTGGGCATTAGATCCTGTCGTGTTCCATTTCCTGAAGGCAGCCATTAAAATCTGACCTCCCCTGAAGTCCTACTTTCCTAAATGGGTCCTGACTCTGGTCTTAAAAGCTTTGTTGGCTCCTCCTTTTGACCTGACATCATCCTGTTCTTTATTTCATCTAACACTAAGGATGGTGTTCTTGAAGGCCATAGCCTCCGCTAGGAGGGTTTCAGAATTATGCGCCTTTTAATCCAGAGAGCCTTTTTGTGTGATTTTTCCTGACAAGATTGTGCTTAGACCAGTTCCTAGCTTTCTACCAAAGGTCTCTACTGCTTTTCACATGAATTGGTAGACTATTCTGCCAGCCTTCACCATGGACCAGTTGCAGGATGAGTGGAAGAGGCTAGACTTGGTTTCCTCTATTTCAGCTTACTTGGAGCAGACTGAGGAGTTTCGCAAGCACGATCAACTGTTCATCTTCCCTTTGGGACCTAAAAAGGGCATGGCGGCTCCACCTAGGGTTGTCTCATCCTGGATGTGAAGACCATCCAGATCGCTTACGAGTCTCTGGGCCTTTCCTCTCCTGCAGAGATCAGGGCGCACTCAACCAGGGGCATGGCAGCATCATGGGCAGCCTATGCGAAGGTGTCACCCGAGGTAGTATGCAGAGCAGCGAGTTGGAGAGCACCCAACACATTTATCCAGCATTATAGGCTAAATGTAGCCCTCTCTCCTGCAGAAACGTTTGGTTCTTCTGTTATTTCTGCGGCTGTCGGCCATTAAATTTATTTAAGCAGCAGTATTATCTCTGACTTGTTTTGTTCTTTCCCTCCCTTATCGAAGGTTGCTTAGTACATCCCATAGTAGGCTGACATGGGGAGGTCCAGGAATAAGGAAAATTGTTGTCCATACTTACCGTAATTTTCCTTTTCTGGATCCCCACCATGTCAGCCGGGGATTCCCGCCCTATCTTCCGTCGCGAGGATGGGTATTTTGAACACTAGGCTGGTCTGAAAGCCACCCTTTATTGGCTAGAAAAAAGGTGGTCCTGGAGGGGTCAGAGGGGGTGGAGCTGACCCATAGTAGGCTGACATTGGGAGGATCCAGGAAAGGAAAATTACGGTAAGTATGGGCAACAATTTTCCTTAATTTTTATCTGCTCAACTTCTTCTCTATTTAGTACTGGGTTGAATATTTTCTGTATCTTTCCCATTAAATCTTCACCCTGTGTTGATTCTGGTAGGCCACGGATTCTCAGATTCTTCCTTCTATTTCTGTTCTTGGTCTTCTACAACCATTTTTTAAGATTTCCATTTCTCTTTTTAGTTTTTTATCATTTGTATATGGCTGTCCAATCTCTTTTCCGTCTCTTCCACTCGTGTCAATATATGCCCCATATAGTTGTGCATTATTGCCATTTCATTTTTTAAAGACAAACATGGCCGCCATTTCTATTTTTGAGGGTAATTGGTCATTCAAGTGTTGTTCTTCCTTATGTCCCATATCCAGGTCCCTTTCAAGTTCCTGGTCTGTTTTCGACTGACCTAGTGTACTTATATCAGATAATAGTCTGTTTTGTCCTCTTTATTCCTGTACTTTTGCCTGTTTCCCACAAGTAGGGATGAGCCAAAAACCCCCCAGTTCGGTTCGCTGCAGAACACGTGAACAGGCAAAAAATTTGTTCGAACACGCGAACACCGTTAAAGTCACGAACAAAATCAAAAGTGCTAATTTTAAAGGCTTCTATGCAAGTTATTGTCAGAAAAAGTGTTTGGGGACCTGGGTCCTGCCCCAGGGGACATGTATCAATGCAAAATAAAAAGTTTTAAAAATGGCCGTTTTTTCGGGAGCAGTGATTTTAATAATGCTTAAACAATAAAAGTGAAATATTCCTATAACCACTTGCCGACCGCCTAACGCAGATATACTGTGGCAGAATGGCACAGGCAGGCAAAATCACGTACCAGGTACGTGTTCTGCCTCCCGCGGGTGCCCGTGGTGGTCGACTTTGTTAGGGGAGCGATCCAGGCAGAGGGGGAGGCCACTCATTCGTGGCCACCCCCTCGCGATCGCTCCCAACGAATGACAATCTTCCTCTGCTGCTGTAATGTAAACAGCGGCAGAGAAAGTGATATCATCTCTCCTCGAGTCGGTCTTTTTGTTCCGGCGCCGAGGAGAGAGGACATCAATGTGAGTTGCACCAACACTACACTAATGCACCGTACACACGATCTGACTTTGTTTGGACATTCCAACAACAAAATCCTAGGATTTTTTCCGACGGATGTTGGCTCAAACTTGGCTTGCATACACACGGTGACGTAAAACACGTACGTCAGGATTATAAACGGGGCAGTAGCCAATAGCTTTCATCTCTTTATTTATTCTGAGCATGTGTGGCACTATGTGCCTCGGATTTGTGTACACACGATCAGAATTTCCGACAACGGATTTTGTTGTCGGAAAAATTTTATATCCTGCTCTCAAACTTTGTGTGTCGGAAAATCCGATGGAAAATGTGTAATGGAGCCTACACATGGTCGGAATTTCCGACAACAAGGTCCTATCACACATTTTCCATCGGAAAATCTGACCGTGTGTACAGGGCATAACAGTAGAACACACTAGGCACACTTTTCACCCCCCATCACCCCCCGATCACCCCCCTGTCACAGTGACACCAATAGCAGGTTTTTTTTTTGCATTGGTGTCAGTTTGTGACAGTTATAAGTGGTAGGGCAGTTAGTGGTAGGGCAGTTAGTGGTAGCCCCCTTTAGGTCTAGGATACCCCCCTAACCCCTCCTAATAAAGTTTTAACCCCTTGATCACCCCCCGTCGCCAGTGTCACTAAGCGATCGTTTTTCTGATCGCTGTATTAGTGTCACAGGTGACACTAGTTAGGGAGGTAAGTATATAGGTTTGCCGTCAGTGTTTTTATAGCGTCAGGGACCCCCATATACTACCAAATAAAGGTTTTAACCCCCTAATTGCCCCCTAGTTAACCCTTTCACCAGTGATCACCGTATAACTATTACGGGTGACGCTGGTTAGTTTGCTTTTTATAGTTTCAGGACACCCGCCGTTTATTACCTAATAAAGGTTTAACCCCCTAATCACCCGGCGGTGATATAAGTTAAGTTTTAGGTCAGATAAGGTCTGCGTCGCCCCAGGCAGCGTCAGGTTAGTGCCAGTACCGCTAACACCCAGGCACGCAGCATACACCTCCCTTAGTGGTATAGTATCTGAACGGATAAATATCTGATCCGATCAGATCTATAGTAGCGTCCCCAGCAGTTTAGGGTTCCCAAAAACTCAGTGTTAGTGGGATCAGCCCAGATACCTGCTAGCACCTGCGTTTAGCCCCTCCGCAAAGCCCAGCCCACCCAAGTGCAGTATCGATCGATCACTGTCACTTACAAAACACTAAACACACATAACTGCAGCGTTCCCTGAGTCAGGCCTGATCCCTGCGATCGCTAACAGTTTTTTTGGTAGCATTTTTGATACAGTCGCTGACAGTCAGGAGCTTTTTTACCTGTGAGTCTCACTAGTGTACCACTACATTTAGAGCCCAAAATGGCAAATCGAAGGTACACTAGTGAAGAGGCCTACACGTTTCTGAGCATGACAGATAGTGAAGAGGAAGTCACTCATCTGTCAGATTCAGGCTCAGAATACGATCCTGTAGACGACAGCGGTTCCATGACAGATAGCTCTGACGGCGGAGTTGTGGTCCCTGCCAAGGTCAGGCATACAAGACCCCGAACTTCTTTTTCTGTCGTTGATGTGCAAGAACCGCAGGTCCCTCGTATGGAGCAGAGCAGTACTAGCGGCGCTGTTCCTTCTGGTGAACTGGCAAGCACCAGCGGCCTAGTACACCCTGGTCGTATATCCAGCACTGCAGTATCACGTGGTGACGTGGCGAGTCCCATTAATGCAGTTCAAGCTGGCGAGGTGGCAAGCACAAGTAGTGTCCTGCTGCCACCAAGAAGACGAACACAGGCCAGTCGTGCCCATAGTGCCCTTTCTGCTGCATTCGCCAATCCTAATTGGGAACCCACCACTTTTGCAGCACCCGTACTTACCCCATTCACTGGCCAACCCGGCATTCAGGTGGAAACAGTTGATTTTACGTCACTTGATTTTTATTCGCTGTTTTTCACTGAAGATCTCTATAGATCTATTGTGGACCAAAGCAATTTGTACGCTGGTCAACACATCGCCACTATTCCCCAGTCCTCCCTTGCCAGAGATTGGTGACCAATTATGGTCTCCAAATTTAAGCTCTTTCTGGGCCTTTCCCTCAACATGGGCATAACCAAAAAGAGTGAGTTGTGGTCATATTGGTCCACTGACCCAATTCACCATATGCCCTTCTCTGCCTCCATGACCAGGGCACGATACAAGCAGATCTTGCGGTTCATGCGGTTCAATGACAATGAACTCTGTCATCCTCGTGGAGACCCTGGATACGATCGGCTCCACAAAATTCGGCCCCTCGTAAACCACTTCAACCAACGTTTTGCAGACTTGTTTACTCCCCATCAAGTTGTCTGCGTTGATGAGTCCCTGATTAAGTTTTCTGGCCGCTTGTCATTCAAACAGTACCTTCCCAGCATGCGTGCCACGGGGTCAAGATGTGTAAGCTCTGTGACAGGGCCACAGGCTATACATGTAGTTTTATGGTTTACAAGGGAAAAGATAGCCACGTAGAGCCGACAAACTGCCCTGACTACATAGGAAGCGCTGGCAAGATTGTGTGGGACTTGGTGTTACCCTTATTCGGAAAGGGGTACCACTTATATGTGGACAATTATTACACGAGCGTGCCACTTTTTAGTCTCCTTTTTGATCATCAGATTGGAGCATGTGGCACAGTGCGACCTAATCACCGGTGCTTTCCCCAGCGGCTTGTAGATTCCCATCTTAGGCTGGGGGAGAGAGCCTGCTTGCAGTGTAATAATTTGCTCGCTATGAAGTGGAGGGATAAAAAGAATGTTTTCGTTCTTACCTCCCTTCATGCAGACACAACGGTCCAAATTACTACGGTGACTGGTGTTGTGGAGAAACCCCTCTCTGTCCACGAATATAACCAAAATATGGGAGGGGTGGACCTCAATGACCAGTTGATGGTGCCGTACCTAGTTGCCCGTAAGGCCAGACGCTGGTACAAAAAAGTGTCTATTTATTTCAATTGGCTTTGCTGAACACTTATGTGCTATACAGAGCTTCAGGACGGACTGGATCCTTCCTTAAATTCCAGGAAGAGATTGTCAGAGCCCTTCTGTTTCCAGACGGTGCTCCACCTCACCTTCCTCAACCAAATGCAGTGCGGCTGCATGAGAGGCATTTTCTTTATGTCCTCCCAAGTACCCCTACCCAACGAGCCTCCCAAAAAAGATGTCGTGTCTGCAGCAAGCGCAGATATAGGCGTGACACTCGCTATTATTGTCCCTCCTGTCCTGACAATCCTGGTCTTTGCATTGATGAATGTTTTGAACGCTACCATACACTAGTTGAGTATTAGCGTAGGGTACAGCACTGCACGGACTAGGACACACTTTCACAGGGTCTCCCAAGATGCCATCGCATTTTGAGAGACCCGAACCTGGAAACGGTTACAGTTACAAAAAAAAAAAAAAGTAAAAAAAATATATATGTGTATATATATATATATATATATATATATATATATATATATATATATATATAATTTAAAAAAAAACAAAAATAGTTGTCGTTTTATTGTTCTCTCTCTATTCTCTCTCTATTGTTCTGCTCTTTTTTACTGTATTCTATTCTGCATTTTTTTATTGTTATTATGTTTTATCATGTTTGCTTTATAGGTATGCAATTTTTTTTATACTTTACTGTTTACTTTGTTTTATTGTTAACCATTTTTTTGTTTTCAGGTACGCCATTCAGCTGCAGAGTGGATTTATTTATCTTGACAGCAACAGCATTTGGCCCCACGATACATAAAGCCGTGACTCCAGTGCTGCCTGAGGTGATTTCACCACCACAGTTACATACTTCAGCATATATGCCGAAGCATGGGGGCAGCAGGGGCGGAGGAGCGATTTGCTCCTACCTTTTGTGGGAGGATGCCCCCATGCTTTGGCATATATATATTTTAGGCACAGGTTGCGTTAAATGTTTTATTTTTTACTATTTTTTTTGTATTTGCTTTGCAGGTATGGTAAGTCTTACTGTTATACTGTAATGTTACTTTGTTTTATTGTTAACCATCATTTGCTTAGCAGGTATGTCATTCAGTTGCAGCACGGATTTATTTATCTTGACAGCAACAGCGTTTTCTCCCACGATACATAAAGCAGTGACTCCAGCACTGTCGGAGGTGATTTCACCACCACAGTTACATACTTCAGCATATATGCCAAAGCATGGGGGCAGCAGGGGCGGAGGAGCGATTTGCTCCTACCTTTTGCGGGAGGATGCCCCCATGCTTCGGCATATATATATTTTAAGCACAGGTTGCGTTAAATGTTTTATTTTTTACTATTTTTTTGTATTTGCTTTGCAGGTATGGTAGGTCTTACTGTTATACTGTAATGTTACTTTGTTTTATTGTTAACCATCATTTGCTTAGCAGGTACGCCATTCAGTTGCAGCGCGGATTTATTTATCTTGAAAGAAACAGCGTTTGCTCCCACGATACATAAAGCCGTGACTCCAGCGCTGTAGGAGGTGATTTCACCACCACAGTTAAAAAAAGAGCATATATGCCAAAGCATGGGGGCAGCATGGGCGGAGGAGCGATTTGCTCCTACCTTTTGGGGCGGATGCCCTCATGCTTCGGCATATATAAACGGTGCATGTATGCCCATCATTAGAAGTGGGTGGATGAAGGGAGGTATTCTAATGGTGGGCATACCCACCAATCAATCTCTTTTTTTCGTTCAGCCCACAGGCTGCATGAAAAAAAAAGTTTACAATATATGCCCAACAAGGACCAGCAACGTATTGATATGTTGCTGGACTTTGAGTGGTTATACCAGAATGATGCCTGCAGGTTTAGGTATCATCTTGGTATCATTCTTTTCTGCTTTTTCATGTAAAAGCAATCCTAGGGGCTAATTAGCCTCTAGACTGCTTTTACAAGCAGTGGGAGGGAATGCCCCCCCACCGTCTTCCGTGTTTTTCTCTGGCTCTCCTGTCCCAACAGGGAACCTGAGAATGCAGCCGGTGATTCAGCCAGCTGACCATAGAGCTGATCAGAGACCAGAATGGCTCCAAACATCTCTATGGCCTAAGAAACCGGAATCTACGAGCATTTCATGACTTAGATTTCAGATGACTTAGATGTAAACAGCGCCATTAGGAAATTGAGAAAGCATTTTATCACACCGATCTTGGTGTGGTCAGATGCTTTGAGGGCAGAGGAGAGATCTAGGGTCTAATAGACCCCAATTTTTTCAAAAAGAGTACCTGTCACTACCTATTGCCATCATAGGGGATATTTACATTCCCTGAGGTAACAATAAAAAATGATAAAAAAAAAAATGAAAGGAACAGTTTAAAAATAAGATAAAAAAGCAAAAAAGAAAAAAAAAGCACCCCTGTCCACCCCTGCCCCCCCCTGCTCTCGTGCAAAGGCGAAAGCAAGCGTCGGTCTGGCGTCAAATGTAAACAGCAATTGCATAGTGAGGTGAAGTATCACCACGAAGGTCAGATCGAGGGCAGTAATTATAGCAGTAGACCTCCTCTGTAAATCTAAAGTGGTAACCTGTAAAGGCTTTTAAAGGATTTAAAAAATGTATTTAGTTTGTCACCACTGCATGTTTGTGCGCAATTTTAAAGCATGTCGTGTTTGGTATCCATGTACTCGGCCTAAGATCATCTTTTTTATTCCATCAAACATTTGGGCAATATAGTGTGTTTTAGTGTATTAAAATTTTTAAAAAAGTGTGTCTTTTCCCAAAAAAATGTGTCTGAAAAATCGCTGCGCAAATACTGTGTGAAAAAAAATATGAAACACCCACCATTTTAATATGTAGGGCATTTGCTTTAAAAAAATATATAATGTTTGGGGGTTCAAAGTAATTTTCTTGCAAAAAAAAAAAAATTTTTCATGTAAACAAAAAGTGTCAGAAAGGGCTTTGTCTTCAAGTGGTTAGAAGAGTGGGTGATGTGTGACATAAGCTTCTAAATGTTGTGCATAAAATGCCAGGACAGTTCAAAACCCCCCCAAATGCCCAATTTTGGAAAGTAGATACCCCAAGCTATTTGCAGAGAGGCATGTCGAGTCCATGGAATATTTTATATTGTGACACAAGTTGCGGGGAAAAGACAATCTTTTTTTTTTTTGCACAAAGTTGTCACTAAATGATATATTGCTCAAACATGCCATGGGAATATGTGAAATTACACCCCAAAATACATTCTGTTGCTTCTCCTGAGTACGGGGATACCACATATGTGAGACTTTTTGGGAGCCTAGCCGCGTACGGGACCCTGAAAACCAAGCACCGCCTTCAGGCTTTCTAAGGGTGTAAATTTTTGATTTCACTCTTCACTGCCTATCACAGTTTCGAAGGCCATGGAATGCCCAGGTGGCACAAACCCCCCCAAATGACCCCAGTTTGGAAAGTATATACCCCAAGCTATTTGCTGAGAGGTATAGTGAGTATTTTGCAGACCTCACTTTTTGTCACAAAGTTTTAAAAATTAAAAAAAAAAAAATTTCTTCTCTTTCTTCATTTTCAAATGCAAATGAGAGCTGCAAAATACATTCCATGCCTCTCAGCAAATAGCTTGGGGTGTCTACTTTCCAAAATGGGGTAATTTGGGGGGGGGGGGTTGTGCCATCTTGGCATTTTATGGCCTTTGAAACTGTGATAGGTAGTGAGGAGTGAATCAAAAATTTACGCCCTTAGAAATCCTGAAGGCGGTGATTAGTTTTCAGGGCACCGTACACAGCTAGACTCCCAAAAAGTCCCACACATGTGGTATCCCCGTACTCAGGAGAAGCAGCAGAATGCATTTTGGGGTATAATTCCACATATGCCCATGGCATGTTTGAGCAATATATCATTTAGTGACAACTTTGTGCAAAAAAAAATTGTCACTTTCCCGCAACTTGTGTCAAAATATAAAATATTCCATGGACTCAACATGCCTCTCAGCAAGTAGCTTGGGGTGTCTACTTTCCAAAATGGGGTCATTTGGAGGTTTTGTGGCATCTGGGCATTTTATGGCCTTCAAAACTGTGATAGGTAGTGAAGAGTGAAATCAAAAATTTACACCCTTAGAAATCCTGAAGGTGGTGCTTGGTTTTCGGGGCCCCATACGCGGCTAGGCTCCCAAAAAGTCCCACACATGTGGTATTCCCATACTCAGGGGAAGCAGCTAAATGTATTTTTGGGGTGCAATTCCACATATGCCCATGGCCTGTGTGAGCAATATATCATTTAGTGACAACTTTTTGTAATTTTTTTTTTCTTTTGTAATTTATCAATCACTTGGGACAAAAAATTAATATTCAATGGGCTCAACATGCCTCTCAGCAATTTCCTTGGGGTGTCTACTTTCCAAAATGGGGTCATTTGGGGGGGGGGGGTTTGTACTGCCCTGCCATTTTAGCACCTCAAAAATGACATAGGCAGTCATAAACCTAAAACTGTGTAAATTCCAGAAAATGTACCCTAGTTTGTAGACGCTATAACTTTTGTGCAAACCAATAAATATACGCTTATTGACATTTATTTTACCAAAGACATGTGGTCGAATACATTTTGGCCTAAATGTATGACTAAAATTGGGTTTATTGAATTTTTTTTTTATGACAAAAAGTAGAAAATATCTTTTTTTTTCAAAATTTTCGGTCTTTTTCCATTTATAGCGCAAAAAATAAAAAACGCAGAGGTGATTAAATAACATCAAAAGAAATCCAAATTGTAAAAAGTGCTCTGGTCAGGAAGGGGGTAAATCCTTCTGGGGCTGAAGTGGTTAAATTTTATACCTGGGGGGTGTCTATAGTATGCCTGTAAAGTGGCGCATGTTTCCCCTGTTTACAACAGTCCCTGTTTCCCCTGTTTACAACAGTCCCTGCACAAAATGACATTTCCAAAAGGAAAAAAGTCATTTAAAAGTACTCCCAAAAATCCATACCAGACCCTTATCTGAGCATACAACCTGGCAGGCCACAGGAAAAGAGGGGGAGATGAGAGAGCACCCCCCATCCTGAACTGTAACAGGCCACATGCCCTCAACATGGGGAGGGTGCTTTGGGGTAGCCCCCAAAGCACCTTGTCCCCATGTTGATGGGGACAAGGGCCTCATCCCCACAACCCTTGCCCCGTGGTTGTGGGGGTCTGCGGGCGGGGGGCTTATCAGAATCTGGAAGCCCCCTTTAACTAGGGGACCCCAGATCCCGGCTTTTCCATGTGTGAAATGGTAACGGGGTACAAATGTACCCCTACCATTTCACAAAAAAAGTGTGAAACTGTTAAAAATGACATGACACGGCTTGGGGACAAGTCCTTTATTAAAAAATAAAAAAATAAAACTACCCCACATAGTCTTCTTTTCTTGCTCTGCCAATGGACCGAAAAAAAAAAAAAGCCGCACCAACCCGCCTCCATGGGAGGCACTCGCCATATGACGCATCCTCGCAGGTGACAGTTCTTTTACAACTGAGGGCAGGGCCACACAATGACGTCACAAGGTGACCCCGCCCCCCTCTGACGCACGGGGACATGTCATGTTGAGGGCATGTGGCTTGGTATGGTTCAGGAGGGGGAGCGCTCTCTCATCTCCCCCTCTTTTCCTGTGGCCTGCCAGGTTGGGATAAGGGTCTGGTATGGATTTTTGGGGGGACCCCCACGCCTTTTTTTTAAATTTTGGCACAGGGTTGCCCTTAATATCCATACCAGACCTGAAGGGCCTGGTATGGAATTTGGGGGGACCCCCATGCAATTGTTTTTTTTAATTTTGGTTCAGGGTTCCCCTAATATTCATACCAGACCCAAAGGGCCTGATAGTGGACTGTGGGGGAATCCCATGTCTTTTTTTCAATGGCTTTTATCTATATTGTCGAAACCCGACAATTCATTATAGCCACGAGTAGTTTTAAATTACTTTTTTTTCCTTTAGAAATGTCATTTTGTGCAGGGGCTGTTCTAAACATGGGAAACATGCACTACTTTACAGGCATACTATAGACACCCCCCAGGTACAAAATTTAAATGAATATTTAACTTTTGTTGTTTCACTTTAAGCATTATTAAAATCACTGCTCCCAAAAAAACAACCTTTTTTAAAAACTTTTTTTGCATTGATACATGTCCCCTAGGGCAGGGCCCAGGTCCCCAAACACTTTTTATGACAATACCATGCATATTAACCTTTAAAATTAGCACTTTTGATTTCTCCTATAGACTTTTAAAGAGTGTTCCGCGGCTTTCAAATTTGCCGCGAACACCCCAAATTATTTGCTATTCGGCGAACGGGTGAACAGCCAACGTTTGTGTCGAACTCATGTTCGACACGAACATAAAGCTCATATCCCTACCCATGAGTTCCTTGTTGTTTGTTTTTTCAAAACTTCTTTCTTGGGACATATACACTACTTTGCAAAAGTATAGAGTTGGGTTTTATGGCCAGAAGAAAGCCATTACTTTCAGCAAAAAACAAAATGGCACGTTTTAGACTTGTGCACAACGGAAAACTTTGTTTAGTTTCGTTTCGTTTTAATTAGTAAAATACATAATTTTGTTCTGTTATATTCGATATGTTCCGTTAATTCGGATAATTTGTCATTTCTGTAGAGTGCCGTTATTCGTTATACTGAATCTCGAATCATGTTGAATTAATTTGTTATATCCGCTACAATTTTTTCTTATTAGTTGAAATTCGATATTTACCGTATATACTCGAGTATAAGTCGTTCCGAGTATAATTCGAGGCCCCAAATTTACCACAAAAAATGGGAAAAACTTATTGACCCGAGTATAAGACGAGGGTGAGAAATGCGCAGCTACTGTAAGAGGAAAAGAGGGTCAACAATGCCCATTTGCAGCCTCACTGTGCCCATTTGCAGCCATAGGTCCCCTGAACTTCAAACTCAGTAGTTAAGGGTTCCTAGATGCCCCCTAGCTGCAGCCAAAATTTGGGGTCTCTGAACCCAAAGGGTCCCGAAATGACATTGCTGCAGATGGACACAGTTGACTGATTTTGGGGCCCCGTATCTCGGGGCCACTTAGTGCTAGGAACCCCAAATGTGGTGCGCAAACCCAGTGGTACTAGCACCATAAAATATCCAAAGCTGGGGTTTCTAGCACCAAGTGGCCTTGAGATACAGGGCCCCAAAATTCGGTTCAGAAAATGTCAAGCACTTTACTGCAGCAGAGAATGACATTTTCCGAACCGATTGTGGGGCCCCGTATCTCGGGGCCACTTAGTGCTAGGAACTCCAGCTTCGGATATGTTATGGTACCAGTTCCACTGGGTTTGCACACCAAATTTGGGGTTTATAGCACCAAGTGGTCCTGAGATACGGGGCCCCAAAATCGGTTCAGAAAATTAAATTTTTTGCTGCAGAAAAGTGCTTGACTCGAGTATAAGTCGAGGGGGGCACTTTCAGCACAAAAAAATGTGCTGAAAAATTCGACTTATACTCGAGTATATACGGTATGTATGTATATATATTCATGATAATTATTCGTAGTTTGGAAAGTGTTTGTTTATTGAATCTATTAACACACACAATGACAATATCTCTTCTCCTCTGCTCAAATACAATACAGCACCCTTCTCACTCAGTTCTCAGGAATGCACTTTGTCAGTAATCCAACCTCCAGCACAAAATTAATCCGCTGGTTGGACTGTAAGATTTACTTTGAGTTGACCTTTTGTTTCATTAGATCTTTAATGAATTACCAAATCATGTCAAAATCATTTGTTATATCCGCTATAATTTCTTTCTTATTAGTTGAAATTCGTTATTTTTTATTCGGACATTCGGATGCATCCGAATGTCCGAAAGATGCAAAATTTGTCCGTATTTGATTCGTTACTAAATGGATTGCACATGTCTAGCACGTTTTGAATTTGTGAAAAGGCATGTGGGAGACTCCCAAAATGTATGGAGGAAGGTGCTCTGGTCTGATGAGACTAAAATTTAACTTTTTGGCCTTCAAAGAAAGCGATATGTCTGGCGCAAAGAATAAATAAGGTGCATCGCTAAATCAAACAGAAAACAATGCATAAAAGGCATGATATAAACCTAATATAAATGCAGTACAGCTCCGCGCAGATAAAAAAAACACGTTTTGTCCCCCCTTTTTTGTTCCATATGTTATCGAGATTATCCTGATCTTCATTAACCTGCTATGTGACGGAAGTCCTGTATGCTGATTTGGAGTGTAACATCTCTCTATGGCCCTTATGGGAATGCCTATCTGACCCTCTGTAATTAAAGGGTCCTGGCTGTCAGGTGAGAGGCCATTCTTATTAACGGTGGAGGGCACATCGATCAGTCACTTATACTGGCATGTTGTTTCATCACACTTGATTGGTGGAATCTCACTGGATGATTTTATGGACTTTTTGTCATTGCTCTTTGAAACCTGGATGACTATATTGCATAATCGCTTTAAGGATATTCATTTATTATCTTTTTAGTGTTTTTTATCTGCACGAAGCTGTACTGCATTTATATTAGGTTTATATCATTTATATAATTCATTTGAGGGATTTGATTGTTTGACCCTGGTGTTCAGCTGCTCATTATATACATATACGCGCTCATTTATATTTTTTTATATAGATGTCTGGCGCAAACCCAACACATCACGACACCCAAAGAACACCATCCCCACAGTGAAACATGGTGGTGGCAGCATCATGCTATGGGGATGTTTTTCAGGACTGGGAAACTGGTCAGAGTTGAGGGAAAGATGGATGGTGCTAAATGCAGGGATATTCTTGAGCAAAACCTGTACCACTCTGTGTGTGATTTGAGGCTAGGATGAAGGTTCACCTTCCAGCAGGACATTGACCCCAAACACACTGCTAAAGCAACACTTGAGTGGTTTAAGGGGAAACATGTAAATGTGTTGGAATGACCTGGTCAAAGCTCAGACCTCAATCCAATGGAAAATCCATGGTCAGACTTAAGGATTGCTGTTCAAAGCGCAAACCATCCAACTTGAAGGAGCTGGAGCAGTTTTGCAAGGAGGGATGGGCAAAAATCCCATTGGTAAGATGTGGCAAGCTCATAGAGACTTATCCAAAGCGACTTGGAGCTGTGATAGTCGCAAAAGGTGGCTATATAAAGTATTGACCTTAGTGGGGTGAATAGTTACGCACATTGACGTTTTATGTTATTTAGCCCTATTTGTTGTTAGCTTTAATAAAAAAAAATCTTCAAAGTTGTGGGCAAGGTTCTGTAAATTAAATGATGCAAATCCTCAAACAATCCATGTTAATTCCAGGTTTTGAGGCAACAAAACAAAAAATGCCAAGGGGGTGAATACTTTTGCAAGTCACTGTATTTTTCTATTGGACCAGGGCTTAGATTTGTTTTAGGTAAATATTGCTACTTCCCCTCCTCTTGCTGGTTCCCCCTCATGTTATGCGTTTCTTAGTTGTTGTCCACACACTCCTTCCTTGTCCCCCTTTTTTTTGTCTTTGTTCTGTTACTTTTCACATATCATAGTGATATAATAGTTAATAGTTAACTCTTTCACCTATATTTGTTCATTCTAGTCCACATAAGATAAAGGGAGATTCACCACTTCTGTTTCCCAGCTCTGTGGTGTGTGTAGGTTCAGCTGCTAATGGCAGTAGGGTGGGGTGACATCCGCTGGATCCTCTTTGTGATTGTCTGGGCTCTGGGTTGTCTTTCCCACTCCCGTTTAGATTAAGGGGGGTACACTGGCTCACAGCTGTTCCTCCTTATCTCCTGTTGCGCCTCCCACCAGGGGCCGAGTCCCTGCGCTCCCACCGGGTCCCCGTCGATCCGGCCGGTTCAAGCACTGTCTCTCTGAGGGCCCAGAAGATCTCTTCCACTCTCCCTCACATCTTTTCCAAGCACCGCTGAGTGTCTCCGAGAGTACACTCCCCCTCTGCTTCCAGGTTCGAGCTTGAGCCAATTCCAGCCGGGTTCCTCTGTCTCCTCTCGGGAGCACCACTCTCATTTGCCTCACGGATCGGGCGATTTTGCCCCGGGTGCCCGTAACCTTCTCCTCTCAGCCCGGGGTCTCTGTCTTGGCTGGGCAACACTCTGGAGGTTTATGTTGGGGGGGATGGGGTCAGGGGATGTTCAGGGCTTTCTCTATCGCTGCTTTGCAGGGATAGATATGTCTTGAGCTCCTAGCACAAGCTATCAATGGTACTATCTCTCTATATAGGAAATGGACATTGATTTCTATTAAATAAACCCCATCAAATCAACATAGTGACATAAATGATGCTACAAAATAGATGATCCTATTACACATATAGACATGTGATTAGCTTCTATAGTCTATTGTGCGGTATGAAAAAGCGCGTTCACATTATCACAGCTGTTATAAGTATATATAATATATATAGTATAGTAATATATGTAATCCAAAGAGTAAGTGGAGAAACCTCCCTCACAAATTTAGTATAGATTCTCTTAAATGAGAGGAGTCTATAAAGAAAAAAGGGAATAATAAATAAAAAATTTAGCTAAATATGACTAAGGATTTCTTTACATTTCAGCAGTGGCGGCTGGTGAAGTTTTAGGATGGGGAGGCGCTGGACCCTGCCCTTCCTTTTTGACCCCTCCCACTTGGTGAAAATGGGCGTGGTTTCAGCAAAGTAGTGGGCGTGGCTCTAAGGTGGTGTAGTTAGCGTCTGAGATGAATGAGGGATGGAGGGAGTGGGAGAGAGGAATGAAGGGACAGCAGCCCCAGATCCTACACAACAATAGAAATGTGTATTCTAGAAAGTTTAACAATCAGCAGATAAAGATACTCCAAACACCTGGTGTTAGCGCTTCAATCATCCCGACACCATGGTTGTTATGGTGTCAGGATGATTGAAGCGCATTATTACTATTATTACATTGTAATATAAAATGAAATCATTCAACTCACCAAAATGCAGAATCAGTGGGAGCGTGTCGCCTGCCACCAGATGCCATCAGGTGTCCCCAGCGGAGTCGCTCCTTACATGCAGCCTGTGTCACACAAAAAGCAACCAGCTGTGTGTAGAACATCTTATGTAGGACATGCCATGAATTACATGTTGTACATAGCATGTCCTAAACATAGCATGTTCTTCTACACATAGAATGACATACACATAACATGCCCTCCACATAACATGTCCTCCACATGACATACACATAACATGTCCTCCACATGACATACACATAACATGTCCTCCACATGACATACACATAACATGTCCTCCACATGACATACACATAACATGTCCTCCACATGACATACACATAACATGACATACACATGACATGACATACACATGACATGATATACACATGCCATCAGGTGTCCCCAGCGCAGTCGCTCCTTACATGCAACCTGTGTCACACAAAAAGCAACCAGCTGTGTGTAGAACATCTTATGTAGGACATGCCATGAATTACATGTTGTACATAGCATGTCCTAAACATAGCATGTTCTTCTACACATAGAATGACATACACATAACATGCCCTCTACATAACATACACATAACATGTCCTCCACATGACATACACATAACATGTCCTCCACATAACATGACATAAACATAACATGTCCTCCACATAACATGACATACACATAACATGACATACAAATAACACGACATACACATAACATGTCCTCCACATGACATACACATAACATGTCCTCCACATGACATACACATAACATGTCCTCCACATGACATACATATAACATGTCCTCCACATGACATACACATAACATGACATACAGATGACATGACATACATGTCCTCCACATGATATACACATAATATGATATACACATAACATATCCTCCACATGACATACACATAACATGTCCTCCACATGACATACACATAACATGACATACACATAACATGTCCTCCAAATGACATACATATAACATTTCCTCCACATGACATACACATAACATGACATACACATGACATGACATACACATGACATGACATACACATGACATACACATAAAGCAGCCCAAACATATGTGTAGTCATGTGTAGGACATCATGCTGCAGACACTCACTCCTGGCCAGAGACAACACCTCGGATTGTAAGCACTTGTTGCTGTCATTATGGGATGGGGATGGATTCTCACTAGGTGATCAGTCACTGAATGGAGGCTTTAATTTGAGTGGGGTGGGTGGGGGAGGGAAGGAGGTCATTAGAGCAGCTGAAAAAAACTTCTTACCTTCCCCGGCCGGCCATCCTCATCATTCTCTGTGTCCTCTCCTCTGTCATGCTGTTGGTGTGGATGGAGGGATCACCAGCCAGATTCCAGTGCCCGGAGAGTCAGTCTGTAGTCCTCATACTTCCTGTTTCCTCTCTCTCTTGGGCGCAATGAGACAGAGAAAACAGGAAGTGACATCAAACAGAGATGTCAATCAAACCGCCCGGCCGTAGTACAAGCGCCGGGCGGAAGCTACTTGGCGATTCGGGAAGCACCCCAAGGCAGGCTAAACGTCTGCAAATGCAGCGCCACGTCTGCAATCTCGTGATTGCACAGACGTGGCGCTTCCCATAAGTGCACTGTGTCCGGCGTCGCACTGTATCCGGCGTCCGAACACAGTGCACTTAAGGACTTTTTTTGTAATTTTTTTATATTTAAAGGGCCAGTATTAAATTTTTTTTTTTAAACTTTTTTTTTTTGACTGCCTCCCTATGGACGGGCTGCCACTGCATTTCAGGTCATTTTAAAATATTGATAGATTTCTGATAATTCATTTAAAACATACCATATAAACAATGGTACTGGCTATAAGTCTATAAGACTTAACATGAGGCTTAATTTCAGGAAAAAACTGACAAAATATGCAAGATGAATAAGCCATCAATGATTAACAAGCTCTTTCTTTAAAGATGTATTAGAGAAGAGGACCTCTCATGGAAATATTTGTAACTGTATTCACTTTATCCTGTCTAGCGATCAACCAACCTGTTCCTGGACTGTGAAGGAGAAAGAGAAGGACCTAGAGACACCCCAGGCAATATATGTGTTCCTGATTGTCCCAAATTGGCTCCAGCTGAGGATCCGGCCCTAATCCAAGATGGCCCCGGAGGCCTCAAGGCGAACGACGCTTGCCTTGCCGGATTACATCACACGACGCGTTATGGTGAACAGGCACGTCAATCAAGGACGCTAGGAGGAGAGGAGGGGGAAGGGGATCCACCCACCTCTGACTCTCATGATGGCAAATAGGCACCCTAACCATGTTGTCATGCATAGGGGGGGCAGGCTGTATACACTTGGGCAGATTAGGTCAGCCGCATTCCCACACTTGAGGAAGTACCATGCTGGATAAGGGCAATTGCCCACACCTGGACCCATCCAGATTACAGCGCCAACCCCAAGGAAAAAAAACAACGTGCAAGGCATAAACCATAATTCAATAATAAGGTAGAAATACAGCATTTAAATTGCTAACAATGTCATAAAATCACAATGGAGAAGAAAGCCCCACATTAACCAATCAGTGTGAAGCCAACATGGTAATAATGAATGAATCTGGGACATTTTTGTACAAGGATAGTATATGTAATTGCAGAACGGGTACTTTTTACAAAAAAGGTGTAAAGCTAATCGCATGATTTAACCCTGGGGAGGTTGTAGCCTTTAAATGATGAATCCATCTGGTTTCTCGTTGTAAGATTATTTTATCAAAGTCTCCACCTCTATTTATGTTTCAAGCCTTTGTGATGTCTTATAGAAATATTAAGCTTGGGCACATAGTATACATGATCATGGATACGTTTTTGAAAAAGACACTTTGTTTTTCCCACATAAAAAGCACAACAGGTACAGGTCATGAGATAGACTACCCCTGTTGTGGCGCGGTTAGAATTTTACCCCATTGGGGAGCACACAAGTCACACATTCCCTGATATAGGGGCACTCAGAGCAACCCCCACATTTGTAGGTGCCCACAGGGCCCTCCTCTATCTGGGAATGTTTTTTTTTGGTAGAATCGCTATGTACCAATCTGTCTCTTATAGATCTACTGCGTCTGAAGACGATTTCTGGGTTGGGTCTCACGTACAGTTGTGCTCATAAGTTTACATATCCTGGCAGAATTTATGATTTCTTGAACATTTTTCAGAGAATTTGAATGATAACATAAAAACTTTTCATGGTTAGTGTTTGGCTGAAGCCATTTATTATCAATCAACTGTGTTTACTCTGTTTAAATTGTAATGACAACAAAAACTACCCAAATGACCCTGATCAAAAGTTTACATACCCTAGTTCCTAATACCGTGTATTGCCCCCTTTAGCATCAATGACAGCTTGAAGTCTTTTGTGGAATTTGTGGATGAGGCTCTTTATCTTCTCAGATGGTAAAGCTGCCCATTCCTCTTGGCAAAAAGACTCCAGTGCCGGTATATTCTTGGGCTGTCTTGCATGAACTGCACGTTTGAGACCTCCCCAGAATGGCTCAATGATATTGAGGTCAGGAGACTGAGATGGCCACTCCAGAACCTTCACTTTATTCTGCTGTAGCCAATGACAGGTCCACTTGGTCTTGTGTTTTAGATCATTGTCATGTTGGAATGTCCAAGTACGTCCCATGAGCAGCTTCCTGGCTGATGAATGCAAATGTTCCTCCAGTCTTTTTTGATAACATACTGCATTCATCTTGCCATCACTTTTGACCAACTTTCCTGTGACTTTGTAGCTCACACATCCCCAAAACATCAGCGATCCACCTCCATGTTTTACAGTAGGAATGCTGTACTTTCATCATAGGTCTTGTTGACTCCTCTCCAAATGTAGAGTTTATGGTTGTGGCCAAAAAGCAAAATTTTGGTCTCATTACTCCAAATGACTTTGTGCTAGAAGGTTTGAGGCTTGTCTCAGTGCTGTTTGCCATATTGTAAGCGGGATACTGTGTGGCATTTGTGTAGTAATGGCTTTCTTCTGTCAACTCGATTATGCAGCCCATCTTTCTTCAAGTGCCTCCCTATTGTGCATCTTGAAACAGCCACACCAAATGTTTTCAGAGAGTCCTGTATTTCACTTAAAGTTAAATGTGGGTTTTTCTTTGCATCCCAAACAATTTTCCTGGCAGTTGTGGCTGAAATTTTAGTTTAGTCTTTTTATATCCCTTTCCTGTTTTATACAGTTTAACTACCGTATTTATCGGCGTATAGCATGCGCCGGCGTATAACACGCACCCCAAGTTTAGGAGAGAATTTTAAGGAAAAAAACTTTTTGGAGGGAAGTTTAAGGGAAAAAAACTTACATTTAAATGCCCATCAATCAGCCTTGTCAGTGTCATTGAACCCTTCTCAGTGCAGCCTTGTCAGTGCAGCCTTGCCCCAGTGCAGCCTTGCAGCCATGTCAGTGCAGCCTTGTTAGTGCAGCCTTCCCCAGTGTCCATTGCAGCCTTGCCCCAGTGCAGCCTTGCAGCCATGTCAGTGCAACCTTGTTAGTGCAGCCTTCCCCAGTGTCCATTGCAGCCTTGCCCCAGTGCAGCCTTGCAGCCATGTCAGTGCAGCCTTGTTAGTGCAGCCTTCCCCAGTGTCCATTGCAGCCTTGCCCCAGTGCAGCCTTGCAGCTGTTTCAGTGCAGCCTTCCCCAGTGTCCATTGCAGCCTTGCCCCAGTGCAGCCTTGCAGCCATGTCAGTGCAGCCTTCCCCAGTGTCCATTGCAGCCTTGCCCCAGTGCAGCCTTGCAATCCCCGCCGATCTCCGCTGATTTTTTGCGATCGTGCCGACATACACATCCGAGTGATATTTAAATATGGCACCACGGAGGGACTTGGCGGAGCAGAGATACACATAGCCGAATGTACTCGGCTCTTTTTAGCGCCGCTCACAGTCACGCCCAGTGGCGGGACTGTGAGCGGAGCCGGAAAGAGCCGAGTACACTCAGCTTTGCGTATCTCGGCTCCGCCCTTCGCCGAGTCCGCCGGCGCCATATTTAAATCTGTACACTCAGATGTGTATGTCGGCGCGATCGCAAAAAATCAGTGGAGATCGGCGGGGATCGGCGTATAACACGCACCCACGATTTTCCCCTGATTTTAAGGGGAAAAAAGTGCGTGTTATACGCCGATAAATACGGAACCTTTTCCCGCAGATCCTGTGGCAATTCTTTTGCTTTCCCCATGACTCAGAATCCAGAAACGTCAGTGCAGCACTGGATGAAAGATGCAAGGGTCTGTCAGGAGTCCAGAAACTCAATGATCTTTTATACACATACACTAATAACAAGCAAACAGATCACAGGTGAGGATGGTTACCTTTAATAGCCACTCAAACCCCTTTGTGTCAACTTGTGTGCATGTTATCAGGCCAAAATTACCAGGGTATGTAAACTTTTGATCAGGGTCATTTGGGTAGTTTCTGTTGCCATTGTTATTTAAAAAAGTAAACTTAGTTGATTGATAATAAATGCCTTCAGCCAAACACTAAACATGAATGAAAGAAATGTTTTTGTGTTATCTTTCAAATTCTCTGAAAAATGGCCAAGAAATCATAAATTCTGCCAGGGTATGTAAACTTATGAGCACAACTATAATTTCCTATGGTATCATCTGTACTGAGAAGGTACCAAAATGTTTGAATTGTTTCCCTAAATGACTCAGGATGGTAAGTATAGGTAGTAATGAATTTCACTGTGTCACTCATTTCTGGATTCTGTCTTTGTTTAAAAAGGAGTTTGGAACGCATACGACCACAGGCTTTTTGATAGGCTTTTTTAAGACATTTATTTCTATAGCCACAGACAAGCAACCTGTCTCTAAGGCCTGACGCCTCTCTCTCAAAATCTTGAGGACTTACACAATTGTGATTGATATGCAACTATTGTCCATATGCTTCTAATTAAAGTGGTAGGTTGGGAACTATTGGCCCTTAAAATGGTATTACTCACTGTTTCTTTCCTAAACAATGGCGTGGCCAGCTGGCCATCAATCTGGATTGAAATACTAAGATCCAAAAAAGGTAATGCAGTTAGATATTGTGTGAGTAAAATGGAGGTTGAAAGCATTGTCTTCCAACTTATCCAAAAAGATCTTTAGATCCGAAGGAGAGCCTGTCCACACTATGAGGATGTTGTAGATGTACCTGTGCCACATCAAAACGGTGCACAGGTACATCGACGAGTCCTCCCTAGCTGTTGCTCCCACCCCCCCAGGTATAATCAGGCATATGAAGGGGCACATGAAGTCCCCATAGCCACACGCTGAACCTGGAGGTAGTGGGAGTCTGCATATGTGAACACATTACTATTTAGAATGTGCTTAAGCAATCTCAATATAAATTGATTCAATGGTCGCTGATACTTGTCTGAAGCTTGTAGAATGAACTAATTATTTTTAGGCCAAAAATTTATATTGCAAAAAATAAAAATTGCAGAGGCAATCAAATACCATAAAAAGAAAGCTCTATTTGTGGGAAAAAAAGGATGCAAATTTTGTTTGGGTACAACATTGCATGACCGCGCAATTACCAGTTAAAGCGACACAGTGCCAAATTGTAAAAACTCCTCTGGTCTTTAGGCAACCAAATCGTCAGGGGCTGAAGTGGTTAACTCTTATCCCCTAAATATCCCCATTATTTTGGATAGCTGTTGTCAAATGCTCCATAACTATGATATACAACAGGGGAGATAAAGGGCATCCTTGTCGGGTACCATTTGATATTTTAAGATAAGATAGTATCCCATTTGTTCTTATTTTGGCTCTAGGAGTACAATATAGCGCCATAATCCTATGTAGCATCTTAGGTCCTATCCCAAGTTGGATTAAAGCTTCCCTCAGAAATCTCCATTCCACCCAGTCAAATGCCTTCTCAGCATCGACCAATAGAAGACATGCTGGAATAGCTGCTTTTTGGGCGTATTCTACTAATATACATGTTTTCATTATATTATCCCTTACCTCACTACCCATTATGAAGCCACTTTGATCTAAATTGATATCTGCAGGTAGGATAGTTGTAAATCTATTTGCAATAATCTTAGAATATAGACGTAAGTCTACATTCGTAAGGGTGATTGGTCTGAAATTACCACATTTCGTATGCCAGAAATTATTGGACATCCTGGGGGATCAATAAAATTTTTGTGGATTTTCAGTAATGAATAGAAGACAAGTATTTTTGGGTGTTTAACTGTGAAAAATTCATGAGTCTCTTTGTCAATAACGCCCGAATTATAAGCTTGTGCAATCAATTTGGTGAATTTAGACAGAAATATGTCAAAACTATGCTCAAGTACTGCTCTATACCAACTTCTATTATTCAATTTTTTTTTTTACACATCCCATGATATCGGTCTCCATCCATCACCACCACATTTCCACCCTTGTCGGCTGGTTTGATTACTATTGAAGAGTTGTCAGTCAATTTGTTTAATGCCTGAAGTTGTTTCTGGTTTAAGTTTCCTCCATATATGGAGTGGAGGTTCAATTGTTCCCCAATTGTTGTTAGCAACCTATGTTAGAAAAGCCCAGATGCATGGAGAAGATTTTATCTATAGTGTAGCCTTATATTGGTCTGCTTCCATTTTATCCTTTGGATTACTTATATTATAACAGCAGTGATGATGTGAACTTGCTTTTTCATATCGCACAATAGACTATAGAAGGTAATCACATGTTGATATGTGTAATAGCGTCATTTATTTTGTAGCATCCTTTATGTCACTTTGATGATATGATGGGGTTTCTTTAATAGAAATTAATGTCCATCTCCTATATAGAGAGATAGTACCGTTCACTGAAACTACCAGATCACAATCTAACCAACTGTGATAAAGAACATCCAAAGTTCAATATTCCCTTTATTCTAGGAAAGAGGTAAATGATCTTTCTATTCTTTTCCAAAAGAGGCTTCTTATGTTGAACTATAGGACAATTTTTGTAAACAAATGTAATATATAGAATTTATTTAGAAAATAAGCAAATAGGACTATATTGGAGGTTGGAGGTTGGAGGAGGAAGGGAAGGATGTGAGTGTACTTTGGAACCCTTTGCATAAATGTATGTTTACCCTAGACCCTTGCATCTCCACCCTTAGGTGGAGCATCCCTGTGCAGGGTATTGAGCAATTCAATTTAAACTTTCTTTGCATTTTGTTGTGATTATTATGATATGATTACTAAAAAGTTTGTCATTCATTTAGATGGCATTTATAGAAAGTCTGTATTGATATTTCCTGATGAAGAGGATTTTGTCCGAGAAACACGTTGAGCTCTAAAGACTACTATGCGCAATCACCACAGTATCAACCTCAAGCATGGGCTCATCAGCTATTAGAAAGTGAGAGTCCTCTCTACAACAGGGGAAACATCCTGTTGAGGACTACATAACTGAATTCCGCAAGTGGGCTGCAGACACTGCATGGAACGACGCTGGCTTGCGCCATCAGTTTCGCTTGGGCCTGTCCGAGACCCTCAAAGAAGAATTAGCCATTTTCTGTGGCCTCAGCACAATCGGCTTTCAACAAACTCAAGAAGCAATTCACCTCTGCCCTGGTCCTTCGTCATCACGACCCAGCCCTGCCTTACGTGTTGGAGGTTGAAGCTTCAGAGATTGCGGTTGGGGCAGTCCTTTCTCAGCGCCATGAAACCACAGCCATCTTGCATCCTGTTGCCTTCTTTTCCAGGAAGTTATCCCCAGCTGAAAGAAATTATGATGTAGGGGACCAGGAACTCCTTGTTATTAAACTGGCCTTGGAAGAATGGCGATATCTATTGGAAGGAGCGTCGAATCCTATACCTTTCTACACTGATCATAGGAATTTGGAATACCTCTGTACAGCTAAATATCTCTAACCAAACTCTTGAACAGTACCTTTGTTGTTTCTCCACGACAATTGGGCGTCCCTACTTCCTTACACAGAATTCGCATACAACAATGCAATACATTCTACCACTAAGCAATCACTGTTCTATGCCAACCTGGGGTGCCATCCTTCTTTTTCCCCTGTCCTGTCCGCTTCCACTTTGTTCCCAGCTGTCTGGAACAGAGTGCAGTTTCTACACAACAACTTAGAGCTCCTAAAGGATACCATGGCCAAGGCACAGCTATGATTTATGATCGAAGGTGGCGGGAGGACCTGGATTTTCAACCGGGAGACAGGGTTTGGCTGTCTACCAGGCATTTGAAGTTGGCCTGTCCCTCCAAGAAATTGGGCCTTAAGTTCATTGGGCCCTTCCCTGTCCTGTCCTGATTTAATCCTGTTGTCTACAAACTCAAACTGCCCTCAACTTACCGGATCCACCCTGTCTTCCATGCCTCCCTCCTGAAGGCCATGGCCCCGAACCTCTTTGGAGAAAGTCGGGCCTGTCCTCCGCCTGCCTCTATGATTAAAGGGATTGAGGAGTACGAGGTGGAGGCCATCTTGGACTGCCATAGAAGGGGCTGCAGACGCCAATTTCTGGTACAGTGGAGGGGTTACGGCCCTGAGGAGAATTACTGGAAACCCAAGTAACATATCCACACTCCAAATCTTCTACGGCAGTTCCTTCAGCAAGCTTCATCCCGGAGGGGCGTCCGGATGCCACCCATTTGGGGGGCTCTGTAAGAGTCCAGGGCTTACTATTCATGCACATTCATGGCGCGTTGCCACAAGATAAAATCTGTGCCAACCGAGCATGCGCCAAAGATGCCTCAGTGCGCTAACCTGCACCTGTGCAGAAGAATTGATGGAAAAGGCAGGAAAATTCCCAGGACGCGCACAGGAAGTGACTTCAACCTGATGGAAAAAGGTGGGAAAATGCCCAGGCGGTGCCCAGAAAGTGACCTCAACCTGATGGAAAAAGGTGGGAAAATGCCCAGGAGGTGCACAAGAAGTGATCTCAAACTTCCCTATATAAGCCCAGCCCAGACACTCTTAAATTGCTGGATTATCTTCAGTCCCCCCTTGTTCCTGTGCTAGTGTGTGATCTGTCTGAACTTGTTGTGTCCTGGAAAACTATTTGACTACTCTTGATTGCTGCTTGCCATTGACCTCGGATTTGTACCTTAACCATTCTACTTATTTGCCCCATTTGTACTCAGCTGCCAGATTGGAACCGACCCCAGCTTGGATCTTGACTATTCTTCTTCTGATTAACCCTTTTATACTTCGTTGCCCAACTGGACTTGACCTCGACTCGGATCTCGGACTAAGGCTTGCACGGAGCTCCGCACTCCTGGCACCCGTGCCACTCGGTGTCCATCCCAGAGGCTTCAAGGACCCGAGGTGCAAGTCGAGGCCTCCCCACTACTTCGGTCTCACATCAGGTACGTGGCTCTCATGACAGTGTGTCCATAGGGGAAGGTGAAGTCAAGTTTTTGATTTGTGTTTACCGCACATGAAGAGTTGAGATTTCATTTTTTTGTTTTTAAATGATTCATCTATTTATTAGGTTCACTTACATGAGTGCAGGACTTTTAGCAGAATTTTCTTTCACTTTGTTTTTATTGAAAAAGAAGATAACATAAAATGAATGCATAGCAAGGCTCACAAATATATACAATTAGCATATCCAATCTATACACAGAAAAAAAGGCAAAACTCTTAACTTAAAGTGGTTGTAACCCTAAAAAAAAAACTAAGATCCTGTTGCTTTAAGGCATGCTGTATAGCACGGTGCATGTGCTATAACATTTTTCCCTTCCTATCTTGTAAAAAAACCCTGGCTGATGCTGCCAGTTCCTGTGTCCCTCTGCTGACCACGGTAATCAGGGCTCTGAGCCCTGATTACTATAGTCAGTTTATGTGCCTCTGTCATCCGCTGTCCTCTCTCCCCTCTCCCCCTCCATCCCTGTCATCTTGAGAGTGGCTCACCTGCCTGCTCCTCCCTCCACTAATCAGCTGCATAATGCAGCTAATATACGAGTATCCCCTCCTGGCATTCTGCCATTCACTACAGTGTATTTGTTTTTTTTAAAATGAAAGGCTAAATACCTTTTGTCACACCACAGCTGTGCAGTCACGTGACCCCCCTGTGCTGGCCAGCCCCTATCTATGGAGAGAAGCGGGATGGGTCAAGATTCCCCTGAGCTGGCCGGCTGATGTCACAGAGCAACCTCGGCCCCTCCAGCTTCTCTCCATAGATCGGGGCCGGCCAGCACAGGGGGATCACGTGACCGCACAGCTGCAGTGTGACAAAAGTTATTTAGCCCTTTCAATTTTAAAAAACAAATACACTGTGGTTAATGTCAGGATACCTGGAGGGGATACATGTAAAGTCACATAGTGACTTTACAATCACTTTAAGAAACTCTGCTCTCTGGTGTATCAGAATAGAGACATATTGAGCAGACAACCATGTATAGTTAACTAATTGAGCAAAGGGGTGTTACATATGTGAACATTTGAGAAAAAAAAACAAGCATTTGAATTTTAGGATTCAGGGTATAAGAACTGCTACCTGACTTTTATCTGCAAGGAGGAAAAGAGTCCCTTCATTGCAGAATTTCAACCCTTTTAGTATTAATGTACAGCTAAATTGTTGTATTATATATTATTGTTATTACAGAGGTGTGTGATACAGAGAATCATTTTGTCAGAAAGATTAAATTAATTTGATTTAGTATTAATGCATAATAGATTTATCAATTTGATTTATTACACTATATTTTTCCCCAAAGTTATATTGAGTAGATTTAAGCATGGCATAAATTATTTATTAATATTTACATATATTTCGCACAATATTAAACCAAAATAAATGTGTAGGTGGATATACAAAGTGCGTATTATAGTGCAGATGTGGGACACTGGTGATTATTGCTATTATTGCTGGGATCAATGATCTCTGTTTTGCAATATAATAATCGCTGCTATTTACCAATAATCACCAGTGTCCCACATCTGCACTATAATACGCACTTTGTATATCCACCTACACATTTATTTTGGTTTAATATTGCGCGAAATATATGTAAATATTAATGTTATTAAGTGTTGGTGTGAACACCCTCATTTTGCTGCAATATTATCACCTGTTTTACCGATCACTATCCATACACTTAATTTTTTGGTGACTTCACTTTTTATTATCCACCAGCGCGAAGGACACTTTTTAATCTATTATTTTAGAGTGCGCGCACAATACCTTTGCTGCTAAGATGGATGTATTTACTTATATTGAAACTAGAAAAGTAAACCTGGATGAGGTGTTTAACCCACAAAATAAAACACGGAATACAGACCTAGAAAGCATGACTAGGAAATTATCCCATCAAATGGAGAAAAAAATCAACCTGTGGTGGGACACTAATACATTTGAAAGATATATTAGAGAAAATATAGTTCCCAGGAGATTAAGGTGGGAATTACCACCAAATGATGGACTGACCGACAAAGAATCAATGGCAGAATGGTTTGCGTTTTTTAATAATAAAAGCATAGAAGGTTTAAAATTCCTACTAGAACGCAAACTTAAGAAAACCACAATAATAGAACAACAAATAGAAGAAATCAAACAAAAAATGGAACCACTTAAAGAAACCACAGAATTCAAGAGACTGGCAACACAACTAAACAAAGACTTAATTGCCAAAGACTTAGAAGTGCAAAATCGGAAAATGAAAAAATATCAAAGGGATATAACAGACTATAAAACGGACCAAGTTGTTAAGTGGCAAAGTAAAGTAGAACCGGCCCCTCCTGCATCCACATACTCCACACCGGAAAGGGAAGTCAGAATACAAGATCCCACAACATCACATGCACTCAATCCACCAAGATGGGAAGAAAGAGAAAGACACATAGAAACACCACGGCCATACCGAGATAGACCTGACCCCAATGGCCCGAATCATACAAGAAGGGATGAAAGAGACACATATGGAGGCACACCAAGAACCAACTATAATCAAAGAAACAATTATGGATATGGACAACATACCCCAAAAAGAGGAGGAAAGAAACCCTTTAAGAAACCATTTAGAAATAGAAATTGGCAACAAAACAAAAGAAATCCAAGAGAAAACAGAACACCACCATACCATGATTATCGAGATGGATATGGACGGACTCCGATTCCCACATACAATAGAATCGACCCCATCAGGGACCATCAAGAACAATATTATGAAAACCCATATTACTACGGAAATCAACAAAATTACAATACACAGAGGCCTTTTTTTAGAGAGGGACAGAAGAGATTACTCCCCCTGGAGACCACCACAAGAAACACAACATTCACCCAGGAGACGACCCCAAGAAGACCAAAGAAGAAACACACCAGAACGAAGAGAGGACGAAGATCAGGGAAGAGACTCCAAAAGAAAAAGAGAATAGTTGGAGAAAACGTAGTGAATATAAGTGGAAAAGAAATAACAACCGAAGAGCTGGCAGTACTTGACAAAGGCCTCAAACATGCACCAACAAACAATTTAAATAAATTCAGTACCTACATAGGGATACAAAAATACATTAGAAAAATCAATATTAAAAAATATGTGATGAACAATTTGTGGAAGCCAAATACTCCAAGGATTGACACTACACAGCTAGAAGCACACAGTACATTAAGAAATGCTTCATTATTCAACCCACAAATGTCAAACAATCAAAATATAGAAGTCTTTAAAAATCTAGTCCTACAAGATATAGACTCTATAAAAATCAAAAAAGCTGCAGACCCTATACACATGAAAAAGGGTATAAAACGCCTGACAGAGAGGAAGAATATCATAATCAGGCCGGCAGATAAGGGAGGTGCAATAGTTTTACAGTCAAAAGAACAATACCTTACGGAATTTAACAGACAGTTGCAAGATGAAACAACATATACTAGACTACTTGGGAATCTAACTATAAAATATAAAAAACAATTAGAGGCGATAGTAAATCTAGGAATGAAGAAGAATATATTAAATTCAAAAGAAAAAAAGTACCTGGTACCAGAAACTTGTAGAATACCCATAATCTATACAGTCCCCAAAATCCACAAGAATAAAGATAACCCACCTGGGAGACCTATAGTCAATATTATTTACTCTTTAACATCTAGAATGGGACAATACATTGACTACTTCATACAACCAGCGGTCCAACAAACTCAAGCTTATCTAAAAGACACTAAGCATACATTGCAACTTTTGGATACAGTACCAGTACTAGAAGGGAGAAGCCTACTGGCCACCGCAGATGTCACATCACTTTATACAATAGTACAACACCATGATGCGATTTCAGCAACCAAATGGCTTTTGAGAAAATATAGTACCCTAATCTGTAAACAAAGGAAATATTTATTGAAATGTCTTGATTTTTGCCTTAAATGTAACTATTTTTGGCACAACCAAACCTACTTTAAACAGAAAGTAGGAATAGCCATGGGTTCCAAATTTGCACCAGGAGTCGCAAATGCATTCATGGCACAGTGGGAGGAAACGGCGGTATATACAGATACCCCCCCAGAGCTAACGTTGTACAAAAGATTTATAGATGACGTTGTGATAGTATGGAATGGAGACAAGCATAATTTAGAAATGTTTCTAAACAAATTAGGTAACAACGACAGAAATATAAACCTGGTATGGAAAATAGATGACAAAGAAATAAATTTCCTAGATTTAAACATAAGCCTGGAGGGACAGAAAATAGTAACCAAAACGCACTTTAAAAACGTAGATGCTAACAGCTACCTATCAATAGACAGCTGCCACTACAAACCGTGGCTACATAACATCCCTAAAGGCCAGTTTACAAGACTCAGAAGAAATTGCACTAAAGAAGAGGACTATCGGAACCAAGCACAAATGATGGGAGAGAGGTTCAAAGTAAAAGGATATGACGGTCATTGGATACAAAACCAGATTGAACATGTTAACCTCATTGATAGAAAGAAAATGCTTGAAGAACACCCCAAAAAAAGATTCCAACAAGAAGTACCTAGTATAATACTGGATTTTAATATACAACATAAAGATGTGGCAAAAGTAATCCAAAAGCTTTGGCACATTTTATAAAATGACAAGGACCTCAAAGAAATATTACCAGAGAGACCCAATATAGTATATAAAAGAGCACCAACTATAAGAGACCTAATTGTAAAGTCAGTAATTGATCCTCCCTCAACACCTGCATACACATTTTTTTCGTGAAAAGAATTTTATCCCTGTCGCAATTGCTATGCGTGCCGCCATGCAAAAAAAATTTCAGGGAAAGCGCAAAGAGTTCACAGCTACCAGCACAGGACAAAATTTTAACATCAGAGACTTTATAGGATGCCATACAGAAGGAGTGGTGTATGTGTTGCAGTGTAGCTGCAACTTGCAATACGTGGGCCGAACCAAAAGAGCACTTAAAACACGCATTAAGGAACACGTACAAAATATAAAATCGGGCTTCCCCAAACACAATGTGTCAAAACACTTCGCACTAGCACACAACAAAGACCCTGCACACCTCCAATTTTGGGGTATAGAAAAACATAAACCATCCTGGAGAGGTAGTCACCTGGTTCGAGATATTAGTCGGAAAGAATCCAAATGGATTCATACCTTGCGTACCCTTGTACCAGGGGGCCTGAATGTAGAGTTCGATTTAAATTGTTTTTTAAATAATTTTTAATACATATACTCATTTTATTGCACATGAGAACCATTGGTCCATTTATCCCTCAAAAATCAGATATAATATCGATTTTTGACATTTTTAATGTAATTTTAAATATTATATAGGTTGAACCATATCTTCTGGAAAATAATAACACACTAACATACCATACAATCAGTCTCAATCACATTGAGATTATAGAATTTATTAAAATCAAACACATTGTTCTATGTATACATATTTATTTTATTTTTTGAATATGTAAGGTAATTATTATTCCATAATTGTTCTAATTGTCCCATAATTTATCCACACTTGTCTAAATAAAATGTATGAATTTTTAGTTTATTTTAAACAAGATCGACTGGTTTAGTCACCAGAGCACTCTCATACTTGCTTCATATAGGTAAAAGATTTTATTAGGATTTTTAAACTGATTCATTATTAATTTTTAATTAATGGATTCGGAAACGCTATTATATTAATTTATAATTTAATATTAATTCATCACCAAACATATATACCCCATAATTGTTGGTATATAAAACAGCAGCAGCATATACCCTATGGATATTAGCGGTTACCCCCCCCCCCCCCAATATCTTCACAACATAATCACGTCTGTAACATTATGCAGCAGCAATACACTTAAATATGCAAGAGAATTGCCACCAAAAAAATGGCTGTGCACATGAATGTTGAAATTATAGAGCACTACCTTCAATAAAATGGAGGAGACTTAACTTCCCTAAAACCTAAGAAAAATGGCTGCCGAGCAAAATTAACATTGACCACAAGTAAAATGGCGGTTTCGAAACTTCCGGTTTTATAACATATAAGCCTACACAGAACAGCCAATCCGGTTCCCCAGATGAAGACACGTGACGGTGCCGTAACGCGTAGGGATTGGCTGGAGCGATACACACAATCTGAAGCACAAATTTACCAGGGCTGAGCTACATAGAGGGAATATTGGAGGAAAAAATTACAAAGAAAGAAAAGGCTGCCAGAGACCACTCCCACTCCTTAAAGACATACTACTGAATGCCTGATTACTACCAATTGAAGGTGAGGGTTCTGTGAGACCACACTAGGAGACACCAGCAGCAGAAGGATTCACATTTGTCACATCTTAATTTTCAAGATTAAATAGAAGAATTACTCACAGACTTTTCATATATTAGCACCCACTTACCTCTTTTAAAGCACTTCTTAATCTGAACACCTGCACTTTACTGTAGCACAAAACTGACTTTTTTCACTCATTTTAAATGATCACTATTTCTATGTGTATTTTTTATGACTACACTTATGTCTGATTGCACATTTTGATTATTGATTGTAGAAGATTTCATTTGCTTTTTATCCACCAGGAATTACCATTTTGTATGCACGTATTCTTTTATGCTGATTACAGGGTGGTATTTATAATATTCTAGCATTCTATTATTGATTTTAGAAGATTTCATTGGTTTTTTATTACATCTGGAATTGCCATTGTTCTTTTTTTCATGCTGATTACAGGGTGGCATTTTTATTCTTTAGCGTTTTATTGCAACTATTTAAATACCAACACCTTATTGGTAAATAGCAGCGATTATTATATTGCAAAACAGAGATCATTGATCCCAGCAATAATAGCAATAATCACCAGTGTCCCACATCTGCACTATAATACGCACTTTGTATATCCACCTACACATTTATTTTGGTTTAATATTGCGCGAAATATATGTAAATATTAATGTTATTAAGTGTTGGTGTGAACACCCTCATTTTGCTGCAATATTATCACCTGTTTTACCTATCACTATCCATACACTTAATTATTTGGTGACTTTACTTTTTATTATCCACCAGCGCGAAGGACACTTTTTAATTTAATAAATTATTTATTTGTTCACTTGGGTGATTTACACCATTATAGGTGCTAGCAGCTAAGTTTAGGGGGAATATTGAAGATTTAAATCATAGATTAAATAATAATATGGAAAGTTAGAGTCTGAACTGTGGTTGTTAAACATTGCCCCATCCTTGAGGGTCAGTTTAGGAACAAAATGCTTGTAGACTAGGGATGAGCTTCGTGTTCGAGTCGAACCCATGTTCGACTCGAACATCGTCTGTTTGACCGTTCGTCGAAATGCAAAAGATATGGGCCGTTCGCGCCAAATTCCTGTGGCGCGTCACTGCCCATAGTTCACTGCGGCATCGCAGTGCATTGCTGGCTGATGATTGGCCAAGCATGCACTATGACCCGCATGCCTGGCCAATCACAGCGCCGTCAGTAGACAGAGCTGTAATTGGCCAAAGCCAGGGTGGCTTTAACCAATTATGGCTCAGGGGGTTTAGAACACGCCCCACACTATATAAGGCTGCCTGCACGGCGGCCCTGTGTAGTGTGTTCCGGTGTGCTGAGAGATAGAGAGAGATAGTGTCATTTCATTTGAGTTAGATAGATTAGGCAGGACAGTCAGTCAGTTAGCTGCACTTACAGTGTATTGTGTATATATATGCATCCCAGGTGTTGTGTATATATATATATAAGTTAGTGTAGTGCGTCCTCCTCACAGTGTTTAGCTAAATCTACAAGTTAGTGTAGTGCGTCCTCTGAACAGTGTTCATCTAAAGCTACAAGTTAGTGTAAAAAGAAAAAATCTGCTGCGCTTAAACAAGGGGATAACTCAAAAGCAGCTAACACAATATTGCTGGGTACAATAACAGAAAATGTAGGTAAAGGTGTAGCGCTAATAAATAATGATAAAAAATTTATAATAAAAAACATATAAATGTAGTCAATGACGCAAAAAAATTGCAGTCCATCATGAGAAATCCAAATGAAGGGTAGAAGACAGAAGAACCATCACCGACACCCAACACAACTGACTCTTACTGTCAGTGTATAGGACATACACATTGAGCAAATGTAGACAAATTCACAACTTGTATTATTCGAATGGTCCACCAATAGAATCCTCTCTCATAGATCCACCAGAGACAGATAGCTGTTGTATAACAATCTCAGCTGGGAGATGGACCCCACAGGAACAACTCAACAGGCATATAAAAAAGGATGAAAGAACAGACAGTTTAAACTCACATATTAACATTAAAAATGAGCATGAGCCAAAAAAGAAAGCGTTCAGCGCTTCCTACCATCAAGACGGTGGCCACTCCTCTACACACGATATGTCACTCGTCCTTCATTCACCCGATGTTTCATCACAAACGTGCATCATCAGAGGCGTGGCTACAACGTGTGACGCTAAGTTATTTAGAGAGTGGGCTTGAGTGCCAGACCGGATATTACATGCGTTCCAACGGGCGGAAGTAATCACCTCTCAGTCCCTGAACCGCACTATAGCCAATTGCATGTGGTCCACAGGGCGGAAGTGACGATCCCCCGACCTATGAACCACCCTCCAGGAAGTCTGCATGTCATCCACCAGACGTAAGTAATGAACTTCCGTCCAATGAGAGATATTGCACCAGGAATGTAAGCAAAGGAGAAAAAGAAACACAAAAAAGAAAGGAACTTTTAGGAACCTAAAACTATAGTTGTGACACTCAGGTTCATTAAATAAAAACCAGAAAAAATGGAAAAAGATGTGTAAAGAAAAATACTATTAAAGAAAAATCGTTATCTGCATTATGCGTTCAGGTCAAGGGGAGTAAACACTTCTCCGAAAACGGAACGCAACTAGCATATGCATGGTTATAGAAAGAGCTCATAAAGCCCTCACAATATTCAAAATAAAGATTTAGAATCTACAAATATTTCAAATAATTCAAAAAATTAAATAAAATAAACAAAAAATTGTTAACATGGGAAAATGGGATTATAAGTGCGTAAAGATATTAAGGAGTGGCGGCCACTTGTGGCAGTAAAACAATATACAGGCACAATATACAGATCATAAAAAACAAGAATTTACCAAAAAAATATTATTTTTAATAATTGGAAATGAAAAAAAATAAAAAAAAAATAAAAATAAAATTAAAGAAATAGAAAATAAAAATAAAAAAATAAAAAATAAAAATAAAAAAATAGACAAATACATATAGCAAAAAAAGGGGGGAAAGGAGTGGGGGGGAGGGAAAGGGGAGAGGGAGGGAAAAGGAAGTGGAAAAAAGGGGAAAATGAAAAAAAGGGGGAAAAAAAGAAAAAGGAAAAAAACAACAATAACAATGACCCCCCTATGATGAAAAACCAAAGGACAAGAACGCACATCAACACGCAACAGATAAATATCTAGGCATTGTTGATGAAAGCGTTCACGTCCCACTCGACATTCATTCCATAAGGAGCATATGTCTGAGCCTGATAGATCCACTTCGTTTCTAGACGTGAGACTTCCCTGACCATATGACTACCTCTCCAATGCCCGCAAAATTTATCTATACCCAGAAAACTGGTACCCTCCGGTTTGCAATCATGCTTCGAAGCATAATGTTTGGAGAGGCTATGTTTTGGGAAGCCATGTCTGATATTAGCCACATGCTCACTGAGTCTGACATGGAGCATGCGCTTTTTCCGTCCAATATATTGCCTATCACATGGACACCTAATCATGTAAACCACATATTTCGTGGTGCACGTGATAAACGGTTTTATAGCAAAAACCTCTTGAGTGGAAGTTGATTGGAAAGAAACCACAGGTCGTTTACCGGGGAGTTCCCCCGTTGAAGCTGCAGGTGGCTCCGAATATAATCGATCCTCCAAGGAAGGTTTCTTTTTTTCAAAGTATGTGTGGCTTTTATCCATGCAGGAGATGTCCCATCTGCAAGCTGAATACTAATGGGAGCAGGAGAACTGATTCTTTCCAATCAACTTCCACTCAAGAGGTTTTTGCTATAAAACTGTTTATCACGTGCACCACGAAATATGTGGTTTACGTGATTAGGTGTCCATGTGATAGGCAATATATTGGACGGACAAAGCGAATGCTCCATGTCAGACTCAGTGAGCATGTGGCTAATATCAGACGTGGCTTTCCAAAACATAGCCTCTCCAAACATTATGCTTCGAAGCATGATTGCAACCCGGAGGGTACCAGTTTTCTGGGTATAGATAAATTTTGCGGGCATTGGAGAGGTAGTCATATGGTCAGGGAAGTCTCACGTCTAGAAACGAAGTGGATCTATTAGGCTAAGACATATGCTCCTTATGGAGTGAATGTTGAGTGGGACGTGAACGCTTTCATCAACAATGCCTAGATATTTATCTGTTGCGTGTTGATGTGCATTCTCGTCCTTTGGTTTTTAATCATAGGGGGGTCATTTTTATTGTTGTTTCTTTCCTTTTTCTTTTTTTCCCTCTTTTTTTTCCTTTTCCCCTTTTTTCCACTTCCTTTTCCCTCCCTCTCCCCTCCCCCCCTCTCCCTTCACCCCCCTTTTTTGCTATGGCAAAATTGCTAGCACTTCAACTGCTACCGTTTCAGTTGATAGACTCTGCCCCCTTCCGTGAGTTTGTGGAATGTGCGGTTCCTCAGTGGCAGGTACCCAAACGCCACTTTTTCTCACGGAAGGCGATTCTGGCTCTCTACTGGCATGTGGAAGGCAATGTCCATGCCTCGCTGGACAGGGCGGTCAACGGTAAGGTGTATATTACCGCTGACTCATGGTCCAGCAGGCATGGACAGGGATGTTACCTAAGTTTCACGGCGCATTGGGTCACTCTGCTGGCAGCTGGGAAGAATGCAGGACAAGGTGCAGTAGTGTTGGAGGTTGTTCCGCCACCATGCCTTCAAAATGCCACTACTAATGATTGTGAAACACCTCTCTCCTCCACCCCCTCATCCTCCATGGCCTCTTCCTGTGCTTTGTCCTTGGAACCAGCAGTGCTCCGTAGGCATTCAAGGGGCTACGCAAGTACGCAGGCCAACAGATGCCATGCGGTGCTTGAGCTGGTGTGACAGGAGCCACACTGGGGCAGAGGTTCTGTCAGCTCTGCAGGGGCAGGTTCAGAGGTGGTTGATGCCACACCAACTTAAGGCAGGAATGGTGGTTTGCGACAATGGCACCAACCCCCTTTCCGCCCTCCGACAGGGACAACTGACCCATGTGCCCTGTTTGGCTCACATCCTTAACTTGATGGTGCAGCGGTGCTTTGGCAGGTACCCGGGCTTACAGGATGTCCTGAGGCAGGCCAGGAAAGTCTGTGTGCATTTCTGCCGGTCATATAATGCCAGTGCTCTGCTGGCAGACCTCCAAAAGGAGTTTAACCTGCCCAAGAACCGCCTAATTTGTGACATGCCCACCAGGTGGAACTCAACATTGGCCATGCTGCAGCGGCTGCACACACAGCAGAGGGCCATCAATGAGTACCTGTGTGACTATGGCACCAGGACAGGGTCAGGGGAGCTTGGTTTTTTCCCCACGCCAGTGGGCCATGATCAGGGATGCATGCACTGTCCTGTCACCATTTTTGGAGGCCACAAGGATGGTGATCAGTGACAGTGCATGCATCAGTGACACTGTCCCCCTTGTCCACCTGTTGGAGCACACGTTGTGTGAAATAATGGACAGGGCACTTGAGGCAGAACAGAGGCAGGAAGAGGAGGACTTCCTTAGCTCTCAAGGCCCCCTTTATCCAGACAGTGCTCCTGTGTGCCCGCCGATCACACAGGAAGAGGACGAGGAGGAGGAGGAGGAGGAGGAAGAGGAGGAGGACTGTGTCAGTATGGAGGTGTAACCTGGCACTCAGCATAAGCAGCAGTCTTTAAGGGATCAGTCCCAAGAAACACATGGACTTGTACGTGGCTGGGAGGAGGTGGCTGCAGACCATGTCGTCCTTAGTGACCCAGAGGACTCCAGGTCAAATGCCTCAGCAAACCTACGCTGCATGGCCTCCCTGATCCTGCAAAGCATGCGTAAGGATCCCCATATTCGTGGTATCAAGGAGAAGGACCAATACTGGCTGGCACTAAGTATAAAATTGATGCACTTTAAATAAATAGTGCACAATATGCTGCTACGACTAAGCTAAAATCCAGGAATAAAAAATGCATACATGTGAATAAAATAGATAAATAATTATGGTGCTAATACATGTGTTAAAATAGCCAAAATAAATCTTCAAATTGGTGATGTGATGGTGAATATAAAGAAATAATAATGACACTCAGAGTACAATGTCCAGATAGAGATAAATAGTGAGGGAAAGTAAAAATAATTAAACAGTTCCTTCCCTTAATCCAGATTGATTGACTCACTGGGTTAGATCGTTTGTATCAGGATATTTAGTTTTTCTCGCATCCCACTTTAGCCATAATACTGCTGATGATTCGGCTCTCAGGATAAAGGTTTTATGCAAAGCAAGCAAAGAAAAAATAGATCATTGTGCAGTGAACTTACTAGATAGTGCACAAGCAAAACAGGGAAAAGAGATACACTCACAAACTCCCGGTCTATTAGAAGCATTCAACTATGCAGATTGCAGTCAGCCGCTGTGAACGAAGTTTCCCATAGAGAAACAGCTGCTATTAACCTTCAGGTGTATTGCAGCACTGAACGTCCTAAGCTCCTCCCACGCGTTACATCACTGACACGTGACTTTTTCAAGGATCAAGGACTTGAAAAAGTCACGTGTCAGTGATGTAACGCGTGGGAGGAGCTTAGGACATTCAGTGCTGCAATACACCTGAAGGTTAACAGCAGCTGTTTCTCTATGGGAAACTTCGTCCACAGCGGCTGACTGCAATCTGCATAGTTGAATGCTTCTAATAGACCGGGAGCTTGTGAGTGAATCTCTTGTCCCTGTTTTGCTTGTGCACTATCTAGTAAGTTAACTGCACAATGATCTATTTTTTCTTTGCTTGCTTTGCATAAAACCTTTATCCTGAGAGTCGAATCATCAGCAGTATTATGGCTAAAGTGGGATGCGAGAAAAACTAAATATCCTGATACAAACGATCTAACCCAGTGAGTCAATCAATCTGGATTAAGGGAAGGAACTGTTTAATTATTTTTACTTTCCCTCACTATTTATCTCTATCTGGACATTGTACTCTGAGTGTCATTATTATTTATTTATATTCACCGTCACATCACCAATTTGAAGATTTATTTTGGCTATTTTAACACATGTATTAGCACCATAATTATTTATCTATTTTATTCACATGTATGCATTTTTTATTCCTGGATTTTAGCTTAGTCGTAGCAGCATATTGTGCACTATTTATTTAAAGCGCATCAATTTTATACTTAGTACTATTTGTTTGGTTATCTGATCACCCTATATTGATAGCAGCTTTAATTTACTGATTTTATTATAGCACTAACTATATTGGTTTATATATATTTTTTAGCACAATTTATTTATATCATACATATCTATCCACATCAGCGCTTGGTTTTTATTCATTTTTTTAATATTGGCTGGCAACCCTCCTTGATCCACATTACAAGGGTAAGGTTGCGGACCTTATGTTGCCGTTGCAGAGGGAGCAGAGGATGAAACATCTTCAGGAGGCCTTGCAGAAAGGTCTGTGCAATGCGTTCCCAGAGTCTGGGAGGTTACAAACTCCTGTTTCTGGACAACGTGTTGCTGAGGCTTCGGTCAGTCAAAGAAGGAGCGGTGGAGAAGGTGGCCGACTGACCGATGCGTTCAGACAATTTTTTAGTCCGCAGCCCCAAGGTATGATCGGTTCCAGCAACCATCGCCAGCATCTGTTTTACATGGTGCAGGAATACCTAGGGGCAAGATCTGACTTGGAAACCTTTCCCACTGAAAATCCTCTGGGTTACTGGGTCTTGAGGATGGATAACTGGCCAGAGTTTGCACAGTATGCAATTGAGCTACTGGCCTGTCCTGCATCCAGCGTTCTTTCGGAACGCACATTCAGTGCTGCTGGAGACTTTGTAATTGATCACAGGGTGCGTCTGTCCACTGACTCGGTCGATCGACTGACCTTCATAAAAATGAATCAGTCTTGGATCACCACCAGCTACCAAGCACCTGATGCTGATGTAACCGAATCATTTTTTCTAAAATGTCAGATCACTTCAAAGACTGCCTATGCTGATGCTGAGTGACTATCTTGTTATGCTGAGTAATTATCCTTTTCCTCCTCAATGATCATGCTGATAGCTTGTAAGAACATTTTTGGTTCTGGGCGCCGCCACCAGGGGCGTGTAATTACAATTTTTGATGCAATACTTTGCAGCAGGGCTCGTTCCTGCGTTCCATCTAGAGTATCTGTGAGGGGTTGCAGTGTTGTGGCACCAGCACCAGTGCCTAAGGCCCAATTTTTCATCCCCTGTTCAACAGGGACATGTAATTAGAATTCTTGATCTAATATTTCACAGCAGGGCCCATTTCTGCGCCCACCAAGATTAACTTTGAGGACTTACAGTGTTGTGGCACCAACACCACCACCAAAGGCCCAATTTTTCAGCCCCTGTTCAACAGAGGCATATAATTACAATTCTTGATCGAATATTTCTTGTACAAAGAGTTTTATTGAAAATGTATATCAACAAAATAGTACAAAATAGTAATGGATACCTCTAGAATTAACAGGTGTAAAATTGCCGGTATCCGGCAGGTAATACTGACATTCAAAGATTTTAGCCATGTCTCAGGCCACTCAAAGCCGATGCCTGGGGACATATTAAGGAGAGTCTTCATCTCGGCTTACTAGCCTAGTGGTAAACTGCAAACATAGAGTATTATGTTAGCAAACACTCTTGAACATTTAGAGGATGTCTTGTGAGATGTTATTGTAAGACGTAACATTGCATAGGTAATAAAAGAAAAGATAAAAAAAACAGAAACAAAATCAAGTTAAATTGGTTAACCTCAAAAAAGCTAACGTAGCTTTGTATAAAGTAGTTTTGTTTTTTTTTTACCCTTTTTTTCCTCCTCTTCGCTACCTTAAGTATCCATTCTCTGAAGATTTAAGCCCAAGGGCCTAAATAAAAAAAAGGAAAGAAGAATTGAAAGTGGGAGAGAGGGGGGTGGGAAAAGAGGGGGGGAGGACCCTGGGGTGGGGGGGGCGGAGCCTCATTATAAGGAGAGAAGCGTTAGGTCAAATCTTAATGGGTGATTATGGGTCACCCAGGGTTGCCATATCCCGAGGAATTTATTGTGCATGTCCAATAATATGGCCGTAAGTTTCTCGTTTACCATGATATCATTCACACAGTTTTTAACTGCCTCAAAACTTAGGTTCGGAGTTTTCCAGGCCCTAGCTATGGTCAATTTGGTTGCGGTAAAAATATGTGCTGCTAGTTGGCGTTCAGGACGAAGAAGTTCTGCAATTGGTTTCCATAAGAGGGCCTCGAAAGGGTCCCGCTTTATAGTGGTATTAAAAAGATTGCGTAGTAGTGCATAAACCCTGACCCACAATCTGCAAACCCTGGGGCAGGTCCACCAGATATGGGCCATCGTGCCCTCCTGTGAACACCCACGAAAACAAAGGGGAGAATAAGATGGGATGAAGCTTGCTAATCTAGCTGGGATATAGTACCATCTATAAAAGACTTTGTAGGCGTTCTCCAGGAAGAGAACATTCTTTGAGCATTTGGATAGCATAATAGTCATACCTTGCCAATCCTCTGGGTCTAATTGTTTTCCAAGTTCGGCCTCCCACTCAAGATGATAAGGTCTCAGTGGTGGCGTCTTGGAATTAATTATAGCAATATATATGAGGGAGATCAGACCCGAGGATTGGGGGCGCGATCTACAAAGACTTTCAAATGGGGTCATGGTAAAGGGGGCCGATTGGGATTTTGTAAGCTGTTGGAGAAAATGCCTAATTTGCAGGTAGCTATAATGTTCCTTAAGGGGGATATCATGTGAGGAGCGTAAAGCAGCGAAAGGGATGACCTTGGTTGGGGTGAACAACGAATGGATATCTGTAAAGCCGTTATCAGACCACCATTTAAACTGCAGTGGATTATCACAACCTAGTTGAAATAAAGGGCAATGGAGGAGGTGAAGTAATGGGAGATGAGGAGAAATTAGGCCAGCTGAGTACTTGACCGCATCCCACAGTTTAAGAGAGTGAGCTAGACAGGGACCTATGGTAGAGGGGCGATGTGCTTTAGGAAGTAACGGAAGAGAAGCTAGAGGTGTTGGGTGTGCGTCGACTAAATCTATGGTGGCCCATAGTGGCATTTGTTGCTTCTCATGGAGGTGAGATATTGGGGCAATACCCGCAGCCGTGTAATATGCTCGTAAATTAGGAACTGAAAGGCCACCATTGATTTTGCGCGCGTAAAGTACTTGCCTCTTGATCCTGGGTTTCTTAGGGCCCCATATAAACTGCATAATTTTACGTTGATGTATTTAAATGATATGGGGGGGCACATGGATTGGCAGAACTCTAAAATAATAGAGTAGTTTAGGGAGGTACGTCATGCGTACTGTCGCTATTCTGCCGAACCAAGAAATCGGGAGTGTGGACCAAGAGGCAAGCATAGCCTCCAGCTTTCGGAAAAGCGGGGGAAAATTGTCTTGATACAATCCCGAGTATCTCGGAGTAAGTTTAATACCTAAATAGGGTAGTGAGGTTAACCACTGGAATGAGAATGCCGATTGTAGGGATTCTAGTTCCAGGGCCCGAAGGTTGATAGACATTGCTTTGGATTTTGCCGGGTTAACCGAAAGGCCTGAGAATGAGGCAAAGGAGTCTAAGAGGGAGAATAAATTGGGGAGGGAGATTCTAGGTTTAGTAATGGTTAATAAAATGTCGTCCGCGAACATTGACAATTTTTGCGCGGTGCCTGCTACTTCTACTCCTGATATATCTGGATGAGAGCGTATGGCCTCTGCTAGGGGTTCAAGTGCTAGTATAAATAAAAGTGGGGAGAGCGGACATCCCTGACGTGTTCCCCTATTAATAGGGAAAATAGGCGATTCATATCCATAATTACGCACTTTAGCCTGGGGGGAGCGATATATGGCTGAGACCCAACTCAAAAAGGAGGCGCCAAAACCGTAATGAGTGAGGACCTGTGTCAAATAGGGCCATGATAAAGTATCGAAGGCTTTATTGATATCTAAAGAAAGAAACATTGTCTCTAGGGATCTTTCGTGAGCTATATGTTGAATTTGGAGGAGTTGTCTAATGGCGTCTCCCGCTTGCCTACGAGGGACGAATCCCACCTGGTCCTTTTTTATCAGGCGAGGTAGAAAGGAGTTCAGGCGATTGGCCAGAATTTACGTCAATATCTTCATATCAATATTTATTAAAGAGATTGGCCGAAAATTTGCCCAGAAAGAATGGTCTTTATCTGGCTTAGGGATCATTACTATGTTGGCAGTGAGCAAATCTGGTGTAAATGTGTAACCTCCTTTGACCGAGTTATACATAGCCGCTAGGTGTGGGGCCAGAACCTCAGCAAATTTTCGATAATACAAAGCGGTGAAACCATCTGGGCCTGGTCTTTTGCCCACTTTCAGTTCCTTAATGCATTGAAGAACCTCAGAGACCTGTATATCTCGGTCCATTAAGGAGATGTGGGATTTGGATAGGTAAGACAAAGACAATTCCATAGCTCAATTCACCAACCAGTCTGCTGACCAACCAAATTAGCCTGTCTAACCGTTTGTTAAAAGCAGGGGTTTAGTTAGCACACATTTGCAAACGCATGTGAAAGCTGCAAGGCCTCATCAAGGCACCCTGTATTACTTGCAGTCCTAACACTACTAAATTTATAAGTGTCTCCACAGTGGAAGCACATGCATTGAATTAATAGGTGTGAGACAGGTGAGCCTGGAGGCAGCCCTAGCCCCCTTAAAGGGACAGGAGCACACTGGACACCCAGCAAGAGCACAATTGCAGCAAAGGCGTCCAGTGTGTCCCCGACCCACATTTACGAACAGTAACAAAACACTGGCCACTGCCCACACCCATAACTGGCCTTCACAGTAAGGAGCACATGGAGGGCATATACATGTAAGACAAAGACAATTCCATAGCTCAACTCACCAACCAGTCTGCTGACCAACCAAATTAGCCTGTCTAACCGTCTGTTAAAAGCAGGGGTTTAGTTAGCACACATTTGCAAACGCATGTGAAAGCTGCAAGGCCTCGCAGACTGGTTGGTGAGTTGAGCTATGGAATTATCTTTGTCTTACATGTATATGCCCTCCATGTGCTCCTTACTGTGAAGGCCAGTTATGGGTGTGGGCAGTGGCCAGTGTTTTGTTACTGGGATTTGGATAGGGTAGGTAGAGATAACTCTTTTAAGAAAGCGTTCAGGCCCTGTATTGAAGAGGGATTTGGGGGGAAATAAAGTTTGGTAAGACGATGGCAGAATCCTTCCAAGACTTTCTGAGGATTCCCCGTGAGGATGTTATGGCGGGTGCGCAAGGTTATGGGGGTAAATTTCGGGGTAAAAGTGCGTAGCCTATTGGCCAACTGAGCGCTGGGTTTGTTTGCCTTAGCATACCATTTCTGGCGGGCCCAACGTAAGGAACGGTCCGCATCGTCTGTCAGACATAGATCCAAGTCTGTGCGGGCTTTGTCTAAAGATCTGCGATTAGCAGGGGTGGGGGTTAATTTAAAGGCCGCCGAGCGGTCCTCCAAGTTCTGTTCTAACTTGCGTCGGGCCTGAATCCTTCCCTTTTGCGTTGGGAGGCTATTCTAATAACGCGACCCCGGAGGACGGCTTTATAAGCCTCCCATAGTGTTATTGGGGACGAGACAGAACCTGCATTGAGTCTAAAATATTCTGCAGAAGCTTCTTGAATTTTGCTGAGGATCGGTTTGAAGGATAAAAGTGAGTCATTCATCACCCATGGAGCATGTTGTGGTTTGCTATGTAAGGAGCGACACACGGTTAGAACAGGATCGTGATCTGACCAAGGGACTGCTAAAATCGAGACCGATTCTATTAAAGGGAGATGTTTCCGTAGCACAAATGAGTGATCGATTCTAGAATGGGAGTGATGAGGATTGGAATAGTGTGTATAGTCCCTGCCCATGGGATGAAGCTCCCGCCATATGTCCACTAAATCAAAAGTTTGTAGGGTTAGCAAGACTTTTTTTGTAGGAAGGGAGGGAGCTTTAAGATCCGCCGGGTATTTATCAAGGGCAGGATTGAGCGTCACATTAGAATCACCCGCCAACAGGAGGGTGCCTCTCTGATAGACCTGCAACAAGGAGCAGACGTGAGACAGAAATGGGCCCGGATTGTCATTCGGGGCATAATAAGTCATAATAGTTACTTCATTGTCCTGAACAGAACCCTGCAGGAGAAGGTATCTACCATTAGGGTCAGCTATCTGTTTGTTACAGATAAATGGGATTGATTTACGTATAGCTATAAGGACTCCTCTCTGTTTAGTGGGACCATTAGCCATATAGACTTGGGGGTAGTTTGCCGCGAAGTATTTGGGGCAGGAAGAGGAAGAAAAGTGTGTTTCCTGTAAACAGGCAATGTCAATTTTTTGTTGTTTAAGGTAGTTAAAAACCTTAACCCGTTTTTGGGGGGAATTCATGCCCTAAACGTTCAGGGACAACCAATGAAGGGTCATTGGGTCTGAGATGTGACGTTATGGATTACTTCATCCGCACACCCCAGGGTCCGAGGGAATGGGGAAAGGGGGAGAGAGAGAGAAGAATAGTAAAAATAGGAAAGAACATAAGATATAGGAATATCAAGAAGAACTCGGAGAATAGTATGTAATGTGTACATTGACGTATCACGTCGTGGGCAACAGAGCCCACAATGGGGTGGGACCATAGCCAAGACAAATATCTTAGCCAGGTGCCAACTTTTGAGGGGAGCAGTGGTCCGTCGGAACCACCGACCTATAGTAAAGATAATAGAATCAAGTTAAACATAATGAACATAGAGTTTAAACAATACTTAGAAATAGTATCAATATGAGTAGCTTAAAATAAATTACAATATGAGAACCTCAATGCGTTGTTAATATAGTCAATAAGCCTCTTCTCTCACTGTAACAAGCAGGCTGAGGCCATGTATGATGGATGATGTATTAGGGATGCCTATGTGCAGAAGGTCCAGGACAGTGAGGCAGAGGCAGCAGCTAGTGGGGGACACTAGGCTTTCTAATCTTTTGTCTGAGCCAGGCAGACAGTCTTTGGCAGTATCCCAACCCCTGGGAGGGACCAGGGGGTTGGAGGACACAGGTGAGGGAAGGAGGCCTGCTGTTAGATGTGGGCCGGACCGATCACGGCGTCCCTCGGCGAGGATGGGGCTTCAGGAGAGAGCGGGGATCCGCAGGCTTTACTAGGCCGCACTAGGCCGGATCGGGCCGCGGCCGCTACGGGCGTCCCCGGAGCTCGGTGTAGCCTCCAGACTGGGCTAGAAATGCAGGGGGACAGTCTATGGGTGCGGATGGGGGTCTCCTTACCTCCAGATCTGTCCGATTAGCGGTTCCCCTAATAGGCCTCGGAGCAGCAAAATGGCGGCGGCCGTGGGAGTCTGGAGGCTATGTCTTACTGCCTCTTACAGACCCGCTACCATCAAAATTGTCGTGGATGCCGCTGCAGGGAGTCCCGGAGGGTAGCCTGGCAGCTTGTGGAGGTTTAATTTAGGGGCTATGTACAGGAATGGAGGCGGATTGAGGAGCAGGGCTCCGGAGCTCCTCTACAAGATGTCCGCCGCTGTTCACGTCCAGACACGCCCCCCTCTTGATTGAATATTTCACAGCAGGGCCCATTTCTGCGCCCACCAAGATTAACTGTGAGGACTTACAGTGTTGCAGCACCAGCACCAACACCACCACCAAAGGCCCAATTTTTCAGACCTTGTTCAACAGGGGCATGTAATTACAATTCTTAAACTAATATTTCACAGCAGGGCCCGTTCCAGCACCCACCAAGAGTAACTGTGAGGACTTACAGTGTTGTGGCACCAGCACCACCACCACCATCACCAAAGGCCCAATTTTTCTGGCCCTGTTCAACAGGGGTATGTAATTACAATTCTTGATCTAATATTTCACAGCAGGGCCCTGTGAGGGCTTACAGTGTTGAGGCCACAACAAAACCTAAGGCCCAAATTTCTGCTGAGTATATAGGGCAGGCCCCTACTTTCAAACATCCAACTTACAAACGACTCCTACTTGCAAACGGAAGGAGACAACAGGAAGTGAGATGAAATCTACCCCATAGGAAGGGAAATTCTCTCCTGTAAGAGTTAATATGGGAAAAAATGTTCTCCTTTCCACTGATGCTTTATCACCAATCCTTGTTTCACTAAAAACCCCAAATTTTCAAAAAACATTTGTCATTGGAACAAAAAGTGAGGTGAAATCTTCTGAAGAGGAGCACAGGCAGCAAAACAAATGTCACAGGGGTGATAACCCTTCCCAATGTTTTCCAAAAAGCTTAAAAACAGATTTTTTGGCTGGAGCTACACTTTAAAAATGTACCAGGTCAAAATTACCAACAGATTCTACTTAACAACAAACCTACAGTCCCTGTCTTGTTTGAACTGCCTGTATACTGCTCTTTAGAGTATATAGGGCCTGGGGGCCCCACGCCTTTCCTTTTTTAATTTGGGTGCGGGGTTCCCCTTAATATCCATACAGGACCCAAAGGGCCTGGTAATGGACTGGAGGGTACCCATGCCATTTGTCTCACTGATTTTCATCCATATTGCCAGGACCCGACATTACATTAAACCCGCAAGCAGTTTTAAATGACTTGTTTTCCTTTAAAAATGTCATTTTGTGCAGGGACTGTTCTAAGCACGGGAAACACGCGCCATTTTACAGGCATACTATAGACACCCCCAGGTATGATATTTAAAGGAATATTTCATTTTTTTTTTACTTTAAGCATCATTAAAATCACTGCTCCCGAAAAAATGGCCATTTTTAAACGTTTTTTTTTGCATTGATACATGTCCCCTGGGGCAGGACCTGGGTCCCCAAACCCTTTTTAGGACAACACCATTAGCCTTTAAAATTAGCACTTTTGATTTCAAACGTTCGAGTCCCATAGACGTCAATGGGGTTCTAACGTTCGTGCAAATTTTCGGTCCGTTCGCAGGTTCTGGTACGAACCAAACCGGGGGTGTTCGGCTCATCCCTATTGTAGACCTGTAGTCTATAAGAACAAAGAATCACCCTGTGTTGAAGGTCAGTGGGAGTAATAAATGCCTCTGCATTAGAAGTAAGCCAGAGTAATAGATGCCTATGCATGAGTGGCCAGTGAGAGTACTAAATGCCCAATACTTAGTGGCTGTAAAATGCCTCAGTATCAGTTTAATTATATTATATATAATAATAATAACTTTATTTTATATAGTGCCTTTAAAGGTAGCTTCTCAAAGTGATTTACAAGGAAAACACATGAATACACAAAATAACATAAAAGAAAAAAAAGGGACAATCTTGTCTAAAGAAAAACACTTTTATATTTGATTTGAATGAGTTTAGAGAAGATGACTCTCTGATGTTCTTCCAGAGTTTTGGAGCATAGCAGAAAAAGGCTCTGTCTCCCATAGAGTGTAGGTGAGTAGGGGGGACACACAGAAGACATGGGGGGGAGTAAGTTGATGAAAGTTCAGAAAGATAATGGGGTGCCAAGCAATGCAGAGCCTCATAAAGCAAGAGGATCCTGGAGATCTTGAAAACCTCAGAAATTTTTTTTTAAAAAAACCTGCAAGACAAAGGCACAATGAGCTAGTATGCATCGCATACTAGCTCATTATGAAATACTTACCTTAGAACGATGCCCTGCAGTGCCACCTGCACACCACTCCCACAGCCAATATCTATCACCTGAGCTAATTCCGTGTTTGCCTGCCGTTTCTTCGGTGCGCACGTGCTGATGATGCCAGCAGCAGCGTCTATAATGAATATCTCCTAAACTGTGCAAGTTTAGGAGATATTTACAGTACCAACAGGTAAGCCTTATTATAGGCATACCTGTAGGTACAAGTGGTGTAACAGAGTTTACAACCACTTTAACTGCTTGCCGCCCACCCACCATCAATCATCAACCATGTGATTGGCTGTGTCCAATCACAGCTGATCACATGTAAACACGGAGATGCCAGTAATCGGCTCTCCTCACCTCACGCTGACAGTGTGTGGTGAGGAGAGCGGATCAGCAGCATCTCCATGCAGGGGGACATCTAGGAATGCAATCAGTGCCCACCACTGCCCACAAGTGCCACCAATCAGTGCCCATTAGCAATGCCAGTCAGTGCTGGCTATCAGTGCCGCCTATCAGTGCTGCCCATCAATGCCCATCACTGCTGTTGTTCCATGACTATCAGTGTCGCCCATCAGTGCCACCCATCAATGCCCATCAGTGCCCATCAGTACCGCCTATCGTGCTGCCTATCAGTGCCCACCAGTGCCACCTATCAGTGCCCACCAGTGCCGCCTATTAGTGCCCATCAGTGCCACCTAACAGTACCCATCAGTGCTGCCTATTAGTGCTCATCAGTGCCACATATTAGTGCCACCTATCAGTGCCCATAAGTGCAGCATATTAGTGCCTCCTCATCAGTGCCACCTAATCAGTGCCCATAAATGCCACCTCATCAATGCCCACCAGTTCAGCCTATTAGTGCCCATCAGTGCCGCCTCATCAGCGCACATGAGTGAAGGTGAAAAATTAAAAACTTTTTTTTCAAACATTTTGGTCTTTTTGTTTTGTAAAAAATAAAAAACCCAGCAGTGATTAAATACCACCAAAATAAATCTCTATTTGTGTGAAGAAAATTATAAAAAAATTTGTTTGGGTGCAGTGTAGTACGACCGTGAAATTGTCATTCAAAGTGCAACAGCGCTGAAAGCTGAAAAATGGCTTGGGCAGGAAGGGAGTGTAAGTGCCCTGTAGGCAAGTGGTTAAAGTCTATGCAAAGCCAGTACAAGGACTCCAGGATAGGGGTAATATGATCACTTGCACAAAGGCGATTAATAGTGGATTTAGGTACACCAGCGAGTAGCGAGAACACAAATATATCAAGTCGGGAGCAGAGAGAGCACAAATATTTTAAGTCGGGAGAACACAAATACATGGATCAGCTTTTCAGCTACAGTGTATGAAAAGCATAGCATACAGCTGAGCAATGTTTCTCAAGTGGAAAAAACATGTTCTGACAACAAAAAAGGGGGGATGGTAGCGGGACTTTACTTGAGACATGTCAATAAATACAAAGACTGGTTGTTCCAGATCAAAGGGGGTTGATCTGAAACAAGTGTTATATCTATAGTTTGTAAATTGTTGTAATAACCATAAATGTACATATAACCTGGGATACCATAATCTCCAAAGATATTCAAAGTATAAAATGATACAAAATATTTTAATAGGGTTTGTGTAAAACATACTTCATGAAATGCATTGTACAACATGGTTAGACATATACAGGCAGTAAGGCAAAGGGTATAATTCATGTAATTGAGGCAGTTACAGAAAGAAAGAAGATATTGTTATTCTTATATAATAAAACAATATGTGCATCCAGAAGTTGGTAACTCTACGCATTTCTTGGCTTTCTACCAATCATCAGGAGTCAGATGCAAATTAACTAAAAATTGAAACAATGGAAACATCTATTAATATATAATCCGTCAAGGATAGATGGAAAGTAAGTACAGAAGAAACATATGTTTCAATAATATTTACAATACAATTCATTGGTCAATGACAACCAATGGGCCAGGATATGTAAATGGTCTGGGTCAACAAAGTCTCACCCGGGGCTGAGGCCGAGCACATGCCCCCCGAGCCACGGACCGCCTAGGAACCACAGCACCCCAATATAAACACCACCAGGCAGGGGAGGTGCAACCAGGCTGCTGAGCACAGGATAGGCTGTAAAAAGGAGGAAAATTATATGAGAGTGAGAGGAAGGGGGGTAGGGATGGATGTGTGTGTGTGAAGGATGGATGTATCAGTGAAGACTGTGTGGTGAAGTGATAGATGGGTGTTGTGTATGAAATACTAGGAAACAAATGAAAGTGTAGTGGGTAATGGTTGATGTCGAGGGAAGAAGGGCAGGGAGTGTGTGTGCTTGAAGAATCAATCAAATTAGACAAAGTGATGGAAAGGGAGTGTGAAGGAAAGATGTGGTTACCTGGATGGTACCGGTGCAAAGCAGAAGGTCCTTCCCCAGCCATGGCAATGGCTGGAGTGAGACGGTCCAGGGCAGCCACTATATGCCGCAGGTCGGGGGCGTGCTCACGCCAACGTCATGTGGGAGCGTAATGACGGCATCGAAGGGGGAGGGAGCACTCCCTCCGCGATGCAAGTATCGTGGTGACCTCCCGCCCCCATGCCGCCAAAGCCTGTGTGGAAACTCCTACTGACTCCCGCACTACAGTGTCATAAGGCACCGCGTGCAGAACGTGGAAACATGACATCCATGCGCCAAGGTCGCGGCCCACCCCATCAAGACGTAGGATGGGTCACAGGTCGCGCACTGGGCGCATTGCAACCCCAGAAGTGAGACAAAGAAGGACGCCGGCACCACCTCCCGGCAACAAAATAAAGCGGATAAGGCAGTAAAAATGGTCATGTTAATAGTATAAGGAAGGGGGATGAAAATGGAAGGTAGTGCACTGAATTTAATCAATATGCACTGGGGAAGGGGTATTTTCACTGAATTAAATCAAAATGCAATCAGGAAAGGGGTGTTTGCACTGAATTGAATCAATATGCAACATGGGTAGGGATTTAATGCACTGAATTTAATCAATATGCATATAGGCTATAATAAATATATAACTAATATAAGGAAAAAGATGTGAATTTGATTGATTCTTCAAGCACACACACTCCCTGCCCTTCTTCCCTCGACATCACCCATTACCCACTACACTTTCATTTGTTTCCTAGTATTTCATACACAACACCCATCTATCAGTTTTATAATGGTTTGGTCCGGTTGGTGAAAACACCCATTTTAAAGACACCTCATCCCAATGAACATTAAATCAAAGAAAGGCAGGGAGATAAGGGATGGGGGATTTTTGCAGTGTCTAACATATACTTATACACTTGACTTGTTATAGGTAAAAAATATAATTTTTATTGACATAATAATTTTATAAGAAAGGACAAAAAATACAAAAAATACAAACTTTTGGGTTGGCAGTAAAAGATTGTATTAAGTATAAAATTGATGCGCTTTAAATAAATAGTGCACAATATGCTGCTGCGACTAAGCTTAAATCCAGGAATAAAAAATGCATACATGTGAATAAAATAAATAAATAATTATGGTGCTAATACATGTGTTAAGATTGCCAAAATAAATCTTCAAATTGGTGATGTGACGGTGAGTATAAATAAAATAATAATGACACTCTGAGTACAATGTCCAGGCAGAGATAAATAGTGGGAGAAAGTAAAAATAATTAAACAGTTCCTTCCCTTAATCCAGATTGATTGACTCACTGGGTTAGATCGTTTGTATCAGGATATTTAGTTTTTCTTGCATCCCACTTCAGCCATTATACTGCTGGTAATTCGGCTCTCAGGATAAAGGTTTTATGCAAAGCAAGCAAAGAAAAAATAGATCATTGTGCAGTGAACTTACTAGATAGTACATGAGCAAAACAGGGACAAGAGATACACTCACAAACTCCCGGTCTATTAGAAGCATTCAAATAAGCAGATTGCAGTCAACTGCTGTGGACGAAGTTTCCCATAGAGAAACAGCTGCTGTTAACCTTCAGGTGTATTAAAGATTGTATACAATTGGTGGTCATCATCTTATACAGGTGGATAATAAATCGCAGCAAGAGATATTGCACATTAGCCCGACATGTTTTGCTACTTAAGCTTCCTCAGGGGATGTGCAAGAGACTTATTAAATTGAGACCACTAAGTAAACAGAAAAGAACAGAGTTATAACAACAGTTTGAGGATCACTATAAAGTTTATACATACAGAGTGTCAATGTTAGTTATGAACCCAGTTGCCTGTGAGAATTAGACACTTACCCCATGCAATGGTTACACCTTTAAACTGCCTGGCCGGTGCCCTGACTTGATCCCAGATACATTGAATCCGAGGAGGTCAATTTGGCAAGGTCATAGAGGGCTGATAGGGAGACACTGGGGGACATTAGGGTTGCCATGAAGTTAAAAAAATTTTTTGATTAAATATATTGATAGTAAAGTTTGTGTGGAGGAATGGAGGGGAATTGGGAGGGCTGGGGGGAAAGGACCGAATGAGGAAGAAAAGGAAGGAACGGGGGTGAAAGAGGGGGAAAAGAGGGGGGGAGAGGAGGGGAGGGGAAGGGGGGAGGGAAGGGGGAACAAAAGAGGAAAGGAAAGGTAGGAAAGGAGGGTAGGGGAGGGGAATGTGTATCTCTCACTATAATAATAATATATAATTTTATACACTGAATTCTATATTGATTCGATTATCTAAATGTCCATGAGAAACAATGGCGATTGAAGAGTTTTAATCAGGTTTTATGTGGATTTGGCTGCAGAGGTAGACTGGAAAATAATAATGGTAAGGGATTTTTATTTAAGATTCTTATTTATTTTAGGGGAAACAGGAGAATGACAGGTTTATTTAAATGAAAAGTGCAGACAGTTGTATAGGGTGTTTAAGTTGTTCATTAACTTCAAGTAGCTTCAACAATCTCCCTGTAAAGAACAGGTGGAAGCGTTAGGAAATTCAGCCGACTGACCCGAATAGCTAACTAAGCAATTAACAGAGAAGTCAGTGAGTATAGTAGAAAGCAATACAGGTGACAGGGGGCACAGCTTCACCGCACATGAATGCTCTTGCATGAGACAAGTATTTGTATTATAGCCGGCTTGACGATACCTAGCACCCAGATACAGGTGTAAGCACCACACATGATAAATGGTAGTGTGAGCTGACAGTGTCCAAATGAGAGCAGATTAGTGCAGAGTTCCGGAGTAGTTTGAATGTGAGTTAGGAAAAGGATGCCTCCATAAATATGCCATCTTACCTTGCAGCTCGCTAGTTACAGAATGAGTGTCGCCCTCCGGCTCAGGCTGATCTGACAGCCTGACATGCCGGTATATATCAGCCCTCCAACGAGCCGGCGTGTGACGTCACCGGCTCGAGGCGGATGCAATGACGCCTGTGCGTATGCGCCCGGGCTGCTTACCAGCCTCTAAACTACACTACCCATGGAGCCATATGGTGAGGGGAGGGCTCCCGCACGTCCGATGTTCAGGGATGTGCACAGGGCTTTCCAACCAATCCCTGAGACGCCAAGGCATGCAGTGATGTTCCCGATCTATGCACATTTGTGGTCTCCCTTCTGCCCACTCGCCAGATTTGGTGCGACTAAAATTCTGTGAATACCATCTGGCCATGCATCACCCCCTTTGAACTCTGTTGATGTTTTCTTCACTATTTTTCTACACATTTTTTATGGACTTCTAAAGTTTTAGGTTTTTTATGTTTGGTTTCTGGCTCATGGAACCAGCATGGGTTTTTATTAATCACTGGCACATCTGATGATTAAGTATTATTGTGTATTTACCTTATATGTGATCAACACTGATTAATTATTAGACACTATCCATTTTATGGTCATACATTTTTTGGTAGTATTCACCATTTTTATATGTCTTCATTGTAATACACACGGCTGTGGATGTGATATATAGCGCCACACTTTTGTTTCTTTTGTTTTTTTTCTACCTTGAGTCTATAGGTGTGTTGGCTGCTTTTCACTTTCTTTCTAAATGTAGCGCTGTACTTAATTTTTATTTTTGCTTTCTAGAATAAAAACAAGACTGGAGTGTATGAAAACCCTGTCTCATGAGAGAGATGAGAGGAAAATCAGTCCTGGACAAGGACATTTAAATAAAAGATTTGAAGCTCAAGTTTTCATTGAAGCCAGGGAAGCATGTGGCTTTTAGATTGTAAATCCACCAAGCTTCTAGTTGTAGCAGCATACGGTCAACGCTCCCCCCTCGAGCATCTGAGGGAATGTGTTCAAGCGTGAAAAATTCAATAAATTGCGGGTTAAAGTCATGATACATGCCAATGTGTCGGCTAATGGCCGTGTCCATTTTCTTTTTCTTTATGGGTTTGATATGATCTCGTATGCGCTGAAAAAATTGTCTTTTTGTCTTGCCTATATAAAAGCCACCACATTGGCATTGAGCAAAATATACAATGCCCGATGTTTGACATGTGAGTCTAAAGCGAATAGAGTGCCACCTTCCATTAGGTAATTTAAATTTAGTTTTCACAGCAACATAGTCACACATATCGCATGCACCACAAGGAAACGTACCGCAACTTGTGAATTCCATAGAGGGTTGTGTGGTTTTAAAATGGCTATGAATCAATTGGTCCCTCAAGGAGGGAGCTCGCTTGAAAGTAATTTCAGGAACATTATTTATGTATTTGTTCACGATAGAATCTGCAACTAGAAGAGGCCAAAACTTCTTTAAAATGCATCTAAATTGTTCGTGTTGACACGAGTATTGAGTGATGACCCGTACCTTATCTGGCTTTTTCATTTGTTTGTTCGTAAATTTTAATTAATTTCTTTTTTGTTCATTAGCTCTATTAAAGGCTTTTTTAAGACAGGTATGGCTATACCCTCTAATCTTTAATCTGTTGTATAAGTCCCTGGCTGCAGTTTTAAACTCAGAATCCAGAATACAGTTGCGCTTGAGCCTTAAATACTGACTGTATGGGATGCTTTTGATTAAAGAAGTGGGGTGCGAGCTTTGGGCATGAAGGATAGTGTTCCCTGCTGATGGCTTTCTATATAGAGATGAATCAAGTTTTCCATTTACATTAATAGAAATAGCCAGATCAAGAAACTGAATACTGTTTTGACTACAATTCATCGTAAATTTAAGATTGAAATTGTTGATGGAAATAATTCTCAAAAATTCATTAAGTTCAGTCTGGGTTCCAGCCCAGAAAATAAGGACATCATCTATGAAACGATACCAAGCTAGAATTTTGTCATGGAGATGGTTGAGATCGTCTCTATTGAGCACATCCTTTTCCCACCCCCCCAGGTACAGGTTTGCATAGGAGGGGGCACATTTGGTCCCCATTGCGACCCCCTGTACCTGGAGGAAGTGGGAGGAATTGAAGACAAATAAATTATGTCTCAAGATATAGTCCAATAGATCAAAAATAAATGCATTGTATTTGGCAAAGGTTGGGCCTCTCTCATTTAAATGCTGTTCTATTACTTTGAGGCCTGCATTGTGTGGAATAGCATTGTATAAGCTTTCAACATCTAGTGCTACTAGCCAGGTGTCTGGGGGAAGTGACAGGTCTTCAACCCATCTATCACTTCACCACACAGTCTTCACTGATACATCCATCCTTCACACACACACACACATCCATCCCTACCCCCCTTCCTCTCACTCTCATACAATTTTCCTCCTTTTTACAGCCTATCCTGTGCTCAGCGGCCTGGTTGCACCTCTCCTGCCTGGTGGTGTTTATATTGGGGTGCTGTGGTTCCTCGGCGGTCCGTGGCTCGGGGGGCATGTGCTCGGCCTCAGCCCCGGGTGAGACTTTGTTGACCCAGACCATTTACATATCCCGGCCCATTGGTTGTCATTGACCAATGAATTGTATTGTAAGTATTATTGAAACATATGTTTCTTCTGTACTTACTTTCCATCTATCCTTGATGGATTATATATTAATAGATGTTTCTATTGTTTCAATTTTTAGTTAATTTGCATCTGACTCCTGATGATTGGTAGAAAGCCAAGAAACGCGTAGCGTTACCAACTTATGGATGCACATATTGTTTTATTATATAAGAATAACAATATCTTCTTTCTTTCTGTAACTGCCTCAATTACATGAATTATACCCTTTGCCTTACTGCCTGTATATGTCTAACCATGTTGTACAATGCATTTCATGAAGTATGTTTTACACAAACCCTATTAAAATATTTTGTATCATTTTATACTTTGAATATCTTTGGAGATTATGGTATCCCAGGTTATATGTACATTTATGGTTATTACAACATTTTACCAACTATAGATATAACACTTGTTTCAGATCAACCCCCTTTGATCTGGAACAACCAGTCTTTGTATTTATTGACATGTCTCAAGTAAAGTCCCGCTACCATCCGCCCTTTTTTGTCATAAATTACTGGGATGGAGACATGTCAATGCAATTATTGGTGTGGACAGGTCACAATCCTACTTCATTTATGTTCTGACAACATTTTGTACATGTGGACCAAACCTTAAATTAGCATCAAATATCCCTACCCATGTTGCATATTGATTCAATTCAGTGCAAACACCCCTTTCCCGATTGCATATTGATTTAATTCAGTGAAAATACCCCTTCCCCGGTGCATATTGATTAAATTCAGTGCACTACCTTCCATTTTCATCCCCCTTCCTTATACTATTAACATGACCATTTTTACTGCCTTATCCGCTTTATTTTGTTCCCGGGAGGTGGTGCTGGTGTCCTTCTTTGTCTCGCTTCCGGGGTTGCGATGCGCCCAGTGCGCGACCTGTGACCCATCCCACGTCTTGATGGGGGGGGCAACGACCTTGGCGCATCGACGTTATGTTTCCACATCCTGCATGCGGTGCCTTGTGACACCGTAGTGCGGGAGTCAGTAGGAGTTTCCACACAGGCTTTGGCGGCATGGGGGAGGGAGGTCACCACGATACTTGCATCGTGGAGGGAGTGCTCCCTCCCCCTTCGATGCCGTCATTACGCCCCCACATGACGTTGGCGTGAGCACGCCCCTGACCTGCAGCATATAGTGGCTGCCCTGGACCGTCTCACTCCAGGCATTGCCATGGCTGGGGAAGGACCTTTCGCTTTGCATCGGTACCATCCAGGTAACCACATCTTTCCTTCACACTCCCTTTTCATCACTTTGTCTAATTTGATTGATTCTTCAAGCACACACACTCCCTGCCCTTCTTCCCTCGACATCACCCATTACCCACTACACCTTCATTTGTTTCCTAGTATTTCATACACAACACCCATCTATCACTTCACCACACAGTCTTCACTGATACATCCATCCTTCACACACACACATCCATCCCTACCCCCATCCCTACCCCCCTTCCTCTCACTCTCATACAATTTTCCTCCTTTTTACAGCCTATCCTGTGCTCAGCGGCCTGTGAATTGTATTGTAAGTATTATTGAAACATATGTTTCTTCTGTACTTAATTTCCATCTATCCTTGACGGATTATATATTAATAGATGTTTCCATTGTTTGAATTTTTAGTTAATTTGCATCTGACTCCTGATGATTGGTAGAAAGCCAAGAAACGCATAGAGTTACCAACTTATGGATGCACATATTGTTTTATTATTGAAGAAGAACAATATCTTCTTTCTTTCTGTAACTGCCTAAGTTACATGAATTATACCCTTTGCCTTACTGCCTGTATATGTCTAACCATGTTGTACAATGTATTTCATGAAGTATGTTTTACACAAACCCTATTAAAATATTACTTTGAATATCTTTGGAGATTATGGTATCCCAGGTTATATGTACATTTATGGTTATTACAACATTTTACCAACTATAGATATAACACTTGTTTCAGATCAACCCCCCTTTGATCTGGAACAACCAGTCTTTGTATTTATTGACATGTCTCAAGTAAAGTCCCGCTACCATCCCCCCTTTTTTGTCATAAATTACTGGGATGGAGACATGTCAATGCAATTATTGGTGTGGACAGGTCACAATCCTACTTCATTTATTTTCTGACAACATTTTGTACATGTGGACCAAAAGTTAAATTAGCATCAAATATCACCCCTAGATTTTTCAATTTAGACTGAAGCTCAAGTACAGTGCCATCTATAGATAAGCTATTAGGACTGGCCTTACATAACTGATGGGGAGGGGGGTACGCATAAGCATGACTTCAGCCTTGTCACAGTTTAAGGAAATATTGATATTCACAAACTTGAAATCCCTAGAGTCACATTAGTGATAATACACTTGGATAACCCAGTGTGGAGATACCCCCTAACTTTGTTATCAAAATGGAAGTAAGGAGGAACTCTCAAACAAGAAAATGAACAATAAAATCACCTTCTATAGTAAAAAAGGGAAGGGATAAAAATGCTGCCAATGCTTTTATTCTTGTCCCCAATGGAGAGATTCCCTTTTCTCACTGTATGGCCATGGAAGAAATCTGGCCAACTGCAATAGAAATACAACTGAAAAAGACAGAGGTTCTAGCCCACCCCACCCTATCAAAAACTGTAAACAAAGTTTTTGCTGAAGCTTAAAGAAGTTGTAAACCCTTAAGGTTTTTCACCTTAATGCATTCTATGCATTAAGGTGAAAAACCTACTGTGATGCAACAGCCCCACAGAGCCCCCCTTTTACTTACCTGAACTGGGTCTTCCCAGTGACTGGGATGAGCACACCAGCTCCAGCTGGTGTCTCAGTTTCCTAATTGGATAGATTAATAGCAGTGCAGCCATTGGCTCCCGCTGCTGTCAATCAAATCCAATGACACAGGTTCCAGGGAGTGGGGCAGAGTCCTACTATCTGCGTCAATGGACGCAGAAGCAGGACATGGGAGCACGCCCGCATGAGTGCCCCCAGGGAAAGCACTTCTCCGTCGGGGCACTTGATGTGGGGAGGAGCCAGGAGCACCACTGGGGGACCCCAAAAGAGGAGAATTGGGGGCCACTCTTTGCAAAACCCTTGCACAGAGGAGGTAAGTATGACATGTTTGTTATTTTAAAAAAACAAGACTTTACAACCCCTTTAAATTTATGTGTCTAAAGTATTGCCAGCACTTAAATATTTTCAAAGGAGTAATTTAATATTTTACTGTGCAAACTGAAACAACTATAACCAAGTAAATAAATTCAAACTAGTAGTAATTGCACAAAAATGTTACAACAGAAGATATATTACACGCCATCATTTTCATAACTTCTAAATGAAAATATATGACTAAGCTTAGTGCCCATTTGTCACCAGTTTTCTAAGATTCCCAGGCTCCAAAAATCATAATCAATTTCAAACCGCGTGCAGGAAAAAACATGCTGTGTTTGTTAATAAATTGTTTTATTGCCAGATTGTATTCCTGCTGTATAGAAAAGATTTGACACTTTCTTGCCTTTGTATCAGAAGAAAGCTGATTTGCTTTAGTATGTCACAGTACATGTTGGCATTCATGGTTCCCTCAATGAACTGTAGCTCCCCAGTGCTGGCAGCACTCCTGCAGCCCTAAACAATGACATTCCCACCACCATGCTTGACTGTAGGCAAGACGCACTTGTCTTTGTAATCCTCACCTGGTTGCTGCCACACACGCTTGACACCATCTGAACCAACTATGTTTATTTTGGTATCATCAGACCACAGGACATGGTTCCAGAAATCCATGTCCTTAGTCTGCTTGTCTTCGACAAACTGTTTGCGGACTTTCTTGTGCATGATCTTTAGAAGAGGCTCCCTTCTGTAATGACAACCATGCAGACCAATTTGATGCAGTGTGTGGCGTATGGTCTGAGCACTGACAGGCTGACCCCACCACCCCTTCAATCTCTGCAGCAATGCTGGCAGCACTCATATGTCTATTTCCCAAAGACAACCTCTGGATATGACGCTGAGCATGTGCACTCAACTTCTTTGATCGACCATGGCGAGGCCTGTTCTGGGTGGAACCTGTTAAAAAGCTGTATAGTCTTGGCCACCATGCTGCAGCTCAGTTTCAGGGCCTTGGCAATCTTCTTATAGCCTAGGCCATGTAGAGCAACAGTTCTTTTTTTCCATATGAGAGAGTGAGAGCGATAACACCAAATTTAACACACCTGCTCCCCATTCACACATGAGACCTTGTAACACTAACGAGTCACATGACACCGGGGAGGGAAAATGGCTAATTAGGCCCAATTTGGACATTTTCACTTAGGGGTGTACTCACTTTTGTTGCCAGCGGTTTAGACATTAACCACTTCAATACAGGGCACTTAAACACCTTCCCGCTCAGACCAATTTTCAGCTTTCAGTGTTCTCACACGTTGAATGACAATTACTCTGTCATGCTACACTGTATCCAAACAAAATGTTTATCATTTTTTTTCCCACAATTAGGCCCCTTTCACACTGAGGCACTTTGCAGGTGCTAAAGTGCTAAAAAAAGCGCCCTGAAAGAGCCGCTCAATGCACTCCAATGTGAAAGCCCCGATGGCTTTCACACTGGAGTGGTGCGCTTGCAGGACGGTCTAAAAAGTCCTGCAAGCTGCATCTTTGGAGCGCTGTAGGAGCGGTGTATTTACCGCTCCTAAATCTCCCCTTCCCTTTGAAAACAATGGGGCAGCGCTCCAAACCCGCCTGCAAAGCGCCGCAGTTTTAACCCTTTTTCGGCCGCTAGCGGGGGTTAAAACTGCCCCGCTAGCAGCCGAATAGCGCCGCTAAAACGACGGTATGGGCAGCTAAATATAGTGCCGCTTTACCACCATGCTTCAGTGTGAATGTAGCCTAAGAGCTTTCTTTTGGTGGTATTTAATCACCGCTGTTTTTTTTATTTTTTGTGAAAAGTGAAAAAAGAGCAAAAATTTTGAAAAAAAACCCCACTTTTTTTTCGTTTCTATTGTAAAATTTAGCAAAGAAGTCATTTTTCTTCATAAATTTGGGCCAAAATTTATACTGCTACATATCTATGGTAAAAATAACCCAAATTAGTGGATATTATTTAGTCTGTGTGAAACTTATAGAGTCTACAATTTAGGGTTCAAATCACTAAAAATTGATCACATCTGATTACCCCTGATGTACTGAAGGCCTCATTTCTCATTTCTTGATACACTAACAATCAAGGAAAGTACAAATACCCCCCAAATGACCCCTTTTTGGAAAGTAGACAGTTCAAGGTATTTAGTAAGAGTCATATTGAGTTTTTTGAAGTTGTAATTTTTTTCCCACAATTCTTGGGAAAATGAAGAAATTTTTATTTTTTTTATTTTTTTACACAAACTTATCTTATTGACAGGTTATTTCTTGAACACAGCATGCGCATACTTGCAACTACACCCAAAAATACATTCTGCTTATAAGATATTTTCAACACATAGCATGTACAAAAATGACACCCCAAAATACCCCAAAATACATTCTGCTACTCCTCCAGAGTATGGCGATATCACATGTGTGAGACTTGGTCACATACAGAGGCCCAACATCCAAGTAGCACCGCCAGGCATTCTAGGAGCAAAATTACACATATAATTTCATGACGACCTAGCTCACTTTTAAATGCCCTGGAGCACCAGGACAATGGAAATGCCCACAAAATGACCCCATTTTGGAAAACAAACACCCCAACGTATAATCTATGAGGCATAAAGAGTCTTTTGAATGGTTTATTTTTTTCCAGAAGTTTTCGGACAACATGGGAAAAAAATTAAAATGCATTTTTTTTAACACAAAGTTGTCCCTTTATAAGATGTTTTCAACACATAGCATGTACATAGCAAAAATGACACCCCAAAATACATTCTGCTACTCTCCTGAGTTTAATGATATCACATGTGTGACACTTTTAAACAGCCTGGCCATATACAGAGGCCCAACATCCAAATAGCACCCCCAGTCATTCTAGGAGCATAAATTACACATATAATTTCCTGACTACCGATCACATTTTTGAAGGCCCTTCATATTTCTAACACATAACATGTACATACCAAATAACAAAAGATTACCTGTGGTTTTAGTAGTGCAGTGGTCCACAGAGGAGAGCATCGGTCCAGGCAGCAGGCAGGGATGTGGTCAGCGACAGCAAAAGCAATTGTCCAGGCAGCAGGCAGGAATACTGTCCATAGTTAGTACAGGCAGAATTACTGTCAGCACAGCCAAAGCATTGGTCCAGGTAGCAGGCAGAGATGTCTAGGCAGAAATACTGTCCATAGTAAGTAGAGGCAGCAGGCCGAGATATGGTCAACACAGCCAAAGTATTGGTCCAGGCAGCAGAAAGAAACACAGTCCATAAAGTCCTGAGTCATTACAGGCAGCGATATGGTCAGCACAGCTAAAGTATTGGTCCAGGCAGCAGGAAGGACCATCAAGCTTAGGGCCAGGGGGACAGGTTTAGCGGCTTCTCCCATCCAAATCTCTTTGAAGCCTCCGGGCAACCAGATCCTCTTGGAACACAGAAAACCAAAAACTGATTTTCTCTACTCAGAACGCTATTCTGAAGCCCCTCACATATGTAAGACCCCTGTGTACTGAAGTAGAAGGGCAAAAGACAAGTCCAAGTGGCAGGCAAAAACATGGTCGATTTAACAGGCTGAGGTTAGTGCATGTGGAAGTCAGAAACGTGGTTAAAACGGCAGGCAAAGGCATCGTCGGTAAACAGGCTGAGGTTGGTGCACGTGGAAGTCAGAAAAGTGGTTAAAACGGCAGGCAAAGACATTGTCGGTAAACAAGCTGGCAGGCAAATGATCCACACAGGTAGTTGAAATGGGGAAATGGCAGTCTGTTACTAATAAGGGGAACTAATATCTGATGGATGTGTGATGATTTTTGAGGCAATCACCGATACACAGGCCAGGTTGGGAGGGACATTGGGGACAATAATAACTTGAATCTCTTCTAGCTCCTCCACTTGCGCATACACAACATCTCTTTTGGCGTCTTCTTCCGGATTCTGCGGGGGGAACGTTAAAGGTGAAATGTTGCTCATGAAGTTGACTCACACTATCAGAGCGAATGCTTCCTGGGGTGGGTCCTTGCTGGTAAATAAGGGCAGTGACAATGTTTTCAATATATTTGAGGTAGATGATGGGTTGGTATTCGGGTGATGGACACATTCAGGCTTTACTACGGGACCACGTCTTCTCTGAACCTCCACCAAGGTGTCATTGTGAATGGTAGTCATCATGTGAACATCCTTCTTGTCCGGCCACTTCATGGCCAACACCTCCTCATTCCTCATGAATGCGGCTTCCCCTTTTGTAGCCGTTTTGATAGTAAATTCTGTGGGAAGCCCTTCCTATTTTTTCAGAAGGTACCGCAGGCCAGGGTTTTTTCACGAAACAGGTGACGGAAAAGGGGCAAGCTGCTGTAGTAATTACCTACATATAAGTGGTAACCTTTTTTGAACAGGGGGTATGCAAGGTCCCAAACAATTTTACCACTGGTTCCTATAAATGTGGGGCACTCACGGGGATGGAGCTGGGAGTCTTTGCCCTCATAAATACGAAATGTGTACACGTATCCAGTGGCTCAATCACATAATGTATTCAATTTCAACCCGTACCTGGCTCTCTTACTTGGGATATACTGCTTGAACTGCAGCAGGCCAGTAAAGTGGATAAGGGATTCATCTACACAAATATTTTGGTCGGGGGAGAAACACTTCAGAAAATCGTTTGGTAAAATAATTTATTAGGGGGCAAAGCTTATATAATTTGTCATGGTTGGGATGATCTTGGGCACTGTAAATTGTCATTGAAATGTAGGAAACGCATAATCATATTGTACCGTGTCCTGGACATGACAGAAGAATATATGGGCATGTGGTGGATGGGGTGGGTGGACCAGTAGGTATGCAGTTTGTGTTTCTTTGTAAGCCCCATATTAAAAGTAAGGCCCAAAAACAATTTGAATTTGTCTAGTGTGAGACATCGCCAATGGAACATACATGCGTAGGACGAATTGGGGTTGGCAGCAATAAATTTCTCTGCATAGAGATTTGTTTGGTCCACCATGTACTGCAACAAATCTTCTGGGAAAAACAAATAGAAATAGTCCAATTGTGAAAAATTTGAAAAATTTGAAGTGTTGGGCTGCACACCTGGGAGGATTGTAGCGGATCCTGAGTTGGCAGGCAACCATAGGGGTTTGCCAGGGCATCGGGAAGGTAGGACTGGGCCCGGATTCTTTGGGTTGGATGTGCAATTCCAGTACTTGTACTGGGCTCCTCTTCCTGGTGTCTGGTGCTGCTGGTGGTAGGCAGGTGTTCTGATCTTGGTCCTGATCTAGGTCCTGATCTCCTTACTCTTTTAGGAGGGACGGTTTCCTCCACTGACTCGGACTCCGATCCACTACCCTCCACTGGCTCGTATTCCGAACCAGAATCGGATAATGAGAGCTCCCCGCTGCTCTCATCATCTCACATGGTAAGGATGTTATATGCCTCTTCAGCTGTATTAACTCTTCTAGACATGGTGGTGGTACTTTTGGCGGGCCTGTGTGATGGAACAGGTGGTGCTACTGACAGCTCACTGATGGCGGGCCTGTGTGATGGTACTGACAGGGTACTGATGGCCTGTGTGACGGTACTTATGGCGGGACTGTGCGGCGGTAGTAATGACAGGCCTGTGTCACAGATGGGCTATGACAGACGGGCTGTCAGATCCAGATGGTACCAATAGCGGTACTGATAGCGGTACCATTAGTGGTACTGATGGCGGCCTGTTTGACACATGGGCTGTCAGATCCAGATGGTACCGATGGTGGCCTTTGTGACAGATAGGTTGTGACAGATGGGCTGTCAGATCCAGATGGTACCAATGGCGGTAGTGATAGCGGTACTGTTAGTGGTACTAATGGCGGCCTGTGTGACAGATGGGCTGTCAGACCCAGATGGTACTGATGACAGTGCTAATGGCGGTGGCTGTGCTGATGGCGGTACCAATGGGGGTGCTGATGGCGGGCTGTGACAGATCCAGATGGGATGTGACAGGTTCTGTAGGGCTGTGACAGGTTCTGATGGGCTGTGACAGGTTCTGATGAGCTGTGACAGATCCAGATGGGCTGTGACAGGTTCCGATGGGCTGTGACAGATCCAGATGGGCTGTGACAGGTTCTGATGGGCTGTGACAGGTTCTCTTTATTGGGGGGCGTGTTGTGCAGACAGTAAATGTAATACAATTTTTCACTCATAGATCTCAGATCTCTCCTTCTCTCTCCTCACACAAGCGGTGTGTGAGGAGAGAGAAGGAGAGATCCCTGGTAACCACCACAATGTTTATACTTGTTACCAACTGTGATTGGACACAGCCGATCAAGTGGGTAAACAGCCATTTTATTGGCTGCTTACCCTGATCAGCATGGGGCTACGTCCAAGGGACACGCGCCATCCCCGATCGGCGTCCCCGGCTGCGCGCATTGGGCGTGAACACGATTTGTTTTGACATGTGACCGACTGTTATTGGACGCAGCCGATCACATGGTAAACAGCCACTTTCATTGGCTGTGTACACTGATCGGGGATGTGCTGTGTCCGAGGGACAAGCATCATCTCCGATCGCTGTGGTGCATGCCCCCGGGGGTGCGCAATAGCGGTGCATCCTGGCCGACGTCATATGACATCTGGTCAGGATATTCAAACCACTTTGCCACCGTCATTTTGTAATAAGGCGGACGGCAAGTGGTTAATGGCTGTGTATTGAGTTATTTTGAGGGGACAGCAAATTTACACTGTTATACAAGCTGTATACTCGCTACTCACTACTTTCCATTTTAGCAAAGTGTAATTTCTTCAGTGTTGTCACATAAAAAGATATAATAAAATATTTACAAAAATGTGAGGGGTGTACTCACTTTTGTGAGATACTGTATATACAGTATATACTGTATACTGTATGTATATAATAACAGCAATATAGACTTTCTATATTGAGTCAGTGTGTGAGGGTCTCAGTGTTGGTATCTTTATCTGCATTAGCTTGTGATGTTTACATCTTGTGATATATATGATATGTGCGAACATACATATGTATACAGTACACATACAGAAAGAGAGATTTTAAAGCTATAAGCAAGTTAAAAGATATGGTCAAATTTATGAGCTCAGGTTATAAATTTTAATGAATGACAATCTAAGATTGATAAATAGATTTAGCATTCAACATTTCCCCTTGGTGGAGAGATTGAGACAGGCCATTATTCTCGATCTCAGTTGCCTGCACATTTGCAATACTAACAAAGCAAACAGAATATTGGCATGCATTAAAAGGGAATTAATTCCAGAGATAAAATGATAACTCTCCTGCTCTACCAGACTCCGGTCCAGCTGCACCTAGAGTATGCTGGCCAGTTCTGGGCACCAGTCCTCAGGAAGAATGTACTGGAAATGGAGTGAGTACAACGTAGGGAAACAAGGTTGCGAGCACTGAACTTATTCTCTCTGGAGAAGAGATGCTTGAGAGGGGATATGATTTCAATTTACAAATACTGTACTGGTGACCCCACAATAGGGATAAAACTTTTTTGTGGAAGGGAGTTTAAAACAAAAAAGTGTAGCGCTATGAACCCCAAAACAAATTAAAAATGTATCAAAACAGTAGGTTATGTATATGTGAACAGTATGTGAAAATAATATCACCACCTTAAGATGTGTATATAGGATACAAAGAAGAAAGTATAAACATTATAATCTAATATAAAATATTGTGCTATGAATCAGAACAACATTCAATATGTATATGTGGACAGTATGTGAAAATACGCCACCACCTTAAAGTGTATCCATAGGATACAAGATAAAACATAAAAGTATAACAATGTGCTAATAAGTCAAAACAATATGAAATATGCCAAACACTGGTGAAAAATACTAATTATCAATATGAATATTAATAAAGTATAATTAGAAGACCATAAAAGGTCCATCAGGTCTAGCACCATGAAAGGTTCATAGATAAAGATGTTCTAAAATATAAAAGTCCACAATGTTGGTTGTAGAAAAAGGTGAAGGGAAAACCACCACCAGGGGTTTATGGAGGTTCAACACTGAAAATGGTAGATCAATAGCTCCCCAAATTTTTCAATAGAGAGAATCAACTGGATCTGGCAGGTGAGTGAACTGTAGAAAAACCATCTTGATGACGGCTCCTTAGCTGAAACATTATGGACTTTTATATTTTAGAACATCTTTAACTATGAACCTTTTATGGTGCTAGACCTATTGGACGTTATATAGTCTTCTAATTATACTTTATTAATATTCATACTGATAATTAATATTTTTCACCAGTGTTTGGCATATTTCAAATTGTTTTGACTTATTAGCACATTGTTATACTTTTATGTTTTATCTTGTATCCTATGGATACACTTTAAGGTGGTGACATATTTTCACATACTGTCCACATATACATATTGAATGTTGTTCTGATTCATAGCACAATATTATATATTAGATTATAATGTTTATACTTTCTTCTTTGTATCCTATAGATTACATAGTTACATAATAGGTGAGGTTGAAAAAAGACACAAGTCCATCAAGTCCAATCTATGTGTGTGATTATGTGTCAGTATTGCATTGTATATCCCTGTATGTTGTGGTCATTCAGGTGCTTATCTAATAGTTTCCTGAAGCTATCAATGCTCCCCGCTGAGACCACCGCCTGTGGAAGCAAATTCCACATCCTTGCCGCTCTTACAGTAAAGAACCCTCTACGTAGTTTAAGGGTAAACCTCTTTTCTTCTAATTTTAATGAGTGGCCACGAGTCTTGTTAAACTCTCTTCTGCGAAAAAGTTTTATCCCTATTGTGGGGTCACCAGTCCGGTATTTGTAAATTGAAATCATATCCCCTCTCAAGCGTCTCTTCTCCAGAGAGAATAAGTTCAGTGCTCGCAACCTTTCCTCATAACTAAGATCCTCCAGACCCTTTATTAGCTTTGTTGCCCTTCTTTGTACTCACTCCATTTCCAGTACATCCTTCCTGAGGACTGGTGCCCAGAACTGGACAGCATACTCTAGGTGCGGCCGGACCAGAGTCTTGTAGAGCGGGAGAATTATCGTTTTATCTCTGGAGTTGATCCCCCTTTTAATGCATGCCAATATTCTGTTTGCTTTGTTAGCAGCAGCTTGGCATTGCCTGCCATTGCTGAGCCTATCATCTACTAGGACCCCCAGGTCCTTTTCCATCCTAGATTCCCCCAGAGGTTCTCCCCCCAGTGTATAGATTGCATTCATATTTTTGCCACCCAAATGCATTATTTTACATTTTTCTACATTGAACCTCATTTGCCATGTAGTCGCCCACCCCATTAATTTGTTCAGGTCTTTTTGCAAGGTTTCCACGTCCTGCGGAGAAGTTATTGCCCTGCTTAGCTTAGTATCGTCTGCAAATACAGAGATTGAACTGTTTATCCCATCCTCCAGATCGTTTATGAACAAATTAAATAGGATTGGTCCCAGCACAGAACCCTGTGGAACCCCACTACCCACCCCTGACCATTCCGAGTACTCCCCATTTATCACCACCCTCTGAACTCGCCCTTGTAGCCAGTTTTCAATCCATGTACTCACCCTATGGTCCATGCCAACGGACCTTATTTTGTACAGTAAACGTTTATGGGGAACTGTGTCAAATGTTTTTGCAAAATCCAGATACACCACATCTACGGGCCTTCCTTTATCTAGATGGCAACTCACCTCCTCATAGAAAGTTAATAGATTGGTTTGGCAAGAACGATTCTTCATGAATCCATGCTGATTATTGCTAATGATATCGTTCTTATTACTAAAATCTTGTATATAGTCCCTTATCATCCCCTCCAAGAGTTTACATACTATTGATGTTAGGCTAACTGGTCTGTAATTCCCAGGGATGTATTTTGGGCCCTTTTTAAATATTGGTGCTACATTGGCTTTTTTCCAATCAGCTGGTACCATTCCAGTCAGTAGACTATCTGTAAAAATTAGGAACAACGGTCTGGCAATCACTTGACTGAGTTCCCTAGGTACCCTCGGATGCAAGCCATCTGGTCCCAGTGATTTATTAATGTTAAGTTTCTCAAGTCTAATTTTAATTCCGTCCTCTGTTAACCATGGAGATGCTTCCTGTGTTGTGTAATGAGAATAAACACTGCAGTTTTGGTTACTGAAGCCCCCCGATTCACTCGTGAAGACTGAGGAGAAGAATAAATTCAATACCTTCCCCATCTCCCCATCCTTTGTAACCAGATGTCCTTCCTCATTCTTTATGGGGCCAATATGGTCTGTCCTCCCTTTTTTACTGTTTACATACTTAAAGAATTTCTTGGGATTTTTTATGCTCTCCTCCGCTATGTGTCTTTCATGTTCTATCTTAGCTGTCCTAATTGCACCCTTACATTTCCTGTTGCATTCTTTATAAAGTCTGAATGCTGAGGATGATCCCTCAAACTTGTATTTTTTGAAGGCCTTCTCCTTTGCTTTTATATGCATTTTTACATTGGAGTTAAGCCACCCAGGACTTTTGTTCGCTCTTTTAAATTTATTACCCAATGGGATAGATTGGCTAATGCCCTTATTTAATATGCTCTTAAAGCAAACCCATCTCTCCTCCGTATTCTTTGTTCCTAATATTTTATCCCAATTTATGCCTTTTAGCAAGGTTTGTAGTTTAGGGAAGTTGGCTCTTTTGAAATTCAGTGTATTTGTATTCCCTTTATGTTTCCTATTTGTGTGATTTATACTGAAACTAATTGACCTGTGATCGCTGTTACCTAAATTGCCCCGTATTTCCACATCAGTGATCAGGTCTGTATTGTTGGTAATCAGTAGATCCAGTAATGTTTTATTTCTAGTTGGTGCGTCTACCATCTGACCCATAAAATTGTCCTGCAAGACATTAAATGAATGCGCGGTTCCCTCCGCCCAGTCTATGTCTGGATAATTAAAATCCCCCATTATGATAACACTTCCCATCCTTGCTGCTAATCCAATTTGTGATAGGAGATCCGTCTCCACTTCCTCCTTCAGGTTAGGGGGCCTATAGCATACTCCCAGTATTATTTTCCCCTTAGCTTCATCCCTTTGGAGCTCTACCCATAAGGATTCCACCTCCTCTCTAGCTTCCTCAGTGATGTCATCTCTCACATTCACTTGTACATTATTCTTGATATATAGGCATACCCCTCCCCCTTTTTTACCCTCTCTATCCTTGCGGTATAGGGTATACCCTTGAATGTTTGCCAGCCAATCATGAGAGCTGTTGAACCAGATCTCTGAAATTCCCACAAAATCCAAATCCTCCTCGTACAACAGTATCTCTAGTTCACCCATCTTGTCCGCCATGCTCCTGGCATTGGTGAACATGCCACATAGTTTAGACCGGTCGCATATTGTCCTCGTATTGGGTGTTTCGAGATTGCAACTAGGACTTGCTACTATACTCACCTTGTGTATTTGTGCTTTGGTTAACCTACCACTAATGCCCCCAATACTACCCTCTGGAATATCTTCCTCGCTGGCTATCTCTGCCTCTGGACCCTCCCCCCGGTCGCCTAGTTTAAAAACCCCTCTAACTTTTTGGCCATCTTCATTCCCAGCAGATCTGCACCCTCCTCATTTAGGTGCAGTCTGTCCATTCTATAGTACCAGTTACCGACTGAGAAGTCGGCTCAGTCCTCCAGGAACCCAAACCCCTCCTTACTACACCAGCTCTTCAGCCACTTGTTTACTTCCCTAGTCTCCCTCTTCCTTTCTGGTGTGGCTCGATGTACCAGTAGTATTCCTGAGAATACTACCTTGGAGGTTCTTTTCCTCAATTTAGCTCCTAAGTCCCTAAAATCGTTCTTTAGGACACTCCATCTGCCTCTGACTTTGTCATTGGTGCCAACGTGCAACATGACAGCCGGGTCTTCCCCAGCCCCTCCCAGTAATCTGTCCACAAGATCCAAAGATCCATGATGTGCTGAACCCGAGCGCCCGGTAGACAACATACTATTTGGCGCTTCAGGTCTTGGTTACAGATTGCCATCTCTGTCCTTCTAAGAATTGAGTCCCCTACCACCAGAATCTGTCTTTCCTTTCCCTTTGCTGCCCCCCCCCACTCTCACTGGAGGAGTTCTTCCCCCGGCAGCTAGGAGAGTCCCTCAGCTCCAGCAGTGCTGGTCCCTGACTGGTTTCACCAATGTCACTCAAAGTAGCGTACATATTGGGATGCTCCGGTCCTGGATCGGCCTCCCTGACACTTCCCCCTCTACCCCTCCTGACTGTCACCCATCTACAATTGCTAGTGCCAGCACCTCTTTGTCTCCACCCGCCTCTGTGCTGGCCCCTGCCGACACCTGCTGTGTACGTTCCTGGCTCTCTTTTAGTATGCAGGGACTTCTCAGTGCTGACAGTTGCTTCCCCAGATTCAGAACCTGGGCTTCCAGGGAAACAATGTGCTTACATTTTGCACAGCAGTATTCGCCCTCGATCGGTTGATCAAGGAACGCATACATACGGCAAGATGTACAAAGAGTCGCCTCGTACCTATTAAATTTAGTGAGGATTGGGGATTTTACCCTGTCCAAATTACCTAACAGCTAGCTTCCTGGCACTAATACTCAAGACAATACACAGGTACTCACAGACCTACGTGCAATTGCAGAACAGTCGCAGACCTACGTGCACTCACAATACTCAAGTATACAGTACACAATACACACGTACAAACGATCCACACACACTACTCAGACAACACTCATGTACTCACACTACACAGGTACTATGACCCCTGTTATAATCTCCTGTTTTAAACTCTGGTTTTTAACTCAGCACTTAGAAAAGTTCCACTTGGTTTAAGTTCCAGCAGACTCACAATGAGCAGGCTCAGGATGAGTCCTGCACACCGTTATATAGACTGCAGGCACCTGTGAGCAATTACCCCCTCCCCTTAAAGTGGAGTTCCACCCAAAAGTGGAACTTCCACTCATCAGATTCCTCCCCCCCTCCGGTGACACAGTTGGCACCTTTCAGGGGGGAGGGGGGTACAGATACCTGTATATTACAGGTATCTGTACCCACTTCCGGCATAGATAGCCGCAGAATCTGCGGTTATTTACGCCACTTCCTGCTCCCTCCCTGCTGCCTGCTGGGAAACACACGGGTCCCAGAGGCAGCAGGGACCATCCGTATTGCGCTGCGCGACTCGCGCATGCGCAGTAGGGAACCGGGAAGTGAAGCCGCACGGCTTCACTTCCTGATTCCCTTACCGAAGATGGAGGTGGCAGCACCCGAGGACGGAGAGACGCTTCGGCCTCGGGTGCCGACATCGCGGGCGCCCTGGACAGGTAAGTGTCCATGTTTTAAAAGTCAGCAGCTGCAGTATTTGTAGGTGCTGACTTTTAAAAAAAAAAATTTCGGTGACGCTCCACTTTAATTAATAGCCTGAAGGAACCAAAGAAGAAAAAAAAAAAAAAAAAAGCTATTTAAAAAGTGACAGAAAAATGTGATTGAATAGCTAAAAGGAAAAGCTAAAAGGATACATCTTAAGGTGGTGATATTATTTTCACATACTGTTCACATATACATAACCTACTGTTTTGATACATTTTTAATTTGTTTTGGGGTTCATAGCGCTACACTTTTTTGTTTTATTGTCTTTTGCCTTGAGTCTATAGGTGTGTTGGCTGCTATTCTTCCCATTTTTTAGCGCATCGCTGTATCCAACCTCCCTTCTTTATTATTTTTGTGTGGAAGGGAGTTTAACAAGACACGTAGCCACTCAATAAAATTAGAAGAAAAGAGGTTTAACCTTAAACTTCATAGAGGGTTCGTTACTGTAATGCCCCGTACACACGGTCGGATTTTCTGATGGAAAATGTCCGATCGGAGCGTGTTGTCGGAAATTCCGACCGTGTGTGGGCTCCATCGGACATTTTCCATCGGATTTTCCGACACACAAAGTTGGACAGCAGGAGATAAAATTTTCCGACAACAAAATCCGTTGTCGGAAATTCCGATCGTGTGTACACAAATCCGACGGACAAAGTGCCACGCATGCTCAGAATAAATAAAGAGATGAAAGCTATTGGCCACTGCCCCGTTTATAATCCCGACGTACATGTTTTACGTCACCGCGTTTAAAACGATCGGATTTTCCGACAACTTTGTGCGACCGTGTGTAGACAAAACAAGTTTGAGCCAACATCCGTCTGAAAAAATCCTAGGATTTTGTTGTCGGAATGTCCAAACAAAGTCCGACCGTGTGTACGCCCTATAAGAACGGCAAGGATGTGGAATTCCCTTCCAGAGGCGGTGGTATCAGCGGGGAGCGTCAATAGTTTAAAAAAACTATTAGATAAGCACCTGAATGACCACAACATACAGGGATATAACAATGTAATACTGACATATAATCACACACATAGGTTGGACTTGATGGACTTGTGTCTTTTTTTAACCTCACCTACTATGTTACTTTGTTATGTATATTACTATGCAATTCATACTCACAGTATGTAAGCAGGCCTATCTCTTCTGAAAGTAGCCAAATACACAATGATCTATAAGATGTCTCCATCCATGCTATGAGTGTAGAATCTCCCCTGCCAGCCATTGAATTCAGCAGCCAGCAGAACCAGCAGCAGCTAAATATCGCCAAACAAAGACTGCATCTGTATGGCCTACAATTTTTCACCAAACTTCTTTGAGGAAAATAGATTATAAAATCAACTTTTGTCAAGCTGGGTGACACACACAGCTTGCATTTTGGGCAATTCAGCATCATTTAGGCTTTTCAAATAAGACAATGCCAAACGTGTTGGGGGTCCCTTTAATTGTTCATGTTTCGCTGCATATAGGCAGGGAGTACACATAGAGGGGAAAGCAGAGGTGATTATTAAGTGAAGACCCACGTTAATAATCTAGTGATCATTATATTCCATGGGAGCACATTTGGAAAACTGATGCAGTATTGATGATGTATACATTGATGCATGAGTCTAGGGGATTAAGGGCTTAATGAGTAAATATTTCTCCAAAGCCACCCATTTAAATTTTTTAAGACAGTTTGAAATCTGATTGATTGTGTAAAAGTAATAACAGTTATTAGTACTGACATATTGATGCATCAGTCCCTCTTAGTTTTTCACATTAAAGATCATCATAGCTAATGCATTATTATTGTTATTATCAATATTATTATTGTATGATTATTTACAGCTTTTTAACAATCAAGGTGCCCATATACAGGACCATTTGTGAAAGTGTACTTGACGGAGGAAAGCCACATGGAAAGTGATGGAATCCAATAGGTAAAAGCAAGAAAACACATTTTGGAGACGCAGAATGTTCCCTGTCATCGTCCTCAACCAGGTGAACAAGCCAGCTGACAGAACCTGCTTCATTCAGTGTTATTCAGTGTTATGTGCAATCTCAGCCCTTTGCTTTGCAGTTTTAGAATGCCTGCTGAGGGTGGATTTTCTGTCCTGTCGAAACACACAGGCTTGCTTTTATCTGACTTATGAGGAGAAAAAATAAACATTAAAGACACTTTGGACTCTTAGGACTTGTTCACAGGTGTGTCTATACCCTGCGTTTAAGCTGCATTTATGCAGCATTTTTAAAGCCTCATAACCACTCTTCAATGCCTGCCATGAATATCACAAGGGGAACCACACAGTGTAGTACACTCATGAGTGGAAGCACTGAGTTGTGTTGTGTTGTGCTAAAAAGTAGGCAGCATGTTACTTTTCATGAGGCATCAACACTTGTCAGTCACCTCCATTAATTTCAATAGTAACGTGTCATTAATGCATCTTAACCACACTTGTAGTATTTATACATAGTAAATAAATAGTTGGTTTTGATGATTACTAATTGTGCAGAGTTATATGAAGTTAGAGATATTACTGAATTACTATATTTGCCTTAATCAGTGTATCTCTGATATCTAATCCACACTTGTATTGTTGTAGGCGTCCTGTCAGTATCATCGTATTTTGGTCATTGTGGTGATACAAACTATCCACTGTATGGGCTGTCTCGCCTATGCCCCTGGCCCTCCTGGTCTCCCCTTAGGGTCTGCTATGTGGATCTAGCACGCTTGGCTGTTCTGCCCCCAATCTGCCTGGGAATTTGTCCCACTACTGCATTCGGCTGCTTGGACTCCCAAGGGCTGACTTTACCGTCATTGCAGTATTTCCAACGCCAACCCCATCGCCTCCTCCCCTCTCTCCATGGATGGCTGTGAGGATTCCATCTCTCCTTCCCCTTCCCCTGGATTGCTCCGATGCCTTAATTATATCCATTAAGATTGCGTCACTGGCAATTGCGGCCATGTGACGCGATCAACGCTCGGCTCTCTGGGTAGTGTAGGCAGATGGCTCTGGCCACTGCGCATGCGCCCCGTCCACTTTTCGTCCGCTCCTGATTGGCTGATTGTCTTAATGCTGATCAGGTGGGGGTTTTAAAAGGCAGCCACATTTCAGTAATTTATATCCACTTGCTGCGGGACTACTGTGGGAATCTGGTGATACAGATAAGGTAAACAATTTCATACCCCTTTCCTTCCTAGTCGGCGCTTAAGCCTTTCTATCCTTACCATTATTGCTATATGTGGCTATATTGGCTGGTTTTTATGCTGACAGCATTTCCACATGCATTGATTTTTAGATCATCTAACATAGCTGGTGCTATCTGAAGGATATGCTGGGGAGGTTTCAATGCCTAGCCTATACACTGGCGGAACCTCACGTTTAAGGCGCACTTTTGCTTCTAGCTATATGCACCTTTTTGGTAAGCACTTTCAGCATATTAAATATCCATTACGCTCCCCAAATCTGTTATAAGTATTTGCCATTTGACTCATTCAATTCACATGTAGTCTAGGTCACTTTACCAATATTATTATTCTGTTATTTTGTTTTTCAGTTTTTCTGGCTATACTTAAATCATGCGATTTTTGTATGTAATCATTGCGCCGTGAATTTCCTTTGTGCACTATTGAGTGCTCCATTTTGTATATAATTAGGGTATGTAATTGAGACTGAGTTCCCTTTATTAACTAAAGAATCTCTGAATATTTATATGCTAATTTTCATTTTTTAGGTGCCTTCTAATTCCCCTGTAGCCAATTACTGGGCTGAGTGTGACTACCATTCCTAGTGCTTTGGTTGTGTCTCCCCTGTGTCCTGGAATCCCTGCATGGTATGTTCTGGGTGTGGGGACTGGGGGGCCGGGGATATGGTTGAACAGTAATTTGACCACTTTGCGATGTGATGGTTCGCCTCAACGTTGCAAGATTATGTGGATTTAATAATATACTCTTTTTTCTTCTGTTTCAGTGTTTTTACTCTTTTGCCCCGTACACACGGTCGGACTTTGTTCGGACATTCCGACAACAAAATCCTCGGATTTTTTCCGACGGATGTTGGCTCAAACTTGTTTTGCCTACACACGGTCACACAAAGTTGTCGGAATTTCCGATCGCCAAGAACGCGGTGACGTCAAGCGCGTACGACGAGACTAGAAAAGGCCAGTTCAGAACCAAGTGAGGCACCCTTTGGGCTCCTTTTGCTAATCTCGTGTTAGTAAAAGTTTGGTGAGAGACGATTTGCGCTTTTTCAGACTCGTGGCTTTCAGATCGTTTTCTGCCGTTCAGTTTGTGCTTGTGGGTTTGTATTTGCTCTTCAGTGCGTGCAGTCAGTTCGTATCGGAGTTTTCTGTGCGATCTTGTCTGCTCGTTGCTGTTTTTCAGGTCGCTCTTCACAGGCCTTGCTGTTCTTCAGTGCGTTCTGTTACTTCGTTCTGAGCAGCCGACCGTTTTCTAGCCATGTTTCGTATGCGTACTCCTCGTACAGTTCGTGCTGTGCGGGGGCTTGGTGTTGGGGTCCTGACCTTGACACAAGTCCAGTCCATGAACAGGGCGAGGAGGAGTTCATGGACCAAGAATTGGTTGCTCCAGCGTGACCAGTTCTGTCACATGCCTTTGCTCCGTGAGATCCGTGAGAATAATCCTGGTGATTTCAGGAATTTTCTCAGGATGACGGACCCCGTATTTCACCGTTTGTTGGCTTCGCTGACCCCCTATATCAGCAGGCAGGATACCTGCATGAGGCAAGCCATCACTGCGGAGCAGAGGTTGGTCGCTACCTTGCGGTATTTGGCCACAGGGAGAAGCCTGCAGGACCTCAAGTTCTCGACAGGCATCTCCTCCCAGGCTCTTCTTTGTGGACATTTACTGCTTGTGTTTGTTTTAGCTGACCCTGACAGAAATGTGTGGAGTGCAGAAAATGTCGTGATTGTGTAACCTTATACAAAGCACTGTTGGCTGTTATTTACTAAATGCAAAGACACTTTTCACTACAAGTGCACTTGCAACTGCACTGAAACTGCACTTGTAGTGCAAAGTGGATTTGCCCTTAGGAAATAACCCCCATTTTCTCATCAAACAACAATTACATCACCCCAAAAGTGTTATAGCGTTGAGACAATAATCCACACATTCTTGATGAACAATCTTTTTAATACCAGCACAATCACATGTGCATTTACCAAAGGTTTGACACACAAACCAACATGTTTGTTGTATAACATATTTTGTGGTGTCATTATCCAAAATCAAAATGTGCATTTTATAGAAAACAGGCCTGTGTAAAACCCACAAGAAAGACACAAATCTTGATCTTACAAAGTTCACATTTGGTAGAACTTGAAGGCAATATCAGACATGAGTATTTAGGAACTGTGTTTGATATTGCGTTCAGATGGGGGGAAATCACCCCTGGAAAAGCCAAATTTGGAAGATGCACACAAATTTCCCAATGTCAACATGTGCTATCTGCCATCACGGGGGATCAAGGGATGTGTTTTGGGGGAGAAAGCCCTTCCTCACCGTTACTTTATTATTGAGGAAGGGGTTGCACCCCCAAAACGCATCCATTGATCTCCCGTGATGGCAGATAGCATATGTTGGCACACTGTGTGCATCCTCCAAATTTGGCTTTGGGAAAAATCACAAAAACATTTCGCACATTGTAGCACACAAAAGAAGAAAGTGATTTGGAGGGGTTTTAAACTCGCCCCAAAACATCAATGATGTTTTTATATTTTGGAATAACATCATTGATGTTTTGCTTGATGTTTTCCAATTGTAAATTACACCCCATGATCTCCCCGATCAGGATCTGGGCACTTTCGGATGTGAAAGGATCTGGATCCACAACCTCACGATCACCTAAAAAGAAAGGAAACCCAAAATAAATTAGGTCTAAAAAAAATGCCGCCATCCATCTCTTATCTGAGCCTGTGGTCGCAGACACTCACCTGTTGTGGTGACTAGTTCCACCACGTCTTCTTCCTCCTGCTCAACTTGGGTTGGGGGGATTTTCCCTTCTTCCAGAGGGGGGGGGCTCTGGTCTCCTCGGATGAGGGGTGTCCTCCGAGTCTTTTCTCCCCTATGTAAAACAAAAATGGTATAATTAGCACACAGATATTTGATGGCAGAACTATAAAGATGAAACATTGCTTGGAAGTGGGGTACAATTATCTATTTTAGCAGAGTTCCAAGATGTAGCTTTTTTAGTACCCTTTGTCAAGCTGCAATACTTTACCTGTTTTGTACAAGCTTCACAGATGGAGACCCCCCTATAGTATACACTGGAGCACCTGTGTGGCCCCCCTAATAAAAAGGGTGTTCTGGGGTCCCACACTAGTGCTCCAGTGTCCAGATGTGAAAACAGCTGCTCAGTGTCCTCTCCTTACACACAATCTAGTTTGCATTTCATTCTAGTAACAAAGCCATCTACACACCCCAATTCTTTGAAGACAAGTATAGGGCCTCAAAATGGTGGCCAAATGCATATGGGCTAAACAATGGTATTTTATAGTCCGAAAAAAAAATGTTTGATCCGAACGAATAATGTGCCCATGAACATGAAAGTTGCCATTTTAAACTGTACAACAGTTCCTAAAAGCACATGGAGCAGCACAAACGTAATAAACACAAGAACAATAGGAACACAGCACAACTACTTACTTTTTTGCAGCACTCTCCGGATCTTTCTGTACTGCTCATGTTCTCGTAATTTCAGGTCCGACCACCGCTTCCTGAGCTGATCTTTCGATCGTCGTACCCCGAATTTCCGGTGCAGACTCCTGACCACTTTCGCCATGATCTTGGCCTTTCGGACATTGTGGTTGGGGTAAGGCCCATACTTTCCATCATAGTCGGCCTTCTTCAGGATGTCCACCATTTCCAACATCTCCCCAAAGGACATATTTGAGTCCTTTAATCTCCTTCTGGATCGGGACGTTTCAGGCTCCGGCCTTTCCTCCTCCTCCTCCTCCTCGTTGCTGTAATTAGCACTATCCTGCTGTCTCTCCGCCATGTGCTCTTCCTCCACTGCGCCGAACAAAAAGGGGCGGGGAATAGAATAGAAAGAACGTCAGGGGCGGGCGGAGTTATACGCATGCGCAGTGTGTATAAATCGTAACGCGCACGTCTTACGTACGATCTGTGAGCGGAGGAAGGAGCATCGGAGACGCCGATCGTGCTAACGAAGGTAGGATCTAAACTTGGGCCTATACTGCTTCGAAATTGAAGCCTATATTGTAACAAGATTAGGGGAGTTTGGCCTGACATTAGGGTTTGTCTTGTGTTGTGTCTTGCAGAAAAAATGGATGGGTTCAACGACCACAATTTCCTGCCCCTGTTTATTGACAAGTACAGGGAGCTGCCCTGTCTGTGGCAGGTGAGACACCCCCACTATAACCATAAACAGAAGAGGCAGGCAGCGCTGGAGAAACTGCTGGAGTTGCTGAAGCCGGTGGTCCCCACAGCAACCATCCCTTATTTAAAAGCTAAAATTGGTGGCCTGAGGAGCACTTATCTTAGGGAGAAGAAGGTCACAGATTCCCAGAGGTCCGGAGCTGCAGCAGATGACATTTATGTCCCCAGGCTGTGGTACTATGAGAGACTGCGATTTCTGTCAGACCACACTGAAGTCAGGGAATCCCTCTCTACTCTTCCTTCCACGCTTCCTTCCATACCAGCTGAGGCTTCTGATGTCCAACCTGGGCCTTCCAGCCAGGAAGAAGTGGAGGAGCCCAGCTGGAGTCAGGTATAGCATTCTTCTACAGATTTCTGGGCAATAAAGAAATGATGTTTACTAGATGTTATTATTGATCACTAATTGCTGATTAAAAAAAGTGTTTTACATATCAATAGACAGTAGTGGGCACCCAAAATTGTGACAAGAATGCAAAATGCTGGGCTCAGAAGGATAGTCTGTTATATTTGTTAACATTGAATTTGCAGCAGTCAGGAGGAGAAAATTGTGTGTGATTGATGAAAACAATACTAAAACTATGTCCCTTTTTCATACACAGGAAGACCTCAGCCAGGAGGAGGCTGTGGAATGTGGCAGTCAGGAGGAGGCGGGGATTAGTGGCAGTCAGAAGGAGACGGGGATTAGTGGCAGCCAGGAGGAGGCGGGGCTAAGTGTCAGCCAAGAGAAGCCAGGGACAAGTCGCAGCCTGACTGAGTCTCAGGTTCCTCCCCTCCGCCTGCCATATAAAAGGGCCAGGAAGGCCACTCCCAGTCCTGTGCAGGATTCAGTGTACAGGCTGATCCAGGAGGCTTCGGCGTCCCTCAGAGCCTTCCCCAGTCCTGCAGAGGCCTTTGCCTGCATGGCTGCCACCAAATTGCAGGGCATGCAGGAGGGCCAACGCAAGATCTCTGAGGACCTGATTTATAAAGTCCTTCGTAAGGGGGAGAGTGGGGAACTGACACCCAAGACGGATGTCATGGAGAGGGATGATCCTCCTCCTCCTCCTCCTGCTGCCACAACTCCACCACCACAGCCAAAGCCTGGAAGGAAGTGTGGAAGGAAGACCACAGAGTGATTGCCCTGGGTTCAGTCTGGTCTGACAGAAGATGCAGTCTCTCGTATGACCACAGCCTGGGGACACAGATGTCATCTGCTGCTTTCCGGATCTCTGGGACCTCTGGACCAGACTGCCCTCCCTTAGATAAGGACTCCTCAGGCCACCAATTTTGCTTTTAAATAATTGATGTCTGCCCTGGGGGTCCAAGGCTTCGCCCACTTCTGCAGTTTCTCCAGCGTTGCCTCCCTCTTTGTTTTTTTATTGTTGTGACCCCTTAATAAAATATTTTTAGGTAAATTCTACTCTCCTGTGTGTGTTTTCATCCAAAAAGGACAGTTTGTTGGTGAGTATTCAGGTACATTTCTAAAGTACAATGTGAAATTAACAAGGGACAACAACACCAAACAATCTCCTCCTACAGATTAAATAGAACAACATATCAATGGTGTTGGGGGAACTTGTCACAAAAAACACACAAACATTTTCGGGAATACAAATCAAAATCAACAAAAAAATAAAAAATAAAAAGAGAAACACAAAAAAAGATTCTACATTAAAGTAAAAAAAAAAAAAAAAATATGTTGTCAGATGTGAGAAATCAAAATATATTGAGGGAATCCCGATAAATAGTAACGAAAAAAGTTTGTGAGAAGTGTGTGTGAATATGAGCATCAAAACGACTTAATTCTTGTCACATTATAAAGAAGAAGAGAGTGCGCTGTATTAAACCATTTTTTACATTGCAGCGTGATGAAAGTGCTTTATCCATTACGAACGCTAAGTTTACCAGAACGAGCTGTCCCGTGTCGGAATTTCTTCTGAGCATGCGTGGCACTTTGTGCGTCGGAACAGGCCACACACGGTCGGAATTGACGCGATCGGATTTTGTTGTCGGAAAATTTTATCTCCTGCTGTCCAACTTTGTGTGTCGGAAAATCCGATGGAAAATGTCCGATGGCGCCCACACACGGTCGGAATTTCCGACAACACGCTCCGATCGGACATTTTTCATCGGAAAATCCGACCGTGTGTACGGGGCATTAGTGTTAATCTATACATTCCCCTGATGAAGCCAATGTTTTGGCGAAACTAGTTGGGAACAAATGACCAACGATCACCTTTCAACATCATTGGTGACGGTCAATATCTTGAACTGTACTTATGTTTTTGTGTTCTTGAGATTTTTCTATATATGCATGTTTAATGTACATTTTTAGTCTTTTTGATACAATTAAAATAAAAAAGATGATTTTATAATAAAATTGTTCTATTTCATTGGTGGCACCGTAATAATCCCATCCCCCCTTCTTTCCTATTTGAAACTTCTGCAACAAGGATGAGGTGCTGTATCTATTAGGACATACCACCTATCACCTATTTACCATTATTATCTTGTATTTTTTAACCTCAAGGAGGTTGGTGTTGGTGTCCCTTGTTAATTTGACATTGTATTTTTGAAATGTACATGCTTACTCACAAACAAACTGTCCTTTTTGAAGTAAAACACATAGGCAAGTATTTGTGAAAAATAAATAGCCAATCATTATGGGTCATAACAAAATAAAGAGGAAGGCAACGCTGGAGAAACTGGTAAAATTTGCGAAGCCTTTGTACCCCAGGGCAGACATCAATTATTTTACAGTCAAAATTGGTGGCCTGAGGAGTTCTTATAATAGTGAGCACAATCCGATCCAGGACTAAAAGCGATCAGGAACAGCAGCAGATGACATATCTGTCCCCAGGCTGTGGTCTTTCCACAGCCTGCGTCTTTTGTCAGACCAGACTGAACCCAGGCCATCACTTTCTTGTCTTCCTTCCACGATTCCTTCCACGCTTGCTTCCAGGCTGTGGCTCTGGTGTTGTAGTTGTGGCAGGGGGTGGAGGAGGAGGAGTTGGTCCATGGTTGAACTCACAAATGTGGTTTTGGCTTGTGAGTTCGCCCCTCAACCCCTTATTTAGGGCTTGTAACATAACTTCCTCACATAAGAGGCATTGGCCCTCCTCCATTTCCTGCATTTTGCAGGCTGTCATGTAGGCATAGTCATCTTGATTATTGGGGGGGTTCTGAAATAGGCCAAGTGCTGCCTGCCTCCTCCAGGTTACTCCTCTTCCTGGGACTTTTTTTGGAAGGCGGAGGTGAGGGACCTGGGATTCGGGCAGGCAACTGGGCCTGGCCACCTCCTGGCTCCCACTTACCCCCGCCACCTCCTGGCTGCCACTTTCCACAGCCTCCTCCTGGCTGAGACTTTCCTGTAAAAAAGGGACATAGTTTTAGTTTTTGGTTCTTCAATCACACACAATTTTCAGCTCATGACTGTTGCTAATTGAATGTTAATAAATAGAAAAGACTATCATTCTGACCCCAGCATTTTTCATTCTTTCCCAATCATTTGTGGCCACTACTGTCTATTGATATGTAAAACACTTTGTAAAATCAGAAACTACTGCTCAGGTGGAAGGAAGCCTTGAAGGAAGACTGGAGAGTCTGGCCTGGGTTCAGTCTGGCCTGCCAGAAAATGCAGTCTGTCATAGTACCACAGCCTGGGTACATAAATATCATCTGCTGCAGCTCCTGATCTCTGGGAATCCTGGACCTTCTTGCGCTCCCTATTATAAGTGCTCCTCATGCCACCAATTAGGGCCTTCAAATAGGGGATGTCTGCCGTGGGGATCACCGGCTTCACAAATTCCAGCAATTGATCCAGCGCTGCATGCTTCTTTTTTTTTGTTATAAAAGGGGTGGTTTACCTGCCACAGACAGGACATCTCCCTGTACATATCAATGAATATGGGGATAAAGTCCCGATCATTCAATAGATCCATTTTCTCTGCAAGACACAACACAAGACAAACCCTAATGTCAGGCTAAACTCTCCTAATCTTGTCCCAATAAAGACCTCAGTCTATAAGCAGTATAGGCCACTGATGCACCAAGTTAAAATTGTACCTTCATTCTAACGATCAGCGCTTCTTATACTCCTTCCTCCGTTCAAAGATTGTACGTACGATGCACGCGTGTTACGCTTTATATGCATTGCGCATGCATGAAACTCCACCCGCCCCTGACATTCTTTCTAGCCTATTCCCCACCCATTGGCTTTTGGCGCAGTGGGAGAGCACATGGCGGAGAAAGAGCAAGTGCATGCAGAGGAGAGCAGCAACGACGAAAGCCCGGAGCCACGAACGTCCCGATCCCGGAGGAGATTTAAGGCCTCAAATATGTCCTTTATAGAGATGGTTTGAGATGGTGGACATTTTAAAGAGGACCGACTATGATGGGAAGCATGGACCTTACCCAAACCCAAATGTCAGAAAGGCCAAAATCATGGTTAAAGTTGTGAAAAGTCTGCACAGGAATTTTGGGGTACGACGATTCAAGGATCAATTGAGGAAACGCTGTTCAGACCTGAAATTGAGGGAGCAGCATCAGTACAGAAAGATCAAGAGAGTTCTTCAACAAATAAGTAGTTTTCGTGTGTTCCTATTATTATTATTACTTGCATGCTGCTCCATGTGCTTTTCTTTACTGTTGTACAGTTTAAAATGGCAACTTTCAGGTACGTGGGCACAGTTACCTTCATAGTAAACATAGTTTGTTCCCCACTAATACGATGTTTTTGGCAGATACAGGTTAACTACATTTGTTCAGGCCTATTTGTAATAAAAGAAGTTTATGACATTGTTGTCTAGATGGGTTTGTACTAGAATGAAATGCAAACTTAATTCAGTTTAAGGAGAGGACACTCAGCAAGTGTCCCACACAGGTGCTCCAGTGGATACTAGGGGTGTCTCCATGTGTGAAAATTGTACAAAAAAGGATTCCAGCTTTAGAAAGGGAAAAAAAATAATGTTTTCAGCTTGGAACTCTGCCAAAAAAAACAATTGTACAACACTTCCAAGCAATGTTTCATATTACTATTTCTGGGCTCAAATATCTGTGTGCTAAGTATACCTTTTTTTTATTCACATAGGGGAGAAAAGACTCGGGACATCTGAGGACACCAGGAACCCCCCCCACCTCCAAAAGAAAAGCAAATCCCCACACCACAACCAGAATATGTGAACGAAGGAGAGGTTTATGAAGTCGGTGAAATGGTGACCACAACAGGTCACTGTTGTCTGAGACCACAGCTTCAGGTAATAAATGTATGCCTGCATATTTATAATACATGGCTATACTGACGGCTAAGATAGAACATGAAAGACACATAGCGGAGGAGAGCAAAAAAAAATCCCAAGAAATTCTTTAAGTATGTAAACAGTAACAAAGGGAGGACAGACCATATTGGCCCCATAAAGAATGAGGAAGGACATCTGGTTACAAAGGATGGGGAGATAGCAAAGGTATTGAATTTATTCTTCTCAGTCTTCACGAGTGAATCAGGGGGCTTCAGTAACCAAAACTGCAGTGTTTATCCTCATGACACAATACAGGAAGCACCTCCATGGTCAACAGAGGACAGAATTAAAATTAGACTTGAGAAACTTAACATTAATAAATCACCTGGACCAGATGGCTTGCATCCGAGGGTACTTAGGGAACTCAGTCAAGTGATTGCCAGACCGTTGTTCCTAATTTTTACAGACAGTCTATTGACTGGAATGGTACCAGCTGATTGGAGAAAAGCCAATGTAGCACCAATATTTAAAAAGGGCCCAAAATACATCCCTGGGAATTACAGACCAGTTAGCCTAACATCAATAGTATGTAAACTCTTGGAGGGGATGATAAGGGACTATATACAAGATTTTAGTAATAAGAACGATATCATTAGCAATAATCAGCATGGATTCATGAAGAATCGTTCTTGCCAAACCAATCTATTAACTTTCTATGAGGAGGTGAGTTGCCATCTAGATAAAGGAAGGCCCGTAGATGTGGTGTATCTGGATTTTGCAAAAACATTTGACACAGTTCCCCATAAACGTTTACTGTACAAAATAAGGTCCGTTGGCATGGACCATAGGGTGAGTACATGGATTGAAAACTGGCTACAAGGGCGAGTTCAGAGGGTGGTGATAAATGGGGAGTACTCAGAATGGTCAGGGGTGGATAGTGGGGTTCCCCAGGGTTCTGTGCTGGGACCAATCCTATTTAATTTGTTTATAAATGACCTGGAGGATGGGATAAACAGTTCAATCTCTGTATTTGCAGACGATACTTAGCTAAGCAGGGCAATAACTTCTCCGCAGGATGTGGAAACCTTGAACAAATTAATGGGGTGGGCGACTACATGGCAAATGAGGTTCAATGTAGAAAAATGTAAAATAATGCATTTGGGTGGCAAAAATATGAATGCAATCTATACACTGGGGGGAGAACCTCTGGGGGAATCTAGGATGGAAAAGGACCTGGGGGTCCTAGTAGATGATAGGCTCAACAATGGCATGCAATGCCAAGCGGCTGCTAATAAAGCAAACAGAATATTGGCATGCATTAAAAGGGGGATCAACGCAAGAGATAAAACGATAATTCTCCCACTCTACAAGGCTCTGGTCCGGCCGCACCTGGAGTATGCTCTCCAGTTCTGGGCACCAGTCCTCAGGAAGGATGTACTGGAAATGGAGCGAGTACAAAGAAGGGCAGCAAAGCTAATAAAGGGTGTGGAGGATCTTAGTTATGAGGAAAGGTTGCAAGCACTGAACTTATTCTCCCTGGAGAAGAGACGCTTGAGAGGGGATATGATTTCAATTTACAAATACTGTACTGGTGACCCCACAATAGGGATAAAACTTTTTCGCAGAAGAGAGTTTAATAGGACTTGTGGCCACTCATTACAATTAGAAGAAAAGAGGTTTAACCTTAAATTACGTAGAGGGTTCTTTACTGTAAGAGCGGCAAGGATGTGGAATTCCCTTCCACAGGCGGTGGTCTCAGCGGGGAGCATTGATAGCTTCAAGAAACTATTAGATAATCACCTGAATGACCGCAACATACAGGGATATATAATGTAATACTGTGTAGATATTTGCCAGCACACCAAGGATCAGCACACGGTGGCGTCCGAACGGTTTAATTTATTGCATGATCACAGCACAAAAGGTGCAACGTTTCGGAGTCACGCAGGACCCCTTTGTCAGGCATGTGATAAATTTGAAAATATCAGTGAAGAGAATTTAAATAACCATCAACCAATCAAAAATCAAGGAAAAGTCAAGAAATAATGAAACTCCTCCCCCCAGGGGGGTATGACGTCAAAAAACCCGCCAGAAAGACTCAAAAATAAACATAATAAAAGGATAGCATGTTTAAAACAGATCACCAAACATATGTAACTGAGGGGTTAAAAAAAACTCCTGACATTACCTGTATTTGATAAGTGAAATGGTGGATCCTGAGCCCATACAAGGACGAGCCCGTTGCTAGGGAACAGAACTGTTTATAGCATGATTCAGTAAGTGTCGATTGGCACTAGTATGGGGATGTGTAAGTTAACCTTGAATGGCAATCACCAATCGCGCTTGTGCGATGTGGCTGCGGAACCAGGCAGCAGTAACACTGTAATGCCAGGGGCCACCGATGCCATAAAATAGTATGCGATCGGCGCCAGATTGGCGCTCTTGTGGGGGTATTTTCATTTGACTAGGTAGACACCACTGGCCGCGCGTGCGTGATGCACGGGCGGTAGCTAGGCAAGGGAGACGCTGCATTGTCGGGGCCGCCGGTGTCATAGAAACCAGTGACGCCCGCTGGCCCTGCCCACCAAGGCGGACGGCATCCAATCAGGGGAGGTGGGGAGGATGTGAGTAGTGTGAGTGAAGTGGACGAAAAGAAACAGAACGTGAAGGAAGTAAAGAAGGGAAAAGCACAGGGGGAGGAAAGGGGGAAAGATCGAGACCTAGGAGTTGAAAATAGAAAAGAAAGGAAAGGATTGAAAGAAAACGAAGAGGAGAGAGAGAAGGGAGAAGGGGAAAAAGATAATGAAAATTAGAGGTACAGATCATTTTGAAAATAGTAGTGGTGAAACAAGGAAAATAAAAATAAATAAACAATAAATGCAAAAAGGTTGTAAGAGATGTAAATAATAAAATGAGAATACAGAATAAATAGACAGAATAAAAAAAATAGAAAGAATCGAAAGAATCGAAAGGGAAGAAACGAAGGAGAAATAGGAGAGAGAAGAGAATGAAAACAAAGACAAATAAATAAAAATAATAATAAATGAAAAAATGAAAAATGAGAAAATGAAAAAAAAATGAAAAAAATGAACAAAATGAAAAAATGAAAAAAATATTAAAAATAAAATAAAAATAGAAGTAAATAGATATAAATAAAAATAAAAATAAATATAGATACAAAGATGAAAATGAAAATAGATACAAAGGTGAAAATAATAAAAGTGAATATAGAAGTGAAAATATAAATATTAAACAAAAAATGAAAATATAGATAAAAATAAAAATAGAAATGGATAAAGAATAAAGATGGAAAAATGAATGAAAAATTGAATGAAGATGAAAACTATTGGGATTAGAGATGAAAGAAAAAACAAAAATAGGAATAATAAGTGTAAAGGTAAAATAATACAAATAAATAACATAAAAATAAAAATGGAAAAAATTAAATAAATATAAAAATAGAAAGAAATAAATAAAAATAAAAAATAGAAAATAGAGATAAATATAAATAATAAATAATAATAATAAATGAAAATAAAAATACATAGAAGTGGTAATCGAGGGGGGGAGGGGAAAGGAGAAGGAAGAAAAATAAATTAAGGAAAAAGAGGGGGAAAGAAAGAACTGGAAAGGGGGTAAGGGTAGAGGAAAAGAGGGGAAGAGAGAACACTCAGAGCCTGGTTGTGCGAGGCCTAGCTACTTAAGTTCAAAAATTGAATCGAAAGGTTCATTATTACATTGAAAATTACCAGTGAAAAAATCACAACAGATCAAAATAGTCCTATATTGTATTGGCATAAGGCCATCACATGGAACTGAGTAAACGTCATGAAAAGAAAGAGGGGAATAAACACAGAAAAAGAGAAAGAAAAACTCCAAGGTCAAAGGGAATTGGTCCGATCATCGTTCAAATAAAGGACACAGGTCAGCTATCTCTCATTCAAAAAGCAAGTAAACTATAGGTTGGCGTTAAGTCCTCCAGGATGGACCGTGCCCAGGGTGTGGATCCAATAGGCTTCGCGTTGTAGTTTTTGACGGTCATGGTCACCACCTCTAATGGGTTGTTGGACATGTTCAATAACCATACCCCTTAGTTCGTGTGTTTGATGTCTGTGTTTGACAAAATGCACCGCCACTGGTTTGTTGAGGTCAATCTGTTTGTCCTCTTCTGTTTTTGATAGAGCGAGTCTAATATCGCTTCTGTGTTTTTGAAACCTCCTTTTGAAAGGGCCGGTTGTTTTGCCGACATAGGTGAGTGCGCATGGGCATTTTAGAATGTAAACACAGTAGTCAGTGTTACAGTTCAGGTACTCTTTTATGCGATATCGGTTACCCCTGTGTGGGTGATTGAAGTGTTCACCACATATGAGGCAATTACATACATTGCAATTGTGGCATTTGTAGCAGCCAGTCTTCTGTGAAATTTTAGGTATATTCTTAGCATATTTATGTCTAGGGTCAGCTTGTACAAGAACGTCACGAAGTGTCTTGTTCCGTCTATGTGCAATTATGGGTCCCGTTTTCAGTTCATATGCCAATGAATTGTCGGTCTGTAGAATACGTAGATTGTTCCTAATGGCTTGTCTGATATTGTCAGATTCGCGGTTGAATGTGTGGATGAACAGTGGTCGATCTAAAGGCCCTGAGGACTTACATTGTGACTTGAACCAGTATCCAGCTGGTTGTTGCTGCAGCCCCCGACCTTTAAGAGCTTATACCAGGAACGTGTGCGATGGGAATATGAAAAATATAATGTAATACTGACACATAATCACACACATAGGTTGGACTTGATGGACTTGTGTCTTTTTTCAACCTCACCTACTATGTAACCTACTATGTAACTATGTAACCTATGTATGGTGTGTTTTTTTTATTTTAGGTGATGTGGATGATGTGGAAGAAGATTTGCATTTCACAAGTGCAAGTGCACATGTCCTCATCATGGAGATCATGGTGTGCAATCATGATTTACAAAAGATCAAGGAAGACATTGATGATGTGGAAAAAAGACTCAAAAACATCATTGATGTTTTAGGCAGAATCTAAAAAAACACAAAATTCGTCTAGTTTATTTTTATTTTTAGTATTTTCACACATTTTAAATATTTTTTAGAAAGCCAGATTTTGAAGATGCACACAGTGTGTCAACATGTGCTATCTGCCATCACAGGATATCAAGGTACCCGTTTTGGGGGTTCAACCCCTTCCTCACAAATAAAGTAGATGGGAGGAAGGGGTTGCACCCCCGAAACACATCCATTGATCCCCCATGATGGGAGCTAGCACATGTTGACATTAGGCATGGGATTGTCAGGTCACAGACCAGGTGACAGATGCACTCCATGGGAGTCAGGAGTGCACCGCAAAGGTAGTAGACCCTGGGAGGTTCAGGAAGCAGGTCTACTGGATCACTAGCACAGATCCCACTGGGAGCTAGAGCATAGATTCCCCAGGGCGCGCAGTCTAAGAGCCAGCAGGTGTTTACCAGAGCCTCTAGTGGTGAGGATGGACTGCGCTGCAGTCTGGCTCCAGGTCGCGGCCCCCAGGGTCTCACAGCTCACGCTCATGGTAGACTACAGGAGAAGAGGAAGGAGGCAGCAGGCTGGAACAACAAGGAAAGGAAGGGATAAGCCAAATGTCGGGGCGACTAGCAGACAAGGATAAACATAACACGCCAAACGTCAGGGTCACAAGCAGACAGGGATAGTCGAGAACAGGCAAAGGTCGGTAACTGGAATCAGATGTAGGAAACACAGCAAGTTAACACACAATGGTTGATCAGCAAGGTTGGCTTGCAATGCACAGGTTAATATAGTGTTCCTAATTAGAGACCGGGGTGGAGCTATGCTGAGGGAAGCTTACTTAAACAGTCAGGTGAGGGTGGCTGGCCTCTAAAGGTGAACACAGAAGGAAAGGTGAGCTGACAGACACACATTACTGCATAACCATGACAGTACCCCCACTCTTACGAGGCCTCCCCCTCCCCCACTTGAGCCCAGGCTTAAAGGGAAACTCCAGATGGAACCTTCTCAACAGACGAGGAGCAAACACCTCAGATGCAGTGATCCAAGACCTCTCCTCAGGACCAAACCCTTTCCAATCTACGAGGTACTGAAGAATGCCTTTACGGAGGCGGGAATCCAAAACGTGACTAACCTCATACTTTAGATTATCCTCAGAGACCGGAACCAAGGTAGGGAGAGGACAAGAGGACCTATTGAGGACTAAAGGCTTTTTAGGAATGGGTAAGGGCATGAGAAGACCATCAGGAGTCTGAGAAGGGTCCCCCAGACCCTTAAAGATGAGCTGGACATCCAGCACAGGACCATTAGACTGGGCAGAGGTCAGTGGATCCCTGAGGTCAGGTTGATTAGAAGGTGACGTGTCACAAGAGTCAAGCTGGATAGCTGAAACACAAACAGAATGCAGAGAGCCCTGAAAAAAAGATTGAAAACCCCACCAGGCCGATTGAGGCAGTCTATCCAAAGGATGGATTGAGCCTCTTAAACAGGTTTGAACGGACGTAGAAGCAGTAGGGTGAGGCCAGGTTACAGAAGGTCCTGAACAAGAAGAAGCAAGAAGCTGGGCTTAGGCTGGACTGGTGCAGAGGCCGACTGAACAGCATCGCCAGGTGCAGCGACCACTAGATTCACATTGCAAGTGGACAAGTCAGCCTAGGTGTGCATCCAAGGGGGTCCAGGGACAGGCAAAGGTAAATGGCCATGCAAACTGGAGTAAATGATCGACTCAGGTTCACAGGTGGGCTCCTCATCCAGAGTGCCACACGACCCAGAGAGTGTCTCAGCCCGACTATTGCAAGAGACATTCCAGAAATTGATATATGCAGCGGGAAGAGCAGAAGATACTGGGATGGTGGCAACAGGAAGTTTCTCTTTTGGGGTAACCTTGAGTAGGCAGGAGGACAAACAGGAGGAACCTCAAGCCAAGATCTGTCCAGCAGTTCAGTCAACATGTGGAGAATGGAGCCGTAACCAAGAAAGACCTAATATGATAGGAGATGAAGCCTTAGGTAAGACAAGGAAGGATATCCACTCCTGGTGGAGCGTCCCTACCAACATCTTAACAGGGAGGGTCGGGAAGCAGATAGGACTCCCAGGAACAACAGTGCCATCAACCGCCAAGACCACCAATGGCGTTGTGAGGGACAAAAGGGTAAGTCTCATGGAAGATGCAGTTCCCCAGTCCATGAAATTGCCAGCGGCTCCAGAATCAAGATATGCTGAGACCGAACGAGGGGAAACTCGACATGAAGGAACACAGAAAGGAGAAGACAAGAAGGTGAAGGTGATATTTCAGGGTCCAATACTCCATCTTCCAGATGTATTAGCCCCAAGCGTTTTTCCGGAGGAAGAGAACAAGTATCACGAAATTGACCTTTGACGCCACAGTAGAGGCACAGGCCCAGAGTTCTGCGCCTAGTGCGTTCTTCGGGAGATAACTTGGTCCAGCCCAGCTGCACAGGTTCCTCAGCAGGCAGGAGGTACTCCTTGGAACGAAGAGAAGGGACATGGAGCTCAAGCTGCCTAAAGAATGGTGCTGGCGTCTTTTTTCCAGGGCCCTCTCCTGAAAGCGAACATCGATCTGGTTACACAAGGTGATTACACCGTCCAGATCAGCAGGGAGGGATCTTCCTGCTAATTCATCCTTCAGTCTATCAGAGAGGCCATGTAAAAAAGTTTCAACTGGGGGCATGTCTAGCAGCGAACTGAGGAGGACGTGTGGACACAGAGCTCCACAAGCCTGACTGCAATCTATTGCCATCCTGGCTGCAGACATCCCGGGAGAACTATCATCTGTACCCTGGGGACCCCCCGGGCGGCTTCTGGTCTCATCTTGCCAGTATTGATAGACCCAGCCGGCTGATCGTGGCATCTCCTGGCCCGCTCCTCACGGCCTGGGATCGACACCATCTTGAGGCCTACGAAGCCTCCTCCGCTACCTCGCCGATCAGCTAGCTGATCCACAGACGTCCCTTATCCTGGCCACAGCCTGCGTTGGAGCATCCGACCAGCAGCCCGTCCTCCCACCCGACCTGCGGATGGTTTCAGCAATGCAGGGAGCTGCCGCTGTCTTGCGGCCCGCGAGGCCTACATCATCCCCGGTCTGGAGTTCCACGGACGGCGGGACTAGCGGCGGAACATCCAGACACCCTCGTGCCTGCATCCACGGAGGTAGCCTTTATACTGCAGACCCGCGGAGTGTCCCCACCGGCCGATTATACAGGCCTGAGGCGCCCCACTATCTTGCAGCCTATAGGCCTGAGGATCCTCCAGCACCCTCCGGCCTAGATTTCCGGGATCCGCGGAAGTTCTCCTTCAGTTGTGGTGATCTCTCTGCAGGGGTAACGGACACCAACACAAACAAAGGCCTGCCTGAGATCCCCTGACATCCAGTCTGCTACATTACAGACTCACTGCTGTCCTGCGGTCTTTGCAGTCAGTCTCATCTTCCTTCTCACCCAGGTACAATTCTCCATTGAAATCCTCCCCAGTACTTGTGTGACTATACCTGGCCCTAAGAAAGAGAAAACTTACTTATATACCAACTGCAGTTGTTTGCTAGCTATCTTTGCAGCTTACCTTTTATTATATCTTTAGCAGGCTCTTAAAGGGGCACTCCCCCCCAAGACTTTAGTTAACCAAATTCAGCCCCTGAAGCCTCAAATAGGGGGGTACAGGTGCGACTAGCACCGATGGAGGACATGTTATGAATTCACTCCGGCCCCCGCTCCTTTCCTAAGGGATCTTTCATCGCTTCGACAGCTTTCACAACCAAAGGGTCATTATTAGATGCCTTCGGACATCTCCGGGCACTACATGGGCAAAGTAGGATTTCAGAAAAACATATACCAAGGTTTTATATCACCAACAACATCAAAGTCTGCACAAAACATCGAGCGATTCCTATATAAACCGCATTCCCCAGCCTCGAATACATCCGCAGAACCGACGGATGCCGCGGACCTATTAGCCTCCCCTCCAGGTATCTTTCACACGGGAAATACCTCCCAGCAGACAAATCCCGCTGAGGCAGTCACAGTGGCGGTCTTAGACTTGAAACTGCAGACACTTCTACAGGATTTGACACGCAATATAGCTAGAGAGGTTGGGAAGATTGCTCAGGAGTAGGGATGAGCTTCGAGTTCGAATGCCGAATGTTCGAATGCCACAGAACACCCTTTAAAAGTCTATGGGAGAAATCAAAAGTGCTAATTTTAAAGGCTTATATGCAAGTTATTGTCATAAAAAGTGTTTGGGGACCCGAGTCCTGCCCCAGGGGACACGGATCAATGCAAAAAAAGTTTTAAAAACGGCCGTTTTTTCAGGAGCAGTGATTTTAATAATGCTTAAAGTCAAACAATAAAAGTGTACTATACCTTTAAATTTCGTACCTGGGGGGTGTCTATAGTATGCCTGTAAAGGGGCACATGTTTCCCGTGTTTAGAACAGTCTGACAGCAAAATGACATTTTGAAGGAAAAAACCTATTTAAAACTACCCGCGGTTATTGCATTGCCGACAATACACATAGAAGTTCAATGATAAAAACAGCATGGGAATTCCCCACAGGCAAACCCGAACCAAAATTTAAAAAAAAAATGACGTGGGGTTTCCCCTAAATTCCATACCAGACCCTTCAGGTCTGGTATGGATTTTAAGGGGAACCCCACGCCAAAAAAAAAAAAAAACGTTGCGGGGTCCCCCCAAAAATCCATACCAGACCCTTATCCGAGCACTCAACCTGGCAGGCTGCAGGAAAATAGGGGGGGACGAGAGTGCGGCCCCCCCTCCTGAACCGTACCAGGCCACATGCCCTCAACATTGGGAGGGTGCTTTGGGGTAGCCCTCCAAACACCTTGTCCCCATGTTGATGAGGACAAGGGCCTCATCCCCACAACCCTGGCCGGTGGTTGTGGGGGTCTGCAGGTGGGGGGCTTATCGGAATCTGGAAGCCCCCTTTAACAAGGGGACCCCCAGATCCCGGCCCCCCCTGTGTGAAATGGTAAGGGGGTACTTACCCCTACCATTTCACTAAAAAAACTGTCAAAAATGTTAAAAATGACAAGAGACAGTTTTTGACAATTCCTTTATTTAAATGCTTCTTCTTTCTTCTATCTTCCTTCATCTTCTTCTAGTTCTTCTGGCTCTTCTGGTTCTTCCTCCGGCGTTCTCGTCCAGCATCTCCTCCGCGGCGTCTTCTATCTTCATCTCCTCGGGCCGCTCCGCACCCATGGCATGGGGGGAGGCTCCCGCTCTTCTCTTCATCTTCTTCTTCATCCTTTTCTCTTCTTCCTTCTTCTCTTCTTCTCTTCTTCATTTTCTTCTGCGGGCCGCTCCACATCCATGCTGGCATAGAGGGAGGCTCCCGCTGTGTGACGGCATTTCCTCGCCTGACAGTTCTTAAATAATGGGGGGCAGGGCCACCCAGTGACCCCGCCCCCTCTGACGCACGGGACATGACGGGACTTCACTGTGGCATTCCCCGTGACGTCACACGGAAGTCCCGTAAAGTCACCGTGCGTCAGAGGGGGCGGGGTCACCGGGTGGCCCCACCCCCGTTGTTTAAGAACCGTCAGACAAGGAGACGCCTACACACAGCGGGAGCCTCCCTCCATGCCTGCATGGGTGCGGAGCGGCCCAGAGAAGAAAATGAAGAAGAGAAGAAGGAAGAAGAGAAGAGGATGAAGAAGAAGATGAAGAGAAGAGAGGGAGCCTCCCCCCATGCCATGGGTGCGGAGCGGCCCGAGGAGAAGAAGATAGAAGACGCCGCGGAGGAGATGCTGGACGAGAACGCTGGAGGAAGAACCAGAAGAGCCAGAAGAGCCAGAAGAAGAAGATGAAGGAAGATAGAAGAAAGAAGAAGCATTTAAATAAAGGAATTGTCAAAAACTGTCTCTTGTCATTTTTAACATTTTTGACAGTTTTTTAGTGAAATGGTAGGGGTAAGTACCCCCTTACCATTTCACACAGGAGGGGCGGGATCTGGGGGTCCCCTTGTTAAAGGAGGCTTCCAGATCCTGATAAGCCCCCCGCCCGCAGACCCCCACAACCACCGGCCAGGGTTGTGGGGATGAGGCCCTTGTCCTCATCAACATGGGGACAAGGTGTTTTGGGGGGCTACCCCAAAGCACCCTCCCAATGTTGAGGGCATGTGGCCTGGTACGGTTCAGGAGGGGGGGGCGCACTCCCCCCCCCTCTTTTCCTGTGGCCTGCCAGGTTGCGTGCTCAGATAAGGGTCTGGTATGGATTTTTGGGGGGACCCCACGCCGTTTTTTTTTTTTTTTGGCGCGGGGTTCCCCTTAAAATCCATACCAGAGGTCTGGTATGGAATTTAGGGGGAACCCCACGTCATTTTTTTTTTAAATTTTGGCCGGGGTTCCCTTAATACCCATACCAGACCTAAAGGGCCTGGTATGGAATTTAGGGGAACTCCCACATCATTTTTATTTTTTTAATTTTGGTTCGAGGTTTCCCTGTGGGGAATTCCCATGCCGTTTTTATCAATGAACTTGTATGTGTATTGTCGGCAATGCATTAACCGCGGGTAGTTTTAAATGGGTTTTTTCCTTCGAAATGTCATTTTGCTGTCAGACTGTTCTAAACATGGGAAACATGCGCCCCTTTACAGGCATACTATAGACACCCCCCAGCCACGAAATTTAAAGGGATATTACACTTTTATTGTTTGACTTTAAGCATTATTAAAATCACTGCTCCTGAAAAAACGTCCGTTTTTAAAACTTTTTTTTGCATTGATCCATGTCCCCTGGGGCAGGACCCGGGTCCCCAAACACTTTTTATGACAATAACTTGCATATAAGCCTTTAAAATTAGCACTTTTGATTAGTCATGTTCGTGTCCCATAGACTTTAACGGTGTTCGAGCGAACTTTTTTCCTGTTCGCATGTTCTGGTGCGAACCGAACAGGGGGGTGTTCAGCTCATCCCTACTCAGGAGCTCAGGGGGGAGATTGATCAGCTTGGAGAGCGCACTGCCACCTTGGAAACTAAATTTGACGAGACTGTACAATATATGCACGCACTCGAGGAAGAAAATGCATCCCTTAAACACACAGTCTCCCAAATACAACTTCAGCAAGAAGATCTGGAGACTAGAGAACGTCGTTCGAATCTGCGGATCCGTGGAGTTCCTGAAACAGTCAATGACAAAGAGCTACGGGCATATCTACTTAATCTTTTTGTAACGCTGGCCCCGCACATACCCGATATAGATTGACGCCTTGATAGGGCTCATAGATCCTTGGCTCCCAAACCTCCTCCTGGATCCAACCAGAGGGACATAGTAGTTTGTTTTCACTATTATGACAGTAAGGAAGCTTTAACGACAGCCACACGCAACAAAAATCGCATTGACTTCGGGCTCCAAAATCCAGACCTTTAGTGATCTCTCCCCCATCACCCTGGCAAAAAGGCGCAATCTTCGCCCAGTCACGGCCCATCTCCAATTGCATCAAATCCCCTACAGATGGGGTTTTCCATTTTGGCTCTCAGCATCCAAAGATGGCACACAATATTCTATCACAGATCTTCACGAATGCGAGGCCTTCACTCAAAATTTGGGTTTGCCACCTGTTCCAGATGAAGAGCTCCAACTCCCTCCGCCTGCTCTGACCTCCAAGTCCCTTCAAGCCCCCACAGCAATCTGGACCCCAGTACGTCGGAGACAACAGAAGGCTTTCTCTACTCCGCAAGGCTCCAATCTACCCAGACCTCCCACCTGAGGCCTCAAGATCTTCCTGATTTGCACCTCTTTGTTTTTTGATTTCCAGATACCCAGGATCTCAGTAGATTTCTTCAGGTATCTGCGGGGAGTGTTCCTCCCTATACCCCCCTTTTTTCACACATATGTTGTTCTATTTTGGAACATCTCAGCTTTCCTTACAGTTTCCATTGAAGTTCCAGTCATTGATGTTATGTTCTGAACATCTTTAACTGTTCAATGTTCGAGACCAGTTATTTCCTAAAGGAGTGGGCCACAGTTCCAGATGACCGTCATGTTCCTCCACATATCCAAGGTTTACTGCCTTGGTTCCCTGAAGGACTTTTTTCCTTCAGGCTTTCAAAACATTTGTTTCAATTTTTTCTGTTTTTTTTTCTTTTTTTTTTCTTTTTTTATCAGGTCCTTTTTTGACCTGTTTTTGTATTTGTCATTGCTTTGGTTTCACTACCATTTTCATAAGTATAAAGTCATTGTCTTCTTAATATATGAGAAATGCTTACACTTATTACCTTACAGATCATTTACAATATGGTTGGTTGCACTCTTAGTTCATGTTAAGATAATGTTTGCTGTTCAATTCAGGACTACCGCATGGCCTTAAAAATATTTTCATGTAATGAAATAAGGGCTTGAATTCCATTCACAAGCGTTGGCTGACTTTGAAGGAATTCAAGGCCTCAGGGGCTGATGTGGTCATGGTTCAGGAGACGCATTTCCGCTCGGGGGGTTTCTTCAAGTTTGCCTCCAAATTGTTCCCTACTACTTTTATGGCCTCTGATCCCTCAGGGAAAGCAGGAGTAGCCATTTTGATCAAACGCTCTTGTCCATTAAAAATTATTACCTCAATATTGGACCCCCATGGTCGGTATGTCCTCCTAAACTGTGTCCACCAAAAAACACACCTCACATTAGTCAATGTCTATGTCCCTAAATTGGGGCAGATCGGATTCCTCACAAAGGTCTTCGAGAGATTACACACATCCCCACAACCCTTTACAATAGTTGGAGGCGATTTTAACTTGTGCATGTCCCCCAGCAAAGACAGACACGCACTCTTCCAAAACACTGCACCACTTCAAGCCTACAAATTGTCCACCTCATTTCGGAAACTAACACGCTCATATAACCTGTTTGATGCAAGGAGAGTGAAACATCCCACACATTGGCAGTACACCTTCTACTCCCCTCCACACAAAATGTACTCTCGTCTAGATCATTTTTTGCTTACTGCACCTCTATTACCCCATTTAGTTGCTTCTGAAATAGGCCCCATTACATGGTCTGACCATGCCCCCATAACGCTAGATATAGCTTTACACTCTGCATTCCCTAAGACATGCCACTGGAGACTTAATGAGTCCCTTCTGCAAAACGATACTACTAAAAACCAACTCCAATCGAAACTTATAGACTACTTTCAGCTAAATGAAGGCTCTGTCTCGAGGTCCTCTACCCTATGGGTGTCCCACAAGGCCTTCTTTAGAGGCAAATTCATTTCCGCTGCTTCACGTAAGAAGCGGGAATTAACCCAACAACGATCGGAGCTTCTGAACCGACTACGTACAGCGGAGATGCATTTACTTCAATCTCCCACAATAGCTCGATTACGTACAGTGGTATCTATACGAAACCAAATTAAGGCTTTGGATATGAGTACAATTTCTAGGGCCATGTTATGGTCAAGGCAGAGGTTTTATGAATATGCAGATAAGCCACATAGAATGCTAGTTAACAAATTAAACCCACGCCCATCCCTATCTATCCCTGACCATATAGTACAACAACACCAACTTACTCCCCCCAGACCATGTCAAAGGTCTTTGGGGACTTCTATAACAAACTTTATGATTGTCTATGCTCAGACCCACTGACCCAATTCACACAAGAGAAGTTCGACACCTTTGTATCATCATTACATCTTCCACAATTGTCTCCAGAGCGGCGATCCTTACTCAATTCACCGATTACTGTTGAGGAACTAGCAGACATGATTAGACTACTCCCCTTACACAAAGCCACAGGCCCTGATGGACTCCCCTATTCGTACTACAAGACCTTTTTCCCAACTCTAGCTCCACACATGTTAAACTTATTTTCCTTCCTACTCAAAGGCTACTTTGCCCCATTCCCAGTTTTTGCATGCACATATCACGATTATTCCTAAGCCAGGCAAAGACCCGTCTATTCCTGATAACTATCGCCCTATTGCCCTATTAAACTCAGATTACAAAACCTTCACAAAAACATTAGCAAACAGACTATCGAAAATATTACCATCACTAATACATAGAGACCAGGTAGGTTTCGTCCCCACAAGTCTTGCAGGAGATAACACTAGGCGCACTATAGACCTTATTGATCTACTAACCAGAACAAAAACCCCTGCCCTGATACTAAGTCTAGATGCTCAGAAAGCGTTTGATCGCCTCAGTTGGTCCTATATGTTCGCAATTCTGGTGAAATATGGCTTCTCTGGACCTTTTATACAAGCCCTCCGTGCCCTTTACTCTTATCCCACCTCCCAGGTACAGCTATCATCTCATATATCCCCTTCATTCTCCCTCAGTAATGGTACCAGACAGGGGTGCCCCCTATCACCCTTACTGTTTGTTCTCAGCTTAGAACCCCTGGCTGCTGCTATACGCGATAGTCCTAATGTCACTGGAGTATGTTTGCGACAAAGAGAATACAAAATATCCCTCTTTAGAGATGACGTCCTCCTGACACTCACACATCCACACACATCCCTGCCCTCACTCCATAATATTCTAACGGCCTTTTGTGCTATCTCAGGTTACAAAATCAATGCTACCAAGATGGAAGCCCTCCCCATTAATATCACAACCCCTCAATTAACTATACTTCAACAAAATTATAATTACTATTGGTGCGCTTCCTCGCTGAAATATTTAGGAGTACAGCTTACAGCATCATACTCTACATTATATCAGGCTAATTTTCCCCCCCTATTCAAAGAGATCAATCGTCTTTTGACACAATGGACCGGTCTTCCCCTCTCCCTTTTGGGACGCGTAAACGTTCTTAAAATGACGATATTACCTATACTGTTGTACTTATTCGAGACGCTTCCAGTGGCAATACCTATGTCACAACTGAAAGCTCTCCAAAGAAGAAGTCTCCACTTTATATGGAACAACGCGTCCCATCGGGTGGTGGGATCAGTGGTCATGGCACGTAAATATTGGGGAGGTTTAGGAGCCCCTGATTTTATTAAATATTATTACGCCTCTCACTTAAGGGTCCTCACTTCCTGGACTCACAGGAAAGCTCCCAACAGATGGGCCGAGATCGAAATGAGTGTTACCTCACCGGTCCATCTGTGTTACATGCTCTGGCCGTCTAGTGACAAGCACATGCCCCAGCTGAGAAGTTTATGCCTGGCACCAATGCTCTTCACGCTAGCAATTTGGAAAAGATGCTCTGATCGATATTCACTATCTTCTCCATGCTCACCTCTTACAAATGTTCTCTTCAACCCAGACATCCCTGATAGCATGTCCTATGATCGTATGCTGCATTGGACCGGGGCCGGGATTTTTCAGCAGAGGCATCTTGTTAACCCAGCTATGAGACACTTACCACCCTTTGTTGACTTACAAAAGCAATACCAGATTCCTAAAACACTTTTCTATTCCTATTTACAGTTTAGACACTTCTTCACTACAAAATCCCCCACCCTCTCCCTGGACAAAACATCAGACTTCGAAATGTTTTGTGCCAAAGGCCCCTATGAGCCCCAATTAATTTCTACCATATATAGAATCTTACATGAAGCTAACCCCTTGAAGGTAGATAGTCATTTCTTTGTTAGGTTGGGAGAGTATCTGGGAATCCACCTCCAGAATTTCCCGTTGTTTCGCACACAAAAAATCTGCGTACAAAATTCTACTTTTCTGGTACAAAACTCCAGAACGCCTACATGCATACAACCCGACAACCTCAAAAATATGTTGGAGATGTAATAAAGCTGTGGGCTCACAATATCAAATTTTTTGAGAATGTCCTCCAGTCACCCAATTCTGGGCCCAAATTCAAACGGTTCTGGAGAAGCTGTTGGAGGTCCCCGTCCCCCTAAACCCTATGCATTGCATACTGGATCTACCTGTTCGAGGTATCCACAAATCTAAAAGAAAACTGATGTCCTTCATATTATTAGCGGCTAAAAGAACCATTCCCAAGCTTTGGCTCTCTACCTCCTCTCCCACTCTCACGCAAACCCTCTCCATTTTGACGGATATACGGAGAATGGAACATCTATCCGCCTTAGTTGATGATTCAATCCCAAAATTTTCACATCTATGGCAGTCATGGGACGAATCGGAGTATAGCTCTGAAACATACAGTTCTAATTGAGAGACAGCGGTCTTGTACAGACAATTTATCTTTAGGTCTTTACTGTTTTCACTAAATGTTGACTATGGCACTTCCATTTTCATGCTTCTGTATTGCTTGTGTACCCCATATAGATAGCGAGAGTATTTATCATTGCAACCAAACCGTACACATAAAAATCACTATTCCTTTTTTACCTATTTGGCTTTCTCAATATCTAGCTTATTACATTAGCTTTTACATTTCACCCCAACTATGTATATATTTCATTGACAATGTATATTTACATCACCTGTAATTGAATGTGCTAATTACATTTTTTTGTATTATATATAAAACAGGTTAAATAAACAATTTAAAAAAAAAGGTTGCAACTAGAGCCTCATTATTCCAGCATAGCTCAGCAGTCAAAGTACGAAAATGAAGAGCGTATTGTCCCACACAAGCGGACTCTTGACGAAGATGTAAAAGGGCGCTGGCCGCTGAGTAGACACGACCAGGTTCCTCGAAGATATTCCGAAAATGTTTCAAGAAATCAGACAGGCTAGAAACCACTGAATCATTCAGTTCCCACAGAGGGGCAGCCCAGGCTAACGCCTCGCCGGACAGGAGGGATATAATATAGGCTACCTTTGCCCGATCGGACAGGAAGTTTTGGGGCTGAAGCTCAAAATGAATTGTGCACTGGCTAAGGAACCCCCTGCAGGCCTTGGAGTCCCCAGAGAAATGGGCCGGAGCTGGCAGTTGTAATGAATGTGTGGTTGCGACTGGTGCGATAGGTGCAGCAGCAGATAGCGGTTGAGGTTGTTCAACCGGGGGTCCTAAATGAGGCCTGAACCTGTACAAAACGAGAGGCCAAATCCTGAAGGAATTGCATCACCTGGGTCTGATGCGATTCCTGGGTCTCAAGACTGCGAACTATGCCCTGTAATGAATCATCTGCAGGAAGCTGCACTTCAGCCGGGTCCATGACTGATCAAACTGAGACCAGGTGACAGATACACTGCGTGGGAGTCAGGAGTGCACCGCAAAGGTAGTGGACACTAGGACTGACTGCTGAGGATTGAACCCTGGGAGATTCAGGAAGCAGATCTACTGGATCACTAACACAGATCCCACTGGGAGCTAGAGCATAGATTCCCCAGGGCGCGGAGTCTAAGAGCCAGCAGGTGTTCACCAGAGCCTCTAGTGGTGAGGATGGATTGTGCTGCAGTCTGGCTCCAGGTTGCGGCCCCCAGGATCTCACAGCTCACGCTCACGGTAGACTACAGGAGAAGAGGAAGGAGGCAGCAGGCTGGAACAACAAGTTAAGTAAGGGATAAGCCAAATGTCGGGGCGACTAGCAGACAAGGATAAACATAAAACGCCAAAGGTCAGGGTCACAAGCAGACAGGGATAGTCAAGAACAGGCCAAGGTCGGTAACTGGAATCAGACGTAGGAAACACAGCAAGTACACACGAAAGCTAACACACTATGGTTGATCAGCAAGGTTGGCTTGCAATGCACAGGTTAATATATTGTTCCTAATTAGAGACCGGGGTGGAGCTATGCTGAGGGAAGATTATTTAAACAGTCAGATAAGGGTGGCTGGCCTCTAAAGGTGAACACAGAAGGAAAGGTGAGCTCACAGACACACATTACTGCATAACCATGACAGGGATCAGGAGGGAAATCCCCATTTTGATTCTCAATTTGTGTGCATTTTCAAAATTTGGCATTCACAGGGGTCACATCACCCCATCTGATATGAAGGCAAGATCAACCCAGTTTGGACATACTAATGTCTGATATTGCCTTCACTTTTTCAAAGTTGAACTTTGTAAGTTCCTGAGTTGTGTATTGTTTTATGGTTTGAAACATGCCTGTTTTAACACAAAAAAAGCTGTTTGTACTGTCAAAAACAAAAATGTTATTACTAAAATATGTTGGTTTGTTCAAAAACCATTTTCTAACGCACATGTGAATGTGCACAGAGTAAAAAGTTTTCTACTCAACAATGTGTGGCTTCTTCTTTAAATGCTCAATATAATTTTTTGGACTAAGTTGGTGTTTACACTGAAATGGGGATTATTTTCTAAAGGGAAATCCACTTTGCACTACAAGTGCACTTTCAGTGCAGTTTCAAGTGCAGTTTCAAGTGCATTTTTGCAGTGCACTTGTAGTGCAAAGTGGATTTTCCTTTAGTAAATAACTCCCACAGTGCTTTATAATTTGCCACAATCAGGCCATTTTCGTGACTCTGCAAAAATTCATAAATGGTGCTGAAAAGGATGTATATTTTTAACAGTAATGCATTACATACATTAACAACAAAAACAAGGTGTGTGTAGCAGACCCACAACATAATAGTAGTTCACTGAAGAAGAGATTGTCACCTCATGTATCAAATAAATTACGTTTGCACTATTGAAGAAAATGTAAAAAAAAAAGCCCATTGGAGAACCTAGGAGACAGCTAAAAGAAACACAAACAGTAAATCAAAGGAAATATTATTTCAGTTTAAATGAAAACAACTATTTTTAAAATGTTTATTAAAGATTTTCTGGCATATGAATGGCCCCCCTACCCGCCAAGTACTCCATATATTTTATACGGACATCACGTGCGCTTTTGGGGGGCAAGCACTGAAAAGCAGATACGAACCCACAAGCAAAAACTGAAGAGCAGTAACGATCAGAAAAGCACAAGGCTGAAAAGTGCGAGTCGTCTCTCACCAAACTTCTACTAATATGAAATTAGCAGAAGGAGCCCAAAGGGTGGAGCACTTGGTATTGAACTTCCCTTTTCTAGTGCCGTTGTATGGGGTAGTACATCACCGCGTTCTTCACGTTCAGAATTTCTGACGAGATTTGGGTGACCGTGTGTGTGCAAGACAAGTTTGAGCCAATATCCGTTGGAAAAAAAACATGGATTTTGTTGTCGGAATGTGCGATCGTGTGTACGCGGCAACAGAGTTTTTCTCTCCTGGGCCTAGGCAAAATGGCGCCGGTCCATCATCCACCCCAGCCTCTGGATACTCTCAGCGTCCCTCTCAGAAGGGGAAACCACAAAAAAGGAGTAGTCCACCTAAAGGCTCACATCCCTCTCCAGCTACACCATCATCTGGGAGTCCAGAAAAGACACAATTCAGGATGGATGCTGCGGATGAAGAACATGAGGTGAGCTTCATCCATAACTCAGGGGATGACACTAGGGAGCTGCCAGACTCCATAGACCAATTCCCTACTAACAATTAGCCTGTTCTAGACACAGTGCTCAAAGACATGCTGGTATAATTAAGAAGCTCCCTACATTCAGATATGGTATCATGTGTGCATACATTTAGCAAGGGCTTGCAAGCGGTCTCAGACAAAGTGTCTCATCTAGAGAACAAAATGGAGGAGTATGTGTCCGCTATCAATGCTTTGGTAGATGCCAATGAAAGCAATGAGGATGACATAGAGGGGATTAAAGCAAAAATGGCGGACATGGAGGACAGATCCAGGAGGAATAATGTTAAAATCAGGGGTATTCCAGAATCTGTCTTCCAGCAGGATCTGCGCAACTATGTCTCCCAGCTATTCACCACAGTTTTACCTGATATGTCAACCCTTGATTGTACTGTGCATAGAATACATCATCTCCTTAAACCCGCATACCTCTCTGCTAATATACCCCAGGATGTCATACTGAAACTCCATTTTCATCACACCAAAGAAAAGCTAATGGCAGTGTCCCGACAGAGAGAACAGATGCCATCAACCTACACCGATTTACAATTCTACGCAGATTTATCACAGTACACTCTCCAAAAATGCAGGAATCTAAACACCATTACCAAAGCTCTTAGAAATCATAAGCTGAGCTACAAGTGGGGCTTTCCAATGAAGCTGATTGTCACTAAAGACGACACAGAACACGTGATGGACTCAGTGGCTAAAGGCATGGCTTTACTGAAACCATGGGGCATTATTCCTGAACCGAATAGGCACCCACGCCCAAATGGCAACAACACTAACCCAGACTCTGAATGGCGTACAGTAAACCACAAGAACGCCCGCTCTCACAATTGACCTGGACATGCATGCTGTAAGCTTTTAATGCTCCTTTTTTGTCCTTCATGTATATTTGCCTTCACTAACCTCCCCAGCATGCTACCCTGGGCCCATACACACCTAGCCTAGTCACTTAACAATGTATTTTGTCAGCTCCATTGTAGTGCTTACCCTAAAGACCCCTAAAATGTGTCCAAATGTTATTGTTGTCCTTAAATTCAGGCAGAGTGCAGGATGCTTTTTTTGGGGACCCTCCCTCCCCCCCAACCGCTAAGTCAACCGATACCAATACTGTATCTGCTGACTTTGCCAAACCCATACACACTATACCTACTCTTTTGTGTTCATATTTATGGATGAATTCACCAAAGCATGTAGTGAAAGTGCCTGCCTGAATACTTTCAAGTGGTACTGTTTAAAGTTTTGTTCTCCTATTATCTTGATAGGTAATTTCAGAATGTAAAAATGTGCTTCAATTTGGACAGTGTGTATTCATATTTTTGGATTAGGACACTTTTTACCTGTCCAGTGGGCTGCCAATAGGGTAAGTAAGGAGGGGCTGGCCATAGTAACACACATTATTTATGCATTCAGCGCTCAATGAAGTGGAGAGGAATGAAGTGGAGAGGGTTACCTGTCCAAAACATCCCCCCCACCCTCAAATTTTTACAATGGGCCATCAGAGGTGTTGAGGAATCTGATAAGTGAACCTTATACTTTTGTCTTTAAATACTCATTTCAATAAATGTTATACTTATGTTGGCCAAGTATGTTTGTGTCTAATCTGCTTGCAATGTTATGTGCAAAAGTACAATTTTTTTTCTTGTTTGACTCCACAGTTTCCTTCCAACCCACAGGAATGGCAGACTGTGGCCTCCCAATTCCACAAGCAGTGTGACTTTCCCAATTGATCGATGGAAAGCACGTCCGGATCATCCCACCACCCAACTTGGGGTCATACTACTTCAGTAGTATTGTGATGTTGGCGGTGGTGACGGCGAATTATGAGTTCCTATATCTGGACGTAGGGAAGAATGGTCATATGTCTGATGGAGGACTGATCGCCCAGACGGAATTTTACCAGCATCTCCAGAATGGCACCTTGGGGTTGCCACCTCAAGAGGATAACGTTGCGGGCCTCAAGTTTGTTTTTGTGGCGGATGAGGCCTTTGCGCTGGGGGAACATCTGATGAGGCCGTTCCCCATGAGGACCTTGACTCCGGAGCAGAGGGTTTTTAATTATCGGCTGGCCCGTGCAAGAAGAGTGGTCGAGAATGCCTTTGGCTAAGTGGCCAGCCGGTTCCGGCTTTTCCAAACGGCCATCAACATGGCCAAATACAAACTAAATCACATCATCTTGAGCTGCTGCATTCTTCACAATTTCCTGCGGAAGAAGGTAGCCAACTATCTGGCCTCAGTTGTGACTGAGGCCGACTTTTCACCTCAACAAAAAATAACGGTGCTTGAAAGTGGTTGTCCTGGCTTGCCCCCCAAATGCGCCCGTATAGTATGGCAAAACTGTGTTGGGTACTTCCTGGGTAGGGGGGCAATTGATTTACCAGAAAATCTGGAAGCTGTGTAAAATATTTTTTTTAAAAATAACTAAACTCATATTTCATTTGAATTACAGTTTGTGTTTCTTATCTGTCTCCTAGGTTATTCAATGGCCTTTTATTTTTGTCCATTTTCTTCAATATTGCAAACGTAACCTATTTGATACATGAGGTGACAATCTCTTCTTCAGCTAACTATTATGTTGTGCTGTGAGTCTGCTACACCAGTGTTTCTCAACTCCAGTCCTCAAGGCGCCCCAACAGGTCATGTTTTCAGGATTTTCTCAGATGAAACGGCTGTGGTAATTACTAAGACAGTGAAACTGATCAAATCACCTGTGCAAAATAATGGGAAGCCTGAAAACATGACCTGTTGGGGCGCTTCGAGGACTGGAGTTGAGAAACACTGTGCTACACACACACAATGTTTTTGTTGTTAACCACTTCAGCCCGAAAGATTTTACCCCCTTCCTGACCAGAGCGTTTTTTGCGATTCGGCACTGCGTCGCTTTAACTGACAATTGCGTGGTCGTGCGACGTGGCTCCCAAACAAAATTGACGTCCTTTTTTTCCCACAAATAGAGCTTTCTTTTGGTGGTATTTGATCGCCGCTGCGATTTTAATTTTTTGCGCTATAAACAAAATAAGAGCGACAATTTTGAAAAAAACGCATTATTTTTTACATTTTGCTATAATAAATATCCCCAAAAAATATATAAAAAAACATTTTTTTCTTCAGTTTAGGCCGATCGTATTCTTCTACATATTTTTGGTAAAAAAAATCGCAATAAGCATTTATTAATTGGTTTGCGCAAACGTTATAGCGTTTACTAAATAGGGGATAGTTTTATGGAATTTTTATTAATAATTTTTTTTTTACTAGTAATGGCGGTGATCAGTGATTTTTATTGTGACTGCAACGTTATGGCGGACATTTTTGACACATTTTTGGGACCATTGTCATTTATACAGCGATCAGTGTGATTAAAAATGCACTGATTCCTGTGTAAATGACACTGGCAGTGAAGGGATTAACTACTAGGGGGCGGGGAGGGGTTAAGTGTGTCTTAGGGAGTGATTACTAACTGTAGGGGGATGGGCTGTGTGTGTGACGTCACTGATCTCTGCTCCGATGACAGGGAGCAGAGATCCAGTGACACTTGTCACCAGGCAGAACGGGGAGATGCTGTTTACAATGGCATCTCCCCTTTCCTCCTCTCTGTGAGGCGATCGCGGGTATCCCCACATCGATCGAGTCCGCGGGACCTGCGACCCAACTCACGGAGCTCCTGGGCGACGCGCACGCAATGGCACGGCAGGGAATTCAAATAGACGTACAGGTACGCCCATTTGCCCAGCCGTGCCATTCTGCCGACGTACATCGGCGTGCGCCGGTCTGGAACCGGTTAATGTTTGTAATGCATTAATGATAAAAATAATCATCCTTTTAAACTCCATTAATTAATTGCTTGTAGTCCCTAAAATGGCCTAATTTTGGAAAATTTTACAGCACAGTTTGGGTTATTTACTAAAGGCAAATCCACTTTGCACTACAAATGCACTTGAAAGTGCACTGAAAGTGCATTTGTAGTGCAAAGTGGATTTGGCTTTAGTAAATAACCCCCATTGTCACTGTAACTACACCAACTTAAATAAACTGGTATTGAGCATTGAATTAAGAAGCCACACATCGTTGAGTATAAAACATTTTACTTCAAGCACATTCACATGTGCGTTATAAACGGTTTTGGAACAAACCAACATCTTGGTGTATAACATGTATGTTTGACATGAATTTGACTTTTTTGGGGCTAAACAGGCATGTTTAAAAACATAACATACACATCCCCAAGTCAGGAACTTACAAAGTTCAACTTTGCTAAAGTGAAGGCCATATGAGACATTAGTATGTCAAAACTGTGTTGATTTTGCCTTCATCAGATGGGGTGATCTCACCCCTGTAAAAGACAATTTGTGAAGATGCACACAAATTGGGACTCAAAATTTGGATTTCCCTCATGATCCCATGCCTAAAATGCGTGTATTTTCCCTACATCTATTTTGCTAAAGCCACAAAACGCACAGTGTGTCAACATGTGCTATCTGCCATCATGGGATATCAGTGGACAATCCACTTTGCTATACAAGTGCACTTACATTGCATTTGTAGTGCAAAGTGGTTTTGCTTTTTTTACATAAGCCACAGTGTGTCAACATGTGCTAGATCCCATCATGGAGGATCAATGGATGTGTTTCGGGGGTGCAACCCCTTCCTCTCATCTACTTTAGTTTGGAGGAAGGGGTTGCACCCACAAAACACGTCCATTGATATCCCATGATGGCAGATAGCACATGTTGACACACTGTGTGCATCTTCAAAATTTGGCTTTGCAATTACTTTAAAACTTTTAAAACATGTACAACAATAACGTCAAAATTCAATTTTTTGGGGGGGTTTAGATTTTGCCTAAAACATCAATGATGTTGCTCAGTCTTTTTTGAACATCATGGATATTTTGCTTCAGCTTTTCTAAATCAGGATTACACACCATGATTTCACTGATGAGTACTTGTGCTTGCACTGCTGAAGTGAGTTTCGTCTTCCACAACATCCACATCACCTAAAAATACAAAAACACCATGTATTATAAATATGCAGGCATCCATCTATTACCTGAAGCTGTGGTTTCAGACACTGACCTGTTGTTGACACCATTTTGACCACTTCACCCACACTTCCTGAACCTCTGCATCCACATCCTCAGGTTGTGTGCTGAGTTCCCTTTCTCCCATAGGTGTGGGGTTACTGTTATCCTCAGATGTCCCGATTCTTTTCTCCCCTATCTGAATACAAAAAAGGTATACTTAGCAGACAGATATTTTAGGCTAGAAATAGTAATATGATACATTGCTTGGAAGTGACATCCAATTGTCTGTTTTGGCAGAGTTCCAACCTGAAGACATGATTTTTTCCCTTTCAAAAGCTGGAATACTTACCTGTTTTGTGCAAGCTTCACACATGGAAAGACCCCTAGTATCCACTGGAGCACCTGCATGGGACACCATAACAAGGTTTTCATGGTGTCCCACACTAGTGGTCCTGCGTCCAGATGTGTAAACAGCTGCTGAGTGTCCTCTTCTTACACTGAATTAAGTTGTCATTTCATTATAGTTTAAAACACATCTAGACAACAATGTAATAAACCTATTTTAATCAAAATAGTCATAAACAAATGTAGTTAACCTGCATCTGCCAAAAACGCCATATTAGTGGTTGAATGAACAATGTTTAATACGAATGACTCCTGTGCCCACGAACCTCAAACTTGGCATTTTAAACTGTACAACAGTAAAGGAAAAACACATGTACCAGCACGAAAGTAAAAATAATAATAGGAACACACGACAAATACTTACTTTTTTGCAGCACTTTCCTGATCTTTCTATACTGATCCTGCTCCCTCAATTTCAGGTTTGACCAGCGTTTCCTCAATTGCTCCTTGGATCGTCGTACCCCAAAAGTCTTGTGCAGACTTCTCACAACTTTAGTCATGATCTTGGCCTTTCTAACATTAGGGTTTCTGTACGGTCCATGCTTCCCATCATGGTCTGTCCTCTTCAAGATGTGCACCATCTCCACCATCTCTTCAAAGGCTATATTTGAGGCCTTATATCTCCTCCTAGATATGGAACTTCCTTGCTCCGGGTTTCCTTGTCCTGGTCATTGCTGATAACAGCACACACCTGCTCTGTCTCCGCCATGCGCTCTCCCACTGCCCCGAAAGAGAAGAGGCGGGGAATACACTAGAAAGAAGGACAGGAGTGGAGTTTCATGAATGCGCAGTGTATATAAAGCATAACATGCGGGCGTTGTTTGTACGATCTGTGAGTGGAGGATGGAGGATCATTAGCACGATCGTTAAAACGAAGGTACAATTGTAACTTGGGGCATCAGTGGTTAGTGGCCTATACTGCTTATATATTGAGGCCTATATTGGGACAAGATTAGGAGAGTTTAGCCTGACATTAGGGCTTGTCTTGTGTTGTGTCTTGCAGATAAAATGGTTGGCAAATTCACAGCTCCTGACTTCCTGCCCAACTTCATAGACAAATACAGGGAGCTGCCACGTCTCTGGCAAGTCCAATGCAGGGACTATTCAAACAAGTAAAAGAGGAAGGCAGCGCTGGATAAATTGTTGGAATTGGTGAAGCCTGTGTATCCCACGGCAGACATCAACTATTTGAAGGCCAAAATTGGTAGCCTAAGGTGCACATATAATAGGAAGCGCAAGAAGGTCAAGGATTCCCTGAGATCTGGAGCAGCAGCAGATGACGTATATGTCCCCAGGCTGTGGTTCTACGACAGCCTGCATTTTTTGTCCGACCACACGGAACCCAGGCCATCGCTATCAACACTTCTTTCCACACCAGCTGAGGCTCCTGAGGTCCAACCTGGGCCTTCCACCCAGGAAGAAGATGTGGAGGAGCCCAGCTTGACCCAGGTATAGCATTGTTGAAGATATTTATTGTCAAAAATTGAATGATGTTAACTAGATGTTATTGATCACAAATTTCTGATTTAACAAAGTGGTTTACATATCAATAGACAGTAGTAGCCAAAAATGATTGGGACAAGAATGAAAAATGCTGGGGTCAGAATGATAGTCTTTTCTATTTGTTAACATTCAATTTGCAACAGTCATGAGCTGAAAATTGTGTGTGATTGATGACCAAAAACCGAAAACTATGTACCATTTTCATACACAGGAAAGTCTCAGCCAGGAGGAGGCCGTGGCAAGCAGCCTGACTGAATCCCAGGTTCCTCCCCTCCGCCCTCTAACGAAAAAGGACCAGAAAGGCAAGGAACCTGGAGGAGTCCACGAATGCTTTCCTAAAACAAGCTACTGCGGCTATTACCACAACCCCTGGTGTACACAAGGCATTTGGATGTGTCACTGCAGCAAATTAGAAAAGATGGAGGAGGCCCAATGCACTATATGCGAAGAGATTATTCTCAAGGCCCTGAACAAGGGGATGAGGGGCGAACTCACACCTCAAACGCACCTCTGTGAGTTGGACCATGCTCCTCCACCACCTCCAATAACACCACTAACACCACAGCCACCCCACCCACCACAGCAGCATGGAAGGAAGTGTTGAGTGATGGCCTGGGTTTGGTGTGGTCTGGCAAAAAATGCAGGCTGTTGTAAGATCACAGCCTCGGGACATATATGTCATCTGCTGCTGCTTCCGATCTCTCTAAGTCCTGGACCGTATTGTGCTCCCTATTAAATGGAATCCTCAGGTTACCAATTTTAACAGTCAAATAATTGATGTCTGCCCTGGGGTACAAAGGCTTCACCAATTCCAACTGTTTCTCCAGCGTTGCCTTCCTCTTTATTTTGTTATGACCTTGTGCTCCCTATTAAATTTAAAATTTTTCTTGTGACAGATACTTGGCTATGTGTTTTACTTCAAAAAGGACAGTTTGTTTGTGAGTAGGCAGGTACAATTCAAAAATACAATGTCAAATTAACAAGGGACACCAACATAGTTATATCTTTGATGTTAAGATAATAGTGGTGTTTTGGTAACTTGACACACAAAACGAAAAAAAAAATTATTCTGGTGATCACAAGAAAAAAAAATATGGAGATCACTAGAAAAAAAAAGAAAATAAATGATTGTTCTGGAGATCACTAGAAATTATAAAAAATAAGTTTGCAAGAACTCTGTGAATATCAGCAGCAAAGCAACTTAATTATTATAGCATTATAAGAAGAGAATGTGCTGCATTGAGAGATTTTATAATTTGCCGGGTCACGAATGTGATATCTCCATTGCGAACGCTAGTTTTACAAGACCGATTGCTTCCGGCTCGTACTTGATTCCAAGCATGCGTGAACTCTTGTGCAACGGACTTGTGTACACACAATTGGAAAGTCTGATAACAGTTTTATTGGCGGAAAATTTGAGAACCTGCTAGCCAACATTTGTTGGTGGAAAGTCCGACAACAAATGTTCAATGGAGCTTACACATGGTCGGACTTTCAGCCAACAAGCTCACATCCAACATTTCCCCTCGGAAAGTTTGATCGTGTGTGGCATAACAGTCAAAAGTGAACTTTTCATTACAGAGATAACTAGAACCATACTAGAGAGGACAGCATGGAATCCAGGAAGCTATTTAGATGACTCGCGCTGTGTAGATTGGTGAATGTGTGACCAGATTCACCGTACAAAAACACTAAATTCAACCAGTATCAGTGAATGCATAAACCGTCTGTGTGGCAATGTATCACGATCAGTGCAAACAAATAACAAAAAATATAAATCGTCTGTGCAATAATATATCGCAATCAGTGCACACAAATCACAAAAATTAGGTCCAAACAAAATAAATATATTGAAGAAACTATTATAAAGGGTAAAAAATGTCCAAAAAAGAAGAAACCCGAGAAAAAGTGAATTAGCAATCACGGGTCCTTCAACCGCATGGAACTTCAAATGTGCAGGACCACCACCAACAGTAAGAGCCTGGCCGCTTACCAAAACCCCATGACCCCCCGTTACAGAGGGTCTAAAAGGGCTTTTTAAGATCCTAGTAGTCCGGAGCAGAGATGGAGCAGAGATGGGAATGGAAACTGGAAAAGGGCGTCAGGTGCTGGGATGGAGATGGATGGATCCAGTTTCCATTCCCATCTCTGCTATATCTCTGCTCCTGGGAAGTCCGGACTACTAGGATCTTAAAAAGCCCTTTTAGACCCTCTGTAACGGGGGGTCATGGGGTTCTGGTAAGTGGCCAGGCTCTTACTGTTGGTGGTGGTCCTGCAAATTTGAGGTTCCATGCGGTTGAAGGACCCGTGATTGCTAATTCACTTTTTCTCGGGTTTCTTCTTTTTTGGACATTTTTTACCCTTTATAATAGTTTCTTCAATATATTTATTTTGTTTGGACTTTATTTTTGGGATTTGTGTGCACTGATTGCGATATATTATTGCACAGACGATTTATATTTTTTGTTATTTGTTTGCACTGATCGTGATACATTGCCACACAGACGGTTTATGCATTCACTGATACTGGTTGTATTTAGTGTTTTTGTACGGTGAATCTGGTCACACATTCACTAATCTACACAGCACGAGTCATCTAAATTTTTTCCTTGTTCATGTTATGTGTTTGTGTCACATTTAGACATCGCTGCTTTCTTTATCATAATTTAGACACTTTGAAGCGCAATTATTTTTTTATTTTTTTCAATCCAGGAAGCTACCAGACCCTACTCTCCTTCCTGATAAAGGACGCGACACTGCTAACTGTAAGTGGCTTATTTAAGCATTTCAACACTCAGCATTTCCTTACTTACTCAGCATGGCGGTTACATTTCTGACTATCAATGCCAAAGGTCTAAACCATCCAGCCAAACAAAGATCCCTATGGAAGGAGGCTCTCCAACATAATTGTGACATGCTATGTGTTCAAGAGACGCATTTTCACAATATATCACCGCCTAAATGTACACCCCCTTAGTTTCCATTCATTTTTAACGCCGACATGAAAGAAAGGGGTGATGATTGCAGTGAGGGACACTGTAGCTTTTAGGACCCATAAGATCATCTGCGACCCACAAGGTCAATTTATAATCTTGATATGTGACATTAACTCCAATATCTACACAATTGCCAACATCTATGCACCCAATACCAGACAAATAAGGTTCTTCCACAAGACAATGAGGAAAATACGCAAGTTACAGAAAGGTCTGCTGGTGATTAGTGGGGACTTCAATATTACCCCAGACCCGTCGATAAACTCTACTTCCAAACCAAAATGCTTTCCACCATCATTGAAGGCGGTATTACAGTCATATGAGCTGTATGATGCCTGGAGATTCATCAATGCCAATGAACGGGACTACTCATTCTTTTCCAATATTGACAAATCTTATAGTAAAATTGATCTGTTTTTAGTAGATAAATGGGTACTATTTAAATGCAAAACTGCAAAAATTAATAACATTACCTGGTCGAACCATGCCTCGGTGAAATTGATGGTGGGCGACTGCTCCATTCACAATCCTACTTTTGTATGGAGAGCCAGCCCTAGGCTTTTCCAGGATAACCAGACCAGGTATCAGATTGCAAAACAAAATACAGAATTCTTTGAGAATAACCAAGACTCGGTTTCTAGCCCCTTTAAAGCATGGAATGCGCACAAGGCATTTACAAGAGGCATCATGATTCAACAAGGGGCTAAAAACAAGAGAAGGAGGCAGCAGCACACTGAGACACTGATCTCACAAATCGACAAGCTCGTAAAACAAAATATGGAGCACAATTCCCAGGAACTGACCGAAAAACGAACTCATCTCCACAATGGATTAAGACTACTATTTCTGGAAGACTTTCAAAAAGCCTCTAGGAGACTTAAATTATCTTACTATACAAGCGGTAATAGAGCAGGGAAACTGCTGGCTAACAAACTTAAAGGCCACAGATATAAAACCCAAATTCCCTAGATAATACACCCCACCACACGTACAAAGCAACACCACCCACAAGCTATAGCAGACACCTTCAGCCAATACTACGGCTCACTCTATAACATTAAAGACGAACCCACTGCAACACAGCCAACACCAGATATTATAGAAACATTTCTTGAAAAAAATCAAACCTCCCAAACTTATGCACTAACATCTCGCTAACCTGAACTCTCCTATCACCACTGCAGAGGTGAGGAAAATTATACTCTCTCTTCCAACTAACAAATCCCCAGGCCCAGATGGGTTCACAGGAGAGTATTACAAAACATTCCAGGATATTTTAATCCTGCATCTAGTTGGAGTCTATAGTTCTGCTGCTGCCTCCTCCTCATTTCCCCCAGAAGTGTTAAAGGCCTTGAGAGTAGCTTTACCGAAACCGGAGAAGGAACCTGACACCTATAGGCCTATCTCATTGCTTAATAATGACATCAAGATATATGTAAAACTATTGGCAACAAGCCTTCTCTTATTGATATTGACCAGTCTGTATTCACTGGAGGAGGACAGACAGCCGACGCTACCAGGCGTTTGATAAATGTGATACATCTAACCAGGTGGTGCAAAACGCCTTCTCTGCTCCTAGCATTGGATGCAGAGAAGGCGTTTGACAGGATACATTTGCAATTTCTAGCACAGGTGTTGAACAAGTTTGGTTTTAATGGCTCTATATATACCTTCCCGTCGGTTCAAGTTTACATTTCTGGTGCACTGTCTACTCCATTTTCAATTACAAATGGAACTAGACAGGGATGCCCCCTCTCCCTATTCATTTTTAATCTTCTAATGGAACCACTAGCTGCCCACATATGATCACATCCGCAAGTGACAGGAATTAAATTTGGTAGAGACCATAAAGTCTCTTTGCGATGACATAATATTAATGCTCACAAACCCAGGAATCTCTCTTCCTTCCATTCACGAAGCACTACAAACATTCAATAAGGTCTCATATTATAAGGTGAATGAAACAAAATCCTATATTTTGAACTTAGGTATCCCGGAAAAGACTAGCCAAGAGCTAACACAAAAATTCCCATAACCTTTAACTCCTAAAACAGAAGACCTAAGAAAATTTATACACTCTTCTTAAATTCACTAGAGGCTAGGTTAAACAAAATAGCTCAAAATGAACTATCATGGTTAGGTAGGCTTGCAGCTTTTAAAATGTAGGTACTCCCTCAGCTGCTCTATCTTTACAGAACGCTACCAATCCCAATTACCAACTTCTTTTTCAATTCATTATAACCAATATTAAATAAATACCTTTGGCGGGGGAAAAGGGCTATATGTGCCTTTGGCAGGTTGATTAAACATAGGAAAGCAGGGGGAGTAGGCCATGTACATCTACAAGATTATTATTTTGCAACTATTTTAGTGTAACTCCAACACTGGCTATTAGAAGATTCCAAAACACTATGGAAGGAAATAGAACAAACTCAAATCCCTACATAGGATTTGAGTTAAAGCAGGCTGTGTCCTCTCCCCTGCTATGGGGGACACATTCCTCAGCCCCAGCACTGAGAAACAGGATGTGAGCGGTAACACCTCTACTTAGTTGATCTCCGGAGCGGTGACCTGTGAGACACATCAAAACAGAGACCCAGTGTCTGGGGGACACAGCCACTTGCTCGCATGATCTCTGTGACAGGAGATCTGTGGATCTGGTAATGGGCTGATTTGTTTGAGGTGGAGGAACTCCCTTTAACATCACGCTCCCCAGGGAGACAGTCTTTGCATGCCTCACACTGTTTGAAGAAAGGTGTTTTCTTCCTCTATCAGAGAAGTTTTTATCAACAAGGACTCTTTTTTGACTGTATGGACTTAACACAATCTCTTGGTTCTTGATTCCTATTTTCCATCAATTTATTTTCTTGCTGGAATGTTTTAATTTGTGGGACCCAAGATTTTTATTGTTTATTAGCAAACATTGATTTGTTTTGTTTAATTTTTTCTTTATTGTGCTTCACCTTCATAAGGATGTGGTCACATCAATTAACCATGATCACGCTCACATATTAGCAGCGCAGCCTATCCTATTTATAGCTATTGCGGTGGGGGTTGTCTCACATTTAAGGTTGCAGCAGCACCTAGATTTTTCTGTTTTTCACTAGACACACTTTTAGTATGTTTATTTGATCTGAGGGATAGCGCAGTATTTTTTTGATATTGAAAATTATTGCCAGTGATAATGTTTTTTGTGTCAGCAAAGTTGAGCTGGACCAAGACAAATGTTGAAGAGATCAAAATATAGAAATCCATCTTGCAGAGAATTCACAAAAATGCCTGCTATCACACCACAACTTAAACATGCCCTAAAACAGATGATTTCCTCTACATCACTTCCCTTTTAAGCACATCCTACTAGAAAAACAACATTTTGAAGGGCATTTAACAAGCATTGTTGATACCTTTTCATCGCAACACAAAACAAAACAAAAAAGCATCAAAAACACAACATAAATTACTATAGGTGTGTTAATGAGTGCAACTTCGTTCTTCATAATCAGCCCTTACACTTTCTGCATGGCTCTCCTTCTCCTTTTTTCCCGGGGGTTCTCTAGCATTAAACATAATATATCTATTACCTATTACTATCTATTATATCTACACCATATAAAAGTTGAGGAATTTGAATCCCAGGCCTCCATCTATTTTCTGCATATTATAAAGTGTCTGGCCTTCCAGCATTAAGTTATAAAAAACAGGGGGCGTGGCCTGACCTGGCATGAAGATGGCTGATTAGCTCAAAAGCTCCTGCTACCTCACGACCTGAACTCAGCCTAATGGAGGTATAAACGATCTGAAATCGACTAAACAAATGGGGACTGCCTCAAGGACCTCCTCTGCCTCTCGGTCCCGCTCACCTAGGGAACAACCGGAGAACATGGGCCACAATATCCCAGACATGTTCTGGCAGAGGAAACATGGCATCTTCCCGCCTTAGGAACTCACAGACCGCAGCCTCCTCACATCTGGGATCACCATCTGTCACTCTCCCCTCCATCTCAATGGTCAGGGATGACATAGCGGACCACCCACAACCCCACCTGAACATCCACGATCTGCGGACGATTTACACAGATATAAAGGATACCCTCTCGGCAGCCATTTTGCAACTACGCCTTAACATCCGCACTCTCACTGACATTGTACAGGCTGCAGAAAAAATGGCAGAGCGTCAGGACATACAGCTGCGCAAGACAACACAACATGTAGATACTCATACCCTCCAGATGAGAGATATGCAAAGACACCTTGAAGACCTTGACAATAGGGGCAGACATCATAACTTGAGGATCAGAGGGCTCCCTGAAACAATAAAGGGGGACCAAATAGCGCCTTCGATCGTGGGTCTGTTTAATAGACTTTTGAATACACCCCATCAGACCCCCATTGTAATGGAAAGGGTACACCGTGCGCTGAGGCCAAAAGGGAGAGACACAGATCCCCCAAGGGATGTAATCTGCTGCCTTATCGACTTTAAAACTAAAGAAGACATCCTCAGACAGGCCAGAGGCACACCACAAATCGTACATGAGGGAAAAACCATCCAAATCTATCAAGACCTCTCTAGTATAACGCTTCAACATCGCAGAGACCTGAGACCCCTGCTGGACACTCTCCGCTCAAAAGGTATTACATACAAGTGGAAGTTCCCTTTCTGCCTATCAGCCACCGCTCAGGGTCGCACAGCACTCCTGAAAGTGCCTGAAGACCTCCCTCTCTTCTGCGACACCCTAAACATCCCGATGGTTGAAGTGCCCAACTGGTACGCTGACTTTCGCCGCTCTGCTGTGAGGAGAGAACACCCGCCTGAAGAGCCTATGGAGGTACAAAGCTCCAGATACAGAAGGAGACAATCTCGCTCATCCCCGGCTCATCACAATGCTCACCGCATCACCCACCACAACTCCAGCCCATCCAACTCTCCCAGCTCGAGGAGAGCCAGACGGGACCGTTAAGCTCCCTTACAGGTACCGAGTAATCCGGCATTACAGTTAAGCCATGTTCGGCTCCTCTATACTTTAATAATAGTTACAGTTTTATTGTTCTGACTGTTTTCAATTATTCAAAAGCGGATACATCTACATGATCCCTATACCCGCAGTGCCTTTATTATCTGCCCACCTGCTCCCCATGAACTATCCCCTTCATACTGCAGCCAGTGGGATATACGCCACGTTCTGCAACTAAATACATAAATCTGTACCTAAAACTACAATTCCCATAATGCTTGGCAACTGACTGCCGGATCTACGCAGAAGGACTTGCACACATGACCCAGAGCTTCCTTTTCCGGGTGCATCCCAGCCAGGACACACTATGGACCAATACCCTATCAGTCACTACATTGAACTGCCGACTGTCTAAACAACGGACCTTGGACGAGAAAACTTCCGACCACCAACCTCCGGATCCGGATTCAAATACATCCCGCTCCCTCAGATGTGGAACTACAGCTCAAGTATACACAGATACTCTTCCGGAGCTCAACACCGATCTGACATGCTCACAAACTCACCATCCTCCACCGCTCATGTAGGTACCCCTACTAACTGCCACAATATTGCCAGCAGTTCCTCTTGCTCCCGGAGCCACTACCACCACTGGAAATCCTGCTACAATTACAAACAGGCACACAGACCTATAGATTTCAAACCCACAACTGTTGCTCTGAGAAACCTTTTCAACGGGCATATCGCGGTGTATACGTGCCATATATTGACGGGAACATTCTCCTCATCTACAACCTATCTGCGAAGGACTAGAATCTACACCCTCACAATACCCATACGAGTGATTACAGACCAGACTTATTTCTACAGGTATTCTATTACACTCGCCTCCTGAATGTTACTCTTACTTGAAGTTGTTTTGTTTTTTCAGTTAGAGTATTTGACTGTATATACCTTTTTCAACTGTTGTTACAGTGATATGATTTAATACCCTCTTCTCGCTGAACGGTTACCATGACATATTTCGCACTTTGGAATTTACGCTGATAACCTCACTGAGGCTCGGTGGCTTCTCCAGAAGTCCGAAATACCCACAAGTGCGATGAAATGGCTCGCTAATACATCACTCCTCCAGGTGGTAGAATATGCCTCTGCATATCTGATTTCACCTAACGCTCATAATCCACATGACTTTATCCCCCCAATAACCAGTTATTGTCCTATCTCTCATGGCACCTCATGGATAGGTACACCTTCATTCCTTTCAATGGTCAAATGGTAGCGAGACACTTGTGCCTTTCAGACTCTTAGACACCCTCTTGTGTCGGGTTATAACCAACCCCCACACAGTAGCGGGGCAGTGTGCAATTCCGTGTTACGTGGGGTGCACGCTGTTTTCGCTTAGTACATTACCGATTTTCTACTATTACTGAGGCAAGTGGATAACATCCTCGTTGCCTCATCGGTTACCCTGTAGAGCTTACTATCCCAAACTTCTGGTTACCTAAATTACAACAGAGCTCACTCTCCCTGACCTATTATCTTCTACCCTCCACACCCACCCTTTCCCGGCGGAGGAAATGGGACCCACTCCCATACCACGCGATAAGGCTCAACCTTACACACAACTCAAACTTAGCTCTATAAATATACGCGGTCTAAACACACCCGAAAAACGGTCTCACTTACTCTCCTCTTTACAAAAATCTAAAACCCATATTGCGCTTATTCAAGAAACACATTTCAGAATGGACACCATCCCTAAACTATATGACAAACACTTCCCGACAGTATACCACGCATCCAATAAAGACGCCAAATCAAAAGCGGTGTCCATTCTCATATCTAAAAACTGTCCAATTAACATAACAGACATCCAACGGGATCCGCAAGGAAGGTTCCTTTTTGTAAAGGGCAACCTTAATAATAGGCCTCTTACCATTGCCAATCTCTATGCCCCGAACACACAACAAGCGGCCTTTTTCCGCAAAACACTCCAGCAACTACTGACCTTCAGCTCAGGCACCCTAATCGTTGGGGGCGATTTCAACGTGGACCTTAACAAAATCCCTCGACACGTCCATTGTTCTATCATCGCTTACATACAGGGCCCTACGCACAATAAAGACAAAATTCAGAGAACTACTGTTACACGACACTTGGCGCACATTACATCCTACTGATAAGTAGACTAGATCATTTTTTTCCCAAAACGATCTAACCTTTCTCACTAAAGCAACTATCGAGCCGATGATTCTGTCGGACCACAATCCCATAACCATGACCCTAAACATACTCACCACAATGGTTAGTTCTCACATTTGGTGCCTTGATAACTCCCTACTCACTGATCCAGAAATATCACAGACCATATCCCAAAACCTAAAACATTACTTCTCAGAAAATGCGCAAGGAGACTCCTCTCCGGAGGCAATCTGGGCTGCGCACAAATGTGTAATTAGGGGAACCTTCATATCCATGGCCGCTAAAAGAAATAAACTGAGAAAAGCAAAAATAGTGGAACTGACTAAACGTATTGCTACCCTGAAACAAAAACACAAAGCCTCCCTAGCCACAGAGCAGAGGCATTGGCAGAACTGACGCACCCCAGAGAAGAACTCTTGGAAGAGTTACACGAGAAACTAAAATGTAAATACACGTTAACGCAAAGGTGCCCTGGTCCAGACGGCCTGACGGTCAGCTATTACAAATCCTTCCCTGACTCGCTTATTCCCAAGTTAGTCAAGGCCTTCAATAGCTTCACACCCTCCAGCATAGCCAGCAAAGATATACTAGAAGCTCACATCACCCTCATTCCTAAACCAGGTAAGGACGCCACACTGGTATCCTACTATCGCCCCATCCCTCTACTAAATGTAGACGTCAAACTATATGCCAAAGCCCTGTCTAACCGCATCCTCCCCCTAATCCCCAGACTGGTATCTACGGATCAAGTAGGATTCGTCCCTGGCAGGGAGGCTAGGGACAACGCTACAAAAGCGTTAAACATCCACCATTGGCTGTCCACCACTTTCATGCCAGGCTTTTTTTTGTCCCTGGATGTGGAGAAGGCGTTCAACAGGGTGGCTTGGGACTTTATGACAGCGACCCTACAAACTGTGGGCATACCACAAAACCTACTTCAAATACATAGAAATAAACCACAAACAATATAAGGTAGCAGCCTACGCGGACAATATCCTGCTATTCCTCACAGATCCGATAAATACCATCGCTAACCTTCTCAAAGAGTTCTCACTTTTCAAATCCTTATCTAACCTACAAATAAACTTTTCAAAATCAAAAGCCCTAAACATTACCCTGCCTAATACTATAGTCATACAATGTAAAAATAACTTTCCATTTTGCTGGGAACCCCACAACATGACATACCTTGGTATCAAAATCCCCGCCAGACTGTCAGACCTATATACGCAAAATTTCCAACCTGTCCATCAGACCATCCAAGGTGACCTTCAAAAGTGGCATGCAGGACCGTTCTCATGGTTTGGAAGGACAGCTATTTTGAAAATGAACGTGATACCCAGACTGCTCTATCTCTTTCAAGCCATCCCCATACAACTCCCACTATCTTTCTTTTCTACATACAAAAAGATGTGTAGGTCATTCATATGGACCTCCAAAATGCCCAGGCTAAGTTGGACTAGATTGACAATCCCCAAATTACAGGGTGGCCTAAGCCTACCAGACATCCAAAAATACCACTGGGCTTGCCACCTGACCAGAATTGTCGACTGGTATGTACATAGCCACAACAAAGATTGGATCCATATTGAACACGCATTCACCCCGCTCCCACTAACACATCTACCTTGGATAAATCCTAACAAGATCCCAAAAGAAATCAAATCACATCCACTTATCAACGCCACACTGCTGAACTTTAAAACGGCATGCAAACCACTCTAATCTGTCCTGATTGCTATGAGTTCAGCTAGCTCTGTGGCTAATACTGCAGCACAATAGCCCCAAAGACTCAGAGGAATGCTGGTACTTATCTATATTTGGGGTCTATCACCCTAAGAAGCCAGGACAGATTAGAGTGGTGTTCGATTCCAGCGTCAAACATGAGGGTGTCTCTCTAAATGAAGTCCTTCTCTCTGGCCCTGACCTTAACAACAGACTATTAGGAGTACTTCTTCACTTTCGCAAGGATTTAGTCGCATTCATGGCAGACATACAACAAATGTTCTATTGCTTTCTTGTTAAAGAAGATCAGCAAAACTTTCTGAGGTTTCTCTGGTTCAGGGACAACAACCCCTCTGGAGACATCACAGAATACCGCATGAGGGTGCACATATTTGGCAACAGTCCTTTCTCTGCAGTTGCTATATATGGCCTTAGACACTCTGCTAGAGTGGGAGAGTCAGAGTATGGGTCAGATGTCAGACAGTTTGTGGACAGGGATTTCTATGTAGATGATTGCTTGAAATCACTACCCACAAATTAAGCCGCAATCAGTCTCCTCAAAAGAACTCAGGCAATGCTTGTGTGTTCCAACTTAAGACTCCACAAGATTGCTTCCAACACTAGAGAAGTTTTAGAAGCCTTTCCTGTCCAAGATCATTCTAACGAGTTAAAGGACTTAGATCTAGGCACAGACTCACTTCCCATGCAACGCAGCCTTGGTTTGCTTTGGGACTTAAGATCTGACACGTTTACTTTCCAAGTAAACACAGAAGAACCCTTTACCCATAGAGGTGTCCTGTCTACCATAAACAGCCTGTATGATCCCTTAGGCTTTGCAGCACCTGTCACCATCCAGGGTAAAGCACTACTGAGAGACTTAACCTGTGAGTCACTAGATTGGGACCACCCTCTCCCCACCGACAAGAAGAACCTATGGCTAGAGTGGAAGGACTCACTAACTGCTTAATCCAACCTTAAAATTCCACGACCATATGCTGCTCTGTTATCTGCTGACGTTCAGATGCAAAGACTTTGTGTGTTTTTGGATGCTTCTGTTAAAGTAATTGCTGCTGTAGCCTACCTGAAAACCATAGACAATAAAGGACAATGCCACATAGGGTTTGTAATGGGGAAAGCAAAACTTGCACCACTTCCCGAACACACTATACCCAGGCTGGAACATTGTGCTGCAGTATTAGCTACAGAGCTAGCTGAACTCATAGCAATCAGAGGCCCAGTGAAACTCATTTGCTCTGACAGAGGTTCTAACTTTGAAGGAGCAGTAAAAGAACTTCAAATTCCTTCTAACTTGGATGTTCTCAGAGTAGAAAAATACTTGAGTGAACAAGACTGCACGTGGATCTTCAACCCACCTCACTCTTCTCACATGGGAGGTTTTTGGGAGAGGATGATAGGCATAACCCGCAGTATTCTTGACTCTATCTTCCTACAAGTAGGAACTGCAAGGTTTACTCATGAATGCTTAGTGACATTTATGGCAGAGGTTACAGCTATCATTAACGCCAGACCTTTGACATCCATTTCAAGTGACTCTGAACACCCAGTGGTCCTCACACCTGCCATGTTACTCACGCAAAAGACTAGTCTTGTCGGATCTCCAGCTGGAGAGTTTTGTGAGAAGGACCGTTACAAACATCAATGGAGACAAGTACAAACCCTTACCAATACCTTCTGGAACCGGTAGAGAGAACAATATATATCTACTCTACAAGTAAGGAGAAAGTGGCACACTGAAAAGCCTAATCTTAAACCTGGTGATGTTGTGCTCATGAAAGATTGCCAGACACTAGGGAATATGTGGCCTTTAGGTCTGATCACCAAAGTACTACTAAGCAAGGATAATCGTGTCCGTAAGGTCGAGGTTAAGATCTTTCAACAGAATGAGGCTAAAGTATTCTTGAGGCCAGTGACCGAACTTATTCTTTTGCTTTCTACGGAGGACTCTGTTAGTGACATCACTTGATGTCAGGCGGAGAGTGTTCTGTCCACCAGATGTTTTATACTAGTTATTTGTACTTGTGTTGTTAAATTTACATGCAAAATGTGTAATTTACTTAAGACAATCATATGTGGTGTGCAGACTCCATCTAGCCTTCCTTTTTTGGTATTGCTGCAGTTCTGTTTATCTGTTTATTTGTATGTGTAATTGAGGAAGTTGTCAACAAGCAGGGAATTCTAGGTGGAATCTTAAAAGGAAGTGAACCATCCACCATTCTTTTCAACACATTGCAGGAAGCAAGTCATGTCTTTCTCAATCTATCACCATCACCCCTTAGAGAACTTAAAAAGTAAGTTTATTATCCCATCTTGTACTGTATATCTTTGTTTCTGCAATGTATGCTGTATTGTATGTGATATTGTACTTATTGAAGTCTATTTCTGTTATTTTGTAGTTTCACCTGGCTTGTTCTAATAAAACTGAGATCAAAGAAGTATGGTATCTACAGTTATTGGGATAAGAAGGTTTAGCTATCTGTCCCAGAGACAGAACACTGACACCAGGTGGAAAAGAACTACAGCAAGGATGTAAGTAGGTATTTGTAAAACCATTGTTGTGAAAAAAAATCAGAGTTTACTTTAGTTGTCGAAAAATATATGAAAATAACACGTATTAAAAGAGTTTATATGTCACATAAAATGAAATGAAATTAAAACAAATTTATAGGAGAAGGTATTTTTTTATTCTGTCCAATATCCAGTAGCAGGCATTTGGTTTAAGGGGTTTGCCAACTAAATCTAGATTTCCAGGCCCTATTAATTGGGTCCTCATTGTTTGTCTTCTAACCCCCCTTCTTCCCCACTTTTTGGGGGTTTTATCCCCAACCATTTATATGTCCTTACTGTCCCTCTAGAAGATACCTCGGTAATGAAAGATTGTGGATGTTTTCTACAGCTTTCTGATAATTCAGGCAGGATAGCCTCTAAAACGTATTGAAGATTAACACCCCTGCCCCTTTGCTAGAACCAGCAACTATCTTAAGTAATAACCAATTGCTATCCTATAGAGGATATACCCTGCTTACATTTGGGGTATTTAAGGATATTATCTGTTGAAAGTTTGTTGAAATTATATAAAGTGATACACCTCCATAGTAGAAGTTAATACTTGTACCTTTAACTCCTGTAATTTTAATATGTGGCTTCTTTAAAAAAAAAAAAAAAAAATTGGTAATAAAAATAAGATTATGTTTAATTATTTTGATGTGCATCACAAGATTCCATAAAATTCCAGTTTTGTTAGCTTAGCCAATTTTTAGGCTGTTACTGAATCACTTTAACCACCTCAATACAGTGCACTTACCCCCCCCCCCCTTCCTGCCCAGACCAATTTTCAGCTTTTAGCGCTCTCAAAGTTTAAATGAGAATTATTCAGTCATGAAACACTGTACCAATATGAAACTTGCGTCCTTTTTTCACACAAATAGAGCTTTCTTTTGGTGGTATTTAATCACTAGTGGGTTTTTTATTTTTTGTGCTATAAATAAAAAAAGACTGTAAATTTTGTGAAAAAATTTCTTTTTCTTTGTTTCTGTCATAAAATTTTGCTAATAAGTAATTTTTCTTCATACATTTTGGCCAAAATTTATACTGCTACATATCTTTGGTAAAAATAACCCAAATCCGTGTATAAAAATTGATCACATCTGATCAGGCCTTCAGTACATCAGACGAATCTCATTTCTTGAGACACTAACAAGTCAGAAAAGTACAAATACCCCCCCAAATGACCCCTTTTTTGAAAGTAGACATTCCAAGGTATTAAGTAAGCAGCATGGTGAGTTTTTTTTAAGTTGTCATTTTTTTCCCACAATTCTGTGAAAATTAAGATTTTTTTTCTTTTTTTTTTCTTTTTTTACAAAATTGTCATATTATCAGGTTATTTCTCACACACAGCATATGCATACAACAAATTACACCTCGAAATACATTCTGCTACTCTTCCCGAGTATGGCGATACCACATGTGTGAGACATACAAAGGCCCAACATTGAAGTAGCACCTTCAGGCGTTCTACGAGCATAAATGACACATCTCATTTCTCAACCACCTATTACACTTTTGAATGCCCTGGAGCACCAGGACAATGGAATTGCCCACAAAATGACCCTCTTTTGGAAAGCAAACACCCCAACGTATAATCTATGAGGCATAATGAGTGTTTTTAACGGTTCATTTTTTTCCAGAAGTTTTTGGAAAATGTGGAAAAAAAATGAAAACACATTTTTTTCACAAAGTTGTCAATTTATAAGATATTTCTAACATATAGCATGTATATAGCAAAAATTTCACCCCAAAATACATTCTGCTACTCCTGATACTCATTCCTGAGTATGGCAATACCACACAAAAGTGTGATACTTTTACACAGCCTGGCCACATACAGGTGTTCTAGGAGCATAAATACACATCTCATTTCATTCCTACCTATCACACTTTTTGAGGTCCTTGAAAACTAGGACAATGGAATTACCCACAAAATGACCCCATTTTGGGAAGCAAACACCCCAACGTATTTTCTATGAGGTATGGGCTGCAAATAGGTACTTGGGTACTCTGATGGGCTGGAGACAGATACTCTGGTAACTTGATGAGTTGCAGACAGGTACTCGGTTACTCTAATGGGCTGGTGATAGGTACTCAGGTACTCTGATTGGGCTGGTGACAGGTACTCGGGTACTCTGGTGGCCTGGTGACAGGTACTTGGGTACTCTTATGGCCTGGTGACAGGTACTCAGGTACTCTGATGGCCTCGTGACAGGTACTCGGGTACTCTGATGGCCTCGTGACAGGTACTCGGGTACTCTGATGAATTACAGATAGATACTCGGGTACTCTGATAGGCTGGTGACTGGTATTCAGGTACTCTGAAGGGAGGTGACAGGTACTCAGGTACTCAGAGATTTAAGGCCTCAAATATGGCCTTTGTAGAGATGGTGGAGATGGTGGACATCTTGAAGAGGGCCGACAATGATGGGAAGCATGGACCTTACCCAAACCCGAGTGTGAGAAAGGCCAAGATCATGACTAAAGTTGTGAAAAGTCTGCACAGGAATTTTGGGGTACGACGATCCAAGGATCAATTGAGGAAATGCTGGTCAGACCTGAAATTGAGGGAGCACGATCAGTACAAAGGGATCAAGAAAGTTCTTCAAAAAAGTAAGTAATCGAACTCTAAGCTCATCCCTACTACCCTACACTTTACTGTGTAAAAAATTAAACAGGCAGGGAAGGGGTTCGCTATTCGGCGAACTGGCGAACAGCCGATGTTCGTGTCCAATATGAGTTTGACTTGAACTCGAAGCTCATCCCTACTACCCAAATGAAATATATGCTCTTCTCCCGCCACATATAGAGCTTTTATTGGTGGCTTTAGATCACTGCTGGGTTTTACATTTTTTGTTATTGAAAAATAAAGAGTTAAATATATTTTTTTTAAAAAGTGGATAGGAGGGTCCACCTGCGCAAGTGGGTTAATGCTTTGCAAAAGAAACAAGAAAGGAAATTTTACACCATACACAGTTCACACAAGTGCGTAATAATTAGAAAGATGGACTGGACATCTATATTTACTCGGCACAATCCCAATCCTGTCTTTTATATTTTATTGTGCACCAAAAAAGCATACATTTTTCTTAAAATAAATTTGGTTAGTAAATAAATGTGCAAATCTTGTGCTACATGAAAAAATGCGCCTAATCCAAAAATTCCATTTGCATTGTTTCATTCTACGGGTTCATTCTACATGTGTTTCATGTGTTGATGTCATTTTCAGATTACAATTGTAGTTTAATTGTGGAACCCGTTTCTCTTCTCTTTTTGTTTTGCAGTTCCATAGCGCGTAAGTGCAGGCAGTTGGGGCGCAAAGGGAAGCAGGTGCCTTTCCTCTCCCATGAGGCGTAGCTCCTAGCAGGTGTAGGGGAGGATGAGATCACCCAGCTGCTGGCTCATCAAGGTTAGTGTCAGCATTGCATTGTACAATGTGTGCAGGACATTTTTTTGTCAAGCATCCGACGCGACATTTACCATGATGTGTTTGATTTTATTTATAGATTGTATCCAGGCCCAGTGCCGCCGGAGGCAAAGCGAGGAGGAGCAGGAGTCCTTCACGTCAGCAACGTGCAGTAAGTACTGTAGTAGTGACACTAATACAGTGGGTCCTTTTCCATTTGTCCAGCCTTCCATTGTCGATTCCAGTATCATTGCTTGCGTAACTTATGTAATCTGACAGAGCGTTGTAGCACTGATCTGAGGTGCCTGATCAGTGGCGGTGCACCTAGCACTCGCTGCTAGAACCAGGACAGGTAAGTGCCTCGTATTTTTTTTTTTTTTTTAATGATTTTTTTTAAATGGTGAATGCATGTCCCTGCCTTGTAGATAAATGTTAGTGACCTGCCCTGTATTGCCATGCTAATGGATAATTCATTTTATCTATATACACTACAGTATATTTATGTATAGTAATTTAAAGCTTGAACATTGTAACATTCATCATTTCTCCTTTAAATAGGTGTCATCCAGTCAGAGGGGGAGGCTCAGGAGGAGGAGGCTGAGGCAGCAACGCCCACATGTAAGTTAGTATAATCTTGCTGGTATCTGCTGAGTGATCATACATGTTTTAATGTTCTTGTACTAATGTGTGAGATTGTTGCACACTGCAGATTGTAATGTTCTTTTCTATCATTAATAAACAGCTTCTGAGGCTGAGCAGGAGGTGGAGGAGACCTGCCCTGTAGAGGCTGCTGGGGATGAGAAAGAACAGCCAGACTCGGCAGATCCAGGGAGTAAGTATAACTTTTTTTGTATTTTCCAGTCAAATATAGTATTTTAAATATGAAATGCTGATGTCATACCTTATCTAGAAATGGTTGTGATTTATACTGCAAGGCTTTGGTTTAGCTGGAATTATTAATTATATTAGTCCCCCTCTGCAGTTGATTCCAGTCTTCCTGTTAGCGTGACCTGTGCTAGTTATTTCCTCAATGTCCCTGAACACGCCACCTTCTTGCTGCAGTTCAGATTCCCATTCTGAGCCAATCACTGTTAATCATCGTGAATAACACAGCAGGCTGGAGGGGGTGTGTCAGACAAGAATCTCCAGCTATTGGCTGGCAGTCCCTGGACATGTTCAATCTCTGGCATGCCCCTAATGCATGCATTAACACTTTTCTCATGATGTTATACCTGTTATACCTCCTAGCCTAGACCAGGAGTGAGTAACCTACCTAGCCTAGAACAGAAGTGGGGCTTATTCAATCAGTGGCCTGGCCATACAAAATTATCAACTTTAAAAAGTAGTCTGCTATATTTTATTAAACAACATTTTATTATATCATCCCAAATGCAATGGCTTGAATGCCTTCTCTTTGGTGAGCGTAATGTTAAAAGCTAGTATAGCGCTGATATTTTTTTCTGCAAGTGCAACTGATCTTCCATATTTGCGACAGTCAGTCAGTCTGGATGAGGTAGATTAGTTAGTGGTCAGTCACGACGGTCAGGACTTAGGCGTCCATTACACCTTAAGATTTTCTCCAGCCGGCCGTGCGACCAATTGGATAAAATCTTTGGGAGATTCCCCTTTACACTGCTCGATGTGTAGAGGGGAATCCCTTTGTAATCTGGCCAGGGAGGACACTCAGCTCCGCCCCGGTCAGAGTACAGTAAAGTACTACACCTTCCTGCACAGCTCTGCAAACTTGGTATGACGCAGCGAATTGACACAGACACTACTATCTCCTACACACAAATTGATTAGCTGCATCTCACTAAATAACAAAAATGGAAAACTGGTATGGAAGTGAAAACATCTCAAGATGTTACATGATTGTCTACAAGGGCTGGGAGATAATTGCCTTTATATAATGTTAGGGTGAAGAAGCCATGTGTATTGTATTGTCTATCTATCTAATGTATTTTCTTTTCTTTACAGGTGAAGTCTTCATCCTTCACCTCCACCCGGTGGATGAAGACCTGGATCTGCCCGCATCTGGTTGGGCTGGCCGTCCTTCCTCCCCAGCGGTTTCTACAGGGAATAATCTCCTCCACCCTTCATCACTATCCTCCCACATGGACACACCCATTGGTGCCTCCTCCCCAGTGCGTCCTGGTGTGGATTCTTCACTCGCTCCAGGACCAGTACACATCCCCCACCCTCTAGAGCCACATGTGAATGATTATCTGCGGCGCATTGTGAAGGTCCAAGAGAGACAATATGCCGTAACCAGGAGGCTGTCTCACTCTTTGGCCCTCCATAATCGCCGGCAGCTCCATCACTATGTGGCTCTGGAGAGGTACCAACGTAGCCTTAGGAGACAACTGTAGGCTACTCGGTACCTTGGTGACCAGATAGCTGGCATTAATATGTCCCTACAGCGACTGGTCACCAAGGTGCCGGGGAGAATATATTTTTATAATTTTTTTTTATTTTATTTTTTTTGTTTTGTTTATGTTAAAAATAAAAAAAATTAACTGGAGGATTTTGGGGCTGCTGGGGGGCGGAGTCGCACGAGAATACTCCACTGTTCAATGTTCATGATAGAGTCTTCCTAGGCTGTTCCACCAATTTGTACCCTAATTCCCCGTACACGCGGTCGGATTTTCCGACGGAAAATGTGTGATAGGACCTTGTTGTTGGAAATTCCGACTGTGTGTAGGCTCCATCACACATTTTCCATCGGATTTTCAGACACACAAAGTTTGAGAGCAGGATATAAAATTTTCCAACAACAAAATCCGTTGTCGGAAATTCCGATTGTGTGTACACAAATCCGACGGACAAAGTGCCACGCATGTTCAAAATAAAAAAAGGGATGAAAGCTATTGGCCACTGCCCAATCGGACAATCGGATTTTCCGACAACTTTGTGTGACCGTGTGTATGCAAGACAAGTTTGAGCCAACATCCATCGGAAAAAATCCTAGGATTTTGTTGTCGGAATTTCCAAACAAAGTCCGACCGTGTGTACGGGGCATAAGACTGTAAACTCATTCTGTTGTTGAAAATGTGAATTTATTGATTCTCTTGTATTGTACTTCCTTTGTATACCCTTTTCTTATGGAATAAAATAAAAAACTTTTATGGAAAAAAAAAAAAATTGTTCAGAAATAATTGTTCTCTTGAGTTTTGCTTTCCTTGTTAGATTCATGTGATGTTTATCTAAATGAACTATTGTTACTAACTTACTAGAGGCCTTATAATTGTAGTTTTTCTACATTTAACCATCACCCTGAACTTAGAAAATTTATGAGATTTCTTTCTACACTATTTCGATGTGCAAAGGGTAATCCCATGTATTGTGTCCAGTCACGCCATTCAGCTTTCCCCCCCACCAGAATACACAGCAGATAGTTATTGGCCCCGCCCTCCGTTATTTAAGAACCGTCAGAAGAGAAGAAATGTCACACAGCGGGAGCCTCCCATCATGGTGGATGCGGAGCGGCCCAAGAAGACGAAGGGAAGAAGATGCCGCGGAGGAAGATGACGGACAAGAACACCGGAGGAAGAACCAGAAAAACCAGAAGAAGATGGAGGAAGAAACTGAATTTAGATAGAAGAAAGGAGATAGAAGATAGAAGAAAGAAGAAGCATTTAAATAAAGGAATTGTCAAAAACTGTCTCTTGTCATTTTTAACATTTTTGACACTTTTTTTGTAAAATGGTAGGCCCTTACCACTTCACACAGGGGGGAGGGCTGCAATCTGGGGGTCCCCTTGTTAAAGGTGGCTTCCAGATTTCGATAAGCCCCCCGCCCGCAGACCCCCACAACCACCGGCCAAGGGTTGTGGGGATGAGGTCCTTGTCCTCATCAACATGGGGACAAGGTGTTTTGGGGGCTACCCCAAAGCACTCTCCCAATGTTGAGGGCATGTGGCCTGGTACGGTTCAGGAGGGGGGCGCTCTCTTGTCCCCCCCCTCTTTTTCTGTGGCCTGCCAGGTTGCGTGCTCGGATAAGGGTCTGATATGGATTTTTGGGGGGACCCCATGCCATTTTTCATTTTATTTTTTCATTTTGGTGCGGGGTTCCCCTTAAAATCCATACCAGACCTGAAGGGTCTGGTATAGATTTTGAGGGGGACCCCACGCCATTTTAAAAAAATTTTTGGCCAGGGTTCCCCTTAATATCCATACCAGACCTGAAGGGCCTGGTATGGAATTTAGGGGGACCCCCCACATCATTTTTTTTTTTTTTAATTTTGGTTCGGGGTTCCCCTGTGTGGAATTCCCATGCCGTTTTTATCAATGAACTTTTATGTGTATTGTCGGACCGGCAATTCATGAATATCTGCGAGTAGGTTTAAATGACTTTTTTTCCTTTGAAATGTCATTTTGCTGTCAGACTGTTCTAAACATGGGAAACATGCGCCCCTTTACAGGCATACTATAGACACCCCCCAGGTACGAAATTTAAAGGAATATTACACTTTTATTGTTCCACTTTAAGCATTATTAAAATCACTGCTCCCGAAAAAACAGCCATTTTTAAAACTTTTTTTTGCATTTATCCATGTCCCCTGGGGCAGGACCCAGGTCCCCAAAAACTTTTTATAACAATAACTTGCATATAAGCCTTTAAAATTAGCACTTTTGATTATTCATGTTTGTTCACGTGTTCGAACAAATTTTTTGCCTGTTCGCATGTTCTGGTGCGAACCGAACAGGGGGGTGTTCGGCTCATCCCTAATCATCACGGACTTCTGTGTGCAGCAGGAAAGCTTGATAACCCTGCTGGTCTTGCCCTGCAGACCTGCTTCCTGATGAAGTTTGAACTCTTACACTAGTGCCACCACCAACAGGCACAGGGTGTTGACCACTGGGAGCTGTCCACAAATCAGTGATCAAATAAATTGTCTGACCCTCGGCTTTGGACATTTTTTCCTTCAATAATGCAATGCACGAATGGTATCGTGCTGGAATAATCTTTCTGCTGAAAGTTGTTCATGCAGGAACAATGGATCGTGGAGCAAGGGCATGCATGAGCTGTTTAAATGGCTCCTCTTCAATCATGCGAAAAGAGGCTCCTCCAACAGCAATGAATTGGCCAATGAGGCGGGTGATCTTGTTGGCCTGCTGTTTTGACATGCCCTTAGAACTAAAGCCAACAAAACTATTTAGGGTAGGCTGATGATGTCCTTGGGAGGATGAGGAGCCTGATTGGGTCCGCAGTGGAACTACTGCACGTGGACGGTTTGTCTTAATTGAACCCTCTCTATTGCCTCCTGTGCTCTGAGTAAGTGGTGTGGTTGAGGAGGTACCACCAGTACAGTCAGAGTCCGTTATGCTGCTTCCTGCGCTACCATCTTCTTTTTCTGCCTCTGCCCGCAGTAAAGTATAGTGGTGGTAATTTTTAAGGTGTAGGTTCATAACAGCATTGGTTAAATGACCTAACTTTTTACCCCTACTCACTTGCTTCCCACACAATTTACACTTTGCAAAGAACCCGCCTTCCAATGTTTGAAAGTATTTCCAAACGTTGCTGTGGTGGGATGCAGCCCCTTGACCCTGTTGATCTCTATTTAGGGCTGATATAGCTGCAGCAGGTAGCACACCAGTGGTGGAAGCTGTTGCCCCTACAGTTACACTTGGTGAACTAGAACTAGTGCTGCTAATGGCAGGGGTGCTGGGGACTGGGAGGTCGGTGATATCATCACAGGATTCTTCCTCCATGATAATAGAGGGAGAAGGGGAGTTAGCAGCAGATGGAAAAAGTGGACTGCTACCTGTCCTACTCCTCACAGAATATCCCTCTTGCACTTTCTCTAGGTCAAACTGTAAGTCCTGTGGGCTAAGAGTGTATAAAACGTCTGCAGATGTTGGGGAAAGAGGAGCATCACATTCAAAATCATTCTCTTCTTGGGCCAATGAAAAAAGTCTCACACTCTGTTTCTGCTGCTGTCTCCCTCAATTGCTTCTTTGGGAAGCTGGGCAGTGGCACTGGCAGTGTGATTGGTGGTGGTGAGTGTAAAGGCAACTCCACTTTACTAGGTTTCTTGCCTATTTCATAAAAATAAACAGCCATGACACCTGTAGAAGTAGAAGGAGGCGCTGCACTGGCAGTGGAAGTGGCAGCAGATGTTGGTGGTCTGGCAGGAAAACCAATATTAGAACTGGTGGTGGTATAACTAGCTTTGCTGGTGGCATGGGTGGGGACACCCACTGTTGTGGACAGCATGTTTATGGCGGCAGAAGTGTCAGAGGCACTAGTAGCAGAGACCTTGCCACTTTTTTTAGCAAGGCATCCACCGCGACCGCGACCACGACCACTACCTCTACCTGCCTTCACTTTTCCGTTAGCACGGTACATTGCTGACTTGCTGTTGCTGTATAGTTCAGAAAATGGACTGGTGATAGTGATCAGTCACTGATCAGACAGGTAACAAGATAGGGTATATAGAATCTCAATCTATAATATAGAATCTATATAAATCCCCCCCCACAACACGGGCAGCCTCTGAGGCTAACACAACACTAGCAGCAACACTAGTATCACTAGTATCTATCTATCAAGTTCACAACACTAACACAGTAGCAGCAGATTATTGTGAAAAATTTAAGTTGAACTGTAGCTTGCTTCACTATTGTTCAACTTGCTCAACTATGCTCAATTGATAAATAATTCAGGTTCTCTGACAAAGTGACAAACGGACCAGCTAAGATTGACTGTCTTCTGAAATGATTCAGTCTATGTGTCTCTCTCTGCTAGCAAATCGTAAGTGAAAGTAAGTTGGCTGTACGTGCGTGGTTCTAGCTATTTTACTGCCCCTCCTCTTTGGTTACAATCGGCCAATAACATTCATCATCATTATTTTTATTTTACTTCCCCCACCCAATTCCAGCAGCGATCTTTTCTCTCTATGTTGAATCTTTTCTCTCTATGTCGAATCTTTTCATTCTATGTCGAATCTTTTAGAATGATCTTGGACTACTATGGATGAACTATAGAGTTACGGTTAGGCACATTCGACCACAGGTTCGATAGACACAGATTGTTATTATCAGCGTCATGTCGAATCTCCTCGCCAGCACACCATGGATCAGCAAAAAGTTGTCCAAGAAGGTTTTTTTAATGGAAAGATGTTACATCACAAAAGAGGTGCAACGTTTCGGGGCCGCGCAGGACCCCTTCGTCAGGCTCACTTGCCTGATGAAGGGGTCCTGCGCGGCCCCGAAACATTGCACCTCTTTTGTGATGTAACTTCTTTCCATTAAAAAAACCTTCTTGGACAACCTTTTGCTGATCCATGGTGTGCTGGTGAATATGTACGTTTGTTTGATGCTTCCAGAACCCAACTGGTAATCGCTACAGCACCCATTATTTTTGTGCCATTTTACCGGGAACGTGTGCGATTGGAATATCAAATTGATGTTGAATCTCCTATCTATATCGAACTGTTGTCACAACGAAAACAAAAATAAAGCATTTGTTTATGTCGGATCTTTCGGTTTTCGGATTCTGCGCTTTCGTTATCATTTGTTAAAACGATAACGAAAATACCTGAAATTCGGACGAAAATGCATTTGGAAGAAAATGAATGCACATGCCTAAGCACTAGTGTGAGACACCAGAACCAACTTTTTAGGGTGTCCCACACACGTGCTCCAGTGGATACTAGGGGTGTCTCCATGTGGGAAACTTTCCCCAAAAAGGTAAGTATTCCTGCTTTAAGAAAGGGAAAAAATCATGTCTTCAGCTTGGAACTCTGCCAAAACAGACAATTGGATGACACTACCAAGCAATGTTTCATATTACTATTTCTGCCCTCAAATATCTGTGTGCTAAGTATACCTTTTTTTATTCACATAGGGGAGAACAGATTCAGGACATCAGAGGATACCAGGGACCCACAACCTCCTAAAGAAGGGGAAATCACAAAACCATAACCTGTGGATGTGGGGGAAGGAGAGGTGTCATAAACCAGATGTGACCAGAACTGTGTGACTGTGACATGGTGAACCAGACATAAATAGGTGAAAGTAAATAAGTTTATTAAAGTAAATGCATATAAATATGAACACACCACCAATACAAACAGAGTGAACAAACTGAACAACCAAACAGTGATAATAACCCAACCAGTATATATATAGCAAAAGGGAGTACCAGAATCGTAGTCAAGCCAGGCCAGGGTCATAAACAGGAGATCAGCAGATGGGGGGCCAGGAGTAAACAGACAGGGAACAAGAGGAAAGGAAACTAGTACTAGTAAATAACACCCACAGTGCTTTATAATTTGCAACAATCAGGCCATTTTCATCACGCCAAAAAATTAATTCATGGTGCTGGAAATGATGAATATTTTTATCAGTAATGCATTACATACATTAACAACAAAAGCAAGGTGTGTGTGTGTGTGTGTGTGTAGCAGACCCAGAACATAATAGTTAGCTGAAGAAGAGATTGTCACCCCATGTATCAAAGAAATTACGTTTGCACTATTGAAGAAAATGGCCAAAAAGAAAAGCCCATTGGATAATCTAGGAGACAGCTAAAAGAAACACAAGCAGTAAATCAAAGGAAATATTATTTCAGTTTAAAATAAAAATGTATTTTAAAAATGTTTCTTAAACATTTTCTGGCATATCAATGGCCCCCCTACCCGCAAAGTACTCCATATATTTTAGACGGACCTTGCGGGCGCTTTGGGGGGGCAAGCCAGGATGGCCAGCTTCAAGCGCCGTCAAGGTTTGGTCTTGAAATCTGGCCTCAGGCCCAACTGAGGCCACATAGTTCATATAATTTCTTCTTAAAACGTTGTGGAGAATGCAGCATGCAAGGATTATATGGTTAGGTTTATATTCCGCCATGTTGATTGGCATAAGGAATAGGCGGAACCGGCTGGCCATTATCCCGAAAGCATTCTCCACCACTCTTCTGGCTCTGGCCAGCCGGTAGTTAAAAACCCTCTGGTCCAGGGTGAGGGTCTTCATCAGGAACGGCCGCATCAGGTGATCACCCAGCCCAAATGCTTCATCAGCAAAAAAGACGAACGGCAGACCAGCCACGTTGTCTTCCGGAGGTGGCAATCCCAAGCCACCACTCTGGAGCCGTCCGTAGAACTCTGGGCGATGACTCCACCATCCAACATCCGGCCATTCTTCCCCACATCCACATAGAGAAACTCGTATGTCGCCAACACCACCGCCAACATCAGAATACTATTAAACCCCTTATAGTTGTAATAGTATGACCCTGAATTGGGGGGTGGGACCATGTGGATGTGTTTCCCATCGATTGCCCCTCTGCAGTTGGGAAATTCCCACCGCTGGGCAAATTGGGAAGCCACAGTCTGCCATTCCTGTGGTGTTGAAGGAAACTGTGGAGTGAAACAGGAAAAAAAATAGTACTTTTGCATATAACATTGCAAGCAGATTAGACACAAACATTCTTGGCCAACATCGGTATAACATTTATTTGAAGGAGTATTTAAAGACAAAAATATAAGGTCCACTTATCAGATTCCTCACCCCCCCTGATGGCCAGGTAACCCTCTCCACTTCATAGAGAGCTGAATGCATACATAATGTGTGTTACTTTGGCCAGCCCCTCCTTACTTTACACTATTGGCAGCCCACTGGACAGGTAAGAAGTGTCATAATCCAAAAATATGAATACACACTGTACAAATTGAGTGATTTTTGAGTGATTTTTACATTCTGCAATTACCTATCAACATAATAGGAGAACAAAACTTTAAACAGTACCATTTCAAAGTATTCAGGTAGGCCCTTTCACTACATGCTTTGGTGAATTCATCCATAAATATGACCACAAAAGAGGTAGGTATAGTGTGTATGGGTTTGGAAAAGTCAGCAGATAGAGGATGGATTCCAAATGAGTTTCAGACCCCCCAAAAAAACCTCTGGCACTCTGCCTAAATTTAAGGGCACAAATAACATTTGTACACATTTGAGGGGTGTTTAGGGTAAAGCATTACAATGGAGCTGACAAAATACATTGTTGAGTGACTAGGTTAGGTGTGTATGGGCCAAGCATAGCATGCTGGGGAGGTTAGTGAAGGAAAATATGCATGAAGGACAAAAAAGGAACTTTAAAAACTTCCAGCATGCATGAGGATAAAGAGGACATTCACAGCATATTACAATCATGGTAATTAGGGAATGATGAAAGAAATACAATAGCAAACATTAAATACATATAATGTGATGTTAAAGGAGAAATCTTACCTTAATATAGTTCTTCTGCAGGACCTGAATGATGGCAGAACAGGTCTCTGGAATAATGATCCCCAGAGCCTGGGGGGAGATGCCAGTCGAGAACTTGATGTCCTGCAGACTTGTTCCCATCACTAAGTACTGCAAGGTGGTGACTAGCCTCTGTTCAGGAGTGATGGCTTGCCACATGCAGGTATCCTGCTTTGTAATATAAGGGGACAGCAAAGCCAATAGATGGTGAAAAATGGGGTCCGTCATCCGAAGATTATTTCTGAAATCATCAGGATTATTCTCACGGATCTCCTGCAACAAAGGCATGTGAGAGAATTGGTCACGCTGGAGCAGCCAATTCTTCGTCCATAAACTCCTCCCCACCCTGTTCATGGACTGGGCTTAGGTCAAAGTAAGAACCCCAACACCAAGCCCCTTCACAGCACGAACTCTACAATGAGTACGTACCTGCAACATGGCTAGAAAATGGTCGGCTGGTCAGAACAAACTAACAGAACGCACTAAAAATCAGAAAAGCCTAAGAAGAGCGAGCTGAAAATCAGAAATGAGCAGACAAGAACGCACTAAAAATAAAATACGTAATATAAAAATAAGCACTGAAAACCAGATGCGAACTGACTACATGCACTGAAAACCAGATACAATCCCACAAGCACAAACTGAAGTGCAGTAACGATCGGAAAAGCACAAGGCTGAAAAGCACGAATCGTTTCTCACCAAACTTCTACTAACACAAGATTAGCAGAAGGAGACCAAAGGGTTGCGCACTTGGTATTAAACTTCCCTTTTATAGTGCCGTCATACGTGTTGCACATCAGTGCGTTCTTGACGTTCGGAATTTCCGACAACATTTGTACGACCATGTTTATGCAAGACAAGTTTGAGCCAACATCCATCTTAAATAAATCCAGGATTTTGTTGTCGGAATGTCAGATTGTGTGTACGCGGCATTCGTTTTACGCCACACATAGCATTTTGTTTTTAGGCCAAAAAGGTCCATTTTGGTCTCATCTGATCAGAGCACCTTCTTCCACATTTGCTGTTTCTCCCATATGACTTCTTGAAAACGGCAAACTGGACTTCTTATGGCTTTCTTACAACAATGGCTTTCTTCTTACCACTCATCCATAAAGGCCAGATTTTTGGAGTGCACGACTAATAGTTGTGCTGTGGACATATTCTCCCACCTAAGCTATGAATCTCTGGAGCTCCTCTAGAGTTACCATGGGCCTCTTGGCTGCTTCTCTGATTAATGCTCTCCTTGCCCTGTCTGTCAGTTTAGGTGGATGGCCATGTCTTGGTAGGTTTGCAGTTGTGCCATACTTTTTCTATTTTCGGATGATGGGTTGAACACTGGTCCATGCTATGTTTAAAGCTTGGAATTGTTTTATAGCCTAAACCTGCTTCAGATGTCTCCACAACTTTATCCCTGACCTGTCTGGTGTGTTCCTTGGCCTTCATGATGCTGTTTGTTCACTAAGGTTCTCTAACAAACCTCTGAGGGCTTCACAGAACAGCCGTATTTATACTGAGATTAAATTATACACAGGTAGGTGACTTCTGAAGGCAATTATTTCCACCAGATTTTAGTTAGGGCTATCAGAGTAAAGGGGGCTGAATACAAATGCACGCCATACTTTTCAGATATTTATTTGTGAAAAATGTTGAAAACCATTTATCCTTTTCCTTCCACTTCACAATTATGTGCCACTTTGTGTTGATCTATCACATAAAATCCAAATAATATATATTTACATTTTTGGTTGTAATATGACAAAATATGTAAAATTTCAAGGGGTATGAATACTTTTTCAAGGCACCGTACATTGATTGGTTTGTGCAAAACGTATAGCGTCTACAAACTATGGTATATATACACAGGATATTTTTTTTATTTTTTTATACTAGTAATGACAGCAATCAGCAACCTATAGTGGAACTGTGATATTGTGGTGGACATACTAACACTATCTGATACTTTTGACACTTTGTGGGAACCAGGAACCAGTGACACTAATACAGTGATCAGTGCTAAAAATATGCATTGTCACTGTACTAATGACACTGGCTGGGAAGGGGTTAAACATATTGGGTGATCAAAGGGTTAAATGTGTGCCTAACCAGTGTTTATGTGTACACAGTGTGGTGTTTTTACTAAGGGATATGCTTTATTCCCTGCTTACAGGATGCAGCTCTGCACTGTTTACATATGCAGAGCTCCATCCTATGTCTCTCCTCACTGATGAGCATGTGCTGGTGGACGATCATTGGCTGGCACCCACTGATTGGCATCTGCTGTGACTAATCACAGCAGAAGCGTCACGGCAGCAGCGCAGCAACAGAGCGCGCATGCCCCCTATGCAGAAGTGAAGAGTTACATATATACGTGATCCTGTACAGAACGGCCGCCCTGTAGCAGTATATCTGCTATAGGGCGGTTGGAAAGTTGATATTGGAAAGAGATCATCTCACTTCCTGTTGAGTCTATAGAAAAAAAATGAAAGGAAACACATCTAGTGAGACACATATAGCATAAAAAAATGACATCCAATTTAACACCCCCCTCCCCCCAGCCAGAATTAGAAAAAAGTTTTGGATTTACATTTACTTTATAGATTGCTTTCTGCACATCCCTGCATAAACTTACTGTGTTAGCACAATTTTGTGTATTTCCTTGATGAGTGGCCTCCCTTTCACCACACTATTCATTACACCATATTAACATGTCTCTGCACCATATTTTATTTCCTTTCCTATCTCCTGTTTCAGTCTCTCTCTCTCTCTCCATCCAAGTTTATTCCTACTCTTTCCAATTTCTTAAATAGCAAGGCTTGCACTTAGAGTAATAAACACCCACATAATAGATTTTTATACATTTGCTGCATCATTACTGTAAGTGTTTGTGCTATAAAAAGTTTTTGTATCTATGTGACATCTGAGACTTTGACAGCTTTCATATACTGTATATTATTTTATAAAATTCAGGAAAAAAATAAATATATCTACTAAAAATGCAAGTTTTAAGTTAAAACTAATTAAAGGCACCATAAACCTTCCTACCTACACCTTGTGGTTTTCACTTGTATAAATTGTGCATTGCTCATGTAGATTCATAATGTTATTTGTTACACAAAACAGAAAAGCGCTACGGGACTTTAAATGAGGTAAATGCGTTTGGCCAACAATTGACAGAGTAAATGCAGTCTCAAAATTTATTAAAAAAGTCATGCAAACATAAACATGAATCATAGCCAAGCCACTGAAATGATACATACAGTAGAAAATGCCATTACACGTATTAAGGTATAAAATGCAAATTGCAGAGCACACATGCATAAAAAGTATCTCAACGCATTTCGCAAGACCATGCTCACTTCATCAGGGGTAGATGCGTGTGTAGTACATCTGTAGGAGGTATAATGAACCAAATAAGTATCAACACAGACATGGTATCATGACAATTAGTCAAGAGGGTCCAAAAACGCATGGCCCTATACTCACCATGGGCTGGATCAGACTACCAATTGCTTGATACCCAGAGGCGGCAGTAATGAGCGTCCGGCTCTGCAATTTACATCTTATACCTTGATACGTGTAATGACATTTTCTACTGTATGTATCATTTCGGTGGCTTGGCTATGATTCATGTTTATGTTTGCATGACTATTTTAATACATTTTGAGACTGCATTTACTCTGTCAATTGTTGGCCAAATGCATTCACCTCATTTAAAGTCCCGGGGCGATTTCCTGTTTTGTGTTGCATATATTGGGATGGAGGTGGTTTGTGGGTGAACACAGACCTTTTCCTTTTTTGTCTATTGAACCCGGGTGGAAGACATCCATTTAGCCCAAACCTGGTCTGCTGCCACCATTAGCCAATCATTCATTACATATGGAAAAATGCAGCGCATGTGCAAAAGAAATATATAAATGTAATTAAAATGGTGAGATAGTGCTAAAAGAATTAGCCAAGGGTGAGTTAAACATAATGTCCATAAATGGATGTGAATGTCCAACTGTATAGGAGATGTGGTACTCCAAGGGGGGGTGGTAATCTGATGGTTGTCAGAAGACACCTTGCATCTTAAACAGACTTCCCAGCAGGATGAGCCAATAAGTAGAAATGCAAAAAAGACTCTTACCAGATCCCATGGATTCCCATGTCAGCGACAGGGAATCGCATGCGCAGTTTGTCACCAATGACGTAAAGTGGAAGGTCTGGACTCTCCAATCCTCTGGGTTGCGGTCTGCATAGATCTCCGAAGACAACCAGATGGGTCCTCACAAAGGACGGCCGAAGCGTGGATCAGGAGATTACAAAAAGGCACTTAGGAAGCAGTTGGAGGTACTGGGCCTCATGCAGTGAATGTAAAGACAAAAAGGATATGCCTCCACATAGTGGTACAATAAAAAAGGGTGTTTTTATTGAGAAAACAACCGTATACAAATAAAAACGTGATCACGATGAATAAAAACAAATGGGCAACATGGAGAGTGGTATATGAACTCGACGCGTTTCAACCTAGGGGTCTTCAACAGGGGCATAGACCACCCACTCTAGGTTGCCATATATATATAACTAAAAATATCAAGAGAGGACCAATCGCAATGGGTGAGAAAACAAGCCATTTCATTGGGTGAGTATAATCACATGACTTACTTATATAACCCACCATAAGGTTCATTCATAGTGTTTGTAAATAAATGAAATGCCACTTAGATGGAAAAAGGCAGATGTAGAGAGATCAACCTAACAAAAAAATATAATAACTTAAAAATCTCTCTGATAATAATAAAGGACTTCGTATTCAGCTCTTGATTGAAAGCACTCCTCTGCTGACAGTACAGAAAGATGTACCGCCCTGTCAGCTAGAGGAGCCAATCAAAAGGAGATTAGCAAAAAGGTGCTAGATGGAGCAGCCAATGAACGGCTGTCTATGAGCCGACTACTATCCCTGCACATCAGCGTGTCTAGCCCGTGGAGGGAATGATTTAACGTCCGCAGGCGTGTCCGGCATCTCCCTCACACGTGACTTGTCTGACCAATCAGAGAGCCAGCATCAAACACCGCTCTGCTGCTCGTAACATCCATACACAGCAGAGGGATATGACGTAGACCTGAAAGCACACCAAACATCCCGGCTCTCTAGCATCACAACTGACGGATGTTCACTACGGCCAAACAGCTATTCAGATCTATCAACAAAGACTATACTGAAAAAGCGGGGCTGATGCTGGCAATCCGGAAGTGAACATAGAGGTTATTTAAACAGGAAAGGCTTTACAATTGGGGACACGAAAATAAAAAATACATAGTGATAAAAAACATCCTTAATTAATAAAAATAGGTGTGTAAAGGGATAACATGAAACTCTAACATTTACAAGTTATGCGCTGCGCTTGGGTGACCCCAAAAACAAAATTAATAATAACCAACTCTGTGCTTACTAGTGCGATAATATTAAATACAAATAATATGAATGTTGAATAAATAAACAAGGTGTGAAAAAACAAGTGCTTGTTACACCATAAATTAGTGCTTATTAGTGCTTTTTACACCATACATAGTGTCTTAATCAACATAAAAAGTGTGCTTAGTGCTCAATACACAGTAACCTGCTTTTCTTAAATGAAAAAAAAAAAAAAAAAGTTCTCTTTGGTACTTTAAATAGTGTGTGCAAATAATGTCCAGCAGTGATAATAAAACAATGCGTGCAGGTGGTGTTCAGCTGTGACAACAATCCAACATCATGCCGAAGATATCCTGAGGCTTTCTATGCAAAATCAGTGGAAGTTTGGTGCGGTATGCTGTGCTGAGACAGCGCTGGTGTAAAGTCCGTGTCAGTCTCTCCGTCCTGGCCCCTCCCCTACGCGTCTTTGACACAGGGATCACGTGTCATCATCAGGGGGATGACACGTGATCCCTGTGTCGAAGACGCGTAGGGGAGGGGCCAGGATGGAGAGACTGACACAGACTTTACACCAGCGCTGTCTCAGCACAGCATACCGCACCAAACTTCCACTGATTTTGCATAGAAAGCCATTATAGTATGGTGCACTGATGCACCAGTGCCATGTGAGTACCCCGGTGTGGGGAGCGTTTTCTTTTAATAAAAGTATTTTGACTATATTACACTATATAGTTTCCTTTTCATTCTATGTATGGAGCCACATTGTTTCCAGCTGGAGGAGTGGAGCAGACACTGAGACTGAGCCCAGGGGTGGCTCCAAAGCAATTTTGGACTCAGGGTAGAAGCTGAGTCACACGCTCTGAGGTGAGCACATTAGCTTAAGGGGGTCACGAAGGAGCACAGGAGCATGTTTTGCAGCACTCAGGATATCTTCGGCATGATGTTGGATTGTTGTCACAGCTGAACACCACCTGCACGCATTGTTTTATTATCACTGCTGGACATTATTTGCACACACTATTTAGAGTGTCAAAGAGAACTTTTTTTTTTTTTCATTTAAGAAAAGCAGGTTACTATGTATTGAGCACTAAGCACACTTTTTATGTTGATTAAGACACTATGTATGGTGTAAAAAGCACTAATAAGCACTAATTTATGGTGTAACAAGCACTTGTTTTTTCACACCTTGTTTATTTATTCAACATTCATATTATTTGTATTTAATATTATCGCACTAGTAAGCACAGAGTTGGTTATTATTAATTTTGTTTTTGGGGTCACCCAAGCGCAGCGCATAACTTGTAAATTTATCCTATGCACGTTATATGAAGCGTAATTAGCGCATGCAGCTGGAGGTAGCACAAGCAAGGCATAAGATCATTGGGGCTCACAGAATTTTTCCAATATGAAACTCTCACATATACCACATGTGATCTCTGTGTGTTAAGAATCATTGTAATAGACCCTAAACAGTCAGATTTAAAGGGCCAAATCTAGAATGCATATCGATCTTGGGTACAAATAATATGGAAATAGAAATTAAAATTATAAAAATGTAAGTATGTGAAAAAAGGAAAATAAGGATTGATTAATAAAGGAGTTGAGGTCCCACTCCACGTTCAAGCCAAACGGGAAGTAGGACCTCAACTCCCATATCCAATAGGTCTCGAGGCGCGAGACCCCTCGAAGCCGAGACTCTCCTCTCCAATGGGGGACAAATTTGTCGATCACTAGGAATAGAATCCCCGTCGGGTCTTTGTTGTGACATTCCAAGTAATGATGAGGTACTGTATGTTTGTTTTTGCCTTTCTTGATGCCTGCCACGTGTTCATTGACTCGTATAGAAAAAGTCCTAATGGTGCGGCCGACATACTGTTTGTGACAGGGGCATGTAATTAAATAAACAATATATTGTGAAGTACAGGTTGTAAAATGTTTCATCTGATGTGTCTGAAAGGTGACCGTAGATTTAAAAGTGGTACTTTTTTGTCTACCTCCGATGTTATGCAGGCAGACATTGCATCTACGGCAAGGGTAGTAACCCTTGCATTCCTGAAAAAAGGATACTTTTTGGGGGGATCTATTATATTCAGAGCAATCTGTCCTTGAATGGACCGTGCTCCCCTAAATATAACAGCCACCCATTCAGGGATAACTGACCCAAGCAGATTGTCATTTAGAAGCACTTTCCAATGTTTCTTGAATATAGCTTTAACCTGTTTAGACTGGATGGAATGAGTGGTAAAAAATGACCATTTGTACATAGGTTCAGCTGTAGTTTTGCACGTTCTATCAGGGTAGATTCTTTATCTGTGAGTAATGCCCTATTCAATTCCTCATCTAGGTGCTTAGGATCATAACCCTTTTCAATAAATCGATCTCTCAGAACTTGTGATTGTGACTGGAAATCCATAACACTGGTGCAATTACGCCGTAGTCTCAAAAATTGGCTACGGGGGACAGACTTGAGCAAATGGCTTGTTTTCTCACCCATTGCGATTGGTCCTCTCTTGATATTTTTAGTTATATATATATGGCAACCTGGAGTGGATGGTCTATGCCCCTGTTGAAGACCCCTAGGTCGAAAGGCGTCGGGTTCATATACCACTCTCCATGTTGCACATTTGTTTTTATTCATCATGATCACGTTTTTATTTGTATACGGTTGTTTTCTCAATAAAAACACCCTTTTACCTGCACTATGTGGAGGCATATCCTTTTTGTCTTTACATTCACTGCATGAGGCCCAGTACCTCCAACTGCTTCCTAAGTGCCTTTTTGGAATCTCCTGATCCACGCTTCGGCCGTCCTTTGTGAGGACCCATCTGGTTGTCTTTGGAGATCTATGCAGACCGCAACCCAGAGGATTGGAGAGTCCAGACCTTCCACTTTACGTCTTTAAGTCTTTAAGAGTCTTTTTTGCATTTCTACTTATTGGCTCATCCTGCTGGGAAGTCGGTTTAAGATGCAAGGTGACTTCTGACAACCATCAGATTACCACCACCCCTTGGAGTACCCACATCTCCTATACAGATGGACATTCACATCCATTTATGGACATTATGTTTAACTCACCCTTGGCTAATTCTTTTAGCACTATCTCACCATTTTAATTACATTTATATATTTCTTTTGCACATGCGCTGCATTTTTTCCATATATAAGTTTACTGTTTTTGTCAGACTGTATGCAGCAGCTCTTATTTATCTTATCAGTTAGCGCGGTGTTTTACATTTATTTTGACAATCATTCATTACACACAATCATTTTATTCTGTAGCCTTTTCAGTCATTGCGTCCAACACCTAGGTACCACACCTTCCATGGGCTGATCTAGGCTCTAGTTCTGTTCCCTGCTGGTGGCGTTGGTTATCGTCCAGCTCTGGAGCTGCAATGTTTACAAGGGAGGTTCTCATACCTACTGCTGTCCCCCCTGCCCTGTTTGGATGGGTGGGGCCACCTACACATCGGCGCCATGCAACCACGCCTACCGTGCGACTTCCGTTGCGGCGTCAGCTCGCTATTGCGTGGAATGTCAGCATGTGCGACTTGGGGGCGTCTGCGCAGGCGCTCCCCTATTTGGCGACAAGCATTATCCACGTTCACTGCCTTGTCACACACACATGCCATTGGAGGCGGAGCTCACTGGGCCCTCTGGGGATATAAATTGAGGGCTAATCATGGATGGGATCTGTTTGTCACTTCCTGTTTCACTCACATGCAGCAGTTTACTTCATTCAAGGTGAGTCCACACTCCTTGATGGATGTTAATCATCCATTCACTCCCTTCACATTTGAGCACTTAACTTTAGCATGGTCTGCCATATACATTGTCTCATACATCATTTTATTCACTCTCATGGTTCATTCATGTACACACCATTACACATTCATCTCATTCATTTCACTCTCTCCGAGTTTCCAAGTACATTTAGCTTTGAACAACATTGGTTCATATGTGTATATGTATATATTTATATATATATTTTTCATTATATTGCATACTTCATGGTTACTCTGGTGGTATAGTACTAACTGATATACATATATTTTTATCTCAGCTGACATATACAATGGACTTGAATACATGTTATACGGCAGTGGTCATCAACCCTGTCCTCAGGCCCACTAACAGGCCAGGTTTGCAAAACTGAAATACATCACAGGTGATATAATTTGCTGCTCAGTGATTGCAGTATTCTAGTCTGCATCTCCCCAAGGTAATACATAAAACCTGGCCTGCTAGTGGGCCCTGAGGACAGGGTTGATGGCCACTGTTATACGGGACACACACTTTATCACAATGTTTTTGTTCTATTTTATTTCTATTTTTTTTTCTCTCCATTGTCCCCTAGATTTCTAGCTCATACCGTTATTGAACCAGTTTGGTTCATGCATATACATACTATTATCATATACTACTTTACTTCTATGCTGGTATGGCAGCACCTATTGATACATATGCATTTATGTTTCAGTTGATATTATTATTGGATACTGGGAGATCTTTGGTGGAACATTCCCCCATCCCAGCCATGTCCTCCCCCTGTTTGTGCTCTGTTGGGTTGGTTTTCCCTCTGCCTCCTCGGCTTCCGAGCCAGACGCTCATTACTGCCGCCTCTGGGTATCAAACAATTGGTAGTCTAATCCAGCCTTTGGTGAGTATAGGTCCATGCATTTTTGGACCCTCTTGACTAATTGTCATGATACCATGTCTATGTTGATACTTATTTGGTTCATTATACCCCCTACAGATGTACTACACACGCATCTACCCCTAATGAAGTGAGCATGTGAGTGGTGAGTGGTCTTGCGAAATGCATTGGGATACTTTTTATGCATGTGTACTCTGCAATTTACATTTTAGACCTTGATACGTGTAATGACATTTTCTACTGTATGTATCATTTCAGTGGCTTGGCTATGATTCATGTTTATGTTTGCATGACTATTTTAATACATTTTGAGACTGCATTTACTCTGTCAATTGTTGGCCAAACGCATTGCTCATTTAAAGTCCTGGGGCAATTTCCTGTTTTGTGTTGCAAATACTGGGGTGGAGGTGGTTTGCGGGTGACACCAGACCTTTTTCCTTTTTTGTATAATGTTACTTTTTGGCCTATACATAAATCTATATTGGAGTAAATCTTCACATTCCTTTGTCAGCAATTTCCGTGTGTGTAAACATGAGGCATACAATATGGCATTGCACAAGTTAATGCATGACCTCTGACTGTAATCTAACAATTGACAATTCCAGTGATGAACTACATATTTGGGTCTCTTAGTCCAGTGTTGTGCAGGTGAAAACTAGTAATTAGATCTGATACAGACCACAAGGAGTCACAGCAATGAATGAAAATGGAAAATTGTTACCAATTACTTACTGTAATCTTCCCCTCCTGGCCCATCCTCACGTCAGCACAAAATGGGGTTTACACCTCCTCCGGAGTCCCACATGACCACCTGTTTCAAGCTGAATAAAAGACAGCCCCTCCCCCAACTAAGATGTTCGATAACCTAGCCTGCGACAGGCCACTAGGAAGGGAGTCCTGTGCTGACGTGAGGATGGGCCAGGAAAAGAAAATTACAGTAAGTATTTTATAACAATTTTACATTTTCCTGGCCAACCTCACATCAGCACACAATGGGATGTACCAAAGCTAATATAGGCCGGGAGAGAACAAATGAAAAGAGACACTGACGATTAAAGAAAAGCTGCTAAAGCCAGAAAGAAATGCTCTCTCTTTAAAAATATAGAGAGCTTCTCTGTGGGGTTTTGTATTGCAGCAAACAATTTTAGGTAGTTTATAAAAATAGTTTATTACAAAAAATAGTAAACAAATGAACAGCTGTCTGTCAAGACATGACCTCTATAACAAAGACTGGAAGGCATACATAATATGCATAATTATACAGTTGTACAAAGAGCATTAGGAATGGCATAGTAGTTGTAGAACATCATACAAGAAGAGCCCCAACGTGTTTTGACCATATATAGTAAAGGTCTTCTTCAGGGAAAGAGACATGGACTTCTAAGACATACAATATATAAATAAGTACATTGAAAAACAACAACAATAAAATATGTTGATTCCAGAATGCAAGATAAGTCTAAAGATGCAGAGCTAAGATGGCGCTCACACCACAGGAGGACTAATACCCACCGGGCTGAAATGGAGACCCACAAGAGGCCACACTTATAACAGGAGAGGTGAAAGGGAAGGAAGAAGAAGGGGAGGGGGGCGGACATAAAGGGTGGGGTCGGGAGGATGTCACAGGTGGGTTGCCTGGCCCGAAAGAGATCCCAATACACTGTCAAAATTAAATAATAATAAACCCAATTAATCATTTAAAGGATGAACCTGTAAACTAAAAAACTAGTGCATGAAAAAAAAGGGGAAAGGTGGGGGGGAGTGTGGCCCTGATCCTCCTCTTCTGGGGTCCCTCGGCGGCTCTCACGGCTCCTCCTCGCATCAGATAACCCCCTAGGAGAAGCGCTCTCCCAGGGGGTTACCTCACGGGCTCACCCCCAAGTTCAGCATTTGCGTCCATAGACATGAATGCCGGACTCGGCCCCGCCCCCGGCGCCCACATCATTGGATCTGATCAACAGTAGCGGGAGACAATGGCTGCGCTGCTATCAATCTATCCAATCAAGAGCCGGGACCCTGTGCAGAGAGGGAGAGCGCATCTCTGCCGAGGGGTGCAGGGGCTCAGGTAAGTAAAATGGGGGGGTTGGGGGGCCAGTCACTGCCAGAAGTTTTTTCACCTTAATGTCAAGGATACATTAAGGTAAAAAAACCAGGAGGGTTTACAACCCCTTTAAAGCTGTATGTGGTGTTACAGAACAGTACAATTTTCACAGACAGTGTTTGCAACAGGATAGACTTGCAGTGCATATTTGGCTGGGGAATTTATTTTTATTTCTTTTACAATTATCTTGGCTTGCATGCACAGCAGAATCACAATCTGATTAATTTCTGTTTGAAAAAAGGCGTTTTAATCTGTAATTTTCATTACAACACACGCTTTTTCATCAAATGGTAATAGTCCTTCTTCAACAGACAGAAATTGACCAGCAGTTCGCTGTGGCTTTTCCCCACAGATGCAGATTTCTATTAACCACATGACGACCAGCCGCCGCAGTTGTACTGCGGTAGAATGGCACGGCTGGGCGAAAAAACGTTATGTAAAGTTGCTTAGCCCTGTGGCCACTAAAAATGCTATAAATCTATCCCCTATTTTGTAGATGCTATAACTTTTCCGCAAACCAATCAATATACGCTTATTGTGATTTTTTTTACCAAAAATATGTAGAAGAATACACATCGGCCTAAACTGACGAAAAAAATTGTTTTTTTTTATATATTTTTGGGGAATATTTATTATAGCAAAAAGTAAAAAATAATGCATTTTTTTTCAAAATTGACGCTCTTTTTTTGTTTATAGCGCAAAAAATGAAAACCACAGAAGTGATCAAATACCACCAAAAGAAAGCTCTATTTGTGGGGGAAAAAAGGACATCAATTTTGTTTGGGTGCAACATCGTATGACTGCGCAATTGTCAGGTAAAGCAGCGCAGTGCCGAATAGCAAAAAGTGCTCTGGTCAGGAAGGAGGTAAAATCTTCCGGGGCTGAAGCAGTTAAGCTCTTATTAAGAATCAAGAGGCCAAAGATGATACAGTAGTGTAAAAGTGGCCAACAGCTGGACATGTGGAAGAATGTCTTTTCTTTCAAACTGTGCTGCCATCAAAAGACAGCCTAAAGAACAGATAGTCAGCTGAAAAGTGAATGCTTTACTTCAAGCACCCTAAAGTAAAAAAGGTCCTATCGACATAAAATAAAGATAAAAAAAATGAAAAGGGAGGCGCATGTGCGGAGCCGTTTGAGCTAGACATGTCAGCTTAGAGCTCTGTACCGACCGGGACCCGACAGCCTCTTTCACTGAGTCAAACCGGACTAAAAAGACACAGGATAGTATATAATATATCCCCAGAGTAAGTGGGCATATTTTGGAACTATGTACAACGGGCGAAAAGCTAAACTGAGGCAAGTAAAGTCACAGGACTCACTGACTAAACCCACTGTTAGAATGGCAGCAGCATCCTCTTACTGCTCCTCACAGCCTGCCTCACAGCCTGTCTCACAGAAACACTATGAGTCACCCTCCTCAGCACAGCGCAGTGAGCCTGATTTTACTTCAGGAATGACCCCTCTTATTCCACAAAATTCCACTATTGGCCCTGACTTATTGGCTCAATTTGAAAGGGTCTTACAAAAGGCATTACAGAACACCTCAGATGCCATTACAGATAAATTGATACGTGAAATTCGTAAAGTGGGCCGCCGCACTTCAATCCTAGAACAAAGGGTGGATGAATTTGATATCACTACCTCAATTCACACAGAAGAATTGGAGTCCCTTAAAGAAGATTACGCTAATCTCCAAACCCACCTTGAAGACTTCGAGAACAGAGCTAGAAGATCTAACCTACGGATACGTGGTATCCCTGAGGATTTTTAAGATTTACAATCGACTGTAACAGCACTCTTCCAGGAACTTGCCCCATCAATACCGATCGAACGTCTAGAAATGGACAGAATACACAGAGCCCTAACTTCACGCAATGCGGAAGGACCACCTAGAGATGTTATACTGAAAATGCATTATTTTAATACCAAAGAGCAACTTATGGAGGCGGCAAGAAACAAAGACTCCTTGATTTTTCAAGGGCACAGATATCAAATCTTCCAAGATCTGTCTCAAATTACACTTCTCAAGCGCAAGGAAATGAAACTACATCTGCAAGTTCTTCAATACCACCGCATATCATATCGCTGGGGCTTTCCTTTTTCTCTTTGTTTTTCATACAAAGGTACTCAATACACATGCAAATTAACGGAAGATCTTTTCAATGTAATTAAAGACCTCCGCCTGTCCACTCCAACTGCAACTACAGATGGACCCAAACGTCGACTGTCATCTTTCCCTCCCCCACAGCTCCAAGATCTTCAGGACCCTCAAACAACTCAGGCTCCACTCAGCCCCCACAAAAGAGGACGCTTTACTTCGTCACCTCCTGTTGAAGAAGATATTACAGACAGCTAAACTCTAATTGGGTGATACCTATTTAATCACTTCTTTTTTCCTACTATCGATACAATACTCTTTCTCAACCATACCACATGTTATACCTTTGTAGTAATACAATGCAGTATACAATGTGACCTATTAAACCAATAGGATACTTCTCCAATACAAATTCTTTTTAAATTGTTATATCCATTATGATATTGCTAGGATCGGTTGCTTTCATTAGATCTACTTTCATGGATCTATCTTTAGGTAATCTCTAACCAGTTGCCTAAGGGATATACCCTGCAGCTGTATCCTAGACGTTTTAATGTTTTAAATCATATAGTTTGTATATATCCTTAGATGTTAGCTGTTAAATAACTCTAATAGCTGACCTCTTCAAATTTTATTTTTCTCTTCTGAATAGTTAATTTACATAAATTGCAAAGGTTTACAATATCAGTAGGCTGTCGTAGTCCCGGAGACAGTTCACTGCACCTCCTTTTTTTTCCTCCAGTGCCCAATACTGATTGGACGCTCTTTGGAACATCTATATCTCTTGGTTGATGATTTTTCACCACCCCTTAGATTTTAGCTCCACTTAGGAGCAACCTTTTTTATTTTCTAAATTCTTTATTCCCCCCCCCCCTTTTTTTTGTTGTTTTGCTTTGTCTCTCTTTAACACATTATATACTAGTGTATATCAATACTGCACAACCCTTGCTGAACTTCTCTTTCATATTTCTGTTCCATAGAGAAAATCTACATTCCCTAACACTTTTGCACCAGAGAAACACCCATCTTCAATAATTTCTTCCCTGAATATATTAACACCTAATGTACAAGGTCTCAACTTTCCTCCAAAGTGCACTAAAGCCTTTAATTTTTTCTCCAAACAATTGGCACATGTGGTGTGCCTACAAGAGACACATTTTATCCCACAGTCCACACCAAAATATTTCAGCCGTAAATACCCACAAGTTTATACAGCATCTGCCAATACTAAACAAAGGGGAGTTCTAATAGAATTCCACCTCACGACAACATTCACCCTAGCCAAAGAGCTCAAAGACCCTGAAGGGAGATATCTAATCTTATCTGGATTTTTATTAGATAGTGAAGTTACTATAGTCTCCTATTACGCTCCTAATAAAAATCCACTACTATTCCTCTCTCACCTTTTTTCAGTGATTGATTACCATAAACAAGGTATCCTTATTATTGGAGGAGACTCAAATCAAACAATATACCCATTCCTTGACAAATCCCCAACCCCTCATACCACACCTAAACTTTCCTATCAGAGAATACAGAACCAACACTCACTACTTGATACCTGGCGAGAACATAATCCTGCAAGAAGACAGTATACACATTACTCTCATCCTCATAAACAATTTTCCCGTATAGATCATCTTTTCGTTCCAGTTAGCACCTCCGCATTCATTCTGAACTCCAATATTACACCTTGTACTTGGTCAGACCATAACCCAGTCATACCAATGCTCTCCTCATTGGTTCCGAAACCCAATCATAAAACATGGTGCATAAATGACAGGCTCTCAGCGGATGCTACATTTAGATTAAACTTGGAGGAAGCCATAAAAGACTATCTTACTCACAACAAGGCCTCTGATATGAATCCTTTAACTCGGTGGGAAGCTCTCAAACCCTATGTTAGAGGGGTCTGTATTAGTCAAGCATCTCATATACGTAAGCAAAAACAACAACTTCATAAACACTTAGAGGAAGCATTTTACAAAGCTTCTGAAACTTTTCAAGCTTCACCATCCCCACATAATAAATTAAATTATGATACATCACGCATAGAACTTGACCTTTTTTTAACAGAATCAACCGAAAAAACTTTACGCAAAACTAAACACACCTTTTACATGCAAGCTAACAAGCCAACTATATTTCTGGCTTTAGCACTACGAAAGACGAATTACACCCCGAAACCTATCTGCCTAAAAATTGCTAAAGATAACTATACTAGCAACCCGCTGAAAATCCTTAACGAATTCAAGAAAAAACTAACAGAACTATACAAAGAAACTAAAATGTTAAACCAATCACACCTAAAAAATCTATCTACGATTAACCTTCCTTCACTCTCTCAAACTCAACAAGACTTACTAGAGAAACCTATTACTGAAATAGAAATACAAACTGCCATTAAATCACTTAAACTTCGCAAACGCCCTGGTGTTGATGGTTTATCAGCCACTTACTATAAACGATTTACTACACTATTGTCACCCCTCATGGTTGATGCCTTTAACCTTCTTCTTAATGATCACTATTTCCATACAGAATCACTTACCGCCTCTATCTCCATGATCCCTAAGCCCAATACAGACAACATTTCTTGGTCTAATTATAGACCAATATCTATCCTTACATTGATATCAAAATTTTAGCCAAGATTCTCTCTTCTAGACTCAATCCTATAATCGGTTTTTTGACACATAAGGATCAAACTGGATTTATTCCCTCAAGACAAGCAGGCAACAATATCCGCCGAGCCACAATTCTAGCTCATATAGCACGTTCCCACCGTATTCCTACATGTTTCCTTTCATTGGACATACGAAAGGCATTTGACACCCTGTCATGGCCTTATCTACATTCTATTCTTAACCGATGGGGATTTGGTCCACATTTACTCAGATGGATCAACCTTATACCATAATCCGAAAGCACATATTGCATACTCAGGATTTAAATCTGATTCTTTTAATATAGAAAGAGGAACTAGACAAGGTTGCCCCCTTTCCCCTCTTCTTTTTGCTTTAGCGATAGAACCCCTAGCCCAACTTATTAGAACTAACCCAAACATTAAAGGTCTAGAACTTGGCAGCTACCATCATAAATTATGCATGTTTGCGGACGATGTCCTAATATTTTTAACATCCCCTATAACATCAGCACCAACTCTTCTTGATATTCTCCCAAAATTTGAACGAGTATCGGGGCTCTCAGTTAATCTACACAAATCAAAAGCCCTAAATATAAAGCCCTAAATATTTCACTACCCCCTGATCTTCACACCCAATTAATTCATTCCTTACCATTTGCATGGTCACCAATTTCTATATCCTATTTCCTATTTTCAACCTTACGTCTAACCCAATGGATCTATATGCTACTAACTACCCGCCAATGCTATCACAACTCTCTAAACTCCTCTCAAACTGGTCAAATTTACCTCTGTCATGGATGGTTAGGATTGCAGTGATAAAAATGTCTATCCTTCCAAAAATTTTATATCTATTCAGGGTTCTTCCTATCGCTGTCCCATCACATTTCTTACGTATCTTACAATGGAAAACTTTACGATACATTTGGGGCAATGTCAAACTTCGGTTACCTAAACCTACCCTGTATTCTCTCAGAATCCGAGGGGTCTGGGTCTACCAGACTTTACCAAATACTATTATGCAGCACAACTGTCACAATTAACTAAATACCATGCTATATCTGAAATTCCACTATGGGTGGCATTGGAATCGGTTGACTGTGATCCTCTTTCTACAGCAAATCTTTTATGGCTTTCTTCATCACAATGTCGGAAGCTTACTAATCCAATTACCAAACACAGCCTTTCAATCTGGGATAGACTGAAAACTCGATTTGGCCTCCAATCTTCACACAATCCTCTCCTCTCGTTCTTACATAACCCATCATTTTACCCGGCCTGGTCTTCCCCAACATCTTTCCTAGCTTGGTCAAATGCGGGATTAACGAGAGCATATCATTTCTATAAAACCCGGGTCATCACACCCTTTCCAACTCTCTGTGAAACATGTAATATCCCACCCTCAGAAATGTTTAGGTACCTACAAATCAAAAATTTCCTGTCTACTAATGCACCTTCAGACTTGACGTCTCCTAATCTCACCGTATTTGAAAAAGCTTGCAACAATGATCCTCATAGAAGAGGACTTATCTCAGATATATATACTCAACTACTCTCACACAACTATTCATCCCCACTGACTTATACCACAAAATGGGAAACAGACCTTCAACTACAACCCGAACAAATAAACTGGTCCCAAATATGGCATAATACCAAATCAGTATCACCTAATATTGTCGCTCTCGAAACTAATTACAAAGTTCTCACCAGATGGTACCTAGTCCCTGCCAGAATCTCCAAGTTTTCTCCACAATACCCGTTCCAATGCTTCCGAGGATGTTCAGCACTAGGAACACACATGCACATATGGTGGGAATGTAAAATAGTTGAATCCTTTTGGTTGGAGGTGTTTAAGATGCTTTCTACTATGTTTAATATACCTTTGCTTCCTGATCCAACCACAGCACTCCTAAATGATAAACCAAATATTTTATCACACCGCCAGTTTAAACTCATGCTCTTCATAACCACAGCAGCCAAACAGACTATAGCGAAAGCATGGAAATCTGACTCACTCTGTATTTTGTCATTTAAGAACAGAATAACTCAGTTCATGATCCACGCAAAGACCGAAGCAATCTTACTTGACAATTTATCGAAGTATATAGCCTTATGGAGACCATGGTTTGAGCATTTCCTACCTCCAGGATTTGATAATTCATTATTTCTTCTTTGAAGACATTCTATGGACAACCTATAATGTTACTATAAACTATATATATCGTCTTTAATTAATGGTTTTCTCTGGTAATTCCCCCATGTCCCACCCCCTTATCTCCTTACCCCAACACTGTGCAGTTACTACCCCCTTCACTTACTACTTGACTTTCTTGAAGTGTGAATAACTAAAAATAGTTGGAAAGACTTATTTAATCTCCAGATGAAGCCAAGCCATATTGCAGGAACTTTGCCCTGGAACTATCTACTGATTCTTCCCCAACTATCTTACTTCCTTTTCTTTATTATAGTTACTTTACCACATCCTACCTCTCCCCACACTTCTTATAATAAACCTATTCCAACCCCATTCCTCCTATACTTTACCTTTAATTTGTATCATTCTTGTTTTCTGTACTCACTTATTATGATATAAACGTTTATGATATATTGTGTGTTACTTTTCATACCATAATCACCTATGTGATACATTACAATTGCCTGTTACCTTATATATACAAGAATGTTATTATTTTTCTTTGTAAACCTGAACTATATTTAACTCAAAACAATAAAATATTTTAAAAGAAAAAAAAATGAAAAATGCCACCAATGGAACAAATCTGTTTTATATTAAATAAGACTTGCAGCAAAAAAAAAAAACTTTTTAACGTAAAATAAACTTAAATCAACTTAAAATAAAACATATATCACCAGAATAAATCAAAACCCCCAAATAACCCTGAAACAAAATCCCATTTGTTTTTAAGGGATGTCTTGCAGCAAAAGAAAAAGTTTAATATGGAGGAGACCACTGATCTCAAATCGGCCACAAAATAAAATGAAAGACAAAAAAAATACCCCACTAATGAGAACAAAAAAAAGCAAAGGGGTTGATTACCCAAAGTGCTAGTCAGGGCTTTTTTTCTCAAACAATAGGTGCTGGAACTTAACCACGACCCCCCAAAACCCCTCTCCACACACACCCACCAAATCACAGCAAATAGTGGGTGTGGTCATATTTCACAAACAGTAGAAGAGTCTTAAAAAGGCATTAAATACCAGGATTGCATTACATACATAGTGCATTGTTCATGGGGGTTACACACAAAGTTCAGAGCTGTCACTTGTAAACACAGAAACCAGACTTCTGTGTTCACAAGTGATTTTGGTGAGCAGGCACCAAAGGGCCTGAGCCAGAGGTGGTGGAACTGAGTTCCACCAAGTTCCCCCTGAAAAAAATCCCTGGTGCTAGTCATCAGAACTAAAGTACAGTTTCCTATTCTCTTCCTAAGGAGTTTTTCAACTCTATTCTTTCCCGACAGCAGCTTCCGATGCTGTCACTGATACTATGGCTGCTCTGTGACCTCACCTATACTAAAGTGACTGAGGCTGGCTTAACCAAAAACCCCCTTATTTTCCATTCTAATGCCCCGTACACACAGTCGGATTTTCCGATGGAAAATGTGCGATCGGAGGGCATTGTTGGAAATTCCGATCGTGTGTGGGCTCCATCTGACTTTTTTCATCGGATTTTCCGACACACAAAGTTTGAGAGCAGGCTATAAAATTTTCCGACAACAAAATCCGATCGTGTCAATTCCGACTGTGTGTGGACAATTCCAACGCACAAAGTGCCACGCATGCTCAGAAGAAATTCCAAGATGGAACAGCTTGGTCTGGTAAAATTAGCGTTCAGAATGGATAGAGCACTTTCATCAGGCTGCAATGTTTCAAATTGTTTAACCTCTTAAGCCCCGGACCATTTGGCTGGCTAAAGACCAGAGCACTTTTTGCGATTCGGCACTGCGTCGTTTTAACTGACAATTTCGCGGTCGTGCGACATGGCTCTCAAACAAAATTGATGTCCTTTTTTTCCCACAAATAGAGCTTTCTTTTGGTGGTATTTGATCACCTCTGCGATTTTTATTTTTTGCGCTATAAACAAAATAAGAGCGACAATTTTGAAAAAAATGCATTATTTTTTACTTTTTGCTATATTAAATATCCCCCAAAAATATATAAAAAAACATTTTTTTTCCTCAGTTTAGGCCGATACGTATTCTTCTACATATTTTTGGTAAAAAAAAATTGCAATAAGCGTTTATTAATTGGTTTGCGCAAAAGTTATAGCGTTTACAAAATAGGGGATAGTTTTATGGCATTTTTAATAATAATTTTTTTTTACTACCCTGTTTCCCCAAAAATAAGACCTAGCGTGATTGTCGGTGATGGCTGCAACATAAGCCCTACCCCCCAAATAAGCCCTAGCCTGTTTCCCAGAAAATAAGCCCTACCCTGAAAATAAGACCTACAAGGACTTTAACTAGAGCTTTTTTGGGGGGTAGGGCAGGGAAACAGGGTAGTTTTGGCGGCGATCAGCGATTTTTATTGTGACTGCGACGTTATGGTGGACATGTCGGACATTTTTGACACATTTTTGGGACCATTGTCCTTTATACAGCAATCAGTGCTATATAAATGCATTAATTCCTGTGTAAATGACACTGGCAGTGAAGGGGTTAACCACTAGGGGGCGTGGAGGGGTTAAGTCAGTACTAGGGAGTGTTTTCTAACTGTAGGGGGGTTGGGCTGTGTCTGTCAGTACACTTGATCTCTGCTCCCGATGACAGGGAGCAGAGATCGAGTGACACTGTCACTAGCCAGAACGGGAGATGCTGTTTACATCAGCATCTCCCTGTTCCTGCTCTCCGTGAGACGATTGCGGGTATCCCCGCGGCGATCGAGTCCGCGGAACCCGCGACCCGACTCATGGAGCTCCCAGCCGGCGCACGCGCGCACGCAATGACACGGCGGGAAATTCAAATGGACGTATATATACGCCCATTTGCCCAGCCGTGCCATTCTGCCGACGTACATAGTCGTGCGCCGGTCGGGAAGTGGTTAATACAGCGCACTCTCTTCTTCTTTATAATGCAGGAAGAACAAAGTAGTTTTGCTGCTGATATTCACACAGACTTCTCACAAACTTCTTTCTTTATTATTTATCGTGATTCCCTCAATATATTATGATTTGTCACATCTGATCAAAAATCTATATCATTTATTTTTGTGTTTTTTTTTTTTTTCAAGCCTGATGTGATTTTTTTATTTTTTTTTGGTTTGTATTTTTTTCAAGGCTTGTTGTTATTTTTTTTTAGTTATTTAACATCCAGAATATTTTTGTGTGTGTTTTGTGTGTCAAGTTACCACAACACCATTATTATCTTGTATTATTTAATCTCAAAGAGGTTGCTTGCTGTTGGTGTCTCTTGTTAATTTCACATTGTATTTTTGAAATGTACCTGAATCCTCACAAACAAATTGTCCCTTTTGAAGGAAAACACACATAGGCAATTATAACTGAAACAAAAATTCCTTTATTAAGGGCTCAGAACCAAAGAGGGAGGCAACGCTGGAGAAACAGCAGAAATTGGCGAAGCCTTGGACCTCCAGGGCACACATCAATTATTTGACAGCAAATTTGGTGGCCTGAGGAGTCCATATGTAAGGGAGTGCAGTCTGGTCCAGAAGTCACAGAGATCCGGAAAGCAGCAGATGACATGTATGTCCCCAGGCTTACAAGAGGCTGCATATTTTGCCAGACCAGACTGAACCCAGGGTCATCACTCTCTGGTCTTCCTTCCATGCTTCCTTCCTGGCTGTGGCTCTGGTGTTGGAGATGTGGCAGGAGGAGGAGTAGGACCTGGAGGAGGAGGAGGAGAAGGAGTTGGACCTGGAGTGGGAGGAGGAGGACTATGGGTGAGGTGACAAATGTGGGTTGCACATGTGAGTTGGCCCCTCAACCCCTTATTTAGAGCTTCCAAAATTAATAACTCACACAGGAGTCGTTGGCCCTCCTCCATCTGCATCATTTTGCATGTAGTTATGGCAGCAAAGTCCTCCTCCACACTGTGGGGTGTTCTGAGGGCCTCAGTAGCCTTCCAAAAGAGGCCTATGGCAGCCTCCTCCAGGTTACTCTTCCTGACACTTTGTCTTTGAAAGTGTAGGGGAGGGACCTGGATATCAGGCAGCCTGCTTGGCCCGGCCACCTGCTGGCTGAGACTTCCCTGTGTATGAAAAAGGGACATGGTTTTAGTTTTTGTATCACCAATCACAATCATAAATTAGTACTCCTAACTAACATCTATTTAACATCATTGATTGGACAACCAGAAATATTTAGAAGAATGCTATACCTGGCTCAAGCTGGGCTCCTCCATATGTTGCTGCCTGGAAGGCCCAGGTTGGGAGGCAGAAGCCTCAGCTGGGGGGGAAGGAAGTGTGGAAGGAAGAGTGGAGAGTGCTGGCCTGGGTTCAGTCTGACCTGCCAGAAAATGCAGCCTGTCATAGTACTACAGCCTGGTGACATAAATGTCATCTGCAGCTCCTGATCTCTGGGAATCCTGGACCTTCTTGCGCTCCCTTAGATAAGTGCTCTTCAGGCCACCAATTAGGATCTTCAAATAGGTGATGTCTGCTGTGGGGATCACCGTCTTCACAAATTGCAGCAAATTACCCAGCGCTGCCTTCCTCTTTGTTTGGTTCTTATATTCAGGGTGGTTTATCTGCCAAAGACAGGGCAGCTCCCTGAACATATCAATGAAGATTGGCATAAAGTCCTGATCCTTCAAGATATCCATTTTCAATGCAAGACACAACACAAGACAAACCCTAATGTCAGCCTATAGTCTTCTAAACTTGTGCAAATACAGGCCTCAATCTAGAAGCAGTATAGGCCAAATGTTAAATCTTACCTTCACTATCACGATCGGTGCCTCCGTTACTCCTTCCTCCGCTCACAGATCATACGTACTATGCACGCGTGTTATGCTTTATAGACACTGCGCATGCGTAAAACTCCGCCCGCCCCTGACGTTCTTTCTAGTCTATTCCCTGCCCCTTCTCGTTCGGTGCAGTGGGGGAAGAGCACATGGCGGAGACACAGCAGGTGTCAGATAATTACACCAACGAGGAGGAGGAAAGCCCGGAGCCTGAAACATCCCGATCCAGAAGGAGACGATTTAAGGCATCGAATATGTCCTTTGGGGAGATGTTGGAGATGGTCGACATCCTTTAGAAGGCCGACTATGACGGGAAGTATGGACCTTACCCCAACCCCAATGTCAGAAAGGCCAAGATCATGGTGAAAGTGGTCAGAAGTCTGTACCGGAATTTTGGGGTACGACGATCGAAAGATCAGCTCAGGAAGCGGTGGTCGGACCTCAAATTAAGGGAGCATGAGCAGTACAGAAGGATCCGGAGAGTGCTGCAAAAAAGTAGTTGTGCTGTGTTCCTATTCTTTATGTTTATTATGTTTGTGCTGCTCCATGTGCTTTTCTTTACTGTTGTACAGTTTAAAACGGCAACTTTCATGTTCATGGGCACATTCAAGTTCATATGAACACAAGTTCGTATGAAAACATTGTTCGTTCGGCCTAGAACACACCATTGTTTTGGCCATATGCATTTTAAAACATTTTTTATGGCCTACTAGTCTGAAAATAATTTGGTTGGGTAGATGGGTTTGTAACTAGAATGAAATGCAAACTAGATTCTGTGTAAGGAGAGGACACTCAGCAGCAGTTTTCACATCTGGACACTGGAGCACTAGTGTGGGACACAATAACACCCTTTTTATTAGGGGGCCCACACAGGTGCTCCAGTGTATACTATAGGGGTGTCTTCATCTGTGAAGCTTGTAAACAGGTAAGTATTCAAGCTTGACAAAGGTCAATAACATTTCAACATCTTGGAACTCTGCCAAAATAGACAATTGTACCACACTTCCAAGCAATGTTTTATATTTATAGTTCTGCCATCAAATATCTGTGTGCTAAGTATACCTATTTGTTTTTACATAGGGGATAAAAGACTCGAAGGACACCCCTCATCTGAGGAGACCACAGACCCCCACCTCTGGAAGAAGGGGAAATCCACCCAAGCCAAGCAGAGCAGGTAAGAGATGGATGGCGGCATATTTATAATACATGGTGTTTTTTTGTTTCTATCTTTTTAGGTGATCGTGATGTTGTGGATCCAGGGCATTTCACCTCTGAAAGTGCACAGATCCTGATCGGGGAGATCATGGGGTGTAAGAGGGACTTGGAAAACATTCAGAAAAACATCAATGATGTTCAAAAAAAAATGAAGAACATCTTTGATGTTTCAGGGAGAGTTTAAAACCCCTCCAAATCCCTTTGGTTTTTTGTGAGCTAAAATTTTTTATGATTTTTTGACATATTTGCGAAAAGCCAAATTTTGAAGATGCACACAGTGTGTCAACATGTGCTATCTGCCATCACGGGAGATCAATGGATGCGCTTTGGGGGTGCAACCCCTTCCTCAATAATAAAGTAGCTGTGAGGAAGGGGTTGCACCCCAAAAACACGTCCCTTGATCCCCCATGATGGCAGGTAGCACATGTTGACATTCGGCAATTTGTGTGCATCTTCAAAATTTGGCTTCACCCCATCTGAACGCAATATCAAACACAGTTTATAAATACTCATGTATGAAATTGCCTTCAAGTTCTACCAAATGTGATTTTTTACAGGTTGGGTGAGGGAGAGAGGTGCAGCCGGACCCAGTCCCTGCCTCAGGGTAAAGCAGAGTGGGAGATGCTGCTGGCTCGTCCTCGTGGAGCCTGCTATTTCTAGGGTGACAGACGCTGTGCAAGGAGTGGAGGAGAGCCGGTGTCAGCAGTGGAATAATCCTCGTGGTCGAAGCTCTCCCGGGAGGATTGACAGCTGCGCGCCGCCTGTGGGAGAGAGAGGGGAGTGCGCCTGCTTGGGATTGAGCGAGAGCGGCGATGGCAGCTGTATGAATTGAGCCGACCTGTGCTACATCAGCCCTGAACTGGAGGGGTGAGTGACCCGCATCAGCGGGAGCTGAAGGACATAGTGGGAGGGCTGATGTCAACCTGTATAGCAACTTGAACCCCTTTATTGTGACAGGACATTTAGCATTGCACAGCCAGTGGAGAGTGAGGCTGTGGCAGCCCTCGCTGAGGGATATATACTGTCGGGTATACACTGAAAATAACCGGTTCACCATGACCAGAAAGAAGGGGCGGGAGGAGGCATCAGCACAGGAGGGCATAGGGGTTCTAGGACAGCGAAACCCCAAAGAAAAACGAAGCCAGGTAGCTGCCGAATTGGAGCGATTCGCCCATACACCAAACCAACTCGCAAGCACGACACCTAAAAAGAGCAGCCATGTAGGGGGGACTCAACACCAAACTAGCCAGCCTGGGAGGAGAAGCCTAGCCCCTACTGGGGGTGCAGCTGTGAATGTACCATTGGATCTAGGGGCAAGTGGTACGGTGGAGGGGGTTCCTGGCTCGAACATGGAAATAGGAGATGGCGGAGTAGTACCAATAGCCGAGAAGGAGCCGTCACTGAGAGACATTTTCCTAGCAGTAAATAGCTGTAAAGCATCTATCACTGTTTTATCAGCACAAATGGAAAGCTTTAAAGATGAATTACTGACGGTAAAAAATGATATGCAGGTGGTCTGTACTCGAACAGCAGCCCTGGAAGACAGGATCAGCCAGATGGAGGATGATGTTTTTCCTTTAAGACAGGAAGTCTCAGTTATGAAAAAACAACTTAATGAATGCATGCAAAAAATGCACAGTATGGAAAACAGACTACGCAGAGAGAATTTAAGGGTGCTGGGTCTACCTGAGGGCTGCGAAGGCAATAATCCTGATAAATTTATGGAAGATTGGTTAAAGGAGAGATTTGGGAAGGAATCACTCTCAGAATTGTTCTCCATTGAGCGTGCGCATAGAGTGGCTACTAGGACACGGTCTCCAGGGGGTTATCCAAGACCCATGATTTTTAAGCTGCTATGCTTTAGGGATAAAACCACTATTCTCCAGAAGGCAAGAGAGATGAAGAATATTCAATATAGAGGCGCAAGGATCTCAATTTATCCGGACTTTTCTCCTGAGCTCCAGAGGCAGAGAGCAAAATTTTTGGAATGCAAGCGCAAGCTTCAGCAACTAAAAGTTAATTATGCATTATTATATCCAGCACGCTTGCGCATAGTGGCATTGGGAGAAACTCAATATTTTGACACTCCCACCGAAGTCGCAACCTGGTTAGAGAGAAATATAGGAAGAGTACAGCGAGAAGAGGAAATGTAGAAAAAACAAGGAACTTGGAAGTCAAGAGAGGACCCTTTTTTCCTGTTTTTCCCCTTTTTTTGTTCCTTTTTTTTTTTTTTTTTCATTATCTCTCTCTCTTTTTTGATGTAATATGCACATTTTTATAGATGAAGGGGGGAGTCGGGAGTGGGGGAGTATGTAAATTTGATGGTTTATAGGCACAATGGAAATAATGGGGATAGCTCCCCTCTTACTGGGTTCGGGGGGGTGTAGTTCTGTTTTTCTCACTTTAAATAAATGTGGCCGGTCACTATAGAAGCCATAGGGGTAGGCCCAAAATTGGGCAATGGGGTAAAAAATTGTGGGGGGGGGTGGGGGGTGGGAGGGGAGGATTGTGTGTATGGGTGTGTGGCGGGGAGGGGGGAACGTTGATTTTGAAGTAAGGGTGGGAGAAGTAGGGGGAAGTTCAACCCACAAATATCACATTAAGAGGTGGTTTAATTTTGCTAAGGGACATAAGGATATAGGATCTACTGATGTACGGCAGAGGTGGTAGTAATAGAACTTGGAACCTAAAAAAGAAGCTCACTATATGTTCCTGGAACGTTCGGGGAGTAAAAGATAATTTGAAAAGGCAGATGATCCTCTCTATGGCAGATAAAGGAAGGGTTCGGATACTCTGCCTGCAGGAGACGCACCTGGATAAGGACTCAATTAAGATAATGGATCATAAAAAATTTCAGACACAGTATCATTCCACTCACACCTCGTACTCAAGGGGTGTGAGTATTTTGATAAAATCAGGGTTGGCTTTCTCCTGCAGCCAGAGTAAGGTGGATGTATTGGGACGGTATATCTTTCTCTATTGTATAATTGAGAATAAGAAATGTGTATTAGCTAACATCTATATCCCTCCCCCATTTGGGAGGGAGGTTTTGGATGACCTAACTGGATTTATGGCGGGTTTCTCAGGGGTCCCGGTAATAGCGGTCGGGGATTTCAACATGGCTATGGACAGGTTCCCATCAAAAAAGCTGGGTAGAGGTACACCTAAGAGCCCTCTTTCACAATATTGTGATGAGGTGGGATTGATGGACATCTGGAGAGAGAGGCATCCCGAGGTGAGACAATATTCCTGTCACTCCAGGACACATGCCACCCTGTCCAGAATAGATCTAGTGTTGGGCAATGAGGAATCGCTAGACATAGTGGAAGAAATAGTTTACGAGCCAAGGGGGATTTCGGACGACTCACCAGTGACAATTGATTTAAAGGGTGAGAGAGGCCTTAATAAGGGCGACTGGAAAGTAAATCCCTTCTGGCTCGAGATTATTGAGGATACAGGTTCTGTGGTGGAAGGGTTGGTGGAATTCGCAAATTTAAATTTAGGCACTGCTCCATTAGGGATAGTTTGGGATGCCCTGAAGGCTTTTCTCCGGGGGATCCTAATTCAAAAAATATCCCACATTAAGAAACAATCACAAATGGAAGAACTAAAAGTCAAGGAGAGGGTTAGAAGAGCGGAAGAACGGTATGTTGAGGCACCAACCCCATCCAGATACGAGGCGTGGGTAGAGAGGCAAAATGAGTATAGTAGAATGGTTTTGGAAAAGATGGAGAGGAAAAAAATATTTCAAAAACGGAGGTTTGCCTGTGAGGGGGAGTGTGTGGGGAGGACTTTGGCCCTGATTATCAGGGCCAATGGCCTTCCAAACACCATACCAGCGATTGAAGGGAAAGAGGGAACAATAAAAAACACTAACCCAGAAATATTAGAAGAGTTCAGGGAATACTTTAAAAACCTATATAGTTCGGCACAGAAAGACGTGGCGGGGGAAATGAGAGATTTTTTTGGACAGCTAAAGCTAATCCCTCTTGCGAAAGAGGATCAGGAAATGTTGGAGGCCCCACTAACACTCGAGGAGTTACAAAGGGTTGTGGCAGATATGGCAAACCAGAAAGCCCCTGGCCCCGACGGCTTACCCATAGAAATATTCAAAAAGTATGGGGAGTTTTTGCTCCCCATGCTTTTGGAAGTGCTAAACGGCACTAGGAAGGACGATAATTTACCTGCGTCTATGACAGAAGCCATTATAATAATGTTGCTGAAGGAGGGGAAAAACCTGTTAGAAGTGGCATCATATAGACCGATATCATTATTATGTTCAGACGTGAAGATTCTGGCAAAGGCCCTGGCAACAAGGCTAAAGAAAATAATTCCAAAGCTAATCCATATAGATCAAACCGGGTTTATCCCGGACAAAGCTACAAGTACGAACATAAGACAAGCATATTTAAATATGCAGATCCCCATAATAAATAGCGGTAAGAGAGCTCTCCTCTCATTAGATGCAACCAAGGCATTTGATTGCCTGGAATGGCATTATATCTGGAAGGTGCTAGCGGAACTCCAATTTGGCCCCAGCTTTGTTCATTGGCTGAGTCTTTTATATGACAAGCCAAAAGCAAAGATCAGAGTCAATGGGGAATGTTCAGAGTGGTTCCAATTAAGAAGGGGCACCAGGCAAGGGTGCCCTTTGTCACCCCTCCTGTTTGCCCTGGCAATGGAGCCGCTGGCTGCGGCCATAAGGGCGTCTCAGGGGGTTCAGGGGTTTAAAAGAAGGAGGGGAGAGGAGAAAATAGCAATGTACGCGGACGATATTTTGCTATTCCTGGGGGACACAAAGGACTCATTAAGGACGGCCATGGGGATAATTGAGGACTTTGGCCATTTCTCCGGGTTAAAAATTAATTTGGAAAAGTCAGCAATATTACCAATAGACCCTCTGACGGAGCCCCTTCCGCACCAAATTCCACAAATTAAGGTAGTAAGTCAGTTGAAATACCTGGGGATTAATATCTCAAGGGATCCGGAGCAATATATTGCAGAAAACCTAGTTCCATTAATGAAAAAACTTAAACAGAAATGTCCGGTGTAGGGACGGTTGCCTCTTTCGGTCGCCGGGCGCTGTAATCTGATAAAAATGGTTTGGATGCTGCAAATTCTATATATTTTACACAACTCACCTGTTTGGATTACTAAACGCTGGTTTAACAAAATGGCTAGCCTATTTAAAGAGCTGATCTAAAAGGGTGGGGCAACAAGGATTGGCTTGCAGACGCTTCGGCGACCGGGAGAGAAGGGTGGATTGGGAGTGCCGGATCCGGGATGCTATTTTTTGGCATCTCAGATCCAGCATATGGGAGGGAGTAATAGGCCCGGGAATTGGGTAGCGGGGAACAATGTATTATTAAACGACACTAATCATGATACCATAGTAGAAGCGCTGGAGGCGGACTCCTTTGACACTAGATGTCCCACCACCCGGTTGATGGTCAAGAGCTGGACTAAGGTTAAAAAAATAATGGGATATGTGGATTTCTCTGAGTTCTTCCCATTATGGGAAAATAGCAAGCTCAATGAGTTAAAAATAATGGGGAAGATTGAGGAGTGGGATCAGCAGGGCATCCATTATTTACCGCAGCTTTATAAGGCTGGGAGACTAAAAACATTCCAGGAGCTAGTGATTGAATTTGCGATCCCCAACCGATCATTCTACAGATACTTGCAATTAAGGCATGCCCTAGACACACAATTTAACGGTAAGGAGCCATTATGGAGTGATATGATCTCTTTGAGAAAGCTGGTCGATGCAGAATCCACGAAAGGCTTAATTTCCGATATGTACAGTAGTTTGAGAGTTTCGGTCCAGGGGGACAGGGCGGAAGATAAAAATAGGAAGAAATGGGAGGATGAGGTTGGGCCAATGTCAGACAGTCAATGGAAGTATGTTTTGTCTTCTGGACCTAGGATCTCCCTCTCCCCATCACAGGCAGTATCTCATCTATATCTGATATATAGGGTGTATTTTACACCATTAAAGATGTTTAGGATGGGGAAGAGGGTAGATGCGGGGTGCCAGAGGTGTGGAGGAGAGAGGGGAGATCTGTTGCATATGTTCTGGTGCTGCCCCAAATTGTACAGATATTGGAAACGCATAGTGGACAGGATAAATTTCATTTTTAAGACATCATTGAGCATGGGTGCCAAGACCTGTCTACTGGGCCTGATGGAGGAACAACAGCCCGCAAGGGACACACAGATCGCAATAGTTAGGTGCCTGTTTCAAGGGAAAAAGCTCATAGCTAAGAACTGGCAGAGAAAAGAACCCCCGACGTTCGAGGAATGGGTGAAAGAAGTAAAGGAGGAAGTCAGTAGAGAGAAATATATATATAAAAAAAGAAGTAATTATAAAAAATTTTGAGAAAATATGGAAGCATTGGGTGATGTGGGAGGAGCATAGAATGAATGGTGGTGGGGGAGAATGAGGTATAGGAGGGTTGGGGGGAAGGGAGTTGGAGGGGGATTTAATGGTGGGGGTAGGGGGATGGATAGGGAAAAAGGGGAAAACTCTTGAACATCCCTTTGATAAAGGAGGGTGTTTTATTGATGATTGTTTTCTTTGCTTACTATGTGGACTAAATGTGGTAAATATAAGGAGTGCGTAGATGTTGGATATGTCAGTCTCTGTTTGTGAGTTGTTTTTTTTGTTTTAATGTGATTTTTTTCAATAAAAAAGTATTTAACTTAAAAAAAAAAAGTTCTACCAAATGTGAACTTTGTAAGTTCAAGATTTGTGTCTTTCTTGTTGGTTTTAAACATGCCTGTTTTATCCTAAAGGGACATTGCTACTTTTTCGAATGTGACCCCAAAAATTGTTATACAACAAACATGCTGGTTTGTTTTAAAAACTTTTCTAAATGCACATGTGATTGTTCTGGTATTAAAAAGATTGTTAACCAAGAATGTGTGGATTATTGTTTCAAAGCTCCAAAACTTTTGTTGTGCTCTAATTGGTGTTTTCAGTGACAATGGGGGTTATTTCCTAAGGTAAAATCCACTTTGCACTACAAGTGCAGTTTCAAGTGCACGTGTAGTGCAAAGTGTCTTTGCCTTTAGTAAATAACACCCAACAGTGCTTTGTATTGTTACACAATCACGCCATTTTCAAGACTCGCCACATTTCTGTCAGGGTCAGCTAAAAGAAACACAAGCAGTAAAGGTCACCAAAGATTTTAGCAGTTATTTTTTTTTATTATTTGAAAAAGGTTTCAGACATTGTCTGGCATATTGATAGCCCCCCTACCAGCAAAGTATTCAAGGTATCTTAGCCAGACATCACGGGCACTCGGGGGGGCAAGCCAGGACGGCCACTTTCAAGTGCCGTCAGGGTTGTTTCATTTAGAATTCTGGCCTCAGGCCCAACTGAGCCAGCATAGTTGGCAGAATGTTGCCATAAAAAGTTGTGTAGAACACAGCACGCCAGGATTATATGATTCAGTTTGTACTCCGCCATGTGTATGGGTGTAAGAAATAGGCGGAACCGGCTGGCCATGATTCCAAATGTGTTCTCCACCACTCTTCTGGCTCTGGCCAGCTGGTAATTAAAAACCCTCTGGTCCGGGGTGAGGGTCCTCATTGGAAATGGCCGCATAAGATGGTCCCCCAGCACAAACGCTTCATCCGCAACAAAGACGAATGGGAGTCCTTCCACATTGTCTTCTGGAGGTGGCAAGTCCAAGCTGCCATTCTGGAGACGCCTGTAGAACTCAGTCTGGGCGATGACTCCACCATCTGACATCCGGCCATTCTACCCCACTTCCACATACAGGAACTCATAAGTAGCCGACACCACCGCCAACATCACAATACTATTGAACCCCTTGTAGTTGTAATAGTACGACCCCGAGTTGGGTGGTGGGACGATGTGGACGTGTTTCCCATCAATTGCCCCTCCGCAGTTAGGAAAGTCCCACCGCTGGGCAAAGTGGGAGGCCACAGTTTGCCATTCCTGTGGCGTGGAAAGAAACTGTGGAGTCAAAACAAAAAAAAATAGTCATTTTGCACATAAACAGGGAAAACAGATTAGACACAGACATTCTTGGCCAACATTAAGATAACATTTTTTGGAGGGAGTTTTGAAAGACCAAAGTATAAGGTACACCTATCATATTCCCCCTCCCCCCACCCTCTCATGGGCCATTTCTAACATTATAGGGGGGAGCTCTTGGACAGGTAATCCTCTCCACCTCATTGAGAGATGAATGCCTAAATAATTGGTATTACTTTGGCCAGCCCCTCCTTAGTTACACTATTCACAGCCCACTGGACAGGTAAGAAGTGTCATAATACAAAGATATAAATACACACTGTACACATTTGAGCACATTCGGAAATTCTGCTATTACCTATCAAGATAATAATAGTATACAAAAACTTTATACAGTACCATTTGAAAGTATTCAGGCAGGCCCTTGCACTACATGCTTTGGGGAATTCATCCATAAATCTGACCACTAAAGAGATGGGTATAGTGTGTATGGGTTTGGCAAAGTCAGCAGGTAGATGATTGAGGATAGATAGAGAATTGTTATCAGCTGACTTAGCAGTTGGGGGGAGGGAGTGTTCCAAATGATTTGGGGAACCCCAAAAAAAGCCTCTGGCACTCTGCCAGAATTAAAAGCACAAATCACATTTAAAAACATTTTAGGGGGTGTTTGGGGTAAAGCACTACTATGGAGCTGATAAAATACATTGTTAAGTGATGACATGAGGAGAATATAGGGCCAGAAGACCATGCTGGGGAGGTAAGTGAAGGCAAATATGTATAAAGGACCAAAAAAAATTAGATAAAAATCCAGCATGCATGAGAACAAAGGGGACATTCACAACATATTCCAATCATGGTAATTAGGGAATGAGGAAAGAAGTACAATATATTATCAAACATTAAATACAATACAATGTGATATTAAAGGATAAAAATCTTACCTTAATATACTCCTTCTGCAGGACCTGGATGATGGCAGAACAGGTCTCTGGGATAACGATCCCCAGAGCCTAGGGGGATATGCCTGTTGAGAACTTCGAGTCCTGCAGGCTTCTCCCCGTCGCCAAGTACTGCAGGGTGGCGACGATCCTCTGCTCCGGAGTGATGGCTTGCCTCATGCAGGTATCCTGCCTGCTGATATAGGGGGTCAGCAAAGACAACAAACGGTGAAATACGTGGTCCGTCTTCTGGAGAAAGTTCCTGAAATCATCAGGATTATTCTCACGGATCTCACAGAGCAAAGGCATATGACAGAACTGGTCACGCTAAAGCAACCAATTCTTGGTACATGAACTCCTCCCCACCCTGTTCATGGACTGGGCTTGTGTCAAGGTCAGGACCCCAACACCACACCACACACAAATCCGATCGTCCTGAACGTGGTGACGTAAAACATGTACGTCGGGACTATAAACAAGGCAGTAGCCAATAACTTTCGTCTCTTAATTTATTCTGAGCATGCGTGGCACTTTGTGTGTCGGATTTGTGTACACACGATCGGAATTTCCGACAACGGATTTTGTTGTCGGAAAATTTTATATCCTGCTCTCAAACTGTCGGAACTGTGTCGGAAATTCCTATGGAAAATGTGTGATGGAGCCTACACACAGTCGGAATTTCCGACAACAAGGTCCTATCACACTTTTTCCATCGGAAAATCCTATCGTGTGTACAGGGCATTATACTTTCTATTTCTGAAAGGTCAATTATATGACAAAAGCTGCATACACAGCAATGAAAATTTCAACCTTGATTACTGAAGATAAAGAAACATCTGTTTTGTTGAAGACATTGAATATAGGATATACTCCATATGCCGTACAGTCATAGAAGTATATCTAGATAAATATTAGCAGTGAATTAGATGTAGCTAATAGGCACTCTGCCTCTCAGTAAAAGCCATCTTTGCAGTAAATTCAGGTGTAATGAATAAACCAAATTTTTAGTTTTTTGTTTATTTACTTGGTACAACAAAGTGGATATCTTTTCAAAATGGTACTTAGTTGTAAGGGATTTGTTACTGTATTAATATATTCATAAAAATTTAATTTTGCCGTTTCAATGGGCTCAAATACTTATAAAGACAGTGAATTTTGTATAAGTGACTGCAACAGCTGAGCAACCCCATTGCAGAAAATAATGTACGGGATGAGGTGGAAATGTTGTTCACTATAGTGGTAAGCCCAATAGTCTAAATCATTTCTATTATCATAACACTAAGCTCTGTATGTATATGTATATGCTTCTGTTGCCTAATTAATACTTTTTCTTTTTCTTTTAGCCAACCTTTTTTAAGGTTTAAAGTATGGTTCTCTAAGAAACTGATGCTGTAAATTTAAAAATAATATAGAATTGCACTAAATAGAACAAATTATGATTAACCAAAACCAGAATGGTTGAAATAACTAAACTTTCCACAAGTGTTGTGATAATAAATCCTATGTACTCCTGGTGTCGATCTCCACCATCCACCACCTTAATTGATCTTGTGCATCACGGCCTCCACAAAAGCTGAAAAACTTGCTTACTAGCTGCTGTAGACCCCTCATTACAACTAAAATCCAGCCAAGGCCTTTCATTGGATCAGGTAACTCTCCTACACTGGATCGCCCCTTGTCACCCTGCCAGCCGACACATTAAACTCCAGGCGCATTTGATCAGCTGATGCTGTAAGTGCAATATTTTATATTCTAATAAACTTTTAAAGGCTTTTTACAGTATGTGGAACATTTTGTTGTTTTGGAGTTTTTACACTATGTGGAGCATTTTGTTGTTTTCGAGAAATGTATGTATATAACACAGTGACAAGGGGCGATCCAGTGCAGGAGAGTTACCTGATCCAATAAAAGGCCTTGGCTGGGTTTTAAGCTACAAGCGCAAATGACCTCCTGTAATGAAGGGTCTACAGGAGCTGGTAAGCCAGTTTTTCAGCTTTTAGTGGAGGCACTGATGCAAAAGTTACTAAAAGGTGGTGGATGGTGGAGTTTGACACCAGGAGTACATAGGATTTATTATCACACTTGTGGATTGTTTTGTTATTCAACCATTCTGGTTTTGGTTAATCATTCTATATTATTTTTATGTTTATGTCTCACAGGAGATTTGCTGATTATATAATGTTTTTGTTTATGAGGTCTCACTTTTTTACTGATGCTGACAATGGTTCGAGGACTAGTTATCCTAGTACCTCACCATTAATTTGTAATCGACTATTATTAACATTGTATGTACACCATTTTAACAAACCTTTTTGAATTTTTTAAAATGCTTACCCTTTGGTAGAAAGCTGCTGGAAAAAATATATTTTTAACAACAATCTACTTCCTATAACTCATCTCATGGTTCATTTCTTGGTCCAGTGCTTTTTAATTTGTTTAATAATGAACCTGACATGCCTGTTGATAGCAAAATGTATTTGCTGATTACACTTAGCTTTTTAAGATTATATACTCAATGTGAATATTCACTATAGATTGATTAGGACATACTGTAATGACTGAAAGACAAAAAAGCCTCAGAAATTATATATTGTATTGGCCTTCCCATGTGTTCAAAAATTTAAAATTTGTGAGAGCAAGGAATTTCTAATGATTAGTTCCTACCCTTTATAATGTTTCATGATCACAGAATGGCTGATAAAATATTACTTGATGTTCTTAATAGGAACTAGAGTTACTTACCCTCAGAAGTCAGTCGTGCCTTCAATTAGAGTGCAAATTCATTTTTTGCCTTTGTTAGGTAACTTTCTGTTACTAAAATACTCATGCTGATATGTCAGGACTGTATATTGTTATTACCTTTAATAATCCATGCAGGAGTCTTTTTTAACCACCTACAGGCCAAGCTTTTTTTGGCACCTTTTCTTTACATGTAATAATCATTTTTTTTTGCTAGAAAACTATTTAGAACCCCCAAATATTATATATTTTTTAAATTAGAGGCCCTAGAAAATAAATTGGTTGGTTTTGCAAGTTTTTATGTCACACTGTTTTTGCGCAGTAGTTTTTCAAACGCAATTTGTTTGAATTTTAATGCATAAAAATACAATACATAACCCATTTTTTTTGTGAAATATAAAAGATGATGTTATGCTGAGTAAATAGATACCAAACATGTTATGCTTTAAAAATACGCACACCCGTGCAGTGGTGACAACCGACGTAAAGTTTACTATCCATAGGCGACACACTTTAAAAGTCTTTACAGGATACCACTTTAGATTTACAGAGGAGGTGCTAGAATTACTGCCATGATCTGGCGTTCATGGTTATACCTCACATGTGATACCTCACAAGTGTGGGATGATCGCTGTTTCCATGCATGGGGGACCGACACATGCATTTTTCTTTGCGCGCAAACACGGGGATGGGCGGTGGCACTTTAATTAATATTTCTTAATTATTAATTTAATTTATTTTTTTATTTTTATACTGTTGCTATAATTCATTTTTTTCAATCACTTTTGTTGATGTCACAAGGAATGTAGACATCCTTGTGACAGAAATAGGCATGTGGCAGGTTACCATAGCGGAGACCTGATCAAAGGCTCTGTTTGGGCATCCGACTAGTCCACGGACGTAAAATGAAGATACAAACAATCTATTGCTAAAGGATAAGAGAAAAGGGACATGACCTACCTCCAAGCTATTCAGAATGCTTGTTCATTTGTGTATGTGTGTATTCTCTGTATATGTGTATTATGTGTGGGTCTGTCCACAGTAGGGATGAGCTTCGTGTTCGAGTCGAACCCATGTTCGACTCGAACATCGGCTGTTCGGTCGTTCGCCGAATTGCGAACGATATGGGCCGTTCGCGCCAAATTCGTGTGGCGCGTCACGGCCCATAATTCACTGCGGCATCGCAGTGCATTGCTGGCTGATGATTGGCCAAGCATGCACTATGACCCGCATGCTTGGCCAATCACAGCGCCGTCAGTAGAGAGAGCTGTAATTGGCCAAAGCCAGGGTGGCTTTGGCCAATTATGGCTCAGGGGATTTAGTACACACCCCACACTATATAAGGCCGCCTGCACGGCGGCCCTGTGTAGTGTGTGTTCCGGTGTGCTGAGAGATAGAGAGAGAGAGAGACAGTGTCATTTGATTTGAGTTAGATAGATTAGGCAGAACAGTCAGTCAGTTAGCTGCACTTACAGTGTATTGTGTATATATATGCATCCCAGGTGTTGCATATATATATATACACTGTATTCAGTTTAGCTAGATCCGTTCCTGTTATCTTCTATCTAGACTATTTACATTTAGTGCAGTGTGTCCTGCTCACAGTGTTCAGCTAGATCCGTTCCTGCTATTTACATTCAGTGCAGTGCGTCCTGCTCACAGTGTTCAGCTAGATCCGTTCCTGGTATTTACATTTAGTGCAGTGCGTCCTGCTCACAGTGTTCAGCTAGATCCGTTCCTGCTATTTACATTCAGTGCAGTGCGTCCTGCTCACAGTGTTCAGCTAGATCCGTTCCTGCTATATACATTTAGTGCAGTACGTCCTGCTCACAGTGTTCAGCTAGATCCGTTCCTGTTATCTTCCTACTGACAGGCAGGCTTGTCTGGTTACAGTATATAAAGCTACCTGAAGAAAATTACAGGTGTTCTTTTTGATCCTATTAGTACCACGGTCAGGCAGCTAGACTATTTACATTTAGTACAGTGCGTCCTGCTCACAGTGTTCAGCTAGATCCGTTCCTGTTATCTTCCTACTGACAGGCAGGCTTGTCTGGTTACAGTATATAAAGCTACCTGAAGAAAATTACAGGTGTTCTTTTTGATCCTATTAGTACCACGGTCAGGCAGCTAGACTATTTACATTTAGTACAGTGTGTCCTGCTCACAGTGTTCAGCTAGATCCGTTCCTGTTATCTTCCTACTGACAGGCAGGCTTGTCTGGTTACAGTATATAAAGCTACCTTAAGAAAATTACAGGTGTTCTTTTTGATCCTATTAGTACCACGGTCAGGCAGCTAGACTATTTACATTTAGTACAGTGCGTCCTGCTCACAGTGTTCAGCTAGATCCGTTCTTGCTATTTACATTCAGTGCAGTGCGTCCTGCTCACAGTGTTCAGCTAGATCCGTTCCTGGTATTTACATTTAGTGCAGTGCGTCCTGCTCACAGTGTTCAGCTACATCCGTTCCTGCTATTTACATTCAGTGCAGTGCGTCCTGCTCACAGTGTTCAGCTAGATCCGTTCCTGCTATTTACATTCAGTGCAGTGCGTCCTGCTCACAGTGTTCAGCTAGATCCGTTCCTGCTATTTACATTCAGTGCAGTGCGTCCTGCTCACAGTGTTCAGCTAGATCCGTTCCTGGTATTTACATTTAGTGCAGTGCGTCCTGCTCACAGTGTTCAGCTAGATCCGTTCCTGCTATTTACATTCAGTGCAGTGCGTCCTGCTCACAGTGTTCAGCTAGATCCGTTCCTGCTATATACATTTAGTGCAGTACGTCCTGCTCACAGTGTTCAGCTAGATCCGTTCCTGTTATCTTCCTACTGACAGGCAGGCTTGTCTGGTTACAGTATATAAAGCTACCTGAAGAAAATTACAGGTGTTCTTTTTGATCCTATTAGTACCACGGTCAGGCAGCTAGACTATTTACATTTAGTACAGTGTGTCCTGCTCACAGTGTTCAGCTAGATCCGTTCCTGTTATCTTCCTACTGACAGGCAGGCTTGTCTGGTTACAGTATATAAAGCTACCTTAAGAAAATTACAGGTGTTCTTTTTGATCCTATTAGTACCACGGTCAGGCAGCTAGACTATTTTCATTCAGTGCAGTGCGTCCTGCTCACAGTGTTCAGCTAGATCCGTTCTTGCTATTTACATTCAGTGCAGTGCGTCCTGCTCACAGTGTTCAGCTAGATCCGTTCCTGGTATTTACATTTAGTGCAGTGCGTCCTGCTCACAGTGTTCAGCTAGATCCGTTCCTGCTATTTACATTCAGTGCAGTGCGTCCTGCTCACAGTGTTCAGCTAGATCCGTTCCTGCTATATACATTTAGTGCAGTACGTCCTGCTCACAGTGTTCAGCTAGATCCGTTCCTGTTATCTTCCTACTGACAGGCAGGCTTGTCTGGTTACAGTATATAAAGCTACCTTAAGAAAATTACAGGTGTTCTATCCCAGCTTAGTGCAGCTACAGGCCATTAGTATGTCTGGAAGGCCAAGAAGGAGAGGCAGACAGTCACAAGCCAATAAGAGAGGGCAAGCAGGCTCTGTGTCTAGTGCTGGTCGTGGAGACGGTGCATCCTCATCAGCACGTGGCCATGGGACACGCTTGGCCTTTTTTTCGGCAGCTGGCCGTGTTGAGCCGCAACATGCGGAAGACTTGGTCGAGTGGATGACCAAGCCGTCCTCATCCTCCTCATCCTCTCTCACCCATGCCCAGGGTGCTTTGTCTGGCAAAGCAGCGGCCTCTTCCCTCAGCTCAATGTCATCAGTGACTCCTTCCCTAGCTCCACCATGTCCTCATGAGGATTCCCTCAAACTGTTTGACCACAGTGTTGGGTACATGCTCCAGGAGGATGCCCAGCGTTTGGAAGGCTCTGATGATGATACTGAGCTCAATGAAGGCAGTAACATGAGCACGGACAGAGGGGGTGCCCAAGAAGGACAGCAATCTGGCAGTCATGCTCCCCCTGCTGCAGCATACTGCCAGGTTTGCTCCAGTGATGAGGAGGGAGGGGATGATGAGGTCACTGACTCAACGTGGGTGCCTGATAGGAGAGAGGAGGAGGAGGAGGAGGAGGTGGCACATCACCAACTAGGCAGGATGCCCTCCAGGGGCCAGCCTAAGGGCAGCACATTGACTGCATCACACCCCAAAGCTCCACATGTGCAGGGCGCTGCAGTCTCTGCGCGTTATTCAAAAAGTTCTTTGGTGTGGGCCTTTTTTGAGACGAGTGCATCAGATCGCACCGCTGCTATTTGCAACATATGTCTCAAGCATATCTCGCGTGGCCAAAACATCTCCCGCTTGGGTACCACATGCTTGACCAGACATATGTTGACCTGCCATGCAGTTCGTTGGCAAGCGTATCTAAAAGACCCACACCAAAGAACAAAGACGATCTCTCCTTGCTCCTCATCAGCTGAGATTTCCAACCCCACTAGACCTTCAGTCCTCTCTGAGACCTGCAGTGAGAGGAATGAAGGTGTAGAATTAGGTGTGTCACAGCCAAGTACTTGTGGGCAATCTGCTTTTGGTACACCGACGTCAGATTGTACCAGGCAAATTTCCCTGCCCCAGCTGCTGCACCGCCGAAAGAAGTTTGCTCCCAGCCATCCACATGCCCAGCGGTTGAATGCTAGCTTGGCAAAATTGCTAGCACTTCAACTGCTGCCTTTTCAGTTGGTAGACTCTGCCCCCTTCCGTGAGTTTGTGGAATGTGCGGTTCCTCAGTGGCAGGTACCCAAACGCCACTTTTTCTCACGGAAAGCGATTCCGGCTCTCTACCGGCATGTGGAAGGCAATGTCCATGCCTCGCTGGACAGGGCGGTCAGCGGTAAGGTGCATATTACCGCTGACTCATGGTCCAGCAGGCATGGACAGGGACGTTACTTAAGTTTCACGGCGCATTGGGTGACTCTGCTGGCAGCTGGGAAGGATGCAGGACAAGGTGCAGTAGTGTTGGAGGTTGTTCCGCCACCACGCCTCCAAAATGCTGATTGTGACACACCTCTCTCCTCCACCCCCTCCTCTTCTTCTTCCTCCATGGCCTCTTCCTCGGAACCAGCGGTGCTCCGTAGGCGTTCAAGGGGCTACGCAAGTACGCAGGCCAAAAGATGCCATGCGGTGCTTGAGCTGGTGTGCTTGGGGGACAGGAGCCACACTGGGGCAGAGGTTCTGTCAGCTCTGCAGGGGCAGGTTCAGAGGTGGTTGACGCCACGCCAACTTAAGGCAGGAATGGTGGTTTGCGACAATGGCACCAACCTCCTCTCTGCCCTCCGACAGGGACAACTGACCCATGTGCCCTGTTTGGCTCACGTCCTTAACTTGGTGGTGCAGCGGTTCTTGGGCAGGTACCCGGGCTTACAGGATGTCCTGAGGCAGGCCAGGAAAGTCTCTGTGCATTTCCGCCGGTCATATAATGCCAGTGCTCGGCTGACGGACCTCCAAAAGGAGTTTAACCTGCCCAAGAACCGCCTAATCTGTGACATGCCCACCAGGTGGAACTCGACGTTGGCCATGCTGCAGCGGCTGCACACGCAGCAGAGGGCCATCAATGAGTACCTGTGCGACTATGGCACCAGGACAGGGTCAGGGGACCTTGGTTTTTTTTCCCCACGCCAGTGGGCCATGATCAGGGATGCATGCACTGTCCTGTCACCATTCGAGGAGGCCACGAGGATGGTGAGCACTGACAGTGCATGCATCAGTGACACTGTCCCCCTTGTCCACCTGTTGGAGCACACGCTGCGTGGAATAATGGACAGGGCACTTGAGGCAGAACAGAGGCAGGAAGAGGAGGACTTCCTTAGCTCTCAAGGCCCCCTTTATCCAGACAGTGTTCCTGCGTGCCCGCCGATCACACAGGAAGAGGACGAGGAGGAGGAGGAGGAGGAGGAGGAAGATTGTGTCAGTATGGAGGTGGAGCCTGGCACTCAGCATCAGCAGTCTTTAAGGGATCAGTCCCAAGGAACACATGGACTTGTACGTGGCTGGGAGGAGGTGGCTGCGGACGTTGTTGTCCTTAGTGACCCAGAGGACTCCGGACCGAATGCCTCAGCAAACCTACGCTGCATGGCCTCCCTGATCCTGCAAAGCCTGCGTAAGGATCCTCGTATTCGTGGTATCAAGGAGAAGGACCAATACTGGCTGGCAACCCTCCTTGATCCACGTTACAAGGGTAAGGTTGCGGACCTTATCTTGCCATCGCAGAGGGAGCAGAGGATGAAACATCTTCGGGAGGCCTTGCAGAAAGGTCTGTGCAACGCGTTCCCAGAGACTGGGAGGTTACAAACTCCTGTTTCTGGACAACGTGTTGCTGAGGCTTCGGTCAGTCAAAGAAGGAGCGGTGGAGAAGGTGGCCGTCTGACCGATGCGTTCAGACAATTTTTTGGTCCGCAGCCCCAAGGTATGATCGGTTCCAGCAACCATCGCCAGCGTCTGTTTTACATGGTGCAGGAATACCTAGGGGCAAGATCAGACTTGGACACCTTTCCCACCGAAAATCCTCTGGGTTACTGGGTCTTGAGGATGGATCACTGGCCAGAGCTTGCACAGTATGCAATTGAGCTACTGGCCTGTCCTGCATCCAGCGTTCTTTCGGAACGCACATTCAGTGCTGCTGGAGGCGTGGTAACCGATCACAGGGTGCGTCTGTCCACCGACTCGGTCGATCGGCTGACCTTCATAAAAATGAATCAGTCTTGGATCACCACCAGCTACCAAGCACCTGATGCAGATGTAACCGAATAATTTTTTTTGAAATCTCAGATCCCTTCAAAGACTGCCTATGCTGATGCTGAGTGACTATCCCTGAGTAATTATCCTCTTCCTCCTCAATCATCACGCTGATAGCTTGTAAGAACATTTTTGGTTCTGGGCGCCACCACCAGTGCCTAAGGCACAATTTTTCAGCCCCTGTTTAACAGGGGCGTGTAATTACAATTTTTGATGTAATACTTTGCAGCAGGGCTCGTTCCTGCATTCCAACTAGAGTGTCTGTGAGGGGTTGCAGTGTTGTGGCACCAGCACCAGTGCCTAAGACCCAATTTTTCAGCCCCTGTCTAACAGGGGCGTGTAATTACAATTTTTGATGCAATACTTTGCAGCAGGGCTTGTTCCTGCGTTTCAACTAGAGTGTCTGTGAGGGGTTGCAGTGTTGTGGCACCAGCACCAGTGCCTAAGACCCAATTTTTCTGCCCCTGTCTAACAGGGGCGTGTAATTACAATTTTTGATGCAATACTTTGCAGCAGGGCTCGTTCCTGCGTTCCAACTAGAGTGTCTGTGAGGGGTTGCAGTGTTGTGGCACCAGCACCAGTGCCTAAGGCCTAATTTTTCAGCTCCTGTTCAACAGGGGCATGTAATTACAATTCTTGATCTAATATTTCACAGCAGGGCCCTGTGAGGGCTTACAGTGTTTTGGCCACAGCAACACCTAAGGCCCAAATTTCTGCTGAGTATATAGGGCAGGACCCTACTTTCAAACATCTAACTTACAAACGACTCCTACTTGCAAACGGAAGGAGACAACAGGAAGTGAGATGAAATCTACCCCTAAGGAAGGGAAATTCTCTCCTGTAAGAGTTAATATGGGAAAACAATTTCTCCTTTCCACTGATGCTTTCCAATCCTTGTTCCACAAAAAAACCCAAATTTTCAAAAAACATTTTTCATTGGGACAAAAAAGTGAGGTGAAATCTTCTGAAGAGGAGGAAAGACGCAAAACAAATGTCACAGGGGTGATAACCCTTCCCTATGTTTTCCAAAAAGCTTAGAAAAGATTTTTTGGCTGGAGCTAAACACATTAAAAATGTTCAAAATTACAAACAGATTCTACTTAACAACAAACCTACAGTCCCTGTCTTGTTTGCACCGCCTGAATACTGCTGTTCAGAGTATATAGGGACCTTTCCTTATTTTAATTTGGGTGCGGGGTTCCCCTTAATATCCATACAAGACCCAAAGGGCCTGGTAATGGACTGGGGGGTACCCATGCCGTTTGTCTCACTGATTTTCATCCATATTGCCATGACCCGACATGACATTAAACCCGCAAGCAGTTTTAAATGAGATTTTTTCCTTTAAAAATGACATTTGGTGCAGGGACTGTTCTAAACATGGGAAACACGCGTCACTTTACAGGCATACTATAGACACCCCCCAGGTACGATATTTAAAGGAATATTTCACTTTTTTTTTTTTACTTTAAGCATCATTAAAATCACTGCTCCCGAAAAAACGGCCGTTTTTAAAAGTTTTTTTTGCATTGATACATGTCCCCTGGGGTAGGACCCGGGTCCCCAAACCCTTTTTAGGACAATACCATGCAAATTAGCCTTTAAAATTAGCACTTTTGATTTCGAACGTTCGAGTCCCATAGACGTCAATGGGGTTCTAACGTTCGTGCGAACTTGCGGTCCGTTCGCGGGTTCTGGTGCGAACCGAACCGGGGGGTGTTCGGCTCATCCCTAGTCCACAGAGTACCAGCCTCATCTGTACCTTTGATGGCTGCATAGTCAAATGAAACATATTGAATAACTATGTGCATACATTAAGAAATATTTACATGCAACTTTATAAATGTATTTTTTTTAAAGATCTTTTTGTTTCAAAATTTGTATTACTTTTACTCACATAAATAAACTATTTAGAAAGAGACTATATTATTCCTTCAACTTCTAAATGTAAGAATTATTTTGTTTCATTAGACTATATGCTTCTTCTAAACACCACACAAATGACTTCAAACATATCAGAGAATGTATGTTTAATGACTTCCACTGGAATTTATAAATAAGTTGCCTGAGGAGTGGCTAGGGTGTGTAGCTCATCTGTGCTGAAGTTGACCAAGAACATGTTGTGTTCAGCATTCTGGACTATTGGTATGCCTTTGGAGTTAGGCACAATTGAATTGCTGTTTTCTAAAATATCTGAGTTATTTGTTCTGTTTTCTATCAATGCAGAATTACAGCATGTTTCAATATGGTACAATACTTTATACCTAAACTTTTCAAACCCATTTTTAAGAAAACTGCTTTGCTTTTCATGAAAGAACATTGACAACAAGGTGAAAGTATAAAAATCTTCTTTATTGAAGACAAGGAGTAGAATGTTCCATAGCACAGCCCACGCTAATGGGTTTCAGTACAGAAAGAGACCTTTATTCAAGCCAGTATTACAAACAGAAAATGCTCCCTAGAATAATGCAGTACAAATTTTCAATAAAATGTGATTAGTTGGACATCTTCTATAACAAGATGTATTTTATGAATGGAATAAAGTAAAATAAATTACTTACCGTATATACTCGTGTATAAGCTGAGTTTTTCAGCACATTTTTTTAAGAGTGAGGGTCCTACTATGATCCCGGCGCGCCCCTGTCAGTTTCCCCTCCCTCCCGCTCTTCTCACAAGTGTCATGTGCAGCCTCTCCAGTGCCTGGTAGCGTGATCTCATGCTGTATGTCAGAAATCTGAATTGCTGTGCAGCCACTGTAATGATGTCCCACCTCCTAGACCGCCTCTTGTGATAGACGGCACACTGATCCAATGCTAGGAATCATTGTGCCATGTGTCATAGGAGGTGGGACATTGTTACAGCGGCCGTATGCCGATTAAGATCCAGATCTTACACAGGCACTGGTAGGCTGTACCTGATGGGCACTGGTAGGCTGTACCTGATGGGCACTGGTAGGCTGTACATGATGGGCACTGGCAGGCTGCATTGGCATCTATTTTTTCTTTTGAAATTTATCAGTAGCTGCTGCATTTCCCACCCTAGACTTATACTCGAGTCAAGAAGTTTTTCCAGTTTTTTGTGGTAAAATGAGGTGCCTCGGCTTATATATGGGTCGGCCTATACTCGAGTACATACGGTAATTCAATATATGTTTAGAGTTTTGATATTGTATGTAAAATCAAATTCATTTGGAACAATTCTTGTGTTTACATATTGCAATTATGGTGGATCCGAATACTTAAAAATAATCTACAAAATACACTGCATTTTAATAGTTTACCAGCATCACCGCCACCATTCTATTATTATAGAAAAAGAAAAGAAAAACCCTCCAAAAGCATTTTTACCTAAGTGTGCTATCACATGACTCTGTGCTGCATCTCCTTCAGTGCCTGAGTCCAAGCCAACCGTTGATCAATTTATTTCCAACCCTCTTAGTGATATCACCACACCTTCACTCTTTTCAAAAGACCCTGACGCTAAACAGCCAATGAGAAATGTCCATATTACCTAGGCAGAGGCTTGAGAATCCAAAGAAAGACCCTGCCCCTGCAGTGAAGACAGAAAAAATTTTATTCTTCTTAGCACAACAATTTGTTGAAAGAAGGGTCAGCAGGCTTGAGTTTAGCTTTCATTTGTTTACCTTACCTAAAAAATTATTGAAATTTGTTTATTAAATGTAGTTGGATTTCTTTGGGGTAGCTGAAATCTTTTTATAGCATGGACATACACATGTAAAGCAATGAGTACAAATTACAAATTTAGGTACAAATATAAAAACATATAGCAGCAACAGAAATGCAGCATAGATTGCATAAACCTTTATACACTAGATGAACGTATTTACCTTAGGATTAGAAAAAATGCTGCCAATTTCTTTGGAGATGTTTACTGTCTTTTTCCCACAAGAAGTTTATAGTTTACCTGTTGTACAGCGTAAAATGTTATGCTTGTGTAAGGGTCTCTGAGGGATAATTTATTTAATCAGTATTCAATTTGGCTAAATCAGCTCCTTCAGCTTCTGGATTGGTCTCTTGTAATTTACTCACATACTAATTTATTTTCAGTTAGTCATTATTAACCTGAAATCTACACAGTGCAGGGGAGCAAGATACCAATCTTTTGATAAAGGATTGATGGGAGATGAGTGCTGAGTAGAAAGATAAGAAAAAACTGTGCCACCAATGTAGTTTGTAAATTTACCAGTCTTTTTGGAGTTATTGTAGATGCTAAAACGTGTGAGTAATTACGAATAAATTAAGGAAATACACATACACTATGTGTTACTATAGCGCCGAAAAATGATCCTGCAGTCCCAGCAAAAAGTGTCCTATTAAGGCCAATTAAGGCTTCAACTCTCAGAAACTGAGCGCTAATGCAAATTGAAAGCAGCGCTATTGCCGGCGAAAATGCCTGTCAGATCACATATGCGGGAATAGTGGAAGTCAATAGGGCAAAACGGCCGTTTTTTTCAGGAGCAGTGATTTTAATAATGCTTAAAGTGAAACAATAAAAATTAAAAATTCCTTTTAATATCGTGCCTGGGGGTTGTCTATAGTATGCCTGTAAAGTAGCGCACCTTTCCCGTGTTTATTACTGTACCGCAGCAAAATTACATTTCTAAAGGAAAAAATGCAATTAAAATTGCTCGCGGCTGTAATGAATTGCCAGTTCCCGGCAATATAGAGTTAAAATCAAAGAAAAAAACACCGTAGGTTCCCCCCACCGGTCCATACCAGGTCCTTCGAGTCTGGTATAGATATTAAGAGGAACTCCACTCCAATTTTTTTTTTTTAAATATGGCATAGGGAGCCCCCCAAAATCCATACCAGAACCTTCAGGTTTGGTATGGATATTAAGGGGAACTCTGTGCCAAAATTTGAAAAAAAAATGGCGTGGGGGTCCCCCCCAAAATCTATACCAGACCCTTATCCGAGCACGCAACCTGGCAGACCACAGGAAAAGAGGTGGGGACGAGAGTTCCTCCTGAAACGTACCAGGCCACATGCCCTCAACATGGGCAGGGTGCTTTGGGGTCCTTATCGGAATCTGGAAGCCCCCTTTAACAAGGGGGCCTCCAGATCCTGCCCCCCCATGTGAATGGGTATCGGGTACATCGTACCCCTACCCATTCACCAAAAAAAGCAGTGAAATGTGACAAAAGACAATAGTTGTTTTTTGACAATTCCTTTATTAAAAATGTCTTCTTCTTACCCCGCTTCTTCCTCCGGTCTTCTCCATCTTCCTCTGGCTTCTTCTTCCCCCCGCTTCTTCCTCCATCCTCTCCCGCTTCTTCTTCCCCTGGTCCGTCCTCCACTCTTTCTCCTCTTTAGCCGCCGCTCCCACTGAACATTCAAAAAGCAAACCTCTTCCAATGCTGCGATGGGGTGGATGATGTCACTCCGAGACCCTGCCCCTTGTGACTTTATAGCATGGGGCATGATGGGTCAGTGATGTCACAAGGGGGCGGGGTCTACTGATGACATCATACGGCAGCCACGCCCCATAGTTATAAATTATATGTGCACTATGGAAGCGGACAGATCGGCTGGCCGGAGCATCGGAGGAGGTTCGTTGTTTTCATGTTCAGCAGGTCGGTGGCGGGAGCGGCGGAGGAGAAAGACCGGAGGATGAAGTGGGGGAAGAAGAAGTCGGAGGAAGAAGCAGAGGAAGATGAAGGATGAAGCGGGGGAAGATGAAGCTGGGGGAACAAGGAGAAAACTGAAGGAAGACCGGAGGAAGGTGCGGGGAAAGAAGAAGACATTTTTAATAAAAGAATTGTCAAAAACCGGCTATTGTTTTTTGTCACATTTCACTGCTTTTTTTTGGTGAATGAGTACAGGTACAATGTACCCGATACCCATTCACATGGGGGGGCGGGATCTGGGGGCCCCCTTATTAAAGGGAGCTTCCAGATTCCAATAAGCCCCCCACCCGCAGACCCCCACATCCACCGGGCAAGGGTTGTCGGGATAAAGCCCTTGTCCCCATCAACATGGGGACAAGGAGTTTTGGGGAGGACCCCAAAGCACCCTCCCCATGTTGGGGACATGTGGCCTGGTATGGTTCAGGAGGAGAGTGTTTCTGAAAAATGCAAAAAGCACTAAAAAAATTCATAGGTGTGAACCTAGGGTCAGGACCAGTTCACACTGGAGCGATGCGGGAACCCTGCAAATCCAGTGTGGGTTCCCGCATCACATACAAACCACATGCAGTTCACACTGCCATATGCGAACTGCTGGGAGTGTCAGTAAAAAGCTAATGACACCCCCAAATCATTTCACATATCGCAGAGTGAACTGCAAATTCAGTCAACACCCATGCGATCCGATTCTTCTGCGGACCAAAAAAAAGGGTCCTGTGCAAGTTTGGTCCAAATGCGATGCAAATTCAACCGTACAACCTGTATGGCTGAGTTTGCATCACACAGACATCGCATGTGATTTGCAGTGCGCAGCAAATTACATCCGATGTCGGACAGCACAGCAGCGTGAACCGGCCCTAAGGCCCCTTTTACACTTGTGCGACTTGTCCTGCGACTCCTGCATCCATAGACCTCAAGATCACACTGGCATTCCTTCAAATCACATCAAATTTGTGGAAAAAATGCTGCAAAATTGTGGGACTTTCAGGTCGCACAAGTTATGGACCTCAAGTCGTATGAAAAGTCGGCCAAATGTGAAAGGAACCTTTGAATTAGACCCCATTTTCACTTGTGCGACCCGGTCCTGTGCAAGTTTGGTCCAAATGCGATGCAAATTCAACCATACAACCTGTATGGCTGAGTTTGCATCACACAGACATTGCATGTGTTTTGCAGTGCAGGGCAAATCACATCCGATGTCGGACAGCACAGCAGTGTGAACCAGCCTTAAGACTTCTTTCACACTTGAAAGCATCCATAGACCTCAAGATTACACCGGCATTGCTTCAAATCACATCAAATTTGCGGCAAAAAGCGATGTAAAATCGCAGGACTTTCAGGTCTCACAAGTGTGAAAGGGTCCTTATGGACCAAAAGTTTATGAAAAGCCGGCCAAGTGTGAAAGGAACCTTTGAATTAGGCCCCATTTGCACTTGTGTGACCAATGCCTGTGTAATCTTGCTGTATATGGAACTCAAGTCGCATCACAGTCAAATCAAAGTAGTGCAGGGACGAATTTGACCCACTTGCAGGATGCACAAGTGTGAATAGTGCCTAATTCAAAGGTATTATCCATGAATCTCCTTCACACTGCTGCGACCTGAAAGAAACACTATTTTGCTGCCACTTTGCTGCTGCAACTTGGCCCCAACTTCTGGGAATTCCTGTGTAATATTGCACCCTATGTACCTCAAGTCGCAATCACATGAAAGTCACACCAAAGTAGTACAGGGACTACTTTGAAGTTGTTGCAACTTGAAGTAGCACAGATATGAATGGTTATCATTGAGAATCATGGGGTACAACTTGTCATGCAACTCAGAGGTCCAATTTTGCTGAAAAAGTCGCCCAACTGTGAAACAAGTCATATATTTTAATAGAAAGGAGCTCTCATTTATATTTGCATAGTCCTTACTGATTTACATCAGCAGAACAAATGCAGGAAGTGATGTGTGCACATGGACCAGACGCAAATGTGTGGTGATGCCAAACAAATCAATGAACCACACCAAATCTAGCTACCACATCCACCCCCACATTGAATAAGCACAAGTACATATCCTACACTTACCCGTCAAATCAGCAGCACCTCCTCTTTGCTAAAGAGGGACCTCGCCATGTCCACCTAGATGGAGATCCTGACCAGCACAGGAACTTCTGGGTGATTAGAATGACTCATTTCCGGGTCAGAAGGTGAAACCACGTTTTTTTGAGCGCAGCTGCAAATATTTAACCGCAACCACGATTAGAATTTTTTTATTTTTGTTTATTTGCAGATATGCAAATCTGTATTTCTACATATAATGATATTTGAAGGTAAACTTAAGGGAATTTGATATGAAATGGTGTCCCTGGGATAGCAGCAGGTGAATTACAAAGACAAAGGCCCAGTTTGAGCCCTGGCAGCGGGAGGAAATCATGCGAGTTTAGCTGAACTCACACAATTTAATTCCTGCATGTCAGTCCTGACTGCGGGGGGGGGGATTTCAGAGACATCTGTGCAGGTTTCTGCACTGATGTCAATAAAAATCGCACCCCAATGTCGCCAAAAAGAAGTACAGAAACTACTTTTGGAAATTGCGGCGCCACACCAATTTGAACGGTGCAATTACCACTGATTTGACATGTTAAATCGCACAAATGGGAACCAGGGCTGACACATACAACACTGCCTATCCACCAGCTGAATTCATTACCTGCAATTCTCCCCATAGCTGTTATATAAAGATTCCATCTTTATAATTTACTTGCAGGTGTGCTGAAGAGATTTTTTTTTGGTGCACAAATACATATAGAAATAAGAAGATATAAAAGATCTTGCACTTCCCCAAAACCACCACCCCCAAAACTAATTAAAAAAGAAAGAAAGGAAAAAAAAGCAAACAAGCTTAATAATGTACTTTTATTTTGCCTGAATAAACAATTATGTACATACATTTACTAGTTTCCAAAAAAATTTCTGCATGATATATTGTTCTACATTTAGCAAAACAGTTAGTAATTGGGTTTTAAGGGCTCTGCTCATAGGAGCTTACAATCTAAAATTTGTCTAAACCTTAGAGTGGACACAGCTTTACTTTCAGTGTATAACGGGCAACACATCACATTTTATCTGCAATATTAGAGAAACATACTTAACAGTCATTCTTACAGAGCATTCCAACATATTAAAAAAGGCACATATTCAATATATAACACCCACCACTAGCCCACAATCCACACACATACATACGTTGGTGACCATGTTCTGCTGGAAGCTGCATTTCTGTGTACATGATTAAGCAAAGAGATCAAAGAGTAGAAGGTCAGCACATGCTCCCAAACCATGTTTGCATGGTCAGACAGGAACAATACAAACACAACATTGACAGCATGGCCACATAAAACCCACTTTTGATTGAAAAAATGCACAAGAATTTCAACAAACAGCCCTAGTTGGGTGTTTGTCAATAGGCACAATATCATTCCTTCTCTCCCACACATCACAGCAAAAAACATGGCCTTCTCAGGCCAAACGACTCCCCCCCCCCCCACAGCAGCATTTTATAAAAGATAGGTTGCATTGTTAGCACACTAGCATACGCCCAATAGAAGTACATGCCCACCAGTATCATTCAATCTGTCTCTTTGTGTATATCCAAAGTGATTGCACCTGATGGGCAGGAACACATAATACTATTTGCAACTGTGTTAGCCCTTGGCTATGTGCATCAAATCTCCAACTACAGGCCAAAGATTGAAGTCCATTTGCATGCACATAAACAAAGCAACAGTTTTCTAAGCATCTGTACCTCTGCAGTGTAAACCCTACAATTTTAAATGTCCATGTCCCTGGGCATGATTAGTACTAACAAATATTAACATCAGTCCCTGGCTGCAATAAGCTTCCAATCTAAAGTCCAAAACTAACTTTCTTACATTAGAGACTATTTTGACAGGAGACAAATAACACACCAGCATGTCTTTGGATTGTGGTGAGAAACCCACACAGGGAGAACATATAAACTTCAACACAAGCATTAGCATGTTGGGGAATTGAACCAGCAACCCCACGGCTACTAGACAGAATTGCTACCCATTTAGCCAGCAGGCAGCCTCACATGTGTTCTAAGCATCTCTGTGGTGTGAACCAGCCCTAAGTCCATAGCCATGCTCAGTGTCACAAGCAATACAATATATTGACCTAAGTAATGGGACGCCTGCCTTTAAATGCACATAAGCTGTAATGGCATCCCAGTCTTAGTCCGTAGGGTTCAGAATTTATTTGGCCCACCCTTTGCAGCTATAACAGCTTCAACTCTTCTGGGAAGGCTGTCCACAAGGTTTAGGAGTGTGTCTATGGGAATGTTTGACCATTCTTTCAAATGCATTTGTGAGGTCAGGCACTGATGTTGGACGAGAAGGCCTGGCTTACAGTCTCCACTCTAATTCATCCCCAAGGTGTTCTGTTGTGTTGAGGTCAGGACTCTGTCCAAGCCAGTCATGTTCCTCCACCCCAAACTCACTCATCCATGTCTTTATGGACTTTGATTTGTGCACTGGTCCAAATCATTTGGTGGAGGGGGGATTAGGATGTGGGGTTGTTTTTCAGGGGTTGGACTTGGCCTCTTAATTCCAGTAAAGGGAACACTTAAAGCATCAGCATACCAAGATTTTTTGGATAATTTCATGCTCCCAACTTTGTGGGAACAGTTTGGGGATAGCCCCTTCCTCTTCCAACATGACTGCACAAAGATAAGTAAAAAAAAGGAGCTGCGTTAGTATAGTGATAATCAATAATCTACATGATATATAGAGCGTATACAGAATATATATTCAAAAAATATTGTGATAAACTAGTGAATTAATGAATAAAAAATTGATAATATTGAGAACGATCTAAGTGTAAGTTGTATAAAAACTATTACTTAGATGCATAAAGTGACAAAAATAAAAATCAAATTAACAGACTGTATAAATAAATCATATGACTAAGTGAAAGAAATCCATAAATAATACTAAGAGCATATGAGTAGATCTAAAGACTGTGTCATAAAAAATAAACCAAGAGAGGGAGATGGGCGGAGCCTAGCAGAGCAGACATGCATTGTTAGAGCTCTGCACCGCTGAGGAGAGAAGAGAAGGACAAAGCGGAGCCTGCAGGCTCAAAAGGTATCCATTTGAACCTTTTTACCCCAGGGAACAAACTGTGAAAGTTTGGGCAGGAAATATGGTACTGGGTGGAAACCGTGGCAGAAATAAAAATCACCTCACAAAGAGCTCACAGGCACTCACTGCAGCTGAAGCAGCTCCAGTCACCTCACAAGATACAGCATCAGGGCGCTCTCACAGACAGTCACAGCAAGACTCTCCATTTGAGTCAGATACAGAACAAATCCTCTCACAAACTTCTCCACAAGACTCCTCAGCATCCCCAGTAATATTATTACAATTTGAAAAGATGCTTCATAAGGCTTTAAAACAAACCTCAGACCAAATAACAAAAAGCCTAACCAAAGAAATAAGAGAGCTGGGAAACCGCACCGCAGCCTTAGAAATAAAAATGGATGAAATTGAAATTACAACCCAAGTAAATATAACAGAATTGGAACAATTAAAAGAAGAGAATTTAATACTTCAAACTAAGCTTGAAGATTACGAAAATAGAGCCAGACGTTCAAACTTGCGCATAAGGGGAATACCTGAAACCGTGACAGACCTGCAATCTACTACTACTGCTCTATTACAAGAACTAAAGCCAGATATCCCTATTGAACGTTTAGAACTGGACAGAGTACACAGAGCCCTCACAGCCAAAAAGAAAGATGGACCCCCACGTGATATAATCACAAAATTTCATTATTACAGAACGAAAGAACAAATACTTATTGCTGCAAGAGAAAAAAAGGAACTTAATTTTCAAGGACACAATTATCAAATTTTTGCTGACCTATCCCAACTTACTATTACTAAAAGACGATCCAAGAAACCCCAACTAATGGAACTGCAACGCCACAACATTATGTATCAATGGGGCTTCCCCTTTTCAGTCAGATTTAACTACCAAGGTACAATTTACAGAAGCAGATCAGCAGATGAACTACAACAAACCCTTTTAAAATTAAATCTGACAGAACCCACAAGCAGCAACTCTCCCACACGCAGAAGAATGACATCATCTTCACCTTCAGCTAGCACCCAGAAAATTTCAGAACAAAATGGGAATCATCATTCTCACAAAAGAGGCCCTTATGCCACATCATCCATGGACCAAGAAGATTCAATGGACTGACATCCTAATTCCTGATATCTCCTCATTTATTATACTAAGAGATGGTTCTCTATAAAAAACCTGTATTTATAACTGAATGTAACTGCATTCTGATAGTCACACACTGTGTGGGATCATGTTACATTCCAGTTATGTTTCTTATTACTTCTGATTCATATAGCCTTAGAATATATAAGTGAAATAAGGAAATTCTTGTTCAGTTATATATTATCAGGTAATAACAATAGATTTATTACTTTTTAGGACAAATATGTTCAATAATCCAGAAGTAATGGAAGCTTTTTCTTTCTTTTCCTAACTAGTTCCTAGAATTATGTTTTTGTTTATTCTAATCTGAAGCAATACAACCTCAATTTTATGAGTTAACATATCTAAACAGTTACATATGAATAAAATATGTAATTGTTTACTCTAAAAGGGTTAAAATCCCAAAATAATTCAAACTATCTTCATCAATACCAAAGTTATTAACAGTACCTTTCAAACTGAATTATTTAGCCTAGGGCAAGACTAACCATATACAACCACCCTGGAATAAATAATTTCAACAAAAACTATATTCTGCACTCCAATTAATGAAACATCATTTTGATGTCTTTTGACATAGCACTTCTCTCCTGTAAGCGGAAGATCCGTGTACCCCCATAGCCCTCCTCATTCTCCCAACCATATTATGTGGGAGTGTGACGAAGGCACTTATTCCCCTGAGAGAGATATTTATTCTCTTTCACGGGTAAATTGTGATTACTTGCAAAAAATAATTTATACAATGTATCAACTAATCTCATATGTTTTTTGTTTACTCTTTACTCCAGAATTCACTGGTTTCTTTTCTATCTATTCATCTCTTCAGTCCACACAGGTTGATCTGCGCAGTCAGCTCTGCATAACAAAAAGTAAGTCAAAACTATTTGATTTGTTGATATGGCACCACTGAATATACTTTCCCTGAATGTTCAGGGAATAAATGTCCCTCAAAAAAGGACCAAAGCCTTCCGTACTTTTCATAACAAGAAGGCTCACATAGTATGCCTCCAAGAAACACACTTCACCAAAGATTCTACTCCAAAATATATTTCTCCTTTTTATCAACAAATTTACACGGCTTCTGCCTGTACCAAGCAAAGGGGAACTCTAATTGCATTTCACCGATCCACACCATTCACCTTATCATCAGAAATTAAAGACCCAGAAGGTAGATACCTGATACTCATGGGTTATATAATGGATACAGCAATTACGGTGATTTCCTACTATGCTCCTAACAAACAACCTACACCATTCCTCTCACATATATTACAAGTGATTAATACACACAAAATAGGAACAGTGATAATGTGTGGGGATTCGAACCAGGTCCTCCTCCCATTTCTAGATAAATCACCTTTTACACCATCCAAAATAACCTCTAGATTACCTTTTTCTCAACTTCTTTCCAAATACAATCTGGTAGATTCGTGGAGAGAAAGTAACCCAATGAAAAAGAAATTCACTTATTTCTCGCACCCTCATCAAACCTTCACCAGAATAGATCATATTTTTCTAACAATAGGAATGATACCAGAAATTATTGCATCAGATATAATTCCGATTCCGTGGTCTGACCATAATGCAGTATACACTACTATAGCCTCAGCCATACCAAAAGCGCATGACTCAACGTGGTACTTACCGGACATAATGCTCAAACACCCACTACATCAGATGGCCATTGAACAAGCTTTAAAGGAATACATATCAATTAATAATACAACAGACATCTCCCCAATAACACTGTGGGAAGCTCATAAGCCTGTCTTGCGTGGTACAATACAAAGACAAATGGCACTATTTAAACGGGAACGCAAAAATCTAGCAAAAAAACTAGAACTCAATTTTAATGCAGCCTACATATCATTTCAAGATAATCCATCTCAGAGTACAAAATCTCATCTGGAAAAATCTAGATTGGAATACGATCTATTTCTCACTGAGTCAGTTGATAAATCCCTCAAACGCTCCAAACACAATTTCTACATGAATACAAACAAACCAGGTACATATTTGGCTCGGGCATTAAATTCAACTAACAAATCTTTCAAACCAATACGTTTGAAATTATCAAAAAATGTTTACACTTGTAATCCAGTTAAAATAGTCCATAAATTTCACTCACATCTCGCAACTTTATACAAGAAAAACAATGAATTTAATCCTACAGAGGCTGAATCCTTCTTCTCAAAAATAACCTTACCTGAGTTATCTCAGAATCAAAAAAGCAGTTTGGATGAGCCTATAACTATAGATGAAGTTGCTAACGCCATAAAAGACCTAAAACTTAACAAAAGACCAGGCCCAGACGGCTACTCGGCTTTATACTATAAAACATTCTCAGAAATACTCTCTCCCATTCTCACTGAAACTTTTAACAAACTTCTAGATGGACATTCTTTTCAGCAAGAAACACTAATGGCAATTGTTTGTATGATCCCAAAACCCCTTTCTGATGGTACTTCCTGTGTGAATTATCGGCCTATTTCTCTGTTAAACCTCGATATTAAATTATTAGCAAAAATAATAGCAAAACGCCTCAATAGCATTATAGGAAAATTAATACATAGAGATCAAGTAGGCTTCATGCCAAATAGACAGGCAGGCGATAATATACGCAGGGCAGTGTTATAAGCACATATTGCTAAAAAACGGGAAATCCCTTTATGTTTTCTATCTCTCGATATTAAGAGGGCATTTGACACAGTATCCTGGCAATATATGCAATATTCATTACAAAAATGGGGTTTTGGACCCCACTTTTTAACATGGATCAAAGCATTATATAATAAACCCAAAGCCTATATAAAATATGCTGGATACAAATCTGAAGCCTTTAATATCAAAAGAGGTACCCAACAGGGTTGCCCATTATCTCCCTTATTATTTGCCCTTATACTCGAACCCATGGCCCAATACATCAGAACAAACCAAACTATAACTGGCATTGAAGTAGGAGGTATTACACACAAATTATGTATATTTGCAGACGATATATTACTTTTTCTATCATCACCACAGGTCTCAGGTCCTAAATTAATACCAGCTCTTGATGGATTTGCAGCCCTATCCGGCCTTATGATTAATCCTAAGAAATGCCTAGTGCTTAATATTTCGCTCACAAACATGGAATTGATCCCGGCTAGGACTGCACTCCCATTCACATGGGCAGAAAAATCAATCCCATATCTTGGAATTCATTTAACAGCATCTCATTCTGACTTATTCTCAACCAATTATCCTCCTGTATTAAGACAGATAACAAATCTAATAAAACAATGGTCGCAACTTCCTTTATCCTGGATAGGGAAGATTAATGCAATCAAAATGACTATTCTACCCAAATTGCTTTATCTATTCAGAGTCCTCCCTATTCCAATTCCTTCCTATTTTTTGAGAATAGTACAAAAAAGAGCAACTTCGTTTATATGGGGCTCTTCTAAACCACGTATACCTATACACACGCTACATCTTCCCAAAAATAAAGGAGGCCTGGGATACCCTAATTTTACTAACTACTACAGAGCAGCACATTTGGCCAGTCTGTCCAAATACCATGCAAAACAGGAAATCCCATTATGGGTATTTATAGAGGCTTCAGAAAATGACCCTCTATTAATATCAAATTTATTATGGCTTGATTCTAAAGACCGCTTTAAAATTCATAATCCCATAACTAAACACTTCTTATCTCTCTGGGATAAACTAAAAACCAAATATCAGTTACAATCTCCACACAATCCTCTCCTTTCTTTTATCAGAAATCCGGCCTTTTATCCGGCATGGATCTACCCAAGTTCTTTTAAAGCTTGGACAACATCAGGTATTCAGACACTAAATGACTTCATAGCATCTAAATCATTCCTTTCATTCCCATCGCTTAGAGAAAAATATGATCTACCAAACTCTGAGATATTTAGATATCTCCAAATCAAAATTTCTATACACCATTCCTAAAGGGGGATACACCATTATCCCAATTATCCATTTTTGAATCAATCTGTACAAAAGATCCATTTGCTAAAGGTACAATTTCATCACTTTATAATCAATTATATGGAGTAGCAAATCTTAATAGACCCTCTTACGTTCAGAGGTGGGAGGAGGACCTGGGACGAACTTTAGAAGACACGGACTGGTCTAACATATGGCTCACATCTAAGTCATCTTCACCCAACATCTTAGCACTGGAGACAAATTATAAAGTCCTAACTCGCTGGTACCTTGTACCCGCTAGAGTGGCAAAATATTCACCTAATACCTCAGCTCTTTGTTTTCGAGGATGCCCAGAAATAGGCACATATTTACACATATGGTGGACGTGCCCAGTAATCCAAACCTTCTGGAAGGAAGTCTTCGTGATTGCATCTAAAATATTTAAAAAAATAATACAACCAGATCCATATTTAACCTTACTTAATCTAAAACCGGAATGGTTAACACTCTCTCAATTCAAACTTATGATCCAACTAATAACGGCTGCAAAACAAACAGTGGCCAAGGCATGGAAATCTCCTACATTGGTACTAGCAGAAACAATTCACAGAATGAATAATACAATGTCCCATGCTAAGATGGTAGCCATCGATCAAAATCAAATTCCAAAATTTGAAAAACTTTGGCACCCTTGGATAAAACAACAGTTCCTGTCAAACTTCAATGACTCTGTCCTGTTGCCATGGTAACAGATTAAATGACTTACAGAGACACCCATTCTAAGGCTTCAAAGAGAACTAAAAAGAATAATAAACTGACGAGCGGGAAAACCTTGTGGACCATACCTCTACCTTTCAACCCTTTTTCTTTTTTCTCTTTCCTTTTCTCCACCTTACGATTAAAGCTCATTATCAGAATTTATTTGACCTATATACACTCTACTTGTAAACAATATGTATAGTAGGTATAAATCATTTAAATACCTACAAAAGTAACTAAGGAAATGATATATATCTTTAATTTAGGTTTACGTGAACCCAATGTTTAATATTTGAAATTTCATGATATTTACCTATATAAACCCTACTGTAAAACAATGAGCTTACTTTATAGATCCTTGTAAACTTACTTTATGTATCTTTATAATATTGTATACTCAATAAACTTCTTTTGACAAGGAAAAAAATAAACCAAGAAAGTCCATGTAGAAAATGGTGATTCTTCAATGGTGATATACTGTCGGATTTCCCAAAGACAGTGACAAGAGAGAATACCCCCCATGGGCTCCTCAACCTCAATAGAATTGGTCCGCAGGTAGATCCGTTCAGGTTGGTGGTATGTTCCCCATAAAACAATAAAAGTTCACATAGCATAAAACCTTTTAACATTTATTCATTAATACTTAAGACAAATGAACACTTACAAGGTATTAGACGTAATAAGCATAAAATTCGAACCGGCCGGCAACGAAAAACAGCCCGTAGCTTCCGGGACTAGACGTGTAGCGGTGATGTCAGTGCGTCGCTCCTCCTCCCTACACACTTTGTCATCAATAGGAGGTTGTCATGGGGAACAGGCGGCGTCCTGATGCACCGCAATAAATACAGGTTAAAAACCAAGCCTCGGTCTGAGTCCCGGATTGGCGACATCAAGCGCCATCTTGGTTTAGGGAAAAAAACAAACAAACATACATAGTAAGTGCAAACGGAACATTAAACCCAATAACTAAATCTAGCTTTTTTGGAGGGACTGCGTGTGTGCTCCTGATCTATGCTTGGGTTCTTTTTCCAGCTCCCGTGCTGAACATAATTATCTGGCTGACCTCCGGCAGGTGGTATCGGATGGCCTAGTATCAGCTCTTACGTGAGTACTTTCAGTTATGGCCGTTTATTTTTTCATCATCATCTTTAATCCCTCTACCCCTCCAGTCTGTGGTTATATCAAACTATAATGGTGATTTTTTTTTTTTATCCCTTTTTAGTATATGGATGCACTTGCTCCTGATGAGTGGATAGAAGTCCACGAAACGTCGTCAAGCTTATTTTGATGCATCCATCTCATATTCATGATTCTAGATGGTTTTTATTGCTCTACCACCCTGATATAATGTTATGCCTACTCCATTTGGGGGACTGTGATGTATAATATTTACTTTCTATGTCATGTTGGTGACTATCCTCAATATGTATGTTGATACTTTGTATTTTATATGCCAATGTGCTATTATGCGTTTATATGGGTTGCCCTATCTTTGGTCTAATAAAGAATACAATTTTTTACATATGTAAATGGTTCTCTCTGGCTCTACCCCACGCACTTTATTTAAAGTCCCACCACCCCACCTCTTTTTTGCAAAAGCAACCAGGGATGGAAGCAAAATATTCCCTGTTGCATCTCATTCAAAGTCCCAAATATTCCCTTTTCTTTGAAACCCCATAACTAAATCTAAGCCAACATGGCCGTGACTACACAAATATAATTCCTAAAAAGCCATGACCATCTTTATAACTCAACCTAAATTGCAAAATTATTTATAAATTATGAGTGAAGTAAATATTGGAATATGGCGATGACCCGCACTGCGGACCTAATAGGAGCCGCGGGCAGCAGCACATATACATAATTAAATGTGAAATGCGACAAACGTATTTAAGAACAGCAATCAGTGCCATATATACCATGATGACTGACAATTTTGTGTAACATAGGAAAATGTCTCCTAATTCTCAGATGTGAGGAAAAGAGCTCTATATAGGAGATTCAATAATGCTGAGTAAATGAATAAAAAAACAGACAAATATACATGGAAAAACAAATTCCCACTAGCTGATATTAAAAATATTCAATTGTCCGGGACTCAGATCAAGTGCACATATAAAGTACACAAAACCAATAAGTAATCATTACTGAATATTGACTATTTGAATGTCACTATAAGAATTATGAAAAAATATTTATTAATAGAAAATATTAAAAATTAAAAATATAAAAATAAAGATTAAAAATTATTTCATGCCAAATTTTGATGGTGGATAGCTAAATACTGTCACTAGGAGTTATCTATAAGTGAATTAACATCCACATCGATATTAAAACCGAAAGGCGTGTAGATTTTTATCCTGTGCACCCAGGACATTTCTAACCTTGAAATGCTCCTGATTAAGCAGCTCCCCCTCCAACGAGGTCTGTATTTATCGGTGCCTAAAAAGATCGTATTCGATGGATCCCTATTGTGGGCAGTAAGGTAATGCTTTGAAACTGAATGTTTTGTGAAGCCTTTACGTATGTTATTAATATGTTCATTTAGGCATACCTGCAACAATCGTTTGGTCCGGCCCACATATTGCAGGCCGCACGGACATTGTAGCATGTATACTACCCCAGTAAATGACTGCAAAAAGCAAGGTCCAAAAAAAATGGATGAGCGAGTTTGGGATGGAGGAACTTAACTGGCTGACCTCAACCTGATAGAACACCTTTTGGCTGAATTAGAGCAGAGAGTGTGAGCCAGGCCTTCTCATCCAACATCAGTGCCTGTCCTCACAAATGCACTTCTGGAAGAATGGTCAAATATTCCTATAGACACACTAAACCTTATGGATAGCCTTCCTAGCCTTCCCAGAAGCTGTTCTAGCTTCAAAGGGTGGGCCAAATCAATTTTTAACCCTACGGACTAAGACTGGGCTGCCATTAAAGTTTATGTGTGTATAAAGGCAGGTGTCCCAATACTTTTGACTATATAATGTATCTGGCAAGTTTTACAATGGTGGTGGAACCCTTCCACACATAAATATTACATTTAGACTTAGTTTAATGACCTGAGAGATGAGACAACTTCTCTACATGAAGCGGCATGTTTGGGATTCAAACCCAGACACCCAGAGATGCTACGCGGAAGTTCTAACTTCTAAGCCACAGAGCTGCCACATGTGAAACCTCCTACACATAAATACTGCATTTCTTTGGACATACAGGTGATGGAATTACATTACTCAAGAGCTATTTTTCTTGATTTATTCTGTGATATTTGGTGGTTCTTTGTGGGTGAGTGTAGAATATTGATATCACCCTCAAATTTTTGGGAATTACATTTTGATTTCTGATGTTGGTACACATATCACATTTTTTGGACTCAAATTATGATTATTTGGAAATAATAAAAAGCACAAAAAATTGTGACTTGTTTTAAATTTGCATCAGCAATAGTATTTGTCAGAGAGGGTTTACCCGTTGGTGGCGCTATCGGTCTCTTGGATCGCAGTACCAGTGTCCACCAGCGGGTGTCTTCCAACACCTGGGACCTGTAGTAAGAGGTCTCTCCTGCTGGTGGCACTGTTGCATCCTTGGGCCGTAGTACCGGTGTCCACCAGCGGGTGCACTCCGGCAGTGTGGAGCAAACAGCACACTCTGCGCTCAGCTGTAACATGAGGTCAATTACCACAGCCTTATAAATACCCGGCAAGCCCTCATAGGCTTGCCTTGGTATCTTTTTTCCTTGTGCCCTGACCTGTTATCCCGTATCCTGTAAACCTGTATCTCCTGTATCTGAACCTGAGCCTGCTCCTGAGCCTGTATCCGACCCCATCCTGATTCCGTCCCTCCTGTGTTCCTATTCCCTTGTATCCATATGCCATCCATTATCTCCCTCTCCTATCCTGCCCTTGTTCAGTTGCTGATCCCCTGTGTATGACCCTGGCCTGGCTTACATGTTTGATTTTGGTACTTCCCTTTGGCTGTATAAATTATCTGTTGTCTGTGGGTTTCTGTTGGTTGGTTGAGCACTATTTGTATTTGGGGTGTTTGTTTATTTATATCACTTATCTTAAATAAACACTATTCTTATTTCACTTTACATGCTTTTTGGTTTCCTCTTTGCAGTCCACACAATCTGGTCACATCTGTTCATGACAGTATACCAAGGCCATCTCTGACCAGAAGTGGCTGCACAGGGGAACCATCTCGGTTCTGTTTCACATTGCTGGGATGAATTCAGATATGATTGTTTATTATGCTCTGCTGGCAACAGAGAGTTCTGAATATCTCCGCCAGACATTGGAAGGGTGGTCCAGTGATCAGCTGCTGGAGATTATCCGTTTAGCTCACTCTGTGGTCGATCAGGGCAGTATACGGTTTGAGGATGTTCAGCCTTTGATTGGAATGTGTACAGAGCTGGCTCTGCCTTGTATCCCAAAGGGCCATGATGACTTTTCTCCCCCCTTCAGCATTAACCAGGCTGCGTCCTTAGTATGGCTGTTGGAGGATGACTCTGCATCCTTTTTTGAGCATTATTCGGTTTGTCCCAAACAGTTGTTTAAAGATTGTATAGATGAAGGGCAGTCGCTGGTCAGACAGAGGGAATGTGAGCCCACTTTTGTGCTACCTGTACTTCAGGCATGGTCAGACCTGTTATGCCCAGCTTCTGTCAGCTCTCCACAAACCAGACCTGCTACTAAACACCTGCCTGCTCAGATGTCCTTTCTCCCATCACCCCTGGCAACCTCAGCTGCAGTCCAATTAACCCTGCTCCCCACCAAGTATCAATGCCCTGTTTCTACTTCCTGCACCTATCCAGCCTTTAACCCACCTGCCTCTTCTCTAATACCTGCAACTTCCCCACAAGAACTTCCTCTGGCCGCTGTTCCCCCTTCCTTGCCATATCCCAGCCCTTCCTTTCAGTATGCCTCACCTCCTGTCTACAGTCCTACAGCCACCTACAGATCTCCAGCAGTTAAGCCAAAGAAGAAACGGAAGTTCTTCCCCACTCACACAATCCTGCCAGTAACCCAACTTGCTTCCACACCAACCAACCTGTTCCAGCCTGTGTTCATGCCAGTTGAACTTGATGACCCACCTAAACCTGCCAACCCAGTGACTGCTATCCAGCCCGAGGTACCTACCTTCCAGTCTGATGTGCCCGCTTTCCAATCTGATGTCTTGATGTCTGCCTTCCAGCCCAAAGTCTCGGTGTCTGCCTTCCAGCCTGATCTGCCTGCCTTCCAGTCTGATGTGCCTACCTTCCAGTCTGATGTGTCCACTTTCCAGTCTGATGTACCCGCTTTCCAGTCTGATGTCCCAATGCCTGCCTTCCAGCCCAAAGTCTTGGTGCCTGCCTTCCAGCCTGATGTGCCTACCTTCCAGTCTGATGTGTCCACTTTCTAGTCTGATGTACCCGCTTTCCAGTCTGATGTCCCAATGCATGCCTTCCAGCCCAAAGTCTTGGTGCCTGCCTTCCAGCCTGATGTGCCTACCTTCCAGTCTGATGTACCCGCTTTCCAGTCTGATGTCTCGGTGCCTGCCTTCCAGCCCAAAGTCTCGGTGCCTGCATTCCAGCCTGATGTGCCTACCTTCCAGCCTGATGTGTCTTCCTTCCAGTCTGATGTGCCCGCTTCCCAGTCTGATGTCTTGATGCCTGCCTTCCAGCCTGAAGGCTCGGTGCCTGCCTTCCAGCCTGATATATCTACCTTCCAGTCTGATGTGCCCGCTTTCCAGCCTGATGTCTCGATGCCTGCCTTTCAGTCTGATGTGCCCACTTGCCAGTCGGTGCCCGCTTTCCAGTCTGAAGTGCCTGCTTTCCAGCCTGGTGTTTCGGTGCCTGCCTTCCAGCCTGATGTCTCTGTGCCTGCCCTCCAGCTGGATGTCTCGGTGCCTGCCCTCCAGCTTGATGTCTCTGCCTTCCAGTCTGATATGCCCGCTTCTCAGTCTGATGTCTCGATGCCTGCCTTCCAGCTTGATGTCTCTGCCTTCCAGCTTGATGTCTCTGCCTTCCAGCTGGATGTCTCTGCCTTCCAGTCTGATGTGCCCACCTTCCAGTCTGATGTACCTGCTCTCCAGTCTAATGTGCCTGCTTTCCAGTCTGATGTCCTGATGCCTGCCTTCCAGCCTGATGTCTCGGCGCCTGCCTCCCAGCTTGATGTCTTTGCCTCACAGTCTGATGTGCCCGCTGTCCAGTCTGTCCTGATGTCTGCCTTCCAGCCTGAAGTCTCGGTGCCCGCTTTCCAGTCTGATGCGCCTGCTATCCAGTCTGATGTGCCTGCCTTCCAGCCGGATGTCCCGATGCCTGCCTGCCAGCCGGATGTCCCGATGCCTGTCTTCCAGCAGAATGTCTCGACGCCTGCCTTCCAGCCAGATGTCTCGACGCCTGCCTTCCAGCCAGCCGGATGTCTCAGCCTTCCAGTCTGATGTACCCGCTCTCCAGTCTAATGTGCCTGCTTCCCAGTCTGATGCCTTGATGCCTGCCTTCCAGCCTGAAGTCTCGCCTGATGTCTCGGTGTCTGCATTTCCACCTGCTGTCTCGATGCCTGTCTTCCAGTCTGATGTGCCAGCTTCCCAGTCTGATGTGCCAGCTTCCCAGTCTGATGTGCCAGCTTTCCAGCCTGATGTCTTGAAGCTTGCCTTCCAGCCTGATGTGCCAGCTTCCCAGTTTGATGTGCCAGCTTCCCAGTTTGATGTGCCAGCTTCCCAGTTTGATGTGCCTGCTTCCCAGACTGATGTGCCAGCTTCCCAGCTTGAAGTGTCCGTGTCCGCTGCCCAGCTCGAAGTGCCCACTGCCCAGCTGGAAGTGCCCGCTGCCCAGCTCGAAGTGCCCGTGCCTGCTGCCCAGCTCAAAGTGCCCGCTGCCCAGCTTGGCATATTCCTGCCCGCTGTCTGCCCGGATGTGCCCACTGTCTGCCCGGATGTGCCCGCTGTCTTCCCAGATGTACCCGCTGTCCAGTTTGATGTACCCGATGCCCATCCTGATGTGCCCTCATCTGTTGTTCGGTTTGAGGCCATGAACTTTGGACAATTTCACCTTGTTGGAGCGTCCGGAGGCCGCTCCTTTGGGGGGGGTACTGTCATGAGAGGGTTTACCCATTGGTGGCGCTATCGGTCTCTTGGATCGCAGTACCAGTGTCCACCAGCGGGTGTCTTCCAACACCTGGGACCTGTAGTAAGAGGTCTCTCCTGCTGGTGGCACTGTTGCATCCTTGGGCCGTAGTACCGGTGTCCACCAGCGGGTGCACTCCGGCAGTGTGGAGCAAACAGCACACTCTGCGCTCAGCTGTAACATGAGGTCAATTACCACAGCCTTATAAATACCCGGCAAGCCCTCATAGGCTTGCCTTGGTATCTTTCTTCCTTGTGCCCTGACCTGTTATCCCGTATCCTGTAAACCTGTATCTCCTGTATCTGAACCTGAGCCTGCTCCTGAGCCTGTATCCGACCCCATCCTGATTCCATCCCTCCTGTGTTCCTATTCCCTTGTATCCATATCCCATCCATTATCTCCCTCTCCTATCCTGCCCTTGTTCAGTTGCTGATCCCCTGTGTATGACCCTGGCCTGGCTTACGTGTTTGATTTTGGTACTTCCCGTTGGCTGTATAAATTATCTGTTGTCTGTGGGTTTCTGTTGGTTGGTTGAGCATTATTTGTATTTGGGGTGTTTGTTTATTTATATCACTTATCTTAAATAAACATTATTCTTATTTCACTTTACATGCGTTTTGGTTTCCTCTTTGCAGTCCACACAATCTGGTTACATCTGTTCATGACAGTATTGTTTGTAGTTTGTAAAGACATCTGTGTGAGTTTGGGTAAAGATTGTTTTGAGATGGAGAGTAACAAGTGAAAGTGACAGAGAAAAATATATTTTACCAAAACATCAAAACATTGCACATTCTAGCATTCTTAAAAACAAAATATTTGAAGTAGAAGCAACAATGTTGCAAAGGAAAATGTATTTCAGAGAAAGATACATTTCATCTCAACTTTAAAAGGATTTAGTTGTGAAAGTTACAATTGTACCATTAGAATCAATGGCTAAAATTTGCATTGGACTATAGTAGCGCCGATTTTCACTTCCAAAAAATGCTCTTTAACACATTTGCGCTCATTTTCGTATGTACTATAGCACCTTGTAAAAAAGACACTGTAGCTAAAATGAGAGCTATTTGCAGGTCTGAGCATGCTCAGTTGTGTTGGCACCTAGTTGTACAAAAACGGGGAATTTATCTCTTCTCAGACTTTTAAAGATATTTCAGTGTAGGAATCACTTTTTCACACAGTTTAAAAGCAGATTATCTTTAAATAATATACTGTATATTTCAGTGCCATTAGGCAATTATATCATGTTCTAAATACTATTTCCGTGTGCACTACTCCAGGTTTTAGCAGAGTAAGGGTTTGGGCATTGTTTGGTTTCAGGGAACTATAGTATATAGTATTTTCTCACCAGCGTTATAGTAAATACTGTTTTAGCGCCAATTACCACGATTAGCGCTAATTAGCGGTAACTAGCGCTAATTAGCGGTAACTAGCACTAATTAGCACCGTTGCACTATAGTAAATGACCCCCTATGTGTCTATTGTATGACCTTGGTGCAATTGAATTAAGATATTTACAGTGTTTTTTTGGTTTTGTTTTGTTTTTTTGTTTTTTGTTTTTTTTTATTTACTAAACACAAATAGACTTTTCACTTTGCAAGTGCAATTGCAATCTGCAGTTGCACAATAGCCAGCATAAGATCAAGGTTGGAAACCAGGCCCTCACCTCACAATCCTGCTCTTAGGAAAGGAGGGGACAAAAAATTCCTTCGGGGTCAGAGACTTTCTAGTGTACCTGATCCTGGGGTCCATACAGGAAAGGGACCTAGACAACAAGAAACGTAGACTCCACGGGGGGAGGATTACCTGTGTGTAAGGGGCTTTCCCGACCATGGCTGGCAAAGGGACAAGTCACCTTTCACTAAGGTCTCCTTCCTCTACTACTCCATCAGGGAGACAGGTAAGAACTCAGGCCATCCCCTCTCCTCAACACACTTCTAGTTCTTATTCCACTGAAGGGGCTCAAGAAAGAGATTAAGAGCAGCCTTTTTCTGACGGGATCTGCAAGAAAAAGAGAGATGAAGACCTTTCCACCATAACATTTATAAACTTACCTTAAGAGCTCTGTCTGAGGTAGAATTATCTATATTGTTAAAAGTGGAAGTAAACCCTTTGTTTGAAGTTGTACCTACAGGTAAGCCTAAAATAAGGCTTACCTGAAGGTACAGTGAACATCTCCTAAAAATAAAAGGGGAGTGGGAATAGGACCCAAGGTGTCCTTACCTTCAGTGAAGGAAAAGGAACAAACTCTGGTTTAATCTGATATAACTTTATTAGAACAATTAGTAGAAAAACATTTTAACCATTGAAAGGAAAGCATAAACAATAGGAGATTGCATAAGGTAAAAACTGACAACGTTGTCACTTAAAAACGCATGCCCATGAGCTCAGCCATATCCCAGTCATCCACACGTGTCAATCATCTCAAGTCATTAAGTGTGACTTAATATATAATGCTTACATATGTTTAGGCGAGGTGAGTTCCGGGAAACCTTGGTAGCACAAGTTAGTACCCGTATTGTGCTTAACCATGGACCTCCAGACTCCCTATATGCCTATAGAGCTGCTGCATTAAGTCTTTACAATGTTAAAGAAAGCATTGGTTATCTCAGAAAATTAAATGCAATTCTGGCTAGAAAGTATTCCTGATAGTTAGTGAACATGACAGGTTTGATTTCTGGATGTAGCACTGTCAATCATAGAGATAATATATAAAAAAAAATTTTGCACGCTGTGATGCAAGCATGCAACTTGAGTCAAGGAGAAACAATAGATCCACAACAAGCCTGTTAGTCATTCAGCACCATGTTTCCATGAAACATTAAAGATAGCACTGCATATAGATTGGATAGGAAAATATAGTCAGCTGAGTCAAAATACAGAGCCTCAAAAAAAAAAAAAAAAAAATGTAAATGTTCAGGCTGTGATTGTTTGCTGGATATACCGGTTGAAAAGAGACTCACTGTTTAGATGATATTAGATTGGTCCTCAATAGCAGCGACAAGGTGGTGAATCCAGAGTCCTTTGCAGGGGTCCACAGGTGTGCAGGATGCGAATCTCTGTATTCCTAGTCCTGATTAGGGTTGAGCCGAACACCCCCCGGTTCGGTTCGCACCAGAACCTGCGAACGGACCGAAAATTCGCACGAACGTTAGAACCCCATTGACGTCTATGGGACTTGAACGTTCGAAATCAAAAGTGCTCATTTTAAAGGCTAATTTGCATGGTATTGTCCTAAAAAGGGTTTGGGGACCCGGGTCCTACCCCAGGGGACATGTATCAATGCAAAAAAAACTTTTAAAAACGGCCGTTTTTTCGGGAGCAATGATTTTAATGATGCTTAAAGTAAAAAAAAAAAAAAAAGTGAAATATTCCTTTAAATATCGTACCAGGGGGTGTCTATAGTATGCCTGTAAAAGTGGCACGTGTTTCCTGTGTTTAGAACAGTCCCTGCACCAAATGTCATTTTTAAAGGAAAAAATCTCATTTAAAACTGCTTGCGGGTTTAATGTAATGTCGGGTCCTGGCAATATGGATGAAAATCAGTGAGACAAACGGCATGGGTACCCCCCAGTCCATTACCAGGCCCTTTGGGTCTTGTATGGATATTAAGGGGAACCCTGCACCCAAATTAAAATAAGGAAAGGTGTGGGGCCACCAGGCCCTATATACTCTGAACAGCATTATACAGGCGGTGCAAACAAGACAGTGACTGTAGGTTCGTTGTTAAGTAGAATCTGTTTGTAATTTTGAACGGGTACATTTTTAACGTGTTTAGCTCCAGCCAAAAAATCTTTTTTAAGCTTTTTGGAAAACATAGGGAAGGGTTATCACCCCTGTGACATTTGTTTTGATGTCTTTCCTCCTCTTCAGAAGATTTCACCTCACTTTTTGTCCCAATGACAAATGTTTTTTGAAAATTTGGGTTTTTTTGTGGAACAAGGATTGGAAAGCATCAGTGGAAAGGAGAAATGTTTTTCCCATATTAACTCTTACAGGAGAGAATTTCCCTTCCTAGGGGTAGATTTCATCTCACTTCCTGTTGTCTCCTTCCGTTTGCAAGTAAGAGTCGTTTGTAAGTTAGATGTTTGAAAGTAGGGGCCTGCCCTATATACTAAGCAGAAATTTGGGCCTTAGGTGTTGTTGTGGCCACAACACTGTAAGCCCTCACAGGGCCCTGCTGTGAAATATTAGATCAAGAATTGTAATTACATGCCCCTGTTGAACAGGGGCAGAAAAACTGGGCCTTTGGTGGTGGTGGTGGTGCTGCTGGTGCCACAACACTGTAAGTCCTCACTCGCTCTTGGTGGGTGCAGAAATGGGCCCTGCTGTGAAATATTAGATCAAGAATTGTAATTACATGCCCCTGTTGAACAAGGGCAGAAAAATTGGGCCTTTGGTGGTGGTGGTGCTGGTGCCACAACACTGTAAGTCCTCACTCGCTCTTGGTGGGTGCAGAAATGGGCCGTGCTGTGAAATATTAGATCAAGAATTGTAATTACATGCCCCTGTTGAACAGGGGCTGAAAAATTAGGCCTTAGGCACTGGTGCTGGTGCCACAACACTGCAACCCCTCACAGACACTCTAGTTGGAACGCAGGAACGAGCCCTGCTGCAAAGTATTGCATCAAAAATTGTAATTACACGCCCCTGTTAAACAAGGGCTGAAAATTTGGGCCTTAGGCACTGGTGCTGGTGCCACAACACTGCAACCCCTCACAGACATTCTAGTTGGAACGCAGGAACGAGCCCTGCTGCAAAGTATTGCATCAAAAATTGTAATTACACGCCCCTGTTAAACAGGGGCAAAAAAATTGGGCCTTAGGCACTGGTGCTGGTGCCACAACATTGCAACCCCTCACAGATACTCTAGTTGGAATGCTGAAATGAGCCCTGCTGCAAAGTATTGCATCAAAAATTGTAATTACACGCCCCTGTCAAACAGGGGCTGAAAAATTGTGCCTTAGGCACTGGTGGTGGCGCCCAGAACCAAAAATGTTCTTACAAGCTATCAGCGTGATCATTGAGGAGGAAGAGGATAATTACTCAGGGATAGTCACTCAGCATCAGCATAGGCAGTCTTTGAAGGGATCTGAGATTTAAAAAAAAATTATTCGGTTACATCAGCATCAGGTGCTTGGTAGCTGGTGGTGATCCAAGACTCATTCATTTTTATGAAGGTCAGTCGATCGACTGAGTCAGTGGACAGACGCACCCTGTGATCGGTTACCACGCCTCCAGCAGCACTGAATGTGCGTTCCCAAAGAACGCTGGATGCAGGACAGGCCAGTAGCTCAATTGCATACTGTGCAAGCTCTGGCCAGTGATCCATCCTCAAGACCCAGTAACCCAGAGGATTTTCGGTGGGAAAGTCTGATCTTGCCCCTAGGTATTCCTGCACCATGTAAAACAGACGCTGGCGATGGTTGCTGGAACCGATCATACCTTGGGGCTGCGGACCAAAAAATTGTCTAAACGCATCGGTCAGATGGCCACCTTCTCCACCGCTCCTTCTTTGACTGACCGAAGCCTCAGCAACACGTTGTCCAGAAACAGGAGTTTGTAATCTCCCAGTCTCTGGGAACGCGTTGCGCAGACCTTTCTGCAAGGCCTCCCGAAGATGTTTCATCCTCTGCTCCCTCTGCGATGGCAAGATAAGGTCCACAACCTTACCCTTGTAACGTGGATCAAGGAGGGTTGCCAGCCAGTATTGGTCCTTCTCCTTGATACCACGAATACGAGGATCCTTACGCAGGCTTTGCAGGATCAGGGAGGCCATGCAGCGTAGGTTTGCTGAGGCATTCGGTCCGGAGTCCTCTGGGTCACTAAGGACGACATGGTCCGCAGCCACCTCCTCCCAGCCACGTACAAGTCCATGTGTTTCTTGGGACTGATCCCTTAAAGACTGCTGCTGATGCTAAGTGCCGGGCTCCACCTCCATACTGACACAATCTTCCTCCTCCTCCTCCTCCTCCTCTTCCTGTGTGAACACTATCTGAATAAAGGGGGCCTTGAGAGCTAAGGAACTCCTCCTCTTCCTGCCTCTGTTCTGCCTCAAGTGCCCTATCCATTATTCCCCGCAGCGTGTGCTCCAACAGGTGGACAAGGGGGACAGTGTCACTGATGCATGCACTGTCACTGCTCACCATCCTCGTGGCCTCCTCAAATGGTGACAGGACAGTGCATGCATCCCTGATCATGGCTCACTGGCGTGGGGAAAAAAAACAAGCTCCCCAGACCCTGTCCTGGTGCCATAGTCGCACAGGTACTCATTGATGGCCCTCTGCTGCGTGTGCAGCCGCTGCAGCATGGCCAACGTTCCACCTGGTGGGCATGTCACAGATTAGGCGGTTCTTGGGCAGGTTAAACTCCTTTTGGAGGTCCGTCAGCCGAGCACTGGCATTATATGACTGGCGGAAATGCACACAGACTTTCCTGGGCCTGCCTCAGGACATCCTGTAAGCCCAGGTACCTGCCCAAGAACCGCTGCACCACCAAGTTAAGGACGTGAGCCAAACAGGGCACATGGGTCATTTGTCCCTGTCGGAGGGCAGAGAGGAGGTTGGTGCCATTGTCGCAAACCACCATTCCTGCCTTAAGTTGGCGTGGCATCAACCACCTCTGAACCTGCCCCTGCAGAGCTGACAGAACCTCTGCCCCAGTGTGGCTTCTGTCCCCCAAGCACACCAGCTCAAGCACCGCATGGCATCTTTTGGCCTGCTTACTTGCGTAGCCCCTTGAACGGCTACGGAGCACCACTGGTTCCGAGGACAAAGCACAGGAAGAGGCCATGGAGGAAGAAGAAGAGGAGGGGGTGGAGGAGAGAGGTGTGTCACAATCATTAGCATTTTGGAGGCGTGGTGGCGGAACAACCTCCAACACTACTGCACCTTGTCCTGCATCCTTCCCAGCTGCCAGCAGAGTCACCCAATGCGCCGTGAAACTTAGGTAACGTCCCTGTCCATGCCTGCTGGACCATGAGTCAGGGGTAATATGCACCTTACCGCTGACCGCCCTGTCCAGCGAGGCATGGACATTGCCTTCCACATGCCGGTAGAGAGAGCCGGAATCGCCTTCCGTGAGAAAAAGTGGTGTTTGGGTACCTGCCACTGAGGAACCGCACATTCCACAAACTCACGGAAAGGGGCAGAGTCTACCAACTGAAAAGGCAGCAGTTGAATTGCTAGAAATTTTGCCAAGCTAGCATTCAACCGCTGGGCATGTGGATGGCTGGGAGCAAACTTCTTTTGGCGGTGCAGCAGCTGGGGCAGGGAAATTTGCCTGGTACAATCTGATGTCGGTGTACCAAAAGCAGATTGCCCACAAGTACTTGGCTGTGACACACCTAATTCTACACCTTCATTCCTCTCAGTGCAGGTCTCAGAGAGGACTGAAGGTATAGTGGGGTTGGAGATCTCAGCTGATGAGGAGCAAGGAGAGGTCCTCTTTGTACTTTGGTGTGGGTCTTTTAGATACGCTTGCCAACGAACTGCATGGCAGGTCAACATATGTCTGGTCAAGCATGTGGTACCCAAGCGGGAGATGTTTTGGCCACGCGAGATACGCTTGAGACATATGTTGCAAATAGCAGCGGTGCGATCTGATGCACTCGTCTCAAAAAAGGCCCACACCAAAGAACTTTTTGAATAACGTGCAGAGACTGCAGCGCCCTGCACATGTGGAGCTTTTGGGTGTGATGCAGTCAATGTGCTGCCCTTAGGCTGGCCCCTGGAGAGCATCCTGCCTCGTTGGTGATGTGCCACCTCCTCCTCCTCTCTCCTATCAGGCACCCACGTTGAATCAGTGACCTCATCATCCCCTCCCTCCTCATCACTGGAGCAAACCCGGCAGTATGCTGCAGCAGGGGGAGCATGACTGCCAGATTGCTGTCCTTCTTGGGCACCCCCTCTGTCCGTGCTCATGTTACTGCCTTCATCGAGCTCAGTATCATCACCAGAGCCTTCCAAACATTGGGCATCCTCCTGGAGCATGTACCCAACACTGTGGTCAAACAGTTCGAGGGACTCCTCAGGAGGACATGGTGGGGCTAGGGAAGGAGTCACTGATGACATTGAGCCGAGGGAAGATGCCGCTGCTTTGCCAGACAAGTACTCTGGGCATGGGTGAGAGAGGATGAGGAGGGTGAGGACGGCTTGGTCATCCACTCGACCAAGTCTTCCGCATGTTGCGGCTCAACACGGCCAGCTGCCGAAAAAAAGGCCAAGCGTGTCCCACGGCCACGTGCTGATGAGGATGCACCATCTCCACGACCAGCACTAGACACAGAGCCTGCTTGCCCTCTCTTATTGGCTTGTGACTGTCTGCCTCTCCTTCTTGGCCTTCCAGACATACTAATGGCCTGTAGCTGCACTAAGCTGGGATATATATATATATATATATATATATATATATATATATATATATATACTGATACTGCAGCTAGCAAAATCAACTGCCTGCCTGTAGTGTGAGAAAACCACCAACCTTCTACAGGTAGCTTTAGCTGAACACTGTGCAGAGCTCGCAAAAAACTAATTTGTAGCTTTTTTAGCTGCCTGCGGTAGTGATAGGATCAGGAAAACACCACCAACCTTCTACAGGTAGCTTTAGGTGAACACTGTGCAGAGCTCGCAAAAAAATAACTTCTAGGTTTAGCTGAACACTGTGAGGTGGACGCACTACACTAACTTGTAGTTTTAGCTGAACACTGTGAGCAGGACGCAGTGCACTAACTGTAAATAGTCTAGCTGCCTGACTGTGGTACTAATAGAATCAAAAGAAAGCCAGCAATTTTCTCCAGGTAGCTGTAAATACTGTAACAAGACAAGCCTGCCTGTCAGTAAGAAGATAACAGGAACGGATCTAGCTGAACACTGTGAGCAGGACGCACTGCACTAACTTGTAGCTTTAGATGAACACTGTGCAGAGATCTCACTACACTAACTTGTAGGTTTAGCTGAACACTGTGAGCAGGACGCACCCCACTAACTTGTAGGTTTAGCTGAACACTGTGAGGTGGACGCACCACACTAACTTGTAGGTTTAGCTGAACACTGTGAGCAGGACGCACCCCACTAACTTGTAGGTTTAGCTGAACACTGTGAGGTGGACGCACCACACTAACTTGTAGGTTTAGCTGAACACTGTGAGCAGGACGCACTCCACTAACTTGTAGGTTTAGCTGAACACTGTGAGCAGGACGCACCCCACTAACTTGTAGGTTTAGCTGAACACTGTGAGCAGGACGCACCCCACTAACTTGTAGTTTTAGCTGAACACTGTGAGCAGGACGCACTGCACTAAATGTAAATAGTCTAGCTGCCTGACTGTGGTACTAATAGGATCAAAAGAACACCAGTCATTTTCTTCAGGTAGCTGTATATACTGTAACAAGACAAGCCTGCCTGTCAGTAAGAAGATAACAGGAACGGATCTAGCTGAACACTGTGAGCAGGACGCACTGCACTAACTGTAAATAGACTAGCTGCCTGACTGTGGTACTAATAGGATCAAAAGAACACCAGTAATTTTTTTCAGGTAGCTGTATATACTGTAACAAGACAAGCCTGCCTGTCAGTAAGAAGATAAGAGGAACGGATCTAGCTGAACACTGTGAGCAGGACGCACTGCACTTACTGTAAATAGTCTAGCTGCCTGACTGTGATACTAATAGGATCAAAAGAACACCAGTAATTTTCTTCAGGTAGCTGTATATACTGTAACAAGACAAGCCTGCCTGTCAGTAAGAAGATAACAGGAACGGATCTAGCTGAACACTGTGAGCAGGACGCACTGCACTAACTGTAAATAGTCTAGCTGCCTGACTGTGATACTAATAGGATCAAAAGAACACCAGTAATTTTCTTCAAGTAGCTGTATATACTGTAACAAGACAAGCCTGCCTGTCAGTAAGAAGATAACAGGAACGGATCTAGCTGAACACTGTGAGCAGGACGCACTGCTTTAACTGTAAATAGTCTAGCTGCCTGACTGTGGTACTAATATGATCAAAAGAACACCAGTAATTTTTTTCAGGTAGCTGTAAATACTGTAACAAGACAAGCCTGCCTGTCAGTAGGAAGATAACAGGAACGGATCTAGCTAAACTGAATACAGTGTATATATATATATATATATATATATATATATATATATGCAACACCTGGGATGCATATATATACACAATACACTGTAAGTGCAGCTAACTGACTGACTGTTCTGCCTAATCTATCTAACTCAAATCAAATGACACTGTCTCTCTGTCTATCTCTTTCAACGCCGGAACACACACTACACAGGGCCGCCGTGCAGGCGGCCTTATATAGTGTGGGGCGTGTACTAAATCCCCTGAGCCATAATTGGCCAAAGCCTCCTTGGCTTTGGCCAATTACGGCTCTCTGTTCAGACGGCGCTGTGATTGGTCAAGCATGCGGGTCATAGTGCATGCTTGGGCAATCATCAGCCAGCAATGCACTGCAATGCCGCAGTGAATTATGGGCCGTGACGCGCCACACGAATTTGGCGCGAACGGCCCATATCGTTCGCAATTCGAGCAGATGATGTTCGAGTCAAACATGGGTTCGATTCGAACACGAAGCTCATCCCTAGTCCTGATGACACGCACAGGATGTTATCCACTCAAAACCAGCATAGGGCCGCCTAGCCATTTACTTCCAGTTTTTGTGGATTTCCAATTTGCGGAGATAGGATGAGGGCTAAGGAGTGATAAAAAGCCCAAGTTGGCTATCGGCAGTGGGCATGTGAAGGCACACACACCAACATGTTTCACCCACTTGTGACGTGGGTTTCTTCAGTCTCTTTTCAACTGGTATATCCAGCAAGCAATCATAGCCTGAACATTTAAAAAAATATTTTTTTTTTGCCATAAGCCATAAGGACCTATTAGGTGAGCTGGTAACCTGTTACCTGAATTGACCACCGATACTGGTCATCAGGACCCCGCCCATTGCGTTTTTTTACTACCATCTGAATATCTCCAAAACCTGCATGGTTTAGGAGATATTTACATTGCATGCAGCAGGTGATGTCACTGGAGCATGCACTCTGAAGGGCGGGTGCCATGGTGCATGACTCCCACAGCGTGGCCAATTAGGTGGCCGGAAGACACAAACCCAGAAGGAAGACCGGGTGAAGATAGAAGTGCCTCTCAGTGGTGACAGCGTGGCACTGGAGGACTTCGTTCTAAGGTAAGTGCCTCATATTGTGCTAGTACGTGATGCGTACAAGCACATTATGCCTTTACCTTGCAGGGTTCAAAAAATAAATAAAAATGTATGTGATTTACTACCGCTTTAAAGGGCTTAATTTTGCACCTACTAGCCTCCCCAAACTGTTCAGCCTTTTTAAGGACCTCAATAAGTTCACACATGCTTTGACCATTCAATGGTTTTATGCTCAAAAAAGCCTCAAGTCTTTTTATACCAATACAGGCAGTCCCCGACACATCTGACACACATACTACTCATACTTACAAAGGGAGGGAGACAACAGGAAATGAGAGGAAATTTACCCTTGGGAAGGGAAATTGACGCCTGTAAGCTTTATCACCAATCCTTGTTTCAGACAGCAAAACAAACTTTGAGGGGTGTTAATCCTTCTCTATGCTATCTATCCAAAACTTGAAAAAAAAATTTTGGCTAGCGTTACAAAAATTGACCTGTTCCGACATACAAATTCAACTTAAAAACAAACCTGTAACTCAGGGGCTGCCTGTATGGTTCTTCATGAGGAGGTGGCCATTTATGATACAGATTACAAAAGAAAATCTGAGAACTGACCCCTAACATAAACCACCTCCATCCCTAAATATCAGAAAAAGAAACAAACGTCACCCACAGGACTTTAAATGAGGTGTAAATGGTGATCAAAGGGTAAACAAGTATAAAAGTACAAATATTTTATTGAAAACAACAACATGATCCATAGTATGACATGAGCATGGGTGAACAGGTTCATAAAACAGCAGCATTGCATCGTAATCCTAAAACATAGCCATAATATAAAAATAATACATATAATACAGGTATGCATAGTACATCTCTAACCCGACGCGTTTCGCGAACTTTCCTCGCTTCATCAGGGGCTGATGTGCATATCTGCTGTCTGTAAAAACAGATTAAAGTAATTAGAGTATCGGTTATGATTGGATGAAAGCAAGGAGCCAGAACCGATCATCCCATACTTATTAGTAGGACCAAGGCTACAGACACTGAACCCGAGCAGGGGTCAGCAGAGGGCATCTCCCCCGGGAGCTGAAGAGACCGAGGACTCAACCAGAGGACCGAGGCTGGACGTGGGGGGCAGCATGGCAATGAGAAATAGAAAGGGGACGTGGACCCAAATTGTACCCATATGTCCTGCTGGACAACTCACTGTGTGGGAATATAAATATATGGTAATATACGGTTGAAGGGTCTTTGAGGTGTGAAAAAATGTACAACATGGCAACAAATGCAGGGTATGCTGATGGGCAAGGTATAATAGCATTGGCACTGTCATAAAAATATTTTTATGACATGCTGCCCCCCACGTCCGGCCTCGGTCCTCTGGTTGGGTCCTCGGCCTCTTCAGCTCCCTATGGAGATGCCCTCTGCCGACCCCTGCTCAGGTTCAGTGTCTGTAGCCTTGGTCCTACTAGTAAGTATGGGATGATCGGTTCTGGATCCTTGCTTTCATCCAGTCATAACCGATACTCTAATTACTTTAATCTGTTTTTACAGACAGCAGATTTGCACATCATCCACTGATGAAGCGAGGAAAGCTCGTGAAACGCGTCGGGTTAGAGATGTACTATGCATACCTGTATTATATGTATTATTTTTATATTATGGCTATGTTTTAGGATTACAATGCAATGTTGCTGTTTTATGAACCTGTTCACCCATGCTCATGTCATGCTATGGATCATGTTGTTGTTTTCAATAAAATATTTGTACTTTTATACTTGTGTACCCTTTGATCACCATTTACACCTCATTTAAAGTCCCGTGGGTGACGTTTGTTTCTATTTATGATACAGATAGTGACTCATGGGTTGAGGATCCTGATTTGGATGTGTCGGGGCTGGGCTCAGCCCTTCCTTCCAAGAGCTCTGTGTTCAGCTGCCTTGTTAATTGACAAAGACTCTTCCTTCCACAGTGACTAGCCTGGCCTTCATTTCCTGCTTGTCAGCTAGAGCTGCTGGTTATATAAAATCCTTGGATCAGATCTTCTGTGCCTTTGCCTTGGTCAACATATCCGGACTCTCTCTGCTGTGTTTTCCTGTGAAAGACTTTTGCTTGGCTGACTTCCCTTCTGGTTCCTGATCCTGTTTGCTGCACTGACTTTGCTGATCTCTGGACACCTGTTTCTCTGGCTTGTTCTGACTACCCATCCTGGTTACCAAACTCTGGCTATGTTTTGATTACGTTTGCTCTGTTTATACCATTTTACCATTTTATTAAATAGTGTGAATTTTACTGCACTTCTGTCTCAGTCTGATTCATGGTTCCTGACAGGATGCTCTAAAAGCCCTTGTGGTCCTTTATTTTGATATGGCTAGTGAAGTGGGAGTTTGTTTTTCCAGTTTGCATGATTTTTTGAAATCTCATGATAATGAGATGGTTCATACTGCTTTTCATACCAAGTAGATTTTTTGTCTCAATCAAGTCAAGCGCACCTACATTAAGGCTTTCTACCAGGTTGTATATAGGCCTATAACTGGCCTTCACAGCAAGGAGCACATGGAAGGGCAATGCATGTCAAACAAAGCCAACGAAAACTCCCAGCTCAATTTACCAACCAGCCTGCAAACAACCAAATTATCCTGTCTAACAGTTTGCGTTAAAAACAGGGGTTTCGTTTGCACACATTTGCAAATCAAACAGTAATACAATGCTATTTTATACATTTTTTATGAAAGTGTAAAAAAGTTGACCTTGAGTTCAGCCAGGATGAAATAAAGTATTTAAGCTTAGTTAAGCTATGCTAAACATGTTTAAAACGTACACCCGTATAAGTAATTGTCACAATTAATTAACCTACTCCAAGAAGCACTAAGGTCACACCACTATTTTAATTAGCTGCAAGCTAATATATAGGGTTTATCTTAAGTCATTTTTAATTGTTAAGGTTATAGTTTAGTATTTAGATGAGCAAATTATTGATGCTGAACACCAGGCAAACATTTATATACACATATTTGAACTTGTAATTCCATCCAGCCACTTTTTTTTATTCATATACATCTGCCAGTAGAGCCAGGAGGTTGACATCTCCTTCTCAATTAGAGGTAATGAATACAGTGTTTGTGTTACCTCCCAATCTGCAGCCAGGAGAGTGACTGGACGATGAATGAGCAGTAACACACTTATTACCTAATAAAGTTCTTGCATTTTTATTTGTTAGAGAATGATTAGAACCTCTTTCATGTTTTTATTGATGTCTGTGTCTCATTAAGAAGATTTACTATCTCTTTTATGTTCTGGTCACCATTGTAACTGGGACAAAAAGTGATGTAAAATCCAACATTTTACAGGTGTCACCAAAACAGAAGATGAAGTAAGTTTTTTTTAATGGGAACACCTGCTCTGGTGAAAACTTTTCAAGAGGAGAATTTCAATCACTGTGTAGAGATTCCCTCCCACTTTGTGCATCTCTGAGACAGGAAACAAAGAAAAATCTCCACAATGGGACATGAACAGCAACAAAAATAAACAGAAAAATAAATTTTAAGCATTCCCTACTCTACCCAAAACAAAAAGTTTGGGTAATACATACAATACTTTAACTGCTAATTCGTTTTGCCTCCTTCTAGCATGTTCAGCATGTCCTTTCCAGAACACTTGTGAACTTTTTGTTTTTTTTTAAATAAAAGTGAGCAGGCAAGCCCTGAAAACTATTTCTGGTGTGGAGTAAACTCACTGTTTTTGTACTACCGCTGAGCTACAAATCCCCAACATATCACACTGGCCAGTTACATACTTCCTGTCCTAGTGTGACAACACTTACTCAAATATTGTAACTATGGAGAATCAGCATTGTCTCCATAGGACAGGCTAAGGGACATACCTCTTCCTTTTGTCTTCTCCCTAACATAGGGGGAGGTGTTTTATAATCCACAATGATAGCTGGGAGCAATGTAACCGATAAAGAGTGTAGCTAATGAAGAGCGAACAGGAAATTATCAGCTTACACGATTTCTGGCAGGATTAAGAGGGGTTTTTTGACAGACATAAGGCATTTAAATAGCAAAACTCTTTCAATGATATACTTAACAAGACAAAGACTGCTTTATTTTAAGAATGTCTGTCATGTATTTGGTGGAGACCTAGTTGATGAGGAGGCCTGTCTTGCATTTACTATCTAACACCCCTGTAAGTGGCAACGGGGAATGTGAGGACACTGAGTAGTACAAGCACCAGTGATACACGCATTACCATGTCAATATTGGCAGGTACATGGATCAGGTGGCTGTAGACCACTGGACAGAAACCAGGTACAGTAGTAACACAGGAATAGAAGTACCATAGTGGGTGACAGGAATGTGGATAAAATACAAGCTGAAGTCAGTAAAAGCCAAGCAGCAGAGCTACCAGTTTGGGGGACAGGATCAGAGTCACGGATTCAAGTCAAGGTCATTAACAGTCGATCACTGAAAGTACCAATTTAGGAGACAGCATTGGAGTTGAAGGTTCAAAGAAAGGTTGGTAACAGCTGGGCAGCAAAGGTACAAGGTAGAAAGCAGAATCAAGTAAGCAAGTGAGGCCACAACAGATAAGCAAAGGTCCAAGAGCAGGCAACAAGGCAGGATGGGTTGTATATGGGAAAACAGAACAGCAGGTGAAGTCACAGGTTAACAGGAATCTCTCCATGCAGTGTTCCAGTTTATATAAGTCATTTCGCTCCAGCACCAATAATTGATGTGCATGCATGTCTGGTCACATGCCATGAGACTTGCACAATAATGTGTGTGCGTTATTGCATGCCTGATAGTCACCCTAAATACAGAGCCAGATGCCATATTATGTGTACTTGCATGTGTTCCTACTGGCCGTCTAGGACTAGGACAAACTGGACCTTACTTACAGTCTTTGTTATGGTGCTACAATAAATAAAGGATTCATTGCCCCCCCCCCCCCCCATTGTCTATATATATCTGATTCTTTCTGGACTTTATGGCTAAAGTTAATAGTGAGGTAAATTATAGTGCAGTAAAAACAAATATCCAGTTATGTGTAGGTACATTTTAAAAAGTAGAATTTCTCTTACACTAGCTTGGAAATGCACACAGATTCATTTTACTGCAGTTCCATCTTTCTTCATATCTTAGTAAGCTGGGCCCTTTGTCATACAGTTATTTTTATAATGTTTTTTTTTCTCTATGTTCCTTTTCCTATCTAATTGAGTCCAATAAAGCCATGTTACTTTATTCATTCTCCATCATTCATGACCATAACAAAATTGACATTGCTTTTACCAATGGTTTGCGTAACTGGCTTATGCACAGACAGCTTGAATACTAATTCATGTTAGCATTTGACCTTTGAACAATAGTGTGTTAGGATGTGTTTGGCAACAGGTATTTTCATTAGGCAACAGGTAGGAGTAGAATATAAACAAGATTTATGTGCAAGAAAAATAACTAAAATTCATCAAATAATATTTATGCCTTACTAACAAGAAGTAGCAGTTTATTACTGCATCTGTCTAACATCATTTTAATTTCAGTTGATTTAAATGAAATTGTGTTCCACTTTGAATGGAAGCACCTGATTTTTCTTGATTTCCTAGAACTATTGAACACCAGGGAGCAAACGAAGAAGTGAGCTCTAAACAGATGACAATGTTCAGTGTAATTTTCAAAAAATCATTCAGCCTTCTTAAATTATGAGAATTGAATTTGTTTGCATAAATGCAGTGCACATACTTTTCAGTACAGATGAGGCTTATTGTAATTATATGATTTCCTTCTTTTATCTTTTTTTGAGGTCATGACTGGAATTTGTCTACTATTGTTTTCATTCCTTTTACTGTTTTTTTTAAAGATCTGTTCTATTTCTTTTTCACAGTGTGGCATCAAAATAGGAACAGACTTGTTATTATGTAGTAACATTCAGGGACACAGTAAATTATACAGGTGTTCATTTAGAACTACTGTGCTTGCCTCAAGGATTTCAGGATATGTATATTTCATATGTATGAGGCAAATTTGAACAGAATACATATTACCTGTAGGAGGTTTGACTTATTTTGCTGCATGAAAAAATATGAAATCTATTTCATCATGGTTTCCCATTTTTAGATATAAATTATTACATTGTACATTTGATAAAATATGATTTTTTAATGCTGGTACTTGAATTTTTAGCACCTATGAAAATGGCTATATTTTAAAATATAGCTAATTGATCTTGAACATGAACAAATAATGTCTTGATCAATTTACAAAAAAATATATTATAAATTAAGCCATAGATAGGTATTTATGAGGAAACTCATCCTGATCTTTTTTATGCATATCCTGCCGAGCGTACGCAGATGTGCGTACCCGGCTTTCCGGGGTTATACCGGGATAATGCCCGCAGCTGCAGACATCATCCCGGTACTGTCTTTTAGAGCCGGGGATCGGCTATCCAGTTATAACAACCGATGCAGCTAAAAGCAGCTCGGCTGTTATACCGGAGGAGCAGGAGGGGACATCCCCCCTCCCGCCGCCTCCCGCCGCTCTTACCGGGCCTCCCGTTCCATCGGGAGTCCTGATGACCAATCGGCTGGGGACGGACTGGAACGAAGCCGTAAATGGCTTAGTTCCAGCCTCCTAATAGTAAACACGGAAGCGACGTCATGATGTCACTTCCCATTTACTCGGCTGCCAATGGCGCCAATTTTAAAAAAATACACAGTATTCAGAATCGCCGTTTTTGGTGATCTGAATACTTTGAAGTGCAAAGGAGGGATTGGAGGTCTTTTAGACCCCCGATCCCTCCATAAAGAGTACCTGTCACCACCTATTACTGTCACAAGAGATGTTTACATTCCTTGTGACATCAATAAAAGTGATCATTTTTTTTTTTTTTTTAAACACAATTAATAAATATAACGTGACATGTTTGGTATCTATTTACTCAGCGTAACATCATCTTTCACATTATACAAAAAAATCGGGGTAACTTTACTGTTTTTTTTTAAATTCATGGAAGTGTCCCTTTTCCCAAAAAGTTGCGCTTAAAACACCGCTGCACAAATACTGTGTGACATAAAATATTGCATCAATCGCCATTTTATTCTCTAGATTCTCTGCTAAAAAATATATATAATGTTTGGGGGCTCTAAGTAATTTTCTAGCAAAAAATATGGATTTTAACTTGTAAACACCAAATTTCAAAAATAGGCTTAGTCATGAAAGGGATATTGATACGATACTGAAGGATAATAGGATGATTAGTAAGAGAATATTGAGACATAACCCAGATTGTGGCACAACATCCAAATATTATACCCTAAAGCAAATATTTATTATATTGCAGCTTACCAATTCTTACATAGTTAGTAAGGTTGAATAAAGACACCAGTCCATCGAGTTCAACCTGAGCGAGTGTGGGTGCGTGTCTACAATTATCCCTAATTTTATTTAAGGTACCCTAGCACTGTGTCAGTTTTTACGCAGCGCTCCACACATATATGACACACTCACATCAGTCCCTACCCTCAAGGAGCCCACAATCCAAGGTCCCTAACATTCATATACTAGGGCCAATTTTTTTGGACAGAAGCCAATTAACCTACCAGCATGTCTTTGGAATGTGGGAGGAAACCGGAGTACCCAGAGAAAACCCACGCAGGCACAGGGAGAACATGTAAACTCCAGGCAGGTAGTGCTGTGGTTGGGATTTGAACCAGCGACCCTTCTTACTGCTAGGCGAGAGTGCTACTCACTACACCACTGTGCATTCTTAGATGTGATGGCTGCTTTAGATTTATTTTTAGGCTTTCTTTCTTCTATTTTCATCTGGTGATCCAGCCAGTAGGTCTTGTGTCTTTCAAAAAGAACAAGCTCTCTTCCAGAGGTTGAGAAAAACTATTTAACTCCGACAGGGGTGCTTAGAATGATCGGCTTTTATTTATTTATGTAAAACATACAGTATCTCACAAAAGTGAGTACACCCCTCACATTTTTGTAAATATTTTATTATATCTTTTCATGTGACAACACTGAAGAAATGACACTTTGCTACAATGTAAAGTAGTAAGTGTACAACTTGTATAACAGTGTAAATTTGCTGTCCCCTCAAGATAACTCAACACACAGTCATTAATGTCTAAATCGTTGGTAACAAAAGTGAGTACACCCTTAAGTGAAAATGTCCAAATCAGGCCCAATTAACCACTTTCCCTCCCCGGTGTCATGTGACTCGTTAGTGTTACAAGGTCTCAGGTATGAATGGAGAGTAGGTGTATTAAATTTGGTATTATCGCTCTCACTCTCTCATACTGGTCATTGGAAGTTCAACATGGCACCTCTTGGCAAAGAACTCTCTGAGGATCTACAAAAAAGAATTGTTGCTCTACATAAAGATGGCCTAAGCTATAAGAAGATTGCCATGACCCTAAAACCTAGCTACAGCACGGTGGCCAAGACCATACAGCCATTTAACAGGACAGGTTCCAATCAGAACAGGCCTCACCATGGTCGACCAAAGAAGTTGAGTGCACGTGCTCAGCGTCTTATCCAGAGGTTGAAAATAGACGTATGAGTGCTGCCAGAAATGCTGCAAAGGTTGAAGGGAGGGGGTCAGCCTGCCCGCGCTCAGACCATATGCTGCATGCTACATCAAATTGGTCTGCATGGCTGTCGTCCCAGAAGGAAGCCTCTTCTAAAGATGATGCATAAGAAAGCCCACAGTTTCCTGAAGACAAGCAGACTAAGGAGATGGATTACTGGAACTATGTCCTGTGGTTTGATGAGACCAAGATAAACGTTTTGGTTCAGATGGTGTCAAGCGTGTGTAGCGGCAACCAGGGGAGGAGTACAAAGAGAAGTGTGTCTTGCCTACAGTCAAGTATGGTGGTGGGAGTGTCATTGAAGGAACCATGAATGCCAACATGTACTGTGACATACTGAAGCAGAGCATGATCCCCTCCCTTCGGAGACTGGGCCGCAGGACAGTATTCCAACATGATAATGACCCCAAATACACCTCCGAGTTGACCACTGCCTTGCTAAAGAAGCTGAGGGTAAAGGTGATGGACTGGCCAAGCATGTCTCCAGACCCAAACCCTAGTGAGCATCTGTGGGGCATCCTCAAACAGAAGTTGGAGGAGCACAAGGTCTCTAACATCCACCAGCTCTGTGATGTCATCATGGAAGAGTGGAAGAGGACTCCAGTGGCAACCTATGAACTTCTGGTGAACTCCATGCTCAAGAGGGTTAAGGCAGTGCTGGAAAATAATGGTTGCCACACAAAATATTGACACTTTGGGCCCAGTTTGGACATTTTCACTTAGGGGTGTACTCACGTTTGTTGCCACCATTTTAGACATTAATGGCTGTGTGTTGAGTTATTTTGAGGGGACAGCAAATTTACACTGTTATACAAGCTGTACACTCACTACTTTACATTGTAGCAAAGTGTCATTTCTTCAGTGTTGTCACATGAAAAGATATAATAAAATATTTACAAAAATGTGAGGGGTGTACTCACTTTTGTGAGATACTGTATATCCTAAAAGGAAAAAAACCTGTTTGCTTTAACTGATTATAAAGTGCGAGCTGGAGTTAGTATATTTAAATCTGATAGTAAATCTAACACTCTCCTCCCCCAGACTGACAATGCCTCTTTTATGCTGTGCCCTCTGTAATCCTTCATCCAGAGTAGGGGCACTGTAATACAGGAGGTGTGTTACTGGCCAGATTAGCAAGTGAAAACAGAGGGAAAAAAAAATAATGCTACCGCCACATCTAATGATTGGTAAGCTGCAATATATTACATTTTTTTATTTTGGGTTTGTTACCACTTTAATGCCTATATTTATATTCTAAGTATGCTGTTAACCCTTTGCCCTTGTGTATGATTTCTACTCTTTCTTCTAGTGTACATGGTCACAAACCTAAATTGGCTGCAAAAAAGAAATGTGTCTATTTTATTACAGTATGTCAAATATTATTATTGTATTTCTAAGTAGAAGAGTAGCAGGGATTTTTACAGTGCAAAAAAAGTCCAGAAAAAAATATTGTTTAAAAAAATAAAGTGTATTGATATTTTAATAAGTTCAAGGTTAAATATACATAAAGAAATATTCACAATAATAATAATATGCAAATATGGTGGTCGCAAAAAGCAGGTTCTTATAGAGTAGATTCATTGCACATTAACCCGACATGTTTCGCTGATTGCTTCTTCAGGGAATGTGCGAATGGAAACACAGATAACGTGAAAAACTATACATTCATAGAGACAAAAAAAAATAATGAATTAACAAAATATAAAAAAAATATATAAATATATTATGAGGAGAGAGTAGTATATACCTAACACTACCGACAAAGTCGCTTACCCCTCAACAGCTTCCAACCAGAAATAACCCCCACCTGAGCCCAGACTTATTATTTCTTCTTTCAATACTACTTTCTACTTAAACTCAATATATCTTTCATTCAATATTTTTCATTTATTATTTTTGATTTCTTATCTTGTGTTTTTTCGGTTCTCTCCCCTTTACATTTTTTCTTAGTAAGACTCCCTGCGATTACTATCCAGCAGGCTGTCCAAAGTCGCCCTTCATCCCATACTTTGTTATTACACTGCTTTTAGTAAGTATTTACAAACTGAGACGTTTCCGTTCCTGGCTGGAAGATGTTTGCAGCCAGACCTCCCTTTTTTTATTTTTTCTTCACATCCCCCTTACAAATTTAATTTGACTGTTTTTTAGTCTCACATTTCTGTCCTCTGTGACTGCACCTTGATGACTTCCCATGGGGGGCCAATGTGAGTGTGGACTGGTTATTTCTGGTTGGAAGCTGTTGCGGGGTAAGCGACTTTGTCGGCAGTGTTGGGTATATACTACGCTCTCCTCATAATATATTTATATATATATTTTTTGATATTTTGTTAATTCATTATTTTGTCTCCATGAATGTATAGTTTTTCATGTTATCTGTGTTTCCATTCGCACATCCCCTGAAGAAGCAATCAGCGAAACATGTCGGGTTAATGTGCAATGTATCTACTCTATAAAAACCTGCTTTTTGCGACCACCATATTTGCATATTATTATTGTGAATATTTCTTTATGTATTTTTAACCTTGAACTTATTAAAATATCAATATTTTTTTTCAAACAATAATTTTTCTGGACTTTTTTTGCACCGTAAAAATCCCTGCTACTCTTCTACTTAGATTTACACTTTTATTTTGGGATGAGGTGCCATTTCATTGGGTGTTTCACCATTAATCAGACCAATTCTAAGCATTATTGTTGTATTGTTGATCAGGAAGCTGGTGCTGAAAGATGTGGAGAGGTGTGGAACCCTGTGAAACACTTTGTATGGTACACAAAAATACATTCCTACCATAAAAGGGTCACTTTGCTGTAATTGTTTCCCTGGGAAAAGGTTCTCAGGCCTCCCCTGATTCTCTATACCCTAGTTTTAAAATAAAAATTAATGTGTATTAATAAAAACTGACACCTGCAGCAGCTTCCATTTGGCTCTGCTTCTAACAATTCCAGCAGTACGAAAAGGTTATTAATTAATATCTCCAAAACAGAAGCAATTAATAGCATACCGATGTTTGGCACAAATCCTACCAGTAGGACACCTGACCAGGTTTACAGAGTTTCTCTGTAAACTTAGAGACCTAGTGCTTTAAGGACCGTATGAGGTGAGAGTTAAAGCCAAACTCCAGCTTTTCTATCACTTTAAATAGTTTGTTTAGGTCAAGCTGGCCCAAAACAAACAATTTCCTTTACCAATATGCTGTACATTCAGTAGCATGCAAAAATCTGGAATATTGCTGCACTCCTTGGTATCTTTATTGAAGCATTAAAATCACATTACAGGTATGAAAGGAACATAAAAGGTAACATGTTTCACGCTAAAGTCAGCGCTTACTCAAACCTCATATGTTGTATATATGGCCACTGTCAGAGCATCAGCTCCATACATTATAGAGTGAAGGGTTCTGGCAGCTGTTCAGAGACTTCCATTCTTGTTCCCAGAACAAAACATTTGGACTGAATGCTGCTCAGCCATTCACAGGAAACTTTATATTTTATCAATGAATACAAGGTTTCCGCTGAATGGCCGAGGTGGAGATCATGACGTCATCTGCCTGCCTCTCCACTGATACTATGATACTAGACATTGAGACAAGCACTTTTAAACTGGCAAAATGTGTGTGTATTTTATTATTTGGTTTTAAAATAAAGTGATGATTCACACTATGTAAGCTCTCTTGTTTCCTTGTGAGTTCTGACTGGACTGGCAAATTTATCTGGAGGGTAAGGGCAACCCGGGAGAAGATGTACCTAATTGCACAGAATTGCCATGGGAGGAAGATAAACAAAGCTGGGATTGACCTTGCCTAATAAAAAAGGGGGGTCCACCAAAGGATGTGAACTTCCACTGAGGTGTTTTTACTGTGGAGAAGGATTGATTCACAGACGGAAAAGTTTTGCATAAAAACACACATAAGGAGTGTGAAACACAGACTTATATGGAATATATATGGCCACATGCATTTATTTAATTGTATGTTGATACACTGATGTTGAATTGATATTAGCACTTTATTTATGTACAATATATTGGAAAGTTCCATGAAGGGGTCTTAAAGGGACCATGCACAATATTTATTAATAGAGCATTGCACTTTTGGATTTCAGCACACTTATGTATTTGATTGTATTTTATTATTATTGGTTGGTTGGTTGAGTTGGTTAGGTAGCGCTGTTGTATTTTTAAATTTTCAAGCCGAGGGTTGAAGGAAAGAAAATCGCTTCCCCATCAACACAGTCAATGGTGATGGAGGAATCTCTCCCACTGCTCTTTCCCCTCCAAAAGAATACAATGGTCACTACTGGCAACTATAGCTGCCAGCAGTAATTGAACAAAAAAACCCAACAGGCTACTCCATGCTGCCTATAGATGAATGGAACCCTGCCAAATTTTAATCCATCTATGGCCAGTCTAAGGATTTGGTGTCACTTGCAAGGAACCTTTTCAACAAGTTGGAAAATCCTTTCGTACCTTTAAGAAAAAGAAACCAGATAATCCAGAGACTTCATAGCAATGCTTAAAAAACAAGTATATTCATACATAGAGGCTTATTTAATAAGGCAGTACAAAGAGCAGTGAGATTGTGCAGTAAATTATAGCACTCAATCACATTTCACTTGACTTGAGCCTGATCATTTAGATGATTTCTGACTGACTGTCATAGGATATTGCACTCTACACATTCTTATTAGTGTTTACACTACTTTATTGATTTAGCCCACCAGTGCTTTATTATCAACTCATGGTACATTGACCTTTCTTTAGTGCTTGCTTAATACCAAAAATTTTAGTCATGTCATATTTACATTAATGAAGATGTAAGTGAAAAACTACTATGACACATCTTCTATAATGACTTCATTTATCTTTTGTTCCAAAGATTTGATTAATATCTGCAAAATATGATGTTAACATGATTTTTATTATATGCATAATATAATTGCAAAGAAAAAACTCTACAAAAAGAGCCCGCACAAAACATTTTTATGCAAGTATAGAGCCTGATTTAATGAAACAAATGAAACAGAGCTATAAACCAAAAGGGACATATGAAATGCAGGAGTATATGCACTTCATATGCATAGCGATTGCAATTACTGAACCTAATTAGCTGATCATACAATGATGTTCTATACCCTAGGAAGTATAAGATATTGTACATATACATTATCCACTCAAACAAAATGACTGGCCATAAGAGATAAAATGTATATGCCATAACATGCCTAAAGAAGGTCTGGTAAAATATGCCATTGCTGCACTTTTAAGCACACATTAGAAAGCATTGTATGTTTGGTGTCTCCAGCTGGTTGAATAGCAACAGATCCTGCAAACACTACAAAGAATTGAAAAAATTCAAAATGTACGTTTATGTGCATACATGACTATAAACTACTACATATTTCATATAAACTAAATATACCAAACTATATATTCACTGAATAATGCACAATTATTAGTATTTGATCAAAACATACATATTATATTATTTAATTCAAAAGTAAAAACAATGCCTTGCTCTCTTTAGTATTTGACGTTTTTAGTTTGTTACCTCTATTTATCAAGCTATATGGTAAACTCTCTGTGTATAAATAAATAAATGTGACTCGTCAGTAGGGATAAGCAACAGTATGGAAGAGCAAACTTTATGGAGCGTTTGTGGCAAATTTGAGTGCAGCGGAATGCCCCATAATGCACTGCGAAATCACAGTGCATTGCTGTATGATGATTGGCCAAAGCATGCACCTGACCTGCATGCTTTAGCCAATCCCAGCGCCCTCTGCTAAGAGAGCCATAATTGGCCAAAGGCAGCGTGCCTTTCGCCAATCATGACTCAGGGGGACTAAGTCCACCCCCCATACCATATAAGGCTGCCTACACGGTGGCCCTGTGTAGTGTTGTTGGTGTGGACAGAGAGATAGCTTGATTTAGATTAAAAGGCAGGTTATTTAGTTAGTGGCAGTATATATATATATACTCTGCATCCAGTGTAGCTTATATCTACAGTGCATTCCATGGTGTACTGTTTTTAATACACTTCAGGCGGTGTCTTAAAATATATATACAGTTTCGTACATTATATATATATATATATATACACACACACACACAAGACTGAATATATAAATGATTTTAGAAAATGGCTGCAATATAACAAACAGTGAAAAATTTTAGGGGGTCTGAATGCTTTCAGTCCCCACTATATATATATATATATATATATATATATATATATACTGTATATACTCTGCATCCAGTGTAGCCTATATCTACAGTGCATTCTGTGGTGTACTGTTTCTAATACACTTCAGGCGGTGTATTAATATATATTAGAAGGCCAGTATGGTAGCCTGAATTTATGGGAGGAGCCCGGAGGGTATTTAAGCTGACCACTTCCCCTTCCTCTTTGTCAGTATCAGTGCACGATACTACACATCACTGGGCTGACTTTTCCCAGCTCACCTCGTGTTCATGAGTCCGTTCGATCGATTAGACATGTCTTGCAGCTTCTCCGTGCGTGGTCTTCATCTGCGGTTCTCATTTGCTGTTGCAGGTAGGGTTCAAACCTTTTCGTTCATACGCAATGTTGCGATTTGTTATGTTTCCTATCCTGCATCCCTTTCGTTCTTAGCTGCCTCTGAATTGTTGTCGGTCATGTCCTGACATCATTCGGCACAGGTGTAGTAGATTCACATGTTCCCTCAGCCTAGCTTGTCATCCCACCCACAAACATAAGTTTCATTTGTAGATCCAAGCCTCCGAGCCACTTTTAGTCGTTGTCTGATTTCACTCTTTACAGGCTTTGTTGCTCATAGGATTCACAGTCTATGGCAGTGGACATCAACCCTGTCCTCAGGGCCCATTAACAGGCGGGGTTTGCAAGATAACTGAAATACATGACAGGTGATATCATTTGCTGCTCAGTGATTGTGCTATTCTAGACTGCATCTCCCCAAGGTAATACATAAAACCTGGCCTGTTAGTGGGCCCTGAGGACAGGGTTGATGACCACTGGTCTATGGGGTTACCATCTCATCCATTTGGAGATGAGCATGTTGCACAGTTTCTGTGGCTGATTGAGGTGGTAATTAGATCCACCTGGTACATTCTCTGCACTTGATTAGCCTGGGGGGCTGGGTGGTTGGTATGGGTTCGGTTTTAGAGTAAGGGGTGGCATACACTCTGCATACTTTTCAACCAATTTCTATTACCCTACTACCGATTCATATCAGTTACGTTGCATTACCTACCACATTCTGATTTGTACCTAGTCGCGTCATCGGCACAACGGTTCGCATCGGATACATCCCACACCGATTCATACCACTCACTCACGTACCCTACAAATGATTCGTTGTTATGTTATGGTACTCGCTGATTCATATTACTTTCATGCCATACGCATCACTTCGATTTGAGCCTAGTCGCCTTGGCGGCACAACAGTTCGCATTGGCCCAAACATCGATTCGTAGTGGTTCTTACCATACCCTACAATTAGTTAATCATATTATTTCTACTGACTGATTCAGATTGCAGAGGCAGCTACATGCATCACAGTCCATTTCAAACCTAGTAGCTCTGGCGGAACAACGATTCACATCACAGGTATCCTGCACACCAATTCATAGCGGTTCCTATCATAAACCTATGATTCATTACTCATGTCATTCCTACTAACCGATTTGTGTCACATTTACATTTGTACACATCACAATCCGATTCAAACTTAGTCGCATCGGCAGCACAACGGTTCGCATCACCAGTATCCCACACACCAATTCGTAACAGTCCCTGTCATAAATCTACGACTCATTACGTATGCTACTTCGCAGTTCGTTCCTACATATACAATTTCTACTATCCATTTTCTTTTTAGCCTATCAGTAGGTGACCTTTTCTTGCAATCGCTGCAAGATACGCATCTCATTATAACTCCTTGTAATCGCTGCAAGATATGCATCTCATTATAACTCCTTGCAATCGCTGCAAGATACGCATCTCATCATAACTCCTTGCAATCGCTGCAAGATACGCATCTCATCATAACTCCTTGCAATCGCTGCAAGATACGCATCTCATCATAACTCCTTGCAATCGCTGCAAGATACTCATCTCATCATAACTTCTTGCATTTGCTGCAAAAAACACGCATCTCAGCCTATACCCATTTTGCAATCTCTGCAAAACATGCATCTCAGTACAATTGCAACAAATACCATTTACCCGTTTGCAATCACTGCAAACATGCATCTCAGTATAAACTCCTTGCAATTGCTGCAAATACATGCATCTCAGCATATACCCATTTACAATTGCTGCAAACATGCATCTCAACATATACTCCTTGCAATCACTGCAAGTACACGTCTAAGCATAACTCCTTGCAATCGCTGCAAGCACACTCAGTGGTGCTCATACAGCCCACTTCATTTCTTAGTGGAACTTAATCGGTCATTCGTCTCCAGTGGCATTCATACGAGCCACTCATCGTTTTCATTTGTCTTTTCTCCCTCAGGTCAGTCGAGTTCAGGTTCCATCCTGTACCAGGTTGGATGTTATTTCCCAGGTTAAAAAAAAAACAAAAACAAAAAAAACGCTATGTTTGCATCTTCACTAGGGCCAGTCGCATACAAGGGGGACACAAAAAAAAAAAAGAGTAAAGAAATCTTGTTGCACTCATGTCACCCCTACTGCAGGTGTTCCCGGTCGACCGAGTTTCGATCCTAACCAGGACCTCGCTACTAGAGTATCAGTCAGGGCCTAGTTCATGAGCTTTTCTATCACATAGTGAAGAAAGGATTTGTTGAGAATGGGACTTTAAAGGTACTTCATATAAACAGAGAAACAATTACTTTAGTAAAATTATAAATCATTTATTCAAAAAAAATATACATTTAAGATACAATAAAAATATGCAACTACAGTTACACATCTAAACCCTGACCTAATGAGAAAACTGGAGTTGCGTGTACATAGTTCCTGCGTCCTAAAATTTCGACATGTTTCGCTGAGACGGCTTCATCAGGAAAAGGACGAAGACATTCAGGTACTAAATATTAAAACCAATAAATTGTACCGAACCTTAGGTGTATGAACAGAAAACAAAATTAAAGTTAATTAACATATCGCAATACACAAAGAAAATGTTTTAAATTCACACAGTATAACATTGTAAATGCATGATTCATGTTGGTATGTCGTAAAAAAAAACAAACCCACAGCCCCCCCACACCCAACCTTCGCCCCCCCAACCCACACACAGCCCAGAAACCTAAGCCCGTACCTTGGTGGGTCCTGGAGTGAGCACAGCCGGGGGGGAGCCACAGACCCCTGCTGCCTGGACCCCAAACTAGTCCCTATAGTGTCAGACTTCCTGTAGGGGGGATGTAGTTTTCAATTGGATCAAGCAGGTAAGAAGTGCAGCAGTATCTGCAACAAATTATACATCAAAGTAAAAATAAATACATGAAACAGCTTGAGGGTAGGGGAAGCACCAGTCCATAACCAATTGTAGATGAACCGTACTCACCACACTCTCAATATGTCTCACAATCGAATGAGACATATAAACGTCTATCAGACATCGTCCTCTACAAGAGACACCCAACCCCCATCTCATAGTATCAGTATATATAGTATATAGTAGTATATATAGAATAAAGAGTTTTCTCCCCTCAAAATGACTGATGCTTGAAAATAGCAATATGGGTGGGTGACAAAAAAGTAAGAAAATGGCCACCAACATCCCTGTAAACAAATGTTGAGAAGGGAAATTATTTGGCGGGACTTTATGGGTGCCAACAGGAAAAACAAGGAATTTTAGTCCATACTGGGTAGAGAGATTGCAAGTTTATTAATGTTAAATATAAAGCATGATAAAAAGGTTTGGTATAGATTATGTGCACAAATACAGGGTTGCATCAAAGATTCAAAGTAGATGACAAGTAGAATCACTCTGAGATGACGTTGGAGTCCCGACATGTTTCGCCCCTCTGGGTTCAACAGGGGATAATTTAAAAACAGTTACATGTAACACTGCATAAAACCAAACCAGAGTTAGAACTGCTGCATGGACTAGAAATACAACAAAACAAAAATTAGAATAATGATAGTAAAAAATGAGCTGTTGAATAACATGCTCATCAACAAATGCTCACCCAAACGAAGATCTTATAGTTGCGACTCAGGGTCAAGTCACGGAAAAACCGTCAATGGGTAGTGCACATGGATAAACGCCAGTTGAGATTTGAAGGAAATTGAAGACTGAAGTATAGCCTACAATATAGTGTCTAAAATAAATGGAGGTGAAATGACTGTTGATGTGAAGAGGAGGGGGTGAAGGAAGGGAAACGAGGAGAGAAAGAGATAAAGGGTACGGGAAGGGAAGGACAGGAAAAGGGGGGGGACAAAATGAAGGAAGGGAAAGGGGCGGGGATGGGTAGGGTAGGGTTGGGTGGAAAAGAAGAGAGAAGGAGATGGAAGAGAAGAGAAGGGAAGAGGAAAGAGGGGGAGAAGGGGGACATGGAAAGGGAGGGGAGGGAGGAAGGGGAAGGAAAAGAGGGTGGGGGGGAAGAGGGGGAGGAAAAAAGAGGGAGGAAGGAGGGAAAAAAAGGGAGAGAAGAGGGAAAGGGGAGTAGGGGTAGGAAGAATAGAAAAGTGAGTGTGTGTAAGTGAATAATGACTGATGCTTGAACTAATCCCCTCCCTAACAAGTGCATAAGCTGAGAAGATGCATGGGGGTGGCAGAGAGGCATAAAGCCAAATTGACAAAAGGGAAAAATGGCTGAAGGCGATGTCTGCAACATGAGAAGTGTATCTAAATCAATATAGAGTCCCCCAGACTTCTAAGTAGGAACACAAGCAATTCCAGTGCTAGAATGAAGTAGTTACCTTACATAACCCTGCTGTAGAGTGTCATGAGCTCCCGGGCTGTGTCAAAATGCATCTGCACAATCTGAGGTTTAAATATCCCCCCCCCGTGGTGCCAAAAATGGCATGTGACATCACACCGCACTGACGTCCCCGCAAACGCAAAGAGGGAGGTGCAAGCAACATTGACTGACACCCGGAAACGATGACCACATCCGGTTTCCATCTAGCAATGCGAAAATACTGACCCTGCAGACAGTGTGGCATAGAAACCCTGTCCTGCAGATGCAATATAGGGCTGGGACGCCGTGAGAGGCAGAGCACCTCAGGGCGGGCATGCATTGGGATAGCGTCACCCAAAGAGGTACATTGCAGCTCCTAATGCGCACCCTTGGGCGTCCGTACAGGAGTCAAAAGACAGGAACAGGACAGGACCCAGGTGGAGCAGCGGTGTGTCAAAAAAAAAAAAGAAAAGAAAGGGAAAAATAAAAAGGAAAAGAATAAAAAAAAAACTCAAAATGACAACCAAACCTAATAAAGCCATGCATATACATCCCACTCATCAATACTCAATTAATATGGGCAAGTAGCCAACATGTATACATAATAATGTCACATATGTCATTTAGTTTAGATTTAATTTGCTACCCGGCAGGTAAGCGGCCAATGCCATCTCATAGGCAACAGCTAGGCCAATGTCAAGGCGCACATACACGGGACCACCAGAGGACCCGAATAGATGGCATAAAAGAAAAACGTAAATGACGGATTCATAAACTGTGGTCAGCAGAGCTCAAGGTGCAGAGATAGTTACTCCCAAACAATGGCCTACCCCGTCTTGAGGGGACACCATTCACAGGAAAGGCTTGAAATTGAACCCCTCGTTCAGGCCTGGAAAACGGGTGGCCTGTAACGTATAGATCCATCTGGTCTCCAGCTGGAGAAGCTTGTTCTCAATGTCCCCCCCATGTTCACGTTGGGGTAGATGTTCGCGGCTGAAGAATCCAATAGACTTAAGATTATAATTATCATATAATCCCACATGGGCGGCTTATGGGTGTCTCCATTTTGTGTTTAGACATCAGGGATACAGGATCCCTGATTCTGCAAAAAAGTGGGCGCTTCGTTTTTCCCACGTAAAACGCTCCACAGCAGCATTTCATTAGATACACAGAGCCAACTGACTGACAGTTGGCTCTGTGTTTTGGAGTCCATGTGTTCCGGTTGGGGAGCTCAATGCTTTTTCCTACAACAATGAATCGACAAAAATTGCATTTGCCACATGGATAGGTTCCTGGGGACTTGTTTTTAACCATATTTATACTGCTGTAGTGACTTGTGACCAGAGTGTCTCTGAGTGAACGGGATCTCCTATAGGTAATTTCTGGATGAGGTTTAATAAATTTAAAGACTTTTTGATCAGCGGACAATAAGTACCAATATTTGTTGTAGATGTTACGTATCTTAGCATGTTGTCGACTATATTTAGTAAAATACACGTTGATGTAGAGGATTTATCTTGCCTAGGTTTGTACAACAGCCTATGTCTATTAAGATTTTTCACTCGATTGAACGCTTTCCTTAGGCATGTACTACTATATCCTCTAATTAGAAGGCGATCGCGTAAAGAGTTGGTTTCCCTTTGAAAATCTGCATCTTGTGTGCAGTTGTGTTTAAGTCTTATGAATTGGCTATACCCTTGATCAGTTTTTCAGGATGTGAGCTGCTAGCGTGTACAAGCTATTTCCCGCTGATGGTTTCCTAAACAGGGTAGAACAAATCATCCCTGTATCATCTGTAAATATTTTTACATCCAGAAAAGTTATTCTTGATTGGTCAAATGTGTATGTAAATTTCAGATTACATGTATTCATTTGTAGGTTTTCCAGGAATTTTTGCAAGTTTTCTTTTGATCCTGCCCATACCATGAATACATCATCGATGTAACGACGCCAAGAAATAATTTGACCAATGTCCATTGACCTTGACTCATCAGAAAAAAGATCCCGTTCCCACCCCCCCAGGTACAGGTTTGCATAAGAGAGGGCACACTTGGCCCCCATAGCAACGCCCTGCACCTGGAGGTAGTGGGAGCCTTTAAATACAAAAACGTTGTGTGTTAAGATAAATTCCAACAACTCAATAACAAACTCGTTATATTTCCATGAGTCCCACGGGACTTTCTTTGTGAACGTGACCTTGACTTTTTTTATTTATTTTTTTATTTTCCTTTTTTTTCCTTCCTTTTTTTTGCCACACCGCTGCTCCACCTGGGTCCTGTCCTGTTCCTGTCTTTTGACTCCCGTACGGATGCCCAAGGGTGAGCATTAGGAGCAGCAATGTACCTCTTTGGGTGACGCTGTCCAAATGCATGCCCAACCCCGAAATGCTCTGTCTCTCACGGCGTCCCGGCCGTATATTACATCTGCAGGACAGGGTTTCTGTCCTGTACTGTCTACAGGGTTTGTATTTTCGCCCTGCTAGATGGAAACCGGATGTGGTCATCATTTCCGGTTTCCGGGTGTCAGTCCGTGTTGCTTGCACCACCCTCTTTGCGTCCGCGGGGCGTCAGTGCGGCGTGACGTCACGTGCCATTTTTGGTGCCACAGGGGGATATTTAAACCTCAGATTGTGCAGATGCATTTTGACACAGCCCAGGAGCTCATGACACTCTTGGGTTCTGGTCTTCAGGTTTGTGCTCACCACAGACAGGCACCCGAGCTATCGGTTATCTGGCCAGTCACCTCCTGGCCCACCTCGGTCGCCACGCACTCTTCTGAGCTTTGTAAATTTCCACTCTACATAAGTTCTGCACAACAGAACTCTGTCAGCTCCTGTCTACGCCTATTATTCCTTTTTCTGTACTTCTCCCTTTTTCCTCCTCGCTGATTTTCCTCTTTACCACTCCGCTCTCTATCCTATGGCTATGACTCCTCTTAAATATGAGCACCCCGCCCCCTTTTGTCTTCTGGCCGGAGCCATGTCGCAGGCTGGCAGCAAGGACTTCACACCACAAGCGGGCTCAGAGCACGGCTGCCTGCAGTCCCTCAGGGGATGGAACATCCCCAAACTCATAGCTGAGCTGAGTCGCAGGGATGTTCCTTTTCCAGCTATGGCCAGGAAGGCAGAGCTTTTCAGGCTCCTCTTCCCACCTCCAGCTGCAGCTGGGCCCAACAGGCATCCCTACAATCCATCCACGGGGCCCAGCTGCACTCTTTGGTCTCCTCCTTAGCCGCAACATTTCGAACGTCCAGACCAGAGTCACACCTTTGAAAGTTTGCCCACCCATGGCCCTCCTTGACCTGGTCATGTCCCGATGACAGCTTCTCCTTCTGCAGGCACACCAATCCCTACACCTATCGTCCTCCCCACGCATCTTGTCCCGACCAGCGTTGGGGAGGATACTGTATATTGGAGGGCAAAGATGTCAATTGGCATCCCTGCTCATCTCAGTCCATGACTTAGCTGATAACAAATCATACACCTGGGGGGATGTCTCAGTGGTTGTCAAGTCGAGTGTCACAGGGTTATCCATTACCCGGATGATTTTCTGCTCATCGAACACCTGGACCTCCCGGTAGATCTAGAAAAGCTAAGAGAGGTCTTCAGCAATCTCACATCACACACATAGTGGAAGGCCCAACACATTTCATGTTTCTCAGGCCATGCAGCCTAGCCTTCCTTCTGACACATTAGCTTGTGTTAGGTCGGTCATTCACGATTTTACCCGGTCACAGGAGTGTACTAAAAGACAGCTGCAGTCCTTGATAGGGATGCTCAATTTTGCTATGAGAATTATTCCTCAGGGGCGGTCGTTCATCTCACGGCTCATGGCTCTTAGTCTTTCTCGCCCGAGTGCAGGACCCGACCAAGTCCTCAGACTAGACCCAGCAGCAATAGCAGACTTGGCTATGTGGGACAAGTTCCTCATAAACTGGAACAGCATATCAATGTTTTTCACTCAGTATCAGCTCAGTCACCCCAGGTAGTCACAGATACTGCAGCCTCTACCGGCTTTGCTGCAATTTTTGACCATCACTGGTTCACCAGACCTTGGCCCCCGGAAATCTGTCTGATTCCTGGTTTCCCTCGATCTTCGTCATTGTTCAAGCTGTACCCCATTGTAGCAGCAGCCCAAGTCTGGAGCCACACGTGGACAGGTCAGACAGAGCTCTTCACCACAGACAACCAGGCTACAGCTGACATCATTAACAAGGGTAGATCCAAGTCGCTCCCTGTCATGTCCTTCCTGCGCAGGCTGCTGCAATTATCACTACATCACCAAATTTAACAGCTACTGTGAGCATATCCCTGGCAAGTGCAATGCTGCAGTTGATGCACTGTCCCGCTTCAATTTTGTCTCATTCTTCCAGCAGGAACCCAGAGCCGACCCATCATCCACTCCTATCCCACCTTGGTTTCAACTAACAATGGAGCCACACCTTGCCAATGCAATCAGGCTCATCAACCACTCACTGTCTAGTAGCACACTAAAGGCTTATCACATGGCCTGGAACACCTACCGTAGGTTCCTTAACACTTGTCCCGGAACCATAGCAGATGACGTCACTCATGTCCTAGCCTTTATATCTTATGGACACACACAGCTGTCTCTCGCTCATATCACTATCAGGCTTTACCTGGCCGGTATTCAGCGTTTCATGTCCTTACAGGATCCCAGAAAGCCATCTGTTTTCACAGCCCATACAGTGAATGCCCTGCTGTGGGGTATTCAGAAGCAGCAGCCCACAACCAATGGCAAACGCTTACCCATCACGAGCGCTTTCTTTAGGGGCATGTCCGAAATCCTTACACATTCCCCCTTTGGAGTCTTGCCCAGTCCAGTCATACTACGGCCTAGCGAGTTTACCTTTGATAGCATCAGCAGTCACATACTGTACAGACATCTCCTGACTCGCTTCCAAGCCACTATGTCCTTCATCTTATGGTCTCCAAAATGCAGGAAACCGGACCCGGAGTAGATATCAACTTCTTTTGAACCAGCAAGGCCTGATGCCCAGCAACGATCTTTGACCTTCTGCTCTTTCACCTACTCAGCCAGTCTACAGCCTGTTACTGCCTTTTCCAGTCAACCCCCTGAGTGGCAGTCAGTTTATTAAATATGTTGGGGTCCTACTGGTCAACTTAGGCCTAGACCCTGGGCGGTATTCTGGACATTCCTTTGGATTGACACAGCCTCAGCCACTTCTCATCACGGAGTACCAGACCATGTGACCAAGAAGCTAGGCAGGTGAAAGTCTGCCTGCTTCGCTAGATATATATTCCAAACCCTCAAGATGGCCCTTTCTCCAAGCTCACTCAATGAGGTTAGAGGCAATAAAGATACTTCCCTACCTGGTTATTTTTGGCCCCTTTTCTTGCCATACCTACCAGACGACCAAAAGCCACACCTCAGGTCTATTTATGTTGTAAGTCTTGTCATGTGTTTATGTGGTTCACATTTGTCTCGGTCTTAGGGCCACGACCATAAATATTATATATATATATATATATACATATATATATATATATATACATACATACATACATACATACATACATACATACATACATACATACACACACAGTCAGTCAGTCAGTCAGGTCCATAAATATTGGGACATTGACACAATTCTAATCTTTTTGTCTCTATACACCACCACAATAGATTTGAAATGAAATGAACAAAATGTGCTTTAACTGCAGACTTTCAGCTTTAATTTGAGGGTATTTACATCCAAATCAGGTGAACGGTGTAGGAATTACAATGGTTTGTATATGTGCCTCCCACCTTTTTAAGGGACCAAAAGTATTGGGACAATTGGCTGCTCAGCTGTTCCATGGCCAGATGTGTGTTATTCCCTCATTATCCCATTTACAAGGAGCAGATAAAAGGTTCAGAGTTAATTTCAAGTGTGCTATTTGCATTTGGAATCTGTTGCTGTCAACTGTCAATATGAGAGCCAAAGTGCTGTCACTATCAGTGAAGCAAGCCATCATTAGGCTGAAAAAACAAAACAAACCCATCAGAGAGATAGCAAAAACATTAGGTGTGGCCAAATCAACTGTTTGGAACATCCTTAAAAAGAAAGAACGCACCGGTGAGCTCAGCGACACTAAAAGACCCGGAAGACCATGGAAAACAACTGTGGTGGATGACCAAAGAATTCTTTCCCTGGTGAAGAAAACACCCTTCACAACAGTTGGCCAGATCAAGAACACTCTCCAGGTGGTAGGTGTATGTGTGTCAAAGTCAACAATCAAGAGAAGACTTCACCAGAATGATAACAGAGGGTTCACCACAAGATGTAAACCATTGGTGAGCCTCAAAAACAGGAAGCCCAGATTAGAGTTTGCCAAACAACATCTAAAAAAAAGCCTTCACAGTTCTGGAACAACATCCAATGGACAGATGAGACCAAGATCAACTTGTACCAGAGTGATGGGAAGAGGAGAGTATGGAGAAAGAAAGGAACTGCTCATGATCCAAAGCATACCACCTCATCAGTGAAGCATGGTGGTGGTAGTGTCATGGCGTGGGCATGTATGGCTGCCAATGGAACTGGTTCTCTTGTATTTATTGATGATGTGACTGCTGACAAAAGCAGCAGGATGAATTCTGAAGTGTTTCAGGCAATATTATCTGCTCATATTCAGCAAAATGCTTCAGAACTCATTGGATGGCGCTTCACAGTGCAGATGGACAATGACCCGAAGCATATTGTGAAAGCAACCAAAGAGTTTTTTAAGGGAAAGAAGTGGAATGTTATGCAATGGCCAAGTCAATCACCTGACCTGAATCCAATTGAGCATGCATTTCACTTGCTGAAGACAAAACTGAAGAGAAATTGCCCCAAGAACAAGCAGGAACTGAAGACGGTTGCAGTAGAGGCCTGGCAGAGCAGGGATGAAACTCAGCCTCTGGTAATGTCTATGCATTCCAGACTTCAGGCTGTAATTGACTGCAAAGAATTTGTAACCAAGTATTAAAAAGTGAAAGTTTGATGGATGATTGTTAATCTGTACTATTACTTTTGGTCCCTTAAAAAGTGGGAGGCACATATACAAACCGTTGTAATTCCAACACCGTTCACCTGATTTGGATGTAAATACCCTCAAATTAAAGCTGAAAGTCTGCAGTTAAAGCACATCTTGTTTGTTTCATTTCAAATCCATTGTGGTGGTGTATAGAGCCAAAAAGATTAGAATTGTGTTGATGTCCAAATATTTATGGACCTGACTATATATATATATTTATATTTATATATATATACATACATACATACACACACACACACACACACACACACACACACACACACACACACACACACACACACACACACACACACACACACACACACACACACACACACACACACACACACAGTCTCATGCATCCAGTGTAGCCTATATCTTCAGTGCATTCAGTGGTGTACTGTTTCTAATCCACTTCAGGCAGTGTACACAGTATCTAATACAGTGTGTACACTTATGGTGGAATTTGAATGCTAGCTTGGCCAAATTGCTAGCACTGCAGCTGCTGCCTTTTCAGCTTGTAGATTCTGCCCCCTTTCATGAATTTGTGGAATGTGCTGTACCTCAGTGGCAGGTTCCAAAATGCCATTTCTTTTCACGGAAGGCCATTCCAGCTCTCTACCGGCATGTGGAAGGTAATGTTTTGGCCTCGTTGGACAGGGCGGTCAGCAGTAAGGTGCATATTACCACTGACTCATGGTCCAGCAGGCATGGGCAGGGACGTTACCTTTCCTTCATGGCACACTGAGTAACTGCTGACAGCTGGGTAACTGCTGACAGCTGGGAAGGATGCAGGACAGGGTTCAGTATTGTTGGAGCTTGTTCTACCACCACTCCTCCAAAATGCTAGTGGTGATTCTGCCACATCTCTCTCCTCCACCCCTCCTCTTCTTCTTCCTCTATGGCCTCTTCTGCAGATTTGTCCTCTGAACCAGCGGTGCTCCATAAGTGTTCAAGGGGCTACGCAAGCAGTCAGGCAAAAAGATGCCATGCGGTGCTTGAGTTGGTCTGCTTAGGGGACGGGAGCCACATTAGGGCAGAGATTCTGTCAGCTCTGCAGGGCCAGCTCAGAGGTGGTTGATGCCACACCAGCTGCAGCCAGGAATGGTTCTATGCAACAATGGCACTAACCTTCTCACCGCCCTCCGACAGGGACACTTGACCCATGTTCCATGTTTGGCACAAGTCTTGAATCTGGTGGTGCAGCAGTTCTTGAGCATGTACCTAGGCTTACAGGATCTCATGAGGCAGGCCAGAAAAGTCTGTGGTCATTTCCGTCGGTCATACAATGCCAGTGCTTGGCTGGCTGACATTCAAAGGGAATGCAACCTGCCCACCAACCGCCTCATTTGTGACATGCCCACCAGGTGGAACTCAACGTTGACAATGCTGTAACGGCTGCACACACAGCAGAGGGCCATCAATGAGTACCTGTGTGAGTATGGCACCAGGACAGGGTCAGGGGAGCTTGGCTTCTTACTGTCATGCTAGTGGATACTGATCAAGGATGCATGCACTGTCCTGTCACCATTTTAGGAGGCCACAAGGATGGTGAGCAGTGACAATGCATGCATCAATGACACCGTCCCTCTAGTCTTCCTGTTGGAGCACACACTTCGTGGAATAATGGACAGGGCACTTGAGGCAGAACAACGGGAGGAAGAGGAGGACTTCCTTACCTCTCAAGGCCCCCTTTATCCAGATAGCATTCCTGTGGGCCCGCCAAACACACAGGAAGAAGAGGAGGAGGAGGATTGTGTCAGCATGGACATGGAGGATAACACTCAGCAGCAGTCTTCAAGGGATGGTTTTCGGTCCCCAGAAACCCAAGGAGTTGTACGTGACTAGGAGGAGGTTGTTACGGATCATGTGATCCTTAGTGACCCAGAGGACTCAGAATCAAATGCCTTTGCAAACTTACGCTGCATGGCCTCCCCGATTCTGCAAAGCCTGCAAAAGGGCCCTAGGATTCATGGTATCAATGAGAGGGATCATTACTGGCTGGCAACTCTTCTTGACGTTATAAGGGTAAGGTTGCAGAACTCATCCTGCCTTCATAGAGGGGGCAGAGGATGAAACATCTTCAGGAGGCCTTAAAGAAAGGTTTGTGCAATGCATTTACAGACCCTGGGAGGTTACAATTTTCTTATGCTGGACAATGTTTTGCAGTTCTGTCAGAGGCAGAGCGGTGGAGAAGATCGCCGGCTGACCGATGCCTTTAAACAATTTCAGTCCTCAGCGCCAAGGTCTGATTGATTCAAGCAACCATAGCCAGCGTCTGCATTACATGGTGCAGGAATATCTAGGGGCAAGAGCAGACTTGGAGACCTTTCCAACAGAGCATCCACTGGGTTACTGGGTCTTGAGGATGGATCACTGGCCAGAACTTGCTCAGTATGCATTTGAGCTACTGGGCTGTCCTGCATCCAGCGTTCTCTCTGAACGCACATTCAGTGGTGATGGAGGGTTTGTAATGGACCATAGAGTGTGCCTGTCCACAGACTCCATTGATAGGCTCACATTCATAAAAATTAATCAGTCTTGCATCAGCAGCTATCAAGCACCTGATGCTGATGTAACTGATTAAATTTTCTATGGATGTGGGATCCCTTGAAGACTGCCTATGCGGACTATCCTATTCCTCCTCAATCTTGATGATGCTAGCTTCCAACAATATTTTTGGTTTAGGGCACCACCTAAGGCCCAATTTTTTTGCCCCTGTTTAACAGGGGCATAAAATTACAATTCCTGATCTAATATTTCACAGCAGGGCCCATTCCTGCGCCCAACAAGAGTATGTGTGAGGGTTTACAGTGTTGTGGCACCACCACCACTAACCAAGGTCCAGTTTTTCTGCCCCTGTTTAACAAGGGCATGTAATTACAATTTTTGATATAATATTTCAATGCAGGGCCCATTCCTGCTCCCAGCAAGAGTATCTGTGAGGGGTTACAATGTTGTGGTACCACCACCCAAGACCAAGTTTTTATGCCCGTGTTTAACAGGGGCATGTAATTACAATTCTTCATATAATATTTCATAGCAGGGCCCGTTCCTGCGCCCAACAAGATTAACTGTAAGGGCTTACAGTGTTCTGGTACCACCACCAAAGGCCCAATTTTTCTGCCTCTGTTTTACAGGGGCATGTAATTACATAGTATCATAGTCATAGTCATAGTATCATAGTAGGTGAGTTTGAAAAAGTTCAACCTATGTGTGTGATTATATGTCAGTATTACATTGTATATCCCTGTATGTTGTGGTCATTCAGGTGCTTATCTAATAGTTTCTTGAAACTATCGATGCCCCCCACTGAGACCACAGCCTGTGGAATATTGTATATAAATGGTTGACAAAAAATATATATATATATATAATAAATATACCTGCACAGTGGTGCGTGGAAATGACTTTGCTGTGTTGCTATTTGTGTGGTAAGAAACGCAACAAGAGGAGATGCTGAATGAAAATGAATCAAAAAAAAAAAAAATTTTGTTGGAGAGTGAAAAGTGTGAGGGAGTCAATAGACAAAAAGTGATGTATAGGGAGTCAAGGATCCAACAGACCAAATACAGGCAAATGGTAGAATAAACAGGCCAGCCAAAAAACATACCTGTGGGAATAATGTGACCGTTCGCTCCAGCACCCAGCCCAGGGCTGAACTGGATGCCAGAGAGAGCGGCCTTGATATGCAGAGAACACCCTCCTCCCTCCTCCCCCTCGCAATCAGCCATATAAAACACAGCTGATCTAACTGGAGAGGAGGCAGGGAAAGAGGACAGGGCCCGATCCCAGGACGGCCCCCTGAGCCGTGCGTGCGCATCCCTGTCCACAGTGCACGCTAAGGAGTAGGGGACCCGCCCACACTGCCCACCAACACGCAATGCCCCAACAGCGGACCGAGCATGTTCGCTGGAGGAGCAAGATGGAGGCTGGGATGCCGAGAGAATAGCGTCCCAAGCCCCACAAATAGCCTCCACAGGCAGGGAATACCTGGGCGGCTTTGCATACCGGGCAGCCCCCCAGCAAACCCACCCATCAGAGAGAGGAGAGGGAGGGGGGAAGGAGGTGAACAAGGCAGCAGAAGGCGATGGTAAAAATAACATCGTGGGCATCAAGCAAAGAGGACAAATGGCATATTAAAACAATACATATATTGGTACAAAAATAAGCCAAACAGCACAACAAGAAAATCTTTTGACATGATTTAGACAATATGACAAATAGCAGGACATATTATAACTCTATTATGCATAGAAAAAAGAGGAGAGATAAATTATGAAAAATTGTTTGAATTTATATAGGGATTAGAGTATAGAGCCATAGGTGCATGCAAAAACCACATCCGAGGGGATGGAGGTATGAGAGCCATTAAAGCTCCATTCCTTCTGAGGAAAACCCCTCAAGCTTTTCGGCCCCAGTGGGTCCTCTGGCTTCCCCTCCTCCGAGCACATATGGGCCAGGCATTTTCCTGTTCTTGAGGTATGCCTGCATATTGAACTCTGTGGCTCAAGCAATTTGGAAACAACTCCTCTTGGCACCTCTATGTTTTTAAACAATTGTGACTTCCAGACTATGTAAGTGCTCTCCCCTTTATTATCCCTCCATAAATCCTGCCTGACACTTTATATTTGGATGTATAATATGTTATATATTTGTATATTTATGCTATCATTTTCTCTATTTTAATGTAGAATACTGAGTTTCTTGTTTAAACTATACCCCTGAAGAAGGAGGATTATATTTTCACTCCGAAACGCGTTGGGTACAGGAAACACTAGTCTGTTATATGTATTCTGATTTGTATGACAACACTGGAATGTTTATTCTCAACATATTTTTTTTATTAAATGTTACGTATTTTTCACATTTCAATAAATACTTTTCATATTAGAATATACCTTTTTACCATTTTGTGCCTTAAAAGTCAGCCAACTGGGGATCTTGTTTCATTTCTCTACATAGTTTAGGTTAAACCTCTTTTCTTCTAATTTTAATGCGTGGCCACAAGTCTTGTTAAACTCTCTTCTGCGAAAAAGATTTTATTCCTATTGTGGGGTCACCAGTATGGTATTTGTATATTGAAATCATATCCCCTCTCAAGCGTCTCTTCTCCAGAGAGAATAAGTTCATTGCTCGCAACCTTTCCTCATAACTAATATCCTCCAGACCCTTTATTAGCTTTGTTGCCCTTCTTGTACTCGCTCCAATTCCAGTACATCTTTCCTGAGGACTGGTGCCTAGAACTGGACAGCATACTCTAGGTGCGGCCGGACCAGAGTCTTATAAAGAGGGAGAATTATCGTTTTATCTCTGGACTTGATCCCCTTTTTAATGCATGCCAATATTCTGTTTGCTTTGTTAGCAGCAGCTTGGCATTGCATGCCATTGCTGAGCCTTTCATCTACTAGGACCCCCAGGTCCTTTTCCATCCTAGATTCCCCTAGAGATTCTCCCCCCAGTGTATAGATTGCATTCATATTTTTGCCACCCAAATGCATTATTTTACATTTTTCTACATTGAACCTCATTTGCCATGCAGTTGCCCACCCCATTAATTTGTTCAGATCTTTTTGCAAGGTTTCCACAGACTGTGGAGAAGTTATTGTCTTGCTTAGCTTAGTATCGTCTGCAAATACAGAGGTTGAACTGTTTACCCCATCCTCCAGGTCGTTTATGAACAAATTAAACAGGATTGGTCCCAGCACAGAACCCTGGGGGGACCCCACTACCCACCCCTGACCATTCTGAGTACTCCCCATTTATCACCACCCTCTGACCTCGCCCTTGTGGCCAGTTTTCAATTCATGTACTCACCCTATGGTCCATGCCAATGGACCTTATTTTGTACAATAATCGTTTATGGGGAACTGTGTCACATGCTTTTGCCAAATCCAGATACACCACGTCTACGGGCCTTCTTTTATCTGGCTGGCAACTCACCTCCTCATAGAAGGTTGGTAGATTGGTTTGGCAAGAACGATTCTTCATGAATCCATGCTGATTACTGCTAATGATACCGTTCTCATTACTAAAATCTTGTATATAGTCCCTTATCATCCCCTCCAAGAGTTTACATACTATTGATGTTAGGCTAACTGGTCTGTAATTCCCAGGGATGTATTTTGGGCCCTTTTTAAATATTGGTGCTACATTGGCTTTTCTCCAATCACCTGGTACCATTCCAGTCAGTAGACTGTCTGTAAAAATTAGGAACAACAGTCTGGCAATCACTTGACTGAGTTCCCTTGGTACGCTCGGGTGCAAGCCATCTGGTACCTGTGATTTATTAATGTTAAGTTTCTCAAGTCTAATTTTAATTCTGTCCTCTGTTAATCATGGAGGTGCTTCCTGTGATGTGTAATGAGGATAAACACTGCAGTTTTGGTTACTGAAGCCCCCCGATAAATTCAATACCTTCGCCACCTCCCCATCCTTTGTAACCAGATGTCCTTCCTCATTCTTTATGGGGCCAATATGGTCTGTCCTCCCTTTTTTACTGTTTACATACTTAAAGAATTTCTTGGGATTTTTTTTTTGCTCCTCCGCTATATGTCTTTCATGTTCTATCTTAGCCGTCCTTATTGCGCCCTTACATTTCTTGTTGCATTCTTTATAAAGTCTGAATGCTGATGAAGATCCCTCAACCTTGTATTTTTCGAAGGCCTTCTCCTTTGCTTTTATATGCATTTTTACATTGGAGTTAAGCCATCCAGGACTTTTGTTCGCTCTTTTAAATTTATTACCCAATGGGATGCATTGGCTAATGCCCTTTTTTAATATGCTCTTAAAGCAAACCCATCTCTCCTCCGTGTTCTTTGTTCCTAAGATTTTATCACAATTTATGCCTTCTAGCAAGGTTTGTAGTTTAGGTAAGTTGGCTCTTTTGAAATTCAGTGTCTTTGTATTCCCTTTATGTTTCCTATTTGTGTGATTTATACTGAAACTAATTGACCTGTGATCGCTGTTACCTAAATTACCCCGTATTTCCACATCCGTGATCAGTTCTGTATTGTTGGTAATCAGTAGATCCAGTAATGCTTTATTTCTAGTTGGTGCGTTTACCATCTGACCCATAAAATTGTCCTGCAAGACATTAAGGAAATGACAAGCCTTAGTTGAATGCGTGGTTCCCTCTGCCCAGTCTATGTCTGGATAATTAAAATCCCCCAATATGGTAACACTTCCCATCCTTGCTGCTAATCCAAATTGTGATAGGAGATCTGTCTCCACTTCCTTCGTCAGGTTAGGGGGCCTATAGCATACTCCCAGTATTAATTTCCCCTTAGCTTCATCCCTTTGCAGCTCTATCCATAGGGATTCTACCTCCTCCCTAGCTCCCTTAGTGATGTCATCTCTCACATTCACTTGTACATTATTCTTGATATATAGGCATACCCCTCCCCCTTTTTTACCCTCTCTATCCTTGCGATAAAGGGTATACCCTTGACAGTTTGCCAGCCAATCACAGTATCTCTAGTTCACCCATCTTGTCTGCCAGGCTCCTGGCATTGGTGAACATGCCACATAGTTTAGACCGGTCGCATATTATCCTCGTATTGGGTGTTCCAAGATTGAAACTAGGACTTGCTACTATACTTACCTTGGGTTTTTGTGCTATGGTCAACCTACCACTAATGCAAAAAAAGGTGAGACTTTGAATGAGGCACATATACATGTGCCTCCATCCCTATATCAGTATTCATAAAGAAGGGGAAGGAATTTGGGACTTTAAATGAGGTTCTCGACATAGTGGGGGTATGTAAAAGAAAAAATTGTTTATTGTCATGCAAAGCAGGATGTTTGGATCTCAGTGGTGTAAAATGAGTACAAATAATAAATCATAAGTATATACATACAATTACATACAAATTACAAAATTAAATAAAAGATAAAAAGTATGATACATGTGCCACATAGTCTTATGGACTTTGCAAAAGGGGTACATGACCCTAATGAGCAGGTCCCAGATATGGTACATCACCAACTGGAACCAACTGGTTTTATTTAATTTTCAGTTTGGTGGGAAGTAATTAATACTATCCTGTTCATTTGTACCATGGGCCTCTATTGTTGTCCTTGCCCGGAAGCTGCGATGCGCTCTGTGTGCCTTCCCCTTCCTCCCCCCTTTCGCCTGTTTTGAGAGTGGAGGGATTGGAGGACTGGGCGGGGACCCACAGTGCATCGACGCCACGCACCCGCGTGTGACGTCACCGACATCTTTACGCTGCACACGTGTTATACTATTCACAGCCGTAACAGCTGGGGAGGTTGGTCCCTGTCATGGGCGGTGTTCTCTCGCCCTGTTTCAGCCCCTCCCCGCACGCGTTCGAGCTGGCGTGACATTGGTATGAGCCAGCGTGAGGCTGTGCGGGAGGTATATATTATGCCTGCCTGCACACAATCACCCATTTCATTTTTTGCAAAACGCCATACTGCACGGGGACTTTGTTTGTTCCTCTGGCACTCAAGAAAGGTAATTTCCATGGCATCTAACATGCCACTAGATTTTTCCACTTTTTTAGATTTTCCACTATGACCATAATATGTGACATATGTTTTGTTTACTCATCACAGATCCTATGGCCCCCTTACCCTCCAATCACAGTTTGGCGCAGTATCAAGACTGTCTATGTCTATTTTGGGTTGGTTTTGTGGTGACGCCCCACTTGCACGCGGCCCATTATTACCTCAGCTTCTGGGATAGACACCCGTTTTGCGACCCTGGTCTCATTTCCCACATACCCTCAGCATCCACTTTTTGCATGTAAGTATCCAGGATCGGCATTTTTGCCTCTTCCTGTTATACTGAGTACTACATTAGACTAATTATACTCCAATTTTTCTAGATATTTTGAAGCATCCGCCCCTGATGAGTGTCCTATATACGAAACGCATTGGGCAATATAGGATGTCAACATACACCCATACTATCAATTTAGTCTACTGTCTACCAAGCAATTATGGTGTCTTTATCTTACTGTGCCACCCTCTAGAATTGTGTACATATATGTATTCATGAGATTGCCTATTATTTTCATATTGTCGTGTGTTTCCAAGTTGATATCATTTTGTGTCCTTGATGTCCATGTTATATGTGTGGTTGCCATATTATCATGTGTTTCCAAGTCAATATCATTATGTATGCTTGATGTCCGTGCCATGTATGTAATTGTATGTATATACTTATGATTTATTATTTGTACTCATTTTACACCACTGAGATCCAAACATTGTGCTTTGCATGATAATAAACTATTTTTTCTTTTACATACCCCCACTATGTCGAGAACCTAATTTAAAGTCCCAAATTCCTTCCCCTCCTTTATGAACCTACCACTAATGCCCCCCAAAACTGCCCTCTGGAATATGTTCCATGCTGACCATCTCTACCTCTGGACCCTCCCCCCATCACCTAGTTTAAAAACCCCTCTAACTTTTTGTCCATCTTCATTCCCAGCTGATCTGCACCCTCCTCCTTTAGGTGCAGTCCGTCCCTTCTATAGTACCGGTTATCGACTGTGAAGTCGGCCCAGTCCTCCAGGAACCCAAACCCCTCCTTGTTGCACCAGCTCTTCAGCCACTTGTTTACTTCCCTAATCTCCCTCTGCCTTTCTAGTGTGGCTTGATGTACCGGTAGTATTCCTGAGAATACTACCTTGGAGGTCCTTTTCCTCAATTTAGCTCCTAAGTCCCTAAAATCGTTCTTTAGGACACTCCATCTCCCTCTGACTTTGTCATTGGTGCCAACGTGCACCATGACAGCTGGGTCTTCCCCAGCCCCTCCCAGTAATCTGTCCGCCAGATCCGTGATGTGCCGAACCTGAGCCCCCGGTAGACAACATACTGTTCGGCGCTTCAGGTCTTTGTTACAGATTGCCCTCTCTGTCCTTCTAAGAATTGAGTCCCCTACCACCAGAATCTGTCTTTCCTTTTCCTTCGCTTCCCCCCACTCTCACTGGAGGAGTTCTTCCCCTGGCAGCTAGGAGAATTCCTCAGCTCCAACAGTGCTGGTCCCTGACTGGTTTCACCAATGTCACTCAATGGAGCATACTTATTGGGATGCTCCAGCCCTGGATCGGCCTCCCTGACACTTCCCCCTCTACCCTTCCTGACTGTCACCCATCTACTCTTTGCTAGTGCCTGCACCTCTTTGTCTCCACCCGCCTCTATGCTGGCCCCTGCCGGCACCTGCCGTGTACGTTCCTGGCTCTCCTTAATTATGGAGGGACTTCTCAGTGCTGACAGTTGCTTCCCCAGATTCAGAACCTGGGCTTCCAGGGAAACAATGCACTTACATTTTGCACAGCAGTAATCACGATCTCGATCGGATGATCAAGGAACGCATACATGCCGCAAGATGTACAAAGAGTCACCTCTCCATATCCGCCGGGCATCATACCTATTAAATTTAATGAGGATTGGGGATTATATCTTGTCCAAATTACCTAACAACTAGTTTCCTGACACTAATACTCAAGACAATACACAGGTACTCAACAAGACAATACGCAGATCACTGGCAGACCTACGTGCACTCGCAGACCACTAGCAGACCTATGTACACTCGCAGACCACTCGCAGACCTACGTGCACTCGCAGACCACTCGCAGACCTACGTGCACTCGCAGACCTACGTGCAGACCACTCGCAGACCTACGTGCACCCGCAGACCACCCGCAGACCTACGTGCACCCACAGACCACTTGCAGTCCTACGTGCACCCGCAGACCTATGTGCACTTGCAGACCTACGTGCACCCGCAGACCACTTACAGGCCTATGTGCACTCACAGACCTACGTGCACTCGCAATACACAAGTATACAGTAGACAATACACAAATACTAACGATCCACACACACTACTCAGACAACACTCAGGTACTCACACTACACAGGTACTATGACCCTTGTTATAATCTCCTGTTTTAAACTCTGGTTTTAACTCACTACTTAGACCAGTTCTACTTGGACAGAGTTCCAGCAGACTCAAAAATAAGCAGGCTCAATATGAGTTCTACACAAGGTTATATAGGCCTCAAGCACCTGTGAGCAATTAACTATTCCCCTTAATTAGTAGGCTGAAGAAAGCAAAGAAAAAAAACTAGCTGCTTAAAAAGTGTCAGAAAAAGGTGTTAAAAAGCTACAAGGAAAAGCCCCAAAAAGAACCTAAAAATGTAACCCAGCAATAAAAAAGCAAGACTTGTTCACTCTCCACTCAAGGTTTCCACTCTGGTTTTAACTCACCACTTAGACCAGTTCCACTTGAATTTGATTTTCTGAATTCACTTGTGATCTTCAGATAATGTAGTATACATCTGCTTACATCTAGGCTGTGAAAGTCTCTTTCCCTCGTGCTGGATGGTGAAGGGTAGAAGGTCGGGAGAACTATCTCCTGTGACCTGTGGAATACCGTTGAAACCTTAGGTAAAAATCCCGGTTCAGTTCTCAGCACTACCCGGTCCAGCAATATAGAACAGAAAGGTTCAATAATGGACAGAGCTTGCAATTCACTCACCCTCCTGGCTGAAGTGACTGCCACTAAAAGTGCTAATTTAAGCAACCAAAATTTGATTGTCGCTTCCTCTAGAGGTTCGAAGGGTCTTTTAGTCAGACCCTGTAATACCAGAGATAAGTCCCATTTTGGGAAAAACTTAAAAGGTACTGGCCTAGCTCATGTCAGTGCCTTAAAAAATCTAGTAATAAGCGGATCCTGGGATAATTGTCTCTCCAGGAACACCGAAAGAGCGGCCACTTGCACCTTTAGGGTGCTAGTTGCCAACCCTTTTTCCATTCCTACGTGTAGGTATTCTAACACGGAAACAACTTTCTTTGGTGAAAACACTTTACTTGCGCACGAGGAATTAAAACATTTCCATGTCTTAAAGTAAATCGCTCTAGTGACCTTTCGGCTGTCTAGTAGTGTTGAAACTAGTTTATTAGACAAGCCCTTAATTTTGGGATCTGCTCCTCAGTAACCAAGCAGCTAGTCTGAGGTGCTCGATATTGGGGTGTTGAAGGGGCCCCTGATTTAGGTCTCTCTGTAAAGGAAGAAACCAGTGGGGTTCCACCACCATCTTCTGTATGGTTGAAAACCATGCCCTTTTGGGCCAGAATGGGGTTACTAAGATCATGGCTGTAGACTCCCTCTGTAGCTTTTTTAGTACTAATGGAATCATTTGGAAGGGAGGAAAGGCGTAGCACAAGTGGAAGGTCTATGGTTGCGCTAGCGCGTCTAGTCCTTCCGCTTGATCTCGTCTGTTCAGGGAGAAGTCTCTACCTTTGTATCAGAGTGGGATGCAAACAGGGCTATTTGGGGAGTTCCCCATCTTCTTGTTATTCTCTGGAATACATCTGTATTCAGACTCCACTCCGATTCCAGTACCCTTTCCCTGCTTAGGAAATCAGTGGTCTGATTCAGATCTCCCTTTAGGTGTACCGCCGTCAGGGATGCTAGATTGGATTCCGCCCAGGACATAATTTGGAGGGCTGAGGAAAGCAACATTCTGCTCCCCGTGCCTCCCTGTCTTGTTATATAGGCCAATGCTGTGGCATTGTCCGACAATACTTGAATGTGGTGACCCAGAACTTGGTCCCTGAAAACCCATAGTCCCAGGAGAATGACCCTCAACTCCCTCCAATTGGAGGATCTCCTGGCCTCTCTGGTTGTCCATGCTCCTTGAGCCATCTGTCCATTCAGATGGGCACCCCAACCCCAGAAGCTTGCGTCTGTTGTCAGTCTTTGCTCTATGGGAAAAGTCCAAAGTAGACCCCTGTCCAAATTTGACTGACTCCTCCACCACCATAGTTTTCTCTGAACTTGAAGGAGGATCCTGATCAATTTCTCAAGTGGTTCTCCATAGGACCAATTACTGAGAGTTGTCTGCTGGAGATCTCTTGCATGGAGACGTGCCCATTGCACTGTTGGTATTGAGGACGTTAGGAGGCCTAGAACAGACATGGCTGGCCTGATTGAAATTGGCAGATTTGTTTGAGTCCCTTTTACTGCCTTCTGGACTTTTTCTATCTTGTCCTCTGGGAGAAAAATTATTTCCTGAATGGAACTGATAGTATAACCCAGAAACTTTATTGTCTGGGACGGGATCATATTTGATTTTTCTTTATTGATGATCCATCTGAGACTCTCCAAGTGTGTTCTTGTCTCTTCTAGATGTTTCTCCAATAGATCCCTTGTTCTGGCAAATAGCAAGAGATCGTCCAGGTATGGAACTATTGATATCCCCTTTAGTCTGAGGGGTGCTAAGACCTCTGCTATAATTTGTGTACATATCCTTGGTGAGGATGACGGCCAAAAGGGAGGGCTCTGAACTGTAAATGTCAGATTGACTCTCCCATCTTGACCGCTAATCTTAGGTACTTCTGCGATGTTGGAGCTATAGGCACGTGCAGGTACGCATCTCTTAGATCTATTGATGCCAAAACAGCCTGGCGTCAGAAGATTTTTTACTGAAAAGATTGTGTCCATTCTGAACTTCTTGTATCTGATTGATTTGTTTAGTACTTTCAGGTTTAAGAATAAACGGAATTTCCCTGATGGTTTCCTTACCAGGAATATGTGCGAATAGCACCCTTTCCCTTCCTCTTCGGGGGGGAACAGTTATAATCACCCTCTGTTGGATGAGTTCCTGAAGTAGAGCTGACATCCCTGTAGATTTTTGTAGGTCCCGGGGAGCCTGGGTTACATAAAAGCGATTTGGAGGAGATTGAGAGAACTCCAGTCTGTAGCCCTCTGCTATTATTTTGAGGACGAATGGACTGGAGGTCGCTGTCTTCCACTGTGGAAAAAAGGCTTGCAACCTTCCCCCCACAGTCGGAGGACTGTCATTGGTTCTTTTCGGTTTGGCCAGGAGGTCGGAATAGTACTTCCCCCCTTCCTCTTTGGGATCTCCAGGGTCTTTTATACCCTGTCTCCTTCTTCTCTTCAGTTTGTCGAAAAGAACAAAAATTCTTTTTGGCCTGTGGAACTACCTTCTTTTTTATTGGGAAGGCCTTTTTCTTATCAGCTGTTCTATCAAGTATGGCTTCCAGATCAGGACCAAAAACTAAGTTCCCCTCGAAAGGTAACCCACATAATTTTGCCTTTGAGACCGTATCCCCTGACCATGTCTTAACCCATAAAGCTCTGCGAGCTGAGTTCACCAAGGCCGCGGATCTTACCGACATTTTAATAAATTCGGCAGAGGCATCTGCCATGTACTCTACGGCTTTCTGTAGTACAGGCAGAGTGTCTAACAGGTCCTTGCGAGAAATTCCTGCTTCAATGTGCATTTTTAATTGCTCAAGACAATGTTCCAGGTTCCTAGCCACCACAGTTGATGCCATAGCTGGTTTTAAATTGGCTAGAGTTGAATCCCATGACTTTTTTAATACTGAGTCTGCTCTCTTGTCCATGGGGTCTTTGATGACGCCCATGTCCTCGAAGGCCAAGTCTGTGTTCCTTGACACCTGTGAAAAGGCCGCATCAAGCTTTGGCTTTTTATTCCAGACCTGATCACTATCGTCCTCGAAAGGGAATCTTCGTTTGAGAGATTTAGAGGAAAAAGGGGCCCTCTCTGGGTCCTTCTATTCTCTTTTCACCATTTCGGAAATAAACTTATGTACTGGGAATACCCGTTGCTTTACTTCCCCCATACCCTGGAACATTTTATCGTGCAGGGACAGCTGAGCCTTGTCTTCTTTGATGTTTCGAGTTGTATGTATAGTTTTTAACAGATCATCCACTTCATCTAAAGACAATCTATAGCGAGAAGAAGAAACTTCTTTTTCTTCATCCTCCTCTTCCTCAGAACCTGGGGAAACACTTCTCTCTTCGTCCTCTGAATAACTGTCCCCTCTGGGTACAGAAATACGTGGACGAGAACAGGATGGCAAATTGCCACTACTGTTTGGCTGTGCCAACGGATGTTTATCCAAAAAGGAACGTAACGACTCAAATGTGTCCGCTAGTTCCTTCCGAAAGGAGTTTAATAGTTCTCCTGGCTTGGTAGCAGGTGTAGCTGGGGAAGTTTCCTCCCTAACTAGATCTGCTATACAGGTCTTACATAACGCTTTAGCCCATGATTCCCTAAGCGTATTTTTGCAAGATGGACATTTCCTTTTAGGAGGAGAGGAGGAATGTTTGACTTTCTCTTTGGATTTAGCCTGAACTACACCAACACAAACCCTTATATTAAAGCATATCCATATATACATAAACATGATAAATGATTAACGGCTTTAACCCTAGAAAAGAACAATCACCAGCTGCCCAAGAGAGGATCTAACCCTTTACTCCTATACTTGTTACCTCAGCTTTCCACAGCAACTCACCCCACTATATACAGATACAACAAAACACACTTTCCTTAATACTATATAAATAAGGAGAGTGGTGCAGGCTCCCTTGCATCCCCCTCAGGGAAGCAAGTGAGGGAAAAAACAAGTCCTTAGATAAAGTACATGGACCTCTGCCCCTGCTTACCTGAGCCTGGCTGGTGTTAGTGGCTCCTGCTCCTGCCACCGCCATCTGCTCCTCTTCCATCTTGGCAAAGCTGTAGGGGCGTCCGGCTGCTTTTATTTTAAATTTTCCCGGTCCTTACGCTGCTGCGCGGACCGAAAATGACACCAGCTTGAGGCCGCCTCCTCCCCTGGCATTCCAAAGGCTGAAACCAGAAGCCGTGCCGTGCCGCCGAAAGCCTGCCCGGAGTGACACGCTCGCCACCCAGGACCCGGAAGAAGCATGGAGGCTAAAAACAAACAGAGGAGACGCCGTTCTCACCTCTGTGAAGCGCACCTCCTCCTTCCATCCTACAGCCGCCGGTCTGATGAGAGTGGGACCTCCTGCAGCCTGAACCCTCGCCGGGTATGAAGGGGAGCAGACACCAAGAATCCCCCTCATGTAAGGGGAGATGCTGGGCTGGCCTGAAGAAAATACAAAATACACAGGTATGCCCCATACTGTCTCCACCTGGAGAGAGCATAGCACACCCTTGGTTCCCTGCAACGCTTCCACCGTGGTCGGAGGAAACACTAGAACTGAGGCCATGGTGGAAGTGTCCGGTCTATAAAGAAAACTGACTACAGTGTTTCCTGGGAAAGTGGGTGGAGCTGCGCTCTCTCCAGGTGCTGTCCTGAAAGACGAGGTGAGAAAAACTAGTTGTTTAAAAAGCTACAAGGAAAAGCCCCAAAAAGAACCTAAAAATGCAACCCAGCAATCAAAAAGCAAGACTTGTTCACTCTCCACTCAAGGTCCCCACTCTGCTTTTAACTCACCACTTAGAACAGTTCCACTTGAACAGAGTTCCAGCAGACTCAAAAATTACAATTTTTGATATAGTATTTCACAGCAGGGTCCGTTCCTGCACTCACCAAGAGTAACTGTGAGGGCTTACAGTGTTCTAGTACCACTAACACCTAAGGCCCAATTTTCTGCAGAGTAAAAAGGCAGGCCATAGAGTATATATACTGCTGTTCAGAGTATATAGGGCCTTGGGGACCCCCATGCCATTTCTTTTTAATTTGGATGCAGGGTTCCCCTTAATATCCATACCAGACCCAAAGGGCCTGGTAATGGACTGGGGGGGAACCCATGCCATTTTTTTTTCAATGATTTTCATCTATATTGCCAGGACCCGACAATACATTACAGCTGCGAGCAGTTTTAAATGACTTTTTTTCCTTTAGAAACGTCATTTTGCTGTGGCACTGTTATAAACATGGGAAAACTGCGCCACTTTACAGGTATATTATAGACAGCCCCCAGGCACAATATTTAAAGGAATATTTCCTTTTTTTTGTTTCACTTTAAGCATTCTTAAAATCACTGCTCCCGAAAAAACGTCCGCTTTTAAAACTTTTTTTGCATTGATACATGTTCCCTGGGGCAGGACCCGGGTCCCCAAACACTTTTTATGGCAATAACTTGCATATAAGCCTTAAACCACTTGACCACTGGGCACTTAAACCCCCTTTCTAACCAGACCAATTTTCAGCTTTCGGGTGCGCTCACATTCTGAATGACAGTTACTCAGTCATGCAACACTGCACCTACATGAAATTTTTGTCCTTTTTTTCACACAAATAGAGCTTTTTGGTGGTATTTAATCACCGCAGGGTTTTTTAATTTTTGGATTAAAAAGAACAAAGACCTAAAATTCTGTAAAAAACTGCAAATTTCTTTGTTTCCGTTATAAAATTTAGCAAATTAGTAATTTTTCTTCATAAATTTTGGCCAAAATTTATACTGCTACATATCTTTGGTAAAAAATAACCCAAATTGGTGCATATTATTTGGTCTTTGTGAAAGTTATAGAGCCCACAAGCTATGGTGCCAATCTCTGAAAATTGATCACACCTGATGAACTGACGGTCTATCTCATTTCTTGAGACCCTAATGCTCCATACACAGGATCGGACATTCTGACAACAAAATCCATGGATTTTTTCAGACGGATGTTGGCTCAAACTTGTCTTGCATACACACAGTCACACAAATCTTGTCGGAAATTCCGAACGTCAAGAATGTGGTGACATACAACACGTACGACGGCACTATAAAGAGGAAGATCAATATCAAGTGCGCCACCCTTTGGGCTCCTTCTGCTAATCTCGTGTTAGTAGAAGTTTGGTTCGTTACTGCTCTTCAGTTTGTGCTTGTGGGTTCGTGTCTGGTTTTCACTGTTTGTAGTCAGTTCGCATTTCTTTTTCAGTGCATATTTTATAGTACGTATTTGATTTTGCAGTGCGTTCTTGTCTGCTCGGTTCTGATTTTCAGCTCACTCTTCTTGGGCCTTTCTGTTTTTCAGTCCACGAACAGGGCGGGGAGGAGTTCATGGACCAAGAATTGGTTACTCCAGCGTGACCCATTCTCGCACATGCCTTTGTTGCGAGAGATACAGGAGAATAATCCTGATGATTTCAGGAATTATCTCCGGATGATGGACCCCGTTTTTCACCATCTGTTGGTTTTGCTGTCCCCTTATATTACGAAGCAGGACACCTGCATGCGGCAAGCCATCACTCCCGAGCAGAGGCTAGTCGCCACATTGCAGTACTTGGCAAGGGGCAGAAGTCTGCAGGACATGAAGTTCTCTACAGGCATCTCCCCCCAGGCTCTGTGGATCATTATTCCATAGACCTGTTCTGCCATCATTCAGGTCCTGCAGAAGGACTATATTAAGGTAAGATTTCTCCTTTAACATCACATTCTATGTATTTAATGTTTGCTAATGTATTGTATTTCTTTCATCATTCCCTAATTACCATGATTGTAATATGCTGTGAATGTCCCCTTTGTCCTCATGCATGCTGGACATTTTTAAACGTCCTTTTTTGTCCTTCATGCATATTTGCCTACACTAACCTCCCCAGCATGCTATCCTGGGCCCATATACACCTAGCCTAGTCACTTAACAATACATTTTGTCAGCTCCATTGTAGTGCTTTACCCTAAACACCCCCTAAAATGTGTTTAAATGTTATTTGTGTGCTTAAATTCATGCAGAGTGCCAGAGGCTTTTTTTGGGGGTCCCAAAATCATTTGGAACCCTCTCTCCCCCCAACTGCTAAGTCAACCGATACCAATACTCTATCAGCTGACTTTGCCAAACCCATACACACTATACCTAACTCTTTTGTGTTCATATTTATGGATGAATTCCCCAAAGCATGTAGTGAAAGGGCCTGCCTGAATACTTTCAAATGGTACTGCTTAAAGTTTTGTTCTCCTATTATCTTGATAGGTAATTGCAGAATGTCAAAAAGTGCTTCAATTTGTACAGTGTGTATTATTTTTATTTTATTATGACACTTCTTACCTGTCCAGTGGTCTGCCAATAGTATAAGAAAGGAGGGGCTGGCCAAATTCACACACATTATTTATGCATTCTGCTCTCAATGAAGTGGAGAGGGTTACCTGTCCAAAGCATCTCCCCCCACCCCTAAATTTTTTACAATGGGCCATCAGAGGGGGGTGAGGAAATAAGTGGACCTTATATTTTTGCCTTTAAATAATCCTTAAAATAAATGTTATACTGATGTTGGCCAATAATGTTTGTGTCTAATCTGCTTGCAATGTTATGTGCAAAATTAGTATTTTTTTTTCTTGTTTGACTCCACAGTTTTCTTCAAAGCCACAGGAATGGCAGACTTTGGCTTCCCAATTTGCCCAGTGGTGGGACTTTCCCAACTGTGGAGGGTCGATTGATGGGAAACATGTCCACATAGTCCCACCCCCCAACTCCGGGTCATACTATTACCACTATAAGGGGTTTAATAGTATTGTGATGCTGGCGGTGGTGTCGATGACATATGAGTTTCTCTATGTGGATGTGGGGAAGAATGGCCAGGTGTCAGATGGTGGAGTCATCGCCAAGACCGAGTTTTATAGACGGCTCCAGAATGGTGTTCGTCTTTGTCGCTGATGAAGCGCTTGGGCTGGGTAAACGCCCGATGCGGCCGTTCCCGATGAGGACCCTCACCCCGGACCAGAGGGTTTTTAACTACCGGCTGGCCAGAGCCAGAAGAGTGGTGGGTAACGCTTTCGGGATAATGGCCAGCCGGTTCCGCCTATTCCTCACTGCAATAAACATGGCGGAATATAACATGAATCACATCGTTCTTGCATGCTGCATATTACATAACTTTTAAGAAAAAATGCATCCAACTATGTGGCCTCAGTTGGGACTGAGGCCGGCTTATTACCGTATCCAACACATCTGATGGCTCTTGAAGCTGGCCGTACTTTGTGGGTAGGGGGGCCATTGATATGCCAGACAATGTTTAAGAAACATTTTATAAATACTTTTTTTTGTTAAACTGAAATAATATTTCCTTTGATTTAATGCTTGGGTTTCTTTTAGCTGTCTCCTAGGTTCTCCAATGGGATTTTCTTTTTGACCATTTTCTTCAATAGTGCAAACGTAATTTAGTTGATACATGAGGTGACAATCTCTTCTTCAGCAAACTATTATGTTGTGGGTCTGCTACACATACAGCTTGTTTTTTGTTGTTAATGTATGTAATGCATTAATGATAAAAAGATTCATCATTTTCAGCACCATGAATGAATCTTTGGGAGTCAAGAAAATGGTGTGATTGTGGCAAATTATAAAGCACTGTGGGAGTTATTTACTAACGGAAAATCCACTTTGCACTCCAAGTGCACTGCAAAAGTGCACTTGACACTGCACTGAAAGTGCACTTGTAGTGCAAAGTGGATTTGCCTTTAGTAAACAACCCCCATTGTCACTGTAAACACCAACTTAGAACCAAAACTGCTATTGAGCATTGAAAGAAGAAGCCACACATTGTGATTTTAAAATTTGTTACTCTGTGCACATTCACATGTGCATTAGAAAAGGGTTTTTGAACAAACCAACATATTTTTGATGAAATCTCCACTCTACAGGTATCTCCCCCAGTTAAGACCCCATAGCAACAGGTACAATTGACACTCCCCTTATTCAAATCTGCTACTACAGACGAAGTTGCTAAACTCCTTTCTAACGTCCACCTAACCACCTTCCCCCTGGACCCTATTCCCTCTCAAACACTACGGTTGCTCTCTGACTCTATCCTACACTCTCTAACTCACATCTTCAATCCCTCTCTCACCTCTGGCATTTGCTCTAAAACATGCACTGGTCAACCCCATACTTAAAAAGCCATCCTCGGACCCCACGAATCTCAACGACCTACGCCCTATCTCCTTGTTCCCCTTTGCCTCTAAACTCCCTGAACGCCTGGTTTACAACCAACAAGTGACCACCTCATTAAGAATAACCTTCTTGATTCCCTTCAATCTGGATTTCACCCTCAACACTCCAGAGAAACTGCTCTTTTAAAACTCACAAATGACCTACTAACTGTAAAGACTAACGGATGCTATTCTGTACTCCTACTTCTGGACCTTTCAGCTGCCTTTGACACGGTTGACCACCCCCTTCTCCTCAAAAAACTTTACTCCCTTGGTCTCCGTGACTGTGCTCTTCAGTGGCTCTCATCCTACCTATCCCAATGCACCTTCAGTGTCACTTACAATTCTACTTCCTCCACTCCTTTTCCCTTCTCCGTCGGGGTCCCCCAAGGTTTTGTTCTGTTCTCTTTTATTTTCAATCTACAACTCTTCCCTTGGTCAGCTGATAGCCTCTCACGGCTTTCAATATCATTTCTATGCTGGCGACACACAAATCTATTTTTCCATCCCTCAACTCACTCCATCAGTCTCCTCACGCATCACTAACTTACTAACAGACATATCTGTATGGATGTCACACCACTTCCTCAAACTCAACTTGTCCAAAACCGAACTTATAATATTTCCTCCCCCACGTGCTTCTTCCCCCGACTTATCAAGTCAAGAGCAATGGCACAACCATCCACCCATCCCCACATGTCAGCGTGCTAGGTGTTATCCTGGACTCTGAACTCTCCTTTCGGCCCCACATCCAATCACTTTCCAAAGCTTGCCGCCTCAACCTCCGCAACATCTCTAAACTACATTCCTTTCTAACCAATTAAACCACAAAGCTCCTGATTCACTCCCTGGTTATCTTTTGCCTTCACTACTGCAACTCCCTCCTCATTGGTTTACCTTTAAATAGACTATCCCCTCTTCAGTCCATCATGAATGCTGATCCCAGACTCATCCACCTTACAAACCGCATTGTGTCTGCTACCCCTCTCTGCCAATCCCTCCTTTGGCTGCCACTTGCCCAACGAACTAAATTCAAAATACTAACAATAAGTTACAAAGCCATCCACAACTCTGCTCCCAGCTACATCACTAGCCTAGTCTCAAAATACCAACCTAATCGCCCTCTTCGATCCTCCCAAGACCTCCTGCTCTCTAGCTCCCTCATCACCTCCTCCCATATCCGCCTCCAGGACTTCTCCCGAGCCTCGCCCATCCTCTGGAATTCGCTACCCAAATCTGTCTGACTGTCTCCAAATGTATCCACTTTTAGGCGATCCCTGAAAACTTTCCTCTTCTGAGAAGCCTATCCTGCCTCCATCTAACAACTGCACTATTTTCTCCATTAGCTCATCCCGCACAGCTATTACCCTTTTGTATAACTTGACCCTCCCTCCTAGATTGTAAGCTCTAACGAGCAAGGCTCTCTGATTCCCCCGTATGGATTTGTATTGTAATTGTACTGTCTGCCCTAATGTTGTAAAGCGCTGCGTGAACTTTCGGCGCTATATAAATCCTGTATAATAATAATAATAATTTTTGGAATAACATTTTTGGTATAGACTAGGGATGAGCTTCGTGTTCGAGTCGAACCCATGTTCGACTCGAACATCGGCTGTTCGACCGTCCGTCGAATTGCGAACGATATGGGCCGTTCGCGCCAAATTCGTGTGGCGCGTCACGGCCCATAATTCACTGCGGCATCGCAGTGCATTGCTGGCTGATGATTGGCCAAGCATGCACTATGACCCGCATGCTTGGCCAATCACAGCGCCGTCAGTAGAGAGAGCTGTAATTGGCCAAAGCCAGGGTGGCTTTGGCCAATTATGGCTCAGGGGATTTAGTACACACCCCACACTATATAAGGCCGCCTGCACGGCGGCCCTGTGTAGTGTGTGTTCCGGTGTGCTGAGCGATAGAGAGAGAGAGAGACAGTGTCATTTGATTTGAGTTAGATAGATTAGGCAGAACAGTCAGTCAGTTAGCTGCACTTACAGTGTATTGTGTATATATATGCATCCCAGGTGTTGCATATATATATATACACTGTATTCAGTTTAGCTAGATCCGTTCCTGTTATCTTCTATCTAGACTATTTACATTCAGTGCAGTGTGTCCTGCTCACAGTGTTCAGCTAGATCCGTTCCTGCTATTCACATTCAGTACAGTGCTTCCTGCTCACAGTGTTCAGCTAGATCCGTTCCTGCTATTTACATTCAGTGCAGTGCGTGCTGCTCACAGTGTTCAGCTAGATCCGTTCCTGCTATTTACATTCAGTGCAGTGCGTCCTGCTCACAGTGTTCAGCTAGATCCGTTCCTGCTATTTACATTCAGTGCAGTGCGTGCTGCTCACAGTGTTCAGCTAGATCCGTTCCTGCTATTTACATTCAGTGCAGTGCGTGCTGCTCACAGTGTTTAGCTACATCCGTTCCTGCTGTTTACATTCAGTGCAGTGCGTCCTGCTCACAGTGTTCAGCTAGATCCGTTCCTGCTATTTACATTCAGTGCAGTGCGTCCTGCTCACAGTGTTCAGCTAGATCCGTTCCTGCTATTTACATTCAGTGCAGTGCGTCCTGCTCACAGTGTTCAGCTAGATCCGTTCCTGCTATATACATTTAGTGCAGTACGTCCTGCTCACAGTGTTCAGCTAGATCCGTTCCTGTTATCTTCCTACTGACAGGCAGGCTTGTCTGGTTACAGTATATAAAGCTACCTGAAGAAAATTACAGGTGTTCTTTTTGATCCTATTAGTACCACGGTCAGGCAGCTAGACTATTTACATTTAGTACAGTGTGTCCTGCTCACAGTGTTCAGCTAGATCCGTTCCTGTTATTTACATTCAGTGCAGTGCGTCCTGCTCACAGTGTTCAGCTAGATCCGTTCCTGTTATTTACATTCAGTGCAGTGCGTCCTGCTCACAGTGTTCAGCTAGATCCGTTCCTGCTATTTACATTCAGTGCAGTGCGTCCTGCTCACAGTGTTCAGCTAGATCCGTTCCTGCTATTTACATTCAGTGCAGTGCGTGCTGCTCACAGTGTTCAGCTAGATCCGTTCCTGCTATTTACATTCAGTGCAGTGCGTGCTGCTCACAGTGTTTAGCTACATCCGTTCCTGCTGTTTACATTCAGTGCAGTGCGTCCTGCTCACAGTGTTCAGCTAGATCCGTTCCTGCTATTTACATTCAGTGCAGTGCGTCCTGCTCACAGTGTTCAGCTAGATCCGTTCCTGCTATTTACATTCAGTGCAGTGCGTCCTGCTCACAGTGTTCAGCTAGATCCGTTCCTGCTATTTACATTCAGTGCAGTGCGTCCTGCTCACAGTGTTCAGCTAGATCCGTTCCTGCTATATACATTTAGTGCAGTACGTCCTACTCACAGTGTTCAGCTAGATCCGTTCCTGTTATCTTCCTACTGACAGGCAGGCTTGTCTGGTTACAGTATATAAAGCTACCTGAAGAAAATTACAGGTGTTCTATCCCAGCTTAGTGCAGCTACAGGCCATTAGTATGTCTGGAAGGCCAAGAAGGAGAGGCAGACAGTCACAAGCCAATAAGAGAGGGCAAGCAGGCTCTGTGTCTAGTGCTGGTCGTGGAGACGGTGCATCCTCATCAGCACGTGGCCATGGGACACGCTTGGCCTTTTTTTCGGCAGCTGGTCGTGTTGAGCCGCAACATGCGGAAGACTTGGTCGAGTGGATGACCAAGCCGTCCTCATCCTCCTCATCCTCTCTCACCCATGCCCAGGGTGCTTTGTCTGGCAAAGCAGCGGCCTCTTCCCTCAGCTCAATGTCATCAGTGACTCCTTCCCTAGCCCCACCATGTCCTCCTGAGGATTCCCTCGAACTGTTTGACCACAGTGTTGGGTACATGCTCCAGGAGGATGCCCAGCGTTTGGAAGGCTCTGATGATGATACTGAGCTCAATGAAGGCAGTAACATGAGCACGGACAGAGGGGGTGCCCAAGAAGGACAGCAATCTGGCAGTCATGCTCCCCCTGCTGCAGCATACTGCCAGGTTTGCTCCAGTGATGAGGAGGGAGGGGATGATGAGGTCACTGACTCAACGTGGGTGCCTGATAGGAGAGAGGAGGAGGAGGAGGAGGAGGAGGAGGAGGTGGCACATCACCAACTAGGCAGGATGCCCTCCAGGGGCCAGCCTAAGGGCAGCACATTGACTGCATCACACCCCAAAGCTCCACATGTGCAGGGCGCTGCAGTCTCTGCGCGTTATTCAAAAAGTTCTTTGGTGTGGGCCTTTTTTGAGACGAGTGCATCAGATCGCACCGCTGCTATTTGCAATATATGTCTCAAGCGTATCTCGCGTGGCCAAAACATCTCCCGCTTGGGTACCACATGCTTGACCAGACATATGTTGACCTGCCATGCAGTTCGTTGGCAAGCGTATCTAAAAGACCCACACCAAAGAACAAAGACGATCTCTCCTTGCTCCTCATCAGCTGAGATTTCCAACCCCACTAGACCTTCAGTCTTCTCTGCGACCTGCAGTGAGAGGAATGAAGGTGTAGAATTAGGTGTGTCACAGCCAAGTACTTATGGGCAATCTGCTTTGGGTACACCGACGTCAGATTGTACCAGGCAAATTTCCCTGCCCCAGCTGCTGCACCGCCGAAAGAAGTTTGCTCCCAGCCATCCACATGCCCAGCGGTTGAATGCTAGCTTGGCAAAATTGCTAGCACTTCAACTGCTGCCTTTTCAGTTGGTAGACTCTGCCCCCTTCCGTGAGTTTGTGGAATGTGCGGTTCCTCAGTGGCAGGTACCCAAACGCCACTTTTTCTCACGGAAGGCGATTCCGGCTCTCTACCGGCATGTGGAAGGCAATGTCCATGCCTCGCTGGACAGGGCGGTCAGCGGTAAGGTGCATATTACCGCTGACTCATGGTCCAGCAGGCATGGACAGGGACGTTACTTAAGTTTCACGGCGCATTGGGTGACTCTGCTGGCAGCTGGGAAGGATGCAGGACAAGGTGCAGTAGTGTTGGAGGTTGTTCCGCCACCACGCCTCCAAAATGCTGATTGTGACACACCTCTCTCCTCCACCCCCTCCTCTTCTTCTTCCTCCATGGCCTCTTCCTCGGAACCAGCGGTGCTCCGTAGGCGTTCAAGGGGCTACGCAAGTACGCAGGCCAAAAGATGCCATGCGGTGCTTGAGCTGGTGTGCTTGGGGGACAGGAGCCACACTGGGGCAGAGGTTCTGTCAGCTCTGCAGGGGCAGGTTCAGAGGTGGTTGACGCCACGCCAACTTAAGGCAGGAATGGTGGTTTGCGACAATGGCACCAACCTCCTCTCTGCCCTCCGACAGGGACAACTGACCCATGTGCCCTGTTTGGCTCACGTCCTTAACTTGGTGGTGCAGCGGTTCTTGGGCAGGTACCCGGGCTTACAGGATGTCCTGAGGCAGGCCAGGAAAGTCTGTGTGCATTTCCGCCGGTCATATAATGCCAGTGCTCGGCTGACGGACCTCCAAAAGGAGTTTAACCTGCCCAAGAACCGCCTAATCTGTGACATGCCCACCAGGTGGAACTCGACGTTGGCCATGCTGCAGCGGCTGCACACGCAGCAGAGGGCCATCAATGAGTACCTGTGCGACTATGGCACCAGGACAGGGTCAGGGGACCTTGGTTTTTTTTCCCCACGCCAGTGGGCCATGATCAGGGATGCATGCACTGTCCTGTCACCATTCGAGGAGGCCACGAGGATGGTGAGCACTGACAGTGCATGCATCAGTGACACTGTCCCCCTTGTCCACCTGTTGGAGCACACGCTGCGTGGGATAATGGACAGGGCACTTGAGGCAGAACAGAGGCAGGAAGAGGAGGACTTCCTTAGCTCTCAAGGCCCCCTTTATCCAGACAGTGTTCCTGCGTGCCCGCCGATCACACAGGAAGAGGACGAGGAGGAGGAGGAGGAGGAGGAGGAGGAAGATTGTGTCAGTATGGAGGTGGAGCCTGGCACTCAGCATCAGCAGTCTTTAAGGGATCAGTCCCAAGGAACACATGGACTTGTACGTGGCTGGGAGGAGGTGGCTGCGGACGTTGTTGTCCTTAGTGACCCAGAGGACTCCGGACCGAATGCCTCAGCAAACCTACGCTGCATGGCCTCCCTGATCCTGCAAAGCCTGCGTAAGGATCCTCGTATTCGTGGTATCAAGGAGAAGGACCAATACTGGCTGGCAACCCTCCTTGATCCACGTTACAAGGGTAAGGTTGCGGACCTTATCTTGCCATCGCAGAGGGAGCAGAGGATGAAACATCTTCGGGAGGCCTTGCAGAAAGGTCTGTGCAACGCGTTCCCAGAGACTGGGAGGTTACAAACTCCTGTTTCTGGACAACGTGTTGCTGAGGCTTCGGTCAGTCAAAGAAGGAGCGGTGGAGAAGGTGGCCGTCTGACCGATGCGTTCAGACAATTTTTTGGTCCGCAGCCCCAAGGTATGATCGGTTCCAGCAACCATCGCCAGCGTCTGTTTTACATGGTGCAGGAATACCTAGGGGCAAGATCAGACTTGGACACCTTTCCCACCGAAAATCCTCTGGGTTACTGGGTCTTGAGGATGGATCACTGGCCAGAGCTTGCACAGTATGCAATTGAGCTACTGGCCTGTCCTGCATCCAGCGTTCTTTCGGAACGCACATTCAGTGCTGCTGGAGGCGTGGTAACCGATCACAGGGTGCGTCTGTCCACCGACTCGGTCGATCGGCTGACCTTCATAAAAATGAATCAGTCTTGGATCACCACCAGCTACCAAGCACCTGATGCAGATGTAACCGAATAATTTTTTTTGAAATCTCAGATCCCTTCAAAGACTGCCTATGCTGATGCTGAGTGACTATCCCTGAGTAATTATCCTCTTCCTCCTCAATCATCACGCTGATAGCTTGTAAGAACATTTTTGGTTCTGGGCGCCACCACCAGTGCCTAAGGCACAATTTTTCAGCCCCTGTTTAACAGGGGCGTGTAATTACAATTTTTGATGTAATACTTTGCAGCAGGGCTCGTTCCTGCATTCCAACTAGAGTGTCTGTGAGGGGTTGCAGTGTTGTGGCACCAGCACCAGTGCCTAAGACCCAATTTTTCTGCCCCTGTCTAACAGGGGCGTGTAATTACAATTTTTGATGCAATACTTTGCAGCAGGGCTTGTTCCTGCATTCCAACTAGAGTGTCTGTGAGGGGTTGCAGTGTTGTGGCACCAGCACCAGTGCCTAAGACCCAATTTTTCTGCCCCTGTCTAACAGGGGCGTGTAATTACAATTTTTGATGCAATACTTTGCAGCAGGGCTTGTTCCTGCGTTTCAACTAGAGTGTCTGTGAGGGGTTGCAGTGTTGTGGCACCAGCACCAGTGCCTAAGACCCAATTTTTCAGCCCCTGTCTAACAGGGGCGTGTAATTACAATTTTTGATGCAATACTTTGCAGCAGGGCTTGTTCCTGCGTTTCAACTAGAGTGTCTGTGAGGGGTTGCAGTGTTGTGGCACCAGCACCAGTGCCTAAGACCCAATTTTTCTGACCCTGTCTAACAGGGGCGTGTAATTACAATTTTTGATGCAATACTTTGCAGCAGGGCTCGTTCCTGCGTTCCAACTAGAGTGTCTGTGAGGGGTTGCAGTGTTGTGGCACCAGCACCAGTGCCTAAGGCCTAATTTTTCAGCTCCTGTTCAACAGGGGCATGTAATTACAATTCTTGATCTAATATTTCACAGCAGGGCCCTGTGAGGGCTTACAGTGTTTTGGCCACAGCAACACCTAAGGCCCAAATTTCTGCTGAGTATATAGGGTAGGACCCTACTTTCAAACATCTAACTTACAAACGACTCCTACTTGCAAACGGAAGGAGACAACAGGAAGTGAGATGAAATCTACCCCTAAGGAAGGGAAATTCTCTCCTGTAAGAGTTAATATGGGAAAACAATTTTTCCTTTCCACTGATGCTTTCCAATCCTTGTTCCACAAAAAAACACAAATTTTCAAAAAACATTTTTCATTGGGACAAAAAAGTGAGGTGAAATCTTCTGAAGAGGAGGAAAGACGCAAAACAAATGTCACAGGGGTGATAACCCTTCCCTATGTTTTCCAAAAAGCTTAGAAAAGATTTTTTGGCTGGAGCTAAACACATTAAAAATGTTCAAAATTACAAACAGATTCTACTTAACAACAAACCTACAGTCCCTGTCTTGTTTGCACCGCCTGTATACTGCTGTTCAGAGTATATAGGGACCTTTCCTTATTTTAATTTGGGTGCGGGGTTCCCCTTAATATCCATACAAGACCCAAAGGGCCTGGTAATGGACTGGGGGGTACCCATGCCGTTTGTCTCACTGATTTTCATCCATATTGCCATGACCCGACATGACATTAAACCCGCAAGCAGTTTTAAATGAGATTTTTTCCTTTAAAAATGACATTTGGTGCAGGGACTGTTCTAAACATGGGAAACACGCGTCACTTTACAGGCATACTATAGACACCCCCCAGGTACGATATTTAAAGGAATATTTCACTTTTTTTTTTTTACTTTAAGCATCATTAAAATCACTGCTCCCGAAAAAACGGCCGTTTTTAAAAGTTTTTTTTGCATTGATACATGTCCCCTGGGGTAGGACCCGGGTCCCCAAACCCTTTTTAGGACAATACCATGCAAATTAGCCTTTAAAATGAGCACTTTTGATTTCGAACGTTCGAGTCCCATAGACGTCAATGGGGTTCTAACGTTCGTGCGAACTTGCGGTCCGTTCGCGGGTTCTGGTGCGAACCGAACCGGGGGGTGTTCGGCTCATCCCTAGTATAGACAGTACAAATAGCCTTTTTTGTGTTAAATAGCCATGTTTAAAACCATAAAACAATACACAACCCAGGAACTTACAAAGTTCAACTTTGACAAAGTGAAGGCAATATCAGACATTAAGATGTCCAAACTGTGTTGATCTTGCCTTCATCAGATGGGGTGATGTCACCCCTGTGAAAGCCAAATTTTGAAGATGCACACAAATTGAGAGTTAAAATGGGAATTTCCCTCCTGATCCCATGCCTAATGTCAACATGTGCTAGCTCCCATCATGGGGGATCAATGGACGTGTCTTGGGGGTGCAACCCCTTCCTCTCAGCTACTTTAGTTGCGAGGAAGGGGTTGCACCCCCAAAACGTGTACCTTGATATCCCGTGATGGCAGATAGCACATGTTGACACACTGTGTGCAGCTTCAAAATTTGGCTTTCAAGATACTTAAGAAATTTGTGAAATTTTGCAAAAAAAAAGACTTTAGGTGTTTTTTAGATTCAGCCTAAAACATCAATGATGTTTTTGAGTATTTTTTTAATATCATTGATGTCTTCCTTGATCTTTTGTAAATCAGGATTGCACACCATGATCTCTCCGATGAGGACGTGTGCACTTGCACTTGTGAAATGTGAATCTTCTTCCACAACATCCACATCACCTAAAATTAAAAAAAAACACACCATGTATTATAAATATGCAGGCATCAATCTATTACCTGAAGCTGTGGTCTCAGACATTCACCTGTTGTAGTCACTATTTCCGGCACTTCATAAACCTCTCCTTCCTTCACATCTTCTGGTTAGGGTGTGGGGATTTCCTTTTCTTTCAGAGGTGGGGGGGCCCCTGGTGTCCTCAGATGTCCCGAGTCTTTTCTCCCCTATGTGAATAAAAAAAAGTTATACTTAGCACACAAATAATTGAGGGCATAAATAGGAATATGAAACATTGCTTGGAAGTGTTGTACTATTGTCTTTTTTGACAGAGTTCCAAGCTAAAGACATGATTTTTTTCACTTTCTAAAGCTGGAATATTCACCTTTTTTGTACAATTTTCACACATGGAGACAGCCCTAGTATCTACTGGAGCACCTGTGTAGGACACCCTAAAAAGTTTGTTCTGGTGTGCCACACTAGTGCTCCTGCGTCCAGATGTGTAAACAACTGCTGAGTGTCCTCTCCTTACACTGAATCAAGTTTGCATTTTATTCTAGTACAAACCCACCTAGACAACAATGTCATAAACTTCTTTTAATACAAATAGGCCTGAACAAATGTAGTTAACCTGTATCTGACAAAAACATTGTATTAGTGGGCGAACGAACGATGTTTACTATGAATGATTACTGTGCCCACGAACCTGAAAGTTGCCATTTTAAACTGTACAACAGTAAAGAAAAGCACATGGAGCAGCATGCAAGTAATAATAATAGGAACACACGACAACTACTTACTTTTTTGAAGAACTCTCTTGATCCTTCTGTACTGATCCCTCAATTTCAGGTCTGACTATCGTTTCCTCAGTGATCCTTGGATTGTCATACCCCAAAATTCCTGTGCAGACTTTTCACAACTTTAGTCATGATCTTGGCCTTTTTCACATTTGAGTTTGGGTAAGGTCCATGCTTCCCATCATAGTCGGCCCTCTTCAAGATGTCCACCATCTCCACCATCTGTATAAAGGACATATTTGAGGCCTTAAATCTCCTCCGGGATCGGGACGTTCGTGGCTCTGGGCTTTCGTCATTGCTGCTGCTGTCTGCATGCACTTGCTCTTTCTCCGCCATGTGCTCTTCCACTGTGCTGAAAGAGAAGGGGTGGGGAATAGACTAGAAAGAACGTCTGGGGCGGGAGGAGTTTCACGCATGCATAGTGTATATAAAGCGTAACATGTATGTGCCGTATGTACGATCTGTGAGCGGAGGAAGGAGTAGCGGAAGCGCTGATCGTGATAACGAAGGTACAATTTTAACTTGGGGCATCAGTGGTTTATACTGCTTATAGATTGAGGCCTATATTGGGACAAGATTAGAAGAGTTTAGCCTGACATTAGGGCTTGTCTTGTGTTGTGTCTTGCAGAGAAAATGGATCTATTCAATGATAGGGAATTTCTACCAATATTCATTGAGCTGCCCTGTCTGTGGCAGGTGAACCACCCATTTTTAATAAGCTAAGAAAGAGGAAGGCAGCGCTGGAGAAACTGCTTGAATTTGTGAAGCCAATGATCCCCACGACAGACATCCCCTATTTAAAGCCCCTAATTGGTGACATGAAGAGTACTTATCTTAGGGAGCGAAAGAAGGTCCAGAATCCTCAGAGATCAGAAGCTGCAGCAGATGACGTTTATATACCCAAGCTGTGGTACTATGACAGACTGAATTTTCTGTCAGGCCAGACTGAACCCAGGCCAGCACTCTCCAGTCTTCATTCCACAACTGAGGCTTCTGATGTCCAACCTGAGCCTTCCAGGCAGGAAGATGCGGAGGAACCCAGCTTGAGTCAGGTAGAGCATTGTTCAACATATTTCTTGTCATAAAATGAATGATGTTAAGTAGATGTTATTATTGATCACTAATTGCTGATTTAACAAAGTGTTTTACATATCAATAGACAGTAGTGGCCAAAAAAGTTTGGGACAAGAATGAAAAATGCTGGGGTCAGAATGATAGTCCTTTAGATTTGTTAACATTCAATTTGCAACAGTCATGAGCTCTAAATTGTGTGTGATTGATGACCAAAAAACTAAGACTATGTCCCTTTTTCATACACAGGAAAGCCTCAGCTAGGAGGTGGCGAGGGTACGTGGCAGACAGGAGGTGGCGGGGGTAAGTGGCAGCTAGAAGGTCAACCATCATCCTCCTCCTCCTCCTGCATGTCCTCCCACAACTCCAACACCAGAGCCACAGCCTGGAAGGCAGCGTCTAAGGAAGACAAGAGTGTAATGGCCTGGGTTCTGTCTGGTCTGGCAAAAGATGCAGGCTGTTGTATGACCACAGCCTGGGGACAGATATGTAGGCCTGAGGAAGGAGCGCAGCTCCGCAAACGCGTCGCCTATTCGTCACCCCTGCCTAGACCCAGGAGTGCCTTTGTTCCCCCAGATCTACACGTCACACACAGTGCGTTCCAGCAGCCGGATCTGCCGCCCATACAGCAGCACAGCCCGTCTCCGAGCGGAACAACATCTGAGGACGTGACGGGATCATATCCCTGGGACACCTGGCATTTCCTGCCCAGTACTTATATGCCTGAATACTTGTACTTTTGTGAGTACCTGTTTTTATGATTCATTAAATTTGTTTTAATACTGCACTTAGAGTGGCGCCATTGTTGTTCTTCTACTTCTACAGTTCCCAGAGGATTGCTTCTTCTTTAACAACAGGGCTGCCTTCTACAATTGCTTTTATTGGACTTTTATTCAGTTTTTTTATTGGACTGCAACAGCTTACAGTTGCTGATGTTTTAATCACCGTATCAATTTACCATTTCAGATTGTCATTTCATGTTATAAAGTTATACAGCACCCAATCACCCCATCTACTGTTTCCAAGTAGACCTACCACTGCTGTCTGACCATATTGAATATAGCGCTCACATCCACATGTTTTATGTCATCTGTTGCTGTTCCTGATCTCTTGGACTCCTGGACCGGATTGTGCTCCCTATTATATGGACTCCTCAGGCTACCAATTTTGCCTGTAAAATAGTTTAGATGTGTGCCCTGGGGTACAAAAGCTTCGTACATTTAACCAGTTTATCCAGCGTTGCCTTCCTCTTTATTTTGTTATGACCCATAATAAATGGCTATTTATTTTGTTAAAATATTTGCCTGTGTGTTTTACTTAAAAAAGGACAGTTTGTTTGTGAGTAGACAGGTACATTTCAAAAATACAATGTCAAATTAACAAGGCACACCAACACCAACCTCCTTGAGGTTAAAAAATACAAGATAATAATGATGTTGTGGTAACTTGACACACAAAAAGAAATAAAAATTATGGAGATCACTAGCAAAAAAAAAATAGAACAGGAGATCTTTATAAAAATATATATATATATATATATATATATATATATATATATATATATATATATATATATATATATATATATATATATATATATATAAAAAACATTACTATGGAGATCTGACGAAAAAAATAAATAATTTTATTCAGGAGATCACGAGAAATAATAAAGAAATCATTTTTTCTGAACTCTGTGTGAATATCAGTAGCAAAACAACTTCATTATTCTAGCATTCTAAAGAAGAAGAGAATGCGCTGCATTAAAAGATTAAAAAAATTGCAGCATGATGAATGTGCTATCTCCATTACGAACGCTAGTATTACCAGACTGAGCGCTTCCGTTTCGTACTTGAATCTGAGCATGCGTGGAACTTTGTGTGTTGGAATTGTGTGCACACGATCAGAATTTATGAGAACGGATTTTGTTGTCGGAAATTTGAGATCCAGATCTCAAATTTTGTGTGACGGAAATTCTGATGGAAAATGTCCGATGGACACATGGTCAGAATTTCCGACAAGAAGCTCCCATTGAACATTTTCCGATGAAAAATCCGACCGTGTGTACGGGGCATTACGAGCCAGAAAAGTACAAATACCCCCCAAATGACCCCTTTTTGAAAAATAGACAATCCAAGGTATTTAGTAAAATTGTTATATTAGCAGGTTATTTCTCACACACAGCATATGCATAGCACAAATTACACCCCAAAAAAACATTCTACTACTCCTCCTGAGTACGGCGATACCACATGGGGGAGACTTTTACACAACCTGGCCAAACATGCAGGGAGCACCATCAGGTGTTCTAGGGGCATAAGTTTCAAATCTAATTTGACTACCTATTACACTTTTGTGAGGCACTGTAGTGGCATGGATATGGCATGAATGAGAATGAATGGGGAAGGATGAGCCATGGATGGGGATGGCTGAGTATGGATGGGATGACTGAGCATGAATGAGTATGGCTGAGTATGGCCAGGTACGGTTCGGTATGACTGAGTACGACTGAGTACAGCTGGGTACGGCTGAGTATGGCTGAGTATGGCTGGGTATGGATGGGATGGCTGTGTATGGCTGGGTATGGTTGAGTATGACTGGGTATGGCTGAGTATGGCTGAGTACGCCTGGGTACAGCTGAGTATGGCTGTGTCTGGCTGGGTATGGCTGAGTATGGCTGAATATGGCTGGGTATGGATAGGATGGCTAGGTACGGCTGGGTATGGTTGAGTACGGCTGAGTACGTCTGAGTACGGCTGGGTATGGCTGAGTACGGCTGGGTACGACTGAGTACAGCTAGGTACGGCTGAGTACATCTGGGTATGACTGGGTACGGCTGGGTATGGCTGAGTACGGCTGAGTACGGCTGAGTATGGCTGAGTATGGCTGAGTATGGCTAGGTAAGGCTGAGTACGGCTGGGTACGGCTGGGTACGGCTGAGTACGGCTGGGTACGGCTAAGTATTGATGGGTATGGCTGGGTACGGCTAAGTATGGCTGAGTACGGCTGAGTATTGCTGCGTATGACTGAGTATTGCTGGGTATGGCTGGGCATGGCTGAGTATTGCTGGGTATGGCTGAGTATGGCTGAGTATGGATGAGTATGGATGGATGGATAAGTATTGCTGAGGATGGATGGATGAGTATTGCTGAGGATGGATGGATGAGCATGGATGGATAGATGAGTATTGCTGAGTATGGATGGATGGCTAAGCATGGATGGATGAGTATTGCTGAGTATGGATGCATGGATGAGCATGAATGGATTGCTGGATGAGTGTGACATCATCGATGGCTGAGCATGGATGGATGGCTGGATGAGGCTGCAATGGGCACAGATCAGCGCTGTGGGCACTACAGATCCAGCCCACAGTGCTGCTGCACCCGATCTCTCCCCCTCTCCGCTCACACTGGGCCGATCGGTACAGAGAGGGGAGAGAGGAACCAGACATGACGCCGGTTTGTTTACAAGTGATCGCTCTGTCATTTGATGGAGTAATCGTGTGGTAAACGGACGCTGTCACGGATATTCCTGGGGGCACGTGGGATTCTTGGAGGACGTCAATGTACACCCTCCCAGAGTTATTGAGCCGTGCTGTAGCCGTCATTCGGCTATGGCGCTGTTGTGGTTAAAATTAGCACTTTTGATTTTTCACGTTTGTGTGCCATAGTTTTTTAAGGGTGTTTGCGTGTTCAAACAAATTTTTGAGCTGTTCGTATGTTCTGCTGCGAATCAGACCGGGGAGTGTTCAGCTCATCCCTTTTTGTGAGTCAGGCTATGCATTGCCCAGTGTTTTCATCAGGACACATCAGGTCAGATAGCTGAAACATAGTTTCATTGATTAGAATTCTTATGGCTTATACCATTCAGTTAGGACAGAAGAAACCCTTGAAAATAAAATTGATACTTTCAATCATGGCAATTTTGATGATTAACACCCAGAGAAGAAACTCATATTTGAGTTTTTTTTAAATTGCATTAATTATGACACAGCTTAATTCATATTCTTGAAGAATCATTTGCTGAACAGTGAAAGCCTGCACAATACACTCTACTGTAATGATGGAACCAACATACTGCATGTTGTTTTACACTGACTGGTGTATGGCTAGCAAAACAGATGTTTTTTATTGACAGCATTATTTATTATGTGCAATATTTTTTATTGAAGTTTAACATAAAGGACAAAAGTATAAATGGTATCTGTCATACATGTAATCATGTACAAATGGCAGAGCAACAGTGGCAATGAGAGTAAACAATGGGAAGGAAGTTACTAATTGCTAATTAGAAGGTAAAGGGTGTTGCCCCCCCCCAGACACCCCATATGGAAGCAAACTGTGTCATAGGGGGTAGACAACACACCCATCCCTCGCTATCATCTTTTCTTATTAAAACAAAATAAAGTGGTACGGAAACAAGGGAAATAAAAGGGAGTGTAGATAACAAAATACACCAGCTGGTAGAAGGGGCAATATAACAAAGTTATCCTTAATGCATTATCAGTGTAAATATACCAAAAGTAATCACACAAGGCACTTATGTGGGTAAAAAGGTGCACCTGTCAGGAATAGAGGGAGAGATGGAGAGGGAAGAAAGGAAGGTGGGGATGGAAGGGGAAGGGAGACAAGTTGGGATCAGGTCAGTAACCATATAGTGGACATTTTAAATTTACACAGACTGGTATATAATAAGGCATACAAACAAGTTATATTTTAACTGTGCAATTTGGGTTAGAAAGCCAAATATCCCATTTAGCTCTGAATGCTGTGAGGTTAGCATTATTTTTTAATTTTACAACTAGTACATAGATGGTGTAAAAATATTTCTATGGTTTTATGCTTTTTTTTGTTTTTTGTTTATAGCGTTTACCTTTCTGGGAAAAAATTCTCTGAAATACAACATTAACACAACACACACAACTTCACCAATACTAAGAAGACAACCTTTTGTATTCATAAAACAGTGCAAGAAGCAAAAACTATTAGAAACTCACTTTATTGAAATCATATAATTATAAGGTGGACTTTATAGATCTTTACAAATTAGCTTAAATTTGTCTTGGAAACTATCTTGGGTTCCTCTATACAAATGTTTTGACTTTGGGCATAGTCTATTAAATGCTGTTTAATACGTACATGTCTACAACTCCAGGTTCTCTCTAGCTGCTGAAGCCCAGCAGTGGGGCACATGTTCTCTGTACAAAATGGCAAGAACTGAATTCAAGCAGAGTTGCTATATGGCTGGCTCTGCGAGAATGCCATACATTGATAGAAATCAAATGACTCAACAAGTAAAAGTCAGAAGGCTTTACATTATCATCTTAGGACATCAAGAGTTAGAATTATTATTTATTAGAGGCACTTATATAGAGCCATCAATTTGCGCTTTACATATATATTATAAATTTACATCAGTCCCTGCCCTCAAAGAGCTTGCAATCTAAGGTCCCTAGCTCACATTCATGCACACACATAGTAGAGACAATTTAGACAGGTGCCAATTAACCTACCAACATGAGGAGGGAGGGAGGAGGAAACCCATGCAGGCAAAGGGAGAACATACAAACTCCAGGCAGATAGTGCTATGGTTGAGATTCAAACCAACAACCCTGGCGTTGCTAGGGAGAATTTCTAAGCTCTTAGCCCAGGTTTTATATCAGCTTTAAAATCAGATTTGAAAGAAAATGAAAAAGGGGCCTGTTTGTAATTTAATTTTGATTTGCTTTTGGGTCACATTAACATTTCATTTTTTTCCATAAACATGTTGTTCTAATGTTGTTTGTAATTTTTCATTTATGTGCAAATTCTGGCTCTAAATACCACTGATTTTGAACTTTTACAGCTGGCCTCCACCAATCGATCTGTAAACCTGTGTAATAATGAGCTGACAAAATATAAATTTAAGGGGAATGCCTAAGGGACCAGAGCGTTAAGGGTTTTCACAAATTAAAAATTATTTAGTAATATTTTCTTATAGTTAAAAATATGTCCTTATACTTAACAACAGCAAAATAAAATCCTTAGGTAGAATTAAGATACAATTTTTCAATTTAAAAAGGTTAATATCACAGCCAGTCACATATCCTGCATTTTGCATTAGCAATAATTTGACCATTAAAAACACACACTAGTATTCTCTTATGTAAAATATATCCATTTTAACTGTGTCACCAATTAAACCTCAAAACTGTGTTTTGATTAATTGTAAAACAGAAAAGACCCACCAAGATTGTGAACATTGCACTGAGATCTTAGCACATACTCCTGGGTTCCTGTGACTTATGCTGCTGTCTCTGGCAAACGTGTTAGGCTGGCCATACACAGAGCAAATTTCTTTCCTGCAACCACGGGTAGCAGCTGGAAAAAAATTAGCTTGATTCCCCCATCAACACAGTGTTGATGCAGGAATCCCTCCCGCCAGGCCATTGTCTTCTCCTGGCAGGGGAAGCTTTTATTGCAGCCGCTAGCTATAATCGCAAGTGAATCCAGCAGGCTGGTTTTACCCTAGTTGATCAATCGATACCCGTGACGTCATCAGTTGCTGCTCACTAGAATATCTCCTAATAGGTGCACATTTAGGAGATATTCATTTAAGCTACAGGTAAGCTTTATTATAGGCTTACTTGTAGGTAAAAATAAAAATAGAGAGTTTACTACCACTTTAAACCACTTACGGACCTCCCACCGTGGATTTACGTTGCTACTTTGACGTTAAATATCGTTGTTATGGCAGCAGATAGCTGCCATAACCCGGTCTTTTCTTCAACGGTGAATGGTCCACTTTGGGATAAAAGTATTCTCTGCGGCGCATTCGCTGTGAGATCACTTTTATCGGTGGCGGGAGAGGTGCCCCCCCACCACATCCCGGTTGTCTCCCTGCCACTTACCGGATCTGTCGGTAGCGGCAGAGATGATCTGTTGCTGTCCCCTGAGAGGCAGGAAGTTGAGTGAGGGAATAATGGCCCCCACTCAACTCAATGCCATTGGATGACTGAAGCAACATCAAACATCACATCCACCCAGCGGCCTTAAAGGGACAATTTTTTTTACTGAATTTTTTTTTTTTTTTTATTGCATTTAAGTGTAAATGTGAGATCTGAGGTATTTTTGACCCCATATCTCACATTAAAGAGGTCCTGTCATGCTTTTTTTTTCCATTACAAGGGATGTTTACATTCCTTGTAATAGGAAATAAAAGTGATCCAATTTTTTTTTTTTTTAAGGGACAGTGTCAAAATATAAAATAAAAAGTAAAATAAATAAGAAAAAAAGAAAAAATTTAAAGCGCCCCGTCCCTCTGTGCTCACGTGCAGAAGCAAACGCATATGTAAGTCACTCCCGATTATATAAACGGTGTTCAAACCACACATGTGAGGTATCACCGCGATCGTTAGAGTGAGTGCAACAATTCTAGATCTCCTCTGTAATCCAAAACTGGTAACCTGTAGAAATTTTAAACGTCGCCTATGGAGATTTTTAAGTATCAAAGTTTGTCGCCATTCCATGAGCAGGCGTAATTTTGAAGCATGACATGTTGGTTATAAATTTACTTGGCGTAACATTATAAAAAGAAGAAAGTGACCAGTCGCATAACTAAATATCAATGGCATCCTTTCATCCCGGGTTAATATATAAAAGGAAAAAAGAGGGGCAAGTGGGACTTTAAATGAAGCATGTCAATTGAAAGTATAATAATAAATACATGTGAGTAGGTAAAATGATTGGGTTTAATATATAGTCAATAATCCCTAACGGTAGTCCATGATTTTGATGCATACAGTACCAATAAAGTAGTATAGATACAAACATAGTCGCATGAATTGATATATAAGCATATTTGGCAGTAACAATCATTAAAGACTCAGTAGTGCAAACAAATCAATGGACATACAAAAAATGCAGTTCATAACAGAAATACATGAATTAAAATCGCCAATCAAAATCACAAAATCGCATGAAATGAGAAAAAACTCGATAAAAAAATTAATGAATATCAGGAATAAAATTAGGCTTGATAGGGCATCCTCAGTTTGAGAACCCGACGCGTTTCTTGGCTTCTTGCCAGTCATCAGGGGTGGGATGCATAATTTAACTGAGAAAAACAAAGGAATATCATAAATATTGATACACGTGGAACCTCAGGCTAATAGAGAAAATTATATCAAAATTGTCCAAATTGTCTACTTTAAATTGAAAAGCTACTTACAAAATAGCCCAAAAATCAAGGAGAGTTACCAGCAATGGGATCTATTAGGGTGTGAGATATAACCGTCTCAACCGGGGTTGAGGCAGGGTACCGACCATCCTCCCAAAGTGATTGGAGGGTGGGCCAGGAGAAACCACAGCCAACAGATTCCTAAAGCCCTGAATATACTGATCAATGGGTTGTAAATGTGAAAATCTGCGAAAAAGTGAAGAAAAATTGGCATGTGTCAAAAAAAGTGAATCTAAGGTTGAACATGTTGATTGGATGGAAAATAATGACTGAAAGAAATGTGTACTTAGGTGCATCTGGAAAAGTAAATGTGTGAAAAATGAGATGATAAGGGGGAATGGAGGTAAATTAAATGCATAAAAATGCAAGTGAGAAAGGATAGGAAAAGAAATACATAGGGATTGTGGAGTGTGGGGATAGAGGGTGTCTGCATTGGCGTAACATTATCTTTCACAATATGAAAAAAATTGGGCTAACTTTACTGTCTTCTTATTTTTTAATTCAAAAAAGTGTATTTTTTCCAAAAGAATTGCATTTGTAAGACAACTGCGCAAATACGGTGTGACAAAAAGTATTCAGACGACTGCCATTTTATTCTCTAGGGCAGTGATGGCGAACTTTGGCACCCCAGATGTTTTGGAACTACATTTCCCATAATGCTCTATACACTGCAGAGTGCATGAGCATCATGGGAAATGAAGTTCCAAAACATCTGAGGTTCCAAGGTTCGCCATCACTGCTCTAGGGTATCTGAAAAAAATATATATAATGTTTGGGGGTTGTAAATACCACGTGTAGGCTTGGTCTTTAGGTGGTTAATCAAGGCATATGCCTTAACACTTTACAAAGGTACTTGCAAGAATAAATGATGTTTAAGAGTCAAAGGGTAGATACACCAAATATTGATTTGACTTATATTTTTCCATTTATGCACCTTGTAGGATGTTAATTGATAAATTAAAATGATCTTTTACAAGTGTCTAAAATTTTGTAGAGTATCATATGTGGCGGATTGAAAACTACTGTATGCCCCGTCCATTCCAATTTTAAAAACCTCGCTATTGGCCCATTACTGTGGTAGAAAGCCTCGTTTGCTAAGAAGAGCAAATGTGAAGTGAGGCCAGGCTCCTGACCTATCAGCTCAGGAAGAGACTCTATTTTTTGAGCACCCAGGCAATCAAGCCACTGGGAGTGCTTACACTAATGAAGGATCTGACATACGGCCCCAGTGTGAAAGTAGCCTTAGTCTGGTTGAAAAAAGAAATGTCTATCTAGTTTAACCAATAAAAGGGAAAAAAAATCATACAATCCTATATACACTATCTTATACCCACAGTTGATCCCCTGAGAGGCAATCAGATATCCCCTGGATCAACTTTACCTATAAATGTTAGTATTACTTGTAATAGTGCTAAAGTTAATTAAAATACACTTTTAAAAAGTGTTTTTAAATAATAAAACATATTTTAGGTATGGCTGTACATGTTGGGGTGAGAAAAATAAATATAGGGCAATGATTTACAGTTAACTCTAAACTGAAGGGGAACACAATCAAACTATGTCTCATCTCTTGAATTAAAAAAATGTGTTTGTATATATTATATTGTGTTTGTGTGCACCAAAATAAATTTGAGTGTCTTTTTTTACTGCAAATAAAAGGTTAATAAACAGTTGCACAAATATTGTGCAATGTAAAATTGTATAATTACCATCTTTTTATTTATACATAGGGGACTTTTTGTGAAGAAAAAAAAACAGTTAAGTAATTTTTTTTCTTTAAATTGTAAAAAATGGAAGTTACAGCCAAGCACATAAAATTCCCCCCCAAATTTTTTTTGAGACCCCACTCACACAGATACACACATAACAGCGTTAACACATGCGTTGGGGGAGCCTATGCATGAAACAGTTGACTGCGATGCACATGTTACCTATCGCCACACACGCTGGAGTGAGAGCAATATTTATAACACCAGACTTCCTCTGTAACACTAAACTGATGACCTGCAGGGGACTTTTAAAGCCTCACCTATTGGAAAATATAAAATGAAAAATAGGATACTCTCCAGGGAAACAAAGGACTGTGGTGTCATTATACAGTCCCTTGTTTCCCAGGAGTGTATCCTGTTTTCAATTTGATCTTGGGATGAAGGCACCCCCACCATTCCAACATAACCTCATATCTCCCTATGGAAAATATCGGGTATTGAAGTTTGTTGCCATTTCAAAAAGGGCATGCAAATTTAAGGTTTTATTTTTGTCGGGTATGACTTTACTTAGCGCAATCTTATCTTTTATATTTTACCAAAAAATGTGGTAATTTATTGTGTTTTTGTGCCACCAAAATTAACTTTAGTGTAATTTTTACTGAAATTTTGCATTTCCTAGACCTTTGTGGAAATATTGTGGGATATAAAAAATTGGAATTACCACTATTTTGTTCTATAGGGCAGAGGTCTCCAACCTGTGGGCCGTGGCCCAACACCGGGCCGTGGCGCCTCTGCTGTCGGGCCGCGGAGGAGACAAGTAATGTCAGCGGTGCGGCGGGGGAGAGAGAAGGCGTCATCTCTCATTGCCCGCACCGCTGTTCTGCCCTTACTTACAGGGCCGCAAAGGCTGCTCTACACAGAGCTGCAGCTGCGACCCAGAAGAGAGAGAATAACGTAATTTCTCACTGCCCGCCTTCACTCTCATCTCACTTGCATGTGCCTGTGTATCACCTGCAGCTGTACCCGCACTGAGGAGAGGCTGACAGCGTTGTACCTGGCTGAAAGTACTCTGCAATGCTGTGGGGAGATTGATTTTACATGTAAATGAATTCATGATGCTAGCAGGCAGTGTGGTGTCATGTGATATCTCCACCTGGTGGCAGGCAGCGTGGCAAGTGATATCCCCATCTGGTGGCAATTAGCATGGCAAATGACATCCCCATCTGGTAGCAGGCAGCGTGGCAAGTGATATCGCCATCTGGTGGCAGAAGTGACATCCCCATCTGGTGGCAGGCATAGTAGCAAGTGACATCCCCATCTGGTGGCAGGCATAGTGGCAAGTGACAAGCGATGGTGGCAAGTGACAAGCGATGGTGGCAAGTGACACGCTTATGGCTCCCAATGATTCTGCATTATGGTGAGTTGAACTATTTTATTTTATATTACAATGTAATGATAGAAATAATGTGTTTCAATCATCCTGACACCATACCAAACATGGTGCCGAGATGATTGAAGCACTAACACCAGCCATTGCCCTGAAAAATTGCCCGCGAAAAATCGCTTACCCCCGTGTGCTTACCCCCCCCCCCCCCTGGGCCTTGGCACAATTTTCTTGCACACAGCTGGACCCTGGTGCCAAACAGGTTGGGGACCGCTGCTTTAGGGTGTCTGCATTCAGAAAATATATAATGTTTTGGGGGTTTGTGCAATCTTCAAGTCTAAAATTTTTGTGAACTACGCAAACATGGCTCTGGCAGCTAAAGAGCTGAAAGGTAAAAAAAACTTAGGTAGAGTGAGTTTGGTCTCAATACAGAGTAAAGTATGAATCAATTGAAGATAAGTCCAATCTGACGTTAGCGGAGTCATTGGCCCTTTTAACATGACTTTTAGTGAATAGTAAAATAGTAATAGTAAAAATAGTAAAAAAGTAAAAGTAATAGTAAAACAAGGGATCTCAGCTGCTGATAAAACCATCTTTATTTGTTCCTGGAGAGGTTGTTGCAGAGCTACAGTAATTCTACCCAATTAAAGGATCCAAAAGAATGTGATGTAGATGTGATGGAGGATTTTTTATGCTCGGTGGACAAACCCTTAATGCCAGCTGTCCTGGGTACATTCCTTTTCCATAAGACAAGATTTCACATTCCGAAAAACAGAACAGGATTTGGTAGACATTACATATGACAGGTCTATGATCTGTCTTTCTCCTAAGAGGTCCAAGGTATCTTATTATCCTTCTAGACCTTGAAATATAGGTGTGATTGGTGTCTAACTAAGTTATATCTTCTACATTAGTGTAGTCACTTTTTAGGAAAGTAACTATATTTCTTTAGGAGTTATAGAATATGAAATGAAACATATGAGTTTAAGATGTATAAGGGTTCAGTGTAGGCCACTACCAAAGACTCATAGATGTGTATTCCCCAAATTACACTCCAGACCATTTACGACAGGGCCTCCTCTGAATTCTCTGGCTAGGTTTATAATATCTCTGCATTCTTTCTTCTTTTGTCACCCTCCATGGCTGATTAGCATATTTATGAGATTTTATTCTTACTGTTTTGTTACCAACTTGTGGATTTTGGGAAAATGAGAGGTACTATGTTCAGTACCACTCCCCATTAACTCCACACCGTTTGGGGTTCACCAGCTCTCACCATTGTCATAACAGGGGCTGGACTACAGATACAGGTTAGCACAAAAAGATGTGGATTTACACAAAGGATATAGGGAAACAATGTGTGCAGGCATAACAAATCCAGAAAAAAAAATTGCAGTGTTCAAACAGCAAAAAATAAAGTAAACAATCCGCAAACATAAGAATAAAAAAAGACATTACCCAAAAGGAAAACCGTGCAGTACGTAAACGAATAATTTACAAATTATGGTCTTTTAACATTGATGAAACTGTATGTACCTGGATAGAAAACTGGTAGCATGAGAGCATCAAGGTGGTGGTGATTAATGTCATATTATATGAATGGCCTAGATTTGGTATAGATAGTGGGGTAATCCAAGGCTCTTTTCTGGGAATGATTCTGTTTAACTTGTTTATAAATGATACAGAGGTTGTAATAAATAGTTCAATATCAATGTTTGCTGATTATACAAAGCTAAGCAGAGAAACAACTTCACAACAGGATACAGTAACTTTACAACTAGTTATATTAGAGGAGAGGGCAGCTATATGGCAAATGAGGTTCAGTATAGAAAAATGTAAATTAATGCACCTAGGAGCTAAAAATATAAATGCAAGTTACTCCCTCTGTAGAGAACCTCTGGGGGAATCAAGGATGGATCTAGGGGTCCTAGTAAATCACAGGTTCAGAAATGGCATGCCAAGCTGCAACAAACAAGGCTAGCAGACTATTAGCATGCTTTAAAAAGAGTATTTACTCAAGAGATAAAATTATACTTCTACCACTTTACAAAACCCTGGTTTGGCTTGAGTTTGCTGTCCAGTTTCAATATCTGATAATAACCAATATATTTAATAATTTCATTTTTAGATTTGGTACTTTTCTATTCACAATACATACACTCCATGCAACCCCAGAGGACTGCTTTCCTCCTATTGGTGTGCTGCTCACACGCTCTGCATCTCCCAGGTAAATAACCTTGGGCTTTATTCACCTCCAATTGGCATTTTTTTTCTGCACCGTAGTCATCTCTTGGTCAATCATTCATCTTTCACTTTCTCTTATAGTCACCTACCACAAGGTCATTTCATCCCTCACTTTTTCCCTATCATGTCCTACCATCCTTTTTCATTTGTGTCGGTGTCAATTCACCATTTTGCTCACTGTTCCACTTCCTTTGCTCTGTTTTGAGTACACTTTTATTATTTATATTTTATCTTTAGTAGCGTTCACTGTGCACACACAATTCTTTTCTCTCTTTTTTCTTGTTTATGTCTTTTTCTTTCCTTCTTTTTCTTTTTTCTCTAATATTTTCCTTCTTTGTCTTTTCATTTTCCCCTTCCCCTTTCCCCTTTGTTGCTTTCCTACACCTTTTTCCCTTCCCTGTCTCTTCCCTGTTTATTTTATTTTATATATTTTTTTTCTCCCCATCCCCCCCTTTCCTTCCCACCCATCCCCACAGGTCTATATGTGTTTCACTCGCCTTAACATCTCCTTTCTATTTTTTCCTTTTCTTTTTCTTTTTCTTTTCCTTTTCTTCTCACTTGCACCATTTTTGTCTTCTTCTCCTGGGTATACCTGGATACATATATTATTTCTTGACTATCCATTACATATATTTTTAATTGCTGTGACAATTAGATACAACAGCCAAAATTTGGTTAAAATTATGATTATCATTTAACCAATTCAAGCATACACATTTTGAATTAAATTATATTTATATTACCTTAAAAGCACTAATCAGTGCCATTGCTTGATGTCCAGGTCGCAGGAGCCGTTATCCCACACGCCCCTTACCAAACTACGGGGCATTCCACAAGTGTAATCCACTGCAAGTTGCGCAGCTGTGCTCGGTCTTTTTTCTTGGGTACTGGCAGGCCGTGGGGCCGGTTGGTGGAGGTCTATTGAAAGTTTCAGATTCAGGAGAAATGGCTATACACACGTGATTGGTAACTATGCCTTAAATTGTTTTTTGCATCTTTATATTCATTGTACGTAATTTTGATACAATTGATTGATACAGTTGACACAACTTGTATGCGTGTAAACTTTTTCTACAGCGCATACATATCTCTGAAGAAGACCCGATGGGGTCAAAATGCGCCAAGTCTATTCAAGCGCTCGATTACTTGTACAATTGTGTGTAGTTTTACATGCGCTTCTGCGCGTTTACAATTTCTTCTGTACCACAGCTCATGTTTTTTACTCTACTGTCACATATTTCAATAAAAATTACTCCTTTTAATTGAGTGTCACCCTCATACATTACTTGCTGCCTAGAAAACCCCTTCCTCCTGGGGGAGAATTTCCTTTTTTCAGTTTTGGTCACCTGTCCTCAGGAAGGATGTGCTTGAACTGGAGAGAGTCCAGAGAGGGGAAACAAAGCTAATAAGGGGGCTGGATGACCTCAGTTATGAGAAACAACTACAAACATTAAACGTTTTCTCCCTGGAGAAGAGACTCTTAAAAGGGGATATGAACACGATATACAAATCTTTAAATGCAGACTATAGCATTGGAAGGAAACTATTTCACCTAAGGTCTTTAGAGAAGACACACAGCCAAACAATGAAGTTGGATGAGAAGCAGTTTAATCCTAAACTGTGTAAGGGGTTCTTCATTGTTTGAGCAGTAAGAATGTGGAATTCCCTTTCACAGTTGGTGGCCTCAGCGGGGAGTGTAGACCAAAAAAAGAGCAAAAAAACTCTTATGCCACGTACACACGATCAGACATTCTGACAACAAATGATCACTGGGAGCTTGTTGTCGGAAATTCCGACCGTGTGTACGCTCCAAAAATTTGAGAGCTGGTACTCAAATCTTCCGACAACAAAATCCGTTGTCGTAAATTCCGAGCGTGTGTACACAATTCCGATGCACAAAATTCCAGGCATGCTCTGAATCAAGTACGAGACAGAAGCGCTCGGTCTGGTAAAACTAGCATTCATAATAGAGATAGCACCTTCGTCACACTGCACATTTTTTAACCTTTTAATGCAGTGCATTCTCCTCTTCCTTATAATGCTAGAATTATGAAGTTGTTTTGCTGCTGATATTCACCCAGAGTTCTGACAAACTGATTTCTTTATTATTTCTTGTGATCTCATAAATAATCTTTTTTATTTTTTCGCCAGATCTCCAGAATAATAATTTTTGTCTATAGTGATCTCCTTTTTTTTTTAAATCAAGATCTCTTGTTTTTTATTTTTTTCTAGTGATCTCCATAATATTTTTTCTCGTTTTGTGTGTCAAGTTACCACAACACCATTATTATCTTGTATTTTTTAACCTCAAAGAGATTGGTTGGTGTTGGTGTCCCTTGTTAATTTGACATTGTATTTTTGAAATGTACCTGCCTACTCACAAACAAACTGTCCTTTTTTAATTATAACACATAGCCAATGATTTAAGAACAAATCTATACATTTATTAGGGGTCATAACAAAATAAAGAGGAGAAGGCAACGCTGGATAAACTGGTGAAATAAGCGAAGCCTTTGTACCCCAGGGCACACATCAACTATTTGACAGGCAAAATTGGGAGCCTGAGGAGTCCATTTAATAGGGAGCACAATCCGATCCAGAACTCAGAGAGATCAGGAACAGCAGCAGGTGACATATATGTCCCCAGGCTGTGGTCTTACAACAGCCTGCGTCTTTTGCCAGACCAGACTGAACCCAGGCCATCACTCTCTTGTCTTCCTTACACTCTTCCTTCCATGCTTGCTTTCAGGCTGTGGCTCTGGTGTTGGAGTTGTGGCAGAAGGTGGAGGAGGAGGAGGAGGATGGTCCAACTCACACAGGTGGGTTTTGCTTGTGAGTTCGCCCCTCAACCCCTTATTTAGGGCCATATATATCACTACCTCACAAAAGAGGCATTGGCCCACCTCCATTTCCTGCATTTTGTTGGCAGCCATGCAGGCATAGGCCTCAAGAAGACTGGGGAGGGTTCTGAGGGCCACATAAGGCTTCTGAATTAGCCCAAGTGCTGACTCCTCCATGCTCCTCCCCTTCCTGGGGCTTTTTTGTTGAAGGCGGAGGGGAGGGACCTGAGATTCGGTCAGGCTACGGGGCACGGCCACCTCCTAGCTGCCATTTACCCCCGCCACCTCCTGGCTGCCACTTTCCCCTGCCACCTCCTGGCTGCCACTTTCCACAGCCTCCTCCTGGCTGAGGATTTCCTGTGTATGAAAAAGGGACATAGTTTTAGTTTATTGTTCATCAATCACACACAATTTTAAGAAATATGTTGAACAATGCTATACCTGACTCAAGCTGAGCTCCTCCAAATCTTCTTCCTGGGTGGAAGGCCCAGGTTGGAAGTCAGAAGCCTCAGCTGGGGTGGAAGGAAGAGTGGAAGGATGGGTCCAGAGTGATGGCCTGATTACAGTCTGGTCTGACAGAAATCGCAGTCTGTCGTAGTACCACAGCCTGGGGACATAAACGTCATCTGCTGCTGCTCCTGATCTCTGGGAATCCTGGACCTTCTTGCGCTCCCTATTATATGTTCTCCTTAGGCCACCAATTTTGCACTTCAAATAGTTGATGTCTGCCATGGGGATCTGCGGCTGAACAAATTTGAGTAGGCAGAGTCTACTAGTGAGTAAAATTCTCTGTTAAATCTTTAAATTACTGATTTTCAAATTGGACAGTACCTTGATTCATTCTTAAGAATTTTGGTACACATAGTGGTGCATTGTTCATTGCTCATTAATACAATATTGCCCCCCTTATCAGAGGGCTTTACTGTAATATTGGAGTTTTTGGATAAATTGGATAGCGCAAGTCTTTCTTGTTCAGTCAGGTTCCCCTCAGAGTTTGTTATTTTTAATTTGTTTATTTCTTCACATGTTAATTTAACAAATGTTGCAACATTTGAATTTCATGTGAGTGAGGGGGATTTATCTGATTTCTTTTTACGTATGGATGAGTTTGTGAAGCTTTCTGTATTGGTTTGTTCAACTTGATTTTAGAGTTAAGATTTTGCTTTCTTCATACCTAGAAAGAACACAAGGGGGAAGGCGCCTCTGGGTGTAGTATAAAAAACATTTATTAAAAGCCAATGTGCAAAAAACTCACATTTAGGTGATCATAAAACAGCATGTATAGAGGTGGGGGGTTGATCCATCATGGGACAGTCCGTCAGATCAGTCACAGTGATCTCTGCTGGCCTGCCGGGCGTGTGGCTTGCTATACACCGCTGAAGCTGGCCGCGGTGGTGATGTAACTCAGAGCGAGGCCAGGAACGCAATTAGAAGGCAGGCGCGGAGTTGTGACGTCACTGGTGAGCCAGTGACCACAACTCCCCCCACCTCTTTACATGCTGTTTTATGATCACCTAAATGTGAGTTTTTTGCACATTGGCTTTTAATAAATGGTTTTTATACTACACCCAGAGGCGCCTTCCCCCTTGTGTTCTTTCTTCAGATCCTGGACCTTGGTTTCAGTTCTCTGGAAGGCAGCCCTGCTTGTGGACTCCACACCATTATTCCTTCTCCCAGATTCCTTATATGGACTCTTATGGACTAATGTATCATTTCCCTCCCCTCTAATATACATTCCCATAATATTTGTAATCATTATCTGCAAATTATGATGGTTTTATGCCCTTTCCAGATTTTGCGCCTTTCCTTGTATATTATTTCTTCGTACCTAACCTCGACTGGGGCAGTTGTAAATCCAATGTGATTGTGAGTGACTTCAGATGTAATGGGTGAAGTGACCGAATTGGTCACCTAAATGTGTTTGTGTCATTGTGAAGAGGCTTGAGTGCAGGAAGAAGAAGAAATAGAGGTAACACCCGTGAAAATAGCTGGAAGTTGCTCACCCTCATGTGAGTTACCAACCACCGTGTTAGAATCACCATGTGCAGGTGTGGGTAGAGATTTTCGGTTGTGCGCTTTTTGTGCATTAGATCCTGAGTATTGTCTCCATAGGAATGTCTTTTATTTTTTCGAGAACCTGTGTATTTGGAAGATTCTTGAAAAGAAGAAGTGGAAGAATGAGATGAGGTTTGTGACACAATAGAATGCGTATCATCAAAAAACAGCATTTCTATTCCTTTTTGTTCTGTGTTGCGCATATTCATTCTGCCATTTGTAGGCCCTATTTTCCTAAAATGCTAACTTATCATGGCAAAATTTCTTTTCTTTCTTGATTAATATCTCTCTATTATATTTTTCAACATGTTCTTTTAATTAATTTTCTTGTGATGAGTAAGTGGGGTGTAATTTTAAAGGTGCTAGCTGGGAATACAATTTGTCAATCTCTAATTCAACAGTACGTTTATTATATTCATCGATAAGGAGATTCATCATACCCTTGGAATATTTTTGTAGAATCTCTTCCTATTGTTTATAAGTTGGGTCTAAATTGTCCAGAGTGGGAAAAATTAGTACTCTTAGACCAAATGGGTTAATTTTTTCTTTTATGTAATTATCAAGAGTCTTGGTGTGCCAAAAGTAAGATGGCTTTTTTCAATAGTTTTTTCAATTGATTAAAAAGGGACTTCACTTGGGTATCTTGTTGCTCTTTTTGTCCAAAGTTTTTATAAAATTGCTACATAAGTGTGTCCCATTCTTTGCCGTGATAGTCAGCCATGCTGGAATGGACCAAAGAAAAAAGAGGGGGGGGGGGGTAGGGCTAATGGGTCTCTGCAAAGCAAAAGGTGTGAACTGTAACTCTACCAAAAAAGGTTACTTACTGTATAGCGCAGCAACTGTATAGGGCGGGGGGGTTTTCACTACCCAATTTAATTCAAAATATAAATAGCAGCTGGTAATATGCCAAAATCCCTAAGATATATGCATAGAAAAAGCCCTCATAATGGGACTTTAGTGGTAGTGGTTCATATTTAAGTAAATAGAAAGGGGGTAATTTACTATAGCGCTGCAGCGCTAATTAGCGCTAAAACGCTATTCACTATAGCACTGGTAAAATAATACTCCCAATATCGAATTTACTATAGTTCCCTGAAACCAAATAGTGCCCAAACCCTTACTCTGCTAAAACCTGGAGAATTGTACATGGAAATATTGTTTAGAACATGATAATATTACCTAAATGGTACTGAAATATGCAGTATATTATTTAAAGATAATCTGCTTTTAAACTGTGTGAAAAAGTGATTTCTACACTGAAATATCTTTAAAAGTCTGAGAAGAGATAAATTCCCCATTTTGTACAACTAGGTGCCAACACAACTGAGCATGCTCTCATTTTAGCTCAAGTGTCTTTTTTACAAGGCGCTATAGTAAATACCAAAATGAGCGCTGTGTTAACCACTTGACAACTGGGCACTTAAACCCCCTTCCTAACCAGACCAATTTTCAGCTTTTGGTGCACTCACATTTTGAATGACAATTACTCAGTCATGCAACACTGTATCTATATGAAATTTTTGTCCTTTTTTTTCACACAAATGGAGCTTTCTTTTGGTGGTATTTAATCACCGCTGGGTTCTTTATTTTTTGCGCCGTAAAAGAAAAAAAAACGAAAAATCTGTAAAAAAAATACATTTTTCTTCATTTCTGTTATAATATTTTGCAAATTAGTAATTTTTCTTCATATATTTTGGCCAAAATTTATACCACTACATATCTTTGGTAAAAATAACCCAAATCGGTGGATATTATTTGGTCTTTTTGAAAGTTATAGAGCCCAAAAGCTATGGTGCAAATATCTGAAAATTGATCACACCTGAAGTACTGACGGCCTATCTAATTTCTTGAGACCCTAACATGCCAGAAAAGTACAAATACCCCCCAAATGACCCCTTTTTGGAAAGAAGACATTCCAAGGTATTTAGAAAGATGCATGGTGAGTTTTTTGAAGTTGTCATTTTTTCCCACAATTCTTTGAAAAATCAAGGTTTTTTTTTTACTTTTTTTTTTCCACAAAATTGTCATATTAGCAGGTTATTTCTCACACACCGCATATGCATACCACAAATTACACCCCAAAACACATTCTGCTATTACTCCCGAGTACGGCGATACCACATGTGTGAGACTTTTACACAGCGTGGCCACATACCGAGGCCCAACATGCAGGGGAGCACCTTCAGGCGTTCTGGAGCACCCAGGCCAATTCTGACATTTCTCTCCTACATGTAAAAATCATCATTTATTAGCTAGAAAATTACATAGAACCCCAAAACATTATATATGTTTTTTTAGACCCTAGAGAATACAATGGTGGTCGTTGCAACTTTTTATCTCGCACGGTATTTGCGCAGCAATTTTTTTAATGCGTTTTTTTTGGAAAAAAAACTGTTTTGTGCTTTACAAAAACCAAAACAGTGGACCCGGCAGTCACGGATGTGTTCGGGTGCGCGCCCCAGGGGACCCGCGAGAGGGGAATTCTGGGAGGACGTCATAGTACGCCCTCCCAGAGTTATCCAACTGCCCTGCAGCCGTCATTCGGCTATGGGCCGGTTGGTAAGTGGTTAAAGAGCATTTTTTGGAAGTGAAAATCGGCGCTATTATAGTTCAATGCAAGTTTTGGCCATTGATTCTAATGGAACAATTGTAATTTTCACAAATAAATCCTTTTAATGTTGAGATGAAATGTTTGACCATTCTTCCAGAAGTGCATTTGTGAGGCCAGGCAGTGATGTTGGATGAGAAGGCCTGGCTCGCAGTCTCTGATCTAATTCAGCCAAAAGGTGTTCTATCAGGTTGAGGTCAGGACTCTGTGCTGATGCCCTAGGAGTTCTCTTCACTGGAATTAAGAGGCCAAACCCAACCCCTGAAAAACAATCCCACATCATAATCCCCCTCAACCAAATGATTTGGACCAGTGCACAAAGCAAGGTCCATAAAAACATGGATGAGTGAGTTTGGGATAAAGGAACTTGACTGGCCTAGACAGAGTCCTGACCTCAACACAACAGAACACCTTGGGGATGAATTAGAGCGGAGACTGTAAGTCAGGCCTTCTCGTCCAACATCAGTGCCTGACCTCACAAATGCACTTGAAAGAGTGGTCAAACATTTCATCTCAACATTAAAAGGATTTATTTGTGAAAGTTACAATTGTTCCATTAGAATCAATGGCCAAAACTTGCATTGAACTATAATAGCGCAGATTTTCACTTCTAAAAAATGCTCTTTAACACAGCGCTCATTTTGATATTTACTATAGCGCCTTGTAAAAAAGACACTTGAGCTAAAAAGAGAGCATGCTCAGTTGAAGCTGTTATAGCTGCAAAGGGTGGGCCAAATGAATTTTGAACCCTACGGACTAAGACTGGGATGCCATTACAGTTCATGTGCGTTTAAAGGCAGGCATCCCAATACTTAGGCCAATATATTGTATATTGCTTGTGACACAAAGCATGGCTATGGACTTAGGGCTGGTTCACACCACAGAGATGCACACTACATATGTGAGGCTGCCTGCTGGCTAAGTGGGTAGCAATTCTGTCTAGCAGCACTGGGGTTGCTGGTTCAATTCTCCAACATGCTAATGCTTGTGTTGAAGTATATATGTTCTCCCTGTGTGGGTTTCTCACCACAATCCAAAGACATGCTGGCATTTTATTTGTTCCTGTCTGACCATGCAAACATGGTTTGGGAGCATGTGCTGACCTTCTACTCTTTGATCTCATTGCTTAATCAGGCACACAGAAATGCAGCTTCCAGCAGAACATGGTCACCAATATATGTATGTGTGTGGATTTGTGGGGTGGTGGTGGGTGTTATATTTTGAACATGTGCCTTTTTTAATATTATGTTGGAATGCTTTGTAAAAATGACTGTTAAGTATGTTTCTATAATCTTGCAGATAAAAAAATGTGATGTGTAGCTCGTTATACACTGAAAGTAAAGCTGTGTCCACTCTAAGGTTTAGACAAATTTTAGATTGTAAGCTCTTATGAGCAGGGCCCTTAAAACCCAATTGCTAACTGTTTTGCTAAATGTAGCACCATATATCCTGTAGAAATTTTTTTGAAGCTAGTAAATGAATGTACATAATTTTGTTTCTGCTGGCAAAAATAAAAGTACATTATTGAGCTTGTTTGTTGTTTTTTTTTTGTTTTTTTCTTTCTTCTTTTTAGTTTTGGGAAAGTGCAATATCTTTTATATCTTATAATTTTTATATGTTATATATAACAGCTGTGGAGAATTGCAGGTAATGAATTCAGCTGGTGGAAAGGCAGTGTTGTATGTGTCAGCCCTAGCTCACATTGGTGCGATTTGACATGTCAAATCGGTGGCAACTGCACCGTTCTGATTGGGGCGGCGCCGCAAATTTCCAAAAGTAGTTTCTGTACTACTGTTTGGCGACTTCGGGGTGCGATTTTTATTGACATCAGTGCAGAAACCTGCACAGATGTCTCTGAAATCCCCCCCCCGCCGCAGTCGGGACTGACATGCGTGAATGGAATTGTGTGAGTTCAGCTGAACTCGCATAATTTCCTCCCGCTGTCAGAGAGAACCAGGGCTAAAACTGGGCCTTTGTCTTTGTAATTCACCTGCTGCTATCCCAGGGACACCATTTCTTATCAAACTCTCTTAGGTTTACCTTCAAATATCATATGTAGAAATACAGATTTGCATATCTGCAAATTAAAAAAAAAATAGAAAAATTCGAATTGTGGTTGCGATCAAATATTCGCAGCTGCGATCAAAAAAGTGTAGTTTCACCTTCTGTCCCGGAAATTAGTCATCTCCATCTAGGTGGACATGATGAGGTCCCTCTTTAGCAAAGAGGAGGTGCTGCTGATTTGACGGGTAAGTGTAGGATATGTACTTGTGCTTATTCAATGTGGGAGTGGATGTGGTAGTTAGATTTGGTGTGGTTCATTGACTTGTTTGGCATCACCACACATTTGCTTCTGGCCCATGTGCACACATCACTTCCTGCATTTGTTCTGCTGATGTAAATCAGTAAGGACTATGCAAATATAAATGAGAGCTCCTTTCTATTAAAATATATGATTTCTTTCACAGTTGGGGGACTTTTTCAGCAAAATTGGACCTCTGAGTTGCATGACAAGTTGTACCCCATGATTCTCAATGATAACCATTCATATCTGTGCTACTTCAAGTTGCAACAACTTCAAAAGTAGTCCCTGTACTACTTTGGTGTGACTTTCATGTGACTTGAGGTACATAGGGTGCAATATTACACAGGAATTCCCAGAAGTTGGGGCCAAGTTGCAGCAGCAAAGTGGCAGCAAAATAGTGTTTCTTTCAGGTCGCAGCAGTGTGAAGGAGATTCATGGATAATACCTTTGAATTAGGCAACAACTTCAAAGTAGTCCCTGTACTACTTTGGTGTGACTTTCATGTGACTTAGGTACATAGGGTGCAATATTACACAGGCATTTCCATAAGGACCCTTTCACACTTTACGACCTGAAAGTCCTGCGATTTTGCATCGCTTTTTGCCGCAAATTTGATGTAATTTGAAGCAATGCCAGTGTAATCTTGAGGTCTATTCAAGTGGTCTGATATGGATATTAAGGGGAACCCTGCACCAAAATTTGAAAAAAATGGCATGGTTAACCCCCCAAAATCCATACCAGACCCTTATCCAAGCACGCAACCTGGTAGGCCGCAGGAAAAGAGGGGGGATGAGAGAACACCCCCTTCCTGAACCGTACCAGGCCACATGTCTTCAACATGGGGAGGGTGCTTTGGGGTTTCCCCTCAAAGCACCTTGTCCCCATGTTGATGGGGACAAGGGCCTCATCCCCACAACCCTTGCCTGATGGTTGTTGGGGTCTGCGGGTGGGGGGGCTTATTGGAATCTGGAAGCCCCCTTTAACAAGAGGGCCCCCAGATCCCGCCCCCCTATGTGAATGGGTATCGAGTACATTGTACCCTTGGTACACATTTACCAAAAAACATTGGTACCAAAAAACATTGGTACCCCTACACATTTACCAAAAAAGCTGTGAAATATGACAAAAGACAATAGCCGGTTTTTGACAATTCCTTTATTAAAAATGTCTTCTTCCCCCGCTCCTTCCTCCAGTCTTTCTTCGATTTTCTCCTTCTTCCTCCAGCTTCTTCTTACCCCGCTTCATCCTCCATCTTCCTCCTCTTCTTCCTCCAGTCTCCTCCATCTACCTCCCGCTCCCACCACCGACCTGCTGAACATGAAAACAATGAACCTCCCGCGACGCTGCGGCCAGCCAATCTGTCCGCTTCCATAGCGCACATATTATATATAACTATGGGGTGTGGCCACCATATGACATCATCAGGAGACTCCACCCCCTTGTAAAATCACTGACCCATCATGCCCCATGCTGTAAAGTCACAAGGGGCGGGGACTCGGATTAACATTATCCGCCCCATCGCAGCATCGGAGGAAGTTCATTTTTTGAATGTTCAGCAGGAGCGGCGGAGGAGAAAGACCGGAGGATGGACCGGGGGAAGAAGAAGCCAGAGGAAGATGGAGAAGACCGGAGGAAGAAGCGGGGAAAGAAGAAAACATTTTTAATAAAGGAATTGTCAAGAAACGGAGAAGTGGGTTAGTCTTTTGTCACATTTCACTGTATATTTTGTGAATTGGTAGGGGTACAATGTACCCGATACCCATTCACATGGGGGGGCAGGATCTGGGGGCCCCCTTGTTAAAGGGGGGCTTCCAGATTCCGATAAGCCCCCCGCCCGCAGACCCCCACAACCACCGGGCAAAGGTTACGGGATGAGGCCCTTGTCCCCATCAATGTTGCGGCTCGGATAAGGGTCTGGTATGGATTTTGGGGGGACCCTCTCGCCATTCCTTTTTCAAATTTTGGCACAGGGTTCCCCCTAATATCCATACCAGACCCTTTAGGTCTGGTATGGATTTTGGGGGGCCCCTACAACATTTAAAAAAAATTGGCAGGAAGTTCCACTTAATATCCATACCAGACTCGAAGGACCTGGTATGGACTGGTGGGGGGAACCTACTCCGTTTTTTAATTTGTTTTTAACCCTATATTGCCGGGAATCGGCAATTCATTACAGCCGCAAGCAATTTTTTTTTTTTAAATCTTTTTATTTGAAAAAATTTTTCATTACAACAAACAAGAATAAAAGGAACAAAGAACACCACCATGAGCAGGGACACATTAATACCGTCCTCTTATCCATACATTATTATCATTCCAATGTGTACCAGTTCAGGATACCCGTAAACAGTAAACTTCAAAAAGAGTTTCTTCTTTTTTCCCCCCATTTACTCCCCCAACCCCACCCCACCCCCAGCAAACCCCCCACCATACACCTTACCATACATCTTTTGAACCAAACCCTCCCCCTACCATCCTCATCCCACCCCCCCTTCCATTCCGACCCTATCCTGGTCCAGCCATACTTTCCATATTTTATCAAATTTCTTATGGTTACCCCTCTTCTTATATATGTACTTTTCTTTGCAAATCACCTCCCTTACTGCATTCACCCACTCTGAAACCGTCGGTGCCTCCTTTCTCTGCCAGTGCCGTGCGATAAGCTTTTTACCCTGAAACAGGCATCTGACCCTTGCTGTCTGTATGTCCTTTGAGGCCACTTTGTCCTCCGTCAGTCCCAACAAGCACTCTCTTGCCTCCAACCTCAATGACATCCCAAACACCAAGTTTATCTTTTCCACAACCCCTTTCCAATATCTATGTAGCTTGGGACATCGCCAAAACATGTGAATCAAATCTCCATACCCCCCTCCACATCTTTGGCACTTTGAGTCGGGTCTCTTACCCCACTTAAATAATTACAATGGTGTATAATATGCCCTATAGGATAAGTAAAAGTGAGACATCACCTGTGAAGGAGAAAGAGTGACTCTGGGCCCTAGCAATTTTATATGAAATGTTTTAGAAACGTAATTTTGCTGCGGTACAGTAATAAACACGGGAAAGATTCGCTACTTTACAGGCATACTATGGACACCCCCAGGCATGATATTTAAAGGAATTTTTCATTTTTATTGTTTCACTTTAAGCATTATTGCATTACTGCTCCTGAAAAAACTGCAGTTTTTAAAACTTTTTTTGCATTGATACATGTCCCTGGGGCAGAACACAGGTCCTCATACGCTTTTTATGGCAATAACTTGCATAAAAGCCTTTAAAATGAGCACTTTTGATTTTTCATGTTCATGTCCCATAGACTTTAATGATGTTCGCACAAATTTTTGGCCTGTTCGCAAGTTCTGGTGCGAACTGAACTGGGGGTGTTCGGCTCATCCCTACCCAATGGCACATGAACATGGTTGGTACCATAATATTAATGCCTCAAATGCAAAACATTATTGTATACAATGAAAAGAATCAAACATTAGTAATAGTATTTTTTATGTATGATTGTGCTCAGCTCCATAGCGTAGTTGTATGCCCTGCTACCTTCAAAGGTCTCAAGCCATGGGTTTGAATTCCACTAATGGTATCACCTCCTTAAAACGTGCATTGTACTCAGCAGCATAATTAGCAAATGCAGATCAGTTTGGTTTATTCCATCATTTTAACTCTTCAAATGCATACAATCTGGAAGGCCACAGGAAAAGAGGGGGGACGAGAGAGCGCCTCCCTCCTGAACCGTACCAGGCCACATGCCCTCAACATGGGTAGGGTGCTTTGGGGTCCCCCCCAAAGCACCTTTTCCCCAAGTTGAAGGGGACAAGAGCCTCATCACCACAACCCTTGCGCCAATGGTTATGGGGGTCTGCAGGTGGGGGGCTTATCGGAATCTGGAAGCCCCCTTTAACAAGAGGGCCCCCAGATCCCCAGCCGGATTTTGACAATTCCTTTATTAAAAATGTCTTCTTCTTTCCCCGCTCCTTCCTCCGATCTTCCTTCGGTTTTCTTCTTTTTCCTCCAGCTTCTTCATACCCCGCTTCATCCTCCATCTTCCTCCTCTTCTTCCTCCAGTCTTCTCCATCTTCCTTTGGCTTCTTCTTCCCCTGCTTCACTCCCTGGTCTTTCTCCTCTGCCACTCCCGCCACCGGCCTGCTAAACATGAAAACAATGAACCTCCCCTAATGCTGCGGCCAGCCGATCTGTCTGCTTCCATAGCGCACATATCATATATAACTATGGGGCGTGGCCGCCATATGACGTCATCAGGAGACCCCCTTGTGACATCACTGACCCATCATGTCCCATGTGGTAAAGTCACAAGGGGCAGGGTCTCGGAGTGACATCATCCGTCCCATCGCAACATGGGAGGAGGTTAATTTTTTGAATGTTCAGTAGGAGCGGTGGAGGAGAAAGACCGGAGGAAGAAGAAGCCGGAGGAAGATGGAGAAGCCTGGAGGAAGAAGTGAAGAAAGAAGACATTTTTAATAAGGAATTGTCAAGAACAGACTATTGTCTTTTGTCACATTTCACTGCTTTTTTTGTGAATTGGTATGGGTACAATATACCCGATACCTATTCACATAGGGGGCGGAATCTGGGGGCCCCCTTATTAAAGAGGTGCTTCCAGATTCCAATAAGCCCCCCACCCGCAGACCCCCACAACCACCTGGCAAAGGTTACGGGGCTTTTGTCCCCATCAACATGGGCACAAGGTGTTTTGGGGGACCCCAAAGCACCCTCCCCATGTTGAGGGCATATGGCCTGGTATGGTTCAGGAGGAGGGGGGCCGCTCTATCGCCCCCCTCTTTTTCTGCAACCTGCCAGGTTGCGTGATTAGATAGGGGTCTGGTATGGATTTTGGGGGGACCCCATGCCATTCTTTTTTCAAATTGTGGCGCAGGGTTCCCCTTAATAAGGGTCTGGTATGGATTTTGCGGGGACCCCTACGCCATCTTAAAAAAAAATAATTGGCCTGGATTTCCCCTTAATATTCATACCAGACTCGAAGGACCTGGTATGGACGGGTGGGGGGAACTTACACTGTTTTTTTTTTTATTTTAACCCTATATTGACGGGAACCGGCAATTCATTACAGCCGCGACCAATTTTGGATGAAATGTTTTTCTTTAGAAATGTCATTTTGCTGCGGTACAGTAATAAACACAGGAAAGATGGGCTACTTTACAGGCATACTATAGACACCCCCAGGCACGATATTTAAAGAAATTTTTCATTTTTATTGTTTCACTTTAAGCATTATTAAAATCACTGCTCCTGAAAAAATGGCCGTTTTAAAAACATTTTTTCCAGTTGATGCATGTCCCCTGGGGCAGGACCCAGGTTCCCATACACTTTGTATGGCAAAGAACTTGCATATAAGCCTTCAGTGAGAACTTTGAATTTTGCAGGTTCGAGCCCTATTGACTTCCACTATTCCCACATATGGGATCTGACAGGCATTTTTGCAAGCAATAGCGCTGCTTTCCATTTGCATTAGCGCCCAGTTTCTGAGAGTTGAAGTCTTAATTGGTCTTAATTGGGCACTTTTTTCTGGGACTGCAGGATCAATTTTCATCGCTATAGTAAATGATCCCCAAAGAAAGGATTGTTAAAAGTTTCCAAATTCTTTAACCACAGCCCCGGAAGAATTTACCCCCTTCCTGACCAGAGCACTTTTTGCGATACGGCACTGCGTCGCTTTACCTGAATTGTTGAGCGACGTTGTACCCAAACAAAATTGACGTCCCTTTAATCCCACAAATAGAACTTTCTTTTGGTTGTATTTGATCACCTCTGCGGTTTTTATTTTTTGCGCTATGAACAAAAAAAGAGCCACAATTTTGAAAAAAAGCAATATTTTTTACTTTTTGCTATAATAAATATTCCCAAAAAACGAATTTCTTTCTCAGTTTAGGCCGATATATAATCTTCTACATATTTTTGGTAAAAAAAAAATCGCAATAAGCGTACATTGATTGTTTTGCGCAAAAGTTATAGTGTCTACAAAATAGGGGATAGATTTATGGCATTTTTATTATTATTTTTTTTATTAGTAATGGCGGCGATCTGCGATTTTTATCATGACTGCGACTTTGGTGGACACATTGGACACTTTTGACAATATTTGGGGCCAGTGACATTTATACAGCGATCATTGCTATAAAAATGCACTGATTACTGTGTAAAGGACACTGGTAGGGAAGGGGGTTAAACACTAGGGTGTGATCAAGGGGTTAAGTGTGTCCTAGGGAGTGATTCTAACTGTGAGAGGGTGGGCTTCAAGTCACATAACAGCGATCACCGCTCCCAATAACAGGGAGCAGTGATCTCTGTCATGACACAAGCCAGGACGGAGAAATGCCTTGTTTACACCCATTCTGAGGCCCTGTGACACGATCGCCGGGAGACTGGCGGACATCGAGTCCGCTGGTCCCGCAGGCACAGTCATACTGTACACGGCCTCTGGCGGCGCACGTGTGCCTGCTACCCCCGGCTCTTAAAGGGGACATACAGGTACGCCCATTGGCCCATCACTGCCATTGTACCGACGTATATCGGCGTGCAATGGTCAGCAAGTGGTTAAAAAAAAATCATGTCTCAGTCCTCCTATTGCTCAGTGCTTAGTGGGATTTGTAGCATAAGGAGTCAATTGCCCCATTATATGGCTACCGTCTCAAACTACAACTCCCAGGATTCTCAGCACTCTGTAGAGAAGTATATGGGCTTACTTGGCTTCAGTAAAGCCCCCTTTGGCTGGAGCAAAATAATGCAGCATATCATCAGTACCTCAGTAAAGGGAGAGAATAAATGTATGTAATGTAATATGAAATAAGCTTAATTATCTAAAGCATATCGTATTTGGGTCACATGACACATTTTTCCCAAATAGCGCATGCAATACTGAAAATGTCCTTTCACTATCCTTTTATGCGGTATTTACCTCAAAAAGCTAAAATTCTCCAAAAATACCGCCTAAAACAAAGTCAATTCACTAAAGGAAAAAAAAGCAAGCATTTAATAAGTAGCGATCCAAGCATGCAAAAAGCCAGCATTAAAAAAAATGTTAATAAAAAAAATGGGGTGAAGTCATCCCCAAAATCCACACCAGACCCTTTTCCAAGCATGCAGCCTGGCAGGCCAGAAAAGGGGAGGATGAGCAAGCGTTCCACCATCCTGAACCATATCAGGCCACATGCCCTTAACATGGGGGGCTTTGGGGAGACTCTCTCCAAAGCACTCTGCCTCCATGTTAATGATCCACAACCCTGGCCCAGTTTTTATGGGGGTGCGGGCGCTAAATAAACTAAGGGGCAGAATCACCTGGTGACATCACTTGGTGACCCTGCCCCCTTGTGGCATCATCGATCCAGTGTGCCCCTGTCAATGATGTCACAAGTTTATTTAGCTGTCAGTGGACAGGAGCCAAGCATCTGTTGCGGATGTTTTTTTTTGTGGGTCTGCAGCCAGCGATCATTGTGATTGACTCTGAATTTACAACAGGAGACATTTATTTCATTTTTTTTTCTTTTTTAAGTAAAGGACTTGACAAAAACTGACTCTGAGACTTATTTACTTTGGCCATTTTTATGGTGTATTGGTAGGGGTACTATGTACCCCATACTCACTCACATAGGGGGGCTGGGATCTAGGGAACTCCTTGTTAAAGGGGTGTTCCAGATTCTGATAAGTCACCCCCACATCCCCACAACTACCAGCCAGGGTTACATAGTAGACATGTGCATTCGTTTTCGTCTGAATACATTTTCGTCCAAATTTCAGGTATTTTCGTTATCGTTTTAACAAACGATAACGATAGTGCAGAATACGAAAAATGAAAGATCGGATATAAGCAAATGCTTTATTTTCGTTTTCGTTGCGACAACAGTTCGATATAGATAGGAGATTCGACATGATGCTGACAATAACAATCTGTGTCCATCAAAACTGTGGTCGAATGTGCCTAACCCTAACTCTATTAGTCCAAGATTATTCTACATAGAGAGAAAAGATTTGACATAGAGAGAAAAGATTCGATATAGAGAGAAAAGATTCGACATAGAGAGAAAAGATCGCTGCTGGAATTGGATGGGGGAAATAAAATAAAAAAAATGATGATGATGTATGTTATTGGCTGATTGTAACCAAAGAGGAGGAGCAGTAAAATAGCTAGAACTAAGTACACACGTACAGCCAACTTACTTTCACTTATGATTTGCTAGCAGAGAGAGACACAGATACTGAATCATTTCAGAAGACAGTCAATCTTAGCTGGTCCATTTGTCAGAGAACCTGAATTATTTAGCAATTAAGCATAAGCACAGCAGCAGAACAATAGTGAAGCAAGCTACAGTTCAACTTAACTTTTTCATAATAATCTGCTGCTATTGTGTTAGTGTTGTGAACTTGATAGTGATACTAGTGTTGCTAGTGTTGTGATAGCCTCAGAGGCTGCCCGTGTTGGGGGGGCGAGGGATTTATCATTATAGATTCTATATTATAGATTGAGATTCTATATAGATTCTATATACCCTATCTTGTTACCTGTCTGATCAGTGATCACTATCACCAGTCCATTTTCTGTTTGAACTATATACATTCAACATGAACGACGAAGATTCGACAAAGCAGCGAAAAACATACAAACGTCGAATCTTTGGCTTATGGTGTCTTTCAAAAGTTTTAAAAAGATTCGACGGAGCAGCTAAACTATACGGCATTGTACAGTTTAGCTGCTCCGCCGAATCTTCTTAGAACATTCGACAGACACCATATGCCTTCAATGACAGGTTTGACCTTAATTAATTTGGATTTTCGGACAAATGCAATTTTTAACGAAAAACAAAGTAAATAAAAACTAATTTCGGGAGTAACTAAATAAATTTACTTTTCAGACGAAAACGAAATTCCGAAACAAAATATTTCAGTGTGCACATGTCTACATAGTTACATAGTTAGTCTGGTTGAAAAAAAAAACACAAGTCCATCTAGTTCAAGCAATAAAAGGGAAAAAAAATCATACAATCCCATATACACAATCCTATACCCACAGTTGATCCAGAGGAAGGCAACAAAAACCCCCAAGAAAAGCATGATACAATTTGCTTCAGCAGGGGAAAAAATTCCTTCCTGCTCCCCCGAGAGGCGATCAGATATTCCCTGGATCAACTTTACCTATAAATGTTAGTATCCAGTTGTGGGGTTTAGGCCCTTGTCCTCATCAACATGGGGACAAGGTGCTTTTGTGGGTGGGCATGTGTTCTGGTATGGTTTAGGAGGCAAAGCGCTCGCTCGTCCTTCCCTTTTCTGGCCTGCCAGGCTGCATGCTCAGATAAGGGTCTGGTATGGATTTTGGGGGGACCTCACAACATTTTTTTCTTTTGGTATGAGGTTCCCCCTGAAATTCTTACCAGACCCAAAGGGCCTGATATGGATTTTCTAAAGGTATCATTTACCCTTTTGTTACATAAGGTGGATGTTACAGTAAATGTATTTTCCTTTTGATGAATAGATGTTGTTGATGTTGATGTTGTCAGGATTTAATTTTTCACTTGGAGAATCATGGCCAGATTGTGAACAAATTATAGGTGAAGTTCCTTTTTGAAAGTTCACCATCAAATTTTGGGTGAAATATGGGCAAATTTTGTACACCCCTTAATTTTGTAGAGAACTGAAAGTACTACTTGGTTGCAATATTTAAATAATTAAGTAACTATTTTTTAAATATAGTTTTCATTTTCTATGCCTTCTCTTGTGCTTTTTAAATACTGTAGACTCTTTGCCTGATCTACCTGGTAAAGTATGCACTGTTTGCCACAAATGGGACATCACAGTTTTACTGCAGAAACTAGAGTGCAATATTCTAGTGTACTGTGTGTTGGCATGGCTACTTGTTACCTAGTTTAGGAGGCCCCGGGAAAGGATGACGTTATCAGCTAAATTCAGTAAAAAGTTCCTGAGTAAATGATACTTTCTTTTAGATCCATTATAAATGCATACAATTGCTTGGGAAATAAAAGTTTGTACTTATTTTGCTGTTTTAAAGTATATGTCAACCCAAAATATCTAAAAATAGGCATACAATATAAATACTGTCTAGGTTTTCTAATGAAAAAGATCATTTATATACAATTTTTGCTTGCTACTATCCAGATGTTTCTGTCCCTGCAGGCAAGAGAGACACTTGAGGTTGTCAGCAAGGTTGGGGTTGTCGGTGACATCACTGAAACAGGAAATCCTAGTTTTGGCTGCTAAAAAGCCAGGGCAGCTGTCAATCAACCAGCAGGGAGTATTAACTGCAGCTGTCTTCAGTATAAACAGAAGAGTGACAATGCTCCAGCAGCATGGGGAGCTGATGGGATAGCAATGGCACTCTTCTACTGCCCCGTACACACGGTTGGATTTTCCGACGGAAAATGTGTGATAGGACCTTGTTGTCGGAAATTCCGACCGTGTGTAGGCTCCATCACACATTTTCCATTGGATTTTCCGACACACAAAGTTTGAGAGCAGGATATAAAATTTTCCGACAACAAAATCCGTTGTCGGAAATTCCGATTGTGTGTACACAAATCCGACGGACAAAGTGCCACGCATGCTCAGAATAAATAAAGAGATGAAAGCTATTGGCCACTGCCCCGTTTATTGTCCCGATGTACATGTTTTACGTCACCGCGTTCAGAATGATCGGATTTTCCGACAACTTCGTGTGACCGTGTGTATGCAAGACAAGTTTGAGCCAACATCCGTCGGAAAAAATCCTAGGATTTTGTTGTCGGAATGTCCGAACAAAGTCCGACCGTGTGTACGGGGCATTAGAAGGGTCTTGGAGATAGCAAGATGAACATGTTTTTTTAAACATTTACTCACACCAATTTAAAAAAATGCACATGTAAAGTTGCAAACCAAAAAATAACTATTTCAACCACTTTGGTATTTTGGTTTACATACACTTTAAGTCAGCAAAGAGCATCTCAGATACTTCTTCTGATAAAACAGCTTAAATTGCTGTCAGTATTACAGTCTGGGAATGCACATAGGTATTTTTCTCAATTCAATCAAAACCAAATAGTATGACCAAATAGTTGTGTGTAAGGTGGATATATCCTTATTTAGGACATTAGACTAATGTCAGAAGCAATATTAATCAAGCACATTTTATCATTATGGGCTCATGTACAAATGGTACACACTCCCACAACATCTGGCTAATACATTTGCTGCAGTTCTAAGAACAGTAGTTTTATAAAAACAAAGAAATGTCAGTCACTGTTACTTTTCTAACATAGGAACGAGAAATAAATATAAGATTATCTATAAATGTATGCTGGCCTTAGAAAGCCTATCCAGCCAGAGGACAATCTTTCTATCTAAAGAAGAAAAATAAGTGTATTGTTGTGTCAATTGATGCTTTTGCACAAGCTATCTGGGGATTTCTTTCAATATCCAAATGAATGGGTATGCTGTTATATTAATATTATCATTGAGCATGGCTTTTCTCATCATTTAGTAAATGACCCATATTTTGTCTAAACAATCGAAAGGGTTTGGTAGATATTTTACGTATGTGATTAGCTTGGCATTATAGCAGCACAGCATTTGTATGCAGTGATTTAAACTATGCTGTTAAAACTGCCTGCTGTAACTCTTTCAAGACAAAAAATGCACATTGCACACTAGTTTGCTTATCCTGTCCTTAAAGGACCCAGTACTGTGACAATCATAACTCTACATTTAAAAAAAAAAAAAAAAAAAAAAAAAAAAAAGCTTGCTTGTGAAAATGAAGTTGCTTTTCTCTGAAATTTAGGCATTATGAAACAGGAACTGCTTTGCAGTTAGAAGAAGAAAGGATTCAACTTTGTTCTTTCTTTTCAGCTCAGCTGTACAATTTATTTTTGTCCTGGCAACGGATTTTAAATCTCTCTGTCTGTCTTTTTTTCATGGGAACTGTTTGGTAAGTGCCGACATTAGAGCTGACAAAGCTTTGTGTGTTTTTTTTTCCTTGCCTGGTTTCTGTGTCTGTGTGTGCAGGCATGCATTCATTAATGTAATTCCTCAACATTCAACAAGAGAGTATCATAAACCATGGAGGAAAGGGGAAAGAAGCTCATAAATATTTAGATTCTCCGGTCTACCTTACAAACCTTAGTGAAAAAAGGCCTTATTTACTAAGGCCTCGGTCTAAGTTCATCTGCATGTGAATTAAAATGGGGGTTCAAAGGATGAAAAGGTGGTGCAAAGTAGAATACAAATCTTATAGTCCCTAGGGGGTCATTCATCTTGCTCTTGTCAATACAGTCACAGTCTTACTCTTGGCTATTCCTTGCGCATGGCCAAACCAGAAGAGTGTGCAGTGTTGCAAATTCTGTTCTCACTTTGTTTCTGTTCAATTCTGCCATGCAGAGCTTTGGTGAGCAACTTTAACAGAACATTATCCACCGGCAATAAAAAATGTACGCTGTGTTATACCTGCAGTTAATTTTTAAAGTCTGGTGTTTCTGGCACTTTGTATGCATAGGAAATTGTCTGTTTATTAAATCTGACATTCGCTTTTTTAGTCTAATGTAAAATTCTTCTTTCTTACTTATACATGCAGAGACATTTGGCTTCATGCAAACTCTTCATTTTAAAACACTTTGCAAAGGTTGACATTCAAGTGAAGGGAGAAAAAAACAGTATAATTATATAGACACAAGTGTTATTTTTGTCTGGCAAACATCTTTGTTGCCTTTTTTTTCTGTGGTTGCAGAAAAAAGGATGAGCACCTTGCATTTGCTGTCACTGCATTGCTTCAGTAATAAATAGCAGCAGAAATGTTCCTTTGAATGCTCAAGGAGAGAGAAATTTGTTCATTATGTTGGTTACATTAGTTTTCATTCAACATGCTAAACAGAATCATTCTGTGGAATGTATATCTGCTATTTCACCATAACACCATGCCATTTACATTATTTTATAAATCTGAAACACACATACAGTATATCAGTACAGTGGAACCTCGGATTGAGAGTAACGTGGTTAACGAGTGTTTTGCAATACGAGCAATTATTTAAAAAAATTCTGGCTCAGTTTGTGAATGTTGTCTCGCAAAAATGAGCAGGATTCAAGCCCCTACAGTGTGCAGTACCGCATTTGCCCAGAGGTGCAGGGGCGCCGGTGAGACTCTGAGCCGTTTGGAGCCATCATATTAGCCTTCTTATTTATGGTCGTGGCCTATCACCGAGAGAGATTTGGATCACATAAACACGCAACAATACTTACAACATAAATATACCTTAAGTGTGCCTTGGTGGTCTGGTCGGTATGCCAAAAAAAGGGGGAAAAAGACTCAGATAGGGAAATAACTCTTTATTGATTTCTTGTGGTTATTGAGCCAGCTTGGTGAAGGCTTGTGCCATTTCTTCCTGAGGATTTGGGATGTATGTGACAAAACAAGCAGACATCCATTGGCCTAGTTTCTTGATTACGTGGTCTGGTACATGTTGGGAGGCAGCTGAGGCTGCTCCATTCCAGAAAGAATGTCCAGATAACTGACTGAGGTTGAAGCCCAAGTTGCTTAGGGGGATCCTGACATGCTTGATAAACTGGCTGCCACTCAGGGGGCTGGTTAGAAAGGGTAGCAACGGGCTACCATTAGATTGGCTGGGTAGCCAGGACAATAGTCAGTCAAGGACCGTCACTGGGCACCAGGCGTTGTTAGTCTGAAACAGGTTGATGTCAACTCCTAGGCCGGTTTGTTGCGTTTTGCAGACTGTGAGATGAAGGGTGTAATCGTTTGGAAATTGATTAAGGTGGTGTCAGAGCAGTGTCTGACTGCCGAAGGTACTGAGGGTAAATTCGCTAGGTCATAGGAAACCGTAGAAGGCCAGTTAGATGGCCGCCTGGATGACTAGGCTGGGCAAAGCCCCAAAGGGAGAATGGGTAAGGATTTCGGACATGTCCCTGAAGATGGCACTAGTGATAGTTAGGCGTTTGCCACTGGCTACAGGTTGGTACTTCTGTATGCCCCGTAGGAGTGACTTGACTGCGTGGACCGAGATTACTGACAGTTTACTTGGGTCCTGTAATGATAGAAAATGCTGGACGCCCGCTAGGTACAGTCTGATGGTGTTGTGAGCAAGGGCTAGCTGCGTATGGCAATATGATATGAAGGCTAGGACGTGTCTAACGTCGCCTAACGCTGCCCCCGGGCAAGAGGCCAAAAACAGCAAAATTTACACTGTTATACAAGCTGTACACTCACTACTTTACATTGTAGCAAAGTTTAACTTCTTTAGCTCATTTGTTAGTGTTTTCCATTTAGCCCACTGGCTGAATGAAAAAAAAATTACTAGCTATAGCCGGTTTTACTAAGGTGCAGTTTAGTAAACTGATGTGAGCCTAGGCTTGATTCAATATAGCGTTTCATGCACTTAAGTGAAGTACACCCATGTTTACTCTTTGCACATGTTTGGATGTGTGAAGTGAATACAAGTTATTATAATGATTTACCAAAGAGAATTTTCGAATAATAAATTGGGTGAATATTCACTTCAATTATTGAATTTTGTGAAATCCTTGTTTATTTATTTAATTTGCACATGATTGTGAGTTCAAAGTGAACTGCAAATTGTTTTTCACGTGACTGGATAACTGAAGAGAAAATTTACTCAATTTATGGTGTGGGGATTATCAGCTTCTATAGTAAATAAGTCCAAATGTCATTTATTTAGGCAAAGTGACAGTGTCTATGCAAAGAATGCACCCACTCACTGATATTTTCCTTGTCATTGCTTTCCCACTCCTCCTTTCACCATCTCATCGGGCAAAAATACCTAGCGCTTCCAGGTATGAGGGAACATAAGACCTCCCCCCATGTGACAGTTCTCAGCTTTAACAACCATTCAATAGAAGCACAGGACAGAGGGAGTGAAATCACCACTCCCCTTAGTGTCCAGTAATAGCCAACACTGGAGATTCTGCTGACAATTGCAATGAAAGAGTGAGCAAGGGAGCGATGGCAATTGTAATATTAGTTGGTTGGGGAGGAGGGTCCATTTACACAGCCAAACATGTAAGAGCAGTCAGGGATTAGAAACCATTTTGGATTTTTATTGCTTTCAGTTTCCATGTTGGGGCAATTTACCCCACTTTGTCTTGGTGACCATTGTTACCAGGATTGAAATTGAGGGAAGAGCCAAAATTTTGGATTGTCACCAGAACAGGAATTGAAAGGAATATTCAACTAGGGACATTTGTTTCTGTATTTCCCTCATTTGGGAGATTTTCCCTCTCAATTTCTGTTGTGTCACAAATGAAAAAAAAACCCTGACATGGGTTTTAAGTATTAAATCCAAACTGAAAAATGATTTGGCTTTAGACATATAGTTTAACTTTACTTAATTTCCAGATCTAGTAAAATCAGACCCAATAAATCTACTAAACTTACGCTACATTATAAAGACACAGTCACTTTGTTATTCACAGCCCCCCACCCTGGATCCACAATACTCACCTTTTCCACAATCTAATCCTACATCCATTGCAGCTGTCACCAAAATACTCAGAGCTGACTAGTGTTGGGGTCTAGAAGGAGGAGTCATGTCACCCACTTCTATGATGTGATCATGTTCCAGCATAGCAATTGGCCACAGGACCTGAGCACTGTCAAATGGGAGGATAGCACATACACTCCCATACTCAGTTGTATCAGGTTAGTATTAATAAGCTCCTGCAAGAGAAAATCAAAAGTGTCTCTTTAAGTCCATTTTTTAAGGTGACCTTTATATTTTGAGTACATTTACTGTTACTTTAAAAAATCTTGTACCCAAACGGAAATAAAACCTACCTAAAAAAAAAAAAACTTTGGAAACAGGAAGTCTTTTTTTTTTTTGCATACACTGCCTCTTCTGCAATAAAAATACTTATCTTCCTGCTCTCAAACTTCTTTAGAATGTGCACTGCCTTGTGCAAGTGCAAGATCAATGCATAACCAACAAGCTACCTAGTGCAATCAGCAAGCCCACGCACTTGTAGATTAGCAATAGCATCGCAGGACTATAAAGTGCATTCTGATGTCTAAAAAAAGGAGGGTATGGCTAATCGAAGTATTCATACTTTAAAATTGTCAAGTATACATCCAAAGAAGTATTGGGGAAAAAATTGGGGGGGGGGGGGGGGCAAAAAAAGAGGAAAAAAGGAAAATAAATTTAGATGTAGCCATGTATGCCTCAGGTGAGTGTGAATATACATAAGTACCCATAAACATCAAGTTGGAGGCGGAGCAAAACGTTCATAATATATTCATAATACATTGTGAACTTATTGTGTATATAAGGTAGTACCAAGTAGGTACTGCTCCATGGATCATGTACCAAGAGACAGATATCCAGACCTAGAAGTGACAGTCGGAGGAGGAATGAATGTGAACAGAGCAAAAATCCTACTGTCCCTAACAACAGATTATCACACTTAGATAATTATAACAATTGCAAAGAGTGCAGATTAAACGAGTAATAAACATGGGCAAACATACACAGGAAACATGTGGTACAGTGGGTAAGCATACGCAATCCACTAGAACTATCAGTACATAAAGGCATGTGGCTGCCATCTAGGCATGTGTGTGCACAGCCAACAAATGGATGAAAACATCCAGAAAGCCCTTGCATGTGCATTACATCTAAATGTCTGTCAGCTACTGTATGTAAGCATATGAAAGTAGTAAGCAATGCATCAAGGCACGTCCTGTGTATGACCAAATGCACAACAAAAAAAAGAAATACAGGAAATCCTGCCAAAGAAGAAAAAAGAAGAGCAGAGAAAAAGGAAAGTAAAAACTTTAAAGAAAGGAGGACAATGGCTGCCTTACTGAGATCAGCATAAATTAATCCACTAGACATAGAAAGAGAAATGTTACCACACAAAACAAGATAATCAGCACCAGTGGTGGCTGGTGCTCAAAATGTTTGGGGGGGCGCAAACAAACTAAAAAATACTGAAAAAAACCCATCAATTGCAGCCACTTGTGCCCCTCGTATGCAGGCAGCTACTTGTGCTCATCATATGCAACCACAAGTGCCCATAAAATGCAGCCACTTGTGCCCCATCAAATGCCACCACGTGTGCCCATCAAATGCAGCCACTTGTGCCCGATCATATGCAACCACTTGTGCCCATTAAATGCAGCCACTTGTGCCCCATCATATGCAGCCACTTGTGCCAATCATCTACAGCCACTTGTACTCATCAAATGCAGCCACTTGTGCCCCATCATATACCGCCACTTGTGCCCCATCAAATGCAGCCACTTGTGTCCATCATATGCAGCCACTTGTGCCCATCAAATGCTGCCACTTGTGCCCTATCATATGCAGCCACTTGTGCCAATCATTTACAGCCACTTGTGCTCATCAAATTCAGCCACTTGTGCCCATTATATGCCGCCACTTGTGCCCCATCATATGCAGCCACTTGTGCCCATCAAATGCAGCCACTTGTGCCCATCATATGCAGCCATTTGTGCCCATCATATGCAGCCACTTGTTCCCATCATATGCAGCCACCTGTGCCCCATTAAATGCAGCCACTTGTGCACCATGAAATGCAGCCACTTGTACCCCATCAAATGCTGCCACTCATGCCCATCAAATGCCACTACTTATGCCACATCATATGCAGCCACTTGTGCCCATCATATGTCACCACTTATGCCCCATGAAATGCAGCCACTTGTACCCCATCAAATGCTGCCACTCATGCCCATCAAATGCCACTACTTATGCCACATCATATGCAGCCACTTGTGCCCATCATATGTCACCACTTGTGCCCCATAAAATGCAGCCACTTGTGCCCATCAAATGCAGCCACTTGTGCCCATCATATGCAGCCACTTGTGCCCATCATATGCAGCCACTTATGCCCCATTAAATGCAGCCACTTATGCCCCATCAAATGCAGCCACTTGTGCCCCATCAAATGCTGCCACTCATGCCCATCATGTGCATCCACTTGTGCCCATCATATGCCGCCACTTGTGCCCCATCGAATGCAGCCACATGTATCCATCATATGCAGCCACTTGTGCCCATCAAATGCAACCACTTGTGTCCATCATATGCAGCCACTTGTGCCCATCAAATGCAGCCACTTGTGCCCTATCATATGCAGCCACTTGTGCCCATCATATGCAGTCACTTGTGGCCCATCAAATGCAGCCACTTGTACCCATCATATGCAACCACTTGTGCACATCAAATGCAGACACTTGTACCCCATTATATGTCGCCACTTGTTCCCCATCAAATGCCGCCACTTGTGCTCATCAAATGCAGCCACTTGTGCCCATCATCTGCAGCCATTTGTGCCCATCATATGCAGCCACTTGTGCTCATCATATGCAGCCATTTGTGCCCCATTAAATGCAGCCACTTGTGCCCCATCAAATGCAGCCACTTGTGCCCCATCAAATGCTGCCACTCATGCCCATCAAAGGCAACCACTTGTGCCCAATCAAATGCTGCCACTCATGCCCATCATGTGCATCCACTTGTGCCCATCATATGCCGCCACTTGTGCCCCATCGAATGCAGCCACATGTATCCATCATATGCAGCCACTTGTGCCCATCAAATGCAGCCACTTGTGTCCATCATATGCAGCCACTTGTGCCCATCAAATGCAGCCACTTGTGCCCTATCATATGCAGCCACTTGTGCCCATCATATGCAGTCACTTGTGGCCCATCAAATGCAGCCACTTGTACCCATCATATGCAACCACATGTGCACATCAAATGCAGACACTTGTACCCCATTATATGTCGCCACTTGTTCCCCATCAAATGCCGCCACTTGTGCTCATCAAATGCAGCCACTTGTGCCCATCATCTGCAGCCATTTGTGCCCATCATATGCAGCCACTTGTGCTCATCATATGCAGCCATTTGTGCCCCATTAAATGCAGCCACTTGTGCCCCATCAAATGCAGCCACTTGTGCCCCATCAAATGCTGCCACTCATGCCCATCAAAGGCAACCACTTATGCCACATCATATGCAGCCACTTGTGTCCATCATATGTCGCCACTTGTGCCCCATCAAATGCCACCACTTGTGCCCCATCAAATGCCGCCACTTGTGCCCATCAAATGCAGCCACTTGTGCCCATCATATGCAGCCATTTGTGCCCATCATATACAGCCACTTGTGCCCCATCAAATGCAGCCACTTGTGCCCATCATATGCAGCCACTTATGCCCATCATATGCAGCCACTTGTGCCCCATCAAATGCAGCCACTTGTGCCCATCATATGCAGCCACTTGTGCTTATAAAATGCAGCCACTTGTGCCCCATCAAATGCCACCACTTGTGCCCGTCAAATGCAGCCACTTGTGCCCATCATATAGAGCCATGTGTGCCCATCATATGCTGCCACTTGTGCCCCATCAAATGCTGCCACTTGTGCCCATCAAATGCAGCCACTTATGTCCCATCATATGCAGCCATTTTTGCCCATCGTATGGTGCTATTTGTGCCCATCATATGCAGCCATTTGTGCCCATCATATGTCGCCACTTGTTCGCCATCAAATGCCGCCACTTGTGCCCATCATATGCAGCCACTTGTGCTAATCAAATGCAGCCACTTGTGCCCCACCATATGCAGCCACTTTTGCCCCTCATATGTAGCCACTTGTGCCCATAATATGTCGCCACTTGTTCTCCACCAAATGCAGCCACTTGTGCCCATCATATGCAGCCACTTGTACCCATCATATGCAGTCACTTGTGCCCCATCAAATGCAGCCACTTCTGCCCATCATATGCTGCCACTTGTGCTCATCAAATGCAGCCACTTGTGCCCCATCATATGCCTTCACTTTTGCCCCATCAAATGCAGCCACTTCTGCCCATCATATGACGCCACTTGTTTCCCATAAAATGCTGCCACTTGTGCCCATCAAATGCAGCCACTTGTGCCCATCAAGTGCAGCCACTTATGCCCATCATATGTAACCATTTGTACCCATCATACGCCATCAATTGTGCCCCATCAAATGCATCCACTTGTGCCCATCATATGCAGCCACTTGTGCCCATCATATGCAGCCACTTCTTTCCATCATATGCAGCCACTTCTGCCCATCATGTGCCGCAACTTGTGCCCATCAAATGCTGCCACTTGTGCCCATCAAATGCAGCCACTTGTGCCCATCAAATGCAGCCACTTGTGCCTATCAAGTGCCACCACATGTGCCAATCATATGCCGCCACTGTGACCCCGCCTGCCTGCTGACTACCCGACACTTACCCCATCTTAGAGGCGGGTCAGGCAGCGGGTGACGGCGGAGAGCTGTGGGGTGGCTCCTGTGTCCTCCAAGCTTCCCCCTCCTCTGTTGTTCCTTCAGCCAATCAGGTAACGGGTATCAGACCCACGCTACCTGATTGGCAGAGAGGTGGTTCAGTGTTAGAAAAGCAAATATTAATTTGCTTTTCTAACACATTTGGATGGACCGCAAGCGCAATGCTCTGCACTCCAAGTCCACCTTTTTTGAAGCCTATTAGAGCCTATGGCTCTAATTAGGTGCTTAAAAATACACCCCCGCTGCTGGAATTCAAGCGCCTGGTGTCTGAAAAGGGGCCAGATGCCTGAAGCAGAGGCCATGGATAGAGCCATGCAATGCATGACTCTATCCATTAGTCATATAGAAGGATGGCTTGACAGAGGGAGCGGCGTCCGTGTGCCCATAATGGACAAGTTGCCCCTGATCAGCGCTATACTGTATGTACATTATGATTACAGGGAATAAATAAAAAGAAACCAGAGAGTACTTTTAATGTGTGCTGTACTGAGAGACAGCACGAGGGACTAGAGGAGAAATGGATGTGATATAACAGTAATAGTAGGAAAGAAAATACTGTGTTGGTCAGATTAAAGTGGTTGTACACCCTTTATATAGCCTATGTTAAGGCTTACCTGTAAGTGCTGGAAATATCTCCCAAACCTCCACGGTTTAGGAGATATTTATGAAAAAGCCGAGTGCTGATGTTATCAGCACATGCACACTTTAGAAAGGGCACATCGTGCCGTTTCTAATAGGGGTCATGCCGTGACTGGCGGCTCCCACGCGCATGCACGGGAGTGACATCACGTGACTCCGGCCAGTCACAGAGCCAGATTTTGCGGCCCCGGAAGGAAGAGGGGTGAAGATAGATGCTCCCTGCTAGTGGGGACAATGGTGACATTGCGGGCTTCGGTTTGAGGTAAGTGACACATAATGAGCGATGCATAGTAATAATATAGTAATAATAGTAATAATATACCATTATTACTCTGATCCATCATTTTGGCTATTGCTAATTTAATGCTATGTCTGTGGTGTGGAAATGTCATTTGAAAGGACTTATCATTTTGCCAACATATGTGAGCGTGCAGGGAGACTTAAGTAGATAAACATAGTAGTCCATTTTACTATTGTAATTGTACTATGTATTTGGTATTTCTTCTGGAAGGTGGATGTGTGTCATTGCAGACTTTTATGTAACTTTATTTGAAAATATAAGGTGTTCTCAAATATTTAGATCAGAGGGTCAGCTTGTACTAACCAATCATGTAATCTGCATTAATCTAGCATTTGTAGACCTGGAGTGGTTGCACCTTGAGCTTGGGAGACAGTGTTTTACCAGCCTTCAAGATGTTTAAATTAAAGATGGATGCTTGCTTAATGGATATGAACTCATGACTGAACCTTTGTACAAAAAAAAATTGGGTCTGCTACATCAAGGACCTGACTGGAGTAGCCACATTACAAGAAGTTCAGGTACGTACATGTCACTTGTTCCCTTTTGGTAATCTCACTTGAGCAGATGCATAGGACTCTAATTAACTGGGAAATAGGTAAACTGTCTTAGAGATGTTTGGGACGTGCACTGAGATAATGTAGTACAGTATTTATGTCAGTGGGTTTGGTAAAAATAAATGTAGACAAAAAGCCATCACAGTTTGAGATCTGTACATCCATGGGGTAACTGAAACTAGAGCAAGTTCAGGATTAAACACAATCTCAGGAAAAATAACATATAAACATTTTACAAACCTTTTAAAATATGACACATCCCCATGTAGTATATGGAGTATATAATCAATTTACCTCATCCAGGCCTTAAAATGTTTCTTGAACATACTGGATAGATCAATAAAACACTCTGCAAATTAGCCAACAAACAGATTAGCGAATGAGGGAGTATCTGAACTGCCCATGGCAGTACCACATGTTTGTATATACAGTGCATCCTCAGAAGGCAAAACAACGTTGTTAATTACAAGAGACAGCCCCCATATCATGAACCTGTCAAAAGACACTAGATTCACGTCTGTAAGTTTTCAATTATTCTCTCCAGTATCAAGGGCTCCTCAACTCTAATGCATTCCTTTCTACTACCTGAACAGATCTGTTTGTTCTTCATGTTCTTTGTTTAATTACCTTTGTTTTTTGGTTAAATATTCTCAAGTTGCATTTATATGTCCATATCTCATGTGCACTCACAATGTAATATACCGCTGCACAGTCCCTGAATATATTATCATTCTTTTATACAGACATGAATGCTTTCTGAATTGAAATGTGTACAAATGCTATGTTTTTGTAATCGATGGACCGTACTCAGAATGCCTCATGCAGAGGCATTTTTTCTATTCTGATGCATCCTTAAGTGTAATGTATACTTGAACATGCTTTGAAAAAGAGACAGACCTTCAAGTACAAATTCATTAGACATACTACACACTTTGAGGGGAGTATATCAAAACTGGAGCAATCAGAATCTGGAGCAGTTTTGCATGGCGACCAATCAGCTTTTATGTTTTATTTTCAAACCTTAACTGAACAAGCTGTGGATAGAAGCTGATTGATTGCCATGAACAATTTTGAGTGACCTTTTAAACCCAAAAAGTTCAATCTCAAAAGCTAAGTAATTAAATCTGCCAACTGGACCAAAGGACAATCCCTTGGATAATAACATAGACTCACCGGCTGTGATTTCTCTGGATGATTACCAGTGTTTCCAGCATCTTCATCATCTGTCACTGCAGTATATTTAAAGTGTGCTGCAGCCTCTTGCTACCCTCCTGCATCTTTGCCAGCTCTGTCTCCTTGAAAAAGGGTATTGGAATCACCAGAAGGAGCAACTGTTACTATGTAAATCACTCTGAACTTGTCTGTGGATGGATTTTCTGTCTATCCCGGAAGCATTTTGGATATACACCCTCAACATTGTACATCCGTGGGAGTTAAACATTTTGATGAATGCTAGATCCTGACAAAACTTACTGATCTGATCAACACAGTGTTTTCTTTCTTACTAATTTTGCTATTTTCACATCCATTTTTCCTCTGGTCTGTCATGTTGTCTCTCAGTACAGCATCTATTACCAGTGCCTATTGGTCCTTTCCTATTTTTTACCTGTAATCGTGTAACTACAGAACTGATTTGCTCACAATGTGAGTCCGCCTTTCTGTTTATCTATAGCAATTACATATACTGTAAGACATCAATGGCCCTAACCTTCTAGTCTGGTCGCCTTTTGTCTTCCTTTTATTTATTTTTTTGGCAGGTTTTCCTGTACTTCTTTTTCTCATTACCTCTTTGATCATACATGGTATATGTCCTGGTACATGTGCATAGGTTTGCTGGATGTTTTTGTTTGCTTGCTGTTTTTGCTCACACATACTCCTGATGTACTAATTGTTCTAGCAGACTGTGCATTCTTACCACTGTACTACATGTTTCCCGTGTATGTTTTTCCAATTTGTATTTTTATGTCTTATAATCTTATGCTTAATCTGCACTCTTTGCACTTTGTTGTTAGGGATACCAGTATTTCTGTTCTCTTCACATTCTTTTCTCCTCCTACTGTTATCTCTAGTTCTGAAAATCTGTCTCTTGGTGCTCGATTCACCGAATAGTACCCACTTGGTATTACCTTATTATATGCATGTGATTATGATGCATTATGAACTTATTGTAGTGGATTTGGCTTAATGTTGATGGGTACTTAAAGGTATTCATGCTGATCCAAGTTAGACATGAATAGTGAATTTCCTTTAATTTTTTTTCATTTCTTGACTTTTTTCCTCATGTCTTCTTTTGTTCCCTGCTGCTTTTTTGGATGTACATTATATGTAACATTTTATAGCACAATTACTCTGATTAGCTATACCCTCCTTACTATAGGCATTAGGATGCACTTTATAGTCCTGCTATGCTAAAGCTAATCTTAAAACTTAATGAATTTTTGGTTAGGTCCCACACTCTACATTGGAGATTATAAATAGATTGTACTGTCAGGTTGTAATATGTTTGGCCAGCTGATGGTATAATATTGTGAATTGGTTTCTCCCTTATTGAGAAGCTCTCTGGTTGGCTGTATGTTAGTTTTATCATATGCTATACATAATGCTAAGTTAAGACCTATTACTATTAATTATCATGTTGGAAAAAAGTACAATAATTACGTTAGTTTAAATTATAAATATTTTTAAACTTCATGGAAATGTGTACACACTTTTGTTCGCTTTCAAATAAATAAACATGCATACATTAAAAGAAAAAGAAAGGAATAATTTTACAGAGCACAGTGAACAGTCCAAGGCTCTAAAATAGGCTGTATCTGATTCAAACGTCAAAATCTATTAAATGAGTTCTGTGTCATATAAGGGGTTGCTTCTTACTTTACATTTCCATGTTTTATTCAAATTGGAATTCTTCTAATAAGCATTTAAGATGCACAGACAAAGTGACAGCAATGGAAACTCAAGTTCACCTTGATTTTGATTTTGTAAATCCATCATTTTCACCATTCTTATTAACCATGTCTAGCGGTGAACATACAGTACATCAACACATCTATATTTTACAGAAGAAATGTCTTGGTCTTTTATACCATAGACTTACTGTATATGTGCCCACAAACTTCAGACACAGGCTCAGTGCCCAAATTTTCATAGCACAAAGAACCTACATACATATGCTGGAACCATTATCTTTTTTTATGCGAATGCCAAGGCGACATAAGTGTATAGTTATTATGTTTTGCAAAATACAAATTCTTATCTTCTTTCCTATTATTTTTGTACCTGTCCTGTAAAAAAAAAATGTATTACGCTTTAGAAGGGAAATACTTGGTAAACTCCTGCTATAGAAGCTTATAGGGGAGATTTACTACAACTGGTGCACACAGAATCTGATGCTGCTGTGCATGGTAGCCAATCAGCTTTCAGGTTTTATTGTCAAAGCTTAATTGAATGCACTGATTGGACACTATGCACAGCTGTGCCAGATTCTGTGTGCCCCAGTTTTAGTAAATCTACACCTATGTGGTTGCTTTGAAGTCAAGCAGCAAGCATTTCCAAAAACATTGACAGTATAAGATGTTAGGCCCCCTAACCTGAGGGAGGAAGGGGAGACAGATCTCCTATCACAAATTGGATTAGCGGCAAGGATGGGAAGTGTTATCATAATGGGGGATTGTAATTATCCAGACATAGACTGGGCAGAAGGAACCACGCATTCATCTAAGGCTCGCCAGTTCCTAAATGTCTTGCAGGACAATTTTATGGGTCAGATGGTAGACGCACCAACTAGAAATAAAGCGTTACTGGATCTACTGATTACCAACAATACAGACCTGATCACGGATGTGGAAATACAGGGCAATTTAGGTTACAGCGATCACAGGTCAATTGGCTTCAGTATAAATCACACAAATAGGAAACATAAGGGGAATACAAAGACACTGAATTTCAAAAGAGCCAACTTCCCTAAACTACAAACCTTACTAGAAGGCATAAATTGGGATAAAAGCTTAGGAACAAAGAACATAGAGGAGCGATGGGTTTGCTTTAAGAGCATTGGGTAATAAATTTAAAAGTGTGAACAAAAGTCCTGGATGGCTTAACTCCAATGTAAAAATGCATATAAAAGCAAAGGAGAAGGCCTTCAAAAAATACAGGGTTGAGGGATCATCAGCATTCAGACTTTACAAAGAATGCAACAAGAAATGTAAGGGTGCAATAAGGATGGCTAAGATAGAACATGAAAGACACATAGCTGAGGAGAGTAAAAAAAATCCCAAGAAATTCTTTAAGTATGTAAACAGTAAAAAAGGGAGGACAGACCATATTGGCCCCATAAAGAATGAGGAAGGACATCTGGGTACAAAGTCTTCATAAGGGAATCAGGGGGGCTTCAGAGTCCACAAAAGTCCTTTAAACCAGGTACGGGGATCCTCCCCATCGCAAACGAACAGGGGAGTAGGGAATCTAGACGCATTTGTCACGCGGATTCAACAGAATCCCTTAGCGTAATTAATTTGTCATCTTATTCCCTATCCCCAGCGGAAATTGACGTCTTATCACGGGGACTGACCTTTTGCCCACAGGAGAACTTCGATTTATTCGAAGTTATCACTGACATACAGTTGTTTGCTGACATCAACATGGATATGACTGAATGGGTCACTTTCAGCATGAAAGAATTTAAAGCCCTGCGTGATCTGACACTTTTATTCCAAGAAAATAACACCTTAGATCTTATTGATCAAATTGACTTGGAAACCTTACTTGAAAGTGCTAATGAGCCCATACAAAATCCTACAACAAATTTCAAAAAACCCTCTGGGAAATTCCCGTCGCTTGGCTTGAATCCAAGCATAGAGATCTTTGTCAAACTAGCACTCAGGGACATTTCAAAGCTCCCACGTAAGAAAACACGTCCCCAAAATCTAACGGCTGAGGAATCAGAGGCTATTGACTCCCTGTGTAACAATGTTGAAATTACAATAAAACCATCAGGGAGGGAACGTGGTCCTGATGGACAACCAGGACTACGTACGTATGTGTCAAGACATCTTGGATAATGGCGAGTGGTACAAAACCATCTCTACCAAATTCATACAAATGTCATACACTAAATTTTATGACCTAATTCAATCTGCCCTCGACAAAGGAGTTATTACGAAAGATCAGTATGAATTTATCTGAATAAAATATCCACGTATGGCTACATTTTACAGCCTGCCTAAAATCCACAAGAGCCAGACAAAACCTCCCGGACGACCAATTGTCTCCGGCAATGGAGGAATATCAGAAAATCTAAGTAAGGTGATCGACTCCTTTTTACAACCATTTGTTGTGTGTATGCCCTCATACTTGAAGGATACAATGCACCTACTCCAATTGATCCAGGGGATAACACTCCCAGTGAATACATTTTTGTTGGCTATTGATGTTGAGGCCTTGTACAGCTCGATGCCCCATAACAAGGAAGTCTAAGAAGTCAGAATTATGATGAAGCATTGAACGAGTTCATCATTGATGGACTTGAATATATTTTGAATCACAATTTCTTCATTTTTGACAACTCCCACTACCTCCAGGTGCAGGGCGTGGCCATGGGCACATGCTGTGCCCCAGCCTAAGCCAATCTGTACCTGGGGGAGTGGGAGAGGACACTCAGGGATGATGAGGACCTTGCCATGTATATGGGCCACACATGTATGTGGCTACGATACATTGATGATGTCCTCCTCATCTGGGAGGGACCTGAGGAAATGCTGCTAAAGTTCTTAGATCACATCAACAAAAACAGACATAATTTAAAATTTACCAAATAACCTTCTTGGATGTACAACTGAAGCGTACTCCTGAAGGCAAAATCTCCAGTACCTTGTTTCGCAAAAGCACTGCAGGAAATACAATCCTGCATGCGGACAGCTTCCATCCTACCACTTTAAAGAACTCTATTCCATATGGGCAGTACCTGCGGTTGCACAGGAACTGTTCCGATGAGGTCCTTTTTAAGCAAGAAGCACAGAATTTGCAAACTAGACTGCTAGCACGGGGCTATAGCCGCTCCTTCTTATGCAGGGCTTACAACCGAGCAGCCGCACAATCCCGACATGATTTGTTGTTCAGCAAGAAGGTCACGAATGACCCTGGTATGTGTCCTACCAGGGTCATTCTACGTTTTTCCAAACAACACAATGCGATTAGAAATATTATCCGAAAACATTGGCCCATACTTTTGGATGATCCAAAAGTCAGCAGGTTTATTTCGGATACTCCTTCGATTACCTACAGACGAGCGACTTCGCTAAGGGACAAATTTGTTCAAAGTGAGTTCAAAAGCGCACAAAAAAGACGAAAGCACTGTTCCATCTTGGGATCGTTTCCCTGTGGACACTGTTCTTTTTGTCAATTTATAGGACCCAAAAAAATCTTCAATCTTCCAAATGGGACAACCTTTAGGCCGGCACACTTTACCAACTGCCAGACACGAGGAGTTGTATACCTTATGTCATGTGAATGTGGGGCATATTACGTCGGTAAGACGAAACAAGAATTTCACCGACGAATATCCAAACATGTCAATCACATGCAAATTGGTAACCCGTACCTACCACTTGGACGCAAAATGCTCAAAGTTTCCTTCGCCGCACTTGATCGAATTCATATACCAGAGCGAGGCGGCGATTGGAACAAAATTTTGTTGCAGCACGAACAGAGATGGATATTTAAAAACTAAATTCCACCTCTTTTCCAGGATTAAATGAGGCAATTCCGTTCGCCCCATTCTTAAAGGGCTTTGTCTCTGGAAAAACCCAATAACAATATTTCCTCTCCAGAGTAGTCACAACAGAAGTAAAACATATAAATTTCTCTGACTATGTCCCCTGCCTTTGTCTCTCCTCCCCTCTCTCCCTGTGCAATTGATTCTTTCTTTTTTTCTTTTTTGCCTGTTTCATATTTTATTTATTTTTTATTCATTTTTATTATTTTTTGTTTTTCATGTATTTCTGTTTGGAAGTTGAAATCCGATATTGCAGAGTTACCAATGTATGTGATTCAGTTTTTCCATATTTACTGTTGCTTTATATACATATAATGTGTGTGCAAAAAAAAAAATTTTTTTTTTTAAATATGGATAACATATATATGCAGGCTATTGTAGGGGTATGGGGAGTGGTGTCCATTGTAATTGCATGGACGGCACCTCCGGTCCCCTCCCCCTCACAAATTCTCCTTGCCGACACTGTTGCTGTATTCCCTTCTTGATCATTCCTCCCTTCCCCATCGGGGCCCCGGTGCCTCGATCACCGCTGCTTTTGGGCCAGGGGTGATCTCTTCTTGATGTAACTTCCCGGCAAGGGGGGGAGGGGCCGGCCTATCCAGCCGGCCCCTCCCCCCTATCCCCCATTGGACTTTCGGGCGGGTACCGAGCGCCATGTCGGGGATTCTCCCCCTCTTGCCGGCAGCGTTCCGGAACGCTCTCGGATGCTCCTCGTCATTGCGCATGCGCGGGGCCCCGTGTGTGTGACGTGACATGTGCGCATCGCGAGATTTTGGCGAGAGCGACATCCGTTCGGAGCCTTTGGCTTTTCCGGAAGGCCGGGGAGGCCACACTCGGCTGCTTGGTTGGCGGCCATTCCTCCTGCCACGGACCGATCGGGGATCGCACACACCTGCAGCGAATCAGAGTAAGACATACACGCCCCCAATTAGCAACATATATAGAGCGGTAGTAATAACACACATTCAGTCTCTCCCTGCCTGGTGGATCTGAAGCACCTGTCACTATGTAAGTACAATTTCTAGCCATGTGTCATTGCACCATTCTTTTGCCCAATATAACTATTTATGTGGAAATTACTTTATTTCCACATTGTTTTTCAATTACTAATCACTATTATTTTTTACGGTGACATTATTCTTATTTGTATACTTTAGACTGGTCGACTCGCATTGGATATTAACCCTGCTGAGTTTGACTAAGCTTGCGACCAATTCCGGGTTGGCTGACAGGCAACAGTCCAGTTACATGAGGCAATATGGTGCAGTCACATGTGCTACCTAACACTTTTTGAGGTACAGAGTTTGAGAATCATAGTTTGTTTCTTTTCACCCCAACCCCCCCTCCCTTTTTCTGGGTATATTTCACTATTCTTTGGGCACTTCCTATCATTCACAGTGTCATCCTTCACACAATTTTTGACCTATTTTCTCACTCATATCCACGGTTGGTTTGTTCACCTTTCACTCCCCCCCCTTCCCGTCACTCCCTCACTCCTCCCCCTCCCCCCCTTTCCTCCTCCCCTCCCCTTCTTCCTTTACCTCACTACCATCACATATGGCAGAGACTGAGTATCAGATTAGAGGGGGAAGAAGTATAGGGATTATGGCGGTGCCAAGAGAAACAGAATACTATACTTGAGAATAAAAAATTGTATTTATTTAACAAAAATCAATAAAATTAGACATGACAATCACATAGACAAGGTGTGCGGAAAATTCTAAAATCAATTCTGTAGCAAGAAATATTTCACATCACTTGGCCTGATGATTGTGACGGCCAGTTCAGTGAGTGGGTATTCAGATGCCCGACATGTTTCACCAGTATTGGCTTCTTCAAGAACAGTTGTTTGATACCTAAAGCGCTACAGAGTTTTCTGCAATTCACCAGGGATGGATGCTACATGCCTCCGGAGCAAGGCCTCAAAAACAGAGATCACAGTAAATGGCTGCAGGGGACAATAAGAGGGACCTGACGGAGAATATGCAAGTAAGCTATTCAAATTGGGAGACAGGACACCGGAAAACAGCCAGTAGTATAATCAAGAGTGGAAAACTATGGCTGAAAAGAAAGACCTGCAGCCGATAGAAGCACCAATTGGAACAAGCCGATCGTGTTGCAGTTAGTATGACCGTGTCCTGTGATTCCCTGGCATGTCAGGCATGGCATGGGGAGTAATCGGAATGGTTAGGGGTGGGTAGTGGGGTCCCCCAGGGTTCTGTGCTGGGACCAATCCTGGTTAATTTGTTCATAAACAACCTGGAGGATGGGGTAAACAGTTCAATCTCTGTATTTGCGGACAATACTAAGCTAAGCAGGGCAATAACTTCTCTGCAGGATGTGGAAACCTTGCAAAAAGATCTGAACAAATTAATGGGGTGGGCAACTACATGGCAAATGAGGTTTAATGTAGAAAAATGTAAGATAATGCATTTTGGGTGGCAAAAATATGAATGCAATCTATACACTGGGGGGAGAACCTCTGGGGGAATCTAGGATGGAAAAGGACCTGGGGGCCCTAGTAGATGATAGGCTCAGCAATGGCAGGCAATGTCAAGCTGCTGCTAACAAAGCAAACAGAATATTGTCATGCATTAAAAAGGGGATTAATTCCAGAGGTAAAACGATAATTCTCCTGCTCTAAGACTCATGGCCACTCATTAAAATTAGAAGAAAAGAGGTTTAACCTTAAACTACGTAGAGGGTTCTTTACTGTAAGAGCGGCAAGGATGTGGAATTCCCTTCCACAGGCGGTGTTCTCAGCGGGGAGCATCGATAGTTTCAAGAAACTATTAGATAAGCACCTGAATGACCACAACATACAGGGATATACAAGGTAATACTGACATATAATCACACACATAGGTTGTACTTGATGTGTCTTTTTTTCAACCTCACCTACTATGTAACTATATATATGTAACTATAGGTTACCATTGACTGATTTGTATGTAAAGCTTGCCACAATTTTTACATTGCGTATTTCTAAAATTATTCATAAATGAGCATCATGCTAGGCATGCCTGAATGATGATGCCCTTCTACAAAAGCTTCATTGTAGACTTTTATGCAAGTGCCATAATGGTACTTACAGCCCTGTCAGGCAGGTAAGGCAGGTAGATAGTCTCAGTGTAGTACCTGCTGCCTCCCTAGCCATATGGGCCTTTACACCTTCAGAACCTTATGATGATAAAAGCCCAAAAGCAACAGATCCTACAAAATTGTCCATTATTCATGTTGCAAAAATTGATTGCCTTCTGTGAGTTGACACACATCATTGAAGACTCAGAAGAACATTCTTAATGGAAATATCTACAGAATAGGTGAGGTTTTTGTTCAATAAACTTTTGCTTACCCCAACTGATTAGGTAGAGTGACACTGTTCATGTCTATATGTGAAACCAGGATAAAAAAGGCAGCCAGTAGCCAACCTTAAAGTGGATGTAAACCCAATGTCATCCTTTCTAAACTACTGCCATAGAGGTTATCTATAAGGATATACATGCCTCCTGCATGTATCTTTACCTGTCAAATGTCTCCCCTCTGTCTGGAGCTCGGTGGGTGGAGTCGTGATGTCACTAGACTCCCCGCCCACCTCTACACTCCCCTTGTCAATATGCATTTTCTCCTGTGTATTTCTAACACTGAACTTCTGCTATGATCTCTAACATCCAGTGAAAAGACAGGAAAGTAATCACATGACTTCAGCATGCCAAATCATGCTGAGGTGGGAAACAACCAATCCTTGCAGAGCTGCTGAAGAAAGGAGTGGGAGGGAATTAAAAAATACTGCATGTCTCTTAGGCTAATGCACGAGATATGTAAATCACCTGTCACTCATAGCAAGGGGGAGTATTTGACAAAGTTTTTCTCAGTTTGTCAAGATTTATCTCACTGAACAATAAAAGAGGATTGCTCAGAGATTGATTAACTCTGTGTGGCAAGACTGGGCTCAAATGATAGGAAATCTTATACTCTACAGTATGATATAAAAAAAAAAAGTTTATTACAAAACTGCAGTATAGACAATTGATGAGCTATAAAAAAATGTCCAAAAATTTCTATTACGGTAGATGTAAGCATGAAAGCTAAAAAAACAAGCAGTAAGCAAAGTTAGCTTTGTGAACTAGAAGCAAGCTTTAATTGTATTCCAATTTTCAGAAGGGGTAGTGTCCTAAATTTACAGAAACATATTAAAGCGGAGGTCCGCCCACCACTGCAAAAATGAAAAGCCAGCAGCTGCACATACTGCAGCAGCTGACTTTTAATAATCGGACACTTACCTGTCCTGGAGTCCAGCGATGTCGGCATCGCAGTTGATGTTTCCATCAGCTGTTAGGTGCATGTCGCCTCCATTGCGAGTAAGGGAGCCCGGCAGTGAAGCCTTACGGCTTCACACCGGGAACCCTACTGTGCATGTGTGAAGCTCTGCTCCTCTCTCCTACTTGCCCGGCAGCCGGGGAAGTAGGAGGGAGGAGGCGGGAGCCCAGGCGGTGATGTCAATACCCATGGCTGAAGCTCCCAGAAGTGGGAACAGGATGCCTGTGAAAGACAAGGAAGGAGTACAATGAACGGAAGTTCCACTTTTGGGTGGAACTTCACTTTAAGGTTAAAGAACAACTGTGAACAGTGAACTTTACAGCAGTTTGAAATAATAAAGCTGTTGCTACCTCATGTTCTCAACAAGTTGAAGTTATTCACAGTAGATTAGGAAAAGGGGCCACAGTAGATTTTTGGTAAAAGCCAGTCCACTAAAGTATCATGTTTCTACTCTATTCCATATAGTATTTGGCTTTTCTTTCTTTATTTTTTGCAAATTCTTTTTATTATTTGGAAATATAAGTACAGACGATCAGACATTCTGACAACAAAATCCTGGATTTATTTCCGACGGACGTTGGCTCTAACTTGTCTTGCATACAGACGGTCGCACAAATGTTGTCGGAAATTCCGTTCGCCAAGAACGCGGTGACGTACAACACATACGAGGAGCAGAGAAAAATGAAGTTCAATAGCCAGTGCGGCTCTTCTGCTTGATTCCGAGCATGCGTGCAATTTTGTGCATCGGAATTGTGTACACACGATCGGAATTTACGACAATGGATTTTGTTGTTCGAAAATTTTAGATCCAGCTCTCAAATTTTTGTTGTCGGAGATTCTGACAACAAATGTCCGATGGAGCCTACACACGGTCGGAATTTCCGACAACAGGCTCACATCAAATGCGGCATTAGAGGTACAAAAGCCCTGTATATGGGTATAAAGGGATATGCTCCTCCCTCCACTTTAGTCAAGCTGCCCCTGTAGTTATAACACAAATTTTGCCTGCAAGTGAGCCTCATTTGTTTCCTGATAATCTGAGATGCTACGTCTAATGCCGTGTACACATGACTGGACTTCCGGCAGAAAAGGTCCGACGGAACGAATCCGTCGGACATTCCGATCGTGTGTGGGCTTCATCTGACCTATTCTGTTGAAAAATCTGATGGACCTTAGAAATAGAACATGTTTCAATTCTTTCCGACGGACTCTATTCCTATCGAAAAAAACGTTCGTCTGTATGCTAGTCCAACGGACCCGAAAATGATGCAAGGGCAGCTATTGTCTACTGGCTATTGAACCTCCTTTTCTAGTCCGGTCGTACGTCATCAAGTTCGAAATGATCGGACTTTGGTGGGATCGTGTGTAGGCAAGTCCATTTCGTTGGAACTCCGTTGGAAAAGTCCTTCAGAGTTCAGTCCGACGAGAAGTCCGCTCGTGTGTACACGGCATAAGTCTTTATCTCACAGCCCTGAAAGGTATTTCTAAACTGAAGAACCAAAATAAAATATATATTTAGCTTATAAATGCTAGTGGCAGCAGCATTCTTTTGCTTTTTTTTAAGATTAAGTACATTTTTTGCAAGTACAGAAAAATTGTATTGATCCTGTCAGAAATACTGTGTCCTTGTAACTTCCTGTGTTCACTTAAAATAGTGTTAGTGGCTTTCTTAACTTTCTACTTTGAACTACAAAGCAAAAATTTGCTATGTTATGGGAAGTATTGAGTGCATAGTTTAATAGACATATCATTTATCTTCTGTATTGCATCATACAGTCGTCTAACCTGTTGATGTGAAGTAAAACAGAATGCAAATATTTTTAAAAAGATCCATGTTTTTTATTACAGTCAGTAACCCAAGCCACAAGCAAGAAGTTCAATTGTTTCAGTGAAAACACTATCAGGATTGCTCCGCTGCTTGTAGGAAATAACTTTGCATGAAGCACAGTCATTTTTAACCATGGGTTTTCAAATGATTGGGCCTCTGAATGTTATGCCACTTTTAGATGTAAATGAGCTGTCTGGGCTGAATGTAATTGGCATGGCATGAGATCATCATTATCCAATCAGAAGAAGCCATCCTGTCCCAAGCTCTGAAAGACATTTCTTAATGCTGGTAAAATCCATGCTTACTTACTGCATAGCTTACAAACGCCATGGTTTCCAACAAACTGGCTGCAGTTCCAGATTCGTTCCTCATTGTTTCCTTTCTTTTTGAAACTAATATAGAAATATGCAACAGGATGGGAAGAGTTCAAGATATTTCTTGCCTTATTTTTCCACAAATAAAATTTTATGTGTGGGGTAGTCATTTAAATACATACATACAAAAAAGGAAACTGGGATAGGAACTTGCTTTCTGCATTTTAGTATGGTTTCAAACTTATATTATTATGGCCAAAATAAGAGGCAATACATGCCCTTCCTATTTTGGTAACTAAAATAAACTGTATATTTTCTATGCTGAAACATATTTTTAAAATGTACTAATAGACACTGGCTATAATGAAATCAGTTAAATGGTGTAAGGCTGCTTTTAAAGGGTTTCTAGAAACTGCAGGAAGGCAGAGTCCTAATGCAATCAGCGAGCTTTGTAGCTAAATTGCAGCTTAATGTCTAAGATTTGTGATTGCCTATGAAAACTGTGTATTTAAAGCAGGTACAGACGCTGTAATAACGTAGGCTGTGAAATACACTTGCATTACAATACAGCAATGGACTCAGCATATTCAAATGATGCCCAGACGAGAACAATGAATATACTGAAGGCTACTTACAAAGAGCAAAATATGCAGGGACTCATTGCTGTTGTCTTTATTTACCAACAAGCCTATTCATATGCATAACTGCCTGTGAATCTATGCCTATCACATTGGTATTGTGTTTAATGAAAACAGTCTACTACAGTCTCCATTGTAAAATATTTCATGATTAGGTTTATAAAATGCATTTTGTTGTACATACAAAGAAAAAAAAAAACCTTCAATATATTTTTGTAAACTACAGAAAGACGAGCAAGCTGTATGAATTTAATCTGCAGTGTTGGAAAAGGGGGATTTTTTTTTTGAAAAATATTTATTGGGTTTTATAGCATACAATAGTATAAAACTGAGTGTATCAAAGGTTACAGAGCATCAATTATTACAATCTGTAAAGAACAAAGACTTCTCATAGTAGTTAAAATAAAGACTTCTCATATCAGTTAGAACAAAAAAAAAGAGAAAGAAAACAGAAAAAAAAAGAAAAATGAGGGGGAGGGTAGGGGGAGTGGGGGTCAGGGGAGTTCATGTTTGCCATCTTATCAACACTATTGAGTGTAACTTTGCTCGACATATGAAATCTTAACATCTAGATATCTTCAAGAGTGGAGGCAGCGTCTGTACATACCTGGCTGAGCATGGTATATATTGGTCAGGGTATAATAAATAACCTGAGTGATCTCACTATACTAAGAAATATAGAGTAATAAATGTGGAAGGGTGGATGTTAAGGAGCAAAATGGATTTGTGGATATCCTACGGTGGGTTAAAAGTAAAGGAATCCGGGGTGGGGGGTATTTTAAGTCGGCCAAGAGAGTTGGTGAGATCTTTTGTCAAGTACCATTTCGTGTAGCGGAATGGGTGCATTATATCCATTAGTGCCTGTGGAGCGAATGTAGCTTCGATGTATTTTCTCCATCTTTTAAAAAAACGGGAAGTCGATCGGAAATTAAGGGTGATGGTGTCCAATCTCTCTAGATGGAAAAGTGAGGCCAAGGCCTTTTTAAACACTGTTAGGGTAGGTGGAGTCACTGATATCCAGTGAGACATAATAGTCCTGCGAGCCACTAAAAGACACAGGTGAACCCAATGTGGAATATTTTGTGAGACCCTCGTTGGCGATGAGGGTGAAGGGGGTATGCTAAACAGGCATAATAGGCGGTCCTTAGTACAGTGAATTTTGTGGACCTCGTTGATGTAAGTGATCACCTTAGCCCAATAAGCATCAATCTTGGTACAGTCCCAGAGCCTATGTAGCAAGGTGGGGCGAGGTAGGTTACACCAGGAACATTGCGCTTGGGTGGGTTCCGCCTTGTTGAAGCGAAATGGAAAATAAGCCCTGTGAATGATCTTGAATTGCGTTTCCCTCCAAGTTTCGGAAGCGGTAAGATTGCGGACAGTTTTGTATCCCTCAAGGATTTTTTCTGGCAGAGACTCGTCTTCTAATACGTGTGACCACTTTTGAAAGGGTTTGAGAGCATATTTCTGTGTTTGATGTTGTATGAGACAGGAGTAAATATTGGAAATGGAGTACCGTAATTATTGCTTTTGAGGAGAGTATCAATGCAGGATGTTTCAAGTGGATTGGTATTGGGACCAGAGCATGATTTGAGATAGTTGATGAGTTGGTGATGGAAAAAAACATGAGTTGGTGGTAGGGAGTACTCCCGCATCAGGGTTTGAAAGGGTTTGAATTTGCCAGGCTTGTTGAGATAGAAAGACGAGACATCAGTGAGGCCTTTAAGTTTCCATTGGCCAAAAGCTTTATGGATGATAGATGGAAGAAACATAGGGTTGCCTTGTATTTTGAGGTACTTGGAGATGCTGGATGGCAGTTTAAGCAGCTTTCTTACTTCTCTCCAAGCAATGACCGTATCCTTAATAAGTACACTTGTTTTGAGGTGGGGGGGTAATGCATTGGGATTGGAATGGAGGATGGCAGAAAGGTCATATGGGTGCACCATAGCCTCTTCTAAGGATAAGTTAGAATATTTAGAACCTCCAGTTAACCAGTCTAGGCCCTGTATAAGTAAACATGCCAGGTTGTAGAAGCGCATGTTGGGCAGTCCCGCCCCGCCCTCGCCCTACGGGAGACATAGTTTCTGCAGCGCTATGCAAGGTTTCTTGCGAGACCATATGAAGGCAGTTAGGGCCTTCTGGAGTTTTTGGATATCTGAATGTTTAATTAGAAGAGGTATGGTCTGCATTGGGTTAAGCAAGCGTGCAAAAGATACCATTTTGAAAAGGTGGCATCTCCCAAAGAGCGAGAGAGGTAGGGTTCCCCAAGCCTCCAACTCCTTCACAATTTTGGCTATCAAAGGGGGGTAATTCAATGAGTACAGAGAGGATGGTTCACGTCCTATTTTAATACCCAAGTATGTAATATGTTGGTTGGCTATGGCCAGGGGGGATAGGTGTTTCCATTTACTGGAGAGATGGGGGTGCAATGGTAGGATCTCACTCTTATCAAAATTAATTCTGAATCCCGAGCAAAGTCGGAAATCTGTGAAAAGTTGTTTGAGTCTGTCAAAGTCTGCTATAGGGTCGGTGGAGAATAATAGTATGTCATCTGCTAATAGTGCCGAACGGAGAGTGTGGTTATTTAGAGTGATGCCACTGATTCCATCAACTGAATTTAACATTCTCGACAGGGGTTCGATTGCTAGATTGAACAGGAGTGGAGACAGGGGGCAGCCCTGTCTCGTTCCTTTTGTTAATGGAATCGTGTCTGAAATAAAATCAGGGGTAACAAGACATGCGGTAGGGGATGCGTACATTTGTAGAAGGAATCGCATAATCTGGCCTGAGAATCCAAATTGTGTCATCACTCTAAAAAGCCAGGAGAAACTGATGTTGTCAAATGCTTTTTCCGCGTCTAAGGACATGATGGCAATGTCTTGGTTAGGGTGGGTTTTAGCATATTCCAGAGCCATTAATACTTTGCGAATGTTTAGGGTAGCTGATCTCCCCGAAACAAAGCCAGATTGGGCTGGGTGTAATAAAGATGGCAGTATGAGAGCTAGACGTAACGCAATTATTTTGGATAAGATTATGACATCGACATTAATTAACGATATCGGTCGGTATGATCCCGGTAATAGGGGATCTTTCCCTTTCTTAGAGATTAGTTTGATGTGGGCCTGTGTTCCCGTAGGAAGATAGGTCCCTCCGTCCCACATGGCTGCGTATACATGTTTTAAGGTATCTGGAATAAATTCCCTGGTCATTTTATAAAATTCGGCGGTGTATCCGTCGGGTCCCGGGGCTTTGGCCGAGGCCATGCCTTTGATCGGATATCGGATATCGTCGTCAGTAATGGGGGCATTAATTGACGTTTTGGCCTCTTCATGTTGTTCTGCCCAGAGGTCAAAGGTGCTTTTAGCCTGTCTCCATTTTTGTATGTCCTCTATGGTGCGGTTTAACGTGAGCTGTTCATGTGCCAAGCGTAAGGCTTCGCTTGACTGACTATATTGTTGCTTGGCTCTCTTTTTGAACTGGGCGGTGTATGAAATTATTTTACCCCGTAAGAAGGCCTTGCCTGCTTCCCAGAAGAGGTTAGGGTCTGTAATGTGAGCTCCATTAGTGGAGATGTATTCCTCCCAGGCGCAGTATAGTGTATGTTGGAAGTCCTCATTGTCAACTAGATAGGAGGGGAAGAGCCAAGTAGGGGAGGGAGATGAACGAGCCGTTTGGTTTAGGTGTACCACAATTGGGCTGTGGTCTGAAATCACTGCGTCTTGTATGTCTGATGCATTTATTACGAAGCTTAGAGCCGGGGAGGCAAAAAAATAGTCTATTCGTGAGAACGTATTGTGCGGGGGCGAAAAAAAGTGTATTCCCGATCCGTCGGGTGCATCAAGCCCCAAACATCCACAAATTGCATGGAGGCAACGGATTGTGACAGAAGGGTAGATGCAGATGGTGGGGGGGTACGAGTATGTGTTCTATGTGCAGGGGGGCCTGTGGGATCAGCTAGGGAGGACATGACTGAATTAAAATCCCCACCCATTAGGTGTAACGTCTCTGGGGTAGTTAGCACCCATTTCACTAAATCTTGAAAGAAGGAGGTGTCAGGAGAGTTAGGAGCATAGATGTTAGTAAGTGCTACAGGTTTATCGTCTATAGTCAGATGTAGAGTCATTTTCCTTCCTTCCGAGTCAACCTTGACGTCCCTAACAGTGTGTTGTAAATTCTTGTGCAGAAGGATAGCGACACCCGCTTTACGGCCTACTGCCGGTGAACCGTAAACAGAGCCCACCCACATTCTACGAAGACGTTGCAGGTCGTCTGCAGCCAGATGTGTCTCCTGGAGTAGAGCCACATCAGTCCGGAGACGCCGCAGGTGTCTGAGGATGGCCATGCGTTTGTTTGGGGAACGCAGCCCCTTAACATTCCACGAGACAAACTTTAGGTGACTCCCATCTGTAGACTGTGACATGATTGGTAGTTAAAAGTGGTTTGGTTTAGGGGTTTGTTGAAGAACCCCTTTGTAGATGTGCTATCTACCTTTTGGGAGCCACCAAAGCACCGCAGAACCCCTGAAGACATATGAACTAGGTTGGCAAACATGAACTTAAACTTATCTAAGCAGCGGTAAGTTATAAACATTAATAAGGCAGAGTATCGGGTAAGGAAGTACAGAACGTGCCATGTGGACTTCACTTTTTTCCACATGAGGTCTCACCTATCTAGCATAGCTCCCATTAACTGCCAGCTCCTCACTTAGGGGCAGGGTGTTAGCAACGGGGGGTGAGGATAGGGAAGGTAGGGGAAAGGAAAGGGGGATAAGGGGGGGGGAGTGGGTACAGGATAGGAAGGGAGGGTAGTCTGGGGGGGATCCCCTGAGGAAGCAGTGCAGGTTTAAGCTAGCAAATGGCGAGGTAGGCTAAACACAGGGGAAGGCCCCTCTCTATAGATTAAACTAAACAAACCAAAAGATAGAAAATACAAAAAACAAAAACATTGCAGGTGTCCCTGAAAAGGAAGGTCCCCCAGGTAGTGGGAGGCCATCTCCGTTATTGAGTTGCATGACCATATAACTGTAAATGCATAACTTTTAGCAACAGGCTGGTAAGGGTAGTGCTCCATAGAGAGCATGTACGGCAGTTTCTAGAGGCATCAAAAGTACCTTTGTCTTAAGGAGAAAAATTAAGAAAAGAAAAACATATAAGATGGGTTGATACTACCCGTTAGTAGATGGCGAGGTGAGAAGGGTGGTGATGTGAAGTCCTTCAATGATTCCCAGAGCGATCTTCCTGGTTGGTGAAACAACTGCCTTTGTATGGAGGTTTGGTCAGGCTTCGAGGGTGCTTAGGGGGTCCATACGCGTGCTGAGAAAAAGATGATGGTGAGCCCTCTGCTGCGGCGCTGTGTTCCATTTCGGAGCTTCTATTGGCTAGGTAGGTTTCCGCCTCTTCAGGTGTATTAAAGGTGAGTTGTTCCCCTTCAGGCGTTTGGACGCGGAGGACAGCCGGATAAGCTAGGGAGAATCGGATTTGATCGTGGTGCAGAGTGGAGCATACCGAGGAGAATGCCTTGCGTTGTTTCATTACCTCTATGGAATAGTCCGCAAAGAGTAGCAGTTTCGCGCCATCCACCACCAGTGAGCGCGTGCGACGAAATTTTTGCATTATGGCGTTTTTGTCAGCATAGTTCAAATATTTCACTATCACACGCCGAGGTTTAGCGCGTGTGTCAGAGTGTTGACCCATACGATGCGCTCGTTCAACAGTGCAGGGTATGCGGAGGCCAAGTTGCTCTGGGATGGTTTTTGCACATATATTTGTAAGGTTGGAGGCCGGGATCGACTCTGGCAAGCCAATTATGCGCAAGTTGTTCCTTCTTGAGCGATTTTCTAAATCGTCCAGCTTGTCCCATATGTCTCTGTGCGAGGCATTGATGCGTGCAAGTGCTGCAGATGAGGCTGTGCAGTCATCTTCAAGTATGGATATTCTCTCCTCCACCTGAGTGATGCGTTGGGCCTGAGCCTGAAGCTCTATGTGCAGCTGCTCCAGCCCTCTGTACACCGCTGCGTCCACAGTGGCTGTTAGGGATGGTCCCAGAAGTTGCACTACAGCCTGGGCAATGTTGGCAGGGGATGTGGGGTCCGTCTCTGCCATAGCAGGGTCATTGGGAGGTTGTGGCTGCAGCTGAGGCCTCTCTGCTGTGTCCGAAGCGGCCGCCATCTTGGCTGTGTCGGCCGCTATGTCTCCCGCCGGAGGAGCTGTGGAGGGGGGCGAGGACAGCGCCCGAGCATAGGACCGCTCCACGAAGCGATCCATGTCTGCCTGGGATAGAGCAGAGGCAGTAGGGGTTCCCCCCGGAGATGTGGCCGGATTAAATGCCGTTTTGTGAGGAGCTGTGCGGGAGCTGAAGCTGCTCACCTCCTCCTCATGTGGCGCCGGAACCGGAAGTTGGAAAAGGGGGATTTTAATGTGCAGTATGTCAAAACCAATGACCTGGCATATATGTGCTTTAATTGACTGAATGCGGGATTGGGTAATATTTCTGTGTTTGCAGATGACACTTTTTGGGTAATACAATCCATGGATCCTCTAGTTTACAATTTGACCTAGATACAGTGGTACAGGAGATTGCTCCAGAGCTTAGGTGAAGCTCTGTTGACTTCGATCATCCAATCACGTGCAAGCAAAAATACTTAAAATGCATATTATTTAAAAAGTGAATTTTGTCACCACATTCACTAAACTAAGGTACAATTTCCTTGCAATGTTAAAACCCCCTTGCAAAATGTCATCCTATTTACCTTTAGTAACTCACCCCCACCTGAGTGATTTACTAAAGTTGAGGCAGTTCCAGGACAAGGTCAATGCTCAAATGCATGCTTGAACAATCCCAGCAGCCAGTGCACTTGTCTCAGCATCACTGAGCAGCTCTTGGTATACCAATCAGGTTTCACGTGGACCCGGAAGTACACAGCAATGCTATTGGACCTTCTTGCTGTGTTTTCTGTCTCTCTTCTTCTTGGCTCTTTACATGGATTGTGAATAATACCATACCAGCCAGAGGCATGACTGAAGATAGGGCACCAGGTGCATTTCTAGAAATTAGAGAGCCCTATAGCACACAATTTTAATTGGTCCTCCACAAAAAGTGTAGATATAGAAAAAAGTGCAGCGCTATAAATTATACAAAAATGAAGTGATAAATGTGAATATCAACATATAATATCCTAATAATAATAAATGTCCGTTTTCAATCAATCAAAGTCCATCATTCTGTGAAACCGTTGTAATCACCACGTGGATATAGGACTGAATTAGTGACCAAACTATCCCCAAAGTAATGAAGGCATACCATAAATTTTAGACCTAAAAATAGCTTATGCTACATAGGTCAAAAAAGGCCTTTACTGTCCTGTACCCCAGACGAAGTCCTATGTGACGAAACACGTCGGGAGGACTTCACTGCCGCCATTTTAATATATACAAGCGCTTGTTCACTTCTGAAATGTAAGTGTTTCTCTTTTTTAATAAAATTCACATTTTTACGGAATTACACTATATGGCCCCTTTTTATCCTATGTGGGTTGCGTTCGAGGACGTCTAAAACATCTACATGGAGAAAGTACTCCGGTGAAGAACCCCCAGGACTTCTTTTCCTGTTTGCCATTGGGATCTCCCCTCCATTGCCAGTGGGCAGTTTAAGCTTGCTTGACTCATACAGCATATGCTGTTCTGGGTCCCAACCTTCTGGTAAGCCTCCATTCACTTGGGTGGTGGTATCTACACAATTTTGGTTTTCATATACTAAACTCCTGAGAAGGCTTCCAAGACCACATATATTCTGCTGGTCTCCATTGTCCATACCATTACCGTTGGGCAGTAAAGGCCTTTTTTGACCTATGTAGCATAAGCTATTTTTAGGTCTAAAATTTATGGTACGCCTTCATTACTTTGGGGATGGTTTGGTCACTAATTCAGTCCTATATCCACGTGGTGATTACAACGGTTTCACAGAATGACGGACTTTGATTGATTGAAAATGGACATTTATTATTATTAGGATATTATATGTTGATATTCACATTTATCACTTCATTTTTGTATAATTTATAGCGCTGCACTTTTTTCTATATCTATGGTTTACAGCAAAAATTCTATTTGCAGTTTTAGCTGCTTGCACTTTTGAGTTAGTGCAAAGTTATTTTGTTTTTCTTTCCACAAAAAGTATACCATTATAGAACACTCTAAATGCTATGACAGCTTACAAAGAACTGGAGAGGACACGGCTCTGATATTGAAGTATGGATATGTGGGAGGCGGGTACAGAACAGTGTTTAGAATAGAGTGGTGTGAATAGTAAAGCACAGTATCATAAATACTGGGATTGTAAGGTGTATATAAAACATAAGGCCCGGCATACAGAATGAATCAGCATGGAATATAAAATGTACAGCACAGAGCACAGAATGGGATAGTGTGATATATAAATGTACAGCAAAGCATAAAACATGGGTCAGCGTGGAATATATCATGTACAGCACAACATATGTGTCAGTGTAAAATAGGGAATGTGTAGTATGTTGCAAAAAGTGAGATAATGCAGAATATGGAATTTTACAGCACAGCACATCTAAAGAGAGAATGTGGAATATAAAATGTACAGCAAGGCTTAAAGAATGAACCAGATTCCAGAAAGATTCCTACATCAGCTTCCTAGATATGTGCTATTTAACTTTCTAACTGCTTGTCGTACCACCCTTGCTAATGCTTACCAGACTCCTGTATACACAACTCAAGGATCGACCTTCTACTTACAGGGGGTTAATTTACTATAACTGGAAAGTGCAAAATCTAGTGCAGCTGTGGATGGTAGTGAATCAGCTCTAAACTTACCCTGCTGGAGCAAATTGGATCATGCTTTACTGAGGTTTTTTGCCTTCCTCTGGATCAACTGTGGGTATAGGATTGTGTATATGGGATTGTATGATAAAACATTTTTTCTCCTTTATAGGTTGAACTAGGGGGACTTTTTTTCAACCTGACTAACTATGTAACTTGAGCTTGTTTAAGCCCTTAGCGACCACCCTATAGCAGTTTTACTGCTACAGGACGGAAGTTGTGCACAGGATCACATATATAGTTATATAGTTAGTCGGGCTGAAAAAAGACACAAGTCCATCTAGTTCAACCAATAAAAGGAGAAAAATATATATACATACACATATATATACACGCATACATACAATTCTATATATACAATCCTATACCCACAGTTGATCCAGAGGAAGGCATAACATCCCCAATAAAGCATGATCCCATTTGCTCCAGCATGGGGAATAATTCCTTCCTGATCCCCCAAGAAGAAATTGGATGTTCCCTGAATCAACTTTACCTATATATGTTAGTATCTGGTTATATTATGTAGATTTAGGAAATAATCCAGTTCTTTCTTAAAACAATCCCAGACCCAGCTCTTGAATGAGTCTGTTCTACATTTTCACAGCTCTTACTGTAAAGAAGCCTTTCCATATTTGGAGATTAAATCTTTTTTCCTCCAGACGTAAAGAGTGTCCCCTTGTCCTCCATGATGACCTTAAAGTGAATAACTCAGCACCAAATTCACTATATGGACCCCTTATATATTTATACACGTTGATCAAATCCCCCCTTAATCTCCTCTTCTCAAGAGGGAACAAATTCAGTTCAGCTAATCGTTCCTTATAGCTGAGCTCCTCCATGCCTCTTATCAGTTTGGTTGCTCTTTCCTGCTCTCTCTAGTTCCCCAATATCCTTTTTATGAACTAGTGCCCAAAACTGAACTGCATATTCCAGATGAAGTCTTACTAATGATTTGTACAGGGGCAAAATGATATCTTTCTCTGCAGTCCATTATTATATGACTCCCTTAATACAAGAAAGGATTTTACTCACTTTGGAAATCACAGTTTGTGTCACGTACCTGGTAGGTTTTGAGCCTGAAGTGCAGAGAAAGACCTCCCTTACAGCTCCCACTCCCGTTCCCCTGGAATGGAGACAGAGGGCCAGGAGTGAAGAGTGGTATGGGTGCCTGGCAGGATCGACAGTCACTGGAAGTTCAGTAGTGGTGGCACCCTCTGGAACCTGAAGCTGAAGAGAAGGCTGAAGACCGAGACTGGAATGCAGGGAGGACCAGGAACCCAGCAGGTAAGCAAGCTGGACAGGAGAACAAGGCTGGAACCAGGAACAAGCAGCAGGTAGTAGACTGGAACGCTGGACTGGAACCAGGAACAAGCAGCAGGTAGTAGACTGGAACGCTGAACTGGAACCAGGAACAAGCAGCAGGTAGTAGACTGGAACGCAGGACTGGACCAGGAACAAGCAGCAGGTAGTAGACTGGAACGCTGGACTGGAACCAGGAACAAGCAGCAGGTAGTAGACTGGAACGCTGGACTGGAACCAGGAACAAACAGCAGGTAGGAGCCTGGAACGCTGAACTGGAACCAGGAGCAACAGCAGGTAGGAGCCTGGAACGCTGGACTGGAACCAGGAACAAACAGCAGGTAGGAGCCTGGAACGCTGGACTGGAACCAGGAACAAACAGCAGGTAGGAGACTGGATGCTGGTATACACAGCGGGAAGGTCAACAGGCCGGTGGTCGGTATTGATCGGACAGCAGAGGTACTAGGGATTACACAGAGGGATGGTCAGGCAAGCCAAGAGGGTCTGGTGCAGGCGGATAGCAGGATGGTCAAACAGGAAGCCGGGTCAGATAACAGGATACACAGATCAGATCAGGTAAAGCACACGGAACGCTGTAGAGCAGACAGCGAGGATTGAGTGTAACAGACTGGTTTAAATAGCCTGCCTGACACCAGTGGGAGTGCGCGAGCGCGTGCCCGTGCATGACAGCACCCGCGAACGCGCGTGCATGCGCAGTGGAACCCGTGGCCGTGTTCCCGTGCGCCTGGATCGCCAGTTACTGGCAGGATCTTCATGACAGTTTGGCATTGCATACTATTATTAAGCTTATAATCTGCCAGAACCCCCAGATCCTTCTCCACCATTGACTCCCCCAGCTGCTCTCCTCCTAGTATGTATGATGCATGCATGTTTCTAGCCCCCAGGTACATAACTTTGCATTTAACCTCATTTTCCATATAGTTGCCCAATGAAACAGTGCATCGAGGTCGGCTTGTAAGTTGGAAACATCCTGTAAGGATGTTATTCCACTGCATAGCTTGGTGTCATAAGCAAACACTGAAATGGTACTTTTAATCCCAGACCCTATATCATTTATAAATATAATAAAAAGTAAGGGTCCCAACACTGAACCTTGGGGTACACCACTAACAACCCTAGACCATCCAGAGTATGGATAATTAACCACTACTCTCTGAATTCGGTCTTTTAGCCAGTTTTCTATCCATTTACAAACTGATTTTTCCAAGCCTGTAGACTTTACCTTACACATTAGATGCATGTGGGGAACTGCATCAAACGCTTTGGCAAAATCTAAATATACTAAGCCCACAGCCATCCCTCTGTCCAAGGTTTTGCTCACCTCATAAAAAGAAATGAGATTTGTCTGAGAACTGTCTTTCATGAATTCATTCTGTCTCTTAGAATATTTTTTCCAGCAAGAACTCATCTATGTGGTCTTTTATTAAACTCTCCAGTATCTTCCCGACTATAGAAGTTAAACTAACAGATCTGTAGTTACTTGGTAAAGATGTTGATCCCTTTTTAAATATAGGCACCACATTGGCCCTAAGCCAATCCCGTAGTACTATTCCAGTCATTAAAGTGTCCCTAAAAAATAGAAACAATGGCTTTGAAATGACAGAGCTCAATCCTCTTAGGATCCATGGATGTATGCCATCCGGTCCAGGTGCTTTATTCACCTTTGTTTTGTCTTAATATTTCTGGACCATATCAATTTTGAGCCATAGTGGTTCATTTGGGGCCAATATCATCCCCATTATGGACTGTTCTTTCTGCCTGGAAACTGGAGATGGTCCATAGCAACCAAAACTGCCCCTTTACATCAAAAGTGGCTTTAGACCAGCTAGAAAACAGCGATAATAAATTAGAATCACTTGCAGAATTGAGTGATAGTGATTTGTGGGGAAATCCGTCACCAAACACTAAAAGTAACGAAAGCGACAATTCTGCAACTGAGCAAATTTCAGTGTTTTTGATTTGATTACATTATTGAATCATTTTTATTATTATTATATTATTATTTGTTATAATTATTTATAGTTATTTTTTATAGTATAATTTTTTATTTCGTTTTTCAAACTTTATCATACCCGGGATGTCTACTAGACTCTTGTTTGGACAGATTTAAGTGAATTATTCCTAAGAATTACAGGTCTATAATATAAAATGCCAAATTTCTGTGCAAAATAATTGTACCGCTTTCAGCACCTAAAATCTGAAATAATCATACCGCCAGGGAGGTTAACTGTTCCAGCAGTGCCATTACTCTAGTCATTTTCCGGGTAGTCAAAATCAACCATTGTTATCACTGTTCCAGCCCTTTCTATCTGTGCATGGAGCTGAAAATCCACCTCCTCATTAATAATCGGTGGCCTATAACTAACTGCAATGATTAACTTTGAACTACGCACGTCTATATGCAGTTCCATCCATAATGCTTCAGCCTCATCACACTCTCCATCAACTAGGTTCTCTTTCACACATGCTTTGAGATCACTTGTCACATAGGAACAGACTCTACCACCTTTGCTTCCTATCCTTTCTCTGAAAGAGTGCAAAGCCAGGAATTTTAATAGCCCAGTCATGTGAAGAATGAAGCCAAGATTCAGCAATACCAATTAAATCATACTTCTGTTCATGCACCAAAGTTTCCAACTCACCTATTTTGTTTGGCAGACTTCTGGCATTGGTGAACAAACACTTGCATTATTACATTTTGCTCTTGTGTTTTGCCTATCTTTTTTTGTAGTATAATTTCCAATGGTTGTTTGTAACATAGGAACCTTCTTGTCACCTGCCATAACCCTCCCCCCCATCTATCCCCATTTCAACCTCTATTAATGTCTGACCCCTAACTGACCTGTCTGCCCAAATGAATTCTAGTTCACCCTCCTCCCTCCATTATTGTTTAAATACTCCCCCAACTTTCCCATAAACCTCTCCCCAGCATAGCAGACCCCCTTCCGTTGTGCAAGTCATCTTTAGTATATAGTTTGTACAATGAAAAGTCAGCCCAGTGCTCTAGAAACCCAAACCCTTCTTACACTTCTTCTTATACTTTAGCAATGCATTCAGTTCTCTAATCTCCCCCTGTCTTTTCTGTGTTGCGCATGTCACAGGTAATATTTTTAGAGAATATCACCTTGGAGGTCCTTCCCTTCAACTTGCAGCCTTTAAATATATTTTTAAGGAACCTCTACCTTCCATGTATTCTGTCATTGGTTCCAACATGGACCAAGTCATGCCCAGCCCCTCCCATTAATTTATCGACCTGGCCACCACATGCCGAACCCTGGCACCAGGGAGACAGCAAACCATTAGGTTGAGGCGATCCTGGTGGCAAATTATTCTATTAGTCCTTCTGATTATCGAATCCCCTATTACCACCAACTGTCTAGGCCTGTCCTGCACTACCCTCACCACCACTACTAGGCGGGCTGCTCTCCCGGCTGTTAGGGGTAGCAGTGACATCCAGGGCTTCCACCTCTGTGTTTGCCACCTCCACACTTTCACTCAACTTGGCAAATTTGTTTTGGTGCACAGACACAAGACTGGCCTTCCTTTTCTGTGAGCCCCTACCACTCCCTCTAACTACATTAACCCATCTTCCTACCTTAAATCATGACTTGCCCCTCCAACCTCCACATCAACTCTACTAACCACCTGCCAAGTTAGGTTGTCCTTTCTGTTCAGTGTTGCAACTAGCTCCTTCAGATCTCTAATGTGAACTTCCAGAAAGGAAACTTGCTAACATCTGTCACAGTGGTATCCATCCTGGAGCTGTTGCACTATTTTTGGATACAAGTGGCACACTGTACACTGAGCAAAACCTTCAACCTTGCTAGCACTCATTTCCCAGTTACAATATAATTGCTTATAGGAAGTTTAAGATGTTACTTATAGGTTAGTAGACTCCTGTCTTAACTCCTGTTTTCAACTCCTGGTTATTAACTCTCCACTTTAATTCAAAATTCCACTTTTGTTCACAAATTCCCCATGCAAGCCAGCATCAACAGTGAGCCAGCTCAAATGTAACCTGTATATACACCTGTGAACAATTAACCACTCCCCTTATCTAGCAGAGTGAGAAAGGAAAAAAGTGCCCCTGTACTTTCGGGTAGGGGGGCATGAATGGGTGCTGCTGGTGGCTCGCTCCCGCTGTGATTACACACATTGGGAGCCAATCAGTGGGTACCTTGGACTCAATGTTGACTGGCACCAGACGATCATCAGCCAGAGAGAGAGAACTGCAATCTGCCTATGTAAACAAGGCAGATTACCATCCTGACAGGAGGGAAGGCATTGATCCTGTGTATCTACAAAGCAGGGACTAGGATCCATGTTTTCCACTAGTAAAAGCACCTCCCACAGTTTAGTAAAACACTAGCTAGACACACAGGTAACCCTTTGATTGCCCCTGATGTTACACCTTCCCAGCCAGTGTCATTAGTATAGTGACAGTGAATATTTTTAGCACTGATCACTGGTTCTCAAAAAGTGTCAAAAGTGTCAGTTTGTGTCCGAATGTCCACTGCAATATTGCAGTCCCACTATAAGTGGCTGATCGCCTCCATTACTAGTAAATAAATAAATAAATAAAAATATTCCATAGTTTGTAGATGCTATAACTTTTACACAAATCAATCAATATACGCTTACTGGGATTTTTTTTTTACCAAAAATCTGTAGCAGAATACATATTGGCCTAAATTGATGACGAAATTAGATTTCTTTTTTCTATTTTTTTATTGGATATGTTTTATAGCAGAAAGTAAATAATGTTGGTTTTTTTTTGTTTGTTTGTTTGTTTTTTCAAAATTGTCCAAAAGAAAGCTCTATTTGTGCAAAAAAAGGGACATAAATTTTATTTGGGTACAGTGTCGCATGACTACGTAATTGTCAGTTAAAGTAACGCAGTGCCTTATTGTAAAATGGCCTGGTCATGAAGGGGGGTAAGTCTTCCGGAGGTCAAGTGGTTGATAAAACTTTGAAAAAAAAAAAAACTGGAAGCTGGTTGATTTTTAATGCAGAACTGCACCAGATTTTGCACTCTCTAGTTTTAGTAAATCAACCCCACAGAGTGAATTATGTCTAAATTCACAGCCAATACTTTCAAGCATCATTTAAATGACACACCCTGCTCATTTTCCTCCAGAAGCTAAATTTCTCTATCAGCATGGAGACAGGACTCCCATTGAAATCATGATGGTACATGCAGAGAATAATGCCTTAGCTCTTACTACAAAAAACTCCTAAATATCAAAATTACTGTGCCACAATAACAGTCTCACACACATAAACCTGAGGATGAAGGATCATTTAAAAAATCTAACTCCAGTCAATACCTTATGCTTTTCTGCACACAGAAAGGTATAGCTTTGTCTGAGACTACATTAAGGGAGACCTTCATAAACCAACAACTGTTAAGACAATGAACATTTGTCAGGAATATATAGCGACATAGTCTATGCAGTATAGACGTCAGGAGTATGTAACATAAAACATAGTGTATAGAGTGTAGCAATCAGGATGAGAGGTAGGAGAAGAGAGATGGGGGTGGGAGAATAAAGCTGGCCATTGAGGGATAGAATTTTGAAAGAAAACTTTTAGGAAAAGTCTTAGGAAATTTCATACGAAAAGTTTTAGAAAAATTGCATGTAATTCGAAAGATTTTGATTGCTTTTAACACTGTATTCTGGAATGAATGAACTTTACCGAACAAAAACTACATACACTGTTAGAAATGTTCTTGTCACTAGAAAATGAGTATTGATTTGACCTATTAATCATTAGAAAAACTAACAAACTTTCTTAGAACATTCTTTTTCTAAAATGTTTTATTCAAAATTCTACCCATCTTCAGAGAAGAAGAAATTAAAATAGAAGGAAGAGGAGAGAGGGAATGATAGAGCAAGAGACAGAGTGGGAGTGGGAGCAAGAGAGCATAAGAAATAAGGAGTGATCAACTCTAACTGACTCTTTCATAGAGATGATAAACTTATTGGGGACTGGAGTAGTAGAAGATGCTTCAGGCCTCGTAAGGATAACCCACTTCTATGGATGAGGGACATAGTGAAATAGAAGGAAGAGGAGAGAGGGTGTGATAGAGCAAGAGGCAGAGTGGGAGCAAGAAAACGGACTCTTTCATAGAGATGGTAAACTTCTTGGGGACTGGAGCAGTAGAAGATGCTTCAGGCCTGATCAAGATAACCCAGTTGTATGGATAAAAATAAGCTTTTAAACTTTAATCTCTAAAATAACTGTGCCACCACAGGATCACTTTTGAAAGCCTGGGCTGTAAAAGATGAGCATCTATACTTACTTTCCAGAGACTTATGTCATGAAACATTACTGTGCGTGAATACTCACCTTATGTTGCACTCTGTTGTTTATCCCACTGGCTCAGATGTCAGGACATAGAAGCTGTCAGGTGGAACCACAGCTTGCAGAGGACAAACTAGGTATTTGACACCATGTGACCACCATGTAGTGATAGGGTTACTTTTAGAAGCAGAAGCTTGAAATGAACTGAGCCTGGGAGGGAAAGGCAGAGTGTCTCTTTAAGCATTTTGGTATAGTGCAGTGTACCTTATGCCGCGTACACACGAGCAGACTTTACAGAAGACTTGGTCAGGTGGATCAGAGTCCGCTGGACAATCCGATCGTGTGTAGGCTCCCGCAAACTTTTCTTTCCCAAAAGTCCAATGGACCTAGAAATGAAACATGTTTCAAATCTCTCCGTCGTAACTCCACCTGACGGAAAGCCCATTCATCTGTAGGCTGGTCCAACGGACCAGATACGATGCAAGGGCAGGGCGCTGCATCTCACGCTCCCTGCAATAGGAAAAAACTATTTTCCTATTGCGGCAAGCGCGGGGCATACCAGGCCCTTAGGTCTGGTATGGATTTTAAGGGGAACCCCCTACGCAAAATCAACGTGGGATCTCCCCAAAATCCATACCAGACCCGATCCGAGCACGCAGCCCGGCCGGTCAGGAAAGGGGGTATGGATGAGCGAGCGCCCCCCTCCTAAACCGTAACAGGCCGCATGCCCTCAACATGGGGGGGTGGGTGTCTTGGGGAAGGGGGCGCCCTGCGGCCCCCCCACCCCAAAGCACCTTGTCCCCATGTTGATGAGGACAAGGGCCTCTTCCCGACAACCCTGGCCGTTGGTTGTGAGGGTCGGCGGGTGGGGGGCTTCTCGGAATCCGGGAGCCCCCTTTAATAAGAGGGCCCCCAGATCCCGGCCCCCACCCTATGTGAATGAGTATGGGGTACATGGTACCCCTACCCATTCACCTGGGGGAAAAAGTTTCAATAAAAAAAACACACTACACAGGTTTTTAAAGTAATTTATTAGACAGCTCCGGGGGTCTTCTTCTGGCTTCGGGGGTCTTCTTCTGGCTTCGGGGGTCTTCTTCCGACTTCAGGGGTCTTCTTCCGACTTCGGGGGTCTCTCCGGTTCTCCTCCGCTGTCTCCGACCTCTTCTACCATTGTTTGACCTCTTCTCCGCGCTCTCTGGGTCTTCTGCCGGGCTCCTCCGCTATCTTCTGCTCTTTTGCTGCTCTTTTGCTAGCGGTGGCCCGGTCTTCTGCCTTCTGCCTAGACAGCCTATTAGAGCTGTCTAATAAATTACTTTAAAAACCTGTGTAGTGTGTTTTTTTTATTGACACTTTTTCCCCCAGGTGAATGGGTAGGGGTAGGATTCCGTGAAGCCCCCCGCCCGCAGACCCCGACAACCAACGGCCAGGGTTGTCAGGAAGAGGCCCTTGTCCTCAACAACATGGGGACAAGGTGCTTTGGGGTGGGGGGGCTGCAGGGTGCCCCCTTTCCCAAAGCACCCACCCCCCCATGTTGAGGGCATGCGGCCTGGTACGGTTCAGGGGGGCGCTCATTCGTCCCCACCCCCTTTCCTGACCGGCCGGGCTGCGTGCTCGGATCTGTGTCTGGTATGGATTTTGGGGGGACCCCATGCCGATTTTTCGGCACAGGGGGTTCCCCTTAAAATCCACACCAGACCTAAGGGCCTGGTATGCCCCGCGACGGGGCTCGCAAGGTGCCAATCTCGCCGATAAAAGCAGCGAGATTTACTTTCTTTTCTAGTCCCGTCGTACCCGAGTCACGTTCAAAATGAACGGACTTGTCCGTGTGTGTGCAAGTCCGTTCATTCTGAAAGTCCGCCGTAACTCCAGCGAAAGTCCGTCGGGAAGACCGGCAGACCTAGTCTGCCGGAAAGTCTGGTCGTGTGTAGGCAAGTCCGTTCATTCAGAAAGTCCGGCGGTAGTCCGCCGGAAGTCCAGCGGGAAGAACGTCGGTCCTAGTTTCCCAAAAAGTTCGGTCATGTGTACACGGCATTAGAGAGAGAGAGAGAGGCTAACCCTGGTGCTCTTGTTCCTGGGCTTAACCTCCCTGGTGGTATAATTATGGCAGATTTTTGATGCTGAAAGTGGTACAATTGTTTTGCATGGAAATTTGGCATTTTATATTGTAGGCCTGTAATTCTTAAGGCCCGTACACACGATAGGACTTTTTGACAACAAACATGCAAATTAGCTGTTTTAAGGCAACATCCTACTCTGTGTATGCTCCATCGGGCAAACTTTTTCGGTTTTCATTGGACAAGTGTTGGGTGTGCAAACAGACAAACTTTCCGGCAACAAAAGACCTATGGTGCAAAATCCTATCGTGTGTACACAAGCCCATAGGACTTTAGTCCAAAGTACAAACATGCATGCTCAGAACCAATGCAAAAGATCAGACAATAATACAGAAGTTGACCAAAGGGTGGCGGTAAAGAGCTGAAAAACCACGTGATTTGGTGAAAGTTGGCTGAAAAAGTCCTGCTGTGTGTATGCTTAATTAGTTTACAGCCAACGCCCTTTGCACAAAAATCCACGGGAAAGTTTGTACAAAGTCTTATCGTGTGTATGGGCCTTTAGGAATAACTCACCTAAATCTGTCCAAACAAGATAAATATGATAAAGTTTGAAACACAAAATCATCAATTATAAAATAATAATAAACTATAAATAATAACAAATAATAATCAAATAATAATAAATTTTATTCAATACATTTTAGTCAATAATATAATCAAATAAAAAACACTGAAATTTGTCCAAATAAGGGTGCAATATTACTAGTCATATTTCTTCTGTAAACATCCCGGGTATGATAAATTTTGAAACATGGGACTGCACAAAGTCTGACAACACAATCAGGACAATGGAACCTGGTTTCCTTCCAGATTTTCTTTCCACTGTCATCACACTTTGAGCAACAAACCACGCACATCCTTGTGGGTGCTGACTTTTTCTCAGTTGGTGGGATGTAGTCCATGAAGTGATGACCAGTCAGGCGTTCCGGGTTGACAGTGCCAGCAGCACGACGTCCAGCTCTATTCACAGCCATTGGTGTTTGGTGGTTCAGAAAGATCAGTTAGGTAACTTTCCAAATACAGTCAGCATGAACCACAGGCTTGTCACTATTTTTTTAGCATAATGTAGGCATTCCACAAGCATTGCTCAAGAAGATGCCTGAAGATCTTCTTGTAAATCTTTTTTTGTTGTTTTCTCATTGCTGGATAGAATGTCATTGCTTGGTCAGCTTTTTGTCACACCATCACAGTGCCATCATTTTGCCTTTCTGCCAGGCAACCATTTCTCCGGTCTTGAGCTTCTTATTGCCAAAGATTGGCAGCATGTCATGCCGGTTAGCCCTAACGGTTCTATAGTCATCCATTTTGTTCTGCAGAAGGTAATCATAAAGTTCAGGAGATGTGTAAAAGCTGTCTGTAGTTACACAATAGCCCTGATTTAGCAATGGCTCAATCAGTGAAAGGACTGAAGATGTTGCCATTCTATAACTGCTGTAATTTGGGTTGAATTTGGTTCCTTTCCCAGTGTATAGAACAGAATTCCAAATGTAACCAGTTGTCAATTCGCATAGCATGAAGGATTTTATGCTAAATCGTGCTCTCTTTGATGCCACTTATTGTATCTTGCTGAGCCTTCCCTTGTAGGCCATTAGACTTTCATCTATGCTGATGTCTCTATCTGGCACATAGCTTCGTTGGAAATTCTTCAGAATTATTTGATATACTTCCCAAATTTTCGTGAGTTTTGGTGCTGGATGAGTAGTTTCATCAAATTATTCATTGTTTTCAAAGTGCAAATACTTCATTATCAGGGAAAATTTGTACTCTCATATGACAGTGCCAAAGAATGGAGTGGCAAGTAATTTATTGGTTATCCAATATCATTTCTGCAGCGGTTTCCCCACCACTCCCTGAAGAATTATTAGGCCCATAAATTTCCAAATGTTCTCTTTGGTCACTGGTTTCCACTTTCTACTACTTGAAATCTTCCAATGCATAGCAGCTTGTTGCTCTTGGTACCGATTTGTCTCCATAACTATTTTTTCAATAACCTCATCAAAAATAGTTGTAGGTATCTCAAGGGGTTGTCATCTTCAACATCCACTTTCATACTAGGTCCTCCAGTAAATGGGAATCTTGGGGGCGCTGCGTGATCCGTACCGCAGTCAATAGAGCACCAAGTCCGCACATCACTGAGCTCAGTCGCAGGATCAGGTCTGATGACAAATTTCCCCACAAATATCACTCAATTCTGCAACTGATTCTTTATCACTATCGCTGTTTTCCAGCAGGTCATAAACCACTTTTGATGTAGAGGCACGCTTTTTGGATGACAGTTCTCCAGTTTCCAGGCAGAAAGAACAATAAAACTGCAGGCAAGGGCATTGGACAAAGCACTGGGGGGCAAACTGAGGTCAAATGATTTGATACAGTAATGTAATCCAATAAAATTACAATGTATTGTGTGTGTTGTGTTTATACAATTTGAATCTGCCGAAGGTTCCACCCTCCTGTGTCATGAGGCTCACAGGGTAGGAAAGACGAAACACACAGAGCAAGGGGCGGAGGGTGCGGCCGCCGTACACAGCGGGAGTACATTGCAGGATCGTGGGGACAGGGTACGTCACCTCTTCCAGGATCCAGCGATGTAGTCCCAAGTGTGGCTCAGGGTTACCCCTAATGGTACTGAAATGTCACCCCGAGCCACACTCGGGAATACCGCCAAGGAGGTTAACTGTCCCAATCTAACCCCAAAGATGCTATATTATGCAGCTTCCCCTGGAAGTTCTCAGTTTCTGTCCTCCAATTAAAAGTTAAATATGGTGGTGCTGGCAGCATGGCATGGAGGACAGAAGGTAGAGTTGGCGTATATGCAAATCCAGTGTTGACTCCTCCTTTTTCATGCCTGACAAGCACTGGATACTGCTAGGGAAATGCCACTAACACTTGTAAACACAGAAGCTGGCACACATTTCCTCTGTGGCTCTGACTGATGACACCATGCAATGCAGAGGAAACAAATGGAGGAAGACTTCTTCTACCAGGTTCTGTGTCCCCCCACATGAAAAACACTCTGCCTGGGGCTATTTCCCATCCCACTCTCCCCTTCCCCCTGGCCTCACTGTCCCAGCCCTGGTTATAGGCTATTCACCAAGCAAAATTAATGCTAACTTTGCAAAGTGAGGAAAAGATGATCCGCACTCTGGTGATTGCTCTTAAGAAGTATAATATTTATTGACAAGCCACAGTGACCAAACGCATAGTGCAGATTATCATTAATGTCAGTAAATAGTGTGAGCAATTGTGTACTTTGAATACCCAATCATGTGTAAATTAAATTAGAATTTCTTTATTTTTGCCAGCTCCTGACTGGGTATTCAAAGTTAACACAGGTTCACTTTATTCACTAGCATTCATTTTGTAAAGAGAATGTGCATTTTGCAAAGTGAATAGCTTTTACGTCTTTTATAAATCAATCTCAATGGTTGACTGGGCAGATACACAACAATTAAGGTTCATTGTGGATAGATGCAAAAATATGCATTTCAAAGCCAAAATATGATAGATGATGCAAGGAGATCTGCGTATCTTTGTAGATTTTTAATGTAATAACAGTATGCAATTCCAGTGTGCAACTTCTAAAGCTATTATTTTGTCCATTTACAAAGTAAGAGAATAGTCTTATCTTGAACATGCTGCTAGGTTTTGGACAAATGAATCTCTTGGATCTGGAAAAGGTGCAGAGAAGAGCAGTCAAATTAATAAAATACATCAAGGATCTCAGCTATGAAAAAAGAACTGAATTAATTGACGAGAATTTGTTTAACCTTTAAAAAGAGATGTTTAGGGAGGATATGATCTCCTTGTTTAAAGTAGTGTTAAACCCAAAACCAAAAATGTAATATATTGCAAATCATTAGATGTGGTGGCTGCATTTGTTTTCTTTTTTTTTTTAGGCTTCTTAGTCAGTTTATTCTTCTCAACCAACAGGTTAAATGAAGAAAACTGACTTGATTCCACCATCCACACACTCGCTATTGTATTCTCACTTCACAATACACTGATCAGCATTGCAGGCTAATGCCTGCAGCACTGATCAAGCAGGAATATTTGACAAGGCGGTTGTACAGAAGTTGATAGGTAGATCAACTTCTGTACAACCTCAGTGCCAATACGTGGATCAAAATTCAGTCTGTTGCTGCTGAACCGGACACATTTTTATTCATGTATGGCTGCCTTTAGAGTGCCCCAACTCAGGATGAAGAGCACTTGGGCAGTGGCGCCACTAGGATTGATGTCAGCTGGTGCAATAAAACATGGTGTCACCCCTCCCCATGGCAAACATGGTTTCACCCCCCCCCCCCGTTCTGTCCATCCGTCCGTGATAAAACATGGTGTCACCCCCCTCCATCGTTAACATTCTGTCAACCCTCCCCCCTACCCCCTGTGGTAAAAGAAAACAATGCAACTGCACATGGGGCTCCGGGCACCTTTAGACAGCAGCATTGGGGGGAGGGAGGGTAGTCTTATATGTACTGGCAGATTTAAACACATTAGCAAATTGAAGCCAAACTCCAGCTCACTCTTTATAAGCAGTTACATCAACATTTTTCCCCTTTTGTGATAAAGGTTTTACATCAATAATAAAAAAAAAGTGGATCATTGTAAGCCTCCAGTCAGTAATAAATAGTTTGTCTTATCCCTGTAACTGCCACATCTGCATAAGAGCTTGTTCTTTCAAAAAAAAAACTTACTGGCCAGATCTATAGGTGGAAATAAGGGAAAGAAAGCCTAACAAAGAAATTAAGCACAGCTATTAAATTCAAGAATTGGTAGGCTGAAACATAATACTGTAAATGTTTGCTGATGGGTCATCATGAGTCATCAGAATTTGTGCTATGCAGATTGACTCCAGAGACATTTCCCCAATAATTTGCATACCTAGGAGCCACATCCAGAGACTTTTATTGTTATATTCATAATGGAATGCCAAGTCAATTTCAATGCTACTCCAGCATGTTCCACCCCTGTTACCTTCCTTTTTTATTGATAATAATATTATAATATATCATAATATTCACACTGCTTGAAAGAAGAAACTGCTTGTTTATGTTCTTCGTTTTCTGTTTCTTTTTACATTTCTTATCTTTTGATTACAATGCAGTACATAGTTACATAGTTACATAGTAGGTGAGGTTAAAAAAAAGACACAAGTCCATCAAGTCCAACCTATGTGTGTGATTATTACCTTGTATATCCCTATGTTGTGGTCGTTCAGGTGCTTATCTAATAGTTTCTTGAAACTATCGATGCTCCCCGCTGAGACCACCGCCTGTGGAAGGGAATTCCACATCCTTGCCTCTCTTACAGTAAAGAACCCTCTACGTAGTTTAAAGTTAAACCTCTTTTCTTCTAATTTTAATGAGTGGCCACGAATCTTGTTAAACTCCCTTTCGTTAAAAAGTTTTATCCCTATTGTGGGGTCACCAGTATGGTATTTGTAAATTGGAATCATATCCCCTCTCAAGCGTCTCTTCTCCAGAGAGAATAAGTTCAGTGCTTGCAACCTTTCCTCATAACTAGGGATGAGGTTCGAGTTCGAGTCGAACTCATGTTCAACTCGAACATTGGCTGTTCGCAAGTTCGCCGAACAGCGAACAATTTGGGGTGTTCGCGGCAAATTCGAATGCCGCGGAACACCCTTTAAAAGTCTATAGGAGAAATCAAAAGTGCTAATTTTAAAGGCTTATATGCAAGTTATTGTCATAAAAAGTGTTTGGGGACCTGGGTCCTGCCCCAGGGGACATGGATCAATGCAAAAAAATTTTTTAAAACGGATGTTTTTTCAGGAGCAGTGATTTTAATAATGCTTAAAGTCAAACAATAAAAGTGTAATATCCCTTTAAATTTCGTACCTGGGGGGTGTCTATAGTATGCCTGTAAAGGGGCACATGTTTCCCGTGTTTAGAACAGTCTGACAGCAAAATGACATTTCGAAGGAAAAAACCCATTTAAAACTACTCACGGCTATTAATGAATTGCCGGTCCGACAATACACATAGAAGTTCATTGATAAGAACGGCATGGGAATTCCCCACAGGGGAACCCCGAACCCAAATAAAAAAAAAATATGACGTGGGGGTCCCCCTAAATTCCATACCAGGCCCTTCAGGTCTGGTATGGATTTTAAGGGGAACCCCGCGCCAAAAAAAAAAAAAAAAAGGCGTGGGGTCCCCCCAAAAATCCATACCAGACCCTTATCCAAGCACGCAACCTGGCAGGCCGCAGGAAAATAGGGGGGACGAGAGTGCGGCCCCCCCTCCTGAACTGTACCAGACCACATGCCCTCAACATTAGGAGAGTGCTTTGGGGTAGCCCCCCAAAACACCTTGTCCCCATCTTGATGAGGACAAGGGCCTCATCCCCACAACCCTGGCCGGTGGTTGTGGGGGTCTGCGGGCAGAGGGGTTATCGGAATCTGGAAGCCCCCTTTAACTAGGGGACCCCCAGATCCTGACTCCCCCTGTGTGAAATGGTAAGGGGGTACTTACCCCTACCATTTCACTAAAAAACTGTCAAAAATGTTAAAAATGACAAGAGACATATTTTGACAATTCCTTTATTTAAATGCTTCTTCTTTCTTCTTTCTTCTATCTTCCTTCATCTTCTTCATCTTCTTCTTCTTCTGGTTCTTCTGGTTCTTGCTCCGGCGTTCTCGTCCAGCATCTCCTCTGCGGCGTCTTCTATCTTCTTCTCCTCGGGCCACTCCGCACCCATGGCATGGGGGGAGGCTTCTGCTCTTCTCTTCATCTTCTTCTTCATCTTCTTTTCTTCTTCTTTTCTTCTCTTCTTCATTTTCTTCTCCGGGCCACTCTGCATCCATGCTGGCATGGAGGGAGGCTCCCGCTGTGTGACGGCATCGCCTCGTCTGACGGTTCTTAAATAACAGGGGGTGGGGCCACCCGGTGACCCCGCCCCCCTCTGACGCACCGGACATGACGGGACTTCCCTGTGGCATTCCCCGTGACGTCACAGGGAAGTCACGTCAAGTCAACGTGCACCAGATGGGGGCGGGACGAGAACGCCGGAGGAAGAACCAGAAGAGCCAGAAGAACCAGAAGAGCCAGAAGAACCAGAAGAAGAAGATGAAGGAAGATAGTAGAAAGAAGAAGCATTTAAATAAAGGAATTGTCAAAAACTGTCTCTTGTCATTTTTAACATTTTTGACAGTTTTTTAGTGAAATGGTAGGGGTAAGTACCCCTTTACCATTTCACACAGGGGGGAGGGCCGGGATCTGGGGGTCCCCTTGTTACAGGGGGCTTCCAGATTCCGATAAGCCCCCTGCCCGCAGACCCCCACAACCACCGGCCAGGGTTGTGGGGATGAGGCCCTTGTCCTCATCAACATGGGGACAAGGTGTTTTGGGGGGCTACCCCAAAGCACCCTCCTAATGTTGAGGGCATGTGGCCTGGTACGGTTCAGGAGGGGGGCGCTCTCTCGTCCCCCCTCTTTTCCTGCGGCCTGCCAGGTTGCGTGTTCGGAGAAGGGTCTGGTATGGATCTTTGGGGGGACCCCACGCCGTTTTTTTGGGGTTTTTTTGGGCGCGGGGTTCCCCTTAAAATCCGTACCAGACCTGCAGGGTCTGGTATGGAATTTAGGGGGACCCCACATCATTTTTTTTAAATTTTGGCAGGGGTTCCCCTTAATATCCATACCAGACCTGAAGGGCCTGGTATGGAATTTAGGGGGACCCCCACGTCATTTTTTTTTAAATTTTGGTTCGGGGTTCCCCTGTGGGGAATTCCCATGCTGTTTTTATCAATGAACTTCTATGTGTATTGTCGGACCGGCAATGCAATAGCCGCGAGTCGTTTTAAATGGGTTTTTTCCTTCGAAATGTCATTTTGCTGTCAGACTGTTCTAAACACAGGAAACATGCGCCCCTTTACAGGCATACTATAGACACCCCCCAGCTACGAAATTTTAAGGGATATTACACTTTTATTGTTTGACTTTAAGCATTATTAAAATCACTGCTCCTGAAAAAACGGCTGTTTTTAAAAATTTTTTTGCATTGATCCGTGTCCCCTGGGGCAGGACCCGGGTCCCCAAATACTTTTTATGACAATAACTTGCATATAAGCCTTTAAAATTAGCACTTTTGATTATTCATGTTCGTGTCCCATAGACTTTAACGGTGTTCACGTGTTTGAACAAACTTTTTTCCTGTTCGCATTTTCTGGTGCGAACCGAACAGGGGGGTGTTTTCGGCTCATCCCTACTCATAACTAATATCCTCCAGACCCTTTATTAGCTTAGTTGCCCTTCTTTGCACTTGCTCCATTTCCAGTACATCCTTCCTGAGGACTCGTGCCCAGAACTGGACAGCATGTTCTAGGTGCAGCCGGACCAGAGTCTTGTAGAGCGGGAGAATTATCGTTTTATCTCTGGAATTAATCCCCTTTTTAATGCATGCCAATATTCTGTTTGCTTTGTTAGCAGCAGCTTGGCATTGCATGACATTGCTGAGCCTATCATCTACTAGGACCCCCAGGTCCTTTTCCTTCCTACATTGCCCCAGAGGTTCTTCCCCCAGTGTATAGATTCATATTTTTGCCACTGAAATGCATTATTTTACATTTTTCTACATTGAACCTCATTGGCCATGTAGTTGCCCACCCCATTAATTTATTCAGATCTTTTTGCATTGTTTCCACATCCTGCGGAGAAGTTATTGCCCTGCTTAGCTTAGTATTGTCCGCAAATACAGAGATTGAACTGTTTACCCCATCCTCCAGGTCGTTTATGAACAAATTAAACAGGATTGGTCCCAGCACAGAACCCTGGGGGACCCCACTACCCACCCCTGACCATTCCAAGTACTCCCCATTTATCACCACCCTCTGAACTCGCCCTTGTATCCAGTTTTCAATCCATGTACTCACCCTATGGTCCATGCCAACGGACCTTATTTTTTACAAAAAACGTTTATGGGGAACTGTGTCAAATGCTTTTGCAAAATCCAGATACACCACGTCTATGGGCCTTCCTTTATCAAGATGGCAACTCACTTCCTCATAGAAGGTTAATAGATTGGTTTGGCAACAACGATTCTTCATGAATCCATGCTGATTACTGCTAATGATACTGTTCTCATTACTAAAATCTTGTATATAGTCCCTTATCATCTCCTCCAAGAGTTTACATACTATTGATGTTAGGCTAACTGGTCTGTAATTCCCAGGGATGTATTTTAGGCCCTTTTTAAATATTGGGGCTACATTGGCTTTTCTCCAATCAGCTGGTACCATTCCAGTCAGTAGACTGTCAGTAAAAATTAGGAACAATGGTCTGGCAATTACATGACTGAGTACCCTCGGGTGCAAACCATCTGGTCCCGGTGATTTATTAATGTTAAATTTCCCAAGTCTATTTTAATTCTGTCCTTTGTTTACCATGGAAGTGCTTCCTGTGATGTGTCATGAGGATAAACACTGCAGTTTTGGTTACTGAAGCCCCCCGATTCCCTCGTGAAGACTGTGGAGAAGAATAAATTCAATACCTTTGCCATCTCCCCATCCTTTGTAACCAGATGTCCTTCCTCATTCTTTATGGGACCAATATGGTCTGTCCTCCCTTTTTTTACTGTTTACATACTTAAAGAATTTCTTGGGATTTTTTTTGCTCTCCTCTGCTATGTATCAATCATTGTTCTATCTTAGTTGCCCTTATTGCACCCTTACATTTCTTGTTGCATTCTTTATAAGTCTGAATGCTGATGATGATCCCTCAACCCTGTATTTTTTGAAGGCCTTCTCCTTTGCTTTTATGTGCATTTTTACATTGGAGTTAAGCCATCCAGGACTTTTGTTTGCTCTTTTAAATTTATTACCCAATGGGATGCATTGGCTAATGCCCTTATTTAATATGCTCTTAAAGCAAACCCATCTCTCCTCCGTGTTCTTTGTTCCTAAGATTTTATCCCAATTTATGCCTTCTAGCAAGGCTCGTAGTTAAGGGAAGTTGGCTCTTTTGAAATTCAGTGTCTTTGTATTCCCCTTATGTTTCAATTGACCTGTGATCGCTGTTACCTAAATTGCCCTGTATTTCCACATCCGTGATCAGGCCTGTATTGTTGGTAATCAGTAGATCCAGTAACGCTTTGTTTCTAGTTGATGCATCTACTATCTAACCCATAAAATTGTCCTGCAAGACATTTAGGAACTGGCGAGCCTTAGGTGAATGCGCGGTTCCCTCCACCCAGTCTATGTCTGGATAGTTAAAATCCCCCATTATGATAACACTTCCCATCCTTGCTGCTAATCCAAATTGTGATAGGAGATCTGTCTCCCCTTCCTCCCTCAGGTTAGGGGGCCTATAGCATACTCCCAGTATTATTTTTCCCTTAGCTTCATCCCTTTGGAGCTCTACCCATATAGATTCCATCTCCTCCCTAGCTCCCTTAATGATGTCATCTCTCACATTCACTTGTACATTGTTCTTGATATATAGGCATACTCCTTCCCCTTTTTTACCCTCTCTATCCTTGCGATAAGGGGTATACCCTTGAACATTTGCCAGCCAATCATGAGAGCTGTTGAACCAGGTCTCTGAAATTCCCACCAAATCCAAATCCTCCTCGTATAACAGTATTGCTTGTTCACCCATCTTGTCCGCCAGGCTCCTGGCATTGGTGAACATGCCACGTAGTTTAGACCGGTCACATATTATCCTCTTATTGGGTGTTCCGAGATTGCAACTAGGACTTGCTACTATGTCGGTTAAGTTGTGCACAGAAAACAGGTGTCGAGAATAAGGGAAGTAAGTCAGATGTTTCCAACCATTTTCCTTTAAAAATCCTCTGAATAAGAAAACTTTGAGATGTCCTCCCAGCTGAATAGTCTGAACCAAACAACACAGCAGAGGGAGCGGTACCCACTGCCAAACCAGCCACAACTATATCCTGCAGGTAGAGGAGGTAGGAGAAAAGATCCAGGTGCCCGACCCCCAGGAGTAAAGGAAGATATCATCGACAGGTGGAGGCACCCATTCGTCTGAAAGTTGCCGACAGGTTACCTGGGAGGTCTGGGAGGGGAGGCACGGAGGAGGAGGGAGGGGAGGCATGGAGGGGAGGGAGGGTGTGCAACAGGAGTCAGAAACGAGACTACACAAAAAAGGAAGGACAAGGAAGACCCACAGCAATTAGCTACATCTGAAACCACTTAGAGGTTAGAGGAGTGCAAGAAGGACAACCGCGCTTTCAACTCATCACGCATAGGAGCTGATAATTGGAACGTAATGACGTGTATCTGATACACATATCATAGACGCCCAAAGAAGGCCCTGCCCATCAGAAGTATGTGGAATGTGAAAACAAGATGGCCAAAAAAGGTTGAAGCTGCTACAACCATAGCTTCCTAGAGTCCCTTGGGAATTTAACCAAGGAAAGAAGCTAACCCTGGGAAGTCGGCAGACCATCCCCACAATACCCAAAAGGAGAGAAGATGGGCAGGACCTTCCATGTTGTTTGGATGGAACAGTCGCAGTGTACAGGAGGGAAGTGAAAGGCAGATATGATGTCAGCTTTCACCAGAAGGGTAGAAGCACCAGAGAACTTAACAAAGAAAGTGCTGTATCAAAGTGGAGTATTGGTCTCAAGAATTCTCCTGATCAATACCACCATTAACTGACAAGCCTGCAGGGAAAGAAAGTGTTGTATAAGTTGATATATATATATATATATATATATATATATATATATATATATATACACACACACACACACACATATTTTTTATTTATTTATTTATTTTATTTTATTTTATTTTTTTGGTTACCGCAAGAGAGAGTAAACCTGAAGGAGTGTTAGGGGTGGATGAAAGGGATCCAAACCCCGCCCCCCCGATTAAATCCCACCTGTAAGATCCAAGCCTCCCTACTGAGAGGGTACTGGTCTAGCCAGTGCAACATCCTTGAGACTTTAACTGGCATCCTTCATCTTAGGAGGGTTGAACTTGGAACCTGGTTTGGTAGGTTGTGTATTCCCCATTTAGAAAGTCAACTGCTGGGTGGGTACCACAGCCAAGGGAAAAGCCGTACGCACACAGTGGCTCTCATTAAACAGTTAACAGTTGCCTATTTGTATACTAATGACGATCTGTGCATGTGACTGAAAAGAAGTTGGTCTGTGCTGGCACATGAGTAATAACCATATGCAGAGTAAAAGTCAGCGCTAGAGTGACTAAAGTTGGCAGCTACCAACGCAAGTCAATATACATAAACCATAGACTAACATTTCGTCAGTCAAAACTTACTTATTTCCAGGCAGCCATTTTTAGGCAAAACTGGGTATCAAAATGAAACAGCACAGCCCTCCATATATTTTGTAGACCTCACAACTGAGATCCGCAGAACTGAATAGGGAAGAATGGAATAATTCTGTAATTTTATTTATTTCTATGCATAGGCACAGAAACCCTGCAGCCAGTTTCCAACAATACAAGGAAGCTGCTTAGATTTTCACCCTCAGTATTAACATCAATATCTTTCTATAGGTCAACTGTCTGTGTATCAAAAAGCACCAGCGTCAGCACATCACTGAACTCACGGTGCCATTTTTAAAATGTATTTATTTAATCCTCTGTACTAAATGCAAATTGACGGGGGGGGGGAATCGATTATAGAGGGCCACCCAGGTGAGAACCAGACCCTGGGGATGGGGTGGGAGCTACAAATGGCGTGACAGCCAATAAAGTAAACATAAGATTTGATTAGACTGCTGCACAAATGCATCAGTGGCCCTAAAACAGCTACACTTGACTTATCTCAGACCACCCCATAATTATACTTACCCAAAGGAGGTAGAGTAGGAGGACTGATGTCTGCTTGCAGAAAGAGCTGGAAGGAGAGTCTGAAGTCCAGGAGTTGACCCTGTGTGTCAAAGGTTGTGCCAGGACATGCAGGGTTAGTAAGAAGGACCCTCCTGCCTCAAGTGACACAGAAGCCCTGTCAGAGAATCTGAGGCATGTCACTTAGGGAGGCTGTCTGTAATACTAAAATCACATATCACTGAAGAGGAGAGCTGGCTGGCATGCGGGCTGAGGCAGGGATGCAAAGAGTTAATAATCATTGCCTCCTGCTGTTCTGAAACCTGATCTCTCACACATGCAGTGAGAGTAGCTAAGTGAAATGCTGGAGGGGATGCAAGCTGACAGGATACATCAGTTTCTGCCCTGTAAGGCACAGGGAACTCAGTCTCTCTGACAGAATCTAGGGAGTGAGATGTCGCAAGTGTCCAAGGTCTAAGGTCCATTCACACATGAGGGCAGAGTGGGAATTGTAGGGGTGGAGCCAGCAAATTTATTGCCAGTGGCTCCAGTATTAATCCAATGTCTGACTGAAGTACTTGGGACCCTGCAGGGGCTGGGGATCAGTCAGTATGGTGGATCAGAGCACCTGTGAGATTTTTGTAGTGAGGGGCATGGGAACAGAGGAGGGATACTCACCTAACAACTCTTGTGACAGCTGAATCTCCTCAGAGCAGTTGGATGTGCCTCAGCATAGCCTTTTCCTAGAGTTCAGGCTCCACCCAGTTACCTCACAACTTTGTAGCCAATCCTAAGGGAGCTACTTAACTTTCCTTTTGGGTTCACACCCACAGTGATGCCATGCTTCCAGCAGTCAAGGCTCCCTTTCCCTAAAGGCGGTTCAAGGGGCCTTCAATATTCTTACAGCGCATTGGAACATGCTGCAGTGTAAAAAATGTAAGCGTGGGGGCGTGGCCGGCAGCTGAAGGAGATTTCCGCGTGAGGAGAGAGCTCCCCGGTTTCCAGCTTCTCCAGCCTGACAAAAGCTACATGGATCGACAAGAGCAGCGTTCCCGGACCCCTGAGATCCCCGCCGTTAACTTAACAAACATGGGTAAGCGCAAACCCAAAAATGGTGTCCGCAAATTGACTGACTTTTTCGTGTCGACCAGCACTCCGGAATCCCAAGATGGCGCCGCTGACCGTACACAGCAGCGACTCTCACAAGGCGGCACAAGAGGGGATGAGAGGAGCAGAGCTAAAACTTCCTCCATCTCCCCCAGCCACAGTAGTCGCTCCTCCCCATGCAATACCCCACTGCACAGCCCACAAAAATCTGCTCCAAAACCTTCATCTCTACACATCTATGCAGGAGATAAAAAGGGGGGTGACATGTCCCAAGATAACACTACTGACTTCTATGAAGATTCACAAATTCCCAACTACTGGGCAACCCCTCAGTGACACCACCATGAAAGAGATGCTAGTATCCCTGTGGGGATCTATGCATAGGGATCTCATGGAATTCATCTCACAAATGAAATTTGATATAACCAAAGTGGGGGGCCGCGTTAGTCATGTTAAAAACAAAATGGCAGAATCTGCATCAGCCCACAACAAATTAGTGGACACGCACAGTGATAAAGATGAAGAAATGGTGGCGCTGAAAAACAAAATGGCGGACTTAGAAGATAGGTCCCGCAGAAATAATATTAAACTCTGTGGAGTGGCGGAATCTGTGCCCCCCCACTGACCTCCGGCAATACGTGCAACAACTGATACATGACATGCTTCCTGATACACCGGCTGGTGAAATTATTGTGGATCGGGCACATAGATTACCTAAGCCACAACATCTCCCGGAAAAAATCCCGCAAGACGTCATATCCTGCATACATTTTTTCCACGTGAAGGACAACCTGATGCAGTTTGCGAGACAACACTCTCCGTTACCTGATCCATACTCAGGACTCGCTATATACGCTGACCTTTCCCAACGCACCATGCTGGCACGCAAAAAACTAGTGCCGCTCACTAAACTGCTGCACAATATTCACCTCGCATACTCTTGGGGTTTTCTGACCAGATTACTTGTTGTTAAGGACGGCCGCACCTACGCTATCAGTTCTTTAAAGGAAGATCTTCAACTCGCAAAAAAATAGGGCATACTCCCATGCGAGGGAGAGGCCGCACAAACAACTACTACTCCTGGATGCATCTTACCAGAAAGGAGATCAATAGATGCAACCTGAACCCACTTTTACAGCTTTAATTTTATGAACCTGTGCAAATTCATTGGTTAATGCATGCAAAGGCTAAAGATGGATGCTAAGAGCTAAACCCCCCACCTGATTCTATGCAAAACTTCTCGCACATTGAGGTTGAGTTCCTCACTTTTTTATGTTACTTATGTTATTTTGTTATTGATGTTTTTGTTTTCCTTTTCTCTATACCACCACCTAAACCCTGAAGTCATCTCTCTGGAACCTGCTCATTACCACTCACCATTGCACGAACTTCCTGATACCTACTCTACAGACACCAAACCTCCACCTAAAGGTACCTGTACCCATAAGTCCCTGCCATTGACCCTTAAGCTACTTCTGCACAGCACCCCCCCTTTAGTGGAAAATGGTTCTTAATTTTGTGTCCATAAATGCACACGGACTTAATAGCCCATTTAAATGAAGGGCCATGTGGCAGCAAGCAAAATCTCTGAAAGGGGATATTTTGTGTATAGAGGATATTCACATTGCACAGCAGAAACAACCTCTATGCACTAACAAACTATTCCCACAGATCTTCACAGTGTCTGGCCCAAAGAAAAAGCGACGAGTGCTTGTTGCTATTAGCCATACGGTTGCCTTCAGCCTTCATGACATGATCAAAGATAAAGCGGAGAGATTTATTATACTGGTTTGCAAACTAAACAATGTCATGTACACCTTAGTCAACCTTTATGCTCCCAACTGTGGACAGTTGCCCTTTCTATATGCCCTTAAACACAAAGTTGATAAGATTAAGAGGGGTTTTTTTGCTGTACTGCGGAGATTTCAATTGTGTACCTAACAAGCAATTAGATTGCCCCACTCCGCAACGTTCAGCAAGACACGAAATTCAACCTTTTTTACATTCTTCTGACATGTATGATGTATGGCGATGTGTTCATTCTGGGGGAAAAGATTTTACTTACTATTCTGCCCCTCATAAATCGTACTCAAGAATTGATTTATTTGTTTCCTGACTTGTCGCTTTTAAAAAATGCTCTATCTGCTAAAATTCATTTAATCACATGGTCTGATCATGCACCAGTCTCCCGTCTATCAAAGAACACAATATTGCGGTGTCAGTGCATTTATGGCCCAACAATACGGCTATACTAAATAACCCAAAACATCAGAACCGATTGTAGGATCAGATCAAGAATTTTTTCATCCACAGTGATGTGCCAGACACTTCTATTTTCTCCTTGTGGTGCGCCCACAAGGCGTACAGCAGAGGTTTGCTAATCCAGGCAGCATTAAAGGAAAAAAGACATAAATTAGAAGTATTGACTACACTGTTAGCTAAACTTAAATCTCTTGAAGCGCAACATAAAACTTCCCACCCCTCTTGTACACTCTGAACTGTTGCAAACTAGACAGGACATACGTAGGTACTTAATTTCTGATCACCAATTATACCTGCAGAGACTCAAGGCCACCCACTACACACAGGGAAATAAAGCTGGCAAATTTTTAGCTGCTCATATATGCAAGAAACAATATTAAACCAAACTTTCCCATATTATTCATTCCAACACGGCAGAACATGTATACCATCCTACAGATATTGCCAACGCATTCTGCATCTATTATAAACAGTTATATAACTTATAATCAGACCCCTCAACACCTCAACCCACTGATATAAATATCAATGACTTCCCAAGCTCTGTCAAACTCCCGTCTCTAGATGATGATATGCTGAAGTCCCTAAACTCTGACATCTCAGACAGTGAAATTCTCCAAGCCATTAACTCACTACCTCCCAATAAATCACCAGGAGCTGACGGCTTCTCGGCCGAGTACTACAAGGCCTTCCAAACCATATTAGTGCCATACATGACCAAACTCTTTCATAAAGCTTCATCCTCCACCTCATTCCCGGAAGAGATGCTCCAGGCAGTTATTGTGCTTCTCCCAAAACCAAAATGTACAACCTCCTTAAAATTGTGGCATCTCGTAAGGTGTCCACAGTGTTCCTGACGCTGAAAAAGCTTTTGATTGGGTTCACTGGGGTTACCTAAAGGCGACACTTAGTAAGTTTGGCCTTACTGGTCCTTTTTACTCAGCCATTTCAGCATTGTACACGGTACCGACTGCCCGTGTATACACTTCTAATGCTATGTCAGATAAATTCTATATCACTAATGGCACCCGCCAGGGGTGTCCCCTGTCCCCCGTTGATCTTTTCACTGGTGATGGAGTCTCTGGCGGAGGCGGTTAGGAGGGTTGCTCTTATCAAGGGCACTTGGCTGGATGCCGTGGACCACAAAATTGGCCTATTCGCGGATGATGTAGTATTAACCTTAACCTCACCATACTCCCTCAATAGGATACCACGATTACTGACTCTTTTTTGGGTCAGTATTGTACTATAAACTTAATATAGTTAAATCCTCCATCCTCCCCATGCACCTGTTAACCCCAAATCTAAATAAATTACATTTGAAATTTCCATTTTTATGGGCCACTAAATCCTTGCAACACTTAGGGATCAACCTCGCCTACCCACCCAACACTACATTTGAACATAACTACCCTACTCTTTTAAACACAATTAAAAACGATCTAGCACATATCTCTTCACATGAACTCACTTGGTTAGGGAAAATAGCTGCCTTGAAAATGACACTGTTGCCTAAAATAATCTACTATTTTGTACTATCCCCATTCATTTGTCCGAATCCTTTTTTCAACTGTAGATAAAATGTTTAGGAAATTTTTATTGGCGGGTAAAATAGCTAAGCTCTCCTACTCAATGCTACTTAAACAAAGGTAGAGAGAGGAAGCAGGGTTTCCCAATCTAATCTACTTATAAACACTCCCACTGCACGAACCATAGGAACTTAACCCTCAAACTAGTACACAGGTGCTACTGGAAACCGGTGAGATTATCACACATTTTTAAGGATGCTAATAGCTCTTGTTGGAGGGACTGTGGTTCCAAAGGAACCCTATTCCATTTACTGTGGGAATGTAAATCGGTGAGGAGCTTCTGGAACTCAATATTCAACCTACTAGCCAATCTTATAGGTAACTTCCTACCTTCTAACCCAGCTTTAGCCCTCCTCAATCTGGGGATCGACAAAATCCCCATACAACATAGATGTGTAATCACAACACATCCTTATAGCAACACGCCTAAATATTATATCTAACTGGACAACAGATAAAGCACCTAATGTAACCGATGTAATAAATAGAGTTAAATCCCAACATCTCTATGAAAAGTTCTTTGCTTACAAGTCTAATTCAATATCCCAATTTATAGTTAATTGGCTCTTATGGTCCACAAGATTTCCAGAGACTCCTCCTTGATACACTGGTATTACAACCAGCATAACATTTAACCACTTCAATACAGGGCACTTATACACCTTCCTGCCCAGACCAATTTTCAGCTTTCAGTGGTGTCGCAGTTTGAATGACAATTACGCGGTCATACAACACTGTACCCAAACTAAATTTTTATCATTTTTTGCACGAATAGAGCTTTCTTTTGGTGGTATTTGATCACCTCTGCGGTTTTTATTTTTTGCTAAACAAATAAAAAAAGACTGAAAATTTTGAAAAAAATAAAAGTTTTGCTTTTGTTTCTGTTAAAAAATTTTGTAAATAAGTAAGTTTTCTCTTTCACTGATGGGCACTGATAAGGCGGCACTGACAGGCACTGATAAGGTGGCATAGATGAGGTGGCACCAATGAGCGGGCACTAATGGGCACTGACAATGGGCACTGATATGCGGCACTGATGGGCACTGGTAGGCAGCACTGATGGGTGGCACTGATATGCAGCACTAATGGGCATTGATAGGCGGCACTGATGGCCACTCATGGGTGGCACTGGGTGGCAATGGTGGGCCCTGATGGGCACTGATATGTGACACTGATGGGCACTGAAAGGCTGCAAAGATGGGTTCTTATGGGTGGCACTGCTGGGCACTGATAGGTGGCACTGCTGGGCACTGATAGGCGGCACTGATGGGCACTGATACATGGCACTGATGGGCACTGATACGCAGCACTGATATGAGGCACTGATAGGCATCTGGCAGTGGTAGGCATTGTGAGTGGGCACTGATTGGCAGCTGCCTGGGCATTGATTGGCAGCTGACTGGGCACAGATTAGTATTTCCCTGGGGGTCTTGGGGGCATACCTGGTGGTCCAGTGTGGATGGCCATCCTGATGGTCCTGGGCTGCTTCCTTGGTGGTCCTGGGCGGCTACCCTGGTGGCCCTGGGTGGGATCCGAGGGGGGGATGTGCTGATAAACAATCAGCACAGACCCTCCCGTCAGGAGAGCAGCCGATCGGCTCTCCTCTACTCGCGTCTATCAGACGCGAGTAAGGAAAAGCCGATCACCGGCTCTTCCTATTTACATCGTGATCAGCTGTGATTGGACATAGCTCATCACAGGGTAAAGAGTCTCCGTCAGAGACTTTTTACCTAGATCAGTGTTGCGGGGGCGCGCAGCTGCTCAATATCCTGAGGACGTCATATGACGCCCAGTCAGGGTATTGAAACCACTTTGCCACCTTCATTCTGCTATATGGCAGGCGGCAAGTGGTTAATGATGTTAAATAGCGGCCCATTGGTGGTAAATCCTACTTCTTTCCTTATTTTTCTTATTTTACACATACTTGTTAAATTGTTTTCCGAGTTTGAGTCTTAACAGGACAATACCCAGTTGTATAAGTCTTTAACCTACTCTCTTCTAAACACTAGGTTTAACAACATATGTTGTGTCTCCACCTTTAGGAGTACAACTACCCTGTTTCCCCGAAAATAAGACCTACAAGGACTTGTAGGACTAGGGCTTGTTTGGGGGGTAGGGTTTATATTGCAGCCATCACCGACAATCACGCTAGGTCTTATTTTCGGGGAAACAGGGTATACGAACATATTTTTATGTATACATCTGGTGAAATATTGTGCTGGGTTGATGTCCTTATGTTATGTATATACATGGATAATATTATTTGTTGAACTGAAACTTGTAACTTGCTGAATGTATTCTTTAATAAAAAACAATTGAAGTGAAAAATGTAAGCGTATCTTATTTTTTCTCAGCACACACCAACACAGGGATCTGGTGTGAACTGACTTTATAGGACATGAGGCAAATTGCCTTTTTTTGGCAAAGAGACTGCATTTGGCAATAGTGCCCAACATAGCCGAGCACTGATGGTGTGAACAGTTCTTAGTGCTTACTGGATTAGTACAGCGATATTTCCCCCAAGCTGGATGCACATACTTTTTCTGCATTTGGTGCAGTGAATTTTTGAAAAGTAGTGCATGCACTACTTTTTGTGTAAACTAGTGCAATTTCAACCCATTTCTGGCCACAGAAATTTCACAGGAATGTGGACTGCATTCCTGTGTGATTCAGGTTTGAACCGGCCCAGTCAGATAAATATGGAATACGACTTTTACATAATCTGTTTAGCCTTGTGCAGCCAGCATGTGGCAAATGTGCGTCTGCTACTCCAGGTTATTAAATTAGGTTTACTGCTTGACCTAGCAGGATCTCAGTTTATACATAAACCTGAATAAGTAAGATAAATAACTCGGTGACACATGTGGCAGTTCCTGGCACTGCTCTGAGAAGCGATCTTTGGTGGATTACTCTTCAGAAAGCAGTTGACATGCAGCTGGGAAGAGATAGGAAGCCTTTTCAATGCCTGTTTTAACTTTGAAAAGCCCTCACTACCGTGCCATATGGAGGATGCACACAGGAATAAGCTTTGCTTTGGCCATGGCATGTGCACAAGACCACCTGGCCATTGCAGCTTAAGGGGGGGAAGTTGAGTGACTCAACCACCTAATTTTTACTGCCCCCTCTTTCTCCTGTAGTGCCATCTAGATCTTCAGTTTTCAGGCACTAGTGTTGAGCTCTCCTATTAGACAACTTTGAAATGCATTACACATACTAAAGCACTATGTTTATGATTATTAGCAAAAGGATATTATACGGATAGCAAATTAAATATAAATAATATAATTTTATAAACATTTAAACTAAAAAATGACCACAAATCACCAGTTTACCTTTAATATTAAGGAAATGTCTTTAAGGAGTTGATTTAGGAATGCAGATAATGTCTAATGGTATGAAAAAGAAAAGCATCAAGAGTGGGAGAGAAGGAGAAGGGCCTGTGGAAAGGTGCCAAGTTACACAAACTGCACTTGTCTGTGTTCTTAAAGCCTGCTATTATTTCTGAATCACGTTTGCAAGTAATAGGCCTCAGAATGATAAGAGCTGCATGTGTTGAGATTTTCTCCCTTAATATGGACAATGCAAAGAAATCTGTTTTAATGTCCAAATGTTTATGGAAATAATCAACTTGCACTGAACTATTTCTCGACAACTTAACTACCAGAAGGAAAACTACTTACTGCATAAAACCAAGAAAGATGGAACAAAGAGGTTGATTTACTAAAGGCAAATAGACTGTGTACTTTTGCAAGTGCAGTTGCTCCAGAACTCGGTAAATGAGGGAGAACTCTGCTGAGTTTTAATTTTTTTTCCTTGCATGTAATTGGGTGTTTGTTGTAAAGTAAAAATTTACCTCATTTACTAAGCTCTGGGACAATTACATTTGCACTTTCAAATGTGTACAGTTTGTTTGCTTTTAGTAAATCAATCCAAAAATGACAGTCAGCCCCAATTTTTAATGAGCCCTGTTGAAAAATTAAAATGACAACACAATGTGGATACTCACATGACCTTGACTGCTGTATTTACTGTATTTAGACATGGCATACTGTAAATCTACAATGCACCATATGGCATGGGAGCAGCTATGTCAAGATATGTATTATGATATAGTAAAAAGGTAAAAACATGACTTCCAGTCTTCTTATTTCAAGTCATTATTAAGTGGAAGTTTTGTATATGTGATACCTTTCTTCTTCACCCTATTCTCACATTTGTTTAAGTAGATGGCAAAGTAAAGTCAGACAACTGTATATAAAAAAATCTTTAAAATCTTTCCAGAACCCCCACCCCCAAATAGCAGTAAAATGAAGGCCCATTAACATTCCCATCCTTTTATAATTAAATATGATGTAATTAGCATTATATAATAGCATATTAGCAGTAATAATATCATTTGATATATATATATATATATATATATATATATATATATATATATATATATATATATATATATATAATAAATGAAGATAGCAAGCTAAGTTTTGTTCTGTATATACCGTATATATGGAAACGGGTGGTGTCGATAAGGCCACCTAGAGCTCAAATTTTGGTTGGTTCTTATGGGTTTTAACTGTGTAAGACTACATTAAAGTTAGTAATGCCAGCAGTGGATAGGCAGTGACTTTAAGGATGCAAAAGCATAGTTCATAAATAATAAACTAAAATAAGAAATTAAATCTTCCCTGTAACCGAATCTGCAGCTGCCACAGGAAAGAGAAAAGTCACTTAAGCAGGACCTAACAGATTAGGGATATCTAAAGAAGTGGATAGCAACAATTCTTCGTAATTGCAAAACATATTGCATATTACATAGTTTCAGCAATGTCAGAGCTTGCGCTTCACAGCTGTATGAACTTTGCTGTGCCCGGGGCTCAGTGTTATATTTTAGGAAGCAAATACCTGTCAGGAAAATGAACGAATTGCAAATTTAGTATAATAACTGTCACAACTCTGGCATGTGCTCCCCTTTTCAATCTTGAATTTGGTGTTTTGTTAGGGCTGTCCTGTCAGTTTGTGTTTCCACCGTCTTTGACCCGCGTCTTATTTATTCTGTTATTGTGTTATTTAGGGGCTTCACTCTCACCATCCGAGGCAGCACTGACTCTTACACAGCAACCTCTGTTTTCGTGTTTAATCTTTGATCTTCTGTCCTATATAGTGTGATTTAATCTGTAATAGCTTTAATAGCTTTAGCTTTGTGTGGTGTGTCTGTTCACATTGTTCTTACTCCTGTTCTTGTTTGTCTGTGCATACTATGGCTCCAGGATATGACTGCATTTTTGTTTGTGCTTGTCTCCTGTGTACTGACACTCTGGAGGAGATTTACTAAAACTGGAGCACTCAGAATCTGGTGCAGCTGTGCATGGTAGCCAATCAGCTTCTAACTTCGACTTTTTCAATTAAAGTGACACTAAAGGTTTTTTTCTTTTTAACCTCCCTGGCGGTTTTCCCGAGTGTGGCTCGGGTTTAAAATTCAGGACCATTAGCGGTAACCCCGAGCCACACTCGGGATTACATCGCAGGATCCTGTTGCCTCCTTACTTACCTTGTCCCCGGGATCCTGCGATGTCCCCCGCAGTGTCCGAGGGCTCCGTCCTCCTCCGAAGCCTCTCCTTGCCAGGCTCCGTTCCCTGCGAGCGTCGCGACGCACGGGGGCAGGGCCTGGCGGCAAATTTAAAAAAAAGTAAAAATCATAACACATACAGTATTGTAATCTTACAGATTACAGTACTGTATGAAATAATTTCACATCCCTTTTGTCCCCAGTGCTTTGGCCCATGCCCTGCATGCAGTTTTACATGATATACACTGTTCTTTCTGCCTGGAAACTGGAGATTGTCCATAGCAACCAAAAAGTGTCCCTTTACGTCAAAAGTGGCTTTAGACCAGCTAGAAAACAGCGATAGTAAATTAGAACACTTGCAGAATTGAGCGATAGTGAATTGTGGGGAAATTTATTTTATTACTATTTTTTTTAATTTTTTTTTATTATTTATTTTTATTTATTATATTATAATTTATGTTTTTGTGTTTCAAACTTTATCATACCCGGGATATCTACTAGACTCTGGTTTGGACAGATTTAAGTGTGTTATTGTTAAGATTTACAGACCTACAATATAAAATGCCAAATTTCCATGCAAAATAATTGTACCGCTTTCAGCACCTAAAATCCGAAATAATCATACCGCCAGGGAGGTTAAATAACAAACATATCATACTTACCTTCACAGTGCAGCTCGTTTTGCACAAAATGGCCCTGAACCTGGTCTTCTGGGGTCCCTTGGCAGTTCTCTCGCCTCCTCCCCGCATCAGATAACCCCCTGGAAGAAGCGATCTCCCGGGGGTTACCTTGCGGTTACCATAGACGCCGAATGCAGGACTCGGCCCAGCCCCCCGGCGGCCGCGCCATTGGATTTGATTGACAGCAGTGGGAGCCAATGGTAGCGCTGCTATCAATCTATCCAATCAACAGTCGAGAACCCCCTAGCAGAGAGACAGCGCATCCCCGTGGGACAAGTTCGAGGGTTCAGGTAAGTAAAAAAGGAGGGGCTGGGGGCCGGTCACTGACAGGTGTTTTTTAACCTTAATGCATATGATGCATTAAGGTGAAAAAACATGAACCTTTACAACCCCTTTAAGCTTTGACAGTAAAACCTGGAAGCTGATTGATTACTATGCAGTGCTGCGCCAGATTTTGCAAACTCCAGTTTTAGTAAATCCTCCCCATAGTCTATTCATTTCTGGCTGCAGTTGTCCAGCTAGACAATCCTTTGGGTCCCATACTGGGAGCTGTCCTGTTGTACAAGTCAATTCATACCTTTAATGGGCCCTGCAATCTTCCACCAGCTGGCAACATGGCGGTAAGAGCAATTTTCCATCAGCTGACAACATGCTATGCTCCTGCCCTTTTCCCCCCACCATTAACTTGCCCTGAATTTCTGCTATGTCTCTGTCTTCCTATTCCCCAAACCCCTAGATACAGCCAGCTCTGCTACCTATGTGAGCCATTTGCCTACTGCGCATATGCAAAGCGCAATGCGCTTTCTAACTGTCCCTGGCAGCGGAGGAAGGAGGGGGGGCGAACTTCTGGGGGACCTGTGCATCTCTCCACAGCCAGGTCTTCTGGAAGTGGGGAGGGGTACCTGTCAAAAACAGATGTAACGAGTAATATATGACTGCGCTTAGGATACACAATAGGTCTGCAGCCTCCCCTAATAGAGCTCCCCTAAGGGGTTTCCAAACAAGAGAAATGTAATAAATGGGGTAATTGGCGCTACCTAGAGATAGTGCAGTTACACCATATATGAGGATATGTATATGTGACCTTTCAGTAGTGTGCAACCTCTTAATACACAAAAATAAAGATATATAAACTCAAAAATAGTAAAAATGCATATATAGCCCACTAAGCAATAGCATGCTAAATGTTCTCTGGTGATTTCCTAGTGCTTATGTGACCGTATTGAGGAGAGAGAACCTTTTAAATATGAGCTACATGCATAATGATATCACCTATTATATATCCAAATATAGATAGAAACTCCAACTAAAGTGAAAATACCGTGAGAAATAAGACCGCAATATGCAGATACACTATAATTCTGTGACTCTGCTTATGTGGCATGTGCAAGTAAAGTCCATATGTAAATGTGCAAATAATAGTCCATATGTTATGCAAATAATCTTCTTCAAATAATGTGACATAAAACACAAATGGTGACTTGGGTGCTCTCATTATCTTCTGGTGACTCTGTGCTCCCCTCCAGGGTCCCCACTCACCAGATCCACTCGCCTCTACAGGGGCAATACGCATGTAGGTGCAATCACTGCGATTATTCCCCCATAGTTGTTGCGATATCAAGGATAGACTTCCGCCTTCAGGTAGATTGTAGTGTAGTCTGTAGTTGGTTCCTCATAGAAGGAAAGAGATGTGGGGTCCCATGGTGTAGTTAATCATTGTAAATTTATTTAAAAAACATCAACGAAAAAATATATAAAAACACTGGGTGTAAAATATTATAGGATTTTGTAAAGAAAAGTCCTGGACAAGGCTTGTATAACTAACCAAAAGGTCGTCCACTAAACTATATACATAGTATTTAGGAAAACAAGAGAATGTTGGTGGGCTCAAGACTTTATAGGCACAATAATGAGAATGATATGTAATCAAAATTCTATTTTATTTCGAAATTATTTCTAAAAAAAGGGGAGATAGGGAATAAAATAAGAAAACATACATAGTTTACAAATTATGCACTCCATACACAGCTGGATGGTTTAGGTAATAAAGATAGGCGAAACTTTAAAACCAACAGGAGACATGCAACTTATTGATCTATATAATTACAGTACATTTCGTTGAACCAAACGCTATGTAGTGGTGGCAATCAGATTCTGTCTAGGCTCGACATGTTACGCGCCGCATGCGCTTCTTCAGGAGCACAGAATTGAATACTGTAATGAATAATACAATTGTAAAGAAAGCAACATAACATTATGTCTACATGAAAAATTGTATCTAAACAATGTAGTAGAATGGTAAGAAGAGGCTGTTCCTAAATTACCAATGGGGTATCCGTCCCGCAGTGATCAGGCGGAGCGAAGGCAATGTGGGGACGAATGTAACATCATACAAATCAATCATAAGGAGATAGGGTAAGATGTAGGGTGCATCGTAAGATATATAGTCAGGTAAGGTAGGGGTAGGAAGCGAAAGAAGTGGGGGGGAGGGGGGAAGGGGGGGAGAAAGAGGGAGTGGGAGGGGAGGGGGGGAGGCGAAGGGGGAGAGGGAACGGGAGGGGGGGGAGGGAGGGGGGAGAGAAGAATAGGCTGGGAGGAGGGGGAAGGGGGGGAGGGAAGGGGAGGTAGGAAAAAAGGGGAAGGAAAGGGAAAGGGGGAGGGAGGGGGGGAAGGGGGGGAAAAAAGGGGAAGGGGGGGAGGGGAAAAAAGGGGGAGAAGGGGGGGAGAAAAAAAGGGGGGGGAGGGGGAAGGGGGAGAACTCCAATTTATGAATAGTTTATATAGATGTCCGTATATATGTAGAATGATGTTTTTAGATGGTTTGATAGCCATAAAGATTACTAATAACGCGAGACTCAGAGGAAATTATATTATTAAATAGTGGAGTATATCACATGTATTACAAGATGTGGCCCCTGATATTATATATTATAGATAGCATTAGTATTAGAGAATAAATTAAATTGCACTTACCCTGATAAATTTATAACTATGCTTAGAAAGAAGGGGAGGTAAAAACGGAACCACAACGATCTCATTAGTCAGTATTGATAATACACAGCACTATCAGCGGTTATTCTTTGATGGAAGGGGATTTGGTATCAGTCAGAGGCAGATGTAGGTATTGCATCAGGGTGCATATAGGATTTTTTCTTAGGAAGCTATTCTTTCTGACCCCCAATCCTGCTGAGTCTGTTAAATCAGTAAAACATATTGTAAGGATGAGCCATGAGTGAGCTGTTATGGATGGTGCTGGGGATGCAAGCTTACCTGGGTCTGTAGCATATAGTTGATAGACCGAGGGGTTGGTGGTAAGGAGCCGCACAGCCGTCTCGCATAGAGCGGCTTGTGGTGTGGATAGTACAAGGAGAGACGCCGAACAGGCGTCTCTTGTACATCCACCCCACCTGTAGTCACCAATCAGCGTAGCCGACGTGACATCATTCAGGCCGGCCGCTGGCGCGTACTGCGCATGCCTCGATCCCCGGCGTCATCCGAACAGCTGACGGTGCGTCGGGGAAAGAGGAGGCAGTCGCGTCCTGGTATCCCGGCAACCGAGCGGACCCGGGGCCACTGCGCAGGCTCCCCATCTCCAGCGTGAGCCAGACAGCTGACGGCGCAAGGAGGGGGGAGAAGGCGGACACGTCTCAGCATCCTGACAGGCAAGAATACAGAGAGGTCTGCCGCCATGGTCTCGCCCTCCAGTGCAGCCAGAAAGTCGGCCGCCCTATATGGAGAATAGGGGAAATAGAGTGCAGCCGCATCTACGTCAACACGGTCATCTAGGGACACCTATTGCGCCAACCATCTAGGATTAGATGTGGCGCGGGCGGCCGCACATTACCTATATAAACACCGCCATACAGTGCAGGGGAGGGGTAAACCCATGGTGAAGGTGCAGCCTCTGGAGAAGTAAAAATAAGAATAAAAAATTTAGGTTACAATGGTATAGAACATGGAAATAGTCTCACTTCTGTTGGTAAACAGCAATAAATTAATATATGAATACTTGTATAGTTTAACCAAAATGGCCCAGAAAAAATGAAGTAGAAGAGTAGAATAGTGAGAAGGCCCAAGATGAGTAGGCTGGGTATATTTAAAGGAAAGGTTTATAGGTCTGAGCTTCGTTGATCCCAGGGGGGAGAGTGGCACCTAGGCGTTCTATCCATAGGGTTTCTTTCTGGCACACTCTTTTGTCCCAATCTCCACCCCCGGGATCTATTGGGACTACTGCTAGTGCAATAAATGAAATGAGAGAGATATTGAATTTGTGGTAGAGGTCAAGGTGCCTACTGACTGCTGTCACTATTTTCCCTTCACCAGAGTAATATACATGGTCCCTGATTCTGCAGCGTAGGTGTCTGATTGTCTTCCCTACATAGAACGCGCCACATTGACATAGCATCAGGTATACCACTCCTTTTGTATCACAATCTGCATAGAATTTAGGCGTGAATTTTTCTCCATTTGGTAATGTAAAGGAGTTCCCTTCTTTGATCCATGAGCAAAAGGAACATTTGCCACATTGGGCCATTCCTAATTTGGGTTGTTTCAGTTTGGGGGTGGTAACAAAATGGCTTGAAGTTAGTTGATCACCTAAGGACCTCGTTCGTTTAAATGTAATTTGGGGAGAAGGACTGATGTATTTGTTTATAATGGGGTCCTCCTGAAGGATCGGCCAATGTTTATTAAGTATGTCCCTAAGTGTCTGGTGTTGTTGAGAAAATTTAATAATAAATCTTACTGGGGCACTGGTAGAGACATTTTTCTGTTTGAAAAGTAAGGAGTTTCTTGACTGGCGGATGGCTTTGTTGTATGCGCTCCGTAGTATGGTTTTATTATAACCTCTTGCTAATAGTCTATTGCGGAGCGCCTGTGCTTGAAATTTGAATTCCTCTAGATGCGTACAGTTGCGGCATAGCCTGAGATATTGTGCATAAGGTATACTTTTAATAAGTGATCTCGGATGAGCGCTTTCCGCGTGCAGTAGGGTGTTCCCTGCCGTTTCCTTTCTAAACAGGGTGGTCGCTAAACAGTTTTCTTGGTCTTTAAAAATAGTTAAGTCTAGAAAAGTTATTTGATTCAAGTGGGCAGAAGTGGTAAATTTGAGATTCATCGAATTGTGGTTAATAGTTTGGATGAAATCATCCAGAAGATTTTGGGTACCTGTCCATACTAAAAAAATATCGTCTATATACCTCCGCCATATGAGGACCTGGTTAGTGTAAATGGTCAGGCCCTCATTAGAAAAGATATTGCGTTCCCACCCCCCCAGGTACAGGTTGGCGTAGGCCAGTGCACAACATGTGCCCATGGCCACGCCCTGTACCTGGAGGAAGTGGGAATCCTTGAAGCAGAAGTAATTGCGAGTTTGTACAAATTTAAGCAATTCCAATATGAATTCACAGAATTCCCAACTATAGTGATCTTGTTCTCTTAGAAAAGTGCGTGCCATCCCGATGCCCTGCTCGTGTGGGATGCTGGAGTATAATGCCTCCACATCCAGTGTCACGAGGAGGGCATCGGGAGGGACAGGCAATCCCTCTATTTGTTTCAACAAATCAAGTGTATCACGGGTATAAGACGGAAGGTTCAATACATGTGGCATTAGGACGAAATCTATAAGGTGGCTGGCATGTTCAGAAAGAGAGCCAATACCGGAGACGATTGGTCGGCCAGGAGGCATCGTAGAGTGCTTATGTATCTTCGGTAGGGCATAAAAGGTAGCCTCTTTAGGTTTTTTGACATTAAGATAATTATAAGTGTCTTGGTCGATTAGGCCCTTTTGAAAGGCCGAACCAATGGTCTCTAGATATTCTTGCTTGAATTCTAGGATCTGCGTCTCAGGTAAATGGCAGTAGCATTGTTTGTTCGCTAGGATCTTGGTCACCATGGATTCGTAGTATGTTTTGGTCATCAGGACGATGTTCCCTCCTTTGTCCGCAGCTTTAATTTCTAGGTCTGGGTGATTTTTTAGGGCTTGAATGGCTTGTCTTTGGGAATAAGAAAGATTTCCTGGAATTGCTGACATAGTGATTTCTTTTATATCTTTAATGGTTCCTATAAGGAAAGCCCAAATATGTGAATTTGTGGTTAGTTCTGGAAAACGTTGTGATTTGGGTTTGAATTTTTTGGTGTTGGGTGTGTGTATAGTAGATGCAGCTGTCTCTTGTGAGAGATTTAATTCTTGTGACGATTCATTTTCCTCCAATAGGAGTATAAGATCTCGGAGGACTCGAAAATCCTCCATGGAGAAGTGTTTTACTTGTTCTGATATCGCTTTATCTTGTTTGGATTGTACCACTTGTTTATCGAAAAGGAATTTGTATGTTAAATTACGCGAGAAAAGATAAACATCTTTTATTGTCTCATATTTGTCGATATTGGTCGAAGGGCAGAAGCTTAATCCAAATTTGAGGACATCAAGTGTCTCCTTGTCAAAATGATAGGGTGTTAGATTAATAACTTCCAACCCTGTGGTTATGTCGGTGTTGTCATGTTCGTGTGCAATTGAAAATTTGCCTGTGTATGAGGTGTTTTGATATGTGCATCCAGTGTGCTTTGTCTAGTGTTGGGTGCTCGTTGTGTCAAGGGTGGAAGAGTAGTAGGGGGATTTTGACCCTGATAATTCATCGGGTCATTAGGGTTCGAATTTGTGTGACCCACCTCAGTGGGGCCTGTAGTGTTCGGTTGTGTCATATTTGGTGTTTGTGATTGATTACTCAATATCTGTATTGCTTGTAGGGCTGTCGCCCCCAAGTATTTAGGGTTGTGTTAGTGATCTTCCATTGGATTGTGACATGTGTCCTTGTGTTTGTGGGTGTGACGAGAATCTAGTATCTGCATTTGGAGGGCGTTTTTTTAGAGGAAGGTGTGTAGGAGTTCCCTCCATAGTCTCTTTTTCGTGCTGTAGAGTTGTCTCGGGGGTTGTGTTGGTTTTGTCTGGGGGCAGAGGATGTTGATCTGAATGAGGAATCTGATTCAGTATCCTCGTCAGTAGCCCCATAGTTGCTATTGGTTTTCGTAACACGGTGGTAATTTCTAGAGCCCTTGCGCTGAATGGCATTCTGCCAATGGTATGCGAAGCCTTCAGAGAAGGCTAATCGGTCTTTTGATAATTTATTTTGTTTTTTATAGATGATGTCTTTGGTAATTCTTGTTATATAGTCTTTAGTTTCTTGGACTCGTTTGGAAAAAAGAGTGTGTTCCCTGATAGTTTAATTCGATGTTTGTAGTAGGAGGATCTCCTGGTCTAGTGTGTTTAGTTCTGTCTGGTAGTGGAGTATCAAGAGTTTCATTAATTCCATACTGCACTGAGTCAGTATGTTTTCCCATTTGAGTCTGAATTCTGGGGATGTTACTTGAAAGGAGGGGTAGAGTTGGATCCTAAGGCCTAAGGGATTAATGTTTTCCCGTACGTATTTTTGTAAAAATTCAATGTGCCAATGTAGATTGGCTTTCTTTTTGAGAACACGTTTAAGTTTAGCCATATATTGGTTTATACCGATTTCTTGTTCAGTATCTGTGTTGCAGTTCGTTTGGATCTCTGTCATATAGCCCAACCAGCCAGTACCAACAAAATCCATAATGAGTATAAGTATACGCGTAATCAATAATTGATTATTAATTAACGTAGAAAAGAAAGAAAAAATAGGGGGGGGGAAGAAGGGGGAAGTTACTCAATTATTGAGGCCTCTAGTATATTAGCCGTAATAGTTAGAGAATTGATAGGCAAAACGGAAACCAGGGGGTACAAATAACCACTAAATTGTGTTCAATATGCCCAGGTGCTTCCACCCATATTAGATTAAATAGATTAAGAGCGTATCAGCGCATAGTGGTCATGCGGATACGAGATATGTTACAGGTGCCACGTCTTATTTAAGTAGTTAGGAAAACAAGAGAATGTTGGTGGGTTCAAGACTTTATAGGCACAATAATGAGAATGATATGTAATTAAAATTCTATTTTATTTCGAAATTATTTCTAAAAAAAGGGGAGATAGGGAATAAAATAAGAAAACATACATAGTTTACAAATTATGCACTCCATACACAGCTGGATGGTTTAGGTAATAAAGATAGGCGAAACTTTAGAACCAACAAGAGACATGCAACTTATTGATCTATATAATTACAGTACATTTCGTTGAACCAAACGCTATGTAGTGGTGGCAATCAGATTCTGTCTAGGCTCGACATGCGCCGCATGCGCTTTTTCAGGAGCACAGAATTGAATACTGTAATGAATAATACAATTGTAAAGAAAGCAACATAACATTATGTCTACATGAAAAATTGTATCTAAACAATGTAGTAGAATGGTAAGAAGAGGCTGTTCCTAAATTACCAATGGGGTATCCGTCCCGCAGTGATCAGGCGGAGCGAAGGCAATGTGGGGACGAATGTAACATCATACAAATCAATCATAAGGAGATAGGGTAAGATGTAGGGTGCATCGTAAGATATATAGTCAGGTAAGGTAGGGGTAGGAAGCAAAAGAAGCGGGGGGGAGGGGGGGAAGGGGGGGAGAAAGAGGGAACGGGAGGGGAGGGGGGGGAGGCGAAGGGGGAGAGGGAACGGGAGGGGAGGGAGGGAGGGGGGAGAGAAGAATAGGCTGGGAGGAGGGGGAAGGGAAGGGGAGGTAGGAAAAAAAGGGAAGGAAAGGGAAAGGGGGAGGGAGGGGGGGAAAGGGGAAGGGGGGGAAAAAGGGGAAGGGGGGGGAAAGGGGGGGGAGGAAAAAAGGGGGGGAGGGGGAAGGGGGGGGAAGGGGGGGGAGGAAAAAAGGGGGGGAGGGGGAAGGGGGAGAACTCCAATTTATGAATAGTTTATATAGATGTCCGTATATATGTAGAATGATGTTTTTAGATGGTTTGATAGCCATAAAGATTACTAATAATGCGAGACTCAGAGGAAATTATATTATTAAATAGTGGAGTATATCACATGTATTACAAGGTGTGGCCCCTGATATTATATATTATAGATAGCATTAGTATTAGAGAATAAATTAAATTGCACTTACCCTGATAAATTTATAACTATGCTTAGAAAGAAGCTTATTAGACTGCGGAGAAACTGTGCCACAATGGAGGACTACCTAGAACAAGTAGACATGTTGATTAAGCGTTTCCTTGAAAAAGGCTATAAGTTAGATCAACTGGTCAAACTTAAGACCAATGTAGCAAATATGGACCGCAACAATCTGTTCACTAAATCTAAAAAAGGGGAGAACAAACTGAACATGGCGTTTGTCACAGGGTTCAACACTCAATACAAAGAATTTGAACACATCTTAACCAAATACTGGCCTATCCTAAAAGAGGACCGGGTCCTCGGAGACTTACTACCGAATTAATCTAAGGTGATATATAGAAAAGCCCCAACACTAAGAGACTACTTAGTTCACAACGTAATTGATCCACCCAAATCCAAAAAAATCTTTCCAGACATGAAAGGCTTCTACAAATGCCAAAGATGCCTACCATGCAGGTTTAGCAAAAAACAACCCCGGAAAAGGGAAACTTTCAAGTCCAAAACTGACCATAAAGAATACCGAATTAGGGAACTCATAACGTGTCAAAGTACCCATGCAACTTACATCATAGAGTGTCCATGTCAGTTGCAATACGTGGGCAGAACCACCCGCCCTCTGTATGTATGTATAAGGAAGCATAATAAAAACAGGAAGTGGTTCCCAAAGCATCACCTCTCAAGTCATTTCGATGCAGTTCATAATCGTGACCCCACGGGTTTGATTTTCTATGGGATTGACTGCATTAGGGACCACTGGAGAAGCGGCAACAAAACCACACTTATCTCGCAAAATGAAACCGCCTGGATATATCGGTTGGGGTCCCTTGCTCCAAGGGGCCTGAGCCTAGACATTTACTTAAACTGTTTTATAGCCAACCTTTGAGTATTGCATAGTAGGACAACTTAAGGCCCTGGGTTAAACCGGTGCGAAAAAGTTATGAGCACCTTATGGATTAGGATGTGATCAGTAACAAACGTGGTTATGTTGCTCTTCATGCCCCTTACCTCACAAATACCTATGAAGGGGGTGTATCATTTCCTTTAGTTTCTAATTTTAATAATCACCTATTAATATATCATTTTTATTTTTAATAACCATCTATTAATATTCTACTGCCCTGGTGTAGTAGCTACCCCTGATCCCTCACTATTAGTGAGGTGACTTCCTATAATAAATTTGGGGTGCCCTATATATCTCTCCATTTATTCTCTGTAGATATTTGAGTGTACATCTCATATAATCCATTATTACTTTAGTAGTAAGGAGAGGGTTATACTATTTAGGTCATACATTAGGTAAAATTAGGTATGTCATTATACTCCATCCAAAATGGTTGCACTGTAGTTACATTTATCATCTACATGCATATCTATCCTGATATAGCCATTTGTTTATCAGTTATTATGGTTATTATATCCTAGGCTTAGTACATTTTATGGCAACCAATTTGCTCACTATAGAGCTTTACTAGGTAATATCTGGGATGGTATGCAATGTAGTTACAAGCTGCCCACACTAGGGGGATTTCTATGTGTTGATTTTGTTGTATGACAGTTTGTAATTACCTGAGTTGTTTACTGTGCATCTATGAATACATTTATATATGCAATATATACCTCAAGAGTCTACCATGACGTCCATCTTAAGATCTTCCATTGGATTGTGACATGTGTCCTTGTGTTTGTGGGTGTGACGAGAATCTAGTATCTGCATTTGGAGGGCGTTTTTTTAGAGGAAGGTGTGTAGGAGTTCCCTCCATAGTCTCTTTTTCGTGCTGTAGAGTTGTCTCGGGGGTTGTGTTGGTTTTGTCTGGGGGCAGAGGATGTTGATCTGAATGAGGAATCTGATTCAGTATCCTCGTCAGTAGCCCCATAGTTGCTATTGGTTTTCGTAACACGGTGGTAATTTCTAGAGCCCTTGCGCTGAATGGCATTCTGCCAATGGTATGCGAAGCCTTCAGAGAAGGCTAATCGGTCTTTTGATAATTTATTTTGTTTTTTATAGATGATGTCTTTGGTAATTCTTGTTATATAGTCTTTAGTTTCCTGGACTCGTTTGGAAAAAAGAGTGTGTTCCCTGATAGTTTCATTCGATGTTTGTAGTAGGAGGATCTCCTGGTCTAGTGTGTTTAGTTCTGTCTGGTAGTGGAGTATCAAGAGTTTCATTAATTCCATACTGCACTGAGTCAGTATGTTTTCCCATTTGAGTCTGAATTCTGGGGATGTTACTTGAAAGGAGGGGTAGAGTTGGATCCTAAGGCCTAAGGGATTAATGTTTTCCCGTACGTATTTTTGTAAAAATTCAATGTGCCAATGTAGATTGGCTTTCTTTTTGAGAACACGTCTATGATGAAAACGCGTACGACGGCGCCACGCACGCTATGTCATTTCCTGTTTTTACGAGCAAGTGGAACGCAGATGGAACGCAGTGCAGAGCTGCTGTCTCCACTGTGTGTCCTAGCGCTTATCTTGCAATTTTAAGGCCTGATCTCCATTAGCAGACGTCCATACTATGTATATAGTTTAGTGGACGACCTTTTGGTTAGTTATACAAGCCTCGTCCGGGACTTTTCTTTACAAAATCCTATAATATTTTACACCCAGTGTTTTTATATTTTTTTTTTTCGTTGATGTTTTTTAAATAAATTTACAATGATTTACTACACCATGGGCGTCCACATCTCTTTCCTTCTATGAGGAACCAACTACAGACTACACTACAATCTACCTGAAGGCGGAAGTCTATCCTTGATATCGCAACAACTATGGGGGAATAATTGCAGTGATTGCACCTACATGCGTATTGCCCCTGTAGGGGTGAGTGGATCTGGTGAGTGGGGACCCTGGAGGGGAGCACAAAGTCACCAGCAGATATTGAGAGCACCCAGGTCACCATTTGAGTTTTATGTCACATTATTTGAAGAAGATTATATGCATACTATATGGACTATTATTTGCACGTTTACATATGGATTTTACTTGCACATGCCACATAAGCAGAGTCACGGGAATTATAGTGTGTCTGCATATTGCGGTCTTATTTCTCACGGTATTTTCACTTTAGTTGGAGTTTCTATCTATATTTGGATATATAATAGGTGATATCATTATGCATGTAGCTCATATTTAAAAGGTCCTCTCTCCTCAATACGGTCACATAAGCACTAGGAAATTACCAGAGAACGTTTAGCATGCTATTGCTTAGTGGGCTATATATGCATTTTTACTATTTTTGAGTTTATATATCTTTATTTCTTGTGTATTAAGAGGTTGCACACTATTGAAAGGTCCTACATACATATCCTCACATACGGTGTAAACGCACTCTAAATCTCTAGGTAGCGCCAATTACCCCATTTAGTACATTTCACCTGTCAAAAAAAGGTACCCTTTCACCCCTCCCCACGAAAGGTGTCAAATGTGGCACCGGAGGGGGAGGAAGAAAACAAGCAGAGTTTCCACTTTTGAGTGGACCTCCCCTTTAATGTAATAATTCAACACGAAGTTCACTATATGGACCACTTATGTATTTATACATGTTGATCATATCCACCTTAATCTCCTCTTCTCAAGGGAAAATAAATTCAGTTCCTCTAATCTTTCCTCAAAGCTGAGCTCCTTCTTGCCTCTTATCAGTTTGGTTACCCTTCTCTGCACTTTCTCCAGAAATGAATAGACAGTAATGAATGAGCATGTACGGTTTGTAATGTTTTACCGTTTACTTCAAAAAAATTGTAACGTTTTTCCCTTTTAAAAAAAGTGTCTTTCATATCCCCTAGACCAGGGTATCCCAACAAGGGTTCTGTGGAACCCTAAGGTTCATCTAGAGGTTGTTAGGGGTTCCTTGGGCAATGAGCAATTTCTGCCTCTCAGATAAGTTCCCATTGACACCAATGATCTTGTTAGCTATCTGTAAGGGGGTAATTCTTCCTAATGGCAACAAGCGTAAGGAGCATTTTTCCCACTGATCATCATACAATGTATCATGAGTAGGTCAGTTTTAGCAGGGATTCCCTGACACCGGAAGGTTTTTCAAGGGTCCTTGGTGTTGAAAAGGTTGAGGAAGGCTGCCCTAGATTAAACAAGCAATTTGAAGCATGGGACAGCCCCCCTGCAACAGAGGACTTTTATTAAGTTTTCCAGAGTACAGCTTTAACCCCCCGGGCGGTATTCCCGAGTCTGGCTCGGGGTAAGATTTTAGTACCAGAAGCAGTAACCCCGAGCCAGACTCAGGATCGCATTGCTGGATCCTGGAAGACGTGACTTACCTTGTCTCCAAGATCCCGCGATGTTCTCCCACTGTGTTCGGCGGCCGGATCTTCCACCCAATGCACTGTGTGCCCTGGCTTCCGTTCCCTGCAAGTGTAGCGACGCGGAAAACCAGTGGAAAATTTAAAAAGTATTAAACACAAACACACTGACACATTGTAATCCTATTGGATTACATTACTAAATAAAATAAAATTGACCTCAGATTGCCCCCAGTGCTTTGTCCAGTACTCCTGCCTGCAGTTTTACTGTACCTTCTTTCTGGAAACTGCAGAGCGACCATGGCATCAAAAAAGCGCGCTTCAACCTCAAAAGCGGCATATGGCCTGCTGGAAAACAGCGACAGGGAGACAGAATCGCTTGCAGAAGTGAGTGATAGCGATTCATGGGGAAGTTCGTCATCAGGCACAGAAAGCGATTTCAGTGATGATCCTGCGACTGTGCCCAGCCATGTGCGGACTTGGCGCTCGATTGATTGCGGTACAGAGCACACAGCGCCCCCAAGATTCCCCCTTACCGGAGCGCCTGGTATCAAAGTGGAGGTTGAAGATGACAGCCCCTTGGGATACCTCCAACTCTTTTTGACTGATGAGTTCATAGAAAGAATTGTTACAGAGACCAATCGGTACCAGGAGCAACAAGCTGCTATACCTCAGAGGTTTTCAAGGAGCAGAAAATGGGAACCAGTGACCAAGGAGGACATCTGGAAGTTTCTGGGCCTAATTATTCTCCAGGGAGTGGTGGGGAAACCCCTGCAAAAGTGGTACTGGACAACCAACAAAATATTAGCCACTCCTTTTTTTGGCACCATCATGTCGGAATACAAATTTTCTCTCATAATGAAATATCTTCATTTTCAAAATAATGAAGAATTTGATGAGACTTCTCATCCAGCTCCAAAACTGAAAAAGATTTGAGACCTATATCAAATTATTCTGAAAAATTTCCAGCAGACCTATGTACCAGACAGAGACGTCAGTATCGACGAAAGTCTAATGGCCTACAAAGGAAGACTTAGCTGGATACAGTACATCGCATCTAAGAGAGCACGATTCGGCATAAAATCATTCATGCTCTGTGAAGCCAGCACTGGTTACATATGGAATTTGGTCCTTTACACCGGGAAAGGGACCAAATTCAACGACAGATTCAGTCATTATGGAATGGCAACCGCTTCTGTTCTTACTTTGATTGAGCCATTGCTGAATCAGGGGTACTGTGTAACTACAGATAATTTTTATACTTCTCCAGAACTCTATGAATTCCTTCTACAACACAAGACAGATGCATACGGGACTGTTATAGCTAACATGCCGCCAACCTTTGGCAATAAAAAGCTCAAGGCAGGAGAAAAAGTTGTCTGGCAAAAAGGCAAAATGATGGCACTAAGTTGGCGCGATAAAAAAGATGTGTGCCTAATGAGTACCATTCACAACACCTCTACTCTCATGGTACATACAAAAGGTGGAAAAGACGTAATGAAACCTCAAGTCGTAATGGACTACAACAACACCATGGGAGGTGTTGACAGAGCTGACCAGGCCATGACTTTTTATCCTGCTATGAGAAAGCAACAAAAAAAATATTACAAAAAAATCTTCAGGCATCTTCTTGAACAGTGCCTGTGGAATGCTTTCATTCTTCTAAAAAAAAGAGTGACAGGCCTGTGATTCATGCAGACTTCGTTTGGAAAGTTGCCGAACTTATATTTCTCAAGCACCAAACACCAACTACTGTAAATAGATCTGGACGTCGTGCTGCTGGCGTTGTGAACCCGGAACGCCTGACAGGTCGACACTTTATGAACCACATTCCACCAACGGAAAAGAAGGCAGCACCCACAAGGATGTTTGTGGTTTGCTACTCTAAACGTGACGACACAGGAAGGAAAATCAGAAAAGAAACCCAGTTCTACTGTCCTGACTGTGACGTCGGACTTTGTGCTGTACCCTGTTTTAAAATTTTCCATACCCGAGATGTTTACTAAAGCAATATGACTACTAATATTGCACTCTTGTTTGGCCAAAAAAGTCAGTGTTTTTGATTTATATTATTTACTAAAATGTATTGAATAAAAAGTATTATTACTATTATATTATTATTTGTTATTATTTATAGTTATTTATTATATTATAATTTATGATTTTGTGTTTCAAACTTTATCATACCCAGGATGTCTACTAGACTCTTGTTTGGACATATTTCAGTGAGTTATTCCTAAGAATTACAGGCCTACAATATAAAACGCCACATTTCCATGCAAAAATAATGGTACCGCTTTCAGCACCTAAAATCCAAAATAATCATACCGCCAGGTAGGTTAAAGTGATTGTAAAGTCTCATCTTTTTTTGTTTTAAAAATAACAAACGTTATAATTACCTGCTCTGTGTAGTGGTTTTGCACAGGGCAGCCTAGATCCTCCTCTTCCTGGCCCTTCCCTCCTATCGAGTGCCAGTGTTCTGTCAGAATAGGCGACCCGTCAAATCTTGTAATGGAAGTGACGTTACTTCATGGCCATCTTGGTGCATCCTGCACTCGGCCGCAGTAAGCCTACAGTCTGAAGTCGCCAAGCGGACATCTTTTTACACCCATGTAAACGCCATTTCCGTTACGGGTCACCTACTCTGATGGAACACCCCCACAGCAAGCAGCTTGCTATGGGGGCACCCGAGCCGAGCTGCAGCTCCGTGTGTTCATTCAGACATGGAGCTGCCATTCAGCTCTGCCCCCTCTCTCTCCTCATTGGCTAACTGATTTTGACTGACAGCCATGGGAGCCAATGGCACTGCTGCTGTGTCTCAATCAGGAGGAGAGTCCAAGACGGCCGAGGGAATCGTGGACATCGCTGGACAGAGATAGGGCTCAGGTAAGTATTAGGGGGTGCTGGGGAGGCTGCTGCCCACAGAAGCTTTTTATCTTAATGCATAGAATGCATTAAGATAAAAATATCCTGCCTATACAACGCCTTTAAATAAAAGGCTTCAAAGCTGATGAATTTTTGTTGCTGACCACACTGCAATGACAGCATGCTTTTAAAGATTGAAAGCAATTTACATTTTATTTAAATTCTCTCCACAACACTGTGTTGCATTACGTGTGACCTGTTTGCTCTATGCCCATATAGAATTGAATCAATTTGTAATAAATTTAGCCTGTGAAAGAAAAGCACACAAAATTTAGTTTGCCTAATTTAGCTAAACGTGTATACTGTGCTTGCTTTTTCTGCATCCCTTATTAAATGCATACATTATTATTATTACAGTTTAGAAATAGTACATGTATTATATATACATTATGTCAGTCAGTCAGTCAGTGGTTATTTTTACTTATCTCGCTGTCTGCTTCTTAACCTTTATAGCATGACATAATTTCTTCAATAAGCTTTGCCTGGAAAAATGGAACGTCATCTCCACATAACAAAATGAGCACAGGACAAATATAGTTATCATTTGGCTAAAGATTTCCATTAAGTCATTATTAGGCCCCATGTATGAACTGCTGTCTCCACTGTCATATTTAAGTAGATAGTATAAATGCAACTTTTTGCACCAACATTGACACATCAGGACAAAAGTGTCTGTTTCAGCACAACAAACTATTATGAGTCATTTCATTTTGGCCCCAATGTGTAGCTGAACTGCAACAGCCAGGGCTTATATAGGAGCTGTACAGTGACACTGACACAAATGAAAAGTTGAATAATGCTTCATTCACATGTTTTAAAAGTCATACATAAGGCTGGAAATAAGCATTGCTTTTCATAACCAATGTGGAGTCTATACCACATATACTAAACAGGCTGCATAAATACACAAGTAAACAAATCAATCCTTGCAGGTCCTGATATTTCTGCAACAAACCGAATCCTTGTGTAAACCTGTGTACAGGTATTATGTTGCAAACATATATTTTAGTGGCTTTTTCACAGTACCCACCCAGGTCAGTAACCGCTGCTCACTTTTCATATCCAGGTCTTAACGTCAACTGTTTAAATGAAGTGTATTTAGGAGTTTAAGTGAGATGCAAGAGAAAGTTTGCGCCTCCATCCCTGTGCAGTATGCAACCAAAGAGGGGGGGAATTTGGGACTTTGAATGAGGTGTGTATGGTGAGACCAAACAAATCATGTAGGTAAAAACATTCATATGTTTATTACTTAACCATTAAATGGCATGGCATAATACAGCATAACATGCATAGTAAAGTTATCAAGTTACATTGGGAAATTTGTTAGTAACATAGCACATAACAGTAAGAAATATGCATATTGGACACTTCCGCAGAATAGCCAGGTAAAAACATAAATTGGTAAAACCATCTAAGGTGTCGATGTACAGTGGATGCATCAAGATAGGCTTGACGCATTTCGTGGACTTAGTCCACTCATCAGGAGCAGTGTATCCATGTTCTAAAAGGGGATAAATGGCCATTATAGTCTGATGTATCAACCAACAGAGGGAGCTTGAAATAGGTGAAAGATGGGGGGGGCAGGAGGCGGAGCCTAGCGGAGCAGACATGCATTGTTAGAGCTCCACACCGCTGAGGAGAGAAGAGAAGGACAAAGCGGAGCCTGCAGGCTCAAAAGGTATCCATTTGAACCTTTTTGCCCCAGGGAACAAACTGTGAAAGTTTGGGCAGGAAATATGGTACTGGGAGGAAACCGTGGCAGAAATAAAAATCACCTCACAAAGAGCTCACAGGCACTCACTGCAGCTGAAGCAGCTCCAGTCACCTCACAAGATACAGCATCAGGGCGCTCTCACAGACAGAAAATGTCACAGCAAGACTCTCCATTTGAGTCAGATACAGAACAAATCCTCTCACAAACTTCTCCACAAGCCTCCTCAGTATCCCCAGAAATATTATTACAATTTGAAAAGATGCTTCATAAGGCTTTAAAACAAACCTCAGACCAAATAACAAAAAGCCTAACCAAAGAAATAAGAGAGCTGGGAAACCGCACCGCAGCCTTAGAAATAAAAATGGATGAAATTGAAATTACAACCCAAGAAAATATAACAGAATTGGAACAATTAAAAAAAGAGAATTTAATACTTCAAACTAAGCTCGAAGATTACGAAAATAGAGCCAGACGTTCAAACTTGCACATAAGGGGAATACCTGAAACTGTGACAGACCTGTAATCTACTATTATTGCTCTATTACAAGAACTAAAGCCAGATATCCCTATTGAACCTTTAGAACTGGACAGAGTACACAGAGCCCTCACAGCCAAAAAGAAAGATGGACCCCCACGTGATATAATCACAAAATTTCATTATTACAGAACGAAAGAACAAATACTAATTGCTGCAAGAGAAAAAAAGGAACTTAATTTTCAAGGACACAATTATCAAATTTTTGCTGACCTATCCCAACTTACTATTACTAAAAGACGATCCATGAAACCCCAACTAATGGAACTGCAACGCCACAACATTATGTATCAATGGGGCTTCCCCTTTTCAGTCAGATTTAACTACCAAGGTACAATTTACAGAAGCAGATTAGCAGATGAACTACAACAAACCCTTTTAAAATTAAATCTGACAGAACCCACAAGCAGCAACTCTCCCACACGCAGAAGAATGGCGTCATCTTCACCTTCAGGCAGCACCCAGAAAATTTCAGAACAAAATGGGAATCATCATTCTCACAAAAGAGGCCGTTATGCCACATCATCCATGGACCAAGAAGATTCAATGGACTGACATCCTAATTCCTGATATCTCTTCATTTATTATACTAAGAGATGGTTCTCTTTAAAAAACCTATATTTATAACTGAATGTAACTGCATTCTGATAGTCACACACTGTGTGGGATCATGTTACATTCTAGTTATATTTCTTATTACTTCTGATTCATATAGCCTTAGAATAAAAGTGAAATAAGGAAATTCTTGTTCAGTTATATATTATCAGGTAATAACAATAGATTTATTACTTTTTAGGACAAATATGTTCAATAATCCAGAAGTAATGGAAGCTTTTTCTTTCTTTTCTTAAAACAAATATATTATTACCTAACTAGTTCCTAGAATTATGTTTTCGTTTATTCTAATCTGAAGCAATACAACCTCAATTTTATGAGTTAACATATCTAAATAGTTACATATGAATAAAATATGTAATTGTTTACTCTAAAAGGGATAAAATCCCAAAATAATTCAAACTATCTTCATCAATACCAAAGTTATTAACAGTACCTTTCTAACTGAATTATTTAGCCTAGGGCAAGACTAACCATATACAACCACCCTGGAATAAATAATTTCAACAAAAACTATATTCTGCACTCCAATTAATGAAACATCATTTTGATGTCTTTTGACATAGCACTTCTCTCCTGTAAGCGGAAGATCCATGTACCCCCATTAGCCCTCCTCATTCTCCCAACCATATTATGTGGGAGTGTGACGAAGACGATTACTTGCAAAAAATAATTTATACAATGTATCATTTAATCTCATATGTTTTTTGTTTACTCTTTACTCCAGAATTCACTGGTTTCTTTTCTATCTATTCATCTCTTCAGTCCACACAGGTTGATCTGCGCAGTCAGCTCTGCATAACAAAAAGTAAGTCAAAACTATTTGATCTATTGCCATGGCACCACTGAATATACTTTCCCTGAATGTTCAGGGAATAAATGTCCCTCAAAAAAAGACCAAAGCCTTCCGTACTTTCCATAACAAGAAGGCTCACATAGTATGCCTCCAAGAAACACACTTCACCAAAGATTCTACTCCAAAATATATTTCTCCTTTTTATCAACAAATTTACACGGCTTCTGCCTGTACCAAGCAAAGGGGAACTCTAATTGCATTTCACCGATCCACACCATTCACCTTATCATCAGAAATTAAAGACCCAGAAGGTAGATACCTGATACTCATGGGTTATATAATGGATACAGCAATCACGGTGATTTCCTACTACGCTCCTAACAAACAACCTACACCATTCCTCTCACATATATTACAAGTGATTAATACACACAAAATAGGAACAGTGATAATGTGTGGGGATTCGAACCAGGTCCTCCTCCCATTTCTAGATAAATCACCTTTTACACCATCCAAAATAACCTCTAGATTACCTTTTTCTCAACTTCTTTCCAAATACAATCTGGTAGATTCATGGAGAGAAAGTAACCCAATGAAAAAGAAATTCACTTATTTCTCGCACCCTCATCAAACCTTCACCAGAATAGATCATATTTTTCTAACAATAGGAATGATACCAGAAATTATTGCATCAGATATAATTCCGATTCCGTGGTCTGACCATAATGCAGTATACACTACTATAGCCTCAGCCATACCAAAAGCGCATGACCCAACGTGGTACTTACCGGACATAATGCTCAAACACCCACTACATCAGATGGCCATTGAACAAGCTTTAAAGGAATACATATCAATTAATAATACAACAGACATCTCCCCAATAACACTGTGGGAAGCTCATAAGCCTGTCTTGCGTGGTACAATACAAAGACAAATGGCACTATTTAAACGGGAACGCAAAAATCTAGCAAAAAACTAGAACTCAATTTTAATGCAACCTACATATCATTTCAAGATAATCCATCTCAGAGTACAAAATCTCATCTGGAAAAATCTAGATTGGAATACGATCTATTTCTCACTGAGTCAGTTGATAAATCCCTCAAACGCTCCAAACACAATTTCTACATGAATACAAACAAACCAGGTACATATTTGGCTCGGGCATTAAATTCAACTAACAAATCTTTCAAACCAATACATTTGAAATTATCAAAAAATGTTTACACTTGTAATCCAGTTAAAATAGTCCATAAATTTCACTCACATCTCGCAACTTTATACAAGACAAACAATGAATTTAATCCTACAGAAGCTGAATCCTTCTTCTCAAAAATAAACTTACCTGAGTTATCTCAGAATCAAAAAAGCAGTTTGGATGAGCCTATAACTATAGATGAAGTTGCTAACGCCATAAAAGACCTAAAACTTAACAAAAGACCAGGCCCAGACGGCTACTCGGCTTTATACTATAAAACATTCTCAGAAATACTCTCTCCCATTCTCACTGAAACTTTTAACAAACTTCTAGATGGACATTCTTTTCGGCAAGAAACACTAATGGCAATTGTTTGTATGATCCCAAAACCCCTTTCTGATGATACTTCCTGTGTGAATTATCGGCCTATCTCTCTGTTAAACCTCGATATTAAATTATTAGCAAAAATAATAGCAAAATGCCTCAATAGCATTATAGGAAAATTAATACATAGAGATCAAGTAGGCTTCATGCCAAATAGACAGGCAGGCGATAATATACGCAGGGCAGTGTTATTGGCACATATTGCTAAAAAATGCAAAATCCCTTTATGTTTTCTATCTCTCGATATGAGGAGGGCATGTGACACAGTATCCTGGCAATATATGCAATATTCATTACAAAAATGGGGTTTTGGACCCCACTTTTTAACATGGATCAAAGCATTATATAATAAACCCAAAGCCTATATAAAATATGCTGGATACAAATCTGAAGCCTTTAATATCGAAAGAGGTACCCGACAGGGTTGCCCATTATCTCCCTTATTATTTGCCCTTATACTCGAACCCATGGCCCAATACATCAGAACAAACCAAACTATAACTGGCATTGAAGTAGGAGGTATTACACACAAATTATGTATATTTGCAGACGATATATTACTTTTTCTATCATCACCACAGGTCTCTGGTCCTAACTTAATACCAGCTCTTGATGGATTTGCAGCCCTATCCAGCCTTATGATTAATCCTAAGAAATGCCTAGTGCTTAATATTTCACTCACAAACATGGAATTGATCCCGGCTATGGTTGCACTCCCATTCACATGGGCAGAAAAATCAATCCCATATCTTGGAATTCATTTAACAGCATCTCATTCTGACTTATTCTCAACCAATTATCCTCCTGTATTAAGACAGATCACAAATCTAATAAAACAATGGTCGCAACTTCCTTTATCCTGGATAGGGAAAATTAATGCAATCAAAATGACTATTCTACAAAATTGCTTTATCTATTCAGAGTCCTCCCTATTCCAATTCCTTCCTATTTTTTGAGAATAGTACAAAAAAGAGCAACTTCGTTTATATGGGGCTCTTCTAAACCACGTATACCTATACACACACTACATCTTCCCAAAAATAAAGGAGGCCTGGGATACCCTAATTTTACTAACTACTACAGAGCAGCACATTTGGCCAGTCTGTCCAAATACCATGCAAAACAGGAAATCCCATTATGGGTATTTATAGAGGCTTCAGAAAATGACCCTCTATTAATATCAAATTTATTATGGCTTGATCCTAAAGACCGCTTTAAAATTCATAATCCCATAACTAAACACTTCTTATCTCTCTGGGATAAACTAAAAACCAAATATCAGTTACAATCTCCACACAATCCTCTCCTTTCTTTTATCAGAAATCCGGCCTTTTATCCGGCATGGATCTACCCAAATTCTTTTAAAGCTTGGACAACATCAGGCATTCAGACACTAATTGACTTCATAGCATCTAAATCATTCCTTTCATTCCCATCGCTTAGAGAAAAATATGATCTACCAAACTCTGGGATATTTAGATATCTCCAAATCAAAAATTTCTATACACCATTCCTAAAGGGGGATACACCATTATCCCAATTATCCATTTTTGAATCAATCTGTACAAAAGATCCATTTGCTAAAGGTACAATTTCATCACTTTATAATCAATTATATGGAGTAGCAAATCTTAATAGACCCTCTTACGTTCAGAGGTGGGAGGAGGACCTGGGACGAACTTTAGAAGACACAGACTGGTCTAACATATGGCTCACATCTAAGTCATCTTCCCCCAACATCTTAGCACTGGAGACAAATTATAAAGTCCTAACTCGCTGGTACCTTGTACCCGCTAGAGTGGCAAAATATTCACCTAATACCTCAGCTCTTTGTTTTCGAGGATGCCCAGAAATAGGCACATATTTACACATATGGTGGACGTGCCCAGTAATCCAAACCTTCTGGAAGGAAGTTTTCGTGATTGCATCTAAAATATTTAAAAAGATAATACAACCAGATCCATATTTAACTTTACTTAATCTAAAACCGGAATGGTTAACACTCTCTCAATTCAAACTTATGATCCAACTAATAACGGCTGCAAAACAAACAGTGGCCAAGGCATGGAAATCTCCTACATTGGTACTAGCAGAAACAATTCATAGAATGAATAATACAATGTCCCATGCTAAGATGGTAGCCATCGATCAAAATCAAATTCCAAAATTTGAAAAACTTTGGCACCCTTGGATAAAACAACAGTTCCTGTCAAATTTCAATGACTCTGTCCTGTTGCCATGGTAACAGATTAAATTACTTACAGAGACACCCATTCTAAGGCTTCAAAGAGAACTAAAAAGAATAATAAACTGACGAGCGGGACAACCTTGTGGACCATACCTCTACCTTTCAACCCTTTTTCTTCTTTCTCTTTCCTTTTCTCCACCTTACGATTAAAGCTCATTATCAGAATTTATTTGACCTATATACACTCTACTTGTAAACAATATGTATAGTAGGTATAAATCATTTAAATACCTACAAAAGTAACTAAGGAAATGATATATATCTTTAACCACTTGCTTACTAGGCACTTAAACCCCCCTCCTATCCAGACCAATTTTCAGCTTTCAGTGCTCTCACACTTTGAATGACAATTACTCAGTCATGCAACACTGTACCCAAATGATTTTTTTGTCCTTTTCTTCATACAAATAGAGCTTTATTTTGGTGGTATTTGATCACCTCTGGGTTTTTTATTTTTTGCGCTATAAATGAAAAAAGACCGAAAATTTTGAAAAAAACCACATTTTTTCTAATTTCTGTGATAAAATTTTGCAAATTCGTAATTTTTCTTCATAAATTTTGGCCACAATTTATACTGCTACATATCTTTGGTAAAAATAACCAAAAATTAGTGGAAATTATTTGGTCTGTGTGAAAGTTTTAGAGTCTACAAGCTATGCTGCAAATCATAAAAAAATTATCACATCTGATGTACTGAGGCCTATCTCATTTCCTGAGACCCTAACAAGCCAGGAAAGTACAAATGCCCCCCAAATAACCCCTTTTTGGAAAGTAGACATTTCAATGTATTTAGTTAGAGGCATGGTGAGTTATTTGAAGTTGTATTTTTTTCCCACAATTCTTTGCAAAATTGAGATTTTTTTTTTTTTTTTTTTTTTCCCCACAAAATTGTCATTGTAATAGCTTATTTCTCTCACATGGCATGTGTATACCACAAATGACACCCCAAAATACATTCTGCTACTCCTCCTGAGTATTACGATACCAAATGTGAGGGACTTTTTCACTGCCTGGCCACATACAGAGGCCCAACATGCATGGAGCACCATCAGGTGTTCTAGGAGCATAAATTACACATCACATTTCTCAACCACCTGTTACACCTTTGAAGGCCCTGGAGCACCAGGACAATGGAAACACCCACAAAATGACCCCATTTTGGAAAGCTAACACCCCAACGTATAATCTATGTGGCATAATGAGTCTTTTGAATGGTTTATTTTTTTCCAGAAGTTTTTGGAAAATGTGGAAAAAAATGAAACCGCATTTTTTTTTACACAAAGTTGTCCGTTTATAAGATATTTCCAACACATGGCATTTAGATAGCAAAAATGACACCCCAAAATACATTCTGCTACTCCTCCTGAGTATTACGATACCACATGTGTGGGACTTTTTCACTGCTTGGCCACATACAGAGGCCCAACATGCATGAAGCACCATCAGGTGTTCTAGGAGCATAAATTACACATCACATTTCTCAACCACCTATTACACTTTTGAAGGCCCTGGAGCACCAGGACAATGGAAACACCCACAAAATGACCCCATTTTGGAAAGCTAACACCCCAACGTATAATCTATGTGGCATAATGAGTCTTTTGAATGGTTTATTTTTTTCCAGAAGTTTTTGGAAAATGTGGAAAAAAATGAAACCGCATTTTTTTTTACACAAAGTTGTCCGTTTATAAGATATTTCCAACACATGGCATTTAGATAGCAAAAATGACACCCCAAAATACATTCTGCTACTCCTCCTGAGTATTACGATACCACATGTGTGGGACTTTTTCACTGCCTGGCCACATACAGAGGCCCAACATGCATGGAGCACCATCAGGTGTTCTAGGAGCATAAATTACACATCACATTTCTCAACCACCTGTTACACCTTTGAAGGCCCTGGAGCACCAGGACAATGGAAACACCCACAAAATGACCCCATTTTGGAAAGCTAACACCCCAACGTATAATCTATGTGGCATAATGAGTCTTTTGAATGGTTTATTTTTTTCCAGAAGTTTTTGGAAAATGTGGAAAAAAATGAAACCGCATTTTTTTTTACACAAAGTTGTCCGTTTATAAGATATTTCCAACACATGGCATTTAGATAGCAAAAATGACACCCCAAAATACATTCTGCTACTCCTCCTGAGTATTACGATACCACATGTGTGGGACTTTTTCACTGCCTGGCCACATACAGAGGCCCAACATGCATGGAGCACCATCAGGTGTTCTAGGAGCATAAATTACACATCACATTTCTCAACCACCTGTTACACCTTTGAAGGCCCTGGAGCACCAGGACAATGGAAACACCCACAAAATGACCCCATTTTGGAAAGCTAACACCCCAACGTATAATCTATGCGGCATAATGAGTCTTTTGAATGGTTTATTTTTTTCCAGAAGTTTTTGGAAAATGTGGAAAAAAATGAAAACACATTTTTTTTTACACAAAGTTGTCCGTTTATAAGATATTTCCAACACATGGCATTTAGATAGCAAAAATGACACCCCAAAATACATTCTGCTACTCCTCCTGAGTATTACGATACCACATGTGTGGGACTTTTTCACTGCCTGGCCACATACAGAGGCCCAACATGCATGGAGCACCATCAGGTGTTCTAGGAGCATAAATTACACATCACATTTCTCAACCACCTGTTACACCTTTGAAGGCCCTGGAGCACCAGGACAATGGAAACACCCACAAAATGACCCCATTTTGGAAAGCTAACACCCCAACGTATAATCTATGCGGCATAATGAGTCTTTTGAATGGTTTATTTTTTTCCAGAAGTTTTTGGAAAATGTGGAAAAAAATGAAAACACATTTTTTTTTACACAAAGTTGTCCGTTTATAAGATATTTCCAACACATAGCATTTAGATAGCAAAAATGACACCCCAAAATACATTCTGCTACTCCTCCTGAGTATTACGATACCACATGTGTGGGACTTTTTCACTGCCTGGCCACATACAGAGGCCAAACATGCAAGGAACACCGTCAGGTGTTCCAGGGACACATAGCATGCACATACCAAGAATTACACCCCAAAATACATTATGCTGAGCAAAGCGTAAACAAAAAAGATTACCTGTGGTTGTAGTAGCGCAGTTGTATGCAGGAGGAAAGCACTGGTCCAGGCAGCAGGCAGGGACTTGGTCAGCAGCAGCGAACACAATTGTCCAGGCAGCAGGCAGGGTTACTGTCCATATAAAGTCCAGGGTCAGTGCAGGCAGAGATATTGTCCGCAGTGCCAAAAATATTGGTCCTGGTAGTAGGCAGGTCCATGTGGTGTGGTCAGTGCAACAGGCAGAGGCGTGACGGCAGTAAGTCCTACAGGCAGAAGTAGGGCCTCGTTCAGGACAGAATGGGGACAGGGGTAGAGGCTTCTCCCATCCAAATCTCTTTGAAGCCTCCGAGTCTCCAGACCCTAATCTAGGATTGAGAAAACAAAATAAATTGTTTTCTTCATCCAGAAAAACAATTCTGGAGCCCCTCACATATGTGAGACCCCTGTGTTGAATCCCACTAGTCCAGTTGCAGGGTACAAGATCAGTCCAAGAGGCAGGCAAATATCATGGTCAAACAGTCCAAGGTCAGTTCCAGATCAGGCAGAGGTATGTACAGAATCGTTGGGCAGAAGCATGGTCGAATAACAGTCCAGGGTCAGTTCCAGATCAGGCAGAGGTATGTGCAGAATCGTTGGGCAGAAGCATGGTCGAATAACAGTCCAGGGTCAGTTCCAGATCAGGCAGAGGTATGTGCAGAATCTTTAGGCAAAAGCGTGGTCAAATAACAAGCCAGGGTCAGTTACAGAGGAGGCAGTGGCATAAGGGGTGTGAGGGTAAATTGCAGGAACGGAGGCTTACGTTTACCATACTTTACTAATAATTTACTAAAGTATGGTAACGACGAAAACATTCACCTACGCAGAGGCCTGGTTCAGAAGGACATTCTGCACAATAATAAGATGTGTCTCTTCTGAATCCAGCTCTGGTACACACCTTACATTTTTTTTGCCGTCGTTGGCCTGTTGGTTTGGGAGGGATCTTATCTGGGAAGTGGCGTTCGGAGAGTCGACTTAGAACATCAGATCGGATATTTTCTGGGGGGCCGTTCGGGAATGTAAGGGCAGTGAAAACGTCTTCCTGGTAGCCAAGGAAGCGTTTGGGGTTTTGGGTGGAGTTTCGATAAATGACATAAGAATTGTAGATGGCCAAATTAAAAAAATAAATTGCGACTTTCTTATACCAATGGTATGTCCGTCTTGTGGCAAGGTACGGTTCCAGCATCTGGTCATTCAAGTCGACTCCCCCCATAAACAAATTATAGTCAAAGACACATTTAGGTTTCTGTATGGGGCCATTTCTTCTGGGGACTTCCATGAAGGTATCATCGTGGATTGAAGACAACATGTATACATCTCTTTTGTCTCTCCACTTCACTGCCAAAATCTCGTTGTTTCGTAGACTCGCCGTTTCTCCTTTTCTCAATTTTTTATTGACCAGACTTTGAGGAAAGCCCTTCCGGTTCTTTTTGATGGTACCACATGCAGGCGTCTTCATCCGATGCAGGTTGTGGAAAAGGGGCAGAGATGTGTAGAAGTTATCTACGTACAGGTGGTAGCCTTTCTCCAGTAGGGGGTATGTGAGATCCCAAACAATTTTCCCGCTTGATCCCAAGTAGTCTGGGCAATTAGGGGGTTGCAGCTGGGAGTCCTTCCCTTCGTACACTTTGAAGGCATACAAGTAACCTGTGACTCGGTCACATAATTTGTATACCTTCACCCCATAGCGTGCCCTTTTACTGGGAATATATTGCTTCATCTTAAGCCTGCCACTAAACTTAAGAAGGGACTCATCCACACATATGTTTTTGTCTGGGGTAAACAGCAAGGGGAATAGTGCAGAAAAATAATTTAAAAGTGGCCGAATTTTGAAAAGTCTATCATAGTTTGGGTCATTTCGGGGAGGGCACTGGGTATTGTCGTTGAAATGAAGAAACCTCAATATCATGAGGTATCTGTTTCTGGGCATCACCTTGGAGTATATTGGCAGGTGTTGGAGGGGGCGGGTTGACCAATAGGACAGCAAAGTGTTTTTTTTCGTGAGTCCCATGTTAAATGTGAGCCCTAAAAAAACCTTCAACTCCACCACCGTTAGGTCTCTCCATTCGTAGGGACGGGCATAGTAGGATGTTGGATTATTTGCAATGAATTGATGTGCATAAAGGTTGCACTGGGCCACAATACTTGACAGCATGTCCTCGGTAAAAAATAAATTAAAAAAATCTATTGGGGAAAAATTCTCCGTGTTCACCTGGACTCCTGGCTGGGCAGTGAAAGGGGGAATGTTGGCTTCTCCTGAATTAGGAGGAAGCCACAAGGGGTTCTGCAGGGCATAGGGAAGGCTGGCTTGGGTCCTTGGCCTTCCTTGCCGAGGCACTGCGGTGCTGGTGGACGGGACTGCCGTGCTGGTGGACGGGACTGCCATGCTGATGGACGGGACTGCCGTTCTGGTGGACGGGACTGCCGTGCTGGTGGACGGGACTGCCAGGCTGGTGGACGGGACTGCCGTGCTGGTGGACGGGACTGCCGTGCTGGTGGACGGGACTGCCGTGCTGGTAGATGCCACTGCCTCCCCACCAGAACGCCTTCGTTTGGCGGGCCGAATCTCTTCCTCCTCTGAGTCACTCAGTGTTTCACTACTGAGGACTGGCTCATAGTTTATGTCCGACTCGGAATCAGAAAGGGAATCTGAAAAAGAGAGCTCCCCGTTGCTCTCGTCGGCCTGGGACAGTATTTGGTACGCCTCCTCGGCGGAAAAGCTTCTTTTGGCCATGGTTGCTAAGCCTGCACTGATGAGGCGGCACTGATGAGCACAGATGGGCACTGAGGTGGCACAGAGGGGCACTGATGAGGTGGAACAGATGTGCACTGATGAGGTGGAACAGATGTGCACTAATGAGGTGGACAGATGTGCAGATGTGCACTGATGAGGTGGCACAGGTGGGCACTGATGAGGTGGCACAGGTGGGCACTGATGAGGCGGCACAGGTGGGCACTGATGAGGCGGCACAGGTGGGCACTGACGAGGTGGAACAGATGTGCACTGAGATTGCACAGATGTGCACTTATGAGGTGGAACAGATGTGCAGATGTGCACTGATGAGGTGGCACAGGTGGGCACTGATGAGGCGGCACAGGTGGGCACTGATGAGGCGGCACAGGTGGGCACTGACGAGGTGGAACAGATGTGCACTGAGATTGCACAGATGTGCACTTATGAGGTGGAACAGATGTGCAGATGTGCACTGATGAGGTGGCACAGGTGGGCACTGATGACGTGGCACAGGTGGGCACTGATGAGGCGGCACAGGTGGGCACTGATGAGGCGGCACAGGTGGGCACTGACAAGGCGGCACAGGTGGGCACTGACGAGGTGGAACAGATGTGCACTGAGATTGCACAGATGTGCACTTATGAGGTGGCACAGCTGGGCACTGATGGGACGGCACAGATGGGGCGGCACAGATGGGGCGGCACAGATGGGGCGGCACAGATGGAGCGGCACAGATGGGCACTGATGAGGCGGCACAGATGTGCACTGAGGCAGCACAGATGTGCACTGAGGCGGCACAGGTGGGCACTGAGGTGGCACAGGTGGGCACTGATGAGGTGGCACAGGTGGGCACTGATGAGGTGGCACAGGTGGGCACTGATGAGGTGACACAGGTGGTCACTGATTGTGCAGATGTGCAGCTGGACACTAATCACCGCTGGGCAGACAGGTGGACACCGATTGGCACAGGTGGGCACCGATTGGCACAGGTGGGCACCGATTGGCACAGGTGGGCACCGATTTGGCACAGGTGGGCACCGATTGGCACTGTACTGATGCTGCACTGTACTGATGGGGCACTGTATTGATGGGGCACTGTATTGATGGGGCACTGTGTTGATGGGCACTGTATTGATGGGCACTGTGGGCACTGTAGGCACAGTAAATGTTAAACAGACTCACAGATCGCTGACAGTTTCTCTCTCTCCTCACACGCTGTCTCTGTGTGAGGAGAGAGAACCGGCAATGAGAGATGATCTCAATTGTTTACATTTTAGATCATCTCTCATTGGAGGCAGCGATCGCGCTGTAAACGGCCGCTGTGATTGGCCGTTTACAGCGATCTGTGGTTGGCTGTGTCCAAGGGACACGGCCAACACAGAATTTCCCCGTTGCGCGCTCGTGAGCGCGCACGGGGAGCGAGGAAAGGGGAGGCCGTCATATGACGGCCTCCCGGGAATTGACATCCGCGCTGAAGCCGTCATTCGGCTACGGCCGGATGTCAGGTGGTTAATTTAGGTTTACGTGAACCCAATGTTTAATATTTGAAATTTCATGATATTTACCTATATAAACCCTACTGTAAAACAATGAGCTTACTTTATAGATCCTTGTAAACTTACTTTATGTATCTTTATAACATTGTATACTCAATAAACTTCTTTTGACAAGGAAATAGATGAAAGATAGCTGGCCATACCTAAAAATACTCACGTATGAGCTGAAACGTGCAGTAAAGCGTGCCAGGGGTCAGCCAATAAAGTGCATTAACGTAAATAAATACAAATTACAGCACAAGCTAATCATTAAACTGTTGCAAACTCAGATACTTTAGTCATATTTTGGGTTTAAAGCTAACCACTTAACCCTTTCCTAAACATTTCATAACAGTAAGGCTCCTTTCAAACTAGCATCAGTGTTTACTGCCCCCCTCCACCTGTGGCGAATTTCTATTGAGAGGTCAGTGAAAGAAGGTTTGCAGGTGTTCAGGACATTATACTGCCACCTTCTGCTGAACGTTTTAGTTTTTTTACTGCCAAATGGTAATTTGCAAAAGTGGTAATTTTGCATTTACCATTCACTTACAATGGTAAGCTTGACGGGCAGTGCAGCCTGTCAAACTTGGCATGTTGCATTAAAATTGTGGCACTGCAATACAAGTGACCTAATATTTGCAAATCCTGCATAAATCTCCAGGTCAACCAGATTAAACCCCATTTAAAGTAAGTTAGCATGAGGGTCACTCCTGTGCTCCTGGAACCTGTGTTACCAACTCAGTCCCCCCCTAATCTGTTTCAATATTTTTATTGAAGGTTTTCCCAAAGAGTAGAAAAATAACAATGTAGATGATTGAATAATGCACAGTTTGCATAATCTGAAGTGCTCATATGCCCACAAAAGAAAGGGTTTGCATTATCAGTCAAAGGGAAAAAGGGGAAGGCGTGTAGCCTTGAGCCCCACGTTAGCTATAGAGTTTTCCCTTGGAAGTGCCATTCTAAGGCATATCCAAGGCCTTTAATTGCGAACATTTGAGTTTATGCACAAACATTATGAAACGAAAAATTATGTCTTGCATAAAGCCTGCAAGTACACAGCCAACTCGTTATAGCTTGGTTACTTGCTTAGTAGCCAATGAGGGACAATGGAGCTCGGGATTCGCCCCCTGTGTTTTGGAGGAGAAGGCGCCCTCCTCCATGGAGAGGGGACCCCCTATCATCCGTTACTAGAATTGCATATTCAAAATCTTTCAAGCACATAACTCAGAAAAGAGGAAGAAAAGTGAGAAGAAGGAGATAAGGGGGGGGAAGAAAAACCCTGCGCTCTGGCCCGTGCCATCTAAAGGCTTAGTCTGGGGATCACCAGTCAAGCATCCACAGACCCCAGACCTTTCAAACACCTTCATTTCTTCATTTAAAACTGACGAGAGCCTTTCATTGACTACGAGCCAGGAAAGCTTGTGCTTAAGCTGGTCAAATGGAATGGCAGCCGATCTCCAGTTTCTTGCTATGGTGATTCAAGCGGATACAAATATGAAAGTGAGGAGTCGTGTCTGGTTTTTTGAGGCTTCATCAACCTTGCAACCCAACAGGACATGTTTGGGTGATTTGGTTAAATTGATTTGAGTAAGGAAAAATATAGTTACATAGGTACTGTACATAGTTACATAGTAGGTGAGGTTGAAAAAAGACAAAAGTCAATCAAGTCCAACTTGTGTGTGTGCTTTTATGTCAGTATTACATTGTATATCCCTGTATGTTGTGGTCATTCAGGTACCTATCTAATTGTTTTTTTGAAATTATGTATGCTCCCCGCTGAAACCACTGCATGTGGAAGAGAATTCCACACCCTTACTGCTTTTACAGTAAAGAACCCTCTACGCAGTTTAAGGTTAAACTGCTTCTCTTCTAATTTTAGTGAATGGCCGCGTGTCTTTTTAAATTCCCTTTTGCAGAAAAGTTTTATCCCTATGGTGGGGTCACCAGTATGGTATTTGTACGTTGAAATCATATCCCCTCTCAAGTGTCTCTTCTCCAGAGAGAATCAGTTCAGTGCTCGTAACCTTTCCTCATAACTAGGGATGAGCCGAACACCCCCCTGTTCGGTTCGCACCAGAATATGCGAACAGGAAAAAAGTTCGTTCGAACACGCGAACACCGTTAAAGTCTATGAGACACGAACATGAATAATCAAAAGTGCTAATTTTAAAGGCTAATATGCAAGTTATTGTCATAAAAAGTGTTTGGGGACCTGGGTCCTGCCCCAGGGGACGTGGATCAATGCAAAAAAAAATGTTAAAAACGGCCGTTTTTTCAGGAGCAGTGATTTTAATAATGCTTAAAGTCAAACAATAAAAGTGTAATATCCCTTTAAATTTCGTACCTGGGGGGTGTCTATAGTATGCCTGTAAAGGGGTGCATGTTTCCTGTGTTTAGAACAGTCTGACAGCAAAATGACATTTTGAAGGAAAAAACTCATTTAAAACTACCGCGGCTATTGCATTGCCGACAATACACATAGAAGTTCATTGATAAAAACGGCATGGGAATTCCCCAAAGGGGAACCCTGAACCAAAATTAAAAAAAAAAAAAAAAAAAGACGTAGGAGTCCCCCTAAATTCCATACCAGGCCCTTCAGGTCTGATATGCATATTAAGGGGAACCCCGGCCAAAATTTAAAAAAAAAATGACGTGGGGTTCCCCCTAAATTCCATACCAGACCCTTCAGGTCTAGTATGGATTTTAAGGGGAACCCCGCGCCAAAAAAAAAAAAAAACGGCATGGGGTCCCCCCAAAAATCCATACCAGACCCTTATTCGAGCATGCAACCTGGCAGGCCGCAGGAAAAGAGGGGGGGACGAGAGTGCGGCCCCCCCTCCTGAACCGTACCAGGCCACATGCCCTCAACATTGGGAGGGTGCTTTGGGGTAGCCCCCCAAAACACCTTGTCCCCATGTTGATGAGGACAAGGGCCTCATCCCCACAACCCTGGCCGGTGGTTGTGGGGGTCTGTGGGCGGGGGGCTTATCGGAATCTGGAAGACCCCTTTAACAAGGGGACCCCCAGATCCCGCCCCCCCCCTGTGTGAAATGGTAAGGGGGTACAAAAGTACCCCTACCATTTCACTAAAAAACTGTCAAAAATGTTAAAAATGACAAGAGACAGTTTTTGACAATTCCTTTATTTAAATACTTCTTCTTTCTTCTATCTTCCTTCATCTTCTGGTTCTTCTGGTTCTTCTGGCTCTTCTGGTTCTTCCTCCGGCGTTCTCGTCCAGCATCTCCTCCGCGGCGTCTTCTATCTTCTTCTCCTCGGGCCGCTCCGCACCCATGGCATGGGGGGAGGCTCCTGCTCTTCTCTTCATCTTCTTCATCTTCTTCTCTTCTTCTTTTCTTCTCTTCTTCTCTTCTTCTCTTCTTCATTTTCTTCTCCGGGCCGCTCCGCACCCATGCTGGCATGGAGGGAGGCTCCCGCTGTGTGACGGCACTCCTCGTCTGACAGTTCTTAAATAACGGGGGCGGGGCCACCCGGTGACCCCGCCCCCCTCTGACGCACGGGACATGACGGGACTTCCCTGTGGCATTCCCCGTGACGTCACAGGGAAGTCCCGTCAAGTCACCGTGTGTCAGAGGGGGGCGGGGTCACCGGGTGGCCCCGCCCCCCGTTATTTAAGAACTGTCAGACGAGGAGCGCCGTCACACAGCGGGAGCCTCCCTCCTTGCCAGCATGGGTGCGGAGCGGCCCAGAGAAGAAAATGAAGAAGAGAAGAAGAGAAGAAGAGAAGAAAGGAAGAAGAGAAGAAGATGAAGAGAAGAGCGGGAACCCCCCCCCCCCCATGCCATGGGTGCGGAGCAGCCCGAGGAGAAGAAGATAGAAGACGCCGCGGAGGAGATGCTGGACGAGAACGCCAGAGGAAGAACCAGAAGAACCAGAAGAACCAGAAGATGAAGGAAGATAGAAGAAAGAAGAAGTATTTAAATAAAGGAATTGTCAAAAACTGTCTCTTGTCATTTTTAACATTTTTGACAGTTTATTAGTGAAATGGTATGGGTACTTTTGTACCCCCTTACCATTTCACACAGGGGGGGGCCGGGATTTGGGGGTCCCCTTGTTAAAGGGGGCTTCCAGATTCCGATAAGCCCCCTGCCCGCAGACCCCCACAACCACCGGCCAGGGTTGTGGGGATGAGGCCCTTGTCCTCATCAACATGGGGACAAGGTGTTTTGGGGGCTACCCCAAAGCACCCTCCCAATGTTGAGGGCATGTGGCCTGTTACGGTTCAGGAGGGGGGGCGCACTCTCGTCCCCCCCTCTTTTCCTGCGGCCTGCCGGGTTGCGTGCTCGCATAAGGGTCTGGTATGGATTTTTGGGGGGACCCCACGCCGTTTTTTTTTTTTTTTTGGCCGGGGTTCCCCTTAATATCCATATCAGACCTGAAGGGCCTGGTATGGAATTTAGGGGGACTCCTACGTCTTTTTTTTTTTTTTAATTTTGGTTCGGGGTTCCCCTTTGGGGAAATCCCATGCCGTTTTTATCAATGAACTTCTATGTGTATTGTCGGCAATGCAATAGCCGCGGTAGTTTTAAATGAGTTTTTCCCTTCAAAATGTCATTTTGCTGTCAGACTGTTCTAAACACAGGAAACATGCGCCCCTTTACAGGCATACTATAGACACCCCCCAGGTACGAAATTTAAAGGTATATTACACTTTTATTGTTTGACTTTAAGCATTATTAAAATCACTGCTCCTGAAAAAACGGCCGTTTTTAAAAAATTTTTTTGCATTGATCCATGTCCCCTGGGGCAGGACCCAGGTCCCCAAACACTTTTTATGACAATAACTTGCATATTAGCCTTTAAAATTAGCACTTTTGATTTCTCCCATAGACTTTTAAAGGGTGTTCCGCCGGCATTCGAATTTGCCGCGAACACCCCAAATTGTTCGCTGTTCGGCGAACTTGCGAACAGCCAATGTTCGAGTCGAACATGAGTTCGACTCGAACTCGAAGCTCATCCCTACTCATAACTAAGGTTCTCCAGTCCCTTTAATAGCTTTATTGCGTAGATTGCATTCATAGTTTTGCCAAACAAATGCATTATTTTAAATTTTTCTACATTAACCACTTACCGACCGCCGCACAACGATGTACTTCCAAACTTTGGCAGCAGATATCGTTGTTATGGCAGCAGCTAGATGGCATAACCCCGGTATCCCCGTTTTTGTGCGGCGGCCAACTTTCAGATAAAAGTGGTCCCTGCGGCGGATTCACCGCGAGATCACTTTTATCGGTGGCGGGAGAGGGCCCCCCTCCCACCGCAATCTGGTGCCCTCCGCCGCTTACCGGAGCCGTCGGTAGCGGCGGAGGCGATCACATTCGTCTCCGTCCTGTGTCTGGAGACGAGTGAGGCTAAGGTGGCACCTCCATGACACTACTGGGCGGAAGTGACGTGAAAACGTCACTTCCGTCCATGCCTCTTAAAGGCCCATTTTTTTAAATGTCATTTTTTTAAATGACTTTTTTTTTATTGCATTTTAGTGTAAATATGAGATCTGAGGTCTTTTTGACCCCAGATCTGATATTTAAGAGGTCCTGCCATGCTTTTTTCTATCATAAGGGATGTTTACATTCCTTGTAATAGGAATAAAAGTGACACCATTTTTTTTAAAAAACAGTGTAAAAATAAATAAAATACTGTAAAATCAATAATAAAAAAAAAAAAAAAAAATTTTAAACCCCCCACCCGTCACGTCGAGCTCGCGCGCAGAAGCGAACGCATACGCGAGTAGCGCGCGCATATGAAAACGGTGGGAGAGCAATAATTCTAGCCCTAGACCTCCTCTGTACCACAAAATATGCAACCTGTAGAATTTTTTAAACGTCACCTATGGAGATTTTTGAGGGTAAAAGTTTGACGCCATTCCACGAGCGGGCGCAATTTTCAAGCGTGACATGTTGGGTATCAATTTACTTGGCGTAACATTATATTTCACAATATTAAAAAAAATTGGGCTAACTTTACTGTTGTCTTATTTTTTTATTCAAAAAAGTGATTTTTTTCCAAAAAAAGTGCGCTTTTAAGACCGCTGCGCAAATACCGTGCAAAAAAAAAGTATGGCAACGACCGCCATTTTATTCTCTAGGGTGTTAGAAGAAAAACCATATATAACCTGTTTTAAACATGTAAACACCTAAAATCCAAAACGAGGCTGGTCCTTAAGTGGTTAAACCTCATTTGCCATGTAGTTACCCACCCCATAAATTTGTTAAGATCTTCTTGCAAGGTTTACACATCCTGCAGAGAAATGATTGCCCTGCTTATCTTAGTATCGTCCGCAAATACTGAGATTGAGCTGTTTATCCCATCCTCCAGGTTGTTTATGAATAATGTAAATAGGATTGGTCCCAGGACAGAACCCTGGCAGACCCCGCCTTCCACTCCGGACCACATTCCAAGTACTCCCCATTTGTTACTACCCTCTGAACTCGCCCCGGTACCCAGTTTTCAATCCATGTACTCACCCTATGGTCCATGCTATCAGACCTTAGTTTGTACAGTAAACGTTTATGGGAAACTGTATCAAATGCCTTTATAGTATATCATTCAGATATATGACCCCGAACCTTATCATATTTATGACACAAATATTTAATGGATGGCATAGTTGCAAGATTACAATTGCAAGATAAAGTGTGTAAATAGTGCTGCATTTGAATGTACTGAACGTATCAATGAGGATTACCTGATTATTTGATTAAAAATGAACATGTTAAATTATGGAGAGAAACTTTCTGCCCTGCTGTCATTTATTTCTGCAGTAGTAGTATTTACTTCCATTGTAGGTATATCTTACAGTGCAAAATGGATTGCAAGGGCAAATCACCAGCAGCACAAATTAACCTCTAAATGCAACAGAAAGCCCTACCATTTAATTTTGTCCTTACTGAATGTAATACTGTTTATGCATCTTCATGTTAAAAATTATAATTATATTTTTGAAATTCAGTAAATTCCTTACTGGTGGAATTCACTTTTGTGAATTAAAGCTCCCCCACCCACAGATTACACAAACCAATCCTATCCCAAATAAACAATCTTTTCCACCTCTAGTGGAGTATATATAGAAACTATGATTAAAGGGTAAATAAAGAAAAAATAATTGCAACACAAGTCATATTGTAATTGAATGTTGGTAATAAAGAGAAAAACACATGTGGGAGAGACGCATGCGCTGCATGCCCCAAAACAATAATGGTAAAAAATGGACAGTTTCCCCGGTGGGGCTTTAGACAGCAATAACTTGAAATCCAGAATAATAAAAAAATGTATAACCAGTAAGTGCTTTTATTGAACCATGAACAATTGTAATGTTATAATTCAATTGGCATTACAACATAGAGCGCTGGCCAAGTAGTACAATACATATTCCACAATATAAAGTCGACACATCTTTACACAAAATTATATACAGTCATACATTTCCGGGCTGTTGATGGTATAAATCCCCGACGCGTTTCGACCTGTGTACTGTCATCATCAGGGGGATAGTTGGTTCTATAAAATACATTGAATATCTTCAAAATTTAAGAACATGTCATCATAAATCTTATTGTAAGGTTAAAAATGGTAGTATATTTACCGCTGAAAAGTAGAGGGAATAATCCTTTGGCCAGTAAAAGCCGTAAATGGATCCGGGGGGCCCCCATATTCGCTGCTCATTAGCGGCCCGGGCTGCTCATTAGCGGCCCGGGCGTCATCACTCTGGGGGGGGGAGATCAGCACCTGTGCCTACTCAATTAATTGCCTACTTTAGGCATATATCCATGATTGGCTGCCTGTGAGTCTTACTATGACTCCACGCAGACCGTAATGGATGGCACTGCACAAATCCTTTTTTGGCTCCAGCTTTTTACCTTTTTTGCTTCATTGCAATTTGGTTCATACAAGTCAAACTTTACCATACTACATCAGCCACACTGTGGCACAAGGTAAATTATTATACTATACATATATTCCTACTCCTCTAATATCACAACACTACACTCATACTCCTATTCCTATAATCAGTTTAGATCTTTCACACATGTTTTTGATTGTTTCAATTTGGTTTTATTCATTCACATACTCTCCTTTTGACTTGTTTTTCACTTTTATTCCACGATGTGTTGGCTGACACTACACACTCATTTCATTCACCTGGACATGGCACTGTAGTCAGCAGTGTGCTGGCCATCCATCTAATTTTACTTCATCACTCAAAGGGTTTTTCATATTCCCAGTACCACATATCACTTCCCACTCACCTGTTTTTACACACCACACCACTCAAACAACCCTATAACTATACAACCATTTCTTTTATGGTTTTGCCACCTTCTATATAATTAATTACAATCATGAAACCTTAGGACACCAGATCAATATATATTGATCACTAGGATTGCAGTTAGCCCATACACTTCATACTCTTGCCAATGTGCTGAGAATCATTTTGACTTATTGGGTATTTGTCGCAGGTGCTGACTTCTCCTTCCCCTGGAGGGCATCTATGTGGCTCCTTGCAAGCCCCTTGGGCTGGACTCATGCGCTCTGGGGAGACAGGGGTGAATATGGGGGCCCCCCGGATCCATTTACGGCTTTTACTAGCCAAAGGATTATTCCCTCTACTTTTCAGCGGTAAATATACTACCATTTTTAACCTTACAATGAGATTTATGATGACATGTTCTTAAAATTTGAAGATATTCAATGTATTTTATAGAACCAACTATCCCCCTGATGATGACCGTACACAGGTCGAAACGCGTCGGGGATTTATACCATCAACAGCCCGGAAATGTATGACTGTATATAATTTTGTGTAAAGATGTGTCGACTTTATTTTGTGGAATATATATTGTACTACTTGGCCAGCGCTCTATGTTGTAATGCCAATTGAATTATAGCATTACAATTGTTCATGGTTCAATAAAAGCACTTACTGGTTATACATTTTTTTATTATTCTGGATTTCAAGTTATTGCTGTCTAAAGCCCCACCGGGGAAACTGTCCATTTTTTACCTTGTAATTGAATGTTATTAAAAATTACCTTTTCCTTTTCAATCTGCAGCCACTGTAATTTTCTAAAAATGCATTGCAATATGCTACCTGGAGTTGTTCTGCACACAGAATGTGTACTGGACACACCCCAGAAACATAATTTCCTGCTTGTGTGATTGGATCAACAATTTTCCCAGAAGTCTGCCTAAGATACAAGTCAGATTTCAGGCATCCCCTGCAACAAAAATGTAATTTTTGGAGAGATACTTTCAATAGGAACACGTCTGAAGCGATGCAGGCCCAGCAGCTTTCCTCACAGCTGCACAGCTGACAGATAATTATGAAACAGAGGCACAGAGAAACACAGAGGGATTTATTCAGAATAACAAAAGGTAGGAGTCTGCAACAAAGTTTGTTAAAAATCCTTGCAACCTTTGGCTACTCATTATTAGGGATGAGCTGAACACCCAACGGTTCGGTTCGCACCAGAACCTGCAAACGGACCGAAAATTTGCACGAACGTTAGAACCCCATTGACGTCTATGGGACTCAAACGTTCGAAATCAAAAGTGCTAATTTTAAAGGCTAATTTGCATGGTATTGTCCTAAAAAGGGTTTGGGGACCCAGGTCCTGCCCCAAGGGACATGTATCAATGTAAAAAAAACTTTTAAAAATGGATGTTTTTTCGGGAGCAGTGATTTTAATGATGCTTAAAGTAAAAAAAAAAAAAGTGAAATATTCCTTTAAATATCGCACCTGGGGGGTGTCTATAGTATGCCTGTAAAGTGGCGCGTGTTTCCCGTGCTTAGAACAGTCCCTGCACAAAATGTAATTTTTAAAGGAAAGTTTTTTAAAACTGCTTGCGGCTTTAATGTAATGTCGGGTCCTGGCAATATGGATGAAAATTCAAGTTATTGCTGTCTAAAGCCCCACCGGGGAAACTGTCCATTTTTTACCTTGTAATTGAATGTTATTAAAAATTACCTTTTCTTTTTCAATCTGCAGCCACTGTAATTTCCATTTTTAACAAAGTTTGTTAAAAATCCTTGCAATGTACATAGATTACCCAGAGTGGAATGTTTTTTTCTCAACAGAAGTGGAGTTACGCTTTAAGCAATCTGATCTTTATAGATATACAGTACTTCTACTGAACCGTTTAACCTTTGGCTACTCATTATTAGGGATGAGCTGAACACCCAACGGTTCGGTTCGCACCAGAACCTGCAAACGGACCGAAAATTTGCACGAACGTTAGAACCCCATTTACATCTATGGGACTCAAACATTCGAAATCAAAAGTGCTCATTTTAAAGGCTAATTTGCATGGTATTGTCCTAAAAAGGGTTTGGGGACCCGGGTCCTGCCCCAGGGGACATGTATCAATGCAAAAAAAACTTTTAAAAATGGACGTTTTTTCGGGAGCAGTGATTTTAATGATGCTTAAAGTAAAAAAAAAAAAAGTGAAATATTCCTTTAAATATCGCACCTGGGGGGTGTCTATAGTATGCCTGTAAAGTGGCGCGTGTTTCCCGTGCTTAGAACAGTCCCTGCACAAAATGTAATTTTTAAAGGAAAGTTTTTTAAAACTGCTTGCGGCTTTAATGTAATGTCGGGTCCTGGCAATATGGATGAAAATCAGTGAGACAAACGGCATGGGTACCCCCCAGTCCATTACCAGGCCCTTTGGATCTTGTATGGATATTAAGGGGAACCCCGCAATCAAATTAAAAGAGGTGTGGTGCGCCCAGGCCCTATATACTCTGAACAGCAGTATACAGGCGGTGCAAACAAGACAGGGACTGTAGGTTTGTTGTTAAGTAGAATCTGTTTGTAATTTTGAACTGGTACATTTTTAACGTGTTTAGCTCCAGCCAAAAAATCTATTTTAAGCTTTTTGGAAAACCTAGGGACCCCTGTGACATTTGTTTTGCTGTCTGTGCTCCTCTTCAGAAGATTGAACCTCACTTTTTGTCCCAATGACAAATGTTTTTTGAAAATTTGGGTTTTTTTGTGAAACAAGGATTGGTGATAAAGCATCAGTGGAAAGGAGAAAAGTTTTTCCCATATTAACTCTTATGCCCCGTACACACGGTCGGATTTTCCGATGGACAATGTCCGATCGGAGCGTGTTGTCGGAAATTCTGACCGTGTGTGGGCGCCATCGGACATTTTCCATCGGATTTTCCGACACACAAAGTTGGACAGCAGGAGATAAAATTTTCCGACAACAAAATCCGATCGCGTCAATTCCGACCGCGTGTGGCCTGTTCCGACGCACAAAGTGCCACACATGCTCAGAAGAAATTCCGAGACGGGACAGCTCGTTCTGGTAAACTTAGCGTTCGCAATGGATACAGCACTTTCGTCACGCTGCAATGTTAAAAATGGTTTAATACAGCGCACTCTCTTCTTCTTTATAATGTGACATGTAAAGAATTAAGTAGTTTTGCTGCTCATATTCACACACACTTCTCACAAACTTCTTTCGTTACTATTTATCGGGATTCCCTCAATATATTTTGATTTCTCACATCTGACAACATATTTTTGTATATTTTTTTTTTTGCCTTTAATGTAGAATCTTTTTTTGTGTTTCTCTTTTTTTTTTTTTTTTTTTTTGGTGATTTTGATTTGTACTCCCGAAAATGTTTGTGTGTTTTTTGTGACAAGTTCCCACAACACCATTGATATGTTGTTCTATTTAATCTGTAGGAGATTGTTTGGTGTTGTTGTCCCTTGTTAATTTCACATTTTATGTTAGAAATGTACCTGAATCGTCACCAACAAACTGTCCTTTTTGGATGAAAACACACACAGGAGAGTAGAATTTACCTAAAAAAATTTTATTAAGGGGTCACAACTATAAAAAAACAAAGAGGGAGGCAACGCTGGAGAAACTGCAGAAGTGGGCGAAGCCTTGGACACCCAGGGCAGACATCAATTATTTAAAAGCAAAATTGGTGGCCTGAGGAGTCCATATCTAAGGGAGGGCAGTCTGGTCCAGAAGTCCCAGAGATCCGGAAAGCAGCAGATGACATCTGTGTCCCCAGGCTGTGGTCATACGAGAGACTGCAGCTTTTGTCAGACCAGACTGAACCCAGGGCAATCACTCTTTGGTCTTCCTTCCACGCTTCCTTACAGGCTTTGGCTGTGGTGGTGAAGTTGTGGCAGCAGGAGGAGGAGGAGGAGGATCGTCGATCTCAATGACATCCGTCTTGGGTGTCAGTTCCCCACTCTCCCCCTTACGTAGGACTTTATAAATCAGGTCCTCAGAGAGCTTGCGTTGGCCCTCCTGCATGCCCTGCAATTTGGTGGCAGCCATGCAGGCAAAGGCCTCTGCAGGACTGGGGAAGGCTCTGAGGGACACAGAAGCCTCCTGGATCAGCCTGTATGCTGAATCCTGCACAGGACTGGGAGTGGCCTTCCTGGCCCTTTTGTATGGCAGGCGGAGGGGAGGGACCTGAGACTCAGTCAGGCTGCGACTGGTCCCTGGCTTCTCTTGGCTGACACTTAGCCCCGCCTCCTCCTGGCTGCAACTAATCCCCACCTCCTCCTGGCTGACACTAATCCCCGCCTCCTCCTGGCTGCCGCATTCCACAGCCTCCTCCTGGCTGAGGTCTTCCTGTGTATGAAAAAGGGACATAGTTTTAGTATTTTTTACATCAATCACACACAATTTTCACCTCCTGACTGCAAATTGAATGTTAATAAATATAACAGACTATCATTCTGAGCTCAGCATTTTGCATTCTTGTCCCAATTTTGGGTGCCCACTACTGTCTATTGATATGTAAAACACTTTTTTTAATCAGCAATTAATGATCAATAATAACATCTAGTAAACATCATTTATTTATTGCCCAGAAATCTGTAGAAGAATGCTATACCTGACTCCAGCTGGGCTCCTCCACTTCTTCCTGGCTGGAAGGCCCAGGTTGGACATCGGAAGCCTCAGCTGGGATGGAAGGAAGCGTGGAAGGAAGAGTGGAGAGGGATTCCCTGACTTCAGTGTGGTCTGACAGAAATCGCAGTCTCTCATAGTACCACAGCCTGGGGACATAAACGTCATCTGCTGCAGCTCCGGATCTCTGGGAATCTGTGACCTTCTTGCGCTCCCTAAGATAAGTGCTCCTCAGGCCACCAATTTTAGCTTTTAAATAAGGGATGGTTGCTGTGGGGACCACCGGCTTCACCAACTCCAGCAGTTTCTCCAGCGCTGCCTGCCTCTTCTGTTTGTGGTTATAATGGGGGTGTCTCACTTGCCACAGACAGGGCAGCTCCCTGTATTTGTCAATAAACAGGGGCAGGAAATTGTGGTCGTTGAACCCATCCATTTTCTCTGCAAGACACAACACAAGACAAACCCTAATGTCAGGCCAAACTCCCCTAATCTTGTTACAATATAGGCTTCCATTTCGAAGCAGTATAGGCCCAAGTTTAGATCCTACCTTCGTTAGCACGATCGGCGTCTCCGATGCTCCTTCCTCCGCTCACAGATCGTACGTAAGACGCGCGCGTGTTACGATTTATACACACTGCGCATGCGTATAACTCCGCCCGCCCCTGACGTTCTTTCTAGTCTATTCCCCGCCCCTTTTCGTTCGGCGCAGTGGGGGAAGAGCACATGGTGGATAGACAGCAGGATCGTGCTAATTGTAGCAACGAGGAGGAGGAGGAGGAGGAGGAGGAAAGGCCGGAGCCTGAAACGTCCCGATCCAGAAGGAGATTAAAGGCCTCAAATATGTCCTTTGGGGAGATGTTGGAGATGGTGGATTACAGAAGAAGGCCGACTATGATGGAAAGTATGGGCTTTACCCCAACCCCACTGTCCGAAAGGCCAAGATCATGGCGAAAGTGGTCAGGAGTCTGCACCGGAAATTCGGGGTACGACGATCGAAAGATCAGCTCAGGAAGCGGTGGTCGGACCTGAAATTACGAGAACATGAGCAGTACAGAAAGATCCGGAGAGTGCTGCAAAAAAGTAAGTATTTGTGCTGTGTTCCTATTCTTTTTGGGTTTATTACGTTCGTGCTGCTCCATGTGCTTTTAGGAACTGTTGTACAGTTTAAAATGGCAACTTTCATGTTCATGGGCACATTATTCGTTCGGATCACACATTTTTATTTCGGACTATAAAATACCATTGTTTAGCCCATATGCATTTGGCCACCATTTTGACACCCTATACTTGGCTTCAAAGAATTGGGTTGTGTAGATGGCTTTGTTACTAGAATGAAATGCAAACTAGATTGTGTGTAAGGAGAGGATACTCAGCAGCTGTTTTCACATCTGAACACTGGAGCACTAGTGTGGGACAAAAGAACACCATTTTTATTAGGGGGGCCACACAGGTGCTCCAGTGTATACTATAGGGGGGTCTCCATCTGTGAAGCTTGTACTAAACAGGTAAAGTATTGCAGCTTGACAAAGGACACTAAAAAAGCTACATCTTGGAACTCAGCTAAAATAGATAATTGTACCCCACTTCCAAGCAATGTTTCATCTTTATAGTTCTGACATTAAATATCTGTGTGCTAATTATACCATTTTTGTTTTACATAGGGGAGAAAAGACTCGGAGGACACCCCTCATCCGAGGAGACCAGAGCCCCCCCCCTCTGGAAGAAGGGGAAATCCCCTAAACACAAGATGAGCAGGAGGAAGAAGACGTGGTGGAACTAGTCACCACAAAAGGTGAGTCTGCAACCACAGGCTCAGATAAGAGATGGATGGCGGCATTTTTTTGGAAACCTAATTTATTTTGGGGTTCCTCTCTTTTTAGGTGATCGTGAGGTTGTGGATGAAGATCCTTTCACATCCGAAAGTGCCCAGATCCTGATCGGGGAGATCATGGGGTGTAATTTACAATTGGAAATCATCAAGCAAAACATCAATGATGTTATTCCAAAATATAAAAACATCATTGATGTTTTGGGGCGAGTTTAAAACCCCTCCAAATCACTTTCTTCTTTTGTGTGCTACAATGTGCGAAATATTTTTGTGATTTTTCCCAAAACCAAATTTGGAGGATGCACACAGTGTGTCAACATGTGCTATCTGCCATCACGGGAGATCAATGGACGCATTTTGGGGGTGCAACCCCTTCCTCAATAATAAAGTAGCGGTGAGGAAGGGCTTTCTCCCCCAAAACACGTCCCTTGATCCCCCCTGATGGCAGATAGCACATGTTGACATTGGGAAATTTGTGTGCATCTTCCAAATTTGGCTTTTCCAGGGGTGATTTCCCCCATCTGAACGCAATATCAAACACAGTTCCTAAATACTCATGTCTGATATTGCCTTCAAGTTCTACCAAATGTGAACTTTGTAAGATCAAGATTTGTGTCTTTCTTGTGGGTTTTACACAGGCCTGTTTTCTATAAAATGCACATTTTGATTTTGGATAATGACACCACAAAAATTGTTATACAACAAACATGTTGGTTTGTCAGAAAAACCTTTGGTAAATGCACATGTGATTGTGCAGGTATTAAAAAGATTGTTCATCGAGAATGTGTGGGTTATTGTCTCAACTCTACAACACTTTTGGGGTGATGTACTTGTTGTTTTATGAGAAAATGGGGGTATTTTCCTAAGGGCAAATCCACTTTGCACTACAAGTGCAGTTTCAGTGCAGTTGCAAGTGCACTTGTAGTGAAAAGTGTCTTTGCATTTAGTAAATAACAGCCAACAGTGCTTTGTATAAGGTTACACAATCACAACATTTTCTGGACTCCACACATTTCTGTCAGGGTCAGCTAAAACAAACACAAGCAGTAAATGTCCACAAAGAAGAGCCTGGGGGGAGATGCCTGTCGAGAACTTGAGGTCCTGCAGACTTCTCCCTGTGGCCAAGTACCGCAAGGTAGCAACCAACCTCTGCTCCGGAGTGATGGCTTGCCTCATGCAGGTATCCTGCCTGCTAATATAGGGGGTCAGCGAAGCCAACAAACTGTGAAACACGGGGTCCGTCATCCTGAGAAAGTTCCTGAAATCACCAGGATTATTCTCACGGATCTCACAGAGCAAAGGCATATGACAGAACTGGTCACGCTGAAGCAACCAATTCTTGGTCCATGAACTCCTCCCCACCCTGTTCATGGACTGGATTTGTGTCAAGGTCAGGACCCCAACACCAAGCCCCCGCACAGCACGAACTCTACGAGGAGTACGCATACGAAACATGGCTAGAAAACGGTCGGCTGCTCAGAACGAAGTAACAGAACGCACTGAAGAACAGCAAGGCCTGTGAAGAGCAACCTGAAAACCAGTAACGAACTAACAAGAATACAATGACTACCTAAAGTCACGCGGAACTTGCTGCACGCACTGAAGAGCAGATACAAACCCACAAGCACAAACTGAACGGCAGAAAACGATCTGAAAGCCACGAGTCTGAAAAAGCGCGAATCGTCTCTCACCAAACTTTTACTAACACGAGATCAGCAAAAGGAGCCCAAAGGGTGCCGCGCTTGGTTCTGAACCGGCCCTTTCTAATCTCGTCGTACATGGTGTACGTGGCCGCGTGGTTGTCGATCGGAAATTCCGACAACTTTGTGCGTCCGTGTGTAGGCAAAACAAGTTTGAGCCAACATCCGTCGGAAAAATCCTAGGATTTTGTTGTCGGAATGTCCGAACAAAGTCCGACCGTGTGTACGGGGCATTACAGGAGAGAATTTCCCTTCCTAGGGGTAGATTTCATCTCACTTCCTGTTGTCTCCTTCTGTTTGCAAGTAGGAGTTGTTTGTAAGTTGGATGTTTGAAAGTAGGGACCTGCCCTATATACTCAGCAGAAATTTGGGCCTTAGGTGTTGTTGTGGCCACAACACTGTAAGCCCTCACAGGGCCCTGCTGTGAAATATTAGATCAAGAATTGTAATTACATGCCCCTGTTGAACAAGGGCAGAAAAATTTGGCCTTTGGTGGTGGTGGTGGTGCTGGTGCCACAACACTGTAAGTCCTCACAGATACTCTTGGTGGGCGCAGAAACGGGCCCTGCTGTGAAATATTAGATCAAGAATTCTAATTATATGTCCCTGTTGAACAGGGGCTGAAAAATTGGGCCTTAGGCACTGGTGCTGGTGCCACAACACTGAAACCCCTCACAGATACTCTAGTTGGAGCGCAGGAACTAGCCCTGCTGCAAAGAATTGCATCAAAAATTGTACTTACACGCCCCTGTTAAACAGGCGCTGAAAAATTGGGCCTTAGGCACTGGTGCTGGTGCCACAACACTGCAACCCCTCACAAATACTCTAGTTGGAGCGCAGGAACTAGACCTGCTGCAAAGAATTGCATCAAAAATTGTAATTACACGCCCCTGGTAAACAGGGGCTGAAAAATTGGGCCTTAGACACTGGTGCTGTTGCCACAACACTGCAACCCCTTACAGATACTCTAGTTGGAGTGCAGGAACAAGCCCTGCTGCAAAGAATTGCATGAAAAATTGTAATTACATGCCCCTGTTAAACAAGGGCTGAAAAATTGGGCCTTAGGCACTGGTGTCGGGACTAGCGGCACCCAGAACCAAAAATGTTCTTACAAGCTAACATCATGATCATTGAGGAGGAAGAGGATAATTACTCAGTATAACAGGATAGTCACTCAGTATCAGCATAGGCAGTCTTTGAAGGGATCTGACATTTCAAAAAAATGTATTCGGTTACATCAGCATCAGGTGCTTGGTAGCTGGTGGTGATCCAAGACTGATTTATTTTTATGAAGGTCAATCGATCGACCATGGACAGACGTACCCTGTGATTGGTTACAAAACCTCCAGCAGCACTGAATGTGCGTTCCGAAAGAACGCTGGATGCAGGACAGGCCAGTAGCTCAATTGCATACTGTGCAAGCTCTTTCCAGTGATCCATCCTCAAGACCCAGTAACCCAGAGGATTTCCGGCGGGAAAGGTGTCCAAGTCAGATCTTGCCCCTAGGTATTCCTGCAACATGTAAAACAGACGCTGACGATGGTTGCTGGAACCGATCATACCTTGGGGCTGCGGACTAAAAAATTGTCTGAACGCATCGGTCAGACGGCCACCTTCTCCACCGCTCCTTCTTTGACTGACCGAAGCCTCAGCAACACGTTGTCCAGAAACAGGAGTTTGTAACCTCACAGTCTCTGGGAACGCATTGCACAGACCTTTCTGCAAGGCCTCCCGAAGATGTTTCATCCTCTGCTCCCTCTGTGATGGCAAGATAAGGTCCGCAACCTTACCCTTGTAACGTGGATCAAGGATGGTTGCCAGCCAGTATTGTACCTTCTCCTTGATACCACGAATACAAGGATCCTTCCGCAGGCTTTGCAGGATCAGGGAGGCCATGCAGCGTAGGTTTGCTGAGGCCACTATGGATGACATGATCCACAGCCACCTCCTCCCAGCCACGTACAAGTCCATGTGCTTCTTGGGACTGTAAATGATCCCTTAAAGACTGCTGCTGATGCTGAGTGCCAGGCCCCACCTCCATACTAGAGGTTAAAAAAATACTGCGCTAACACAATATAAAAAGAAGCTGCGACTAAAGGTAGTAAACCATGAATCTAGTGTAATTTAAAAAAAGTCGCGCTAAAAAAATGACTGAGAGTAGCAACAATCCAGTGCCTCAAGTGATGAAAAGGGAATTTGAATAAAAAATATTATTTGAAATAATACCTAATGTATATAAACTCCACAATGAAATGGAATAAATGATATACAAAAAAAATTATTTTCTATGTGAAAAATAAATTGTGAAATAAATTTACATGGTTGAATGTGAACGACACAAAATATTTTCCAGAGCACTATAGGCACGTGCAACAATATAAAGAAATAATGTAAAGACACTAAACGTATATCCTGTGAAAAACAACAATTAAACAATATGAGAACTCGCTCCGTCACACACAGCAAACAGAATAGGATGGCTCCCCATAAAAGGTCCTGTTGTGACGAAACGACGTAGGGAGGAGGAGCTACGTCCCGACGACACCGCGTTCTGTACACCCGGAAGACACGGGGAGTTTATTAGCCGGCCGGCGTTCTGATGCTTGTTTTTTACAACCATTGTGTAAGTGCAATCTTTACTTTTCACTAAATAAAGTCGTGGATTTTATGCTATGTGGAGCTTTTATTTCTTTTATGGGGAGCCATCCTATTCTGTTTGCTGTGTGTGATGGAGCGAGTTCTGGGTCCCGGATAACAACAAGTGTCTGCTGTTTAGATCCCTGGCTGGGGTTGCAGCCATCCGCTCCCTAGGTCTCCTATAATCTAGAGACCAACTCTCTCTGGTAAGAGGCAGTTGTTTTAGACGGTGGAGGTCTGCCCATGCACCTTTTGTCACTTCAGCAAGTTTTATCTCTGCATCTCACCTAGCACTGGGGGATATCCACTTGCCTGTTTTCTACATTATGCACGAACTTCATTAATCACTGTTCTTTTGGACTTTGATTTTTTATGGACTTTTCAAGTTTTGTTACAATTCATATTGTTTAATTTTTGTTTTTCACAGGATATACGTTTAGTGTCTTTACATTATTTCTTTATATTGTTGCACGTGCCTATAGTGCTCTGGAAAATATTTTGTGTCGTTCACATTCAACCATGTAAATTTATTTCACAATTTATTTTTCACATAGAAAATAATTTTTTTTGTATATCATTTATTCCATTTCATTGTGGAGTTTATATACATTAGGTATTATTTCAAATAATATTTTTTATTCAAATTCCCTTTTCATCACTTGAGGCACTGGATTGTTGCTACTCTCAGTCATTTTTTTAGCGCGACTTTTTTTAAATCCCACCTCCATACTGACACAATCCTCCTCCTCCTCCTCTTCCTGTGTGATCAGCGGGCACACAGGAACACTGTCTGGATAAAGGGGGCCTTGAGAGCTAAGGAAGTCCTGCCTCTGTTCTGCCTCAAGTGCCCTGTCCATTATTCCACGCAGCGTGTGCCCCAAAAGGTGGACAAGGGGGACAGTGTCACTGATGCATGCACTGTCATTGCTCACCATCCTCGTGGCCTCCTCAAATGGTGACAGGACAGTGCATGCATCCCAGATCATGGCCCACTGGCGTGGGGAAAAAAAACAAGCTCCCTGACCCTGTCCTGGTGCCATAGTCGCACAGGTACTCATTGACGGCCCTCTGCTGTGTGTGGACTGCAGCATGGCCAACGTTGAGTTCCATCTGGTGGGCATGTCACAGATTAGGTGGTTCTTGGGCAGGTTAAATTCCTTTTGGAGGTCTGCCAGCCAAGCACTGGCATTATATGACCGGCGGAAATGCACACAGACTTTCCTGGCCTGCCTCAGGACATCCTGTAAGCCTGGGTATCTGCCCAAGAACCGCTGCACCACCAAGGTAAGGACGTGAGCCAAACAGGGCACATGGGTCATTTGTCCCTGTCGGAGGGCGGAGAGGAGGTTTGTGCCATTGTCGCAAACCACCATTCCTGCCTTAAGTTGGCGTGGCGTCAACCACCTCTGAACCTGCCCCTGCAGAGCTGACAGAACCTCTGCCCCAGTGTGGCTCCTGTCCCCCAAGCACATCAGCTCAAGCACCGCATGGCATCTTTTGGCCTGCATACTTGCGTAGCCCCTTGAACGCCTACAGAGCACCGCTGGTTCCAAGGACAAAGCACAGGAAGAGGCCATGGAGGAAGAAGAAGAGGAGGGGGTGGAGGAGAGAGGTGTGTCAGAATCATTAGTAGTGGCTTTTTGGAGGCATGGTGGCGGAACAAACTCCAACACTACTTCACCTTGTCCTGCATCCTTCCCAGCTGCCAGCAGAGTCACCCAATGCGCCATGAAACTTAGGTAACGTCCCTGTCCATGCCTGCTGGACCATGAGTCAGTGGTAATATGCACCTTACTGCTGACCGCCCTGTCCAGCGAGGCATGGACATTGCCTTCCACATGCCGGTAGAGAGCCGGAATAGCCTTCCGTGAGAAAAATTGGCGTTTGGGTACCTGCCACTGAGGAACCGCACATTCCACAAACTCACAGAAGGGGGCAGAGTCTACCAACTGAAAAGGTAGCAGTTGAAGTGCTAGCAATTTTGCCATGTTAGCATTCAACCGCTGGGCATGTGGATGGCTGGGAGCGAACTTCTTTCGGTAGTGCAGCAGCTGGGACAGGGAAATTTGCATGGTACAATCTGACGTCGGTGTACCGAAAGCAGATTGCCCACAAGTACTTGGCTGTGACACACCTAATTCTACACCTTCATTCCTCTCAGGTCTCAGAGAGGACTGAAGGTATAGTGGGGTTGGAGATCTCAGCTGATGAGGAGCAAGGAGAGGTCCGCTTTGTTCTTTGGTGTGGGTCTTTTAGATACGCTTGCCAACGAATTGCATGGCAGGTCAACATATGTCTGGTCAAGCATGTGGTGCCCAAGCAGGAGATGTTTTGGCCACGCAAGATACGCTTGAGACATATGTTGCAAAAAGCAGTGGTGCGATCTGATGCACTCGTCTCAAAAAAGGCCCACACCAAAGAACTTTTGGAATAACACGCAGAGACAGCAGTGCCCTGCACATGCGGAGCTTTGTGGTGTGATGCAGTCAGTGTGCTGCCCTTAGGCTGGCCCCTGGAGGGCATCCTGCCTCGTTGGTGATGTGCCTCCTCCTCCTCCTCTCTCCTATCAGGCACCCACGTTGAGTCAGTGGCCACATCATCCCCTCCCTCCTCATCACTGGAGCAAACCTGGCAGTGTGCTGCAGCAGGGAGAGCATGACTGCCAGATTGCTGTCCTTCTTGGGCACCCCCTCTGTCCGTGCTCACCTTACTGCCTTCATCTAGCTCAGTATCATCATTAGAGCCTTCTAAACGCTGGGCATCCTCCTGGAGCATGTACCCAACACTGTGGTCAAACAGTTCGAGGTACTCCTCAGGAGGACATGGTGGGGCTAGGGAAGGAGTCACTGATGCCATTGAGCCGAGGGAAGAGGCCGCGTTGGTAGCTGCTTTGCCAGACAAAGTACCTTGAGCATGGGTGAGAGAGGATGAGGAGGATGAGGACGGCTTGGTCATCCACTCGACCAAGTCTTCGCATGCTGCGGCTCAACGCAGCCAGCTGCCGAAAAAAAGGCCAAGCATGTTCCACGGCCACATGCTGATGAGGATGCACCGTCTCCATGACCAGCACTGTTATCTCTAGACACAGAGCCTGCTTGCCCTCTATTATTGGCTTGTGACTGTCTGCCTCTCCTTGTTGCCTTCCAGACATACTAATGGCCTGCAGTGAGATGTAGCTGCACTAAGCTGGGATATATATATATATATATATATATATATCAGAGGTCGCACTACACTAACTTCTAGCTTTAGCTGAACACTGTGCAGAGGATGCACTACACCAACGTTAAAATAATGTAGCTGCCTGCGGTAGTGATAGGATCAGGAAAACACCACCAACCTTCTACAGGTAGCTTTAGCTGAACACTGTGCAGAGGTCGCACTACACTAATGTGTAAATAATGTAGCTGCCTGCGGTAGTGATAGGATCAGGAAAACACCACCAACCTTCTACAGATAGCTTTAGCTGAACACTGTGAAGAGGATGCACCACACTAACGTTAAAATAATGTAGCTGCCTGCGGTAGTGATAGGATCAGGAAAACACCACCCACCTTCTACAGGTAGCTTTACCTGAACACTGTGCAGAGGTCGCACTACACTAACGTGTAAATAATGTAGCCGCCTGCGGTAGTGAAAGGATCAGGAAAACACCACCAACCTTCTACAGGTAGCTTTAGCTGAACGCTGTGCAGAGGTCGCACTACACTAACTTGTAGCTTTAGCTGAACACTGTTCAGAGGATGCACTACACTAACTTGTAGCTTTAGCTGAACATTGTGCAGAGGTCGCACTACACTAACTTGTAGCTTTAGTTGAACACTGTGCAGAGGTCGCACTACACTAAATTGTAGCTTTAGCAGAACACTGTGCAGAGGTCGCACTAAACTAACTTGTGAGCAGGACGCACTACACTAACTTGTAGCTTTAGCTGAACACTGTGCACTACACTAACTTGTAGCTTTAGCTGAACACTGTGCAGAGGTCGCACTACACTAAATTGTAGCTTTAGCTGAACACTGTGCAGAGGTCGCACTAAACTAACTTGTAGCTTTAGCTGAACACTGTGAGGAGGACGCACTACACTAACTGTAAATAGTCTAGCTGCCTGACTGTGGTACTAATAGGGTCAGAAGAACACCAGCAATTTTGTTCAGGTAGCTGTAAATACTGTAACAACACAAGCCTGCCTGTCAGTAGGAAGATAATAACAGGAACGGATCTAGCTAAACTGAATACAGTGTATATATATATATATACAACCCCTGGGATGCATATATATACATATACTGTAAGTGCAGCTAACTGACTGACTGTCCTGCCTAATCTATCTAACTTAAATCAAATGACACTGTCTCTCTGTCTCTGTCTCTCAACGCCAGAACACACTACACAGGGCCGCCGTGCAGGCAGCCTTATATAGTGTGGGGCGTGTGCTAAACCCCCTGAGCCATAATTGGCCAAAGCCACCCTGGCTTTGGCCAATTACAGCTCTCTCTACAGACGGCGCTGTGATTGGCCAAGCATGCGGGTCATAGTGCATGCTTGGCCAATCATCAGCCAGCAATGCACTGCGATGCCGCTGTAAATTATGGGCCGAATGGCCCATATCGTTTGCAATTTGGCGAACGGGCGAACAGACGATGTTCGAGTCGAACATGGGTTCGATTTGAACGCTATGCTCATCCCTCATTATAGTTCAGTAATACACAAAGGTTGTGTATTTTATTTTATCTTAAAATACCCTAATATTGTGTTTTTTATTTGTTTTCTTGTTCTTTCTCTTTGTATCACAGACTACGTTTCCATCATCCTATTATGGCCTATTCTTCATTAGGCAAGGGACCTCTCATAAGCTCACATACTCTCAGAGGTCTAAATACATCTGAAAAAAGATCTAAAATTTTTCATGAACTTAACAAAGCTAAACCAGGAGTGGTGTTTCTGCAAGAAACGCATTTTAAAACTGGACATATCCCCACGCTATCTAGTAAATATTTCACTAAAATGTTCCATGCTACTAATGATCTGGCTAAGACAAAAGGTGTCTCCATACTTATTAGTAGGCAAGCGAACATATCTATAACTGATCAACTGACCCTGGGGGAAGATATATATTCCTAAAAGGTACATGGGATAAGAAATCCATCACATTGGCTAATGTTTACTTCCCAAACTCAAAACATATTACATTTTGCCAACACCTTATTGATGAACTAAAGGCATTTGCCTCTGGATGTTTAATTCTGAGTGGTGACTTCAACATACCCCTCAACCTCCTACAGGATACCTCCAGTGGGAAGACATGTATCTCACTTACAGGGTCTTGAGGAAGATTAAAATACTTCTACACTCTCTAATGTTAGTAGATGCATGGAGAACATTACATAGTATTACATAGTAGGTGAGGTTGAAAAAAGACACAAGTCCATCAAGTCCAACCTATGTGCGTGATTATATGTCAGCATTACATTGTATATCCCTGTATGTGGCGGTCATTCAGGTGCTTATCTAATAGTTTTTTGAAACTATCGATGCTTCCTGCTGAGACCACCGCCTGTGGAAGAGAATTCCACATCCTTGCCTCTCTTACAGTAAAGAACCCTCTACGTAGTTTAAGGTTAAACCTCTTTTCTTCTCATTTTAATGGGTGGCCACGTGTCTTGTTAAACTCTCTTCCGCGAAAAAGTTTTATCCCTATTGTGGGGTCACCAGTACGGTATTTATAAACTGAAATCATATCCCCTCTAAAGCGTCTCTTCTCCAGAGAGAATAAGTTCAGTGCTCACAACCTTTCCTCATAACTAATATCCCCCAGACCCTTTATTAGCTTAGTTGCCCTTCTTTGCACTATTTCCAGTACATCCTTCCTGAGGACTGGTGCCCAGAACTGGACAGCATACTTTAGGTGCAGCCGGACCAGTCTCGTAGAGTGGGATAATTATTGTTTTATCTCTGGAGTTGATCCCCTTTTTAATGCATGCCAATATTCTGTTTGCTTTGTTAGCAGCAGCTTGGCATTGCATGCCATTGCTGAGCCTGTCATCTACTAGGACCCCCAGGTCCTTTCTTTTCTATCCTAGATTCCCCCAGTGTATAGATTGCATTCATATTTTTGCCACCCAAACGCATTATTTTAAATGTTTCTACATTAAACCTCATTTGCCATGTAGTTGCCCATGCCATTAATTTGTTCAGATCTTTTGGCAACGTTTCCACATCCTGCGGAGAAGTTATTGTACCATCCGCAAATGCAGAGATTGAACTGTTTACCCCATCCTCCAGGTCGTTTATGAACTCAATAAATAGGATTGGTCCCAGCACAGAACCCTGGGGGACCCCATTACCCACCTCTGACCATTCCGAGTACTCCCCATTTATCACCATCCTCTGAACTAGCCCTTGTATCCAGTTTTCAATCCATGTACTCACCCTATGGTCCATGCCAACGGACCTTATTTTGTACAGTAAACGTTTATGGGGAACTGTGTCAAATGCTTTTGCAAAATACAGATACACCACGTCTACAGGCCTTCCTTTATCTAAATGGCAACTCACCTCCTCATAGAAGGTTAGTAGATTGGTTTGGCAAGAACGATTCTTCATAAATCCATGCTGATTATTGCTAATGATACAGTTCTCGTTACTAAAATCTTGTATATAGTCCCTTATCACCCCCTCCAAGAGCTTGCATACTATTGATGTTAGGCTAACTGGTCTGTAATTCCCAGTGATGTATTTTGGGCTCTTTTTAAATATTGGTGCTACATGTTAAGTTTCCCAAGTCTAATTTTATTCTGTCCTCTGTTAACCATGGAGGTGCTTCCTGTGATGTGCCATGAGGATAAACACTGCAGTTTTGGTTACTAAAGCCCCCCAATTCCCTTGTGAAGACTGAGGAGAAGAATAAATTCAATACCTTCGCCATCTCCCCATCCTTTGTAACCAGATGTCCTTCCTCATTCTTTATGGGGCCAATATGGTCTGTCCTCCATTTTTTACTGTTTACATACTTAAAGAATTTCTTGGGATTTTTTTTGCTCTCCTCTGATATGTGTTTTTTGTGTTCTATCTTAGCCGCCCTAATTGCACCCTTACATTTCTTGTTGCATTCTTTATAAAGTCTGAATGCTGATGATGATCCCTCAACCTTGTATTTTTTGAAGGCCTTCTCCTTTTCTTTTATATTACATTAAACCCCAATGGGAAATATTTTACCCCCTATTCACCTCCACATAACAGATACTCTTGTATCAATTACCTTTTTTATTTCTAAAAGGGACCTCACTAATCTAATATATGCATGAATTGGTTTTCAATCTATATTTGACCATGCTCCAATTTCACTCCACGGAATTTTTTCAGAACAAGCTGGAAAAACATTTAATTGGAGACTTAACCCGGTACTACTCACGGACCCTAATATATATTCAACAATCTTAAAAATACTATAAAAACATACTTTGATATTAATAACATGTAAGACCTCTCTCACCTAACAGTGTGGGAGGCTCACAAATGTGTGGTACATGGAGACTTCTTAAATTGGGCGCTAAAAGGAAAAGAGAATGTGAACGCAAAATTGCTGGTATTTCAAACTTGGTAATGAATTTGGAATCTCAGCACAAACAATCCCTTTCTACCCTTCTAGTTACGGAACTGTTGGAGGCTAGGCAAGTTCTACAATCTATGCTAGACGTTAACTACAAACCCTTCTTGTTTTTCAAAAAACTTATTTATTATGAAGGAGGGGATAAAAGTGTAAACTTTTTAGCCAAAGCTTTAAAGGATGCCAAAATATACGAAAATATTTTTTGCATCAAAAATTCTCATGGCATTGTAGAACACAACACTAAGAAAATCGCCGCCAGTTTCCAACAGTTCTATACCAAATTATATAACCTACCAAGGATCTGAAAGGTGAAAAAATAAATGTAATAATTAATTTCCAAAAGAAAAGTAGCATTCCAACTTTGTCGGACAAAGACACCTTAGCCTTAGACCCATAGACAATCAAGAATTAGACCCAGTGACAATCAAGAATTAGTCGCAGCTATTAAAAGTCTAAAACCCAGGAAAAGCACGGGGCCAGACAGCCATAGATCACAATATTATAAGTCTTTTACCAATATCCTCTCAGTACCGCTTCTTCGCACTTTAAACTCCCTATGTGAACCACAAACTATTCCCAATTAGATTTTACTTGCTCACATAACGGTCATTCCGAAGAAAGATAAAGACCCTAATGAGTGTACAAGTTATAGACCAATATCCCTTTTAAACACTGACCTGAAATTATTTGCTAAAATCTTGGCGAAAATAGAAGACCTATACAAACAAAACTTTGTCCCGCTGCTTCGAAATATTGAGAAAGATCTTACATTTTTGCACACTAAACCCTTCTCGTGGTTCGATAGGGCCGCCGTGGTCAAGATGACCATACTCCCCAGGTTGCTTTCTTGTATGAACGCGCTCCCGATTAAACTCACTTCCAACTTCTTAAAAAAACTGGAACAAATTCAAAGGATATTCGTCTGGGCTAATAAAAAAACGTGCATACGCCTTCACCTAATCACACGCTCTAAAGAATATGGAGGTATGGGTCTCCCAGACTTTAAAATATATTACTATGCCACTTTAATAACACGAATAATCAACTGGAACTGTGATGAGGCAAACAAAGACTGGGTCAATCTAGAGCGGTCATATACAGAACTCCCATTAAGATCCCTCCCCTGGATAGTTAAATCCTACAAACCCTAAAACACTACTGTTGCACCCCCTCATTGCAGTAACTCAAGAAGCCTTCCACAAAATATCTAAACTACAAAACCTTCCTAGCACACCAGGTCCGTTAACTCCAATTTCAAACAACCCAGAATTCATACCAGGATAGAATACCAATGTAATCCCCAAAACAAGCAAAGGCACATCCCTTCTAATTTCTCATTGTTTACGAGGGGGAGTCATTAAACAGGAAGGTGAACTACAAAAATTATGGGAAAATATTGATATTCCATACTGGACATACTTTTAACTTCATAACTTCCAACCAGCTTACACAATTAGAAGAGATATGTCATAAGGGTTCTGAAATACGTAAAACCACCTCTTTAGCTTACTGGTGGCTTCAGTCGGAGCACAATAAGACTCCAGACAACTTCAAAACTCTCTGGGAGAAAGAGCTTGACATGAAATTCACAGAAGAACAGTGGTCCAAAGCATGTTCTTTAGCGCATAAATGCTCTATCAGCACAAAAATGCAAGAAGCCTCTTATAGAATTCTAACTCATTGGTATGTCACACCAGATAAGCTAAAGAGATGGTTTCCAAGCACAAGTGATTTATGCTGGAGATGTGGAGAGGACAAAGGAAAGATGTTCCACATATGGTGGCAATGTCCACAGTTTTTTTAACCAGTTTCTGAAATCAAGTATGCCCTCCCTTTAGAATGTAAGCTCTACGAGCAGGGCCCTCCTGTACCTTTTGTATTGAACTGTACTGTAATTGTGTTGTCCCCCTTATACATTGTAAATCGCTGCGTAAACTGTTGGCGCTATATAAATCTCGTATAATAATAATAATAATAATAATAATTTAATTTACAATATTACTGAAACAAAAGTAAAGCTCATTCCTGCTTGCTGTCTGTTAAACATTTCCTCATATACTATGAAACAATATAAACAGAACCTATTGAGGCACCTCTTAAATGCAGCTAAGATTTTGATCCCGAGATACTGGAAACAAACCTCCACTCCCTCCATAAAGGACTGGTTACGGGAAGTTGATGGGGTTTAAGAGATGGAAAAAACTCTAACCATGTCAGATGACAGATTGACCAAACACCATAAAACCTGACAACCCTGGTGTAGCTTCACCCTTTCGGATATCTATAAAAAGATGATGGACACCTAATTGCCTTTGTTTGTAAGCCACAGTCTGTGATCAATGTGATTACTGCAATAACTGCAGCCTTGTTTCTTTTTCTTTACCTCTCTCTCCTATTTCCTTTTACATACTAATCATCCTTTTATTACATGAAAACCACACATGTATCTTGTGTACTATTCATGTTTACAATTATCTGATTAATCACTTATTTTCTCCTAATGTAAAAAATGTGATTCTAATGTTTAAAATATGAATCCATTGATGAATACTTGTTGACATACTTATGACATATCACTTTTACCAGCTCCTTCATGTAATGTACTTTTTATATGTGACTGTCAGGAAAGGTTTCACCTGCTGGTGGCACTGTGCTCCCAAATCTCTGGGCTGCAGTTCCAGTGTTCACCAGCAGGAGTCTATCGGCAGTCAGGAGTGGACATCCTCTCCTGCAATCAAGTATCACCTGAGAATGATTGCTGGAAGTGTAATTAAACCTGGTGGTCTGCGTTTTGGTCTGTCCCGTCTCCTTCGCTCTCGATGTCTGACTGGCAACACACTGCACGGCTATCATCCGTGTCTGTGTGTTTGTGCCTGGTTTTAGGACACTGAGCATGCGCAATTCCCGATGACGTCACGTGCAACACAGCTTAGTGTCTCTCTCTGTGTCCCTTTGATTTTTTTCTTCCAAGATGATTGGTGAGTAGTGGCTACACAGGTCTTTTACCATCTGATTTTGGATACTTTGGGCACAATACACACTGTGTATCTGTGATTTTCTTTTATAGGGACTCCCCTGTGAATTCAATGGATATTTACTAAAAGCTTGATGCAAGTATGTTTCAGTACTAAACTACAAGGTGAGTCAGCTGAGTACTAATGATGTATACCCTATTGTCCATGGTGCTATACATACTGACTCGTGCTTTACATATTATTTAACAGATCTGTATGGCACGGCATAATTGATGCTCCACCCAGCTTAATATCTCTTTTTATGGATTTGACACAGTTGAGAGATCACTTTGCAGCTGTTATCACTGCCTTCGTTTGCCATTAATCCCTGGCAACTGGATGGTAGAGTTGACATCTTGCTTTCCCTATGCTATATATGTATATATCCTTAGAGATTAGTATTATTACCCATGTTTTAGGTCTGGGATATATTCTTATTCCTTCCCCTTCCCTTATATCATATGTCAGATATGTTATCAGAGCAACTTTTGGATGTCTACTAAATTCACATATTATTAGAGCAACTCTGGGCTACTCAATGAAACCTCGCAATATCTCAGTATTTGTGGTTGTCTACTAAGGTTATCTTTCATCAGAGCAACCTTTGTCTGTTTCCTGAGTTTGTATTTATTTTGGTATGACCACTATTTATTTATTACAATGTTTCTTTAGCCATTGCTGCTATGAAAAATAGTTCCAGATTAGACTCATAATTTCTTTACCTTCTAATAGATTCCCAGTTGCTTTCCTTCCTATGTCTGCGGGGAGCTCCCAGGTCTGCCGGGGCAGATACACTCTTTTTGCACTGTGGCCTGTGTTGTTATCTTCGGTAAGGGTCACGACGATTACTCCCTGGAAGGGACGACATATTTTGCCACTACTTTGGTATTTTCTGACTATGCCAAGTAATGTTTTATTGTTTGTATTATGAATAATCTGATACCTTTTTTCTTTTATCTCTGTAATACTACAGTATGTATTGTCACGGTTCATACTATGCAATACAAAGCTTCTGAAGAAGCGTAGCGATGAATATCCACAAAACATGTCGAGCATGCCAATTTAATTAACACAGGGTGAACTGGCATTGCCATTCTTTTCAGCTGTACCCCCCTCTTTTGATTGAACAGACAGAGATACAATTTTAGAAATAAGTACCGTATATACTCGAGTATAAGTCAAATTTTTCAGCACTTTTTTTTGTGCTGAAAGTGCCCCCCCTCGACTTATACTCGAGTCAAGCACTTTTCTGCAGCAAAAAATTTCATTTTCTGAACCGACTTTGGGGCCCCGTATCTCAGGGCCACATTTGATGTGCAAACCCACTGGAACTGGTACCATAACATATCCAAAGCTGGGGTTCCTAGCCCCAAGTGGCCCTGAGATACGGGGCCCCAAAACCGGTTCAGAAAATGTCATTCTCTGCTGCAGAAAAGTGCTTGACATTTTCTGAACTGATTTTATGGGGCCCCATATCTCGGGGCCACTTGGTGCTAGAAACACCAGCTTTGGTTTTATGCTGCTAGTTCCACTGGGTTTGCGCACCAAATTTGGGGTTCTTAGCACTAAGTGGCCCCGAGATACGGGGCCCCAAATTCGGTCAACTGTGTCCATCTGCAGCAATGTCATTTCGGGACCCTTTGGGTTCAGAGACCCAAAATTTTTGCTGTAGCTAGGGGGCATCTAGGAACCCTTAACTACTGAGTTTGAAGTTCAGGGGACCTATGGCTGCAAATGGGCACAGTGGGGCATGCAAATGGGCACAGTGATGCTGCAAATGGGCATTGTTGACCCTCTTTTCCACTTACAGTAGCTGTGCATTTCTCACCCTCGTCTTATACGCGGGTCAATAAGTTTTTCCCATTTTTTTTGTGGTAAATTAGGGCCTCGACTTATACTCGGAACGACTTATACTCAAGTATATGCGGTATGTTTTAATATGTCTATGTTAATTTAATAAAATCTATTTTGTTTCTTAATTGTTACGATACCATTAAAGTCCAACAGCCTCAACCACCGATCTTTCCATTTTGATAGGACGTAGGTACCCCTTTTTATTATTATCTATTTTTTTGGCACTCCCACTAAACTAAACCTGGTAAATGCTAAAACACCTTGCCTTGGTATTTTATCCTTGTGCCCTGACCTGTGTTCCTGAATTCTGTTTTCCTGAATCCTGTGTTCCTGAATCCTGTGTTCCTGAGTCCTGTATCCGTTCCTGGACCCCTGCTCTGCAGCTTGATCACTTCCGCCTGCTCTCTCTGTCTCCTGTTGTCCTCTCCCTGTCCCGTCCTGCTCCCTGCTCTATCTGATTGATCTCCCATGTATGACCCTGGCTTGCTATGATCATGATTGAATCCCACACCTGTATATACATTTGGTTTAGGTTGTCTATTGTTGTGTTTTACCGTGGTTGGTTGCTGGCTGTTATACTGTTTGCTATATTTGTGGTGTGTTTACTTTATGTACTCATTTATCTTTTAATAAATTATATTTCTTATACTGAACCTGTGCTTGGCATTTTTTCACATATTTCTAGTCACACTGGTTCCTGACAGTGACTTCAATAAACTTAATTGTTAAAAAAAAAAAAACATTTGTCCTCATTAGTTCATTTACCCTTACCTCCTGCTCTGGTTACAAACTCTAAAATTTTGGATTTTCCCCTTACATTCTTTCTTGGTGTTAATGGTCACCTGGACAAACAGAGAGGGTGAGTCTACCTGGCCTAGACAAAGACAACAATAAAAACTTGACAGAGGGACTAAGCATTCCCCCATTCCCCAATCTAAAAACGTGTTGCATCTATATACATTTTCAGACAAGAAAGTGGTTCCTAAGTTATGATTAATTCAACCAAAGTTATTTTCCTGGAAGCTATTCCTAAAATTGAACATAACACAGACAAATAATAGGGTCACTTAAGGTATTAGCGTAGTTTATGGGTCTCTGATGAAACTTTCAGATGGGATACAATTTTATAATATTAAAGTCATGTCTTTCAGCACACATGAATATACTTGTCTGTGTATTTTTCACTGTGTAATACTCAAGGGCTGTCCTGGATTTGACCATCTAGAAGTATAAGGGTCTATTTTGAACTGTAAGATGTTTTTATTTTAATTCTGAGGCTGTATTAGTAGATATACATATGCCCAGTGAGTGGATGGTGTTATTTATGATAGACATTTTTGGGAGATTAACTAAAACTTGAGAGTGCAAAATCTGGTGTGGCACTGCATAGAAACCAATCAGCTTCCAGGTTTTTTTGTCAAAGTTTAATTGAACAAGCTGTGGCGAGTAACACTCACATCCTCAATGTATAACCAGGAAAGCTAGCCTACTGGTGTTTTGTGGGTGAATGGTATATGATGCCCTGATTTCAATGGCAATGTATTTTTTGCAGTAAAAGAATAATGAATATAAATTAGCTTATAATGTGTAACACTAGCTAAAAAAAATTACTGCTCAAATATTAGGTAAACAAATTGATAAAAACATAGCTAACTATAATATTTCAAATAGTCTCACTTTTAGCCAGGCTAATGGAGCAGAAAAAAATATAATAGCTAAAGAAAAAAAGAACAACTCCAAAATTAATAAACAAATGTCTACCCTCACAAAGATAGTCTCTGAGAGAGATTCAACCTTTTTAAAAAAACACTTCTGAAATGCTGTGTGGAGAACTCTCATTTTTACACCCTCTACAGATTGATCGTTTCAGCCTCCATGGAAACAAATTAGCACCACATGCACTCCCTTTCACAAAGAGCTGATGGCAGAATGTTTCCTAGCACAAAGGGACCACTTTTTAATCTCTAGGACAATATAAAGTTATTGTGGTAATATGGTGACTATGTTTAAACGGAGTGTCCCTATAGCAACAGCTGTAGTTTTCACAGCAACAATATTTCATTGTGGTAGCAGATCCTAAAATGTTTCAAATGCTCTAGTTTCCTCTGTCCAGACATATATACATTTTCCAAAAAAACATAGAAAACCTGGAAAGACAGGACAAAGGTGGAAGGCATAGCTAAAACCTTTAACAAAGGGATAACATGTACATGTACATCATTATTAAAAAAAGAAAACAGTCAACACATATCAGGAAATAACATTCATCATCATATGTTTATTCTTTGTCTGCTTCTATTCCAATTGTATTCTTTAACCACTTGCCTACAGGGCACTTTCACCCCCTTCCTGCCCAGACCAGATTTCAGCTTTCAGCGCTCTCACATTTTGAATGACAATTACTCAGTCATTCAACACTGTACACAAATGAAAACTGTTTTTCACACAAATAGAACTTTCTTTTGGTGGTATTTAATCACTAGTGGGTTTTTTTATTTTTTTGTGCTATAAATAAATAAAAGACTGAAAATTTGGTGAAAAAATGCCTTTTTCTTTGTTCCTGTCATAAAATTTTGCAAATTAGTAATATTTCTTCATAAATTTGGGGCAAAATTTATGCGGCTACATATCTTTGGTAAAAATAACCCTAATTAGTGTATATTATTTGGTTTTTGTGAACGTTAAAGTCTACAAGCTATGGTGCAAATCATTGAAAACTGATCACACCTAAACACACCTGATGTACTGAAGACCTCATTTCTTGAGAGACTAACAAGCCAGGAAAGTACAAATACCCACAAAATGACCCCATTTTGGAAAGCAGACACCCCAACGTATAATCTATGAGGCATAATGAGTCTTTTGAATGGTTCATTATTTTCCAGACGTTTTTGGAAAATGTGGAAAAAAACTGAAAACGTATTTTTTTTCCACAAAGTTGTCAATTTTTAAGATATTTCCAACACATAGCATGTACATTAAAAAAATGACACCCCAAAATACATTCTGCTACTCCTCCTGAGTATGGCGATACCACATGTGTGAGACTTTTACACAGCCTGGCCACATACAGAGGTCCGCCAGTGAAGTAGCACCTTCAGGCGTTCTATAAGCTTATATTACACATCTCATTTCTCAACCACCTATTACAATTTTGGAGGCCCTGGAGCACCAGGACAATCGAAACGCCCACAAAATGACTCCATTTTGGAAAACAGATACCCCAACATATAATCTGTGAGACATAATGAGTCTTTTGAACTTTTGAAATTGTCCAGGGAGAGACAGCCAGCACAGCCATAATATTGGTGCTGGTACACCTTTACCTCCCTGCTGTCAGGATATCTAATTGACCAGACTGTGTGGACTGCACAGAGGAGACCAGAAACACATGTAAATGAAATGATGGTGTTTATTAACAAGTGATAAGTGAAAGGAATATAAACAGTGCAAACCCACACAACAACCCACTACAAACAACAATATATATAGGTAAATGGAGATACCGTAATCGTAATCAAAGCCAAGCCAAGGTCATACACAGGGAAGTCAGCAGAAGGGTAAGGACGGGAAACTGAACAGGACAAGGAGAGGATGGATGGATGGGGTTCAGGGCAGGGATCCAAGGGAGCCAGGAACAGAAGGGACAGGACTAGGAAGGCCTCAGGATAGGGATTGGATCAGATCAGGACAAGGCAGATAGCAGGCTCAAGGTCAAACAGGCAGCAAGGTCAGAACGCAGGGAGAGAGAGATACCAAGGCAAGCCTATGAGGGCTTGCAGGGTATTTGTAAGGCTGTGGTAATTGACCTCATGTCACAGCTGAGCGCAGTGTGAGCTGTTTGCTCCACACTGCCAGAGTGCACCCGCTGGTTGACGCCGGTACTACGGCCCGAGGATGCAACAGTGCCACCAGCAGGAAAGACCTCTTACTGCAGGTCCTAGGTGTTGGAAGACACCTGCTGATGGACACTGGTACTGCGATCCAAGAGACCGATAGCGCCACCAACGGGTAGACCTTCTCATGACACCTGCACTCATTATTGTATCGCTCTCCAGCCCTTCATAAACATACTGCCTCTTGCTACAGCTAATTATTTCCATAGTCCAGGTAGCAGGCAGAGGTGTGGTCAGTTTATGCTGCAGGCAGGGGGATGGTGGCAGTAAGTCAGCAGCAGGCTGAGGGCTGCAATCAGGTAAGACCTGTGCACAGGGGCACAGGGGTAGAGGCTTCGACCCACCCAAATTTCTATGAAGCTTCCGGACTCCAGACCCTAATCCAGAAATTACGAAACCCAGAGGCAACAAAAAAAATAGTTTTTTCCATCCGGAAAAACATTTCTGGAGCCCCTCACATGTGAGATCCCTGTGTCCTACAGTAGCAGGGCAACAGATCAGTCCAAGCAGTAGGCAAAAGCATAGTCCATAAAACAGGCCAGGGTCAGTTCGCGTGCAAGCAGTCCAAGCGGTAGGCAGAAGTGTAGTTTATAAAACAGGCCAGGATCAGTTCACATGGAAGCAGTCCAAACGGTTGGCAGAGGCATAGTCAAAAAACAGGCCAGGGTCAGTTCACGTGGAAGGCAGTGGCATGGTTATTTGAGGAAGCATGGGAAATGGTCAGCACGGACGATGAAAATGGGGAAATGGGTAAGAATATGGTCTAATATTTTAGGAATGTGTGATATAGTCTGAAGCATTCACTAATGCAAAGGACGGGTTCGGGTTTGGTAGCTGGTATCTCTTCTAAATCCTTTATTGCTGCATACTCAACCTCTTTTTTGGCGTCTTCGGCCTGCTTCAGATGGTGGAATGTGGTCCGGGAAGTGGCGTTCATGAAGTCAGCTAACAGCATCAGAGCAAAGGTTTTCTAGGGGGGGTCTTTGATGATAGATGAGGGACGTGACAACTTCTTCTATGAATTTAAGGAAGTGGGCAGGGCTTTCTGTGGATTTGGAGTAAATTATGTAGGCATTATAAATGGCCAAATGAATTAAATAGAGTGCTACTTTCTTGTACCAAAAATGGGACCTCATTATTGCTAAATAGGGCTGAAGCATTTGGTCGTTGAAATCCAACCCCCCCATGTACAGTTTGTAATCTTGTACACATTTTGGCTTTACAATGGGACCTCGTCTTCTCTGAACTTCAACTGTAGTGTCATCATGGATGGTGGACATCATGTACACTTTCCTGGTATCCTTCCACCTCAAGGCCAGCACTTGGTTGCATCTCAAAGTTGCTTTTTCTCCCCTTCACAATTTCTTATTACCCTGGCTTGTGGGAAGCCCTTCCTATTCTTTCTGGAGGTTCCACAGGCCCAGGTTTCTGTGAGGTATAGGTGTTTGAAAAGGGGAAGGCTGGTGTAGAAGTTATCCAGGTATATGTGGTAACCTTTCTTCAGCAGTGGGTATACCTGGTCCCATACAATTTTACTAGTTGTGCCCATGTAGGACGGGCACTCAGGGGGCTGGAGCTGGAAATCTCTTCCTTCGTATATGCGGAACGCATACAGATATCTCGTGACTCTCTTGCAAAGCTTATAAAATTTCACTCCATATTTGGCCGTTTTGATAGGAATGTATTGTTTTATTCCTAGCCGGCCGAAAAGGGTACCAGGGACTCATCTACACATATACACTTATCAGGGACATAGAGTTCTGCAAATCGCTGGGAAAAGAAGTTAATGAGTGGGCGAATTTTATATAATTTATCATAATTTGCATGATTGAGGGGAGGGCACAGGGTGTTGTCACTGAAATGAAGAAAGTGCATTATTATTTTGTATCGGGACCTGGACATTACGGAAGAATAAATGGGCATGTGGTGGATGGGGTGGGTGGACCAATAGGCATATCCTTCATTTTTTTTTGTAAGCCCCATGTTTATGGTGAGGCCCATAAACACTTTGAACGCCTCCAGAGTCAAATCCTTCCACTCAAATGCACGGGCATATGATGATTTGGGGTTGTTGGCAATATGCTGCTGGGCATATAAATTGGTCTGGCCCACGATGAGTTGCAGCAAAGTGTTGGGCAAAAACAAATAAAAAAAAAATTTGGGGTATTGGCCAGCACACCTGGCTGTGCGGTGAAAGGGGGAGATCTTGCTGATCCTAAGTCGGAAGGCAGCCATGTTGGATTCAAACACATCCATGGCTGCGTGAGTATAGATAGTTCAAGATATAAGACCTGATACTACTTAGTGCAAAGTACATACAAATAGGCTCTGCGCCAGTGCAAAATTAAGATAAAAATGTAAATATAAATAATGGGCTGCTCCCCTGAAAAGTGAAATACACTCCTAGATGTCAAAAACGTGCAAAGAGGGGGCGCTTGTTTAGTTCATCTACATATATATTATAAATTATGTAAAAAAATTGTGCAAAAACGAAATCACACACTCAGAAAAACTATACAAAATACTCCTAGCAAAACCCTTATAAAGAGGGTTAGAGTTAGATGTACACAGATATTCTTCATGTACAGTTATATCTAGGTACTACATGCCATCTCCCATGAAAGATGGATGAATTCTTTTTGGGTTAGGGTGTCTCCCCTCTTTTTTTTCAATTCGATTCTTATTGGATCACCACCAAGCTTAATCACCTATATAATAAAGGAGTGGGGAGGTTTGTGCTTTCACACAAACCTTTTTAAATTTTAAAATTTATACTTCATTGTATTTTTAGTTTATGTTCCTATTATTTTTGTATTTTGAATCATAATTCCTATTTAGGATCTCAATACGTCAATTATACATGCTTGTATATATCATTCATCATTGATATGTGTCTTGTAAAATATGCCGTCTTTTATGCATTTACTTGGTAGATAGATGGGTGCAAATGTAAACCAGCACTGCGGCTGCGCACACATCCGCAAATATTTAACAATCCAAGCTAGCACTATAAATAACGTGACGTCCAGTGACCAGGTACGCCTTCTGAAGACGTAATCACGAAATGTATGTCAAGGCAGTACCTGGTCATGTTATACCCTACGCCATTTCTGGGTGTCTGGTTGTCAGCTGTGGACGGTGGAATGCACGCCCTTCTCAGAAGTGGACGCGGCACAGGTCCAGCTCATCCAGCCCCAGTGCCGGGTAGGCACTTTTTAATGTAAGGAGCCATTTGGCTTTTCTTTCTTATTCCTATGTTTTTATTAAACAATTATGCTATAGGAGTTTTTTGATTGTTTTTGCATATCCTGCCTTACACTTTGAGGAAGAGGTCTCCTGTACATCTCCGAGCTCCATATACATGCGAGCAGGCATTATCCTGCTAAAGCGTTATTTGACTTTCTTTTTAATTAAAGAAGTCAGATACATGTGGTAAGCAACTTCTTTATCTGCTCACGTTGGGTGTATGCTAATGATATGGTGAAGGATTAGCCACTATCAAGCACAAAACCTAGGATCACCTTGCAATAATCTGTTTCATTTGGAAAATCACATTTCTTTTGGGACTGTTGTTTTTAATAATTGTTTCACTAATTTCAAGATCCTCATTATAAGGGTTTTGCTAGGAGTGTTTTGTATAATTTTTCTGAGTGTGTGATTTAGTTTTTGCACAATTTTTTTAAATCATTTATAATATATATGTAGATGAACTAAACGAACGCCCCCTCTAAGCACGTTTTAGCCATGTTGGATTGGCAAGACCATCTGGGAGATACGTAGCAGCCCTGGCTCTTGGGGGACGTGGCACTCCAGTGCTGGTAGTTGGTGGATTTGAAGTTCCTGTGCTGCCATTTGGGCGTGATGCTGCGGCAGTGCTGGTACTGGGCCTGGGCATTTCTTGTGGCCTTTCGCTGGTGGCAGCCCTGGTACTGGGCCTTTGGTTTTGGGGTCTATCGCTGGCAGCAGCGCTGTTACTGGGCCTGGGAATTTGATCCTGGTGTATATTGCTGGTGGCTACCTGGTTTCCAGAGAGCCGTGCTCTTTAGGAGGGATCCATTCTTCCTTTGATTCATTTGCCGATCTACTACTATCGATCGGTTCAAATGCTGAATTGGATTCACAATCAGAATTGGTATTTGAATCTGATGAGAACTCCCCGCTGCTCTCATCAGAGATGGAGAGGATCTAGAATGCCTCCTCCCTTGTATAGAATCTTTTGGACATTTTTTCTGATGGGCTGTGTGACGGGTGACAAATGACAGTCACTGATGGGCGACAGGTGATAGGTGACAGGTGACGGTCACTGATGGACGACAGGTGATGGGTGACAGGTGACGGTCACTGATGGATGACAGGTGACGTGTGACAGTCACTGGTGGGTAACAGGTGACGTGTGACGGTCACTGGTGGGTGACAGGTGACGTGTGATGGTCCCTGGTGGGTGACAGGTGACGGGTGAAGTTCACTGGTGGGTGACAGGTGACGGGTGACAGTCACTGATGGCAGTCTCTGATGGTGACTGGTGCACTTTATGGGACCGATAGGTGACAGATGAGGGTCACAGATGGGTCACTGATGACAGTCACTGATGACGGTCACTGGCGATGGTCACTGATGGGTGACAGGTGCACCGCTGACGGCAGTCTCTGATGATGACAGGTGCACTTTGTGGGCTCTGATGGGTGACAGGTGCACCATGTGGGCACTGATGAGTGACAGGTGCACTTTGTGGGTACTGATGGGTGACAGGTGCACTTTTATAAGCACTGATGTGGTGACTGATGTGACTGTTGGGTGACAGCTGTAATGGGGGGGGCGATGTGACAGGTTCTCTTTTTTGTGTTGGTGCAGTAAACTACAGTACACACATAGATCAGTAACTCACTGCTCCTGGCTCTGCTCTCCTCACACTGGAAATGGTGTGTGAGGAGAGAAGAGCCAGTAACAGCTGGTAACCGGTCTTTGTTTACATTTAGTGATCGGCTCCCAATCGCGCGCATGCCCGGTCTTAAGTGGAGAATACCCATTTGTGATCGGCCAAAAACGTAATCGCGGCCCATCACAGGGTTTATTTGCTACACTAGCCACTTTTATTAAAGCGCTTTTTTATCTGTTTAATTGAACCGAATTTAATTGACATTTTTTTACTTTTACTGGATGTTGGATGATACATTCTTTTGAATAAACTCCTTATCCGTTTACCGGATTTACACCATGTGGAGGCTCTCTTTTTTCTTTTCCATCTTGAGAACCGTTTTTCACTGAGTGGATTGCGGATAAAAGTCCTCCACATCCCGGATTAGGACGGCAAACAAGATAGCTGCGCATCCAGGCACAGTTCATTCCTCTTGGGGAGTAGAGTTCCAGGCCCTCCTTTTAGCTGGTATCTTCCACCAATGTGGACCGGACCTACATCCACCGCTTGGTGATACAAGCCCGTTTGACTCACCACTCATGGTGTGTGAGTCCATCACCACTGGTAAGAGTACCTCATCTTTCTCCATCGTTTGATGTGTTTAATAGGAAGGCACCAATTGAATATCAACCTCACTTTAGAATATTGTGAAAAGCACATAGGGATTTGGGATATTAATATCACCATACATTTTATCATATGAACTCTGTATTCATACTTTAATACGGACTTTATTTTCTAGACATCATGTCTGCATAATCTAACCCATTTGTGATTTTGATATCCATCTTCCAGACATATTGGGTGTCTATTGTTCAGATTGTCACTTATCCAATCTACGGGTTTCATAATTTCTGTGTTCTATCACTTGTGCATAAACTTTTGTGTATTCTTTAGAAACTCACACTCATGTATCACAATATATTGAATCTGTGAGATTCGCTGTGATTCAGGGTCACATTTTTGTCATAGGTATTGTCAATACCACTCATACACGTAAGAATACTGTCATTTCACTTTTTTCACATTATATATCTCTAAAGAGATATGTGCCATTGTGAGTTGGGGCACAGTTGTTTTTTATGAGATTAGATATATGTTTCATTATGTATATTGTTTCACTTATTTTATGAGTCCTATATCAGTGCTTAATGTACTATTTGCAAACAATCACATTTTTTGATCATTCTCAGCATTTATTTACACTTTTTTTTGGTTTATTTATATTGTAAAAAAAGGTCCACAAGGACCACAAATGAACAATGCCACATAGAAAATAACATGTATCAACAGGTATGCATCTTGTAACATGACTACAAACAGACATTTTAACCTAGCAATTGTGTCATGCATGGAAGGTGGGTTCTTTATTTCCTGTTGTATCTCATAGAGCATTGTTATGTAGTGCTTATCTTGCTGTCTCTGTTTCTAACCTTGTGAAGGAAGAGTTACATGTAACCCTTCAAGGCATAGTTGTGATGTCAAGTAGCCTCTTGGGACCAATTCCACCTCTTTTTTTAAGGAGAAAAAAGATATTAAGGTGTTAAAAGAAGAGAAAGAGGAAAAAAGAAGGGTGGGGAGGGGGTAGAAGGGGAGTAGGGGGGGTGATCCCCACTTGTATGGAGTGACACTAGTTCCCGTCTAGCTTGTGTTCGAATTTCCGGTAGGTGACTTGTCAAGTCAGTCAGTGGTTGTATTATGGGCTCTATAGTGTCTCTCAGTGATTGGCCTTCATCTGAGTATAAGAACATGTTCCACAGTTGCCATGTTTTGGAGAATGTCTCCTGTCTATTTTGAGCCGTGAGGATGAGATCCTCCATTTTTCTGATTTCCTCCACCTTTGTGAACCATAGTTCAATCAAGGGTGGGGGCGTGGTCAAGATGGCGACCTAGCAGGACGTGAGGGACGAGAGCTCCGAACCTAATCGGCTCTATCATCCGGTACATCGGGACACACAGACGCCCTGCTGGTCCTCCTGAGCTGCCGCTGCTCACAGGATCTCCTGAGAGGTAACTTGGGAGGTAGTGCCATCGGGACCGGGCGAGCAGACGCCGCTGCCGGCGGGACCACGTAGAGTGCCCTGGTATGCAGGAGAGACAGGGGCTCCACGCTGCACAGGCCTTACGCTCCGGCCTCCTGATACAGGCATAGACTGCTCTGGCTGTGCTGGCTGGCACCCTTCATACTGGTCTGTTTAAGTGACTGAGCCATCCTCCTTATCTCACTGAAAAGGGGATTTATGACGGGCTTGAGCGGGACACAATCTGGGGCACACAGACAGCAGCATCCTGCCTCATAGATCCCGTCCATCACCAGGCAGACACATGTGCAGCACCCTGGGGAGGAGTGATAGTCAGGCACTGCATGCTGTGCAGCCACTTCACCCTGGTTCCCTGTGCTATAAACGTACACTGCTCTGCCTGTTGCATTGAAGCTGACATTTGCCTCTAAGGATTTACAGCCACCCTCCTTATCCCACTACCATAATCTGGGGCATACAGACAGTGACATCCGGCATTGCAAACGCCGCCACTGCAGAGAGTACATACGTGGCGCAACCTGGTGTGAGGTGAGGGACAGGGGCTTTACATTGCACAGCTGCCTCAATTTGGCCCCTTGAGATACATAACCATACTATCCTACCTGCCGGGCTAAGTCTGGAACTGCAGCGGTGCGACTAAACATGGCGTCCCGAACGGAACACACAGAACCATGTGCAGAAACGTCTCAACTGGCCACAGATCAATTCCAAGCACTAATGCAGGCGATAACAGGCTGCCAAACCACCCTTGCCATGAAAATAGAACAGATGCAATCCGAAATGGGCCTTATAAGACGTGATATGGGCAAATACCGCGATAGGCTGATGGAGGCTGAACGGAGGGTAGGAGATAACGAGGATGTCATCCAGGATCATAGTGCCTCAATCCGTACACTGCAAGTTAAGATGAAAATGCTGGAATCCCGTGCTGAAGACCAGGAAAACAGAAATCGCAGAAATAATCTGCGACTGGTGGGACTTCCGGAAGGAGTGGAGGGAAGAGATCCGGAGGCCTATACAGAACATCTGCTCCGTACTCTGCTTCCCCAAGCTCCATTCTCTGCCCATTTTGCGGTGGAGCGAGCCCATAGGATGCCATCGGCCCGGGGTCCACCGGGAGCACCGCCACAAACTTTAATATTCCGCATGCTAAACTTCAGAGACCGTGATTTAATCCTTAGAGAAGCCAGGAAAGCTGGGGAACTGAGATCCGAAAACGCGAAGATTATGCTGTTCCCTGATTATTCGGTCGAGACGCAAAGACAGCGTAGGACATTCGATCAAGTCAAAGCCCAAATGCGCACCAGGAGGCTCAAATACAGCATGCTATTCCCAGCGCGGCTTAGAGTGGTGGACGGTGAGACTACAAAATTCTTCACTTCCCCGGAAGAGGCGTCCAGATGGCTCGACTCCTTGCCACGCAATCATTGATTTGTAAATCGGAGACCACCAAGAATACCCCTTTACTTTACCCGAGATGTTTGGCGGTAAGAAAAGTAGTTTTTCATTTTTGCAACCTCCTCATAATCTGAACCGGGCAGACCACAGAGAGTGATGCATTTGTCTTTCTTGGAGACAAGATCTAGAAGGTGAACTGGATGTAATGTCTGGTGTTGACATGGGAGCTGACCGATATTTCGCTGAACGGTCTGGTACTCGGGGTTGGGAGGAGACTGCCACCTTTGACTCACCTGTGGCGTTTGACCCTCTTTGCCGCTGGTCCCCCCCCCCTCCCTCCTGTGGTCCCCCCTAGATGCCGGTTCTACTGGAATCCATACTCTTAATTTTTACCCCCTTCTCCAGTGCTAACAAGTGAGGGATGGATCTTGCATTTAAGCGGTTGAGATGGGTGGGGGGCTGAAGTTGTTTCTCCGGGCCTCTTACCGTCAGAGTCATCTGATTAAACGTGACTTAGGCATCTCCACCAGAACTGCGATCCGCCTATGGAACTGCCGACCAGATTGAGAGGTTAGGGGTGGGAAGTTTTCCCCCTTGGTTCAGTCTCAATTGAGAAGCATAATTGTTTAATATGTACTGTTTAACCTTGTTTCCTTTTTACAGGTTGAGCGAATAGCTCGTGTAACTAAGATTGTACCCTTAGAGTGATCTAAGTGTGAGTTGCTCTGTAGATGCTGAAGGGTTTCTTTGTTCCCCTACCATGTTTTTTCCTTTTTATCAGCAATGGCCTACAGGTAATGCGTGTAGTGGAGTCCCTGCGCTCCATTAGGTCCTAGGTGTGTCGATTGCTACACACTGCCCCCCATAGGAGCTTTCTCCTACATTTAAGTAGTTTTTTTCTTTTAGGTTGTTATGGGTACTCGAACACCCCGAGGTTCAATTAAAGGGGTGTGGGGTGGGCTGGGAGGGAAGTTTGTTTTTTTTTGTTTGTTTTGTTTTATATTTGTTCTTGGCTTTCTTATACCTACATGCTTGAATGCATTTCATTACAAATTCTATAACATCAGAGGATTAGGTTACGCTAGGAAGCCTCCTGTCCTAACACCTTCCTGCGGGCTCCCTGCTTGCCCACTGATGGGGGTGGGGTGGGGGGGGCTCTTCCGTAAGCTCCCGAGGTATGTGGTTCTCCGTTCAATTTATCTGTCCTTCCGGGTTATGGCTCCATTTAAGATCTTGTCCTGGAATGTCAGAGGTCTTAACCATAAAATCAAGCGATCTCTAGTTTTTGACTACCTTAAAAAGTATACTCCACATATCTGCATTCTCCAGGAGACACTTGGTGGGAGGTAGAGTGATGGGACTGAAGAGACCATGGGTGGGACACCATTACCATGCTAAGCACACTAGTTATGCCAGGGGTGTCAGTATCTTGGTCCATAGATCCCTTAACTTTGAACCCCTAGATGTACTCATAGATCCAGAAGGCAGATATGTGCTGTTACATGCTGTTATTGATACAATAGCCGTGGTGGTGGTGGGCGTTTATCTGCCGCCTCCGGCTAATATTTCCCTCTTACAGAAAATAGTTACCCTGATTGCCCAGTTCCCCACAGACAACGTGATCCTAATGGTGTATTTCAATATCCCTCCAAACCCCTCTCTAGATAAATTGTCCCCGGACCCCGCCACTGATTCGGCGTTGTCCCGTTGGTCCCAGACAATGGGATTGGAAGACGTGTGGCGATGGAAACACCCATCGGATCGTATGTACACATGTCACTCCTCCTCCTATAATACATTATCTCGTATCGACCTTCTCTATGCCAGTTTACCCATGCTTCACAAAATTATAGATATTGAGATACTCCCAAGAGGGATATCTGACCACTCCCCACTGCTGTGTACGCTGCAATCTGCTACCCCACAGGCAGATAGAATCTGGCGGCTGTCTCGGTTCTGGATTGAACATCCCACTATAGAAGTGGAGATGGTCAAAGAGATCAAACAATTCTGGTTATCGAATGCCAATTCCGCCACACCAGGGACTGTATGGGACACCTTTAAAGCCTACATTAGAGGTTGTTATATGTCATCCATAGCCAGGAAACGTAGAAACGACACAATGTTATTGGAGGAAGCGGAAGCTAAGGCCCGAGAGTTAGAGACTAGGTTTGCCCTTACCTCTAACCCAATTATAGCACAGGATATGAGGGTGGCCTATCGGGAGGTTATGCTACTTAGAGTGGCCAAGGCAAATAAACGCCAATTGACCCAAACACAGAGAATCTTCGAGCAAGGGGACAAAACAGGCATGCTTCTAGCCTGGCTGGCCAAGGAACAATCCTCGATCTCCACCATAGCCCGTATTCAAAAGAGCGACGGAACTCTAGTATCCGACCCGGTAAATATTAATGCTTGCTTTGCTGACTACTACTCGACTCTGTACTTTTCAAAGACGCACTATTCTCCGGACGAGCTCTCAGACTTTTTAGACAGGGTAAAGCTTCCGGTCCTTACAGACGCAGCAAGGGAAAGCTTAGATGCCCCAATAGCTTTGGAGGAGGTTCAGCAGGCCTTGGGTTCCATGCAGATGGGGAAGACCCCAGGAATAGACGGTCTCCCTCCCGAATTCTATAAACTATACACTGGTGAGGTAGCACATAAGATGCATGCAATGCTTACGGAGACCCTACGAACTGGGGAGCTCCCACTGTCTATGGCACAAGCCATCATAGTGGTTATACCCAAACCAGGGAAGGACCCCCAACTGTGCCCTTCATACCGACCCATATCCCTGCTTAATGCCGATGCAAAAATACTTACTAAAATTCTAGCCAGACGGCTGAACAAAGTAGTACTTACTCTTATTCACGAAGACCAGTCAGGCTTTATGCCGGGGAAGGGCACAGATATAAACATTCATAGGTTGTATGCGGTCTTGGCCTCTGGAGAGGAGGGTGAGGAGGACGGGATTGTGGCCTCTTTAGATGCAGAGAAGGCCTTCGATTCTGTTGAGTGTGGCTATCTCTGGGAGGTACTTCGCAGATTCAGTTTTGGCCTGGTCTTCCTCTCCTGGGTCAAGATGGTGTACAGGGCCCCGACGGCTAGGGTACGCACGGGTACGGTGCTCTCCCCGGCATTCCCCCTGGGTAGGGGGACCAGGCAGGGGTGCCCTCTTTCGCCGGGACTTTTCGCCCTGGCGATTGAGCCCATGGCTGCCCTCCTCCGTGCTGCACCGGGGGATCACAAGGGGTTCAGTACAGGAGAAGGTGTCGTTATATGTCGACGACACCTTGCTGTATCTTAAGGATGATGGTACTTCCCTACAAGCAGCCCTTTCAGTAATTAATAATTTTGGCAAATTCTCGGGCATATACATAAATTGGGGGAAGTCGGTCCTGTCCCCTCTCCATGCTGGCTCTGCCTCCTCGCAGGCAGATGGGCAGCTTAGTAGAGTCTCTCAGTTTAAATATTTAGGTGTAGAAATACATCGGGATTTAAAAAAATATATAACCCTTAACCTAAACCCAGTGGTTAATCACCTTTCTCAAAGATGGGCCACATGGAAATCCTTACCTCTAACACCAGTTGGCCGCGTTAACTTAATCAAGATGTCGGTATTATCCAAGTTTACCTATTTATTCCGTCAAACTACAATCTCTATACCGATAACCTTCTTTAAACACTTGGACAGTATTGTTACCTCATTTATTTGGAATGGGAAGGCCCCTAGAATAGCTAGATCAACTCTACAGCTGCCAGGTGTGCTGGGGGGATTGGCTTTGCCCTGTTTTCAGAAATACTATTGGGCAGCGGTCCTGGTGACTGTTAAGTGGTGGTTCTCGGAGGACCCGACTAATCCCGCTTCCACTACGGAGGCGGCATTGGTTGGTTCATTTGCGGAGTTGGGGAATTTGGTTTATAGAGGCCCCAGATCCAATCTTCAGGTGACTCTTCCCATGGGGACGACCCTTAAGGTTTGGGACACGGTCCAAAAACAACTCATGGGACCCAATGACTGGTCCCCTGCGACTCCCTTATGGGGCAACCCTCGTCTGCCTCACTTTCGCTCTATTACTGACCCGGTTGTGTGGGCTAGATATGAGGTCAAAACTTTGGGAGACATAGTAGCACGGGGCCGACTGGTTTCTTTTGATGCCTTAAAAGGAGATAAGGAGCTCCCGAATCATATGTTCTTCTGATTCCTTCAGCTGCGCCATGCATTCCGGTCCCAATTCACTGGCCCGCTAAATCTGGAGGGGTCGCCTGTGGAAAATACACTTAAACCCCCAGATACTGGGAAAACGCTGTCCACACTGTACAATATATTTGCGTCCCACGACACATCTAGAGTGTCCCAGCTGTGTGAGTTATGGCGGGGGGATATTCCGGAGCTGACAGATGAGGACTGGGAGGAGGGGATTCAGCAATATCTACCCCTTACAATCTCAGCTAGAGATAGGTTCATGCAACTGAAGTTTCTTCACCGTGCATATTACTTTCCAGTACGTTTAGTGAGAATTTACCCTGATAGGTCAGCGAGGTGCGCTAGGTGTGGTTCGGATGACGCTGACTTCTTCCATATAGTCTGGTCCTACCCTGGTGTGAAGGAATTCTGGGAAAATATACTTGCTGATATTAATTCTATTGGGAGAGTGATGATTCCATACAGCCCAATCCCTCTTTTGTTAGGTATTTGCGACTTCCTGGAGGTCTCATGGGGGAAGAAACTATTTATCTTCTACACCACACTGTAAGCTAGAAAGGCAATCCTATTACAGTGGAATCAGTCCCAGCCACCCACCAGACAGCTTTGGCAGTCCTTGATAAATAGGGCATTACCATTATATAAAATGACATATATGGGAAGAAATTGCCCCAAAAAATTTGGGAAGATTTGGGCAGCATGGGTGAAGGCAAAACATCTAACTATTGATTGAGGCCCCCGGGTCGGGGCTCACGATAATTGATATAAACTGGTCCTCATAAATAGATTTTTGTGTCTACCTGTGAGTGTGTGGGATTAAAATGTACGAACTAAAGGTAATCAATGTGACCTTTTATACCTCCACCTGAGATGGGTGCAATGTTCTTGTAAACATATTGTTGATTTGACTGCTACTCTTGCATTTGTTAAGAAATGTAAAAAAAAAATGTGTTAGTTTGGGACAAGTCCAGAAGATGTGTATTAGGATTCCCTTGTCTAATTGACATCGCGTCACACTTTTTACTCACATTTACTACATTGGTCTGATTGGTGTGTTGGCTGCTCACTTCGTTTAGGGTTGACGCGATATTAATATTTACTTTTGATTCATGCCCAATGGCTGTTCACCCCTGTCGGTGACGCCCTGTGTCCCGGGGACACGCCGCCACCGACAGTGCAGGGCTGTGCGCCCACGATCGCGTGCATGCCCTGTGTGAATCAGCCACCGTCATATGACGGCGTCCCAGAACAAGAGTTGCACCGCTCCGCTGTCATATGACGGTGGGCGGGCGGCAACAAGTTATAGTTGGTTTGTTAAGGTAAATATAAATAAAAGGAGCATCCAAGTTACACACTGATATGGAAAAAAAAATCTAAGGGGAAGCCTTTTAGTATATCCCACACAATTGTTAATATTATTTTTTAACTTATTCTTGGTCAGAAACATTCTATTTCAGTAAGAAAAAAAGATATAAAGACCTGTCATTGAAAGTCAACTCTATTAAAGAAACAAAAAATGTATATTTTTATTGTATTACATACAGTATGTGAATTTTAGTGATATAAGGAAAGATGATTATAATTAATAAACAACTTAAATGGGCTTATTTGATAGGGAAGAGACAAAAAGCCAGAACTATGTAACCAAGGAATAAACATTTATTAGCCTTGTAATTCAAACCATTAGCTGAATTCTGGACAAGTACCTAAAGCACCTTTACTGGTCAGACTGGGGATATGATTCAGGGAACAAAATGACAGGGCAGGTTAGCAATGCTTGCCCTGTCAATATTATTTTCCCCAGTACTAGGACTATCTGTGTCCTACTTTGTTGCCTTAAACAGGAATGCTCATTTGACTAGACTTTAAGGGCAAAACTGTTCTGAAAATACTATGAATAATTGTTGGACCACACATGCTCACTCAACCATCTTCTATTGTTAAATATTTCTAATATAACCAACATAATATGAACCATTGCTTTTCCCATGCAGGGCAAAACAATGTGTCCACTTGATTGCTAGCCTTCCCAGCTGCACATATTCACCTTCATTTTGATCCTCTCCACAGGAAGGTACCGTAAATATGTGTAGCTCAGGAGGATGGGAGTTAAAGCATGTCTTTGGGCAAATACGCCCCCTTTTCTACCCATACATATGCATTAAAAAAACAACTCTCTTACACTGCTTTTGCTTACCTAAATCTGAAATCATGTATCTTTCAACTGGGCCTCTTCCGATAAGGGAAACAAGTAAGAAAGCACTGCAGTTTATGTTCCTGCTAGCCAGTCCCATCACGGCAACATCACAACACTGTACAGTCTTCTGGAGCCTGAGCAGACAAACTAGAGAGCCAATGGGAAGTGCCTATGTCATCTAGGCAGTAACTTAAACTCCTGAAGAAGGGCCCTTCCACTCTGCAGTAAGAATGATTCCGGACCTAGCACATCACATGACCATACATTTGAGTAAGTAATGGGCTAGTTAGAGCTGAGTCTGCATTGAAGATCAGCTCATAGGCAAAGCACAGGTTCACTTTAAAGGGGCTGTAAACCTACATGTTTTTTCACCTTACTTACCTGAGCCCTAGAACTTGACCCAGGGGAATGTGCTGTCTCTCTACCTGGGGTTCTTGGCTCTTGATTGGATAGATTGATAGCAGCGCAGCCATTGGCTCCCATTGCTGTCAATCAAGTCCAATGTTGCAGGCGCTGGGGGGCGGGCCGAATACCGCATTTGGCCTTTATGGATGCTGAATGCTGGACTCGGGAGCGCGCCTGCAAGGTAGCCCCCCGGGAGAGCGCTTCTCTCGTGGCTCAGAGGAGCAACAAGAGATGCCCAGGGAGCCCAGAAGAGTAGGTTCGGGGGCACTCTGCACAAAATGAGCTGCACAGTGGAGGTAAATATGATATGTTTTTTTAAAAAACAAACCCTTACAATCACTTTACATTGAGAAGCTTGTAAGTTACTCCTCTGCTAATAACAACATTTGTAAGATCTAGTATACATAGACATTTGACATCAGTTTGTGCTTTTCTCTTAAGCTGGTCATACATGGTTTGAAATTTGGCTGGTTCATCAGGGACCGGCCAAATTTAAATCCATGTGTGACCACTGTGGTTGAACGGAAGTCAGTCAGGAGATGATGTATAGAGTATTGTACTTATTGAGATGGACCTCAGCTGTCACTTGCTAGAGTGTGCCAAGCTGTGGGGCTAGGTTGTGGAAAATATGAGGTACACCCTTAGTACTTAGATGACATTTTAGTGAGTATACTGTCCATGCAAATACTTGTTTATTACTAGTGATGCATGTGAGTCAATAAGAAGCCCATCTTAAAAATCAATATGGGCTATTTTCAAGGCTAATAGGAAAGGGATTGTAAAAAAAAAAAAAAAAGTCATACAGAGCTAGGCACTACCAGGGGAACATGTTTTTATGCAAAAAAAATTTAAAAAATACAATATAGCAGGGAGGGGGCCCTATATTTTATGCGACTTCAAGGGTGAAAAACTTTTAAAATGAATTTATTTAATTTACATGCTTGGGAGGTGCCTTTAAGCTGTATATGGTGTTACAGAAAAGTATGATTCTCTAGGAAAGTATCAGGAAACCCTTAATCTGGCATCACATTATTGCTAAGACACTGCACATGATGTGAGCCTTTTTAGTAGACTGCTTTGAAGACCATGGTCACTATGAGGCAGGTTTTAAAGTGAATTAAAATTATACTGCATTAGACAAGAGACCAAAGGTGGATATAATGAAAAGACACGCTACACTGCTCATAATGTACTCCTTTTCAGTAGGCCAGATTTGGAGAGATGAGGCTTGTTTTAATGTGAATTAAATATTATTGTGGATAATGTCAGAGACAAGAGGCAAGAATATTTCACAGACACAAAGCCCATTTTAGTAGGCCACATTTAAAGAAAAATTTTATAGATTAAGTGAGAGACAAGAGGTAGAAATATTGTATAGAAAACATTTAATCAGCCAGAGTAGGATGCATTTAAAAATTACTGACTGTGTGAAGATTTGCAGCCCAAAATATCAGATTTAGGTGTATATATTTCACATGCAAAATTATTCAATACCTCCACAGTCAGTATTTAAACAATTTTGGGAGGCTGCATTTTGAACAGGAGGGAGAGCAATCAATTTTTAATAAAAAATACAACTTTAGAGTATATTTTTTTTCCCAGATAAATTACAAGGGGAAAATACTCACAACCAAAGAGACACCAGACAGATTGTAATTAAAACATTGATATTAGAGCACATTTTATAACCAAAAAGATGACACCAATAATTTTACAGACTGCATGCACAGTATGGAATAACTTTTACCATTATGTGATTTATTGTGGAGAGACCAAGCAAATTTTTATGAAAAAAAATCACTGTTGGACTACACTCAATATTCTTGATTGATGGAGTACTGCCATAATCCAAAAAAAAAGAAGGAAAAAGCATGATTTAGCATACAGCAAACACTTTAAATGTTATAACTGAGGAGCAGCTGGGGAATATGTGACACCTTGACAGTACTGCAACAGCATAATAAACCACAAGCATTGAGGCAAAATGCAGGAATGGCCATGCAGAAGAAAATGCACAAATTTGATTTTCAAAATTTACATCTATAGTATGCTTTAGATGTTAATGGTTGACCCCCACAAGAAAGATGACATGGGGTCCCCCTTAAGATACATACCCTTATCGGGTCCCTAAGGGGACCCTACATGGTTACATAGTTAGTCTGTTCGAAAAAAGACATAAGTTCACCCAGTTCAACCAATAAAAGGAAAAAAAATGACAACCCTATATACACAATCCAATACCCACAGTTGACCCAGAAGATGGCAAAAAACCCATCAAAGCATGATCCAATTTTCTCCAGCAGGGGAGAAAATTCCTTCCTGATCCCCCAAGAGGCAATCGGATATTTCCTGGATCAACTTTACTTATAAATATTAGTATTCTGTTATATTATGTACTTTTAGGAAAGAATCAAGGCCTTTTTTAAAAGCAATCTACTGAGCTGGACAGAACCAGCTCTTGAGGCAATCTATTGCACATTTTCACAGCTCTTACTGTGAAGAAGCCCTTTTGTACTATATATAGAGATTAAATCTCTTTTCTTTCAGACATAAAGAGTGCCCCTTTGTCCTCTGTGATGACATTAACCACTTCAATACAGGGCACTTTCCCCCCTTCCTGCCCAGACCAATTTTCAGCTTTCAGCACTGTTGCAATTTGAATGACAATTGTGCAGTCATGCAACACTGTACCCAAAAACTTTGTAAATAAGAACATTTTCTCCTTCACTTGGGGGCACTGATCAGGCTGCACTAATGGGCACTGATGAGGCAGTACTGACTGGCACTGATGAGGCGGCACTGATGAGGTGGCACTGATCAGGAGGCACTGGCAGGCATTGGCGGGGGCGGGGCTCTGCTGGGGGCATCTGATGTAAGGAGGGACTCTGCTGGGGGCATCTGATGTAAGGAGGGACTCTGCTGGGGGCACCTGATGTAAGGAGGGACTCTTCTGATGGCACCTGATGTAAGGAGAGACTCTGCTTTTGGCACCTGATGTAAGGAGGGACTCCGCTGGGGGCACCTGATGTAAGGACGTATTCCACTGGGGGCACCTGATGTAAGGAAGGACTCAGCTGGGGGCACCTGGTGTAAGGACGGACTCAGCTGGGGGCACCTGATGAAAGGATGGACTCTGCTGGGGACACCTGATGTAAGGACGGACTCCGCTGGGGACCCCTGATGTAAAGACGGACTCTGCTGGGGACACCTGATGTAAGGACGGACTCCGCTGGGGACACCTGATGTAAAGACGGACTCCGCTGGGGACACCTGATGTAAGGACGGACTCTGCTGGGGACACCTGATGGCATCTGGTGGTAGGCGACGTGGCAGGTGACACACTCAGGGCTCCCACTGATTCTGCATTATGGTGAGTTGAATAATTTCATTTTATATTACAATATAATAATAGAAATAATGCACTTCAATTATTATGACACCATAACAACCATGGTGCCAGGATGATTGAAGTGCTAACACCAGGTGTTTGGAGAATCTTTATCTGCTGATTGTTAAACTTTCTAGAATACACATATTTCTATTGTTGTGTAGCAGCTGGGTCTGCTGTCCCTCTCTCTCTCCCTCCCTCTCCCTCCATCCCTCGTTCATCTCAGATGCTAACCACACCCCCTTAGAGCTACACCATTTAAGCCACGCCCACTATTTCACTGAAACCACGCCCGTTTTCACCAAGTGGGGAGGTCAAAAAGGAAGGGCGGGGTCTGGCTCCCCCATTCTAAAACTTCACTAGCTGCCACAGCTGGCAGGCATCACTGATGGGCACTGAGTGCCATCCCTATTGGGCATTGATTGGGCATTGATTGGCTTTCCTGGGAGGGCATCCCTGGTGGTCCTGGGTAGTTATCCCTGGTGGTCCTGGGTGGGAATCCCGGGGGAGGGGGGGCTGCACTGATAATTAACCAGCGCAGACCCCCCTGTCAGGAGAGCCGACGATTGGCTCTCCTCTACTCGCGTCTGGCAGTGCAAATGGAGGAAAAGCGGAGGAACGGCTCTTCCTATTTACACTGTGATCAGCTATGATTGGACACAGCTGATCACATGGTAAAGAACCTACGTCAGAGGTTCTTTACCTCGATCACCACACCACCAATCGCCATGCTCCGTGCCCCTGCAGGCGCCTGATTGAGGCTTATCCTACTGGATGTGTACATATGACGCCCAGTCAGGATAACTGATCCACTTCCCAGCCGTCATTCTGCATACGGTGGGCGGGAAGTGATTAAAGTGAGTAATTAAACACCAAGTTTACTATATGGACCACTTATGTATTTATGCACGTTAATCATATCACCCTTAATCTCCTCTCCTACACAGAAAAAAAAAGGTCTCTCCAAATTCCATACTGGTCCTTTAGGTGTGGTGTATATTTAAGAGGGGACCCTCACAAAAGCAAAAAAGGGAAGCATGAGATCCCCCTAGAAATCCATACCATACCCTTATTCAAGCATGCAGTTTGGCAAGCAAGGAAAGCTGCCCCTACCACTGGAAAAATTCCTCCCTGGCTGCTGTTCCACCACTCCCTTTCCTCTTTTCCAACATGCAAAGCCCAGTCAGGATAACTGATCCACTTCCCAGCCGTCATTCTGCATACGGTGGGCGGGAAGTGATTAAAGTGAGTAATTCAACACCAAGTTCACTATATGGGCCACTTATGTATTTATGCACGTTAATCATATCACGCTTAATCTCCTCTCCTACACAGAAAAAAAAGGTCTTTCCAAATTCCATACTGGTCCTTTGGGTGTGGTGTATATTTAAGAGGGGACCCTCGCAAAAGCAAAAAAGGGAAGCATGAGATCCCCCTAGAAATCCATACCATACCCTTATTCAAGCATGCAGTCTGGCAAGCAAGGAAAGCTGCCCCTACCACTGAAAAAAATCCTCCCTGGCTGCTGTTCTGCCACTCCCTTTCCTCTTTTTCAACCTGCAAAGTCTACTTGCTTCCTACTACCGCCATGTGCAGAACCTCTGCCTCTCACCTTGGGCCTGCCTGACAATTTTAATGAATTGTGATTACCTAAATTTAGTGGGAGTTATGGCATTAGGAGAAAACAATGTGGTTTTCTGATGCACTCAACTTTACTGCACATGTACGCAGTGCCATGCTGCAAATAACAGCTTTGTTTGTGTCAGCAACAACAAGTGCTTCCCAAAATTAAAGAAAAGGCTCTAGCTAAAATAAAATATACTTCCCCCAAAAAGCCCTTACACACTAAATCCCTTCTTCCTGTTCCACAGCCAAAACAGGAAGTTAGAAAAAATCCCTCTAAAGTGAGGGTATCTCTGGTTGTCACCAGGGTCACCAGAACAAGTGCCCCCCTCGGAAGATATTCCTACTATTCTAGGAACAACTCAAATTTTGTGATTTCCTTTTACTTTCACTTCAGTGATAATAGTAAATAGGACTTACAAAAAACACAGTCACTTCCAGTGCTAAAAAGGACTTGTAGAGAGGGTGAATCTCCTTAATAGGGGCAAAGACAACAATAAAAAAAAACACCTGACAGGTGTTCTAATACCTCTTCATTCTACCGTAAACTAAAAACATTTTGCCTTTACAGGCAGTCCCCGAGTTATGAAAACAATAAGTACTGTGGGTTTGTTCGTGAGTGAAGTTTGTGTGTAAGTCGGAACGCTGCATTTGTAAGTGTAACTTCTGCCTGTGCTTGGATGTGGGATGTTCCGGGCGATTCTGGGCATGCAGTTATGTTATCTGGGACTCTGCTGGCCATGCAGTACATGTGGTACTGCAGTGTGGGATGTGTCCGCTGCTGCAAGATAGCTGCTCGGAAGTATCCAGGACCAGCGTGGAGCACAAGTGGCCGGCATTGAGGCCGTTCATAAGTAGGAGTCCTTTCGTAACTTGGATGTTCATAACTCGGTGACTGCTTGTAGTTAAACTTTAATGCAAGCTAAATGAAAAATAACTGAAAATGATTTACACATCCAAAATATTTGAAGCCAGAATATGGTGTCACTGATGCTGTATGTAAGGATAGCACTGTTCTGTAAAACCACATATAGCTCAAAAGTATCTGCCAAGCATTTAATTTCAAGGATATGTTGTTTCCCATGTTGCCCTCAAAGTCAAATTAACAGGGCGCTTTTTTCTTTGTTAATTATCCGCTATGGCAGTTCCCAGCTACTTATCCTCCTGACAATATCCTGCCTATTATCTTTGAAAATAGCCAGGATGTAGTATCAATATTCACCTCTCTTATACTTCAGTGGGATTCTCTGCTAAGTTTGGGTCTCGTTAATTTAAAACAGGTTTTGATGAACCCCCTGCAATCGAACTTGGGCTGATTCACCCATTCCAAACAACAACAGGTTGCATCACTTAGTCAAAAAACTATGTGGAGGAGGGAATAGACAAGAAGATGATAGGAGAATGCTCAAGTCTACAGGGAGATACAGCATATGGCTCAGTTAAAGTATGTGACATCTGCCCTCTCTGATCACAGAGCTGGAGTTTTCTCTGTTTACATTAGGAGAATGAGAGTATGAGAGAGGATGACAACAGTGCACAGGTTGTCAGTAAAAGGTGCATGCAGAAAATTATATTGCATCATTGAATATAGTACAACCATAAACGCATCCACCCTCACTGTCTCACTGTTGTACAGGGTGGTAAGAGAATCCGTTGTAGATATGTTGTCAGCTCTGTAGAAAATTCTAAACAATTTTATATCACCACTAACTTTTGTCCTAGGGCTCATAGCAGCACAACCACTGGCATATGGAAAGACACAATTGCTACCTTCTGGAGATCAGAACGATATGTGACACACAAGGAGCCTCTCCCAGATGAGATAAGACCAGTATGTCAGGAAAGTTCAACAACTAGAGTTGGAGAAGGAAAATCATTTCACTTATTGTAGTGCCTTTGAGTTTTCAGACTAGTGGTGATACCAGTACTTCCACAGGCTGCAAAGAATGTACATGTTTGATACCACTGATGTAATGCATTTGTGTCCATTTGTGTCCTTTTTAAGTTTTAGTAATTTAATTTGGTAATATACAATACATGTTATGTTTCTACAATATTCATGAAAGTTAGCACTGTTTTCAATTATAAATCACATTTTCATAAAGGTACAAACCAAACATTTTGAAGCTCATGAGCATGTCCTGTTCAGTAAAGTGCGTCAAAGTGAATGGGAGGTTGCAGCAGCAAAAATAATGGATGTATTTAAAATGGTATCCACAATATTAATGCCTGGATACAAGCATTAAAAAAAAAAATAATAATAGTAACTTTCCTTCAATATTTGACAGAAGCATTGCAAAAAAAAAAATCCAGTGTCTGCAAAACTGGTCTCTCCCGCTCCTCAAGAAAATATCTTGAACTTTTAAATATAAAGAAGGATTCATAAATGTCTATGGACAAGGAGCTTGTGTTTCCTTTACCAGACTATGGATGATTACAGAAATTCTGTGAAGAATGTTGGGGGTGGAGAAGGAGAAATAGATTCCATTGCAGATTGCAGCTGCCTTGGGCAGAAAGAAGCCTTCATATGGATAAATATTTATTATGGAATTTACAGAGCAACTTTTAGAAAGTGCTCCAAACCTCTGACCAATGGCTTTCTTTGTCAACATTAACCATTAAATATAGTACTGTACTCTTTTAGTTGTTTTGTGTAAGAAAGATTTGAGCCCTGGAAGTATTAGATTTTTCTAACATAGTTCTGCTGTAGAATTCCCACTGCAAAAAAGTTCACGGATGATTCTTCAATACCAAGGGAAATTAACATTTCCTTGGTCATGCTTTAAAACTAACAGAATTCACAGTATATCAAATCTATTTTAGTTGTATACACATTCTTTACATTTCACTAAAAGAAAACAAATTTATGAGAATACTTTCTTCATGAATATCTAACAGTAAAATACATACTGTAAAATTATAATTGGTAGGAACAACACTAAAGAAATTCAAATATAAAAGTAAGAATATAAGATTTTTTTTTTACTTTTATGATGAAACCCCAAATCCTCAGCATCAAATAGGGCTGAGCTTTGGGTTTAGATCAAGCATGGGTTTGAAGGGGACCCAACCTGTTCATGGTTCATGGACCTAGAAAGCTACTGTGGCTGTTTACCATCATAGCAAATTACTACCAATGATACACTTCCTGGCCTCTGAATTTAGGTCAGGAGGTTCATAGTAGAGATTATTGGGGACTTTCTTATGGGCGAGCCCATCACAATAAAAAGGCCTGGTTTCCAGCAATGTACAAGAAAGAAAAAGTCCATATAGGCGTTGGTCTGTATGTTGTTTAGCAAGAAAAATGCTGTGTATCTTGGAGAATTTGGGAGGGAAGAGTGCAATTTTAAAATCTTAATGCTGCTGATCTGTGTGATGCTGTTTTATTACAGCCTCTCCATATGCACTGTTTACAGTTAAATCAAACTGCATGTGTATTTTTAAAGGCATGCATTCAGTTTACTGCTGGCAGCTGCATGTGTATTCTCACAGGGTATATTTCTTAACTGCTGCTGACTGCAATTTTTAACAGTCTTTTTAAATGTATTTTAATATTCATGAACTATGTGAATCTGCGCAAAACCTTATTTTTCTTCTATTGGAAGGCATGTGACAGGGTAATTTGCAGGTAGGGGGGTGTAGAAGACAGGAACAGAGTGTTGGCACCTAAAAATAAACATACATAATACACAAATAAGGAGCTTTATACCAGTATCAACAGCTTTGTTATTTTCCCACAAGAGCTTATTGATAGTTGGCATTTTAATTGTCAACACCCAAGCTAAGTTTTTCCATTCTTATTTTGGATTCTAACTTTAAACTTGGCGTGATTAGGACGCATCAGATGGTTGTTACTGACAGTCCATCCAATATTTTTTTTTAATTGCTTGAAAAAAAAAAGAGCACACATAGGCCTTACATAATGAGCCGCAAAATAGATACCATATTTTTTGTTTTTGCCTTTCACCAAAAAAAAAATCTTGTTATTCTACCATAAGAAAAGGTGATTCTGCCACAAGCACAAGATTATATTCTCTGGAATGTCTAAGAACATTAGTGGTATACTCCAAGGTACTGTGTCGGGACCCTTACTTTTTTTTACATATTTGTAAATGATATAGAGTACCATTTCAGTGTTTGCAGATGACACCAAGCTATGCAGTGGAATTACATCCTTACAGGATTTCTCCATCTCACAAGCTGACCTCAATGCACTATTTAATTTGGCAACTATGTAGCAAATGAGGTTTAATGTTGATAAGTGTTAAGTTGTGCACTTGAGGGCTAAAAACATGTATGTATCATACATTATAGGAGGAGAATAGCTGGGGGGACAATATCTGTGTGGTCTGGTAAATAACAGACCTAATAATAGCATGAAAGGCCAAGCTACAGTTTCCAAAGCTACCAAAATACTTTCTTGTATTAAAAGAGTTATAGACTCCAAAGGGAGAGACATAATTTAGCCCCTGTACAACCCCTGCAAAACAAGACCACATCTTGAATATGCAGTTCAATTTTGGGCACCAATTCACAAAAAAGATATCAGCAAACTGGAGAAAGAGCAGAGAAAGACAACCAAACTGATAAGAAGAATGGAGGAGCTCAGCTTTGAGGAAATATTAGATATTAATTTATTCTCTCATAAGAAGAGGAGATTAAGGGGGATGTGATCACCATGTATAAATACATAAGTTGTCTATATATTAAACTTCGTGTAGAGTTATTTACTTTTATGCACATAATACCGCATCTAACTGGATATTAACATTTAGAGGTAATAACGGCATGGGTAGTTGATCCAGGGGATACTCAATTGCCTCATGAAGGATCAGAAAGAAATTATTTTCTCCCACTGGAGCAAATTGAATCATGCTTTATTTTAGGCAGGGGAGGAAGGGGGGGGTTGCCTTCCTCTGGATAAACTGTGGGTATAGAATAGAATATATATGGAGGTGTGTGTGTATGTTTTTGTTTGTTTATTGGTTAAACTAGATGGACTAGTGTCTTATTTCAACCTGGCTAACTATTTAGCTATGTAACAAGAATCTCGTTAAACTATCATCAAAGTCTTCACTTTTGTAAGTCAATGGAGTAATGTCTGCTACAGCATTCATAAGATATTCACAAGTTTTCAACTCCTTGCCCTCCATGCAATTGCCACAAAAAATTGCTTTGTAGCAGTATCCAGCTCAGATTACTTTTTAGTGTTTTAATTGTCTTCTTGACTTACAATAAATCATCCACAATTGGATTTTTTCTGATCCATAGAGTTTCTCCTCACCACATCCTCAAAATTTGGGTCTAATCTTGGATGGTGGCAGTAGATCCTCCAGATTTTTCCCATTATAAAGGGGAGGGGTGGGTACATACCACTTTGTAGCACAGGCCACTGAAATTGTGCATTAGATGTCCAATATAAAAAAAAGGCTGCTATGCGCTATTGAGGAGGCAGAGAAAAAGGGCTGTATTAGTAGCCAAACAAATGGTTGATATGTGGCCTTATGGAGGATGAGGAGGAAAAAAAGGATGCATTAGGAATCCAAAAATTAGCTTATATGCACCCTTGAGGAGGTGGATGAGGTGGAGTAGGAGGGAAATAGCAGAACCACTTCATTACCTCCTATGCGATTCACCACTGCCAGGGTAAAAAAAAAAAAAACAGCTCCCCACAGCCTCTCCACACTGCCTTTCTGATATGTGCCACTGAAAAAAGAAAGGATTTGGGAAAGTGACGGCCTTATGGCTGTAGGATTTAGTGCTTACGTTTTTGCTGCCCACCCTTTTCTCTGTTCATAGAATTTCCCCCTTTATTTGCTGCTGCTTGCCCTTCCCCTGCTTTGTGGAAGGGTGGACAGACATTGTAGATTGCAACAAAATAACATCAGTAGGTAAATAAAAATTAATAGAGGCACTTTTGGGTCTTAAGCAGGAGTATGTCGTGGCTCATTTTCCATTGATTCCCCCCAGGCAATCCACTAGTAACAGGAAGATTCTTCCAGCCTGGACAATTTTTGGAGCAGAGTTAAAAATTGCATTTATTTTGTGTTCCTATTATTTTACACATCCAGTCAGAAATTAATCTGGATCAAATTGCTTAAAGTAACGGGAGAAAACCTCTGCGTGGCTGAATTTTTTATTTTAAAGAAGTATGTTGTAAAGATGTGTGCAAAACATCTATCCTTGTCCATAAAATATCTTGTTTAAGCCAGAAAGCAGTGGTTTATTTGATTTCAAAGTCAGAATTTAGAGTTTGGTATCCTGCAACATTTAAACATTGGATCAGCCTGGCCTGTTTTGTGACTCTATGCACAAGTGAAATGTGCTCAACAGCATACAGATGAGTACAAGATAGTTTAACAAAGATGGCAGATGTCTTTTTAATCACAAATTATTTAGCACAAGGCTAGAGAAAACGTTTCCTTCTGGTTTGACAAGGCAAACAACTTGAAGCTATTTTAATAATCATGTGATTGGTGTATGTATACAAGAGAACATGCTATTATCAGATGTTTGCTACCTCAATATCATGCAGTAAACTTTTAGGGAGGAACCACTGATATTTTTTTCATGTTATTCAAAAGTATATGAATGCTTTGCTTGTGGGGCTTTTGATACTTGGAGAGTGATATAGTAGCAATGTGGATGCCACATGTTTACTCTCATCTTTGATGGCCTGTTTTCTAATATCTTCCTATTACTGGAGCTTTTATATTGCTGTCCAGATGTCCATTTTAAATTATTATTATTATTTGAACATGCATACTGTAAATATCACCCATGTTCTTGAAGTTCATTTGGTGCAATATTGCAAATTAGTGTTGTACTGTTACTCCCTATGCTAACAAAAAAAGCTTTAAAAAAATCTTAAATATTATATATATATATATATATATATATATATATATATATATATACACATACATACATACACACATACATACATACATACATACATACATATATATATATATATATATATATATATATATATATATACAGTATCTAACAAAAGTGAGTACACCCCTCACATTTTTGTAAATATCATATTATTATTATTTTTTTTCATGTGACAACACTGAAGAAATGACACTTTGCTGCAATGTTCCACAGGTTGCCACTGGAGTCTTCTTCCACTCCTCCATGATGACATCACGGAGCTGGTGGATGTTAGAGACCTTGCACTCCGCCACCTTCCATTTGAGGATGCCCCACAGAAGCTCAATAGGGTTTAGGTCTAGTGACATTCTTGGCCAGTCTATCACCTTTACCCTCAGATTCTTTAGAAGCAATAAAGGGTTGAAAGAGAAAACAGAGAGGGCCTCTCCAATTAGGTCCTACCTCTTTCCAAAATTATTTAGGACTATTGCGGTACCAAGGGGACAAACACAAGGGTATAATAAAAATTCATAAATTTATTCAAAAATAGGGTATTAAAAAGTCCGGCAAAGGACACAGTATGACCCTTAACACAATAACACAATTACAAAATAATTGTTTACAGCAATGTTAACAGACAAAACTATTGGTAGTGCCCACACAAAGGAATGAAGGCGCATGATATAATACTTGCAGACGTGATCTCTACAGTTTCGCGGTCAAGCCGCTTCTTCAGGAGGCGTCTAAGTATATATATTCTACAAAATGAAAAAAGTACAATATCAACATTACAAAATATATCTACAATAATAAACATATCTAAGAACAACAAGTGTAAAGATAGATATATATAATATTAATATTGGAGAAGGTAATCATTGTTTAATATTGCACTCACCCACCTAGGCCCGCAAAGGGGCTAGAGTGACACTGTGAGATGCCTACAAGGAGGCGTTCCCCCGGGGGCGGACCAGGGGGGCACTTAAAGATGATGCTATTGTAGGAAATAATAAAAATGAGGTATAAGTGGCTGTAGCAGCAGGGTTCTTTGAAAAAGACAGCCACCCATGTGCATCAGGTCAGGGTAGAGAATGGTGAGGGACCGGGAAAAGGGAGAGGAGAGGGAGGGGAAAAAAAAGAGAGGGGGGGGAGAAAAGAAAGGAGGGAAGGAGGGAACAGAGATAAAGAAGAGAAAAGGAAAGAGGGGGAGGGGAAAGAAAGGAAGAAACAAGACAGAGGAAAGGGGGGAGAGGGGAAGAAAGGAGGGGGGGCAAGGGAAGGGGAACCTGGAGAGTAGGGGGGAAAAAAAGAAGAAAGGAAGGAGGGAAACAAGAGAGGGGACATTAAACAAAGGGGGAAACAAAGGAGGGGGGGGAAGGGAGGGGAACAAACAAGCGGGGGGAAGAGAGGAAAAAAGGAGGGGGGGAAGGAGAAGGAAGGAAAGAGAGGGAGGGAAAGGACAAGGGAAGGAAAGAAAAGGGGGGACAAGAAGAGAAAAGGGGACAGAAAGGAGACGGGAGGGGAAGAGGGGGAGGGGAGGGGGGAGGGGGGAAAAAGGGGAGGGGAGAGAGGGGGAAGGGAAGAGCGGGGGGGGAGAGGATACATGAGGAACCCTCCACCTGACCAGAATAGTATGGAGACGTAAGAAAGCTTGAGAGAACGGGGGTAGTTAGCATAAAACATGTATGTACCCACCGTTGCTGTAGTATTAAAAATGTATTTATAGCAAACTTGCTGGCTATCCACACCCAGGGAGAATGATAAGGAATATTGGCCAAGGAGCCGGGCACATATGCCACATAGAACCTCTAGAGATAAATAGCATGGAATATGTATCAGTATGCTGAGCATATTTTATCCAGGGGAAGAAATGCTTCCAAACAAAAGAGAAGGGAGATGAACAGAGACAGGTTATGAGAGAGAAGACAGAGAAGGGAGGACAAGGATGTAGGGAAAAGAGGAGAGGATAGTGCATGGAAGTATCACAGTAACTCCCCAGGGGGAACGTGTGGCGGTTACTTACAAGCCTTCAAATGGGATCGTGGTATGCTGGGTGTGTGCTTCTCAAAGCAGTCAGACAAGACTACAGCCTTAAGTGCCCCCAACCCGGAAATTGAGCAGCGCTGAAAGCATCAGCCGCCGCCTCTTCCGGGTCCAATCCTCCACTACTGCGCATGCGCCGGAGATTATCCGGCGCACGCGCGCAGCTCCACAATGGTTGACGCACAAGCGTCAATCTAAGGAAGCAGCGACAGGGCTCCATTGGGGCCCCGCCCACTGCCGGAAGAGCGCAGGCCCGCCGTATAGGGGAGAATAAACTCTTCACGTCACTCGAAAGGGGGGAGGAGAGTGCAAAAATCAAATACTCTGTTGGCTTAACAATATCAATAGGGATAAATCAAAGACAGAGGTGCACAATTACCGGCACAGGCAAGCTGCTTCACCTGTGACCAGGGATGTGCACCAATCTGCCCTCTGCAGGGGGAAAATAAACAGAATCAATACATGATGAAAATAACAGATCATGCCATTTAGAGAATGCTTACAGTGAGCCAAATCAACAATTTTATTGCATGTAAATACAATGTGTAAAAAACACAATATATAGAGATTCTACCTACAGGCAGTTGTGGAGGGAGTCTGGTTATGCAAATAGGGCTGGGACATAAATGACATATAGACATATCATAATAATGTACATATGATGTAAAACAGGCACATTATGGATACAGAAAATTAATTATTACATCAACGTGAGGTAGAAATATCAAAAAGACAGAGCTGAGGCAGAGACCGGCAGACCTATTTTTAAATTATTCAAGGAAGTACTTATAAGAGTGTGCCTCATTGATACCAGGTGGAGTCAAAGCGTTGATTCGCTCATTCCAGAGCGACTCACGCTTTAAAATTTGACGGTCCCAATTGCCCCCTCTGGGGTCCTCAGGGACGACTTCTAAAACAATAAATCTGATGTAATCGAGATTAAAGCGATTGTGAATGCCTATATGGCGGCCCACAGTAGTGAGCTTGCCATTAGTGGAGGCATATAAATGGTCACCCAGTCTCTGCCACAGCTCCCTGATCGTTTTTCCCACATAAAAAGCGCTGCAAGCGCAGGTCATCAGGTAAATTACACCTCGTGTACCACAATGGGCTGAGTGTTTTGGAAAGAACATCTCACCGTTTGGGAGTAAAAATTGTTGTCCCTCTTGGACCGAAGGGCAGTGTGGGAAGTTACCACATTTAAAGGTGCCTCTGGGTTCTTTTGGGCCAGATGTGGGGATTTTGTAATGGCTGTGAGTGAGCCTATCCCTCAAAGAGGTGGCTCTTCTAAAGACCAAGTCAGGAGTTGGTTTAATATATTTCCTGAGTGTATGGTGGTCGGTCAGAATGTGCCAATGGTTTGCTAGTATGTTGCGTAGCTGGTGGTGATGGGTAGAGAATTTTGTGATGATCTTGGTCATATAAGGTTTTTTGGGACATGAAGGGCCAAATAATAATGTTTGTCGGTCTTGAGCAAGGGCCTTATTAAAGGTTTTCCTCAGAGTGGTCCAATTATAGCCTCTAGCCAGGAGGCGTGTGCGTAGAGCGTCTGCTTGTCTACGAAAATCCCCGTCCTCTGTGCAGTTCCTTTTTAATCTCAAATATTGAGCATAAGGGATATTGCGAATCAGAGGGCGGGGATGTGAGCTGGAAGTGTGCAACAGCGTGTTGCCCGCTGTAGGTTTACGATATAAATCTGTGGTTAGTTGTCCAGCAGAGTTTTTAATGATCTGTACATCTAGAAAGGAAATACTCTGAGTATTGTATGTGAAGGTGAAGTGGAGATTGAACTGATTAATGTTCAACCTCTCAATAAATGCTTTTAAAAGTTGCTCGGTTCCTGTCCAAATGACCAATAGGTCATCAATAAACCTAAACCAACCCAAGACGTGGTTCAAAAAGGGTTCCAATAGATCATCACTGAAGACGGACCGCTCCCAACCACCCAGAAATAAATTGGCGTAGGAAGGGGCACACGAGGTGCCCATTGCGACGCCTTGGGTTTGAAGGTATAATTGGTCCATAAACAGGAAGTAATTTTTAGTCAAGATGAATTCCAAAAGTTTGAGGATGAAAGTATTGGTGGGCCAAGTGTGGTGGTCCTGTTCCATGAGAAAGGAACCAGCCATCCAGACGCCCTGCCCGTGGGGGATGCTTGAGTGCAAGGCCTCAACATCAACGGCCACGAGGAGGGCGTCCAGGGGGATCTGGACTCCCTCAATGTGTTTGAGAAGGTCGGTAGTATCCCGAATATAAGATGGTAACCTCAATACATGGGGTAATAAAAAAGTATCGACCAATTTGCTCGCATTCTCTGTTAGGGAGCCTTTACCTGAGACGATAGGTCGACCAGGGGGTACAGAAAGATTCTTGTGGGTTTTGGGTAACGCATAAAATGTTGGGGTACGCGGGAATTGTACATTGATGGATTTATAAGAAGGCCCCCCCGATGAGTCCCCTAAATTCATCAATAGTGTTCTGAATAAAGGTGTCATCAATGGGTAAGTACCAGTTAGAGTTGGAAAGAATCTTGAGGCACATGGTTTGGTACTGATGACGAGTCATCAGTACCAAGTTACCACCTTTGTCTGATTGCTTTATTATAAGATCAGTATTTTTTTGGAGTTTGGTAACTGCCCGAAACTGTTGTTGGGTCAAATTAGAAGGTAGTGTTTGCCATTTCTCTTTTTTAAGGGACATGATACACTCATGTAGGAGGGCCCAAATAGATGGGCATGTCATTAGGTCAGGGAAGGCTCTGGGTTTCCTTTTTAAGCTAGGTTTAGGGCTAAGTTGTTGCAGATTGGAGATAGTATCCATTTGGCTTGAGGAGGGGGAGTCAAGAGTGCCATCAAGGACATTCGACTCAACCTCTCCTTCGTCCAGAAGTAGTATAAGGTCCCGTAGTGCTCTGGACTCAGCTATCGTGAAATTTTTAGTTTTTTCTGCTAATTCTTTTTCCAGATTAACGCGTCTTCGGTCTTGATCAAACATGTAATTAAAAGTTAGTTTTCTAGCAAATAAATAGAGATCTTTGATTGTCTCATAAATATCAATTGGCTCCGAGGGGCAAAAGCCCAAGTTGGAGAACCTGCTCCTCTTCTGGAGTCAATTGATAAGATTCTTTAGCAAGGCAGTGATCATCTTGTAGGTGTGTTTAGGGGGGGTCATTATCATGATGCAATACTGCCCATGTGGCCCAGTCTCCGAAGGGAGGGGATCATGCTCTGCTTCAGTATGTAAAAAGTGTAGTGCTAGTGGAAAACCGTGATGTGACACAAATTACAAATAAAGGGTACTGAACCCAGATAATCACCACTGAAGATTGGAAAAAACATATGTAAGAAAATATTGAACACTGTAACTAATGATGACTGTCCCCAAAAAAAATTATAGTTCAAAATGTGATTCAAAATTCCATATATGGTGAAAATGTATTCATAATTTCATGTGAAGGTCACAACGGAGAGCAGAATATGTGACTGAAGTGAGAAATACCACCACCGAAAATTGGGAGGCTTACCAGAACGTTTGAACCCACAAGAGAATGTGTTCTGTGGGTCAAACGGGCTTGTATAATAATGTAATAATAATTAAAACTGGACACAGGAACCCTCTGATGGCTCAAACAGGGACGTCCAGCTATCCTCAGGATGGTAAATGGCTGAACAGATGTATCTCAAAAAGGGACGGAGACCAGATGTCCGTGGATGTGGTGGACCGAATTAAAAGGGGGATGAACAGAAAGGGCCACATAGCATATTTCCGTTTGGATAAACAATAAATTTAATGAAGTTGGAAAACTTACATTTAGCAGGATAAAAACATTGCTTATTCTAAAAACAAATGGCAGCAATGGAGTCCTTATCGACGCGTTTTGTCTCCTTAGACATCGTCTGGGGTGACGCTCCACTGCAGCCTTCCAGATATTTATAGATAATGTGTCCCCATACATGAGAGCCAAGTCCCCATTGAGTTTCCAATAATGATACTCATACTTCCGGTTTAGCAAAGATGGCCGACCAGGGTGCGTTCCACGCCTCGGTCTGAGTCTTGTGCAATGCAATACAAGCTGCTAAGTATTATAAATTCAGGACTGAAAAAATGGCCAAGCGCTGTGCGTTCCACATCTCGGTTTGATCCCTGGATAAAATATTCCAAGATGGCTGGACCATGAAACAGAGCTGCAGCACTGTTTCCAAGACCATACAGCTGTTTAACAGGAGGACAGGTTCCACTCAGAACAGGCCTCACCATGGTCGACCAAAGGAGTAGAGTGCACGTGCTCAGCGTCATATCCAGAGGTTGTATTTGGGAAATAGACGTATGAGTGCTGCCAGCATTGCTGCAGAGGTTGAAGGGGTAGGGGGTTAGCCTGTCAGTGCACAGACCATACGCCGCACACTGCATCAAATTGGTCTACATGGCTGTCCTCCCAGAAGGAAGCCTCTTCAAAAGATGATGCACAAGAAAGCCAGCAAACAATTTTCTGTAGACAAGCAAACTAAGGACATGGATTATTTGAAACATGTCCTGTGGTCTGATGAGACCAAGATAAACTTATTTGGTTCAGATGGTGTCAAGCGTGTGTGGCAGCAACCAGGTGAGGAGTACAAAGACAAGTGTGTCTTGCCTACAGTCAAGCATGGTGGTGGGAGTGTCATTGTCAGGGGCTGCATGAGTGCTGCGGCACTGGGGAGCTACAGTTCATTGAGGGAACCATGAATGCCAACATGTACTGTGACATACTGAAGCAGAGCATGATCCCCTGAGACTGGGCCGCAGGGCAGTATTCTAACATGATAACGACCCCAAACACACCTCAAAGACGACCAATGCCTTGCTAAACAAGCTGAGGGTAAAGGTGATGGACTGGCCAAGCATGTCTCCAGACCTAAACCCTATTGAGCATCTGTAGGGCATCCTCAAACGGGAGGTGGAGGAGCACAAGGTCTCTAACATCCACCAGCTCGGTAATGTTGTCATGGAGGAGTAGAAGAGGACTCCAGTGGCAACCTGTGAAGCTCTGGTGAACTCCATGCCCAAAAGGGTTAAGGCAGTGCTTGAAAATAATGGTGGACACATAAAATATTGACACTTTGGGCCCAATTTGGACATTTCCACTTAGGGGTGTACTCACTTTTGTTGCCAACGGTTTAGACATTATAGGCTGTGTGTTGAGTTATTTTGAGGGGACAGCGAATGTACACTGTTATACAAGCTGTACACTCACTATTTTACATTGTAGCAAAGTGTCATTTCTTTAGTGTTGTCAAGAAAAGATAGAGGAAAAGATTTACAAAAATGTGACGGGTGTACTCACTTTTGAGAGATACTGTATATATATATATATATATATATATATATTTTTTTTTATATATATATATATATATATATATATATATATATATATATATATATATATATATATATATATATATATATATAAACATACCCACTATATTGTCAAATGTATTGGGATGTCTGCCTCTGCATGCAAATGAACTTTAATGACATCCCAGTCTTAGTTTGTAGGGTTCAATATTGAGTTGGCACACCCTTTGCAGCTATAACAGCTTAAACTCTTCTGGGAAGGCTGTCCACAAGGTTTAGGAGTGTGTCTATGGTACTGGTACTGTCAGACCATTCTTCTAGAAGCGCTTTGTGAGATCAGGCACTGATGTTGGAGGAGAAGGCCTGGCTCGCAGTCTCTGCTCTAATTCATCCCAAAGGTATTCTGTCGGGTTTAGGTCAGGACTCAGTCAAGTTCCTCCACCCCAAACTAGATCATTCGTGTCTTTATGGACCTTGCTTTCTTGTTTCTTGTACATTATTGGTATATTGCATGTATTCATTTATATGTGGTTATCACTGCTTTTGAATTCTAATTAGTTACATAGTTACTTATCTATGGTGGTAAATGGCTTTTGAGGTGAAAGAAATCAGCGCAGAGGCATGCGTGGCTATCGGTCATGGCGGACATGTGAGGACTGAGCTCCGGATCTCGTCTGCTCTCCAGGCATCGCTCCGCTTCAATCCCGCTCCATTCGCTATGGTGGTAAGCTAAAACACTCCTCGTATGCCCTGGGCACCCCGTGGGTAAAATTGGCCAGCAAAAACACTGCTACAGGCTGCTGCTAGACCCACGCTACCAGACAGCAATCGACAAATTCCTCACTAGACCGGAATCCCCAGCCTCGCCTACTCCCACGGACCTGTTCTCCACCATGGAACCCCCACTAGGGGCTGAAAACTGTGACAGCATTACATCGTTCATCCTGGCCACCCCTGCATTACCCCCCCAAGCTACACAGGCCATTTTAACCCCTGAACTGCTGGACGAAAAACTCCAAGCACTCCTCCACCAGCAAACACGCAACATTGTTGTGGAGGTGGGTAAACTATCCCAGAAATTGCGGAGGGGGGAAATTGTCCAAATAGGGGAATGCACGGATGCATTGGAAACTAAATTTGACAATCTTGTACAATATGTTCAGGAACTAGAGGAGGAGTTCTCCTCGCTGAAGGACTCTGTGTCCCAGCTCCAACTAAAACAGGAGGACCTAGAAAACAGAGAGAAATGCCAAAATCCGTTTCCGGGGTATACCAGAAACTGTAGGCAATAACACCGTACGCTCTTACCTGCTGGGTCTTTTTAGCACACTGGCCCCCAATATCGCTGATATTGATTGGCGTCTGGGCAGGGCTCACAGGTCTTTGGGCCCAAAACTGCCTTCTGGAGCTAGACCTAAGGATGTCATTGTTCGATTCTATTTCTATGACAGCAAAGAGGCCCTAAATCTTGCCACATCCAACAAATCATCGATCGAGTATAAAGGGGCAAAGATCCAGATCTTTAGTGATCTCTCTCCAATTACCAACCACTTGCAAAATCATCACATTCAATACTACTGGGGCTTTCCGTTTCGCCTGATTATCTCTTGGGATGGATTCCAACATTGCCTCCATGATCTCCATGAAGGAGAAGCTTTCATAAAAAGCCTGGGTCTACCTTCTTTACCAGAAGATTTTCTGCTTCCACCTGCTTCATCTGGTCGACCAGCTCCAACCACGCCAAACTGACTCTGGACCCCTGTTCAGAGTAAACAGAAGAAATCCTTCTCTACTCCACAACGTTCTCAAACCTCCAGGTGCCCTCCCTGAACTGGTGACTGATGTCAATGACTCCCAAATACAGGCGTGATTGCCTTCATAAGGCTCGGTTCACACTGGAACCGGCTGCAGATTGCACAGGAACACTCTGCGTCCCCATTCTCTGGTTCAGGGACGGATCAGGGCCAAATCAGGGCCTGAATTTGACCCTGAAACAGAGCCAAAGACGCACAGCGTTTCTGTGCAGTGTGCTCCACAGCCGCCCCAGAGATATGTGAACCGGCTCCATAGAGAGCCGGTCACATTTTTTTGCTATGTGAATTGGATGCGGGGAAACCCGCATCCAATTCGCATAGGTGTGAATCCAGCCTAAAGGTTTGTTTTTGTCCTGACTTCAGGTTGAAATGATCTCCCTAATTGGAGATATTCTTACACATACTCATGGGGTACAGTTTTTCTTTTTCTTTTTTTTTTCATATAACATACCTGCTGAAGAGTAAGTGGATCCACCCCTCTTGCATTTACTTCTGATGGAGGCCATGTTGCCCCACACCGTCCAAGACTTAGGTCAAGGACTCCTGAGACGCAATTGCGGTTCTATGTGTATTTAGAGCAATACAGGTTCCCGGGTTCATCGCTTTGATCAGCAGTTATATTGTTAAGTTGTTATGGCGTTAAAATTTATTTCTCATAATGTTAAAGTCTGAACTCCATTCAAAAAGGAAGGCCTGCTCTTAAAGATTTTCGAATGTCTGCTGTGGATGTAGTCATGGTCCAGGAGACTCATTTTCACGCTTGGGAATCGATTAAATTTACGTCAAAATATGTTCGTACTTCCTATGTGGCCTCGTACCCATCGGGCAAGGCCAGTGTAGCTATTCATATTAAAAAATCTTGCCCCCTACAGGTCAAAGATAAATACATCGACCCCCATGGGAGGTTTGTCATCCTGGTCTGTGACTACATGTCCTCCTCATTCACGTTGGTAAATGTGTATGCTCCCAATTCTGGCCAAATTGGTTTTCTAGATGAGATTTTGAGATTTTTTCAGTGACTCCATTATTGTCCTTATTCAGCGACTCCTTATTCTCAACCCTTTATGATAATTGGAGGTGACTTTAATCCAAGAAGGTTATGTCTCAGGCCACCTCATTTCGAAAATGTATCAGATCCCTGTTTGATGTCTGGAGAATAAACATCCAACACATAGGCAATATACCTTTTTTTCTATGGCTCATAAAATGTACTCTAGATTGGACCATTTCTTCATATCAGCTCCACTGCTTCCTCATGCTGTACATACTAATATCTCACCCATTACTTGGTCTGACCATGCCTCTATCATGTTAGATCTTTCCTTACAAACCCCCACTTCTAAGACCTGTCACTGGCGTCATATCCCAATTTATACCTAAACTGGTCAATAGGAACCAGGTGGGTTTCATTCCCTCCAGGCATGCTGGAGATAACACAAGGAGCACTATTGATTTGATTGACCCTTTGAACAAATTCCCTCGCCTGGCGCTTATACCAAGTTTAGACGCCCAAAAGGCTTTTGATCAATTAAGTCGGCCTTACATGTTCTCCACCCTTAAACAATTTGGGTTTCGGGGTCCTTTTCTTAAGCCTTACAGGCACTGTTTTTCCCCGTGTCAAATGGTACCAAGCCGGGGTGCCCTTTATCCCCCCTCCTCTTTATTCTCTGTCTGGAGCCGTTGGCCGAAGCCATCCGAACATATTTGGACATCAGTGGGGTTTTGATGCGACAGAGGGAGTACACGTTGTCCCTCTTTGCTGATGATATCCTATTAACGCTGACGAAGCCCATCATTTTACTCCTCTCCTTACACGCCTTATTGCACTCATTTGGGGCCATATGCTAAAACCGAAGCTCTACCCTTGCACATAACTCCAGATTTATTAGCACAACTTAAAAGTACGTATCTGTCACGTACCTGGTATCAGAGCCTAACTGTAGAAGGAGACCTCTCTTACAGCCCTGGCTCAGGGGCCACTGGGGTTGCAACAGTGGTACAGGAGCGCAGCGAGGTAGGAGTGCCTGTATGATCTGTGGTAGCTGATGCAGGTGGTAGAGGTGATCCACCGGACGGACTGGTAGCGGAAGCAGTAGGAAGTGGTGGAATAGGTGTGGGTCAGTGACCCCTGGATCTAGGCGGAGCTGGATCAGGAACGGATTAAGCAGAGTGAGACAAGCCGGGTCAGAACGGGCAACGGGTACTACAATCAGCAGGCAAAGGATAGGATAAGGACAATCAGCAGGCAGGCAGAGGTTCGGCAACAGGAGATCAATAGTTTCAGAAGTAGCAAGGTCAAGCAGGCGGGGTCAGGAGAGGAGAAGGTAGCAGTAGTCAACGAAGCAAGGTCAGGTAATACAGCAGGTTCAGGATCAGACTCAGGTTTAGACTGCAGATCAGACAGCACTGTACCAGAGCAGCTGCTGGCTTTTTAAAGGGGAACTGGCGTCAAGCCGAGTCAGCGCACGCGCGCCTGCCGCATGCTCTCGCACACGCGCGCCCGCCTCGTGACTCTGCGAGCGCTCACACACCGCTGCCTGGTACAGCGAGCTCCCAAGCTCCCATAGGAACACGTGTGTGCATGCGCGCACGCCTGAGTGTCTGTCCTGCCACAGGGTATCCCTGACATTGCCACCCCCAAGGGGCAACCTCCGGGTGCCCAACAGGTTCTTTTTATCAGGGTGAGCAAGAAAAAAGGCACAAACTAACCTTCTTGCATGGATATTGCATGCAGGCTCCCAGGAATTGTCCTCCAGGCCTTATCCCTTCCATTTAACCAGAAATTGTACCTGATTCTGCCTTCTCCTGCAATCCAAGATAGCCTCCACTTCATATTCCTCATTTCCATCAATCACAACATGCGAAAAACAAACAAGAGGGACTTTTGGACTTCTAGGCACAACTGCAACAAACTGATTATATAAAATAACATTTTATTAGAAAAATACATAGCAAAAAAAGAAACATTGCCTAAAAACCACAACATGTATGTATATTTTAAAGTGCTCGCTATACAACACCATCTATGGTATACAGTATTCGGACGTCTGGATAAACTTTCCACATAAAGATCAATCTGAAATGATGGCTCGATAGCAAGTCTGTAGTTAATTCAAGTCACATAAATCTTTGATGCTCGACATGTTTTGCGTATCATTACGCTTCTTCAAGAGCGATACAGGATATGTTGTGGCTATCAGAATACATAACATAACAGAAACATAATAATTAATACAATATATATATCCGTCAAAAAAGACGTCTATAATGACGCCACATACATTGTATTTGGAAATATATACTGGTTCAAGGAGAGCAATGATGGGTGCGCCAAACATGGGGGTGATGAAAGGCTAGCTATGGGGGCGTACACAACATAGTCTAATGTGGTATTTCAAAGGTGTGTCACAGTAGAGAAAGTTCATAGGATAAGTAGAAGTAAGGATTTTATTCCCAATGCCTAAGGGGGGAAAAAGAAAAAGAAAAAGAAAAAGGAAGGAAAGAAGGGGGCAGGGGAAAAAGAGAGAGGGAGGGGGGAAGAGAAAAGGGGGGAGAGAAAGAGCCAGGGAAAGAAAAGAAAAGGACAAAAAAGAGCTAAAGAGGAGAAAAAGCGGGGGAGGGGGAAAGGAAGGAAATGGCAGGAAAAATGGGAAGGGGGGGTAAGGGAAGGACAAAAGAGGGAGGAGGGAGAGGGGAAAGGGGGGGGGGAATGGAAAGGGAGGGGGGAGGAAAAGGGGGGAGAGGAGGAAAGGAGGGAATGGAAAGAGGGAATGGAAAGCTAAAGGGAATACTTACATTGTGAAATCTATGTAAAATCATGAAAGAGGTAATAATCCGCAAGCCCACACGGGCCGGAAAACCGGCAAAATAATATACCTAAGCACGTCGGAATAGATGTCAGCTGGTACTAGCTTGTTACATCAACCTGTTCCTAAAAGGGAAACAATAAATTCAGGATGAAGATAAGGATGTGTATATATAGGTGGGTGTCTGGTGACATAGCCCCCGCCATGTTATATAACACTCACCAGTGTTAGTTATTACAGATGATGTTTTGTACTCTGTATGCCCCGTGGTTCCACAGTAGGGCTCAGGTAGTCCTAAACAGGGGGGTGCCAGCGACCCAGTGTAATCAAAGGCAGTCTACCAATAGTTTGTCCTATAATATAAGCAGGCAAACAAGGAAGAAGGAGGGGGAAGGTGAACTGGTAAATGACCCATGATATAGGTATCCATCAGTGGCGGATGCCTAGTAACTAGTACTGCAACAAAAGAAGGGGGTACCTGCGTATAGTAGGAGAAAACCTGCGACGTGCCATATCCTCCTATGACTGAAGCGGAGTGCACACAATAATAGGACGCCGTCCTATTTGTGTGCACGTCCCGTCCATCGTCAACCAAACGGCAGCGCCGACGTGACGTCATCCGGACCGGCCGAATGCTCGTAGTGCGCATGCGCGCCGTCCAGTCAGAAGCGCCGTCCATAACAGCGGCGGCGCTTCAGTGAGGAAAGCAGCGCCCGCCCACTACAAGCTACACCAGCTGGCACCTGATAGTGTACCAGTTGATGTAAGCGCCACATCAAGGGGAACTGACGTGACGCGGGGCGGCCGCATAGCAGCCAAGAACCCACCACCAGGTGACGCTCACACCAATGCACCGCATGAACTCAGCAAAAACGAAATGTATGACATATACAATGAATAGAACTTCAACGTATAAAAAATCTTCTTGAAAACATTTGAGAAAATCCTATTTCTCAAATGTATATATACATTTACAGGTATACAGGTATATATACCTGGTGGGTTCTTGGCTGCTATGCGGCCGCCCAGCGTCACGTCAGTTCCCCTTGATGTGGCGCTTACATCAACTGGTACACTATCAGGTGCCAGCTGGTGTAGCTTGTAGTGGGCGGGCGCTGCTTTCCTCACTGAAGCGCCGCCGCTGTTATGGACGGCGCTTCTGACTGGACGGCGCGCATGCGCACTACGAGCATTCGGCCGGTCCGGATGACGTCACGTCGGCGCTGCCGTTTGGTTGACGATGGACGGGACGTGCACACAAATAGGACGGCGTCCTATTATTGTGTGCACTCCACTTCAGTCATAGGAGGATATGGCACATCGCAGGTTTTCTCCTACTATACGCAGGTACCCCCTTCTTTTGTTGCAGTACTAGTTACTAGGCATCCGCCACTGATGGATACCTATATCATGGGTCATTTACCAGTTCACCTTCCCCCTCCTTCTTCCTTGTTTGCCTGCTTATATTATAGGACAAACTATTGGTAGACTGCCTTTGATTACACTGGGTCGCTGGCACCCCCTGTTTAGGACTACCTGAGCCCTACTGTGGAACCACGGGGCATACAGAGTACAAAACATCATCTGTAATAACTAACACTGGTGAGTGTTATATAACATGGCGGGGGCTATGTCACCAGACACCCACCTATATATACACATCCTTATCTTCATCCTGAATTTATTGTTTCCCTTTTAGGAACAGGTTGATGTAACAAGCTAGTACCAGCTGACATCTATTCCGAAGTGCTTAGGTATATTATTTTGCCGGTTTTCCGGCCCGTGTGGGCTTGCGGATTATTACCTCTTTCATGATTTTACATAGATTTCACAATGTAAGTATTCCCTTTAGCTTTCCATTCCCTCTTTCCATTCCCTCCTTTCCTCCTCTCCCCCCTTTTCCTCCCCCCTCCCTTTCCATTCCCCCCCCCCCTTTCCCCTCTCCCTCCTCCCTCTTTTGTCCTTCCCTCCCCCCCCCTTCCCATTTTTCCTGCCATTTCCTTCCTTTCCCCCTCCCCCGCTTTTTCTCCTCTTTAGCTCTTTTTTGTCCTTTTCTTTTCTTTCCCTGGCTCTTTCTCTCCCCCCTTTTCTCTTCCCCCCTCCCTCTCTCTTTTTCCCCTGCCCCCTTCTTTCCTTCCTTTTTCTTTTTCTTTTTCCCCCCCTTAGGCATTGGGAATAAAATCCTTACTTCTACTTATCCTATGAACTTTCTCTACTGTGACACACCTTTGAAATACCACATTAGACTATGTTGTGTACGCCCCCATAGCTAGCCTTTCATCACCCCCATGTTTGGCGCACCCATCATTGCTCTCCTTGAACCAGTATATATTTCCAAATACAATGTATGTGGCGTCATTATAGACGTCTTTTTTGACGGATATATATATTGTATTAATTATTATGTTTCTGTTATGTTATGTATTCTGATAGCCACAACATATCCTGTATCGCTCTTGAAGAAGCGTAATGATACGCGAAACATGTCGAGCATCAAAGATTTACGTGACTTGAATTAACTACAGACTTGCTATCGAGCCATCATTTCGGATTGATCTTTATGTGGAAAGTTTATCCAGACGTCCGAATACTGTATACCATAGATGGTGTTGTATAGCGAGCACTTTAAAATATACAATCATGTTGTGGTTTTTAGGCAATGTTTCTTTTTTTGCTATGTATTTTTCTAATAAAATGTTATTTTATATAATCAGTTTGTTGTAGTTGTGCCTAGAAAGTCCAAAAGCCCCTCTTGTTTGTTTTTCGCATATTTGATAGGACGTGGCACAGTTTTACTTTCTGTGTGTATCCACGGTGCCACTCCGTGCTACGATACACTTCTAATTTTGCATCAATCACAACAGGTTCCGGTGGTTTAGGTCCTCTGTCGGGAAAAGGATCAGGTACTGCAGGCTTCAGTAGCGAGACATGAAATATAGGGTGTATCTTAAATGAGTCAGGTAGAGACAGTTCATATGATACTTCATTCAACCTCCTCTTCACCGGGAAGGGACCAGTAAATTTGGGTGCCAACTTTTTTCGATGGACATTTCAACTTAAGATTGGTTGTGGAAAGCCTTACCTGATCGCCCAGCTGTAGGTTCAGTTCTCCTCTCCTTTTCTTATGAAAAGCCTTCTTGTTGTCAGCTTGTGCTTTGGCCATTGCTTCCTGCAAGATCTTATTGTTGTGGTTGAGGAAATCCATGGTATTCTGTACTGCCAGAACTGTAGACTCTGGAATGAAATCAGGCAAAAATGATAAATGGAAACCATAATTAGAAAAGAAAGGGGATTGACCTGTAGCTGAGTGATTGGCATTGTTGTAGGCAAATTCTGCTAGTGGCAGTAAGGATACCCAATCGTCCTGAGCAAAGGATGTGAAACACCGGATGTACTGTTCGAGTGTTTGGTTAGTCCTCTCAGTTTGCCCATTAGTTTGGAGATGGTATGCTGAGGATAATGCCAACTCGATTTTCAACACTTTGCATAAAGCTCTCCAGAAGCGTGAGGTGAATTGTACACCACGATCAGACGTGAGGTTTGCAGGAACCCCATGTAATCTAACAATCTCCTTAATGAATACTCGGGCTGTTTCCATAGCAGATGGCGTATTCTTTAAGGGCAAAAAATGGGCCATCTTGGTTAATCGGTCCACTACAACAAAGATTTCCGTGCATTCTTCGGCAGGTGGAAGTTCCACTATAAAGTCCATAGAGATCATCTGCCATGGTTTATCAGGAATGGACAGAGGCTTCAACAGGCCCCAGGACTTACTTCTCGCTGTCTTGTTCTGAATACAAACAGAGCATGAATTCACATATTTCTTACAGAAGTTTTCTAGGTCAGGCCACCAAAATGTACGTCGTACGAGTTCAAGAGTCTTATGTATGCCAAAATGGCCTGCCAGCGGATGGTCATGGAACATCTTTAAGACCCCTACACGCACACTCTCAGGAACAAAAACCTTGCCTCCTTTCCAAAGCAGACCGTCTTTAGGAGTTAGAGTCACTCCAGGGGGGCTGAAGATGTTCATGGAAGCTTGTTTGATTTGTGACAAAAGATCCGTCTGCAGAAGTAGGAAGTTCCCTGTAGGCAGAATGGTATCTGGTGTTGTCAAGTCTTTGGGGTCATCGTACATACGAGATAGAGGGTCTGGTTTTGTATTTTTTGATCCAGGTCGGTAGGTGATATGAAAGGAAAAACGAGTAAAAAACAGAGCCCAACGAGCTTGTCGTGGCTTCAGTCTCTTGGTAGATCTTAAATACTCTAGATTTTTATGGTCCGTATATATCAGTATGGGATGGTTAGCGCCCTCCAACAAGTATCTCCACTCCTCCAGTGCTGCTTTGATGGCTAACAGCTCATGATCTCCTACATCGTAATTTCTTTCTGCTGCAGAAAGTTTCCATGAAAAGAAGGCTACAGGGTGCATCAAGGCTTTAACCCCTTGATGTTGGGAACAAACTGCCCCCACTGCTGTTTCGGAGGCATCCACTTCGAGGATGTAGGGTAAGGATGGGTCAGGGTGGCTGAGGATAGGAGCCGAAGTGAAAAGTTTCTTCAGTGTTTCAAAGGCGCTTTGTGCCTCAGAGTTCCAGCAGAATCGTAGATTTTGTTTGGTTAGTTGTGTTATTGGGGTGATGATGGCAGAGAACCCTTTAATGAACTTCCTATAAAAGTTCGCAAACCTATGAAGCGTTGTACCCCCTTCTTGTCTGTGGGTAAAGGCCATTCCAGTACACCTTTTGGGGGTCCATTTCAACTCCTGCTGTGGAAATTACAAGTCCCAAAAATTGAATGCTCTGCCGGTCAAATTCGCATTTCTCCGGTTTTGCATACAGCTTGTGTTGACGGAGTCAGCCTAACACAATACTGATGTGCTCTCGGTGTTGATCAAGGAAACCAGAGAAGATTAAAATATCGTCCAGGTAGACAATTACGAAGATATCCAACAGGTCTCAGAACACATCGTTAATAAAGTGTTGGAAGGTGGCCGGGGCATTGCAGAGCCAAAAGGGCATGACCCGATACTCGAAGTGCCCGAATCTGGTGCGGAAAGCCGTCTTCCACTCATCCCCTTTTCGAATACGTATCAGGTTATAGGCACCTCTCAAGTCCAGTTTAGTAAAAATGGTTGCAGATCACAGTTTCTGGAACAACTCAGTCATTAGAGGCAGGGGATAGCGATTCTTAATCGTAACTTTATATAGTTCCCGATAATCCACACAAGGGCGGAGAGAGTGGTCTTTCTTGGTTACGAAGAATATCCCTGCTCCTGCTGGGGAGGTGGAAGGACAGATAAACCCCTTCTTGAGGTTCTCATCAACATACTCTTTCAATGCCTCTTGTTCTCGCTCTGATAATGGGAATACACGACCAAATGGAATTGCAGTTCCGGGCAAGAGATCAATTGGACAGTCATATGGGTGGTGGCCTGGCAAGGTATCAGCTCCTTGTTTGCTGAAGACGTCAAGGTACTGGTGGTAGGGTTTGGGTACAGATTGAAGAACATCTTGATCCAAGTCCATACAGAATAGGTTTGCTGACATACTCATAGATCCTGGTAGACAATGCTTCAGACAATACAGTAATGAATACTTGATCTCCCCAGACAACCAGTTAATCTGAGGGTTATGGGCCTGGAGCCAAGGTAAACCCAGAATGACCGTAAGCAAGGGGGAAGTGATAGCGTCAAGACTCAAAAGTTCCTTATGTTGATGGAAAGAAGTAACGGGTAAAGGAGGTGTCTCCTGAGTTACGGGTCCAGAACTGATGCGTGAGCCGTCAGCTAAAAAGACAGACAGTCCATGCGTTTTTGGCCGCAAGGGAATATGTTGCTGGGCGGCAAAGTTTAAGTCAATGAAGCAACTGCATGCTCCGGAGTCCACAATAGCGTTAATGGGAATAGTCCTTTCTGGAAGCTGGACTAACAGAGGAAGGATAAGTTGGGCTGACTGGGCAGGTAGCATTGTGAGGTTAGTAGGAGGAAACTTCCTCATCTTTGCAGGACACCCATGAACATATTGGCCAGCCTCTCCACAATACAGGCAAAGATTCTTCTGCCGGCGGTGTGATCGCTCCTCTGGAGATAGCGTGTGGCGTATCACTCCGAGTTGCATGGGCCTTGGAGCAGCAGGTACGGGTTTGATGGGACTTGAGTCGGCAAGGGGCTGAACAGGAGCCTTTGGTGTCATCCATGCAAGGTGGGTCTGCTGGGTGCATGTCTCTGATTGGCGCTCACGGAGCCGCCGGTCAATCTGAATTACCAAACTGATAAGTCCTTCCAAGTTATCAGGTATTTCTGCTTGGGCAAGTTTATCTTTCAAGTCCTCAGATAGACCCATGCGAAACTGGTACCGCAGAGCTGCATTATTCCTCTGGGTGTCTGCACTCCAGCATCTGAAGTCCGACACATAGTCCTCAACCGCTCTGTGGCCTTGCTGGAGCACATGGAGAGCAGATTCTGCCGTAGTACGTGTAAGTACATAATGGATCATCATATAGTTGTGACATAGCATCAAGAAAAGATGACATAGTATGCGTCTTTATGTCGTCTCCTTCCAGCAACCGGTGGGCCCAGGCTTGAGGATCCCCTTGTAGTAGCGAGATAATAAACCCCACTTAGGTGGATTCCAATACAAAAGTCCGGGGTTGTAAGGCAAAATACAACTGACATGCGTTGCGGAAGGCCCGAAACTTGATGCGCTCCCCAGAGAACTTCTCAGGAACAGGAACTCTGGGCTCAGGTGGAGGTGCAGTGAAGGATACTGGAACTGAGCTGGCTGGGAGTGTCTGTCCTTCCAACTTAAGGTACCCTTCATGTAGGGACTGTACAGCTTGTGTGAGGGTTGCAAGGTGGCGGCCCACCTCCTCCATCTGTGAGACTCCTTCTGTAGGCTCAGTCATGGCTGTCTGATATTGTCACTTACCTGGTATCAGAGCCCAACTGTAGAAGGAGACCTCTCTTACAGCCCTGGCTCGGGGACCACTGGGGTTGCAACAGTGGTACAGGAGCGCAGCGAGGTAGGAGTGCCTGTATGATCCTTGGTAGCTGATGCAGGTGGTAGAGGTGATCCACCGGACGGACTGGTAGCAGAAGCAGTAGGAAGCGGTGGAACAGGTGCGGGTCAGCGACCCCTGGATCTAGGCGGAGCTGGATCAGGAACGGACTAAGCAGAGTGAGACAAGCCTGGTCAGAATGGGTAGTACAATCAGCAGACAAAGGATGGTCAGCAGGCAGGCAGTGGTTCGGCAACAGGAGATCAATAGTTTCAGAAGTAGCAAGGTCAAGCAGGCCGGGTCAGGAGAGGAGAAGGCAGCAGTAGTCAATGAAGCAAGGTCAGGTAACACAGCAGGTTCAGGATCAGACTCAGGTTTAGACTGCAGATCAGACAGCACTGTACCAGAGCAGCTGCTGGCTTTTTAAAGGGGAACTGGCGCCAAGCCGAGTCAGCGCACGCGCGCCTGCCGCGTGCTCTCGCACACGCGAGCCCGCCTCGTGACTCTGCGCGCGCTCACACACCGCTGCCTGGTACGGCGCGCTCCCATAGGAACACATGTGCGCATGCGCGCACGCCTGAGTGTCTGTCCTGCCACAGGGTATCCCTGACAGTATCCTTATAAATGGTGTCCCCAGTCCCTTAAATATCTGGGTATCCAGCTGACCCCCTCATATTCTAGCATATAAACTGCTAATTACCCTCCCTTATTTCAGGATATATATTGATGTCTCCACCAGTGGGCTACATACCCTATTTCCTTGCTAGGTAGAATTAACGTTCTGTAGATGTCTGTGCTACTGTGTTTGCTATATCTCTTTGAAACATTACTGGTTGCTATACGCATTAGCTAAATTAAAGCTCTTCACAGATGTTTTCTGAAATTCATATGGAATAACAAAGCACATTGTGTTGCCAGCTCAGTGTTTTTTTCTCTCTAAAGACTCAGGGAGGTCTAGGAGCCCCTGATATCATTAAATATTATTATGCCTCCCATCTCCGGGCTGTCATCTCCTGGTCACTCAAGGTCAAAATATAAACTGACTCAATTGCTCAATGAGCCTTCAGATGGAACACAAAATAAACGAACAGGTACTTTTTTGGTTACTCTCCAACCTTGTATCTTAGAGAATAATGGAATCATCTTCAAGGTGCTTTAAACTGTTGAAAGTATTGTTCACCAAAATGACTAAGGCCTATAACACACATGTACTTAAAAAAACATAGGGTTTCTATTGGATGGAAACCTACAGTACCTTGAAAAGTTCATCAAGAGCTACTGGACAGTCTTTGGAATTTATATGGGGACTAAGCATTATATTGGGATAAAGCTTTTATGCAATAATAACAGCCCTCTGGATAATCTTTTTGTTGCATAACTTTAACACAAGTTAGATAGGAGGTTATAATGGTGATTCAACACCTTATGAAAACCCTGTGTCAAAGTCCTTTTTAGTGAGTTGGTGTGGGTACCCACAGTACTCTGAGCAGTGATACATTATATACCAATATCTTCTTTTCCTCACAGAGTCTTCCTCCAGAACAACTGCAGCACATGCAGCAGCAGCATCACCAAGCACATGTATCTCCTCCATAAATCCAGCAGCAAACAGTGAGATCTGACCTCTACTGGGTACCAAATTACACCTCAACGCCAAAAGGTGGTTCTACAGGGTATTGACTCAGGGGGGCTGAATACAAATGCACTCCACACTTTTCACATATTTATTTGTAAAACATTTTGAAAACCATTTATCATTTTCCTTCCACTTCACAATTATGTGCCACTTTGTGCTGGTCTATCACTTAAAATCCCAATAAAATACAATTAAGTTTTTAGCTGTAACATGACAAAATGTGGGAAATTTCAAGGGGTATGAATACATTTTCAAGGCACTGTATAGACCCCACATTTGTAGGGGGTCCCACATTCCTTAAGATTGAAACATAGTAGATTAGACTAATAGGCCTGGACTTAATAGGCACCCCAAGGATCACAATTTGTGTACAAAAAAAAATCTATTATATCACAAACCTAAAATTAATAAAACCACAACAAACATTTCACCTCCATATTGTTTGCCTATACCAAAGGATGGAAGAAAATGTTCCTATATAGTTTACACTGCAATAAATAGGTCCTAGGACAAAAAAAACATGAGATGACTAAATAGGGAGTTCAACCATTCTTGTGCTCTTCATAAATAATGATTAGAAACTATTCTCTGGTGAGTTCTATAATGGCATTTTATGGTCATTATTTTTTTTTTCTTTCAAAAAATTTTTATTTTAATTGTACAATACAACATCCGTTGGAGAAATAGCAAAGTCTAAATGCTTTATATAACAATAACTGTTTCAGTAAGGCAGGGAAACTAGATTTTGTGTCAGCTCCTTCTTCATAGTAATATACTCCGTCCAGACGTGGTCAACATTTAGGGACTTAAGGAGGCTCCTCCGACACCCCTAAAGGGAGCATACTGTGCCTAGTGGATCCTCCCCAAGCTTCTGTATCTTCACATTACCCATATTCTGGCCTGAGGTCAAACACAGTTTAGGACTCTCCAACAGGTGAGCCCTCTGATAGCTAGAGCAGATGGCGCTTAAGTCGGAAGGTCTCTCCGACAGTCATGGAGGGCCATATAGGGGAGGGAAGAGGAGGAGGGTGGAAGAAGAGTTGAGGGGAGAAGTGGGGGGAAAGAACAGGAAGATCCTATAAACAGGGGAAGAGTTGAAGGCCCAGAGCGGGCCGGTGGTGTTTATGGTTATACTCCAGGTACAAGGGAGATGCCCAAATGTTTCCAGGCTTTGGCTATAGTCAGCTTGGCTCCCAGTAAAATGAAATGAATTAGTTAGCGGTTGTATTTAGAAGTCTTGGGCAGGTTTGCATTGAGAAGGGCGTTGGCTGGGGTTCTTGGTATTTGGAGATCTGTCACTTTTTGGATCAGAGAGAAAATCCTGCTCCAGAATGGCCTTATTTTGCGGCACTCCCACCAGATGTGGGCCATGGAACCTGTCAGTTGGCATCCTCAGAAACACTGTGGGTCTGTTGTTGGATACATTTTGGCCAGTCATTACCTTGAGGTTGGATTTGATCAGTGAAACATTCCTAATGCCCTTAAAGGATCTAGCGTAGGATGCCCGCCATCTCTCAACGTCCCAATTTATTGAAATTTCGTTCTCCCAAGCGGACATATATGGGGTTTTGCTAGACTGATGGGCAAGTGACTGACATATAACAGAGATTCCACCCCTCTGTTCTGTGGACTGCCCACACCATGTTTCATATGGCGTGAATCTGGGTGGAATGGGTTTCTCCGTCCAGATTTTGTGTAGAAAATTATGTATCTGGTGAAATCTGTAACATTCTGATGTCGGAATTTCTAACTCATGCACACAAAAATTCAGGGAAATTGGACCATTGGAGGTGAAGAAGTGTCCTATTCGATACAACCCCTTGTCCAACCACCATTTAAAGGCTTTGATGTCTTGGCCTGGGATAAAGTCCGGGTTGTTGAAAATGTGAGCTAGGGGTCGGCAACCTGAGGTCAGGGCCGGTTCATGTCTCAACTTGTCCCAAAGGTTTAGTGATTGCGAGAGGATTGGGGAAAGGACTGGGGGTCGGTCTCTTGAGGGGGCCCATAACAAGAAATCTAAGGTGAAGGATGGGGCAGACTGCCTCTCTATTTATAGCCAGTCAGGTTTCTCTAGCCTGGAATAGACTGTGGAAAGGGAGGAGTGTCATTTTTATGAAATGAATTCTTCCTAGCCAAGAGAGTTCCCCCTTGGTCCAGTTTCCTAGGTCGACTTCAAGCTTGCGGTATATAGACGGGAAGTTAGCTGTGTAAAGGTTTTCTATTTTAGCTGTGAGCTTGATCCCTAAATAGTCTATGGAGGAGTTACTCTATCTAAATTCAAAGCCGCTCTGAATCGTCGCTACTGTTTCTGGCTTGAGGGATATGTTGAGAGTGTAGGACTTAGTGTAGTTCACCTGCAGCCCCGAGATCGCTGTGAAATCTTTCAGTCTACATAGGTTTGGGAGGGAGGTGATTGGGGATGTGAGGAAGAGGAGCATATTGTCTGCGAACGGACCGCATTTGTGGGTTTGTGTCCGGCAGGTCACTCCTAGGATGTTGGGATTAGAGTGTATTGCAATTGCTAGTGTTTCGATTGCGACTGCAGAGATTAAAGGAGAAAGAGAATATACCTGTCTGGTAGCCCTAGCTATACTAAGGGGAGTACAGTAATGTCGTTGCAGCTGGATCATGGCCTTCAGGGTGGAGTATAGGATTTGGAGGACCCCCATGAAGCGGCTGCCGAAGCCCCACTTTTCCATAAGGGAGAAGATGTAAGGCCATTTGATCCCAGTTGGATTGTAAAAGGGAGACAATGTCGACCAACCTCCTGATTTGATCTGGTCCCTGTCTGCCCGGAATAAATTCTACTTGGTCCTTATGGACATAGCAATTAATAAAGGTGGCGAGTCGGTTGGCGAGGATTTTTGTCAATATACTTCATGATCTTTGTTTGGTTTGGGGAGCACTGTAATGTATGCTGTATTAAGTTGGGGATCTAAGGGGGAGCCCAGTGTTTGGAATTGAAGAATTTCGCCATGTAGGGAGCAAAGATTTCCCCAAAGGCCTTTTAGTAAGGTACTGAGAGACCGTCAGGCCCTGGGGCTGAACCTGTCTTCAGGCCTTTGATAACCTTCTTTATCTCTTGCACCGAAAAGGCTTCTTCCATTAAATCTTTGTGTTCCTGAGATAGGGAGGGTGTCTGAAGGTTCTGGAGAAAACTAGTGGTCAAAGGGCCCCTGTTTGTATGGGCAGAGCTGTAAAGCTTGGATTAAAAATTGTGGAAGGCATTCAAAATTTTATTTGGGTTAGCTGTTGGGGGTTGTCCTGCTATTCTTAGTTTAGGGGGGATGTGCGTGCAGTTTTTGGGGGTAAGTTTGGAGGCTAGCATCGTTGCTATTTTGTCTTTTTTGTGAATAAAATTTTGCTCCACTCCAGCGGATGTGTTTCTCTGCTTTAGCTGTTAGAGCTAAGTTGAATTCCAGTCTGGTGATATCTAATTGACCAGCTAAGGCCTTAGAGGGTCGTTTTTTGTGTTCGGATTTTAAGGCCGCGAAAGTGGCTTCCAGTTTGTTGATGTCTATCAGGCGTTCCTTTTTGACCTGGGTCGCTATCTGAATTAACGTGCCGCTAATGGTGACTTTGTGTGCTGCCCAAAGGATTTCGGGGGAGATATTGTCTACGTCATTGAGACAAAAGTATTCCTTAAGGGCGTCTTCTACCATCTTAGCTTTTACAGGGTCGCTAAGGAGCGATTCGTTGAGTCGCCAATGTGTTCCCTGGGTCCTGGTGAGGATGTTCCGCAGGGTGAGCAGGACCATCGAGTGGTCTGACCATGCCGTGTCTACAATAGTCTCTTTATGTGTCGCTGCTATGAGGTTGGGGGGTATTAGAATGTGGTCGATCCTGGCAAAGGACTGGTGGGAGAAGGAGTAGTGTGTGTAGTCTCTTCTCTTAGTGTTCAGTTCCCTCCAGATGTCTACTAGGCCGTTGAAATGGAGGATTTTGGCTATTTTGTTGCTCGCCTTCGTAGGGTGTGTAAGCTGGTCCTTAGGGGGTTTTGTCTTGTCGAGGCCTTGGTCGAAAGCAACATTGGAGTCACCTCCAAAGATGACCTTGCCCTCCAAGAGGGGGTTTAAGGTTGTAAAGAGGGTTTGAAAGAATTTGGCTTGTCCCTTATTTGGGGCGTGAAAATGGGTGGAAATGTAGCGCTAATATGGAAAACAGTAAAAATTAAACTGTGAAAATTCATACATACAAATATGGAAGTCCCAACTGTGTGAAGGTGAAGGGGCAACTAATAAGTCCCAACTTAGTCAGTCCGAGTGCGCCCCCCTCTGACGCACGGTGACTTGATGGTACTTCCCTATGGCATTCCCCGTGACGCCACAGGGAAGTCCCGTCAAGTCACCGTGCGTCAGAGGGGGGCAGGGTCACCGGGTGCCACCCGTTATTTAAGAACCGTCAGAAGAGGAGAAGCGTCACACAGCGGGAGCCTCCCTCCATGCCATCATGGATGCGGAGTGGCCCAAAAAGAAGATGAAGAGAAGAAGATGAAGAGAAGAGCGGGAGTCTCCCTCCATGCCATCATGGATGCGGAGCGGCCCGAGGAGAAGAAAGGAAGGAGACGCTGACGCCGTGGAGGAAGATGCCGGACGAGAACACCAGAGGAAGAACCAGAAGAAGAAGATGGAGGAAGAAACCAAAGGAAGATAGAAGATAGAAGGAAGAAGCATTTAAATAAAGGAATTGTCAAAAACTGTCTCTTGTCATTTTTAACATTTTTGACAGTTTTTTAGTGAAATGATGGGGTACTTTTGTACCCCCTTACCATTTCACACAGGGGGGAGGGCCGGGATCTGGGGGTCCCCTTGTTAAAGGGGGCTTCCAGATTCCGATAAGCCCCCCGCCCGCAGACCCCCACAACCACCGGCCAGGGTTGTGGGGATGAGGCCCTTGTCCTCATCAACATGGGGACAAGGTGTTTTGGGGGGCTACCCCAAAGCACCCTCCCAATGTTGAGGGCATGTGGCCTGGTACGGTTCAGGAGGGGGGGCGCTCTCTCGTCTCCCCTCTTTTCCTGCGGCCTGCCAGGTTGCATGCTCGGATAAGGGTCTGGTATGGATTATTGGGGGGACCCCACGGCGTTTTTTTTTTTTATTTTGGAGTGGGGTTTCCCTTAAAATCCATACCAGACCTGAAGGGTCTGGTATAGATTTTGAGGGGGACCCCACGCCATTTTTTTAAAAAAATTTGGCCGGGGTTCCCCTTAATATCCATACCAGACCTGAAGGGCCTGGTATGGAATTTAGGGGGACCCCCCACCTCTTTTTTTTTATTTTGGTTCGGGGTTCCCCTGTGGGGAATTCCCATGCCGTTTTTATCAATGAACTTCTATGTGTATTGTCGGACCGGCAATGCATTAATAGCCACGAGTAGTTTTAAATGACTTTTTTTCCTTTGAAATGTCATTTTGCTGTCAGACTGTTCTAAACTCGGGAAACATGCGCCCCTTTACAGGCATACTATAGACACCGCCCAGGTATGAAATTTAAAGGGATATTACGCTTTTATTGTTTCACTTTAAGCATTATTAAAATCACTGCTCTCGAAAAAACGGCCGTTTTTAAAACTTTTTTTTGCATTTATCCATGGCTCCTGGGGCAGGACTCAGGTCCCCAAACACTTTTTATGACAATAACTTGCATATAAGCCTTTAAAATTAGCACTTTTGATTATTCATGTTCGTGGCCCATAGACTTGTGTTCGAACAAATTTTCCAAAGGTGCAGATCAAAAAAGATGGGTTTTTTATTTTCCATAAAAACCAACATACAGGTTAAACTGTGAGCACAGATAAAAAGCAATATGGGGAGCGGTGAAACCAAGCCCTATGCGTTTCTTCCTAATAGGACTTCTACTGGGGCATCTGAAGAAGTCCTATTAGGACGAAACTCGTAGGGCTAGGTTTCACCGCTCCCCAATTTGATTTTTATCCGTGATCACATTTTGACCTGTATGTTTGGCTTTTATGGAAAATAAAAAACCCATCTTTTTTGATCTGCACCATTGGAAGTCCTCTTCTTTTTTTGCATATCCTCTGTATCGTGAGCCTGTCTGACCCTTCCATCTGGTCATTCACAGCTCAGTGGCTGTCTTTACCATCGAGACCCCACCGAGAGACCTCTGAACCCTCAAGGACCCCTTGGACCGTTCCTGCTGAACCATTGATCGTGATATCCATGCTCGATTGACCTGGTGTCACTGACATCCAGCTCCACTGGTTCGCCATTTGTTTGGACTGACTCACTTGGGACTTATTAGTTGCACCTTCACTTTCTCACAGTTGGGACTTCCATATTTTTATTTATGAATTTTCACAGTTTAACTCATACTGTTTTCCATATTAGCGCTACATTTCCACCCATTTTCACCCATGAATTTTTGTCACATTTGTATGTAGCAGCTGACCTTTTTTTGTTCTCACAGGGTAGCGCAATCATTTTTTGCCCTTTACCCTTATTTGGGGCATAGTAGGAGATTATGGAGTATAGTATTCCTTCAATTGTGCCCTTTACAAGAATAAACCTACGCTCTGGATCTCTGTAACCAGAGATGTGGGAGAATTTGCTGTTCTTTGAAAAGAGTATTGCTACCCCTTATGTCTTGTTTGCCGCGTTTGCGAGATAAAACGTTGGGTAGTGTGAGTGGAGGAATTTGGGGTTGTATCAAATTGGAAAGTGCATCTCTTGAAGTAACACTACGTCCAGTTTAATGGACATAGTGTTCAAATGCTAATTTCCTTTTCCTTGACATTGTGTGAAGCTATCCTGAGGTCCGCTCCTTTATTTGTTATGTCAGTCATTGGAACAGAGGGGTGAAACGCAATCATATCCACAGTCACTTACCCTTAGTCGTCTTCTACCTTTCAGAGGAGAGATGAGAGTGGTGTGGGTGTCGCTGGTAGTTTGGAGTCTGGGAAGAATCTTCACCTGTTGATAGGCTTTAGGAGAAAAGAGAGTTAGAAGGGGGGGGACAAAACATAAACACACGTCTTCTTGGACGACCAACGGTGACTAACGGAGGGCATTTCCGCCAGACACCTACTTTTAAACATCGGCCCCCCCTAGGGGCAAGCCGACAACCCATTCCACAGAAACACATCCTGCTTCCAAGGGATGGGTAGAGGCGCAAGGGGGTCACCCCAGACCCTTGCGATAACATGAAATTAACACATAAACTATGCACAGAAAATATCAACTTGTTGTCAATTCTATCATTTAACCATAACAGCGACTCAGTGACTCTGAAAAACATATATGCGTAAAAACCCCCAGGTACCTCTTTGGTCTTCCCACACTTCCTACAGGAAAGGGGGGGAAGAGGAAGGAGAACCATAGTTAGGGAGAAAAAATGAGTTTGAGATCCCTGTTCGGTAAAGTAGCAGTGAGGGGTCTCGAACTGAGACTTGCCGAGAGTCCCCCTGCGATTGTGTGCCTTTGTTACTCAGATTCCCGTAGACTTGTCCTAGCAAGGGGAAAGGTCCCCGCAACTTGGGGTTCGAGTCCAGCCCAACTACAGGTCCCTGTGAGGAAGAAATAAAACAAACCGTTTGATCCCAACTTGGCCGCGGGGTGGTAAGGTGGGCTGTTATGGAAGTCTCTTCGCCGCGGCCCTGGGTTAGCTTGTGGGGATGTTTAAGAACTTTGTGGGTCAGGTAAGTGGGGGCTAACTAAACGTTAACTTAGGTTTGGAGCGACTAGCTCCATCAACAGAAGAAACTGTGTGGTGAGGGATTCAGGACGTCATCTTATGGAGGCCTTCCATCTTTATATTTCTTGGTCCTTCCTTTGTTCCATAGAGGAGAGACTGGGCAAGCCGGAGGGGGTCAGTTGGAGGATCCAGCTGAGGCCGTGGAAAAGTCCATGGGTGCTTCCTGCGAGATTAACTTGAGGTGTAGGAAGAGTTTCTCGCCGTCCAGTAGATTGGAGTGTGCTTTGCCTTGGATTGTGAACTTCACCACGAATAGGAAAGCCCAGTGATATTTAATGTCCCGTTGAGTGAGGACTGTAAGTAGTGATTTGAGAGTTTGCCTTTTTTGGATGGTGGAGGGAGAGAGATCAGCAAAAATTTGCATCTAGTGTCCTTGGTACTGTAATTTAGACTTTGTATATGATTGTCGCATAACCTCCTCCTTAACAGCATAAAAATGAGGTTTAACGATTATGTCTCTCGGTGTGCCATCTTTTCTGGTAGGATCCCGGGGCCCTATGAGCCCTGTCTAGCTCCAGTCGATGGGGCAGCATGTTGGGAATGAGCTCTGTGATAATGTCCCGTACAGTGAGGGGGATATCGGTAATGGTTTCTGGAAAGCCACGTATTCGGAAGTTATACCTCCTGGACCTGTTCTCGCGGTCATCAATCCTGGAGAGGGCCGTATCAAGTTGATCCTGCAGGGTCTGAATATGTGTTGCATTCTGGTTGGTTCTGGACACTGTAATGTCCAATTTGTTTTCAATGGCCTCCATTCTGGATCCTAGGTTGGCAAAAAAAGATTTGATATTGCTGGTAATTTGTCAGAGAGGTTACTTTGTTGGTCGCGGTGCTGGCGGCCCTGGTGCGCGCCGGTGTGCGCTGGCACGCGCGTTCCTCTTTGCGCTGATGTGCGCGCCCCTGTGGGTGCTGGTGTGCATGATCCTGTGGGTGCTGGTGTGTGCACTGGCGTTCGGGCATGTGCGCACGGGTGTGCACGCAACTGTGTGTGTCGGCATGTGCACGTGCGCGGCATTTGGCGCCAATCGGCCTATTTAGGTTTGCTGTGCACTCTGCTCAGTGCTACCTGTGCCCTTATTTCTGTTACCTGTACCTGAGTTCCTGATCTCCTGACAACGCGGCTTGTTCCTCTGATACCCCTGACTTCCGCCTGCACCCGACCTCGGCCTGTTTGACTCTGCTTCTGCCTGCTCCTGTTGTACCATTATTGCCGTCTGTTGCCGAACCCTGCCTGTGCCCCGACCTGCCTGCTCTGCTCCTGCTCAGCACCTGTTTGCCTGTGTTCCAGCCTACCTGTCTGCTGCCTGAAGATCATCTTCCTTCCAGCATCTGGATCCTTACCACCAGGCTCTCATACCATTCTGCACTACTGTGCCTTCTGTCTATTCTATCAGAGGCCAATAGTCGGACACGTAAGGGAGACCACCCTCTTCCCAAGCGGACTTACCGGTCTGGTAAGTGGAAGTCTGACAGTATCAGGCAGCCATGACCGAGTCCGGGCAGGGGGCCTCCCCCATTGAGGAACTGTGTAGACATCTGGCGGGTCTCACTCAAACGGGGAAGAGCCTTCAGGAAGGCTACTCAAGACTGGAGGAACAAGTTCAGGTCCTAGCCTCTCCTTCCAATCCCCAAGGAGCATCTTCTGCCGGATTTACAGCCACACCCTCCGTAGTAATGCTTCCTCCAGAGCCCAGAGTACCCACACCGGAAAAGTTTGCCGGAGAACGCAGCAAATACCATGTCTTCCGTAAAGCCTGCGAGCTCTACTTTGCTCTGCAACCCCGCACCTTCTCCTTGGAAGCAACTAAAGTGGGCTTTGTTATCTCCCTGTTGACTGGCGAGCCTCAAACCTGGACCCACCGCCTGCTGGAGCAAATGTCTGGATCCCTGGATAACCTTGACGCATTCTTTTTGGTAATGTCCCAGCTTTACGACGACCCCTAACTGACTGCAACTGCCGAAGCCGCACTGCACTCCCTCCAACGAGGCCGTAGAGCGGCTGAAGACTATGCGGTAGAGTTTAGATGCTGGAGCTCTGACACAGACTGGAATGACGCTGCCCTGCGTTACCAGTTCCGGATGGGGTTATCCGACGCACTTAAGAGTTGGCATGAGTTAGAATACCTCAGTCCTTGGAGGAACTCATCAACCTCTCCATCCAAATAGACCGTCGCCTAAGGAAGAGTCGGTCTGAGAGGTCTACCAGCCATTTCCGCCCCACCTGGATGCTTCCTAAGGTTCCTAGTCCTTCCAGTCAGTTTCCTCCCACCTCTACAGCTCCAGTCCTAGAAGCTCCCGAACCCATGCAGCTTGGCTTGCTCCGTCCTATGCTTGCTCCGGAAGAAAAGCTGCGCAGATGTACCCTCAACTTGTGCCTGTATTGCGGAGAACCCGGACATTATGTGAGGGCCTGCCCCAACAAGACGCATAAGTGCCTTCCTTCCTCTCCTATGTGTGCATCTGTTTTGCCTAAATCCAGTACTCAACCTGCTCTTTCCATTACATTACAGCTTACAGGAGGGAATATCCCAGTATCAGTCATCATTGACTCCGGAGCATGCAGCTCCTTTGTCTACTTGACCTTCGCTGCCAACCACTGCATTCCACTTCAATCCAAGACCCAGGGACTTGCTGTACACCTTGCGGATGGCTTCACCCTTAGTTCCAGCCCTGTCACACAGGAGACTATCCCTTTGCTGGCCACCACGGGCACCCATCATCAGGAATTTCTACGCCTGGATGCCATCTCTTCTCCTCTTTTTCCTATCATCCTGGGAATGCCCTGGCCACAAGCCCATAATCCCAGCATTAACTGGGCTAGAGAGGAAGTCAAATTCCTGTCAGAGAATTGCCAGCAGCACTGTCTGTGCGGGTCATCTGATAAAACTTCTCAACTCCTTTGCTTGGACTCAGATCCGGAGCTACGTCATTCCATTCCCGAACCTTATCAGGACTTTCTGGACGTGTTCAGTAAGAAGGGAGCAGAAACTTTCCCTCCACACAGGCCTTATGACTGCACAATAGATCTATTACCTGGTATGGAAGTTCCTTTTGGAAGAGTCTTTCCATTAACTGAGCAGGAGCTAGACAAACTAAAAGGCTACATAGATGAAAATCTGAAGAAGGGGTTCATCCGTCCTTCCACCTCCCCAGCTGGTGCTGACATTTTCTTTGTTGAAAAGAAAGACCATTCTCTAGGTCCCTGCATCGACTATCGGGAGTTGAACAAGATAACTATTAAAAATCGTTATCCTCTACCTCTTGTGCCAGAACTCTTCCAAAGGCTAGGAACCGCAGTCATTTTCACGAAGCTAGATCTCCACGGAGCTTACAACTTAATCCATATCCGAGAAGGGGACAAATGGAAGACGGCCTTCTGTACTCGATTTGGGCACTTCGAGTACCTTGTCATGCCCTTCGCTCTGTGCAATGCACCTGCAACATTCCAACACTTTGTCAATGTCATTTTCCGCGATTACTTGGACTTGTATGTGATAGTGTATCTTGACAATATCCTAATCTTTTCTCCTTCATTAGCTGATCACCACAGACATGTCCGGAACGTTCAAACTTGGCTCAGGCAACATGGGCTTTATGCAAAACCCGAAAAATGTGAGTTTGAACTCCAGTGCATTAAATTCTTGGGCTTAATCATCTCGGTCGAGGGCATCAGGATGGATCCCCAAAAGGTATCTGCCATCTTGCATTGGCCTGCACCCATTGATAAGAAAGGCGTGTAGCGCTTTGTTGGTTTTTCCAATTTCTACCGGAAGTTCATCAAAGGCTTTTCTGCAATAATTGCTCCTATTACCGAGCTGACCGGGCAAGGAACCCGATTCTCTTGGACCCCTAAGGCCCAGTCAGCTTTTAAAAAACTTAAGGAATTGTTCACATCAGCTACCATTCTGAAACACCCTAACCCTGCTCTACCATTCATCTTGGAGGTTGATGCCTCGGAAATTACAGTAGGAGCGGTGCTCTTTCAGCGGCAGGGCGCCAAAGCTCTCCTCTACCCAGTAACGTTCTTCTCTCGCAAACTCTCAATGTCAGAAACTATGACATGGGAGATCGGGAACTTTTTGCCATCAAGGCGGCTCATGAGGAGTGCTGTTACCTACTGGAGGGTGCTGCACATCCCATTTTGGTCTATACAGACCATAAAAATTTTGAGTACTTGAGAACAGCTAAAAGACTAAGACCATGGCAGGTCAGATGGGCACTTTTTTTCTCCAGATTTCAATTTCATATCACTTACAGACCCGGGTCTAAGAACATCAAGCCGGATGCACTCTTCTGCATGTTTCATGACTCAGAGAAAACCTTGCCTACAGACACGATCCTTCCCTCTGGGAACTTCTTGCTCCTCCAAGGGGACCTTATGTCTCGGATAAGACAGGCTTCTGTGGGAATGTCCCCGTCTGCTGAAACCAATTTAGGAGATGGACTTTTTTTTTGTCAAATATGATTTTATTACATTTTTTTAGGAATGAATTGCATATACATACTATAACAGTGTTTACAGAATGGGAGATCATAGTCTCCTAAAATAATAAGCATATATTACAAAAGAAACTTAACATATAATAAATTTATACATACAAAAACTCACAAATCTAAGTATCCCCTTATCTCACTGCTACAGTAATCTAAGTTCCTGTTTCTTATCACCTTATGTGACAAAGCACCTCTGCTTCATTCTGTATACTTTAACTTAAAAAACAAATCTAAATAGAGGACAAGAGGAGATATAACATAAAAAAGGGGGGGTAGGGGAAAGGGAAAGGGGGGTCGAGGGAAGAGGGAAGGGGGGGAGAGGGAAGAGGGAAGGGAAGTTTTAGAGAGGAAGGGGAAAAAAAATAAATAGGGAAAGGATTCTGAAAATGGCGCTTAGTATCGCATCTGATGTCTCTTTGATCGCACATCATATCTCTTAACTCAGACTCATATCCGTGTTTCACAGCCCTAAGGGGGAGTTACCCTCTTCTGAATTAATAAACAAATTCCAAGAGGTCCATGTCTTTTTATATATCTCTTGTCTATCAGTTGCTGTCAATATCAGGTCCTCCATCTTTCCAAAGTCTTCCACTTTCCTCAGCCATAATGCTGTGGTCGGTGGATTCTGCTGTTTCCATATCAAAGATATACAGAATTTAGCTGCATTTAGTAAATGACATAGGATAGATTTTTTATATGTTTTCGTTGGTATAGTGGTAATATGTAATAAAAAGAACGGCGGGTCATTCGGGACTTGAAAATTAGTAAATTTCTGGGCAATCGTTTGAACCATTGCCCAGTAAGAAGTCAACTTAGGGCACGTACAAAATATATGCAGAATCGTCCCTTTATCTGTACCACATCGCCAGCAATGCTCTGACGCATCTGGAAAGATAGCATGAAGTCGACTAGGTGTCATATACCATCTTGTAAATATCTTATAATTGGTTTCCTGTATTTTGGTACAGATTGAAGATTTATGGGAAAGCTCAATCATATTTTGAATTTGTAAATTAGTAAATGTGTGATGCAAATCTGTACTCCATTTTAACATACAGGCCAGTTCTGGTTGCTCCCTAGGGGAGTTAAGTAACTTATACATCCCTGAGAGGACGTGAGACAATGGTTCTGTTCCCGAGCAATGCTCCCCAAATTCAGTCAGTTGTCTAGTATATGCCTGCGGGTCTGGTATAGTCTGAAGAAAATAATATAATTGAGCTGCATTCCAGAACGCAAGTTGGTAGGGGCCCCCGGGGGCAGTCAGCTCCTCCATATTAGGCCATCTATCTCTCGACACAAACTGTGATGCAATAGTTCGCTCAGTCTCCCTTAGAGTCAAAAATTGCGTGGTTGAAAGGCCTGGTATAAATTTGGGGTTCCCAATTATCGGGGTCAATGAAGATGCCATTGTCGTTTGTTCCGCGTATGTAATAGCGTGTAGGCATTGTTTCAAAGTATTCCCTATCAAGGGATGAGATTTTAGATCTGGCAACACAAAATCCCAGAATCACAGCGCCCTACTCAAAGGTACTGGGGATTGGCACTGTTCTACTTGCACCCACAACTTCAGGTCACTATGGCGTTGCCAATCAATTACTCTACTAAGTTGGCAGCACAGTGGTGTAGTAAGTAGCACTCTCGCCTAGCAGTAAAAATGGTTGCTGGTTCGAATCCCAACCACGACACTACCTGCCTGGAGTTTGCATGTTCTCCCTGTGCCTGCGTGGGTTTCCTCCGGGTGCTCCGGTTTCCTCCCACACTCCAAAGACATGCTGGTAGGTTAATTGGCTTCTGTCCAAAATTGGCCCTAGTATATGAATGTGAGTTTGGGACCTTGGATTGTGGGCTCCTTGAGGGTAGGGACAAATGTGAGTGTGCGATGTATGTGTAGAGTGCTTCATAAATTGATGGCACAATATGGGTACCTTAAATAGATAGGGATAATTGTAGACACGCACCCACACTCACTCAGGTTGAACTGGATGGACTGGTGTCTTTATTCAACCTTACTAACTATGTAACTATGTAACTGCTTGATAATACCTCCTGATATCTGGCAACGCCAAGCCACCATATTGTTTTGGTAAGGTTAATAAGGTGCGTGAAAGACGTGGTTTCTTATGCGCCCAGACAAACCTTGTAAACAATGCCTGCAGCTGCCTAAAATAAGAAAGCGGTATCTGTATCGATAGGGCCTGAAATAAGTATAAAAATGTTGGCAGAATGCACATCTTTATTAAATTACACCTACCGATCCAAGAATGTAAATTAGCGTGCCACTTATCTAATAGCAGTCTGAACTCTGTAAGTAATGGTGGAAAATTAAGCTCATAAGTACGGGTTAAATCTGCTGGCATTTTTGTGCCTAAATAATTCAGGGCAAGTGTAGTCCACTTAAAGTAGAAGTCTCCTCGGACTTGTATAAGAGTTCGTACTGGCAGTGCAACCCCCATAGCCTCTGATTTAGAAAAATTGATTTTCAAGTTTGATAAGGCACCATATAAATCAAATTGTTTAAGGAGATTTGGTAAGGATACTGCTGCATTTGTTAAAGAAAATAATAGGTCATCGGCATAAGCAGACACCTTATGTTGTGTATTACCCACTGTCACTCCTTGTATATTCTGATTTAGCCTGATCGTGGAAAGAAAAGGCTCCAAGGTAAGGGTATATAAAAGAGGGGACAGTGGGCATCCCTGCCTGGTACCATTCCTAATTATAAAAGACTTTGAGAGCACCCCATTCACCTTAACCTGTGCGGTCGGATTTAATATATATTGGCTATCCGGTTCATCATCACCTCCCTAAGTCCAATATGTCTGAGAACGGAGAGTATAAATTGCCAACTTTCTCAGCATCTGTATTTAAAAAGACACATGGAGCTTTCATGGACTTCGTCACGTGAAGTAGGTTCAGCACTTTAGAAGTGCTGTCCCTCGCTTCACGTGTCGGGATAAATCCAACCTGATCTAAGTGGATTAATTTTTGTAAAAGGTTTGACAGTCGGTAGCCAAGATTTTAGTATAGAGCTTAAGGTCTACATTTAAAAGTGAGATAGGCCTATAGCTACCGCACAAGGTAGGGTCCTTACCTTCTTTATATATCACAGCAATGTGGGCTCCTAGAGTATCCCTAGCGAATGAAGATCCAGAGTCAATCGAACCAAATAGATTAATCAAGCGTGGACCTAATATTTCAAATAGTCTTTTATAGTATTGTACAGTAAACCCGCCCGGACCCGGGGCCTTCCCTGATTTCATAGACCCTAACGCTTGTTGAAGTTCCAACAATGTTATTGGGGCATCTAGTTCCATACATATCTTATGGGCTAAGGACGGCATTTGAGATGTTTGAATATATTCATCTATAGCAGATCGAGGCGGTATAGGTAATGCTAGATCATATAGGTGTAAATAAAATTCTTTAAATTCCTGGGAGATATGCGTTGGTAAATTTACTTTTTGGACGTTCCCATTGACAACTTGGGGGATATATATTGACAGTTTATGTTCTCTCACTTTTCTTTCCAATACTTTCCCACATTTATCACCCGATTCATAGTTCACCTTACAGCAAAACTGTAACGCTGCTTTCACCTTGTATTGAAGCAAGTCGGTAATTTGCTTCCTCAGTACTGCCAAGTCTGTTTCTAGAGTTTTATCAGGAGCATGTTTATGACTAGATTCTGCAATCGCTAATTTATCAAGTAATTCAGTAAGCTGTTTTGTTCGTTCTCGTTTAACACGAGCCCCATGCTTAATAAAAACACCTCTAAGAACTGACTTATGTGCTTCCCATAAAATTCCTGGGTCACAATTTGGTAGGTCATTCATCTGAAAGTACAATGTCAACTCTTTAATCACATCCTCTAAGACTTCTGGTATCTGTAAAAGACTTTCGTTAAGTCGCCAGTAGTGATGTCTAGATGTCTGAGCTCCTGTCAGATCATAAGTCAGGAATACAGGGGCATGGTCTGACCATGTAATATTTCCTATGGATGTAGCCCGGACTGCATGGAAACAGGTATGGGGAATCAAAAAATAATCTATCCTGGTATAGATTTTATGTGGGGGTGAATAAAACGAGTAATCTCATTCCCTAGAATGCTGCAATCTCCATACGTCAATCAATTGAGCTTTATGAAATAATTTTGCAGTAAGTTTCAGTTGGCTAGGAGGAATGGATGATATCCCTGTGGAGGTATCTGTTGATGGTATCAAAGGTATAATAAAATCTCCTCCTAGTATCAACTGCCCCTCTGTGAAATCTAGAAGCTTCTCTAATGCCTCATGTAAAAAAGAGGCTTGATTTTCATTGGGAGTATAGATTGTTGCCAGTGTCATCTGCTTGTTCCCCAGGATGCCCTTTATATAAATATATCGCCCTGTAGGATCTATCAATGATATTTGATGGCGCCAAGGTATTTTGCTAGAAATTAATATCGAGACTCCTTTTGATTTAGCCATCGAATTAGTAGCATGGTATGTCAACGAGTAAAATCTGTTTTGGCGATATTGAAATCTGTCTGTCTTAAAATGTGTCTCTTGAATGAAAGCTATATCAACACGTAAATGTTTCAGATCATGTAGTAGCATACGTCGTTTGTCAGGTATATTAAGACCCTTAGCATTCAGAGACATAACTACTATAATATCCAGCGCCATTTTAGGAATAGGGGAAGGGAGATAAAGGGAAAAAATACGGGGAAGGAAGGGGGAGGGAGGGAGAAAGAGAAGAAAAAAAAAAGAGGGAAAAAAAGGGGGGGGGGGAGATATCACTCCTCTTCTCCACTAATTACCCTCAGGAAAGCACCTTCTTCTGGTCTTACTGGACCATGTAGGCACAGGCCTAACTGGGAGAGTGGTCTGAGATGTCTTTTATAATAGAAAAAATTAGGGGGAGGTTTATAGCTACCTACAACTACTCCCTTAACCTCTTTGTCATATTGTATTGTATCTTATTTTGTGCTATAAATATAGAGTGACTTTTTGTCTATGTGATATTCTCACCACCATATCCTACCCCCTGTCTTAGGGGGAAACCTTGAATCTTTGAATTGTACTTTACTCATTTAATCATAAGTGACATATAGTGATAAAAGACAGAATAAATAAATAAATAAATAAATAAATAAATAAAATGTTGTAATTCCTTGCCACCTTAAACCACTAAGTGATAATAGTCTTAATAAATTTAAATAATATTCTCACACTATGAAAAATAAAACCCTTGTCCCCAATCTCACACACACACAAAAAAGAAAACCCCAGAAAAATGGGAGGAAAAAAAAAACTATAACTAAAACACTCACTAACACCTCCTCTCCCCCAATTTCCAATCCCACTTTTGTTCTGTTTGAGTATTTGTGGGTCTCACAATCAGCGGAGAAAAAGAGAAGTAGTGAAACCCATCCTATCTTGTTCCCCCATAGATTCAAAAAAAAAAAAAAGAGGGGGAGGAAGGAACAAAATAGAGAGAGAGAAAAAAAGAAAAAAAGAAAGAAAAAAAAACAAAAAAAGTGAAAAAAGGAGCCCCTTTTATCCCCCCCAAAAAGGGAGGGGGGGTAAAATGTTGGCCAAAAAAAAACAAAAACATTTTCCCTTTCCTTTACCTTCCCCTCCCTCTCCCTCCCCCCTCCCCCCCTCTCTCCTCCCTCCCCCTCCAATTCTATGGTTTCCTCACAGTCCTTCCATATTTCTCTTCCATTTTTAGTTTTCTACCAGAGTTTCTTGTTGATTTCTTTGCTCTTTTAATCCTTGAGATTCTGGGTCTAGCCTCCTTAGTTCAGCAGGCCTTCGTGGTATTTGTCCCCGGATTGCTTTTAGCCATTTGGGAATGAGAATTGCCTCTGCTTCCAGAAAGAAAAACAGCCCAGGTAAGTCTGCTGGGCTAGACAAGAAAAAAGATGAGTGGCCTTTCCTTACGGTTAGCAAGATGGGGTACCCCCACCGATATGTACCCCCTAGTTGCCTAATCTTGTCTAGTAGTGGACGTAGCAACGCTCTCCTTTGCAAAGTATTCCTCGATATATCTGCTAATATTTTTATAGGGGATCCATTGAAAATAATCTCTCTCAGCTTCCACACCTTGCGTAGAATGATCTCTCTGTGTGTACAGCATACAATGTCTCTAGGTCTTTTCAAATCTGTGGAGTGGGGAACCATAGCTCTATGAACCCTCTCAAACATGAGGTCCTGGGGGGCCACCGGGAGCGCCAGTTGTTGGCATATTTTCAATACTATAGATTGTAAAGTCTCCTCACCTGTATCTTCCGGGACCACCCTCAGCCGTAGATTGTTACAACGGCTCCGGTCCTCAAGCTGTTCCAGGTGCAGCTGTAGTGCGAGAGCCTGTACAGCTTGCTGATCCTCTGTCTGCTCCAGCTTAGCCACTCTCCTCTCCAACAGGGCTGATGCTGTTTCTCCAGTAGAGACCCTTTCCGCCAATGATTGTACCTCTACCCGGATAGTTTGAAAGTCTTTACGATGCATCTCCTTCACATGAAGGATCAGTGTCTCCATATCAGCACAGGTAGGTAATGCCTGGAGGAGATCTTTAAGGGCCTTGATTTCTCCCTCCATGGTAGGTATCAGTGCACCAACTTGCTGTCTCTGCTCCTGTGTAGTCTGCTGTATGATAGGAGCACAGATAGTTACTGTAGCCACTACAGGAGTTGACGCTGGTAAAGCAGCCATTACAGCTTCCAAATGAGAGGCAGGCTGAGCCCCCATCGTATGGTTCCATAGGCTGGCGGATCTTGTCCCTGGAAAGTAGCTCTGTATCTCTGGTTGAAGTGTGGCTGCTGCTGTGCTCTTCTCTTTTTCCTTCCCCCTTCTTGTGGTACTCAAACCGAAAGGGCAGTTATTTTACCGGCTAGTTTGCTACTTTGCTGGAGGACATCAGGAGCTCTGATAGCACGTCTCCACTTTCTGCAAGGCTAGTTAAAAACACCTGAACATATTCAAAAAATACGGGGGTTTGGTCACACTATATGGTCATATAGTGCTAAGCCTACTTACTGCGACAAAGTACCCCGAATTAGTGGGTCCTACTCTAGTAATAGAATGGAATATCCTTTGTCTCAACCATGGGAGCTAAACTCCTCTATGTGGGAGAACTGAAGGGGATACATCCTAAACACTGGTGGCCACTAAATAAGAGGTAATGAGGCTGGGGAGGGGTGCTCCAGCCCAAAAAACCTGGTCAGGGTCTAGTCCAATATACAAGTACATATTTGGGGGGCACACCCTACAATGCGTTTAAATTCAAGATGGTGCTGCTATAAGACCTACAAACAGTACAAAATATTTTACAGCGCATACATACAAGAATGACATTTCCTGTAAGGCTAGTTAAAAACTGTAAAATATTTTGTACTGTTTGTAGGTCTTATAGCAGCACCATCTTGAATTTAAACACATTGTAGGGTGTGCCCCCCAAATATGTACTTGTATATTGGAATAGACCCTGACCAGGTTTTTTGGGCTGGAGCACCCCTCCCCCTCCTCATTACCTCTTATTTAGTGGCCACCAGTGTATAGGATGTATCCCCTTCAGTTCTCCCACATAGAGGAGTTTAGCTCCCATGGTTGAGACAAAGGATCTTCCATTCTATTCCTAGAGTAGGACCCACTAATTCGGGGTACTTTGTCGCAGTAAGTGGGCTTAGCACTATATGACCATATAGTGTGACCAAACCCCCATATTCTTTTACTATGTTCAGGTGTTTTTAACTAGCCTTGCAGGAAATGTCATTCTTGTATGTGTGCGCTGTAAAATATTTTGTACTCACTCCTCTTTCATCTCCTGAGATAGACTATTTTGACACAAAGACAAGATCGTGGTTCCTGAGGTCTTAAAGGTAGCTGTAATGGAGCTTTGCCACGACCATAAGTTTGCCGGACATTTTGGTGCCCTGAAGACTGCTGAGCTGGTACAGTGTACTTTCTGGTGGCCCCAACCGCTCAATGATTGGAAAAAATATGTGGATTCATGCAACACTTGTGCTCGAAGTAAAAATAGCCGGACAAAAGCTTGGGGCCTACTAAAACCCTTCAAAGTGAGGTGTGGATAACACTGCGCTAACCCAATAAACAATAGTGAAGCTGCTACATACAAATATGACCAATATTCAAACCGTGTTATAATAAAAATGTAGCGCTAAAATGAACAAAAAAGGGAGTGATGTGATGATCAGTGAGTGCAATTCACTGAGACATAAAAGGAAAATGGATATATAAAGTTCAATGACTATAGTATATTTAAACTAAGCCACAATAAAAAATAAGTGAAAAAAGTCCCATCATGGAGAGTAAATGGTGAATCCAAAGGAAATGAAAAATCTTCAGGTCTGTGTCATCAGCATGAAAATCTCAAATGACAAATAGATTGAATACTCCTACCAGAGACGGTGGATTCGGATGCCAGTGACACCGAATCGAACAGGCTTAGAGATCCAAGATGGAGGTGGTCGTCCAAGGAACCCCGGATCTCAAGGGGCATCCCCTCTCCGCTTTACCGATCAGGATGAAGACGGCCAATCAGAAGGGACCATGGGTGAATGATGAAATGTCCAAACCTCGTGGGAATTCCCAGAGTGTAGGGAGGCAAAAAAAATGAAATGCGCCAATAGTGCAGATCAAAAAGGTATATTTATTGGGTCACACCAATAAACAAAGCAATTAAAAAGCTTGATCACGTAAATAAAATCAAGTGTAGGGAAGAGTATAGCTCGCCCAAATCAAGTGTAGGGAAGAGTATAGCTCGCCCAAATCAAGTGTAGGGAAGAGTATAGCTCGCCCAAATCAAGTGTAGGGAAGAGTATAGCTCGCCCGCCGAGCGAGCTATACTCTTCCCTACACTTGATTTTATTTACGTGATCACGCTTTTTAATTGCTTTGTTTATTGGTGTGACCCAATAAATATACCTTTTTGATCTGCACTATTGGTGCATTTCATTTTTTTTGCCTCCCTACACTCCGGGAATTCCCACAAGGTTTGGACATTTCATCATTCCCTCATGGTCCCTTCTGATTGGCCGTCTTCATCCTGATCGGTAAAGCAGAGAGGGGATGCCCCTTGAGATCCGGGGTTCCTTGGATGACCACCTCCATCTTGGATCTCTAAGCCTGTTCGATTCAGTGTCACTGGCATCCGAATCCACCGTCTCTGGTAAGAGTATTCAATCTATTTGTCATTTGAGATTTTCATGCTGATGAAACACAGACCTGAAGATTTTTCATTTCCTTTGGATTCACCATTTACTCTCCATGATGGGACTTTTTTTCACTTATTTTTTATTGTGGCTTAGTTTAAATAAACTATAGTCATTGAACTTTATATATCCATTTTCCTTTTATGTCTCAGTGAATTGCCCCCTACTAAAACCCTTACCCGTCCCAGAAAGACCGTGGAGAATGATCTCGATGGATTTCATCGTGGAACTCCCCCCGTCTGAAGGCTTTTCTACCATCTTTGTTGTGGTGGACAGGTTGTCCAAGATGGCACACTTCCTTCCCATGAGGGGCACACCCTCGACCATGGAGACAGGAAAGATTTTTGTCAAAGAAGTTGTAAGGCTGCATGGGGTCCCAGCAAGTATTGTGTCTGACCGAGGTGTCCAATTTACCTTGAGGTTCTGGAAGGCCCTCTGTGGCTCCCTCAAAATCGAGTTGGCATTATCTTTGGCCTATCATCCCCAGATGAACGGGCAACTGAGAGAACCAATTAGACTCTGGAGCAATACCTCCGCTGCTTTTCCGCCTTCTCTCAGGATGTGCGTCTCTTTATTACTCATTGCAAAGTTCACCTACAACAATTCCCTGCATTCTGCCATCAATCAAACACCATTCTTTGCCAACTACGGTTTCCACCCGTCTTTCCTGCCCAGTTCAATATAGTTCAATATCTGAATGTACCGTTCCTGCAGTCTCTGAAACCATGGATTTTTTCTCCACCAATAACAAACTTCTACAAGAAACCATGGCCAAGTCTCAGGAGTACAACAAGAAGATGTTTGATAAAAAGAGGCACGGAGAACTTATCTTGGAACCCAGCAACCAAGTGTGGCTGTCCAAAGCTAACTTAAAAATTACCTGTGCCATGTCGGAGCCCTCGCGAATGTGCACTGATGGTTGTTATTTTTTAAGGAAACACTGTGTTCGATATTCAAATACATCCATGGTCTTCCATTGAGTAACTATCTTTGTGATCTAAATCTGTTTGTAGGTATATCAAATTGCTTACTCTTAAGACATGTCCCAATATCCCAGGGCTTTTTTGGTATGTTGATATGGTGGTGGATTCTTTTGGGGGGGGAATTTTAATATTCAGCCAAGTAATCATAGATAAGAGTTACAATGCAAGTTAGTGCATACAGGCCTTTTAAAGTAGATAACATTGGATTTGCTATCTAGTTGGATATATTACCCATCTAGAATATATTTGTTTTCTTTAATATTATTTGAAATTTTGATAGATGTTGGGTCGAGCTAGGCACAACACAGTCTCTTTGATTTTTTTATATAATGCACATATCATTAGTTATAATACCTTACTCATGAATCTTTATATTAAGCCTACAGACCATCTACTGATTTTTTTATCTATATACAGTATTATGCATGTCCCCATCCATCATTAGTGTCTTCGACACAGTGTTAGTTATTCCAGATATGTAAATTATATATGCAGAGTTTTTGCTTTATTCTATGGAGAAGGCAAATATTGTGGACATGAAATGTAAACCCTAAATAAGTTGAGTCTTTTTGATACCCACACCTGATGCCCTTCACTAAGTGCACTACCTTCACCATCACCACCATTCCCAGTCACCATTTTCAATATCTCTACTACCTGCTATGAAAAAAGTGACTCCATTTATTATGGTCACTATTGCCACCAGCACAGCCACTACCACTAGCTTTAACTGATCTGCTATCGATCCACCAACACCATGTCATCCTGCCACAATGCCCTACTGAAAGAGGCAAATCCCTCTCAACACTCAAACACATTTTTATTCCCTTTATTCTTCACCCTCTTCTATGCATAATTTAAATTGCTAAAAAAAAAGGTGAGGTAGGTAAAACATTTGAGAATCAAAAGAGAGACTCAAGTAACCCCCACCATTTTCACACCAAAAAAAAGAAAAAACATTTTTCATGATTTATGAATTTGCAGAATAGATTTTTTTAGTGGAGTGAATTAAAAGAATGTCACGGATCACATTGCCAGTGTGAATTTGAATGCTTTGTTCAATTGTAATATTCAGCAGCTGAAAGCATACTTAACCAAAATATTGGTTGTTAAGTCACTGCAATGTAACTTGCTGATTATCTAACAAGGCTGTCCCCATGCAGTATGCTAACCCTGCCAGTCATGCTCTATGTATGCTAACTCAGGGCAGGAATATAACATATCACCAATGATACTTTGGTGTTAACAGTGCCCCTGCAAAGATCTCTTCATTAAATATATGTGTTATTTATTACCAGCCTTTGTGCCTGCTGAAAAGATTTAGGTTCTGTGGATTTTTTCAGCCATGCAAGTACACACCAGAAGGAATTTTAAAAAATAATAATGCTCCCGAGATCCTGAAATATCTGCTGACACACCCTGTAAGAAGAAGTTTTTTCCAACCTAAATTCTTCTTTTCATTGCTGGCCAAATCTCAGGTTGCTAGTGCGCTCCAAAACTATAGTTATTATAACTTACATTTCTTTACACATTATATAGTTTTTTTCTTATTCAATAAGAATATATATTTATACATTTCTTATTGTCAACTTCCTTCTCAGTCCAAGTCTTGAAGACCAGAATGCTTTTTTGTTAGAATTTTATTCACAGTAAATGGTAATAAACATAAAAACCAAAAATGCAATATATTGCAGCCTACCAATTATTAGATGTGGCAGCTGCATTTGTTTCTTTAGGCTTTTTTTTCCCCTCTGTTCTCAACTGGTGATCTGGCCAATAACACACCTTCTGTATTAGAGTGCTTATGCTCTGGTTGAAGGAGCACAGGGCCACCAATGAACTGCGACATTGACAGTCTGGAGGAGCAGAATGTAGATGTACTAACTGAAGCCAAACCTTAGCTCACACTGCAGTTATACATGCAGTCACAGCAACAGTTTTTTCCTTTTGGGATAAAGGTTTTTACATGCCTAAATAAAAATGGATCAGTGGTAAATGGTTTGTCTCAACACTCTAATGCCCCGTACACACGATCGGACTTTCTGACAACAAAACCGTGGATTTTTGTTCGAAGGATATTGGCTCCAACTTGTCTTGCATACACACGGTCACACAAATGTTGGCCAACAATTACAAATGTAGTGACGTACAAGACGTATGTGATATCTCTATTAGGAACACTAGTTTTACAAGGCCGAGCACTTCCGGCTCGTACTTGATTCCGAGCATGCGTGGACACACGAGTAGAAAAGTCCGACAACAAACATTTGTTGGCGGAAAATTTGAGAACCTGCTAGCCAACATTTGTTGGTGGAAAGTCCGACAACAAATGTTCGATGGAGCTTACACACGGTCAGACTTTCCGCCAACAAGCTCACATCCAACATTTGTTGTCAGAAAATCCGATCGTGTGTATGGGGCATTAGGCTTAATGTACACGGGACATATTTACAACCTCTCCTGAATGATTTAACTTGACAGATAGTAACCCACGTTTAAAACATCCGTTTTGCCGCGTTCAGCGGCGTTTTGCTGCATTTTGCCGCGTTTAGAAGCGTTTGAAAATTTTTATTTTTTTCAAAATAGCCAAAAATGAAAAACGCCCCTTTAGCCGCATTTAGAAGCGTTTGGCGCTTGAAATGCCTCTAAACTCAGCATCTGAACTCATTTTTTTGCTTTCCAAAAAAGGCTTCTAAACTCAACTGCCAAGAAACGACTATAAACGCCCCTGTGTACATGTACTGATAAGATAACAGAGGAGAGTTCAGGAGCAGTTGAAAAAAATGCCCAACTGTGCCATTGGCTCCCGCTGCTGTCAATCAAATCCTGTGATGAAAGAGCAGGGGATGGGGTCGTGTCATGCTGTCTGTGTCTATGGCGGCAGGTGTGCAACTATAGGAAGCAGAAAAAAGAAAAAAGAAAAAAATAATTGCGCTTCAAAGTGTCTAAATTATGATAAAGAAAACAGCGATGTCTAATTGTGACACAAACACATAACATGAACAAGGAAAAAATTGGATGACTCGCGCTATATAGATTGGTGAATGTGTGATCAGATTCACCACACAAAAAGCACTAAATACAACCAGTATCAGTGAATGCATAAACCATCTGTGTGGTAATATATCACAATCAGTGCAAACAAATGACAAAAAGTATCAGTGAATACATAAATCATCTGTGCACACAAATCACAAAAATAAAGTCCAAACGAAATAAATATATTGAAGAAACCATTGTAAAGAGTAAAAAAATGTCCAAAAAAAGAAACCCGAGAAAAAGTGAATTAGCAATCACGGGTCCTTCAACCGCATGGAACCTCAAATGTGCAGGACCACCACCAACAGTAATGCCCCGTACACACGGTCGGATTTTCCGATGGACAATGTCCGATCGGAGAGCGTTTTCGGAAATTACGACCGTGTGTGGGCGCCATCGGACATTTTCCATCGGATTTTCCGACACACAAAGTTGGAGAGCAGGAGATAAAATTTTCCGACAACAAAATCCGATCGCGTCAATTCCGACCGTGTGTGGCCTGTTCCGACGCGCAAAGTGCCACGCATGCTCAGAAGAAATTCCGAGACGGGACAGCTCGGTCTGGTAAACTTAGCGTTCGCAATGGATACAGCACTTTCGTCACGCTGCAATGTTAAAAATGGTTTAATACAGCGCACTCTCTTCTTCTTTATAATGTGACAAGAATTAAGTAGTTTTGCTGCTCATATTCACACACACTTCTCACAAACTTTTATTTGTGTTTTTTTAGTGGGATTCCCTGAATATATTGTTATTAGTTGTCACATCTGACTTTTTTTTTTTTTTTTTTGTATTTTCAGCCTTTTTTTTTTCTTTAATGTTTGGATTTTTTCCAAGGCTGATCTTTGTTCAATGTTATTTTTATTTTTACTCCAGAATATTTTTGTGTGTGTTTTGTGTGTCAAGTTACCCCAACACCATTGATATCGTTTATTATTTAATCTCCAGGAGATTGTTTGGTGTTGTTGTCCCTTGTTCATTTCACATTGTATATTTGAAATGTACCTGAATCCTCACAAACCAACTGTCAATTTTGAAGTAAAACACATAGGAGAGTATAATTCAAAACAAAAATCCTTTATTAAGGGATCAGAACCAAACAAAGAGGAAGGCAACACTGGATCAACATGAGAAATTAGCGAAGCCTGGGACCCCCACGGCAGACATCAATTCTTCAACATCAAATATGGTGGCCTGAGGAGTCCATATGTAAGGGAGGGCAGTCTGGTCCAGAATTCGCAGAGATCCGGATAACAGCAGATGACATGTGTGTCCCCAGGCTGTGGTACCACAAGAGGCTGCATTTTTTGGCCGACCAGACTGGATCCAGGGTCCTCACTTTCTCGTCCTCCTTTCGCGCTTCCTTCCCGGCTGTGGCTGTGCAGTTGGAGATGTGGCAGGAGGAGGAGTAGGACCTTGAGGAGGACTGGGAGGACCTGGAGGAGAGGGAGGACGAGGAGGAGGACCTGCAGGAGGAGGAGGAGGACCATCACAAAGGTGTGTCTGAGGTGTAATTTGGCCCCTCATACCTTTCTCCAGAGCCTCCGATATGAGGGCCTCACACATTACTTGTTGGCCCTCCTCCATCCTCTGCATTTTATATGCAATGACGGCAGCAATGTTCTCCTCCACGGTCTGTCGTGCTCCCAGGACCTCTGTAGCCCTCCAAAAGAGTCTTCCGGTAGCCTCCTCTAGGGCACTCCTCCTACTGCCACTTTCTCTTTTCAGTGGGGGTGGAGGGACCTGCAGATCAGCCAGCCGGCTCGGGCCGGCCACCTCCTGGCTGAGACTTCCCTGTGTATGAAAAAGGGACATGGTTTAATGTTTTGCATCATCAATCACAATCCTAAATTAGTACTCCCAACTAACATCTAGTTAACATCATTGATTGGACAAGCAGAAATATTTAGAGGAATGCTATACCTGGCTCAATCTGGGCTCCTCCACATGTCGCCTGGAAGGCCCAGGTTGGGCGTCAGAAGCCTCAGCCGGGGGGGAAGGAAGCGTGGAAGGAAGACTGGAGAGGGATGGCCTGGGTTCAGTCTGGCCTGCCAGAAAATGCAGCCTGTCGTAGTACAACATCCTGGGGACATAGATGTCATCAGCTGCTCCGGATCTCTGTGAATCCAGGACTTTCTTGCGCTACCTTAGATATGTGCTCCTCAGGCAACCAATTAATATCTTTAAATAGGTGATGTCTGCCGTGGGGGTCACCTGCTTCACAATTACCAACAATTGCACCAGTGCTGCCTTCCTCTTTGCTTGGTTCTTGAAATGGGGGTGGTTAATCTCCCACAGACAGGGCAGCTCCCTTAGCATATCTATGAATACTGACATGAAGTCATTATCTTTGAGTACCATATCCATGTTCACTGCAAGACACAACACAAGACAAAGCCTAATGTCAGACAAAACTCTCCTAATCTTTTACAATATAGGCCTCAATGTAGAAGCAGTATAGGCACAAGTTTGTCTCTTACCTTCGTTCTTACGATCGGCGCCTCCAATGCTCCTTCCTCAGCTCACAGATCGTACGTAATACGCACGCGTGTTACGCTTTATATACACTGCGCATTCGTGTAACTCCGCCCGCCCCTGACGTTCTTTCTAGTCTATTCCCCGCCCCTTTTCGTTCGGCGCAGTGGATGAAGAGCATGATGGCGGAGTCACAGCAGGTGCGTGATAATTGCAGGAACGAGGAGAAGGAGGAGGAAAGCCCGGATCCAGGCACGTCCCGATCCAGAAGGAGACGTTTTAAGGCCACAAATATGTCCTTTGGGGAGATGTTGGAGATGGTCAACATCATGAAGAAGTCCGACTATGACGGGAAGTATGGGCCTTACCCCAACCCGAACATCCGAAAGGCCAAGATCATGGCGAAAGTGGTCAGGAGTCTTGAGAGGAATTTCGGGGTCCGAAGATCAAAAGATCAGCTCAGGAAGTGGTGGTCGGACCTGAAATTGAGAGAGCCAGAGCAGTACCGAAAGATCCGGAGAGTGCTGCAAAAAAGTAAGTAGTTGTGCTGTGTTCCTATTCTCTCTGTCTTTATTCCGTTCGTTCTGCTCCATATGCTTTTAGTAATTGTAACGTTTAAAAGGGCAACTTTAATGTTCATGGGCCCATTATTCATTCGTATCAAACATTTTTCTTTGGTCCTCTAAAACACCATTGTTTAGGCCATATGCATTTTCCCACATTTTTTTTGGGCCTACTTGGATGCCAAATATTTGTTTGTGTAGATGGGTTTGTTACTAGAATGAAATGCCAACTAGATTGTGTGTAAGGAGAGGACACTGAGCAGCAGTTTTCACATCTGGACACTGGAGCACTAGTGTGGGACCCCAGAACACCATTTTTATTAGGGGGCCACACAGGTGCTCCAGTGTATACTATAGGGGGGTCTCCATCTGTGAAGCTTGTACTAAACAGGTAAAGTATTGCAGCTTGACAAAGGGCAATAAAAAATATACATCTTGGAACTCTGCTAAAATAGACAATTGTACCCCACTTCCAAGCAATGTTTCCTATTTCTAGTTCTGCCATCAAATATCTGTGTGCTAAGTATACCATTTTTGTTTTACATAGGGGAGAAAAGACTCGGAGGACACCCCTCATCCCAGGAGACCAGAGACCCCCCATCTCTGGAAGAAGGTGAAATACCGCAAACCCAAGAAGAAGAGCAGGAGGAAGAAGAAGATGTGGTGGAGATTGGCACCACAACAGGTGAGTGTCTGCGACCACAGGCTCAGGTTACCGATATGGATGGTGGCAGATTTTTGATACCTATTTTTGTTTTCTTTATCTCTTTTTAGGTGATCATGATGTGAGGGAGAGAGAACGCTTTACTTCTGAAAGTGCCCAGATCCTGATCGGGGAGATCATGGGGTGTAATCTCGAATTGCACAACATACAGCAACAAATCAGTGATGTTATTAAAAAAAATAATAACATCATTGATGTTTTGGGGTGAATTTAAAAGGCCACAAAATCACCTTTTTGGATTGTGGTCCAATCTTTAAAATATTTTTGCAAGGTTTTGAAAAGCCAAATTTGGAGGATGCACACAGTGTGCCAACATGTGCTATCTGACATCACGGGAGATCAATGGACGCGTTTTGGGGGTGCAACACCTTCCTCAATTATAAAGTAGCGGTGAGGAAGGGCTTGCTCCCCCAAAACATGTCCCTTGATTCCCCCTGATGGCAGATAGCACATGTTGACATTCTAAACTTGGTGTGCATCTTCCAAATTTGGCTTTTCCAGGGGTGATTTCCCCCCATCTGAACGCTATATCAAACACAGTTCCTAAATACTCATGTCTGATATAGCCTTCAGGTTTTACCATATGTGAACTTTGTAAGTTCAATTTTTTTGGCTTTCTTGTTGGTTTTACACAGGCCTGTTTTATCAGAAAAGGACATTTCAATTTTTGATAATGCTACAGCAAAAATTGTTATACAACAAACATGTTGGTTCGTTTTAAAAACCTTTGGTAAATGCACATGTGATTGTGCAGCTATAAAAAAGTTGGTTACTCAAGAATGTGTGGATTATTGTCTCAACGCTACAACACTTTTGGGGTGATGTAATTGCTGTTTTATGCAAACATGGGGGTTATTTCCTAAGGGCAAATACACTTTGCACTACAAGTGCAGTTTCAGTGCAGTTGCAAGTGCACTTGTAGTGAAATGTGTTTTTGCATTTAGGAAGTACCAGCCAACAGTGTTTTTTATAAGGTTACCCAATCACGACATTTTCTGCACTCAACACATTTCTGTCAGGGTCAGCTAAAACAAACACAAGCAGTAAATGTCCACAAAGAATTTCTTTTGGTTGTTTTTTATTTGAAAAAGGTTTCACAGATTGTATGGCATATTGATAGCCCCCCTACCCGCAAAGAACTCCAGGTATCGTATCCGGACATCACGGGCATTCAGGGAGGGCAAGCCAGGACGGCCACTTTCAAGCGCCGTCAGTGTTGATGGATTTGGGATTCCGGCCTCAGGCCCAACTGAGCCAGCATAGTTGGCTGAATGTTTTCTTAAAAAATTATGGAGAACACAGCAGGCAAGTATTATATGGTTCAGTTTATACTCCGCCATATGGATGGGTGTCTGAAATAATCGGAACCGGCTGGCCAGGATTCCAAATGTGTTCTCCACCACTCTTCGGGCTCTGGCCAGCCGGTAATTAAAAACCCTCTATTCCGGGGTGAGGGTCCTCATCGGGAATGGACGCATCAGGTTGTCCCCCAGTGCAAACGCTTCATCAGCAACGAACACAAATGGGAGACCTTCAACATTGTCCTCTGGAGGTGGCAAGTCCAAGCTGCTATTCTGGAGACGCCTGTAGAACTCCGTCTGGGCGATGACTCCACCATCGGACATCCGGCCATTCTTCCCCACGTCCACATACAGGAACTCGTAATTAGCCGACACCACCGCCAACATCACTATACTATTAAACCCCTTGTAATTATAATAGTACGACCCCGAGTTGGGTGGTGGGACTATGTGGACGTGTTTCCCATCAATTGCCCCTCCGCAGTTAGGAAAGTCCCACCGCTGGGCAAAGTGGGAGGCCACAGTCTGCCATTCCTGTGGCGTTGAAGGAAACTGTTGAGGAAAAAACAATAAACATTACTATTTTTTCACAGAAACATGGCAAGCAGATTAGACACAAACATTATGGGGCCACCTCCAGATAGCATTTATTAAGGGGAATTTAACAACAACAAAGTATAAGGTACACCTATCATATCCCCCCTCCCCCCCTCTCATGGGCCATTTCTAACATTATAGGGGGGGAACTCTTGGACAGGTAACCCTCTTCACTTCATTGAGAGATGAATGCCTAAATAATGGGTATTACTTGGAACAGCCCCTCCTTAGTTACACTATTGGCAGACCACTGGACAGGTAAGAAGTGTCTGAATACAAAGATATAAATACACACTGTACACATTTGAGCACATTTGAACATTCTGATATTACCTATCAAGATAATAATAGGATACAAAAACTTTAAACAGTACCATTGGAAAGTATACAGGCAGGCCCTTGCACTACATGCTTTGGGGAATTCATCCATAAATCTGACCAGTAAAGAGATGGGTATAGTGTGTATGGGTTTGGCAAAGTCAGCAGATAGATGATTGAGGATAGAGAATTGTGATCAGCTGACTTAGCAGTTGGGGGGAGGGAGGGTTACAAAAAATTTGGGGACACCACAAAAAAAAGCCTCTGGCATTCTGCCTGAATTTAAATCAAATATAACATTTCCAAACATTTTAGGGGGTGTTTGGGGTAAAGCACTACTATAGAGCTGATAAAATACATTGTTAAGTGACTATATGAGGTGAATATAGGGCAGGAGACACCATGCTGGAGAGGTTATTGAAGGGCAAATATGTATGAAGGACATAAAATAATAATTACATAAAAATCCAGCATGCATGAGAACAAAGGGGACATTCACAGCATATTACAATCATGGTAATTAGGGAATGAGGAAAGAAATACAATATATTATCAAACATTCAATACAATAAAATGTGATATTAAAGCATAAAAATCTTACCTTCATATACTCCTTCTGCAGGACCTGAATGATGGCAGAACAGGTCACTGGGATAATGATACCCAGAGCCTGGGGGGAGATGCCTGTTGAGAACTTCAAGTCCTGCAGGCTTCTCCCTGTGGCCAAATATCGCAAGGTAGCGACCAACCTCTGCTCCGGAGTGATGGCTTGCCTCATGCATGATGGCTTGCCTGCTGATATAGGGGGTCAGCGAAGCCAACAAACGGGGAAACACGGGGTCCGTCATCCTGAGAAAGTTCCTGAAATCATCAGGATTATTCTCACGGATCTCACGGAGCAAAGGCATATGACAGAACTGGTCACGCTGAAGCAACCAATTCTTGGTCCATGAACTCCTTCCCACCCTGTTCATGGACTGGACTTGTGTCAAGGTCAGGACCCCAACACCAAGCCCCCGCATAGCACGAACTTTACGAGGAGTACGCATACGAAACATGGCTAGAAAACGGTCGGCTGCTCAGAATGAAGTAATAGAACGCACTGAAGAACAGCAAGGCCTGTGAAGAGTGACCTGAAAAACAGCAACGAGCAGGCAAGATCACACAGAAAACTCTGATACGAACTGACTGCACGCACTGAAGAGCAGATACAAACCCGCAAGCACAAACTGAACGGCAGAAAACGATCTGAAAGCCACGAGTCTGAAAAAGCGCGCATCGTCTATCACCAAACTTTTACTAACACGAGATTAGCAAAAGGAGCCCAAAGGGTACCGCGCTTGGTTCTGAACCGGCCTTTTCTAGTCTCGTCGTATGTGGTGTACGTGACCGCGTGGTTGTCGATCGGAAATTCCGACAACTTTGTGCGACCGTGTGTAGGCAAAACAAATTTGAGCCAACATCCGTTGGAGAAAATCCTAGGATTTTGTTGTCGGAATGTCCGAACAAAGTTCGACCGTGTGTACGCCCTATAAGAGCCTGGCCGCTTACCAGAACCCCATGACCCCCCGTTACAGAGGGTCTAAAAGGGCTTTTAAGATCCTAGTAGTCCGGACTTCCCAGGAGCAGGGATGGAGCAGAGATGGGAATGGAAACTGGAAAAGGGTGTCAGGTGCTGGGATGTAGATGGATGGATCCACAGGTAGGGGGCTCAGCCCTCAGCATAGTGGTGTCATCATAGGAGAACAGAAAGGGAGGGCTCTTCTAGGACTGTGATCTTTCATGTGCAACAGCTCTCCTGGGATCCCAGGAGAGCTGTTGCACATGAAAGATCACAGTCCTAGAAGAGCCCTTGCTCTTTGCACAGAGCAAGTAGGCATTACATGCTTATTATTAAAAAATATGTATACCTTTTACAATCATTTTAAAGAAAACCTGCACAGACAGATATACAGCAGGTTTAATTGCTGATTACCTTTAAATGTGAGTTTCTTGGTTGTCTCTATCTGCAAGGCTTTTGGAATCCTTAAAGAACAAGTATGCATCCAGTGATATCCGGACTCCTGATCTGTATATGTGTTTTTTTAACCAGCTTAAAGCCCACTTTCAGGCAACGTTAATCCTCACTCATGTCATCTTTATTACAACCGATCTAACCCAACCACCCCCTCCTTCCTTGCTTCCAGAATTCTGCAAAGTATTTTAATGCTTCAAAAGCATTTTTTTCTCTCACCTGAGTGTGCCATCATATGTTCCTCACCAGCATATCTTGTAGGAGTGCCTCTGTAGATTCCTGCAGCCTGAGTGAGCCTCACCACTGCACAGCTCATTGGAAGTACCCATGTATGTACAGTGAGGACGGAAAGTATTCAGACCCCCTTACATTTTTCACTCTTTGTTATATTGCAGCCATTTGCTAAAATCATTTAAGTTAATTTTTTTCCTCATTAATGTACACACAGCACCCCATATTGACAGAAAATTGTTGACATTTTTGCAGATTTATTAAAAAAAAAAAACTGAAATATCACATGGTCCTATATATTCAGACCCTTTGCTGTGACACTCATATTTTTAAATCAGGTGCTGTCCATTTCTTCTGATCATCCGGGAGATGGTTGTACACCTTCATTTGAGTCCAACTGTGTTTGATTATACTGGTTGGACTTAATTAGGAAAGCCACACACCTGTCTATATAAGACCTTACAGCTCACAGTGCATGTCAGAGCAAATGAGAATCATGAGGTCAAAGGAACTGCCTGAAGAGCTCAGAGACAGAATTGTGGCAAGGCACAGATCTGGCCAAGGTTACAAAAAAATCTCTGCTGCACGTAAGGTTCCTAAGAGCACAGTGGCCTTCATAATCCTTAAATGGAAGACGTTTGGGACAACCAGAACCCTTCCTAGAGCTGGCCGTCCAGCCAAACTGAGCTATCAGGGGAGAAGAGCCTTGGTGAGAGAGGTAGAGAAGAACCCAAAGATCACTGTGGCTGAGCTACAGAGATGCAGTCGGGAGATGGGAGAAAGTTGTAGAAAGTCATCCATCACTGCAGCCCTCCACCAGTCGGGGCTTTATGGCAGAGGGGCCCGACGGAAGCCTCTCCTCAGTGCAAGACACATGAAAGCCCACATGGAGTTTGCTAAAAAACACCTGAAGGACTCCAAGATGGTGAGAAATAAGATTCTCTGCTCTGATGAGACCAAGATAGAACTTTTTGGCCTTAATTCTAAGCGGTATGTGTGGAGAAAACCAGGCACTGCTCATCACCTGTCCAATACAGTCCCAACAGTGAAGCATGGTGGTGGCAGGTGTTCTTGAATGGCCCAGCCAGAGCCCTGATTCAAACCCAATTGAGCATCTCTGGGAGACCTAAAAATGGCTGTCCACCAACGTTTACCATCCAACCTGACAGAACTGAAGAGGATCTGCAAGGAGTAATGGCAGAGGATCCCCAAATCCAGGTGTGAAAACATGTTGCATCTTTCCCAAAAAGACTCATGGCTGTATTAGATCAAAAAGGGTGCTTCTACTAAATACTGAGCAAAGGGTCTGAATACTTAGGACCATGTGTTATTTAAGTTGTTCTTTTTTATTAAATCTACAAAAATGTCAACAATTCTGTGTTTTTCTGTCAATATGGGGTGCTGTGTGTACATTAATGAGGGGAAAAAAATAACTTAAATGATTTTAGCAAATGGCTGCAATATAACAGAGTGAAAAATTTAAGGGGGTCTGAATACTTTCCGTCCCCACTGTATGTTAGAATTTACTCTTTGCAAACAATTCATTATTCAATTCTCTACAGTTCACAAATGCATCCTAACATATCACATGAAGATCACTTATCATGAAAAGAAATCACAAGTCACTAATTATATACCTGTCAGCACATTTTGTTATGTAAAAAGATCAATCTTTGTAAAATGTACACCACATTTCAAGTTAGGCAACTCCAGTATGACAAAGAGTTGGTGAGTTCAAACAGAAATTCCCAGCCAGTAGGTTGGATGTATGCTCAAATATTATCAACATAATATCTAGAGAGCACAGTTTTCAGGGGTTGGCAGGGCTACAAAAACACTCCTTGATTTCCAAAGGATATAGACTGCAACTTTATAGGAATATTCTTATGCCACGTACACACGAGCAGACTTTTCGTCCGGACTGGTCCAACGGACCAAGTCCGGCAGACAATTCGACTGTGTGTGGGCTTCATCGGACCTGCAGCAGACTTTTTCGGTCGCACATCTGAAGGACTTTAGATTTAGAACATGTTTCAAATCTTTACATCGGAACTTGCCATGCTTTGCTGGATGTGCACATCTCAGCTAGTTCTGCGCGTTGACTTCTTGGACCTGCATAAAAAAGCTTCCCTTACGCGATCAACAGCTTGCTCAGAGACCGATGGTCAGCCTGAATGTCCCTTTCTCTGATCACAGATGCATCCTTTATCAATGGAATTGTTGTACCACTTCTAAATGGACTCACTAGTAGTGAGATCCAAATCACATTTGCGTTTGAAAGCACGCTGCATAGTCACAACACTGTTTGTTTTAGCATATTCCTACATGCACCAGCTGCGTTGCTGTGGGGTGAGCATCATGTTGGATTTCACTGCCCTCTGGCAGGAGGAGGCATGCACGGAGATTCTGCGAGAGAAAGAAGACATTTTTTAAGTTAATGTATCTGCGGTTACCAAATTTGTAAACATACTCGAATAGGGAGTGTTTTTGTGCTCACCCTGTAGTTTGACCTACCTGTCATTGTTACTTTTTGGTCAGCTTGGTCTGCATATTAATGTGAAGAAAAATATAAAGACATGAAATAAAACATAAATGCACATACTCAATACTAGGTATGGGCGAACGGTGCGACCCAAGCATAAGTTCGGGCCGAACTTTCGTTGTTCGGTCGTTCGGCGAACAGCCAATGCATTGCGTTGCTGAACAGTGCATTGCAAGTCCTGATTGGCTGAAGCAGTGAAAGCTTCAGCCAATCAGGGCACAGAGCACTGTCAGAGTCATGATTGGACACTGTCATCATGACTTTATCCAATCATGGCTCATACCTGCCCCACAGTATAAAAGTATTCTTTCAATGGCAGCCATTTTCAGTGTGATTTTGGTGTGAAGGGAGATAGAACAGGGCTCTTTTCAGTGCTATTAGTTAGTTAGTGTGCTATACTGTGCTATTTTGCTTCAATTGTAAGTGTAGAATATTAGTTTGGTGTCAGTCTAGGGATAGTGTGAGTGTAGTGAGGAGGACCATCATTCAGCTTTGCATAGCATGCAGCTAGAGTAGGGACAGCTCATATAGTTTCAGTGTAGTGTAGTGAGACCGTGTCAGTAATCTTGACATTAGCGTATAGTTAGAGTAAGGACAGTTCAGATAGCGTTAGTGTAGTGACGGTGAAACACTGTCTATTTGATTGCGTTACTGTCAGTTTAACGCTATTTACTTCTGTGTGTGTTACTGCCAGTTTAATGCATATCGCTTTGTGTGCATTACTGCCAGTTTAACGCCATATAGTTTTGCATGTGTTACTGCCAGTTTTACGCCATAAAGTTCTGTGTGCATTACTGCCAGTTTAATGCCATATAGTTCTGTGTGTGTTACTGACAGTTTAGCGCCATATAGTTTTGTGTGCGTTACTTCAAGTTTAACGGCATATAGTTCTGTGTGTGTTACTGCCAGTTTAACGCCATATAGTTTTGTGCATTACTGCCAGTTTAACGCCATTTACTTCTGTGTGCGTTACTGCCAGTTTAACACCATGTACTTCTGTGTGCGTTACTGCCAGTTTAACGCCATATCGTTTTGCATGCGTTACTGCCAGTTTAAGGCCATATAGTTCTGTATGCATTACTGCCAGTTTAACGCCATATAGTTTTGTGTGTGTTACTGCCAGTTTAACACCATATAGTTTTGTGCGTTACTGCCAGTTTAGCACCATTTACTTCTGTGTGCATTACTGCCAGTTTAACGCCATATAGTTTTGCGTGCGTTACTGCCAGTTTAACGCCATATAGTTCTGTGTGCGTTACTTCCAGTTTAACGCCATATAATTTTGCGTGCGTTACTGCCAGTTTAACGCCATATAGTTCTGTGTGCGTTACTGCTAGTTTAACACCATATCGTTTTTTTGCGTTACTGCCAGTTTAACACCATTTACAGTATCTCACAAAAGTGAGTACACCCCTCACATTTTTGTAAATATTTTATTATATTTTTTCATGTGACAACACTGAAGAAATTATGCTTTGCTACAATGTAAAGTAGTGAGTGTACAGCTTGTGTAAATTTGCTGTCCCCTCAAAATAATTTAACATACAGCCATTAATGTCTAAACCGCTGGCAACAAAAGTGAGTACACCCCTAAGTGAAAATGTCCAAATTGGGCCCAATTAGCCATTTTCCCTCCCTGGTGTCATGTGACTCGTTGGTGTTACAAGGTCTCAGGTGTGAATGGAGAGCAAGTGTGTTAAATTTGGTGTTATCGCTCTCACGCTGGTCACTGGAAGTTCAACATGGCACCTCAAGGCAAAGAACTCTCTGAGGATCTGACAAAAAGAATTGTTGCTCTACATAAAGATGACCTAGGCTATAAGAAGATTGCCAAGACCCTAAAACTGAGCTGCAGCATGGTGGCCAAGATCATACAGTGGTTTAACAGGACAGGTTCCACTCAGAACAGGCCTAACCATGGTCGACCAAAGAAACTGAATGCACATGCTCAGGGTCATATCCAGAGGCTGTCTTTGTGAAATAGATGTATAAATGCTGCCAGCATTGCTGCAGAGGTTGAAGGGATGGGCGGTCAGTCTGTCAGTGCTCAGACCATATGCCGCACACTGCATCAAATTGGTCTGCATGGCTGTCATCCCAGAAGGAAGCCTCTTCTATAGATGATGCACAAGAAAGTCCGCAAACAGTTTGCTGAAGACAAGCAGACTAACGACATGGATTACTAGAACCATGTCCTGTGGTCTGATGAGACCAAGATAAACTTATTTGGTTCAGATGGTGTCAAGCGTGCATGGCGGCAACCAGGTGAGGAGTACAAAGACAAGTGTGTCTTGTCTACAGTCAAGCATGGTGGTGGGAGTGTCATGGTCTGGGGCTGCATGAGTGCTGCTGGCACTGGGGAGCTACAGTTCATTGAGGGAACCATGAATGCCAACATGTACTGTGACATACTGAAGCAGAGCATGATACCCTCTCTTCAACATAGACAACGAGACTGGGATGCAGGGTAGTATTCCAACATGATAACGACCCCAAACACACCTGCAAGACAACCACTGCCTTGCTAATGAAGCTGAGGGTAAAGGTGATGAACTGGCCAAGCATGTCTCCAGACCTAAACCCTATTGAGCATCTGTGGGGCATCCTCAAACGAAGGGTGGAGGAGCAGAAGGTCTCTAACATCTACCAGCTCTGTGATGTCATCATGGAGGAGTAACATAGGACTCCAGTGGCAACCTGTGAAGCTCTGGTGAACTCCATGTTTAAGAGGGTTAAAGCAGTGCTGGAAAACAATGGTGGCACCACAAAATATTGACACTTTGGGTCCAATATGGACATTTTCACTTAGGGGTGTACTCACTTTTGTTGCCAGCGGTTTAGACATTAATCGCTGTGTGTTGAGTTATTTTGAGGAGACAGCAAATTTACACTGTTATACAAGCTGTACACACATTACTTTACATTGTAGCAAAGTGTAATTTCTTCAGTGTTGTCACATGAAAAGATATAATAAAATATTTTCAAAAATGTGAGGGGTGTACTCACTTTTGTGAGATACTGTGCTTCTGTGTGTGTTACTGCCAGTTTAACGCCATATAGTTTTGTATGCGTTACTGCAAGTTTAACGCCATATAGTTTTGTGTGCGTTACTGCCAGTTTAACGCCATATAGTAATGTGTGCATTACTGCCAGTTTAACGCTGTATCGTTTTGCGTGCGTTACTGCCAGTTTAACGCCATATAGTTTTGCGTGCATTACTGCCAGTTTAACGCCATATAGTTCTGTGAGTGTTACTGCCAGTTTAGCACCATATAGATTTGCGTGCGTTACTGACAGTTTAACGTCATATAGTTCTGTGTGCGTTACTGCCAGTTTAATGCCATATCATTTTGTGTGCATTACTGCCAGTTTAACGCCATATAGTTTTGCGTGCGTTACTGCCAGTTTAACACCATATAGTTCTGTGTGCGATATTGCCAGTTTAACGCCATATAGTTCTGTGTGTGTTACTACCAGTTTAACGCCATATAGTTTTGCGTGCGTTACTGCCAGTTTAACGTCTTATAGTTCTGTGTGCGTTGCTGCCAGTTTAACGCCATATAGTTTTGCGTGCGTTACTGTCAGTTTAACGCCATATAGTTATGTGTGCTTTACTGCCTGTTTAATGTCATATAGTTTTGTGCGTTACTGCCAGTTTAACGTCATTTACTTCTGTGTGCGTTACTGCCAGTTTAACGCGATATAGTTTTGTGTGCGTTACTGCCAGTATAACGCCATAGAGAGTAGAGAGCAACCACCCTATTCCATCACATTCTGCAGCTGTTATCTCCCGGCCCACTCCCCAAAGCTCAGCTGTCTGGGCCTTTTTTAGCACATCTGCAGCAGATAGCACTGTTGCTACCTACAAACTGTGTCTCAGGCACATCAAACGTGGCAAAAACAACAACCATTTGAGTACCACATGCTTAACAAGGCATTTAACATCCAACCACTCAGGCCGTTGGCAAGAGCACCTAAAAGCCACACAAAAAGGGCACAAATCTGTCCCTCCTTCACCTCCTTACCCACTCCAGTCTGCCCCTGCTATACCGAGCCATTACCTTTCAGCCTTTTACCTCCACACAGTTGGTGGTGATGATGTCAGACCTGTGAGCTCTACCCCCTCCTCCTCCACCATCTCCATGCCCTCCTATGCAGAATTATCCTATGAACATCAGGTACCCCCTAAGCGTTTAAAGGGCTATTCCTGAGTTAGGCTAAAAGGTGCCATGCAGTGCTTCACCTGGTTTGTTTAGGGGACAGGAACCACACCAGAGCAGAAATTCTTGCAGCTCTACAGGGACAGGCCCAGTGGTGGTTCACACCACACCAGCTGGAGCCAGGAATGGTGGTGTCCGATAATGGCTCAAACCTCCTGTCCGCCCTTAGACAGGGAAAGTTGACACATGTGCCATGCCTGGACCATGCCCTCAATTTGGTGATGCAGTGTTTCCTAAGTACGTACCCAGGGTTGCAAGATGTACTAAAGCAGGCCTGAAGAGAAGAGTCTGTAGCCATTTCAGGCGATCCTACACAGCCAGTGCTTGGTTGGCTGAAATTCAGCGGGAATTCCACTTGCCTGTAAACTGCCTGATTTGTGACATGCCCACCAGGTGAAACTCAACTTTGGGAATGCTGCAGGGGCTATACATGCAGCAGAGGGCCGTCAACGAGTACCTGTGCCAGTACGGCACTATGACAGGCTCAAGCCGCCTCGGCTTTTTTTCCCCATGCCAATAACTGATCATTAAGGATGCATGCACTGTATTGTCACCTGTCAGGGTGATAACCGTAGGACAGGTAATTCTGCCAGTATTCCTCATGGTGTCGCCCTTCTGCCTATTTAAGCCTGCTGCTGGTGCATGCTGGTTGCTGGATTATCCTCAGCTTCCTGTGTTCCTTGTTCCTGTTATGATATCTGCTTCCTGTTACTACTCGGCTTGCCTGACTGCTCCAGTATTCCGCCTGCATTGACCCCGGCTTGGACCTGACTATTCTTCGGCTCCGCATCTGTACCTTGATCATCCTCCTGTGTTTGACCCCCGGCTCGGCTACCTTCTCTGTTCCTAAATATCCTGCTGTACCTCACCGTGGACTGATTCCTGTGCTGAATGACCATTGGCCTGGCTCTGACTCCACTCCTGGTTGCTCCACAGCTCCATACCTGGAATCCCTCCTTGCACGGTTGCCCTTCAACCTTACCAGCGCACCCCAGCAGCTCCCTGCTATCTGCTACTCAGCAACAGCGCTCTGGCAACCCGTGCACCTTTGGGCACCGTACTCCCTGTCTCACTCCCAGGGTTACGCTGCACTTAGCCGCAAGGGGCGCCCCTCTGCAATTCGGCCTCACATCCAGGACTCTGACAGTATAGGAGCACTTCAGATTTTGCATGAAGCACCCTTTACCACCGTTGATGTTTCCAGCCTCCCTACTACATTTATTTTTTCCATACATGAATGTATATGGACATTATTATCATTTTAGTTGTTTAATTTCAGCGCTGCACTATTCGTTACTGTATATCTTGAAAGGACTTATATATTTGCCTTAAGTGTTCAGCGGCTTTAGTTCCTGTGAAGTTTTTTTGCGCTGACTGTTTGTCCTTTGACTATCCAGTCCCCTGCGGTTGTCAGAGTGGATAAACCTGCCTCCTTATCCACATCTATTCCTGCCCCAACATCAGACACTGAGGAGTCAGCTGAGTTATTTGACCACTTGCTCCTTGATGATGCCCAGCCATTACTGGATTCAGATGTTGGTTCTGAGGTTGAGGATGACAGGAACATGAGCCTAGAGAGAGGGAGGAACACTGGTTGACAAATTGTCATTCATGTTCCCCAAATCGCAGCGTATTGACAAGTTGTCTCCAGTGGTAATGATGAAGATGGAGGAGATGGAGATGATGATGATGATGTCACTGACTTGGGTGCCATATAGATCAAAGGAGGAAACTGAAGGTGAGGCAGCACAATCCCAAGGAGGCCGACATCAAGAGAGTAGAGAGCAACCACCCTATTCCATCACATTCCGCAGCTGTTATCTCCCGGCCCACTCCCCAAAGCTCAGCTGTCTGGGCCTTTTTCAGCACATCTGCAGCAGATAGCACTGTTGCTACCTACAAACTGTGTCTCAGGCACATCAAACGTGGCAAAAACAACAACCATTTGAGTACCACATGCTTAACAAGGCATTTAACATCCAACCACTCAGGCCGTTGGCAAGAGCACCTAAAAGCCACACAAAAAGGGCACAAATCTGTCCCTCCTTCACCTCCTTACCCACTCCAGTCTGCCCCTGCTATACCGAGCCATTACCTTTCAGCCTTTTACCTCCACACAGTTGGTGGTGATGATGTCAGACCTGTGAGCTCTACCCCCTCCTCCTCCACCATCTCCATGCCCTCCTATGCAGAATTATCCTATGAACATCAGGTACCCCCTAAGCGTTTAAAGGGCTATTCCTGAGTTAGGCTAAAAGGTGCCATGCAGTGCTTCACCTGGTTTGTTTAGGGGACAGGAACCACACCAGAGCAGAAATTCTTGCAGCTCTACAGGGACAGGCCCAGTGGTGGTTCACACCACACCAGCTGGAGCCAGGAATGGTGGTGTCCGATAATGGCTCAAACCTCCTGTCCGCCCTTAGACAGGGAAAGTTGACACATGTGCCATGCCTGGACCATGCCCTCAATTTGGTGGTGCAGTGTTTCCTAAGTACGTACCCAGGGTTGCAAGATGTACTAAAGCAGGCCTGAAGAGAAGAGTCTGTAGCCATTTCAGGCGATCCTACACAGCCAGTGCTTGGTTGGCTGAAATTCAGCGGGAATTCCACTTGCCTGTAAACTGCCTGATTTGTGACATGCCCACCAGGTGAAACTCAACTTTGGGAATGCTGCAGGGGCTATACATGCAGCAGAGGGCCGTCAACGAGTACCTGTGCCAGTACGGCACTATGACAGGCTCAAGCTGCCTCGGCTTTTTTTCCCCATGCCAATAACTGATCATTAAGGATGCATGCACTGTATTGTCACCTGTCAGGGTGATAACCGTAGGACAGGTAATTCTGCCAGTATTCCTCATGGTGTCGCCCTTCTGCCTATTTAAGCCTGCTGCTGGTGCATGCTGGTTGCTGGATTATCCTCAGCTTCCTGTGTTCCTTGTTCCTGTTATGATATCTGCTTCCTGTTACTACTCGGCTTGCCTGACTGCTCCAGTATTCCGCCTGCATTGACCCCGGCTTGGACCTGACTATTCTTCGGCTCCGCATCTGTACCTTGATCATCCTCCTGTGTTTGACCCCCGGCTCGGCTACCTTCTCTGTTCCTAAATATCCTGCTGTACCTCACCGTGGACTGATTCCTGTGCTGAATGACCATTGGCCTGGCTCTGACTCCACTCCTGGTTGCTCCACAGCTCCATACCTGGAATCCCTCCTTGCACGGTTGCCCTTCAACCTTACCAGCGCACCCCAGCAGCTCCCTGCTATCTGCTACTCAGCAACAGCGCTCTGGCAACCCGTGCACCTTTGGGCACCGTACTCCCTGTCTCACTCCCAGGGTTACGCTGCACTTAGCCGCAAGGGGCGCCCCTCTGCAATTCGGCCTCACATCCAGGACTCTGACAGTATAATCCAGCCATGACTGAGGCCGGCGGAGGTGCGTCCCCAATAGAGACTTTATGCCAACAGGCCGCTACCCTTACACGAATGGTCCAAGTTCTTCAGGAAAGATACCTTCAATTAGAAGGAAAACTCCAACATTTTATGCTACCATCTGCCTTTTTGGATCCTGGTTCTTCCTCCACCAATCTCCCTGCTATGCCTTCTTCAGTACTGACTTTTCCCCCAGAACCACGGGTACCTACTCCTGAACGTTTCGCTGGAGACTGGCAGAAATTCAGATCCTTCAAGAATGCCTGCCTGTTATATCTGGCTCTGCAACCCCATACCTTTTCCACTGAGACTGTCAAAGTTGGCTTTCTTATCTCCCTGCTGACCAATGAACCCCAGGCATGGGCCCACAGGTTATGGGAACAGAAGGACCCAGCTACTAGTTCAGTGGAAACGTTCTTTACGGCCTTGTCGCAATTGTATGAAGACCCCCAGCATACAGCCACCGCTGAGGCCGCTCTGCATTCTCTTCAACAGAAACGGCGCCCGGTGGAAGACTATACTGTGGACTTCCGCTGGTGGTCTGCCGATACAGACTGGAATGAGGCTGTGTTGAAATACCAGTTTCGCCTGGGGCTTTCTGAATCCCTTAAGGACAAGTTGGCCAGGGTCGGCATCCCTGCTACCCTCGAGGGGCTCATTCAACTATCCATCCAGTTGGATAGATGCCTTCGGGAGTGCCAGGCTGAACGTTCTCAGACTCCCAAGGTGCTGGTCCCAGAGATCGGCGCTATGCCCGTTGGTTTGGTGCGATCCGCACTGACTCCTGAGGAAAAACAGCGTCGGCATCAAGCCAATCTCTGTCTCTATTGTGGCCGAAAGGGACATTTCCTGAGCAACTGCCCCATAAGGCCCAGCAAGGTACCCAAGAACTCTCCAGTGTACTTCCAGATGTCTGGAACTTCCACTTCTCACCTTATCCTTTCCAACACGCTACAGTTGGCCGACAAGGGGGTTCAGCTTCAGGCCATAGTTGACTCCGGGGCATGCAGTTGTTTCTTGGACTTGGACTTAGCAGTAAAGCTCGGTCTGGCCCTACTTCTCAAGAACCGTAGATTGGAAGTTCTCCTGGCTGATAGCACCCTGCCTAGTTCCGGTCCTGTGACACAAGAGACCGCTCCTCTTTTGGTTACTACTCCTGATGGTCATCAGGAATTCATACATTTCGACATTCTAAGCTCACCTATGTTCCCCGTCATCTTGGGTACCCCATGGCTCCAAGCCCACAACCCCCAGATCAACTGGATCAGGAAAGAAATTTCATTCACTTCACCTTATTGCCTACAGCACTATCTTGCCCCTGAAACCAGTAATGTAGCCAGTTGCCTGTCAGTTCAACCTGTACCTGTCAACAACCAGAGTATTCCACCGGCCTACCAGGAGTTTGCAGATGTCTTTGACAAGAAAAAGGCTGATGTCCTGCCACCACACTGGTCATACGATTGTCCAATTGAATTACTCCCAGGAGCTGAAATCCCATTCGGTCGCATATTCCCCCTCTCGGAGATGGAACTAGGAACATTGTGACAATACATTGATGAAAACCTGGAAAAAGGCTTCATCCATTCCTCCTCTTCTCCTGCTGGAGCCGGAATCTTTTTTGTCGAAAAAAGGGACAAATCCCTAAGACCATGTGTGGATTACAGGGAGCTCAATAAAATCACTATAAAAAAACGTTACCCTCTTCCTCTAGTTCCGGAACTTTTCCAGAGACTCCGTACTGCCCGAATATTTACTAAGCTTGACCTGCGAGGAGCCTACAATCTCGTTCACATCCGAGAGGGTGACGAATGGAAGACAGCATTTAGAACTCGCTTTGGACATTTCGAGTACTTAGTGATGCCATTTGGATTGTGCAACGCCCCGGCCACATTCCAACATTTCGTAAACGATATCATTCGAGAATTTCTGAATTATTTCGTCATCATCTACCTGGATGATATTTTCAACCACCCTGGAGCTCCATCGTACACATGTAAGGACAGTTCTGCACACTCTACGTAAGCAAAAACTCTATGTAAAAGCAGAGAAGTGTGATTTCGAAAAGGAGTCAATACAATTCCTGGGGCTAATTATCTCCACTGGTGGTGTTGCCATGGACCCGCAAAAGGTACAGGCAATCTTGGACTGGCCAACTCCATCGGATAAAAAGGGAGTACAAAGATTTGTGGGGTTTGCAAACTTTTATAGGAGGTTTATAAAGAACTTTTCCTCCATCATCTCACCAATCACCCAAGTTACCCGTTTACATACTCGGTTCCTGTGGTCTTCAGAAGTCCAATCAGCTTTTGATAAGCTCAAATCCCCCTTTACCTCCGCACCTATCCTGCAACATCCTGATCCGGCCCTCCCTTACATCTTAGAGGTTGACGCCTCTGAAGTTGCCACAGGGGCAGTCTTATCCCAACGTCAGGGTTCTAAGTTGTTACTCCATCCTGTGGCCTTCTCCTCACGGAAGATGAGTCCGTCTGAAAGGAATTATGATGTGGGAGATCGAGAGCTCTTGGCTATTAAAACTGCCCTGGAGGAATGGCGGTACCTCCTTGAAGGTGCTCAGCATCCCATCATGATATTCACGGATCACAGAAACCTGGAGTATCTTCGTACTGCTAAACGTTTGAGACCCCGACAAGCTCGATGGGCCTTGTTTTTTGCCAGATTCAATTTTCATATCTCCTTCCGCCCAGGGTCTAAGAACAGGAAGGCCGATGCCTTGTCCCGGATGTTTCCTGACACTCCCGAAGAAATTACTCCTAGCACTATATTGTCTCCACAGAATTTTCTCATGATTCAAACCGACCTGAGTTCCTCACTGAAACAAGCTTCTTCCCAATGCTCTGAGCCAGAAGCACTGTCTTTAAGAAACCAGGAAGGTTTTCTTTGGTATCAGAACAAAATTTTTGTTCCGCAGCAAGCCAGAGCCCAGGTCCTAAAGACTTTACATGACCACCAACTTGCTGGTCACTTCGGGGTACGAAAGACTTTGGAGCTTGTTCAATGATCTTTTTGGTGGCCCACTCTGAAGCCTGACTGCAGGGAATATGTCAGTTCCTGCACCATTTGTTAATGTAACAAGGGGTCTAACATCAGATCTTGGGGTCTACTACGCCCATTGCCTGTGCCGGAGCAACCATGGAAAGAAAAATCTATGGATTTCATAGTAGAGTTACCACCCTCGGAGAAATTTACAACCATCTTGGTAGTCGTTGACCGCCTGTCCAAGATGGCGCATTTCTTGCCCATGATGGGTACACCATCTGCTGCTGACACAGCGAAGACCTTCATAGAGGAGATAGTCAGACTTCACGGCCTACCGAGCAACATTGTATCCGACAGAGGGGTGCAATTCACCTCTAAGTTCTGGAAGGAGCTCTGCAAAATGCTTTCCATTAAAGTGTGCCTATCTTCAGCTTACCATCCTCAAAGCAACGGTCAAACCGAAAGAACTAATCAAACTTTAGAACAGTACTTACGTTGCTTCTGCTCCTTCTCCCAGGACGACTGGTCCTTGCTACTCCCGTGTGCAGAGTTTGCATACAACAACTCAATCCATGCTTCTACCAATCAGTCACCTTTCTGGGCCAACTACGGTTTCCATCCCTCATTCTTGCCTAATGTTATACCAGAGACCTCAGTCCCCGCAGTCCAGGACAGGATAAATGCCATTCAGGCTAATTACCTAACTCTCCAGGCAACTATGCAGAAGGCCCAAGAGAATTATAAAAAACATTATGACAAGGGGAGGAGTGATCCATCTTTAAGGTTGGAGATAGAGTGTGGCTTTCCTCAACAAATCTTAAAATTCCTTGCCCCTCCCGGAAGTTAGGACCAAGGTTTATCGGTCCATTCACAATTAAGAAGGAAATTAACCCGGTGGCATTTGAATTATCTTTACCAAGTTCCTATAAAATCCACCCATTATTCCACGTTTCTTTATTAAAATCTTCTTGTCTCCAGTCCTTTTCCAGGGAGAGAAGAATCTCAGCCGCCTCCAATCTTGGTGGACAATGAAACAGAATACAAAGTAGAAGCCATTCTGGACTGCTGTCGGAGAGGTAGGACTGTTCAATTTCTTGTTAAATGGAAAGGTTCCTCTGTAGAAGATAATTCTTGGGAACCAGCAGATAACATTCATGCCCCTAGACTGTTGCAGAGGTTTCAAGCCCAATACCTTGAAAAATGGGCCAGATTGGGCATCCGGAGGCTGCCCCTAGGGGGGGGGCACTGTCAGGGTGATAACCGTAGGACAGGTAATTCTGCAGTATTCCTCATGGTGGCGCCCTTCTGCCTATTTAAGCCTGCTGCTGGTGCATGCTGGTTGCTGGATTATCCTCAGCTTCCTGTGTTCCTTGTTCCTGTTGTGATATCTGCTTCCTGTTACTACTCGGCTTGCCTGACTGCTCCAGTATTCCGCCTGCATTGACCCCGGCTTGGACCTGACTATTCTTCGGCTCCGCATCTGTACCTTGATCGTCATCCTGTGTTTGACCCCCGGCGCGGCTACCTTCTCTGTTCCTGATTATCCTGCTGTACCTCACCTTGGACTGATTCCTGTGCTGAATGACCATTGGCCTGGCTCTGACTCTGCTCCTGGTTGCTCTACGGCTCCATACCTGGAATCCCTCCTTGCACGGTTGCCCTTCAACCTTACCAGCGCACCCCAGCAGCTCCCTGCTATCTGCTATTCAGCAACAGCGCTCTGGCAACCCGTGCAACTTTGGGCACCGTACTCCCTGTCTCACTCCCAGGGTTACACTGCACTTAGCCGCAAGGGGCGCCCCCTCTGCAATTCGGCCTCACATCCAGGACTCTGACATCACCATTTGAGGAGGCCACAAGGATGGTAAGCAGTGACAGTGCATGCATCAGTGACACAATCCCTGTTGTGTTCCTGCTGGAGCAGACTCTGTGTGGCATTATGGACAGGGCACTGGAGGCAGAATAGCAGCAGGAGAAGGAGGACTTCCTTTCCTCTCAAGGTACATTTTATCCAGACACCATAATTCCTATGTCACAGAACACACAGGAGTAGAGACGGGAGGAGGATGAGGTGGAGGATTCTGGCACTTTCATAGGCTTTGAAGAATTCTTGCTTTCATCAAGAGTACCTCTTTAGGGTTACGGTGGGAAGGCACCCCCGACACCCAAAGAGTACATTTTCTGCACCTGTTTGACAGGTGCATATCATTGCAATTTTTTACAGCAAGGCCAATTCTTGCTTTCATCAAGAGTACCTCTATAGGGTTACGGTGTGAAGGCGCCCCCGACACCCAAAGAGTAATTTTTCTGCACCTGTTTGACAGGTGCATATCATTGCATTTTTTTAAGGCAAGGCCAATTCTTGCTTTCATCAAGAGTACCTCTATAGGGTTATGGTGGGAAGGCGCCACTAATACCCAAAGACCAGTTTTTACGCACCCGTTACTTCTATCCAAAGTCAAAGTGACACCAGAGTGTATCCAAAAAATCTCTAATCTTGTTCCCAGTGCACTACATTGTGGCCTCATCATACACACTGGCTCCCCAGCTGTTGCTGAGCAAAATAAAGGCAGCTTTCAGGAAAAATGTCTTTTTTTTGGCTTTATAAATGCAATTATTGCTGAAGCAGATTGTAGACATGGTACAGATCTGCCAATTTACTGGTAGACTAAGGGGATCCCCCGGGTACTATATTGGAAGGAATTTTTCATTTTTATGCTTTCACTTTAAAAATCAAAAAATCACTGCTCATTTAAAAATGACGTTTTTAAACAAACTTTTTTTTTATTGATACATGTCCCCCAGGGCAATACCCAGACCCCTATAACCACTTGCATATAACCCTTCAAAATGGGCACTTTTGATTTTTGATGTTCGGGTCCCATTGACTTTAATCAGGTTCGTTATTCAGGTCCGAACTTTCGTGGTTTTCGAAAGTTCTGGTGCGAACCGAACATGGGTCCATTTGGCCTATCCCTACTCAATACTATCATTGCGTGTATATACCACATATAGTTAACAGAATACAACATTTTTAACAATAGTGGCCTTTAAAGTCTGTGAGCCACCTTACACATAACAGTAATCTATCCTTTGATAATGGTAATATCAACAGTGTTCTATATAACCTTTTAATTGTCTCTGACTAACTATATTTATCTTAAAACATAAAGAGGAACAAATAGGCAAATAGGTTATTTTGTTGTTTGTACTACTGTTTGTCAGTTTACTGGAAAAAAAGTAATAAATAAAATACTTTGACTTAAATGTTACAACAATAACTCAAAATATGCCATATTGTCTTTTTAAATGCACTGGTTGTTCAGGCAAGGCTCAATGACCTTTTGTACAGTTTTTGATTGTATTGAGGCCATGTCTGCAGCTGCTTTTACTGGCAACATATCAGAAATTTAAACCAACTGCAGCCTCCATGTTTAAGCACAGAGCAGTTGGTGATGGGTATACTATCTTTGCTTTCTGCTGTCAACATTTGCTATACAGATTACATGAAAAAATAACATTATTAAAATAGGAAAGAAAACAGGATTAGAAAGGACCAAAGGCAAAGACCTGAAAAAATGTTGTTAATTAAAGTAGACATTAACAATTAAAATACTGTTACTGTTTCTTACTGTTTCTTTCTGTCTTGCAATACTATTTACAACTAGGTTGTAAGGCAAAAGCCACAAGCACAGGGTCAGGTCAAACTGTAACGTATACTTATATAACCCACAGTTTCTTTCCAAGAAAAAAAGCCTGTGTTTTTGGAATAAAAGTGATACTCCAGGCCAAACATTTTTTCTATTTTTTTTTTAGCTTTGGACACAGAGGGTAAGTGTTTTTGTAAATGCCAATATTTTAGCCAACATATTAAAGCTGATTAAAGCTTGTATTACATGTAGAGCACTTCATATTTAGTAATGCCATACTAAAGCTATCCTATTATTTTTGGTTAAGAATATGAAAGTTGTGTTTTTTAGTGTGTTACTGCTTTTTGGTAGAAGTAGAACCTAAACTGGCTACCTTGGACATCCTGCTTCCATTCAACAGGTTTTGACGATGACATTTTGTCTGTATGAACTGGCAAATCCAACAGGTTTTGACCACAACATTTTGTCTGTGTGAACTGGCAAGTGGCTATGTCCATTATTTATTTATACCTAGTCTTACCCAATTTAATGCCTGTATAGAGAAATTGTATGTTGGACTTTACTGGTAAAGAGAGGACAAACAACTAAATAGTAACTCTTCACCAGCTTCTAACTAGGCTTCTAATAGTGAATATAACTGCTACTAGATTGATGGATACGTTCACTCAGAACTGGCTGGTCCTTTCTTGCAGTTCCCTTTCCTGCACCACACTTCAGATGTTTTTGTCTCATCCTGCACCCCATTCCAATTCTATGTACTCCTCCCTGTACTGCACAGCATCTGAAGTCGCCATGCCAAGTCTGTGGATTCACTTCCCTTTGTATTGTCCTCACCCCTTAAAGGGGTGATTATACTTTTTAAATAAAAATACCCCTATAATACACACGCTTAATGTATTCTAGTAAAGTTAGTCTGTAAACTAGGGTCTGTTTTGTTGGTTTATAGCAGTAGTTTGTTATTTTATAAACTTACAGCAGACTGTGGCCATCTTAAGTGTGGGCATCTGAAGCCAGACCGTATTTCCTCCTGGATCTCATCCTTGCAGATCTCGCACATGCTCAGTGCAGCACAAGCAGTGTAATAGACTTTAGGTCAGGTTTCCATAGCAACGGCAGTTTCAGAGGAAGTTGCCGCCCCTTCCCAGAAGGCATTGCAAACAGGAAATGATGCGATGGGCCGCGGCCAGGGAGGAAGAAGTGAAAAATGAATACAGCAGATATACAGTAGGTGCTGAGAAAAAAAATAAAAAAATATCCAATTTGTTTACAGTGCACAGTTTAGTGAGGGATGCTGAAGAGTTGTAAAAGTGGGTGGAACTCCACTTTAAGTTTTCACCCCTTTTTCCCTTAACCTGAATACTAGTCATTTAAAAAGTGCTCCACCACCACCATATGAATTTTTCAAAATTTTATTTTTATTGGCATATCAAAGAACAAGTACAAAATTGTAACAAAATGTACATTACACTACCAATGATAGTGCATTATAAACAGTCATAGTAAAAAGAGAAAACAAAATAGAAAGTAACAATTATAAGTAAAAAGAATAGGGTTCACAGAAACTAGGCACAAATGTGAAATGGATCAATTCCCTTTGATGTACATAGTAAGCGTATTATGGATAAGAATCTAGAACCTCGAGATTAATCTAAGCCATATAGTAGGCAAGGAAATCCACGGGAGGCGTAGATTATGTAATATAAAAACCTAGTGTAGCGTTGTATAAGGAGCACCGGATAGGGGGAGGGGGAAAGTCAAATAGACACAATCAATGTAGAATCAACCTAAGATTAGGGCGTGTTTGGTAGTATGGGGGTCCCGAATTCCAAAAGATCCCATGGTTCCCATATCTTATTAAATTGGGGGATGCAGTCATGCACCAAGGCCGTCAAAAACTCCATCGTCCGAATCTCAGCCACTAATTGTAGAAATCTGGACCACGAAGGAGGTGCCTTAGATAACCAGGACAGTGGGATAAGCCTCTTGGCAGCTAGTAAAATATAGGATATTAGTCTATTTGCCTTTTTAGATACACCTAAAGAAGGTAGACCCAATAGGTAATTCAAAGGATCCATCGGAAGGGACACCCCAGCCACCTTTTGTATAAGCAAATGTACATCACGCCAAAAGGGTTGGATCAAGGAGCATTGCCAAAAGATGTGAAATAAGGAGCCTATGTCAGTCCCACACCGCCAACAGTGCGGCGGGACTGAGGGATCATACATATGAATTACATCAGGAGTTCTATACCAAAACATGAGAATCTTAATGGATGTCTCCCTCTGAGTGACACATTTGGAGGATCTGAAAGTAGAGGACCAGATCCTATCCCACATCTGTATTGTGACAGGACAGCCCACTAAGTGAGACCACCTGCTCATATAATGGTGCAAGGTTTCCGTGACTGGAGTCGACTCATGGAGGATACGGTAAATACATGAAATTAAATGCAGTTGATGGGGGCCCTGAGCACATAGGTATTCAAAAGTAGTTGGCTTATCTAGGGTCAGGGTTGGCACTTTAGAGTGAAAGAAGTGTCTAACTTGTAGGTAAAAGTGGAAGAGGTGTTATGGTATATCAAATTTTTCACTTAAAGTGTTGAAAGTATGAAGCTTCCTTGTTATGGGATGGACCAGGTTCCAGAGCTGAAAGAGATGTACATTTATCTATGGAAAAATCCTGCCTAGGGACATACTGTCTGGGATGAGAGGGTTGAATAATATATTCACAAGAGGAGAACAGGGGGACATAAGGGGATAGTGTTTGAGGCAATGACTCCAAATGGTTAATAGTAATGTCCGGAGCTCCCAAACCTCCTCTGGATCTAAGGGAAAACATCACTGAGCTTGCTGTGCCATGGGCCCTATCATTCTATATAAATTTTAGAAAAATCCTGTGAAGTTCTTTTAGTTGTGAAGCAGGTACAGCTAGTGGGAGAGTTTCAAAGTAATAGAGCAGTCTGGGTAGGATAGACATTTTTAAAACATTGATTCTGTCTAAGAGAGACAGGGGGTATTTGGTCCAGTTTGACAGAGACTTATTAATATCCAATATCAGAGGAGGAAAGTTAGCATTATAAAGGGAGGCATAGGAAGGGGTAAGTAGGATACCCAAGTATTTGAGGGAGGTGTTACACCATTTATAAGAGTATGATTCTTTAAGTTGGGATAATAAGGGCGTTGGAATGTGTATAGGAAGGGCTTCAGTTTTGAAAGTGTTGACTTTATATCCGGAGATAGCACTAAAAGAGGTCAATAGTTTATGTAACGAGGGGAGAGATATCAAAGGTTAGTGATAGTAAGCAAAATGTCATCTGCAAATAATGATAATTTATAATAATTATACACCACCCAACGTATATCTGGATGTACATGGATAGACTAGGCTAGGGGTTCCAAGCACAAGATAAAAAGCAGTGGCGAAAGAGGACAACCCTGCCGAGTTCCATTTTTCATGGGGAAGCCAGGAGACAGAAAGGATGACATTTGTACCTGTGCTGTGACAGTTGAATATAGGTCCTCTAAAGCTTTTAGAAAGGGACCGCTAAAACCAAATATTTTTAAAGTGGCAAACATGTAGGGCCAACTTAGCCTGTCAAAAGCTTTCTGTGCGTCTAAACTCAGAATCAATGCCGAACAAGAAGTTCTATCCAAAAGGTCTATTAGGTCTATTGTACGCCGGGTGTTATCTCCCGCATGCCTACCAAGCACGAAACCCACCTGATCCCTGTGTATCAGTTTGGGGATGAGCCCGGATAGTCGGGAAGCGAGGATTTTAGTAAAGATTTTGTTGTCTGAATTTAGAAGAGCTATGGGTCTGTAGTTATCTGGGATAGAGAGATCCTTTCCAGGCTTAGGGATAACCGAAATGAATGAATGGGAGAAATGTGAGTGTGGAGGAGTACCCTTAAGGAGGGAATCATATAAACCTAGCATATGTGGAGATAGGATGTCAAAAAAAGATTTGTAGTAGGAGTAGGGCAAGCCATCAGGGCCGGGAGATTTGTGTAATGGGAGGCTTTTAAGTATAGTTAAGAGTTCTTCAGCTGATACTGCTACGTTTAAACTCTCTAAATCCATTGTAGATAATTTTGGTAGCTTTATATTGGAGAGAAAGGACTCAAAATTTCCCTGGGTAAAGTCAAAATGGTTCTCCGGGGTCAGGCAATTATACAGTTTGCTGTAAAATTTGACAAAAATTTTGGACATCTCACGGGGGCAGTGTGTTCTAGATCCATCTGACTGTTGAAGGAAGTCAGGGAATGAATTAAACGGTCGTGGGCAAAGCTTGTTAACTAACATCCTGTTGGGTTTATTGGAGTATTCATAAAATTTTTGTTTCGTACACAGCATGGACCTAGCTGTTTTGTCAAGTTTTGTTGATTTAATTTGTTCTCTGAGATGAATGACTTTGCGTAATTTCATCACTGTGGGATCACCCAAAAGCCTCCTCTCAGCAGTTACTAGAACGGACATTAAAGACTGTAGAAGACTATTTCTATCTCTCTTCAGCCGAGAGCTTTCAGCTAAACACGCGCCTCGGAAGACAGCCTTGTGTGCCTCCCACAGTGTAGAAACCTGAGATACTGATCCAGTGTTGAGTAAAAAATACTCTTTCAAGCCATTTGCTAGGATGGAGTGGGATACGTCAGACTGTAAAAGGTGGTTATTAAGACGCCAATTACAGGATTTGGTATAGGTCTGGGATAGCATAAGATCTAACATGATGGGCACATGGTCCGACCATGTAATGGGAGAAATATCCGATTCGACCACATAAGGGATAAGTGGAGCCGAGTTAAAAAAGTGATCAAGGCGGGAGTACATTTTATGGGCCGGTGAATAGAGCGTAAATTGTTTAGCAGAAGGATGTTTTATCCTCCATGAGTCGAAGAGCCTGTATGACCTAATACATTTACGAAAGGCATTGGCTTGAGACAATATTCTCTTGGATGGAACATTACTAAAAAGTGTTTGTCTATCTCTAGTGGGTAACATGACCAGATTAAAGTCCCCAACAACAATCATAAAAGGTTGTGAGCGATATTGGGGGGTATCAAAAAGTTTGTTGAGGAAGTCAATCTGGCCCGTGTTTGGAGCGTATAAATTAACCAAAAGAGGCAGACATGTATTCACATTCTAGGATAAGAAATCTCCCATGAGAATCCACGTGAGACTTCCTAACCTTAACAGGGCACAATTTTCTGATCAGGATTGCCACTCCCGCCCTGCCCGTGGAGTCAGAGGCAAGAAAGGAGGTGGGGAAAAACCTTGAGGCAAATTTTAATGATCCGCTTGCCCGAAAGTGGGTTTCCTGGATCATTACCACGTCTGCGCCCGAGGCCCTGAAATCCTTCAATGGAACCCAAGCCTTTTACATTATAGGACATAATTTTCAGAGCCATTGTTGTGATCTATTTAGATAGGCTAGTGTAGAAACATTTGATAATATAAGCATTGAAGTATTAAGAAAATAAAAGTATATATACTGCAGTTTATGGGTATTGTTAATAACAAGCATTTTTTCACCTCTGACTGCTAGAATACAAACCCCAAGTTGAAACCATTTTAAAATGTGGTGATAACGACCATGAAATCTCAATCTGTGAAACACATCTGTAGACCTGAATAAGAAAAGTAAGAAAGAAAACCAAAAAAGAAAAAAGAAAAGAAAAAAAAGAAAAAAGAGTTCAAAACTCTGTAAGCCTGAGAAAAAACAGTCTCTCAGGAAGCCCTGGGCATAGACCAGGGCCTGGTAGGGACGTGAAAGGACCTCCATCTGGCGATTCTGATTGAGGAGATGAGAAGGGTCTGCTGCTCACTTTGTGCACTTGATAGCGGAAAAAAACAAAAAAACAAAAAGGACAAAAAGACATTGAAGAAAAAAACCTGTAGATCCTTAAGGAAAAGCAAAGTTAACAAGTAAACAGGTATGATTGTCACTCAAAGTATCAAAACCTCTAGTGAATGCATCTCATGGGATGAGAAAAAGTTCTACCCCGGAAAAAGAGCAGGGCAGATTCAAAACTTAAGTAAGCAAAACAGCAACATTGTTTCATCCAAAAATTTGAGGAAACGGAAATGCAAAGAGTAATGAGGAATAGAACCAATAAGGAACGTTCAGGGAGAAGTTCAAGGAGGTTGTTCAGAAGATCACAGGTGTTGAGGGGTGGAGAGGTGTTTCTTGGACTTGCCCCTGACAGGGGCCCAGATGTGAGTGGGCGTGGTTGGAGGTAAACGGGCTAGTGTGGCAGAAGAGATCATGTCATCTTCCGGAAGAGGGGGAGACCCAGATTTTTTAGGAAGGCCTCAGCCTCTTGCAATTCATGTCGAGAGTATTGGGCTCCCTCTTTAGATACGGCTAGACAGAAAGGAAATCCCCAGTAGTATGGGATCTTGTGTTGTTGCAGGTGTGAAGTAAGTGGGCTTAAATTCCTCCTTTTAGCGAGAGTGATGGGAGAAAGGTTGCTAAAGATCTGCAGTTTAGCACCCTTATACATAATTTGGGATTTATTGCGCGTTGCAAGAGTTAGTGCCTCCTTACTTTCGAAGTAATGAAACCTTACCACAACATCTCTGGGTCTAGCTCCGTCCGGAGGCTTTGGGCCCAGAGATCTATGGGCTCTAACCAAGCGCCAATCTATGTCCACAACTGAGGGAGCCAAATTGTTAAAGAGGCCTAAAAGATAGGTTCAGAGCTCAGAATCACCCACCGTCTCCAGAATTCCTCTGAATCATAGCTTTTGCCCTCTTCCTCTGTTCTCTAAGTTCTCTTGTTGTAGTTGTAGTTGAGAAACGGAGAGAGGCGTAAGGTATGGTTTTCCTCCTCGATCGCTTGTAGTTTATCATTTCATCAAATTTGCTCTCCAGAGTGTCTGTGCGATCCCCAATTTGGGTTATTTCTCCTCTCAATTCGGCAGCTAGTTTGCTTACCTCTGCCGAAACATTGGACGTAATTTGTTGAAGTAAAAGCTGCAGTTTGTTGTCCAAAATGTCAGGGGTAGGAGTCATACTTGAGGGTAGAAGAGTGGGAGCGTGGTTCTAAGAGCTAGACAGAGAGGAGTTTGTAGCATCTTCCGAATCCAGGGAGGGATCAAGCAGGGCAAAAGGGTTTGCGGAAGGATTAGAGGAAGTAGGTTGCGGTCTAGTAACATAACGTTCCATGTTTGGTTCCTCTCGCGGCCCAATCTGTGGTTTATATTATCGTTGCTGTTGGCCAACTTTGCCCATGAGGTATGCAGAGAATTTGGTGATCAAACAGCCAGGCTTACCTCCGACACTGTAGATAGCTAAAACAGCAGCACGGAGGTCTTGGTGAGCAGACAGGGACCCTGGGTTTATTTAAGCAGCATCCTTCTTATAGGTAGTAGTGAACTCCATTTGGATCATCAAATCCACCTGTTTACAGCTCCACCTTCCCCCACTGTCAGTTATAGAGGAGGGAGACAGTCTCTGCAAGCCCCAACACCCTATGAGGATCTGTTCAACCGAAGGAGCGGAGGGGATGCCTTTAGGGTGTATGTTGGAGTCCCAAGATGGCCACGGGCCTCCAGGGGTAGGCCGAAGCCGCGGACTAACCTAGGAGACGGCCACCGGGTGTATGAATACGGCCACCACCAGTCCCTAGAACCCCTTCGGGGAGGTAAAGATATAGGACCGGGTAGTCTGACGCCTCCTGGGGACTCGACTGTGGGTGGTTATGTAGAGTGTATTATTCACTGTGTCCCAGGAGAGCGTCTGTAGTCCAGCCTGCAGGCTGCATCACAGTGGAAGGCCACAGGATGCTGAGGCTGGCCGTCGGATGAACTCCCGCGGCTTCTCTGAGCTGATAGGCCGATCCGCCTGTTCCCCGGAGGTAAGGCGGCCATCCAGTGTGTGTGGACTGTCTGTCCACCGTCCGGTTCGTGGGCACAGATGGTAAGAGCCGCTGGTTAGTCTGTAGGCCCCAAGATGGCGGCGGAAGGCCCTGGTGGCAGAGGGGAAACCTCAATTTAGAAGAGGATCTGGCCGGCCAAAGTCACAAATAAGCACCCGGAGCAGAGCAGCAGGGGTCTGGGATCAAGACTATGTAGTCTGCGATTGTGGCAGCGTGAGAAAAGGCAGCGGATGGCTCTAGATTAGTGCGGGCTATGAGCAGCTCAACTCACACACGTCTCTCCAGCTGCACGTCCGGACACGCCCCCACCATATGAATTTCTAAAATGGATAGTGGGACTAGCATTGCACGAAGAAGATCATGCATATTACTTCCCTCATTAACTCTGGCCAAGGCAAGTGCAGCTTCTCAATATCTCAAAGTCCTGAAACCAAACTTTTAAAAATGCATATGATAGAAAGTAGAAACAAGGAGAGGAAAATTAAGCCACTGGCCACATTGCTCACTTTGTTTGTCATAACAGTGATATATTTTTAGTCATGATGTGAAGGAAGGGAGGAACAAGGGAATGAGATGTATCTTCAGGTACACATTAGTCCCCAGGGAGTTTTGGACCGCTCTGATCTGATCTGCTATTGATGGCAGCTGAGCAAGGATTTGTGTGGCCTGCAAAAGCCACGACACAGTTTATTTGCTTGTTAAAATCAGGCAAACAAGTAGCAAATAGTCAATAAAAAAACGAAATCCTTACTCTGACATGATGACTAGATTGTTCTAAAGTGAGAACTGAACTATCTCCATTCCATTCTTTCAGCTCTCTGTCAACAAGGTTGCTAACCTAGGGTTCAGTTATACTTTATTACATTGTTACAGTCATTCTACAGGACAGCCACCAAACATTACTTTGTGCATTAAAATATAAAAAAAATTAAGTTTGAGGCATAATCCCTTTCCAAAATGTTATTTTTGTTTTGATTTTAACTTTATTTAACCTTATTCACTTTAAGTGAATACAAGAGGTTTGGGATATCAATCAAAAAGGATGACTGATGCTACCTGATAACTGTCAGTATTTAGATACCTAAAAGTTGAGGTAGGGTATGGTTGTGTAATAGGAGTTTCCAGCTCCCGACTCCTGACAAATTCTACCTAGAAGGGTGAGAAAATCACCATGGTTCATGTTACCCATAATAAACTCTTCAATGAAGGAATAATATAAGGCAACCTGTAATTTTCTTCTTTAAACTCTCGTAACATAGGGGGGTAGAATGGGAGGGAAAGAGAGGTAAGGAGGGGAGAAAGGCTGGAGGAAAGAGAAGAGATAGGGAAAGAGAAAGAAAGGAGCATCGGACTGAGAGCATTGCATAGATTAAGTTGGTAGTAAATTAGTAGTCAGTGGGGTTCCCACATGATTAGCCCAGGGTTCCCAGATAGACTCAAATTTGCTGGCTGTATCGAGTAGTATGTTGGAGAGTTTCTCCTGCGTCATTAACCAAGAGACCTTCCTGACTACCGCTGGGAAGGATATTTTCAGATTTTTCCAAGCTTTTGCCACTGTGAGTTTAGCCCCTAGAAGAATGAAGTGAATTAGCCTGCGGGAGGCTTTGGGTATTTTTGGGATATAAGCGAGGAGGGCGACCATTGGGGTTCTGGGGATCTGGCTTCCCACAAGCTTGTCGATCATATTGAATATTTTTTTCCAGAAGGATCATATTCTGGGACACTCCCACCAGATGTGGGGCATCATGCCTATAAGCTGGCATCCTCTGAAACACAGAGGATCAGCTGCAGGAAAAATAAAGGCTAATCTTGAGGGAGTATTATACCATCTAGATACAACTTTTAGACTTGATTCCGTTAAAGTGGTATTTAAGAAGCCTTTGAAGGAATTGAAGCTTGCCTTCTGCCAGACCCCCAGGTCCCACTAGAATTGGAAATCAGACTCCCAGGAATGCATGTAGGATGACTTAGTGGTTTGAGAGGTAAGTGACGAGTAGACTATAGAGACCCCCCCTTCTGGTCCATGGCCTGACCACACCATAGCTTATAATCGGTGAACTGAGGTGGTAGGGGTTTGTCCTTCCACATCGTGTTTAAGAAATTAGAAACCTAACCAAACCTAACTCTTTCAGAAGTGGGTAGTGTCCGATTTGGTACAGTCCCTTATCCAACCATCATTTAAATGCCAGGATATTCCTTCCTGGGGGGGAAGTCTGGATTGTTGAAGAGGTGTGTCAACGGTTTATATGCTGACACTAGAGAAGAGTTTGAGCGCAAAGAGTCCCAGAGGGCAAAAGTGTGAGAAAGGGTGGGGGCCATAATCGGGGGGCGGGTTCTCAGGGAGCTCCATAGCAGGTAGTCTAGGGTAAATCGAGATACTGCCTGTTTTTCTATTTGCACCTAATCCTGGTTTCTCGTACGTGAAGTAGATTACCGGCATTTGAGCTCTTCTGGCTGCTAGATAATATTTGTATAGGTGGGGTAAACCCAGTCCCCCCTTTTTTCTGTGTAGGTATAGAGTTTCTTGAGGGATTCTGTAGCCCACCTTTCCCCAAGTGACTTTGAGTAGTTTGCTTTGAAATGATTTGATATGGTCTTTTTTAATTAGTATTGGAAGAGAACAAAACAGGTATAACAGCCTGGGTAGCAGTCATTTTCACAGAGTTAACTCTCCCAGGCCATGATAGGTTGTTCTTGGACCAGGATATGAGATCTGACTCCAGCTTTTGATACATAGGGGGATAGTTACTGGCATAGAGAGCTTCAGTTTTTGCCGTGAGGTTAATTCCCAGATATCGTATGGAGTAGTCACTCCATTCGAATTTAAAGTTTTTTGTAAGAGGGGAACGGTGTCAGACTGAAGGAATATGTTTAGCGCTTGGGACTTGGAGTAGTTTACCTGGAGGCCTGAAATCTTGGCGAATTCATCTAAGGTGTGGCACAGGTTGGGGAGGGAGGTTATAGGGGAGGTATAGGAATAGGAGAATGTCATCAGCAAAGAGGCCACATTTATGGATCTGAGATCCACAAGTAACTCCTTGTATATTAGGGTTTTGGCGAATGGAAATGGCAAGTATCTCAATAGCTATCGCAAAGACAAGTGGAGATAGCGGACAGCCTTGTCTAGTACCCTTCGCTATGGATATTGGCTTGGAGTAATATCCTTGGAGCCTGATGTAAGCTTTAGGATTCGAGTAAAGAGCATGCATTAGGCCCATAAATCTTTTGCCAAAACCCCATAGCTCAAGGATCGCAAAAATGTATGGCCAAGAGACCGAGGCAAAGGCCTTTTTAAGGTGTAGCAAGAGGAGCATGCCTGGTTGTTTAGGACCCCCCCGCCCAGTTTGTTTGCAGAATTGATACTATATCAATGGCCCTACTGATCTGATCAGGGCCTTGTCTTCCAAGTATGAATCCCACTTGATCTTTATGTATATATGCATTAATGAAGGAAGTTAAACAATTTGCCAGAATTTTAGTGAGGATTTTTAAGTCGCTGTTGATAAGGGAGATAGGTCTGTAGTTGCTAACCTCTTCTGGGTTTTTGTCCAGTTTAGGAATGACTGCAATATAGGCAGTATTAAGGTGGGGATCAAGTGGGGTTCCCTGTGTCTTTGTGTTAAGGAATTTTGACAAGTGGGGGATCAGAGTATTGGGAAATGTCTTGTAGTAGGAATTAGAGAGCCCATCTGGGCCAGGGGCTGATCCCGATTTAAGGGCTTTGCTTATTTCCTGAAATTTACAACTCCTTCTGAGAAGGGAGCTTCCAGTATGTCTCTATATTCTGCGGAGAAAGATGGGATGGGGAAGCTGTCTAGATGCTTTGTGGGGTCCGTATAGGTTGGTGTAAAAGTCATGGAAAATCTCAAGGATTTTTGAGGGGTTGGCTGTGGTGCCTTAGCCAGGGACTCTAATTTTTGGCATTACGAAAGACCAAAATCAGGGAGTTAGTTTTGAAGCCAGCATGGATCCCAATCTGTCCCCCTGGATATAAAATCTGTTTTTGCTCCAGCGGATTTGTTTTTCAGCTTTGACCATGAGGGCTAGGTTGAGCTCCAGCCTGGTCTTGTCAAGTTGAGCCAATAAAGAGGGAGAGGGATGCAGTTTGTGTTGAATTCGTAATGAGGTGTACTCCTCGTCTAATCTCTTTATGTCGGCTGCCCTTTCTCATTTTATTTGAGTGGTGATCCTAATGATGTACGATTTGTGGGCTGCCCACAAAGTTTCTGTGCATATACCCTCAGTCTCAATAAGATTAAAGTATTCTTTCAGGGATTTATCTAGCATGGTGACTCTCACTGGGTCTGAGAGGAGAGACTCGTTCAATCTCCAATGTCCTTGACCTGGTCTCGAGTGTTGCAGGGGCAGCGTCAGGGTAACCAAAGAGTGGTCTGACAGGACGTGTCTTTAATTTGTGAATTAGTGATGAGAGGGATAGTGTAGGTCTGGACTAGGAGGTGATCAATCCTGGTGTATAAATTGTGAGGGCTGGAGAAGTGAGAGAAGTCTCGTTTGGTGGGATTTAGTTCTCTCCAGACATCAGCCATGCCACGGGCATGAATGAGTTTGGCAATCTTAAGGCTTTCTTTGGTCGGACGGGTCATTTGAGAGGCGGGTGGTCTAGATTTATCCAGACCCTTATCAAAAGTTGCATTGGAGTGCCCCACAAAGACGACCTTATCCTCCAGGATGGGGCAGAGGGAATCAAAGAGGTGTTTGGGAAAAGCAGCTTGACCCTTGTTAGGGGCGTAGTAAGAGATCAAGAGTAAAGATGACCCATGATCGTTCCTTTAACTAGGATGGATCTACCCTCTGGGTCTTTTGTGTCAGAGATCCAGTTAAAGTTACAGGATTTTGCAAATATAATGGCCACCCCTTTAGATTTATTTTCAGCGCTGGTAAGAAAAAAATTAGGGAAGTGAGAGTGGAGGAATTTGGGACTGCACCGAGCCAGAAAGTCAGTTTCCTGAAGCATGACAATATCTAGTTTGGAAAATTTAAAAATGTTACACAACTTTCTCCTTTTGAGCGGGGAATTCATGCCCTGGACATTGTGAGTAGCTATCTGTAAAGCATTTTGTGTGTGGTCAGCCATGGAACCATAGATGAGGGGCGCAAAAATGCCCACCGCCACTTACCTCTGGGAGTCTGTTCTGGCATTTGGGAGTAAATGGGAGTTCTGGTCTGCTCCAATAAGGTCTCTCAGATTGTGTAGGCCAGGCGAATACCCAAACTGAAAGGAAGAAGAAGGTTAGTTGATGCTCCAAAGAAGAAGGATAAGAGAGAGGGAAAGAGAAGATGGATAGAGGAGTTTTCTTCCCCTGGGTGTGTGGGAACCCCGGGAGGAGAAAGAGAACATAGAGTACGTCTCGCACGTAGGAGTGAGAGAGTTTTGACAAACACAAATCTCCATGCCAAACAAGGCCTGGAGGTCCTATCCCCAAAAACCGTCAGGAGTCTAAGGGATAGGAGGAGGTGCATGTGAGCCAACCCAGACCAGGGCACCCTGGAAATAACTTTTGAAAAACCTTAATACATGGGATTGAGGCGATCGGGTCAATGTCAACAGAGCTGTAAACAAACACTGTTAACTAATGTAGTCATAAGGGGGTTCAGTTGACCCAAAGATCCCTGCTCGTCACAACCCCCCCCTCCCACCGGACCCCAGCACCAGCGGTGCTGGGGTCCGGTCGCCTCGAAAGATCAGGCTGATTGTGACAAGAGCGGGTGCTGTGGGCACCGCTGGTCTGAGGTGGTGCGGAGCTCCGTGCTCAGGCGGCCATCATGGATGCCTCGTGCATGCGCACTCCAGCAGTGAATGTTTATGTATTTATTTGTTGATTTACCTTTCACCAAGTTTTTTCACCTATTTTTATTTTTTTGTGTGATTTGAATAATTGTTTGACCACTGAACTCCACAACGTGGTGCTTGTTATTAAATATTAACGAGTGTCTGTTTGTCAGTTGGAGGGATAGGGGGTTGAAGGCAAGGAAAGTGTGAAGTTAATAAAGTTGTATTGGTTGAACTAGATGGACTTGTGTATTTTTTCAAACTGACTAACTATGTAACTATGTTGTGATCAGAGAGAGCAAAAGGTTTGTTGAAGAGGTTGCAGAGAGTTGCCAGAGTGAATAGAAATGTTGCGTTAAGTTAAAAGAGGAGGTTTGGCTGAGAAGCTGGGAGATAGCTGGAGGGCTAACATTAACAAGGATGTTGACGCCATGAAGAATGACCTTGGCAATTTTAGAGAAGAGAAAGTAAGGTAGCCAGGCAAAGAAGTAATCAAGTAAGCTTAATAGTGAATGATGAAAAATGTAGCACTAAATAGTAAACATGTATGACAATATACACATAATAACTCGGTGATGGGAAATCAATCACACATAAAAATAAAAAATGAATAGAAATGTGGGTGAAAAAAAGTCCAACGAGTGGAAAGGTCCTGGAGAGGACCGGAGTAAGTCCACCACGGGATGGTGGTTACTCAGGGATGGAATACACTGGCACTATCCAGCATGTAGAGCATCAAGGATGGTACATCTTCAACCAAAAGGAGAAGTATATCTACTCTTACCGGAAAAGGTAGACTCGAATGTCAGCGACATTCGAGAGTCAAGCGAGGGTGCCAAGATCGGCTAATTGACAGATCTCCAAGGAAACCAAAGACCTTCAAACACGACTCCAAGAAGTGTGCAAGTAACTGCCAATCTGGAACTTGGACATAAGAAACACCCAGGCTGGAACTCAGGCATTGGAAGCCAGGCTGGACGGCCAAAGAACTCTCATCCAGGAGGGTATGGAAAGAAAAAATGTCCCCTCTGCTGCTACTTCCAGCAATGTCTTCTCTCTACTTCCTCCCCACTCACACAGAGTTCCAGCCTTGGTATTCCTTACCACCGAGTTAAGGTTTGGCGGTTACCTGCACACCCCTTGGAGTTGTGTTTGAAGGTCTTTGGTTTCCTTGGAGATCTGTCTATTTGCCAATCTTGGCACCCTCGCTTGACTGACTGGTTGTCGCTGACATTCGAGTCCATCTTTTCCGGTAAGAGTAGATATACTTCTCCTTTTGGTTGAAGATGTACCATCCTTGATGCTCTACATGCCGGATAGTGTCAGTGTATTCCATCCCTGAGTAACCACCATCCGGTGGTGGACTTACACCGGTCCTCTCCAGGACCTTTCCACTCATTGGACTTTTTTCGCCCACATTTTTATTCATTTTTGATTTTTATGTGTGATAGATTTCCCATCACCCAGTTATTATGTGTATATTGTCATACATGTTTACTATTTAGCGCTACATTTTTCATCATTCAGTATTTAGAATCTTTGTCACATTATTCATGTAGCAGTTTTTCATTTTCCAGTTTTCAAGTTAGCGCAGTAATATTTCCCTTTTACAAGTAAGCTTAATACCAGTCCAACAGGCTGAAAGATCACAGCCATTCTCAGAAAAAATAGAGAAAAGTACACAAATATGGTAAGCTTCAAACGAGGAGGAAGGGGGGTATAGGGTGTTAGTTAGTGGTAGTTTGATGGTGGAGGACCAAGATTTGGGAATATATCCCCAGATGTTGTGAGGAGCAGAAGGGTGAGGGAAGTAATATAGAAGTGTAATTTACTGTGTATGAAAGTGCATAACCCAGTGCCCTGGATATTTTACCAGCATGTGGGTTCAGAATTAGCAGGAAGTGGTGAGTGTAGTAATAGGAAGAGGGAAAAAATGAGTGTGGTATTTATGGGATGTGGAGTGGTGAAGAGGGGTGGCGGAAAGAGAGTTTAAGGAAAGAGGACACAATTGTTAGAGGGAAAGACATAGAAAAATGTTGGTAAATGCGGTAAGATCAACAATATTGCTTTGGCTTGTATCTGTATTAGCATCATATCACTACAAGTTTTAAGAACAAAATGTTTTTCAATTGCTTGTTTGTAGTGCAAGTGAAGTTCTACATTTTCATTAGGCACTACATCATTATACAACTGAACATTTTATATTCCATTCAGAAATTGCATGTGCATACTACTGAGAATAAAGCTGCAAACTCTTTAATCATTTTTTTCTTGGTTGGCTTTTTCTAAACTTGTTTTTTTTATTAGATTAAAAAGTTGTTGATGGTTATTTTTCTGATTTGTCTTTATTGATTTATGTTATTTATGGTTTTCTTTTTTCTTTTTTTTCATACTTGAAATCTTGCCTTTGTTATTTGATGAAAGGAAAATGGCACATAGATATAAAATGCAGAGTTCAAGAAAGACCAATGGGTACTTTCATAGCAAAGGTAAAAAGAAAGTCAAGATTCCTTTTAAGTAAAAACAGCATTTTGCTGCTTTTCTCTCTACTTTAAAAGAGTATAATTTTCACTTGTAAGTTATAGGGGTGTATTTATGGCATGCAAGTGTACGTCATTTTGTTGGCTTTTGCACTTTGTCTCTACCATTGTGACAGAAATACGGTCTCCTCATGTCATCTTTCTGAAAGTTCTGCTACATAAAAGATGGATTGCTGGGTTGCAGACATGTCATTTCGTAGATGCACTTTTTGCCCCTAATTCAAAGCAAGGCTTAATAAGCAAAGAAGTTGGTTTTTATTTCTCCAATATTTAACGTTATTTAGTTACTTTAAGGATGACAAAAGATGACAAAAGTTTGTATATATCTTAAAAAAAGAAAAACATGATTCATGAACAGGAAAATTAAGCCCTTATTCCATTTTCCATAGTAGGAATACAAAATCCCTTTTAGTCCTAAAGCTCTCTCTCTCTTTCTTTCTCCAATAAATATACTCTATATATTCCTATAATATCTTACAACAAATAGTGAAGTTACCTTATCAAAGTGGACAATCCAAGTGTAGGGACCCTGCCCTAATTTGGAGTGTCCCTATTTTAACTTAGTGTGTTCTGCAATTATGCTGCAATCAGCCCTTTCCCTTATATTTTTCTGAACTTTACCACTTAAGCTCAGTGTGTTGATTTCTTTTGCCTGTTATGCCCCGTACACATGGTCTGACTTTGTTTGGACATTCCGACAACAAAATCCTAGGATTTTCCGATGTCTTGTTTTGCGTACACACGGTCGCACAAAGTTGTCGGAATTTCCGATCGACAACCACGCGGTGACGTCAAGCACGTACGACGAGACTAGAAAAGGCCAGTTCGGAACCAAGTGCGGCACCCTTTGGGCTCCTTTTGCTAATCTCGTGTTAGTAAAAGTTTGGTGAGAGACGATTCGCGCTTTTTCAGACTCGTGGTTTTCAGATCGTTTTCTGCCGTTCAGTTTGTGCTTGTGGGTTTGTAACTGCTCTTCAGTGCGCGCAAGCAAGTACCATTGACTTGTCAGTGTGTTCTTGTGCGTTCGTTACTGTTTTTCAGGTCGTTCTTCACAGGCCTTGCTGTTCTTCAGTGCGTTCTGTTACTTGGTTCTGGGCAGCCAACCGTTTTCTAGCCATGTTGCGTATGCGTACTCCTCGTAGAGTTCGTGCTGTGCGGGGGCTTGGTGTTGGGGTCCTGACTTTGACACAAGTCCAGTCCATGAACAGGGTGGGGAGGAGTTCATGGACCAAGAATTGGTTGCTTCAGCGTGACCAGTTCTCTCATATGCCTTTAGTCCGTGAGATCCGTGAGAATAATCCTGATGATTTCAGGAACTTTCTCAGGATGACGGACCCCGTTTTTCACCGTCTGTTGGCTTCGCTGACCCCTTATATTAGCAGGCAGGATACCTGCATGAGGCAAGCCATCACTCCGGAGCAGAGGCTCGTCGCTACCCTGCGGTACTTGGCAACAGGGAGAAGCCTGCAGGACCTCAAGTTCTCGACAGGCATCTCCCCCCAGGCTCTGGGGATCATTATCCCAGAGACCTGTTCTGCCATCATCCAGGTCCTGCAGAAGGAGTATATGAAGGTAAGATTTTTATCCTTTAATATCACATTTTATTGAATTTAATGTTTGATAATATATTGTATTTCTTTCCTCATTCCCTAATTACCATGATTGTAATATGCTATGAATGTCCCCTTTGTCCTCATGCATGCTGGATTTTTATGTAATTAATTTTTTAGGTCCTTCAGACAGATTGTCCTTCACTAACCTCCCCAGCATGCTCTACGGGCCCTATATTCACCGCATGTAGTCACTTAAAACAATGTATTTTATCAGCTCCATAGTAGTGCTTTACCCCAAACACCCCCTAAAATGTTTTGAAATGTTATTTTAGCTTTAAATTAAGGCAGAGTGGCAGAGGCTTTTTTTTGTGGTGTCCCCAAATCATTTTTAGTAACCCTCCCTCCCCCAACTGCTAAGTCAGCTGATCCCAATTCTCTATCTATGTTCAATCATCTATCTGCTGACTTTGCCAAACCCATACACACTATACCCATCTCTTTTGTGCTCTGATTTATGGATGAATTCCCCATAGCATCTAGTGCAAGGGCCTGACTGTATACTTTAAAATGGTACTGTTTGAATTTTTAAGATCCTATTATTATCTTGAGACAGGTAATAGCAGAATGTTCAAATGTGCTCAAATGTGTACAGTGTGTATTTCTATCTTTGTATTCGGACACTTCTTACCTGTCCAGTGGGCTGCCAATAGTGTAACTAAGGAGGGGCTGTTCCAAGTAATACCCTGTATTTAGGCATTCATCTCTCAATGAAGTGAAGAGGGTTACCTGTCCAAGATTTCCACACACCCCATAGTGTTAGAAATGGCCCATGAGAGGGGGGGAGGGGGAATATGATAGGTGTACCTTATACTTTGGTGTTGTAAATATCCCCTTAATAAATGCTATCTGGAGGTTGCCCCAGAATGTTTGTGCCTAATCTGCTTGCCATGTTTATGTGCAAAAATATACATTTTTTTTTTCCTCAACAGTTTCCTTCCACGCCACAGGAATGGCAGACTGTGGCCTCCCACTTTGCCCAGCGGTGGGACTTTCCTAACTGCGGAGGGGCAATTGATGGGAAACATGTCCACATCATCCCACCACCCAACTCGGGGTCATACTATTTCAACTGTAAGGGGTTCAATAGTATTGTGATGTTGGCGGTGGTGTCGGCTAATTACGACTTCTTGTATGTGGACGTGGGAAAGAATGGCCGGATGTCCGATGGTGGAGTCATCGCCCAGACGGAGTTTTACAGGCATCTCCAGAATGGCAGCTTGGACTTGCCAGCTCCAGAGGGCAATGTGGAAGGACTCCCATTCGTGTTTGTTGCTGATGAAGCGTTTGCGCTGGGGGACCACCTTATGCGGCCATTCCCTATGAGGACCCTCACCCCGGAACAGAGGGTTTTTAATTACTGGCTGGCCAGAGCCCGAAGAGTGGTGGAGAACACATTTGGAATCCTGGCTAGCCGGTTCCGCCTATTTCTGACACCTATCCATATGGCGGAGTATAAACTTAATCATATAATCATGGCATGCTGTATTCTCCATAACTTTTTACCGAAACATTCGGCCAACTATGCTGGCTCAGTTGGGCCTGAGGCCAGAGTGATACCTGAAACAACACTGACGGCGCTTGAAAGCGGCCGTCCTGGCTTGCCCTCCCTGAGTGTCCGTGATGTCCGGTTACGATACCTGGAGTTCTTTGCGGGTAGGGGGGCCATCAATATGCCTTCAAATTTGTAAAGCCTTTTTCAAATAAAAAAGCAAAAAAAAGAAATTCTTTGTGGACATTTACTTCTTGTGTTTGTTTTAGCTGACCCTGACAGCAATGTGGGGAGTCCTGAAAATGGCGTGATTGTGTAACCTTATACAAAGCACTGTTGGCTGTTATTTACTAAAGGCGTATACACTTTTTATACTACAAGTACTCTTGAAACTGCAATGAAAATGCTCTTGTAGTGCAAAGAGGATTTGCCCTTAGGAAATAACCCCCATTTTCTCATAAAACAGCAATTACATCACCCCAAAAGTGTTGTAGTGTTGAGACAATAATCCACACATTCTTGATTAACAAACTTTTTAATACCTGCACAATCACATGTGCATATAGAAAAGGTTTTTTGAACAAACCAGCATGTTTGTTGTATAACAATTTTTGGGGTGGCATTATCAAAAATAGAAATGTCCATTTACGATAAAACCGACAAGAAAGACAAAAACTTGAACTTACAAAGTTCACATTTGGTAAAACTTGAAGGCAATATCAGACATGAGTATTTAGGAACAGTGTTTGATATTGCATTTAGATGGGGTCAAATCACCCCTTGAAAAGCCAAATTTGGAAGATGCACACCAATTTACGAATGTCAACATGTGCTAGCTGCCATCACCGGGGATCGAGGGACGTGTTTTGTGGGAGCAAGCCCTTCCTCTCAGCTACTTTATTATTGAGGAAGGGGTTGCACCCCCAAAACGTGTCCATTGATCTCCCGTGATGGCAGATAACACATGTTGGCACACTGTGTGCATCCTTCAAATTTGGCTTTTCAAAACATTGCTAAAATATTTAAAACATTGTACCACACAAAAAAAAGTGATTTTGTGGGGTTTTAAATTCACCCCAAAACATCAATGCTGTTATTATTTTTTTGAATCACATCATTGATTTTTTTATTGATGTTTTCCAATTCTAAATTACACCCCATGATCTCCCCGATCAGGATCTGGACACTTTCTGATGTGAAAGGATCTCGATCCCTAACATCACGATCACCTAAAAAGAGAGAAACCAAACAAAAACAGGTATCAAAAATCTGCCAGCATACATCTCTTACCTGAGCCTGTGGTCGCAGACACTCACCTGTTGTGGTGACAATTTCAACCACATCTTCTTCCTCCTCCTGCTCCGCTTGTGTTGGGGGTATTTCACCTTCTTCCAGAGGTGGGGGGTCTCTGGTCTCCTCGGATGAGGGGTGTCCTCCGAGTCTTTTCTCCCCTATGTAAAACAAAAATGGTATAATTAGCACACAGATATTTGATGGCAGAACTATAAATAGGAAACATTGCTTGGAAGTGGGGTAAAATTGTCAATTTTAGCAGAGTTCCAAGATGTAGCATTTTTATTGTCCTTTGTCAAGCTTCAATACTTTACCTGTTTAGTACAAGCTTCACAGATGGAGACCCCCCCTATAGTATACACTGGAGCACCTGTGTGCCCCCCCTAATAAAAATGGTGTTCTTGTGTCCCACACTAGTGCTCCAGTGTCCAGATGTTAAAACAGCTGCTGAGTGTCCTCTCCTTACACAGAATCTAGTTTGCATTTCATTCTAGTAACAAACCCATCTACACAACCAAATATTTGGCATCCAAGTAGGCCCTAAAAACCGCATGTAGTCACTTAAAACAATGTATTTTATCAGCTCCATAGTAGTGCTTTACCCCAAACACCCCCTAAAATGTTTTGAAATGTTATTTTAGCTTTAAATTCAGGCAGAGTGGCAGAGGCTTTTTTTTGTGGTGTCCCCAAATCATTTTTAGTAACCCTCCCTCCCCCAACTGCTAAATCAGCTGATCCCAATTCTCTATCTATCTTCAATCATCTATCTGCTGACTTTGCCAAACCCATACACACTATACCCATCTCTTTTGTGCTCTGATTTATGGATGAATTCCCCAAAGCATGTAGTGCAAGGGCCTGCCTGTATACTTTCAAATGGTACTGTTTGAATTTTTAAGATCCTATTATTATCTTGAGACAGGTAATAGCAGAATGTTCAAATGTGCTCAAATGTGTACAGTGTGTATTTCTATCTTTGTATTCGGACACTTCTTACCTGTCCAGTGGGCTGCCAATAGTGTAACTAAGGAGGGGCTGTTCCAAGTAATACCCTGTATTTAGGCATTCATCTCTCAATGAAGTGAAGAGGGTTACCTGTCCAAGATTTCCACACACCCCATAATGTTAGAAATGGCCCATGAGAGGGGGGGAGGGGGAATATGATAGGTGTACCGTATACTTTGGTGTTGTAAAATTCCCCTTAATAAATGCTATCTGGAGGTTGCCCCAGAATGTTTGTGCCTAATCTGCTTGCCATGTTTATGTGCAAAAATATGCATTTTTTTTTCCTCAACAGTTTCCTTCCACGCCACAGGAATGGCAGACTGTGGCCTCCCACTTTGCCCAGCGGTGGGACTTTCCTAACTGCGGAGGGGCAATTGATGGGAAACATGTCCACATCATCCCACCACCCAACTCGGGGTCATACTATTTCAACTGTAAGGGGTTCAATAGTATTGTGATGTTGGCGGTGGTGTCGGCTAATTACGACTTCTTGTATGTGGACGTGGGAAACAATGGCCGGATGTCCGATGGTGGAGTCATCGCCCAGACGGAGTTCTACAGGCGTCTCCAGAATGGCAGCTTGGACTTGCCAGCTCCAGAGGGCAATGTGGAAGGACTCCCATTCGTGTTTGTTGCTGATGAAGCGTTTGCGCTGGGGGACCACCTTATGCGGCCATTCCCTATGAGGACCCTCACCCCGGAACAGAGGGTTTTTAATTACTGGCTGGCCAGAGCCCGAAGAGTGGTGGAGAACACATTTGGAATCCTGGCTAGCCGGTTCCGCCTATTTCTGACACCTATCCATATGGCGGAGTATAAACTTAATCATATAATCATGGCATGCTGTATTCTCCATAACTTTTTACCGAAACATTCGGCCAACTATGCTGGCTCAGTTGGGCCTGAGGCCAGAGTGATACCTGAAACAACACTGACGGCGCTTGAAAGCGGCCGTCCTGGCTTGCCCTCCCTGAGTGTCCGTGATGTCCGGTTACGATACCTGGAGTTCTTTGCGGGTAGGGGGGCCATCAATATGCCTTCAAATTTGTAAAGCCTTTTTCAAATAAAAAAGCAAAAAAAAAGAAATTCTTTGTGGACATTTACTTCTTGTGTTTGTTTTAGCTGACCCTGACAGCAATGTGGGGAGTCCTGAAAATGGCGTGATTGTGTAACCTTATACAAAGCACTGTTGGCTGTTATTTACTAAAGGCGTATACACTTTTTATACTACAAGTACTCTTGAAACTGCAATAAAAATGCTCTTGTAGTGCAAAGAGGATTTGCCCTTAGGAAATAACCCCCATTTTCTCATAAAACAGCAATTACATCACCCCAAAAGTGTTGTAGCGTTGAGACAATAATCCACACATTCTTGATTAACAAACTTTTTAATACCTGCACAATCACATGTGCATATAGAAAAGGTTTTTTGAACAAACCAGCATGTTTGTTGTATAACAATTTTTGGGGTGGCATTATCAAAAATAAAAATGTCCATTTACGATAAAACCGACAAGAAAGACAAAAAACTTGAACTTACAAAGTTCACATTTGGTAAAACTTGAAGGCAATATAAGACATAAGTATTTAGGAACAGTGTTTGATATTGCGTTCAGATGGGGTCAAATCACCCCTTGAAAAGCCAAATTTGGAAGATGCACACCAATTTACGAATGTCAACATGTGCTAGCTGCCATCACCGGGGATCGAGGGACGTGTTTTGTGGGAGCAAGCCCTTCCTCTCAGCTACTTTATTATTGAGGAAGGGGTTGCACCCCCAAAACGCGTCCATTGATCTCCCGTGATGGCAGATAACACATGTTGGCACACTGTGTGCATCCTCCAAATTTGGCTTTTCAAAACATTGCTAAAATATTTAAAACATTGTACCACACAAAAAAAAGTGATTTTGTGGGGTTTTAAATTCGCCCCAAAACATCAATGCTGTTATTATTTTTTTGAAGCACATCATTGATTTTTTTATTGATGTTTTCCAATTCTAAATTACACCCCATGATCTCCCCGATCAGGATCTGGACACTTTCTGATGTGAAAGGATCTCGATCCCTAACATCACGATCACCTAAAAAGAGAGAAACCAAACAAAAACAGGTATCAAAAATCTGCCAGCATACATCTCTTACCTGAGCCTGTGGTCGCAGACACTCACCTGTTGTGGTGACAATTTCAACCACATCTTCTTCCTCCTCCTGCTCCGCTTGTGTTGGGGGTATTTCACCTTCTTCCAGAGGTGGGGGGTCTCTGGTCTCCTCGGATGAGGGGTATCCTCCGAGTCTTTTCTCCCCTATGTAAAACAAAAATGGTATAATTAGCACACAGATATTTGATGGCAGAACTATAAATAGGAAACATTGCTTGGAAGTGGGGTAAAATTGTCAATTTTAGCAGAGTTCCAAGATGTAGCATTTTTATTGTCCTTTGTCAAGCTTCAATACTTTACCTGTTTAGTACAAGCTTCACAGATGGAGACCCCCCCTATAGTATACACTGAAGCACCTGTGTGCCCCCCCTAATAAAAATGGTGTTCTTGTGTCCCACACTAGTGCTCCAGTGTCCAGATGTTAAAACAGCTGCTGAGTGTCCTCTCCTTACACAGAATCTAGTTTGCATTTCATTCTAGTAACAAACCCATCTACACAACCAAATATTTGGCATCCAAGTAGGCCCTAAAAAATGTAGGAAAATGCATATGGTCTAAACAATGGTGTTTTGGAGGGCGAAAAAAAAAAATGTTTGATACGAACGAATAATGGGCCCATGAACATTAAAATTGACATTTTAAACTGTACAATTAAGAAAAGCATATGGAGCAGCACGAACGTAAGAAAGACAAAAAGAATAGGAACACAGCACAACTACTTACGCTTTTGCAGCACTCTCCGAATATTTTGGTACTGATCGGGCTCTCTTAATTTGAGGTCTGACCACCGCTTCCTGAGCTGATCTTTCGATCGTCATACCCCGAAATTCCTGTGCAGACTTTTGACCACTTTCGCCATGATCTTGGCCTTTCTGACATTGGGGTTGGGGTAAGGTCCATACTTTCCGTCATAGTCGGCCTTCTTCAAGATGTCCACCATCTCCAACATCTCCCCAAAGGACATATTTGTGGCCTTAAATCTTCTCCTTCTGGATCGGGATGTTTCTGTCTTCGAGCTTTCCTCTGCCTCCTCCTCGTTGCTATAATTAGCACGCACCTGCTATAAATCCGCCATGTGCTCTTCACCCACTGCGCCGAACGAAAAGGGGCGGGGAATAGCCTAGAAAGAACGTCAGGGGCGGGCGGAGTTACACGCATGCTCAGTGTATATAAAGCGTAACACGTGCGTATTACGTACGATCTGTGAGCGGAGGAAGGAGCATTGGACGTGCCGATCGTAGGAACGAAGGTAAGAGACAAACTTGTGCCTATACTGCTTTTAGATTAAGGCCTATATTGTAACAAGATTAGGAGAGTTTTGTCTGACATTAGGCTTTGTCTTGTGTTGTCTCTTGCAGTGAACATGGATATCTTATTAAAAGATAATGACTTCATGTCACTATTCATTGATATGTTAAGGGAGCTGCCATGTCTGTGGGAGATCAACCACCCACATTACAAGAACCAAACAAAGAGGAAGGCAGCGCTGGATCAATTGTTGGAAATTGTGAAGCAGGTGATCCCCACGGCAGACATCACATTTTTGAAGATCTTAATTGGTGGCCTGAGGAGCACTTATGTAAGGGAGCGCCAGAAAGTCCAGGATTCGCAGAGATCCAGAGCAGCAGATGACATCTATCTCCCCAGGATGTGGTACTATGACAGGCTGCATTTTCTGGCAGGCCAGACTGAACCCAGGCCATACCTCTCCAGTCTTCCTTCCACGCTTCCTTCCCCCCCGGCTGAGGCTTCTGACGCCCAACCTGGGCCTTCCAGGCAACAACATGTGGAGGAGCCCAGCTTGAGCCAGGTATAGCATTCCTCTAAATAGTTCAGGTTGTCCAATCAATGATCTTAACTAGATGTTAGTTTGGAGTACTAATTTAGGATTGTGATTGATGATGCAAAAACTAAAACCATGTCCCTTTTTCATACACAGGGAAGTCGCAGCCAGGAGGTGGCCGGGCCGAGCCGGCTGCCTGATATGCCGGTCCCTCCACTCCCCCTGGAAAGAGAAAGTGGCAGGAGGAGGAGTGCCCTAGAGGAGGCTGCCATAGGCCTCTTTTGGAGGGCTACAGAGGCCCTGGGAGCACCACACACCGTGGAGGACGACATTGCTGCCATCATTGCCTCAAAAATGCAGAGGATGGAGGAGGGACAACAACTCATGTGTGAGTCGCTCATATTGGAGGCTCTTAATAAAGGTATGAGGGGCCAAATTACATCTCAGACACACCTTTGCGAACTCACAGATGGTCTTCCTCCTCCTCCTGCAGGTCCTCCTCCTCCTTCTCCTCCAGGTCCTCCCAGTCCTCCTCCTCCTCCAGGTCCTTCACTTCCTCCTGCCACATCTCCAACAGCACAGCCACAGCCCGGAAGGAAGCGTGGAAGGAAGACCAGAAAGTGAGGACCCTGGATCCAGTCTGGTCGGCCAAAAGATGCAGCCTCTTATGGTACCACAGCCTGGGGACACAGATGTCATCTGCTGCTTTCCGGATCTCTGCGACTTCTGGACCAGACTGCCCTCCCTTACATATGGACTCTTCAGGCCACCAATTTTGATGTTCAAGAATTGTTGTCTGCCCTGGGGGTCCAAGGCTTCGCTAATTTCTCCTGTTGATCCAGTGTTGCCTTCCTTTTTGTTTGGTTCTGAGCCCTTAATAAAGGATTTTTGTTTTGAATTATACTTGCCTATGTGTGTTTTACTTCAAAAAGGACAGTTTGTTTGTGAGGATTCAGGTACATTTAAAAAAAAAAGTGAAATTAACAAGAGACACCAACAACAAACAATCTCCTTGAGATTAAATAATAAAAGATATCAATGGTGTTGTGGTAACTTGACACACAAAACACACACAAAAATAGTCTGGAGTAAAACTAAAAATAACATTAAACAAAGATCAGCCTTGGAAAAAAATACAAACATTAAATCTAAACCCAAAATGGCTTTAAATCCAAAAAAAAAAACAAAAAAAAAACATTCTGTCAGATGTGACAAATAACAATATATTAAGGGAATCCCAAGAAAAAAAACAAAAAAATAAGTTTGTGAGAGGTGTGTGTGAATATGAGCAGCAAAACTACTTAATTCTTGTCACATTATAAAGAAGAAGAGAGTGTGCTGTATTAAACCATTTTTAACATTGCAGCATGACAAAAGTGCTGTATCCATTGCGAACGCTAATTTTACATGACCGAGCTGTTCCGTGTCGAAATTTCTTCTGTGCATGCCTGGCACTTTGTGCGTCGGAACAGGCCACACACGGTCGGAATTGAAGCGATCGGATTTTGTTGTCGGAAAATTTTTTCTCCTGCTCTCAAACTTTGTGTGTCGGAAAATCCGATGGAAAATGTCCGATGGAGCCCACACACGGTCGGAATTTCCGACAACATGCTCCGATCGGACATTTTCCATCGGAAAATCCGACCGTGTGTACGGGGCATTACTGTTAATGAGGTCCAGCAATCAGTGTGGAAAAGACATTCATTGAGTTATGAATATTTGCTTGACCCAACCAGAGCCTGATGCTTGGAGCATCTTTCTGGATTGTTCTTCACCTTTGGTGTTTCAGGCTGGAGAGGATATTTGTATACTGTTCTCCTTTTGAGCCTTATTCCAGTTGTGTGCTGGAGACCCAATATATGTAGTTGCCCTGCTGAAGCTGTCTTGTGAGAAAACGTCCCCCCAACAGTTACCACTGCTTGTCCCAGGCAAGAAAAAAGATGCCAGAGTATGAATGAAGGCTGGATCTGCTCCTCCTCCATAGTCCAAACCAGCTTTACTTCCCAACCCTTCTGTTGTGCTATAATCCTGCCTCGCATCTATTACATGGGTTTACTGAAAGAGAAAGTCAGAAAAGAATGTATGTTAGTGTGTGTAAGTTTGTGATTGTGTGTGTATTTATGAGAGTGTGGGTATGTATATGAGTGTATCTATGTAAGTACTGTATGTATGAGAGCTTGCTTATGAATGTTCGTGTATGTATTCAGTTGTGTGTGTATGTAGGTGAGAGTGTGTTTTTGTGTGTGTGTTTTTTTGAATAGCTTCGTAGGGGACGTCAATGACGAAACGCATACGACAAAGCCACGCACACTACGTCCCTTCCTGGAACTCGAGAGGTTGGAACGCAGCTGGATCTCAGTGGGCCGCTGCGGTGTCCATATCTCGGGCTCCCCTTGTTCTTTTGTTTGCGGCTTGCACATTAACAGCTTGTAGGCAGCCGTAGACCTCAACGCTGCGTTTTTGTATATATATTTTGTATATATATTTTTTTATATGCTATTGACTTTTAATAAACGGATGAAATACCACTTTTACTACACTATGGGAGCTTACTTTTATCTTTCATGAGGTACACAATACTGGTTACGTCCAAGGTATTAGGAATCAAAGGAATACAGTTGGGATCTACAGTGTATATACCCTGGTGGACTGGCGCTCTAGAATACAACACTCATACGCATAACCCCTGCAGGGGTGATGGGATGCGGTGAGTGGGGACCCTTGAGGGGGAGCAATGGATATACCTGCAAGCACTCAAGTCACTTATGATGATTTCTGCCATCTCTAGCACACTACCTGACCAATAATTATATGTGGACTGTTTTTTATCTACCTTCACTTATATAACCGTGTATACATGGTGTTTTGGATTTTGGACACTAATTAACTATTTGTATTTTTATTTTTTCTAATTTGTTTTTTTTTTTTATATTTTTTTGGATGCAACACTTGTGGACACTTAAATTTATAATTAATGTGCAACAGCACATCATATGCACTTTCCTGTTTTATAGTGTTGAGACATCAGGTCTTGTATTTTTTTTTCTGGTGACCTTTATGCAATATATGCACTTAGCAATATATATTTGTAAGGGTACCCTTGTGATACTATATTTTTTATTCATGTATTTGGATGCACTTAGCACATGCACTTTTAGGGCAGACCTTGGTTTTGTAATTTAGGATCAAATAAATTACAACAATCTTTCATTGTTACCATTCATATGACCTTCTAGGGCTGGTGTTTATCATTATTCTTACTACCTCTGTCCTTCACAATAGATACTGACTACAGGATATCCGGTTGTTAGTTAATGTATATGTAGGGCTAGTCCCTAGCACACCCTCAATATAGCCCCTTTTCCTTGTAGTGTATGGGTAAGTGCCACACACCCCCATTTTATTTTTATTTTTGTTACTATCTAGAGCTCTTCTTTGGGGAGCTCTAGTAGGGGAGGCAGCTACCTTTAATTCCTCTTATTTTATATTCTAGTTTTAATCTTTATCTTATTTTCTATTTGTCCGAAGCACGGCTATCTTCTTCATATTCTTTTATAGAAGTGTATATGTGTAGCACTAAAGTGTTTGGGTTGATTAACACAACCCAGCCAGAAAAGTGAATCGCAAAATCTTAGTAGATCAAATTAGGTAAATCTACAAACCATAGTGACTAAACAAAAATACACGAATTGTAAAATTATCACATGTGATTAGTATCATAAAAGTGACTAAAAACCAAATAAAATTGGGTGCAAAAGAAAATGAATGAATTAAGTCCGTGAGGTTCTTAGAAATTCACAATGTACAATGAGCGATTGAAAGTCCACAGTATATAATGAATAAATTGGATTGATCACCACATAGGTATCCAATATGGTGGATGAAAGCTGAAAACACCAGTGTAATTAAGCCACCACCGAGGTAGATGTAAGCTTACTGGATGGTTTGAACTCAGAAGATTATACGTTCTGTGAGTCAAACAGGCTTATGTTGTCAGCCGACAACCAGGATGGAATCTTGGGAATCCTCTGTGGTTAGAACCCAGAATGCCCTGGAACCTCATACGAAACCTCATACGAAATCGGTCTAAAAATACCAATAAAAGTCAACCTGCTAGTGCATCTAGGATTTTCATTGTCCATTCACCTGGAGATGAAGTATAACCCAGCAGGTAATGAATATTAGCCTGGCTCTGTGTCCCATGATATACTCAAAGAAAAGGATTTTACAGCAACCGGGTTACTCTTGTATCTGCCCCTGACTTTATGTGATTATCCTTCAATGAATTATATGGAAATCTGAGTCCTTTTTATGGATAAATATTGAGACCTCCATAATTTATCGGTATACGATTTGGAAAATCCTAGATGCACTAGCAGGTTGACTTTTACTGGTGTTTTTAGACCGATTTCGTATGAGGTTCCAGGACATTCTGGGTTCTAACCACAGAGGATTCCCAAGATTCCATCCTGGTTGTCGGCTGACAACATAAGCCTGTTTGACTCACAGAACGTACGTTCTTCTGAGTTCAAACCATCCATTAAGCTTACGTCTAACTCGATGGTGGCTTAATTACACTGGTGTTTTCAGCTTTCATCCATCATATTGGATACCTATGTGGTGATCAAGACCTCCAAGTTATTCACTATATACTGTGGACTTTCAATCACTTATTGTACATTGTGGATTTCTAAGAACCTCACGGACTTATTAATTCATTCATTTTCTTTTGCACCCAATTTTATTTAGTTTTTAATCACTTATATGATACTAATCACATGTGGTATTTTTACAATTCATGTATATTTGTTTAGTCACTATGGTTTGTAGATTTACCTAATTTGATCTACTAAGATTTTGTGATTCACTTTTCTGGCTGGGTTGTGTTAATCAACCCAAACACTTTAGCGCTACACGTATACACTTCAGTGATTTTGAACAAAAATATCTGTTTGTTCTGTTAGCTGCTACCACTAGTTTAGGCAGCGCGGGGTACCTCTTTACACTACATATTAATATTTGCTGTAAGCATAGAAGTGGAGAAGGACTCCCTGCTTTAACTTGGTCCAACAGTTGTGTTGAACTTGAGGCCTTTATATCATACAGTTTCTTATTGAAAAGCACAGAACATTCATCGTGTCCAGTGCGTTTGCTGGGTTTTAAGCTTTTGTTGGCATACAACACCTCAGTTTCTTGGATATCAGCATCCATGAGATCTCCTTGGGGGGAAAAGAGATTAGTTAGCAAGAGACATTGTAAAAAGGTAGCAATATCTGCAGGAGGAGGAGAAATAATGGAGTTGAACAAAATTTAGAGAGATGGTGCTGAAATTCTATGAGTAATAAAAGAGAAATTATGGCCATTTTCATGAGGATATTCCTTTATAGTAATTTTGAGAGCATAAGGACATGTGAAAAGCACAAATCTTTTACATTTTATCTGTCTTTAATCCATATGTGGTGTTACAGTACAATTTTCACTAACAGCGCTACCGCTTTTTGGCATTACATATTTTTTATACTTTTTATTTAGCTTAGCTTAAATACAGCAGTAGCACCCCAATCAGTAATTACAACTTTAACCACTCGACTGCCCCATAGCATATTTACTGCTACAGGGTGGCCATGCTGCGCAGGATCACATTTATACAGTATACATGATCTGCACTTCCGGGTATTGAGAGCAAGTGCGCGCCACCGCCGACTCACTCCCACTGTGATTTTACACAACAGGAGCTGATCAGCGGTTCCTGCAGACCCAATGTCCGCCGCCGTACACTGACAGAATGGCAGTCTGCCTATGTAAACAAGGCAGATTGCCATTCTGTCAGTACAGAAAGCATGGATCCTGTGTTTCTGTAAAGCAGTAACAGATCCATGCCTTCCACTAGTAAAAGCATGTCCCCCACTACACTGAAACATTAGCTAGGCACACAGTTAAAACTTTGATCGCCCCTGATGTTAACTCCTTTCCTGACGGTGTTATTAGGACAGTGACAGTGCATATTTTTAGCACTGATCACTGTAATAATGTCACTGGTCCCCAAAAAAGTGTTAAGTGTCAGTTAGGTGTCCGATTTGTCCTCCGCAATATCGAAGTCCCACTACAAGTCGCTGATCACCGCCATTACTAGTAAAAAAAAAAAAAAATATCCCATAGTTTGTAGACACTATGGGGGTCATTTACTATAGCGCCGATAAATGATCCTGCAGTCTCGGAAAATAGCGCATAATTAAGACTTCAACTCTCAGAAAGTGGACGCTAATGCAAATGGAAAGCAGCACTATTGCCGGAAAACATGCCTGTCAGATCACATACAGTATGCGGGAATAGTGGAAGTCAATGGGGCTCGAACCTGCAAAATCCAAAGTTCTCACTGAAGGCTTATATGTAAGTTCTTTGCCATAAAAAGTGTATGGAGACCTGGGTCCTGCCCCAGGGGTCATATATCAATTGGAAAAAATGTTTTTAAAATGGCCGTTTTTTCAGGAGCAGTGATTTTAATAATACTTAAAGTGAAACAATAAAAAATAAAATTCCTTTAAATATCGTGCCTGAAGGGTGTCCTTACTATGCCTGTAAAGTAGCACAACTTTCCCATGTTTATTACTGTACCGCAGTAAAATGACATTTCTAAAGGAAAAAATGTCATTTAACCGCCTCCTGACCAACCGCCGCATTTATACTGCGGCAGGTTGGCTCCCCTGTGTGAGCCGTTGTAGCTATACGTCGGCTCCCGGGGTTGAGATAGCAGGGCGCGCGCACGTCCACTGAACAGCGGGGGTGCCTATGCTTGTGGCCGACAGTCGCGATGACCGCTGGCCACGAGCGATCGTGACCAGGAGAAACAGAACAGGGATTAGTGTGTGTAAACGCACACTTCCCTGTTCTGTTCTGACAGGAGTGACAGATTGTGTGTTCCTATTAGCTAGGAACCACGATCCGTCACTTCCTCTAGTTAGTCCCCTCAGCCTTCAGTTAGAATCACCTCCCAGGAAACATAGTTGACCCCTAGATCGCCCCCTAGTGTCAACCCCCTTCACTACCAGTGACATTTTTACAGTAATCAATGCATTTTTAAAGCATTGATCGCTGTATTAATGCCAATGGTCCCAAAAAATGTGTCAAAATTGTCCGATGTGTCCGCCCAAAATGTCGCAGTCACGATAAAAATCGTAGATCGCTGCCATTACTAGTAAAAAAAAATAATAATAAAAATGCTGTAAATCTATCCCCTATTTTATAGACACTATAACTTTTGTGCAAACCAATTAATATACGCTTATTGCAATTTTTTTTACCAAAAATATGTAAAAGAATACATATCGGCCTAAACTGAGAAAAAAAAATTGCTTTTTAAAAAAAAAAATGGGGATATTTATTATAGCAAAAAGTACAAAATAATGCATTTTTTTCAAAATTGTCGCTCTTTTTGTTTATAGCGCAAAAAATGAAAACTGCAGAGGCGATCAAATATGACCAAAAGAAAGCTCTATTTGTGGGAAAAAAGGACATCAATTTTGTTTGGGTACAATGTCACACAACCGCTCAGTTGTCAGTTAAAGCGACGCAGTGCCAAATCCCAAAAAGTGCTCTGGTCAGGAAGGGGGTAAATTCTTCCGAGGCTGAAGTGGTTAAAATTGCTCGCGGCTGTAATGAATTGCTGGTTCCCAGCAATATAGATTAAAAAAAAGTAAAAAAAATATGGCGTGGGGGGTCCATACTAGACCCGAAGAGTCTGGTATAGACCTGGGGGGGCCCCATTCAGTTTTTTCTGCGATTTTTTTGGCTGTTTTTTTTTTTGCTTTCAGTGGGGAAGCCACTGACAGCTGATGATTCATTGGTTGTTAAGGATGTGGCAACTGGCTTCCACATCAAACACATCAAAAATCACATCACAAACGCAACAGTTGCGTTTCTGGTGCAGTTCCATTGAAATCTATTACCTGCAAATTGCGTGAAAAAAGTCCCCGACCATTTCCAAAAACACACTGCCCGCAAAATGCATAGATGTGAACTAGTACCATAGGAAACCATGTTAAATGGACTGTAGAGTGTTTCTGCAAACTGCAAAACGCACTAAAAAATGCATAGGTGTGAACCTAGGGTCAGGGCTAGGGATGAGCTTCGTGTTCGAGTCGAACCCATGTTCGAGTCGAACATCGTCTGTTCGCCCGTTTGCCGAATTGCGAACGATATGGGCCGTTCGCGCCAAATTCGTGTGGCGCGTCACGGCCCATAATTCACTGTGGCATCGCAGTGCATTGCTGGCTGATGATTGGCCAAGCATGCACTATGACCCGCATGCTTGGCCAATCACAGCGCCATCTGAATAGAGAGCCGTAATTGGCCAAAGCCAAGGAGGCCTGGCCAATTATTGCTCAGGGGATTTAGTACACGTCCCACACTATATAAGGCCGCTTGCACGGCGGCCCTGTGTAGTGTGTGTTCCGGCTTTGAAAGAGATAGACAGAGAGACAGTGTCATTTGATTTGAGTTAGATAGATTAGGCAGAACAGTCAGTCAGTTAGCTGCACTTACAGTGTATTGTGTATATATATGCATCCCAGGTGTTGCATATATATATATATATATACACTGTATTCAATTTAGCTAGATCCGTTCCTGTTATCTTCCTACTGACAGGCAGGCTTGTCTTGTTACAGTATTTACAGCTACCTGAAGAAAATTACTGGTGTTCTTTTGATCCTATTAGTACCACAGTAAGGCAGCTAGGCTATTTACAGTTAGTGCAGTGCGTCCTGCTCACAGTGTTCAGCTAGATCCGTTCCTGTTATCTTCTTACTGACAGGCAGGCTTGTCTTGTTACAGTATATACAGCTACCTGAAGAAAATTGCTGGTGTTCTTTTGATCCTATTAGTACCACAGTCAGGCAGCTAGACTATTTACAGTTAGTGCAGTGCGTCCTGCTCATAGTGTTCAGCTAAAACTACAAGTTAGTGGGGTGCGTCCTGCTCACAGTGTTCAGCTAAACCTACAAGGTAGTGGGGTGCGTCCTGCTCACAGTGTTCAGCTAAACCTACAAGTTAGTGCGGTGCGTCCTGCTCACAGTGTTCAGCTAGATCCGTTCCTGTTATCTTCCTACTGACAGGCAGGCTTGTCTTGTTACAGTATATACAGCTACCTGAAGAAAATTGCTGGTGTTCTTTTGATCCTATTAGTACCACAGTCAGGCAGATAGACTATTTACAGTTAGTGCAGTGCGTCCTGCTCACAGTGTTCAGCTAGATCCGTTCCTGTTATCTTCTTACTGACAGGCAGGCTTGTCTTGTTACAGTATATACAGCTACCTGAAGAAAATTACTGGTGTTCTTTTGATCCTATTAGTACCACGGTCAGGCAGCTAGACTATTTACAGTTAGTGCAGTGCGTCCTGCTCACAGTGTTCAACTAAACCTACAAGTTAGTGGGGTGCGTCCTGCTCACAGTGTTCAGCTAAACCTACAAGTCAGTGCGGTGCGTCCTGCTCACAGTGTTCAGCTAGATCCATTCCTGTTATCTTCCTACTGACAGGCAGGCTTGTCTTGTTACAGTATATACAGTTACCTGAAGAAAATTACTGGTATTCTTTTGATCCTATTAGTACCACAGTCAGGCAGCTAGACTATTTACAGTTAGTGCAGTGCGTCCTGCTCACAGTGTTCAGCTAAAACTACAAGTTAGTGGGGTGCGTCCTGCTCACAGTGTTCAGCTAAACCTACAAGTTAGTGCGGTGCGTCCTGCTCACAGTGTTCAGCTAGATCCGTTCCTGTTATCTTCCTACTGACAGGCAGGCTTGTCTTGTTACAGTATATACAGCTACCTGAAGAAAATTACTGGTGTTCTTTTGATCCTATTAGTACCACAGTCAGGCAGCTAGACTATTTACAGTTAGTGCAGTGCGTCCTGCTCACAGTGTTCAGCTAGATCCGTTCCTGTTATCTTCTTACTGACAGGCAGGCTTGTCTTGTTACAGTATATACAGCTACCTGAAGAAAATTACTGGTGTTCTTTTGATCCTATTAGTACCACAGTCAGGCAGCTAGACTATTTACAGTTAGTGCAGTGCGTCCTGCTCACAGTGTTCAGCTAAAACTACAAGTTAGTGGGGTGCGTCCTGCTCACAGTGTTCAGCTAAACCTACAAGTTAGTGGGGTGCATCCTGCTCACAGTGTTCAGCTAAACCTACAAGTTAGTGGGGTGCGTCCTGCTCACAGTGTTCAGCTAAACCTACAAGTTAGTGTGGTGCATCCACCTCACAGTGTTCAGCTAAACCTACAAGTTAGTGGGGTGCGTCCTGCTCACAGTGTTCAGCTAAACCTACAAGTTAGTGTAGTGAGACCTCTGCACAGTGTTCATCTAAAGCTACAAGTTAGTGCAGTGCGTCCTGCTCACAGTGTTCAGCTAGATCTGTTCCCGTTATCTTCTTACTGACAGGCAGGCTTGTCTTGTTACAGTATTTACAGATACCTGAAGAAAATTGCTGGTGTTCTTTTGATCCTATTAGTACCACAGTCAGGCAGCTAGACTATTTACAGTTAGGGCAGTGCATCCTGCTCACAGTGTTCAGCTAAACCTACAAGTTAGTGGGGTGCGTCCTGCTCACAGTGTTCAGCTAAAACTACAAGTTAGTGTGGTGTGTCCACCTCACAGTGTTCAGCTAAAACTACAAGTTAGTGCTGTGCATCCTGCTCACAGTGTTCAGCTAAACCTAAAAGTTGGTGTAGTGAGACCTCTGCACAGTGTTCATCTAAAGCTACAAGTTAGTGCAGTGCGTCCTGCTCACAGTGTTCAGCTAAAACTACAAATTAGTGTGGTGCGTCCACCTCACAGTGTTCAGCTAAACCTACAAGTTATTTTTTTGCAAGCTCTGCACAGTGTTCACCTAAAGCTACCTGTAGAAGGTTGGTGGTGTTTTCCTGATCCTATCACTACCGCAGGCAGCTAAAAAAGCTACAAGTTAGTTTTTTGCGAGCTCTGCACAGTATTCAGCTAAAGCTACCTGTAGAAGGTTGGTGGTGTTCACATAGTACAGGCAGGCAGTTGATTTTGCTAGCTGCAGTATCAGTACATATATGTATATATATATATATATATATATACTGTATATATATATATATATATATATATATGTATATATATATATATATATATATATATATATATATATATATATATATATCCCAGCTTAGTGCAGCTACAGGCCATTAGTATGTCTGGAAGGCCAAGAAGGAGAGGCAGACAGTCACAGGCCAATAAGATAGGGCAAGCAGGCTCTGTGTCTAGTGCTGGTCGTGGAGACGGTGCATCCTCATCAGCACGTGGCCGTGGGACACGCTTGGCATTTTTTTCGGCAGCTGACCGTGTTGAGCCGCAACATGCGGAAGACTTGGTCGAGTGGATGACCATGCCGTCCTCATCCTCCTCATCCTCTCTCACCCATGCCCAGGGTACTTTGTCTGGCAAAGCAGCGGCCTCTTCCCTCGGCTCAATGTCATCAGTGACTCCTTCCCTAGCCCCACCATGTCCTCCTGAGGTGTCCCTCGAACTGTTTGACCACAGTGTTGGGTACATGCTGCAGGAGGATGCCCAGCGTTTGGAAGGCTCTGATGATGATACTGAGCTCGATGAAGGCAGTAACATGAGCACGGACAGAGGGGGTTCCCAAGAAGGACAGCAATCTGGCAGTCATGCGCCCCCTGCTGCAGCATACTGCCAGGTTTGCTCCAGTGATGAGGAGGGAGGGGATGATGAGGTCACTGACTCAACGTGGGCGCCTGATAGGAGAGAGGAGGAGGAGGAGTAGGACGAGGAGGAGGTGGCACATCACCAACGAGGCAGGATGCCCTCCAGGGGTCAGCCTAAGGGCAGCACATTGACTGCATCACACCCCAAAGCTCCACATGTGCAGGGCGCTGCAGTCTCTGCGCGTTATTCAAAAAGTTCTTTGGTGTGGGCCTTTTTTGAGACGAGTGCATCAGATCGCACCGCTGCTATTTGCAACATATGTCTCAAGCGTATCTCGCGTGGCCAAGACATCTCCCGCTTGAGTACCACATGCTTGACCAGACATATGTTGACCTGCCATGCAGTTCATTGGCAAGCGTATCTAAAAGACCCACACCAAAGAACAAAGAGGACCTATTCTTGCTCCTCATCAGCTGAGATCTCCAACCCCACTATACCTTCAGTCCTCTCTGAGACCTGCACTGAGAGGAATGAAGGTGTAGAATTAGGTGTGTCACAGCCAAGTAGTTGTGGGCAATCTGCTTTTGGTACACCAACGTCAGATTGTACCAGGCAAATTTCCCTGCACCAGCTGCTGCACCGCCGAAAGAAGTTTGCTCCCAGCCATCCACATGCCCAGTGGTTGAATGCTAGCTTGGCAAAATTGCTAGCACTTCAACTGCTGCCTTTTCAGTTGGTAGACTCTGCCCCCTTCCGTGAGTTTGTGGAATGTGCAGTTCCTCAGTGGCATGTACCCAAACGCCACTTTTTCTCACGGAAGGCGATTCCGGCTCTCTACCGGCATGTGGAAGGCAATGTCCATGCCTCGCTGGACAGGGCGGTCAGCGGTAAGGTGCATATTACCGCTGACTCATGGTCCAGCAGGCATGGACAGGGACGTTACCTACGTTTCATGGCGCATTGGGTGACTCTGCTGGCAGCTGGGAAGGATGCAGGACAAGGTGCAGTAGTGTTGGAGGTTGTTCTGCCACCACGCCTCCAAAATGCTAATAATTGTGACACACCTCTCTCCTCCACCCTCTCCTCTTCTTCTTCCTCCATGGCCTCTTCCTGTGCTTTGTCCTCGGAACCAGCGGTGCTCCGTAACCGTTCAAAAGGCAACGCAAGTACGCAGGCCAAAAGATGCCATGCGGTGCTTGAGCTGGTGTGCTTGGGGGACAGGAACCACACTGGGGCAGAGGTTCTGTCAGCTATGCAGGGGCAGGTTCAGAGGTGGTTGACGCCACACCAACTTAAGGCAGGAATGGTGGTTTGCGAAAATCGCACCAACCTCCTCTCTGCCCTCCGACAGGGACAAATGACCCATGTGCCCTGTTTGGCTCACGTCCTTAACTTTGTGGTGCAGCGGTTCTTGGTCAGGTACCCGTGCTTACAGGATGTCCTGAGGCAGGCCAGGAAAGTCTGTGTGCATTTCCGCCGGTCATATAATGCCAGTGCTCGGCTGACAGGCCTCCAAAAGGAGTTTAACCTGCCCAAGAACCGCCTAATCTGTGACATGCCCACCAGGTGGAACTCAACGTTGGCCGTGCTGCAGCGGCTGCACACACAGCAGAGGGCCATCAATGAGTACCTATGCGACTATGGCACCAGGACAGGGTCAGGGGAGCTTGTTTTTTTTTTCCCCATGCCAGTGGGCCATGATCAGGGATGCATGCACTGTCCTGTCACCATTTGAGGAGGCCACGAGGATGGTGAGCAGTGACAGTGCATGCATCAGTGACACTGTCCCCCTTGTCCACCTGTTGGAGCACACGCTGCGGGGAATAATGGATAGGGCACTTGAGGCAGAACAGAGGCAGGAAGAGGAGGACTTCCTTAGCTCTCAAGCCCCCCTTTATCCAGACAGTGCTCCTGCGTGCCCGCCGATCACACAGGAAGAGGATGAGGAGGAGGAGGAAGATTGTGTCAGTATGGAGGTGGAGCCTGGCACTCAGCATCAGCAGCAGTCTTTAAGGGATCAGTCCCAAGAAACACATGGACTTGTACGTGGCTGGGAGGAGGTGGCTGCGGACCATGTCGTCCTTAGTGACCCAGAGGACTCCGGACCGAATGCCTCAGCAAATCTACGCTGCATGGCCTCCCTGATCCTGCAAAGCCTGCGTAAGGATCCTCGTATTCGTGGTATCAAGGAGAAGGACCAATACTGGCTGGCAACCCTCCTTGATCCACATTACAAGGGTAAGGTTGCGGACCTTATCTTGCCATAGCAGAGGGAGCAGATGATGAAACATCTTCGGGAGGCCTTGCAGAAAGGTCTGTGCAACGCGTTCCCAGAGACTGGGAGGTTACAAACTCCTGTTTCTGGACAACGTGTTGCTGAGGCTTCGGTCAGTCAAAGAAGGAGCGGTGGAGAAGGTGGCCGTCTGACCGATGCGTTCAGACAATTTTTTGGTCCGCAGCCCCAAGGTATGATCGGTTCCAGCAACCATCGCCAGCGTCTGTTTTACATGGTGCAGGAATACCTAGGAGCAAGATCAGACTTGGACACCTTTCCCACCGAAAATCCTCTGGGTTACTGGGTCTTGAGGATGGATCACTGGCCAGAGCTTGCACAGTATGCAATTGAGCTACTGGCCTGTCCTGCATCCAGCGTTCTTTTGGAACGCACATTCAGTGCTGCTGGAGGCGTGGTAACCGATCACAGGGTGCGTCTGTCCACCGACTCGGTCGATCGACTGACCTTCATAAAAATGAATCAGTCTTGGATCACCACCAGCTACCAAGCACCTGATGCTGATGTAACCGAATAATTTTTTTTTAAATCTCAGATCCCTTCAAAGACTGCCTATGCTGATGCTGAGTGACTATCCCTGAGTAATTATCCTCTTCCTCCTCAATCATCACGCTGATAGCTTGTAAGAACATTTTTGGTTCTGGGCGCCACCACCAGTGCCTAAGGCACAATTTTTCAGCCCCTGTTTAACAGGGGCGTGTAATTACAATTTTTGATGCAATACTTTGCAGCAGGGCTCATTTCAGCATTCCAACTAGAGTATCTGTGAGGGGTTGCAGTGTTGTGGCACCAGCACCAGTGCCTAAGGCCCAATTTTTCAGCCCTTGTTTAACAGGGGCGTGTAATTACAATTTTTGATGCAATACTTTGCAGCAGGGCTCATTCCTGCGTTCCAACTAGAGTGTCTGTGAGGGGTTGCAGTGTTGTGGCACCAGCACCAGTGCCTAAGGCCTAATTTTTCAGCCCCTGTTCAACAGGGGCATGTAATTACAATTCTTGATCTTGATCTGCACCCACCAAGAGCAAGTGAGGACTTACAGTGTTGTGGCACCAGCACCACCCCCACCACCAAAGGCCCAATTTTTCTGCCCTTGTTCAACAGGGGCATGTAATTACAATTCTTGATCTAATATTTCACAGCAGGGCCCATTTCTGCACCCACCAAGAGCGAGTGAGGACTTACAGTGTTGTGGCACCAGTACCACCACCACCACCACCAAAGGCCCAGTTTTTCTGCCCCTGTTCAACAGGGGCATGTAATTACAATTCTTGATCTAATATTTCACAGCAGGGCCCTGTGAGGGCTTACACTGTTGTGGCCACAACAACACCTAAGGCCCAAATTTCTGCTGAGTATATAGGGCAGGCCCCTACTTTCAAACATCTAACTTACAAACGACTCCTACTTGCAAACGGAAGGAGATAACAGGAAGTGAGATGAAATCTACCCCTAGGAAGGGAAATTCTCTCCTGTAAGAGTTAATATGGGAAAAACATTTCTCCTTTCCACTGATGCTTTCCAATCCTTGTTCCACAAAAAAACTCAAATTTTCAAAAAACATTTGTCATTGGGACAAAAAGTGAGGTGAAATCTTCTGAAGAGGAGGAAAGACAGCAAAACAAATGTCACAGGGGTGATAACCCTTCCCTATGTTTTCCAAAAAGCTTAAAAAAGATTTTTTGGCTGGAGCTAAACACGTTAAAAATGTACCCGTTCAAAATTACAGATTCTACTTAACAACAAACCTACAGTCCCTGTCTTGTTTGCACCGCCTGTATACTGCTGTTCAGAGTATATAGGGCCTGGTGGCCCCACACCTTTCCTTATTTTAATTTGGGTGCGGGGTTCCCCTTAATATCCATACAAGACCCAAAGGGCCTGGTAATGGACTGGGGGTACCCATGCCGTTTGTCTCACTGATTTTCATCCATATTGCCAGCACCCAACATTACATTAAACCCGCAAGCAGTTTTAAATGATATTTTTTCCTTTAAAAATGACATTTGGTGCAGGGACTGTTCTAAACACGGGAAACACGCGCCACTTTACAGGCATACTATAGACACCCCCCAGGTACGATATTTAAAGGAATATTTCACTTTAAGCATCATTAGAATCACTGCTCCCGAAAAAACGGCCGTTTTTAAAAGTTTTTTTTGCATTGATACATGTCCCCTGGGGTAGGACCCGGATCCCCAAACCCTTTTTAGGACAATACCATGCAAATTAGCCTTTAAAATGAGCACTTTTGATTTCGAACGTTCGAGTCCCATAGACGTCAATGGGGTTCTAACGTTCGTGCAAATTTTCGATCCGTTCTGGTGCGAACCGAACCGGGGGGTGTTCGGCTCATCTCTAGTCAGGGCCAGTTCACACTGGAGTGATGCAGGAACCCTGCAAATCCATGTTAAATGGACTGTAGAGTGATTCTGCAAATTGCAAAATGCACTAAAACATGCATAGGTGTGAACCTAGGGTTGTGGCCAGTTCACCCTGGAGCGATGCGGGAACCCTGCAAATCCAGTGCGGTTTCCAGCATCACATACACCTCGCAGGCAGTTCACACTGCCATATGCAAACTGCTGGTAATGTCAGTAGAAAGCTAATAACACCCCCAAATCAGTTTGCATATCGCAGAGCAAACTGCAAATTTAGACAACACCCATGAGATCCGATTCTGCTGCAGACCAAAAAAAATGTCCTGTGCGAGTTTGGTCCGAATGCAATGCAAATTCAACCATACAATCTGTATGGCTGAGTTTGCATCACACAGACATCGCATGTGATTTGCAGTGGAGGGCAAATCACATCTGATGTCGGACAGCACAGCAGTGTGAACCGGCCCTAAGACCCCTTTCACACTTGTGCGACTTGTCCTGTGACTCCTGTATCTATAGACCTCAAGATTACACTGGCATTGCTTCAAATCACATCAAATTTGCAGCAAAAAGCACTGCAAAATCATGGGACTTTCAGGTCGCACAAGTGTGAAAGGGGCCTTATGATCCTCAAGTTGTATGAAAAGTCAGACAAGTGTGAAAGGAACCTATTGAGATTCATTGATAACACCTTTGAATTCGTATTTGGGCTACCAATGTAATCTTGCAGTAAATGGGCCTAAAGTCACACCAAAGTAGTGCAGGGACAAATTTGACCCACTTGCAGGATGCACAAGTGAGAATAGTGCCTAATTCAAAGGTATTATGCATGAATCTCATTAAGGTCACACTGCTGCGACCTGAAAGTTACACTATTTTGCTGCCACTTTGCTGCTGCAACTTGGCCCCAACTTCTGGGAATGCCTGTGTAATATTGCACCCTATATACCTCAAGTCACATGAAAGTCACACTAAAGTAGTACAGGGACTACTTTGAAGTTGTTGCAACTTGAAGTAGCACAGATATGAATGGTTATCATTGAGAATCATGGGGTACAACTTGTTAGACAACTCGGAGGTCCAAATTTGCTGGAAAACTGTGAAACAAGTCATAAATATTTTAATAGAAAGGAGCTCTCATTTATATTTGCATAGTCCTTACTTATTTACATCAGCAGAACAAGTGCAGGAAGTGATGTGTGCACATGGGCCAGAAGCAAATGTGTGGTGATGCAAAACAAATCAATGAAACCCACCCACACCAAATCTAACTACCACATCCACCCCCACATTGAGTGAGCACAAGTACATATCCTACAGTTACCTGGCAAATAAGAAGAACCACCTCTTTGCTAAAGATGAACCTCGCCATGTCCACCTAGATGGAGATCCTGACCAGCACATGAACTTCCGGGTGATTACAATTACTTATTTCTGGGTCAGAAGGTGACACTAAGCTCTTTTGATCGCATCTGATATTATTTGATTGCAACCACGATTAGAATTTTTTTCTTTTCATTTATTTGCAGATATGCGAATCTGTATTTCTACATATGATATTTGAAGGTAAACTTAAGGGAGTTTGATAAGAAAAGGTGTCCCTGGGATAGCAGCAGGTGAATTACAAAGACAAAGGCCTAGTTTGAGACCTGGTTCACACTGACAGCAGGAGGAAATCGTGACAGTTCAGCTGAACTCATACAATGTCATTCCCGCATGTCAGTCCCAACTGCGGGGGGGATTTCAGAGACTTCTGTATAGGTTTCTGCATTGATGTCAATAAAAATCACACCCCGAAGTCAATAAAAAGTACTACAGAAATTACTTTTGGAAATTGCAGCACCACACCAATTGCCACCAATTTGACCAGGGCTGACACATACAACACTGCCTATCCACCAGCTGAATTCATTACCTGCAATTCTCCACAGCTGTTATACATAAAGATTCCACCTTTATCATTTACTTGCAGGTGTGCTGAAGAGATTCGTTTTTTGGGTGCACAAATACATATAGAAATTATAAGATATAAAAAAGATATTGCACTTCCCCAAAACCACCACCCCCAAAAATTAATTAAAAAGAAGAAAGAAAAGAGAAAAACAAACAAACAAGCTCAATAATGTATTTTTATTTTGCCAGCAGAAAGAAAAAATATGTACATTCATTTACTAGCTTCAAAAAAAAAAAAAAATTCTACAGGATACATGGTGCTACATTTAGCAAAACAGTTAGCAATTGAGTTTTAAGGGCCCTGGTCATAGGAGCTTACAATCTAAAATGTGTCCCCCTTAGAGTGGACACAGCTTTACTTTCAGTGTATAACGGCTAACATTTCATACTACAACTCACCCACCAACCCACATAATTTGTATCTGCAAGATTATAGAAAGATACTTTAACAGTCATTATTTTTACAAGGCATTCCAACATTATATTTAAAAAAGCATATATTCAAAATATAACACCCACCACCAGCCCACAATCCACACACATACATAGGTGACCATGTTCTGCTGGAAGCTGCATTTCTGTGTACATGATTAAGCAATGAGATCAAAGAGAAGAAGGTCAGCACGTTCCCCCAAACCATGTTTGCATGGTCAAACAGGAACAATACAGACACCACATTGAAAGCATGGCCACATAAATCCACTTTTGATGGAAAAAATGCACAAGAATTTCAGGAAACAAACAGCCCTAGTTGGGCGTTTGTCAATATGCACATCATTCCTTCTCCCCCACAAATCACAGCAAAACACCTGGCCTTTTCAGGCCAAATGAACCCCCCTACTGCAGCCCTTTATATAAGATAAGTTGTATTGTTAGCACACTGACACACGCCCAATAGAAGTACACGCCCACCAGTATCATTCAAACTGTCTCTTCATGTATGTCTAAATTGATTGCACCTGATGGGCAGGAATACATAATACCATTTGCAACTGTGTTAGCCCTTGGCAATGTGCATCAAATCTCCAACTACAGGCCAAAGATCAAAGTCCATTTGCATGCACATAAACAAAGCAATAGTTTTCTAAGCATATTTACCTGTGCAGTGTAAACCCTACAATTTTAAATGTCCAAGTCCCTGGGCATGATTAGTGCTAACAAACATTAACATCAGTCCCTGGCTGCAATGAGCTTCCAATCTAAAGTCTAAAACTAACTTCCTTACATTAGAGACTATTTCGACAGGAGACACATAGAAGACCAGCATGTATTCAGATTGTGGTGAGAAACCCACACAGGGAGAACATATAAACTTCAACACAAGCATTAGGATGTTGGGGAAATGAACCAGCAACCCTAGTGCTGCTAGACAGAATTGCTACCCCTTTAGCCAGCAGACAGCCTCACACATGTTGTCTGCATCTCTGTGGTGTGAACAAGTCCTAAGACCATAGCCATGCTCAGTGTCACAAGCAATATACAATATATTGTCCGAAGTATTGGGACGCCTGCCTTTATACGCACATGAACTGTAATGGCATCCCAGTCCAATGCCTTGTACACACGATCGGATTATCTGCAGACAGAACATCAGACTTTTGTCCGAAGGGCGTGTGTCAGGAACAAACGGTACACAATTGTCTGCCAATAAACAGGAATGTAGTGACGTACTAGACGTAATACAAGCCGATAAAGAGGAAGTTCAATTGTCAGGCGCCACCTTTTGGGCTCCTTCTGCTAATTTTGTGTTAGCAGAAGTTTGGTGAGTGTTGATTCGCGCTTTTCAGCTCGTTTCTGAATGGCTGTTTGTCAACCAGACATGTTGCGGAATCGGAGGAGATAACGTGTTATTCATTATTGGCCTTGGAGTTATTGCTTTGACCCAAGTCCAGTCCTGGAACAGGAGGAGGAGGATTTCTTGGACCAAAAATTGGTTGCTTTATTAATCGTGACTAATAATGTCATATGCCTTTGCTGCGGAGCTCCAGGAGAATAATCCGGATTATTTTCGGAATTATTTCTGGATGACAGACCCCTGTTTTCACCCACTCTTGGCATTGTTGGCCCCTATATTAAGAAGCAGGACAAATGCATTAAGCTTTTATTTTATTTTTTGGTTGAATAAAGATTTGATTTGTTATATTTTTTATATTTTTGGATGCATAGAATGCACTTTTTGGTTCAGTTCTATTGGCAGATAGCATGTCTAATTTTATTTGTTTTCTTTTTTTAATGCACAATAAAAAAAATGTGGAGAATATTAGTTGGCTATGTGTTTTACTTCAAATGACAGGTTGGGAGTAGGGAGTTACATTTTAAAAAATACAATGTAAAATTAACAAGGGACACCAACATAGTTGTATCTTTGATCTTAAAAACTACGGGATAATGGCGTTGTGGTAACTTGCACCAAAAAAAATAAAAATAAATAACAAGCATAACAATATTCTTGATATCACTAGAAAAAAAAGCCTTTGAAAATTCATCTGCCGTAACTCCATCAGTATACCCAGCAAAGCAGCTTCATTTTTATCCCATTAAAGAAGAAGAGAATGTGCGCTGCATTTCGAGATTTCATAATTTGCCGCGTCGCGAATGTTAATCCATTACGAACGATAGTTTACAAGACTGAGCGCTTCCGGCTCGTCCTTGTTTCCGAGCATGCGTGTTTATACTTTGAACTTTTGTCTGACGGACTTGTGTACACACGATTGGAAAATCTGATAACAAACATTTGTCCACAGAAAATTTATAAGCCTGCCATCCAACATTTGTCTGCAGAAAATCCGACAACAATTGTCCGATGGAGCATACAAATGGTTGGATTTTAGGCCAACATTCTGTCAACACACAATTCCCGACGGAAAATCTGATCGTGTGTACGAGGCTTTAAACCATGGTATCATTTTTTCTCATCAGGATGTACCTTCTAAGCTCACGCTGACATGGAAAAGGATGGCAATGCAAACTGGATACTTTTTTTAGAAGAAGAATGTCTTAGGCCTCAAGCTTGTCCCTATGAAAAAAATAAAACAGGGTTCCCTGCAAGATTTTCCCAATTGCTATAACTGTTTTTATGTTTTTTAAACATTATGTACTGTACAGATTTACAATTTTTTTTTCCAAAAATAAAGCATAGTTGGTTAAAGCAGATTTAAAGAGGAACTGCAGTCTGCTTCACACAATTTGTAATAAAAACATCTTTGCCATTCTGAAGCTTTCCTCCAAGCACTTTGCATATATATATATATATATATATATATATATATATATATATATATATATTGGTTTTGTGCTTGCCAAATATGCTGCAGAAATCTCCCTCCACAGAGTCTGGCTGCAACCATTTTAACTGTGGGCAAATGAAACTGCTGCCTGTTCACTTCCTGGACTTACACAAACACAAAGAGGCACACCTCCAGCTCTGCAGCTTTTATTGGCCCTCTTATGACTCATCCCCCCTCCCTTCCTGGCAAACTCTCACGAGAGTGAGAGAGAGAGCTGTGCATGATGTCATACGCCTAGGCTTTTTACCAGACAAGAAAGAGGAAGTGGGCTGTATAAGGTATTTACTGGCAGAAAAACAATGTTTTAATATCCAAAGTTAAAACAAAAAGGGCAGAAGATTTAATAGATGGAAAGCTGAAAAAAATACTGAAGTTCTCCTTTAAGTTTTAACATAATAGCACTTTTTAATGACTAGTTTTCATAAAAATAACAACTGGTAATACTAATATAAAGGTCCTTGTTTTGGTTCTTTGTGTTATGCTTTGCCCCTGTCTCTCACAATCTTCTGTCTGTAAATTACCCTGTCACCTGCTCTTCTAAAGAAAGAATGCCCAGGCATTTTTTACTGTTGTCACAATTTGTTAAAAAAAAAGTCTGTGAAAAAAACTATTGCAGGCTGAAACAATTACCTTTGAAAAACACATGCAACCTGTTATCACTATAGTGTATGTGGACAGGGACAGGCTGTAAGGAGGATGCAGGGAATCAGCAACATTAAGAAGGGTTTACATCTACTTTAGGAGACCAGCCAGTGCATACAACTCCCACATTAATCTGTCCCTATGCATTTTATTAGAAGCAATTCCTATACTTTCCCTAACACAGCTAAAGCACATTGACAATATGGCTGTTGGGAACCCACCTTTATATAGTGATGGGGCTGACTTATCCAAAACTCTCCATTATTGGTGCTTCTAAGCCAAATAACCTAGTTTCAAAGGCAAGAAAGTGCATTATGGTTATTTGAGTACTATGAGGGCAAAATCTTGTATTATTTCAGCAGGTCCACAAACCAACAGAGTTAGCCCACAACCAGGGCCGGACTTACCATTGGGCTTGACTGGGCTCAAGCCCATGGGCCCCGCCCAATAGGGGGCCCTAGCCAAGTGTTCTCGGCTATACTCGGCTGGTTCCGCTCACAGTCACGCTTAGTCCCGCCCTATGATGGACAAAACACAGGGCCTGGGCATGACTGTGAGCGGAGCTAGCTGAGTACTTGGCTATGTATGTATATCGGCGGGGTTCGGCTCCGCTCACAGTCACGCCCAGTCCCGCCATTGGACCTGTGTTATGTCCATCATAGCCGAAAAAAGCCGACAGGAGCCGAGATACACAGGACCAGCTCTGTGTATCTCGGCGCAGCCATATTTAAACTGCAGTGACACTGACAAGTCCCTGCAGTTTAACTGCAGCCTGGGCAAGGCTGCAGATGGACACTGATAAGGCTGCAGATGGAGGCTGCAAGGCTGCAAATGACACCGACAAGGCTACAAGGCTGCAAATGACACTAACAAGGCTGCAAGGCTGCAAATGACACTGACAAGGCTGCAAATGACACTGGACAAGCATGCAGATGGACATTGTGCAAGGCTGCATTGATGAGCATTTAAATGTAAGTTTTTTACCGTAAATAGTTTTTTCCTTAAAATTCCTTAAGCTCTTATCTTGAGGTTTGCTGATTTTTTTACTGCCATTGAGAAAACCTGTCTGCATTAGACAGTGATGTAATGGCGGACAAACGGTATCAGAGTGGCACGCTTAAAAGAAAACTAAAGGTTTAAAGTAATGTATAGAAGGTAGGGCCCGAAAGTGACTCAAGCCCAGGGGCCCCCACCATCCTAAGTCCTGCCCTGCCCACAACCCATAGTAGACCCAAACCCTGGTCTTAATCTTAGGCTCCATTTACATCTGCATGCACAGGCAGAAATGCGGGCTTCCACACATTCCTAGAATGCGTGAGAAAACATGCATTACATTTGCAGTGCCATTTATTGTTAATGGCCCCCAAAACACAGCAAGGAAATGCATGGTAAAAACTTGCAAACTGGAACATATCAAAATGCTCCATGAGCTAATTAGCACAAAGTGTAGGTGCGTTTTTACAACCTGCATTTTAATGTTGTTTCCTCCTGTTATTACCCTAGCCATAAGGTTTATAAAAGCACATAAAATGTGTAGAAAACCTGTACAGTGAAATCTTGGTTTATGAGTAACGTGGTTAACGAGTGTTTTGAAAGATGAGCTACTTTTTTTTTTTTAATTCTGACTTGGTTTGCGAGTGTTGTCTCACAAAACGAGCAGAATTTAAGCTAATGGGGTGTGCAGTACCACATTTGGCCAGAGGTGCGGGGGTGCCGGGGAGACTCGGAACGTTTCGGAGCCGTTCGGAAATACTCAAAATCACTCGTAAATACTTGGAAACACTTGGAAATACTCTGTTCTCGAGTGTTTCTGAGCCTTTCTGAGGCTTTCCTAGTTCATCCGAGCTGTCCCCGAGTATTTCCAAGTCTATCTGGTGCCCCCCCCTTACCTTTGGCCACATGTGGTATTGCATGTAATAGAAGTCAATACGGAACAAATTATCTTCATTTCCATTGACTTCTATGGGGAAACTCGCTTTGATATGCGAGTACTTTGGATTACAAGCATTCTCCTGGAATGGATTATGCTCGTAATCCAAGGTTCCACTGTACAGTTATTTCTGTGCATAAGCAGTTTAATTCCTGTGCAGGCTCAAAACACTTGATTAATGCAGAATGTTGCATTTTTCACAGCATGCTTCAATGCATCACACTGGTTAGAAAGAGAAAGATTGAAAATATTATTACTAAGATGTATTGTCCATGCATTTTCTACACGCATTTAAACTTGGCAAAGGCAATGAGCCCTGAAAAATAGAGCTGTCCATAGTGTTAAAAAAACTCTGGCTTGGAAAATGTTGTAATATTTTATCATTTTTTGTCATCAACCTACTTTTTTAGTGTAGAAGGAAACCCACAGAGAAATACACATTAGTTCTAAGGTTTCTGGAGCTTTAAGTTTTCTAGAACCTGATTACCTTCTTAGAGGACACCTATAGAGAAAAATACTGTTTGCTGATAACAGCATGAGGCACAGTATTTGGTACATTTAGCCTTTGTTCTTTATTTCATTTACATTTTATGTACACAATTATATGCCGATCGAGCTGGCCATCAAGAGTGATAGCAACATGGTGTGCTGCAAATGATAACACTGCAAGAGCTGTATGTAAACACGAATTCTAAAGTTGTGTAAATAGCTCCCTTTTTGCCTTATAAATGTAACTGTACAAGGTTTTTTATATTAGTCGAAGTTAAGCCGCCCATAGAAGGAATGAAATTCAGCCAGTTCAGCTGCCCTGGGCACTGTGGTATCATGTGAGATGGGGGGGGGGGGCACCGCAAGGAGATTGAGGTGTGAGGGGATTTGTGTTTGGAAGAGGGATTTGGGGACTGAAGGGGAAAAGAATTGTTATAGGAAGGGAAATTTGAGGGGGGTGTGCTAGGAGTGGGGATTCAGAGGGATTTGTGTTGTGAGGGGGATTCGAGAAGAGGATTTGTGCTAGGAGGGGGGAATTTGGAGAGTTTGTGCTAAAAGAATTGATATGGTACAGGGGGAGGGGATTTGTGCTACGAGTAGATTTATTTTTTAATTTTTTGGGGGGGGGTGGATTTTTGTTGAGAAGAGGAATTTAGGGGCAGAGGGGGAAAAGAATTGGAAGGAAAAGATTTGAGGGTGGGTGTGCTAGGTGTGGTTATGCAGTGGGATTTGTGTTGTGGGGGTGTGGGAGAAGATTTGGGGGTTTGTGCTAGAAGAGGTGATTTTTTTTGGAGGGAGAGAGATTTGTGCTAGTAGGGATGATTAGGGGTGTTTGTGCTAAGAGTGGTTATTTAGGGAGATTTGTGTTGTGAGGGGGGATGGGGGGGTGGGAGAAGAGGATTTGCGCTAGGAGGGGGAATTTGGGGGGTTTGTGCTAGAAGAGGTTATGCGGTAGAGGGGGGGGAGTGGATTTGTGCTCGGAGTAAAAAATCTTTTTGGGGGGTGGTGAATTTGTGCTAGTAGGGATGATTGGGGGGTGTTTATGCTAAGAGGGGGGGTGGAGGGATATTTGTGCTAGGAGAGGAATTTGGAGTGGGGGTGGGAGAAATTTGAGGGGTGGAGGATTTGTGCTAGGAAGGGTGATTTTTTTGGGCGGTGGGGCATTTGTGCTGGGGAGTTTGAGGGATGGAGGGGGCAAAGATTTATACTGCGAGGGGGATTTGAGCAGGATGGCAGATTTGTACTGGGAGGAGGGGGATTTAGGCTTGGGTTAATCATGCAGATTAGTGCCCAATTTTTTTGGGGGGTGGCTTTTTGCTGACGCGTAATGCTCATACATCTTGGGGGGGCACATTTTGGCATGTTCGCATTGGGCTCATGGAGACCTTGTCACGGCACTGCTTGACCGATGCCCCTGGAGGCCAGAAATTACTACTTCAGTGATATCTAATTGCTTCTGGGTCCTGTGCTGAGTGGCTGAACTCTGCTTACTGAACACAGGAGGTCAGAGGCTCGGTTTGTGCAAAGTGTTCTCTGATTGGATGAGGTGCCCAATCAGAGAGATCCTTGCATTCATTCAGGAAATGGAAAGCATTCTCTGAGTGGAACCGTGCTAACTGGTCATCCTCCTGTGTTCAATAAGCACAATGCAAACCACTGGGAGCAGGATGCACAAAAGTGGCCACTGCCCCCACTTATAACTGGTCTTTTTAGCAAGGAGCACTGAAATTTCAACGTTTGTTTCCCTGTGGGAAACAGGGTGCCTTGTAGGGGCCTACAGCTTACGCATGTATTTGCAAATGTGTGCAACTAAACCCCTGTTCTTAACGCGTATTGTTAGACAGGTCAATTTGGTTGGTCGCTGGCTGGTTGGTAAGTTTGAGCTTTGAAATCTCTTTATATTTGTTTGATATACCAGTGCTCCTTGCTACAAAGACCAGTTATAGGTGGGGGCAGTGGCCACTTTTTTGTACCTTGAATATATTGGTCAGGCAACGCACTGACGTCCTTGCTGCCATAGTGCTATGTGCTGGGTGTTCAGTTTGACCCCGTACGTTTAAGGAGGGGTAGCTCCTTCCAGGCTCACCTGACCCCACCGATCCATTATAAATGCATGTGCTTCCAAGATGGAGACTTTCAGTAGTTAGGGACTGCAGGAAACAGGGTGCTTTGGCGGGCCTGTCTGAGTACACAGGTGTGAACGACATTATATATGAAAGCCTGATAATGGCTCAGCACTCCCTGTTTGAAGACACCTCCCAGTGTGGGAGACAGAAGGTCTCACCCAGGAGTCAGAGCAGTGGTGGCCGCTCCATTAGGGGTGCCGCCCCCATATCCATGCGTCCGACCCCGTAATCTACATGCGGGGTGCCAGACGCATGGATTCCAATGGGTTTTTTTTTTAAGCACATGATTAGAGCCTGAGGCTCAAATTGGCTTCAAAAAAGGGCGGGCTCAGGGCGCAGAACACTGCACCCCGAGCCCACCCACTTGTGTGACCATAGTGAATTAATATTAGCTATTGTTAGCCTGCCATTTAGGAAGCGGGAGGAGCACGATTGGAGAAGCGATTGTATTGGGCAGTACCAGGGATGGGGAGGATGTACAGAGATTCGGAAGATGGCTGCCGTTATCGACTTTGCATCTGTCATCTCTGCATAGCCGGCAAGAGCCCGCGTGAGTACCACCCACTGGGGGTGGTCTGTTTGCTGCCCCCAGAGGGGGAGGGTGTCGGGTAGTTCGCCCCCCCCCCCCCCCGACTGGAGCACCAGCCGCCACTGGGTCAGAGGTGCCCCCAGCAGCCAAAAGGCAGGAGGTCTCATTCCAGGATTCAGGTGGGCTCCTACTGGGGTGTCAGAAGAAGGTTAAAGGCTAAGAGTGAAAAGAAACAAAGAAACCATGCTCTTGTATCATAAATTAAATATCATAAATCACCATAGTGAATAAACAAATAAATCTTGATTTTTTTTATAAAAAATACATAAAAATTGTGAAGTCCATATATAAATCCCACACGTGAATAAACATCCTCAGTGAGTATAGGAAAGGTTTCTCCGACCCCAACATGCAGACACACATTGCATTTACCAGACTTAATTGACCCCTATTACAGGGAGTCAAATTGGGCATATTGGAAAAGCCAATATGTTGTACATAAGGACACAGGAAAAAAATCCAAACTATTGCTATCATCCATTCAATATTTTATATAGATAGCATATTCAAAGCTCCAGTTTTGCCATATAGAGAGGGAGAGGAAAAAACGTTCTTACATCAAAAAAGACAAGGATCAGCATATATTGTATAGGAATCGCCGGTTAGCACTCTACCTGCGTTCCAGCTGAATGGAAATAATGTATATCAAACACGACCCAATGCTGTTTCGTCAGCCTACATCTGGCGTCTTCAGGGGGAAAAACTAATTTTAATATTACACAAAGATAACCCATGTAAATACAAAATGCAGTTTTTAACCACTTGCCGACCGGCTCACGCCAATATACGTCGGCAAAGTGGCACATTCCCGCAAATCGCCGTACAGGTACATCATCCCCTTTACGGGTACATCTTCCCGGCGGGGGACCCGATGCACGTGGCCGGTGGGCGCGATCGCTGCCGGCCACCTGTGATTTTGGGAATGAGAGCTGGAACGGGGTATTGGTACAATGAAAAATCTGGACTGCCGCACTCCGGATTGGAATAATAAAGGTAAAATCTTCTTTATTGAAAAAATGACATGGTATAAAATGCGTACATTGCTCTGTTGAAGTGATACAGCATAACCTCTGATGCGTTTCACGCTCCCACAGAGCGCTTACTCATAGCACCACTCATCAGCTATGAGTAAGCGCTCTATGGGAGCGTGAAACGCGTCAGCAGTTATGCTGTATCACTTCAACAGAGCAATGTACGCATTTTATACCATGTCATTTTTTCAATAAAGAAGATTTTACCTTTATTATTCCAATCCGGAGTGCGGCAGTCCAGATTTTTCATTGCACCTATACCATTGGAATAGCAATCGCCAGCACCTGGAACTCTCACAATTCACCCAGCGGAGGACAGGAAATTCAAACCCAGTTACCTGGAGCGGTGGTCACCAACCAGTTTATTTCAAGCATCTGGACTAGAGCTAGAACGGGGATTTGTGTGTGTAAACACACAAATCCCTGTTCTGTCAGGGGAGAGGACACATGTCATTTTTTCCTAGTAAGTAGGAACAGCGATATGTCTCCTCCCCCAGTCAGTCCCAGTCCCATACAGATAGAAACACTAGGAAACACATTTAACCCCTTGATCGCCCCCTAGTGTTAACCCCTTCCCTGCCAGTGACATTTACACAGTAATCAGTGCATTTTTATTGGTCTGATCGCTGTATAAATGTCAATGGTCCCAAAAATGTGTCAAAAGTGTCCGATCTGTCCGCCGCAATGTTGCAGTACTGCTAAAAATAGCAGATCACCACCATTACTAGTAAAATAATAATAATAATAAAAATGCCATAAAAATGCCATAAATCTTTCATATAGTTTGTAGATGCTATATTTTTTGCGCAAACCAACCAATACGCTTATTGCGATTTTTTTTTACCAAATATATGTAGAAGAAAATATATATCTGCCTAAACTGATGAAGAAATTTGTTTTTTAAAAACATTTTTGGGGAATCTTATTATAGCAAAAATTGAAAAATATAGTTTTTTTTTCAAAATTGTCATTTTTTTCTTTATTGTTCAAAAAATAAAAACCGCAGAGGTGATCAAATACCACCAAAACAAATCTCTATTTGTGGGAAAAAAAGGACATCAATATTGTTTGGGTACAACGTCACACGACCGCGCAATTGTCAGTTAAAGTGACGCAGTGCCGTATCGCAAAAATGGCCTGGTCATTAAGCAGCAAAATATTCCGGTCTGTAAGCGGTTAAATGATGATTTCATTCATTAAGGGAAAAAAGCTGTCCAAACCTGCCTATGTGAAAAAGTAATTGCCCCGCCCCCTTGCTATATCATGAATAAACTATGATTAACCAAATTTTTTGGAAAGCCAAGTTAAATTTCACTTTCCACAGCCAAGGCTGATTACTGCCAGACCAGTTGAATCAAAAAAATCACTTAAATAGAAGCTGTCTGACGAAGTGAAGCATGCTAAAAGATCCAAAAAAGCAACACATCATGCTGCAATCTAAAGAAATTCAAGAGCAGATGAGAAACAAAATAATTGACATATATGTACATATATATACATGTATCAGTCTGTAAAAGGTTACAAAGCCATTTATAAGGCTTTGACACTCCAATGAACCACAGTGAGAGCCATTATCCACAAACGGAGAAAACTTGGAACAGTGTCGAACCTTTCCAGGAGTGGCCGGCCTACCAAAATTACTCCAAGAGCACAACGACTCATGGAGGAGGTCATAGAAGAACCCAGAACAACATCAACAAAAGAACTGCAGGCCTCACTTACCTCAGTTAAGGTCAGTGTTCATGATTCAACAATAAGAAAGAGACTGGGCAAAAATGGCATCCCATGGGAGAGTTCCAAGGCAAAGCCACTACTCTCCACAAAGAACGTAAAGGCTCATCTTACATTTGCCAAAAATATCTTGATTATCCCCAAGACTTTTGGGGAAATATTCTGTGGACTGATGAGACAAAAGTTTAACTTTTTGTAAGCTGTGCGTCCCGTTATATCTGGCATAAAACTAACACAGCAAGAACGTTTTACCAACAGTCAAACATTACCAGTTATCGCAAACACTTGATTGTACCAACACTTGATTGTTGTTGCTGCCAAGGGTAGCACAACCAGTTATTAGGTTTAGGGGTAACTACTTTTTTCACATAGGGCCAGACAGGTTTGGACAGCTACTTTCCCTTTGTAAATGAAATCATTATTTGAAAACTGCATTTTGTATTTAGTCGGGTTATCTTTTTGTAATATTAAAATGTGTTTGATGATCTGAATCATTTAGGTGTGACAAATATGCAAAAAAACTAAAAATCAGGAAGGGGCAAATACTATACCTTTTCACAGCACTGTATGGGTGAAATAAACAAATACATACAGTATATTGTGCAGTCTGCTATTAGCCTCAATGAATAATTCCAGGCATAGGTATTTTATACATAGTGTGGTATTGGGGAGATTACACTCATATGGTAAGTGCTTTTTCCAATTAGTTGCGCCAGTTCAAACTGAATTTTAGGGCATGGTAGCCCACTTTTATTGAAACAAACAGAAAGCTCACATACACATCAGTTGCCCCCACAGGGGTTCTTCCACATCAATATGAACAACAAAAATACCAAGCCACCTGGCTCCCTTGTTGGCAGCACCACTGCTCTTCTTACCATTTCTTCTGACTGTGTTGTCCAGCTCTGCTGGTTCCTTTGGCTGTCTTACGCGTACACACGAGCGGACTTTACGGCAGACTTTGCCCGGCGGACTTTTCGACAGACTTTACGACGGACTTTCTGAATGAACTGACTTGCCTACACACAATCCACCAAAGTCCGTCGAATTCGTACGTGAGGACGTACGACCAGACTAAAACAAGGAAGTTCATAGCCAGTAGCCAATAGCTGCCCTAACGTGGCTTTTTGTCTGTCGAACTAGCATACAGACGAGCGGACTCGATTTCGACGGATTGATTTAAAACATGTTTCAAATCTAAGTCCGTCCAACTTTTGAGAAAACAAAGTTCGCTGGAGCCCACACACGATCGAATTGTCTGACGAAATCCAGTCCGCCAGGCAAAGTCTGCCGTAAAGTCTGCTCGTGTGTACGTGGCATTAGCCTTTAGCCTTTTAGCCTTCTCCTAAAACTCCAGGAGGAGTCCACCTGACTCCTGGAATGAGACCTTCTGTCTCTGGACTCCTGGGGGGGGGGGCCCTTTGACCCCCCTGAGTGAACTGGTTATCTTTGTGTAATGTTAAAATTTGTTTGAAACATTGAATCGTTTAAGTGTGACAAATATGAAAAAATAAATAAAAAAATCAGGAAGCTACAAATACTTTTTCACAGTGCTGTAGCAACACTTTAATGGGAAAAACGCAAACTTCCAGTGCTGACTTTTCATGAAAAGGCTCGTTACCTGGCTGTAGCGTTGACTGGCAGGCTTCAATACTATCTGAATTAATGACCAATTGACCATGCTACATGCTTATTAACCTCCCTGGCTCGGGGTGGAATTTCAGAAACAAAAGCGGTAACCCCGAGCCAGACTCGGGCTCGCATCACAGGATCCAGGAAGAGCTTACTTACCTTGTCTCCTGGATCCTGCGATGTCTCCTCGCAGTGTGAGCAGCTCGTCCTCCGCTCGATTCATCACGGAGCTGAGCGCCGTTCCCTGCGAGCGTTGCGATGCACGGAGACAGAAAACGGTGCCAAATTCAAAAAGTGATACACACACTATACATACATTACACTGTAATCTTACAGATTACATTACTGTATGAAATAATTTCACATCCCTTTTGTCCCTAGTGGTTTCTCCAGTGCCCTGCATGCAGTTTTATATTATAAAAACTGTTCTTTCTGCCTGGAAACTGGAGATTGTCCATAGCAACCAAAACCGTCCATTTACATCAAAAGTGGTTTTAGACCAGCTAGAAAACAGCGATAATAAATTAGAATCACTTGCAGAATTGAGCGATAGTGATTTGTGGGGAGATCCATTATCAAACACTGAAAAGTAATGACAGCGACAATTCTGCAACTGAGAAAATTTCAGTGTTTTTGATTTGATTACATTATTAAATAATTTGTATTATTATTATATTATTATTTGGTATAATTATTTATGGTTATTTATTATATTATAATTTATGATTTCGTGTTTCAAAATTTATCATACCCGAGATGTCTACTAGACTCTTGTTTGGACAGATTTAAGTGAGTTATTCCTAAGAATTACAGGCCTACAATATAAAACACCAAATTTCCATGCAAAATAATTGTACCGCTTTCAGCATCAAAAATCTGAAATAATCATACCGCCAAGGAGGTTAAAGGTTGGTAAATAACCACCCAAATAAAAATTCATAAAGAATTTCCCTTTCTGCTGCTCAGAACCAGCTGATTGTGGTCAGAGGAAAAACATATCTGCAAGCATCAAGGAAATTGGCTAAGTGACTGCAGTCTCCATAAAACTTAACTGGCAGGGGTACCTTTGGTATATAGGGTTCACACAAGTGACCAAATTGTCCAAGGAGACAGTGAATACCTGAACGTGTTACATGGATAAGGTATTTATTGTCCGATGTGTCAGCCATAATGTCGCAGTCATGATAAAAATCGCAGATCTCCGCCATTTCTAGCAAAAAAAAAAAATATTAATAAAAATGCCATAAAACTAACCCCTATTTTGTAGACGCTATACCTTTTGCGCGAACCAATCAATAAACGCTTATTGCGATTTTTATTTACCAAAAATATGTAGAAGAATACTAAATTGCCTAAATTGAGGGAAAAAAATGTTTTTTTATATATTTTTGGGGATATTTATTATAGCAAAAAGTAAAAAATAATGCGTTTTTTTCAAAATTGACGCTATTTTTTTGTTTATAGCGTAAAAAATAAAAACTGCAGAGGTGATCAAATACCACCAAAAGAAATCTCTATTTGTGGGAAAAAAAGGATGTCAATTTTGTTTGGGAGCCACGTTGCACAACCGCGCAATTGTCAGTTAAAGCAGCGCAGTGCCGAATTGCAAAAAGTGCTCTGGTCAACATGGATTACTGAAATGTCCTGTGTTCTGATGAGACGAAGATAAACTTATTTGGTTCAGATGGTGACAAGCGTGTTTGGCGGCAACCAGGTGAGGAGTACAAAGACAAATGTGTCTTGCCTACAGTCAAGCATAGTGGTAGCAGGGGCGGACTGACAACTCATGGGGCCCCCGGGCAATAGGGGATCATGGGGCCCCCTTTGTACCCACCCACACACAAGCCACACCCTCACAAAGCCCCACGTATATATTGCACTGCTACATTACATGCATTGGTCACAGAATTTCTCTACTGTATGTTCAAAATAAATGTTTAAAGAGTTAAGAAAAGAAAAGAAAAATAAACTCACATTAACCACGTGCATTTACTGTGGGGCTGCCTCTCCTTTGAGCAGAATCACGTACAGGTACTTGATTCTGCACTGCGTGCTGTTTGACCCGCTGCCACTGTGATTGGACACACCGAGAGCTAATCAGAGGGTCTGGAGGATCCGAGGTCTGCCGGGCCCCGACGATCATTTCCAACAGAGGCAGAACGGTGGTCTGCTGATGTAAACAAGTCCCCAGAGAGCCTCCCCCACTTACATCAGGGTCCCCAGAGAGCCTCCCCTTACCTGAGGGTCCCCAGAGAACCTCCTTTTACATCAGGGTCCGCAGAGAGCCCCCCTTACATCAGGGTCCCCAGAGAGCCCCCCCTTAAATCAGAGTCCCCAAAGAGCCCCCTCCTTACATCAGGGTCCCCAGAGAGCCCCCAACCCCCCTTACATCAGGGTCCACAGAGAGCCCCCCTTACATCAGGGTCCCCAGAGAGCCTCCCCTTACATCAGGGTCCCCAGAGAGCCCCCCCTTACATCAGGATCCCCAGAGAGCCCCCCCTTACATCAGAGTCCCCAGAGAGCCCCCCTCACATCAAGGTCTCCTGAGAGCCCCCCTCATATATCAGGGTCCCCAGAGAGCCCCGCCTTACATCAAGGTCTCCAGAGAGCCCCCCCATATATCAGGGTCCACTCCCCAGAGAGCCCCCCATATATCAGGGTGGATTGGAGTAATTTTGGTAGGCCGGCCACTCCTGGAAAGGTTCACCACTGTTCCAAGTTTTCTCAATTTGTGGATAATGACTCTCACTGTGGTTCATTGGAGTGTCAAATCCTGTGAGCAGAATCACGTACAGGTACTTGATTCTGCACTGCGTGCTGTTTGACCCCCCATACATCAGGGTCCCCAGAGAGCCCCATACATCAGGGTCCCCAGAGAGCCCCTAATACATCAGGGTCCCAGAGAGCCCCCCATAGATCTGGGTCCCCAGAGAGCCCCCCATACATCAGGGTCCCCAGAGAGCTCCCCCATACATCAGGGTCCACAGAGAGCCCTCCATACATCAGGGTCCCCAGAGAGCGCCCCATACATCAGGGTCCCCAGAGAGCCCCCCATACATCAGGGTCCCCAGAGAACCCCCCATACATCAGGGTCCCCAGAGAGCCCCCATACATTAGGGTTCCCAGACTTAACCCCCCCAGAGGTTCCCCTGTACCTGGCTGTGCACCTCCAACCCGTCGCACAGGGGGAGGTGGTAGGTGGCGATCAGCAGCTCTATGGTGCCTGTGGACCGTGGGATCTCACTGGGGCTTGTAGTTCTCTTACCGATTCTGTACAGTGGAGAGAGGAGGGGCCTCTGAACCGGGCAGCAGTCGGCAACAGTGTACAAGCAGAGCAAGTCACTTGTACACTGAAGAGTGAAACTTGTAGCTGCCCGGGTCAGAGGCCCCTCCCCTCTCCACTGTATACACTCTGAAGGAGAAATACAAGCCCCAGGGAGATGCCGTGAGCACCATAGAGCTGCCGATCACCGCCTCCCACTCCCCCCACTGCATCCAAACTGAAAGCCAGAGGTGCAGGGGGGAGATGCTGTATCTTGGGCCCCCCCACAGCAGCAGAACGGCTCCGCCACAGCACTGCCAGCAGCATACCCTTAGATCCGACCAGCATCTCTTAGGAGCTTCTCACGGGCCCCCTTACTGGCCGTGGGCCCTCAGTCGGCGTACGAATGCCCGAATGGTCAGCCCGCCCCTGGGTGGTAGGAATTTCAAGGTCTGGGGCTGCATGAGTGCTGCCAGCACTGGGGAGCTATAGTTCATTGAGGGAACCATGAGTGCCAACACGTACAGACATACTGAAGTAGCATGATTCCTCCCTTCGGAGTCTGGGCCGCAGGACAGAATTCCAACATGATAACGACCTCAAACACACCTCCAAGATGACCGCTGCCTTGCTAAAGAAGCTGAGGGTACTTTCACTTAGTGGTGTACTCCCTTTTGTTGCTAGCGGTTAAGAAATTATGGCTGTGTGTTGAGTTCTTTTGAGGGGACAGCAAATTTACACTGTTATACAAGCTGTACACTCACTACAGTAGTAAAGTGTCATTTCTTCAGTGTTGTCAAATGAAAAGATATAACAAAAAATTACAAAAATGTGAGGGGTGTACTCACTTTTGTGAAATACTGTAAATATGTGAAAAGTGTGGCGTGCATTTGTATTCAGCCCCCCTGAGTCAATACTTTGTAGAACCACCTTTCGCTGCAATTACAGCTGCAAGTCTTTTTGGGTATGTCTCTACCAACTTTGCACATGTAGAGATTTAATTATTTGCCCATTCTTCTTTGAAAAATAGCCCAAGCTCTGTCAGATTGGGTGGGGAGTGTCCATGAACAGCAGTTTTCAAGTCTTGCCACAGATTCTCAATTGGATTTAGGTCTGGACTTTGACTGTGCCATTCTAACACATGAATATGCTTTGATCTAAACCAGTCTATTGTAACTCTGGCTGTATGTTTAGGGTTGTTGTCCTGCTGGAAGGTGAACCTCCGCCCCAGTCTCAAGTCTTTTGCAGACTCTAACAGGTTTTCTTCTAAGATTGCCCTGTATTTGGTTCGATTCATCTTCCCATCAACTCTGACCAGCTTTCCTGTCCCTACTGAAGGAAAGCATCCTCACAACATGATGCTGCCACCACCATGTTTCACTGTGCGGATGGTGTGTTTATGGTGATGTGCAGTGTTAGTTTTCTGCCACACATAGCTTTTACTTTTAGGCCAAAAAGTTCAATTTTGATCTCATCTGACCAGAGCACCTTCTTCCACACGTTTGCTGTGTCACCCACATGGCTTCTCGCAAACTGAAAATGGGACTTCTTATAGCTTTCTTTCAACAAAGGCTTTCTTTATGCCACTCTTCCATAAAGGCCAGATTTGTGGGGTGCACGACTAATAGTTGTTCTGTGGACAGATTCTCCCACCTGAGCTGTGGATCTCTGCAGCTCCTCCAGAGTTACTATGGGCCTCTGGCTGCTTCGCTGATTAATGCTCTCCTTTCCCAGCCTGTCAGTTTAGGTGTACGGCCATGTCTTGGCAGGTTTGCAGTTGTGCCATACTCTTTCCATTTTTGGATGATGGATTGAACAGTGCTCTGTAAGATGTTCAAAGCTTGGGATATTTTTTCATAACCTAACCCTGCTTTTGAACTTCTACACATCCCTGACCTGTCTGGTGTGTTCCTTGGCTTTCATGATGCTGTTTGTTCACTAAGGTTCTCAAACAAACCTCTGAGGGCTTCACAGAACAGCTGTATTTATACTGAGATTAAATTACACACAGATAGACTCTATTTACTAATTAGGTGACTTCTGAAGGCAATTGTTTCCACTAGATTTTAGTTAGAATTATCAGAGTAAAGAGGGCTGAATACAAATGCACACCACATTTTCACAAATGTATTTGTAAAAAAAAATTGAAAACCATTTATCATTTTCCTTCCATTTCACAATTATGTGCCACTTTGTGTTGGTCTATCACACAAACAGAATAAAATACATTTATGTTTTTGGTTTTAACATGACAAAATGTGCAAAATTTCAAGGGTTATGAATTCTTTTTCAAGGAACTGTACGTAGGGAGTTGAGGGAAGGGGCAGAGAAGTTGCCTGCACAGAGTAATTAGATACTCCCAGAAGAGGATTGGGTTAGGACATGCAAGGAGGGAGGGGGCTGTGCTAGAGAACAACTAGTCCATTTTCAAAAGCACATTGCATATGAATAAAAATATATTATAGAAAAGAAAAACGCTGCAAGCAAGCTTTTCAAATATTAGATTTTCTGCACTATTACCTGCATTTTTTGGCAGGTTGGCGATAGGTTCTAAAAGTGGTGTTTAATATTTTGGTCTAATGTTTTATTTGTTTAAAAAAAACATTGTTGGCACATGTTGTAGGATCAAGAATGGGACAGTCATTATTCCATGCCTCTCAACTTTTTGAGATGAGAAAAAGAGATACTTTATAGCAAAGGATACAACACTGCCCCATCTCCAGGTACATGGGCTACAAAATATTAAGAAGCAGTTGGTTAAACCTACAAGTGCTTATTTTTATCACTATTTTTCCTTTATACTGGATTTTGAAAATAGCAAATGCAATAATTTTAGGTTAAATGTAGTAAACCACTTCTGTAGTTAAATAGTACATTTTTTATTGAGGCCTATACATTAGACCAAAAAAAAATATGTAAACCACTTTTAATTTGCTGGACAAAGAGACAGTCACCTTTCCTATTTAGGACAAAGAAATAGTGTCTACGACATCTGGCCACCTTATCATCACCTCCCCCTCTGCTCCTTATCTCCACTGGCATCACTGGTGGGGTGTTACTGGGAATAAGGTGTTACTTGGGACAGATGTAAGTGCCAACTCAAAAACATGCAGCCCAATCTTTTACAGATTTAGCCTGAGCTGGCATTGGCTAGATATGAGCATTCAGACTAATAAATTACTTTTAAATCTAGGTGATTTTCAGGATTCTTGATCACATGTATTTTCCCTGTCAGACTATTAAACATTTTTTTATCATGTGTTTTCTTGTTACTGCGCAAAGATTTAATCCTAAAAATGTTAGTAGCTGTAAAAGATCATACCAGTGCGATGGTTATGGCAAACCTATTGCTTATGCTGACAGTTTAACTTAAGTTTTGTGGAACAAGTAACCATGCGGTGGTAATATCTTGTGTCATAAAAGCGATGTGAAAACCCCTTAAATGCATATGGTTCTGTTTTAATAATGGCAGATGTTTAATTCAAGGGTGTGTTCTCAAATTGAATTTCCAGCTGGCACTCCCAGTCAAACAGTGTACCTTTTGAATATTCCCAAGGCACCCCTTTCAGTGAAGAGTGAAGTGGACTAGTTCAGCTTGTATTGCTTTGCTCAATATTAAGCTGACAAAATAGGATACCTTCATGCACTTATGTGTATGTTATGTATGAGATTTTCTAATTTTTATTTTTATAAAGCCCTACCCCCCACACCTTTTCCCAATTCCTAAAACGTATGCTACAGAAGCTAAAACCCTTGTCTCAAGTGCACAGCAAATGTTTAATCCTGTGCAATGTTTCATCTCTAAGATGCTTGAACTATTGTAAAACAAAATTAAACTTTTACATTTTAGATTGAAGGTTTGAGGCTGATTAGTTAATGCTACCTTCTGTGGCAATGCGTAATGTGTATAACAATAATTTTTCACACCAGCTAAAATAAAAAATAAAGCTGAAGAAAAATATTGACCAGCTATAGCTGTTATAATGTGTATGTGTGTGTTGCACCAAAAGTTATCAAAGACACAGTTATATAAAAAGATTAGTGCATAGATTACAATATAAAATTAATGAAATATTCCATTATTATATACAATAACATAAATGCAATGTGAAACAGGGAAAAAGACCGTGCAAGTCCATGAAGCAGCCAATAAAATAAAATATTGCATTTAGTTAAAAATGTGCACCTCTTCCCTTGTTGGGCACTCTCTCACCGTTGATATATGACCCTCACCACAAAGGTCATATATGCATATTCAAATAAATAAAATTCCAGGTGGGTACTGGTGGATGAAGTCAGTATTGGTAAGCTATCAATAATGCAGCTCACACGGAGACTGACATCAACGGGCCTTCAGAGAATTACAAGCTGGTGTGCAAACACAGATTTTAAAGAAAAGTATTCACTCAAAGGAGTCAAAGAGGAGACATAGTGCTCACTGCCATAATTTTATTTTAACAGAAATAAAATATAGCACTCACATGAGAAACAGATACAAACCACAAATAAGAGGCTCTGAGAAGCATGGTGCTGCTACATTGTGAAAGGCTGTATCTCATTGGTCAATGTCCAGGATCAGCCTGCCCGCAGGCAGACTTCTCTCAATGGGATTGCTTAGACTCCTTCCAATGCATGTTGTCACATTGAAGTGGGTGCTCCTGATGACGTTATTGTGATGAAATGCACTGGTAAGAGTCTGAGCGATCCTTGAGTCAAAATAGGTGTTTGGGGACTGCCCCTTCCCAAAAAGGGTGCTAGCACATTCGCTTTCCACTCCGCAGGTAGTTTCTCATGTTCTCTCAAAGATGCTGAAGTAGGCTTCAACATCATCCTCTAGGGCTAACTTACATAATGCACTCCGCACCAGCTGCCTATGTGTAGATGTTGACCCCTGTGCCATCACTCGATTTTCTCACAGGCCCTGTATCTGCTGTTGTAGAAACAGGCTAACTTGTTGCTGTGCCTTAAGTAGGCCTGATGGGCTTCAGTCAGCTGTTGCATCTGTTGGGTGGTTAAGCAGTTCACTTCTTGCAATAGCTGATCAGTATGCTGTTGGTTAGCATTCAACAACAAAAGTTGTTTTACAAACTCCTCCATTTTATTTCAATAATTATTGTACAGTATATCTCTTTAAGACATTGCCCACATTCGAGTTGTAAGAGGGGGATTGCTCAACTGGTATTGGTAGTGGAAAACCATGAGTGAGAAAAAGACACCTAGGACTAGTCCAAGTAAGTTTGGCCTGCACTTTTATTCAGCAAGGCAGCGAACAGCACAATACCATGTGGCACAGGTATATCAACATCATTGGAGAAACTCTGGTGCTCCAACCCCTCAGATACAGGTTCATGTAGAACAGAGCACAACAACGTGCCCATAGCAACTCACTATATTGAGAGAGTGGAAGGTCCCAAACCTGAAAACATTATAATGTAATATGAAGCCCAGTGTCAGAAAAATGAAGGCATTGTAGTTCCATTGTTCCTGACTCCATTGTTATAAAATCATACTAACGCCATTAATGCCCTGTTGATGTGCTTGCTACTGTTTATTGCATCCACATCGACAGCAACCTTCCAGGCCTCAATTGGTACATATAGTCCATTAAATAATATGCAGGAAATGAAAGCTGTCCTTAAAGTGGTATTAAACCCCAAAACAATGTAATAAATAAAATGTAATACATTGCAGCTTACAAATCCTTAGCTGTGGTGGCTGCATTAGTTTTCTTTAGTTTTTCCCTTTACTATACTTGGTGATCCAACCAGCAACATATTTCCCATCTTACAGTTTCTGCATTTTGGATGAAGTAGTAAAGCAGACACATTTGGACAGCAGCATTGTCAGTCTGTGGAGAGGCTAGACTAGCAGATTTAAATGGACTTGACTAATAAATTGAAACTGAACTCCAGCTAACACTTTATAATCAGCTACAGAAAAAAAACATTTTTCCCTTTGGGATAAAGGTTTTACATAAATGAAAAAAGTTGACAATTGTAAGCATCCCTGTTATTGGTAATCGGTTTGTCTCAATCCTCTAAATGTTACTTTGTCTGGACAACTTAGTCTGGTAAAGTAAGTTGGAAAAATAACAGACTTAATGTCTGGATCACCAGGTGAAAAAAAGGAAAAGGCCACCACATCCAAGAAATTGTAAGCCATAATTTAATACATTTTTGATTTGGGTTTTAATACCTCTTGAATGCACCACAGCAGACTAGTAAGTAGGTTTGTGAACTTTAGTATCATTAAGATTAATAAGAGTAGGCTAAAAATAATTGGAATACTTGGGAATAAATATATGATTTTTATTTTTTTTTATTTTTTTTTTTTTCAATAGTTTTTATTAAATTTTCATCAAAAATACAAAAGAGAGACAAAAATACAGACAGAATTTTGAAAAGAAATAAAAAGGAACAATACATTTCAACACCGGGAGTTACAAATATCTCCATTATGTCAACCAATTATGCTTATTATTTGCATTATATAGATTGTAATCTTTTGTACCCCAAGCACACTGAGGGCACTTGGAGTTCCCATAGCGCCAAGTATTCTGGTAGTTGTCATTGGCATGTATAATCACCGTGATGAAAAAAAAAATATAACTCAGAAGAAGAGTCCACCCCCTTCTACACCCCTGCTGGGTACTCACTGTGCCATGAAGGAGGTGGCTCCACCAGTTTGGAAAAAAGGTTAGTGAACAGTATACATTGTGCGTAGGTCGCTATGGTTTGGGATCATATGTGGTGTGAATGACATGAACAAACGAGGTGAAAGTAACATAAAAACAAAATTAAATACTGTAGGATAATAAATGGAGCTATCTAGCTTGGCATAACTTGACTTAGAACACATCTAATGATTGAGCATGTATCAGTAACAGTCCTTAAGTTTTCCTTGAGTTGTACCAGTCAGTCCACGGTTTCCACTGGGTGTATGATATTTGAAAATTACCTTGGGATGACGCAAACATTTTTTCGTACGTGATATGAGTGTTAGTGGTTGTAATTATTTCAGTAGCATTAGGGATTTCCTGAGCTTTCCAGTGTCTGGTGATCATTAATCTGGTGCTTAATAGAACGTGGGATACTATCTTCCTATAAACTCTAGGGATCAAGTCTATGTCTAAAGAGAGAATAGCTAGGCCAGGATTAGGTTGAATCTGTTGATTTGTTATTTGTGCTATTATGTCGAATACCTTTTCCCATAGTGTGCGTATTCTTGGGCAATCCCAAAATATATGGTATAGAGTACCTATATTATTGCAGTTTCTCCAACACATTGGAGAGGAATTATGGTCAAACTTAGATATCTTATGTGGTGTTAAATACCAACGCATTAGTATTTTTTGTGTTAGTTCCCATAAATTAATACACTTAGAGGAGGAGTATGTGATCTGAAGTGTTTTTTGCCACTGTGCCGGGGAGAAAGATTGTTTTAATTCTCGTTCCCAAGCTTCGATATAAGAGTGTTTAACAAATGTCAGCTTATCGTTTAAGGCATTATAGAAGAGTGATATTCCTTTAATAGAGGTGGATTGCTTCGTGAGGAATAATTTTATTCTCCAAGGGAGTTGGATGGAAAGAAGAGGGGTATTTTTGATAAAATGACATATCTGCATGTATCTATAGTACTCAGACTGTTCTAAGTTGTATTCAATTTGTAGAGTTCTGAATGTTTTTATCGTGGGGCCTATTCTAAGATCTTCAATATGTGTTATGCCTTGGTCTGCCCAATGATTTATGCGAAGGTCTGGTATAACGCCAGACAAGCTGGTGATAGGGATCTGTAACGGGGATACAAGGGAGTTAAATAAGTGATTTTTTACAAGTGTATTCCAGGCTTGAAGTGAAGCTTTCATGGGGGGGGCTAAAGATTGGTTGTAAGATACTTTAGTGGGCTGTATCATTAAATAATTGTAAAGATTTTTATCAGGAATTTGGTTCTCTTCTAGTTCCTGCCATCTGGGGTTCGGCGATTCAGGAAACCATGATCTTAATTGTGCTAGAATGGATGCGAGGTAGTAGTCTTTGATCACAACATTACCCACTCCCCCCACTTTCCTAGACAACACTGAGTTTTTGAAAGCCCATCTAGCTTTTTTTCCTTTCCATAAGAACCTATTAAGCAAAGATTGTAGTTTGGAAAAATACCAATTGGGAACCGGGATGGGGAGCGATCTGAATAGGTATATTAATTGAGGAAGTATTACCATTTTGAAAGCCGCTAGGCGTCCTGACCATAAAAGTTCCAATTTGGATAAGTTTTGTAGTTTAGTCGGTAGGGAGCTGAGAAAGGGGATATAGTTGGTCCTAAAGAGGTTATCCGTAGAAGCAGTTAAAGTGATTCCTAGATAGTTTATCCCCTCTTTGCACCATGTATATGGAAACCGTGAGCTGAGCGTATTTTTCAGTTGAGGATCTATACCAATACCTAATATATAAGATTTATTTTCATTTACCTTATAGTAAGATATCTTGGTAAACATTTGCAATGTGTCGTGAACCGAAGCCAGGGAAATAGTCGGATTCGTGAGCATCAAAATGATGTCATCAGCGAATAGGCTAATGACATGTTCCGATTTGTGTGTTGTGAAACCTGTTATGGACTGGTGTTTCCTAATAAATGTTGCCAAGGGTTCTAAGATTAGATTGAAAATTAGTGGGGAAAGAGGACAACCCTGACGGGTACCGTTAGTTATGTTGAACGGCTTAGAGAGTACTCCCGAGGTATATACTTGCGCTGAGGGATTCGAGTATAACGCCATTATTGCCGATAAAATAGAACCTGAGAATCCAAACCTCCCCAAGGCAGCTTCCAGGTATCCCCAATGCACTCTGTCAAAGGCCTTCTCTGCGTCCAGTGCTAGAAGCAGAGAAGGACTTCGCCTGGTCTCAGCAGTGTGGATAATATTTATCAGCCTTCTAGTAGCATCAGAGGTCTGACGACCTCTTGTGAACCAAGTCTGGTCTGAATGGATTAAGTGGGGTAAAATATCTATTAGGCGGTTAGCTATGATTTTGGCGTAAATTTTTAAGTCAGCGTTTAGTAACGATATAGGTCGAAAATTTGCTGGGGTGTCTGGGTTTTTCCCTGGCTTAGGCAAAGTCACTATTAAAGCCCTCAGCATTTCGGGAGGGAAGGAGGAGGAGGCAGCAGCGGCATTGAAAACCCTGCCCAGGTGAGGAGATAGAATAGTTTTAAAGGTTTGATAATAATCTCCTGTGAAGCCATCTGGGCCTGGGGATTTATTAGCGGGGAGTGATTCGATCGTTTTATGTATTTCTTCAATAGTAAATGGTGCACTTAGCTGTTCTTTTTCCTGTTGGGACAAAGTTGGCAATGTGATTTGTTCTAAAAAATCAGTTATCATTTTAGTGGTTGGTTGAAATGTGGATGCATCTTCTTTAAGATTGTAGAGGGAGCCATAATAATTGCTGAAGGCGTCTACTATGTCTTGTGGGTGTTGCATTTTGGATTTGTTCATGGGGTGTAATATGTATGGTATTTTGGTTTTACTTCTGTGTCCCTTAAGTTGATGCGCTAACAATTTGCCTGCCCTATTTCCGTGTGCATAGTAATTCATTTTAAGTCGTTTTGTTTTTTTCTCAAAGTCCTCTAGTAAGAGGAGTCTGAGATCATTTCTCAGCTGGTGAAGTCTTTTAGAGACCAAGGGGGAAGATTGTTGTTTATTTTTGGTTTCTAAGCAAAAGATCTCATCTGTGATATTTTGCAGTTTCTTTTGCCGCTGCCTCCTCGCCCGGGCCCCCAATTGAATAAAAATCCCCCTAATGAATGCCTTGTGGGCATTCCACAGAGTGAAATGGTTCTGAACAGAAGGTTCGTTGATAGTAAAGAATTCTAGTAAATGCTCTTCAATAATTTTTTTTGACTCTGGTTGTTGCAAGAGGAAAGAATTGACTCTCCAGATCGGAGTAGTAGTGATTACAGAGGTATCTTTTAAAGATAAAGTGATGGATGCATGGTCTGACCATGTAATATTATTAATGGTTGAGGAGGCCGATTTGGTCAAGGTATGTTGGTCCACCAAAAAGAAATCTATTCTGGTATACGTATGGTGTGGGGCGGAGAAGAACGTAAAGTCTCTCTCACCTGCATGCAGACACCGCCACACATCATACAGACCTTCTTTATGTATGGAATCTTGGAGAGATGTCAATATACGTTTCTTCGATGTTGTGTCTATAGAAGGGTCAGGGATTATATTGAAGTCCCCACAGAGCACCAAAAGACCCTTTTTGAGGGTGTTAACTTTATGCATAAGCTTATGGAAAAAGCGAACCTGGTGCCTGTTCGGGGCGTATACATTCACTATAGTATATGTTACCTGATTGATATCACACACCAACACCAAATATCGACCCTGAGTATCCACAAACTTTGTATGCAGTACAAAGGTTACAGTGTCTCTTATGGCAGTCATTACTCCTTTGGTTTTTGAATCTGCATTGGCAAAAAAAACGTGTGGAAAATGCTTGTTTTGACATATTGGGGCGGATAAGCCACAAAAATGCGTTTATTGTGCGCAGAGTATGTCAGATTTATTTGTCAACGCTTCCTTCCAGAGGGATTTTCTCTTAGCTGGATGGTTGAGCCCTTTGGAGTTAATGGAAATAAATTGGATGGCCATGGGGTTGGTTACTTAGGTGTGCTGGTTGTGATTCGCATGTAATCTGAGGTAAGGTAAGGGATCCTGCATGAGAGAGTCCTTGTATGTGGTCTTCAATTTTCTTAGGGTTAGTACTCACTGTGACCCTGGTAGAAACTTTATCATGTTGATCTTTATGCTGAGAGAGTTCGATGGGTTGAGTAGATCTTGTCGCGTCAAGCTGGATGTTTAATAGTCGGCTATAATGCTCCAAAAATATAGAGAAAAAAAAAAAAAATAAAGCAAAAAAAGAGAAGAAAACATACTTGTAAGGTGTAACAAGTGAAGCAACAATGCAACTTTTCATAACTTAATTAAAGTCAACTGTGTGCAGCTAACTACTGCTCAAGTAACTAAGGGGAAGAGTTCTAGCCCAACGGTTATTGGTTACTCCGGCTTTGTAACCTGGACATAAGATTACCTCGGATTTGCAGGTGTTGTTATTTATGCGATTTGGCGTTTTTGTGCGTTACAGTTTTCCAGTCAGGGTTAGGTGAGCGTCGGTTGGTCGTAGGACTTCCTTCATCTTCTGGGTTGGGAAGAATGTTCCATTCTTTCAGCAAGGAGATGCCTTTGTCCAGGGAGTCTACAACGAATGTTTTGTCTTGTTTGATGATTGAGATTTTAGTAGGATACCCCCATCTGTAGGGTATGTTGTGGTTCCTGAGCACTTTTGTTATCGTGTTCAGGTTGCGCCTTTTTTGCAGTGTGTGCTGAGACAGATCCGCATAGAATTGTAATTTTTGGAAGCGGGATGGAACGCTTTCCTGTTTGCGCATTGTTTGCATTAACTGTTCTTTCACGTGAAAGAAGTGCATGCGCAGGATCACATCTCTGGGGACCACATCTGGGAGATATGTGGGTTTTGGTAGACGATGTATTCTGTCAATGGTAATATCTATTGCGGTAAGGTCAGGCAGGAGAGCAGTAAATAAATCTGTCATATATGCACGTAGGTCTGATGGTTGGACTGATTCGGGGATCCCCCTGATCTTGAGGTTGTTCCTCCTGGATCTGTCTTCGATATCTGCTATTTTGTTTTTAATCCAGGCAGATTCCTCTTCTCTATCTTCGTTCGCATCTACTAGATCGTTTATAGTGGAGGCAAAATCCCCCATCTTGTTTTCCACATGCTCAATTCTAGCCTCTACTGCACTAAGCTCACCGCTAAATCTGTGCATACAGTTCATCATATCTGCTTGTATGGTGCTTCTTAAAGATACCAGCATGTCCTTCAACATAGTGTCCAGGACAGGTTGATTCGTAGTAGGGAATGTGTTAATGGATTCCGGGAGCTCCCTGGTATCATCCCCTGAGTCTGTTACAGGGCTCAATGCTAGGCTGCATCCGCCTCCATCCAGCTTCAATTTAGCTTTTGCGGGGCTCCCAGATGGTGAGGAGGAGGGGAGAGATTGGTGACTGCCGTGTAATATACTATTTTTGGGGGATGAGGCGGCGGTGTGTGTAGCGGGGTCGCCTTTGTGAGATAATGTGGGTGAATGGCCGGCGCCATCTTGCCTACCTCCATTGAGCGGCTGTGAGAAATAATCCGTCAGTCTTTGAGGCCTGGATGTGCCTTTTCTCTTGCCCATCATGCTTTCCTGGTGTGCCCGGATCGGACCGCTAGCAAGGGGAAGGAGAATCCGAGGTTTTTTGTGCCGTTTTCAGCCGCTGTGTCCGCCGGAGAACCGGAGCTCTGAGATCAAGCAGCCATTCAGCTCCGTCGCAGGCCACGCCCCCCTATGATTTTTATTTTGACCACAGATACACTTGGAGCTGTTCTTTTATGAGGATATGAAGCAATGGTCTTTTTTCATTTTGGATAAATTAACGGAGGGTTATAACCCCTGTTGGTTTATTTTTTGCCATCTGTGCTTCTTTGGGGAGATTTCTCTTCACTTCCTGTCCCATAGCCAAAACAGGAAGTGAGAGGAAATTAAGGGAATCCCTTGGGGACCCCCAAGCCATTATAACTAGTATCGCCATTGGAAGATTTCACCTCTATTTCTTTTCTTATACTTTCACTTTTAATGCTAATGGTAAACAGGACAAATAGAGACGGTGTTCTAATCACTCTCCACTCAGTCCAAAATGAAAAAAATACGTTTTGCCTTTAGATATACTTTAATGCCCCTTACACATTCCACAAAAACACACAGACACACACACCTTGTTAAACTCCTTTAGGCTTCATTCACATTTGTACGACTCCAAAGTTGCACCGACTTTGAAGTGCAACTTTTGATGGGTGCAATTTGGAAACGACTTTGGCTTTGACCAGTGATAATGGACAACTGTTGCACAACTGTTGCATTGTATAACATTCAGGTATGACTTTCATGGAACTTTTGAGAGTTAACATTGAAGTCTATGGCCTTCAAGTTGCATGAAATTCAGACCGAAGTGGTGCATAAACTACTTTGAAGTTGCTGCAACTCCAAGTTGTACATATATGAATGGTTATCATTGGAAAACATGAGGAACAACTTGCCATGCAATTTTTATGTCCAAAGTTGCATGACAAGTCACACAAGTGTGAATGGAGCCTTACTTAAAGTAAAAATGTAAACAGCAAAAATATTTTTATTATTATCTCATGGTGTAATCAAGAATCAATCACGATGTCCATCAATACAACCCATGTCAATCATGGAGTCAATCGATGTAGATCCTTGTCAGTGATGAGCCAACACCCACTAAACTCACGTTGCAAAATGACACATCCCTGGCAGTGTGGTAATGTAAGCATTTGCATATTTGGTCAATGATGTCAACACAGGACCCCCGTTTATGTGTTTACATTACTGCAACGTCAGGGATCTGTCGCTTTGTGATAGAAGTGCAGCATGTAAGATTGTTGGCCAGCAAATCATGACTGTCGTAGATTTAAAACACTGGGTTCCACGACTGATCTGGAATACATTGTTGGACCACATGAATGACGTGCATTTACATGGGGGACATTAGCAAAATCTTTTGTGTGTTTGTGTTTATATTTCATTAAAGTAATTTTTCAAAGTGTGTATTTATTGTAATTTAAGTCTTTATGAGAATAGGTAAGGGGTACTGATCTACTTCTGTACTGATCACCTGAGGTCGGATATCTGGGCACCCACTTACCATTAACAGGGCTTATAGATTCTGCAAAATGTCCCCTCCATATTGCCTCCTTCTTCTTGGGACATCAAAAGTGGGGAAGGATACCTTGACCCTGCTGTCTTCCCATTCCTGGTTACACTGGATTCATGCCTGTATGGTCTGGGGGAACTTTAAAGGCATAGTTCTTTTTTTTTTTAAATGCATTCACAGATAAGGGGCACCTCTAGATAAAAACACATTGGGGGTCATTTACTAAAGGCAACTCCACTTTGCACTACAAGTGCACTGCACTGCCCTTTGAAGTGCAGTTGCTATAGATCTGAGGGGGGCATGCAAAGAAAATTAAAAAACAGCATTTTAGCTTGCACATGAGTGGATGATAGTAATCAGCAGAGTTTCCCCTCATTTCAGATCTTCCCCTCAGATCTACAGTGACTGCACTTCCAAGTGCACTTTCAAGTGCACTTACAGTGTACTTGTAGTGCAAAGTGGATTTGCCTTTAGTAAATCAACCCCATTGTACAGCTTGCTTATTAGCCTTCCATGGACTTTATTTACCATATTGCAACAAGTTTTGTGTTCAAGGGCATCCCGCTGCATTCCCTGAACTTTTTGCAAGCTGAACTTGGGCAGATTCACGCATCCCTATCTGTAAATATTAACCTACCACTCATTCAGGACTCACAGACAATTATTGCACAAACACCTGGACTCTGGTGGTCCCAATCAGTACTACGGCTTACAGGTGCTCAAAGTCTAGCACAGTTTACTGTACACAACATATTTCACACAGCTCACAAGAAAACAGGCAGTCCTATCTTGTTGTAAGTACAGACAGGACCAAAAACATGTTAGAGATGGAAGAAAACCAGTGTTAAGGCAAGGATCACAACCACACAGATGCTCCCCAAATCATGGAGTCAATACTCTATAACTACATTTAACCCTGCTTTCCAGAAGGCTTGGTTGAATTAAACTGAGTAGATGGACAGAACCTTAGAAAAGGTATATTTGTAGACCCCATGATATAAGTGACATCTAAGTGCATGAAGCAGGAACATACCTGAAAAGAAGAGAGGGGGAACTTACCTGCTGAATGAGGCTTTATCTCCTGTAATCCTGTAGGGACATGGAGATCAGCAACAGGTATCAGTAAGAGCAGTGAGGGACTGATTATCCTGCACATGTTGGTTTCTCAGCAGCATGGGTAGTGGGAAAAGGAAATATTCCCTCTCCTCTTTAAGGGGACAAGCTTGCTTCATACACTTTATTTATATGACAGGGTTGCTATATGCACTATATCAGATAAATAGCTAGAACCCCAGTTGTGATTGTTGCTGTAATACCAAACCTTTCTTTGCATTTTCAACATATTTCTTATAAAAATTGCTTTTCTTGGGCTCTCTGCTTTATTATTTTATTTTCTGCTCTGTAATCACCCCTCTGTGTTGTACAAATAAAAAAATGTTAAACTACTCAAGAATATATCTGCAGTCCAATTTTAAATATAATTAAGGAGGACAGCATTTGTTGTATTAAAATGTCAACACCTTGACATGCACGACTACAAAATTTTCTCTTCATTTGCTTCAAGGTAGCTGATGACATCTCTCTCTCTCTCTCTCCCCCTCTCTCTATCTATTCTTTCTCCCTTCTCGCTCTCTGGTTGATCATATTCCCCTTATATTACTTTTCTACTTCTTTGGTCTTTTCTTTAAGGCTACTTTCACACTGGGGCAGGGGGGCGTTAGTGGTAAAGTGCCGCTAGTTTTAGCGGCACTTTACCACTGTTATATCGGCTCTTTTCGGCAGCGGCGCTTTTTGGGTGCTTTTAACCCTTTCCTCAGCCACTATTGGGGGTTAAAAGTGCCTCGCTAGTGGTCAAGGTAAGGGTTAAAAGCGCCGCTGCCGAATCGCTTTGCAGGCGCTTCAGCAGCGCTGGCCATTGATTTCAATAGCAGGGGCGGTGCAGGAACGGTGTATACATCGCTCCTGCACCGCCCTAAAGATGCTGTTTGCAGGACTTTTCTTCCCGTCCTGCAAGCGCACTGCCCCAATGTGAAAGCACTCAGGCATTCACATTGGGGGTGCAGAAGAGGCAGTACAGGCTCTTTTCAGGCGCTATTTTTAGTGCATAAAACGCCTGTAAAATGCCTCAGTGTGAAATGGGTTTAAATGTTGTTGACCATACAAACTTCACTATTGAAATCACAAAACAGAGGGTGCACCAGCCTAGTGCATTGTCCTCAACCCATGTATTATATTGTTACACAAGGACTAAGTAATATACTCACAAACCAACAGATGCATCAAAGCTTGTCACAATACAACAACATCTTCAAAACCTTGGTACATCACATCTCATAACAGGACAATTAAAATTCAACAGGCTAATTGTCCTGTTATGAGATGTGAAGTTTGAGGATAATGCAGTAGACTGGTACACCCTCTGTTTTGTTTTATGACTTCAGTATCCAGACTTTCCCAGTCTTGAAAGGGCAGCGAGGCATGTCCATAAAAGCTAAGGTGGGAATATAGGCAACCACCATCTCTGGGGACCACTCTCAGGCACAGGGGGTTGTGTACTTGTTTGTTGGTTTGGAACACCTCACTACTGAGCTATACATAGAAGCTTCTATTTCAGAATCCTGATATTGATCAGTCTCAAGTTTTTGTTCCAAAGTAACTTTTAATAAGTCACTACTCACGCCCTGCCTTAATTTCCCTATCAAAGTGATTGTAAACCCTCAACTTTAAAACAGCCCATTTAAAATAGAAATGAAAACAAAACACTGTGTATAGATAAAAAAAAGATAAATATCTTTATTTCCCATTTTTTTATATGTGATCATATTCCCTCTGTTCTCAACTGCATAAGAGCTAGGGGAAGAGAAGCAGCAGCACACTGATCTTCCCAGTGAATGACTGTGCAAAGAGGGGGGTGTTGGGACAAGTCCGATCATTGGTGGAGAGCAGTTTGAGTTCCCAGCACAACTAGAGAACTCACCACAGTGTACTTTCCTGCTTAGCATGGTCAGTTTTTACTAGGAAAACAGAGGGACTGACAGGAACACCAGGGATTTTACACAAAAGAAGCAATACAAAGAGAACAGGATACATTTTCATACAAGTACATGGTACAGCAGGCACATATCAGGAAAATGAAAGTTGGGTTTAAACATTCTTTAACCTCTTCCCGCCAGCCATATGCCTATATGCGGCCTCTTGGTGGGTGGGCTTTAACGTGGACACAGCACAGCTTCCAGTGGGGATTGGAACGCTTCCAATGCATATTTGCGATTGGGAGCTTTCCAATCATGTGACCGCTGTGACAGCCAATCAGAGTAGTAACATGACCCGGAGGTGGTGGCAGTAATGGGTTAGTATGGTCAACATATATTCCAGTGCCAACATGACATTCTGATCTGGCCCCTCAAACTATTTAACCACTTGCCGACCGCCTCACGCCTATATACGTGAGCAGAGCGGCACGGGCAGGCAAAATCACGTACCTAGTACGTGATTGCCTTCCCGCGGGTGGGGGGTCCGATCGGACCCCCCCCCTGTGCCAGCTGCGGTCGGCATTTGGTTGGGAGCGATTACAGACGAGGGGGAGACCATCCGATCGTGGCCCCCCCCTCGCGATCGCTCCCAGCCACTGACAAACATCCCCTGCCTCTGTATAGTACACAGAGGCAGAGGATGTGATGTCATCTCTCCTCGGCTGTCAGTTTCCGTTCCAGCGCCGAGGAGAGATGACATGTAAGTAAGTGCACAACACAAACACACACAGTAGAACATGCCAGGCATACATTACACCCCCGATCCCCCCCCGATCGCCCCCCGATCCCCCCCCAATCACCCCCCCCCCCCTGTCACAAACTGACACCAAGCAGGTTTTTTGTTTTTTTGTTTTTTTTTTTCCTGATTACTGCATAGTGTCAGTTTGTGACAGTTAGCAGTGTTAGGACAGTTACTGTAACCCCCCTGTAGGTCTAGGGTACCCCCCTTACCCCCCCTAATAAAGTTTTAACCCCTTGATCACCCCCCCTCACCAGTGTCGCTAAGCGATCATTTTTCTGATCGCTGTATTAGTGTCGCTGGTGACGGTAGTTAGGAACGTAAATATTTAGGTTCGCCGTCAGTGTTTTATAGCGACAGGGACCCCCATATACTATCTAATAAATGTTTTAACCCCTTGATTGCCCCCTAGTTAACCCTTTCACCACTGATCACCGTATAACCGTTACGGGTGACGCTGGTTAGTTAGTTTATTTTTTATAGTGTCAGGGCACCCGCCGTTTATTACCGAATAAAGGTTTAGCCCCCCGATCGCCCGGCGGTGATATGCGTCGCCCCAGGCAGCGTCAGATTAGCGCCAGTACCCCCCCTAATAAAGTTTTAACCCCTTGATCACCCCCTGTCGCCAGTGTCGCTAAGCGATCATTTTTCTGATCGCTGTATTAGTGTCACTGGTGACGCTAGTTAGGAACGTAAATATTTAGGTTCGCCGTCAGTGTTTTATAGCGACAGGGACCCCCATATACTATCTAATAAATGTTTTAACCCCTTGATTGCCCCCTAGTTAACCCTTTCACCACTGATCACCGTATAACTGTTACGGGTGACGCTGGTTAGTTAGTTTATTTTTTATAGTGTCAGGGCACCCGCCGTTTATTACCGAATAAAGGTTTAGCCCCCTGATCGCCCGGCGGTGATATGCGTTGCCCCAGGCAGCGTCAGATTAGCGCCAGTACCGCGAACACCCACGCACGCACCGTACACGCACCATACACCTCCCTTAGTGGTATAGTATCTGATCGGATCAATATCTGATCCGATCAGATCTATACTAGCGTCCCCAGCAGTTTAGGGTTCCCAAAAACGCAGTGTTAGCGGGATCAGCCCAGATACCTGCTAGCACCTGCGTTTTGCCCCTCCGCCCGGCCCAGCCCAGCCCACCCAAGTGCAGTATCGATCGATCACTGTCACTTACAAAACACTAAACGCATAACTGCAGCGTTCGCAGAGTCAGGCCTGATCCCTGCGATCGCTAACAGTTTTTTTGGTAGCATTTTGGTGAACTGGCAAGCACCAGCCCCAGGCAGCGTCAGGTTAGCGCCAGTACCGCTAACACCCACGCACGCAGCGTACACCTCCCTTAGTGGTATAGTATCTGAACAGATCAATATCTGATCCGATCAGATCTATACTAGCGTCCCCAGCAGTTTAGGGTTCCCAAAAACGCAGTGTTAGCGGGATCAGCCCAGATACCTGCTAGCACCTGCGTTTTGCCCCTCCGCCCGGCCCAGCCCACCCAAGTGCAGTATCGATCGATCACTGTCACTTACAAAACTCTAAACGCATAACTGCAGCGTTCGCAGAGTCAGGCCTGATCCCTGCGATCGCTAACAGTTTTTTTTGTAGCGTCTTGGTGAACTGGCAAGCACCAGAGGCCTAGTACACCCCGGTCGTAGTCAAACCAGCACTGCAGTAACACTTGGTGACGTGGCGAGTCCCATAAGTGCAGTTCAAGCTGGTGAGGTGGCAAGCACAAGTAGTGTCCCGCTGCCACCAAAAAGACAAACACAGGCCCGTCATGCCCATAGTGCCCTTCCTGCTGCATTCGCCAATCCTAATTGGGAACCCACCGCTTCTGCAGCGCCCGTACTTCCCCCATTCACATCCCCAACCAAATGCAGTCGGCTGCATGAGAGGCATTTTCTTTATGTCCTCCCGAGTACCCCTACCCAGCGAACCCCCCCAAAAAAGATGTCGTGTCTGCAGCAAGCGCGGATATAGGCGTGACACCCGCTATTATTGTCCCTCCTGTCCTGACAATCCTGGTCTTTGCATTGGTGAATGTTTTGAACGCTACCATGCACTAGTTGAGTATTAGCGTAGGGTACAGCATTGCACAGACTAGGCACACTTTCACAGGGTCTCCCGAGATGCCATCGCATTTTGAGAGACCCGAACCTGGAACCGGTTACAGTTATTATAGTTAGTTACAAAAAAAAGTGTAAAAAAAAAAAAAACACAAACAAAAATATAAAATAAAAATAGTTGTCGTTTTATTGTTCTCTCTCTCTCTATTCTCTCTCTATTGTTCTGCTCTTTTTTACTGTATTCTATTCTGCAATGTTTTATTGTTATTATGTTTTATCATGTTTGCTTTTCAGGTATGCAATTTTTTATACCTTACCGTTTACTGTGCTTTATTGTTAACCATTTTTTTGTCTTCAGGTATGCCATTCACGACTTTGAGTGGTTATACCAGAATGATGCCTGCAGGTTTAGGTATCATCTTGGTATCATTCTTTTCAGCCAGCGGTCGGCTTTCATGTAAAAGCAATCCTAGTGGCTAATTAGCCTCTAGACTGCTTTTACAAGCAGTGGGAGGGAATGCCCCCCCCCCAACATCTTCCGTGTTTTTCTCTGGCTCTCCTGTCTCAACAGGGAACCTGAAAATGCAGCCGGTGATTCAGCCAGCTGACCATAGAGCTGATCAGAGACCAGAGTGGCTCCAAACATCTCTATGACCTAAGAAACCGGAAGCTACGAGCATTTTATGACGTAGATTTCGCCGGATGTAAACAGCGCCATTGGGAAATTGGGAAAGCATTTTATCACACCGATCTTGGTGTGATCAGATGCTTTGAGGGCAGAGGAGAAATCTAGGGTCTAATAGACCCCAATTTTTGCAAAAAAGAGTACCTGTCACTACCTATTGCTATCATAGGGGATATTTACATTCCCTGAGATAACAATAAAAATGATTTAAAAAAAAAAAAAATGAAAGGAACAGTTTAAAAATAAGATAAAAAAATAATAATAATAAAGAAAAAAAAAAAAAAAAAAAAAAAAAGCACCCCTGTCCCCCCTGCTCTCGCGCTAAGGTGAACGCAAGCGTTGGTCTGGCGTCAAATGTAAACAGCAATTGCACCATGCATGTGAGGTATCGCCGCGAAGGTCAGATCGAGGGCAGTAATTTTAGCAGTAGACCTCCTCTGTAAATCTAAAGTGGTAACCTGTAAAGGCTTTTAAAGGCTTTTAAAAATGTATTTAGTTTGTCGCCACTGCACGTTTGTGCGCAATTTTAAAGCATGTCATGTTTGGTATCTATGTACTCGGCCTAAGATCATCTTTTTTATTTCATCAAACATTTGGGCAATATAGTGTGTTTTAGTGCATTAAAATGTAAAAAAGTGTGTTTTTTCCCCAAAAAATGCGTTTGAAAAATCGCTGCGCAAATACTGTGTGAAAAAAAAAAATGAAACACCCACCATTTTATTCTGTAGGGCATTTGCTTTAAAAAAAATATATAATGTTTGGGGGTTCAAAGTAATTTTCTTGCAAAAAAAAATTATTTTTTTATGTAAACAATAAGTGTCAGAAAGGGCTTTGTCTTCAAGTGGTTAGAAGAGTGGGTGATGTGTGACATAAGCTTCTAGATGTTGTGCATAAAATGCCAGGACAGTTCAAACCCCCCCCAAATGACCCCATTTTGGAAAGTAGACACCCCAAGCTATTTGCTGAGAGTCATGTTGAGTCCATGGAATAATTTATATTGTGACACAAGTTGCGGGAAAGAGACAATTTTTTATTTTTTTTATTTTTTTTTGCGCAAAGTTGTCACTAAATGATATATTGCTCAAACATGCCATGGGAATATGTGAAATTACACCCCAAAATACATTCTGCTGCTTCTCCTGAGTACGGGGATACCACATGTGTGAGACTTTTTGGGAGCTTAGCCGCGTACGGGACCCCGAAAACCAAGCACCGCCTTCAGGCTTTCTAAGGCCGTAAATTTTTGATTTCACTCTTCACCGCCTTTCACAGTTTCGGGGGCCATGGAATGCCCAGGTGGCAAAAAAAAACCCCAAATGACCCCATTTTGGAAAGTAGACACCCCAAGCTATTTGATGAGAGGTATAGTGAGTATTTTGCAGACCTCACTTTTTGTCACAAAGTTTTGAAAATTGAAAAAAGAAAAAAAAAATTTTTTTTTCTCGTCTTTCTTTATTTTCAAAAACAAATGAGAGCTGCAAAATACTCACCATGCCTCTCAGCAAATAGCTTGGGGTGTCTACTTTCCAAAATGGGGTCATTTGGGGGGGGTTTGTGCCACCTGGGCATTCCATGGCCTCTGAAACTGTGATAGGCAGTGAGGAGTAAAATCAAAAATGTACGCCCTTAGAAATCCTGAAGGCGGTGCTTGGTTTTCGGGGTCCCGTACGCGGCTAGGCTCCTAAAAAGTCCCACACATGTGGTATCCCCGTACTCAGGAGAAGCAGCTAAATGTATTTTGGGGTGCAATTCCACATATGCCCATGGCCTGTGTGAGCAATATATCATTTAGTGACAACTTTGTGCAAAGAAAAAAAAAAAAAAATTGTCACTTTCCCGCAACTTGTGTCAAAATATAAAACATTCCATGGACTCAACATGCCTCAAAGCAAATAGCTTGGGGTGTCTACTTTCCAAAATGGGGTCATTTGGGGGGGGTTTATGTCATCTGGGCATTTTATGGCCTTCAAAACCGTGATAGGTAGTGAGGAGTAAAATCAAAAATGTACGCCCTTAGAAATCCTGAAGGCGGTGCTTGGTTTTCGGGGCCCCGTACGCGGCTAGGCTCCCAAAAAGTCCCACACATGTGGTATCCCCGTACTCAGGAGAAGCAGCTAAATGTATTTTGGGGTGCAATTCCACATATGCCCATGGCCTGTGTGAGCAATATATCATTTAGTGACAACTTTTTGTAATTTTTTTTTTTTTTTTTTGTCATTATTCAATAACTTGGGACAAAAAAAATGAATATTCAATGGGCTCAACATGCCTCTCAGCAAATTCCTTGGGGTGTCTACTTTCCAAAATGGGGTCATTTGTGGGGGTTTTGTACTGCCCTGCCATTTTAGCACCTCAAGAATCGACATAGGCAGTCATAAATTAAAGGCTGTGTAAATTCCAGAAAATGTACCCTAGTTTGTAGACGCTATAACTTTTGCGCAAACCAATAAATATACACTTATTGACATTTTTTTTACCAAAGACATGTGGCCGAATACATTTTGGCCTAAATGTATGACTAAAATTGAGTTTATTGGATTTTTTTTAGAACAAAAAGTAGAAAATATCATTTTTTTTCAAAATTTTCGGTCTTTTTCCGTGTATAGCGCAAAAAATAAAAACGGCAGAGGTGATCAAATACCATCAAAAGAAAGCTCTATTTGTGGGAAGAAAAGGACGCAAATTTCGTTTGGGTACAGCATTGCATGACCGCGCAATTAGCAGTTAAAGCGACGCAGTGCCGAATTGTAAAAAGTGCTCTGGTCAGGAAGGGGGTAAATCCTTCCGGGGCTGAAGTGGTTAAAAGCTAATTACAGAGACTTCACAAATACAAAATGTATTTGTCTTTTCTCTAAAACCTTCAGATGAAGTTATAGTACAGGAATTGTTTTGATATCTTTTCACATGAGCCTTTCATCACTATGCACAGGTATCATCTTGATCTGAAGCCCTGGTCATTTGTTACTATTATTTATTAGCTACAGTAAGGGTTTTTGGCTCCATATTACCAGTGCCATAGTATCTTTTACCCAGGGTCATATTTTGTACCTGGGGCCCACCAGAGGAAGTCGCCCACCATAAAGCAGCATATGCTGCTTATTATATGTTGCAGAGACTGCTCACATATTACAAGACACTGTCATAGACTGCTTCCATGTACCAAATACTGGTACAGATTGCTACTATATAACAAAAGAATGTCAGAAATGAAACAATTCTATTTCATATGCTCGTCTGTACACAGATTATAAAGAGCCATCACTATTATTGAGCCTACATTTAGGAAGAACTTTGTTAAAACAGTTGGACTAGTGTTAGAAATTCTGTATATAGCTCTACAGAACAGACAGTGCCCAGCCCACATGTGGTTTATCTGCTGCTTAACTGCAGACAGGAAACAGGAAACTTTATTATAGAGAAAAGACATTGCGTTTAACCATAGATGCAGCTATGAACTTATAAACACTGCCATCTACTGGTTGAAGAATATATCTCTAGTGAATAGACATGTGCATTCATTATCAACCAAATGCATTTTCGTCCGAATTTCTGTGATTTTCTTGTTCGTTTTAACAAAAGGATAACAAACACACAGAATCTGAAATCCGAAAGATCCGAAATAAAAAATGCTTTAGTATCCATTATATTTTCATATTGTTGCGACAACAGTTCAATATAGATAGATAGAAGATTCAACATGACAGTGACAATAGCAATCTGTGTCTATTAGTCCAAGATTATTTGACATAGAGAGAAAAGATTCGACACTATAGAGACAAGATTCAACAAAGCAGCCAAAAACATACGATCGCCGCAAGCGGACATTTACTGTCAAATGCTCCGCCCATAGGCTATAGGAGAATTCTAATGTTGTTTGACTAGTAATAATAATTAATAATCATAATTATTACTAGTCAAAAAACATTAGAATTCTACTATAGGAGCATTCAACCGGAAATGTACGATCGCGGTGTCGTACAGTTTAGCTGCTTCGAATCTTCTTAGAACTTCCGATAGACATCATAAGCCTTCAATTGACAGATTCAACCTTAATTAATTCATATTTTCTTACAAATGTATTTTTAACGAAACAAAATAAATAAAAACGATATTCGGGAGTAACTAAATTTTTCTGACAAAATCGAAATTCCAAAACAAAATATTTCGGTGTGCACCTGTCTACTAGTAAGTACTGATATTGATTCGTTTTTGCATATAATACAAATGAACATTGTATGCTAAAACTTAGCAACCAGCAACTGTTGAGAAAATAAACACTTTGGTAAGAACTAGAGATGAGCTTGGGTTGTATTTGAACCCTTGTTCGGCCAAGCCCAAAATCCCCCTGATTATCTGTATTGAACAAACTGCTTTTTTCCCCAAAATGTAAAGTCTAAGCAAACTAAACAGTGCTGATTAGGGATGAGCTTCGAGTTCGAGTCGAACTCATGTTCGACTCGAACATCGGCTGTTCGCCAGTTCGCCGAATAGCGAACAATTTGGGGTGTTTGCGGCATTCGCAATGTTGAGGGCATGTGGCCTGGTACGGTTCAGGAGGGGGGGGGCGCTCTCTCGTCCTCCCCTCTTTTCCTGCGGCCTGCCAGGTTGCGTGCTTGGATAAGGGTCTGGTATGGATTCTTAGGGGGACCCCACGCCGTTTTTGTTTTAATTTTGGCGCGGGGTTCCCCTTAAAATCCATACCAGACCTGAAGGGTCTGGTATAAATTTTGAGGGGGACCCCACGCCATTTTTTTTTTTTTTGGCCGGGGTTCCCCTTAATATCCATACCAGACCTGAAGGGCCTGGTACGGAATTTAGGGGACCCCCCACGTCATTTTTTTTTTTTAATTTTGGTTCGGGGTTCCCCTGTGGGGAATTCCCATGCTGTTTTTATCAATGAACTTTTATGTGTATTGCCTGACCTGCAATTCATTATAGCCGCGAGTAGTTTTAAATGACTTTTTTCCTTTGAAATGTCATTTTGCTGTCAGACTGTTCTAAACACGGGAAATATGCGCCCCTTTACAGGCATATTATAGACACCCCCCAGGTATGACATTTAAAGGGATATTACACTTTTATTGTTTCACTTTAAGCATTATTAAAATCACTGCTCCCGAAAAAACGGCTGTTTTTAAAACTTTTTTTTGCATTGATCCATGTCCCCTGGGGCAGGACCCATGTCCCCAAACACTTTTTATGACAATACCATGCATATAAGCCTTTAAAATTAGCACTTTTGATTATTCATGTTCGTATCCCATAGACTTTAACGGTGTTCGCGTGTTCGAACCAATTTTTTGCCTGATCGCAAGTTCTGGTGCGAACCGAACAGGGGGGTGTTCGGCTCATCCCTATTGCTGATAGGGATACGCAAAATTGCAACAGCTAAGCCCAACTGTCCATCTAACCTTGCCCCCTGTCTGACTGACTGTCACAGGTAGGGGACTTAGTAGAGCAGAACTTTTATTCACTGATGAGTAGTTAATAGGCTTAATAGTTCTAATCAGTAAGTGTTTTTTGTAAACATTACCAAAATAAAGAGTTGCTTTCAAAATTTTACCTTCTGCAATCTGACCAAGCTGCTAAACTTAGTTGCTCAGAAACACAAGCTTCATGCTTTATGTTTATTTATAACACATTTGCACCAAGAATGACACATTTTAGAGTCTTTAACACATGTGCACAGTTACATATAAAAAAAGTGTCAATAATGCCAAACTGGTTTTGGATGGGGGGTCTGGACAAGGATGTTTGGAGGATTCACACAGAGGCAGCTGAGTCCATATGCACAAGATATACTGTGGTGTGCAAACTCAGAAAGAACATTTTGGGAGAGTTCAGTGACATTTCATAGTTTGGTGTGGTTTTCAGTAACATTTCACAGCTGAGTGTCAAGAAACTCTCCCGAAATGTTCTTTTGTAGTGTAATCTGGCAGAGAGGTGGTAAAATAGTTTCACTGAACTTTTGCTAAAAAATTATACAGGAAACAATGAAAAAAGGTCTCCAGAAATGTCCTGCCTTGGTCATAGATTGTCATCTGAGTTGAGACAAAATGTCCATCAAGGTTCATGAACCATAACTTCTTAGCTTCTGTTATGTTTTTAGCCCTATATTATAAAGGCAGTCCCATTTGAAAGTAACAATATTTTGAAAGATTTTGCAGAGTCTTTTCTGGATACAGTAAAGGCTACTGTAATGGGACAGATTCACTAAACACTACCTATTACCTGTTGGCAACCTAGAGCACTGGTTACAAGAATCACTAGCTGAAGAAAGAACTTGCAGTTGGGAAACGGCTTATCCAAAATTGCTTGCTGTGTTACATTCATGAATACAGTGCTAAAAAGTTTAGGACAAAAATATTGTGCTTTAGTGAAATAGTAATATTGCTACCTACAAACAAAATCCCATATAAATTAAATTGTTTGTATTATACCACATACAGCATATTAGTCTTCAATGAAAAGTATATTTTTATTGCAGAGTCTCATGCAAATTCATGCATACAACCTCCAGTGCAAGTTTATTGACTACCAGTGATATAAAATGCTACTGCTGTGCGCAGTTTAGTCTGGGAGAGAAGTAACTCCTGTGTTTTTATTATTATTTGAAAATGAACCACTAATTAAAGAGGTTCTAAACTCTAAACATTTTTTCCCTTAATGCATTCCTTGCATTAAGGTAAATGTTTAGGCATCAGTATTGCCCCCTCCCCTCCCCCCTTTAGTTACCTAAACTTTCATTCGATTCAGCGTCATGCATGTCTGCATCTCTTCTCTCCCCTCACTTCCGGGTCTCACAGGCTTTCCTGAGGCACGGGAGCCATTGGCTGTCATTGCTAGCACTCAAAGGCAGTGACAAGGAAGCGGAGGAAGGGGCCAAGTCTCGCTGTCTGTGTCAATGGACACAGCAGTGGGGCTCAGGTGCGAGCCTGCAAGAGTGCCCCCATGGGAATCTGCTTCCTATTGGGGGCACTAGCCAGAAAGAAGGAGCCAGGAACACCAGCAGAGGACCTGAGAAGAAGAGGTTTGGGGTCGCTCTGTGCAATAGCAGGTAAGTATAGACATGTTTGTTATTAAAAGAAAAAAAAATCCTGTACAACCACTTTAACTACAGTATACTATATATTCTCTTGTGTCTCTAAAACTTAGACATTCAGTCTTCTTCTCAGGGACTTTTGTAAACAAAATGTTCTAGTAGACCATGGTGAAATAATAAAGTGAAAGCCTTAGTGCAAATGTTTGGCCAATGCTTCCTCACTACTGCAGCAGCCCCTACCCTTTCATGTACCTGATATAAACTACTAAAAAATTTACAGTTTGCTGAGCATATATGCTGAACCCTCTATAGCAGCAGTCCACAAGCTACTTGGCTGGTACAGGAATGCTTCCTCATAGGTTTCATGTGCTTGGTCATGTGGCATCAGATTTGATGACTAAGTGCAGGAGACATATGCAAAAATGGCCCTGCATCCTTTGCTGATGTGTGGTTCTGGAGTGAAGGATCAAGTATATATAAAGTACTGTGTAAAAAATATATATTATTAATATATATTATTAATATTATTTAAAAAGAAACAACATATAAGGTCCCCTACCAAATACATGTCTAAAAGTGACCCTCCCAATGTAAGGTAGGAAAATATATCCAAAAAACATCCACTGCACAATGCATAATGTCAGAGAAGTTGTGTTGACAACCAATACAACCACCCACTTATAATACTAGATATTTGGCCAATGAACCTTCCCAAGTGGACAAAGAATATGAATCACCCAACTTACAGGCCATGAAGTATGTGTTGCAAATGTTTTGTTCAGGTTTAGTCCTTTGGTTTTTATTTAAAACTAATCGGTTCAGTGGAAGGAATTTTTTTAAGTGTATTTGGTGGTGCATTACCTGTTCCTGTTGTAGGAGGTGTGTATATCTCATATGCTGTCCTGGAAGACAATTTGGGAAATAATGTTCCTCTGGTACCCTGTCCAACCAAAAAATGTTAGTCGCGGAAGTGGGGTGGTGCAGGTGGCAAAATAAGTTTGATCTTGGAAAGGTGAAATAAGGGAAGAAGAAGTTAAGTATAACTAATGCCTCGTACACACTAGCGGAATGTCCGTCAGAAAAAGTCCGATGGGAGCTTTTCATCGTATTTTCCGACCATGTGTATGCCCCATCTGACTTTTTCCGTCTAAAATTCTGACGGACTTAGATAGTGAACATGTTCTAAATTTTTCAGACGGAACTAATTACTATCGGGAAACCCGCTCGTCTGTATGCTGTTCCAACGTACCAAAAACGACGCATGCTCAGAAGCAAGTACGAGACGGAAGCTATTGGCTACTGGCTATTGAACTTCCTTTTTCTAGACCCGTCATAGGTGTTGTACGTCACCTCGTTCTGGATGGTGGGACACACGGTGTGACCGTGTGTATGCAAGACCGCTTGAACGGAATTCCGTCTGAGTTTATTCCGATGGCAAAACCGGTCGTGTGTACAGGGCATTGAGGGCAAAACTTTTTTTAAGCTTTGGATAGAGTGGAGAGGGATTAGAACCTGTCTGGTTTTTATTGCTGTCTACTCCCTCCGTTAAAGAGACTCACCTTCACTATTTGTCATGTTTATTGTTATCATCAAAAGTAAAAGTGAAAGAAAATCCTGACTTTTGAGTTGTTACCAGAACAATAATAGAGGGGAAATAGTACAATAAGAACACTAGTTCTGGTGACTCCAGTGAAAACCAGTGATTCCACCACTAGCAAGGGATTTCCTGTCATTTTCTGTTTTGGCTATGGGCCAGGAAGTGAAGGGAAATCTCCCCAATGGGACACAGGTGGCAAAAAAATCTGGCAGGTCTTATAAGCCTTTTTTTTAGTTGTTATAAGCGTCCCTTACTCTATCCACAATTAAAAAAAAAAAAACGTTTTTTGACTTTTTTTGTTTTGTTTACATAGTAGGCGAGGCCGAAAAAAGACACAAGTCCATCAAGTCCAACCTACATGTGTGAATATATGTCAGTATTACCTTGTATATCCCTGTATGTTGTGGTCGTTCAGGTGCATATCTAATAGTTTCTTAAAACTATCGATGCCCCTGCTGAGACCACCGCCTCTGGAAGGGAATTCCACATCCTTGCCGCTTTTACAGTAAAGAACCTCTACGTAGTTTAAGGTTGAACCTATTTTCTTCTAGATTTAATGAGTGGCCACGAGTCTTGTTAAACTCCCTTCCACAATAGGGATGAAAAAAGTTTCATCCCTATTGTGGGGTCACCAGTACTGTATTTGTAAATTGATATCATATCCCCTCTCAAGCGTCTCTTCTGCAGAGAGAATAAGTTCAGTGCTCGCAACCTTTCCTCATAACTAATATCCTCCAGACCCTTTTATTAGCTTTGTTGCCCTTCTTTGTAATCGCTCCATTTCCAGTACGTCCTTCCTGAGGACTGGTGCCCAGAACTGGACAGCATACTCTAGGTGCGGCCGGACCAGAGTCTTGCAGAGCGGGAGAATTATTGTTTTATCTCTGGAGTTGATCCCCTTTTTAATGCATGCCAATACTTTGTTTGCTTTGTTAGCAGCAGCTTGGCATTGCATGCCATCACTAAGCGTATCATCTACTAGGACCTCCAGGTCCTTTTCCATCCTAGATTCCCCCAGAGGTTCTCCCCCGAGTGTATAGATTGCATTCATATTTTTGCCACCCAAATTCATTATTTTACATTTTCCTACATTAATCCTCATTTGCCATGTAGTTGCAAACCCCATTAATTTGTTCAGATCTTTTTGCAAGGTTTCCACATCCTGCGGAGAAGTTATTGCCCTGCTTAGCTTAGTATCGTCCACAAATACAGAGATTGAACTGTTTACCCCATCCTCCAGGTCGTTTATGAACAAATTAAACAGGATTGGTCCGAGCACAGAACCCTGGGGGACCCCACTACCCACCCCGACCATTCCGAGTACTCCCCATTTATCACCACCCTCTGAACCCGCCCTTGTAGCCAGTTTTCAATCCATGTACTCACCCTATGGCCCATGCCAACGGACCTTATTTTGTACAGTAAATGTTTATGGGGAACTGTGTCAAATGCTTTTGCAAAATCCAGATACATCACGTCTACGGGCCTTCCTTTATCTAGATGGCAACTCACCTCCTCATAGAAGGTTAATAGATTGGTTTGGCAAAAATGATTCTTCGTGAATCCATGCTGATTACTGCTAATGATACCGTTCTCATTACTAAAATCTTGTATATAGTCCCTTACCATCCCCTTCAAGAGTTTACATACTATTGATGTTAGGCTAACTTGTCTGTAATTCGCAGAGATGTATTTTGGGCCCTTTTTAAATATTGGTGCTGCATTGGCTTTTCTCCAATCAGCTGGTACCATTCCAGTCAGTAGACTGTCAGTAAAAATTGGGAACAATAGTCTGGCAATTACTTGACTGAGTTCCCTAAGTACCCTAGGGTGCAAGCCATCTGGTCATGGTGATTTATTAATGGTAAGTTTCCCAAGTCTAATTTTAATTCTGTCCTCTGTTAACCATGGAGGTGCTTCCTGTAATGTGTCATGAGGATAAACACTGCAGTTTTGGTTACTGAAGCCCCCCCGATTCCCTCGTGAAGACTGAGGAGAAGAATAAATTCAATACCTTCGCCATCTCCCCATCCTTTGCAACTAAATATCCTTTCTTATTCTTTATGGGGCCAATATGGTCTATCCTCCCTTTTTTACTGTTTACATACTTAAAGAATTTCTTGGGATTTTTTTTGCTCTCCTCCACTATGTGTCTTTCATGTTCTATCTTAGCCATCCTTATTGCACCCTTACATTTCTTTTTCAGTTCTTTATAAAGTCTAAATGCTGATGATGATCACTCAACCTTGTATTTTTTTGAAGGCCTTCTCCTGTGCTTTTATATGCATTTTTACATTGGAGTTAAGCCATCCAGAACTTTTGTTTGCTCTTTTAAATGTATTACCCAATGGGATGCACTGGCTAATGTCCTTATTTAATATGCACTTAAAGCAAACCCATCTCTCCTCCGCGTTCTTTGTTCCTAAGATTTTATCTCAATTTATGCCTTCTAGCAAAGTTCGTAGTTTAGGGAAGTTGGCTCTTTTGAAATTCAGTGTCTTTGTATTCCCCTAATGTTTCCTATTTGTGTGATTTATACTGAAACCAATTGACCTGTGATCGCTGTTACCTAAATTGCCCCATATTTCCACATCCGTGATCAGGTCTGTATTGTTGGTAATCAGTAGATCTAGTAACAATTTATTTCTAGTTGGTGCGTTTATCATCTGACCCATAAAATTGTCCTGCAAGACATTTAGGAACTGGCGAGCCTTAGATGAATGCGTGGTTCCCTCCGCCTAGTCTATGTCTGGATAATTAAATCCCTCATTATAACACTTCCCATCCTTGCTGCTAATCCAATTTGTGATAGGAAATCTGTCTCCCCTCCCTCCCTCAGGTTAGGGGGCCTATAGCATATTCCCAGTATTATTTTCCTCTTAGCTTCATCCCTTTGGAGCTCTACCCATAAGGATTCCACCTCCTCCCTAGCTCCCTTAGTGATTTCATCTCTCACATTCACTTGTACATTATTCTTGATATATAGGCACACCCCTCCTCCTTTTTTACCCTCTCTATCCTTGCGATAAAGGTTATACCCTTGAATGGTTGCCAGCCAATCATGAGAGCTGTTTAACCAGGTCTCTGAAATTCCCACAAAATCCAAATCCTCCTCGTACAACAGTATCTCTAGTTCACCTATCTTGTCCGCCAGGCTCCTGGCATTGGTGAACATGCCACGTAGTTTAGACCGGTCGCATATTATCCTCTTATTGGGTGTTTCAAGATTGCAACTAGAACTTGCTACTATACTTACCTTGGGTTTATGTGCTTTGGTCAACCTACCACTAATGCCCCTAATACTACCCTCTGGAATATGTTCTGCGCTGACTATCTCTCTAGACCCCCCGGTCGCCTAGTTTAAAAACCCCTCTAACTTTTTGGCCATCTTCATTCCCAACTGATCTGCACCCTCCTCATTTAGGTGCAGTCTATCCCTTCTATAGTACTAGTTATCGACTGAGAAGTTGGCCCAGTCCTCGAGGAACCCAAACCCCTTTAATTCCACTTTAAGGCCATAGTATTAGAAATATTCTGTCATGATACAAATTATGAGGTGTCTCATTGTGAGTAAAGGGGTAATTAAAACAGGACAGTGAGAAGTTTTAACCTGTTAAAGAGGGCTTCCACAATATATAAACACTATAAAATGATCAGCAGTAGGGGTACTAAAGTGGGCAATTAACTTTATTTGAGCAAATATTGCATTGCAATAATGGAGATCATGAACAAAATGCAGTTTAAGCTCTGGGTTAAAGAAAGAATGGAAAAAGTGACCCTTCCTTGAAATTAAGTCTGAACTACACAAAAAAATTTCAACCCAACCATAATCCTAGAGCACTTCCCTATGAAGAAGCAATGGGGGTTATTTAATAAAGGCAAATCTACTTTGCACTGCAAGTGCACTTGAAAGTGCACTGAAAGTGCACTTGGAAGTGCAGTCGCTGTAGCTCTGAGGGGGACATGCAAGGAAAATAAAAAACAGCATTTTAGCTTGCACATGATTGGATGATAAAATTAGCAGAGCTTCCCCTCGTTTCAGATCTTCCCCTCAGATCTACAGCGACTGCACTTTCAAGTGCACTTGCAGTGCAAAGTAGAGATTTGCCCTTAGTAAATAACCCCCAATGTCCTTATGCTTAAACTAGCTTTAAAATGAGATCACTACTATTACTACTTTTTGAAGATAATTGACTAAACATATGATATCCAATTTCCATCTACAGTACCTATATAGTAAATGTAGTTTACCCTAAGATCATCTCTACAATTGTAAAAGGTTCTCAATTTAGGGATATTAGGTAGGGCTTCGTGTTCGAGTCGAACCCAGGTTCGACTCGAACATCGGCTGTTCGGTCGTTCGCCGAATTGCGAACGATATGGGCCGTTCGCGCCAAATTCGTGTGGCGCGTCACGGCCCATAATTCACTGCGGCATCACAGTGCATTGCTGGCTGATGATTGGCCAAGCAGGCACTATGACCCGCATGCTTGGCCAATCGCAGCGCCGCCTGAACAGAGAGCCGTAATTGGCCAAAGCCAAGGAGGCCTGGCCAATTATGGCTCAGGGGATTTAGTACACACCCCACACTATATAAGGCCGCCTGCACAGCGGCCCTGTGCAGTGTGTTCCGGTGTGCTGAGAGATAGAGAGAGAGAGAGACAGTGTCATTTCATTTGAGTTAGCTAGATTAGGCAGGACAGTCAGTCAGTTAGCTGCACTTACAGTGTATTGTGTATATATATGCATCCCAGGTGTTGCATATATATATATATATATACACTGTATTTAGTTTAGCTAGATCCGTTCCTGTTATCTTCCTACTGACAGGCAGGCTTGTCTTGTTACAGTATTTACAGCTACCTGAAGAAAATTACTGGTGTTCTATTGATCCTATTAGTACCACAGTCAGGCAGCTAGACTATTTACAGTTAGTGCAGTGCGTTCTGCTCACAGTGTTCAGCTAAATCCGTTCCTGTTATCTTCTTACTGACAGGCAGGCTTGTCTTGTTAGAGTATTTACAGCTACCTGAAGAAAATTACTGGTGTTCTTTTGATCCTATTAGTACCACAGTCAGGCAGTTAGATTATTTACAGTTAGTGCAGTGCATCCTGCTCACGGTGTTCAGCTAGATCCGTTCCTGTTATCTTCTTACTGACAGGCAGGCTTGTCTTGTTACAGTATATAAAGCTACCTGAAGAAAATTGCTGGTGTTCTTTTGATCCTATTATTACCACAGTCAGGCAGCTAGACTATTTACAGTTAGTGCAGTGCGTCCTGCTCACAGTGTTCAGCTAAAACTACAAGTTAGTGGGGTGCGTCCTGCTCACAGTGTTCAGATAAACCTACAAGTTAGTGGGGTGCGTCCACCTCACAGTGTTCAGCTAAACCTACAAGCTAGTGGGGTGCGTCCTGCTCACAGTGTTCAGCTAGATCCATTCCTGTTATCTTCTTACTGACAGACAGGCTTGTCTTGTTACAGTAAATACAGCTACCTGAAGAAAATTGCTGGTGTTCTTTTGATCCTATTAGTACCACAGTCAGGCAGCTAGACTATTTACAGTTAGTGCAGTGCGTCCTGCTCACAGTGTTCAGCTAAAACTACAAGTTAGTGGGGTGCATCCTGCTCACAGTGTTCAGCTAAACCTACAAGCTAGTGGGGTGCGTCCTGCTCACAGTGTTCAGCTAGATCTGTTCCTGTTATCTTCGTACTGACAGGCAGGCTTGTCTTGTTACAGTAAATACAGCTACCTGAAGAAAATTGGTGGTGTTATTTTGATCCTATTAGTACCACAGTCAGGCAGCTAGACTATTTACAGTTAGTGCAGTGCGTCCTGCTCACAGTGTTCAGCTAAACCTACAAGTTAGTGGGGTGTGTCCACCTCACAGCTTAGTGCAGCTACAGGCCATTAGTATGTCTGGAAGGCCAAGAAGGAGAGGCAGACAGTCACAAGCCAATAAGAGAGGGCAAGCAGGCTCTGTGTCTAGTGCTGGTCGTGGAGACGGTGCATCCTCATCAGCACGTGGCCGTGGGACACGCTTGGCCTTTTTTTCGGCAGCTGGCCGTGTTGAGCCGCAACATGCGGAAGACTTGGTCGAGTGGATGACCAAGCCGTCCTCATCCTCCTCATCCTCTCTCACCCATGCCCAGGGTACTTTGTCTGGCAAAGCAGCGGCCTCTTCCCTCGGCTCAATGTCATCAGTGACTCCTTCCCTAGCCCCACCATGTCCTCCTGAGGAGTCCCTCGAACTGTTTGACCACAGTGTTGGGTACATGCTCCAGGAGGATGCCCAGCGTTTGGAAGGCTCTGATGATGATACTGAGCTCGATGAAGGCAGTAACATGAGCACGGACAGAGGGGGTGCCCAAGAAGGACAGCAATCTGGCAGTCATGCTCCCCCTGCTGCAGCATACTGCCAGGTTTGCTCCAGTGATGAGGAGGGAGGGGATGATGAGGTCACTGACTCAACGTGGGTGCCTGATAGGAGGGAGGAGGAGGAGGAGGAGGAGGAGGCGGCACATCACCAACGAGGCAGGATGCCCTCCAGGGGCCAGCCTAAGGGCAGCACATTGACTGCATCACACCCCAAAGTTCCACATGTGCAGGGCGATGCAGTCTCTGCGCGTTATTCAAAAAGCATCAGATCGCACTGCTGCTATTTGCAACATATGTCTCAAGCGTATCTCGCGTGGCCAAAACATCTCCCGCTTGGGTACCACATGCTTGACCAGACATATGTTGACCTGCCATGCAGTTCGTTGGCAAGCGTATCTAAAAGACCCACACCAAAGAACAAAGAGGACCACTCCTTGCTCCCTATCAGCTGAGATTTCCAACCCCACTAGACCTTCAGTCCTCTCTGAGACCTGCACTGAGAGGAATGAAGGTGTAGAATTAGGTGTGTCACAGCCAAGTACTTGTGGGCAATCTGCTTTTGGTACACCGACGTCAGATTGTACCAGGCAAATTTCCCTGCCCCAGCTACTGCACCGCCGAAAGAAGTTTGCTCCCAGCCATCCACATGCCCAGCGGTTGAATGCTAGCTTGACAAAATTGCTAGCACTTCAACTGCTGCCTTTTCAGTTGGTAGACTCTGCCCCCTTCCGTGAGTTTGTGGAATGTGCGGTTCCTCAGTGGCAGGTACCCAAACGCCACTTTTTCTCAGGGAAGGCGATTCCAGCTCTCTACCGCCATGTGGAAGGCAATGTCCATGCCTCGCTGGACAGGGCGGTCAGCGGTAAGGTGCATATTACCGCTGACTCATGGTCCAGCAGGCATGGACAGGGACGTTACCTAAGTTTCACGGCGCAGTGGGTGACTCTGCTGGCAGCTGGGAAGGATGCAGGACAAGGTGCAGTAGTGTTGGAGGTTGTTCCGCCACCATGCCTCCAAAATGCTAATGATTGTGACACACCTCTCTCCTCCACCCTCTTCTCTTCTTCTTCCTCCATGGCCTCTTCCTGTGCTTTGTCCTCGGAACCAGCGGTGCTCCGTAGCCGTTCAAGGGGCTACGCAAGATGCCATGCGGTGCTTGAGCTGGTGTGCTTGGGGGACAGGAGCCACACTGGGGCAGAGGTTCTGTCAGCTCTACAGGGGCAGGTTCAGAGGTGGTTGACGCCACACCAACTTAAGGCAGGAATGGTGGTTTGCAACAATGGCACCAACCTCCTCTCTGCCCTCCGACAGGGACAAATGACCCATGTGCCCTGTTTGGCTCACGTCCTTATCTTGGTGGTGCAGCGGTTCTTGGGCAGGTACCCAGGCTTACAGGATGTCCTGAGGCAGGCCAGGAAGTCTGTGTGCATTTCCGCCGGTCATATAATGCCAGTGCTCGGCTGACGGACCTCCAAAAGGAGTTTAACCTGCCCAAGAACCGCCTAATCTGTGACATGCCCACCAGGTGGAACTCAAAGTTGGCCATGCTGCAGCGGCTGCACACGCAGCAGAGGGCCATCAATGAGTACCTGTGCAACTATGGCACCAGGACAGGGTCAGGGGAGCTTGGTTTTTTTTCCCCACGCCAGTGGGCCATGATCAGGGATGCATGCACTGTCCTGTCACCATTTGAGGAGGCTACGAGGATGGTGAGCAGTGACAGTGCATGCATCAGTGACACTGTCCCCCTTGTCCACCTGTTGGAGCACACGCTGCGTGGAATAATGGACAGGGCACTTGAGGCAGAACAGAGGCAGGAAGAGGAGGACTTCCTTAGCTCTCAAGGCCCCCTTTATCCAGACAGTGTTCCTGCATGCCCGCCGATCACACAGGAAGAGGACGAGGAGGAGGAGGAGGAGGAAGATTGTGTCAGTATGGAGGTGGAGCCTGGCAATCAGCATCAGCAGCAGTCTTTAAGGGATCAGTCCCAAGAAACACATGGACTTGTACGTGGCTGGGAGGAGGTGGCTGCGGACCATGTCGTCCTTAGTGACCCAGAGGACTCCGGACAGAATGCCTCAGCAAACCTATGCTGCATGGCCTCCCTGATCCTGCAAAGCCTGCGGAAGGATCCTCGTATTCGTCGTATCAAGGAGAAGGACCAATACTGGCTGGCAACCCTCCTTGATCCATATTACAAGGGTAAGGTTGCGGACCTTATCTTGCCATCGCAGAGGGAGCAGAGGATGAAACATCTTCGGGAGGCCTTGCAGAAAGGTCTGTGCAACGCGTTCCCAGAGACTGGGAAGTTACAAACTTCTGTTTCTGGACAACGTGTTGCTGAGGCTTCGGTCAGTCAAAGAAGGAGCGGTGGAGAAGGTGGCCGTCTGACCGATGCGTTCAGACAATTTTTTGGTCCGCAGCCCCAAGGTATGATCGGTTCCAGCAACCATCGCCAGCGTCTGTTTTACATGGTGCAGGAATATCTAGGGGCAAGATCAGACTTGGACACCTTTCCCACCGAAAATCCTCTGGGTTACTGGGTCTTGAGGATGGATCACTGGCCAGAGCTTGCACAGTATGCAATTGAGCTACTGGCCTGTCCTGCATCCAGCGTTCTTTCGGAACGCACATTCAGTGCTGCTGGAGGTGTGGTAACCGATCACAGGGTGCGTCTGTCCACCTAATCGGTCGATCGACTGACCTTCATAAAAATGAATCAGTCTTGGATCACCACCAGCTACCAAGCACCTGATGCTGATGTAACCGAATAATTTTTTTTGAAATCTCAGATCCCTTCAAAGACTGCCTATGCTGATGCTGAGTGACTATCCCTGAGTAATTATCCTCTTCCTCCTCAATCATCACACTGATAGCTTGTAAGAACATTTTTGGTTCTGGGCGCCACCACCAGTGCCTAAGGCCCAATTTTTCAGCCCCTGTTTAACAGGGGCGTGTAATTACAATTTTTGATGCAATACTTTGCAGCAGGGCTCGTTCCTGCGTTCCAACTAGAGTGTCTGTGAGGGGTTGCAGTGTTGTGGCACCAGAACCACCACCACCACCACCACCAAAGGCCCAATTTTTCTGCCCCTGTACAACAGGGGCATGTAATTACAATTCTTGATCTAATATTTCACAGCAGGGCCCATTTCTGCACCCACCAAGAGCGAGTGAGGACTTACAGTGTTGTGGCACCAGCACCACCACCACCACCACCAAAGGCCCAGTTTTTCTACCCCTGTTCAACAGGGGCATGTAATTACAATTCTTGATCTAATATTTCACAGCAGGGCCCTGTGAGGGCTTACAGTGTTGTGGCCACAACAACAGCTAAGGCCCAAATTTCTGCTGAGTATATAGGGCAGGCCCCTACTTTCAAACATCTAACTTACAAACGACTCCTACTTGCAAACGGAAGGAGACAACAGGAAGTTAGATGAAATCTACCCCTAGGAAGGGAAATTCTCTCCTGTAAGAGTTAATAGGGGAACAACATTTCTCCTTTCCACTGATGCTTTCCAATCCTTGTTCCACAAAAAAAACCCAAATTTTCAAAAAGCATTTGTCATTGGGACAAAAAGTGAGGTGAAATCTTCTAAAGAGGAGGAAAGACAGCAAAACAAATGTCACAGGGGTGATAACCCTTCCCTATGTTTTCAAAAAAGCTTAAAAAAGATTTTTTGGCTGGAGCTAAACACGTTAAAAAGGTACCTGTTTAAAATGACAAACAGATTCTACTTAACATACCTACAGTCCCTGTCTTGTTTGCGCCTCCTGTATACTGCTGTTCAGAGTATATAGGGCCTGGTGGCCCCACACCTTTCCTTATTTTAATTTGGGTGTGGGGTTCCCCTTAATATCCATACAAGACCCAAAAGGCCTGGTAATGGACTGGGGGGTACCCATGGTGTTTGTCTCACTGATTTTCATCCATATTGCCAGGACCGGACATTACATTAAACCCGCAAGCAGTTTTAAATGAGATTTTTTCCTTAAAAAATGACATTTGGTGCAGGGACTGTTCTAAACACGGGAAACACGCGCCACCTTACAGGCATACTATAGACACCCCCCAGGTACGATATTTAAAGGAATATTTCACTTTTTTTTTTTTTACTTTAAGCATCATTAAAATCACTGCTCCTGAAAAAACGGCCGTTTTTAAAAGTTTTTTTTGCATTGATACATGTCCCCTGGGGTAGGACCCGGGTCCCCAAACCCTTTTTAGGACAATACCATGCAAATTAGCCTTTAAAATGAGCACTTTTGATTTCGAACGTTCGAGTCCCATAGACGTCAATGGGGTTCTAACGCTCGTGCGAACTTTCGGTCCGTTCGCAGGTTCTGGTGCGAACCGAACCGGGGGGTGTTCGGCTCATCCCTAATATTAGGCAAAAAAGGAAAAGCAGCAATAATCATACATTTTGACATTGTTATTAGTCGGAGTGTGTATAGTGTGATAGATAGTGTGTAGATAGTGTGTAGACTTCTGACTTTGTAAGGTTAGGAGAATATTTTAATTGTTCTAAAGTAAGAACAGTATTTCATTGAAAAACACAAGAATTATATTCTGTTATACAACGCTCTTAAAATATCTTCTCTTTTTTTAAAAAAAGGGTACAACTGTGGCAACAATTATGTCATTCACTTCATTTTTTATTACAGAAAATACTAACAACATAAATGCAGTAAGACAATTTAGAGACCAGTTTCACTGACTAACTCAAATGATCTTCTCTGCATTTGCAAAAAAAAAACAGCTTTTAAATATCTCTCTTTTTTACTGAGAAATTTAATTATTTACTTAATTTTTGTGAAAACATGTTTTTTTTTTCTGACACAGCAAGCTGATTTGTCGTTGGGAAGAACTGCACAATGGATGATATCAGTTGCTAATTTTTACATTAGAGATTAAAAAACATCCATTTCAGTCAGTCACATCATTGGTAATATGGACTTTTTGCTGTATTGCCAGGGGCATTCCACTACTGAAATGTTCAGGGACACTACCTACTGAAGTTTTCATGATACACACCAGATAACAAGCTGTAAATGCTCAGCCTCAGGTCAAATAGATAAAAAGAGTATTGATTCTATTTTTACAGGGTTAAATTTGTAAACTGGTGGTAACAATGTACCACATCAACAAGAGCCAAAAGGGTAACTGGTTTTGTGCTACTTTAGGCCCCTCTGCATGGTTTTCCACTAAGGCTGAAACTAAGCACATAGAGCTTTATTCCTGTGCACATTTTACAAATACTTGTCACGCTATAGAGTTCTTGTTATCTCTTTTCATGCTGGGTTGTTGACATCTGATGGGTCTGGCTTCTGTACATGTATAGAAGCATTAGAATATATACAACATGTTAATACTTGAGTTCGATGCTGCATTGCTATGTCAAATAATCTTTTTACTACCAAAGTATCAAAATGAAGATTTTGGTTCATTTTTTTCTTGGATTAGTGGATGGATAGACTCAGAGAAAGCAATGACTTCAATGCCTGTTTAGACTCTATTGTCAAGTTGTTACTCCATGTGGTGAGCTCTGTACTAGTTTTACTATAGATCTGTGAAGTCACTGTTTTCTCTTATTCCGCGCACACACGATCGCACATTCCGGCAACAAAATCCATGTTTTTTTTTTTCGACGGATGTTGGCTCAAACTTGTCTTGCATACACACGGTCACACAAATGTTTTTTAGTTTGTGCTTGTGGGTTCGAATCTGTTTTTCAGTGCGTGTAGTCAGTTCGCATTTGTTTTTTAGTGCGTATTTTATAGTACGTATTTGATTTTCAGTGCGTTCTTGTCCGCTCGTTTCTGATTTTCAGCTCGTTCTTCTCAGGCCTTTCTGATTTTCAGTGCGTTCTGTTAGTTTGTTCTGACCAGCCAACCATTTTGAAGCTATGTTGCGGGTACATACTCATCGTAGAATTTGGGCTTGGTGTTGGGGTTCTTACTTTGACCTAAGCCCAGTCCATAAACAGGGCGGGGAGGAGTTCATGGACGAAGAATTGGTTGCTCCAGCGTGACTAATTCTCTCATATGCCTTTGTTGCGGGAGATCCGTGAGAATAATCCTGATGATTTTCAGTAATCATCTCCAGGTGACGGACCCCGTTTTTCACTGTTTGTTGGCTTTGCTGTCCCCTTATATTACGAAGCAGGACACCTGCGTGCGGCAATCCTTCACTCCCGAGCATAGGTTCGTCGCCACCTTGCGGTACTTGGTGACGGGGAGAAGTCTGCAGGACATCAAGTTCTCTACAGGCATCTCCCCCCAAGCTCTGGGGATCATTATTCCAGAGACCTGTTCTGCCATCATTCAGGTCCTGCAGAAGGAGTATATTAAGATAAGATTTATCCTTTAACATCAAATTCTATGTATTTAATGTTTGGTAATGTATTGTATTTCTTTCATCATTCCCTAATTACCATGATTGGAATATGCTGTGAATATCCCCTTTGTTCTCATGCATGCTGGCCTTTTTTAAACTTCCTTTTTTGTCCTTCATGCATATTTGCCTTCATTAACCTCCCCAGCATGCTATCCTGGGCCCATACACACCTAGCCTAGTCACTTAACAATGTATTTTGTTAGCTCCATAGTAGTGCTTTTCCCTAAACACCCCCTAAAATATGTACAAATGTTATTTTAGTCCTTAAACTCAGGCAGAGTGCAAGAGGCTTTTTTTTGGATTCCCAAAATCATTTTGAACCCTCCCTCCCCCCCAACCGCTGAGTCAACTGGTACAAATCCTCTATCTGCTGACTTTGCCAAACCCATACACACTATACCTACCTCTTTTGTGGTCATATTTCTGTATGAATTCACTAAAACATGTAGTGAAAGGGCCTGCTTTCAAATGGTACTGTTTAAAGTTTTGTTCTACTATTATCTTGATAGGTAATTGCAGAATGTAAAAAAGTGTTTCAATTTGTACAGTGTGTATTTATATTTTTGTATTATGACACTTATTACCTGTCCAGTGGGCTGCCAATAGTTTAAGTAAGGAGGGGCTGGCCAAAGTTAAACACATTATTTATGGATTCAGCTCTCAATGAAGTGAAGAGGGTTGCCTGTCCAAAACATCTCCCCCCCCCTAAAATTTTTACAGTGGGGCATCAGAGAGGGTGAGGAATCTTATAAGTGTACCTTATATATTTGTCTTTAAATACTCCTTCAACTAAATATTAATACTGATGTTGGCCAAGAATGTTTGTGTCTAATCTGCTTGCAATGTTTATGTGCAAAATTACTAATTTTTATTTTCTTGTTTGACTCCACAGTTTCCTTCAACCCCACAGGAATGGCAGACTGTGGCTTCCCAATTTGCCCAGCGGTGGGACTTTACCAACTGCGGAGGGGCAATAGATGGGAAACACGTCCACATAGTCCCACCCCCCAACTCGGGGTCATACTATTACAACTATAAGCGGTTTAATAGTATGATGTTGGCGGTGGTGTTGGTGACATATGAGTCTTTCTATGTGGACATGGGGAAGAATGGCCGGATGTTGGATGGTGGAGTCATCACCCAGACCGAGTTCTACACATGCTCCAAAATGGTGGCTGGGGATTGCTACCTGTTGAAGATAACGTAGAAGGACTTCCGTTTGTCTTTGTCACTGATGAAGCATTTGGGCTGGGTGATCACCTGATGCGGCCGTTCCCGATGAGGACCCTCACCCCGCACCAAAGGGTTTTTAACTACCGGCTGGCCAGAGCCAGAAGAGTGGTGGAGAATGCTTTTGGGATAATGGCCAGCCGGTTCTGCCTATTGCTTATGGCAATCAATATGGCGGAATATAAACTTAACCATATAATCCTTGCCTGCTGCATTCTCCACAACTATTTAAGGAGAAATTCAATGAACTATGTGGCCTCAGTTGGGCCTGAGGCCAGACTTCAAGAAGAAACCCAGACGGTGCTTGAAGCTGGCCATCCTGGCTTTCCCCCCAAAAGCGCCCACAAGGTAGGGGGGCCATTGATATGCCAGAAAATGTTTAATAAACATTTTTGAATAAATTATTTTTAGTTAAACTGAAATAAGATTTCCTTTGATTTACTGCTTGTGTTTCTTTTAGCTGTCTCCTAGGTTATCCAATGGGCTTTTCTTTTTGGCCATTTTCTTCAATAGTGCAAATGTAATTTGTTTGATACATGGGGTGACAATCTCTTCCTCAGCAAACTATTATGTTGTGGGTCTGCTACACACACACACCTTGTTTTTGTTGTTAATGTATGTAATGCATTACTGATAAAAATATTCATCATTTTCAACACCATGAGTTTTTTGTGAGTCACGAAAATGGCCTGATTGTGGCAAATTAAAAAGCACTGTGGGAGTTATTTACTAAATGAAAATCCACTTTGCACTCCAAGTGCACTGCAAAAACGCACTTGAAACTGCACTTGAAACTGCACTGAAAGTGCACTAAAAGTGCACTTGTAGTGAAAAGTGGATTTGCCTTTAGTAAATAACCCCCATTGTCACTGTAAACACCAACTTAGTCCAAAAACTGCTATTGAGCATTAAAAAAAGAAGCCACACATTGTTGAATAGAAAACTTTTTACTCTGTGCACATTCACATGTGCATTAGAAAAGGGTTTTTGAACAAACCAACATATTTTTGTAATAACATTTTGGTTTTGACAGTACAAATAGCCTTTTTGGTGTTAAACAGGCATGTTTAAAACCATAAAACAATACGCAAGTCAGGAACTTACAAAGTTCAACTTTGATAAAGTTAAGGAAATATCAGACATTAGTATGTCCAAACTGTTGATTTTGCCTTCATCAGATGGGGTGATGTCAACCCTGTGAAAGCAAAATTTTGAAGATGCACAAAAATTTGAGAGTCAAAATGGGGATTTCCCTGCTGATCCCATGCCTAATGTCAACATGTGCTAGCTCCCATCATGGGGGATTAATGGATATGTTTTGGGGGTACAACCCCTTCCTCTCACCTACTTGAGTTGCGAGGAAGGGGTTGCACCCACAAAACGCGTACATTGATATCCCGTGATGGTAGATAGCACATGTTGACACACTGTGTGCATCTTCAAAATTTGGATTTCAATATACCTCAAAAAAGATTCTAAAATCTTCAAAATATAAACAAATTGAAGGCTTTTGCTGTGTTTTCGATTCTGCCTAAAACATCAATGATGTTTTTGAGTCTTTTTTCAACATCATTGATGTCTTCCTTGATCTTCTGTAAATCACGATTGCACACCATGATCCCCCCGATGAGGATCTGTGCACTTGCACTTGTGAAATGAGTTTCTTCTTTCACAACATCCACATCACCCAAAATTAAAAAACACACCATGTATTAAAAAAATGCAGGCATACATCTATTGCCTGAAGCTGTGGTCTCAGACACTCACCTGTTGGGGGTCACTATTTCGCCCACTTCATAAACCTCTCCTTCCTCCACATCCTCTGGTTGTGGTTTGATATTTCCCCTTCTTTATGAGGTTGCGGTTCCCTGGTGTCCTCAGATGTCCCGACAAGACAAGACAAGATTAGAAGAGTTTAGCCTGACATTAGGTTTTATCTTGTGTTGTGTCTTGCAGATACAAAATGGATCCATTCAATGATAGGGAATTTCTACCAATAATCATTGACATGTTCAGGGAGCTGCCCTGTCTGTGGCAGGTGAACCATCCATTTTTTAATAAGCTAAAAAAGAGGAAGGCAGCGCTGGAGAAACTGCTTGAATTTGTGAAGCCGATGATCCCCACGGCAGACATCACCTATTTGAAGGCCAAAATTGATGGCATGAGGAGTACTTATCTTAAGGAGTGAAAGAAGGTCCAGGATTCCCAGAGATCAGGAGCAGCAGATGACGTTTATTTCCCCAGGCTATGGTACTATGACAGACTGCGTTTTCTGTCAAACTAGAGTGAACCCAGGCAATCACTTTCCACTCTTCCTTCAAGGCTTACTTCCACCTCAGCTGAGGCTTTGGATGTCCAACCTGGGCCTTCCAGGCAGGAAGATGTGGAGTAGCCCAGCTTGAGTCAGGTATAGCACTGTTCAACATATTTCTTGTCGTAAAATTAATGATGTCAACTAGATGTTACTATTGATCACTAATTTCTGATTTAACAAAGTGGTTTACATATCAATAGACAGATGTGCCAAAAAGGATTAGGACAAGAATGAAAAATGCTGGGGTCAGAATAATAGTCTTTTCTATTTGTTAACATTCAGTTTGCAACAGTCATGAGCTGAAAATTGTGTGTGATTGATGACCAAAAACTAAAACTATGGCCCTTTTTCATACACAGGAAAGCCTCAGCCAGGAGGTGGCGGGGGTAAGTGGCAGCCAGGAGGTGGTGGGGGTAAGTGGCAGCCAGGAGGTCGACCATCGTCGTCCTCCTCCACCTCCTGCCACAACTCCAACACCAGAGCCACAGCCTGGAAGGAAGCATCTAAGGAAGAAAAGAGTGTGATGGCCTGGGTTCAGTCTGGTCTGGCAAAAGATGCAGGCTGTTGTATGACCACAGCCTGGGGACATATATGTCATCTGCTGCTGTTCATGATCTCTTGGAGTCCTGGACCGGATTGTGCTCACTATTATATGGACTCCTCAGGCCACCAATTTTGCCTGTAAAATAGTTGATGTATGCCCTGGGGTACAAAGGCTTCGCCAATTTCACCAGTTTCTCCAGCGTTGCCTTCCTCTTTATTTTCTTATGACCCCTAATAAATGTCTATTTCTGATTCACAAATACTTGCCTATGTGTTTTACTTCAAAAAGGACAGTTTTTTTGTGAGTAGGCAGGTACATTTCCTAAATACGATGTCAAATTAACAAGGGACACCAACCAACCTCCTTGAGGTTAAAAAATACAAGATAATAATGGCGTGGTAACTTGACACACAAAACGAAAAAAATATATTATGGAGATCACTAGAAAAAAAAACAGGAGATATTAATAAAAAAATAAAAAAATAAATAAAAATCACTATAAATATAAATACAAAACATTATTATTGAGATCTGACGAAAAAAGTAACTAATATTATTCAGGAGATCACGAGAAATAATAAAGAAATCAGTTTGTCAGAACTGTGTGTGAATATCAGCATTAAAACAACTTAATTATTCTAGCATTATAAAGAAGAAGAGAATGCGCTGCATTAAAAGATTTTAAAATTTACAGCATGACGAATGTGCTATCTCCATTATGAACGCTAGTTTTATCAGAACGAGCGCTTCCGTCCTGTACTTGATTCAGAGCATGGAATTTTGTGCGTCGGAATTGTCTACACACGCTTGGAATTTATGAGAATGGATTTTGTTGTTGGAAAATTTGAGATCCAGAGCTCAAATTTTGTTTGTCGGAAAGTCCGACAGAAAATGTCCGATGGAGCCTACACACGGTAGGAATTTCCGACAACAAGCTCCCATTGAACATTTGTTGTCGGAAATTCCGTCCATGTGTACGCGGAATTAGTCTATCCAAGTTTTATCCTGTGTTTAGTGGTGATGGATGGGAAAATGGCTGGGCCTAGACCAGCATTTGGCTCACAGCACTGGCAAAGGGCATATGGACCTTAAAGTTCTTTATACTATAAGCAATAGGTACAGTAGCATGCCACTTCTTGGAGATGTCTTTGTATGTAGCCTTTACCATTATCATGCTTGTCTATTACCTTCTTCCTTATTCCTTTAGACAACTCCCTGCTTTTCTTTGAGTTGTCTATGCTCTCTGTAGCACTGCACACTAGGAGGTTGATTTACAAATATACTGTTCACTTTGCGCAAGGGAATTTCCACTTTGCAAGAGAATTTTACCTTAGTTTAGTGAAAGTGGTGAACATTCACTTTGCAAAGAATACTCAATCACATGCAAGGAAAATAAAAAGACTGTATTTTTTGTTTGCACATAATTGAATGAAGAGTGCTAGGAGAGTACCACCTTCTAAGTTCAAGGGGTTGTAAACCCTTGTGTTTTTTCACCTTAATGCATCCTATGGATGCACACCTGGCAGGGACGGGCCCCCCGTTTTACTTACCTGAGCCCTGGAATTTTCCAACGCCGGAGACGCTGCCCCGGGGTTCTCGGCTCTTGATTGGATAGATTGATAGCAGCACAGCCATTGGCTCCCGCTGCTGTCAATCAAATCCAATGACGCAGCACCGGGGAGGGCGGGACCGAGTCTATGGATGCAAATGTTGGAGCATGCCCGCAAGGAGACAGCGCTTCTCCTAGGGGGTTATACGATGCGGGGAGGAGCTGATAGCGTCGTCGGGGGACCCCAGAAGAGGATGATCGGGGCCACTCTGTGCAAAACGAACTGCACAGTGGAGGTAAGTATGACATGTTTGTTATTTTAAAAAAAAAAACTCAAAGCTTTACAATCACTTTAAGGGAAAGTGCCCTTGCAAAGTAAACCGCCTAGTTCCCTTTAGTAAATCACAGTGGCAGCTGATGCTTAAACTTTTTGGGGGGACGCAAACAAACTGAAAAATTCTGAAAAACACTGAAAAAAAAACATCAATTGCAGCCTCACTGTGCGCATAAAATGCAGCCACTGTGCCATCAAATGCAGCCACTGTGCCCATCAAATGCAGCCACTATGCCCATTATATACAGCCACTGTGCCCAACATATACAGCCACTGTGCCCATCAAATGCAGCTACTGTGCCCCATCCATCAAATGCAGCCACTGTGCCCATCAAATACAGCCACTGTGCCCATCAAATGCAGCCACTGTGCCCCATCATATGCAGCCACTATGCCTAATCAAATGCAGTCACTATGCCCAATCAAATGCAGCCACTTGTGCCCCATCAAATGCAGCCACTGTAACCCATTAAATGCAGCCACTGTACCCCATCAAATGCAGCCACTGTACCCCATCAAATGCAGCCACTGTATCCCATCAAATGCAACCACTCTACCCCATCAAATGCAGCCACTGTGCCCATCAAATGCAGCCACTGTGCCCCATCATATGCAGTCACTGTGACCACCTCTCTGCCCGTTCACCCACTCGCTGTCTGACTGGAACTTACCCCATCTTGGTGGTGGGTCAGGCAGCGGGTGACGGCGGTGAGCTGTGGGACAGGCAGTGGGTCAGGCGACGAATCCTGTGTCCTCCATGCTTCCAATGCGTCTCTTATTCCCTTCTGCTAGGCATCCAATAGGATCGCTTGTGCCTTTAGCCAATCAGGTGAAGGGTATTAGACCTGCGCTTCCTGATTGGCAGAGAGGCGGTTCAGTTTTAAAAAAGCAAATATTCAGGGGGGAGGGTGGGCTCCGAGCACGAGTTTACCTTTTTTGAAGTCTATTAGAGCCCATGGCTCTACTTAGGTGCTTCAAAAAAACACCCCTGCCACTGTAATTCAGGCACCCAGCCTTCTGAAAATGGGCCGGATGCCTGAATAGGGGGTGGCCACAGCGGCCATGGATAGATGCATGCTATGCATGCATCTATCCATTCTACATATAGGGGGATGGCGTGATAGAGGGGGCAGCGCCCATGCACCCTAATGGATGGGCCACCCCTGGTAAATCAACCTCAATGACACAAAACACAGGAGTGAGCAAGAAGTTTTTTCATTCAAAAAGTTTGCGTTATTGATTATAAGATTTAAGTCATCTGTGATACTTATTAAAGAGAATAATCTGTTTGAAAGATCAATTCCCTTTTCATTCGTTTTATTATTTTTAATAAAATGGTATTTCATAAATTAAGGTAAGTGTCTGCTTTGTGGACTATGGGCTAAAGAATGGTTGAAGTCAAGTACTTGTGTCGTTATCAACTCTTTTACATCAAATGAGTTTGGTAAAAGGGCAGGGGTACCAATACTTTTAACAGTAACTGTATACCTGTGTTGCATTGGAGATGGATAAACCTGGAGCAGACATGGGAAGCTTAATAGGTTCCAAAGTTTCCTGTAATCCTGAACCTTATGCCCCGTACATGCGATCGGACTTTCCGACAACAAAACCATAGATTTTTGTTCGAAGGATGTTGGCTCCAACTTGTCTTGCATACACATGGTCACACAAATGTTGGCCAACAATTACAAACGTAGTGACGTACAAGACGTACGTGATATCTCCATGACAAACACTAGTTTTACAAGACCGAGCGCTTCCGTCTCTTACTTGATTCCGAGCATGTGTGGACTTTTGTCCGACGGACTTGTGTACACACTATCGGAAAGTCCGACAACAAACATTTGTTGGCGGAAAGTTTGAGAACCTGTTAGCCAACATTTGTTGGCGGAAAGTCCGACAACAAATATTCGATGGAGCATATACATGGTCGGACTTTCAGCCAACAAGCTCACTTCCAACATTTCCCATCGGGAAATCCGATCGTGTGTATGCGGCATTAGTGTGCAGCAAACCGAGAAACCTCGACCTCTGGACTGCTACCATGTCAGTTTTATGGGTTTTCTTATCTTCTAGAATGCATTTTGCACTGTTTTGGGTATTCAGACACCTTCCCCTTCTTTAATGTGTGTTGAAACAATCTGCTATAAAAAGAATCCAAGTGATTGGAACCACATATTTGATATCTGCGGAAAGTCAAAGAGTTACACCCTTAGGAATCGGCCCAGCTGAGTAAATTCATTGAAACACTGAGGACTTTTACAATATATACCGTTTTTCTCGGTTTTGATTCCAAAGTGATATCAGAGATGCAGATGTGTGAGTTGCAAGTGCTGACCAAAATGGTGCACACTTGTTAGAGGTTGTGCAAGCTGTGAACAAAAACCTAGAGCCTGAGATTATGATTGCGTGGGATTTTGGGAACTGCATTATTAGGTAGCAAATGCTGGTAATGATCAAAGGGAAGGACTCTGGGTGCCTACCAGACAGAAATTAGGAGGTTTAACCTAAAGGAGCTGTCTCACAATGGAAAGTATGAGATTGCTGAGTGGGGGATGAGGAGGGTGTACTGATGCAAAGTGTGTAAGCCTGCTGGCTGGGTTTTGGTGGTGTGCTGCAGAGATTTGGTATTATATGGTAGAGGCTGCTGGACTAGGTGTTATGTAAGGTGTGGGTGTTGCAAAGTGTTGGGGGTTGTGCTTGTTGATCAGAATACAGGTGCATACTAAGCTGGCAAGTGCTGATCAAGAAGATTCGGTTTCGGGCTTTGCTGGTTCTGACAAAGGGCGGAGGAGGGGGTTCAGATGCCAAACAGAAGAAAGAGGTGTGGAGATTGCTAGTGTTAACCATGAAAAGTGGGAGCAGGATTACATGTAAGATATGCAGAGACTGTTAAAGTGATTGTAAATGATCACTTTGTAAAACAACCCATTCAGTTTAAAATAGAAGTGAAAGGCAAAACATTTTTATATAGATATAAAAACAAACATTATAAATACCTTTTTTTCCCTTTTTTATAATTGATCACATTCCCGCTGTTAAAAAATACCTTTTTTTCCCTTTTTTATAATTGATCACATTCCCGCTGTTCTCGGATGCATAAGAGCTGGGGGGAGGAGAAGTAGCAGCACGCTGAGTTTGCCAGTGAAGGGCTGTGCAGCGGGGGGGCATGGCAGGATAAGTCTGATCATTGGAGAAGAGTACACTGAGTTCCCAGCACATACAGAGAACTGACCACGCTGTGCTCTCCTTCTAAAGCCGGGTACACACTACAAGTTTGTCAGCTCTGGTCTGTGACGCTGTACTAACCATCCAACATGCCCCCCCCCCAGAACACTGTGATCAGCACTCTCTGCCATTGGCTGAGAGCGCTGATCGGGAGTCGGTTGGCTGCTATTTCGCCTGTGTGTACTCAGCTTTAGTGTGGTCAGTTTTTAATAGGAAAATAGAGGGACTAGCAGGAACACCAGGGATTTCACATAAAGGAAGCAATACAAATAGAACAGGATACTTTCTTATACAAGTACATGATACAGCAGGCACATATCAGGAATATGAAGGTTGCAGGTGCTGATCAGGCTCTGGACACACTGGTGATTTCGTAGTTGTGAGTATATTTTCTTAAGTATTTTCTTACTACTTAAATCCTAGTTATATTCTGTGTTATTTTTTTACAGTGATTTGTAGGTACGTTGTTCAGCAATTGAGTTTGTGAGGCTTTCAGGTCAGTGACAAGATTGCCAGTGACAACTGCTCTGCATTCACACTTGAGGCTTAGCTACAAAACGCTGAAGAGAGCAATTTGTGGCACTGAATACTAGCCTAATTATGTAGCAGTCTAACCTGCAAATATGAAAAAAAAAAATCTTCTTAAGGGCTCATTCAGACGGGCAATCAGACCTGTCCTCCAATCTGAGCTGCTGTCTGCATGAATCCACCTCGGAGCTACATGCAGGCAGCCCAAAGAAGTGGATGCTTACACAGTGGCTACATGGACATAATCGCATGTTAAAATTTGACATGCAGGCCAGAGCGCTTGCACGGATCCAAATGAACAGTGTCAAATTTTGAAATGCAATTGTGTCCGCACAGCTCCGAGGTGGATTCACGTGCAGATGACAGTGACTCAGGTTGGAGGATGGGTCTGATCGCCAAATAGGTGAATCTGCATGGGTTTAAATCGCCAGGGGTTAAGTGAATACTGTTTGAAAGTTAGCAAACTTTCTGCATGACTCACTCCTAATGGTCCACCCCACTCCAGCACACAGAAGATGACTGGTACCCTCAGCTCTATGTTTCTCTGAACCTGTGAGGAGGGGGTGTGTCACTTTCCTCCAATCAGTTCTCAGATTACAGTCAGCTCTGTGCTTGAGCTCTGCAGTGTGTGTGACATCAGATCCCCACCCCACCTTCATCTGTGTGTTGTAGATGGCTTCAGATAAACAGGTACAACTTATGTAGGAGGATTTGTTTCATCCTGTGTATCAGCTAAGGCAGTCACTTCACTGGGTATATGTGAGGGTTTACATCCACTTTAAAGCTGCACAATGTGTTACAAAAAAACACGATTTTTACAGTCAGACATAGCGTACGCTGACAGAACATCTGGCTATTCAATTCATTTTTTTTCTTTTACAGTTAGCTTGGCATACATATAGCAGCAGCCTCCCAATCTGATTCATTTCAGTTTGGAAAAAAAAAGACTTTTTTTCATGCAGTTTTAGCAGCCACACATGCTTTCTCCTCAAGCAGTATTTTGCCCGCTTTGGCAGCAGGTAGAATTTACCCCATAGTTTGCTGTGGCTGTCTAATGCAAAACTTTCCTGCCGCTGGCCAAATTCTATCAAACTCTCATCGAGAATTAGGAGACCACAGAAGATAAAGCAGCGTAAATTTGCCAGCAAAAGGATATTTTTAAAAACTGGTACTTTACTACAAAATTCTTCTGAGGATACAGTAGTTTAAAACTGACCAGAAGCAAGACAACTTTCTTAGGGAAAATATGCCTTTCATTTTTTTCAAGGCTTCCGCTGAGGTGGAGATTGTGATGTCAACTGCCTGCATCTCCACTTCAGTCAATCAGAGGAAGCCCTGTAGTCATTGAAAAAAAACAATTTTTCCTGTGAAAGGCTGAGCAGTGCTCATCTCAACCCAATTACTTTGTTCCAGGACGGGACAGGAAGTCCCCATCACTTTGCCAAAGCACATCGCTATATACTGCATCTATCTGATGCTCCATACAGTTTATACAGCACTCGCAGCAGGTGCATCTGTTAGTGAAGCAAATAGTTTGTTTGGATCAGCTTGGCCCAAACAAACTATTTGAAGTCCCAAGGAACCTACATATCTACCTGGAGGCACCCTCCTAATATTTACCTTTTCCTTTACTACCAGTGGTGTCCCACACATTAAAGTCACATGTATTTTTTGAAACGGAGTAGCTTTGGACAAGCGTCTTTCTGAATTTTGGTTTACTAAACCTTCTACTTACGCAGATCTGAGCAGCCCTTTAGTGCTCTGAGAGCAAATTGTAGGATCTAAGATGGAATTTATAGTATCTATTCTTTTTCTGGTTTGTTTTTTTAGTTTTTGTACTGCCTTTATTTTAAGTATGCCGAAGGTTCTGTTTTGTAATTACCACTTAAAACTGTAATAAAGAAAAGTTCAAATAACAAAAAAAAAAAAAAGTCACAAGGAATCTGGAGTGAGACTTTAAATCCCCCCAAAAAAAATTCCAATTGTGGCAGTTGGCCCTCTCCACCCACCACACACATTGCATAATTACATTGGTCCAGCTTGGATCAATGTACTTATGCAAATACTATACCTGTGGGATCCTCGTGGAAGCTGGAAATTACAGTAGTACTGTAGTCTCTGCTGCTAAAATGATCACAGTGGTCTTCTAGGTCCCATGGTGAGTGGCTGCCCTGCTGCATATTGAACATATATGGTTGCTCGCTTGGCATGGACACCATTCACAGAACATCTTCCATTTCTCTCAGTGAATGCAAGGTGTTCTATGATTGTAATAGGTGGATATATTGAAGTATGCAACAGGGGACCCAGAAGACAGCAGTGAAGACTGTAGCAGCAGAGACTGGTGCCACTGGTATGGCTGGTATGCATCCAAGCTGGACCAATATTAAGCCTCGTACACACGATCAGATTTTCCGACGGGAAATGTGTGATGACGGGCTGTTGGCGAAAAATCCGACCGCGTGTATGCTCCATCGCACAATTGTTGTCAGATTTTCCGCGGACAAATGTAGGAAAGCAGGTTTTAAAATTTTCTGCAGACAAATGTCTGTTGTCGGATTTTACGAGCGTGTGTACACAAGTCTGTCGGACAAAAGTCCAAAGTACACACACGCATGCTCGGAAGCAAGGACGAGCCAGAAGCAGTCGGTCTTGTAAACTAGCGTTTGTAATGGAGAATTAACGACGTGGCAAATTATGAAATCTCCAAATGCAGCGCACAATTCTCTTCTTCTTTAATGGGATAATAATGAAGCTGCTTTGCTGGTGATACTGATGGAGTTATTGCAAATTATTTTCAAAGGCTGTTTTTTTCTAGTGATATCAAGAATAATATTTTTTTTTTTTTTTGGCAAGTTACCACAACACCGTTATTCCATAGTTTTTAAGATCAAAGATACAATTATGTTGGTGTCCTTTGTCAATTTTACACTGTATTTTTTTAAATGTAACTGCCTACTCCCGAACTGTCATTTGAAGTAAAACACATAGCCAAGTATTATTCTCCACAATTTTTTTATTGTGCATTAAAAAAAGAAAACAAATAAAATTAGGCATGCTCTCTGCCAATAGAACTTAACCAAAAAGTGCATTAAAAAAATAGAAAATATAATTAAATGAAATCAATATTCAACCAAAAAAATAATGTCAAAGCAATAACTCCAAGGCCAATAATAAATAACACGTTATCTCCTCCGATTCCGCAACATGTCTGGTTGACGAACGGCCGTTCAGAAACAAACTGAAAAGCACGAAATGAAAAGCGAGAAATGAAAAGCGCGAATCAACACTCACCAAACTTCTACTTAAACGAACTTAGCAAAAGGAGCACAAAGGGTGGCACTAAAGAGCTGAAAAATCACGTAGTACGTCACTACGTTCGTGATTGTTGCCCAACAATTGTGTGCCGTGTGTATGGAAGACAAGTTTGAGCCAACGCCCTTCGGACAAAAGTCCACGGTTTTGTTGGCCAACAATCCGATCGTGTGTACAAGGCTGAACTATGCAATATAAACCATTCATGGAATTCAACTTTAAAGGTCAGAATTACAACAATAGATGCTGTGAGCGCTGTAGGTTTCCCTTAAAGCAAAATTAAACCCAACATTCTAACTTCCCCCATCATAAAGCAGTATATATAGTATAATATCCTATGTAAATGCCTTCCATATGTTCTAAAGCTGTGACATTTAGCAGATATTACTGTCTGCTCTGGGCGATGATGTCACTCTCACATTTACAGTTTGTTCATTCACAGCATACTGCCTGTGCCATGCTCACAGAGCGCCATGCTGTAGAGACATAATCCTTAGTGGCTGGCATAGGCGCTTGATCATGAGAGACTCGTCACAGCACCATAGCAACTTTTATACCTAAAGAAAGCTTAGTTGTTTTTTTTTTGGTTTTTTTACTGTACATGTGCAGAATTGCTGTTATTGCATCTGTAAAGGGTGGAAGCGCAGTTGGTGATGTCAGCATGAAGATAATTCAAATAGCGCCATCTTCAGGCAGAAAAAAAAAAAGATGGCTGGAAAACCAGTAAGGATAATAACATGTCACCATACGTTTTTAATTATTTGTATGTTGCATTTTGAGTTGTTTTATATTAATTATGTTTGGTACAGGGTTTTATTATGCTTCAAAATTTGTGGTGGCAGCTATTGTGTATGTGAAGGGTTAACTGCTCAGTTAACCTGCTCCAGTGATGATCACTCCCAATCTGCTGGTGCTGAGACACTGTTGCCTCCAAGCAAGAAAATCTGGGCACGTGGTAAGATCTGAGAGTGTCATCATCACAGGGTGTGTAAGAAGCAGGTGCTGAGAAGGCATAATTTATCTCAAACTAGCACAGAGGATAAAAGACTGAGATTTTTAGCCTCCAGTTCTGTTAAGATCAGGCTAAGGGGAAGAACAGAGTGGTGTGAACTTTTAAACATTAAAGGAGAAGTATGGGCTTTTAAAAAAATACAAATAAACATGCATACATACTCACCTTCATGCTGCAGCATGTGCGTGTTGCTGCAGCTGTACCACATTGGCTCTAAGACTGAGAAGTCAGCGATCACATGACTGCTGATTGCTCAGTTCTCACTTTGCTCCAAGTGGGGAACGGTGACTATCACTCATCACTTTTTGTGTTGCTACTCTCCACTCTGCCCCTCTAGTGCTCATTGGAAGGGGGTGAGCAATGCTGGCTCAGGCTCTCAGACGTGCGCTGAAAGGGGAGAACAGCTGTCAGTCAGGCAGCTGGGTGAATCCCAACAATGTTGTCAGGATCCTCCCAGAGCCTGGAATGGTTCTGCCCCGTCAGCTTATAGTGGGCAACAGCCTGCTATCAGCAGGCTCTGGGTCACAGGAGGACAAAAATAATTGCACTCCTGTGACCTACAAGAGAAGTATGGCCAAAAAAGCTTTAGCCATACTTCTCTTTTAACCACTTGAGTTCCAGCCTATAATACCATTAGACCCATTTCACACTGAGGCGATTTTCAGGCGTTTTTAGCGCTAGAAATAGCACATGTAAAGCGCCTGAATACTGCCTCCCATTCCTTTCAGTGTGACTTTTCACACTGGGGTGGTGTGCTTGTGGGACTTTAGGAAAAATCCTGCAAGCAGCATCTTTGGGGCAGTTTGGGAGCACTGTATTTAGTGCTCCCAAAATGCCCTGCCCATTGAAATGAATAGGCAGCACTTCCAAATCACCTGAAAAGCACTTCAGAAGCGCCGCAAAATGGGCGTTTTTAAACCCTCCTTGGGGTTAAAAGCGCCCCACTAGCGGTCCAAAAAGCGCAGCTTAAACAGCGCTAAAGCGCCGCTAAAACGAGTGGCGCTTTAGCGCTAACGCGACCACTGCCCCAGGGTGAAAGGGATCTTACCAGGACATTTTTCAGTGCTCTGATACTTTGACTAATTACTCAGGTATGTAATATTGTACCCAGAATTACGTAGTTGGTAAGGTTGAAAAAAGACACAAGTCCATCAAGTCCAACCTGTGTGTGTGCGCTTTTATGTCAATATTACATTGTATATCCTTGTATGTTGTGGTATATCCTTGTATGTATTCTTTTTTTTAACATTTTTTGAGACAGCTAGGGCTTTATTTTGGTGGTATTTAATAACCACTGGTTTTCTGTCTTTTTACTATATAAAAAGAAAGAATCTCAGTGGTTATACAAAAATCAACCAACACTGCATAAAAACAATGTACTGTAATGGTATCCTCTGCACTAGTGGTGAGGGAATATAACTTAGTGTAGCATCATATAAAGCAGTCCCCAAGCAAGTCTATCCCCTACTAGTATGTGTCTGCACCCAGAAATGCCATGTTCACTGACCAGGAAATACAGGAGGTTGAAGAAAGGAAGAACAAACTAGTCCCTGTGGTTCCAGGAGTGCAGATGTCTGCAGGGGATGGCTGGGACTGGTGTCTCTCCGGAACATAGTCAGCGGGATGTGCAGATGGGTCAGTTCAGCAGCAGGCAGGGACATGATTAATAAACAGGCAAAGGATCGGTAAAGGCAGCAGGCATAAATATGGTCAATTAGCAGGCCAAGTTCAGTACAGACGGCAGGCAGAAGCAACACTGCACTGGTATGGTGGTGATCAGGAATACTTTTGCTGGCTGCACTGGCTCTGGTGATAATGTCAATGGTGTAACTGTGATAATACTGACATCAGGACTAATAGGCCTTATTCACAAGGGGTGTATCACAAAAAATATAAAGGGCCGAGATACAGTGCCTTGAAAAAGTATTCATATCCCTTAAAATTTTCCACATTCTGTCATGTTACAACCAAAAACGTAAATGTATTTTATTGGGATTTTATTTGATAGACCAACATAAAGTGGCACATAATTGTGAAGTGGAAGGAAAATGATAAATAGTTTTCAACCTTTTTTTTTCAAATAAATATGTGAAAAGTGTGGCGTGCATTTGTAATCAGCCCCCTTTACTCTGATACCCCTAAGTAAAATCTACTGGAACCAATTGCCTTCAGAAGTCACCTAATTAGTAAATAGAGTCCACCTGTGTGTAATTTAATCTCAGTATAAATACAGCTGTTCTGTGAAGCCCTCTGAGGTTTATTGGAGAACCTTAGTGAGCAAACAGCATCATGACACCAAGAACCACACCAGACAGGTCAGAGATAAAGTTGTGGAGAAGTTTAAAGCAGGGTTAGATTATAAAAAAAATATCCCAAGCTTTGAACATCTCATGGAGCACTGTTCAATCCATCATCCAAAAATAGAAAGAATATGGCATAACTGCAAACCTAACAAGACATGGCCGTCCACCTAAACTGACAGGCTGGGCAAGGACATACCCTGTTTCAACCAGTGCTGGCTGCAGGGGAGATGAGGTTGATACTTGGGAAATCACGTGACAGGACTAGAGTGGCCTTAAAATAGGAAAGTTTGCAGATCTTTTTTTACATGGGTTAGTTAGCATATGTGTTATGGGGCATTTTTTTTAACCACTTGAGCTCCAGAAGATTTTACCCCCTTCGTGACCAGGCCATTTTTTGCTATTCAGCACTTTGCTACTTTAACTGGTAATTGTGCGGCCATACAACACTGTACCCAAACAAGATTTATATCATTTTTGTTGAAATACAAAAAAAGGAGGTTGGGACTTTAAATGAGGCAGGTAATAACCAAGTATAAAAATATTAACATATTTATTAAAACAGACAGCGAAAAGGCATTACATGGATACATACATGTATAACAGTCATATCTTATATGCAGAACACATTGTAAATGGTTGTTTGTTAAAGATAAAAAATATATACACGTTGCAATTAGCCATCTGAAAGGATGTACTGTAGTGTATCAAAATAATAAAATGAAATAATAGATCTTTGCCATGATCAGATAAGAATGTAAAGTGGTGTCAAAGCTTTAACATGAGATGGTTGAACCCGTACATAAACATTGAGACCACTTCCTATATAGCTCAACGCGTTTTGTGGATAGGTTCCTCTCATCAGGAGCAGATGCTGAGCATGTCTGCAAAAAATATATAAGGACACCTTCATAGTTAAGGACAAACCCAAAGGCCTAGCGCATTATCCTCAAATATCTAATATAATATTGTTTAAAAAATGATAGGTAGGTAAGCCTGCTGGATTTTTCATTGTCTTGTTATGAAAAAGACAATAACATAGAAAGGACTTGAAGATGTTATGTTATGACAAGCTTTGATGTACCAGTTGGTTTGTGAGTATAATTCATGCCATTTTTTTAACAATAATAATAATTTTTTTTTAATTAGTTTTATGCTTTTGGTGTATCCAGACTTCACCAGTCTCGATAGGGCAGCAAGGTGTAGCATGTCCATAAAAGCCAGGACGGAAATATAGGCAGCCACCATCTCTGAGGAGCACTCTCATGTGCAGGAGGTTGTATACTTATTTGTCATTTTCTTTTGGTGGTATCTGATTACCACTAGGTTTTTCATTTTTTGCGCTATAAACAAAAAAAAGACAGAATAAATAAAAAAATATATATACTTTTACTTTCTGCTTTAACCTCCCTGACGGTATGATTATTTCGGATTTTAGGTGCTGAAAGCGGTACAATTATTTTGCATGGAAATTTGGCGTTTTATATTGTAGGTCTGTAAATCTTAACAATAACACACTTAAATCTGTCCAAACCAGAGTCTAGTAGATATCCCGGGTATGATAAAGTTTGAAACACAAAAACATAAATTATAATATAATAAATAAAAATAAATAATTAAAAAAATAAAAATAAATAGTAATAAAATAAATTTCCCCACAATTCACTATCGCTTAATTCTGCAAGTGTTCTAATTTACTATCGCTGTTTTCTAGCTGGTCTAAAGCCACTTTTGACGTAAAGGGACACTTTTTGGTTGCTATGGACAATCTTCAGTTTCCAGGCAGAAAGAACAGTGTATATCATGTAAAACTGCATGCAGGGCATGGGCCAAAGCACTGGGGACAAAAGGGATGTGAAATCATTTCATACAGTACTGTAATCTGTAAGATTACAGTACTGTATGTGTTATGATTTTTACTTTTTTTTAAATTTGCCGCCAGGCTCCGCCCCGTGCGTCGCGACGCTCGCAGGGAACGGAGCCTGGCACGGAGAGGCTTCGGAGGAGGACGGAGCCCTCGGACACTGCGGGGGACATCGCAGGATCCAGGGGACAAGGTAAGTAAGGAGGTTCCAGGATCCTGCGATGTAATCCCGAGTGTGGCTTGGGGTTACCGCTAATGGTCCTGAATTTTAACGCCGAGCCACACTCGGGAAAACCACCAGGGAGGTTAAAACATATCCAATAAAAAATTACCTGTAATGGGATGAGAAACTGACAGATCGCTCCCTCTTTACAGAGCTCTGTGTTCTTTACCAACACACAGCTCTGGGCTGTGATTGCACATGTGTGACCACCATAAGGGTGCTGAGACCCATCCTCCAATCTGAGCCGCTGTCTGCTGCATGTGCATCCACCTTGGAGCTGAGCGCAGGCAGACCCATAGAAGTGGATGAGGATGCAGCAGCTGCGCAGACACAATCGCATGTCAAAGTTTGACAACTGGACAGTGTGTCAAATTTTGACATACAATTGTCTGTGCAGTCAGTGCGTCTGCATCCACTTCTATGGGCTGTCTACGCTCAGCTCCGAGGTGCATATACAAGCAGGAAAAAGGATGGGTCTCAGCACTCATCTGAACTGTGTTTGAGCTGTTGTTAGCATTGCACTGATACAGTGCATCCGGTAAGTATTCACAGCGCTTCATTTTTTCCATATTTTGTTATGTTACAGCCTTATTCCAAAATGGATTCAATTCATTGTTTTCATCAAAATTCTTCAAACAATACACCATAATGACAACGTGAAAGAAGTTTGAAATCCTTGCAAATTTAATTAAAATAAAAAATGAAATAAATCACATGTAAGTATTTTACAGCCTTTGGCATGACACTCAAAATTGAGCTCAGGTGCATCCTGTTTCCACTGATCATCCTTGAGATGTTTCTACAACTTATTGGAGTCCACCTGTGGTAAATTCAGTTGATTGGACATGGTTTGGAAAGGCACACACCTGTCTAAATAAGGTCCCACAGTTAACAGTGCATGTCAGAGCACAAACCAAGCCAAGAAATCCAAGGTATTGCCTGTAGACCTTCGAGACAGGATTGTATCGAGGCACAGATCTGGGAAAGGGTACAGAAAGATTTCTGCAGCATTAAAGGTCCCAATGAGCACAGTGGCCTCCAGGACTCTTCCAACTAAACTGAGCGATCGGGGGAGAAGGGCCTTAGTCAGGGAGGTGACCGAGAACCCAATGGTCACTCTGACAGAGCTCCAGCATTTCTCTGTGGAGAGAGGAGAACCTTCCAGAACAACCATCTCTGCAGCACTCCTCCAATCAGGCCTGTATGGTAGAGTGGCCAGACGAAAACCACTCCTCAGTAAAAGGCACATGACAGCCCGCCTGGAGTTTTCCACAAGGCACCTGAAGGACTCTCAGACCATGAGAAACAAAATTTTCTGGTCTGATGAAACAAAGATTGAACACTTTGGCCTGAATGGCAAGCGTTATGTCTGGAGGAAACCAGGCACAACTCATCACCTGGCCCATACCGTCCCTACAGTGAAACACGGTGGTAGCAGCATCATGCTGTGGGGATGTTTTTTAGCGACAGGAACTGGGAGACTAGTCAGGATTGCGGGAAAGATGAATGCAGCAATGTACAGAGACATTCGTGATGAAAACCTGCTCCAGAGCTCTCTGGACCTCAGACTGGGGCGAAGGTTCCTCTTCCAACAAGACAACAACCCTAAGCATACAGTCAAGATAATAAAGGAGTGGTTACAGGATAACTCTGTGAATGTCCTTGAGTGGCCCAGCCAGAACATCTCTGGAGAGATCAGGAAATGGCTGTGCACCGACACTCCCCATCCAACCTGATGGAGCTTGAGAGGTCCTGCAAAGAATGGGAGAAATTGCCCAAAAATAAGTGTGCCAAGCTTGTAGCATCATACTCAAAAAGACCTGAGGCTGTAATTGGTGCAAAAGGTGCTTCAACAAAGTATTAAGCAAAGGCTGTGAATACTTATGTACATTAGAGCTGCATGATTCTGGAAAAAATGAGAATCACCATTATTTTGCTTATATAAGGCTTCTTTCACACTGGGGCGAGGGGGCGTTAGCGGTAAAGTCCTGCATATTTTAGTAGCACTTTACCGCTGTAATAGCGGCACTTTTCAGCTGCTAGCGGGGCTCTTTTAACACCCGCTATCAGCCATATAAAGGGTTAATAGCGCCCGCAAATTGCCGCTGTTGAAGCAGCAGCAGTGCCCATTGATTCCAATGGCAGGGGCGGTGGAAGAGCAGTGTAATTACCGCTCTTGCACTGCCCAAAAGATGCTGCTTGCGGACTTTTTCTAACGTCCTGCAAGCGCATCGCTCCAGTGTAAAAAACACTTGGGCTCTCACTCTGGGGCTGCAGGGGAGGCATCTTTCAGGTGCTTTACAGGCACTATTTTTAGCCCAAAAGTGCCTGAAAAATGCCTCAGTGTGAAAGGGGTCTAAAGACCATGATTCTCGGCGTAACATCCTTCACATTATACAAAAAAATTGGACTAACTTTACGGTTTAGTTTTTTTAAATTCATCGAAGTGTATTTTTTCCCCAGAAATTGTGTTTGAAAGACCGCTGCGGAAATACAGTGTGATATAAAATATTTCAATTATCTAGGAACTTCTGCTAAAAAAAAATATATAATGTTTGGGGGTCTTAAGTAATTTCCTAGCAGAAAATACTGATTTTAACTTGTAAGCAACAAGTGTCAGAAAAAGGCTAATACCCCGTACACACGATCGGATTTTCCGACAACAAATGTTGGATGTGAGTTTGTTGTCGGAGAGTCCGACCATGTGTATGCTCCATCGAACATTTGCTGTCGCAATTTCTGCCCACAAATGTTTGAGAGCAGATTCTCAAATTTTCCGGCAACAAAAATTGTTGTCGGAATTTCCGATCGTGTGTACACAAGTCCGTTGCACAAAAGTTCACGCATGCTCGGAATCAAGCAGAAGGAGCCGCACTGGCTATTGAACTTCCTTTTTCTCAGCTCGTCGTAAGTCTTGTACACCACTGCGTTCTCACGTTCGGAATTTTGGGCCAACATTTGTGTGACCGTGTGTATGCAAGACAAGTATGAGCCAACATCCTTCGGAAAAAAATCCACGGTTTTGTTGTCGGAAAATCTGATCGTCTTCAAAGTAGTTGTAAAGGCAGAAGGTTTTTTTTATCTTAATGCATTAAGATAAAAAGCCTTCTGTGTGTAGCAGCCCCATTGCCGTTCTCACAGCTCCCCGAGCAGAGAGCTGCTGGCTGTCAATCATCAGCTCTCCTGCTCTGCTCCTCCTCGCTCACTGGAGCGCTGGGCTGTGGAGGGGCGGAGCAGCTGTCTCAGGCTCTCAGCGGCTCTCTGAGAGGCATCAGTCCAGGCACCTTGTCGGGATGACGCGGTGCCTGGACTGATTCCTGTGACTTCAGCAGAGAGTGGACTTCAGCCTGCTGTCTGAAAACGGGTCACAGGAGTACAAAACGAATTGCACTCCTGTGACCCATAGGAGAAGCCCGCCAAACGATCTCAGGCTTGACTTCTCCTTTTAAGATAAAAAACCTTCTGTGTGTAACAGTCTCCCTAAGCCCCCCTAATTACTTACTTGAGCCCCCTCTCTCTCCAGCGATGTCCACGAATGTCTAAGCCGTCTGGGACACTCCTCCTGATTGGCTGAGACAGCAGCAGTGCCATTGGCTCCCGCGGCTGTCAAAGTCAGTCAGTCAATCAGGGGAGAGAGGGGGCAAACCGGGTCGGGGCTCCGTATTTGAATGGACACATGGAGCTGTGACCGGCTCCAGGGCCCCCATGGAAAAGTGCTGACTGTGGGGGGCACTTGATAGGAGGGAGGGGCCAGGAGCAACAAAGAGGGACCTAAGAAGAGGAGGATCTGGGCTGCTCTGTGCAAAACCAACTGCACAGAGGAGGTAAGTGTAACATTTTGTTATTTTATTTATTTTTTTAACTAGACTTTACAATCACTTTAAGCTGCCCACAATCAGAATGGATTCAGCCAAACTCAGTGGAGGGAGATTTTTGCAGCATATTTGGCAAGTACAGAATCACAGTATATATAAAATAATATGCAAAGTGGTTGAAGGGAAGCTTGGGATTGGCAAAGATGTTTTTATTACAAATTATGTGAGCAGACCGCAGTTCCTCTTTAACCACTTCCATACCAGGCACTTTCTCCCCTTCCTGCCCAGGACAATTTTTAGCTTTCAGTGTTGTCGCACTTTGAATGATAATTGTGCGGTCATACAACACTGTACCCAAACTAAATTTTTAGCATTTTCTTCCCACAAATAGAGCTTTCTTTTGGTGGTATTTGATCACCTCTGCGGTTTTAACTTTTGCGCTATAAATGAAAAAAGACCGACAATCAAAAAAAAAACTGATGGGCACTGACAGGTGGCACTGATGGGCACTGGATAGGCAGCACTAATGAGTAGCTACTGACAGGCATTACTGAGTGGCACTTCGATGGGGCACTGACAGGCATTACTGATGGGGCACTGATTGGCACTTTATTGGGTACTGATAAGAGTTTATTATGGGGACAGGCTGGCAGGTGTTGGGCACTGATTGGCAGCAGATGGGCACCTTTTTGATAGGGGCTGTGCTGATAACCAATGTGCTGATTATCAGCACAGACCCCCCTTCAAAGAGGGAGAGCCGCCGATTGGATCTCCCTGTCAGCGTGAACTGAGGAAAGCCGTTTACCGGCACTTCCTGGTTCACGCGATGATCAGCAGTGATTGGTCACAGCTGATCACGTGGTAAGAAGCCTCTGTCAGAGGCTTCATACCACGATCGGAGTTGTGGTGTGTCAGACTGACACACAGCACCTTCGATTGCTGCACTGCACGCCCCCGCTGGCGCGCGTAGGCTGTGTTTTACTGGGCATGTCACATGACCCTTGAAAAAGTTACGTGACGCAACACATCGGGAGGAGCCACTGACATCATCTATTGTGTTTAAGCACAGCAGATGCGATGTGAGGAGGAAATTCGCTGTAAGCATCAGACCATTTGCAATAAGCGCTGGTTGATCATACAAACGTGAGTGGATTTGTTTGTACCTTAGTCATTTTTGTCAGTTTTTAATCATTGCGTAATGACGCATCTCTCTTGCTTCATGTGAGAATCCATATAAATGAGGAAACCGAGAGAAGCAGCAAGAGAAATCAGCTGAACACTAATGATAAACTGACAGTTTGGCAGGAGTGGTTTCTTGCAGAAAACAACGGAGATCTATTGTTGTTTTTTATTGGTTTTATTATCTTTACCCTCTGAACAGGCTAACGATTTTGCATCTGTGGCCAACCTTGTACATATTGAGGTTAATCAGTCCCCACGATCAGTGTTTTGAAGACATTAATTATCACCATAATATCTCTGCATATAATTTTGTATTTTTTATACTTGCACTGAGCACATAGAGGGATACCAATCCCTGTCACCATTATTAGAATTATAACCAATATCACATTGGTAGTATTTTAAGAATTTATTATTTGAAGATTTTATCTGTGCCCTAATAGAAGGTTGATTGCAGCGCACTGCTTGTACATTTGTACATTTATCACTTATACACCGAGTCAGAACACCATTAGAATGGTTGCAGCTTAATCATTTGGTTATCTTTTATTAATCACTTTAATTTAAATATTCATATCAGCGCTTTAGTATATATTTTTCACGTCATATTACGTCCAGTCAAGATATCACAACCACTTTGCCGCCGTCACTCTGCTATATGGCGGGCGGCAAGTGGTTAAGATTGTGAGGGGGGGGGGGGGGGTTTGAATCGAGAACGCAATTTTTTAAACGATTAATAGTGCAGCTATTTTGTACATGTGATTTTTTTTCATTTTTAATAAATTTGCAAAGATTTCAAACCAACTTCTCTCACGTTGTCATTATGGGGTATTGTTTATAGAATTTTGAGGAAAATAATGAATTGAATCCATTTTGGAATAGGGCTGTAACATAATTAAATGTGGAAAAAGTGAAGCACCGTGAATCCTTTCCTGCATGCACTGTACCCGCTGCGGATCCCACGGGCAGTGCGTTTGAACCCGGCATAGGAAACGTGTAAGGAACGCATTCTGGTGGGAGCTGGCCCTAATGCTGCATACACACGGTTGGAATTTCCGTCAAAAAAGTGTGATGGGAGCTTTTGGTTGGATATTCCGACCGGGTGTATGCTCCATCCAACTTTCTGTCTGAATTTCCGCCAGAAAAAGTTCTTGATGGAAATTCCGTCGTCTGTATGCAATTCCAACGGGCAAAAAACATGCATGCTCAGAAACAATTTGACACATGCTGGGAAGCATTGAACTTCATTTTTTCTTCTCGTCGTAGTGTTGTACATCACCGCGTTCTTGACGGTCGAAAGTTCAGAGAACTTTTGTGTGACTGTGTGTATGCAAGGCAAGCTTAAGCGGAATTCCGGCGGAAAAAAACATCCAAGATTTTTCAGTCGGAAATTCCGCTCGTGTGCACGGGGCATTAGGCTACGTTTCCACTATTGTGGCCCTAAAGTCACATGATTTAGAGCGCGACTTTACAGTCTCCGCCGGATCAAAGTAGTGCAGGAACCTTTTCAGAGCTGCTGCAACTTTAAGTCACATAGATTGCAACGGGTGCCATTGAAATGAATGGGCTGTGACTTGTCATGGGACTTTATGTCCATAGCCTAGGGAGATTGTGTACAGGCAGCTATAATAAAACACCAGGGGAGTACACACACCACCTAATGGCCCCTTTTCTTGGAAAGTTCACACCCTGAGACCCAGAAACAAGCTGGCAGCGAAGGGTTTAATGAGCAGAGCCAATCTTCTGGGCTGGGGAGAGATGAAAACTTTCCATCGCTGTATTCGGGCAGGCTGTGTGAGGAGGAATGCGAGAGGTCCTCGTGTATGTACTGCTCCGGTCTCCCTATTAGTTCTTGGGGTGTTCCATATGCTCTTGTTGTGGGGGAGCCCAGACGCCCCCCCCCCCCATTCTGGTATCGTCCCTCTCCTCACACGAAGGCCGTGATTCGATCACCTCGCTGTGCAACAGCGGCACCCCGTCCAGCCCCGAGCCCTCTGTCTCTGTCTGTCTCTCTCGCCACTCCCCTCTAAAATAAAAAAATGTTCTCCCCACCCCCTAACAACGGTCACTAAGGACTACCCCCTTCCTCTGAGGCTGGCCCCGCCCCTGCTCCCACCCTTGGCTTTCCTCCTATCCTCGGAGCTCTCCGCCCCTCCACCTCTTCCTCTCAGTGCTGCGTGAACTGGAGCGAACTCCTTTAGAAGGAGAAGTAAGCAGACGCGCAGCGGCCGAAGACCTGCTACTACGGGACTACTTAGTCGTCGCATGCCGAGGCGGCTACACAGAGACGGAGATAGAGGAGGAGGAGGCGGTGGTGGCGGCGGCATTGTGCTAAGGAGGAGGAGGAGAGGAGACGGTCAGGCTTGTGTTAGAAGGGAAGCTGAGTGACACGCCGTGTGTGTGTGAGAGAGATAGAGAGCGGCTCAGCACGTCCGATGCCCTCCTGTGTACAGAGCAGTCCGTCTTGTGTGTGAGGCTCGGAGAAGCTTCCAGACTTCCTAGGGGGCCGCTGTGTTCGGAGAAGACAGGGGGTGAAGTGTTAGTTGTGGGGAGAGCCCTCCCCCCTCTTATGTATTCGGACACCCCGAGGGCGGAATAACGAACAAGTCCCTCATCTCCTACATTTCTCACTTTTATTAGCAGTTTTTTTCCTTCCTCCTTCCTTTTGTAGCACCAAAGACCGAGCCGAGAGCCTCCTTTCTTCTTTTTATATTTTTCTTTTTTTACCTTTTTTGTTTTCGGAGAGCTTGGATCATGGTGGGGGAAATGGAAACAAAGGAAAAGCCGAAGCCGACCCCAGACTATCTAATGCAACTCATGAACGATAAGAAGCTGATGAGCAGTCTGCCCAACTTCTGCGGGATATTTAACCACCTAGAGAGACTTCTGGATGAAGGTACGATGGCCGCTGTGCACGCACATTACACCCTGCTTGTCCCCCTAGGCTCTATTGGGGGGAGGGGGATTGACACCCCCTCGGCAAAGTTTTGGGAATGAGCCGAGTTTGGTTTGTCACTGGAGAGCCCTCCCCACCCCATGTTACTGGCCATGTGACCTGCTGGAATGTGCCTTTATCTGGTGCTTACCAAACTTGTGATGCAATAGGGAGGGGGGGGAAGGAGCACCACAGCTATCAAGGGAACACAACCCTTTGCCTCTTTACAGGGCTGCATTGCATTCAGGGGGCGGACAATACCGCTTGTGCCAGGGACATAGGGGCCCACTTGTACTAGATGGGTGCTGAGACCCCCTCTGATGTCACATCAACCTGGACCTAGCTCACTTTTATCTAGCTGTGGATCAATAGTAGTATTTTAGAGGATTTATATAGTGCCTAGTGTTCGGTGCCCTACAAAATAAAGGGAGGCAGTACTACTACAAGATGAGGGTTAGGAGGGCCCTGCTTGTTGGAGCCTAAAATCTGAAGTATTATAATATAGGATTTATGCAAGTCTGTAGTAGCTTGCAACCTAAACTGACAGTACTGCTACAAGGCAAAAAGGATAGAGGGCACCATTTATATTGGATATAGGTTGGACGGACGCTGAGACATACCTCATGATATGTGAACCTAAACACAGCTCACTTCTTTCTAGCTGTGGATCAGTAGTAGTACTATATGGGATTTGTATAGTGCCTAATGTTTGGTGCCCTACAAAATAAAGGGAGGTAGTACTGTTACAAGATGAGGGTTAGGAGGGCCCTTCTTGTAAGAGCCTACAATCTGAAATAATATAAGATTCATATAAATCTATAGGAGCTCTACAACATAAACTGACAGTACTGCTGGGAGACAAGAGGGTTAGGGGGTCCCATTTATATTAGATATGGGTTGGACGGGTGCTGAGACCTACCTCCTGATATGTAGGAACATGGAACACTTCTATCTAGCTGTGGATCAGTAGTCATATTATACAGGATATATAGCGCCTACTGTCTGGTTCCCTACAAAAAGGGAGACTGTACTGTTATGAGATGAGGGTCAGGAGGGCCCTGCTTGTAAGAGCTTATAATCTGAAGTATTATAGGATTTATATAATTCTGTAGGTGCTCTGCAACCTAAACTGACAGTACTGCTACAAGGCAAGAAGGTTAGGGGGTTCCATTTATATTAGATATGGGTTGGACAAGTGCCGAGACCTCCCTCCTGATATGTAGACCTGAACATAGCTCACTTATATCTAGCTGTAGATCAGTAGTAGTATTATACAGGATTTATGTAGTGCCTACAGTTTGAATGGTGCCCTACAAGATAAAGAAATATATTACTGTTACCGAGGGTTAGGAGGGCCCTGCTCGTGAGAACTTACAATCTAAAGTTTTCTAATGCAGGCTTTAGATAAATCTGAAGGCACTCTACAACATAAAGGGAGACAGTACTGTTACAAGATAGTTAGGAGGGCCCTCAGGGAGCTAGGGGCCCATTTATAGTAGATACGGGTCAGATTGGCACTGAGACCTTCCCCCTGATGTTATGTAGACCTGAACACAGCTCACTTCTGTCTAGCTGTGGATCAGTAGTAGTATTATACAGGATTTATATAGTGCCCACAGTTTGTATGGCTCCCTACAAAATAAAGTGATACAGTACTGTTACAAGACAAGGGTTGGGAGGGCCCTGCTCGTGAGAGCTCATAAGCTAGTATTCCAATACAGTATTTATATAAATCTGAAGGCTCCCTACAACATAAAGGGAGACAGTACTGTTACAAGACAAGAAGGTTAGGAGGGAGCTAGGGGCCTGTTTATACTAGATGTGGGTCAGACTGGTGCTGAGACCTTCCCCCTGATGTTATGTAGATCTGAACATGGCTCACTTCTATCTAGCTGTGGATCATTAGTAGTATTATACAGGATTTATATAGTGCCTACTGTTTTTGTATGGCTCTCCAACATAACGGGAGACTGTACTGTTACAAGAATGTTAGGAGGGCACTCTGGGAGCTAGGGGGCCATTTATAATCTATGTGGGTCAGATAGGTACTGAGGTATTCCCCCTGATGTTATGTAGATGGCTCACTTCTATCTAGCTGTGGATCATTAGTATTGTTGTACAGAATTTATATAGTGCCTATGGTTTGTACGCTGCTCTGCAAAATAAAGGAAGGCCATACAGTTACGACATAAGAGGGTTAGGAGGGCCCTGCTCGTAGAGCTTACAATCTAAACAGAGTAAGTGTTTTGACTTGGACAGTAGTTGGGTGAGGGTTTTAAAAATGACTTTTGGCACAGAGGCCCTTTGGCGCCTGTCAACCAGTGCCTGCGTTGGCATGTCAGTAGTATGTGCTTGACATGTAGGTACAGTGTTACTCTGAGAGTTTACTACCACATATGAACACTAAGCATATCTCTTGTCCTTAGCCTGTTAGCCAGGGACGATAATTTCCAAGTACTGGTTTAGTCCTGTATTATTACCCAATTGCCAGAGGCTAAGCTTCTTTTTATTGCTGAATTCCTGTCTCATTCTAACCATCTTTTGCTGTTTTGGAGCAGCGTGTCATTTGGATTATATGTGGTCTGTTTTTTTTATTTTTTTTCCCCCCCATATCCATTTGCTGCACTTTATTGCCACCAAGGCATATGGACTGTGACAAGGCCATGTTGAAACACTGCTCTTTGTTTAACAGGGAGATCTCCTAAAAATTTGATTCTCACCAAATTTCAGCAATTTGCCCCATGATTTTGGTTACCCTAGTAAAGTGTGTTGTGTTATTTTGTAGTAAGTGTTTAATGTTTGTGTAATTGTCATATAGCATAGATGCATAAATATGCTGAATGGTTCTAATGACAGCTGTTAGGAGGAAAAAAAAATCATCTTTGTAAATTCACTGCAAGAAGCACACAAATCATGTATTGCTGGTGGTATTGATCTGGCCTGCTGAAGAGAACAGGCATTTTATTGTTTTTCCTTGTCATGTTCTAGACTCCAGTGATCTGAGGTTAGCAACAGCAGCAAGAAGCAACATTTTAATCCCTTTTATATTGCTCAAATGAGGATTATAAATGGTTAAAGATGCTAGCTGATTCTCTGTGCATGGTATTTTCTTGCGTCACGTGCAAGATGGCATTGGCAAAATATATATATATATATATTTTATTTATGCTTGGTGATAGAGGATGAACCCATTGCCACTCTTGAGCAGAATAGATTCTTCAAACTTTGTAACCACCACACACACACTTTTCTGTGGTTTAACTTTGTGTTGAACAGTAGATTTATTGCATTGTAAATGATGTTGTATGGAATTCCTAAGTGGGTCCTTTTCTAGTAGATAAGATGCTATAGTGGTGAAATGCAGGCTTCAAAATCTGTATTTTACAGTTTTGAAATACCTATTTGTTTTGTTTGCTTTGTTTACATGTTTTTGGAATGTACTCAGTCTTAGGTAAAATTAAACCTTGTTTGATGAAAGAATGTGGCCATTGTGTAACTTTTTTTGTCTTTCAATCAATAAGTCTGTGAGTGCTAATGGAAATACAGATTATGCAGCTTTAGCTATATGCATTTATGGCCGAGTCTGTTAAAACCTGAAGCTGAGACGGGGTTGGCAGGCCTGGTCTTTGTACATATGGCTAGGTTTTATCTTCATTGCATACATCCTTCAAAATATTGCTCTTAATAGTCAGTCAGCTGTATCTCGAGGCATACTTCAATCCTATTTTTATTTCACTTTAAATGTGCAGATTATTTGTTAGCTTGACCTCTGTCTTTCCATGGTCATCTACAAAGGGTGGATAGTCCATTTGCATTTTTTTTTTCCTTTTTAACATGGTGGCGAGGGTTCTAGTTTTTGCAGCTGTTCTTGAGCCCAGTGTAAATAGGCAAATATTTGCTTTACAAACATTGCAGCAAACCATTCATTTTATTAAAGTACACTATTATAGTGTGTAAATTTTTTTTTTTTTATTTTCCTCTTTTGAAATGATCATACTTGCCATATTTTTCTACACTCTGATAAATCGTACTACCCTTTTCCTTGTAACATGGGCTTTATAAGGATGCAGGCATTGCCTATAGAGAAATGTTGTTCTCTTTGTATTAGTAGCTATATTTCAATAAAGGTAGTAACTCCAGTACTGTATGTAAGAACCTAGAGATTTCTCCATAATTTTGTTCATCAATTGCTGCATTAGTTTGACGTGTAGAATTTTTTAAAGGCCTGATCAAATAATTAAAGTAACCACTGCCCATGTTCATTTTTTGACATCAAGGCCTTTAGATAGTCAAAGGAAGTAGCATGGGGAGCAGGCTGAGTGTAACACATCAAATAGGAAATAGGAGCAATGTGTAAATGTGATACACTGCCTATTTACATAACTAGAGACAATACTCAGAAGACGGCAAGGAAGTGTGTAAAATCACAGAAGCAGACCATATCCTGTGACGGTGGGAAGTTACACTGCTGTTTTAAGGGACACATGCAGCTCTCATCAGCTCTTTGGTTTCATTCTTTAAACTGAAAAATGCCCCAACCTTAAGCTCATCTGTGGTTTTTATATTATTGTGGTGTTATGCTGCAGTTTGATATCAGATCATACATTATTGCTTAATATAACAAATAATAATGGAGAAATCAGAGTACACAGAGCATGACCTTTCTGAGAGCAGACCCGTGTAAAGGTTTATTTTTATACATTTAGAAACAGTAGCTTTTATGTTGCTGTCTTGTAGCTTTTTCCAGTAGCAAACCCTCTCCTGTTATGTGTAACTTTTTAATCAGAACTGTGTAATTTTGTTTCTCAAGCTGTGCTAAAATTATGGCACTGTGTATATGTAAAGCATACATCGAAGTGACCTTAATGTCAGGCTAGCTGCTTAAAACAGCAAAGTTCTTTTTTACCTGCAGTTATTTCTTTGGAATGTTTTATTAGTACTACGGAGTATGTTGGTTTTTATATAGGAAACAAAACCAACACTTGTTTTTCTTGAACTTCAGATGTGTGCAAAGTTAGCTTCTTTATGTTAATATCCAGAATGTCTGTCTATGATCAGGTTTAATGTACTATTGGTAAATACATTTCTTTTAAGCTTTTGATTTTTAAATTTATCTGTTAAGAGTGGATATTTTAGGAGGTCCCTGTAATCCTGGCTCAACGATGAGTTTATTTTGAAGCTGAATATATCAAAATATTAATTTCGATGCTAAACTGGTTAGCATGAAGTCCTATATATGTTTTGGTCCTTCTGCACTTATAGTTTAGAATCAGCTGTTGTCTTTAGCTAGAGTAACTTGATGCCACAGGCTCAGGCTCTTTAAAGGGCTTGGTTGATCTTCCTGTTTGTGTGTGCTGGGGCTGTGCAGGCTGTAGGAATCTGTAAATGGAGGGGGAAACTTAAAACTTCCAGGAATGCCCAACAACAACATGCTGGGAGGGAAAAACCCTGCATGAAACAGATCTCTTTATATCCTTGCTTTGGATTTTAAGCCACTAAGGGGCGCCAGTATGTTCTGTACAGTTTAAGATGAATGGAATTTGTGTTTCATAAAAACTCATTGACAGTGGTTTCTTACAAAGACACTACTGTGCTAGCTAATTTCTATTTATTCTATTTATTTTCACATAGTACACAGTGTAAAGGCCCTCATTTGAAGAAAGGAGGAAAAACAACCTGTAAAACGGTTATTGATAAAGACATTTATTATTTTATGTTTGATTTAAAGAGTTTCTTTTAAATATGATAATTTTGTCCCTCCTGTCATAGCCCATGTATCTTACAATATTTGTCTTTTGCGGTTACAGTATTGTTTTAAAGTATTTAGTTGAATTCTAAACACATTGTTTAATACAAAGTGATGTGCTTTCCCTTGAATGGTCATTTAATATCAGGGAGCCTCTGAACTTTTTTCCCAGCTGGAATGCATGACAAGAAATGTACCGGCTTCCCTAATACACATAAAACAAAGGGAGGGGGGGGGGGGAAGAGTAATGGTGACACATCAGTAATGCGCATTTGCAAACCTATTTCTGCATGTAAAATGACTCGATTTAAGTCTTGTCACTGTTCTCTGTTTGCTGCTGATCCATTCTTTTGTTATCAATAAAGAAAAAAAAAAAAAACACTCATCTCCATAATCGTTGGTATTCCTATAGAGTTTTCAGAAGCTTAAACACGAATTTGATCATAGAGTGAAAATGTTGTAATAAACAAAAAAGGCAAAAGCAATCTTTATAGAAACTATGTTTTGAATAATTCAAAAGTCGAGCAGCATTTCTTGATGGCTAATCTATTATCCCCTTATTTTTATTTTGCCATTTCTTAAAAATGTTAGGTAGTTACGTTTTTGATTTGTAGAAAATCATGTCGGATCTTCCACTTCATAATCCAGGGTCATGTTCTAAGGACCTGTATTCTGATCATTATGACATTTAGTCATAAGGTAAAATTGTTTAGGCGGCTGTTGGCACATGTTTACTGTAAAGTATGTGATTTGCATTCATCCAGTTAAGTGATGGCATGTAAAATAGAGAGACAAAGTGAAATTCATGTAAAAAAAGTAGAGGTTGTAAGAAGTTTATTTACTCAGAACCTGAGAATTTTTACACTTTGCTATTAAAAAGCTGGGTGTCACATTAATATCTTCCAAATCATAAATGGCTTGTGACACATTCCGCGCTTTTGCGGATGCTTCCAAATCTTTTTATATTATTCCTAACTGATTATTGTGTTTACAAAAGTTAACAATTGATGGATGTTTTATAGTAGTCTAGCTTTTTGAAAGTGAACTTTTTCTGTAAGTGGTAGAGCTACTCTAATCAGAGAAGTCAATTGACAACATGATTAATATTTTTTTCCCCCTATTTCTGTGTATACAGAAGGTGAAGATGACTAGCAGAAATGGCAATACAGTTGTTACATGTCACTATTTTAACCCACTTTGCTAAATATGCAATACTGAAGCCATTTTTTGTGCTTATTTATTTCTAAATTTAAATCTGTTTTATATTACTAGTATTTTTTATTGGTTATAAACCTGTACATTGAAGCATTTAAATGGCAGAGGGGTTGATCAAAATAAATCTGAAAGAAAATGTGATGTTGCAAAGGAGATCACAGAGCTGTAGTTAGTTACATTGTACGGGCACATGATCAATATCTATTTTTTCAATTTATCACTGTTATTGTTGCACTGTGACACTTTCTTCTGCGAGTGTCTGTGTTTAAATTAAAAATTTAAACACATGTGTGTGAGAGCACCAGGCCTTTGTATCCACATTTTGACTCGGTTCATTACAAAAGATGTTCGGAACAGACAGCAGAGGGACCAGGAAGGAATCTGTTTTTATCAGCAGTGAGCAAACATACAGGAAGGGGGTCTCTTCCGGCTTTGGAATGCAGCGTTTCCTACAATTGTTTTGAGTGGTAATATGTTGGAACATAAGGTATATGTATTGTTGTTGCAGCAAGAATCAGTGCACTTAGCAATTGCATATGTTTATTTCATACTGCCTTTGTTTGCATATAAATATATTTTATTTTGCATAATGTACAAGGACTGTGAAATAAAAGCAGATGTGTGAGCTAGTTTTTGTAACTACTAAAATACTTTGTAACCACTGAAAAATGAACTTTGCACTACTTGTCAATTCGTTGCTAATTTCTTTGGTTCTGCTTTTGTGGTGTTATGCAGCCTGCGATCATATTATTCCACTTTTTGTTTCCTTAATTTTTTTGGAGAAAAAGTTAGTAAAAGATATTGGCTGAGACTCTCCAAACCATGTATCTGTCTCAGATGGAAATCTTCATAATACGCACGTTTATAGATTTGTCAACCTGTTGCGGTCAGTGTTTTTCCACCAACTGTTGTCTGGAATTCTAGCTCTTTGAATTGGTACTGATTTTTAGTAATTGACGATGGTAGAGTTTAGTTTGCTGGCTGAAATGTGTATACTTCCAGAAAATTGTGCATTGGAGTTATTTCTGACTTATTTTATTTATTTTTTGCATCTTAGAAGCAATAGGAATTCTTCTGTTTTGAATATATCATGGAGTATTATAGTAGTATTTGTAAAAGATCCATTATGGAAGCAATGCATAATGTAGGTCCCTACTAATCTGCTATGGTCACTGGATCACCGTCCAAGTATATATTATAATTCAGTTTTGTTCCGCACGTGGGTTGTGCTTCTGATGTGGAACTTTTTTTTATTGGTAATTGTATTGTTCTTTGCTATGATGATGTGATTTTGTTGTGTGTGTGTGTGTGTGTTGTGTTTTTTTTGGTTTGTTTTTTTTATTTATTTATTTATTTTTTTGGTGGCTTTACTATGTGGAGCACGGGGTCTGTGAGCTCTGAGTATGTTCTATATGTTCTTCCCAGGTTGTGTTTGCTCCTACAAGACCATAACATGCTGCTAGGTTACGGCATTTAATCAAAAAAAGCATTAAAGAATTTTATTTATTTTTTTCCCTCCTTTTTACATTATCCGGTTTCTGATTTGACAAGGTACATGTAGCTACTCTTATTCTCTCAGGTGCCCTGCAGCTCTAGCTGTGATGGGCGCTTGGTCACCCAACACTGCAGGTAGCAAGGATCCCAGTACTTGCCTGAGGCATGCATCGGCAAGAAGAATGCAGAGGAATATTAGGTGTGTCCGTTTCCTGGCCCTTTTGCATTTTTTATGGTGGCTGCGCAACTGCTTTGAGCCAGACACAGGCGCTTCCTACCAAAAGAGCCTTCTGCTTGCTGACTGCAGTGTTGCAGCCATGTGCTCAGGAGGGACATCCTGTTCAAAATTGCAGCTAGTTTTACAGGCACCTAAGAATTAGGGACGAAGTACTTACATCTACTTTGTCCCATCAGGACCTATATAAATAAAATAAAAAATGTTTTAATGTCTGTCTCTCTGAGTGTGGTAGGGACATTTACAATGTAAATTCCTTCAGCAGCATAGTCCATGGTCTGTAAACTCTTAGGTGTTGCAGGATTTGCACTATAAAAATAGAAGAAAAAAAAAATTGTTTCAATTGAAGTGAGCAGCATTTTGTAAAAATCTTTTTTTTGTTGCTCATTGGTTTCATGGTGGCATTTCATATACACATTTCAGTGTAAATGTAGACCAAGGATTGTGATCAGCATTCCAGATGAACAACTGTTGGGATAGCATGAAAACATTTTTTTTCAGGCCCTTTTTAATCTGACAGACAGAATCACTGAGGGAGCAGTAAAGCACAATCACTATCTAGCACAGGGAAGTAGGAAACGGTGCCTGAATATGTCACACACGTAAGTCGTACTAGATAGACCCTTGTGTGTTTTTTTTTTTTTTTTTTTTTAACCTATTTAAAGGAGAGCTCCAGCCCCCCCCCCCCCCCCCCCAAAAAAAAAAAGTTAGTAGATACAAATACTATAGCTGCTGACTTTTAATATTAGGACATTTACCTGTCCAGAGATCCAGCGACTGTCCTCACGCGAATTGATTCTCCAATTTGCTTTGGGTGCAGGTGCTGGCATCTCTAGTGTGCGAGTTGCGCTGCTCCTGGTGAATGGTCCTGTAGTCTTGTGGCACCTGTGATGTGTCCCCGAAGACTGCGGGGAAGAAGGGGGGCGACACTTCTAGCAATCTGAGCCGGAGTCAAAAACCAGGTCAAAACCAGGTACCACTCCCCCAAAAAAGTGCCAGATGTGGCAGTGGGGGGTGGAGGGGGGGTTGTGGTTGGTGCAAACAATCGGAGCTTCCCCTTTTGGCTAACTAATGTCAAAAAACCTGCGGACAACCATATTTGAATATTAAGTGGTTATTAAGCCACTGTCTCATCTTTATATCATTCCCTCTGTTAGATAAAAAGCTGCATCTTTGTGCCTGTGATTTATAAAAAAAATAAAATGTATTTCTACCTGGTTTTTAACAGTGTCTTTCAGCGATCACATGACTCCAGGCTCTCAGCTCTCCCCGTGTATCTCCAGTGGGCTGGCCCGAGATTCCCCTGCTGATGTCGGCCAGGGAGGAGGAGAGGAGCAGAGAGCCTCAAGACGTGATCGCTGGAAGACGCTGTTAAAACAGGTAGAAATCTTATTTATAGATAGATATATAGCATAGGCACTAGAATACAGATTTTTATCTGACAGAAGGAATGATATACAGATCAGTTAGTTTTGAAGTAGTGGGGAGATTAGCAGATCAGCGATGGTGAGAGATGATGGGAAGGGAGGACAACAGAGGAAGACACAGGAGAGCTCCAGTTAGCAGCGTGTGATGGAGGCATGTACACTGACAACACTGTCAGGGCTCAGAAGCCCTGATATATCATGGTTAGTGTACAGAGGGAAGGATAGAAACTGGCAGGAACAGCCAGGTATTTCAGGTGATGGAGGGGGCCAAATGACATAACACAAGCACTGTGCTGTATGACATGTTTTAAAGGATCAAGATCTTTATTTTTATTGTGGGTTAGCAAACGCTTCAATAGAATAAAAACTGGAGAAATTTGAAAGTTTTAAAAATGAGTTATTCTAAAGCCCCATACACACTATCAGATTTTCTCCTGATTTTTTTTCCTTCATATTTACCAAAACCATATAATATGAAGTCAAACCTTGGGAGTTTCAATTTCTATACAATCAGGCAGACCCTTCCAATACATGGTTTTGGTAAATCTGAAGACAAAAATCATCAGAAAATCTGATAGTGTGTATGGGGCTTAAGGCTTCACTTAGAACTAGGTGATTTGATTCGCTGCAAATCTGCCTGCGATTCAAAATCGTGGCAAAATGCGGGACACGTCTGCAATGCCATCACTTTTCAATGGCCCCCCAATCGCGGCACAATTGCAAAGGACAAGCCTTTAAAATAAGCAGGCGATTCTTTTGGGCGACAGTCGCATGTTGCAATTTGCCACAATTGCAGTGCGATTCATGGCAGGAGAATCGCACCGCAATAGGGGTGCCACTAAGAAGTAATGGCATTGTAAACGCATCCCACGTTTTTCCACGATTTGGAATCACTGGCAGAATTGTGGAAATTCCACCTGCGATTCAAAACACCTAAGTGTGAATGGAGCCTAAGGCCCCATGTACACAGGATGCTGCTAAACGTACGTTTAGAGGCAGTTGGACGCTTTTTTCAACTGCCCCTGAACTCATCCAATGTTATTCTATGTGACCATGTACACAGTCTCGTTTATCGCCTGTTTTTAGGCAGTTGCGTTTAACAGCGTTCCTTTAAAAGCAAAAAAATGGGTTCAGACGCGGAAGTTTTCCATGTTTCAGACGCCAAGCGCGGTATCGGCGTTTAAATGCGTTTTAGTTTATAAGTGTTTTTTTAAAGGTGCCCTATTTTTTCTACATTAAAAATGTCAAAAATGATAGCAAATGATGAAAAACCATTAAAAAGTGTTTTCCGTATACAGATTTATTCAAAGCCCCCAAACAGACAAGTTGCACTTAAAGATAAAAACTTTTTAAATCACATACAGTACCTGACCGCAAGATTGTGTTTCCAGCGCGATAGGGGGGGTATGCCACTGGGGGGGTTCCCCCAGTGGCATACCAAGCCCTTAGGTCTGGTACGGATTGTAAGGGAAACCCCCTACGCCGAAAAATCGGCGTGGGGGTCCCCCCCAAATCCATGCCAGACCCTTATCAGAGCACGCAGCACGGCGGGTCAGGAAAGGGAGTGTGGACGAGCGAGCGCCCCCCCCCCCCCTCCTGAGCCATACCAGGCCGTATGCCCACAACATGGGGGGTGGGTTTCTTTGGAGGAGGGGGCGCCCTGCGTGCCCCCCCACCCCAAAGCACCTTGTCCCCATGTTGATGAGGACAAGGGCCTCTTCCCGACAACCCTGGCCGTTGGTTGTCAGAGTCTGCGGGCGGAGGGCTTATCGGAATCCGGGAGCCCCCTTTTAATAAGGGGTCCCCCAGATCCCGGCCCCCCACCCTATGTGAATGAGTATGGGGTACATGGTACCCTTACCCATTCACCTAGGGAAAAAAAGTGTCAATAAAAAAAAAAAAAACACACTACGCAGGTTTTAAAAGTAATTTATTAGGCAGCACCGGGGGTCTTCTTCCGACTTCGGGGGTCTTCTGCCAACTTCGGGGTTCTCTCAGGCCTCTTCTCTCTCCGGTGTCGTCTCTGCGCTATCTATGGTTCTTCTCCGGTGCCTTCCTCCTTCTGCCGGGCTCCTCCGCTATCTTCTGCTCGCGGAGGAGCCCGGTCTTCTGTGCTGTCTTGTCCCCTCTTCTCTTCCAGAGATGTTGACACGACGCTCTCTCCTGCTGGAATGCTGTGTGCGAGTGTGTGTGTGTGTGTGCGAGTGTGTGTATATATATTTATAAATGTATATTTTATACATTTATTTACTATCTATTTGAAAAAGTGTTGCCCAGTGAGTTTACGTTTTTTTAGGATTCGTGTACTTTTTTCCTGATTTACCAAAAAGCTGGTTTGTTTTAGAAATCATTTTATCGGTGTTGCTTTTGTACAGCACTGCCTAAAAAATACTTTTAAATATTTTAGCTGTCTAGGCTCTTGTTGTAGTTTACTACCTATATTTTGTGAATGTGTTTTTAAGTGCTTCATGAGATCCACCTATTTTTAGTTTCAATATAGCACAGTAATGAATACAGTATTGCTTTCTGCATGTTTGTGTAGAAAACATTCGCTTTTTTAATGCTCACTGCTGTGCCCTGTGGTAAAAATGGCCTTGGAAGCGAGACAGAATAACCAAATGGAATTTCAGATTTTTCTACATCTGTATGGCTTTTATATGGACCCATCCTTCCAAATTTTGTTTTTCTTCCTTCCCAGTCTGTACCAATCTGTGTATGTAATAATGCCTGTTTGTGTGTTGCTGAATGTGCCCTAATTAGGCATGTCAGTGCAGAGAATGTGCGCATGCCCCCACGATTGACAGGAGAAGCTGCTGTTATGCTAAGTACTAGCACTTCCTGACAGCTCAGGCTGATTGAACTACAGCAGGAGTCGGCTATAGAAAACAATGGGCTTTTACATACTGCGCAGCTGAATGAACATTTTTGGCTTGTCTGGTCAAGAAAAGTGTTCTGTATTGTATTTCTGCCTGAAGTATAGTGTTGTACAATATAGCAATTGATGTACACATTGAAGTTTGTACACACATTGTATTATTTTATGATCTACATATAACGTAAGGGTTTGTGTCTAGTTAATGTGTGCGCTTTATTTCCTTTCCCAAAAAAGCAGAACAATTATAGTCCCAGTGCTAAAACAGAATATGAATACCAGCAAAGGCTGTATTGTTCTTAAAGTGCTCCTTTCAATTTGCTTACATTAAATGTATTGCTTGTCACTTACTAGAAACCTTTTTTCACTGCAGCAGACCTTGCTATTAGATTTATGCACACTTATAGGAATTGTGATTGATAAAGCTATAGCAAAGAATCCTGAGAGGATAGGATTGAGAGCTACTATCTCCAAACTTTTTAATTTTTTTATGTTTTATTTTTTTAAATGAAGGTTCAAGGTCTGACATCTTTGCCCTGGTTTCACTACTTAAAGCGGAGTTCCACCCACATTTTTAAGTCCTCGGCATCCCAAGCTGCTCTGTGCGCTTAAAACAATTTGGCATATATTTTATTTTTTTAAACGCACTGTTATTTGTGAATAAAATATTAATTTCCTCCTTGTGGCCGAGTGCTTCATTTCCAGTCTGCAATGCCTCCTGGGAGATGTTTGTCAATAATCCCTGTAGGCAATAAGCATCACTTGGCCGTAGCACCGCGTTATTTCAAAACTGGAAATGATGCAAGGCAGCGGCCAGCACCATTTTAAATAAGGGCAACCAGGCTTTTGCTGCCATTTTTACCCTGGCTTCCAAAGTAGCTAGATCGGCGGCAGTGGATACGGTCGATTTTGTGTGGAGGATAAGGAGGCAGGCAACTATTTGCTATTTGAGAGCGGTAAGCACATTTGCTGATCCAGGGGGACACCACAGCATGTGCAATTATTGAAGAAAAGAGCAGTGTGATGGGCGCAGTGTCGGGGGGCAATGTTATGAGAACAGTGACAGCGTGATGTGCATAGCTAAGGGGCGGCAACTTCCTCTGACACTGCTGTTGCTATGGAAACCTGACCTGCAACCTATTACACTGCTTGTGCTGCACTGAGCATGTGCAAGATCTGCAAGGATGAGATCCAGGAAGAAATACAGTCTGGCTTCAGATGCCCACACTTGAGATGGCCACAGCCTGCTAGAAGTTTCTAAAGTAACAAACTAATGCTATAAACTAACGGACCTTAGTTTACAGACTAACTTTACTAGAATACAATAAGCTTGTTTATTATAGGGGTATTTTTATTTAAAAAGTATAATTTCCTCCGAAACACTGCTTTAAGTTCCTGGTCTGTAGCAAGCACTTGGGCAAGGGAGTTGAGACTTCTTTTACTTGTCTAAATACATGCATGAGGTAATGAAATTATAAAATCAAGATGGCAGCACCAGATCCTTGACATTTTAACCACTTCAGCCCCGGAAGATTTTACCCCCTTCCTGACTAGAGCACCTTTTGTGATTTAGCACTGTGCCGCTTTAACTGACAATTGCGCGGTCGCGTGATGTTGCACCCAAACTAAATTGACATCCTTTTTTTCCCCACAAATAGAGCTTTCTTTTGGTGGTATTCGTTCACCTCTGCGGTTTTTAATGCAGTATTTTTTACTTTTTGCTATAAATATCCACCAAAAATATATATTTTTTTTCGTTGGTTTAGGCCGATATGTGTTCTACATATTTTTGATAAAAATAAGCGTATGTTGATTGGTTTGCGCAAAAATTATAGCGTCTACAAAATAGAGGATAATTGTTGTTTCGACGTGATTGTACGATTAGATCGTTAGTACAGAGCCGGTCACGACAATTCATCCGATATTATTCGATCAGACAAGCATGAAAATTTTCCTCGAGTCAGTACAGTTGTCATCCGAAAATACAATACAAATAACATTACAACACATGACATCGCTTCTGTTTTTTTTTCCTGTCATACGAGAATTTTTGTGACTTTAGTAACCTATTAAATTTCTACTTGCGACTATTAAGCGAAAAAAGTCAGACGATCTGTCACCTGATTTTTGGATCGTGTGTATTGGAGTCTATTTTTAGTGGAAGGCTAATCTATTTATCTTCTGTACATTTTCAAGGCTTATCTGAGGAGGGGAAAAAGGTATGTGGCTTGTCTCTCACTTTACTGATTGCTGCTGTCCCCCGGTAAATGTAATTTGTATAAGATTTTTGAAAAAGTGCATTACTGGCACTGCTCTGCCTTGAGAATGGGCCAGAATCACGTTTGGTTGCTTTCTGCATTTAACGCCACTTTCTCTAATCACACCTTACTATTCAAGTGAGACAGCTAAGGAACCGAAGGACAAAACCAGAGCTATTTAGATAATGGGGTGCATAAACCTTGCACCTATTGATTTACTGACTGTACACTTTTCATAACTATTCATGAGGAAAGTGGTTGGTTCCAAATGGGAGGTTTAATGCACAGTGTGGCAGCTTGATAGCGCAGTGTTTTAATATAGCTAAGTATCTTCAGTCTAAAAGGTACACTTGCGTCAGTCTCTGATTAACATAGGGTGCATAGCAGAGCAATTTATCACACAGGCAGCCCTGACGAGTGTCAGCAAGAAGGCTGACTATGATAAATTGGAGGGGAATGGGCTCTGATGTCAGTGGCCACAGTGTCCCACAGCTTAGGCTAGAGTGCTTCTGGGTGGCAGCTGATATTTAGGTTAGACATAGGGTAATTAAGTGAGAAGAAAGAACTGCAGTTGTCTGCATGCCTGAGTGGGAAAGATGCTAGTCTCTTTACACTTCACAAATTTAAGTGATTTTAACATATTTAACTGCCAGATGGACGGTAGAAGCATGCTTCTTGGAAGGATATCTATCTACAGATGTCACTGTGCTGCAGACATGGTGTACAATATAGTGTCATTTTGGGGAGGTGTCGTTTGTGCTATAGCTTCCCAGAAACGTTCCTTTTGGTGTCTCTCTACGTTATACAATATTTGAGTTGTAAAACTTTTTCTGAGCCCCAGCCTACATCTGACCCCCCTCATCTTTATTTCTTTCACAATTTAAAAATTACAAATGTTATAGGGATGGCAAAGGATGCTAATGTTTTTGCAGATCATTAATGTGGTGATGGCAAGATAAGAAATCCCAATGTAGGGTGTGTGACGCAAGGTCCATGAGAAGTTATGGATGGTCAACTCCTTGGGAGTTTAGACCTCATGTGGGGGAGGGCACCAGGGTAATTTTGTTGGTTTCTTCCTGCCAGTGTATCTGTCTGCCCATACGTGATATACGGGTACACAGATCTACTGACCGATCTAAAGGAGACCTGCATGGCACCCGCTGATGCAATACTTTACAGGCTCCAAAAGAAATATAACATATGCACGTTTTTTTACCTGAAAAAAAATGTGCATTTATTTTTATTTTTTTAAAAGATGAACTTCTTTATTATAATGTGTTCATCTCTTACACCTACCCCCTTCTCCAAATCCCTATATGACCAGTACATGAATGGTGCACTGCATCCAGCCCACCATTAATTACCAAGCTCCATGTTTTTACCACCTAAATATCAGCATGTTCAAGAAATTGTGGTGAAAATTTTGATTACCTTGGGGGTAGACTGTTTTCCAAAAAGGGTCATTTGGGGAGTGCTTGTACTATTCTGATATTTGATATTTTTATAACGGAAAACATTCAAAGACAAACTATAAATACATTTTTCTCAAATTTCTTTAAACTGTTATGGTATTTAAACTGATCTGGTTATCAAGAGGATATCATCTCTCAAACTATTAACCTTGCAGAATTTTCAATCAATATCTGTTAAACAAAAGATGTGCATTTGATAAAGTTATAAAGTGTGACGGCAATGTTAATAATCTTTTGTATTCATTTAATGCTCATAGTGTTACATGTAATAGATTTTGACACATGACAAAATCTTTTACATGTTTTGCTTCAAAAATGCTAAACATATACAGTCTTTGACTTCTCACATTTCTTTTATGTTTGGTATGTAAGCCATTATCCCAAGGAATATGGAAGGCTTCGAACTTGTCTAATAAAATCGCATTTCACTTTCTTTGGGCAAATAGATGTGCTTGAAATAAGCAGGCAAAATACTAATTTGTGGTGGTTGCATTTTTTTTCTTCAGTTAGCCAACAGGCTCATCAAAAGAAACCAACAGATTCCCACATCAACAAGCTAAATCCTGCCCTCTGTACTACTGTATTCTGATAGTGGGGACTCTTGCTGTTAGAGTACACTGATCAGACCTGCAGCCTATTGTCTGCAAGCTCTGTTTGAACAAAAGTTTTCTAACAGTCCCATTGAACAAAAGTTAATCATTGGATCAACTTTTGTCGAGTGGGACTAAATGGTGATCAGAACATTTTAGATCTCCCTTACAGGAACACAAACAGGGTGAGGAATAGCAATTTGTGATTGATCCAGGTACAGGTCTCATTAAAATTCAACTATTAAAGCGATTGTAAAGTCGTTTATTATTTATATAGGGAAAAAAAAAATGTTATACTTGCCCTGTTGCAGTGGATTTGCATAGAGCAGCCCAGCTCCTCCTCCTTTCGGGTCCCTCTTCTGTGCTCCGGGCCCCTCCCTCCTGTTCAGTGCCCTTACAGCAAGCGGCTTGCTATAGGGGCACCCGAGCTGAGTTACAACTCCCTGTGTCCAGACATAGAGCCCTGCCCCCGCCCTTTCCTGATTGGCTCCTGCTGCTGTCAAAGTCAGCTAGCCAATGGCGCCGCTGCTGTGTCTTGGCCAATCAGGAAGGAGAATCTCAGATGGCTGAGATACTCATGGACATTGCTGGACAGAGAGGGACCTCAGGTAATTATGAGGGGGGCTGCTGCACACAGAAGGCCTTTTATCTTAAGGCAAAGAATGCGTTAGGATTAAAAAAAACGCCTGCCTTTACAACCACTTTAAACTTTTGAGCAATGCCACCGCCACCCACACCCATGATATTTTTCTGCATTTTGGGATCAAGTGAAAAAAAACACTACAAAATACAACCAATCATTCATAAATCTAAATGAATTATTATAAATGATTGTTTAATTAGTCTGTTGGGTTTTTATCCTGATACATGCTCAGATTTTTAAAGCGATCTACAAAATTCTGCTGTTGCTTACAGCCATGGACTAGCACTGAATTGTATTAAAAACTCACTAAATAAAATGGGTGGTCGGGTTTGGGATTTATTTATTAGATCATTTTATTCCTACTGATCGTATTGATACCTGTGTGGCCACCGTTATTTGGCACAATTGGTTAATGCCAACGTTAAAGGTCAACTGCATTTTTTTTTTTTTTATAATGAAAACTGCTGCCCCCACCCTGTGCATGAATAAAGTACCTCAATCATTTACCTGTACCTGAGGTAGAATTAGAAGAAGTGGTTATGAGCTTGGGGTTGCGTAAAGCATGGGAACATGCTCCACTTTGTGTTCAGAGCATACGTCTGTGCAGAAGCTTCACCACCAGCAACACATCACTGTGTACAGCTGCATCTTTCTATCATCTCTATGGGTGGCTGCACATAGCAGTGGGGGTTTGTGTTTGCATATGCTGTATGGCCCCTTTACTAATATTAACCCACCTTCTCCAGCCCTCCTGAACTAATGTGCACTAATACCCTCACCTTCCAACCCCCCCCCCCCTCTCACCAGCAACTTGGTTACCTCCGTAGCATGAGTCTTTGCTGTAGAGGTTTACTGTTGGTTACGCTGAAGAATCTGTTTAAACAATTACATCACGTCATATCCTTTTTTAGTAGTTAATGTGCATTTTACGTTTAAAAAAAAAATTGTACTACTTTGCACAAGACTAGACAAACCAAATGTTATCCATAGGGATGATGCGATTTTTATCAACCTTTCCTATTTTCCTATACTATAGATTAACACCGCTACCTTCTCATAGTGAGTGTGAATCCTACATTACCTGTTTCGTAACACACTCTTGTAAATATGGCTTGGCATCTTATCTTCTCTTTACTACTGTGATACACTCTGCAAACAATTAAATTGTACCATATACCTCTGTACAGAGATTAATGGCAACTCATGATAGGAAGTACTTTTTATAGCCTTAGTCACACTTTTTCTGTTTGCTCAAGAAGATTTTATTTTCTTCTTGAGTATTGTAATCTATTTGGTTTCACTTTTTATTCCTATTTTTTTAAAAGAATAGCTATTTATTGACCAGAAAATAGTGTTTGCATTTTTAAATGCGTCCTTTGAAATACTTATTGTGTTTCAAGTGTAGTGCTTAATTTTTTCATAATTTAAAGTAAACCCATTGGCCATTTAAAAAAAAAAAATAACCATATATGTGTACAACTTGCATTGCATTTGTTCTATTTTCTTCCCCCAAAACAATCCTTGCAACAATGATTAAGCATCTTGATAGGTTGCTGTGGTTACTTCATTGGACTACTACAGGATGTGGGCAGGGGGCATGCTTGTGATTTTACTTACCATTGTTACTTATGTCCTGCATTTTCATGTCTTCCTGGAGTTCTGTTTATAGTGTGCTTTCAGTAAACAAATAATTTGTGTGAATTTCAGCTCTAGCCAGTCTTCTCTTTCAAGTTTTGGACAGAGTGGGAAGATGTGTCGGGTACTTGTCCCCATTGGGGGCATTTCCCCTTATTTCCTGTCTGGAAACAGTTTACACAAATCAGAGAAGGTTATGTCCTCTCGTGGTGTTGTGATCTTTGTCTGTATGTTTCATTGACAACCACTGCTCCTTCCCTTATTTTTATTTATTTTTATTTTTTTAAGATCTGGTTGAAGAGGTTGTCATAAACCATGCATGCAGCTAATTAGGACTGAAAAGTCTTCATTTCTAACCTGTGTACATGTTTCAGGTTATTGATTTACCAGGTACTAAAGGCAGGATTAGAGTGACAGCCTTGGAGATTGCATTTTAAAGGATTTTCTGTACATGTTAACGTGTTACACCTGTATTTAGGGTGTATGTTGTTTAGTATCCCTCTCCTTCCTGTGTCATTGGGCAAGGGTTTCTCACCCCACACCCGCTATCACATTTTAAAAATGCCACCGTTGTGCATCTGCGATAGCTTTTAGTTCTCGGTGAACTTCTAGGGTGCTAATCAGTGCCTTTGTAGTTCACTGACCCTCTCTGAGGTTGAGCAACTGGAGGTATGCGCATAGAGTTGTCAGTGTCTGCTGAATGCAATGCTTTGTGTAGGCATCAGTGTCTAAAAAAAAAAAAAAAAAAAAAAAAAGTGAATCGTATCCTTCGACGAAATTGTCTGAAACGTATTACATATTCTGTCTGCACTGTTCTATTTTAAATGTCGTTTTTTTGTTCTAGTACTGCTCCTTACCTTTTTAACTATTGCTTTTATTAGCTGGAAGAGACTTGTGTGTTCCCATTTGTTCTTTTAGTTTTCCCTTATTACTGAGGCTAAATAAAGTTCCATGATCTCTCATGAAAGTGCCTAAACTGGCCACAGAGGCGGTCCCATCAAAATGATGAAATGGTGTCCGTTAAATTACTCTAGACAGGACTTAGTCATGGTGTCATAGAAAGTCAAAAAGGTAACTGAATCCAACCAGATTGGAACAGGGAGGGGCACAGAGGCTTATAACCCTCCATTAAGATGAGGGAGGGTTAAAACCCCTGTCAGATTTCTTTTTTGCCATCTATGTCCCATTGGGGAGATTGCCCTTCACTTCCTGTTCCATAGCCAAAAGACATGAGAGGAACCCCCCCCCCCCGATCCCCAGAACTAGTGTTCCCACTGAAAGATTTCCCCTGTAATACTTTTCTGGTGAAAACCCAAAATTTTTGGTTTTCTTTCAATAACAGTAAACAGAACAAATAGAGAGGGTGAATCTCCCTAATGGGGGGACCCAGGCAGCAATAAAAACCTAATGCATGTTCTAATCCATCTCCAGTCTGTTCAAAACAAAAAAAAATGCCTTTTTAGTTTCACTTTGCAGGCAAAAGCCATAGATTTAACATGCGTTTTTGTTTCTGTGCTAGTTTATAGGAGTACAAAACCCTGCTTGAAGCTGTGATTGTAAAGTTTGTGTATTAGTGAAGCTTGAGAACAGGTCAATGCTACATTTGTAATATGTGCATTGTTACCAGAAAGTTAAACACCCAGACATGATTCATTTTTTCAGAAAATAATCCTTTTTTAGGGTAACTGGTTGTAGATGGTTCAAATCTTGGCTGGTCCCTGCTGAACAGGGCCAAGATTCGAGCCATCTATGGCTGGCTTAAGGCTGTCCTGAATGGAAATTGGTGTGTGTGTGTGTGTGTGTGTGTGTGTGTGTGTGTATATATATATATATATATATATATATATATATATATATATATATATATATATATATATATATATATATATATATATATATATATTTGCGACTCAAGGCATATTGTAATTGAATTTTATTAAAAATTACCTTTCCAATCTGCAGTTCTGTAAAATGCAAAATGGCTACCTGGAGGTGTTCTGTACACCAGAATGTGTTCCGAACACCCCCCAGAAACATTTCCTGTTTCACTCATTGTTCACTCATTTTCCCAGAAATCTGCACTAAGATACAAGTCAGATATTGGATATCCCCTGCAACAAAAATTTCATTTTTGGTCAGATATTCCCAATAGGAAATAACGTCTAGGATGCAGACCCTACAATTTTCGTCAGGTGCAACAGCTGATTGAGAATTGTGAAACCACTCACATTAGATTCACTTACCACATGGCCACAGGCAAACGCATAGGGATTTCTTTAGAGTAACAAAAGGTAGGAATCTGCAACAAGTTTATTAAAACCCTTGTAATGTACATAGATCACCCAGAGGGTAATGTGTTTTTTTTTCCTCAGCAAAAATTGAGTTACTCCTTTATGCTATCTTTTTTGATATTAACAAAGTAGAGCTTGAGAAACAATAAACAGGGGGGGGGGGGGGCATCTGGGTTGGTGGTTATAATATTCTCTTCTACGTTAAAGTGATATTAAAGGCACACAGAATTGGGCTTAGCCCTGTCCCTGCGCCCTCCTCACTGGCTGTGATTGACAGAAGGAGCCAATGGCTGCTGTGTCTCAGCCAACTAGGAGGCAGAGCCCCAAGAGAGCAGCTGCTCTTGTGCACATTGCTGGATCAAGCTCAGGTAAGTATTATGGGGGGTTGCGGAGGGAGCTGCATACTGAAAGTTTTTTACCTTCATGCATAGAATGTATGAAAGTAAAAACCTTCAGGCTTTACATTTTAATCGCTCCTTTTACACCTTTGCAGCGGATTAACACAAAGCGTGCTAATGTGTGTTGCATTAGAGCAGCCTATTCATTTGAATAGGCTTTGTAGAGCACTAAAATGCATCAAAGTGCATGTAATTGTTTCTTGAAAAGCAGCAAACCAAAGTGAGTTACAGTGCGTTAGGGCAATGCATGTGTGTTGACAAAGTAATGCCCCGTACACATGGTCGGACTTTGTTCGGACATTCCGACAACAAAATCCTAGGATTTTTTCCGAAGGATGTTGGCTCAAACCTGTCTTGCATACACACGGCCACACAAAGTTGTCGGAAAATCCGATCGCTCTGAACGTGGTGACGTAAAACACGTATGTCGGGACTATAAACGGGGAAGTGGCCAATAGCTTTCATCTCTTTATTTATTCTGAGCATGCATGGCACATTGTCCGTTGGATTTGTGTACACACAATCGGACTTTCCTACAACGGATTTTGTTGTTGGAAATTTTATATCCTGCTCGCAAACTTTGTGTGTCGGAAAATGTGTGATGGAGCCCACACACGGTTGGAATTTCCGACAACAAGGTCCTATCACACATTTTCCATCGGAAAATCCGACCGTGTGTACGGGGCATAAGTTTTTTGCTGCCTTTAAGAATTTATGGCACCACAGCACAACATGTGTGTTCATGCAGCATAAAGGTATGAACAGAGCCTTCACATTTATTTGGGATTCGTATGGGAGTGTGACTAGAGTAAAATGAGTGATGGATGTAGGTTGCACTCAAGACCCTTAATAGAATAGTCACTGGAAATTACTTTTATTTTCTCTGTGCAGGTTATATTGTCCCATGTAAGTCTTTTCTAGGAGAATCTTAAATGGCAGGGCTCCAAAAAAACTGAACAGAAAGATGCCGCCTGTACAGAATTTGGTTTCTCCAGGGTATACAGTTGTTAAGGATTTGTCTGGTATGAGTGATAGGCCTCCTGCATCAAGTTGGAGCGGCTAATGCCTGAATGGATGTGGTAGCTGCCGGAGAATGATGCAGCCGTTAGCAGTGAAAAATGTCTTCCTTACAATGCTTGTGCAGCAGGCCATGGAGTGAAGCACATTTTTATAATAAAGGTGATGAATTTAATCGCAAACTGGCAGCCAAATGGAAATTGCAGACCTTGATACTGGTTGAAAATTGCCTATAAAGCAACTCTTGAGAGAGCAGGCTTTAAATTTATCCACCCATTTCGACATTGAGGCGAACACGAGAATAGAAAGATATTTTGGCCTACTTAGTTCTGATGAATAGTGTTTTAACACAATTTTTTTATTTATTTAAAAGTGACACACCTGATGTAAACTGTTCTGTGTAGATAGGATCATTATGTTAGGAATACGTTCTGAGGAATATTTTAATTTTCTTTTCTGCCACTGACTTAATCACTTTTCAACCACTGTACATAGATAAACGCCGAGTAGGTGGGTGTACATTTCTAGAGCATTGTTTAAAAATGGCCCTGTGCACTGCATGTGTGCACGCTGAGTGGAACTGCCATTAGACAGCTTCAGTCACACCCGGGGGGGCTCTGTAACCTTTGTAATGGCCAATCACGGTGATAACAAATGTAAATGCTGCAAGATCCCTCCCCTTTTTCACACAACTATTAATGAAGGATTTAATGGATATGCAGCTGTTCAAGGTGGGGGGTTCCTTAATTTTGTCAATTTTAATTGGAATGGTTTTTTCTAACCTTTTTAGGACTTCCCGTCTCCTAACCAAAGCAGGAAGTGAGTGATAATTCCTAAAATCCCTGGTTGTCACCAGAACTTCCTGTCTCGTAGCCAAAACAGGAAGGGAGTGATAATCCCTGGTTGTCACCAGAACAAGTGTGGAAGATATTCCCACTATTCCTGTTCTGGGGACAACCCAAAATTTGTGATTTTCTTTTACTTTCAATGATATGGGAAAAGAGGACTAAGGGAGGATGAATCTCCCTAACGGGCTCAGACAGACAAAAAAAAAAAAAAACCTGAGAGGTGTTCTGATTCCTATTCACACTATCCAAAACTGAAAAAAAAAAAGATTTGCCTTTTAGTTATACTTTATAGGGATATAATTACAATTTGGAAAAAAAATAGACTTGGCTTATCCTCATGCTGAGGCTTGTTTTCCACTGAAATCCTTAGGTCTTATGCATACTGAAAATAAAAAGGACACTTTAAAGGATGTTTAGCGTTATTTTTATTTCTGCCTCTAAACGCCCCTCTGTTAGCCTGTGTGTCCATGCACACAGGTGTTTAGTGGCTGAACAATAAAAAAAAAACCTCACTTGCGTGTTTTAGAGGAGTGTTTGAGAAAAAAATGATTGATGTGCTAGGCGCATTTAGCGCTTGAGCGTTCATTCCAATTGTCCAGAATAAAATAATTTGGCCAATGGAGTGAATGAATACACAAAACCCTCTAGGAGTGGGACTAGATCAGCACTAAATGAAGGTCAGGAAGATAAAAAAAATATCATTTTATTGGTACAAAAAAAAGATTAAAAACCTTGTAGTACATACAGAAGGATCATTTAGATATACAATGTTGTATCATCACATGTTTATCTATATGATCCTTCTGTATGTTCTAGAAGGTTTTTAATCTTTTTTTTGTACCAATAATTTTTTATTTTTTTTTATCTACTCCTGACCTTCATTTAGTGCTGATATAGTCTCACTCCTATCTATATCAGGGATTATGGCACTCTACCCACTATAGCCAGGTCTACTTTTCTACTTGATGTTCTTAAACTTGTTCTGACTGACTTTTTTTTTTTAATGGAGGGTGCAGGCTTCAATTTAGTAGCAGATTTGAATGCATTTATGGTTGGCAATCACTAACATTTGCCAAAGATTTTTTGACACTCGCATAGTAAATGTTATTGGGACTTGGGGATTCATGGGGAAAGTAGTTGTTTTTAAAAGATCTATTTTCTTGTGCGTAATCTGGATGAGCTTAAAGTGGAGTTCCACCCACTTGTGAGAGGTGGTCTTAAATAGAGGTCGACCGATATGGGTTTTTCTCTGGCAGATGCCGATATTTAGAAATCGCGGCGGCCGATATGAGGCCAATTTTTTTGGGGGCTGATATGTTAAGCCGATTTTTTTTTTTTTTTTTTTCCCTTCATCTCATAAAATCTAACAGTTAGACCCCTTTCACACTGGGGCGTTTTTTAGGCGCTTATGGGCTAAAAATAGTGCCTGTAAAGTGCCTGCAAAACGGCTCCCCTGTAGTCTCAGTGTGAAAGCCCGAGTGCTTTCATACTGAGGCGATGCGCTGGCAGGATGTTAAAAAAAAAAAAAAAGTCCTGCAAGCAGCATCTTTGGAGCTCCTCCACCACTCCTGCCCATTAAAATGAATGCACACCGCTACCGAAGCACCTGCAAAGCGATTCGTCAGTGGCGCTTCACGGGCTCATTTAACCCCTTCCTCGGGCGCTAGCTGGGTTATAAGTACCCCGCTAGCAGCTGAATAGTCCTGCTAAAATGACGGCAAAACACCGCTAAAACTAGCAGCGTGTTACCGTCAACGCATGCCCGCTCCAGTGTGAAAGCAGCCTTAAGTAATAAGTGATACAGAAAATTTCTTATATTTAAACATTTATTAAACAAAACAAACCTCCAATCAGTTCACTTGTATGTATAATTTAGATAAAAAAAAAAAACTATATCTTAAATATTAAATACACAAAAACAGGTAATCAAAACTTTTGGATGAAAAAAAATGGGCTAACTTTACTGCTTAGTTTTTTTTTTTTTTTTGTTATTGCTTTTTTTTTTTTTGTAATTCATTAGTGTATTTTTTCTAAAAAAAAATTATGTTTGAAAGACTGCTGCGCAAATACTGTGTGACATAAAATATTGCAGCAACCGCTATTTTATTCCCTAGGGTCTTTGCTAAAAAAAATATATATGATTTTTGGGGGTTCTAAGTGATTTTCTAGCAGAAAATGCAGGATTTTTACTTGTAAGCAACAAATGTCAGAATTGATTTAGTCTTTAAATGGTTAAACTGAGAACCCCTACACACGAGTTCAGTTCATTGATAAGTAGAAACATTGTATCTTTTTAGCTTCTTTTATCAGACTTGGCAGGCTGCCCACAGAGGAGAGAAGTCGCTCCACCCGAAGACTTCAGGCAACTTGCATTGATTTCTATTACAGAAGTCATTTGCAAGTTGCGCTGAAGTTATAACCGGCCTTTTTTATCAGCACAATCGGCCGATGCCGATTGATTAAAAACCGCTAAATATCGGCCGATATATCAGTCGACCTCTAGTCTTAAATGAAAGACCACCTCTCCACCCCATGTTTTTGGCTTGTTTTTTTTCTAACTTACCTTTTTTATGAAGTACAACCTGTACTTGTGATCCAGCCGGTCTGCGGCGCAGGACCGGCGTGCCCCCCCTCCCCCCATGTCTTCTGGGACATGTGTGTGTCCCAGAAGACAGCTGGCCATTCACAATGCGCCGTACGACTCGCGCATGCGCAGTTGGAAATGGGCAGTGAAGCCGCATGGCTCCACTGCCTGTTTTCCTTAATTAGAGTGGTGGCGCCTGCACCCGATTCAATGGACGGATCAGCCTTGGGGGGCCGACATTGCGGGCTCCCTGGACAGGTAAGTGTCCTTATTAAAAGTCAGCAGCTACAGTGTTTGTAGCTGCTGACTTTAAAAAAAAAAATTGCGGGTGAAACACCGCTTTGGGGGGGGGGGGGGGGTTGGGAGACCTGATTCAGCCCTCCCACTCACACTCTGCAGGTCTGCAGCAGTGATCTATGGCTGCAGATAGAAGCTGAATCAGTTCTGCCCTAGCCTCCTTAAAGTGGGGTTCCACTCAAATTTCTAACTTAATTTTACCCCCTTCAGTTAATTGCATAGATGTTCAAATGCCACACGAAAATTTTTTTATTAATGTAATTACCTTTATATTGTACTTTATTGTGGCACTTCTTGTCTGTCCTCCCATGGGAGTAGGCGTGTTTATTGCCTTTCCCCGGCGCCGCACTGTCTCCTGAGAATTGGTGTCGGGCTTCCTAAGATTCAGTGCGGAAACAATGATCATGCGTGTGAACAAGCTGTGAATGAACAGCACTCACTGCATCCAGGAAATCACTGCTTCTGGGCTTCACATGCCCACAAGCAAGATGGAAACAACCAGCATCACATTTTTTAAGTTATTCTTAAGTACGAAAACAGACAGAGGCGGAAATATTACACCCAAACTGTGAGTATTATTTTGGAATTAGCAAAGTGTCTCAATGACCTAAAAAAAAAAAAAAAAAAAAAAAAAAAAAGTTGGTCGCCGGACTCCCGCTTTAATGACAGGAAGTGCTGCAGCATATCATCACTTCCTCTGTAAACACAGTTGACAAACATTCTGTTTACAGTCTCTTGCTTTTTAGCACATGCATCTTGAGCTTTGTTTAGCAAGATCTTGGGCTTGCACACCTCACTAGAAGATAGACTGTTTGTTTTTTTGTTTTTTTTTATTGCAAACTGTCTTACCCAGAGATCCTGCCAGTAATCACACTTGTGGTTCCAGGCTGACCGCACTACCTGGGTCTATTTAAAAAAAAGAAAAAAATTCTTTGCAAATGTCTCCAGCATTCCCACAAAAATCACAAATACTCATAATGTTTGTAATGTGTGAAATGTCAGTTTCTATTTGCTGTATTTTACAGGGAGAATGTTAAGGCCGCATAAACACGGGCGGACTTTTCGACCGGTTTGGTCCGACAGACTTTCCAGCGGACTTCCGATGGACTTTTGAACAAACGGACTTGCCTAGACACGATCACACCAAAGTCCGACGGATTCGTACGTGATTATGTACACCGGACTAAAATAAGGAAGTTGGTAGCCAATAGCTGCCCTAGCGTCGGTTATAGTCCGTCGGACTAGCATACAGACGAGCTGATTTCTGGGTCCGGTGGAGTTACGATGTAAAGATTTGAAGCATGTGCCAAATCTAAAGTCTCAGATTTGCGACTGGAAAAGTCAGCTGAAGGTCCGGTGAAGCCCACACACGATCGGATTGTCCGCCGGATTTGGTCCGTCAGACAAGTCCGGTCAAAGTCTGACCGTGTGTACGCTGCATAACATTCACAATCATTCAAGAAAAAAAGCTTTAAGGGCTGGTTCATACCACAAAAACGCACTCCAGATCCGTTCTGGATGTGTTTCTGCATGCACATTTTTACTGCATTTTTGGCGCATTCTGGTGCATTTTTGATGCGTTTCTGGATGCATTCCAGATGCTTTTTTTTTTTTTTGCTATTTTTTTTTCCACTGTACTGGGGTCTGGTGCATTTTTGATGTGTTCGTGTGCTTTTGATGCTTTTTACTGCGTTCCAGTACAGTCCAGTGCAGGAAAAATGCAATGCAGCATGTTCTACTTTACTTTTCTGGCACTGGAAAGCTCTGGAGCTGCATGTGGACTGGATGTGGTGTGAACTGGCCGTAAGAAGAAACAGAAAAGTTTAAAGAGCATTCAACCAATAGAAAAGATAGCACTATGGGCTAAGAACATTAACCACTTGCCGCCCACCATATAGCAGAATGACGGCGGCAAAGTGGTTTCAATATCCTGACTGGGCGTCATATGACGGGGGGGCGCGCATCACAGCGAGCATTGTTGCGGGGTGTCTCCGACACCCCGCAACACCGATCTAGGTAAAGAGTCTCTGACGGAGACTCTTTACCACACGATCAGCTGTGTCCAATCACGGCTGATCACGATGTCAATAGGAAGGGCCAGTGATTTGGCTTTTCCTCACTCGCGTATGACAGGCGCGAGTAGAGGAGAGCCAATGGGTTGCTCTCCTGACGGGGGGTCTGTGCTGATTGTCTTTCAGCACAGCCCCCCCCTCGGATCCCGCCCAGGACCACCAGGGAAGCCATCCACACTGGACCACCAGGTATGCCCCCTAGACCCCCAGGGAAATACTAATCTGTGCCCAGGCAGCTGCCAATCAGTGCCCACTCACAATGCCTGCCAGTGCCACCAGGGATGCCCATCAGTGCTGCGTATCAGTGCCCATCGTCAGTGCCGCCTTTCAGTGCCCATCAGTGAAAGAGAAAACTTATTTACAAAATTTTTTAACAGAAACAAAAGCAAAACTTTTATTTTTTTTCAAAATTTTATGTTTTTTTTTTATTTGTTTCGCAAAAACTAAAAACCGCAGAGGTGATCAAATACCACCAAAAGAAAGCTCTATTTGTGGGAACAAAATTATAAAAATTCTGTTTGGGTACAGTGTTGTATGACCGCGCAATTGTCATTTAAACTGTGACAGGGCTGAAAGCTGAAAATTGGTCTGGGCAGGAAGGTGTAATAAGTGCCTGGTATTGAAGTGATTAAACTAGAAGATGAAGTATGAGGAAGGGCTCTGCACTATGTACAAAGTGTGGACATTCCTGTGCTCATGGATAGAGTGAACTGCTGTAGAGAATTCAGTCTTGCAGACTGCAGAGATAAAGAACCCTGTTGTTTATCTTGAGGGATCTGTTGCTGATCTGTGAGATATTTCAGTCAGGTAAACTTGTCAAACAATGGAGTTCTGTCTCTGGAACATTGTGTCAATTCTGTATAACAGTTCAGCTGTCTGCTATTAGGAAAATCTGCACTTTGGTTTGACAGTTTAAAGTTATGGCTGGCCTGGTAGCTGGAACGCCAGAGTTTACACATTTCTGGCACTTCCCTGCCATCCTCCACCTCAACTTGTCAAAAATCCTGTACTGAGCACTCGACCTACGGTACTTATGGCTTAAGGCAGCCAACAGTCAGAACTGAGAACTGTGGGCATTTTGAAGGACATGTATAGGCTGGAGCAAGTTGCTATTTTGTGAATTTTGGAGTGTGTGGTAAAGGTAGAATCCATGTGCAGCTGCAGTTCTCAAGCAAAACTGTTTTGTTTTGGGTAACTCTGGAAAACATCTAAAGCTTCATTAAGGGTCCATTTACACAAGCAATTGGCAAACCCTATGAATTCCAACAGCAAAATCTGTGGCTTCCTGCGTTTGGAATGACAAATGTGTGCAAAGAGATTTGGCCTCTTAGCCCTTAGAATGCAAGTGACAATCTGACGGCAGCTGCAGCTATCCGCAACTGTTCCCACAGCCAGCAATTATCCGCAGTGATCTGTGACTGTTTGCACAGCATTTACCAACAGGGACAATGGATAGTGGCAGGGCAGTTTGTCCAGCCATGGTCCCTGCAGGTAGGCGCTGGCTGTGCAAACGGCTGCCAACAGTGATATTCAACTGCAGCGGCCATTTTATAATGTGGGCTGAGTAGCCACAGGAATCCACAGATTCTTGCCACTGGAATTCACAGGGCTGATCGCCCGTGGAATGGACCCTAAATGTCTGCCATTGAATCCAGATGACAGGGTACTATTCATACTGTACTGCCTTAACCTCCACAGCAAGCAGTGATTTTAAATGAAACTTGCTGACCCTTTTTATTTCAGTTACCCAGCTCTCCTTTTAGAAATGTATACTTGTTCCATGTTAGTGACTTGGAAAGCATTGAGGCAAGTGGGCCAGCATAATACAATTCTCAGTGGTCAGCAATGGCAGCCACATATTTCTGTTAGGAAAGGTTTACTTTTTAAGGGCCAGTTCACACCCGTGTGGGAAAGGCGTGTTCCTTGTGCGTTTCCTACACCCTGTTCAAAGCACACTGCCTTTTGAGATTTTCTGTAGATGGCAATATATTAATGGTGCCTCAAACACAGATCACAAACGTAGTGCAAGTACTACTTTTTGTGCGATCCAGTGTAATTCCAGCCCATTCAAATAATTGGGCTGAAAATCATACTGCAGGGGAACGTATAGGAATGTACACCACATTCCTGTGCGATTCTGGTGTGAACTGGCCCTAATAGCTGATGCAGAGGGAATTGTTCTGCTCCTTATTTTTAGAATTCTAGTAGTTCTTTGGATACTTATGTTGCTTTAAGATTAGTTTTGGTTGGATTTTTTTATTTTTTTTATTGGACCAACAGCAAAAATATTTACAGATGGCATTTATGCGTAAGTCTTTCATACCATGCAGATTTCTTATTTAACATGAAAAGAGATTTATGCATTCCTGAAAGCTCATGTACGATGGATACCATCTGTACACATTACTGTTCCAAAAACAAAACTGGAATACTGCTGTATCTTTTCCCTTTAACTGGTATGACTCAAGGCACAAGAATATTGTGTTTCCATAAAATTAAAAAACTCCTATACATTCAGGTAGACAAAACCTTTTATTTTTTATTTTTCATGGTGTAAGTTGGAGTGTTGTCCTAAGCACATCGTAAACGTGAAGCTGGCCATACACAGGTTTTTATTTATTTTTCAGCCTGTGGGGCAAATGGAAAGAAGTGTAACTGATTCCTTGATTTATGCGCAGATGGACAGATCTGCTGCTGTTGCTATCAGTGTACCCCGGCGGCCAGCTCGTTCGATTTTTCAGGAGGCCACCCACTTAAAGTGGTTGTTAAGCCACTTTCACATCTTCATACCATCCCCTCTGTGGTCCAATCCTGTGTAAAAGATAAAAAAACCCTGCTATACTTAATTTCACAGCTCTTCTCGGCAATCACATGATCTCCCCATCTGATGCAGGAGGCAGGGCCGAGATTCCCCCACTAACATCATTTGGAAGAGGAGAGAGTCAGCCAATAATGTGATCGCTTGGACAGAACTGTCAAATGAGGTATAGCAGGGTTTTTTTTTATAAATCGCTCACACAGTGGCACACAGGATTGGACCACAGAGGGGATGGTATGAAGATGGGGCGGGCACTGTCACGAGCAGACAGGCAGGGGGGGAGAGCACAGAGAAGACAGACAACAGGGCTGTGGATGATGGAGACATGTAAACGAACCACTAGCTCAGCAGCAATGATACACCATGGTCAGTTTACAAAGGGGAGGGTAAAGTCAGGCAGGATAGGCCAGGTAATACAGGTGTTACGGGGTGCCTAATGACACAGCACAAGCACTGTGGTGTATGAAATGCTTTAAAGGAAGAGGATCTTTGTTGACCCCCCCCCCCCCCCAAAAAAAAAACAAAACGTTTTTAATCTATTCAAAACTTGCGCTGAAGTACTAAATCAAAATGAAAATAAGACTGCAGCCGCTGTGCAAAGGTGCTACAGCCTTAGAATTGGTAGAGCGTATAAAACAGTGCTGGCAGCCTATATTATGCAATACACATCCTGGTGATTAATGCCATATACATCAATGTGTTTGTGACATACCAAATCAAAAATACAACAAAATTCTATATAATATGCACAAATCTGTGAAGTGCTTGGTGTGCTTCTATAAAAAAAAAAGTGCGATGGTGCTCCAAAACTTTGCAAAATGTGAGGTGACTCCCCGTTCGGTGATTCCACTCACCAGAAACCATAGACCCCTTTGCAGTCTGGGATCAAACAAGGCAGTGATCTGTTGACCTGGGGGTATATAGGATGGTTTCTCAACAAACTCTTCCAAGAGGGTGCGTTATGATAGGATATGCCACACTCCATTGATGGGAAAAATAGAGAAAAAACTCAGTGAAATACCGCTTAACATAAATTATCATGCGCATTACAAGTGCCACTTACAGGATATTTGGCAAAGACAGGCATCAGTAAAAAACATTTGAGTTCGCTGCTGTATGGCATGTGTTCCATGGAGGCGGAAATTGCATCAATTGGTTAGCATGAACCGGAAGTACGTTGTTGCGTTCCACCCCTCCTCTAGGGCGCCATCGAAGGACATCCTTGTCCTTTTGATGACGTCCTGGAGGAGGGGCGAAACACACTTCTTTTTTTTTTTTTTGTAGAAACACCAAGCACGTTACAGATTTGTGCATATTATAATGAATTTTGTTGTATTTTTTTGTATGTCACAAACACATTGATGTATATGGCACTAATCACCAGGATGTGTATTGTATAATATAGACTGCCAGCGCAGTTTTATACTTTCTAACAAACGTTTTAAGCAAATTTCATCCATTTCATTAGAAACCAGCCATAATTTGTACAGTGTATGACCAGCCTAGGAGTTTGGCTTGTTTGACAAACTGAATAAAACTAGCTTTGAATAGACTGTCTCCCACAGAATGAAAGGCAGGAGAAGCTCATTAGCGACCCCTGCCTATGGGAACAGGGACTGAAACAAATAGGCAGTTATTGTAGTGTAAATTATTGATCAGTTAACTTTTATCAATAAACTTTATTAAATTCTGGAAGCTTCTAAGAAAGGTCAGGTGACTAGAAGTACCAATAAGAAGAAAGAAGAATTATTAACGGTCAACGGCAGCACTTCAAGAAGAAGCATCTCTCCCTCCCTCCCTATGTCGTGGTTCTTATGTGGCTGGTCCCTTCTGCTGTAAGGGGGTATGGTGTATTAACGTTAAAGACGTGTATATATATATATATATATGGTTCGAGCTTTAATGGCTGAACTATTTGGTTTTAATTGTTTGAATATAGTTCAAGCTTTGATGGCTGAACTATTATTGTTTTGGTATGATTTTATTAAGCTAATTGGTATTTTTATTATGCCAATAATAAAGAACCACGGCAATTTTTATCCAAGTCTATAGTCTGTTTGTATTTATTTTAATTTATTATCATTATATTGTACATCAGTTTTCAGCCTCTGATCCCATGATAGGTTGTCCTCCAATAACAGGGTGGGTTTTGCAATGTATTGTGCGTCTCGCCTTCTAAATCTACAGATGAACTAATATATACTGTTTTTATCTTTGACACAGAAAAGAGGTTTTCTAACAAACTGTAAAATTTCTGTTAGTGATATACAATATATAAAGAGCCCTCTCCATTTCAAAACACTTTATTGCCCCCAGCACAGCCAAAAATGATCAAAATGTGACATTGAGGAACAATTAAGGCCAGCCAGCCTTGTATCCGGATCAAACTAGCTCATCTTAATTGTGACGAGGTATTTTGCTGTATGACCTGTGCCTTGGGTAGAGGATATTTTTCCAGTGAAAAACTGCCAAAAAACCCGGCCTGCATTCTTCTATGCCAAAGATAAATTGATGACATTCTGTTATTCTGGACAGGGATAACACATGAACTAGACAGTCTTTTGGTTATTTTGAGCAACAATTCTGTCAACCTAATATACAGTACACCTGCACATGCAATACAGATTCTGTTGCTTTTCTAAAGCTTTTTGTTTGTTTTGACACAGATGGTACTAAAAAAACTATATTGTATTAGAAACTAAAAGCATCAGGCACTGGTGCTGTATGCCTCTTCAGTACTGGTTAATGTTCTGTCCTGTCTGTATCACAATCCATAAGACGTGCTTGTTGGACTTGTTTCCTCATGTTTTTAAAAAAACATATTCTGGCGTGCTTATACAAAGGTATTTTGTAGTACATTATTTTTGTATATTTATAACCATAAAAGGCTTGCAGAAATGGATATAAATGTGTTCATATGTACCATAGCCCACTATCTAGTGTGGCACCCATCTTGAGGAAAAATATGGATGCTGTCATTGCCGGCTGTATCTATGGAGCAGCAGCGTTTAATGTCTCAGAAGGAAAACGGTACTGAAACATTTAGCCTGCCATTGCTGGTTTCCTGAAAATTCTAGTTCCTGGTTGCTTCTATCGTACCTAATTTGTCATGAATCGAAGTAACTGACACCCTGAGCAAGTCTGCACATCAGGAAAATCTAGCGTGAAGTCAGAGCACCTAATGCTCTTGCGTACCTGGTATTGCACTTAAATGACATCCTGGGAAGTAGCATTTTTGGGAGTAGATGATAGCAGTAGCCTTTTTTTTTTTTTTTTTATTTCTCATCACTACGGGTTTACGTGAAAGAAAATTTAGTTTGGGCTATTGCATTTCCATACATGGATGATTGTAAAAAAAAAAAAAGTTACTTATGATTATAGAGAATACAATTATGACAAATATCTGGCATAAAACAAGCAAGCTAGGAATGGAAGTGGAGTTCCACCCAAAAAATGAAAATTCCGCTTTAAGTACTTGTGACCCCTTGACATGCCACATTTGGCATGTCATTTTTTTGGGAGGACGGTGGAGCAGGTACCTAGTTTTGACAGGCACCTAGCTCCCACTTCCCCTCCTGGGTCGAGTGGACATTCACCGCTCCCCCATTCCTCCCTGCAATCTTCTGTTCTGGGACACGTCGCAGGTCCCAGAAGATTGCCTGGCCACTCGCAACGTGCAGCGTGGCTTGCGCATGCTCAGTGTGTGTGCTTCACAGCCGGGCGCCCACACTTGCAATGCCGGCGCTGCAGAGAGGAGGGGGAGAGGAGCGAGGCTTCGGCCGGCCGTATCGCTGGACTGTGGGACAGGTAAGTTTCTGTTTATTAAGTCAGCAGCTACACTTTTTGTAGCTGCTGACTGCTAAATGGGTGGAACTCCGCTATAATTATTTTGAAAGAGAATTGTGGAATATAAAAAATGAACCTGCATACTCACCGAGGAGGATGCAGGATCGGTCCGATGCCACAAATGGCAAAGTGCAGCCTTGTTGTGATGACTTCTTTTGCCATTTAAAATTAATTCTCCTCTTTCAGTGTTCTGTTCTGTGCCACAGTCCCAAGGTGCAAAGAAATTGGTGACATGTAGGCTTTAAGTAAGGCGAAACTTCACCCTAAACGTCTAGCCAATCCCCCCCCAAACCCTGCAGCCCACAACTTCTTAGGACATGTCACAACTCCCAAGAGGCTACGAGAACCATTCACAAGGTGCAGTGGGAAGCTTAGAACTAACTTGTGTGAGGACAGCACCTAATCCCTGGAAAGGTAAGTGTACTTATATTAAAAGTCAGCAGCTACATAATTTGTAGCTGCTGAATTTTATTTATTTAATTTTACATTAGAGACTGAAGAACCTCTCTCCTTTTTAATTGTTTCCCAGTACCGTTACATTTGAGGAATGTCAGGCTCTCATAACAGATCCATCATTTATGGAGCATCATGGCAGCTCCAGATCAGTCAGAGGCTTAGATGGCAGCCTCCTTGGTTGTAAAGTATAGGAGAGTTCAGTTTTAAGGGTAAATGCACACATGTCTGTAATGAAATTAATGACCATCTACTCAGGATCTTGCTGACAGCCAGATCCTGTGTCAAAAAAGCGGAATGGTTCTTAAAGTGTTTGTTTATATGCTTATAGATGTGTTGATGTCCATATAGAGCATGTAGACACACACAATGTCATCTTCCATTCTATTAAACTTGTGCTTGGATGCATATGTGTTTATATGTGTACACAGGTAAATCGCTAACCTTGGACACTCATTTTTCTATTTTTATTTTTCAGATCTGAATGCAGCAGTAGTGCATTGACCTTTACACACTATGTGCATGGGCCCTTAGAGAACAATATAACAGTATTCAGGTCCTTGAAAATGAGGGCAAAAAAGAGAACAAGTATGCAGATTAGTTGCTCTGACGTCACCTTATTTACATGCTTGTCCAATGTCCTCTTCCTAAAGTATTGAACCCAGAGATATGTTGGCAACGAGAAACACCATATTTTTCTCCCTACTGATTTCCTTTTAAGCTGGGGATTTTGACTTGAAGGAATTGACCATGAAGCCTAATCCAATCCTTTAATTCACTTGTAGTCTTCTAGTGATTTACATTTGAAAAATTTTGAATACAACTGTTGTCTCCAAGTCTAGTGAGTTTGCTGTGTGTGTGTGTGTGTGCGCGCATATATAAATATATTAGCTGCTGTCCTCTTGTTAAACCAAGAGCAACACAACTGTTGTATTCCTGAGAGAAAATATTAGTTGTGTTGAGCATTGCAGCCTCCGACAACAGAGGATGTGCACACAACCTGGCACCTGTAAGTGTCAGTTCACGTTAATACATTTTGTTAATTATTGTTGATGTGCAGATCAACCTGCTGTGCATACCTAGTTGTTTGTATCGCCTTCATTATGCTTACTTGTACAGTGTGATGAAGAAAGAATTGATAAAACTCTAGTAATTACTTTTGATTATATGTGTAGGGGGATAGAAACCTCTAGTCTTTAATTTACCTGGCTGGGAGGATTCCGTTGAAATTAACTTCAGCCAGCTGTTAAGATCTATCACAACAGGATGATGGATTTGAAGAAGCTAATGAATTTAGATGGAAAATGCATTGACTGCACTATATGTGCAAAGCTTTAGGCATTGTTAGTCTAAGTTAATTGTAACTACACATGACAGTGTTTGGAAGTGTTGGGTTTACCTTTTTTGTTGACAGTAAAATCACATTAAATTAGAATCATTTGAAAGATTACAGATGGAAAACAAAGGCTTCTAATTTTACATTTTTCAATTGTGAATATCTCCTGTGTTTTGACCATGCAAATCAGGTACAGTATGTGTTATGATATGGATGGCAGAGGCTAGGCTATAAAAAGCTGGATATAAAGTTTACTTTGTGACATTGCAGCATAAGGTTAGCAGCAGCAGCTGTTGGTGGTCTTTATTAATTTACGGTCCTGCATTGAAGAGAAAATGTCACTTTCTTTAGGATCCCAGGAGTATTGACGCCTGTACCCCGTTCCAGATTTTCATCCTCCAACCCCTTTGTTGCTACATACCAGTGTTAATTTCGTTGACTAAAATGAAACATTTTAGTTGACTAAATGAATACTATTTTAGTCGACTAAAATTCGACTAAAACTAAAACAATTGAGATGACTAAAATATGACTAAAACTAAAATGGCATTTTAGTCAAAAGACTAAGACTAAAACGAAATTTGAATTTGACTTCAAAATTAACACTGGCCTTTAGTGCATGTCCATACCTTAAATAATAACATGAGATTTTTCACTCCAGCAGTATATAATGAGTTTGGAAATTGTAGAGAAATGTTAACTAATGCATTACAATTTAATTACACCCATTCGATTTCAGACACGACTAAAAAGTTTTAGTTGACTAAAGTGTATTGGAGATTTAGTCGACTAAATACGACTAAAACAATTGCAGAAGACTAAAATTGGACTAAAACTAAAATGCCATTTTAGTCCTAAGACTGAATTGAAATTTGCTGCCAAAATTAACACTGCTACATGCTTCAGCATTGTGACATAGGGTATAGAGAAACCAATCAGCTTTTCCTGCATTGCACAGTGAGCTACTACTACTTCACTGTGTAATATTGACCAAGCTGATTCACTTTGACTACAATGGTCAGGACCTGGCTATGATGTCTGGCTGAAGTGTCCACATTACTTTGAAGAAAATTTTGGAACATAACCATGAAACCCTTAATTTGTCCTATTGGTATTCTTCCCAATTAGTGCTGTAGTGGTAACCCCCCCGCCCGATGATTTTTTTTCTTCCAAGGTTTACATAAAACCTCATTCATCTTCTGTCCCATAAGCCCTCACCTAGCCCATGGTTCCTCAGGAAAGGGATTAATGGGAAATGTCTGAGACCCATAAATGAGGTATAGAGGAGATATCAGAAATATATAATGTTATATACTATAATAATCTTATACATGATTTATATAGCGCCAACAATTTACGCAGAGCTTTACAATGTAGAGGGGGACAGCACAATAACGATACAGTAAAATACAGAAGGGACAGGAGGGCCCTGCTCGTAGAGCTTACATTCTAAAGGGAGGGGCTACATATTAGTGGTGCACCGAAATGAAAATTCAGGATGCAATTGCCTGAAAAACTTAAATGGATATCATAATAATTAAAATATATAAAATAAATATAATTTTTTTTTTTTACTTTTTAATTAATAGCTTTTGTAGTGCTTTTGCGTTAAAACAGCGCAAGAAAAGCTCAAGAAAAATGCATCCCATTAAATTCTATGTACGTCTTCACACTGATCTGTTGCGGTGTAACACGCCTCCCAATTGAATTGCATTGAAAACGCGGTACAAATGTACGGTTTTTGAGTCGCATGTCCTATGAAAATCGCGTGTGGTTTTCGATGGCCATTATCGGTACCCTTTTTTAAAAAATGTTTTACCTTAAAAGTATTGGAGCTAGGGGTCGACCTATATAATTTTTTCAGGAATCATACTGTTTTTTTTCGGCCGCCTTTCAGGCTGATATCAGGTGCCGATATTCTGTAAATCGCTGTCACCTGCCATCCAGATGCAGCGTGTCACTGGCTGCTGTCACCTGCCACCCAGATGCAGCGTGTCACTGGCTGCTGTCACCTGCCACCCAGATGCAGCGTGCCACTGGCTGCTGTCACCTGCCACCCAGATGCAGCGTGCCACTGGCTGCTGTCACCTGCCACCCAGATGCAGCGTGCCACTGGCTGCTGTCACCTGCCACCCAGATGCAGCGTGCCACTGGCTGCTGTCACCTGCCACCCAGATGCAGCGTGCCACTGGCTGCTGTCACCTGCCACCCAGATGCAGCATGCCACTGGCTGCTGTCACCTGCCACCCAGATGCAGCGTGCCACTGGCTGCTGTCACCTGCCACCCAGATGCAGCGTGCCACTGGCTGCTGTCACCTGCCACCCAGATGCAGCGTGCCACTGGCTGCTGTCACCTGCCACCCAGATGCAGCGTGCCACTGGCTGCTGTCACCTGCCACCCAGATGCAGCGTGCCACTGGCTGCTGTCACCTGCCACCCAGATGCAGCGTGCCACTGGCTGCTGTCACCTGCCACCCAGATGCAGCGTGCCACTGGCTGCTGTCACCTGCCACCCAGATGCAGCGTGCCACTGGCTGCTGTCACCTGCCACCCAGATGCAGCGTGCCACTGGCTGCTGTCACCTGCCACCCAGATGCAGCGTGCCACTGGCTGCTGTCACCTACCACCCAGATGCATGATATATATATTATAATGTTTAAACCTGAACACATATAATTTGCACAGGTTCTATGGCTAATTTAATGCAGATAAGGCACCGAGTGAGTTTAATACTTTAATCGGCCACAGAACCTAACCTGTGTAATATGCGTTTGGGTCTAAAGGGAAGAGGTGGCAACACTAATAAATAGATATAGAGGGATATTACACTGGAGATCAAAATTGGAGAACAATTTGTGAACACTTGATTTATTCAGAATGATGTGATCTTCAATGCTCAACATTTGATGTAATTTTTGTTGTGGTTATACCATGCTAATAGCACAGTGTTTTTCAAAATAACTATGGCACTTCAACAGAACCTTTATTTTATGGAAAACAAAATGATCAAAATTGGGGAACCGCATTGACTGTAGCACGGAGAAGGTTTACAACTAAAATTTCTGAAGCTTACAACAATCAACAATTGGTAGGAAGTGTACAGGCCCTTGCTTTGAATGATGTCCGCACATTTGCTGCCACAGGACATCACTAGTTTCACAGTGCTCTGGTGTGATTTTTATTCCACTCTTCTTCCAGTCTCTTCCACAGTTCGGGGACTGTAGTGGGTTTCTTGGCCATAAGAAAGATAAGGTATTCTCTAATTTTGATCAATGAAATATGCTTAACAAAACTGCTCTTTTACTCCTGTTTAGATAATTTCTAATAGGACTAAGCAGTGACCTTGAAATTTGGGAAATTGTAGGTTTATTCTCTAATTCTGCGTGTGTAACCGGGGGGAGAGGGTTGGGGGGGCTCTAGTGCGCATGCGCTCCTATAGGGGAACCCGAACCGGATATGACATCAGTGAGCAGCGCGTGGCTCAGTCATTTCCCGTGGGGCATCCTGTTCTTAAGGCGGCGGTAGTCGTTTCTGTTTGGACATTGATTCCGGTGATGGAGATGAGCGGTGAAGAGGCCAGGGCGAGCTGCCCTCAAGGTTGATGTATCTATATGTGGATGCTTTCATCTTCCCCAAGGTGTCTATTTGTGGATTAGGTTGTGTTGTAGGTCCTAGTAGCATATGCTGGTCTGACAATTGGAAATTGGTGTGTATGCAAGGTGGATATGGATGGGTTATTGTGTAAGGGGAGGGTACATATTGGCTGTCTCAAGGATATAGGGATAATGGGAGGTGTGTATGGTATTGGAGGTGGTCTGCATGTGTATGTAGTGTTCTTGTGGGTTGGGGGATATGGGAGGAATGAGGGGCTAGTTCCCATGGTCTCTTGGTTATTGACAGTGGGCTGTGGTTATAGGTTTGTTCATTATGTGCTAAGGTTGATTGGAGTGGTTGGGCTGTTGTAGGATGCTGCTGATGTTTGAATTGCTATGAATGTGGGTTGTATGGTGATGGTTCTGGTTGGTCTGTGAGTATTTTACGTGTATAGATATATATGTTGACGCTTGTATATTCTTATGATTGGAATATATTGGGTTACTGGTTTCTTCTGGTATGCTTCACGTGTTATATGTAGGTGTGGTGTATGTTTTCTGCGCGTGTCCTTGGGGTTTGGCTGCCTTCAGATTCATTTACGTAGTGAATATACATTGGATTTGTGTTCCTCTAAGCTATCATAAATTACTAGAATCTGTTATGATGGATCTCCTGCATATTGGTATTTTTTGATGTTGTAGATTTTTATCGTTTGATGCCTGCCCTTTCCGCCTTGGCCATGATCCAATGTCCACCAGACTAGGCTAATAGCTCTGACACAATTGACTGTTAGCCGGATGATGGTTCGTTTTTCCTTTGTGATGCTGGAGGCTATCCACAGTTGATGTTTTGTAATTGGTGAGAATTAATGTTGTGTAAGTTTTTGATAAATGTTAAAGAAATTCATAAGTATGTAAATGTGATTATAATATCATCTTGTAATTTGACAAATTTAGATGCATGTAGAGTTGCCCAGAAGAAGCAAATTTGTGGCTCTGCATTCGAATTACTCCATGTACCAGCATTCTCCAAGTTTCAAATAAGATCTAAGTATCATTGGCAAATGCCATATGTGGCTCTTTGAACTATTTCGTTAATCTTTTATGATATTTGTTTTTTGTAACAATAAAATTATATTTTTAAACTATTATATTTTCCCGTGCTTACCTCAGCCTTAAAAGTCCTACTGCATTATGGGAGAGTAGTTTCCCCCATTCCTTTAAATATATCTTCTATAAGGATGTGGAAGTGACTAGTTGCCCCTAGAACTGGTCTAACAATTTTACATGTACTATACCTTGTTTATTTTAAGAAACAAAGTATGCCTTTACAACCACTTTAAGATTGAAACAAACCCCAAATGCGTGTTTGGCAAATCTTAAAGCCGAGTTCCACCCAAAAGTGGAACTTCCGCTCATTTCTCTCCTCTCCCCCTCCGGTGCCACAATTGGCACCTTTCTGGGGGAGGGAAGACAGGATACCGGTCTTTAACAGGTAATCTGATCCCACTTCCGGGAGTCCGTGGCGCGGCCCGTGACATCACCGCGGGGCTCCCTCCTCCTCTCCCTGTCGCCAGACCAGTAGGAGAGAGGAGCGGGGCCTTGCGCATACGCAGTAGGGTTCCCGGCGTGAAGCTGTAAGGCTACACTGCTGGGTACCCTTATCTGCAATGGCGGCAGCAGCACCCGACAGCTGATGGAAACATCAGCTGCGGTGCCGACAATGCTGGACTCCAGGACAGGTAAGTGTTCTATTGTTAAAAGCCAGCAGCTTCACGATGTTTAGCTTCTGGCTTTTATTTTTTTTTTATTTTTTTGGACGGAACACCGCTTTAAAGAAATTTTTTTTTTTTTTTTTTTTTTTTTCCATGTAGAAAATTCTAAATCTGTCAATTTGCTCGTGCAGTGTTTTTTAATAGGACTTGGTGTGGCCATGGAGCAAAGTGATAGCGGGCGCTGAGGCCCAACAAATGCACCCTTTGATTTTGCTTTGTTCAGTGGTACAGTTTATATATCTACAATTTTTAGCATTTGGTGAAAATGCAAAAGGAAGTATTTTTCAGCAGTTTGACCAAAATGCATCTTTCACAGAGGCCAATACAGAATGTAAATGCACACATTTGCATTTTTATGCATTTAACATAAGGACTAATGCTTATTGGAAACTTATTTCTTAAAGTCACCCAAGAATGCATTACAAAACATTCCAAAATAATAAAAATGCCTCACAAGACAAATGGAGACACATAGAATTGTGCAGGTGTTTGTACTTGTAGAGTACTACTTGCCAATGAAGCCTGCTTCTGTGGAATGTTTTACAGGAAATGGCAAGGGGAGTAATAGTAGAATGAAGGCCCTATAGAAATGTTTTTGTTGGTTGGAATACATTGACCAGTTTTAAAACTGGCTAATTGCATTTCATGTCAGACCGTTGTGGCCTGTGCTGTACACTGATGGGGAATAAAAGTGGTGATAAAAGATAATTTTCAGACATAAAAATGTCAATAAAATATTTCCAGATATCCAAATTATTTAGTGTAAATACTGGCTCTTGCCACTAAATAACTCCAATAAGCTTTTACAGATTTAGCTTTGTTTAGTTTATACACAGAATAAACATGTGTATATACATTTTAGGACTTTAGTCTTTACAGCTGTCAAGCTTTTAACTGATTGGCCAAAGAATTTAGAAATCATGTAATTGGGGGGGGGGGGGGGGATTTTTTAACACATTTATCTGGGTTTGGAGCTGTATCCAGGAAAACGAGATTCTCTAATTCTGCTGTGCTAGTTTGCTCATTGTATTTTCCCTGCCTGAATTGGAACCTGCAGGTGAGGGAAGATGGATGTGTTTTTATCTGCCTCCTGTCAAGTAGAGGCGCAGCCAGCTGTAGTGTGGGTTATCTATCTCAGGACATATATCACATGACTTTGTAACACTTGGAGATAATAATCACATACTACATAAATCACTTGTTTTCATTGTCTCGTAGCCAAGAGTTGTTTAACCTTTTAATTTTAATGTTATCAAGTATGTTTACTGTAATAGGTTTTACTAGGTTTTAATGGGTCTTATTTTGCAAAGATTGATGTAAAGAAAACTAGAGAAATTGTACAAAACAGTATCTAACCTTTTGTCTGATCCGCTGCCTTGCTGTTACTGTACATGTTTTATTTGTCCATTAGTTTTATTAATCTGTGCTGCTGAACTTTTTTAAGGCACTATGACTTTCCAGTTGTGGATGTGCTTTAGTAGGCTGGTCTTGTCTAAAGAATGCCCCAGCATGGAGAGATGAATTGCCCATGAGGGAAAAAAGTCAATAAATATTCTCACCTTCCGTACTGCAGGCTGTGATGTCACACTACTACCGATGAGATTCTGGGAAATGTAGAGTGGCCCAAATCTCCAAATATGGCACTCAAAAACAGCGCAGGTGAACTTTCTTGCAGGAGTTTGGATGACATTCCTCAGGATCTCATCAGAAAGAGCATATTGCCTCATGTATGCCACGGACGCACCTCCCTATAAATTTTCATCTAGACTGCCACAGTCTGTCATACAGGAGGGGGTGTGTAAGGTAAAGAACTTCCAGTGGCGTATTGCATTTCTGCAGGCATGTTCACCACTCTGGCCTGGATATGTGCTCAACAAGTATGCAGTTTAAGGCCCCATTAACACAGTTAAAAACATTGCACACAGATGTGTATGGGGTACTAATGTTGATCTGTGATCACTGGTGTCAAAAAAATAGGACACCATGGCTCCTGGGGGAGTACATTTTATTATGTATGCTGTGCATAGCCTGGTTCTGCAAGCAATAGCCATTGTTTTATGTTGTGAAATAGTTATGCCCTTAAAGTGATTGTAGAGGCTGTTTTAAAAAAAAAAAAAAAAATATTATACTTGCCTCCTCTGTGCAGTTGCATTTGCACAGAGCAGTCCGGTTCCTCCTCTTCTTGGGTCCCTCTTCTGTGCTCCTAGCCCCTCCCTCCTATCGAGTGCCCCCTCAGCCAGCTCTCTATGTGGGCGCCTGAACCGAGTCAGAACTCTGTACCATTCAGACATTGAGCCCCAACCAGACCCCATCCACTCTCTCCCCTGATTGGCTGACTAATTTTGATTGACAGCTGCGGGAGCCTATGGCACCGCTGCTGTGTCTCAGCCAATCAGGAGGAGTGTCTGGGACAGCTAAGACACTCGTGGACATCACTGCAGAGAGAAGGGGCTCAGGTAAGTGATTAGGTGGGGGGGGGGGGGGGGTGCTGGGGAGGCTGCTTCACACAGGTTTTTTAATCTTAATGCATAGAATTCATTAAGATAAAAAAACCTTCTGCCTTTACAACTCCTTTAAATTCTACACCAGTTTATTAAAGAATTTCAGAAGCCAGAGACTGCCAGTCAAGTCGGCAGTTTCAGAAGGTGGCCAGCAGTGGCAGCCTCTATTTGTTCATGTGGCATCTTAACTATAAACGCAAATCAAATGAGGTCCAGTTCTCTTGATAAAGACCACACTTGTTTACATAATTTTGCAGCTGAATAGTTCAAGAAATGCTTTGTTGCCCCACATTCTGGGATTAAATGGTATAAACTGCAGATTATACTACGAAATTCATTATCAAAGTAATATCTTTTTCTAGAATTAAGTAGGTGTGTCCCTCACCTTTTTTATCTGAGTTTGACCGTTCTATCAACATTTCTATTGCATGGTGTGCTAAGTACGCCTCTTTGTGAACTTGATGAATCCATTTGCTTTTCTTTAATTAAACTCCAAATGCTATCTGAATGCCTTGTGTACTGAATAGATTTTTTTCATACATTTTAAATTGTAACTCACTAAAAAAATACAGTATATTTGTTTAAAGGAATTAAATTTACACAAACTTATATATGCAATATGTGTTTCATTTAATGCAGTATAGGTCCTATTCACAAAGCTTTAAAATCAGAAAAAGGAATTTCATTTTAACCATGTGAGGGAACATTCACATGGGTGCAAGGACAGAATTCAGTGCATTTGTGCCCTGGACTCATAGGTGTTTGCGTATAGACAGTTTGGGGTTGATTTACCAAAACTGAGAGTGCAAAATATGGCGCAGCTCTGCACAGAAACCAATTGGCTTCCACTTTTTACTTTTGTGAAAGCTTAAGGCCACTTTCACATGGGGCGGAGCCACTCCGATCCGCTGGACGGATAGTGAACTTATCGTCATCCATCTGTTTTCAGAGGATCTGATTGGATGGCAGGTTACTGTAAGCGGACACATCTCCGCTGACATCCACCTTCCTATACAAGTCAATGGGTGGCCTGCTTGGATCCGCCTGAAAACTGACAGGCGGATCTTTGCGGGCCGATCGTGTGAAAAGGGCCAAATTGAACAAGCTGAAGTTAGAAGCTGATTACCATGCACAGCTGTACCAAAATATGCACTCCAGTTTTAGCTTATCAACCCTTTGTGTTCAGGGCTGCTCATCTGTCGCTGTGAGCATGTAATTGCTTGGATGCGCATACAGCCACAGCATCTGTCAGCCAGTCATCAATTTGTACAGGCTGCTGCTGTACACGCATCTGAGCAGTTACATTCATACAGGGACAGATGAGTGTGCCTGGACACAAATTGTGTCTAGAGCCCAAGCAGCTCTCCCTCCCTTCTATGTGCTGTATATAACTGCTACTGTGTGAGTACAGACACCAAATCAGTCAGCCTGCCAATGGTTTGTACAGGCTGCTGACTGCGATGGGACGCAAACACTTCTAACTCCTGGGCTCAGAAATATACTGAATTCTGTTGGGGTATGGCCTTCTACACTTCTGTGAATGAACACTGACTGTAATTAAAATTTTCTGAAAATAACACTTCTTTGAGAATAAATATCCTTATCCTGTTTATTTCACTGCATATGAGATATATAGATATACATACATTTTTTATTTTTTTTTGCTGTATGTTAAACAATGCATTTAACAGGATCTCTTTCCAAAGAGACATGCATAGAATTCAGTCTGCTTCCTCAGTTAATGCATCCTTAATGATGACATAGCTGGATATAGCTGTTTGTAGCTGGTGTTTGATTTGGGGTGCACATGTACTGTGCTGCCTCCTCCAATTCTCCTCCTCAGATGGAGAGGCAGCTGTATGGTGTGCCGCCAGTGCTGTCAGACATTTCCTGTGACTTTTTGTCAAAGAACTGCATTCTTGAAAATTGACAGGTTCTGTCTAATGAAACCTAGACATGTCTTTCCTCAAAACCGTTGAATGTCTATCAGTTTGATAGTTTCCTGGTTTTGTTTAGTGCAGGTTATGGAAAAGTGATGGAGTACGGTGTGTGTGTGTGTGTGTGTGTGTGTATGTATGTGTATATGTATATAGATAGAGATATAGAGATATATAGATATAGATAGATAGATAGATAGATATATATATATATATATATATATATATATATATATATATATATATATATATATATATATATATATATATATATATATATATAGAGATATGTGTGTATATATATATATATATATATATATATATATATATATATATATATATACCGTATATACTCGAGTATAAGTCGAATTTTTCAGCACATTTTTATGTGCTGAAAGTGCCCCCCTCGACTTATAATCGAGTCAAGCACTTTTCTGCAGCAAAAAATTTCATTTTCCGAACCGACTTTGGGGCCCCGTATCTCAGGACCATTTGGTGCTAGGAAACCCAGTGGAACTGGTACCACAACATATCCAAAGCTGAAGTTCCTAGCACCAAGTGGCCCCGAGATACGGGACCCCAAAATCGGTTCGGAAAATGTCATTTTCTGCTGCAGAAAAGTGCTTGACATTTTCTGAACCGACTTTGGGGCCCCATATCTCAGGGCCACTTAGTGCTAGGAACCCCAAATTTGGTGTGCAAACCCACTGGAACTGGTATAATAACATATCCAAAGCTGGGGTTCCTAGCACCAAGTGGCCCTGAGATACGGGGCCCCAAAACCGGTTTGGAAAATGTCATTCTCTGCTGCAAAAAAGTGCTTGACATTTTCTGAACTGATTTTTGGGGCCCTGTATCTTGGGGCCACTTGGTGCTAGAAACCCCAGCTTTGAAAATTATATGGTGCCAGTTCCACTGGGTTTGCACACCAAATTTGGGGTTCTTAGCACTAAGTGGCCCTGAGATACGGGGCCCCAAATTCGGTCAACTGTGTCCATCTGCAGCAATGTCATTTCGGGACCCTTTGGGTTCAGAGACCCCAAATTTTGGCTGCAGCTAGGGGGCATCTAGGAACCCTTAACTACTAAGTTTGAAGTTCAGGGGACCTATGGCTGCAAATGTGCACAGTGATGCTGCAAATGGGCATTGTTGACCCTCTTTTCCACTTACAGTAGCTGTGCATTTTTCACCCTCGACTTATACTCGGGTCAATAAGTTTTTCCCATTTTTTTGTGGTAAATTAGGGCCTCGACTTATACTCGGAACGACTTATACTTGAGTATATACGGTATATATATATATATATATATATATATATATATGTGTATGTATGTATGTGTATGTATGTATGTGTATATATATATATATATATATATATATATATATGTATGTATGTATGTACATAAGTGAACAAAATCTGGATTATCTAGCACCGAAATCTTCCAGTATGCCGTAAATGCTTCTTGACAAATATTCTGGTAGCATTCAGCCAAGCCATTTAAACTGCAAGCAAGCTATCTGCATCTAGAGAGCCATGTGTCAATTACCACAGGTTACAGGAAAGAAATTCGCTTGATTTCCCCATCAACACGTAGTGTTGATGAGAGAATCCCTTCTGCCGGGCCATTGCCAAGACAGTGATTATTGCTAGCGGCTCATCTTGGTACATTTAGCCTGCCCATTAACAATTCAAGTCTTGGGCGGTTCCTGCTGAACTGGACGAAATTCGAACCGTATTTGGCCGGCCGGCCTTGGACATTTCTTTCTTGACCTTCTTCATGTTCTTGTGCACATAATTTGTAAACAATTTACAAATGGTTCATTGCATTGTACAGCAGCTGTCATCTAAATGGTCCTGTGTATAATACTAATCAAGTTGTGCTTTTCCGAGCATGGACCATGCTGGCAGTGCCTGGGTTAACCGTTCTTGGTGAGAGGGTGAAACAATAGTAATATCCGAGCAAAGAGGCCATTGTCATTTCATATACAGTCAGTTTATTATTAACTGTATTGGGGTTGTGAGGAGTTAGCAAATCCTGCTCAAACAGATTAGCCTCCATTTGAAATGATGAGAGCTGTCAGCTAGGACTCCTCTATGAAATTGCGCTGCATGTACAGAAAGATACATGCATGTTTTTATAAATATTGAATTGGCTTTATTATCTCGCTGTTCTGGCAGATTAAATAAATTGAAGATGTGCACATATTTTAAATCTAAACCAATGACTCACGCAACAGCGACCTGCTTCTGTCCTTCTCTAGCCCCCTTCTCGTCTCTTGCTGTGTTGCATTTGTAACATAATTATGATATTTGTGTGTGTGTGTGTGTGTGTGTGTGTGTCTGATCTCGACTGTGGGTTTAGATGACTAGTGATGCACAAAGAGAAAACAGATGGATGCTGAAATTCAACTTTGCATATCTATGGCATCCGCACAGCAAGTTGAGCAATCATAATGATGCTAATAAATTTGCTTTCATAGAGATCTCAACAAATGTTGAATATAAATTGGACTTGTAAGAATGCACAAAAGGTTTTAGTAGTTTTGAAAACTGCAATAATTTAAATTGTTCTATCAAACATTAAACTAGAGAGTGTGTGTTACAGGACCCTGATGCTAGCTCTGATGAGATGAGCTGTAAAGGGAAAGGACACTATTGGAGATTACATGCTCTTGCAATGCTGCCAGGGACACACCACAATAAATACAATCCTTTGCTTAGGATTCTTTACCTTAAAATTAAACTCCATTATTCAGTTATTACTGGAGGCCTTTGGCTAAGCAAAGTAGATGTATGGCACAGCAGGGACGTGTGGTTGTGAACATAAAAACAAACAAAAAAACACCCCCCCCCACAAAAAAAAGCTTTGAGGGCTAATTTGGGGAGTAGGTAGCTGAAGTCCTACCTCACCACTGAGCAACATTTGGGGCTCCTGCCACCTATAGTTTTAGAGATACAGGGCTTAATGTGCAGCCAGTCAGAAGCCAGAGAGCGGCCAGTTTAAATACAAACTGGCACACACTGTTTGCAGCAGACTGAGAGGATGAGCTCACAGTGCCTCTCCTCACTTCTTGACAGAAGCACTGAGCTCAATGGACAGCTTAGAACCTTGGACCAATGGTAAAGCACCATTGGAACATGCTGTTCAATAAAAATGCTGCAGTGGAGGATCTCCCCTCACTGCAGTGTCATAGAAGGTTCATGTGTCTTAAAGACAAATGCTCCCTTCCAGCCCAGCCCTCTTAACTAGAAGGAAAAAGCATGGGTTTATGGGTATAAGATGTACCATAATCCCATGTTTTTCTCACACAGTTGAGAGGGAGAATGAGAATCTGCAGCCCACTGAAAAGGTACTGTTTTAATCAAGCTAAATCATATAATATGCTATATGTTATAATCATTTTACTATTTATCCATTTACTGTGAAATTACTGATTTGAAGTTATAACTTAAGTAATTTGTCTGTTAAGCCACCTGCTTGAGTACCGTTTTTGAAAATATAGTAAAATACCGTAAAAACACTATATATAATTATTTGTATATTACTTATGGTAATAAACCACTTGCCATCCAGGCCAATTCTGACACTTCTCTCCTACATGCAATTGTATATCGATCACTAAAGTTAGCCTGTTTTTTTTTTTTTTTTTTGTATAATGTGAAAGATGTTACGCCAAGTAAATAATTACCTAACATGTCACGCTGTAGAATGGCGCCAAACTTCGGTACTCAATCTGCATAGGCATCGCTTTCAATTTTTTTACTTGTTACATGCTTAGAGTTAGAGGCGATCTAGTGCTAGAATTATTGCTCTTGTTTGAATGTTCGTGGCGTATGTAACCTGTGTGTATCTGGCTCTGATACTAGCCAATACCTCACCAGCCAATGACCTCACCACACGTCCCTGCTGCACAGTAGTAGTATTTAATAAAGCGGACCTTCAGTCATTTTTTAAACTTTCCATCTATTAAATCTTCTGCCCTTGTTGTTTTAACTTTTTGGATAGCAAAACATTTTTTTTCTGCCAATAAATACCTTATTACAAATTATGTGAACAGACTGCAGTTCCTCTTTAAAGGGCCAGCATTCCTGTTTTAGCAGAGATCAGATGGCAACACCGGAAAATTTCAAAACCAGCTTATTGATGTACTATTCATGCTGAATGCCACCCCAACGCCCTTTGCCAATTGATGAGTACACTGCCAGAAATAGTAGATGCATTGATTTTGGCGTGATGAGAAGTCCATTCAAATTGGCTGCCTTAACGCAACTCACATTAACGTCCATGTGCTACTGCACCACAGTAGTGTAAATGGGCTCTCAAAGCTGCATCTGAAAACTTTTGCTACTACAATTTTTATAGAGAAGTCTTTTTACTCCATTTTGGGTTGTGGCAAATGTGATGTTGGCTGTTTATCATAGCAAAGGTGGTTTTAGTGGCACTGTACAAGAATGTTTCTCATGAGTGTTTTTGTAGTCCTGAAGAATTGGAAATCAAAAAAATAAAATAAACGAAAAAAGACAACATGTTTACCTTCTCAGCTGTTCTTTGATATCTCATTAAAAAAAATCTGTATTTTTATGATTATTTCTAAACCCCATAAAACCCCATCTCCGTGAGTGGCATAAAATATTGACCACTTTCCCATCACTGTGTGTGTGTGTGTGTGTCAATACCCAACACCTTGTATACCTAAGCGAGATGAAAACATCTAAAAACCATGAGGAGATAGGCTTATACCATAAACCAGCAATGAGCATTTATTGTATAGACCAGCATACGAAAAATAGACAGTATATGTAGTCAAACGACCCTAATGTGTTCGGGTGATAGGAGAACCTTTTTTTTTTTTTTTTGTGTTTAAATTATGTTGGTCTTGGCAAGCAAGAAGTCCTCCATTGCCCCCTAATGATTGCAAGCTAATCATTGTCCTTTTAAATGACCTTTCCATTTCAGTCTGCAATTTGTGTATTTTACTGATCTGCCAAAATTCAGTGCAGTATGGCAACCTGGATATGGCTTGTATATCGCTTGTATATCATCGATGTACATCTGCTCCCAGAAATGTTTCCTGCTTCTGTGACTGGCTCACTGATTTTCTGACATGTCCACACTGAGATACAGGTCAAATTTTAGGCATACCCTGAAATAGATGTAATTTTTGTTGAGAATACTCCCTAAAGGTTCACCACTTTCAAATGAATGTCGACACTGCTGCTTTCCTTATCAGAACATTGAGATTTCACTGTATGGTTAGAGTAACCACACAGACCCCTCCCATTCCAGAAACAGTCTGGAAAGAACATGATGAAACCAACAGAAATAAGGATAGGAATCTGCAACCAAGTTTGCATTGTATATAGATTAGGCAAAGGTGATATCACAATTTTAACACACGTTGACTTGCAATTTAAACAATCTCATCCATATAAGCATTGTTCAATATATACAGTATTTCTCTACAAAGATCCACCAATGGAGAAATCGGTTTTGCATTTGTCCCTGCTTTTTTTTTTTTTTTTCCCCCCACTTCAGTTACTCGAATCATAACCAGTAATGCAGATAATTCATCCACTTAGCAAGTTATTAGTCCTGCAAAAAAAGTTAATTTGGTTAACTTACCACAGACATTATCTGTGCAACCCTTAAAGATGTAGCGGATCAACTTTAATATGTTTTGTCTGCTTATTATCCACATTATTTCAGTGCTTATGTATGCTACTTAATATCTGGTTCACCAAACTCAATTGTCCAGTTCATGAATTGTTGGTAAAATCTGGCAGCTCAGCAACTTTTATCCAGGGCATTGGTGACTATAGTTGTATCATGGCATGCTGAGATGTCCTCGGACACCTATGTTTCCTATTAAAGCAAGACTTCATCAGGGCATGGCTCGGTTAGCCCCCCTCACAACCAAATGTCAGGGATTGTAGCCACCCCCATAGCTCTATATATGCACAAAGAAAAATATTGCTATAAATACAACAATGATAATTTGCCTGTTCTGTGCAGCGGTTTGGCACAGAGCAGCTTTGAGCCTCCTCTAATCTGGCCCCCCACCTGCGTCCCTGGCCCCTCCCTCCTGCCCAGTGCCCCCAGAGCAAGCAGCATGCTTTTGGGGCACACAAGCCAGCTAGCTCCAGTGCCGCGGCTTTGCGTGTCCTTTCACACACACAGTTGCATGAAGGTAAATAATCTCAAGCCTTTAGAACAGGGGTCTCAAACTGGCAGCCCTCCAGCTGTTTCAAAACTACAAATCCCATCACGTCTCTGCCTGTGGGAGTCATGCTTGTAATGGTCAGCCTTGCAATGCCTCATGAGACTTGTAGTTTCACAACAGCTGGAGGGCCGCCAGTTTGGCACCCCTGCTTTAGAACCACTTTAAGCCTACGAAGTCACAGTAGAAAAGATATGGACATGCCTTGTGAGTTACTGAAAACAAATTTCAACATGTATTGGTTTCAGCCCTCCTACCACTTGCATATATTGTCCACTTTGGAGTAAGCATGGCTCTGGGCTGTTGGAAAAGGAAGTCCACAGTATTTTATCCTATCCTAGTTCTATAAATAATAGAATTGACTTGATCGTATAGTTTTTATTGGCTTTTACTCAACATGCAAATGGCTGACAATTTTCACTGAAGGATGTCATTGCATATATTACATCTGTGGTTTAATTTTAAAGTAATGCAGAAGAATTTTAACATCCATACTATTGAGGACAACCATCCTTTCTTTACATGAGGATGTACTCTGTGAAATATGGGGTGAAACTGTATTTGCATTGTGTGTGTTTTTTTTTTGTTCCTTTTCTCACTCACAATCCAGTAAATATTTTAAGTGGTACACAGGCTTTACTAGTCTATTTAAAACCAAGTGCAACCTTTTGTTGCTGAACATTGTAAAATAATACAGCATTTGCTCTGTCTGCTTCAAGGCCTCCTGTTTTCAAGGTCATTCTTTGTCTGAGCAAACTGGCAGAAAAATAGAATACATGTCAGCCACAGTGTAGGAAAGAAATGTGATTTCTGTCTTGTCAATTCCACCTTCATGAATGTAACTAATATACTTTTTTTTGCTAAAAATTTGGTCGGTCCACAACATGCTTGCTTAATATGTAGAAATTTGTGACACGTTGATTATTAATGATCGACCTTGTTGCTAAAAATGATAGATTAAAACTGGACTACGTTTCACCTGTCCTTTAAATCACTACAGTAACTATAGTAGTGTTTGTTTTTTCAATGTTTATTATTAATAAGGAAAGAGAACAAAATAAATAAAAATAAGACTTGATTCCTCCATCCACACACTTGATGTAGTAGAGTCACATTTTTTATAGTGAAAATTGTGTGCAGAAAGTTATTTCAAGTAGAACTATGCGCTGCAGCACTTACTGTAGTTATAACTGCATCTGCACATAGTTTAGACTCTACTGCAAAGTCCCAAAAATACCTGTTTACTCTACCAGGTATTAAATGCTGCTTCCCTAAAGCTTCTAGGCCACTGTGGTTCTATAAAATGATTAAATGTCTCTTCTCGCTCGCTCGCTCTCCTAAAACTGTCCAAATTTATAGTGCATCTCTGAACAGAAGAGGGTTTTTGTTTTTAGTTCTGGACAGTGCCTTTGGGGGCACTGGTCAAGGGGGAGGAGCAGCGCTGGCGGCGGACTTGAGAAGATGATTGGGGCTGCTCTGTGAAAAATCATTGTACAGAGCAAGCAAGTATAACATGTATCTTGTGTGTTTTTTTTTTAAACCTTTAGAATCACTTTAAGGAGATTCAACCCTCCCTTTAAGAGATATTTTTTAAACTTCCTGTTGTCTTTGGGACAGGAAGTGAAGGAAAATCTCCTCAAATTTACACCGAAAGCAACAAATAACCTGACAGTGGTTTAACCCATCTTTTCTCCATCAAGACCTCAGATAACAGAATAAAAATGTGACTGTTCATACTCCAATTAAAAGTAGACCCCCACTCTTTTATTTTACATTTTTTCTAGTGCTACAGGGTTACCAATCTTTGCTCATTACTTACTGACTAAGCTTCCTTTTTAGCATTGCTGGATATTGCACAACAGATTCATTTATTGCTAGTATTCCTCAGTTCAAGTCCAAGTGTTGTATTCAGTAAGGCAAAAGCCTGAATTTTTCATATGAAATGATTAAAATATAAAAAGGTGAAAAGGGAAATGCCATCCAAGTAGGTCATATGAGTTACCACCATCCCTGATATCAGGAAAAGGAGAGATAACCCCTCAAAAAATTGGTGGGACTTTGAAGGCAACAAAGTAGTAAAAAAAAACCCACAATTTTATTGGTACAAATATACAAGAATATAAATATACAATATAGTGAAAATCTAGTACAATTCACTATGATAAAATAGGTAAGGATATGAATATGGTGATGTAAAATTTGAATGTATATTCGTGTAGTCTTCCGCCTTGGGCCCAAGGTGGAAGACTACATGAATATACATTCAAATTTTACATCAGCATATTCATATCCTTACCTATTTTATCATAGTAAATTGTACTAGATTTTCACTATATTGTATATTTATATTCTTGTATATTTGTACCAATAAAATTGTGGTTTTTTTTTTACTACTTTGTTGCCTTCAAAGTCCCACCAATTTTTTGAGGGGTTATCTCTCCTTTTCAGAATATAAAAAGGGAACTAATGGCAGTAGTAGAAATCACAGAAATTACTGTTGAATATTTGTAAATTAAAAAACGGAAACTGCTTTGAATAAGCTCTGGTAGTAGATGCAACTATTGACATAAACATTTTAACATTTTTATATGAATGCAATTGTATATCAGCAGTCCAAAGTCTGTAAAGAAACTGGGCTCCCTCTTGCTTCTCACTGGCTAAAAGTAGCAACAACATACCTTAGCTAGCTTGCTTGTCCTAGTTATGTAATTTGGGCACTTTGTATTTTGTTATGTCCACACTAATTCAGTTGAATTAATCCAGCAGTCCTTTCTGTTTTCTGTTGGGAATTATAGTTGCTTGAACATATAATAAAGAGTTAAAATCTGTTTTTCTTCTGTGAGCATTATTTATAAAAGTACTTAGGATGATTAAACTGTCACACTGGTGATTAATGGACAGTGCTTTTGCTGATTTGTCAGCTCTGTTTCAAAATTCAATCATTTTTCTTTTGTGTGGTGAGCTTGCAGGCCTATAGAACTCTTACCTCCCTAGTTCAACTGCATTCCTTTCATCAGCCTACTACTTCTTGACTCAAAGGAATTCAGAACTGTCCTCTTTCCCTTTCCACCAACATTTTATTGACCATATTAATGCACTAATGTTTTTAGAGCGTTTACTGGTTACATAGATGCACGGAATTCTTTTTGCATATGTCCAACAATCTGCTTTCTATATTATACTTAAGGGAATTCTATGGTCACAGCATATGCTTTCATTTTATAATATCATCAACAAGGTAATGGTAGTCCAAGCAATAGTTGTTTTTGACAATCCAGTATAAGCTTACTCAAAAAAATAAATAAATCAACTTTTATTTTGGGATTGCTGTCTACGTCTTGGCCAACATTTTCTACAAATTCCTGGATTCCCTGCATGCTCTGCAACTTCCCCTCTGCTGTTAACTTTGTAAGGACTACATATCCCATGATGCCCTGCTGTCTGAAAGCTATAATTCCTGTACGGACTCTGCCTTCTGGAACTCCTCCTCTGAGCACCTCTGTAGTTCAGAAGGCAGACTCTGTGAATAGTACTTGTCAACAGGAATACTTGTTATGGAATAGAAGTCTGAGGCTAGAAATAACCAAGCTTAAACCTGCTCTCCTCCACCTTCCAACTCCTATACTAACTACCCTGTAGAAGTAAGATTCTTATACTTACCTGTTCACAGGGTGCAGCTGTGAAGGGACAGCTAACAAATGCCCTTAGTAGGCCTATGGGTGACATTGTTCAGGAATTCCATCCATTGTCAGCACCCTCCTCTCTCCCCTGAAGCTGCTGCTAGGAAGATCATGTGACCAGGGCCGAGCGCTCTGAGAATAGGTAAGTATAAGCATCTTTCTTCTACAGGGTAGTTAGTATAAGAGTTAGAAGGTGGGTGGGAGCCATTTTAAACAGTTCTAGCCCAGGCTTCTACTTTAAGGAAGTAAATGTGGGAGGGATCTTTAGAAAGTATGTTTTCAAACTTTAACATTGCTTAGAGTAACAGGAGTGGGCTTGAAATAAATGAAACGCAAGGAGGAAGTGAGTAAATTTGACATTTTGATCATAGATATGCTTTAATAAATTCTGCTCAGTGGCGCATTTCATTTTCATATTGAAGATGTGAGCTATTAAGTATAAAATGTATGCATATATATTTTTCCCCAAGTCATCTTCCAGGTTGGCTTGCAAAAGAGAGACCTCTCTCTCACGTAAAATAGGACACGTGATCCACATTAAAATAAAAACCCTGGGCAAAGACTCAGACCCTCCAGACCATGTTTCTTCTGGCTAGGCAGGATCACAAAATTAGTTTTTCTTTTCGCTCAGGCTTGCATTCTAGATGGCAGGGGCCTCTTGGGTACAGACTTCTCAACAGGGGGCAGTGAACCTGGGGAGATTTGGGTGGCTAGGCCCTTAATGGCTAAGGCCCCTTTCACACTGGGGCGGTAGGGGGCGTCGGCGGTCAAACAGCGCTATTTTTAGCGCTGTTTTACCGTGGTATTTCGGCCGCTAGCGGTGCAGTTTTAACCCCCCGATGGCGGCTGAAAAAGGGTTAAAACTACCTGTACAGCGCGGCTATAGCCGCAGTATTGCCGCGGTATAGCTGCGCTGTCCCATTGATTTCAATGGGCAGGAGTGGTTTAGGAGCGGTGAATACACCGCTCCTTCACCGCTCCAAAGATGCGGCTCGCAGGAGATTTTTTCTTCTGCCAGCGCACCGCTTCAGTGTGAAAGCCCTCGGGCTTTTACTCTGAACAAACAGCGGAGGCTGTTTAGGGGCGGTTTGCAGGCGGTATTTTTAGCGCAATAACGCCTGCAAACCGCCCCAGTGTGAAAGGGACCTTAGTGTCATTAAGCCAACATCATAAAAAAAAAAAAATCAATAAATGAGCGTTACATGCTGTTAATACTCACTATAAGATTCATTTTCTGTATTCTGAAAAAAAAAACCTGGTTTAATACTGCTGCTCTCCATCTTCTGTCCAGGTCCCCAATTCAGCTTGGGATTTTGCAGAGCAGTGTTGGGAAATCTGCACATGCTCAGTGTTCAGTGGGTTTCTATGCTGAACAGTTCCTCCCCATCACATCCGCCCAGAAATCAGACAGAAATCCACCCACACCATGTTATTTCCACAAAATAATAAATATTTGATTTCACATATTTGTATGCTAGTTTAGAACCGTTAATGGAGATTATTTATTTTACTCTGTTTTCCAAAGGGTGTTTGTTTTTTGAACATGTGACCAGCTGCAGAGGAATAGAAGCTCCTCCTGCTTATGTTTGTCTGCAGACAGACTGAGAAAGATCTGGGTCATGTGACAGCTGTATATCGATTAGGAAAAATATTTTTTTAAATTATAATTACAGTACCATCATCCACATACTGAAAACGAAGGGACAATTTAGTATCACTGTAAATTATTAGACGTAAAACTGGGACCCTCTGTCCCTATACACTATGGTGTTTTTTGTTTGTTTTTCTGTCCTAGGCTTTTCAGCCTGCCATTCAAGTCCACATCCTACAGCTTCCTGAGATCAACTGGCAACAATACTGCACTGCTCCTAAATTCAGAGCAAAGTTGCCATTCTCATGTAGGCTGCACTTGTTTGTACAACAGTGGTATGAAAAGTCCCAGGAGATGCCGACTGTAGGGGTTGCATTTTCCCTGCTGATTCACAGGCCCATAGCTTGTTAATCAGCACTGGCCACACCTAGTCCTGGCTACTGCTTTCTGGATTAAACGTTACTTTTGTTGGCATGCAAGGAATAAATGAGGAAGGATTTGGCTCAGTAATGGAATGTAAAGGAAATGTTTTACTTTGGCTTGTGCAACCCATAGTAACTAGAACCCTTTGTTGTACTAGAAATAGTATGCTTTTTTTCATAATTTTGCTGAAGCATGTATTTTAGCATCTGTTAAATTTAGATTTATTTTGATGGTAATGTTCTGTTTTACACTGAACACTTTACAAACAGTGAAATCTATGGATTTTGCCAAGGGTACTGTAATCTCTTTAAATTTCGCCTATGTAGGCTGAATATAACCTTATGGCTGCAGAGAAAGCATAATAATGTAAAGACTGTTACAATAGCGAGTGAGTACAAACACCTAATCCAGAGTAATCTCTTGCATTGCTAGGGATTTGGTTATCATTTTAAAAATCAACCAGCTGATTATGTAAAACAAACTACAGTCTAGAGCAGAATACGGAGGCTTGTACCCTGGGAGCGAGTTTGGCTGGCTTGCTTGGGGCAGCATTTTTCATTGGTCTCGCAGGTCCATTATGTTGTTGCCCTTTCGATATATTTGACACACTTGAAATATTTTCTGCAGAGTTCTGTGAGTGACCTTTCAAATAAAAACATGCTACATGTTTGCTGATATTTTGTGTGTGTTTCTGCCTGTGTTTTGTTTCTATTTTAATCATTATTTGTATATTAAAGTATCCAGGAATTTCAATGTGATATCTTTTAAGTTTGTATGATATAGTTAGCATTTGTCTTTTAAGCCTGGTACACACTGCACTGCAAGGTGTTTTTTTTTTTTTTTTTTTCTATTCTAAATCCTGCAATTTAAGCAGAAAAAAAACTTGATAGATGACCATACGAACACTTAAAGCGGAGTTCCACACAAAAATGTAACTTCCGCTTTTCGGAACCCTCCCCCCCTCCGGTGTCACATTTGGCACCTTTCAGGGGGGGAGGGGGGTGCAGATACCTGTCTAAGGCAGGTATTTGCACCCACTTCCGGCATAGACTCCCATGGGAGTCTATGCCTCTTCCCGTCCCGACCGCGCTGTCTGCTGGGAACACACAGCTCCCAGCAGAGAGAGGGGACCACTAGGGACGCGCAGCGCGACTCGTGCATGCGCAGTAGGCAATCGGGAAGTGAAGCCGCAACGCTTCACTTCCTGATTCCCTCACCTAGGATGGCGGCGGCAGCTACCGAGAACCGAGCGGGTTCTTGGCGTCCCCTGCCGACATCGCTGGACCCTGGGACAGGTAAGTGGCCATGTATTAAAAGTCAGCAGCTGCAGTATTTGTAGCTGCTGGCTTTTAATATTTTTTTTTTTTTGGCGGTGTGGGTGAACCCCCGCTTTAACTGCCCCACCCGACCAGAATACACTGATCAGCCATTAGCTGTGAGCGCTAATCAGATGCTGGTTTTCCAGCATGTCCCTCCGACAAAAGCTGGCTGTTAGATTGGCTTCTGTCAGACTGATGGTGTGTACCCAGCTTTAGTAATTCCCCGCCCCCCCCTCCTGTTTTGTGTAAAACAGTTGTGAGCCTATTTCCATGGGGACACTCATGCGAACGCGATCCCGAGTCCTGCTGCTGCGTCCATTGACACAGACAGCAGGACTCTGACCCCGACTCCTGTGTTACTGGATTTGTTTGACAGCAGGAGCCGATGGCTCCTGCTGCTATCAGTCTATCCAATGAGGACCCGAGACCGGATGGAGCTGCTGTGCCCGTCCCTGTCACTGGAATGATCAGGTTCAGGTAAGTAAAAGGGGGGGCTCTGGGCAGAAGCTGCACTACAGAAGGTTTTTCATCTTAACACGTAGAATGCATTAAGGTGAAAAACCTCAAGGGTTTACAACCTCTTTCAGCTACTATGCACAAAAACATGCAGTCATAGTATTGTGCTCAATGTATGTATTGTGTACCCACTAGGGAGATTTACCCCTCTTCGTCCTGGTGACTATTGTCACTAAAACAGAAGGAAAATACAACATTTTAAACTGGTCACCAGAGTGGACAATGCTTAAATTGGGAGACCTGTTCCTATGACCATTCTAAGATGGGAATTTTTTCACCTTGGAGAAATTTCCTCTTATTGTTGCATTTCCAGCAGAAAATCAATGGAAATATCCCTAGTGGAACATGGGCAGCAACAAATAACCTGATTTGGGGTTTTGGGTGAAGTTCGGCTTTACCGTTTTTAGTGTATTTTTTGAAAGTTTGCATTTGATAAATTGTTGCTCTAATATTGTGTGACCTAAAAGAAAATTAGAAGGGTTGATCTTCAGGCCTAAAATGATTTTTTTTAAACTTGTAAGGCTAAACAATGCTTTATTTTAAATTTACTACTTTTTTTAATAACGTTTCTTATAATACATGGTTTCTTAAGTCAATTTACTATGCTTATAAATTAAGGTTAAAATAAATGTTAGTTTTTCAAGTTTTTTTTTTTCTTTTTGTTCTTCTTTAGAGATCAGCAGAGTGCGAAAGGATATGTACAATGATACAATGAATGGTAGCAACAATGACAAGAGAAGTGCAGAACTGCCAGATGGTATTGGACCTATTGTGCAGTTACAAGAAAAACTTTATGTGCCTGTGAAAGAATACCCTGATGTAAGTATAACTACATTTGTAAAGTAAATTCATATTTACTTTGTTCCTCTATTCATTAGGTTACTCCAGCTTTGTTGAGTGGGAAACACATTTGTGTTTTGACTATCCAGTCAGATGTAGTCAGTGTTCATATATTCAGGCAGCCAACTTTCTGAATATAATAGCCGACAGAGTACTTTTCTATCCATGCTGTTTAGCATATATAGAGGAATCTGTTGCATTTTTGCCAGTTGGCTAATTTAGAGAAATTATGCATGTATAGCTAGCCCAAGGCTGCTGACATCACATCCATAGGGTAGTATTCCTCTTTTCTCCTACCCTCACAACTACATAAAGAGTTAATGTAGGGAGATGAGGGCAGAGGAGCTGGGTCAGCAAGATGGTAATTGGACACTCCCAGTAGAGGAGAGGATTATAATGTACGAGAAGTGAGGGGGCTGTGCTAAGAAATTGACTCTTCCCAGAGTAGTCCTATTTGTATCAAGTTCAAAGGACCATTGCAATTGAGTAAAAAATTGTTTATGGAAAGGAAAAGTGCTGCAAGAATGCATTAACAAAATGCTTTTATTTTTGTACTTTTAACTGCCATTCTTAAAATTGGCGACAGGGTCTGCTTAAGATGAAATTGAAGTTGGGCTTTAATGTGTTCTTTAAGTGGGAGGCCGTTTGTTTTTAGATGTTGTGTATCACAGCAATGTTGAAGCTCCAGTTTGTAGGGGATGGCTGTAATTTGACTTCAAAGTCTGTCTAGACTTCTGATAAAAACATTGAGTTAATAATGCGAGACAAGAAACTTACAGAGCACACCAAGGCTTCCGTATTTATAAAGACTTTGCAAGTTAGGAACAACTGCTGCAGACTGTCATGATAAACCATTATTGAATAGCGTTTTTTTGTTTGGGGTGCAAACACTGGAAGTTGAAATGTTCTTACAATGGTACTCATTTGGACCTTCTATATAGTAGGGAAAAAAAAACAGATTTAAGACAAGAATAGTGTCTGTAGTACTAAATCCCATTTCTGTTTATTTTGGGTGCAGGTAAGAAAATGAAAACAAGCCCTTAATATGTTCAAGCAAAAACTGTTTGGTTTTATACATGAAAAATTTTACGGCCGCATTTACACCTAAGCACGTCAGGAATGTAGGCAGAAATGCACATTTCTTCCCACATTTCCGAGAGCATGCATTGCGCTTGCAGTGCCATATTTGTTAATGACACCTCAAATGCAGGTAGCAGTCTTGCATTTTGCATTGAAAACTTGGACTTGACTCAGTGCCAAAAAGGCACAAGGGCTACTTGTATACATAGGGCAGCCCATTCAAGCGAATAGGCTAACCTATGCTGTCGGACAAATGTGGCAAAAAAAGTGACGCATAATTTTTCTCAGGTGTGAATGCTCCTAAGCGCATTTTACAGTTAATAACTTAATAGTAAGATTTGATCAGAGTGTGTGCAGCTGTCTTTTCGACAGAAGCTGGTCTAATGATCGGCTTTTGTCAAAGGGACATGGTGGAAAAACAACTTCCAATCAGCACTTGCAGCCAATGGCTTTGAGTTCAGAACACAAGGGCACTGTGGCGGGGGGAGATCACCACATTAACATCGCTTGTGTTAGTATGGCGATCTCTGTTTACGTGTGTACCAGGCTTTTACTGCTATCTGAGGTGTGCCGTTAGAGAAATTTCCTTTCACTTCCTGCTCTCCTTACAAGGGTTTTACAAAACAGGCATTTAGGGAAAATACACAGGCAAAAGTGAAAATCTGAGTGTTTTTGATGTGGCTTGACTCCTTTTTTAGGGCAGCATTTTGTATATGTTTTTGCATATGCGTTTACCTGTGTTTTTAATGCATTCTCAATGCGTTCCAGTGTGTGTTTTTTTTTTTTCTTTTTTAATCCAAACCCCCCCGAACTTGAGAATCTATGGAGTGCTTGCTTGCATGTGTTTTGCTGCATTCCAGTTTTTTTTTTTTTTTTTTTGTCTGTGCTGGAACTGGCTGCACTGGTGTGGACTAGGAAAACAGTGTGCATGTGTTATATATAATGTTTATACATTAAAAATGCATACTTGGTGGTAGTTCAAGCATTCTGGAGAACTTGTCACAGTTCCACCACAAACTTGCACAGGCTGGCTCTTGAGATCAGAGCTCTGTGGGGGTTATACCATCTGTTATAGGATTCCATATTCTTTTTGCTTCAAATAGTTATAAATTTGACAGTTTTTTGGGGTCATCGTGGTAAAAAATGAGGCTGGAACCAGCCAAGCATCTAAAAGATAGTTGAAGAAAATGCTTGTGCTTTTCAGCAGTGAGGGTGCCATGAATTTTTGCCAAATCAACAAATCAATTTGCAGAAATTCAACACCAAATGTGGAGGAAATCACCACTATATTCCACTGCTGCCCGTGTACCCTTCGCTAGCCTTTCAGCATACAAACTGCTTTGTTAGAGAACCAAGTTCAGAACACCTGCTGCTAGTTTTTCTGCTCCCCAGTCTGTGTATAAGTGGGTTGTTGGGCTTTTCTGCTTTAAAGAAATGGGTTTTTGGTCACAGCTCTTTCACAGAAGTCACTTCTGATTAGACTGTAGATGGACATACTAGTGACTCTGTGATTTTTGCCAGTTGAGCTGTTTGGACATCATCTGGTTTTGAAGGAAGGTGGGCATGATATTATTTATCTGTTGCACTAATTTTCGGTGCCCCGTCCCCAGCCTACCCAACTTCTTTAGAAATGCTTGTACAGCACAGCTGAAAAAAAAGCTGTCTTATTGTGAAATGTATGCTTTTGAGAGACCTTGCTAATGCAGGATGACCAACTTGTGTCTTTTTAATGTATTTATTTTGCCATGGTACAGGATTTGAATGTTGCTGGAGCTATCATAACTATGATGACGGCAGCATTCGTATGTAAAGAAACTCATGGTGGGCATAGCAAGCAAGGTTCTTTACCTTTTTTCATTGTGCACTATTACAACCTTCTAGCTGCCGACATACTAACAAACAAAGGCTTCATCAGTTGATATGAAAGATGTCAGTCGCCTGCGTAGCATCCTGGTTTGACCCTCCCCTGCCCCTCCCCATCAGCGTTGGGGTCAAATTAGCTGAGTGATGGAGAAAAACTGAGGGAGAAGAGAAACATTGGAATACTAGTCAGTACAAGTTTGCAAAAGGTGCATTTGCTTTGGAAGAATAAATCACCTCTAAGGTTGGGTGTCCTACTTGTGCGGATGTTGCTGCATTATGTAGAACTTTTACAGTTTTTTTAAATTTAAGTATGGGGTGCCTCAAGACCATTTTTTAAAGCAGGCTTCTAGATTGTCCATACTTTTTAAAGGGTGATAATCCCTGGTGTAGATTAATGCAATAAAAAGACTTTCTGGTAAATGCACATAGTGTTGTGCTTGTAAATAAACTAGGGCTGTTTACTGATTAAAATTTTCGTGTTCGATTAATCAATTTTTTTTTTTAATCGACTAATTTCAATTAATTATAATGCACATACAGATCCAACTACTTTTAGCTGATCTCCTTGCATTGCAACTCTGCATTAGTCATTGGTAAATGTGGTATACACTATATACAATCACCCGACACTAGTTAGTTTCCACAATCCATGACTTAACACTTTTTAAAAAAAAACTTTTTCTAAAAAGCACCACACTGGGTGCACAAGGAAAAGCCTAAACCGAGAGGTGTTTTCTCCCTGCATGACCTAATCTAAAACTAAAATACATATATACTTTAAATCACCACGATTCCTCCTCCACAATTGACCTGTTCAGTACAAACAGCACACTCACCTTCATAATGCCTTCCAATGCTTGTTTATTCCCAGCAAGGGTCACGCATCATCAGCATGGGGCGTGTCTGGCCAATCACAAAACTGGCTTGCAGCCACACCTCTGCAATTCGTGGACACATCCACTCGGTCGAAGCCGTTCAAGCCATAATTGGATCGGTCAGGCGCCTGCTGTATTCCATTGTCCAGCGTGGGCACCGTCAATGACTGGAGAAGGGGGGGGGGGGGAGTCCGGTGATATCGATGTCCGTGACGTCACCGGATCTCAGACAGAACTACCTGAAGACCCGGAAACCGGCGGAGAGGTGAGTACCGATCAAAAGAATTTTGATCGTTCAATAAAATTAACGATTAATCGAGGAATTAATCGTTAATCTCCGCAGCCCTAAAATAAACCATTTGCTGTGGAATCAAGAATTTCCAGTTGTGTTTTTCAGCAGAAAACTAAAAGAATACAGCATGACCGTGATTCGCACTGTCCAAAACAGAAAAACATCCATACATGAATCACATGTTGTGTACTATTACACAGAATATTCAAGCTAGACAACCCTTGATGCAATTGTTTTAATTGCATTTAATTCACCAGGGGTCAAAGATAATTTAGCTAGAGTGCTATTATGATTGGGGACCTAGGTATTCCCCAAAACTCGCCTATTTAGGTTGGCTGTAGCTTTAACCTTTTTTTAAGCCAAAAGTTTTGAGTGGTCCTCTGGGGAGAGGTACAGACAGCACATAGTCCCGTCCTTCACTAAACTGAGTGCCCTTTGTTCTTTGATAATAGTAAATCGGCTCTGCTTAATTCAGTATTGTAAAACATCACTTCGTGACTGTGTATAGTATCTGCCAATGCCATGTATGAAGTAAAAGCAGATGCATTTCACAGAGGTTTAGCTCTGACGTGAGCTTTTACCATTAACAAAGAACAAATGGCACCAATCGTTCGTTCATAATAGTGTCATATCACTCTACCATATGCCACAGCATTAGTGGCTGCTTTTACACATGCAAAGCCCAGCCAGTGGATCATATGCACTGTGTGAGCTTTCATTTTTGTGAATGAACGGTTGGAGCTGTTTGGTCTGTACTTTGTGAGACACAGCATGGCAGCACTGATGGTTAATTCAAGGAACTCGAAGATCGCACAGTGCTGCAGTGCTGTGTGATCCATCATCCTGGCTGTGTGTTAAACCAGCTGCTGATGGACACACAGCACTGCAGGTTGTGTGCTTTTGTTTTTGAATGACAGCCCCAGCCTCCAAAGCAGCATCTGTTGCCAGACACCAGTGTTGTCAATCTCAAATCTGCCTCCTTTTTGACTACATTGGTGAAAGGAAGGGGTGAGGGAACCTGTCCAACCATACTGCTTGGAAACAAACTGTGTACCCAGTATACAGAACTTGCTACATGGATGGCCTGTTTCCCATCTGACATCCTTCGATTGAATGGGGAGATTTCCCCAGTTGTACTGCATAGTGTGGATGGGGGAATCTGTTCAATTTATTTTCTGCATTTTTAATGACTGTTCTTTAACTTGAATTAAACATACTCTTTGCTATATATGTCCTTTATGTTATTTGATAAAAGTGTGTTTGTTTTTTTTTTTAGTTTTGCTGAAACCTAGTGATGTATATTGTTTGGATTGTAGTATGTGCCACATCAGACCTGCAGCAACAGAGAAATAGTGGATTTACCTGGGATGAAAATTTATCTATATAGTGTATTTAGTGGTGTTTTTTTTTTTTTTTTTCTGGAGCATGGGTCTGACGTCTACGCATCAGTAGCTGCACAAAAAGTATTGGATAAGGTTGTTAATAATGTTAATGTTGTTAATAATGAAGAATCTAATAATTTATAAACATAAGGGTTCTATCTGCTTTATTAGTGCACTTGATAGTTAAACATATTTTAAAATGATACTTAAGTCGTGGTTTGTTATTTTTAACAAAAGGAAAAAACATGTTATACTAACCTGCAGTGATATTGCACAGAGCAGCACAGTTGCTCCTCTTCTCGGGTCCCTTTTCAGCACTCCTGGCCTTTCCCTCCTGTTGAGTGCCCCCAAAGCAAGCAGCTTGCTACGGGAGCACCCGAGTCAAGCTGCACCTCCATGTGTCCATTCAGACACTGAGTCACGCCCCCCCCCCCCCCTTATTGGCTCACTGACTTGGACAGCAGTGGGAGCCAATGGTGCTTCACTGCTGTCTCAGCCAATGAGGAGGGAGAGTCCAGGTGTAACATCGCTGGATCGAGAGGGGACTCAGGTAAGTATGAGGGGGCTGCTGCACACAGAAGTTTTTTTTCTATGCATTAAGATAAAAAAAAAAAAAAA